>JAUMIR010000015.1:5017500-7517500 GCA_030847615.1 Gambelia wislizenii | reverse complement strand
CGCTCCGAGGGAGTGTGTTCCACTGCCGAGCAGCTCTTACTGTCAGAAAGTTCCTCCTCATGTTGAGGTGGAATCTCTGTTCCTGGAGCTTGCACCCATTGCTCCGTGTTCCAATCTCTGGAGAAGCAGAAAACAAGCTTGCTCCATCCTAAATGTGACAACCCTTCAAATTCTTAAACAGGGCCATCATATCACCCCTCGACCGTCTTTTTTTCCAGGCTAAGCATACGCAGCTCCCTTAGTCTTTCCTCATAAGGCATTGTTTCCAGAACTTTCACCATTTTAGTCACCCTCCATTGGACACACTCCAATTTGTCAATATCCTTTTTGAATTGTGGTGCCCAGAACTGGACACAGTATTCTAGGTGAGGCCTGACCAAGGCAGAATAGAGCGGCACTATTACTTCCCTTGATCTAGACACTATACTTCTATTGATGCAGCCCAAAATCGCATTGGCCTTTTTAGCTGCCGCATCACACTGTTGACTCATGTTCAACTTGTGGTCTACTAGGACTCCTAGATCCCTTTTGCACATAGTCTCATTCAGCCAGGTCTCCCCAATCCTGTATCTGTGCATGTTGTTTTTCTGCCCTAAGTGCAATACCTTACATTTCTCCATATTGAATTTCATCTTGTTAGTTTTAGCCCAGCTGTCTAGTCTATTCAGGTTATTTTGAATTTTCATCCTGTCCTCTAGGGTATTAGCTAATCCTCCTAATTTGGTGTCATCTGCAAATTTAATATGTATGCCCCTAATTCTGTCATCCAAGTCATTGATAAAGATGTTATCTTTAACATAGCAATGGAATAGCACTGGGCCCAGGACAGAACCCTGTGCCACCCCACTGGTCACATCTTTTGAAGACGAAGAAGAGCCACTGCTGAACACCCTTTGGGTTTGGCCAGTCAACCAATTACAAATCCATTTAACAGTTAACTTGTCTAGCCCACATTTTACAAGCTTGTTTGCAAGAATGTCATGGGGAAATCTGTCAAAGTCCTTACTGAAATCAAGGTATGTGATATCCACAGCATTCTCTTCATCTACCAAGCTGGTAATTTTATCAAAAAAAAAAAAATCAGATTTGTCTGGCATGACTTGTTTCTCTGCAACCCATGCTGACTTTTTGTGATTATGGCATTGCCTTCTAAATGTTCACAGACTCTCTGTTTAATGATCTGCTCTAAAATCTTCCCTGGTATTGATGTCAGAGTAACTAGATGATAATTGTTGGGATCCTCTTTTTTCCCCTTTTTGAAGATGGGGACAACGTTTACCTTCCTCCAGTCTGCTGGGACTTCTCCTGTTCTCCAGGAGTGCTAAAAGATTATTGCCAATGGCTCTGAAATGACATTTGCCAGCTCTTTTAATACCCTTGGATGTAATTTGTCTGGTCCTGGAGATTTAAATTCACTTAGATTAAGAAGGTATTCCTGAACTATCTCTTTACTTATTCTGTGCTGGATTTTCCCTATGCAATCAAAAGATTGAAGTTACTACAGTCTTTAGATATTGGTGCAGGATCTTTCTTGAGCTGATCTAGATTCCCCATCTTACTTCCCACTGAAATATATTCATATGATCCATACCCATATGTAGCAAGTGGAAAATTAGAAATAAGACACAGATTTAGATGAGCTCATCTAAATGTTCTCAAACCCATTCCCAAAGATGGCTGGCCTACAACTCCCAGCAAAGTACAACCCAGCTCAGACTCCTCAGCACCCACCTCACCACATCCACCTCAAGATGGAGGAGGCTGAAATGATAACAAGCAAATGCCATGGTTTGCTGCCAGCTTTGAGCTTGGTGGACACGCTGCTTCCTGAATGCCTCGCTCTGGGCCTATTCATATCTTGGCTCTGAGGGAAGAACAGTTAGGAAGAGCAAAACCCCTTGTGCTGGGTATAGACCATTTTGCTGGTCACTTCTTTTCTTCTTACAGAGCTTGGTGTTACCATGCCTTATTCCCTCTCCCTATAATATCTCATAATTAGAAATACTGGAGACATTCAAAGTATCTGGGAGAACGGGGTGAGATGGAGGTCACAGGGACCTGGGAAGGTGTCTTAGAAATATTTCTAGCAAAACAGCTGAACACAGAATTGTGTGGAGACTCTTTGTAAACAAACCCATCAAAGAGGCATGTGCTAATCCATTCTTAGTGGTACTGGGCACCCTCATCCACCAAACAAACAAATGGCCTACACATCCCCCAATCCCCAGGAAATATCCCCCTTACCCCATCCTGTCCTGGAATATGAGGTTGCCATAAACCCATCAATTCCAATCTCCCAACCATCCCAGACAATCAGCGGAGTCTCACTCTCCTTTGTTTCTTCCATTAGAGAGTCATTTGGCCATTGTTGTAGCCAAAACTTGCCTTCAAGCCATGAGTTGGTGTATAAATATCCCTACTGAAACAATAGCAAAATGTGCCACTCTCTCTGTCAGCTTCCAGTGCCACTCTGAGACTTCTCTCTGAGTACTTTGCTCCTCTTCAGACTGGTAACTATTGCCCTATCCCCTGAATCGATTCCTCTTTCCAACCACTCCGCCTTAAACTCTCTGTTAGCCTTGTGTGGTTCTTGTGAGTGTGTGAGTGCTTCTTATGTTATTTCCAATAAAAAACATTTTATTTCACTTTAACCTGGAGTTCTCTTTAGTCAAAACTAGAATACACAGACATAGAAGGTCCCAAAGTTACCCGCCTCTCACAAGCTTCCATTTGACTTAATAATTCCCACAATTAATAATAGAGATTTGGCATCATGGGTGGGCTCCCCACAGACCTCCTTCACCTTTGTGAAGACCCACAGAGCCAGACATTCAGGAAGCCACCTGCTCATGGAACTGACCACTAGCAGCAGTACGGAGACTTCATCTGATGTTCCCATGCAGAGTTGGCTGTTTCCTCCCCACACCATTTCCTCCTCCTCTTCCTACCTGGTTAGAAAGGGAGCTGATGGGGCAATGAATGGATGGCAATGAGGAGTCAACTATAGCTTCTCTGGTATATTTCTGCTGCTGCTATTCCTCCTCTTTCTCCTCCTCTTCTTCCTCCTCTCCTCTATTGGGGAGCTGGATGTGAGAGCTTTCTGGCAGTAAGGTTGGGAAAGAATAATCTGAAAAGCTGAAAAACAAGATTCTCTACGGTCAGGAAACCCCATTGGGAAGAAGAGCAAGAATTTGTACAATTTTCTCCACGTGCTTGACATTCCAAAATGTTGTGGAGGAATTATTTTGTAGAGAATTACAGTTTTTCTTTCTTTCACACAACTCCGTGTTTTCTGTCCAGAAAATGTGTTTCCCTCTTCCTTGCTGTTCTTCCCACAGAGCCAGGCTTTGAATAATTCTACCATAACATTTTGGGACTTTCAAATTTAGGGAGATTACTGTGGAGAAATATTCATTTTCTTCTACAGCAGGGAGAAAGCTATTTCAATTATTCTCTTGCAGATATGAAAATGAAACAATCAAGGAGCTGTAGCTAGTGGTGCACTTCATTCCCACCTCAGATAGCCAGAGAACCTGAGACACTTCTGATTCTAGTAGGCCAACAACACCTGGGTTCCAGGCTTGGGAACCACAAACTCTCAGTTTGCCAACCCTTCTCATGAGGGAAAAGCTAAGCCAATAAGCCAGGGACTGCAAGTAGGTGCCCTTTGGGAGATGTGAGCCATGAAAATTTCTGTCAGCTCCAGCCAGCATGACCAATAATCAGAGATGGTGGGAGCCACTGTTCAGAACATCCACAAGGAACAGGTTGCCTTCCTCTGACTCAAAGACACAGAGTGGCATGGACTGCTGATGCCGCTTCATCAAAGTAGTTGAGCAAAATACATATGCTTTATTAATGACTGGGAAGGTATTGGCATGTGAATTGGTGAGTTTCTTAGTCATTCTTCTTACTGTCTGAGCAAGCAAAAATGATGCAGAAACAAAATCATTGGTAACTAATTAAAAGTTTGGCCTCAAACCACAAAGGATGCCACCGAAACAATATAAAAGCACAAGCTCCATGAGCTCCTCCAATGACTTCACTTGACTTTTCTCCTGTCCTTCACAGCTGCTCTTCAGACAAGTGAGTATGCCACTCTTGCTAGAGATAGTTTGTTTTTGTTTTGTAGTGGGATGAAATTTGCACTAGGGCTTTGCACCAGTTAAAAAGTGGTTGGTGAGTGTTTTCTGCTAATTGCCACCAGCTCCCTGGATCTCCCAGAAGCCAGGCAGGGGTCCTGCAGCATGTGGCCAAAGTTGCTCACATGCAGGGGGCCTGCAGACACATGTTGCAGGAACCGTGCCTGGGTTCTGCATTAACAGGGGAAAATGGTGGTGGTAGTGGCTTCAGCAACAGACCAACATCCTGTATGTTTTCTCTAGGTAACGGAGAGGGAGGGACAGGCCAGCTGTAAAGCCAGGATGTGCTGGCAGGGATCTGGAGTGTCCTGGCTAATGTAGCTGAGCCCCTAGTTTTAAGATCTATTCATCCTGATCTTTGTTTGAGAATTATTTTATAAAAAGAAAATATAATGTTCCATTCTTCTTCATATTGTTTTCTACCCAGTTTTACAGAATATACATTGCCATTGTGAATTTTATAAGGTAAAACATTTTTCACTTTTTGTCCCAAATGCATTGGGTTTGCAATTCATAATAATGAATGTGATAGGCTTGTTGAATATGTTATCATGGTGAGTATTATAGTTATTCAGTCTTTCTCCCCAGAAAGCAGTTTATAAATATCAATATTTAGGAATATATATATTTATGAATAATTGCTAATTAAAAATCAAATGTACATAGAATCATAGAATCATAGAATTGTAGAGTTGGAAGAGACCACGAGTAAAACATACAAAATTTACTGCTGATCTATAGTTAGAAAAATAAAACAATTGCAAAAGCATCCTTTAAAAAAAAAAAGAAATAAATAAAATTAGAACAGCAAGCTACTAAAAGTTTATAAACAACCAGAAACCTTCAGTTTTACACATCCCCTCCCCACACCACATTGCAGACCTTTCTTCTTTCTTGGGAATATATATCTATATCAATTGGGAATAATACATTCTCTCTCTTCCTCTCTTTCTACACACACACACACACACACACACACACACACAAGATTTCAAGTTTGGGTTCTTGCATAGTTCCCAGCATGTGAAATGAAATAATACCCCTCACAAGGGTTTCTTCCCAATACTTGGCCGTAGGGTGAGTTGTCTATTTTCCTCATACATGACAATATGCCAGGAGGATATGAAACACGGGGATGATGTTTGCACTTCCATTACCACATTGCACTTTCTTTATGACATAAGACTTTGTAGACTGAGGACCTCTGAGCTTGATGGTATATTTGCTCCCTTGGGGGAAGGTCTACATTATACCTTTGGGGTTCTTCTAAGCAAGTTCACGTTGACTTATGGTGACCCTATCCTTGAGGTTTCTTCATAAGATCTTTTCAGGGGAGTCCCTTTAGGGATGAGACAATGGAGATTATCAGACAATCTCCAATCCCTTCCCTGTCCCATTACAATAACCCTCCCTATCACACTTACCTTCTCATCCGTTGAAAGGCAATCCAGGAATGAACAGAGCTCTAACAGAGTTCCATTCACTTCCTGGACTGAAATCCCATCCATTCTGGCAAGAAGATACAAGCATGGGAAATTCAAAAATAAAAAGTAAAATAACAAGGAAAAAGTTTTTAAAAGCTCATAAACACACTAAAACAAAACAAAACAAAAAATAACCTGGGGAGGTCCATAAAAAGAGGGTACCCTACCTTGATTTCATGATCCCACCCAGAAGTGTTCTGGCAGGTCCACCCATTGATGCTGTTTTCATGGCAGGTCAATGGTGCAAGGTTTGAGATGCTGGTGATGCTGGCACCAAAACGGAATGGGCGATCTATTGATGGCTCAGCCCATCAATAAAAACAAACACCAGAATAACAACAGCAGAACACAAAAGGATAATGTCATATGATATTGACATCCTTCTGTATTCCAATGTCATTATTCTGGCGCCACATTAGCCATGTCTAATAATCTCCAATGTGACTTGCTAAAGGTGAACCAATGGCTGAGTGCAAATTCCAACCCTGATCTCTCAGGGTCCACATCCAGCACTCAAACCACCAAATTGGCCAAGTATATATAGGTACAGCATTTCATGAACTTTTTCTGGGGCTTACAGTGTAAAATGTTGGATAACACTCCATGTATCTGATGAGGTGAGTTGTTGTCCCTGAAAGCTTTAAGACTGAAAAGCTACAAATCTGAACTCATTTACCTGAAAGCAACCTCCACGTAATCTGTCTGTATTCCAGTTCACTAGCCAAGTAAAGGTTTAACAATGCAAACAGCATCAGCTACGGGGTTCCATGGCTGCATCTGCACTGCAGAAATAATCAAGTTTGACACCACTTTAACTACCATGGCTCAATGCCATGTAATCTTGAGATTTGTAGTTTGTTGTGCCACAAGAGCTCTCTGAGAGAGAAGGGTAAATACCCCATGAAACTACAAATGCCAGAATTCCATAGCATTGACCCATGGCAGTTAAAGCAATGTCAAACTGGACAATTTCTGCAGTGCAAATGCAGCCAATGTCAGTGGGGTGATGAATTTGTTCCATGCTTTAGCCTGAAGTTTAAAGGAACTATCAAGGGTACTGAACTCCACCCAAGTAGGTTTATTATCTTGGAGAGCTTTTTTAAATTTCAGACTAAACTGCTACATGGATTCACCACATCATAGAATCATAGAATTGTAGAGTTGGAAGAGACCACAAGGGCCATTCTGTCCAACCTTCTGCCATGCATAAAATCATGATCAAAGCATCCCTGACAGATGGCTATCCAGCCTCTGTTTAAAGACCTCCAAGGAAGGAGACAACACCATGCTCCGAGGGAGTGTGTTCCACTGCCAAACAGCTCTTGCTGTCAGAAAGTTCCTCCTAATGTTGAGGTGGAATCTCTGTTCCTGGAGCTTGCATACATTCCTCCGTGTTCTACTCTCTAGAGCAGCAGAAAACAAGGTTGCTCCATCCTCAATGTGACACCCCTTCAAATACTTAAACAGGGCTATCATATCGCCTCTTAACCGTCTTTTTCCCCAGAAAGGTTGCCAAGTTTCCAAAAATGAATTTTCTGACTTATTTCCCCCCCCAAAAAAAAGGTAAGTTGGTCCATCTCTGCAACCTCTATTAACTTTTCTAACCATTCGTTCTCCAAAGGAATTTTCTCTTTCTGCCAATGTCTGCCATAAACTGTTCTCACTGTGGTTATCATATGCCAGAATAATCTTTTTGTCTTTACATGAGGAATTAGGTTTTTATCGTAAACACTTAATAGAAACAGTTCTGGAGACATCTCTAGTTTAATTTTTATTATTCTCTGAATTTTAACTTTAATCAAAGTCCAAAAATTTCTTGCTCTTGTACATTCCCACCATTGATGGTATAATGTACCTTTCATTTTCTAACATTTCCATGTTGGAAATGTCAGAATCAATATTTTTCAGGTACATCATTGGTTGAAACATGAACAAACACTTTTAGATAGTTCTTGATGAATGGTTGCTGTACAGCATAGACTCTACAGGCAATAGAGTGCCTCATTTTCATTTTTATTTTTTGACAGTAGTAATTCAGTCAGTGTACAAGACGAATTGTGAACTTATCACATGACTGAGGTGAGATATAATCTGGCAGCAAATAAAGTATACAGAATGTTATAAAATAAACATGGAATAGCAGGGAATTGCTATCAGTTCATTTTGGAAAAGTGACTGGTTAAATCAGAATGAGAAAGAAGAAACAGAAAATAAGACATATAGCAACTTAAAAGCTTTCCTGCTGTTAACTCAAGTTGCCTCACCTTCATTCCAATGACTGCTGTGTCCAATAATGATGCCAAGCAGGCATTTTTTTTATGGTCTCACAATGTACTGATTCCCCCTCTTCTTTGTTCCAGACTCTCCCCCATCAGTCAGACATGTCTTGCTGTCTACCGTCCTGTACTGTTCCTTCTTGCTCATCCAGCCCAGTGTTTGGAGTTGGATCTTCAGGCCTTGGCAGTAGCAGCTATAGTGGATTTCTAGGAAGTTCTAGTTTGGTTGGAGGAAGCACAACCTCCAGAGAGCTTGGTACCCTTGCTGGGGTCAATCCTCAACCTATCAGCCAGCTCCCATCAGCAGAAGCTGTGATCAAGCCTCCCCCTGTTGTCGTGGTCTTACCAGGGGCCATCATGTCTTCCACCTGTGACCCCATTCTTGTTGGAGGCAGCACTTTCTCTAGTGCTGGTGGGCTTGGCAGTTTCTCTGGTGGTCATCTTGGCTCTTCCCTTCAGAGTGGTTCCTTGGGGTGCAACATCTGTACTCTCCCCTTCTAGTTTCTTATGGACTGTCCAAACTGGGAGACGACAAAGAAAAAGAAAAGGACCACAAGATATCCAAAGCTAATAATTTAGATCTGGGTTTCAATATGTTGTGAGCAACCTAAATCCCCATGCAACATAGAAGGGTTATTGAATGCCCTCAGCATTTGAAAACACAGGTCCACATCTCTGTGTCATGCCTCTGCTTCTCATCTACAAATCTATGCTTGAAGTTGCAGATCTGAAACTCAGATGTGCTCAGCATCTAAAATTCTATGTCAAATCAAATAGGGCTATGGATGCTCACTATTCTTTAAAGCTATGGAATTCTGGCCCATCCCTGTATACTGAACATCACTTCTGCTTTCTTATATCTGGTATTCTTTTGCTGCTTGTAACCTTTTATTTGAGCTCTCTTGAATTCCTATTAAAAATAACTCTGCATCATAATAATAGTGTGTCTTTTTTTTTTCATTTTGACTTCATCAAGGAGTTCATTTCAGATTGCTTATCAATAGCCAGAAGGTCAGAAGTTCCACTCATTTCACCAGTAAGAGCCGTGATATCAATGGGAGCCACTCTAGGTTTTAGTCTGAAGTTTAATCAACTATTCCAGGTGGTGAGCTCTACCAACAAAATAAGTGCAACAACTTGGACAACTCCTTTAAACTTCAGACTAAAAGCCAAAGTGGATTTAATCCTACACCAGACAATGGTACCACAAGGAAATGTGTGTGTACAAATGGGGGGAGTCATTGGAGGGATGTGAGGGAGGCATAGAATACCAACACACCATTAATCCCCTTCAGGCAGCCAGCATTGGCTAAGTGGTGCACAAATGTGGGAAAGATGTGACAATCTTTTCCTTTTCCACAGATGCCCTAAAGAAATATGAGGGAATAGGAAAGCATAAACATTCCAGAAGCCGGAATAAGTTGGTTATCATCAACAAATACCTAGGTGACTGTCCATCATCACTACAGGTCACCATTTCCAAAGACCTAATAGTCTTTCAATCTCATCTACACTCCCCAAGATTTGGATGACTGTTTATTCATATAGGCTATACCAATCAGGATACAATTGATGTTTTTTAAAAGTGATACACCAGATGTTTTGGACTTTATCTCCCAGAAGTTTCATCCAGCTTGGCCAGTGCTGAGGATTTATGGGAGGTTTGATCCAAAATATGTGAGAACCAATGTTTGAGGACCACAGCTGCTAAGGCACACTGGTGAGGATGCAAATGATGTATACAAAATCAAAGTAGCTGGCAGAAAATGAAAGCAAGACAGTGGAAAACTGAAATCTGTACAACAGTGAATTCTGAAATTGGATAAGAGTCAAAGATATAAAATGGAACCTCAGGAGAGAAATTCAAAGATTGTAATGGAGTCTGTTGCCTTACTGTGACATAGAGGGGAATATCTAATGAAATATCTGTAAGAATATTTGTCGATCTACTTTTCCATATAAGCTTACAACAATCAGAATTTGGTATGTAATGCCAGTGTCAGGTGGTCTTACACATAAATTAATTGAAGAAACAGGGTTACAGAATAAAACACAAGATTCAGAGGGATAAAGGAAAGTGGCCAGAATGTGAATAGGTCCAAAGGAAGAGATATATTTGTCTTCTTGCCAGTGGATGTACATAACTACACCTGCAGCAAGTGCATGTTGTTTCTGTTGTTCAAAGAGAAGGTCCAGCAACTTGAGGCCCAATTAGCCACTCTACAACATATTAGGGAACAGGAGGTTTTCCTAAACAGGGCAGAGCAGAGGGTTCTCATTGGGGAACACACAGGGAGTGTCTGTGGAGGAGATTAGTTCTGATACACAGAAGGTAGACATTTGGAAGAATGGAACAGAGAGAGGGATCTTTACACCTTTGTATACCTCAACTTCCTCTGAACATATTCACACAAACACAAAATAAAGAATTAACAATGATATTTATTAAAGACAAAAATAATAACACCAAGCATGCACGCATTCATACAAGAAACATTCATACAAGACCACTAGGAACAAAAGAAGAGAGGTTGTCAGAAGGATGGATAAGGAGGTTTCTGGGGATATACGATACCTGTCTTGTAGTCCCGAAGTCATTGAGCAAACTGGCAGAGTGGATGGATGAATATGGAGTGGCTAACACATAGCAGCATAGTGTCCCCAAGTAGAGACTCTGTGCACAATGAAGCAGACTTTGGGAGCAATATTTATACCAAAAATATACCCTGAGGTGAGCAAGTTTCCTGGGTTGAAAGAATAATTTCACGGAGCTTTCAAGGATTGCACAATGAGTCCAGGAAGATTCCTGGTGTTGACAATAGGTGTCCGAAGATGCTAATGTGTTGCAAACTGCCCTTAATGTCTGATGGTTGGATTCACAAAGCTTGAGCTCCCTCTTCTGATGGTTAGGTGATTTAGGGAAGGGAAGTTTTATACCTGAAAACAAAGGGTTACTCCACGTATCTATTGTCTGCCACTTAGGTGTGTGGTGAAGACTGTGTCCCTTTGACCCCTTGATGTTTCCTCCAATTTTGGAGTTTGTCAGTAGCTCCTCCTGGGAGATGTGTAGGTGTCTCTTTAGGATCCATACCTGTACCTTTAGCAAGTCCCTGACACTTTACTGCTCTTCCCATAGAAGGTTACATTAATAAGACAAATTATTAAAAAACTAAGTTTGGGGGTTTCTGGGGATGGGGCTCTGTTAGGGGCACTAACAAGGATAGGTAGCATGGCTGCAGCTGGAACCACAATGAATCCTGCAGGCATCAGGCATCCCACTGGTAAGAATTCCCCCCAGTAGTACCCTCAACCTAACTACTAGGGACATTGCAAGGTCCTGTGATACCTCATCCAGGGTTACTGCAGCAAAGGCCACGAGTCCTGCCACAACTGGTGGGAAGCTGCCATTTGGGGGTGTCATTTGATGGGAATGCTGAGAAGCTACCATATTTCCTGACCCAGGTGGTAGGATTTATGGCTGTGTGGGAGCATACATTCCCAACAGAGTTAACCAAAGTGAGGTGCATAAGCACACACTTGGAGGGCAAAGCAGCCAAGTGGCTGGTACACTTGTACAATGAAAGAGCACCACTCTTGAATGATTTGCAAGCATTCATGGTAGCCCTGCATGCCTGTTTTGAGGATCCTTTTTGTCAAGGAAAGGCCCGTACTCAGCTGATAATGTTGAGGCAAGGGGCACAATTAGTTACCAAGTATTCTGAGGAGTTTTGGCAATTGGCCTAATGAGTGCCCAATTGTCTGAATGTCTGAGGCTACAAAAATTCATTTTTTCTGGAATGGATTATGTCCAGATATTCTGGAATGGGCAACCTCACAGGAGAACTCAGGTACTCTAAAGGAGTGGGTTGTCCTGGCTGAAGAAGGTGAAATGGTGAAGGAAACAATGAAGTTTGCTTGTCAGAGACAAGGATTGACAGCCAAGATGGGGACCAAACCAATGCAACCTAAAGCAGTGTGTAAGAATCCAATGAGAAGTGTCAAGATGGAGAGAGAGAAGCATCTGTGGACAGGGTTATGTTTCTGATGTGGGAAAGAAGGTCACCAGGCCACCAACTGTCCTGATAAAGAAGCATCAGAAAAACCAATACCAGAAAGAAAGAAAATAGATTCTACCAGCAAGTCTAAAAGAAGGAGTGCTAGTGGAGAAGCAGTGACAGCTCGAGAAACTGCACCGAGATCTGATGGACAACAATATAGAATCATAGAATCATAGAATTGCAGAGTTGGAAGAGACCACGAGGGCCATCCAGTCCAACCCCCTGCCATATGATAAGGTGCCAGAAAACGAGAGTTTGGAGAATGACCAGGAGCTGTCAGGAAATGACGAAGGCCTGGCTTAGGAGATTTTCAGACAGGCAAAAATCACCCCTTGCCGCGCGAGCAGCCTCCCGAAACTGCTGCGCGGCAAGGGTCTTTTTCGGACGACGCTGTGCCTCTAGCGAAGCCGTCCGTGTCACTTCCGTGAAGCTTGGGACGGCTCCGCGTCATATTTCAAGCACGGAGGCTGCCCGTGATTGAAATATGACGCGGAGCCGTCCCAAGCTTCACGGAAGTGACACGGACGGCTTCGCTAGAGGCACAGCGTCGTCCGAAAAAGACCCTTGCCGCGCAGCAGTTTCGGGAGGCTGCTCGCGCGGCAAGGGGCGATTTTTGCCTGTCTGAAAATCTCCTTAGACCGTGCTGGAAGGCAGGCTAGGAACAGTAGGTGCAAACTAACGATGGTGAGTGGTGGAGCACCCTCATTTTTGGTTGCAGTTAAACTGAGGAATCCTAAGATGAAGGGGAGCAGGGACATTGTGTCTTTTCTTGACACAGACTGTACGTGATGCTTACTAAATCCAGCAATGGTCACTAGATTGGCACTACACCCCAAAAAGATTGGCAAGCCTATTAACTTTGTCTAGATGGATGGCAACAACATTTAAGGGGGTCCTGTGGAACAGCAGACCTCTGTTGTTTTCCTGTGGGCGGGAGTTCATCATAGCCACCCACACTAGAGTTCCTGGTAGTTTGGGGGATAGATTGGCTGGATTTTCATGATCTCATTATATGGTGGTGTAAATGAGTTAAAATTCAGAATGCTTGGGACAGTTGCTGGGTACAAGTCAAAGTAGCAGGTACTGGGGGGGGGGTTAAACAGAGAAACTCTAGAGAAGTTAGGAGGAGTGCAGGAAGATTAAACAGAAGTATCCTGAGTAGTGAAACGTAACAGAGGTTTTCTCCAAACAGGAAAGTGACAGTTTGCCTCCACATCAAAAGTCTGACTATGCAATTGAACTGGATCCTGGGACTAAGCTTCCGAAACATAAACTGTATATGTCGCCCCACTCAAAATAGTTGCTCTTTGAGAGTTTATTGACAAAAACGTGGCCAGGGTTCTCATAAGACCAGCTACTTCACCAATGGCTGCTTGTGGTATTTTTCTGGTAAAAGAAAGAGAGGGGAATGAAACTGGCTGCTGACTATCAAGGGCTAAATGCCACTTGCACCAAAAAAAGTACCAAATCCCTTTGATGAAGAAATGGCCTATAATAATTCTGTAAATCAAAGTATTGGACATTTCCCTTTGGAAAGCCAGTGGATGATGTTTGCCACAGTTTTTGTAATAAAGCTTTGCTGAATTAACTCCAAAAGCCTGGATTTCTGAACTTCTAGAACTCAGTTTCTGACAATATCCCACCTCAGGGTGGGATAGATGGCCTCTATCACCTGAAGAGCCTCATTATACAACAACCAAGCTGGGCCTGAATAGTCTACATATGCCCTACAAATAATATCCATATACTGTATTGGTGACACTGGGCTGTGCCTTTGCAATCACTCCCACATAAATAAATAAAAAGGGACAACCATTTAGACCAATTTCTTTCTACTTTCATCCTAGAATCATAGAACCATAGAGTTGGAAGAGACCACAAGGGCTAGCTAAGTCCAACCCCATGCCATGCAGGAATATCCTATTAAAGCATTCCCAACAGATGGCCATCCAGCCTCTGTTTAAAAACCTCCAAAGGAGACTCCACCACACTCTGAGACAGTGCATTCCACTGCCAAACATTTCTTACTGTTGTTCCTAATGTTTAGGTGAAATCTTTTTTCTTGTACCTTCTCTTTTTCCTTATCAGGCTCCTCCTTATCCTTCTTTTCCATCGTTGTAAAGAAAACAAAATATGTCTATGTACTCACCCTTCAAAATCTTCTCTCTTGACAACTGTAGTACTTGATCTCCAAGGGGGAGCAACAACTCACCGTATGGGATGTCTGAATATGAAACCAAATCATAACCTGCCCAAACAGGGGGAACCTAACATACCTATCTGACTCCCCTGCCATACCTCAGGTGATGCCTTAGGTGAAACACAAGACCAAGGCACCCACTGGGGTGGACAGCTTGCCTGACATCCCAACAGAATTGTTCATGTCCTGCATGCTACTAAGTGGTGCAGGTATCATGCTTGCCTCAACACAGCTATAGCCTGAATATGCATTTGAGTGTAGCTCTGCAATTTCACTTTCCACTGCTTAGGTTATTGATGCTTCCATCTAGTCACCACAATTCCCCATATCCATCGACTCCACCTCCTCATCTGCCCCTGCAGTTGCAGACCCAGGTGGTCCATCCTATGAATGCCACTTCACTAGGGCATAAAGACAGACTAGAATCTCATTAACTATCTGTTACTGATTAGACGACTTGGAAGCCTTCCTAGGGTGTTGGGATACCTGTCTAAGTGGTGCTTTAGCTTCCTCCAGGGCCTTTACCATTTCCTAAATAGCCTCCAATGGGACCTAATTCCCTGCATTCCCAGATGAAGACGGTGCTTGAGGGGCTGTTTCTTAGCAGGCTCTTTGCCCTTGGACTACCTCTACTGTTCTTGGGATCTATTTTTACACAACACACAAGTCCTAGTCCAACAAACAAAAATCCTACTGGGGATGGGAACCACTTAAGGGACTGTGATGGGTTGTCATGTGCAGAGTTCCATCAGTTCAGAAATCCAGACTTTCAAGGTTAATACAGCAAAGCTTTATTACAGAAACTGCAGCAAAAATCATCCACTGACTTTCATTGTCAGGATTGACCCGTCCTCCTTACTACATTACAATTTCAGCCTAGCAATTTCAAACTTCTGGCATAATGAAATCTCATTGTTAGCATACCCTACTACCCCTCCTTTGAGATAAATGCACATACTGGACACTTTACAGGGTGACACCAACCAGGTACATTAGGGGTCAAGCTGACTGGAGGACAGTTGAGTTCACGATGACCTGAGATGTGTCTAAGAACATAATGGTAGGAAAAGCCACATAAGATTATATGGAAAACCCAATCATTAGTGGGTCTACGCTAATCCTTTTTTCCAACCCTAGGCTGTTTAAGAAATTATTTAAACATGCAGTCACTGACCATCTCTCGACCCTATTGTCCAAACATTAAGATTTGTAATTGGTTGACTGACCAAACCCAAAGGGTGGTCACCAATAGCTCCCCTTCATCCTGGAGAGAAGTGACTAAGTGGGGTTCTACAGGGTTCTATCCTGGGCCCAGTGCTATTCAACATTTTTATCAATGACTTGGATGAGAGAATAGAGGGAATGCTTTTCAAGGTTGAAGATGACACCAAATTAGGAGGGGTAGCTAATACCCCAGAGTACAGGATCAGAATCCAAAATGACCTGAATAGATTAGAAAGCCGGGCCAAAATTAATAAAATGAATTTCAACAGGGAGAAATGTAGGATACTACATTTGGGCAGTAAAAATAAATGCACAGATATAGGATGCGGGACACCTGGCTGGATGGCAGTACATGTGAAAGGGATCTAGGAGTCTTAGTGGACCACAAGCTGAACATGAGTCAGCAGCGTGATGCAGCAGTGTTACAAAATGAATGTTTTCATAACAAGGTTCTTAATATGATCCAGAAAGGAGAGATAATAGAGTTCAGTCACTAGGACTCTAGACAAGACATACACTTGTGACACCAAATTTGGTTTTAAACACTTATTTAATGCAACATTTATTAGACATTTATTAGACATGTACAATCACATGTATTCACACAATAACTTTTGGTACCAAGAGTTTCATTCACTCACACATTCAAAACCCCATACTCACAAAGCAGGCTTCTCATGGAAATTGATCAGATTTCCACAGAGCTGATGGATGCAAATTAGTACTATTACTTGCATGCCCAGTGGTCAAAAAGTCTCTGTTATTATAGTCCTTTCAATTGAATTACACCTGGGCTGTTGTCTGACTAGCAGGTGCCCACCACATTCCTTTGCGGGCTGTAAACAGGGATTCTTTTGATGCCAATCAGATCTGTCTTTCCTGTAATTTCCACTATAGAGTCAAAACTGATTTTGTCTGGTCTGTTCTTGTCATTTCCACCTTAGCAATAAAAAAGGTCAGGTTCTCAGGGTCCTTCCTTCCTTGCTCCCCTGCTCCAAGTGTCACATCTCTGTTTTATCATGCATTGCGAGAATCTCCATTTTAGGTAGTTTCCTTCAGCCTTCAAGGCCCATGCATGCAAGACACATTCATAACAGCAGCTAAAAAAGCCAATGTGATTCATAGAATCATAGAATCATAGAATTGCAGAGTTGGAAGAGACCACGAGGGCCATCCAGTCCAACCCCCTGCCACACAGGAAATCACGATCAAAGCATCCCCGACAGATGGCCATCCAGCCTCTGTTTAAAGACCTACATGGAAGAAGACCCCACCACATTCCGAGGGAGTGCATTCCACTGCCGAACAGCTCTTACTGTCAAAAAGTTCCTCCTCATGTTGAGGTGGAATCTCTGTTCCTGGAGCTTGCACCCATTGCTCCGTGTTCCAGTCTCTGGAGCAGCAGAAAACAAGCCTGCTCCATCCTCAGTGTGACATCCCTTCAAATACTTAAAGAGGGCTATCATATCGCCTCTTAACCATCTTTTTTCCAGGCTAAACATACCCAGCTCCTTAAGTCTCTCCTCATAAGGCATCATTTCCAGACCTTTCACCATTTTAGTTGCCCTTCTCTGGACACGTTCCAATTTGTCAATATCCTTTTTTAATTGTGGTGCCCAGAACTGGACACAGTATTCTAACTGAGGTCTGACCAAGGCAGAATAGAGTGGCACTATTACTTCCCTTGATCTAGACACTATACTTGCCAGGTCTCTCCCATCCTATATTTCTGCATTTCATTTTTCCTCCCTAAATGCAGTACCTTACATTTCTCTGTATTGAATTTCATTTTGTTAGCTTTGGCCCAGCTCTCCACTCTATCCAGGTCATTTTGAATTTTGATCCTGTCCTCTAGGTTATTGGCTACTCCTCCCAATTTGGTGTCATCTGCAAATTTGATAAGTATGCCCCTAATTCCCTCATCCAAGTCATTGATAAAGATGTTGAATAGCACTGGGCCAAGGACAGAACCCTGTGGCACCCCACTGGTCACATCCTTCCAAGACGAAGAGGAGCCACTGCTGAGCACCCTTTGGGTTCGGCCAGTCATCCAATTACAAATCCATTGAACAGTTAACTTGTCTAGCCCACATTTTACAAGCTTGTTTGCAAGAATGTCATGGGGAACCTTGTCAAAGGCCTTACTGAAATCAAGGTATGCGATGTCCACAGCATTCCCTTCATCTACCAAGCTGGTAACTTTATCAAAAAAAGAGATCAGCTTAGTCTGGCATGACTTGTTTCTCTGAAACCCATGTTGACTTTTTGTGATTATGGCATTGCCCTCTAAATGTTCACAGATTCTCTGTTTAATGATTTGCTCTAGAATCTTCCCTGGTATTGATGTCAGACTAACTGGACGATAATTGTTGGGATCCTCTTTTTTCCCCTTTTTGAAGATGGGAACAATGTTTGCCCTCCTCCAGTCTGCTGGGAATTCTCCTGTTCTCCAGGAGTTCTCAAAGATTATTGCCAATGGCTCTGAGATTATATTTGCCAGCTCTTTTAATACTCTTGGATGTAGTTCATCTGGTCCTGGAGATTTAAATTCATTTAGATTAAGAAGGTATTCCTGTACTACCTCTTTACTTATGTTGAGCTGGATTTCCCCTATTGTGTCCTCTGTTCCATTGTCCTCAGTTTGGTCCTCGTTTTCCTTTTGTGACAACACTGAGGCAAAGAAGGTGTTGAGTAATTCTGCCTTTTCTCTGTCCCCTGTTAGCATTTTGCCATCTTCTCCACGTAGTGGCCCTATCATTTCCTTCTTCCTCCTTTTGCTGCGGACATACCCCAAAAAACCCTTTTTATTGTTCTTAACCTCCCTAGCAAGCCTGAGCTCATTCTGCGCTTTAGCTTTTCTGACTTTATTCCTACACGTGTTCGCTATCTGTTTGAATTCTTTTTGGTGATTTCCCCCATTTTCCATTTCCTATAAATGTTCCATTTAAAACTTAGCTCCATTGAAAGTTCTTTAGTCATCCATCCTGGTTTCTTGAGACACCTCCCATTTTTCTTCCTCAATGGTACTGTTTAATATTGTGCCTTCGGTATCTCCCTTTTGAGAAAGTCCCATCCGTCTTGAGGTCTCTTCTCTTTTAGTATTCCTGACCATTGGATCACCCCCAGTATTTCCCTGAGTTTATAGAAATCAGCTCTCCTAAAGTCAAGAATGCGTGTCTGACTATGCCTGGCTTCTCCTTTTCATTGTATAACAAACTCCAGGAGAACATGATCACTCTCACCTAAGGATCCCACCACTTGCACCCCATTAACCAGGTCATCTCTGTTGGTTAGGATCAGATCTAAAATAGCTGACCCCCTTGTTGCCTCTTCCACCTTTTGGACCATGAAATTGTCTTCCAGACATGTAAGGAATTTGCTAGACCTTGAAGTTTTGGCTGAGTTAGATTCCCAGCAAATATCAGGTTAGTTGAAGTCACCCATCACTACTACATCTCTCCTTTCTGCATGTGTGTTCATCTGTTCTAGAAAGGCATCATCCAATTCCTCTGTCTGATTTGGGGGTCTGTAGTAGAGTCCCACAATAACATCCCTGTTGTTTCCCTCCCCTTTAATTTTTATCCAGATGCTCTCCACCTGGCTTCCAGTATTGATGTCATGGATCTCTTCACTGGTGTAAATATCCCTGACATATAATGCTATTCCTCCTCCTTTCCTGTTTGGCCTGTTTCTCCTATAAAGGTTATACCCCTCTATTCCTACATTCCAATCATGTGACTCATCCCACCAGGTTTCAGTAATGCCTATTATATCATATTTGTTTTGTATTGCGAGGAGTTCAAGTTCATCTTGCTTATTTCCCATGGGCTGTGCATTAGTGTAGAGACATCTAAGACCATGTGTTCCCTTTACTTGCTCCCTGTGCAAGTTTTTTTACCTCCCACTGTTGGGTCCTTGTGCTGTTTGCCTTGTTCCCTCTATGACAGTTTGACTATTTTCTCCAGCCCTTTTGCCTTCCAGAATACTGTCTCCCTCCCCCATTTGACTCAGTGTGATTGTCCTCTGGTTTGTTTGTTTTTTCAACATGCCCCCCACACACATATTGGATTTGTCTAGTGAAGGTGGAAACTTAATTGGATTTGTTTCTTCTTTTTATGACTTACCAGAATTCATTTTGTCTTCCATAATCAGAAACTATTTAGTGATCTGTTGAACAAAACAATGAATGGAAACAACCACAGCAACTTGATTCCTGGACTATTTATTTTTAATTTCTTTATATAGCTATTATTCTTTATTCATTTTATTTACTGAATGTGTAGCTCACCTTTCTCTCAGGATGGGATCTAAGGCAGAATATGTATAACAAAATTTAAAATTAAATAAAAATTTCCAGCAGCCTCATCCAGTGGTCAGGAATGCTGGGAATTATAGTCTAATGACATGTGAAAGAATGCATCATTCCCACTCCTATTCTAAATATGGTTAATCTTAATTGTTAAGCTCTAGTGAGCCATTTGCCTTTAAGCATACTTGCAGAAATGTTGAATCACACTGTTCCAGAGACATTCCAGAGTAGTGTGTTACATCTATTCTTGGTATCCTTAGAGAACGGAGACATGTTGTATGCTTTGCTCCCAAAAGGTCCTGAACTGCATTGACAGAACATCTGGTCCCAAAGTATACCTTCAAAAATAAAAAAATAAAAAATGAGACTTAATCATTTGAACATGGGAGAAAGCCCAATGGTGTCGCTCAAATCCAGGTTATTTTTTTGAGATCTTTTGAGGAGGCCCTTCCACCTGTTCTGTCGCCATCACAACTACTTCTTGAAGGTTGCTCACAGGCTCTGGGACCCCTTCCCATCAAAGGAAAAAACTGGTATCCTCTTTCCTGTTGTTTGTTTCTTTGTTTCAGCAGGCCTTTGAAGACTGATGGCTCAAGGGAACAGGGTTGGCATAATTTGCTGTATTGTCAGTTGTCCATGTGTAGCTTTCTTTTTAATGACTATGGCTGCATTGGAGATAACTACATCATACTCTGTGCTCCATCTCTGGATCTGACCTCCCCAACCCACCTTAAAATCCAGGCAGCTGCACCAGGTGCAGTGGTGTGATGAGCAAAAGTAGGTGCCCCTGTGGGATCCTATAAGATTCCTCATTGAACCATGGCTAACTAGTGGGAGGGTGATGGATACATCATCCTTCAGTACCTACTTTCCCAGTGCCACAGGACTCTGTCCCTCGGTACACCTGGCTGGATTTTAAAGTCAGTTTTCAGGGCATTTGCAGTTGCGACAATGCCTTCACAACAGAAAATGTCAATATGAAATCAGGCTGAGAGTTACATTGTAACTGCTGCACAGGATGCTGGGCTATATTCTTAATTGGTTTTGATTTTATTGATACCTATAGCATTTCATACTTTTGCATGAGGTAATTTCTAGCTATGTTTTTTAAAACAGTTGTAAGCTACCATGAAAGCCCTGCTGGGAAAATGGTGTGCTGTCAATGAATAGCATCATCATTTTCATCTTCATCATCATCATCCAACATGACTGCTCATGGCTAATGGTACGGGCAGTTGCCTCCATGTGGGAATATTAGACTTTTCTTCACTTATTTTTTTATCCCAAATGAAGATGTGTACTGGATATGAAATTGTTGCAAGATATTTAGAAGTCTCAATTTGGGAAAAAGCAGCACTAGCAGATTTTTGCCTTCCCTAAGTATAATATCCCATGAGTAGATGGTAGAGTCAGCAGCATTTAAGTACTTTGTGGTAGGGATAATTCATGCACTTTGATGTCTCCCACTTCCTTTGGCGGTTGATGGTTTCTGTTGGAGGTGACTTTTAATAGCTTTCCAAAATTGTTGACAAGGCCAGAATGCAAGAACAAAGAAGGAAACAAATAAATATTTGCATAATGTGCTTTAGCCCTGTAGGTAACATTCCCACATCAAATACTCAGCTCTGTTTAGGGGAGCATTCTTTGCTGATGTGTATCTCAAACTTATGGAGAGCACAGGGCAAATCTTTTTGGGGGGTTTCCTAACAAGATTTCACAAGAATAGGGTTTGCCATTGAGTAACGTCACCCAGTGGGTTTCCATGGCTGAATGGGGCTTTGAACCCTGATCTCTCAACTAGTGCTATTCAACATCTTTATCAATGACTTAGATGAGGGAATTAGGGGCATACTTATCAAATTTGCAGATGACACCAAATTGGGAGGAGTAGCTAATACCCTAGAGGACAGGATCAAAATTCAGAATGACCTGGATAGACTGGAGAGCTGGGCCAAAGCTAACAAAATGAAATTCAATACGGAGAAATGTAAAGTACTGCATTTAGGGCGGAAAAATGAAATGCATAAATATAGGATGGGAGAGACCTGGCTGAATGAGACTACGTGCGAAAGGGATCTAGGAGTCCTAGTAGACCACAAGTTGAACATGAGCCAACAGTGTGATGCGGCAGCTAAAAAGGCCAATGCGATTTTGGGCTGTATCAATAGAAGTATAGTGTCTAGATCAAGGGAAGTAATAGTGCCACTCTATTCTGCCTTGGTCAGACCTCACTTAGAATACTGTGTCCAGTTCTGGGCACCACAATTCAGAAAGGATATTGACAAATTGGAGCGTGTCCAGAGAAGGGCAACTAAAATGGTGAAAGGTCTAAACAATGCCTTATGAGGAGAGACTTAGGGAGCTGGGTATGTTTAGCCTGGAAAAAAGACGGTTTAGAGGCGATATGATAGCCCTGTTTAAGTATTTGAAGGGATGTCACGCTGAGGATGGAGCAGGCTTGTTTTCTGCTGCTCCAGAGACTGGAACACGGAGCAATGGGTGCAAGCTCCAAGAACAGAGATTCCACCTCAACATGAGGAGGAACTTTTTGACAGTAAGAGCTGTTCGGCAGTGGAACACACTCCCTCGGAGCGTGGTGGGGTCTCCTTCCTTGGAGGTCTTTAAACAGAGGCTGGATGGCCATCTGTCGGGGATGCTTTGATTGTGATTTCCTGCGTGGCAGGGGGGTTGGACTGGATGGCCCTCGTGGTCTCTTCCAACTCTGCAATTCTATGATTCTATGATTCTATGATTCAAACCACTACACCACCCTGGCTCATAGCGGAGCATTCTAGCATGAATTAAATAGAGGTGTGTGTGCACGCATACACACACACCTTCAGGTTGCCTATAAATGTACGGCAACCCCATGAATTTCATTGGGTTTTCTTAGGCAACAGATACTCAGAGGTGGTTTTGCCAGTTCCTTCCTCTGAGATATGGCCCATAGCACCAGACATTTGGTGGTCGGCCCCCATGCAAGTAATAACCAGTGCTGATCTTGCTTAGCTTCCAAGCTCAGATGGGATCTGGTGCCTTTATGTTACCTTTTCACAGAAAGGGGGTATATATGGTTGACATACTCTTCGGCAGTTATGAGATCATATACTGGAATTAGAATTGCATAACTGCTGTGTATTCCCTTTTTTTATAGAATAACACTGACCTTTATTAAACAATGGTAACTATTCAAGGTAAACTTTGTAGAAACACATTATTTTCATTTCCAGTAAAAAACAAAAACAAAAAACGAACAATTTTTCCTTAAAGGCTCAGTTATCATTGTTTTGGTATTCCACTTCTGATCCATGAAACCCATAAAATATAAAACCAAAAAAAGAAGAAGATATATCATTTTAAAAATTTGTATAAAACATCAAACAGTTTTGACATTAAAAAGCCTAAACCTCAGTTGGTCTCAGTCGGAGTGAGCATGGGAAGATCGAAATGGAGCTCCGTTCTTAAAGGTGCAAATGATCCCTAAGGGAAGACTGTCATATCACCCCTGGATTTTTGGAGTTAAAGTTGAATCCAGTGCAGGCCTGACATGAGTTTGGTTCTAGGGCTGATTTCCCTCCTGGGCCTCTCCCTCCAGGAATCCAGCCTGAGAATGTTTGTATGTTTTCTCTTTGCTGTTTTCTCTCCTATATAACTTTGTGGCCAGGGCCATCTGGTCCCCAATCTCATTCCCTCTCACCCCTCCCTTCTGTTCTTCCCCCTCGCACAGCCCAAGGGTTATCTGTTGTGTATTCTGAGTGTTTGCCTCAGAACTAGCTTTGCTATGTTACTAGAACTACACTGCCTTGCTGAATAAAGATTTTCTTTTTGAGCTAATGTGAGTGGGTTGTTTACTGGTGCATCACACAGCCTTCAGGGGGAAAAAATGAATGAACACACTGACGAAAGGGTCCCCAGGACCTAGGGGAGCCTAGGAATACTGGTTTCAGCAGAGGAAGAAGCCAGAGTTGAAGCGTCCAGAGGAGATGTGAGGTGACAGCTAACTTTGCCTGCTGGCTGTAGTCTTTCACAGCTGTCCTTTAGAGGCTGGAGGGAGTAATCTCCACTACAAAGCATCAAGCTGCCAGAGGGAAGAAGAATGTAAGAAGTAAATTGAGTCTTTAACTTAACAGCTAGGAAATACCCTTTGAGATGTTGACATTCCTAAGGAAGGAAGGAACTGTTAACTGTTGAAGTGTTTGTGAAGTATTTTTTTTCTTTTTGAAGTTCTTTTGTTTTTTGTTTTTTTGTTTTTGTTTTGTTTTTGTTTTTGTTTTTTGCTTTGTTTTGTTGACCATTTCCTTAGTTGAAATGTGGAGCACAGTATGGGGTCTCTCTCTCTCTCTCTCTTGTCTTGTCCAGTCTTTTTTTTTTTTTTTTTACTCTGGCTTTTGAGCTTAAATAAAGATAGATATATTCAAATATATAATAAAAATGAAGCTACAAGCAATAAGGAGTAAGTGAATAAGTGAAAAGGAGGGTATTATTGTTGCTTGGATATTTTGTATCTTCTTAAAATAACTCCTGAAAATATGCTCAAGAATACATTATGATAAAGGAAGCTAAGAGAGATTGGAAAAGTACCAATGAAAAGTCCTTGGAAACACCAACAAAAAGGTCTTTCCTTGATGATGCCAGAGTATAGATAAATAGAAAGAAGGTCCTGCTGAGTCATTCTAATTAGCAGCAGCAGATTTTTTTCTTTTTCTTTTTTTCTTTCTCTTGTGTTCTTGCCTCCCCTTGGATGATTTGGGCCTTCCCCCCTGTTATTATTGTTATTTAGTCCTGTTATTAAGTTCTACCTAAGAGTTTAAAGGAGACAACTTTTTTATCCTGATAGCCCTCCTTTTTTGTATTTTGGGTATTTTTGAGTTTGAGTTTCATGTTTATTATATTATATATATATTTTTCTTTTTTTGGTTCTGTGGCAGCTTGTTGGTGTTTTTGGTGAGTTTTGAATTATGAAGAGGGGGTCCATTCTTCCACCACCTCCTCCCTTTTTTTCTCTTCTCTTTCAGGTTTGTGGAGGAACAAAAAAGATAATAGATAAAGGAAGAAAGAGAGGAAGAGGAAGAGGTGTGAGAAGGAAGGAGAAAGGAAAAATCTATAAGGAAAAATGGCATTGGGCCTTAGAAATAAAAATAAAGTGGCAGATTTACAACAAGGTAGAAGAGACTCGACAGAAGAAGGAACACCCCAATATATGCTGAACTTTATGAGTCAAATGAGAGACTTTAGGAAAGAAAATCTGGAATTTAAAAAAGAAGCCAATAGACACTTGGAATACTCAATTTAATGCATTACATGGTTTATTGTCAGTTGTTAAAGCAGAAGTTAAAGAGAACAAAGAAGACATTCAAGTCTTAAAGAAGGAAAATATGGATTTGAATAGTGAAATAGAGAGATTAAGAGATCAAGAACCTCTGGCTGAACAAAGAGAAAGAAAATTGGATAAGGTTAAGAGGTTTGAAGGAAGAACCAAGAGAAGTTATTAGGAAGAGAATAATTGAAGAATTGGCAAATAACTTAGAATGGAATGTGGAAGCTATGGATAGAGAGCTGGATAATTTTTACCTACAAGGGAGAATGCCTTAAAATAAATTCAATAGAGAAAGCTAAAGAATTTATTAAAACTAATAAAAAAGATTTTGGACTGCTAAGAAAGACTAAAAAGCAAGAAGAGGAAGAAAAGGTGGAACTGGAAACTGAGGTTGAAGAAGAAATGAGATCGACAGATGGACTACAAGCTCAAGAGAGAAGGAAAGTAGTTAAGAAGAAGAAAGAAGCAACGAAGAAGAAACAAGTCTATTGGACTTAAGTAATTCTGAGTGATAAGAAAGGGGAAGAAGAGGAAAAGAGAAAAGAAGGAGAAAGAGAAAGGGAGAAAAAGAAGAGGAAGAAGAGAAGGAAAAAAGGAGGTAGGGGAATAAGAAGAAGAAAAGGAAAAAAGGGAAAAGGGGGAAAAGGAAAGAGGAAAGAAGAAGAAAAGAGAAAAAGGGGAGGGGGAGGAGGGGAGAAACATAGGGGATAAATGAAAGGTATTGATTACGTGGAATGTGAAAGGGTTAAATACACACAAAAAAGAGATTTGGTTTTTCATTATCTTAAAAGGAATAATGTAGAAGTTATATGTTTACAGGAAACAAGAATTAAGAAAAAATATGAATATTTATTGAATCAGAAATATTTGGGGGAGAAATTTGTGGCAGTGGAACAGAAAAAGAAGAATGGAGTAGTCTTATATGTAAAACCAAATCTTAAACCTAATCTACTTTTATCAGATGCAAAAGGCAGATTTGTGATTGTGGAAATTTTTGTAGGGATTACCAAATTAGTATTAGTAGGATTATATGCTCCAATTTGGGAAAAACACACTTTTTAAAAAGAAGTTAATGAGAAAATGGTAGAATTAGGATTCTGCTAGGACAGATTGATTCTGCTAGGAGATTTTAACGGGGTTGTGGAACAAAAGATACATAGATACTCAGTATCAAAAAAAAAAGAAGAAGAAGAACCAAGGGAAGTTAACAAAAGATTTTTTTTTGAGATGATAGAATTAATTCAGGTGGCAGATGTTTGGAGACATAAAGAAAAAGGATCAAGGGAATTTACATTTTTCTCAGAACCGCATAAATCATTTTCAAGAATTGATATGATTTGGATGGCCAAAGATATAATTAAGGATGTGCCAAAAAATTGAAATTTTACCAGAAGTTTTATCAGATCACAATCCAGTAAGGGTTAGATTAAAGAAGAGATCAGGGGCCCCAAGATGGAGGTTCAGAGTCATTATTAAATAAAGAGGGATTTGTGGAGGAATGTAAGAAGAAATTAAAGGAGTATTTTGATTTGAATATGGGGAAAGAAGTGTCTAGTAATATAGATTGGGATGCAAGTAAGGCAGTAGTAAGAGGGATATTTATTCAAGAAAGTATAAGAAGGAATAGAAGTAAAAAAGAAAAAGAAAAAAATCATAGACGAAATAGAACAAAGAAAACAGGAATTAAAGGGAAACCAAAATAACAAGAAAATTCAAAATCAGGTAAAATTATTGCAAAACCAATTAAAGATGATAATGGCAGAGGAAATTAAGAGGAAATTAGATTTGTTAAAGCAAAAACAATTTGAATGGGCAAACAAACAAGGGAGATGGTTGGCCTATAAAATAAGGAAAGAAAGAGCAAAGAAAGTAATTGCCAAAATAAAAGTAGGAGAAGGGATAGTAACAGATGAAGAGGAAATACAAAAATTATTTCATAACTACTATGAGACACTTTATAGGAATTGCAATACAGCACAAGGAGATTTTGATAATTATATAAAAAATTGCAAAATTAAGACAATTTCAGAAGTGCAAAGAGAAAAATTGAATAGAGAGGTAACCAGGAAGGAAATTTATAGAGGCAATCAAGAAAACGGAAAAAAGGAAAAAGCCCAGGGCCAGATGGCCTAACAGCGGAATACTATAAGGTTTTTAAGTTAGAACTGCTAGAGCCATTATTGATAACTATAAACGAGATAATTTAGAATCAAACGATACCTAATAGCCAGAAAGTATCACAATTATATCAAAGGAGCTCTAATATTTCTTGATGCCAAAAAGGCCTTTGATAAGGTTAATTGGATATTTTTGCTAAAAGTAATGAAAGAAATGAACATGGGGGATAATATTTATAAATGGATACAAGCAATATATGCTAAACAAATTGCTAAAATACTAGTTAATTGGGAATCATCGGAATGGATAAGAATTGAATGGGGGACAAGGCAAGGATGTCCACTGTCTTGCTTATTATTTATACCAATTTTAGAAATACTTGATAACCAGATAAGGAAGAAAGAAGTTGAAAGCATTTGCAGATGACATAGCATTAATACTACAAGAATCCGTATCAGGAATTAGACCACTTCTGCAAAAAATTAAAGAATTTTCTCAAATTAAAGAATTTGGTATTAGTGCAGGCTTCAAGATAAATAACGAGAAAACTAAAAAGTTAGCAATGAACCTGGAGGAAATAGATAAGGAAAAATTAATTGAATTATCAGGATTTAAAATAGTTAAAAAACTGAGATACTTGGGGAAAAATTTAACAAGGAAACCCAACAGCTTTTTGAAAACAATTATGTTAAATTTTGGCAATAAATAAAAAAAAAGATTTGGTAAGATGGCAGGATATGAAATTATTATTATTAGGCAAGATTTCAGTAATAAAAAAGGATGTATTGCCCAAAATGATGTTTCTCTTTCAAATGATTCCAATTATATGGGTGGATAATGTTTTTGGTGAATGGCAAGAAGATTTAAGTAAATTTATCTGGGCGGGGAAGAAACCAAGTATAAAGTGGGAAATGATTATAGATGCTAGAGATAGAGGAGGACTAGGTGTACCTGATTTTAAATTATATTTTGAAGTGGCATGTTTAAGATGGTTGAAAAAGTGGATATTATTAGAGGATAGGAAGGAATTAGAGTTAGAAGGGCATGAATTGAAGATGGGTTGGCATGGATACTTATGGTATGGGAAAGTAAAAGTAAATGTAGAATTTAAAAACCATAGCATAAGAGATAAATTAATAAATTTGATTTAAAAAATAAATCTAATGAGAACTTTCTAAAAAACTGGGAACCACTTATAGAATATTATAAAAAGAATTATGGAAAACTTAATGTTATGGGATTTGTAGTATGATTTAAATAGTATTTAGTGATAGACTAGAGAAATGTGAAATTTATAAATATTATAGATAGAAAGTTTATCATTAGAATTATAAATAAGAATATATGATAAAAGTATTGGTTTAATATTAATTAATAAGA
Organism: Gambelia wislizenii; assembly: GCA_030847615.1. Classification (NCBI taxonomy): domain Eukaryota; kingdom Metazoa; phylum Chordata; class Lepidosauria; order Squamata; family Crotaphytidae; genus Gambelia; species Gambelia wislizenii. Next base: position 7,488,992 of record JAUMIR010000015.1, on the reverse strand, counting down.
GAGGGATAGCTAGAGGTAATACTCAGAAAAGCAATTAGAGAGAAAAGGGAAGCCAATTTTAAAAGGGGCAGAGGGAGGGTATTGTCTTGTGTCTTTGTAATATGTTTACCATTGTATATGTCTTGTGTAAATGCTATATGTACCTTTATGTGTTATTGTTTTAAAATTACTTTAAATAACAATTATTTTATTGGAAAACCATAGCATAACTTAATTTTTTAAAAATCTCTTGGGAGAGTGTGCTTGTTGCAGATGGGGTGGAGTTTCTGTGGGTCACATATTTGAGTCACTAGGGGGTGGAGCTGGGAGCCTAGCTCTATATAACCCCTTGCAGAGGCGCAAGCCTAACAGCATGTGAATTTGACCAACCAAGCAAAAGTACAGCATACCTAACAGTTCTCAGCATTACCTAAAACTTCTTCGATTACCTAAAAGTTCTCAGCATAGACACAAGGGGAATTGCTGCAGTCACCTGCAACACTTGTGGGATGTTTGTCTTCTTGTCTACAGAGGTGGGGAACTTCACATGCACCAAGCGCAAGTTGGTAACCCTCTTTTGCAGAGTTGGAAGAGACCACGAGGGCCATCCAGTCCAACCCCCTGCCATGGAGAAATAACTATCAAAGCATCCCCGACAGATGGCAATCCAGCCTCTGCTGGAAGACGTCCAAGGAAGGAGACCCCACCACACTCCAAGGGATTGTGTTGCACTACCGAACAACTCTTACTGTCAAAAAGTTCCTCCTAATGTTGAGGTGGAATCTCTGTTCCTGGAGCTTGCATCCTTTGCTCCGTGTTCCAGTCTCTGGAGCAGCAGAAAACAAGCCTGCTCCATCCTCAACGTGACACCCCTTCAAATACTTAAACAGGGCTATCATATCGCCTTTTAACTGTCTTTTTTCCAGGCTAAACATACCCAACTCCCTAAGACTCTCCTCATAAGGCATCATTTCCAGACCTTTCACCATTTTTGTCGCCCTTTTCTGGACATGCTCCAATTTGTCAATATCTTTTTGAATTGTGGTGCCCAGAACTGGACACAGTATTCCAGCTTAGGGCTTACAAAGGCAGAATAGAGCAGCACTATACTTCTATTGATGCTGGCCAAAATTGCATTGGCCTTTTCAGCTGCCGCATCACACTGTTGACTCATGTTCAACTTGTGCTCTACTAGGACTCCTAGATCCCTTTTACATGTAGTCTCGTTCAGCCATGTCTCCCCCATCCTATATCTATGCATTTCGTTTTTCCACCCTAAGTGCAGTACCTTACATTTCTCTGTATTGAATTTCATTTGGTTAGCTTTGGCCCAGCTCTCCAGTCTATCCAGGTCATTTTGAATTTTGATCCTGTCCTCTAGGGTAATTCCCTGATCCAAGTCATTGATAAAGATGTTGAATAGCACTGGGCCAAGGACAGAACCCTGTGGCACCCAACTGGTCACATCTTTCCAAGACGAAGAGGAGCCACTGCTGAGCACCCTTTGGGTTCGGCCGGTCAACCAATTACAAATCCATTGAACAGTTAACTTGTCTAGCCCACATTTTACAAGCTTGTTTCCAAGAATGTCATGGGGAACCTTGTCAAAGACCTTACTGAAATCAAGGTATGCGATATCCACAGTGTTCCCTTCATCTACCAAGCTGGTAATTTTATTGAAAAAAAGAGATCAGATTAGTCTGGCATGACTTGTTTCTCTGAATCCCATGTTGACTTTTTGTGATTATGGCATTGCCTTCTAAATGTTCACAGATGCTCTGTTTAATGATCTGCTCTAGAACCTTCCCTGGTATTGATGTCAGACTAACTGGACGATAATTGTTGGGATCCTCTTTTTTCCCCTTTTTGAAGATAGGGACAACATTTGCCCTCCTCCGGTCTGCTGGGACTTCTCCTGTTCTCCAGGAGTTCTCAAAGATTATTGCCAATGGCTCTGACATTACCTTTGCCAACTCTTTTAATACTCTTGGATGTTTGTTCATCTGGTCCTGGAGATTTAAATTCATTTTGATTAAGAAGGTATTCCTCTACTAGCTTTTTGCTTAGTCTGTGCTGGATTTCCCCTATTGTGTCCTCTGTTCCTTTATCCTCAGGTTAGTCCCCCTTTTCCTTTTCTGAAAACACTGAGGCAAAGAAGGTGTTGAGTAATTCTGCCTTTTCTCTGTCCCCTGTTAGCATTTCTTAACCTCCCTAGCAAGCCTGAGCTCATCCTGCACTTTAGCTTTTCTGACTCTACTCCTACACGTGTTTGCTATCTGTTTGAATTCTTCTTTGGTGATTTCCCCCTTTTTCCATTTTCTATACATGTTCTGTTTAAAACTTAGCTCCGTTGAAAGTTCTTTAGTCATCTATCCTAGATTCTTGAGACACCTCCCATTTTTCTTCCTCAATGGTACTGTTTGAAATTGTGCCTTCAGTATCTCCCTTTTGAGAAAGTCCCATCCGTCTTGAGGTCTCATCTTTTTTAGTATTCCTGATCACGGGATCAACTTCAGTATTTCCCTGAGTTTATTGAAATCAGCTCTCCTAAAGTTGAGAATGAGTGCCTGACTATGCCTGGCTTCTCCTTTCCATTCTATAACGAATTCCAGGAGAACACGATCACTCTCACCTAAGGATCCCACCACTTGCAGCCCATTCACCAGGTCATTCCTGCTGGTTAGGATCAGATCTAAAATAGCTGACCCCCTTGTTGCCTCTTCCACCCTTTGGACCATGAAATTGTCTTCCAGGCAAGTAAGGAATTTGCTAGACATACTAGACAGTATGTAAACCCCTTGAAGCTGTTGTGCATGAGCATTCCACGTTTTGCAACAAGAAGGTAGGATTAGAGAAGCATGTGGCTACATTGTCATAAAATGATGACAATGTTGTTAAGATCTGTGGGGATCTCAGCACTTCTGTAATCATTGTGCATCTGACTATACTTCTCTGGTTCTGCCTTTTTACAGCAAAGCACAGAATGGCCATGCTGGGTATCTTCAGGAGCTGGACAGTAGGTTGTGGGGTGCGGGAAGAGTACATGGCTCAGCACTGAATAGGTCTTCATGAGGATACTTATGCTATGCTGAGGGGATGTTAGACTGAGGCTTTGCATTTCATCCCCACCAGATCCAACCTGAGCCTCCTCAGGTTACTACAACCCAGTGTTACTTTTAGATTTTCTTCTAACGAACCTACAAAACTATCTGATTCTTCTTTTTTTTTCAATGTAGTCATATTTTCTGTGGATCTCTTTCATCAGCGCTGGCTACGCACAATCCTAAATATACGCTGGACTGACTATGTGACGATTGTTGCTGTCCTTGAGCAAGCAGGGATCACCAGCATTGAGGCCATGATATTGAGAACACAGCTACGCTGGGCAGGGCACGTTTCTAGGATGGAGGACCATCACCTCCCAAAAACACTACTCTACGGTGAACTCGCCATGGGTCAGCGTAAGAGGGGTGCTCCAAAAAAAGCGATACAAAGACTCCCTGAAACAACATCTCAGGCTCGGCCAAATTGATCACCAACAATGGTTCGCCCTGGCCTCACATCGGGAAGCATGGAGACACACTATCCACAATGCTGCAGCCTTATTTGAGAATTCACGATGAACAAGTCTTGAAGAGAAACGACAATGCAGAAAGAATCACAACCCAAAAACATCACCCAAGAAGACCTTCTGCTGTGCTTTTTGCAATTGGACTTGTTTATCTCGGATTGGCCTTTTTAGTCATCAGAGCGCTTGCAGAAGGCGCAGGATGTGTCCTTCCTGAATCTTCATTTGCAAAGCAAAGCCAGAGAGAATTTTGTAAGTTCATTGAAAAGATGTCACTATTTAATTGAAACAAATTCATCACCACCACCACCACCACCACCACCACACTGCAGGTTGAAACCAGGGATGAATCTATGTCTCAAAAACAATGAAAATTACATCCACCCCTAACTTTGAGAGAAGCCAATTTTTCACATCAGATTCATGGATAAGTCAAAATCATATTGCAAACTCTTACTAAAACAACATTCAGAACTATCAAGAATGGTCAAAATCCATTAATTGCTCTGGCTTCTGAGATAAAGACGAGCCGTCAGGCACACTCCATTGTGCAGTCATATCATGTGCCTTGGCCTCAGTGGCAAATGAGAAGAGTACCTCCATTCCTACTGCCATTGCTCTAGCCTCTGAAGAAGAAAAGATCAGTCAGGCACACTCTATTGTTTCTTGGCCCCATGGTTGATGAAAGGCCATCCCTCTTTACCAACTGCCACTGTTGTGACCTCTGAGGGAAAGAAGAGCAGCCAGGCAAAACTCTATCATACCTTGGCCCAACAGCTTGTGAGAGGACTTCCCTCCATGTTCCAACTGCCATTGCTCTGGCTTTGAGGGAGAGAAGAACAGCCAGCATCTTCATGATTTAATCCCCTTCTCCACTGCCATCTTCTTTTCTGTGTATATCATGTCTTATTTAAAGTGTAAACCTGAGGGCAGGGACCTGTCAAATTAGTGATTTATAAACTGGCCTAGGAAACTTTTGCCTGAAGTACAGCATATAAATACAATCAATCAATCAATCAATCAATCAATCCATGCAGCTCTTCCCTCTATGAAGAGAATTATGTTGTTTCTGCCTGCCATGCTGGTGTTCAAGATGAGGTACTTCTCAGGAATACCCTCCCCCTCCCCAAAAAAGTGGCATCAAAAACACGGTTGAACAGGTGGTGATTCAAAGGCAAACGTTCAAGAGCTGAGCACTCAAAGCCCCTTCCTGGAAGTGTGATTCTGTCAGTTTTGCTTCAATTTGCATCAGATTTGCTGGAATCTTTCCATTAACATTTCCCCCCATCACATTTATGAAGAAACTTGCAAATGGGAAGGTGAAGGGCAGTAAACCAAACTTAGGCAATTCTCACCCATCCTTCTTCCACATTCTTTCCATGCTTCTCTTAGAAAGAAACTTGTCCAGAATTAAAACAAATTAAAAATATAGCCCAACATCCTGCATGTCAGTTACAACATCATAACTTAAGCCCACAGCCTGATTTGGTATTGACATTTTCTGTTGTGGAGCCATTTCCACAACTGCAAATACCCCCAAACCCACCATAAAATCCAGCCAGGTGTACTGAGGGACAGAGTTCTGTGGCTACTGAAGGATGGTGTGTCCAGCACCCTCCCACCAGTTAGCCATGGTCCATTGAGGAATTCTACAGGGTCCCGCAGGGGCCACTGCTTTTGCTCATCACACCACTGCACCTGGTACAGCTGCCTGGATTTTAAGGTGGATTTTTTTTTTTGGGGGGGGTTCTGATCCAGAGATGGAGCATAGCTATGATGTAGCTATCTCTAATGCAGTCATAGTCATTAAGAAGAAAGTCACACATGGAGAACAGACAGAACAGCACATTATGCAAACCCTGCTCCCTTCAGTCTTCAAAGGTCTGCTGAAAGAAAGAAAAAATAGTAAAGAGAATACCAGGTTTTTGCCTTTCAAGGAAAGAATTTCCAGAGCCTGAGAGCAATCTTCAAGAAGGGTACCTGTGATGATGGCAGAACAGTAGGAAGGGCCTTCTCAAAAGATCTCAAAACAATAACCTAGTTTTGAGCCATACAGTTTGGCTTTCCCCTATGTTGAAATGATTAAATCTTAAATTCTTTCTATTCCAAATAGGAAGTAATGTATGTGTTTTGGTTCTTGTTTTTTCTTTTTCTTTTTGAAGGTATATGTTGGGCTCAGAGGTTCTGTCAATGCAGTTCCAGACCTTTTCGGACCATAGCATACAACATGTCTTGGTTCTCTAAGGATATAAAGGACAGATTGTCACATGTTACTCTGGAATGGTTTTGGAACAGTGTGGTTCAATAGTTCTGAAAGTATGCTTAAAGTCAAATGGCTCTATAGAGCTTAACAATTAAGATTAACAATATTTAGAATGGGAGTGGGAAGGATGCATTCTTCCAGATGTAATTAGACTATAATTCCCAGCATTCCTGACCACTGGATGAGGCTGCTGGAAATTTTTATTTTATTTTATTTTAAATTTTGTTATAAATTTATGGTGACCCTACTTGAATCCCAACCTCAGAGAAACGTGGGCTATACATTCAATAAATAAAATGAATAAAGAATAATAGCTATATAAAGACAAATAAAGATAAATAGTCCAGGAATGAAGTTGCTATGGTTGTTTGCTTTCATTGTTCTGTTCAACAGATCAATAAATAGTTTCTGATTATGGTAGGCAAAATGAATTCTGGTAAATCATAAAAAGAAGAACCATATCAAAGTACTTTACACCTTCACTAGCCAAATCCAATTGGTGGTGGTGGGGACATGTTGAACAAACAAACAAACCAGATGACAATCCTATTTCAGCACCAACATTTGTGAATACACAGGGAATTCAAATCCAGAATTTTTTTAATTTTTTTTTTTACTGTATTGTATTTGGTAAAATATTGATATCCTGCCCAGTTGCTTTTAAAATGGCTCGGTGCTTCTCTTCTCTTCTCCCTTTCCCCTTTTGTCCTCAGCTAACTTAAGTTGCTGACAATTAAATTCAAAGTATAAAAATAATAAGCACTTAATTGACACAATAGGGGGAGTGGAGAGGAGATGAGGGAGCAGAAGTGTGTCCTTCTCTGTAGACTCAGGTAAAGGCAAACTGCTGCAACCTCTCCTAGCTGTATGCAAAGGGATCTTGTAGCACTTCTGAGACTAACTCTCATTTGACGTTGGAGCATAAGCTTTTGTAGGCCTCATCTACATTGGGCCTTTGTCAACCACAGCTGGACCATGTGGACAACATGCACCAGGGCAAATGCAGTGCCATAGTGTGCTGTTGGGCCCCTGTTGGCCTGTCCCCAGCTTTCGGAGCCACCACTGCCTCACCGGCCAAGCAGCTCCCTGCAAGAACCTGACTGGCAGTGTTGCTTCTGATGAGGTCAGAATGGGGTGCTAAGTTATGTGATCAACAAGGAAGGGGTCACTCTATCAGATTAAGGGTAAAAAATGTGTGGTTCCTCCCCAAGTGCATTCTCTGGACTGCCAGCACTGGATTTGAGGTGAGTCTGCATGATTTTGCCAGTGTAGACAAGCACTTGGTCTACTTAGGCATTTACCACACAGAGGTCAGAACGTGAAATGATTCCGTGATGTAGATCGCAAAATCTTGCTCGTATCGTACCACATGTTTCTGGTCATTCTGGAACAGTGGCAGATGATCAAGCACTTTTTGCACATTTTGCACATCACATTTGTCTTCTGTGTCCCTCCCTCCCATTATACCTCAATTACTACTTCCGTCTCCTCTTTCTTACATCACAGGCATCACAGGGTAGTCGCAGGTGTGTAAAACGCCTGCGACGGAGGATGAGGGGGTGGGACCAGAGGCTACATAGTGTCCTGCCACCCCTCACCTCCTCCTTGCCTGGAGTGATAGTTGAGATCGCTGTTCATGTGGGTGTCTTCGCTGAAGAGGCGGGGAGGACTGGAGCATCTGAGCGGGGGGACTGAGCCAGCAGCAGCTTGAGCACCAGAGCCCTGCCTGGCCTCTTCATCACCACAGGTGGTCTTCATCTTGCAGTTTTTTCTGTGGCGGATAGAGCATTAAGGCCCTGCCTGCCCCATTCGCCACCGCTGGTGTTTTTAGCCAGCAGGACGGGGAAGGTTGGTGTCCGCTCACTGCCTGAGTTCCCTGCTTTGCCAGTGCTTGGCAAGCAGACATCAGAGTTCTCCCCACACTCGTCGACGGTTCCTGTTTTCTCTCCTCACTGATCTGGTTTGCTGCCTTGACAGGGAGCATTGAAGGAGAGGCAACTGCTGGGTGTTTGGGCAGCTGCCTTTTCTCCAGTATTGGGGCCGCTTTCTCCCAGTTGGAGGGGGTTGATTGCGGCATGAGTGACTACTTGGTTGCATATTCACCCTTTCCATTTGTGGGCTTTGTTTTTAATTGCTTTAATCGCTGTTAAGTTTTGTTTCCTTCCCTAATATCTGCCTGGTAATTCCTTACCTGGTATTTTGGCGGGCCAGCAGGGGGCTGGTATCAATGGCTGTTGGGTTCCCTTGGCGGGCCACCAGGGGCCAGTTTCTTATAATATTACTTGCCGCGTTCTACGCTGCTGCTTGCAGTTTTTTAGGCGGGCCACCAGGGGGAGTTGGTTGCATACTGTTGCTGCCTTAGTATCATAGTTGCCTGCAGTTTCTTAGGCGGGCCACCAGGGGGAGTTGGTTACATACAGTTGCTGCCTTATTATCATAGTTGCCTGCAGTTTCTTAGGCAGGCCACCAGGGGGAGTTGGTTGCATACTGTTGCTGCCTTATTAACATAGTTGCCTGCAGTTTTTAGGCGGGCCACCGGGGGTCCCCTCCACCTTTTGATTAAGCCAGGGACCATTTTGAGGGCTTCATTTTATTAAGTGGGTCAGCCATCTTAGGCGGTCTTTTTTTATTATTTATTATATTTTCATCCATTTTTTATAACCGTCATAACTTATACGTTATGAACTTTCGTGACTTCCTCACACAGCTGACTTGAAACAGCTTAAACGAAGCCATGTGGCTTTCAAAAATTAACATTAAATTTAGCGATAAAGTTACTATACCGTTTACAGAGATAATACAGGTTATTTCAACATTTTCATAATGAATCTTACATATTACATATTTTTGACTTCCATTCAATATATTAATAGTATTATAATTCATAATCATTCATTATAATTCATTATAATCTGTGTCACATAACAGTAAGTTTCTTAATTATATTCTCCACAATGTTACAGTGTCAAAACCTGCAAAATTACCGACAGAGACGTTTAGTGAGGGAAGAATAAAAATTTTTAAAAAAAAATTAAAAAAAATAAAATATTCCCTCATAGACCTCCAAGTTTCTTGTTGTCATTGTAATTCTTTTAGATATTCAATCCTCTAACCACGTCGCCATATAGCCATTCCATTCGATCTTCCAATATTCAATTAACAGTTTCCAGTCTTTTCTAAATCTTTCTACTGAGTGATTCCTTATCCAACACATGAGCTTTTCCATTTGTGCCACTTCTCTCAATTTTAACATCCATTCATCATAATTTGGAATTTCTTTTTCTTTCCAATGTCTAGTGTATACCATTCTGGCTGTGGTGGTCATAAAAAACATCAAATTTTTTACATCTTGCGGAAACTCCATATAGAACATGTTTAGTAAGTATAATTCGGCTTTTAATTTAATATTCATCTTGATTATTTTCCTTAGCTTATTATGAATCATGTTCCAATATTTTTTTTGCCTTTTTATGTGACCACCACATGTGGAAGAAGGTACCGTTCGCTTCACCACATTTCCAACAATTATTCTTTACTTCCTTATACATTTTTGCCATTCTGGCCGGTGTTAAATACCATCTATATTGCATTTTGTAACAGTTCTCCCTCAGTTCATTACTTACAAAAAACTTTATTGTTTTTTCCATAGTATTTCCCAGTCGTCTAACAATATAGTGTTCCTTACATTTTGAGACCACTTTATCATGTTTATCATGGATCAAAATTCAGAATGACCTGGATAGACTGGAGAGCTGGGCCAAAGCTAACAAAATGAAATTCAATATGGAGAAATGTAAGGTACTGCATTTAGGGCAGAAAAATGAAATGCATAAATATAGGATGGGAGAGACCTGGCTGAATGAGACCACATGCGAAAGGGATGTAGGAGTCCTAGTAGACCACAAGTTGAACATGAGCCAACAGTGCGATGCGGCAGCTAAAAAGGCCAATGCAATTTTGGGCTGTATCAATAGAAGTATAGTGTCTAGATCAAGGGAAGTAATAGTGCCACTCTATTCTGCCTTGGTCAGACCTCACCTAGAATACTGTGTCCAGTTCTGGGCACCACAATTCAAAAAGGATATTGACAAATTGGAGCGTGTCCAGAGAAAGGCAACTAAAATGGTGAAAGGTCTGGAAATGATGCCTTATGAGGAGAGACATAGGGAGCTGGGTATGTTTAGCCTGGAAAAAAGACGGTTAAGAGGCGATATGATTACCCTGTTTAAGTATTTGAAGGGATGTCACTCTGAGGATGGAGCAAGCTTGTTTTCTGCTGCTCCAGAGACTGGAACACGGAGCAATGGGTGCAAGCTCCAGGAACAGAGATTCCACCTCAACATTAGGAGGAACTTTTTGACAGTAAGAGCTGTTCGGCAGTGGAATGCACTCCCTCGGAGTGTGGTGGGGTCTCCTTCCTTGGAGGTCTTTAAACAGAGGCTGGATGGCCATCTGTTGGGGATGCTTTGATCATGATTTCCTGCATGGCAGGGGGTTGGACTGGATGGCCCTCGTGGTCTCTTCCAACTCTGCAATTCTATGATTCTATGATTCTATGTGCTCCTTAATTGTTTCTGGTTCTAATTCTATCTTAAGAAGTAATTGGTATACCGTGGACACTCTAAATTCCTTCTCACCCAGAACCAAAACGTCTAATTCCATTTTTAAATTCTCTATACTTGGGTCTTTTTTATCCACATTAAATCTTTCCGGTATTTGCAAATGTTGGAACCAATTACACTTTCCTAACTCATATTCCAGGTCCTCCCTCATTTTAAGATTACAGTCTCCTTTGTGAAAGTTCAGCAGATCTTTATAGGTCCACCACTTCTCTAAAGATGTCATTTCCATCCGTCTAAAAGCTTCCTGAGGGGAAATCCATATGGGGAGTTTATAGTAAACTTTCTGTTTAATCAGTTTCCATGTTCTTAGAAGGGATTGCCTAACAAAGTGGTCATTAAAGCTTCTGTCCACCCTTTCTTTCGCATACCACATATATGCATGGAAACCAAATCTCATCCCGGAGCCCTCTAGTTAACAGTTTATTATCTTCTAATGTTATCCAATCATAGAGCCATAATAGAACACATGCTTGGTGGTACAATTTTAAATTTGATAAGCCCAGTCCCCCTTTATCCTTGTGATCTAACAGAGATTTCCATCTTACTCTCGGTTTTTCGTTCTGCCATATAAACTCAGATAGATTCTAGATCCGCTTTTTGAAAAGTTTATCGTTTGACAAAATAGGTAAGTTTTGAAATAGGTATAACATTTTTGGAAGTATCATGATCTTGACAGCCTCAACTCTCCCAAAAAAATGACAGGTTTATATATTTCCAGTTCTCAAGATCCTTCTTAATCTCTGACCATTTCCGTTTATAATTATTATCAGCAAGGTCCATGTTGTTCTTAGTAAGGGTAAAACCCAAATATTTTATCTTTTGCTCTACTTTATACCCTAATAATCTTTCTAATCTCATCTCTTCCTTCTTATCTAAGTTTTTTGTTAATATCACTGTTTTATCCTTATTAATACTAATCCCCGTGAGTTCAGCATATTCTTTCAAGATTTTATGGAGCGCTGGAATAGCTTTCAATGGATCTTCTAGACAGATTGCCAAGTCGTCTGCATAAGCACATGTTTCATAGACTTGATTTTTAATCTTCACCCCTCGAATCTCTTTTTCTGATCTTAATTTAGCACATAATACTTCAAAAACTGTTATAAAGAGTAGTGGGGAAAGGGGGCAGCCCTGTCTGACCCCCTTCTCCAAGCTTATGGTATTAGTCTTCTGCCCATTAACCACAATCTGTGCCGTTTGTTCTTTATAGATAGCCTTGATACCATTTATGTACCTTTCTCCTATCCCCATTTGCTTCAAGAGTTCAAATATGAAATTCCAATTTATGCTGTCGAATGCCTTTTCAGCATCTAAAGCTATCAGGGCAAATTTTTTCCCTGGATGTTTGTCAAAATATTCCAACAAGCTCAAAATCTTCCTAATATTTGATCTTAAATATCTCTTAGGGAGGAAACCTGTTTGATCTTTGTCTATCCAATCAACCAATATTTTTCGTAATCTTATACTCATGATTGTTGCAAAAATCTTGTAGTCAGAATTGAGCAAAGAGATAGGCCTATAGTTTTTTATGATCTCTGCATCTCTATTTTCCTTAGGTATCAGAACTATATTGGCATTACGCCATGATACTGGTATATCACCACCAGTTAGTATGGCATTGAAGGTTTTCTGTAAGGGTCCCTTTATTATATTTTGGAACTTCTTATAATAGCTTGAAGGGAGACCATCAGGGCCTGGAGTCTTCCTTTTTTTCAGAGCCTGTATTGCTTCTTCAACCTCGGTTAATGTAACCAATTTGTTTAGGTCTTCGCTATGTGGGTCGCTTATTTTAGGTATTTTGTGACGAGACAGGTATTCCCTTATTCTTATTATCGCTTCGTCATTTGTCAGTGATGTCTTAAAGAGTCTTCCATAGTAGCTTTCAAATGCCTTTCTAATTTTTTCTTGGTTGACCAATACTTCTCCATCGTTCTTTATTTTCAAAATTTGTCTCTTCTCCTGCTCTTTCCTTAATTTATATGCAAGCCATTTACCAATCTTGTTGCCATTTTCAAAGATCCTTTGCCTTGCATATCTCATTTTCTTCACTATCTCCTCAGCCATACCAATCTTCAGTTGATCCTGTATTATCTTCAGTTCCATATTTGCTTCCTTATTTTTTGGATCTTGTTTGAGTTCCCTTTCCTTTTTAATCAGAGCTTCCTGTAGACTTAGCATCTTTTCTTTCCTTCTCTTAATTCTTTCCCAGTTTATTTGCATTAGTATCCCCCGAATTACAGCTTTACTTGCATCCCAAGTGGTCTGTATTGAGGTGTCCTCTTCCTTATTCTCTTGAAAGTAGTTTATCAAAGCTTCTTCTGTCTTTTTCAATATGGTTTCATCTTGTAGTAAGCTTTCATTCAACCTCCAAGAGTATTCTCTCCTTATAGTTTTAAACATCAATTGTATCAGATTGTGGTCTGATATTAATCTAGGTAGTACTTCCATGTGTTTCAATTTTTGTGCAATATCTTTTGAGATCAGGAACATATCTATACAGGAAAAAGATTTATGATATTCGGAGAAATATGTGTATTTTTTTGCGTCCCCGTATAGATGTCTCCAAGCGTCAATCAATGAGAGGTTCTCCATAAGTTTAAAGAAGGAAATCGGTAACTTTCCTTGTTTCACGTCAACTTTCGGTTTTCTGCTTGCCGTTCTATCTTTTAGCAGTTCCATGACTCCGTTCCAGTCACCTAAACAAATAATCTCTTCAAATTCTACTTGTAACAGGGTCATCATGAGATTTTTATAAAACCCATCTTTATTTTCAGATGGAGCATAGATTCCTAATACTAAAGTTCTTTTGTCAAATATGTTTGTCACAATACCTAAGTAATGCCCCTTAACATCTTGGACCACTTCCTCAGCTTCCCATTTTTTGTTTATATATATTACTATTCCTTTTTTCTTTTTACTGCCAGAGTTTATAAATTCTTGTCCTAACTTTCTGTTTTTCAACAATTTTTGGTCTTTCCGTTTAGTATGTGTCTCCTGTAAGCAGACAATGTCTGCCCTCATTTTTTCAAGATGATGAAACACTTCGTTTCTCTTCTTAGGGGAATTCATCCCTCTTATATTCCATGAAATAATGTTTATTGTCATTTTTATTTCAGTTACTATTTATGCTATTATTTTAAAAATTTTGAATTATATCTTAATCCTTTCCTCTAATTCTGGCTATCCTCAATGTCTATTTCTTCTTCTTCTCCGATTTCTTCTTCTTCCTCCTCTTCTTCCTCCTCCCTTTCTATTTCATCTGAGTCGTTGTCATACAAATCTTGTTCTTCCTCTTCTACTTCTCCATCTTCTAATTCCCTTTCTTCCTCCATCATATCCCCGTCTCATCTATCATCCTTTCTGCATCACTTCTCATACTTTCTATTTCTTCCTCAGATCCACCCTTCTTTCCTTTCTTTCCTTTTTCCTTCTGATCCTCCAAACCTTCTACAGATGTTTTAGATTCCTGTGTTTTTCCGTATATACTATTCCCTGCCTTTCCGGAGTCTTTCTCAATTTTCAATAAAATGTCCTTTGCTTTCTTAACTGTATTTAACCTATACCTTCTTTGATTATATACAACTGATATTCCCTCAACGTTCTCCCATCTGTATTGTATTTCTCTCTTCCTTAACTTTGAGACAATGAAATGGTATTCCTTTCTCTTTTTTTTAAGATCTGGGAGGGTATATCCTTATATATATCAATTTCATAACCTTCAATTATTAATTTATTCGTGAAGTTCTTTTGTAGAACAAGATCTTTTCTCTTCCCTCTGGTAAAATAAACCACTATATACTGTGGGAGTTTCCTTTGGGCAGCAATTCTTGAGTTACTTCTAAACAATTTGTTTACCTCAAACTCTATATTTCATAGAATCATAGAATCATAGAATTGCAGAGTTGGAAGAGACCACGAGGGCCATCCAGTCCAACCCCCCTGCCACGCAGGAAATCACAATCAAAGCATCCCCGACAGATGGCCATCCAGCCTCTGTTTAAAGACCTCCAAGGAAGGAGACCCCACCACACTCCGAGGGAGTGCGTTCCACTGCCGAACAGCTCTCACTGTCAAAAAGTTCCTCCTCATGTTGAGGTGGAATCTCTGTTCCTGGAGCTTGCACCCATTGCTCCGTGTTCCAGTCTCTGGAGCAGCAGAAAACAAGCCTGCTCCATCCTCAGCGTGACATCCCTTCAAATACTTAAACAGGGCTATCATATCACCTCTAAACCGTCTTTTTTCCAGGCTAAACATACCCAGCTCCCTAAGTCTCTCCTCATAAGGCATTGTTTCCAGACCTTTCACCATTTTAGTTGCCCTTCTCTGGACACGCTCCAATTTGTCAATATCCTTTCTGAATTGTGGTGCCCAGAACTGGGCACAGTATTCTAAGTGAGGTCTGACCAAGGCAGAATAGAGTGGCACTATTACTTCCCTTGATCTAGACACTATACTTCTATTGATACAGCCCAAAATTGCATTGGCCTTTTTAGCTGCCACATCACACTGTTGGCTCATGTTCAACTTGTGGTCTACTAGGACTCCCAGATCCCTTTCGCACGTAGTCTCATTCAGCCAGGTCTCTCCCATCCTATATTTATGCATTTCATTTTTCCGCCCTAAATGCAGTACTTTACATTTCTCCGTATTGAATTTCATTTTGTTAGCTTTGGCCCAGCTCTCAAGTCTATCCAGGTCATTCTGAATTTTGATCCTGTCCTCTAGGGTATTAGCTACTCCTCCCAATTTGGATCTATCTATAAAATCTGCCAACCCAGGGAGTATCCTTTCATATAGGTTCTCATTTTCCTTTTCCATTAACCCTATGAGTTTCAAACAGTTTTCCCTTAGTTTTAGTCAGGTTTCTAAGTTTTGTTCTTGTAATTGTTCTTGAGCTACACTCAAGTTTAGTGTTGTTTTTTCTAAGTTTTTTGTCTTACTTTGCAACTCTTCAACTTTAACATTTAGAACCTCTATCTCCATTGTTATCTTATCCAGTTTTCTCCCAAAATCCCCCAGTTCATTTTTTATATCTCTCCTAGTCTCCTTCATTTCCTGTACCACCTCTTCTCTCAATTTTTAAAATTCCTTCCTAAATTCTTGGAACAGTATTTGTTGCAGCTCTGGCATTTCAGTAGAATGCCTTCTTGTAGACATGGGAGGTACTTGTGTATTTTTCTTTAGTGGCATCCTGCTTCCCTTTTCCCTTCTGTGTTATCCTAATTTTTGCTACTGCTTCAATATTAGTGCCCAAAAGTTAATTTGTTGGGTAGTGTTTTCTATCTCCCAATATGGTAGCACCAAGAGAAGACCTTTCCACAACTTTTTTTTTAGATTTTTTGGGTGAGAATTAACCTATATGGGTAAGATATATAGATATAGATACAGATATAGATATAGATATATAGGTGTAGGTATATAGGTATATAAGTAAGTGTTGATCTATATCAAATGGTTACGCTTATACATCAGCCAGAAAAAACTGTATCAATATCATTGAGCAAAGACGAAAATCATAGATATCAAATATCTTATATGTCATATATCATACAGCTCAATTAACCTATAACACGTATCCAATGTCAAATAGGTATCAGATAAATATCAAATAGATATCAGTTAACCTATATGTATATAACATATATATCATATATCCCAAATATTCAATGAGTATCAGCCTTCCATGACCATCAATAAGTATTAATTATCATCACCAAAGTAGCACACTAAAGCAAACATCAATATCTAATTGATTTAATCAGTAAACAGTATCAAATTAAACCCTATAGACCTACCAATATCCTTCACATTACAATTTTATACTTGTTTTTATATTTTGCGTTTTGCTGAGTAAACTAATTACCCACTCCAAAACAATTCAGATCCTACAATGTTCCTCCTTCAGTCCTGGGGTAAATTTCAAGTAGAAATCCAAATCACTTCCCAGTGCACTCTTCAAAACCAAGACCCCAGACCTTATCTTCTAATCCACCAAAATAGTACTCCTCTGATTCTCCTTCTCCAACCACCTCGTCGCGCCACACCCAAACTTCTCTCCTCCGCGTCGCGGGTACACTTTCCCGCAGCCCCTCGCAGCTCCTCCCAACTTCATTTCCCTTGTATCTTCTCCTCAGCTTCTGTAGTTTTCAATGCTCAACCAGGTCAACAATACAGCACAGTGTTTAAAAAGTCTGCTTTCTAAACAGTCCTTTCTTTCCTCTCCTCCCCTCTCTCTCCTCTTCAACTCCTTCTCTGTCACACTACACCAACCTGCGTGCGTTGTATAGCGTTGTTGTGAAAGATTACAGGTGGTTCAAGGACAGCTGGTATGCTCGTCCCTGCTTCTTACAGTCCCAGCCAAGCTGGTGAGGGTGTTTTAGCCTCTTGAAGAGGGTTACCTAGGTAGGAGTGTTGAGGCTCTTCCTCTCCTTCATGTCTTCACTCACCGCTGGACGGCATTTAAAAGTGTCGACTGGTGAGAGATTACAGCACCAAAGGATCCCGAGAAATGTGAGCCCACTCCATTTCCCCTTTCAGCAGGGGGAAAAACCTGACCACAAAAGCACCTCGTCAGGCTCTCCCACCAGGTGAACGGGAGGCACGAAGCACGGAGCGCGCGCAACCTGCGTCCGATCACACCTACTTCTGGCCGGAAGTCTGTCCTTAGGCGGTCTTTTAAAGTGCTGCATCATCCTGGGAAGGGCATCTGTAATTTGATTAGCCAATTTTGTACTGCCGTTGTACATTCCTTACTTGTACAATAATAATAATAATAATAATAATAATCAGCAACAGCAGTTTGGCTCAATTTTATTTACAATAAATAGCATCAAGTTTTGAAGTTTGCTGGGTTTGTGTCTCAGTGGTTGACCATGGCTTCAAAAAAAGGCAAGGGAGGTCAAAAAGGTAAAGGGCGAGCTGTTAAGCAGGAGCTGCCAGGCCCCATGGTACCTGGTCCTCATTCATCCAGTGATGATGAGGATCAGATCCCATGGAAGGAAATTTTGGTGTGGATTCAACATCTGGAGAAACTGCAGGGTGTTCATCAAGAAGATATTGTGGAATCTCAGGGATGGGGGAAAAGAGGAAGGTTACTGATGATATTCTTTCCCGATTAGATGTGTTGGAGCGCAATATTCATCCAGGTGGGGCTTCTGGGTCCTGACATGAGGATGACATGGCGGGGACTGAGCAGCTTTCAAGCAATCCTGTGGAACAGCCTTTTAATGAGAACATGTTCCCGGGGAATTCAGGTGAGTCTGTTGTTCTTCCACCTAATCCCAATATGGGTGTGACTTGGCCTTGGGGAGCTTGCCCCCCCATGACACAGGATATGGGGAATACTAGCTTAGGTACACAGTAAGTCCAGGGGTCCTGACCATTACAACAACAGACTTTGAGTTGGGTCCCATCACAATGGTCCCCTTGGCCACCTTACGGGCTGGGATCCATGGTCCCCCCCTTTGGGGTTGACTCAGAGTTTACCTTGCATGGTGCCAGGGTTCGATTATGAGTCCATCGCATACTCTGCCATTCCTTTTGGAGAAATGTCCCTTCCCTTAGGTGACCATTTGCTTCAATCTACCAGGGACAAAATAGTGAAGGGAGAATACGTGCACTTATTTTCTCTACTTTATAGAGAAGTGGAGAAAAAAGATAGAGAGGATATGGATGAGAAAGAGAAAGAAAAGTTGAAGAAGAGGAAGGTGGAGAGTAACTGGACCAATTGGCTTTCCGGATACCTCATTTATGCGGGGGTCATAATTAAGGCACATTCTGTTTCAGTACTTGGATATAATTCACAGGACATACGGTGATTTCAAAGATCCAGCATGGCTACTGTACGATGAGGCCTTCAGGATGCGGGCTGCAATTTATCCATCTTTGAGATGGGATATGATGCATCCTCAGTCATGGATGCAACTCATGACTCTGGCTCACCGATCCAAAGGGAGAGGACACATAGTGGACACTTAGTTAAGGCATCTGGTAGCCTAGTGGCACGTCCCCACCCCCAGCACGGCTCTGGCTGCTAAACAGGTGTGCTGGGAATTTAGTTCGCATGGATTTTGCGCCAGGAAACCCTGCAGATTCAGCCACGAGTGCTCCATCTGCGGAGGAGGGCATTCCTTTCAGAACTGCCCCAGAGGAAAATTGGCTGCCCGGGGTGGTAGGGCCAACCAAGGAGGGGGGCGGAGTTTCCACTACTCACCCTCAAAAAGGGGCCCAGCCCAATCAACAATGATGTCCTACAGCGTTGGCTCAAGGTCTATCCAGACAGGAAGGCCGCCAAATATTTACTTGAGGGTTTCCAGTTTGGGTTTAGGATTCCATTTCAGGGGATTAGGCGGCCTTTGGGGGCTCACAATTTAAAATCAGTTTTTGCTATGGAGCAGGTGGTTAGGGAGAAAATTAGGATGGAAGTTAAGGAAGGGCGTGTTTTAGGTCCTTTTCCCAGTCCTCCGGTTCCCAACCTGAGAATTTCACCTTTGGGCGTCGTGCCCAAAAAGGCACCTGGGGAATTCAGACTCATCCACCATTTATCGTACCCAAAAGGTGATTCGGTGAATGACTCTATTCCCCATGAATTGTGTACGGTTAGGTATACATCCTTCGATGCGGCCATCAGAGCGGTTCGATTACAGGGCTGTGGGGCTGAGCTGGCTAAATGTGATATTAAATCTGCTTTTCGCCTTTTGCCAGTTCATCCTGATGATTTTGAACTGTTAGGTTTCCAGTTTGAAGGGCAGTTTTATATGGATCGGGCTCTCCCCATGGGCTGTTCAGTTTCGTGCAATGCTTTCGAGACCTTCAGCACCTTTCTTGAATGGGCTTTGAAGGCTAGGACTGGTCTACACAGTGTTGTACACTATTTGGATGATTTTTTAATGATTGGGCCTCATCAGTCTGGCCAGTGTGCGTATCTGTTGCATCAGTTTGAAGCATTGGTAGGGGAACTGGGGGTCCCCCTGGCATCGGAAGAAACAGAAGGTCCATACCAGGTTTTGACCTTTTGGGGGGTTGAAATTGACCCAGTTAATCAGCAATGTAGATTGTCCATGGCTAAGGTCACTGATTTGAAGGATAGAGTTTCCCAGTCCTTGGCAAGGCATAAAGTCACTTTGCACGAATTTCAGGTCCTTATAGGACATCTGAACTTTGCATGTAAGGTGGTAGCATCAGGGAGGGCCTTCCTTCACTGCCTATGTGACGCCGTTAAGGGCGTACAACAGTCCTATATTCTAATACGTATTGCCGGGGATGTGAGGGCTGATTTGATTGTTTGGCATCAATTTTTACAACAATTTAATGGCGTCTCTTTTTGGCTGGAGGAACGTAAGCTTAAAGATAATCTGCAGATAGCCTCTGATGTGGTTGGATCCACAGGGTTTGGGGTTTATTTTGGTGGACGGTGGTGCACAAGCAGATGGCCTCCTGATTGGGTAGCATCAAATATAGTGGCTGATTTGACATTCCTCGAATTCTTCCCAATCTTGGTAGTGGCCACCATTTGGGCAAAGGAACTGGCAAATTCATCTGTGCACTTTTGGTGCGATAACATGGCAACTGTCCAGGTAATAAACTCCCTCACCTCAAAATCTCCTTGGGTGATGGTGCTCGTCAGGGCCTTTACGTTACAGTGTTTGAAGTTCAATATTCTGTTTTTCGCTCAGCATGTGGCGGGCATTAACAATGGCATTGCTGACGCTCTTTCCCGCATGCTTTGTCACAGGAATGTGTAGAGCGCAGTCACTCCCTGTTTATCTGAACAGGAGATATGTAATGAAAACGTGTGTTTTGTGAGCAAACAAATATTTTTTTGGTGTAAAAATAAGTCTATGTTAAAAAAATTTTAGGCTTTTATTAATAACAATTAAATAAAAAGTAAAACAATAATAGAAAACATTTAACCATGTTTTCTAGGTTCTCTTTAAGCAAGAGAGGTATATACAAACTTGAAGCTTTTTTTTATTTCAGGAACAAAAACAATATAACCCCTCTCAGTTATATAGTTTTTAACACTTAGTCTTTGGGAGAAACGAAAGTAATCTCAAGTTTTATTTTTCATATATAATCTCCAAAGAACAGAATAATAAAACAGACAGATTTATGAATTTTTGATAATCAAATTGGCGCCTTATATGTCTGGTGAAAAATTATTCAGGGAGGGGGAGACAAACTCTTGATCTCAAAAACTATTTTCTCTGACACCCCTCTAATTTTTTTCATCCAGACATTAACATTTTATATTTGACATATTATATCTAGCTTGTTACATAGAAGGTCATGTTTAATATGACCCAAAGCTTTAGTAAATAAATTTGTTATATTTTTTTTATTGGGGCAATATATCAAATTAATTAAACCATTTTGAACAGCTTTTTTAACATTTTGAAATTTTATAGCCACATGTTTTGTTTTGTTTTTAACACCTTGTGTTGTTGTCATTGTTATATATGTTTGGGAGTCTTTAAAAACTTTAACAGCTCTTGAAATTGGTATATCTAAATCACTGAAAATTTGTTTTAGATAAATCAGCTCATTTATCACACTTAACAACGCGGCAAATTTTGCTTCTGTCGAGCTTAAAGCAATGGTGGATTGTTTTTTTGATTTCCAGTGTATGGCAGTGTCAGCATAAAAAATTATCATTTCTGAATCAGAATATCTATTTTGGATTTCGCTGGCGAAACTGGCATCGCAAAATGTTTTTAACTTATGACAACCTTGTGAACTTATCTTTATGTCATAATTTAAAGTTCTACGCAAATATCTTAACACGCGTTTTAAACCTTGTCAATCATGTTGAGTTGGTTTTGAGACTTTTTTAGACAAAACATTTATAGCATATTGTATATCTGGACGTGACCATCTTGTAATATATAATAAACTTTCAATTACAGAATGAAAAAGTTCAGGATGTTTAAATGGCCTAGAATCTGTGACATTTATGAAATCACGACATATAGGAGTTCGTGCAGGTTTATATTGAGACATATTATAAAGATCCAAAACCTTTTTAACCTTTTGAACTTGATTCATTTTAAAATCACCATTTTTAAACCTTTGGAAATCTATTTCCAAATAGTTTTTAATTTGACCAAGGTCTTTTAATTTGAATTTTGAACCTAATTTTTGTTTAAACCTTTGTATCTGAATATCGATTTGTGTAATCAGGCAGAAATCATCTACAAAAGCGATGACGATTTCATAATTTTGATTAACACCCCTTGTATATAAACATGGATTAGCAATGCTGTTCTGAAAACCAACATTTTTTAGTTGTTTATCTAAACAAAGGTATCAACACCGGCCACTTTGTTTGAGACCATATAAGGCTTTATTGAGGTAATAAACCTGGTCTGCTCTCCCACTGTGAAACCCAGGGGCTTGCTCCATATAGATGTACTCATCTAATGGAGCATTTAAATATGTAGTCTTTATATCAAAGTGATTGACTTTGAGTTGGTTTAAACTTGTAATAGACAAAGCAATCTTTATATTTTGTATTTTAACAGTGGGAGCAAAAACCTGATCATAATTTTGATACTGTATCTGTGAATATTTTTTTGTAACCAAACGTGTTTTGTATTTAACACCCCCATCCTGTAATTGCTTTTTCTTATATATCTAACGGCAACCCACAGCCTTTTTTTTTTTTTTGTGGCAATGCCACAATATGGAAAACATCATGGTTTTTGATAGATTCCATTTTATTTTTTATTGTTTTTTGTCACTTTTGTTGTTTTTCTTTTGGCAACTTTAAAATATCAGTATAATTATCAGGTTCAAAAGTCACCTGGCAAACTTTTACATTCTGTGCTGTGAATCTTAGAGGAGGCACTCCCTTTGTCTCTCTGTTAGAGCGACGGGGGACAACAGGCTGAGCCTGATCATTGTCAGAATCTGTATTTGAATCACTTTCCACATCAAAGGATTCATGTTTGGAACCTTTTTTTTTAAGTCTGGGGAAATATCAGTGCCTGACTCAGCAGCCTGCTGTTGCTGCTGTTGTTCAGGCTGATTTTTATCAACAAATGAAGGCAAAACCACATCGAAATTAGCATGGACATGAGACCAGTTGGCCTGTTCTTCAAATTCAGCATTCCGGGAAATCAAAATTTTTCTATCTCTAAACGCGAACTGCCAGCCCTTTGATGATTGGTCGCATCTGACAAATCTGAGCCTCCTAGCCTTGGGTTTTTTCTTCTTTTTGTTTGCTTTAGGGATATTTATCTATGCATAGGACCCAAAGGTCCTAATGTTTCTCATAGATGGCTTTTTGCCATAAAACATGAAAAAGGGTGTATTTGAAACCACAGAACTGGGTATACGGTTATTTAAATAAGCAGCTGTTAACATAGCTTTTTTCTAGTATTTTTGCTCAATGTTTGTATCAAACATCAGGCTATTTTTAATTGTTTGCAAAACACCAATTTTTCTCTCAGAAATCTCATTTTTATTAGGACTAAAAGGGGTTGTGAGTCTGTGGAAATTTTTTTTTGTTTGTTTTAGCCAATTTTGGAACTCATTTGACATGAATTCCCCTCCCCTATCTGATTGGAGAGATGACACCTTTTGGGGAAAATGTCTCTCAACATAAGCCACTCAATTTTTGAAAGTCTAAAATGTCTCATCTTTACTCTTGAGTAAGAATAGAAAACAATAACGACTGAAATCATCGACCAAGATCAGGATGTACTTGGCTCCTCCCAGGGAAGGTGGATAGGGGCCAGACAGGTCTATATGAACCAGTTCTAGAATTCTTTTTGACTTTTTCTCACTATGTTTGGGAAAAGGATGGACCCTGGATTTTGATTTTTTATAAATTTTATAATCCAGGTATTTCTGACAAGCCCTCAAACTCAACCCATCCACCATCTCAGGCATCTGCCTGAGGACCTTAAAGCTAGCATGGCCAAATCTCCTATGCAACAGATGTACACAATTATCATGCAAAGGAGAGTTTGTCATTATAGTATTGGTTTGAGGCTCCTGTATATTATTATATATATAATACAGTTGGTCATGAAAAACCCCTTTAGTCATGATAATATCATTTTTTAAAATATAACATTTGTTTTTTTTAATTGTATTTTATAGCCTTCTTGTGTCAATTTAACAACAGAGAGCAAACACATTTTTAAATCAGGAATATATTGAATATTTTTTATATCTATGTTTAAACATTGTACAAAACATGTATTTTTATCCAAACATTTTGACTTGAATTCATCAGCCAAACTCACGCTTGAGGGGCTAGTCTCTTTAAAGTCTTTAAAGAGTTTTTTATTATTGGAAATAAAAGCATTGTAGCCGCTATCTAAACACTATTGGGATAAATCTCTATTTTGTTTTTTTATAACTTGTAAAACAACTGTAGAAACAATCATATTAGATGAAGCAGGCTTTTTTTTTTGTCTTTTTTGTTTTGTACTGTTTTGTAAAATGTCTATTTTTGCCACAGTTTTAGCAAAGCTTAGATTTTACAGCAAAAGCGGGGACTTTATCCTTATTGGGGTCTTTAAAGCCATCTATTGGATTATTTGTAGAATTGTGGGCTTTTGCCTGTACAGCCTTTTGAACAGAATTTTTTTTTTAACCACTTGGCTTCTTTTTTTAACAAACGACCAGTAATAAAATTAATGGTCATATTTGCTGTTGTCATATTTTCGAAGGAGAATATTAACGCATCGAATTTTTTTAGTAGGCTTGATAGAAGGATATGAGATTTTTTTTGTTCAATAAAATGGACATTAATCTCTTGTAACTGATGAAAATATTGTCGCATAGTTAAAATGTGTGTGGCCACATCGCCATCTGGCTGCAACTTTAGTTTATATAGCTTTTTTGTTAACATAAGCTGTGAACCAGTCCCAGCATGGACATAAATTTGTCGCAGTGTTTGTCAAATGTTCTTGGCCATGGCACAGCCTTGTACATATATCAACTGACTATCCTCAATTGCCAAAATGAGAGATGCCCTTGCACGTTCCTCAGCTTGCTGTTGTAATACAGAAGCGCCTTGGGCAGGGGGGGGCAAAATGGGAGCGTGTATCAATTGTTGATGCAAATAAGCTTCTATCTTTACAGCCCACAAATGATAATTCTTATCATTTAACTTTTGGAAGGGAAACACTGCCATACTCTGAGCCATTGTTTATAAACTTTTTAGCCCCTCTCAATTGATTATCTGTTTTTCTCACACAGGGGTTGTTTATCAGCAGGGCGTTGTAAATGGTTCGGTCTCAGCAGTTCTCACAGCAGGCTTTTTCACCTTTTAGTCCCTTCCTTGTTGGGGTTGTCAGCTCTTGTCAGGCGTAGACAAAAGCAAGCTCTATCAGCTTCAAAGGAAAAAGACTTCACACCAAAGGGACAAGTTGCCCAACTTGTCGCTTGTTCAAAGCCCCTCTCAGCTCAGGCTTAAACAATTTGTAGCATAAGAGCTTTACTGCTCATAAACTCTTGAGCCAGCAATCCTGGGCCCATAACCTGTCACAGGAATGTGTAGAGTGCAGTCACTCCCTGTTCATCTGAACAGGAGATATGTAATGAAAACGTGTGTTTTGTGAGCAAACAAATATTTTTTTGGTGTAAAAATAAGTCTATGTTAAAAAAAAATTTAGGCTTTTATTAATAACAATTAAATAAAAAGAAAAACAATAATAGAAAACATTTAACCATGTTTTCTAGGTTCTCTTTAAGCAAGAGAGGTATATACAAACTTGAAGCTTTTTTTTATTTCAGGAACAAAAACAATATAACCCCTCTCAGTTATATAGTTTTTAACACTTAGTCTTTGGGAGAAACGAAAGTAATCTCAAGTTTTATTTTTCATATATAATCTCCAAAGAACAGAATAATAAAACAGACAGATTTATGAATTTTTGATAATCAAATTGGCGCCTTATATGTCTGGTAAAAAATTATTCAGGGAGGGGGAGACAAACTCTTGATCTCAAAAACTATTTTCTCTGACATGCTTATGGAGCGATTCAGAGAGTTGGCCCCTGATGCAGCAACCGAGGGTGATCCAATGCCGGAGGCTTGGGAAGCTGAGCTCATGAAGGCATTAGGTATGTCCATGGCACTGAGCACTATGAAAAGATACACCAGGGCTTTACGTGAGTTTTTTCAATTCAGGGAGCAGTCAGGCTTTAAACAGGGTGTTTCAGTACCTTTTGAACATTTATTTCAGTTTTGTGTCTTCCTATATCATAGGGGTTTATCCCTGCAGTCCATTAAGATTAGACTATCAGCGATTGCCTTTTGGCTTAAGGCCCAAGGAGTTCCAGACCGTACTGGGGATTTCTGCATTCGGAAGGCACTGGGGCTGGTCTAGAGAACGTGGGTGTAGAGCTGACAGTAGAGTTCCCATTTCACCCGCTATTTTGAAAGGGCTAGCTACTGTTTGGGCAGGCATTTGTATGTCGCCATATGAGGTGTTGCTTTTTCATGCAGTGGCCTTGACAGCCTTTTTTGGTGCTTTACACATCAGTGAACTCATCTAGGCATCCAGGATGTGTCCCATAGAGCTTTGGAACTCAGCGATGTTAGAATGGAAGGCACAAGGTCACTCTGACACTGCGCTTTTCCAAGATGGATCAGCGTGGGAAGGGCAAGCAATGTTGTTTGCTGCCATGCAGTGACCCAGAATTATGCCCCGTTTGGGCTTTGCAACAATTTTTAGTTGTTTGGGGCCCACAATCAGGCCCACTTTTTGTGCATGAGGATTTTTCCCCACTGACTAAATACCAGTTCTGGGCACTAACGTCTAGGGCATTGGGTAAGCTGAGTCTTCATGGGGTTCGCTTTGCTACCCATTCCTTCTTCATAGGTGCCGCTTCCACGGCCGCTGCAATGGGCATGCCGACCACAGCAATCCAAGGGATTGGCTGATGAAGGTCCTCCTCCTATCG
This sequence comes from Gambelia wislizenii, assembly GCA_030847615.1. Classification (NCBI taxonomy): domain Eukaryota; kingdom Metazoa; phylum Chordata; class Lepidosauria; order Squamata; family Crotaphytidae; genus Gambelia; species Gambelia wislizenii. The sequence continues at coordinate 7,462,640 of JAUMIR010000015.1, read as the reverse complement.
GCGCTATGTGCGTCCGCTCACTTACTAACTTGTTGTCTTCCCATTTTGTTTTGCAGATTCTAGGCCGACGCTGGTGAGGCAGCGGGTGCTGATCTGTGGCCACAGTATGGTGTACTGGGTGGCCCGGCAGGCCCGGCTGTGTCACTATGGGCCTCACCTGGGTCTGGGGAATGGGGCAACAATTGAGTGATTGGGGAAAAGGGGTTTACGTTGGCGTGGCCTGTTGCCACTGCTTTTTGAGGAGCGCCAAGGGCCTCCACCTAATGTTTTGATTCTGCACTTAGGGGGGAATGACTTGGGGTTGCTGAAGGGGAAAGCACTGGTCCTTCAGGTGATCCATGATATGCGGGTAATCAGGTCACGGTGGCCTGAGGTTACCGTCATGTAGTCTGCCATGCTGCCAAGACGGCATTGGAGAAGCGAAGGTGATCCCCATTCATTGGATAAGGCCCAGAGGGGAGCCAACTGGGAAATTAAGAATGTCATGCATCAGGGATTGGGATACTATCTGCCACACCCTGACATTGTGACCAAAAGGCCCGAGCTCTACAGAGCAGATGGGGTGCACCTTTTGGACGCTGGAAATTTAATCTTTCTGGGTGATCTTCAGCAGGGGGTGAGGAACCTTTTTGCACGAGCTGGTGGGGGAAAGGGACTAAGCGGACGCTTGCTCCTTTCTGTGGCAGGGAAGGGGGAGACGTAGCTTCAGTGGGCACCTTGGCACCAATTTTCGGTGAAGGTAGGGTCTCTGGAAGGGCCACTTCAGGTCATGGGGCCTAAGGGGATGGAAGGAGACCCGCCTTGGGGTTGGCCTAAAGGATAATCCTTCACCCCAATCCATGGGGCTTGGGTGAGGGACTTTTGGGTTCACCTTCCAGATGGGGGCCGGCTGGGGAGCAACCCCAGGCAACTGGGATTCCTCTCCAGGGCCCAGGTGTCCACCAGGGAAGACTGAGGGGTGTGGTCTGGGATAGACCTACTGCCTCAGCTGGTCCCTCACCAGGTTGCCTCCCCTTGTTGAAGATATTAGAAGGGAATTAAATAGGTTGATTTAATAAAATACTTTATTTCACCCCATTTCATGTGTGTGGTCTCTATTCCGCAATCACCCCGCAAAAGAAGACTGCATTGGTGTGTGAGTGAGTGTGAATGGGGCGCATATTGAAGGGGACAAGCATTAGAATTGTAATACATATAAAGATGGCTTATTGCATCAGTCTCATTATTCAATAGACAGGCCTCATCCTTTTAGAAGAATCCCCTGAAGGGATAGAAAGATTAAAGGAAATCGTTCTGCATTATTTCATTCTCTTTCCTTGTAAAGAGCTGATGCAAACAAAAATTTTGTTAACTTTGAGATTACTTTGAGATTGTTTAAGTAATTTTGTAGATGATTAACCCATCAGAATTGTGAGTGTACTTAATTAAAAGCTGAGCTGTAAAGAGGTGTCACTCAACCATTGAGGTTGCCACCAAGACAGTATAAAGGCACTCATCTCTCCACAGTCTTCCAACAGCTTCATCATCAGAGGAACTGGTAAGCTTGGCTTGTTCATTGCATGTAAATCTGTATCTCTTAAAGAGCTTTAGAATGTTAGTATAATGGCATAATAGTCTAAGATATGAATTCTATTGTTTGGTCTCAACTATGGTAGACATACTAAATCAATCTTGAATGGTAAGTCAGTGGGTAACTAAATTCACTTGACTCAACGGGTCTATTTTAGCTAGGATGAACAATACTATTTATGTCTAAAGGATTTGGTATTTATTTGTGTTACATGTGTCTGAAGAAGAATCTCTATAGAACCCCCAAAACCTTTGGAAATATACTGATGCTCCAAACATTTACTTGGCTGATCCAGCATCACATTTTCATCATACTCCAGATTACATGTCTCGAAACTTGATCTACAGTTCTACAAGCTTAACTCAGTTTAATAGTCCTTCTTTTAGGAAACTGGAGGCATTCTGTGATGCCAGGGAGTATAGGCAATCTACATCACCTGGAATTGACCAAGATTTCATAAAGTAGTCTTTCCTAATTCTACTTGAAGATTTCAGGGATTGAGTCTGTGATCTTTTGTATGCCAATTATTACCACGGAGTGTCAGTGCCTGCCTCTGATTCCTAGCATTCTTAATATTTTTGTGGGAGGACCTATAACACATGAAAATAAAAATAATCTTCTCTAGATGACATAGGGTATCTGTTCAAGAGGAAATATCTCAATGAAGGGTTGATAATAGTGATTTCTTGGCCAGATACACAAAAAAAGTAAATTGGCCATAGAGAGTCACACTGCTACCTTCCAGTCTGCAAAAGTTAGTATAGGACTATAACTCCCAAATCATTCAGTCAGCATGGCCACTGGCCTAATTGGCTGGTGTAATCTGTAGTCACAGTTCTACACAACCAAGTGTGTGTGTGTGTGTGTGTGTGAGAGAGAGAGAGAGAGAGAGAGAGTTGTAAAGCATTATTACTACTTTTTTCCTGCACTTCAAATACAGTGAAATCTTGGCTATCCAGACTCATGCTGATACCTGCAAGAGATTTTTGGCAAATTTTGTGGTTGAAAACACTGAGCTAGTATGACTCAAGGTCTGATTTAAAAAGGGGTGGGTGGAAACTTCAGATGTTCATAGTACATTTATATTTGAATTAATATGTCTCTGAATGTGAACTTCATTTCCAATTCTTTTTCTTCATCATCATCACCAATATACCTGATATTGAAGAATCTCAGAAAACCTCACAATTATTATTATTAATGGCTGTCAAGTCAACATTGATTTATGACAGCCTTGTGAATGAGAGGGTTCTGAGACACCCTGTTAGTCACAGCCTTGTTAAAAGCTTGAAAATTCAGGGCAGCTGTGACTTAAGTCAAACCATAAATATTGCAGCTGCCTTCTTTTCCTACTGTCTTACACTTTACTGAGCATTATCATCTTTTCCAGTGAGCCATCTCATGGTATCTCCAAAGTACAAGAGCATCCATTTAATCATTTTGGCATTTAGGGAGACTTCAGGATTAATTTCCTCTAGGACCCATTGAGTGCTCTTTTTTGGCAGTCAGTGGTAGCCACACAACTCTCCTCCAAGAAAGCCAATTTAAGCAGTTTCTACAAATTCTAAACAGTAAAAGCAAAGGAAAACAACTCAGTTTAGAACTAGTTAATACAGTTTGAAACCATGCATATGTACAGAGTGGGATGAAATCAATGAAATTCAATGTGGGGGTTTGTTGTTTCCATTACTGCTGGAAACTGGAGTTCTTCTTCTGTGTAGCATCACTCACAATCCCTCTCATTTTCTTTCAGACTCACCTCCATCACTCAACAGAATGCCTCTCTCTAGATCTGTCTGTGCTGTCCCATCCTGTGAATCCACCCCAGTTGTTGGTTTTGGATTGGGAGGTTCCAGCGACTTTGGACAAATCCTTGGCTCTGGCTCTCACTTAGTCCTTGGGGGTCACAGTACAGATGCAGCTAGTCTGGGTATGGTCTCTGGAGTGACCCCTTCATACATCAACCAGGTCCCACCATCAGAAGTCACGATCCAGCCACCTGCTCTCGTTGTCACCATCCCAGGGGCCATCCTCTCTGCCAGCTGTGAGCCTGTCCGTGTTGGAGGGTATTCCCCAGGTGTTGCTGATGGAGTTGGCATTAGTGGATTTGGTGGTGGATTCTACGGTGGGCGTCTTGGGCACCGTCGTGGGTCACTGGGTGGAAGAGGCTTCAACTACAGACCCTGCTTATAATTGCTCATGAGAATTTGTCCCAGGAGAAGGAATATTGAAACAACTCGCAGTAGAATACTCTGGCCTATGGTTAGCTCTGCTGAACACCCTTTTCCTACTCTGGCCTATGGTTAGCTCTGCTGAACACCACTGGCTGGGCCAGTGTTAGGTATCGCTAGAAATCAGGCCCACCTACATCTTTTGTCACTTTGCTTTCAATCTCTATGTTCCTGCTATTTAAGTTCTTCTCTATATTTGCCTACGACTCTTGCACTAAGCAAAATAAAGAGCCTAGCATCCCCGATCCCCTCCTGTGAATGTAGTATTTCTTTGGATCTGTAAATTGGAGACAATGCAAAGAAGTAACTAAAACATGCTTTGTTAGCCTAGATCTGCCTCCCCTTTTGCCAAAGTCATAACTGTATGTAATGGAGAAGCTGTTCATTCACCTGTTTTCTTTATGATTTTTCCTTTTCTGAACTCTTTGTGTTTCTTTTGGATTTGCCTACTTCCAGTCTTTAATAAAATTGACTCTGCATGATAACAACACTGGGTTTCTGGTTTTGTTACAATTTAAGAGTTTAAGAATCATCCTCTGGACTGGACCACAACAGGACTAGCACTACCATTAGGTAGAAAGGATCAACTTTTTTTCAGGCAGCAGATGCTGGTAGGCAAGATGGATTGTTCCTCTTGAATGTCTCACCTTCACACAGCAGGGTCAAATCCACATGTCCGGTCCTGGCCTCCCTATTGGGCCCAACCAGATTTGACATCTCACCCACTGCCAATCCAGCCAAGTTCTGTACATGGAATTGGGAGGGGCTGCCATCTTGTCCTCTTCCTTAGACATCAATATGTCTTAAGTTGGTCCATGACCAATGGCCAATACACCCAGATCGGGATGCAAGACTTGCTGGTTTCATTATCAGTGGTAATAAGGAATAATTTCATCTCTTTTTCTCCAATAGGTGACCTTACAAGAACTTTTGCCCATTTTAAAATTATTTAGATCCCTAGTTTTAGAAAAATGCCAAGGTATAGGTAAGTTGAAACAGCAACCATAATTCACCCTGTGGAATCCAAGGAATGCAATGCAGGGAAGTCAGATTGCAAAGATTCTATAAGTCCAGATTCAGCCCCTCCCTGGAACATAATCAACTTAACATTTCTGTGAAGAACCCCCCGCCCATCATCTAGATCTACATGGTATTCTCTGTGCAGAAAATACTGTTGTCTGTGCATGAAGCTAGGCTGCAACAACAAAACAGAAATCCTCTGGGATTTACAGAGAGTGGGATTTTTATTTCATTTTATTTTGATTATTTTGGGGACCCAGAGTGCTGTACAAAAGAAAATAATGGAAACAATTTTTTCTATAGATTAAAAAAAAACATCAAAGAAGGAATGCAATTGAAACATTAATTTAAGACAATTTCAATACCCATTAACATACATACTAAGCTATGCAGCACACTCATGTTATTTGCCACTGTTGCCCCCTAGTGGCACATTTTAGTAAAAGCATCTTTTAGTGGAATTAAAGTTACCTTTCTTACTGGGCAGTTCTTCTTCATGGTCTCTGTGAATCCACACATTAAGGGTTAATCTTGTGCCTGTGCAGTAGCATTCGGAAGTCATTAGAGTCAATAGCTATCTAATTGAATTTTTGGCGGTAATCCTACCCACCATCCCTCTAGGCTATATAGGCCCTCCTCGAGCCCACCTTCTCAGTTCCTTTTTTCCCTGCCGCGTTAGCAGCACGAGGAACATTGTTGGAGTCTTTAGTTTTTAGTCTAGTATTTCTACCCCCCCCCCAACAGTTTTGCACTCCCAGGTTTGGATCTTCGGACTGTCTTTGGTAACTCTTCAGATTCTGGACTGTATTTTGGCGATACTTCTCGGTACGACCTCGGAATTGATCTCGTCCTTCGAACTCGTGAGTGTCCCCTGCTTCTGTTAATGATGGCATCAACGGGCTTTATTAAGACCTGTTTAACCTGTGGGGCGAAAATGCCTGAGTCAGACCAGCATTCTAATTGCTTGATGTGCCTGGGCGGGAGACACGATGTCCGCTCTTGTTGCCACTACAATGCCTTTACCCCTCAGGCTACGTGCAACAGAGATAAAAGGCTGAAGGCCCAGCTGTATGAGCACATTTTGTCGGGCTCAGCCTCCTCATCGGCCCAGAGGACCCCAGTACCATCGGGTTTGTCACAGGCCCCTAAACAACCATCTAAGGAGGCGTCCAAATGCAAATCCCGGGACCGGGAAAAGGTGGGGACTAAGAGCACATCCTCAAAACCAAGGAAGCCCGACGCTGATACCATGGACAGTACTGTTAAGGTCTATCTGGGATAATAAAGGAAGTCAGGCCCAGGTAAATTCAAACAGATGGCTTTTATTTTGCCGGCAAACGACACAGGGGGATCATTCCTGCCAAACTGTGCCAAAGAAACAAAGGCATACACAGTCTTTTTATTACATAGGAACGAAACCTAAAGGTCTAAGACACTGCGCATGTAAGTTTCAATTTCCCAAAGAAGAGCTGATTTCCCAGAAAAAGAAACTACTGAGAGGTGAGGTATTTCTTAGCACTGGTCATTCCTTTGAACAAGCGATCCTCCCTAGTCTGTATCTCAACTATCATAAATCAGGACTAACAAGACAAGCAAAGCAGTGTACTAAGAGAGGTAATTGAACACAGCTGTTAGCTAGGCAAACTACCATTTCTGATTCTAGCAGGTAATGCAACTATATTTCTAAGTACCACATAACAAACATTTGGGTGATCAATATAGACAGACCTTCTCATTCCCCCCTTTGAGACTTCATTTTTCCCGAAGGGAGGATGGAGTCTCACTATCCATGTTTTTTCAGTGCCATCAGATGTAAACAAAAGTTCAGACCTTTATATGTGTCAGTTTAACTATTTTATCAGTTTTCAGTCCCCAATTTTCATGGCTGCTCTACTCTTTCAGCTGTGGACTAGGTGTCTCAAACGCTCACTGTCTGTCAAGGGAATCAGGAAAAAGGACAGTTGGATTTTACTTAAGGCACAGGTCCCTGTGTCAGGATTCAGGAATTCAGAATGAGCGTACTGACCACAAATTCAGTACAGCCCGTCAGGTTCAGGTATATATCATGACTGATACTCAGGTTGAACTACAGCATCCGGCCACAGGTTACAGGATTACAGGATTAGTTAGGCCAGCTTGACTGAGCAAACCTAGGATTTGTCTGAGTCATGGTATCAAAAGGGACCTGTCCTATTTCTGGGGCAGACAGGTTAATTTTCTGGACGCACCTTTTGTTGGCAATGGTGGTTTTGAGCATCTACTGACTATGGGGTGAAACAACATCTGTTTGTTTTTGTAAAATTCACTGACATTTGACTCAATTCAGGTGTCACACAGACATAACAGTTATTAACATGCACAGCTTCAGCTATCTTTTCAACAAATGTGACAAACAGATTTCTTGTAACCTCAGGAACATGAAAGGGTGTTAGCATTCTCTATGATTCAGAAAAGACAGTGTGTTGGAGTGTGTGGCTTTACCAAATTAAGGCTTATATCATGTTTTGCTGTACATGGAGAGGAAACAGGAACTTTGATCAGGGTGGCAGTCTGACCAGTAGCTGATTTACTGGGCCAACCAGGATCATGGGACTGGGACTCTCAAGTAGTTTACAACACACAATATTACTCAGGACAGTGATGAGAGTTTCATGCTCTACCGACTGAACTAGCCGGGCATGTAACAGAAATCTAGGGTGAGGGTTATCTTCTGGTTGGATGAGTTCATTTGAACTCATGACATCAGGATCTCTCCAGAGTGTATGTGGTGTACCTGAAAATGTATGTGGACAGGTTTTCTTTAGGATTGTAACAGACAGTTGTTTTTATCTCCTGGCAGGCCAAAGAAGTACGGTAATGTTTTGAATGTGTAGGTCTTTTGAACCCCAGACAAGCATAGTTACTTTGATAAACTAGGGTTTTGCCAATTTTGTTCCCTTTCTTTAACTGTTTTGATGCAGCTCTTATAGGGGTCACTGGTGAATTTGGTTTTATAGTGTGGGGGGAACAAAAGCAATATTATGATTATGAGTAAGAACATTATAAACAAATGTTATGTTATAAGGCAAGGCAGACAATTCAACTCAGGACAGATTTTCTCATCTTTGGGCGGTGACCAACTCCTCTTTCCAGGACGGGAGAGGTTGCAGCGCCCTCCAGAGCTTCTCTCACTCGGTTGTCAGTCCCGAGAAGGCTTCTCCCGTGTGTCCGGTGTCTTCGCTCTCTCAAGCACCAGTACTTGAGGAGGCTTCGATGGATGATTACTGGGGAATCTTTGCCTCAGGGTCATCTAAAGGTTGTGCTGGCAGGCAACTGACCAGGATGCTGGGTATTGGGATGGCCTCTATAGCAAATGGATCTAGGCAGGACTTTCTTTACTCTTTAAGGCCGTAGAAATGGTTAACAAGACAATGAAAGGTGTTTCTCATGTCTTTTTGATGCATCTTCTTTATGACTCTTCACCCAAACTGAATTACCAGGGCAGAAAACATGGTTAAGTGTAGTAAATTCCAAGGGGGCTTGTTTGGTATAATGGCCAACTTCCAGGACTGCATCTTTTAACTCTCTGAGCTGTTGTTTGAGGGAAATCTCCCCCCTTAGTTCCAAAACGTTCCCAATCACAGGGAGGGGTGACAGTCTTCTGTATATCAGCTTATAGGGCATTAGGCCATCTGGTTCAGGGGTATATTTATGTATACAGTACAGCAGGCAACATTATAATTTGGCACAGATCTCATGGCACATCTTTCACAATTGCAGCTTGATAATTTGGTTGACACATTTTACTCTTTGCTATTTTGAAGTCTCCAAACACAATGGTATTTCCAGTTTTAAGTCCAGTGCACAATTTAATCTGGCAGTGACTTCTGCAGTAAAAGCTGTTTTATTATCTGTATTGATCTGATGTGGGAAGTCAGTCTCTTTCTGAGGTTGGATCAAGCACAGGTAACACAGATTCAGGACACTTCTGTACACAGGAAGACAACTTATTGACATAGAAAGTTTTCTCTATCAGGTGTCTTTAAGGTTTCTTTGTCTGAGTCAGGCATGTGTTGTATCAGAGAAAGTCTCAGAGCTACAGGAATCCATATACAGTTGTCTGGGAGACTATATCACTCATGGTGCTTGTAATAGCCCTGACAAGTTATTTAGAGTTACTGTAATCAGGCACAGGTACAACCATCAGGATTTCAGGTTCAGGTAAAAACTGTTGAGCTGCTCCTTTAGCGGCTCTGTCAGTGCAGACTTTTTTCTCAGGCAATAGAGTTTGACTTTCCAGTATGGGCTGAGCAGGGGATGATAGCTATTTTCTTGGGGTTCAGATCTCAGGTAACAGCAGTTGGATTTCTTGGATATGTGCTATCTCTCTCTCTCTCTCTCTCTTTTTTTTTTTCTGCAGTCAGGAACCCATGTTTTTTTGTACAGGGCTTTATATATTTGCACAGTTAAAAAGGCATATCTGAAAACAGTACAAATGGTGGCTCTTCCTTTGTTTCATTACAGGGCTTTGATTAGTACAACTAATTTTGTTTTCTAAGCTGAGGTTTTCACTGGTAGGGGTTTGGTCATCAGAACTTTATCTTCAGTAACAACAACATAGCTTGCTTAGTGTTTGTTGACAAAACTGTTGCCATCAGTGAACAGTATAATTTTTCCAGGAATGGGCACATCTCTTAAATCAGGTCATTTTGAGGGGACAGTTGTCATGATTTCTTTGCAGTCATGTAGAGGAGCTTCTGGAACAGGCATAAGAGCAGCAGGATTTAAAGTATTCTGGATCAGAACTCTCTTTTTTCTTTTCTTTCTATAGCCAGCACCTTGAGATTCTGTTTTTCTTCTATCTCAAGTCTTCTCACCTTTATTTTCCTCACCTTCTCCATCTCCATCTTTATCTTTATCATCTTAATCCTCATCCTTTTACTCCTTGACTTTAATATGAACAGGTTTTCTCTCTTTCTCTCTCTCTTCATCACTGACCATAGCTTTTCAATCATCTATTCCTGTACCATCAGGTTTCTCTTTCTCCTTTTCTCTCTAAAACTTGTTACTGGCTCTGCAGCTGTTCCTTTTTCAACTTTCTGTGAGGCTTTTTCTCTGTCAACCACTGGCTTAGCCTTCTGATTTTTCTTGGGCCCCCCTTTTTGACTGAGCTTTTATCCAGTTTATCACCACTCTCACTGGAAGACATTGTTTGGGTATGCTCTGTACTTTTCTTAAGGAGGAAAACTTCATCATCCTCAGCTCACAGGATCCATGTTTTTATTGAGGTAGGGTACAGGTCTGTTCCAGGTCCCAAAACTCTGGGTCAGGACTCCAACTGCCATTCCTTGGCCGTCATCTATGAACAACTGGAAAATGTCTGGCAGACTCGAGGCTGGTGGACTGGTCAAGGCTTGTTTTAACTGTCTTCAGATTTGTTACAGGTTGATTATTCAAACCAAGGCTGGGTTTCTTTATAAGTAGCAGAGATGCATTTCGTGGTTAGACAGTGGGAATAAGGATCTTCAGTTAAATCAGTTTGTCAATGTGTGTCTGCATTGAGGCTCTAGCAACTGCTGGGATGGGATACTGGAATTGGTTCACATGTCTAAACAGACTTCAGGCTTCAGTTGAGTTCAGATAGGTTCAACATTTCAGGTCAAGCCTCCAGGATTATCTTCAGACCACACACCAGGAACTTACTTAATGACTTGTGAGGTTTCAGGATTCAGTGAGGCTTCAGGATTCAGGAGAGCGTTGAACCAACAAGGGGACACAGAGCCCCAGATCAGGGCTGATTCTCCAGGCTTCTTATACAGACTTCTTGTACAGAACAGGTAAGGGTCAAGAGCTGATTCCCAGCAGTAGCAGTTACTGATCTATCAGGATGAAAGAACAAGATGACACACACTTTGCACAGGAGGTCTCTTCCAGTCAGGGGCAGGAGGGCAAGGAAGTGAATGCATGTTGAACCTTGGTCTCTCTGATGGCTTCGTGCTCCTGCAAGGCCATGGCTTGGGCAATCTGGTCAAGTTGGGACGTCTGGTCAGGCTGAAATGCTGCCACCTGTGGGTTAAATTGTGTCCTCTGGGGAAAGTCTGCCGGCACAGGAGGGAAGGAGTCTGGCTCCCCAGCTCCGCCCACACCACGTTCTCGGAAACCCTCTCATCCTTTTCCACAAAGCCATCAGGGGCGGTTGCTTTTCAGGACGTTGATCCTTCCAGTGACCTTCTTGTTTGCAGTAAGCACCTTGGTTCTGTCTCAACAGGAGGAACTGGTGGTAGGAATCAGTGGCAACCCCAAGATGTTGATGTGGTTGTTGTTGTTGGGGCTGGGATGTCGCTATTGTTGCTGTTGTTGCTGGGTGTAGTGTCCTTTCCTGAATTCTGGGTATTAGAGTAGAATTCATGGTAGGCCCTGACATGAGGTTCCTGGCCTGGTTCCCTGCTTGGCCTCTCAGTTCTTGGAATTCAGCCAGCCGCCTTCTAGTCTGGGAGTGTTTTTCTCTTTTTGGGGCTTCAAGGCTGCGAGCCACCTGGGCGCATCTATCTTCTCCCCCCCCCCTGCATACCGTTCTTACACTGGAGGGCTTATCTGTTGGCTGTGGTTATGGGAGCTTTAGTTCTGGCTTTTTGCATGTTATCAGAATGCAGTGTCTTGTTCAATAAGGGATACTTGTTGAATTAATGTGAGTGTGTTACTTGCTGTAAAGCTGCAGCCTGCAGACTGGCCTTTTCTTTTATCTGCTTGATGGCTTCTTCTCTCTCTTTAACTTTTCTATTGAGGTAAACCTCATATGTTATAGCTTTCAGTTGGGACTAGGGACATTTCTGGATATCAGGGGTGGACTGCGACACACAGGAAAGGACTACAGCCTGCCTGGTCTCTTTTTATCCTCTGGGATTGACAGTGGAGCAAGGGTCTGTAGGTAAACATCTGGATCATGGGCCCTCTCATCACAGGCAGCCTTTCTGGCATTGTCTTTTAAATTGGCCTGAATCTGCATTCTTTGTTCACTAATCATCAGGTAGGCCATTAACTGTTAGATATGCCCCAGGTAGGAATTTGTGCAGCAACTATGACAGACACCATATTTAAAAGTCTCTCTGCTTCCTCTTCTTAAGAGGACCATGTGTCTCCCAGTTTAACAAGTCAGAGATGCTGATGGGTGGTGGGTGCAGATATTAACAAGAATAATCAAATCTGGCCTTGCAGCCCTTGCAGAGGGCTGGGACTGTGGCTGGTACTGTTCAGACAGACAACAGCTTGGAATGTGATGGCTTGAAGCCAGACAGAGAGGAGCTTTGTTCTTGCTGGACTTAGCTTTTATGTTTCTGTTGTTTTTCTATTAAACAGCTGGATGTTCAGGGGCTTGCTGCCTGGGCTTTAAATTCAGGAACAGGGTAGTTTTCTTATCTGCAACCTTCTCCAAGGACAGATATACTGACATCTCTGGTTCCCCAGGGGTGGTAGGGAATACTGGCTGGTGACATCAGGGATGCAGAGGGTAGTTGCCTTGGGGGACAAACATCAGGTGGTGGCAACTCTTCTTCTGGGCTGGGCAGTACTTCTTCTTTTTTTTCCAAAACAGGTTAACAAACAGGCTTTTGTTCTGGTGAGTGAACAATCAGGCATCTTGGGCTGGCTCAAGGAGAGGGGTGGATCATCAGGAATCTTTTTCCACCTTGCAGCGTATGGTATATCTTTCAGGGTTTCTCAGGATTGTTCTCACAATTACTGCATTCCAGAGTCAGGCTATAAAAAATTCTCTCAGGTGGGTGCCTTTTAGTCTTCACATTGCATTGGGAGGTGTCAAAAACTTTAGAGGAATGCATGGTGTTTAGAGGTTTTAAAGAGCCTCCCCCCATCCTCCTGCCTATCCTAACTGATTTCTAAAAGGATAGCAGACAGACAAGTGAGGGAGGGTGACAGGGAAACAGACCAGCCATGGTAATTGGGGGGGAACCGGTCTGCTGAAACAAGAGGGATTCATACACCACTCACGCAGCATTCACACACAACAGGAACCCCCCCTTTCCCCCTCCCGACAGAGAAACAGACTGAAAAGTGATCAACTTTTCCTTCAATCCAAATGGGATTGGACAGGTAAACAGAACAGTCAGAAACAGACCCTTTTATACTCGCCTGAAACAGGTAGCCCTCCAGCGCTGATGAGAAAGCGATCTGTGTGAAACCTCTAGACCCGTGTTGGTCCTGCGCCGGCCTCCGACGACTTCTGCAGCCAACCGGGCAACAGCCAAAATGCTGAAGGCGCGCTCCCGTCTGGGGTGATGAAGTGATCCGGGGAACCGCCGAGGATCAAGTGGTGGGCAGGGGGAAAATTCCCCTGACCAGAGCTTCCCGGCCAATGCACCAAAATGTTAAGGTCTATCTGGGATAATAAAGGAAGTCAGGCCCAGGTAAATTCAAACAGATGGCTTTTATTTTGCCGGCAAACGACACAGGGGGATCATTCCTGCCAAACTGTGCCAAAGAAACAAAGGCATACACAGTCTTTTTATTACATAGGAACGAAACCTAAAGGTCTAAGACACTGCACATGTAAGTTTCAATTTCCCAAAGAAGAGCTGATTTCCCAGAAAAAGAAACTACTGAGAGGTGAGGTATTTCTTAGCACTGGTCATTCCTTTGAACAAGCGATCCTCCCTAGTCTGTATCTCAACTATCATAAATCAGGACTAACAAGACAAGCAAAGCAGTGTACTAAGAGAGGTAATTGAACACAGCTGTTAGCTAGGCAAACTACCATTTCTGATTCTAGCAGGTAATGCAACTATATTTCTAAGTACCACATAACAAACATTTGGGTGATCAATATAGACAGACCTTCTCATTACCGCCTCAAAAGGCACCTCCGGTACCACTCGGGGCCACGCTACGCAAGAGCGGCCGAAAGACAAACACAAAGCGGTGAGACTTACCTCACCGAAGGCCACGCCTCAAGAAGAGCCCCCTAAAAAGAGGAAGAGGAAATCTGATGATCCTCTCCTGAGTGGCACGCAGAGAGGCCGAACCCCAGCACGACCGGACCGCTCTCCGGGCCAGAGGTCCCCGGTGGTCTCCCCACGCAGACTCAGCCTCTCCAAGCTCCGACCGCCGTCGAGGGAACCAACTCCGACATCTGTAGTGGATGATCAGGGCCGTGAGCTGTCAAAAGGCGAACTTCAGGACCTGTCCCCGGATCTTAGAATTGTGGAGGTGTAGACCAGTTCGGTCGAGAGGGACGGACACCACCGGTCCCGTTTAAAGTCGGCCACCCCGGCATCCCATCGGTCCCGCTCACCTCAGATGATTCCGTCACGATCGGCCTCACGCTCCAGGTCCCGCTCGGCACAGTCTCACCCGTCGCCCATGCCACACCAGTCTCCGCGTCGCTCCCAGTCCCGCTCACCAAAACAGCCCCGCTCTCTGGAAAGATCCCCACAACGGTCTCGAACACCCCGGCGGTCCCGCTCACCGAGATGACCCCCACGTCAGTCCCAGACACCTCAGCGTTCCCGCTTACCACGGAGACCCCGCAGATCCCATTCTCCAAGATGGCGGCATCGGTCCCATTCACCATGACGACCTCGGTCCCGGTTGCTCTCATCTGTTTCATACATATCCAACCTGGGTACATCAGAGGAGGAATGGCTATGGGAGCGATACGGCCACCTATACTACGACCGTCCGCCTAGATACCACCAGTACCCCCCTTTCAGCCGCTACTGGGACCACGACCCTCGGCACACCTACTATGAGGATACCTTTGACTGCTCACCACGCTACAGGCACAGAAGGCATAGGGACCCCCCTCAGTCCCCACCGCGTGCCCCGGAGAAGGAGCGCCACCAACCCATCACCAGACCACCAACGGAGTCTACACCCAAGTCAGGGACCGGTACCGTACCCACAGATTCCGGGAAAGGAAAGGAGCCTTCTCCATCGAGATCAGTCTCCAGGTCTCCCTCGAAAGAGAGGCCAATCCCTCACAGGTCTCCACCACGAGACTCACCGTCTAGGGCCACGGTACCGTCCAGTCCACACAGAAAATGACAGCCAGATCCCCCGGTGTCACTGAGAATGTCACTGTCGAGGACCCCCTTGGCTCTCTCCTCAGAGTTGGAGTCCCGGTCCTCTCCTCCATCCCCAAGGCCATCACCGGTTGCAGGTGGAGCCCGCCCGGACCCTCCATCTCCCACGGACAATATGAAGGCTTTCGCTGACTTCATGCACAGACTAGCTGGCACACTGGGCATCAAAACCACTCAGCCTGGAAAGGAAGTGGATGACCCTATATTCGAGGACTTACAGCAAAGGGCACCGTCCCTTCCCTCCCTGTCAATCTCCCCATACTTGCTGCAGGTGTTGAAGTCATCCTGGATGACACCCTCCTGAACACCACCCACATCCAGATGCCTAGACCACCTGTACCGCATGTGCACAGATTCGGGGCCATGGCTCTCGTTCCACTCGAAACCTAACTCGGTGGTGGTCGAAACAGCCCAGATGAAAACCTCCCAGAGGTTACATTCGACCCCATCAGACAAAGAAGGCAAGAAGTTGGACGCAATAGGGCGTAAGTTCTATTCATCTTCCTGCCTCCTCACTAAGATGACATCTTATGCAGCATGTATGGGGCCTACCAGAAGTTCCTCTGGGATGCTCTGGCTGTTCATATCTCAAAATTGTCGGAACAGGACCAGAGGATCTTCAATTCCTTCAGGGAGGAAGGCCTAGCACTGGCGGGATACCAGCGACAAGTCGCCAAAGATATAGCCGAGTGTACAGGAAAAATTGTGGCCAACTCCATTGCGGTCCGCCGTCACGCTTGGCTCAACTCATCGGGACTGTCCCATACAGCACGCTCCATCATTGAGGACCTCCCTTTCGATGAACTGGGCCTGTTCCATGCAGACACTGACTCAAAGCTGGAACATGCATAGAAAATGAGGTCAACAGCCAAGAAGTTTGGTCTACCCACCACCCACCAGCCTTCGAGTCCACGACTGCCCTTTCGCAGGCCGAGATCCTCCTACAGGAGGCGATTTAGCCCGCCGCCCACCCGGACATGCCAATCCTCTTCCTACCAACCCCACAAGAAATTCCAGTCTTTCAAGTCCAAGCCCCACTTCAGTAAAAGGAAGACAGAGTCAACCAAACAGCGGGCTTGACTCCGAAGGGCCACCACCACCCTCTGGCAGCACCATTTCCCCTTCACTCCATACTTCATCCTCCCCTGCCAGCTGCCTCTACAATGCATTCCACTCATGGCAGCTTATCACTTCAGACCGCTGGGTCCTGAACATCATACGAAGCGGGTACTACATAGACTTCGAGGAACTTCCACCTCCGGCGCCCCACAGGGTAACCCCACCCTCCCTACCAATCATAGAAGAAGTCAACAGTCTCCTACAAAAAGGCACCATAGAGCGAGCTCCCCGCTCAAAGATGGGAGGCCTATTCCTCTCCAGGTACTTTGTGATCGAAAAGAAGGATGGTGTATTCTGCCCCATTCTGGATTTCAGAGACCTGAACTCCTTTGTCCGTCTGCAGAAGTTCCGCTTGGTTACACTTCCATCCATCCTCCCCTTCTTGAGAAAAGGAGACTGGTTCGCCACCCTGGATTTGAAGGACACCCTGGATTTGAAGGATGCCCTCCCACAGGAGATTCCTCACCTTCGCAGTAGGCGGCACAGCCTTCCAGTTCAGAGTTTTGCCGTTCGGCCTCTGTACAGCACCAAGGGTCTTTACAAAATGTATGGCAGTGGTAGTGGCCTGGCTCAGACAAAAAGGTGTCATAGTGTTCCCGTATCTGGACGATTGGCTGTTTACAGCTCCCTCAGCTGAAAAACTGGACAGAGACATCAGAATGACCCTTACCTGGTTGCAACGTCTAGGACTGATGGTGAACTATGAAAAATCGCACCTTCAGCCCTCCCAAACTGTCAGGTTTATAGGGGCCTCTCTAGATTCCATCACGGGAAAAGCGTACCTCCCAGACGACTGTTTTCAGATGCTGCACACAACAATACAGAAGTGCATAAGACAAAGGAGATCCACGGTGCGAGACATACAACAAGCCTTAGGCCACATGGCCTCCACCACAGCAGTCACACATCTTGCATGGCTCCGCATGAGGCCTCTACAAAGCTGGTTCATTGCGAAGTTCAAACCGTTTGTTCACGATCCACTCAAACTATTCACCATTCCCCACCCACTCAGGAAGTCCCTCCTCTGGTGGACGGACCGTCGTACAGTACAGCGGGGCTCCCAATTCGAGCAACTGAATCCCACGAGGGCCATCATGACTGACGCCTCACTGTCGGGCTGGGGAGCGCACTCTGACGGTCTGTCCATCAGGGGGCACTGGTCATCGAAAGAGGGAGCCCTGCACATCGATACCCTAGAACTACTAGCTGTGTTCAAGGCCTTAAGGGCGTTCGAACCTTCCCTGAAGGGTCAGGTGGTTCAGGTGGCTTTAGACAACACTACTGCAGTGCTCTACATAAACAAACAGGGAGGAACACACTCACGGACTCTACTCCGCCTCTCCTTGGACCTCTGGGAGTGGTGTGTAGAACGAGACATCACCCTATTGGCCATACATGTCCCAGGTCAGAGCAACGAACTGGCTGATGCACTCAGCAGATCGACCACCAGCAATCACAAGTGGTCCCTGAATCATCAGGTCCTTCTCTCTCTCTTCTTGCAATGGGGCACCCCAGCGATAGACCTCTTTGCCACCAAGGACAACGCAGTACGCCCATTTTTCTGCTCCAGAGGCCACAGGTTGCGGGACAGCCTAGGGGATGCATTCCTATGGCACTGGGAAGGCCCCCTGCTTTATGCTTTCTCGCCCTTTCCCCTTATACCCAGAGTGATCTCGAAGGTACAATAGGACAAAGCCAAGTGCATCCTGATAACCCCATGGTGGCCTCACCAACATTGGTTCACACCACTGCTCAGAATGGCCAGGGGGCGATACAAGCGCCTCCTGCAGACACTGGACTTGCTGTCAGTGGCGAACGGCCAAATCCTTCACCTGGACCTCAAACTGATCAACCCAACGGCCTGGTTGATCACAATGTAAATTCCCTTTCATATGTAGCACAGAAAATCATCAAAGCAGCTCACCGTCCATAACCCAGACCCGGCAGAAAGGCCTGGCCCATCAGACAGAGAGACCTTGGACCCAGTTGTATCCACCTTTCAGGAAAGCTGACATCTAAGGGAAGAGGAGTGGAAGTCTCAGCATATTCATGAGAGATGCCAGTTTATCAGAGAACAGCTGTGCAATTGCTGAGTCCATATACATCAGGGACAGCTACTCTGCCAACTTCTCGGAGTTTATCTGTTTATCTGACTGCATTGGTGGGAAACCTCTGCTTCTGACTTCTCATGTTGTCTTACCTGGAGTAAATGCTCCAGGTGATTCTGGACTATAGGATTAGTAAACGGGAGTATTCTCTGGCTTTTCTTGACTTGATCTGTTGCCTAGATATTTTGACCTACCGTTGTAATTCTGTGTGACTGAGTTCTGGGCAAACGGCCATGCTGTTATTTGCTAATAGCACCTCGCCTTGGCTGGTTTCCCAGACAGGGAAGGCATGCAGTTTCCCCATTCCTATGATAATGAGATCCTTCATTAGCCATCATCTCCCAATTTTACCTTCTCCACCATCTGATTGGAGCAAGTTGCAAGTCCTTTCAATCCCTAACATAAAGAAATTGTGAAAGTAGACCAGAGCTTTGTAACAGAATTGAAATTAATTTCCCTCAGTTGTAGGAATCAGCATATATATCTCTTCCCAGAACAATTGGGGCCAAGATGGCAATGGCATCAGCAACTCTTTTTGAGTCTCTGCAGTTTACTTGATTTATGAGCATTTTATTATATTTTACTGCTAGTTATATTGTTTAGTTTTCATTTTCTCATACTCCCTAATTTGTCTGTTTATGGAAGCCTAATTTGTCTGTTTATGGAAGATTAATTACTGTTGGGAGAAGGGAGTCATCTTCGCAGAACAGACAGGACAACTCTTCAATATAGGGTTTAAAGATGAGGAGCCTCACAAGAACAAAAAAAGAGGTGGCAACATCTGATTCAGGATCAATATGGTTGCAGATAAGCAGACCCGAACAAAAACTCTGAAGAGTTAGGCAATAAATGCTCTAAACATGGATGGATGATCTCAATTTCAGCTCCTACCCAGAGGGAGAAAGCTATCAGTTTCATCTTCTATCATAGTCATTTTCTCCTAATCACCAATATTAATAACTATGTAACTTTTGGTAAATTTGCATGTGTTTTATTTAATGACTCAGAATTCCCACCCACTCCTCTTCTTCACTGTTTTACTAATCCTGTTCAGGGTTTGGATTTGTCAATGCATACTAAGCTGAGGGTTGGAGCCTAAGAGGAAAATTTATAGTCTGTCATGTATTTAGTAGTCTCAGCAAAAGTAGCCATTTCACATATAGACAGCAAGAAATGCAAATGTTCACATTAGGAAATTGCATACAAATGAGTATGAATACCATTGGAGACAGAGCATGAATGATGAGGTGAGACACAGAATGGGTACAGATCAGGCCCTGATTCATCCAACTGGAATACTCAAATGTGGGGAAATTGATGTGTAGAGGCCTAGAAGCCTTAATAATAATATAATAATAAAATTTATTTATACCCTGGCCCTCTGTTAAAAACAATCGGGGCGGCTTACAAAATTTAAAATACAAATACAGATAAAAATCCCTACACACCACCAACACCACCCTCCCCCATAAAAAGATATTAAACAAATATAAATTTAAAAACAACTAGTCTAAAAGCACATTTAAAAAATAATAAATGCCCAGCAGATTAAAAGAGGCCAGGAGCTTCTGAGGCCGGGATCTAATTAGAAAAGGCCTGCCAAAAGAGATCTGTCTTTAGTGCTTTTTTAAGGCTACTCAGGCTTGTCATCTGACGGATCTCGTTCGCCTTGAGGCCCTAGAGGCTGTGACCATTAGAATGAAGTCCCCTGCTCTATTGAAGAGGTGGAAGCAAGAAACATAGGAGTTGATAGACATGGGTTTATATGCCTGTTGCACATCGGGCACCTCTGTTATGCTCTGGTGCTTCTTAGCCAGTGTCCAGACACACATTTGGTACTCACTGCACATGGTGCTACCGTCACTCCATTGGTTACCATTACAAAAAAGGCATTCATGTGTTGTGACATTACAGGAGTCACTAGGCTAAAATACTGAATTAAATGTATGGCCATTTATGAAAATGTAAGTCCTGAGCAGGATGCCAGCCATTATTTCTGTACAGAAAATAATATATCTGCAGAGAACATGCTCTTTTATGCAAAAAAACAAATTATATGCTAATTTTGTGCAAAATTAGTCCTGAACTTTGAAAACTGTGTGCTTTTTCTTTTCTTTTTCTTTTTTTGGAAGACTTTCTTGCACTGGGAAGAAAATTGCTAAAATTACTAATTACTTCCTTAAAGAAGAAAAATAGTGAAGAATTACAACCCTACCAGCAGTATGCTGTAGTCATCAACATAGTGGATGGAGTAGGGGCCTAATCCAGAAGGGTGGGCCTTTCAAGATGCAAGGTAGACCCAGATCTACAAATCAGTGCCTCAGCTGGCCATCTTGTGGTTATGGCAGCACACAGGGAAAAAATGATTAATATATTGTGAGATTTCCCTCCACCCACATGCAATAAGAGTGAAAAGACCAGTCCTTTTAAAAAGAGGTTTCAGTACTTGTGGGGAGAGGATTTTGTGAACAGTTGTTTGGTTTCTTTTAATTTAAATTATTTTTTGACACTATACACTGCATTTTCTCAGAAACAAAAAACAGCAAAGCGATGTATTTTGAATAACAATGGGATTTTATGGAAACTGCATTTTGTTCCAAAAAACCTCTTTTCTTCCCCCCAATAAGAAATATTTCCATGGAATTCTTACTGAAAGTGCCCCCCACACACAGACAGAAGGGGGGAGGCCTGAGACACACATTCAGCAGTTCCAGGCTTTCAGAGCCATTCACTTCTGTTCCTGTTTACATTTGTTCCTGTTTATGAGGAACATAAATGGAAAACTTCTGGACTGAATCTTAGTGCTGAACTGTCAAATGTTTTGTTGGCATCACACACTTTAATGTTTAAATATGTCTGAAGTTGAGTCAGCACATCCCTTTGGGCACTTCTCAGCCTTTAATCTCTCCTATAGATAAACTGTCCCAGGATAAAATGTTTTCTGTGTGTGCTTTCAATAAGTTAGCAGATGAACTAGAAATAAGGTCAGGAGCACTGGTGTCTTCACACTGTGTTCTCTCAAAACCAATTTTGTCTTCTGAGTCAACAGAAGTAATATATTCTGTAAATCCACACATGCTTTCTTGTACAATAGCAACAAGCCATAGTGCATAATTAAAAACCTCTTTCATTTCTCTATTACTATGCACAGGAATTTGGCTTCTTTGATGGGTATTTCTCCCACAAACCAGGGTCTTATTTCATTTTATATTTTGATCTACCAACTATAGAGGAGAATGTGTTTCCTTTTATGATGGTGATGCTCTTTCAGAGCCCTTTCGAATAACTAATGGAGTGAAGCAAGGTTGTGTTCTTGCTCCAAATTTATTTACAATCTTCTTCAGCATGATGCTCCAAAGGGCTATGGCAGAGCTCGAAGAAGACGACGGCATCTATATATGTAACCAAACTGATAGTAGCTTGTTTAACTTAAGCCGTCTGAGGGCTCACACTAAGACTCTAAACTATCTAGTCCATGAGCTACTCTTTGCCAATGATGCTGCCCTTGTTGCCCACAGAGAAGCAGCTCTGCAGCACCCAACATCCTGCTTCACAACAGCTGCAGAGCTGTTTGGGCTGGAAGTCAAACTGAAGAAAACAGAAGTTCTTTACCAGCCTGCACCACAGGAAGAACACCACCATCCCCACATTGTCATTGGCAAATCTGTGCTCAAGTCCATTCAGCAGTTCACCCACCTGGGAAGCATCATCTCTTCAGATGCCAAGATTGACAAAGAGATCGATCACAGATTAGCAAAGGCATATAGTGCATTTGGAAGACTTTACAAAAGAGTCTGGAGTAATAAACACCTGAGGCGAAGCACAAAAATTAGTGTGTATAGAGCCATTGAACTGTCTATTCTCCTTTATGGGTCTGAAACATGGCTCACCTATCACCAACACTTACGACTCCTCAAATGCTTTCATCAGTGCTGTATACGCACAATCCTAAATATACACTGGATTGACAATGTGATGAATGCAGATGACACAAAATTAGGAGGAGCAGCTAATACCCTAGAGGACAGGATCAAAATTCAAAATGACCTGGATAGACAGAAGAGCTGGACCAAAGCTAACAAAATGAAATTCAATACAAAGAAATGTAAAGTACTGCACTTAGGGCAGAAAAATGAAATGCATAAATATAGGATGGGAGAGACCTGGCTGAATGAGACTACGTGCGAAAGGGATCTAGGAGTCCTAGTAGACCACAAATTGAACATGAATCAACAGTGTGATGTGGCAGCTAAAAAGGCCAATGCGATTTTGGGCTGTATCAATAGAAATATAGTATCTAGATCAAGGGAAGTAATAGTGCCTCTCTATTCTACCTTGGTCAGACCTCACCTAGAATACTGTGTCCAGTTCTGGGCACCACAATTCAAAAAGAATATTGACAAATTGGAGCGTGTCCAGAGAAGGGCAACTAAAATGGTGAACGGTCTGGAAACCATGCCTTATGAGGAGAGACTTAGGGAGCTGGGTATGCTTAGCCTGGAAAAAAGACGGTTAAGAGGCGATATGATAGCCCTGTTTAAATATTTGAAGGGGTGTCACGCTGAGGATGGAGCGGGCTTGTTTTCTGCTGCTCTAGAGACTGGAACACGGAGCAATGGATGCAAGCTCCAGGAACAGAGATTCCACCTCAACATGAGGAGGAACTTTTTGACAGTAAGAGCTGTTAGGCAGTGGAACACACTCCCTCGCAGCATGGTGGGGTCTCCTTCCTTGGAGGTCTTTAAACAGAGGCTGGATGGCCATCTGTCAGGGATGCTTTGATCAAGATTTCCTGCGTGGCAGAATGGGGTTGGACTGGATGGCCCTCATGGTCTCTTCCACCTCAACATTAGGAGGAACTTTTTGACAGTAAGAGCTGTTCGGCAGTGGAACGCACTCCCTCGGAGCGTGGTGGGGTCTCCTTCCTTGGAGGTCTTTAAACAGAGGCTGGATGGCCATCTGTCGGGGATGCTTTGATTGTGAATTCCTGCGTGGCAGGGGGGTTGGACTGGATGGCCCTCGTGGTCTCTTCCAACTCTGCAATTCTATGATTCTATGATTCTATGATTCTATGATTCTTAGGTTTCTTGAAGATATTACAGAGTCTGGCAGGAACTTAACTGTTTCTCAGGCAACTAGCCAAAAACACTCAAAACAACAGAGTTTCTGAGAAGTTTTCTGAGTGCACCTTATCAAATCTGAGCAATCTAAGAGGATGCTATGATCTATCATATCAAAAGCCGCTGAGAGGTCCAAAAGCACCAACAGGGTCATACTACCCCTGTCGATGCTTAGACACAGGTCATCTGGAAGTGGCTGTGCCATATTTCGCCAGCTTTTAATCATGGGCAACTTCCGTGATTAAAATATGGCGCAGCCGCTTCCAATCCTTCACGGAAGTGACACCAATGATTTCGGAAGAGGGGCGGCGGCATCTGAAAAGGATGCCCTGCCGTGCAACAGTGCCGTGTCTCTTCCAAGACTTCCTTGCGCTGTAAGTATCTGAAAATGTCCTTGGTCCCAATGAAAGAGCTTTATGATGGTATGAGTCACTAGCAGATAGGAAGGGATCATATCATATTTTGTAATGCATACATGGATGGAGAGGCTATGCTTGACTTCCATTTCTGATAACCCAAGGTTGTATGAACCAAAATTGAGGCTGAATGATTTTGGGGACAAACAGATTTCCCACCTGTTCTTCTCAAATCAATACAGGAATGTGCTAATCAACTGTTTTGCTTTGTTTTTAGATCAGGATAGTTTTTACTAAATGAATGTTGTTTAAATTAAGATTACAAAGGTATATGAAACACTGAAGGTATTTTTTTAATGTGGAAATCCCAAATATAGTATTTATATAAAGAGAAGACCTGAATGACAATTTTACTCTATTGAGCTAAGGAATAAGAAATGTTTAAAAGATAATAGTACAAGTACCAACATGTGCTTACATATAAATATAATTATGCCCAGCATCCTATTAGTGACAAACATCAGCACAATTCTGACATCTTTTTGTTGTTGTTGTGGGAGGGAGGAATTCCCTATCTCCCCTGAGCAATGATCCGCATCCTTTTAGAAGTCACCTTCCTCCTATGCCTCCTCCCCCCTACTTGGCCACATGGTGGCCAGCAGAAATGTGAGTGGAGGATGTCAAGACAGCCAGAGGACTCAGAAGATGTCTATGGAACTGTGCATCTGGCACTGTGCAATAAGGACACAGCCAGATTTCCTTTGCCACTCCCAACTCGCTTTCTCCTGGCCACTACATGGCCATTCTGGGGGAATCACCACAGGGGGAAGATGAGCTCTGTGGGAGGTGATAGGGAGAAGAGTTTCATTTCATCTGGGTGGAACTTTACTTCATTCTCCTGATGCAGGATCTAGGCCAAGATGCTAATCAACTGTTGACACTATCATCTTTGGTTTGAATTCAACATTAACAAGTTAGTTGCATTATAGTAAATGGTAGTGGTCAACTAAACTTGTCTACAACATTAGAATCACAACTCTTGACAGCTTTGATGCAAGTGACTCATGATATGACACAACTTTTCTTGGGGGAACTTGTTCTATGAAAACATAATCATGCCTACCTAATTTGCAGACTGGTTGGTATTTTTGTCTGGTTATCATAATGTGCAGCTGTGTTAGTTCTATGGAAAGGCAACCTATTTTTAAGATAAAATCTTCAGGAGTCAGATTAAACTATTCACATATTTCAAGCCTTAATATTTTCTTTTACACTATCTGGGACATCTCAAGCAATTGGCTTCCATCTTCCTGTCTTGGCTTACTGGCTTGGATTCCTTTCATCCACTTGGAAGACAGATCTTTATAACAATGAGATGGTTCATTCAATCCCTTTATTACTGGTGTGTGTGTGTTTTACAGGTTCTGAATTCCTTAACTGAAACATAACTAATTCCCCACAGCTTGTGGTTCCTTCTGTCCCACCTATACCCTTATACATTCCATACATAAAATGCTGTCCATATTTATGTTGTTAAAACAGCTGTGTATAATAAAACATTTATTTAAACAATAGCAACTATAGTGAGGCTTCCCTGGCTATCTCTCTCTGCTTTTCTTCGCAAATGAAGATTCAGGAAGGACTCATCCCATGCTTTCTGCAAGCGCATTGATGACTAAAAAGGCCAATCTGAGATAAACAAGTCCGGTTGCAGAAAGCACAGCAGACGGTCTCCTTGGGTGATGTTTCCAGGTTGTGATTCTTTCTGCATTGTCGTTTCTCTTCAAGACTTGTTTGGCGTGAGATCTCAAGTAAGGCTGCAACATTGTGGATACTGTGTCTCCATGCCTCCCAATGTGAGGCCAGGGCGGACCATTGTTGGTGATCAATTTGGCCGAGCCTGAGATGTTGTTTCAGGGAGTCCTTGTATCACTTTTTTGGAGTGCCCCTCTTAAGCTGACCTGTGGCAAGTTCACCATAGAGTACTATTTTTGGGAGGCGATGGTCCTCCATCCTAGAAACGTGCCCTGCCCAGCGCAGCTGTGTTCTCAATATCATGGCCTCAATGCTGGTGATCCCTGCTTGCTCAAGGACAGCAACATTCATCACATAGTCAGCCCAGTGTACATTTAGGATTGTGCATATACAGCACTGATGAAAGTGTTCGAGGAGTCGTAAGTGGTGGTGATAGGTGACACATGTTTCAGACCCATAAAGGAGAATAGATAGTACAATGGCTCTTATACACACTGATTTTTGTGCTTCGCCTCAGGTGTTTATTACTCCAGACTCTTTTGTAAAGTCTTCCAAATGTGCTATATGACTTTGCTAATCTGTGATCTCTTTGTCAATCTTGGCAAATTGGCTATATCTGGCTGGCTATATCTATTGACTGAAGAAAAGTAGATTCCTTCTGTCTGAAATGGTTATCCTGTTCCACCACACATCTAGCTTGAGTAATGATGTACAAGGAAGGATGAAAGGAAATAGACAACTATCTAACCACCCAAATGAGCCCAATACAGCCAGATTTTCCTACTGCTATGAGAAGCCAGTATGGATGAACTTCTAGAATGTGGAACTAGTGCTGGAGAGATACAAGGGAAATTACAGTGCTTACTGGAAAAAATAAAGAAAAACAAGTAAGCAAACCAAAAGTGGAGAGCATTCAAAAAGCTCCCTGGAAAATAATAATAATAATAATAATAATAATAATAATAATAATATTTTATTTCTATCCCACCCCTCTGTAATGCAATCGGGGCGGCTTACAATATAAAAACTCCATAGTCCAGTACCCTAGCCCACCCCCCCTTAAAATAATATTAAACTATAAAAGATTAAAAACATACAGTAAATTAAAAATATATAAATTAGAAAAAGATTAAAACATACAATAGTTTTGGGTTTGTTTTTGTTTGTTTGTTTGTTTGTTTGTTTTTTTAAAAAAATCTGATTACAGCTCAGGGAGGACAGCCGAGTCTTGGGCCGGGATAGTTATTCAGGAAAGGCCTGCCGGAAAAAATCCATCTTGACAGCTTTTTTAAAGCTGTCTAAGGTGTTAATAAGACGGATCTCGTCCGGCAGGCCATTCCATAATCTGGGAGCAGCAGCGGAGAAGGCCCTCTGGGACGTCACCGACAGCCTTGTTTTCATAGGCTGTAACAGATTCCTCCCAGAGGACCGAAGTGCGCGGGGAGGGTCGTACGGAAGGAGGCGGTCCCGGAGATAAGTTGGACCCAAACCATGCAGGGCTTTAAAGGTTATAACCAACACCTTGTACTGTGCCCGGAAACGAATAGGCAGCCAGTGGAGAGCTGCCTAGAGATGTATATGTCTGCCTAGAGATGCTGAAAAATACTGGCTGGAATCCTATACAAATTACATTGCTATGTAACTATGATAGTTAAATAGCTCAGTAGTGCATCCTGGAATATCCCCCACCTCCAATCAGATGGTGCTACAATCAATGGGAGTCTGTTCCCCTATCACTCAGGAAGTGTTTGACTAATGTTCCCACCCTCTTCTGTGAGCAATCTCCAATATGACAGGAAGAAACAGGACACGTTTTGCAATTTGCCCTCACTCTGGAGCTTCCTTGCATAAGGAAGTTACAGCCATCAGCCCATTGCTTCTTGATTGAGGGGAACAGGCCCCCATCAGTCACTGAGGCTGCTGCCTGTTAAGTGAAAATTGGGGGATTTCCACAGTCCCTAAAGTAGAGGCTACATATGGATCATGAAAACAAAAGCAGCATGTAACTTTATATTATGCATTTGTAACTGCTATATAGGATTCCAGCCACTATGCTTATTAGCTAAAAAGTCCACTATCTCCCCTTTCTCTTATATAAATGAAAAGAAACAACAAAGAAGTATGTGAAGTCGATGTGATGTAGTGAGAACACACGCTCGCATTCACGCAATAGAAATTCTTTATTGGTAAGGAAACATGTGTCAGGAATATGAAAAAAAGAGGGGACTGAATACAGCCAGCACAAATCTCCAGATAAACCCCCATAGCGTGAGAGTGGTGTGTAGGGAGGAGGAACAGCCGGGCCTGTACCTGGAGAATTGACCTTGAGCTGTGGTGGAGAGCAGCGTTCCCAGGCCAAAAAGGCGGGCTGGCCCACCTCCAAAACTCCAGGGGCCTAGGCAAGGGAAACCGGCCTCATGTCAGGGTCCTCCATGAATTCCACTCTCAATCCCAGAATTCAGGGATGAGCCTGACAGTCGAAGGCTTTCACTGCCGGCATCCATAGATTTTCCTTGGTTTTTTTCCAGGCTGTGAGGCTGTGTTCTGGAAGAGTTTATTTCTGACATTTTGCCTGCATCTATGGCTGGCATCTTCTGCATGAATAAATAGGGTCCTTGGGAGGAAGGCAGCATATGAAAAAATATAAATCCACAATAGATTTTGGACTATTTTTCTATCAGAAAAGCTGGTGCATGACATGAAAGTTTCAGAAGGCTTCATTAGCAATGATAACTTTATCAGAAACAGCTTCCCTTCATTGGTTAGATTCATACATGGTCCTAAACTGATACTAGAGCAAAGTACCTTCTGGAAAGGCATTTTGAATGTTGAATCCTACCCTCCCAAAATAAACCCAGCATTGTCATCATATCCCCTCTGAGAAAGTCACTCTGAAATACTGAGATAGTATGCTTGCTGAGTTATACTCATTGCCAGCAGATTTATCCTTTTGTTTGAAAATAACTGTTTGAAAAATTCTCTTTAAAAAGTTCATAAAACTCCTGAAGATCTTATTTATTGATTTCATAGAATAATAGAATCATAGAATTGTAAAGTTGGAAGGGACCACGAGGGCCATCCAGTCCAACCGGCTGCCATGCAGGAAATCACAATCAAAGCATCCCTGACAGATGGCCATCCAGCCTCTGTTTAAAGACCTCCAAGGAAGGAGAATTGGTTTGATTTAGTCTGTATGGCACTTTTATCCTTGTGTGGGATCCAAAGCCGCTCCCAAAGTGAATTAATTAAAAAAGCCCTTAACAATAACATTTAAAAACAATTAAAAACCACCACGTCAAACATTCTTGATATATCCCTGCTATGGAACTGGCTTGTTGTTTCTCTATTCCTTCCACAGAATGGGAGGAATTCCTGATGGGCACTCTGGTCTATCACTGCAGCCATTTTCCTCACTGACACAGAAGGGGGCCCACAACATGTGATGGACCTCCCCCCCCCCGTAGGTGATCAGCTTTGGTCACATGCTATGGGACTCCAGCCTGCATTCCAGGACAGCCAGAAATACCACAGCAGCAGTGAGGGCCATTCTGCTGAGATGGGCTCCTGGGGACATACGGGGCCTGATCCATTTCCTCCAGGTGGAAATGGAGTAAACTGGGTATTTTTTTGGGGGGGGATTGTTCTATTGGGCCCTGCTCCACCTTCCCTTCCATCTCATCCTTGTATCTGCCCCAGGGGTGCTGAGGCAGAACACAATGGGGCAGAACAGGGCAAATGCTCTGTGTCATCAGGATTGCAGTGCTCTGAGACCAGGACAAGATGTTGTATTTTGACCATCTGGAAAAACCCTAAATTCATTTTATTGATTTATTCATTTATTAATTCAGTCTTTCCCCACTCTTCAGGCACAAAATCTCTCAGAGCATCTCAGAAATTGTTAATTTGTTAGATCTCTGCCATCAGGCTTAAAATCTGAATAAGACATGATACAAAAGGAAAAGGGGGTGGCAGTAGAAGAGTCTAGCCAATATGGCTGGTTTTCTCTCCCTCCAAGGCCACAGTAGTGGCAGTTGGGATAGAGGGACAGCCTTTCATCTGCTTTAAAAGACATATACAATTTTTTAAAAAAATAAAATAGATATCCCAATAAGAAGTCTCCCTGCTTACACTTTAAAAGCCAGCTTAAGCAAGAAGGACTTTGCCTGCCTGTGCAAGGAGAGCAGGGAGGGGGTGGGCCCAGCAAATTCCAGAGGTGGGAGTAGCCACTGAGAATGCTCTCTTCTTACCACATGAGCCTGTGGTGGTGGCAGGACTGAGAGAAAGCCTTCCCCTGTAGGTCTTAAGACTCTCAAAGGTGCATATGGAGAGATAAGGTATTTCAGATAGTTTGGACATAAACCAGACTGCTGGAGGGATGGAAGAATATTCCCAAAATTAAAAAATAGAATAGACCAAAAATGGTCCAAAAAACCCTGCTTGTTTGTTTGTTTTCAAATACTAAGAACCTTGACAAGAAGAATTGTTTTAGGCCAGAGATATATTCTCTTGTCAGCTTCTTGGACTGCTCATATAACTTTAAAGTACAGAATTGAACCCAGTATCACCTATAGAGTATAAAGATATGGCATAAGATTTAATTCAAGTTAAACGGTTTGAAAGGGTCATGTTCTTACATGCATTAATGGTTACCTGTTAAAGCTTGTTAAAGAACTAAATAGAGAGATAAAGGGTAAGTCCTTAAGAAAGTTCTTATGAACATCTAACATCTTGAAGGACATAAAATGTAATAATTGATGTATGATACCTTGCACGCAAAGTAATGGAATATATTGAACATCAGACCGTGCTATGTCTGTGTTTCTCCTTAAGGGGAATGCATATGTATATATCTATGAATACTTATAATAAATATCTAAAAGAATACTAAAAGATCCAGCTCAATTCCCATATAAATATCCTGAAATTCCAGTAAGAATGCTTAAGTGGATTGTCAATGTTGTCTCTGATTATTTTGTTTAACTGCCATCATAAGTTGGAAACTCTGGTGAACAGAAAGTGAGAAATGTATCACTTACCTTGATGTCCCGATCTCACCCAGAAGTGTTCTGTCATGGACTTCCCATTGATGCTGGCATCATGCCAGCATAACAGGGCACCTTTTCAGACTCAGGACATTCTGTTACAGAAACAGAATAGGAGATCTATTGATAGCTTAGCCCATCAATAAAAAGCAGCACTGGCAGAACAGCAGCAGCATGGGTGCATGACAAGATGGGGACATGGTCTGAAAAGGAAGACTTTCAGCTATCTCCTGGCATCGTGATAATGCCATATTTAGCACATCTGATAATCTCCTAAGAGATGGGGTGAGGAAACCATGCCTGTTTCAGAATCCTGGACTGATAAGAATCTTCACAGTATGGGACTTACTCTGCACAAAATTCACATGTAATTGTTTTGCCCTCTCTCTCTCTCTCTGCAGGAAACAGCATTTTCTGAACAGAAAATATTTGTGCAAGAATATTACTTTGTACATAGATTATGTTCCCTCCTGCCAGGTGCTGGTACAAACAGTTTGCCTGCCATGAGAATATATGGTGTAGAAATAATGGTGTGATATTATAGTTGGTCACGGGGAACATATATGCAGCCTGTTTGTTATTGGCTGCTTGTTTAATTATCTAGCAGTGGGGAGGGAAACAGTGCTGCAGTGTTCAAGGTTAGTATCCTGGAAGAACATTGTATAGAAACAAAAGTAAGTTTAGCCTGAGAAAGTAGACTGTTTTGCTTAATTAACAAATAAGATTGTAGCCTACCAAAAAGTTTCAGTGCATGAAATGTACTGTACTAATGAGGACTACTCAGTCCTGACAATAAAAGTCAACGGATGGTGCTTGCTGCAGTTTCTGTAATAAAGTTTTGGTGCATTGACCCTCAAAGCCTGGATTTCTAAACTGTTGAAATCTGTTGACACCTATGCAGAAAATCTCTGCAAATCAGCCATGTGTGAATTTTGCACAGCAAAAGTCCCAAAATGAATCATAGGAACATAGAGTTGTAAGAGACCACAAGGGCCATTCAGTCCAACCCCCTGCCATGCAGGAATACACAATCAAATCATTCCTGACAGATGGTCATCCAGCCTCTGTATAAAAACCTCCAAAGAAGGAGATTCCACCACACACTGAGGCAGTGCATTCCACTTCCGAACAGCTCTTACTGTCAGGAAGTTCTTCCTAACGTTTAGGTGGCCTCACAATGCCTTATGAGGAGAGACTTAGGGAGCTGGGTATGTTTAGCCTGGAAAAAAGACGGTTTAGAGGCGATATGATAGCCCTGTTTAAGTATTTGAAGGGATGTCACGCTGAGGATGGAGCAGGCTTGTTTTCTGCTGCTCCAGAGACTGGAACACGGAGCAATGGGTGCAAGCTCCAGGAACAGAGATTCCACCTCAACATGAGGAGGAACTTTTTGACAGTAAGAGCTGTTCGGCAGTGGAACACACTCCCTCGGAGCGTGGTGGGGTCTCCTTCCTTGGAGGTCTTTAAACAGAGGCTGGATGGCCATCTGTCGGGGATGCTTTGATTGTGATTTCCTGCGTGGCAGGGGGGTTGGACTGGATGGCCCTCGTGGTCTCTTCCAACTCTGCAATTCTATGATTCTATGATTCTATGAGAGGCCAGCCAGGCTGGCCAGACACCCTCCCGCCACGTCCCTCCCTCTGGGGGGGGATTGCGGGAGCAGTTGTTATTTTTGGTTTTTCCACATTCGTGGGGGTCTCAAGAACGTAACCCCGGCGAATGTGGAGGGACGACTGTACTTGGTACTAGGGCGCAGGTTCTATCTGCAAATAGTGCAGTGTGACTTGCCCAAAGTCACTCAGGGGGTTTCTGAGCAGAGATTGAAACCCTTGTCTCCAGAGTTGTATTTCAACACTTGGAGCCACCACACCATGTTGGCTGTCTTATGACAAAATTCACACATTTTGTAGATCACAGCATAAACATATTTTTAAAATGTGCAAAGAGACTTTGCATTTCCCCCTAGCACAGTGCTGCATCCTATTCAATCCCTGGTCTCCAGAATCATAGTCCAATGTTCGAACCACTACACCACACCAGCTTTCTAGTGCTATGATAGTAAGCATAAATACTGAATAGTTATGAGGACATATGTCTAGATTATGCATTTGTAACTGCTCAACAGAGTGGTAGCCAATATCAATGAAAATATATCAATAATAAATTATTGACAATAACATAATTGTGATAATATATTAATAAAGCAACCTCTAGACCATGGAAATGGTCTAGACAACCTCCACACATATACTGTATATGCGTACTGTATATCTCTGTGTGTGTGTTTGTATATGGAGAGAGAGAGAGATTGTGGGTTAGTGGTTTGAGCATTAGACTACAACTCTGAAGATCAGGTTTTAATCCCCCTTCAACCATGGAAATCCATTTGATGATCGTGACCAAGTCACACTCTCTCAGCCTCAGAGGGAGGCAATGACAAAACCCTCTGATCAAATCTTGTCACGAAAGCTCCAACATAGTTTCACCTTAGGGTTGCCATAAGTCAGAAATGACTTGAATGCTTCTAACAACAATATGAAGTACACATACATGCAGGCATCTTGGAGGTTGTACAGATTACCTGCTCAGTGCAATATTCAGCTATCATCTCCCAAATGGATGGGTGTCGACCCTCTGCTGAAACACTTCCTGAAAAGAAAGGATCTCTATTTCTTAAAGCTGTCACTTCTCCACTCTCACTGCACAATCTAAGGTTTTGATGCAATTCACACACAGAGAGAGAATAAGGTAATGTGGACAGGTGATTTTTTTTTCAAATGTCAACATGTACAATGCACAAAATTCATTTTCAGCAATGCACACAGGTATAAGTCTATTGATTGTGTGGGAGGGGTCTATTTTTGTGAGCGGAAGCATCATATTTTCAAGAAAACAAAGTTTGTGCAATGCATTACTTTTTGTGCCCTCCCAAAAGACAGGATATTACATACCCTCATATGCAGTATGGACACATCTAAGGATGAGGAAATATGTCTCCCAAATTAAATTAAAGAAAAAAACCCCACACAACAAAAACGGGTTCTTTCTCTCCTGCTCCCCTCCAACAAAAGACCTTTTGTTGCTCCTATTAAGTTCCAATGTATAGCACCCAGTAATGATCACTAACTCTCCTGGAGTACCCTTTGTTTTGGCCTTGGAGGTTCCAAGAAACATATTTCACTCAAAAGCCTATCCCTTCAGGGATAATATTTCATATAACTATTACCCTAAAATACCACCCAAGTGTGCACATATCCCTTTCTTCCAGACACTCTGTCAATCTGTGTTACCAAGTGCATAGTTCTATTTTCTCTAGACTCCACATCACACTGTGCAGCCAGACTATCATCCAGACCTCTTTCTTGTCACTGTACTTCATGATCTCAGCTCTGCAGGATCAATACAATATAACCTGCTATACCCCTTACTCTATTCTGCTGTCTAAATACTTCCCATTATTTTCAATAGCCTTGTGTGAGTATCTGAAGCCTGTGTTTGTGCGGATGCTGTTTACATTAATTTCCAATAAAGATCAATTAATTATACCTTTTGGCTTAAAGTTTCCTCCATTATTACCGGTATACATGGGTTAAAAGGTCCTGCTGTTGCCTGGGCTCTCCCATGACAAGTTGAGTTAATTCAATTACCCAAATTAATATGAGGACATCGGAGAGTCCCCACAGGCCCCAAGCAACCCTGGTAATATTACAATGAAGAGGTTCAGACATTTGTTGGAGAATTATGGAACTTGTGAAGGAAGGAAGGATCCCTCTAAGACAGAAGAAAGTTCCATCTACGGTTGTCCCTTCACATTCACTGGGGTTTGGTTCCAGGACACCCCACCCCCATGAATACCCAAATCCGTGAATACTCAAGTCCCATTATATGCAATAACATAGCAAAATGGTGTCCCTTGTATAAGATGGCAAAATCAAGGTTTGCTTTTTGGATTATTTTTTAAAGAATTTTTTCAAGCCGGGAATACTAATATCCGTGAATGCTAAATCCATGAATATGGAGGGACAACTGGAGTCTACTGTCTCACTTTTGGACAGTATCCTGCCTAAAGTCCTACTAATATTATTAGAATGGAAATATTAGCATTTTCAGAATATTGTAAGTTTCCTTAGACATTTTCAAAATGACATAAGTATCCTTAATCTCATATTCCATTATGTTCATTCTTTCTCATTTCTGAGGAAGAAAGAAGGACTTTCCTCCAAACTCCATACTCAAACTAGTTGAAGATATTCCCATTATGTAGTTATCTAGGCATTTGTTGGACAAATAAGAAGGAAGATTCCTGGTAAATCAGAAAAGAAGTTCTTTTTATGCTGGCTTCTCATTTTTGACTGTATACTGATAAATGTATCTGCTTCTCCAAAGGAAATATAGTGAAGACAGAAAACTCAAGTGAAGTTGCTGGAACTAAAAAGTGGTGGAGATTTTATAGAGTCCTTACAGCATCTTGTGAGTTGCTTAGCTGTTTTTTCCCCACATCCTGGCAAACAATTTTCTTTTAATCTCCAATAATTATTTTACTAAGCAGAAAGAATTTAACAATTATGCTGGTTTTGTCTTCTCTTTGATTGACCTCAAGATATCTTGCAGTGCAGAGTAACAAAGCAATTTGTAAACTAATTAGAAGGGAGGGATCAGAGATAATCAAAATGCTTCCAAAAGACGCACTCATTATTTTCTTTCAAGCATTTAATATTCTTTGTTTGGGTGTGTTCTTAATTGCTTTTTTAAAAATGTCTGTGCTTGGTTTTTTCCAGGCTGTGAGGCCATGTTCTAGAATAGTTTCTTTCTGACTTTCTGCCTGCTTCTGTGGCTGGCATCTTGAGAGAAAGGTTGGGTAGAAGTGTGTCTCAGGTTCATATGCTGTGAACCCCTGAAGGGGAGATGCTTCTTGCTCTCCATTTGGAAGAGTCAGCATATGCAGTGAAAGGAAAGGGGAATCTCTTCCAATAAGAAATTCATGACTGCTTCAGTTTCAGGAACACACAACTGCAACCGTCAAGATTCAGCAGAATACCAAAGGAATCTCATATGCTCTCTTATCAGGATTCCTTTCTTGCAATATTTCATTGCTGGACACATACTTTATATGCAATCAAATTTTCACTTTTTTCATTCTCACACTAAAAAACAAAGAAGAGTGTACATGCACACACACTCTCTGTCACAAACATACAAAGACACAATCTTGGTAAAGTAGAGTACAGACATACCTCAGTTAACAAAGCCTCTTGACAGTGAAAATCCATTTTACAAAGACTTTTACACTCCACCCCCTTTCCTTTTTGTCCTCTGTTTAGCTCAAATGTTTGTTTGTTTGTTTGTTTGTTTGTTTAGTGGTGTCATCATTGATGGGTAGTGAAAGGAGGTTGAGAAACACAGATTTTGGTCCTGGGTTGCAGCAGCATATCTATTTTAATCAATGCAATAAACCAAATTTGAACTAGGAAAGAACTGGATTCTCTTCTAGCTGATATTACTGTATCAACAACAGCATCCATCAGAGCGTATCTGAGCTATTTTATCTACAAGGTGTTGTGCAAACTCTTCACAATGGGCAACGGAATGGTGTATATATTGCTCTTGAGGGGCAGAATGCAAAAGGTGAAACAGCTCCAATGAACAACACTGTGCAGGTGCAATGGTGGCAGTGAAGAAAGACATTGTACACTTTCCAATAAGCTCTAGCCCATGTTCAGTTGAACTCATTCCAAGTCTTCTACCATCATTGCTCTAGTCTCCGTCCCACTCACTTCATCACTGTCAGCTTCCAGGTGAACAAGGGGTCTCCCTTGGTTTCACTCCATGAGAGGCAATGCTTAGGAGCAGTCATATCCACTGCCTTGGTCATTTCTCTATTCCAGAGATCAGCCAAGGCTTTGACAGGATCACCTACCAAGGCAAAAGGAAACTCTCCAAGAGCCAAAGGCTAATGGCGGCCTTGCTTTCCTTCTTTCTCTCTTCTACAGCATAAATTCTCTTTTCTTAATTCACTTTTCTGAATATTTCTTTTTAAATTAGCAAATCAAGGCAAAGGAGACTTGTCAGGAACAGAGAGATAACAAAGCCATTATAGAGGACACCCATTCCTTGGTTTCAGAAAAGCCTTTAAAAATGCTGTGCATGTTAATAATGTTAATTGGTTCTTGGAGATTTTATCTTAAAGCACAAGCTGATTTTTGAAACAAAGAAGTCAGCAATGTATCTTGATGATCAGATGAAAATGCCATCTAAATTAGATTCTAACTGCCATGGTTTGGACAGCAGAATCCTCAAGAAAGCTGACTGTAAGATCAAAACAGCTGAGAAGTTTGGGGTCCAGTTTTGTCTTGGCTCTCGAAGGAATTGAGAGATCTGCAAGGTTCCTGACCCTGTGCATTTGCTGCAATCAAACTCTGTTTTCTATCCTGTGTTGAGATTTCTAGTATTGAGTTCAAAGCAAAAATGGAGGTAAGGCATGGATAAATGTCAGTTTCAATTTCTCCTATATTTGACTAAAAAAACAAAACAAAACAAAACCAGAAACACCTGCCAAATGAATGAAGAAAGTGAAAAAAAAGTTCGGAAGTGCATCTGAAGAATGAAACAAACAAACCTCTCAGCAATCTGATGCTGAAAGATCCAGTAGGTAAAGCTGTTTCCACTATGGTGTACTTCAGGTGTGGTTAACTATGGAAGATTAAGGGCCATTTCTTTCTTTCTTTCTTTCTTTCTTTCTTTCTTTCATTCATTCATTCATTCAGTATACCACCTTTCCTCTGGGGTATATTATTCCTCTAGGAGATCCTGCACAGCCCACAAAAATCATTGTTGCCCTCAAATGATTTCTAAGGGATGTGCCATATGGCCTTTATTAACAACAGGCAGTGAGCTGACATCATTTCCTGTTTAATTCATTTCTCTTTTTTTTATTAAGTCACAATCATACAATAAAGAAGATACAACAACTCTTAAATTGTACATTTCTTGTAACTTTTTTTTCTCTTAAAATTTTTTAACATAAGAAGACAGCTATCTTGTCAACTTTCTTTGCAATTAATTACATTTCTTCTCATCTTATCTAGTTTACATCTCCAAACATATTTACATTGACTCTTTCTCTGCTTGCATCTATATCTTCTTACATATTCCTTCCTACTAGTTTATTTATATTGCCTGTATTTTCTTTCAATGCATAATTCTGAAACCTTAGCATATGAGAGTTCCTCGTTCCTTGTGGTCATCTTCTGTATTTTCCTTACAACTATTTCAACATATCCTTTCTCATTTATATATGTTCCCAGGTTAATCCTGATCATTCATACATTTTGTGGGCTAAGTCCGATTCACACTTTCCTAACTGTCTTTTTCCCAATGTGTTTTTCATTTTTTTTACAAGCTCCCATTCTTTTTCTACTCTGTCTACAGGTTTTCCTTTCAGAAGGGCTGTGAGTCTATCCGTATCTAAAGTATCATATAATTTGTTTAGCCAGTCCTCAATTGTTAGTATCTTTTTCTTTCCAGTGTTTAGCGTAAATGATTCTTGCATTCGTTATCATGTACATCAGTATCCTCTTTTTGTTCTTTATATTGACCACATCAATTTTATCTACCATGTTTAGAAGATAGGTCTCTGGTTCTTGAGCGAAGTTTATTCCCAGAATCTCACTTATTTTAATATGTATCATTTTCTTTTCTTTTTTCTTTTCTTTTTTTGGCATTTGGCATTTGGCACCTCCACCACATTTGAAAGAAAGTTCCCTCTGTTTCCCCTTATTTCCAACAAATCCTTTCACCCATTTTGTAAATTTTATCTAGTCTAACTGGTGTAAGGTGCCATTGAAAAAACATTTTTGCATGTTCTCTTTCATAGCTTGGGACAATTTCTGCATGTATTTCCACAATTTTCCCCACCTTTCGATTTCTAATACATGACCTCTCTCTCTCGCCCATCTTATTATGTGGTCTTTAACTTGTTCATCCTCCAACTCTCTTTCTAACAATATGTTGTAATACTTGGCTATATGATGTTTACCATTGTCAAAAAATACTTTATCTAATTCATTTTGTTCTGTCTGCATTGCCATATTATGCATGCTCTTTCAGAGCCCTTTTTAATAACTAATGGAGTGAAGCAAGGTTGTGTTCTTCCTCCAACTTTATTTACAATCTTCTTCAGTATGATGCTCCAAAGGACTATGGCAGAGCTCAAAGAAGAAGACAGCATCTATATACATTACCGTATTGATGGTAGCTTGTTTAACTTAAGCCGTCTGAGGGCTCACATTAAGACTCTAAACTATCTAGTCCATGAGCTGCTCTTCTCTGATGTTGCCCTTGTTGCCCACACAGAGGCAGCTCTGCAGCACCTAACATCCTGCTTCGCAACAGCTGCAGAGCTGTTTGGGCTGGAAGTCAACTTGAAGAAAATGGAAGTTCTTTACCAGCCTGCACCACAGGACGAACACCACCACCCCCACATTGCCGTTGGCAAATCTGTGCTCAAGTCCGTTCAGCAGTTCACCTACCTGGGAAGCATCATCTTCTCAGATGCCAAGATTGACAAAGAGATCGATCACAGACTAGCAAAGGCATATAGTACATTTGGAAGACTTTACAGAAGAGTCTGGAGTAATAAACACCTGAGGCGAAGCAAATAATCAATGTGTATAGAGTCATTGTACTGTCTATTCTCCTTTATGTGTCTGAAACATGGGTCAACTATTGCCAACACTTACGACTCCTCAAACACATTCATCAGCGCTGTATACGTACTATCTAAAATATACACTGGGCTGACTATGTGACAAATGTTGCTGTCCTTGAGCGAGCAGGGATCATCAGCACTGAGGCCATGATATTGAGAATACAGCTGCGCTGGGAAGGGCACATTTCTAGGACAGATGACCATCCCCTTCCAAAAATAGAACTCTACGGTGATTCACCATGGGTCAGCGTAAGAGGGGCGCTTCAAAAAAGTGATACAAGGACTCCCTGAAACAACATCTCAAGCTCGGCCAAATTGATCACAGCACACTGATGACTAAAAAGGCCAATCCGAGACAAAAAAGTCCAGTTGCAGAAAGCACAGCAGAAGGTCTCCTTGGGTGACATTTCCGGGTTGTGATTTTTTCTGCGTTGTCATTTCTCTTCAAGACTTGTTCGGCGTGAGTTCTCAAATAAGGCTGCAGCACTGTGGATAGTGTGTCTCCATGCCTCCTGATGTGAGGCCAGTGCAGACCATTGTTGGTGATCAATTTGCCCGAGCCTGAGATGTTGATTCAGGGAGTCCTTGTATCACTTTTTTGGAGTGCCCCTCTTATGCTGACCCATAGTGAGTTCACCATAGAATACTATTTTTGGGAGGTGATGGTCCTCCATCCTAGAAATGGCTGAAACCATAGAGGATGGAAAAAATTGATTTTCTGCACAGAAGATTCTGTTTCCTATGAACAAAAAACAAGTCCTGAGTGTATAGGATTGGTGACACCTGGCTTCATAGCAGTACATGTGAAAATGATCAAGTGGACCACTAAGGCGTCTTAGTGGACCACAAACTGAACATGAGTCAGCAGTGTAATGCGGAAGCTAAAAAAGCCAATGCAATTCTGGGCTGCATCAATAGGAATATAGTGTCTAGATCAATGGAAGTAATCATGTCTCTCTGTTTGCTTTAGTCAGACCTCACTTGGAATACTGTATCCAGTTCTGGGCACCACAATTCAAGAAGGATATGGACAATTTGGAACACGTCCAGAGAAGGGAGACCAAAATGATAAGAGGTCTGGAAACCATGTCCTATGAGAAATGGCTTGGGGAGCTGGGTATGTTTAGCCTGGGGAAGAGGAGGTTAAGAGGTGACATGATAGCCATGCTTAAATGTTTGAAGGGATTTCATACTTAGGATAGAGCAAGCTTGTTTTCTTTGACTACAGAGACTAGGACATGGAACAATGGGTTCAAACTACAGGAAAGTAGATTCTATCTAAACATTAGGAAGAACTTCCTGACAGTAAGAGCTCTTCAACAGTGGAACATGCTGCCTTGAAGTGTGGTGGAGTCTCCTTTGGAGATGTTTAAACAAAGGCTGGATGGCCATCTGTTGGGAATGCTTTGATTTATTCCTTGCAAAATGGTTGAAATAATGGTTTAATTGTATCCAGAAACTCTGAAAAGAAGAATACTAGTCTGACAAGATTCTTCACAGATAGGGACTGAGGCCATATCCATATGGGACAGAAATCCCATACTCATCTCAAATCTGGTGCTGGCAGTCCTCATGATGCTACTTCTTGGGAGGCAATGATGTTTTTAGCCATTAAGCTGACTTTGCTCCACACTAAGCAAAGTCAGGGGAAAGTCAGATTTTTTGTAGAAACCCTGAATTGCTTTCAGGTTCTGTTGGTGTGTGGACAGCTGGATCAGGTCCAATTTGGCCCATCTAGTTGTCCACATGGTAAGAACAAGACCATCCCTCCTGCCTGAGCAGTGCAGGGAAGGGGATGGCTTGCCTTTAGAGCCGCTTAGGCATTTCCTCACAAGCAGGGTCTCTGTGAAAAGACTACCTGGTGCACCACTGCTTCTGCTGAGACCAGAAACAAGTGTACAGACATGTGGTCAAAAAGGTGGGGGTTACTCCATTGTTGATTGCATGGGCATCCCATTCTGCCCTCAGCAGAAGCAACCATACCATACCAGACAGGCTGGTCTGGCTTCTTCCTGCAAGGAGGAGGCAGTGGCAGTGGCTCTGAAGACAGGCCATCCCATTCACTGTGCTCCCGTGATCGCCACCTTGCTGACCAAGCAGCTGTGGAAAGTCTTCCTGGTGTGGTCACTTCTGCTGAGGTCAGAATGGGGCTTCTGTGTGGTCAATGAGGAGAGGGAGAGGGACACACATGTGACCACATGTGTGGGTGCTTATTTCTGACCTCAGCAGAGCTGACACTACTGACCAGGCTCTCACAGGGAGCTTCTTGGCTGGCAAGGCATTGGCAGCACCAGAAACAAGGGGATGGGCCAGCAGGGCTGATGTGATGCCAGCCTGGCTAGCATGTGTGGATGACAAAATGCTTCCATGCTGGACTGGGCCCTGTGCATGTGGCCACCATTCATAGAATCATAGAGTTGGAAGAGACCGCAAGGGCCATCCAGTTCAATCCCATGCCATGTAGGAATAAAGCATTCCCAACAGAGGCCATCCAGCCTCTGCTTAAAAACCTCCAAAGAAGAAGATGCCACCACACTCTGAGGCAGTGCATTCTACTGCTGAACAGCTCTTAATGAAGTAAATCAACAGATTGTAATATGGGATCATAGCTTTCTCCAAGCTCTGAGATGTTTCTCTTCCCAACTCATGACTATCACAGGCTCATGATTGCACAGGTGCTAGGCAGGTTACATTCCTGGGCAATCCTGTTGTTACGGGCAATCCTGGGCCAGTCAGGAGCATAATGCACCAAACTGGCCCCGGATTAAGCAGCCAGTGCTGACAAGATGTGAGACAGTTTGCACAAAATTTCAATGTGGTTATTCAGCTCATAAAGCAGCCTTTTTCTGCATAGAAAACAGTTTTTTTTTCTTTACAGGAAATAATATTTCTGTATAGAAGTAAAGAACATAGCAATGCACTGTGTTTGCTACACAGAAAAAGGCTGGGATTGTATTTTCATGCAAATAGAATTTTACTCAGAATAAGTCCCAAACTGCAAATATGATTTGAAAACTGTGCCATTTTCAAAGTTCCCTTTTTAAATATTTGTTTCTGATATTAAAAGGATATTTTTAATATATTTTGATCATCTCACATTCCCACATGTGTTACTAATTAGTTTTCTAACTTTTTAAAAACTCATCTTTCCCTAATCTGCATCCATTGAAGCAAGCTGTCTTGAGATCAATCAATGACAGTCATGAAAACACAGCTTAAGTCTCAACTTCATTCTGCTTATTTCAGAGATTTTGCACATGACAAGAAAATTTTGTACAGCAAAGTAAAATACAAACCAAAATGGGTGGTTCCCTAATGATGAAAAAACTGTATAAAAGCCCGACCTATGATTCTATGCTTCTATTACCTTCTCTCTTCAATTTCAGCAGCTTCACTTCACTTTGCTATCTTCATTAGATCTACTTGGAGAAGCAGGTAAGTCAATTTTTATTGACTTCATGATA
Source organism: Gambelia wislizenii (assembly GCA_030847615.1). Taxonomy (NCBI): domain Eukaryota; kingdom Metazoa; phylum Chordata; class Lepidosauria; order Squamata; family Crotaphytidae; genus Gambelia; species Gambelia wislizenii. The sequence goes on along the minus strand of JAUMIR010000015.1, from coordinate 7,420,075 downwards.
TCATTCTGATTGTCTCAGAGATATTTACCAGGGTACTGTCAAAAATGCGGTACCGGGCTAGATACAACCTTGCTCTTCTTTACCAAGACTCTTCCATCCCTCATGGGTCTATCAGTTGCCCAACAAATACCTGCAGTTCTTCATTGCAGTGATATATAACAGTATCTCTAAAATGGTTTGAATGTGGGTGTTAGAGGAGGGTCCATATCATTTTAAGAAAGGATGTTCATAGGGAGACAGGGGACTATCCTCAGTCTCTGAGCCCAAATTCCAGTAAGGATCACATGTTAAAAAAATGGATATTTCCCAAAGGTTCTTAGGTAAAAGATGAAAGTCAAGAATAGCCCTGATCTTGCAACCCTAGAGGTGAGTGTCTCCAACTGGTGAGAATATATATTGTATAGGAAGTTCCATTATCCTTTTTCAGGAAGGACTTCATAGGGAGATGGTGAACCAACATGGGTCTTTCATCACAAATTCCATTGAGGACTAAATCTAAAACTTAAGGGATATCATCCCAAGGTTCTTAGCATAAGGTTGCCAACTTGCCATTGGAATGTAACCTGCCTGGTTCCTGAGCAATCATGAGCCCATGATAGTCATGAGTGGGGAAGAATCATAGAATCATAGAATTGCAGAGTTGGAAGAGACCACGAGGGCCATCCAGTCCAACCCCCCTGCCACGCAGGAAATCACAATCAAAGCATCCCCGACAGATGGCCATCCAGCCTCTGTTTAAAGACCTCCAAGGAAGGAGACCCCACCACACTCCGAGGGAGTGTGTTCCACTGCCGAACAGCTCTTACTGTCAAAAAGTTCCTCCTCATGTTGAGGTGGAATCTCTGTTCCTGGAGCTTGCACCCATTGCTCCGTGTTCCAATCTCTGGAGCAGCAGAAAACAAGCCTGCTCCATCCTCAGCGTGACATCCCTTCAAATACTTAAACAGGGCTATCATATCGCCTCTAAACCGTCTTTTTTCCAGGCTAAACATACCCAGCTCCCTAAGTCTCTCCTCATAAGGCATTGTTTCCAGACCTTTCACCATTTTAGTTGTCCTTCTCTGGACACGCTCCAATTTGTCAATATCCTTTCTGAATTGTGGTGCCCAGAACTGGACACAGTATTCTAAGTGAGGTCTGACCAAGGCAGAATAGAGTGGCACTATTACTTCCCTTGATCTAGACACTATACTTCTATTGATACAGCCCAAAATTGCATTGGCCTTTTTAGCTGCCGCATCACACTGTTGGCTCATGAGAACATCTCAGAGAGAAACATCTCAGAGCTTGGAGAAAGCTATGATCCCATGTTACAAGCTGCAGATTTACTTCTTTGAGAAGGCATCAGAGTGCTGGGTGGGCTTCCTTCATTCTGAAGGAAGATTTGATAAGTGATGAGTGAAAAGGAGAGAAAAAGGAAGACGGGAAAGTATAAGAGTTGATTGCAAGCAAAGGTCTTGGGTTCACTGTTCTAGCATGCGGTTGATCTCTGAAGCTCTCACTCTGTAACCTGTATTCAGTCTCCACAGTTAGTAGAATGACCTTGCTATCTTCAAGGTGAAAGGTACAAAATGTATCTAAAGAGTCCCTCAGAAACCAGTAGGAAAAAAACTACAACAGAATGTGAATCTAAGAATATGTATGCCATTCTGAAAATGTCTAAGAAAACTCTTCATATCCTGAATGCTTGAAGCGATAGTAATATTCCAATGGTAAAGAAATGTCTGATTTAGGAAAGAGAAGTAAGTAGTACGAAATGTGTTTCTTTCATCTCATTCCCTTCTCTTCCAATTTTTTTCCAGAGTCTCACCACCATTCAAACATGGCTTACTGTCTACCACCTTATGCCATCCCATCCTGCAAATCTGCTCCAGTGGTTGGGTTTGGGTCTTCAGGTCTTGGTCTTGGAGATCTTAGCTACAGTGGATTGGGCTATGGTTCTGGGGCTCTGTTTGGAGGCAGCACATCTTCTATAGAGCTGGGCACCCTGGCTGGGGTGAACCCTAACCCTATCAACCAGCTCCCACCCTCAGAATATATGATCCAGCCCCCCTCTTCTGTTGTGACCCTTCCAGGGCCCATCCTGTCTGCCACTTGTGAGCCTCTTTTGGTTGGTGGCAACACTCCATTCGCCATTGGGGGTTATAGGCTGGCAAGAGGCTATGATAGCATCTTCTCTGGGAGAATTCGTACTCACTATTGTTAGTGGAATTGGGGGAAGAAGGGCTCTCCTGGGCCATAGTGGGAATGTGTGTTTCTAGATCTCTTGAAAGCATATAGAATATCCTCCTGAGAAGAGGAATGACCAAGGACTGGACATCATCTTACGGAATCTTGCTGAGTCTTCAAGACATCTGTTCAGAAGTGCTGAAACAGAGGACCCTCTACTGCAGATGGACTTTCTCCTCTTCTCCCCTTTTCTCCCTTTTGTTTGTCCAGCTTAACCCTATCCACGGTGAATGTCCTTAATGCCTCTTGTACAACTGTAATGCTTTGAACCTTGTCAATAAAGATTAAGCTTCATCATTGGAACCGACATCTCATGTTTTTTGAAACTCTGGTCTTATTGCTTTGGTGTAAGGTTCTCAAACAAAGATAGTAAGAGCTGTTCGGGAGTGGAATAAACTGCCTCGTAATTTGGTGGAGTCTCCTTCAACTGTTATGCTTTGAACCTTGTCAATAAAGCTTATGCTGCCCTATTGCAACTCCTATCAATTTGTTTTTGAAGTTCTGGCCTTCATTGCATTGTGCCACGCTCCTCTCAACCCTTACACCCTTAAAAAAATTGAGCTCCTTAAAATGTTTATTTCTAGTTTCTAAAAGAGTAGAAAATCCTCACCAAAGTGTTTTGTGCACCAGTCAGCAAGTGGCCCAGAAGTCAGAGAGTTGTAAGGCAAGAGCTATTGAGTAATTAATCCAATCTAGGTCAGCCACAGGTTATCCAGCAACATGAAAGGAGAAACAAGAGGGAAGCTCTTAGCTGGTCCAGAAGTCATTACAACAAGTCAGCAATCCAAAGAAACAAAGTCAGCAAAGAGCAAAATACAGTCATCAACTGTAAATGGTTATAAACTATAGCCAGTCCAAGGTCAAAGAGCAGGCAAACACAGAGGGTACTGCCAGAAACCAAGACAGAATGGTTTACAAGCAACGAAAATGCCAGGGTGCTGCTGGGAGATTTATAGGCAGTTTTCTCAAGACTGCAGGTGCGTAATAATCAGCATTACCTATTTAACAGATCCCGGGATCTGTGTGGCCTCTCCTTTCCTTGGCATTCCTAAAATGATGCCTTAGCATCTGCCATCTCCTTCTGAAAAGTGGCCCTCCCAACTCCCTCATCTCCAAACTCTTTGCATTCGACTAGGAGAGTGTACAATTATCTGCAGCCATACATTCCTGACAATCTGACTACTGTGAGCCTTCTAATTTCAGAAGGTGATTTGTGACACTTAAGAGGAACTCACTGTCCTCCCCTCTGGATCTATCCATACACTGCCTTGTACACTCACTCACTCTGCGGAGGAATTTTTAGCTCTTCTAGGAAAGGGAGAATTTTGTTGAGTCATAGCACCGGTTTTAGTTGCCACTACTCGTCCCATCTCTTCCTCCCTCTGGCAACATTGCTCATTCTTAACATTTTGTTGGTGGTTGCTTTTCATACTCTTGCTTTTTTTTTTCACACCAAGAGGCAAAGGCAGATTTCGCAAACACTTTTGTCACTTCAGACTCTGCAGTGACCAGAGAGAAACATGAAGGGAAGACTCCTCAAAAAGCTAGTGTTACAATACAAAAGAAGAGGGGCTATCCCTTGGCAAGGTACAACTGTAACTCACTTATAAAAGGCAGCATCCAAAATCCTTTTGTTGTTGTGTGCCTTCAAGTAGTTTCTGATATATGGCAACCCAAAGGTGAACCTATCACAGGGTTTTCTGAGGGCTGAGAGTGTGTGACTTGCCCAGTGGGTTTTCATGGCTGAGTGGGCATTTGAACTCTGGTCCCCAGAGTCATAATCCAACACTCAAACCACTACACCATACTGGCTCCGTTAGTGTAGCATAAATATCTGCATTCAGACCTATAGTATGCTGAACAATATACCTCCTACTGTTATAAAATGACTTTTTGTGACAAGGTTCTTTTTGATCCAGGGAGAGAGAATAAGGTTCAATCACTAGGACTATAGAAGAAGAAAATACTTGGACACAGATCTGGTTTTAAACACTCCTTTCATGTAACATTTATTAGACATACATTAAACATGGTATCGGACATTTATTAGACATGCATTAGACATTTATTAGACATATACAAGCACATGTACCATTTATTATGCAAACACACAATGATTTTTGGTACCAAGAGTTTCATTCTCTCACACATACACTATACTTACAAACAGGCACCTCATGCAAATTAGATTTTCATTCAGCTACGGATGCAAGTTTAGCACTTATTGCTTGCATGCCCAGTGGTGAAACGTCTCTTGTTATTACAGTCCATTCCAGCTGAATCACACTTTGGCGGTTGTCCAGCCAAAACCAGCCCACCACATTCCTTGCAGGCTGAAATCAGGTGTTCCTTTGGTGTTAATCATAGAATCATAGAATTGCAGAGTTGGAAGAGACCACGAGGGCCATCCAGTCCAACCCCCTGCCATGCAGGAAATCACGATCAAAGCATCCCCGACAGATGGCCATCCAGCCTCTGTTTAAAGACCTCCAAGGAAGGAGACCCCACCACGCTCTGAGGGAGTGCGTTCCACTGCCGAACAGCTCTTACTGTCAAAAAGTTCCTCCTAATGTTGAGGTGGAATCTCTGTTCCTGGAGCTTGTATCCATTGCTCCGTGTTCCAATCTCTGGAGCAGCAGAAAACAAGCTTGCTCCATCCTCAACGTGACACCAGCTCTCCAGTTTATCCAGGTCATCTTGAATTTTGATCCTGTCCTCCAGGGTATTAGCTGCTACTCCTAATTCAGTGTCATATGCAAATTTGATAAGTATGCCCCTAATTCCCTCATCAAGTCCCTCATCATGCCCCCTTTATCAAGTCATTGATAAAGATGTTGAATAGCACTCGGCCCAGGACAGAACCCTGTGGTCACATCTTTCCAAGATGAAGAGGAGACATTGCTGAGCACCCTTTGGGTTTGGCTGGTCAACCAATTACAAATCCATTGAACTGTTAACTTGTCTAGCCCACATTTTACAAGCTTGTTTGAAAGAATGTCATGGGGAACCTTGTCAAAGGCCTTACTGAAATCAAGATATGTGATGTCCACAGCATTCCCTTCATCTACCAAGCTGGTAATTTTATCAAAAAAAGAGATCAGTCTGCTGGGACTTCTCCTGTTCTCCAGGAGTTCTCAAAGATTATTGCCAATGGCTCTGAGATTATATTTGCCAGCTCTTTTAATACTCTTGGATGTAGTTCATCTGGTCCTGGAGATTTAAATTCATTTAGATTAAGAAGGTATTCCTGTACTACCTCTTTACTTATTTTGAGCTGGATTTCCCCTATTGTGTCCTCTGTTCCATTCTCCTCAGGTTGGTCCTCCTTTTCCTTTTCTGAAAACACTGAGGCAAAGAAGGTGTTGAGTAATTCTGCCTTTTCTCTGTCCCCTGTTAGCATTTTGCCATCTTCTCCACGTAGTGGCCCTACCATTTCCTTCTTCCTCCTTTTGCTGCGGACATACCCCAAAAAACCCTTTTTATTGTTCTTAACCTCTTTAGGAAACCTGAGCTCATTCTGTGCTTTAGCTTTTCTGACTTTACTCCTACATGTCTTCGCTATCTCTTTGAATTCTTCTTTGGTGATTTCCCCCTTTTTCCATTTCTATACATGCTCCGTTTAAAACATAGCTCTGTTGATATTTCTTTACTCATCCATCCTAGTTTCTTGAGACACCTCCCATTTTTCTTCCTCAATGGTACTGTTTGAAATTGTGCCTTCAGTATCTCCCTTTTGAGAAAGTCCCATCCGTCTTGAGGTCTCTTCTCTTTTAGTATTCCTGACCATGGGATCACCCCCAGTATTTCCCTGAGTTTATTGAAATCAGCTCTCCTAAAGTCAAGAATGCGTGTCTGACTATGCCTGGCTTCTCCTTTCCATTGTATAACAAACTCCAGGAGAACATGATCACTCTCACCTAAGGATTCCACCACTTGCACCCCATTAAGCCCATCATCCCTGTTGGTTAGGATCAGACCTAAAATAGCTGACCCCCTTGTTGCCTCTTCCACCTTTTGGACAATGAAATTGTCTTCCAGGCAAGTCAGGAATTTGCTAGACCTTTAAGTTTTGGCTGAGTTAGATTTCCAGCAAATATCAGGATAGTTGAAGTCACCCATCACTACTACATCTCTCCTTTCTGCATGTATGTTCATCTGTTCTAGAAAGGCATCATCCAATTCCTCCGTCTGACTTGGGGGTCTGTAGTAGAGTCCCACAATAACATCCGTGTTGTTTCCCTCCCCTTTAATTTTTATCCAGATGCTCTCCACCTGGCTTCCAGTATTGATGTCGTGGATCACTTCACTGGTGTAAATATCCCTGACATATAATGCTATTCCTCCTCCTTTCCTGTTTGGCCTGTTTCTCCTATAAAGGTTATACCCCTCTATTCCTACATTCCAATCATGAGACTCGTCCCACCAGGTTTCAGTAATGCCTATTATATCATATTTGTTTTGTAGTGCAAGGAGTTCTAGTTCATCTTGCTTATTTCCCATGCTCTGTGCATTAGTGTAGAGACATCTGAGACCATGTGTTCCCTTTACTTGCTCCCTGTGCAAGTTTTTTTACCTCCCACTGTTGGGTCCTTGCTCTGTTTGCCTTGTTCCCTCTATGACAGCTTGACTATCTTCTCCAGCCCTTTTGCCTTCCAGAATATGGTCTCCCTCCCCCATATGACTCAGTTTAAAGCCCTCCTGATCAAATTCTTGAGACTCTAGGCAAAAATGTTTCTGCCAACTGTTGTGAGATGCACCCCATCTCTTGCCAGAAGTCCCCCCTCATGGAAGTGCAGCCCATGATCCAAGAATCCAAATTGCTCTCGTCAACACACCATCTATGGAGCCAGTTGTTTACATCGGCTATTTTCTTCTCCCTTCCTGGACCATATCCTTCTCAACTGGCAGAAGAGTCGAGATGACAACCTGTGCATCCATTTCTTTCAGCTTCCTCCCCAGAGCCTCATAATCTCTTCTGATCTTCGGAAAGCTGTGCCTTGCTGTATCATTGGTTCCCAAATGGACCAAAAGGAAGGGGTAACGATCCATAGGCTTGACGAGTCTTGTTAGCCGCTCCGTCACATCACGGATCTTTGTCCCAGGGAGACAACACACCTCCCGAGACATCTTGTCAGGCCCACAAACCACCACTTCTGTACCCCGCAGCAAGGAGTCCCCCACCATGACCACACGCCTCCGCCAAGGCTTTGCAGATGTTGTTCCTTGTGGTGGTCCTCTCAAGGTCCCCTGCTCTGCCCCTGAAGTCTGTCCATGCTGTTCTTCCTCGTTGTCCTTGATAAGAGAGAGGGCTTCGAATCGATTCTGTATCTGCAAGCTGCTCGAAGTATCCCTGAGTTTTCTCATTCTGTGTGTGACATTCTTCCAGCTGTCTACCTCCTGTGTCTGTGGAGTGACCCTCTCCTCCCCAGCCAGTTCCTCTGTGCGGTCCCTGTCCAAGACTGTTTGTTCTGTTTTGTCTAGGAAAACTTCTTGATCCCGAATCTGTTGAAGTGTAGCTACCTGTGTCTCCAGCTGCTGGACTTTCTCCTCCAAGAGGGCTACCAACTTGCACTTGGTACATGTGCAGTTCCCCACGTCTGTAGCCAAGAAGACAAACATCGCACAAGTATTGCAGGTGATCACCACAGTCCCCTCCGTGTCCATGGTGAGAGTTTTTAGGTAATCAAAGAACTGGAGAGCTGGGCCAAAGCTAACAAAATGAAATTCAATACGGAGAAATGTAAAGTACTGCATTTAGGGCAGAAAAATGAAATGCATAAATATAGGATGGGAGAGACCTGGCTGAATGAGACTACGTGCGAAAGGGATCTAGGAGTCCTAGTAGACCACAAGTTGAACATGAGCCAACAGTGCGATGCGGCAGCTAAAAAGGCCAATGCGATTTTGGGCTGTATCAATAGAAGTATAGTGTCTAGATCAAGGGAAGTAATAGTGCCACTCTATTCTGCCTTGATCAGACCTCACTTAGAATACTGTGTCCAGTTCTGGGCACCACAATTCAGAAAGGATATTGACAAATTGGAGCGTGTCCAGAGAAGGGCAACTAAAATGGTGAAAGGTCTGGAAACGATGCCTTATGAGGAGAGACTTAGGGAGCTGGGTATGTTTAGCCTGGAAAAAAGATGGTTAAGAGGTGATATGATAGCCCTGTTTAAGTATTTGAAGGGATGTCACGCTGAGGATGGAGCAGGCTTTTTTCTGCTGCTCCAGAGACTGGAACACGGAGCAATGGGTGCAAGCTCCAGGGACAGAGATTCCACCTCAACATTAGGAGGAACTTTTTGACAGTAAGAGCTGTTCGGCAGTAGAACGCACTCCCTCGGAGTGTGGTGGGGTCTCCTTCCTTGGAGGTCTTTATACAGAGGCTGGATTGCCATCTGTCGGGGATGCTTTGATCAAGATTTCCTGCATGGCAGGGGGGTTGGACTGGATGGCCCTCGTGGTCTCTTCCAACTCTGCAATTCTATGATTCTATGATTCTATAACTCTTAGTTAATGCTGAAAACTCTATGCTGTACTTTTAAGTATGCTTTTTTTTGGGGGGGGCTTGGTCCCAGGAGTTAAAAAAAAATTCAAACTCACAGAAGCTCCACCCTCTGCAACAAGCAGCCTCTCCCAGGAGTTTAAAAAAAATTCAAACTCACAGAAGCTCCACCCTCTGCAACAAGCAGCCGCTCCCAGGAGTTTAAAAAAAATCAAACTCACAGAAGCTCCACCCTCTGCAACAAGCAGCCTCTCCCAAATCTGCCTTTCCTGCAATTTCCACCCCAGATGGAACTGATTTTGACCAGGTCAATTATGTCATTGGCTCTTCAGCAATCAAAAAGAGGTCAGGTTCTCACAGTCCTTGCTTCCTTGCCTCCTTTCTTCAAGTGCCACATCTTCATTGTATGATGCATTGTGAGAATTTCCAGTTTAGGTAGCCTGTTTCCTTCAGCAAGGCCCATGCATCCACATTCATAACATATTGTAGCATACTTATTGCAACACTACGACTTATTGTGAAGCTCTGGTGTTCGTTTGTATGGCTATTCTGTGTTTTGTGGTAAGAGGTAGGCTTGCTCAACCATATTCATTTCATTCATTTAGTTGCAAAGTGGTGGATTGCAGGACTGGCATTTAACCACTGCACCACCAGGGCACCACCAGACCTGACAACCTCTCATTTAACAGATACAAGTTAATCTCAGCGGTGTTGAGGGTCCCGGAAGACACTAGCAGAGAGCAGTGCTGTGGAAATCAATTCATGTGTGGTGATGGGAGATGTTGCCACACACTTTTCCAATCCTACTTGCCTGCCGTAATCATAGAATCATAGATATGTAGAGTAGGAAGACACCTCGAGGGCTATCCAGTCCAACCCCCTGCCATGCAGGAATTCACGACCAAAGCATTCCTGACCGATGGCCATCCAGCCTCTTTTTAAAGCCCTCCAAGGAAGGAGACCCCACCACACTCTGAGGGAGTGCATTCCACTGCCAAACAGCTCTTACTGTCAAAAAGTTCCTCCTAATGTTGAGGTGGAATCTCTGTTCCTGGAGATTGCATCCATTGTTCTGTGTTCCAGTCTCTGGAGCAGCAGAAAACAAGCTTGCTCCATCCTCAATGTGACATCCCTTCAAATACTTAAACAGGGCTATCATATCACCTCTTAACCATCTTTTTTCCAGGCTAAACATACCCAGCTCCCTAAGTCTCTCCTCATAAGGCATGGTTTCCAGATAAAGCATGGAATAGTTGTATGAGGCTCTTTTGGGGCTTTGCAGTAAGTTTTACGGTTGGGGGTTGATGCTGCAGAAGGATGAAATGAATACGAGTCCCCATGATACCTGAAAATAGGCATCCACACATGTAAGGAACACTTCTACATGTATATTTCCCTAACTGAATTCTAGCCACAGTTATTAAAGGAGCTCTCTAAGGTGCTTCAGTGGTCCAAGCAGACCATTCTTTTGCAAAAGAAGCACTGTGATGCCACCTACTGGATTTCCTTACAGCTAAAGGGCTGAATGAAAAACTTTCAATAGATTGTTTCCTTTAAATCTTTTACATAGTGTGGTAGCAATTCAGGCTAACTACCACACAGCTGTTGCCTACCACCTTTTTAGGGCATCCTAGAACAGAAAAAGAGTCAGTGTATTACAGGATCCAGAAGCCTTTGGTTGTCAGAAGTTACAAAATGAAATTATTTGCATGAAAATTTGCCTGTATATAAAATCATTGGTAAGCATGTATTTCTTAAACCAATCTTTGTAATTATTATAATATATACCTAGTGCAATATATCATTACACTATATATATATAGTGCAATATAGGCTCCCCTGTTGGTGCAGTGGTTAAATGCTACTAAAGTGGTTAAATGCCACAAGAAATTTAATAGCAGCAATTACAGATGCTGTTGGTACGTTTGAAGACTACACAAGTAACTTTCTGAAGTGCATTTACTGGAATTAGAATACTAATTACATTGTTATCTTTCAGCTGCTCGTCTAGAGCCAAGACTGCAGGCTCTTGAGGAAAGGGTTCAGCGTCTTGAAGAGCAGCGAGCTGTAAATTAGTTTTTATGTTTTGCATTTTTTTAAAAAATATTTTGTTTTTATTTAATGTGATGTAACAATTTTTTTAATGTGAGTGAACAGATTTCAGTTTCTTATTTATTTTTCCTTGACGAAATTATGTATTTTTAATATATTTTACATTAGTTACCCAGTCTTAACCTCTAAATATTAAAGCACTTGTAAACACTTCATGGTTTGTGTTGTATCCTTATTACTGCCGGTATTGATTGATAACATATCAGAAAATTTCCTATCAACAATTCAGCAGTGCAAAATTGTCCATTTTATCTGTAACATTTAAAAGGTGACATAACAGCAAACAGTATTATAAAGGGTACTACATTACTAATGTGAAATGTACACTATTATTAAGGATATCATTACTACATTATAGCTATATCAAAACAAAAGAAAAAGAGATCTTGGTTTTCCAACATAAAGGATTACACTTCCTACAGTATTAACACATTAATAGTCTACCCTTTTCACCATTTCTTTTCTTAAAAAGGAATTCTACACATCAGGACTCTTTCACATCTGCCGCAAATGCTTATGAACAAGAACTATTAGATAGGTCTTATCCACAAAAAGTGATTTCAGCTGCCAAAATTAGGGCCATGAACAAGGACAGAAATTCCCTTTTTAAGAGTCAGGATAAAAAAACTACCAATAGGATTACTACATCCTTGGCGTTTAACCGGCTATCTCAAAAAATAAGAAATATTATTTCCAAACACTGCCATTTAGTGCAAGATATTCCAGGGTGTGCTCTGCCTCCTGTAATTGGTTTCAGGAGAACAAGAAACCTAAAAGATTTCTTGGTACACTCAGATATAGTAACACCTGACAACCTATTTCAGTGACTGGTCATTATAAATGTGGGAATTGCTCTTGTTGCAATCAATCACTAAGCATTAAGCACTTTATACACCCTCAGACAAAGCAAAAGTTTGTACTAAGAGGTTTTACTAATTGTGCTTCAAAAAATGTGGTATATGTAATCATGTGCCCATGCAATCTTCTGTACACAGGAATGTCCAAAAGAGACGTTAAAGCTAGGGTCATAGAACACAAATCTAGAATAAGAAATCAGACACTGGGATGTCCTGTGGTAGAGCATTTTTTTTAGAGATGAAACACCCCCCAGAGTCTTTAAGAGTTTTTGTGATAGAGAATGTTTCTGCTAGTTCTAATTTTATCTCACTAGCTGAAAACAAATTGCAACAAAGAGAAGCATGGTGGATCTTTAAATTAAATTCTAGGAAACCAGCAGGACTTAATGAAGTAATTGATTTTACTGGGTTTTTTTTATGAATGAACTAGTTTTTGTGAATGATGTGATTGTAGCCATGCATACTGGGGTTTCCGCAACGGCAGCAAGATTAATTATAGCAAGACATTGGAAAATACAAATAAATGTACAAGTGGAGGAGTGGTATAAAGAAGTTTGGAAAATGGCAATAAATGATAAGTTAACATGTAGAATTAAAGTAAGAAAAGGAAGTTGGAAAGAAAGTGATTTTGATAAAATTTGGAAAGTATTTGTTAAAAAAGTATTACAGACAAAAGATGGGAGGTTACCTCCACGAGAACAAATGAGATTCTGGAAAGATTAGGTAAGGGATAATGGCTCCGGTGAAGGGGAGCACTGAGGTGGGAGGGGGGTTAGGGGAAGTAATATTCATGAAAAGAATCAGTAAGGAATTGATGTTAACTTTTGAAATTAGTTAATAGAAAAATTGTGATGTTTATGGTAATTTTATGTGTTATACTAAATAAGCATTGATTGGATATTATAATGTATGATTATAAAATTAATAAAAATATATTTTTTAAAAAGTAAGAAAAAAAATTTGGCTTCCAGTTTTGAAATACAATAGAATCAAAACTCAACACTTACAAAAGAATTTCACCCAAGGACAGGGGGATTCCCAGCAGGTAATAGCCCGTCAACCAAACATTAGCCAAACAGACACTAACAAGCCTTGCATTTCTATGCCCTGAAACTAACCATTCAATTACACGAATTTACATATACTCCCCAACAGGGGTTCACAGCATATAAACTCCACACACACATAGCTACACTGAGGATCATTCTCTGAGGATACCAGCCACAGATGCAGGCGAAACATCAGAAAGAAACTGTTCCAGAACACGGCCTCACAGCCTGGAAAATACCCTATGGATGCTGGCCATGAAAGCCTTCTACTTCACAATAAAGGAATTTCCTTTTCCACTTCTTTCTAATTGCAATTAAACTCTTTTTCTTTCATGTTAGAGATCTAATATATTAGTCAGATCAGCTTTCCCATTTCTTATCAAGTAATTCATGATAGGTTCCATTCTCCCTCTAATGTGATTTGTTTTGACCTTCAGCAGTGCTGTTAATTTATCTGCTTTCATCATATTCCTTAATTTTTCTAGCCAGTCTTCTATAGTTCGGAAATCCTTTCCTTTCCATTTTTGTGCAATTAATTGTCTTGCCACCCTTGTCATATATAGAATAATATGCCATTTTTTCTTCACTGTTTTATTGCCAATTCTGTGCATCATATGTAATAAAGACATTATTGGTTCTATAGGGAATTTTGATTCTAGCAGTTCTTCTGTTATTTTGTGTACCGTAATCCAGATTTTTTTTTATTGTTGGATATCTCCAACAAATGTGAAAGAATGTACCCATGTACCCTTTGTTTCTTCACATTTCCAACATTTTGCTTTGCCTCTTTTATACATTTTGTTGAGTTTTACAGGTGTCAGATACCATCGATATATCTTTTTAATGTTATTTTCCTTTAGTGATTGGCAAAGTGTGAATTTATATGTATTTTTCCAAGAGTGTTCCCATGCCTCTAGCTCAATGCTATGTCCTATGCCCTGGTCCCATTTTATCATCTGTTCCTTTATCAGATCTTGCTTCAATTCTCGTTTCAGTAGGACTCCATGTATTTTCTTTATATGATGTTTCCCTTCATGAAATATTATCATGTCTAGTTCATTTTGTTTTTCTTCAAAACCTAATTTTAAGTCCATTTTAAACCCTTCATATGTTTGTTTATATTGGAACCAATTTATTTGCATCCTGCATCTTCCAATGGTTCTCTTGATTTTATTTTGTAACAGCCTTTTTCATCTTTAATTGTGGTATCTTGGTATCTCAACCACTTCTGATCTTGTAGTTTGGTTGATTAAGAAGCACCTCTTGTGGTGAAATCCACATTGGCATTTTTTTGTAGTCCTTTATCTTTATTATAAACCAAATCTTAAGTAGAGATCTACTTATGTAGTGGTTTTCAAATGCTCTAATATCTCTAATACCTTTAACTTTGCCAGACAAAAGATAGACGTGCCAGCCATATCTTAATTATGACCTTTGAGTGAAAGTAAGTTCTTATTCTCTAGTGTTATCCAATCTTCAGTCCAAATCATTGAACATGCTTGATAGTAAATCCAGAAATTTGTTAAGTTACAGCTGCTTCTTTCTTTCTTGTCTGTTAACAGCTCCCACTTGATTCTAGGTCTTTTGCCCTCCCACACAAATTTTGAAAGTTCCATTTGCCACTGTTTAAAACACTTTTCATTCCATATAATGGGCACATTTTGGAAGAAAAACATCATTTTAGGCAATACTGCCATTATGATTGCCACAACTTTTGTGGTTATCCATATGCCCAAGTATCTTTTTTTTCTATTTTAAATCCCAATTTGCTGCTCAATACTATTTCTTCTTTTTTTTTTGTCAAAACCGCTGTCTTTGCATTGTTAACTTTAAATCCCGCTAACACGCCAAACTCTTTGAAGGTTTTCATCAGTTCATCCAAATGTTCAACAGGATTTTCTAAGAAGGTTATGAGATCATCCATGAATGCTTTGAGTTTGAGCTCTTGTCCTCTGATTATTGTTCTTTTAATTTTGTTGTTTGCCCTGATATTATTTAATACTTCAAAAACTGTTATGAAAAGTAGAGGTGACAGTGGGCATCCTTGTCTTGTGCCTTTGAATATTTTTATAGATTCGGTTTTATCTCCATTTACAATAATTTTTGCAGTTGATTTATATATATATAAATTTGGTCTATCTAATTTATAAAATTTTCTCCCATTTTCATTTTTTCTAGTACTTCTTTCATGAACATCCAGTTAACATTATCGAAGGCTTTTTCAGCATCAATAAATATTACTGCTATTTTTTCTTGTTATGGTATTCATGATATTTGATTATATCCAATAAAGTTCTGATATCATTCCGCATATATCTTTTTGGAAGAAATCCATTTTGATCTTCATGTATGTTTTGGATTAGTATTCCTTTTAATCTTTCCACTATAATGGATGTAAATATTTTATCATCCAGATTCAGTAATGAGATGGGTCTATAATTTTGTGGATATTTTGTGGCTTTCCCTTCTTTTGGAATCAATGTATATATTTGATTCTTTCCATGAATCTAGAATGCTGTCCTTCTTAATTAAGTTTAGTATTCTATGAAATGGCATTAGTATTTCTTCCTCGAGTTTTTTTGTAGTATATTGTGGAGAAGCCATCTGGTCCTGGAGCCTTCCCTGATTTCATTTTTCTAATGGCCTCTGATATTTCAGCAATTGTGAAGTTGTTGTTCGATATTTTTCTTTGTTGTTCGGATAATTCTGTTACCTTTTGTTTTTCAAGGTAACTTTTTATTTTTTTTTTCTGGGTCGTTTTGTAGTGTCTGGATTTCTTTATAGAGGTTTGAATAGAAGTTTGAGAAGATCTTGTTTTACTGTGTTCTGATACCTTCTTTTCTTAATATATTATCTTTTCATAATAATTCTTTTTTCTGTGTTTCCTCAGTCTCAGGGAAACTGCAAAAATGGTTTATTTGCATTCTCAAAATGTTTCTGTCAACATTTTCTAAGTTTCTTTTCTATTTCTGTTACCAGTTCTGCTTGTGCTTGTTTCTTTAAGAATTTAATTCTGTTTATTAACTCTTGATCATATGGTCTGTCCTTCAATTCCTCCTCTCTGTTTTTTATTTCATTTAAGAGTTTTTGAGTTTTATCTATTTTCTCCTTTTTCATCTCTGAAGCTTTTTAAATAAAGTAGCCTTGCATGATTTCCTCACTGCCTTCCCATCTTATATTCATTGTTACATAGTTCATTGTGTTTTCTAAGAATTATAATTTTAGTATTTCTTTTGCTTTGTCTATACTAGTGTTATCTTTTAAAAGATTCTCATTCAGTGACCAATTAAAATTATTTTTCATTTCCTCTACCATGTTCAACTTAATAGGATTGTGATCAGAGGTCCATTTTGGTAATATCTCCATGTTTTTAATTAATGAGATTATGGATTTAGATGCAATAAACATATCAATTCTGGAGGAGGTGTGGTGTGCATCAGAATAGAATGTATCTCCCTTTGCTTCACCATATTTCCATCTCCAAATATCTAACAGAGTGTAATCTTCCATCATGTCAAAGAATGTCTTTGGAAGTTTCCCCTGATTTTTTTTAATCTCTCTCTCTTTTTTTTCTTTTCTTTTTTTTTTTTTTTTTTTTGGTGTCTGTCTTGTCATGGATTAATCACTCCACTCCAGTTTCCCGGTAGTAATATATTTTCCTGATTTGTTTTTGCCTATTCTATCATTACTTTTTAAAAGAAGTTTTCCTGATTTTGAATCAATGTATATACTCCCAGTATGAGTAAGTTCTTCATAGTCAGATTTCCTTCAACTCCTATAAAGTTTCCATTATTATCTTTGAAGATTTCTTTAGTTGGGTACTTTTTATTAATGAATAGCACAACCCCTTTCTTTTTCTTTTCATAAAATCATAGTATCATAGAATTAGAATTTTAGGGTTGGAAGAGACCACGAGGGCCATCCAGTCCAACCCCTGCCATGCAGGAAATCATGATCAAAGCATACATCCAGCCTCTGTTTAAAGACCTCCAAGGAAGGAGACCCCACCACTGCCCCAATGTTGGTTTTTAAAAATATTTTGAGTCCTCTCTGATGTGTATCTCTTGTATACAAATGATATCTGCTCTTGATTTTTCCAGATAATGAAAAACTTGTCTTCTTTTCAATTCTGAATTAATTCCTTTTACATTCCAAGATATTACTGTTATCACCATTATTGATTTTTTCCCTTCATTTTGTCTTTATCTATATAATACTTAGACCTCTTCTTTTTCTATATTTTCTTCTTTGTGTTCTTCTCCTGCTTCCTTTTTGCATTGATACTTTTAATATGTTGCTCCTCTGTCTTCTTCCTTCCCTTCTCTTTTTATCTTTTTCATAAAGATTTTAGCTTCCTGTATTGTATTTAATCTAATTTTCTTTTGTTGGTATGAGAAAGAAACACATTCCACTCTTTCCCATCTATAATTTATTTTATTCTTTGTCAGCAGTTGAGTTAGTGGCTTGTAGTCCTATCTCTTTTTAAATATTTGAGGTGGGATATCTTTATAAATGTTTATTTCTCTCCCTTAAATATGTAATGCTTCTGTATAGCTTTTTTGAATTATCAGATCTCTCATTTTTGTCCTTGTGAAGCTTACAACTATATCCCTAGGTACTTTTCTTTCTTTTGCAACTACGGAGATTACTTTGAATAGTTTATTGACTTTGGATTCCATTCTTTCTTCTGTCATGTCAATATATTTTGCCAGTGGTGGTATTAGTCTTTCATATAGGTTTTCATTTAAATCTTCTGTTAAACCTGTAAGCTTTAAGCACCTCTCTCTGTATCTTAATGCTGTTAACAATATTGCAGTTTTCCCTGCACTCATTCTTGAGATAATGTTTCTGTAGTTGACTCAAGAGTTCTTGTTTTATTCTTTTTATAAGACAATAATAAGACAGCTCCAAGGGGATAGGAGAGAAGAAGGGGGAAATAAGTGATAGAAGGTGGGAGGAAGTAGTGGTTTGTAAAGGGGGAAGAGAAGGTAGAAGGGAGGGAAGTGGCGGAAGACAAGGTAAAGCAAAATTGACAGAAAAGAAAACAGAAGGAAAGAAGTAGGAAAAAAAGTGGAAGAGGGACAAAAACACTGGTGTGAATGAAAGCATAGGTTATAAGTAGGCACGGAAATAGAAGGGTAAGTGAGGCAAAAGGAGGGAGGAAGTGGGAAATTGTCTTATAAAGAGATATCCAGCATTGGTTTAAATTGCTAAAAATTGTAGAAAATAGCAAATAAGATTTAACTACATTTGGGTACAACTTCTGTAACTGTTATAACATAAGCATTTGATTATATATAGGTTTTGATTGCAGATAGAATTAGATATTTACAAGGAACTGAGGTCAGCAAACTCTTAGCTCAGAGGTAAACAGATTTTGGTTGAAATTTGGTAAATTCATTTGGGGAAACAGTGCTCTGGTTACATAGATATTTTTCTACTACTTTTTGCTCTCCTCTCTTATCCATAATATATGCTGAGAAATCTAACTGCTTAATCGTCGAATAGTTGATATAAATTGATTGATACAATTGATATTAAAGAGTGAATTGGAAATTGAAATTGTAAATATCTATAGTTTAGAGATTAAGAGACCTGATTGATCAATTTGATAGAAGACAAAAACAGTAATTGATAAAAGGCAGAGAAACAACAATAGAGTATTATCACATCCCCTTATTTGAAGAGATAGAGTTTTAAGATAAATAACATATACCAACATTAAGTAATAAGAAATAATACATTTATATATAAGTTTGTGTTGTTGCAGAATAAGGGAATATAAGGAGAAACAAGTAGAGAAAACAACAGAAGAAGGAAAACATAAGAGGGGGAGAAATAATAATAGAACAACACTTTAATAGATAAGAGAAGTAAAAGAAAGAGGGAATAAAAGAGTATAAATGGAAGAAGAGAAAAAAATGACAATAAAGAAAGTACCAGTGCAAGCAGCAAGAAGACCATTGATTGAACTCAACCAACAAAGTCGTATCATTAATAGAAGAAATAAGACTTATGAGAGCTGAATTTAAAGAAATGAGAACCGAACTCAAACAAGATATGAAAAGAGAGCTTAAAGGAGTCAAAGAGTCTATAGATAAAATAATGGAAGAATCAACAAAACTCAAAGGGAAAGTTACAGAAATAGAAGGGAGATTGTAGAAACTGGAAGGCAGGACGGAGAGGTTGGAGATAAGACAAGAAGAGGAACAGGATTAAAAGGCACTTGAGGAATTAAGATGGAGAGAAAACTGCATAAAAATCAGAGAACTCCAAGAGCAGAAAGATGAAGATTTATATAAAATATTGATTCCAAGACTGGCTAAATTCATTGGGAAAACAAAATCTCAATTCAAATGGGAAATTGATAAAACCTACAGGATTTCATCTAGAATTGCTAAGCAGAGAAATACACCTAGAGATGTGGTGGTGTACTTTATTCAAAAGAAAACTAGAGATATGATACTCCAAAGAAACTTTGAACAGAGGTTTCAGATAGAAGGAAGTGAAATAATGATCTTTAAGAATATTCCCCTGAGGTTTTTGAAGAAAAGAAGAAACTATAACTTATTGACGTCCGCATTATGGAAGAACGGAATCAGATACAAGTGGGAGAAGTTAGAAGGAGTAACATTTAGATTCAGACAGAAGAACTTCAAAATCAACACCCTGAAAAAAGCAGAAGAATTTTTAGAGAAGTATAGGAAGGAATTAGGAATAAAATATGGAGACGAACCAAAAGTAAGAAAAGAAGCAGGAGGTGAGAAGAGGGAGAAAGAAAGAGATTTAGATGATGATGAGGAGGAGGAAGAAGAAGTACAAGAAGAGGAAAATGAAGAAGAAGAAGAGGAAGGGATATTTGAGAAAACAAAATGGCAAAAAGAAATCAAAAGATTGGAACTTGGAATGTAAATGGGCTGAATATACCAGAAAAAAGAAGGAAAATATTTTTTAGAAAAGAAAAAAATAGATATAATTTGTTTACAGGAGACACATATAAAACAAGAGGATGCTCATCTACTCAAAAATAAGAAACTAGGAAAAGAATTTGTATCATTGGCTAAAGAGGAAAAAAAGGGGTAGTTATATATACAAGACAGGAGGTGCAAGCAGAAGAATTATTCAGAGATCCAGAGGGGCATTTCATTGCAGTAATAGGAAAAATACAGCAGAAAAAAACATTAATTATTGGATTATATGCACCGTTGGATAAGAAAAGTGATTTTTACCAAAAAGTCATGGAAAAAATACTAGATTATGATCACGATAGACTGCTGATCTGTGGGGATTGGAATAGAATGATATCATCAGAAATAGACAGGAAATCAGCAAAAAAAGTGAAAGAAAACCAAGGGAAACTGCCAAAAACATTTGAAATAGTGACAGAGAATCTATTCCTGGTAGATATTTAGAGGCATAAATATGAAAATGCCTTAGACGATACATTTTATTCAGAAAGACATAATTCTTTCTCGAGGATAGATTTCTTTATGATATCTCGAAACATGTGTAAAGAGGTGCAGAAAATAGACATTCTCCCAAGGATCTGGACAGATCATAATCCAGTAATATTAGAGACAAAAAGAGAAAAAAAAGAATACAATTGGAGATTAAATGATTGTCTTTTATAAAGAGAAGAAATAATAAAGAAAGTGAAACAAACATTAAAATGGTACTTTGAAGAAAATTTAAATGAAGAAACAAACATTATTACTGTTTGGGAAGCATCTAAGGCCCTCGTGGTCTCTTCCAACTCTGCAATTCTAAGGCAGTCATGCACGGGTTCTTCATACAACAAAATATTGAAGTAAACAAAAAGAAAAATGAGAAAACAACAAGGATTAGAGAAGAAATAAGGCAGAAAGAAAAGCAACTTCAACAAGATCCTTCCCAAAAAGAGATCGTCACAGAGATCAAAATATTACAAAAACAACTATCAATGGAAACAATGGAGGAATTGCAGAAAAAACTGCAATTTATAAAACAGACACATTTTGAGCAAGCAAACAAACCAGGAAGGTGGCTTGCATACAAACTTGGGAAAGTAAGAAACAGAAACTATATCGCCAAAGTGAAGGAAGGAGGAGAAATCTCTTCAGATCAGGAAAAAATTAAAAAATGCTTCAGAAACTACTTTGCAGAACTGTATGGGAAACAATACAATCAAAGTGGGAATATTTGGAACATTCAAAATTTCTTAAAACAACAAGATTTACCTAAACTTACAAAAGAACAAGAACAAAGTTTGAATCAACCTATAATGATAATGGAAGTGACAGAAGCTATAAGGAAATTAAAGATAGGCAAGACACCTGGTCCAGATGGTTTCACCCCAAAATATTACAAAATGATGGAAGATCACCTCAGTATACCAATGAAAAAAAAAAAAACACTGGAAGCTATTAAAAAAGGTAATTATCCTAAATCATGGGAAGAGGCTAACATAACATTAATCCCCAAAGAGAATCGGGACCCACAAGAACCTAAAAATTACCGACCAATATCTTTATTAAATGTTGATTATAAAATATTTACAAATATATTAGCTCACAGATTGAAGAAGGTTTTGAAAGACTGGATTGAGGGAGAATAAAGAGGGCTCCTACCGGGAAGACATTTAAGAGATAACACAAGACACGTGTTAAATTTGATAGAATATGCAGAGAATCATGGAGACAAGAAATTGGCCTTAATTTTCTTAGACATCGAAAAGGCCTTCGATAATGTTAAATGGTCAGCAATGTTTGAGATTCTAAAAACAATAAATGTGGGGCCAAAATTTATCAACTGGATAGAGCCAATTTATTGTACCCAAACAGCAAAATTGCTAATAAATGGGGAAAAGACGAACAAATTACAAATTAGAAAAGGCACAAGGCAGGGGTGTCCGCTGTCCCCTCTTCTATTTATAATGGTGATGGAACTACTGAATAAAAGAATTAAGGAGGAAGATACGATACAAGGAATTAAAGTGGGGAAAACAAAATATAAACTAAGAATGTACGCAGACGATCTGGTCATATCTTTAGGTAAACCAACCAGAGGGATTAAGACATTATTAAAGGTCTTGGAAGAGTTCAATTTATTAACAGGGCTAAAAGTAAATAGTGAAAAAACAGTAATAATAATGAAAAATATGACAAGAAAGGAAACAAATGACCTAACGGAAATATCAGGGTGGGAAGTTGTTAAGAAGACTCGATATCTGGGGATTGATATAACGAACAAAAACACTGAATTATTTTCAAACAATTACAAGAAAATATGGATGAAAATTAAAAAAAAAAGACTTGAAGAATTGGCAAAATTTAAAACTTTCCTTCCTAGGCAGAATTGCAGTAATCAAAATGAATATAGTACCAAAACTGATGTTTTTGTTTCAAACAATTCCAGTCATACATAACGAAAAAGTGTTTAAAGATTGGCAACGGGAAATATCGAAATATATTTGGTCAGGGAAGAAACCGAGAGTAAAGATGAAGGTGCTACAAGACTCTAAAGAAAGAGGTGGATTAAATGTCCCAAATTTAAAAATTTACTATGAAGCATGCTGCCTACTATGGATTAAAGACTGGATTACACTAGAAAATGACAAATTATTAAAATAGGAAGGAGATAATAACAGATTCAGTTGGCATGCAACATGTTTTATAATAAGGATAGAGTAAACAAAGATTTCAACAATCATTTAATTAGGAAGTCCTTATTGAGAATTTGGAAAAAACATAAAAACAGATTATATAATAAAATTCCTCTATGGGTTCCCCACACAAAAAGTATTTGAAGGGATGTCACGCTGAGGATGGAGCAGGCTTGTTTTCTGCTGCTCCAGAGACTGGAACACGGAGCAATGGGTGCAAGCTCCAGGAACAGAGATTCCACCTCAACATGAGGAGGAACTTTTTGACAGTAAGAGCTGTTCGGCAGTGGAACGCACTCCCTCGGAGCGTGGTGGGGTCTCCTTCCTTGGAGGTCTTTAAACAGAGGCTGGATGGCCATCTGTCGGGGATGCTTTGATCAAGATTTCCTGCGTGGCAGGAGGGTTGGACTGGATGGCCCTCGTGGTCTCTTCCAACTCTGCAATTCTATGATTCTATGATTCTATGAAATGGATTATGTATAAAGATATATTGACAGGGGAAGGAAGTAATCTTAGAATGAAAAGTCAAGAAGAACTAGAAAGAGAAGATTTTTCATGTCACTGGTATTTATATAGGCAACTAAAAGAGAGATTTAAGATTGATATGAAATTAGAAGGATTTGAGGATACAAGGTCAGAATTGGAAAAAATAATACAAGCTGGAAATAAAAACATGATTTCAAAATTTTATATGCTAATACTTAAATGGGAAACTGAAGAGGAGATAATAAAGGAAAGGATGATAAAATGGGCACAAAATGTTGGCCATTCAATTGAGTTACATAATTGGGAAAAAATGTGGACTACAAGGATAAAATATACACTATTGCAAAACATTAGAGAAAATGTTTATAAAATGTATTTTAGATGGCATCTCTCACCGACCAAACTAGCAAAAATGTATAAGAAGACAAAACCGAACTGTTGGAAATGTGATAGTAAAAACGGAACATTCTTTCACATGTGGTAGATGTGTGAGGAAGCTAAAAAATACTGGTTACAAATTCAAAGATCAATCCAAGACATCTTGAAAATTGTGCTCCCCCTAAAACCAGAAATATATCTTCTAGGAATGATAGAACAAGAATTAGAAAGACAAAGTGGGAAGATGATCTTCTATATGCTGACAGTAGCCAGAATGATATATTCACTAGCAAATGGAAACAAAAAGAAACGCCGTCAAGAGATCAATGGCTTGAGAAATTATATGAAATGATAGAGATGGACAAATTAACAATGCTAATTAAAGGAAAAAATATAGGAAAGTTCGCAGAAGATTGGACCATGGTATCAAAATACATGGAAACAAGAATAAACAACTCTACAATACATAAGCAAATAAAACTTAAAAATAAAAGATGAATACATTAGTATTATATTGCAAGATACACACATTATATGCATTACACAGATAGATGCAGATATATCTACACATATATAGACACTTAAATTAGAGACAGGGGAAAAAAGAGACAGGAACATGGACATGGGGGAAACAAATAAGTAAGAGAAGAGGGGGGGGATTAAAAAAATGATGACCTCTCCTGCAACAACAACAACAATAACTATAAAGGGGAAAAAAAGAGAGAGAGAAACTGGAAGACGGTGAACCTAAACATTAAACATTAAATATTAATGTCAAATAAACTCTAATCTTCAAATACGGTGAAATGGTCGCAAAGGAAGAGGGAAGTAATCCAAGAAACCACATAAATACATGAAACAAACACTAAGGGGAAAGCAAAAAGGAAGCAGATATATAAACAATTCATATATGTATGTATAAAAATTGAATAATGCACATAGATAAATACTGAGAAACATGGGGAGACTAGATAGGAAGTCATGAATGAGAGGGATATGGATTTGAATGAGAGAAAATGATAGAACTGATAAGAATTGATAGAATGGATAGATATGAACAGATAGTGTGATAGAGAGACAGAAAGATAGAAGAAAGTTAGGATGGAAGAAGAAATATAGTTAAAGTGATAGAAGAGAAGAATGGAGGTATATAGATGGTTGAAATTAAATATACCTAAAATGAATAAATACAAGAGATGTATAATAAGTTAAGTAAAGGATGTAGTATATGTATGTTATACACTGTACTCAAATAGATATGAGATAAACCTCTGACATATATATTGGTAGATACGTAATGTATTGTTTTCTTGTTTTCTTGTGTTTGTTTTTAATGTTGGAAAATAAGTATTTTGAATAAAAATATCAGGAAAAAAGATTTCTTGTTTTTTCTTTAATGAGTCAACATCTATTTTGACTTGATTCATATCTTCTGTTAATTTATCCAATTTTTTCAAAATTATTCAAAAGAATTGAATCATAGAATCATAGAATTGCACAGTTGGAAGAGACCACGAGGGCCATACAGGCAGGGGGTTGGACTGGATGGCCCTCGTGGTCTCTTCCAACTCTGCAATTCTATGATTCTATGATTCAATTCTTTTCTCAAATCCTCCTTTATTTCCATTCTTATCTGCTTCATATCTTTCCGTATCTCTTGATTCAGTTTTTCATTTCAATGACTCATTTCTGTAGATTTGCTAGTGCCTTTCACTGATGGTCTCCTTTGTAAATTTAGTTGAGTTTGTGCTTGAGTTGCTGCTTTTCTTTTTTCTAATGACATTCTTCTGCTTTCTCTTGCTAAAAAGAAATCCCCACCCCAACCTCTTTTTTTCCTTTTAAAGGGTCTTTACAACCCTCTTTTATTCAAGGTTTCTATTGCAGTGATCTATTTGACCTATTGCTTCCTGCTTTCCTTCCTTTCTTTTGCCTTCTTCCTTCCCTTCTAATTTTTCTGATTCTTTATTATTCTTTATTTGTTATTATTTTAATGTTTAATTATTTAATTATTCATATATTTTTGTTTAGCTCCCTTGTAATTATTTTTTTTTACTTCTAGATTTCTTTTTTCACTCTTTCTTTTCCCTCCTAAGCTTCAGCCCTCTCTTTATTCCCCTCTCTTAAGTTCTTTCTTATTCTTAATTCACTTTGACTATCTTCTTTATGCCACTAGATGGCACTGTTGGGTTATTTAATCTTTGGTCTTGATTCCCTATAAGTTTTTAATTATTTTCAGTTGTTCTAATAACCTATCATATCTGATAACCTTGAAAGATATCTTACTACAGTTGGTTTATTTTAGTGTAGCTATCAAGTTTTTGTTACTCCTTAGGGAGTGTTGTATTGTACTTCAGCACTTTATTATCCCTTTTTCTTAAAAATTTATCTGTATACAATCAAGTTTCCTTCATACAGAAGTGTTTCCCTTTTTGTTTAATTTCTGACTCTTACTCTTTCTCCCTTTTCATTTTGTCCCCCTTTTACCCTTACAACCCCCTTCCCTTGCTCTTCATCTACAACCAAAACTTCCCTTTTGCCCACGCTTTTCTCATTTTCTCAATTCTTCCAAGTTCCCAACTCCAAGAGAAATGTTCTTTGCAATTGCTTAATAAATTAGGAGCACAATAAAGTACATGTTTCATTCCAAATCAATTCCTTCCATTCTCTATTACCTTCCCCCTCAGTCACCCTCCTCCACCCAGTTATTACTCACTGACCTTCCATGTGTTGTCTCATACCCCTTTCTTGTTTCTCCCCATCTTCTCCATTATATATATATATATATATATATATATATATATGAAAATAGATGTAAAAGTATGATCAGATTCCAGATCCCCTTCCCTCCTTTCTCCCTTCTTGTTTGTAAATATGTTCTAGTCTTCTAGTCCCGTTCCTCACTTCCAACCTCCTTCCTCCTTCCCTTATCTCCCCGTTTAACCACCTCCTCTCTTTTCTTGTTCCTGTCCCTGTTTCCAGTTAGTTTTAATTTGTTAAGCTTTATTCCTCCTCCTTACTGTCCCCTCTGGCTTTGCCTTCCCTCCCTATATCTAGACCTCTAGCCTTCAGACCTTCTCCCCTCTCCTTATTTCTGCCTCCTCTCTCTCTTCTCTAACTTCCCATATCAGATTATCTATTGAACTTCCCTCTGTACCTTCATGTTAACTCACTTTACGGTTGATTTACCCCTCACTTGTATGAGTTTTTTTAGTATTATATGATTATTATTTGAAAAAGTTCATTGGAATTTATGACGTCTTCATCTTCCTCTATGGTTGATCCTTTATTTTATAGTTCTTCTTTCAATTATCTTTTATTTCCTTTGGGTTTTTTTTTTCTTTTCAAACTGGAACTTGGCTTCAGACTTGTGCGCTTCTTGGCCTCTCCTTGCAGTTGATCTAGTTGTCCTCTCTACCTCAGCTGCACGATGACATGGCCCTCCCCCTTGTCTGATGATTGTCCAATTCAGTTAACTTATGTCTGTTAGTTATTAAACTGAGTGGTGTATCTCCTGACCAGATTAGAAAGAAAGGGACATTCTGTTCTTTAATCCTGAAGAAGTTGTAATCAGCAGCATTCAGTCAGTCTTTCTGTGGAAGAATCACATTGGCTTTTTTTAGCTGCTGCAGCCCACTGCTGACTGAACAGGAAAGAAGAAACTCTAAAAGTAAATAAAATCTGGCTACCAGTCCTGAAAAACTCTAAAATAAAACTCAGCACTTCCAAACGAACTCCACCAAGGGACAAGGGTATTTCCAGCAGACAATGGACCATTAGCAAAACAGAAACTAATCCTCCTTGCATATCTCCACCCAGAAATTAGCCATTCAAATACACACATTTACATATCCTCCCCAATAGGGGTTCACAGTATATAAGCCCCACACCCACACTCCTACCCAACCATTTTCTGAAGAAGCAGCCACAGATGCAGGTGAAGTGTCAGGAATAAACCCTTCCAGAACATGGCCTCACTGCCCAGAAAAAAAGCCAAGGAAAATCAATGAGTTTTCAATTTGATTCCTTTCTTCTTCCAAAACTCTTTTATATTAATCTCTAATATTTTTGATTTTGGCTCTGAGACTTTTAAGTAGATGTTGCATTTGCTGCAGCCTTCTTGCCTCTTTTTTGTAAAACAAAATCCCTTTTCACCACTAGATGGTACTGTAAATTAATGGTCCTCCATACAACTAATTGTTTAGAAAGCCAAAGCTCCATATGCCAGCTATGTTTTCTCTTTATCGAGATGAACAACTACTTTTGTCCCAGGATCTGATTTAAGTCTTTCAGCACCTTTATTTTCCTGCACTAATTTTTATACAGTTCCACTTTATCTATCTTTATCAACTTTCTCCAAATTAATTCATTCTTCATATAGTCCTTCAGCCCTTCAATATTTAATTTGTTGTCAATAGGGGCTATTTAGATTAAGTAGATACTTACACCTCTTTTCTTCTGAAGTTCCATCACCATGAATAGTGTCACTCACTCAATCAAAGAGCAAACAGAATGGCATGGGGTTGAACTCTCCCAAACAGCTGGTAGGCTTCTCTGATGGTCACAACCATGAAATAGGAGTCTAAGAAAGCTGAATGGCAATGTTTTAAATCCATTTCAGGAGGCAGCAAGTTAGCAAGGAGCAATGCCATCCCAACTCCCCCATTCCTCCATGGCAGAGCAGCAACTTTTGTCACTAGTACTGTCACTCAGAACATGACAACAGAGCTCTACTGGACTTTCCTTGATGGATGGGAGTTTCTTAAAAGTGAGATGTTGAAGGCTTAATTTCAAGCAGTTCCAATCAGGAGGAAAAATGGGAGGGGTCTAAAAAAACTAGGATGGATGTCTTAACAATTTTCAACTGAACTAATATTTAAAAGGCATGTGTACAAGAAATGGAAAAATGGGGAAACCATCAGAGAAGAATTCAAACAAATAGCCAGTTCATGTAGGAGGAAAGTCAGAAAAACTAAAGCACAGAAAGAGATCAGGCTTGGTAGAGAGGTTAAAAATAATAAAAAGGGCTTTTCATGTTATGTACATACCAGAAAGAAGAACAAGGAAGTGGTAGGGCTTCTGCATTCAGATGATGGTAAGGGGAAAGAGAAAAGGCAGAACTACTCAACACCTTCTTTGCCTCAGGTTGTCTCTAAGGGTGAACAGTGCTCAACCTGGAGAAAAGGGAGCAGACGATGCAGTAGGGGAAATGCAGCACAGAATAGGTAAAGAAGTAGTTCAGGATTACCTGGCCAGAATAAATGAGTTCAAGTCTCCAGGGCCAGATGAACAGTATTAAAAGAATGGTATTAAAAGAACTGGCAGAAGTAATCTCAGAACCACTGGCAATAACTGTTGAGAATTCCTGGAGAACAGGAGAGGTCCCAGCAGACTGGAGGAGGGCAAAGGGAAGGAGAGCAGCAGAGCCAAGCCTCAGAGAATGTGCATGGGACCTCAGTTTCCGGCCAGAGAGAAGGAGAGCAGCTTCTGGACAGCAAGTTTCCTGCCACTTTCCAGGCCAGTTTCCTGCCAGGGAGAAGAAGGAGAGCAACTTCTGGACAGCCATTCTGACTGGGGAGATTGAATTTTTTTTAAACTGTTGGGAGAGGCTGCTTGTTGCTGAGGGGCTTGAACGTCTGACCTTGCCCTTTTACCCTCAAGAGCCTTCCTGTGAGTCACACCTGTGAGTCATTAGGGGGTGGAGCTGGGAGCCTAGCTCTATATAACTCCTTGCAGAGGCTTTCCAGGCCAGTTTCCTGCCAGAGAGAAGGAGAGTAGCTTCTGGACAGCAAGTTTCCTGCCAGTTTCCAGGCCAGTTTCCTGCCAGGGAGAAGAAGGAGAGCAGCTTCTGGACAGCCATTCTGACTGGGGAGATTGAATTTTTTTAAAAACTGTTGGGAGAGGCTGCTTGTTGCTGAGGGGCTTGAACTTCTGACCTTGCCCTTTTACCCTCAAGAGCCAGAGGCGCGCGCCTAACGGAGCGTGAATTTCAGTAACCAAACAAAAATACAGCATACCTACAAGTACAGCTTAGCATTCTCAGCGTTAACTAAGAGTTCTTAGATTACCTAAAAGCTCTCATCATGGACACTGAGGGGACTGCAGCAGTCACTTGCAACACTTGTGCAATGTTTGTATTCTTGTCTACAGATGTGGAGAACTTCACATGCACCAAGTGCAAGCTGATAGCCCTCTTGGAGGAGAAAGTACAGCAGCTGGAGACACGGGTAGCTACACTTCAACAGATTCGGGAGCAAGAGGTTTTCCTGAACAGAACAGAACGAACAGTCTTGGATGGGGACAGCACAGAGGAAGTGGCTGTGGAGGAGAAGGTCACTTCACAGACACAGGAAGTAGACAGCTGGAGGAATGTCACACACAGAACAAGAAAATCCAGGGATTCTTCCAGCAGCTTGCAGCTACAGAATCGATTCGAAGCCCTTTCCCTTATCAAGGACAACGAGGAAGAACAGCATGGACAGACTTCAAGGGTAGAGCAGGGGACCTTGAGAGGACCACCGCAAGGAACAGCAGCTGCGAAGCCTCAGCGGAGGCGTGTGGTGGTGGTGGGGGACTCCTTGCTGCGGGGTACAGAAGCAGTGGTATGTGGGCCTGACAAGATGACTCGGGAGGTGTGTTGTCTCCCTGGGGCAAAGATCTGTGATGTGACTGAGAGGCTGACAAGACTCGTCAAGCCTACGGATCATTACCCCTTCCTTTTTGTCCATGTGGGAACCAATGATACTGCAAGGCACAGCTTTCCCAAGATCAGAAGAGATTATGAGGCCCTGGGGAGGAAGCTGAAAGAAATGAACGCACAGGTGGTCGTCTCGTCTCTTCTGCCAGTTGAAGGGCATGGTCCAAGAAGGGAGAGGAAAATAGCCGACATAAACAACTGGTTCCATAGATGGTGTCGCCGAGAACAAATTGGATTCTTGGATCATGGACTGCGCTTCCATGCAGGGGGACTTCTGGCAAGAGATGGGGTGCATCTTACAACAGTTGGAAGAAACATTTTTGCCAACAGTCTCAAGAATTTGATCAGGAGGGCTTTAAACTGAGTCAAATGGGGGAGGGAGACAGTATTCTGGAAGGCAAAAGGGCTGGAGAAAATAGTCAAACTGTCATAGAGGGAACAAGGCAAACAGCGCAAGGACCCAACAGTGGGAGGCAAAAAAACTTGCACAGGGAGCAAGTAAAGGGAACACATGGTCTCAGATGTCTCTACACTAATGCACAGAGCATGGGAAATAAGCAAGATGAACTTGAACTCCTTGCACTACAAAACAAATATGATATAATAGGCATTACTGAAACCTGGTGGGACGAGTCTCATGATTGGAATGTAGGAATAGAGGGGTATAACCTTTATAGGAGAAACAGGCCAAACAGGAAAGGAGGAGGAATAACATTATATGTCAGGGATATTTACACCAGTGAAGTGATCCACGACATCAATTCTGGAAGCCAGGTGGAGAGCATCTGGATAAAAATTAAAGGGGAGGGAAACAACAGGGATTTTATTGTGGGACTCTACTACAGACCCCAAATCAGACAGAGGAATTGGATGTTGCCTTTCTAGAACAGATGAACATACATGCAGAAAGGAGAGATGTAGTAGTGATGGGTGACTTCAACTATCCTGATATTTGCTGGCAATCTAACTCAGCCAAAACTACAAGGTCTAGCAAATTCCTTACATGCCTGGAAGACAATTTCATGGTCCAAAAGGTGGAAGAGGCAACAAGGGGGTCAGCTATTTTGGATCTGATCCTAACCAACAGAGATGACCTGGTTAATGGGGTGCAAGTGGTGGGATCCTTAGGTGAGAGTGACCATGTTCTCCTGGAGTTTGTTATACAATGGAAAGGAGAAGCCAGGCATAGTCAGACACGCATTCTTGACTTTAGGAGAGCTGATTTCTATAAACTCAGGGAAACACTGGGGATGATCCCATGGTCAGGAATACTAAAAGAGAAGAGACCTCAAGATGGATGGGACTTTCTCAAAAGGGAGATACTGAAGGCACAATTTCAAACAGTACCATTGAGGAAGAAAAATGGGAGGTGTCTCAAGAAACCAGGATGGATGACTAAAGAACTTTCAATGGAGCTAAGTTTTAAACGGAACATGTATAGGAAATGGAAAAGGGGGGAAATCACCAAAGAAGAATTCAAACAGATAGCGAACACGTGTAGGAGTAAAGTCAGAAAAGATAAAGTGCAGAATGAGCTCAGGCTTGCTAGGGAGGTTAAGAACAATAAAAAGGATTTTTTGGGGTATGTCCGCAGCAAAAGGAGGAAGAAGGAAATGATAGGGTCGCTACGTGGAGAAGATGGCAAAATTCTAACAGGGGACAGAGAAAAGGCAGATTTACTCAACACCTTCTTTGCCTCAGTGTTTTCAGAAAAGGAAAAGGAGGACCAACCTGAGGAGAATGGAACAGAGGACACAATAGGGGAAATCCAGCTCAAAATAAGTAAAGAGGTAGTACAGGAATACCTTCTTAATCTAAATGAATTTAAATCTCCAGGACCAGATGAACTACATCTAAGAGTATTAAAAGAGCTGGCAAATATAATCTCAGAGCCATTGGCAATAATATTTGAGAACTCCTGGAGAACAGGAGAAGTCCCAGCAGACTGGAGGAGGGCAAACGTTGTTCCCATCTTCAAAAAGGGGAAAAAAGAGGATCCCAACAATTATCGTCCAGTTAGTCTGACATCAATACCAGGGAAGATTCTAGAACAGATCATTAAACAGAGAGTCTGTGAACATTTAGAAGGCAATGCCATAATCACAAAAAGTCAGCATGGGTTTCAGAGAAACAAGTCATGCCAGACTAATCTGATCTCTTTTTTTGATAAAGTTACCAGCTTGGTAAATGAAGGGAATGCTGTGGACATCGCATACCTTGATTTCAGTAAGGCCTTTGATAAGGTTCCCCATGACATTCTTGCAAACAAGCTTGTAGAATGTGGGC
This sequence comes from Gambelia wislizenii, assembly GCA_030847615.1. NCBI lineage: Eukaryota > Metazoa > Chordata > Lepidosauria > Squamata > Crotaphytidae > Gambelia > Gambelia wislizenii. The sequence continues at coordinate 7,387,839 of JAUMIR010000015.1, read as the reverse complement.
TAGACAAGTTAACTGTTCAATGAATTTGTAATTGGTTGACTGGCCGAACCCAAAGGGTGCTTAGCAGTGGCTCCTCTTCGTCTTGGAAAGATGTGACCAGTGGGGTGCCACAGGGTTCTGTCCTGGGCCCAGTGCTATTCAACATCTTTATCAATGACTTAGATGAGGGAATTAGGGGCATACTTATCAAATTTGTAGATGACACCAAATTGGGAGGAGTAGCTAATACCCTAGAGGACAGGATCAAAATTCAGAATGACCTGGATAGACTGGAGAGCTGGGCCAAAGCTAACAAAATGAAATTCAATACGGAGAAATGTAAAGTACTGCATTTAGGGTGGAAAAAATGAAATGCATAAATATAGGATGGGAGAGACCTGGCTGAATGAGACTACGTGCGAAAGGGATCTAGGAGTCCTAGTAGACCACAAGTTGAACATGAGCCAACAGTGTGATGCGGCAGCTAAAAAGGCCAATGCGATTTTGGGCTGTATCAATAGAAGTATAGTGTCTAGATCAAGGGAAGTAATAGTGCCACTCTATTCTGCCTTGGTCAGACATCACTTAGAATACTGTGTCCAGTTCTGGGCACCACAATTCAGAAAGGATATTGACAAATTGGAGCGTGTCCAGAGAAGGGCAACTAAAATGGTGAAAGGTCGGGAAACGATGCCTTATGAGGAGAGACTTAGGGAGCTGGGTATGTTTAGGCTGGAAAAAAGACGGTTAAGAGGCGATATGATAGCCCTGTTTAAGTATTTGAAAGGATGTCATGCTGAGGATGGAGCGGGCTTGTTTTCTGCTGCTCCAGAGACTGGAACACGGAGCAATGGATGCAAGCTCCAGGAACAGAGATTCCACCTCAACATGAGGAGGAACTTTTTGACAGTAAGAGCTGTTTGGCAGTGGAACACACTCCCTCGGAGCGTGGTGGGGTCTCCTTCCTTGGAGGTCTTTAAACAGAGGCTGGATGGCCATCTGTCGGGGATGCTTTGATCAATATTTCCTGCGTGGCAGGGGGGTTGGACTGGATGGCCCTCGTGGTCTCTTCCAACTCTGCAATTCTATGATTCTATGATTCTATGATTCTATGACCTTGGATGGTTAAGCAGACAAACTGGCCTCTGCCAATCTTCAGAGGAGGTCTGTGGTGGTGGTAGGAGATTCTTTGCTGAGGGGTATGGAATCAGTAATTTGTGGTCCTGATAGGATGTCTTGAGAGGTGTGCTGTCTCCCAGGTGCAAAAATCTGTGATGTAACAGAGAGGCTGATGAGACTCATGAAGCCCACTGACAGTTATCCTTTCCTTTTGGTCCATGTGGGAACCAAGGATACTGCAGGGCATTGCCTTCAGAATATCACAAGGGATTATGAGGCTTTGGGTACGAGGCTGAAGGACTCGCTGTGCAGATGGTACCGACAGGAACAGTCTGGCTTCCTGGATCATGGGATACAGTGTCAGGAAGGTGTACCTCTGGCAAGGGATGCATTGCACCTCACAGTAGTTGACAGGAATGTATTTGCTAATACTCTGAAAGATCTGATCAGGAGGGCTTTAAATTGAGTTGTGTTGGGGAGGGAGACAGTATTCATGAGGACAGGAACACAGCAAGTGCTATAGAGAATAGCCCAAATGTTTTACAGACAACAAGGCAAATTGTACAAGAACCCAACAGTGGGAAGAATAAAACCTTTAAAAAACAGATAAGGGGAGTGGCACAGAGCATGGGAAATAAACAGGATGAAATCGAACTCTTAGCACAACAAAGCATATATGATTTAATAGGCATCACTGAAACCTGGTGGGATGAGTCTTATGATTGAAATAGAGGGGTATAACCTATTTCAAAGAAATGGACCAAGCAGGAAGCATGGCTGAGTAGCACTATATGTTAAGGATGTGTACACCTGTGAACAGATCCTTGACCTAAATCCTAGGAGCCAGGTTGAGCATCTGGGTAAAAATCAAGGGTGAGAGAAACTGCTGGGATGTCATTGTGGGGATCTACTATAGACCTCCAAGCAAAACAAAGGATTTTGATGGTGCCTTCCTAGAAGAGATGGCCACATAGTCAGAAGAGATGTAGTAATAATGAGACATTTCAGCTATCCTGATATTTGTTGGAAGTCCAGCTCTGCCAAAAATTTAAGGTCCAACAAATTCATCACTTACCTGTTAAGGAAAATGCAACATGGGACATACAGTGAAAGAAATAAAATATGTATGTGAAAGTCACAATGACTAAGCAAGAGCAATTATGGGGCTACACAGGTGAAACTGCTAATGTAATCTAGAAGGCCTGAGAGCCAAGGACAGAGGTACTGAATACAGATTGGAAACACCTGAGAATCATTAAGTGTACAAGGTGAAATGTTGAAATACATGGGTTGGTCTTAAGCATGGGTGGAACTATGTGGACCAATCAGAATGGAAGTACACACCCACTGGGTGGAAACTAACTAGTGGGTGGTGATAAACAATGGCTATAAAATTGCAATGTTTGCCAATGTATTTTTGTGGTGGAGTAGAGGTGGAATAGTTTGGAGATATTGTGGAGTAGTGTGTAGAGATTGTGATTTGTTGACCATATAGTATATTTATATAGAAGAATAAAGTAGGTTTTATATAAAACTACTGAGTTGCCTGAGTGAATCCTGGAGACGTTTTGGAGACACCTGGAGAAGAGTGAGAAGGCTTGGAGAGTTTGTCAGGATCTTCAGCCTATTCTCTGAAACTCTGCTGCTTTGGAGGAAAGCATTAACCACTGATCTAAGCTGGTCAGCTCTGCTGCTTAACAAGGTGGTGAGTTTGAGCCAGAGGTGAAGGGCTACAACTCCCATCATCCCTGACAAGGGTTATGGGCCCAGTTACTAGAGCACCCAGCATCCACAGAAGCTGAAAGTTCCAGAGAGTGGAAGAAAGCTTTGTGGACCATAGATCAGAGCAAGCTGTTTGTGCTGCACTGATAAGCCTTGTGAGTAAATCATTTTGTGTTTTGCTTAAGCCCAGATGGGTCGGCTGTGCATACTCAGAAGGACTGTGTCAAATTGAGTCACTGCACAAATCAAGATGGAAATTCTAAAGTTTAGTAAATTAAATAGAAACAACTACTCTACCTGGAAGATTTATGCCCAATCTCTACTAGTAAAGGAAGGTCTGTGGTCAACAGTTGAAACAGGGCTGGCAGCTGATGCTAATGAAGCCACTAAAGAGAGAGATAGTAAAGCAAAAGCCTGTCTTTATCTCATGCTTGAAGAAGACTTAATTAATGACGTCAGAGATAAAGCGACCGCCAAGGATGTGTGGGATACCTTGCAAAGATTACACACTCCTTCAACTGCTTTTGCAAAAATGCTATCGTCTAAAAGAATAATCAGGCAAAAGATGGCTAAAGGGCAGTGTGTGATAGAACATTTAAAAATAATGCAAGATTTGTTTGTGCAAGCTGAACTGAGGGGAGTGCAAATTAGCAAAGAGCAGCAATGCTACATTTTAATAGAATCGCTAGACTCTTCATGGGACAACATAACGAACAGCCTGCAAAACCTGCCAGAAGCTGAGCTTAATAGAGACTTAATTGTGGCCAGAATACTGGAAGAGAACCAGAGAAGAATGTCTGAGCAGGGTGACTCAGCAAGCTTAAAGACTGTGCCAAAACAACAAACAACTCCTGACTGGCGAACGCAGGAGGAAGCAGCCTCTACAAGGGAGCAACGGAGGTGCTTTTATTGTAAGAAGATTGGTCATCTGCAGAGACATTGTAAACATTTTGCAGCTGAGAGACGCAAACAAGCAGAGAGCAGATGGCAGCCGCGGCAGTATCAAAAACAGTCCAGACCTCCATTTTTGAGGGACGGTGGTAATAAAAAGGGGGTTGCAACCATGATTAAGGAAAAACAAAATGCAAATTCTAAATGGCTAGTTGATTCAGGAGCCACATCTGTGATGTGTAATGATATAAATTTAATAAGTAATAGAAAATCAGCTAATGTAAATGCTGTAGTTTTGGCTGACGGGAAAGAGCTAAGTACTGTAAATCAAATGGGTACTGTGTACATTCCAGGGCTAAAAGAGAATTTTAATGATGTCTTACATGTAAAGGAGTTAGAAAATAATTTGTTATCAGTAAGCAGATTAACAGAAAAAGACTACACAGTCATCTTTGAAAAGAACATGTGTAAGATAAAACTGAATGGGGAATTGCGTGGCATAGGTTTGAAAAAGGACAAACTTTATTATTTGGAGGACAATATTGATAGCTACAGGGTTGAAGAAGCTAATAACATAGAAAATATTCCAATCCACAAAGACTGCATACACGAGCTTCACAGAAAATTTGGCCATGCGAGCTTCAAATGTTTAAAGAATTTAATCAGTATGTGTCCAGATTTAAAAGTTGCTGAATGCAAAAACCACTTAGATTGTACGGTATGTCAACAGGTAAAGGTCAGAGCTTTTCCAGTAGCTAAGAAAACAAAAAGAATTGCTCAAAGACCATTTCAGTATGTACATGCAGATGTTGCCCAAGCTAATTGCTTGTCCTTAGGGGGAAGCAAGTATTTCCTAGTAATTGTTGATAGGTATACAAGGTTTGCATTTGTGAGAATAATGAAAAACAAATCTGACGCTGGGCAAAGTTTAAAAGCATGGGTAAGAATGGTGGAAAGACAATTTGATAGCAGAGTAGGCACCATCATTACTGATAGAGGAGGAGAATTTTTAAATAATCAATTGTTTAACTGGTTTCAAAAGGTGGGAATAAGGCACCTTTGACTGCTGCATAACAAGGTGGTGAGTTTGAGCCAGAGGTGAAGGGCTACAACTCCCATCATCCCTGACATTACCTTGCAGACAATTAAATTGTCCAGAAGGTGGAAGAGGCAACAAGGAGATCAGAAATCTTAGATCTGATCCTAACCAACAGAGATGATCTGGTTAGTGGGGTGGAAATGGTGGGATCCTTAGGGGGGAGTGACCATGTTCTGCTGGAGATTGTTAAACAGAGGAAAGGGGAGGCCAAGCATAGTCAGATATGCCTTCTAGACTTTAAGAAAGCTGATTTCAGAAAACTTAGGGAATCACTGGGGGTGATCTCTTGGCAGGAATACTAAAAAATAAAGGAGTTCAAGATGGATGGGAGTTTCTTAAAAGTGAGATATTGAAGGCACAAATTTAAACACTTCCAATGAGGAGGAAAACTGGCAGGTGTATAAAGAAACCAGTATGAATGGCTAAAGAAATTTCAACTGAGCTAAGACTTAAAAGGAGCACGTACAAGAAATGGGAAAAGGGAGAAATCACCAAAGAGGTATTCAAACAAATAGCCAGCTTGTGCAGGGGGAAATCAGAAAAGAAAAAGCACAGGTGGAGCTCAGGCTTACTAGGGAGGTTAAAAACAATAAAAAGGCCTTCTATGGATATGTCCACAGCAAAAGAAAGAACAAGGAAGTGGTAGGACTGCTGCGGGGAGAAGGTGATGGAATGCTAACACCATTCAGATGATGGTGAGGGGACAGAGAAAAGGCAGAGCTACTCAACACCTTCTTTGCCTCAGTCTTCTCTCAAAAGGAAAACAGTGCTCAACCTGTAGAACATGGAGCAGATGATGAAGTAGGTAGGGGAAATGCATCATAGAATAGGTAAAGAGGTTATTCAGGAAGACGTGGCCAGTATAAATGAGTTCAAGTCTCCAGGGCCAGATTAACTACATCCAAGGGTAGTAAAAGAGCTGGCAGAAGTAATCTCAGAACCACTGGCAATAATCTTTGAGAAATCCTGGAGTACAGGAGAGGTCCCAACAGACTAGAAGAGGGCAAAGGTTGTCCCCATCTTTGAAAGGGAAAAAAAGAAGACCCAAATAATTATTGCCCAGTCAGCATCAATACTAGGAGAGATTCTAGAGCATATCATTAAATAGACAGTCTGTAACCACTTAGAAAGGAATGCCATGGTCACTAAAAGTCAACATGGGTTTCTTAAAAACAAGTCATGCCAAACTAATCTGATCTCTTTTTTTGATAGAATCACAAGCTTGGTAGATGATGGGGATTCTGTGGATGTAGCATTTCTTGATTTCAGTAAGACCTTTGACAAAGTCACCCATTATAGTCTTGGCTGGCCCTCGTGGTCTCTTCCAACTCTGCAATTCTATGATTCTATGATTCTAAACAAGATGATAAAATGTAGGCTAGGCAATGCAACTGTTAGGTGGATTTGTAATTGGTTGACCAACCAACCCCAAAGGGTAGTCACCAATGGCTCCTCTTCATCCTGGAGAGAAGTGACCAGTGGGGTGCCACAGGGTTCTGTCCTGGGCCCAGTGCTATTCAACATCTTTATCAATGACTTGGATGAGGGAATAGAGGGCATTCTTCTCAAGTTTGCAGATGAGACCAAATTAGGAGGGGTAGCTAATACACTAGAGGACAGGATCAGAATTCAAAATGACCTTAACATTTTGGGCCCAAACTAACAAAATGATTTTCAACAGGGAGAAATGTAGAGTACTACACTTAGGACTTTATCAGACAGCCCCCCCTCAAGAAAAGTTATTTTGATGGCATAAATTGTGACATTTTTATGGTGGCAAAAGAACTCTCCTACCATACTTACCTTTAATGGCATTAAAGAGGATTCCCCCCAATAACAGAGCTCAAACGGAGCTCCGTTTACTTCCGTGGTTGGAATTTATTCACAATTTTCGCGAGAAGATGCTCACACTGGGAAATCTAAAATAAAACAAAAAAAAATGCACAAATGTTCAGGAAAACACAAAAACACAATTTAAATACCCCACGTACCTGGGGGGGGGGTCATAAAAAAGAGCGTACTGTACCTAGCTGTCACAATCTCACCCGGACGTGTTTGCCCATTTATGCTGCACTAACATGAGTACAATGGTGCACAGATTGCAAATTCCAGCAATGCCGGCAGAAAATCATTACAGGAGCTCAATAGATGGCTTGGACTGTCAATAAAATAGGATGGGTTTTTAACCAGATATGATCATGAAAGAGTGATGCCGTCTGGTACGCATGCCCTTTTGCCATCATTAAGCATCCTCATGACACCATATTTGGTGTGTATGATACAGTCCTTAGGCAGAAAAAAATGAAACACACAGATATAGGATGGAGGACACCTGGTTTGATAACAGTGCATGAAAAAGGGATCTAGGAGTCTTAGTGGGCCACAAGTTGAACAGGTGTCAGCAGTGTGATGCGGCAGCCAGAAAATCCAATGTAATTTTAGGCTGCATCTACAGGAGTATAGTGTTTAGATCAAAGGGAGCAATAGTGCCACTCTATTCTGTTTTGCTAGTACCTCACCTGAAATACTGTGTGCAGTTCTGGGCACCACGATTCAAGAAGGATGTTGAGAAGCCAGAGCATGTCCAGAGGAGGTCAAGCAAAATGGTGAAAAGTCTGGAAACCATACCCTATGAGGAGCAGTTTAGAGAGCTGATATGTTTAGCCTAGAGAAGAGAAGGTTAAGAGATGGTGTGATAGCCATGTTTAAACATTTGAAGGGATATCATATTGAAGATGGAGCAAGCTTGTTTTCTGCTGTTCCAGAGTATTAGGACACAGAGCAATGGATTCAAACTACAGGAAAAGAGATTCCACCTAAACGTTAGGAAGAATTATTCCTGACAGTAAGAGCTGTTTAACAGTGGAATTCTCTGCCTCGAAGTGGGGTGAAGTCTCCTTCTTTGGAGGTTTTTAAACAGAGGCTGGATGGCCATCTGTCGGGAATGATTTAATTGTGTATTCCTGCATGACAGGGAGTTGGATTTGATGGCTCACATGGTCTCTTCCAACTCTGTGATTCTATGAGTGTAAGGGGGAAATGTCTGCTCGTTTTCTTTATTTCTAAATTTGCAATTGCTATAATCTACAGGTGTCCCTGGGGGGCTTCACCCTGGGACCTCCAGCACATTGCCATCTTTAGCCCAGACCCCATGTTTTAAAATGGAGTTGGCAAAATGTGGCCTACAGTTCCAGAGACTGGAACACGGAGCAATGGGTGCAAGCTCCAGGAACAGAGATTCCACCTCAACATGAGGAGGAACTTTTTGACAGTAAGAGCTGTTCGGCAGTGGAACACACTCCCTCGGAGCGTGGTGGGGTCTCCTTCCTTGGAGGTCTTTAAACAGAGGCTGGATGGCCATCTGTCGGGGATGCTTTGATCAAGATTTCCTGCGTGGCAGGGGGGGTTGGACTGGATGGCCCTCGTGGTCTCTTCCAACTCTGCAATTCTATGATTCTATGATTCAACCTGTCCCTCCAGGGCCATGTTGTTAACCCTCAGGCACACAGAAGGTCAAAATTTTCAAAAAACAATCCTCTAAGTGATGCCAAATGCCTCCTAGGTAGTGTGGCAGGCATTTCCTCAACCTTTGGGGACCCTCTTGGTGTTCCAGGGGTCACACAAATATTTTGCAAGACTTTTACAAAAATTTCAAATGTTTTCCCCCCAAATGCCCCCTGAGGTGTGGGGACATTTCGACCACGTGATAACATCATGACAAATTTAGGTCCAGTTAGTCCTTTTTTAAAAAAAACAAAACAGGAAATTATTTCTGCTGATCTATTGTTAAAAAGGCCTCTCCTGAGCCTGAAATAGCCCAGAAAGGCCCAACAACATGATGAAAATGCTTCCTATGCTCAGATCTAAAGTAGAAAAAAAATCAGTACTCACCTTGATTCCTGCACAGTTGTAGCACATGAGGTCTGAACATTGTCAAAATAAATCTGTATCTTGTAGGCATTTATGAGATTTTTTTAAAAGTTCCTGTTGACTCAAAACTTCCCTGGGAATTTTCCCCCCGGTTTTTTTGCAAGGTGAGTCCTGCAAAATTGGTGTGTCATCAAGGGATGGGGTTCTTTGAGGGCAGGATACACTGGTGTGTAGCATCCATCCAGCAAGCGTGTCAGCCTTTTTTGCTCTTTCCCAGTGGATCCATGTGCATGTGTACATTCACATTAATATAGGAACCAGAAAAAAGAACTTAAATGTTGAGTAATTTCAACAGAAACACAACTAAGATCCAGGGTCAGTTTAAGGGCCCTGCAGCACCCGCAGCTGTATGGGGGCTGAGATGCAAGGGGGTGACTCTTCCCCACCACCACCACTGAGTCGGCAGCTTTGGTGGGTTGGGGTCTGCCAGACTCCTTGGGAACCCCACCCATCCATCAGGTGCACTGTTCCAGAGGAAGGCCCAAGCCCCACCTGAGGAGAAGGAGGAGAGAGCCGAAGGAACAGTGTCATAGGCAGCCATGGCTCAGGTGGCGCCTCTGGGTCCTTGGAGCTCCTGCTACCTACCTGAGTCTGGCCAAAAGGAAGGGAATCATAGATTTGGAAGAGACCTCAAGGGCCATCCCTTGAGGGAAGGGAAGGGTAGGGAAAGAAGATGGGCAAGGCAGGTGGGCAAGGCAGGGCTGTCTCCCCCAGGGGTAGGGTGGGGCTGTTGCTATGGCTAGTGCTGGAGGAGGGCACCTCCTTCTGTGGGATAGTCATGCACTCTGACCCAGGATAGTCCACGTGTGGACAGGAGGGGAGGCAAGCAGGTGCCCCGTTGGGCTTGCTCTTGCCTTCCTTCTTGCCCCTGACCAGGTCTGACTCCCTGTAAAGTTTGGGGTACAGGTGCCCCAGGGAGTCCCCACTGCTGCTGCTGCTGCTGCCTTGCACCCCTTCCCCAGTTTCTTCCTGATGGGGCAAATGGGGAGGGGGCCTTGGTGAGAGCCTGCTGGAATTGGGGGAAGGACATGGGAAGAACAGATTACCTGGAGGGTTCTCCTCACCCTCTTCCTCCATCCTCCTCCTCACCACCAACCGGGGAGGAGGATGATACTTTGGCTATTCCTCCTCCTCTTCCTGCTGGTGCTGCTGCTCCCAGCTGAGCCAGCCCACCCCCTGCTGCCACCATGCAAAATCCTGGGAAGTGTAGTGCCTGTCCTTCCACACCCTCGCACTTACCACCCTCAGACTACGAGGCGAAGAGGTGTGCAGCTCTTTTTCACTGTCTCCTTCAACACCCCCCCCCTTATTCATCCCCTTATCATCTGCAGGATCACCTCCAGCATGTGGTGAGGTGTCAGCGTCAGCCTTCCAACTGCAACGCCTGGGGGAGAGGGGAATACCAATGCTGCTGTGATGCTCCCCTGCCTCCACCCTCACTCCAGCCCTGAGTCAAAGTCAGAGCTGATCTCACTTCCAGGTCTCTGTTTCTGCCCCCCACCCATGGCTCTGGGTTGCTCAGGAGGCCCTAACCCTGCCCGCTTTCTTCCAGGGATGGAGGGGCATGCCCAGCCCAAGGCTCCTAGTTTAATGGGGACACCTCAGGTGGCCCTGCTTTGGGTGGGAGGGCAAAGAGGAGGGAGTGATGAGCCCCTCCAGAAGAAAGTCTCTTCCTCAGCCCTCTATCAAAAAATATTTAATTTTTAATCAATGGAAGGATATTGGAGCAGGTGGTTTGACAACTGAGAGTTACACAACTCCTCTTGAAGCATTTGCTCATTATCCCAACTTTTTCACAGTGTATGTACATGCTTTCATGTTGCCTGTCGACTTATGATGACCCACATAATTTTTAGAGGGTTTTCTTAGAACAGTGGTTCTTAATCTATTGTCTGTGGGCCCGCAGAGGGTCATGATATCCTCACAGGGGGCCTGTGAAAAAATTGAAGACTGCTCAGCCCATGTGACATGAGCCAGGGCAAAGGCTGGCAGCCTTGGCCTGCGCATTGCCATTCCAGCCACCACAGCCACAAACTTGCAGGATGAGGAAAAGTCTTCCCTCCCCTTCCTGTCCCTCTGAGGGAAGGTTTAATGGATGGTGTAAATTTATTATTATTATTATTATTATTATTATTACTATTAGTTAGTTAGTTAGTTAGTTAGTTAGTTACACCCCGCTCTTCAGCCACAAGGCTATCAGAGTGGCTTACAAATTGTTTTTTAAGCAATAGCTATTTACACATCTATACTGCATTAAACAGTTTCCAATGTCTGTTAGCTAATTGCCCCCCACAAGCTGGGTACTTTATTATCAATCATTATTTTAAACCTTGAGTTAAGTCTTGGAGGGTCTGTGGCAACAAAAGATATTTAAAGGCATTCCCTTATCAATAAAACGTTAAGAGCCACTGTTATAGAGGATTTTAATGTTATTCCTCAGCCTGGAGGTGTTGTGATTACAACTCCCAGAATCCCCAGCCACTTTATGAACCAACAAGGGCTGGGCTAGTGAGGCTGTGTGGTTTGTTTGTTTTTTTAAAGGGGGTATTTTAATAAAAGGTATTTTAATTTTTAGTGTAATGTTTTTAACTTGTGCATTGCTTAATTCTTTTTAAAAATTTATATTTATAATGTGATTTTAACTGTGTACTATTTTTAGCTTGTATTGTTTTTATAATGACATTATGAGCCAGCTTCAATCCCATTGGTGGGAGAAAGGCAGGATAGAAATTAATAATAATAATAATAATAATAATAATAATAATATTTAGACTAACTGTTCATTGTTTGGCTTCAGTTTTCCTCATAAAACAGAAGCACTAATTGGTTGCAGCTCTCCTGACCAGTTTTGGAGCTTGGAGCAGTTTTTGGCAGAGCTTGGAAAAGTTACTGCCCAGAATTTCCATGCTGCCTAAATCTGTCATAGCAGAGGGTGAACTTTCATGGCCCTCCAGATGTTGAATGGGTTATCCCAGAATTACTCACTATTGGCTTTGCTAGCTAGGGCTGAATTGCAGTCCAACAATATCTGGATGGCTGGACAATTCCCACCCTTGAGCTAGTCTTTGGAAAAGTTACTTTTTGGGTTACAGCTTCCCGAATCCTCAAGCCAGTGTGGCCAGCAGCCGTGCTGGGTGGAGTATTAAAGGAGTTGTACAGGAAAAGGCAACTTTTCTGAGCACTGTCCACTAAACATATTTATGCAGGCATAGCTCCATTGTCCAGAACTGCAAACCCTCCAGAATTTCACATATGAAAACTGGGACACATGGCGCCAAGAAACATCCAACTGTTGTCAAGGTGGCAACAGGAAATGTAAGAAAGGACACAATGCAATAAATATACTACATTGGACTCAGCTCTTTCTTTTCTTTGTGGAAATCTACACCATTATGTTAATTGCTAATAAACAAAAAATCATGTTAGTGCCCATAATATAGTTTTTTTAAATTATGAAATATTCTGAACATCCTGTACTGTGAATTTGTTAGGTTACGTTGACCTGAAATAAACATATGGGCCCCAAAATAAAGCATTGCAGGGGGGCAAAATTCCTTAAACTGGCATTGTTAAGATGGGACTCTCCTAGGTGACATTTGGGTTTTGGTTTGGGTCTGCATTTGTGGGGCACTATGGGGGTGGTGATCAGGGCGCTCGCCATGGTTGCAGGCCAGGCCCCAGGCTCATCTGGTGCCAGCTGTGACCCCAAGGACGGCCACACTGGGAGACATGCAGCAGGGAATGGTGGTGGTGGTGGCGGCAGGAGAAACCCCATGAGCTGTTGAGAGCTGTGGCATTGAACAAGAAGGGGAGGAGCTAGATGACATCGGAAAAGGGAGGCAGGAGAGGGCAGAGAGTGGGGAATTCAAAAGGGGAATTCCAACTTATACTACCACATAATCAGACCAAACCACAGCAGACAAGAACTCGATGAAGTCATCATCTGAGGAGCTAGATGACATCAGAAAAGGGAGGCAGGAGAGGGCAGAGAGTGGGGAATTCAAAAGGGGAGAGGGCCAACAGAGTGAAGAAGAAGAGGACGTGGATGGAGAACTGAGTGGGAAGGGAGAGAGAGGGTGAAGAGCGTATAAAGAAGGTACCCAAGGGAAGGGGAGGCAAAAACGGGGGCTCTAGAAGGAATGAAGGAAAGGTGAATGGGACAAAGGGGGAGGGACTGAGCAGCAGCAGGGAAGAAAGGCAGCCAGAGAAAAGGGAGAGTACAGGAAGAGAGGAAGCCCCTCCTGGCCAAGGGTCTGAGACAGCACAGACAACCAACCTGTAATGATGTCCTGCTCTGCCATAATGGGAGCTCACCTCAACAACCTACATTTTACTATATTGGAACTTCCACTCCTTATTTGGAAATGGGAAGTGGGTGGGAGAACCTCATTAAATAAACATGATGTCACATCACCTGACTAGATAGCCACTCTGATTGGGCACTGGCAGAGCCAATCATAAATCAACAAGAAGGACTTTTAAAAGTTCTGATCTTTCCTTTGTTCTGAGTCAGACTGGGGGAGCACATGGCTAGTGAGATGGACTCTGATCCACATGGCATAGCTCTGGGCCAGATGGCCTACACAGCCATGAAATACCTAACAAGATACAAACGGTGATAACAAAAAGGGTTGGGGGGAGCCAATCCTATCCAAAGGCCTCAAAGGATCCAAAAAGAACTCTGAAATTCCATCTACAGAGACTGTAAGTTATCTGCATGTAATAGTTAGGGAATGTGTAGTTAGATTGCGTTAGATTTATGTTTTTATTTGTAAGTGCTCTGGATGAATGCATATGTATAAGCCTTAAGCTGAACCTAAACATGTTTTTGCCTTTTCTAGCAACATAAGCCTCCTAGAACTGAAATAAAGCTTTCTGTTATTTTCTAACCTGCCTAGAATTGCCTGCTTCTGGTCAGCTATCAAGAACATTCTTTAGATTAGAGAAAAGGGGTAGTATTATTCTCATAACCGGTCTGGCTTCCCATTGTGCTAGACAAGGAAAGAACCCCCTTACTTAACGCGTAGTGGTGAACAGAGAGGAATCCCTTGGGTTTTGGGATTGGAAAAAGGGCCAACCCTGGACGTCAGGCAGCAGAAATCTAGGGGCGGCTTTCACACAGCCAGTCCCTTTTCAGACAACTGGACAGGATGAGGGAGCTAGAATGAGAGGAAGGCGTAAGTGGACCTGCGGCAGAGGCATATGGGTGAGAGAAAAAGCAGAGTGGGAGAAAAAGTAGAAAGGGCAGGCCGGGCCAGGAACATCTTGGTAAATAAAGACTATGTAACCTAAAAGTAAGACAGTTTGTGTGAACCTAGGCATTAAGGACTTTCCTTTTGTTCATTTAAGACTTGTGTGGGTTCCTTACTAGTTAAGAGGAGGGAAGACTGAAGGGGAATTCCTAGCCTGTGTCCTCTCATTCTATTCACAAAAAGTCAACATGGGTTTCAGAGAAACAAGTCATGCCAGACTAATCTGATCTCTTTTTTTGATAAAGTTACCAGCTTGGTAGATGAAGGGAACGCTGTGGACATCGCATACCTTGATTTCAGTAAGGCCTTTGACAAGGTTTCCCATGACATTCTTGCAAACAAGCTTGTAAAATGTGGGCTAGACAAGTTAACTGTTCAATGGATTTGTAATTGGTTGACCGGCCGAACCCAAAGGGTGGTCAGCAGTGGCAACTTTTCATCTTGGAAAGATGTGACCAGTGGGGTGCCACAGGGTTCTGTCCTGGGCCCAGTGCTATTCAACATCTTTATCAATGACTTGGATGAGGGAATTAGGGGCATACTTATTAAATTTGCAGATGACACCAAATTGGGAGGAGTAGCTAATACCCTAGAGGACAGGATCAAAATTCAGAATGACCTGGATAGACTGGAGAGCTGGGCCAAAGCTAACAAAATGAAATTCAATACGGAGAAATGTAAAGTACTGCATTTAGGGCGGAAAAATGAAATGCATAAATATAGGATGGGAGAGACCTGACTGAATGAGACCACGTGCGAAAGGGATCTAGGAGTCCTAGTAGACCACAAGTTGAACATGAGCCAACAGTGCGATGCGGCAGCTAAAAAGGCCAATGCGATTTTGGGCTGTATCAATAGAAGTATAGTGTCTAGATCAAGGGAAGTAATAGTGCCACTCTATTCTGCCTTGGTCAGACCTCACTTAGAATACTGTGTCCAGTTCTGGGCACCACAATTCAAAAAGGATATTGACAAATTGGAGCATGTCCAGAGAAGGGCAACTAAAATGGTGAAAGGTCTGGAAATGATGCTTTATGAGGAGAGACTTAGGGAGCTGGGTATGTTTAGCCTGGAAAAAAGACGGTTAAGAGGCGATATGATAGCCCTGTTTAAGTATTTGAAGGGATGTCACGCTGAGGATGGAGCAGGCTTGTTTTCTGCTGCTCCAGAGCCTGGAACACGGAGCAATGGGTGCAAGCTCCAGGAACAGAGATTCCACCTCAACATGAGGAGGAACTTTTTGACAGTAAGAGCTGTTCGGCAGTGGAACACACTCCCTTGGAGTGTGGTGGGGTCTCCTTCCTTGGAGGTCTTTAAACAGAGGCTGGATGGCCGTCTGTCAGGGATGCTTTGATCATGATTTCCTGCATGGCAGGGGATTGGACTGGATGGCCCTCGTGGTCTCTTCCAACTCTGCAATTCTATGATTCTATGATTCTATTGTTACTGTGTATGCTTTTGGGTGCAAGTAATAAAGTCCTTTAGTAAATTTCAGATATTGTGATCAATATTTCTGGCAAATTCATATGGAGTTCAACAGAAGAGGATGACACCTTCCCAATGCTGGGCGGGCACTCCTACAGTTTGTTTTTTAAGGGCAGCCAGAAGCCATTCCGTAGACCCCAAAACATTAAATGGAGCAGGCAGGAAGAAAGAAGGCTCCCTATCTACCCAAGGAACAAATCCAGGCGTGTTCTCCTGCAGACATGGATTAAAATCGAAAATTAGTTTCTGTCTCACATCAAAGCCCATGCATTGCTTTTATAGCTTCTGAAAAGTCCTGGACATCAGAAGCACCTGGAAATGGGGGACAGGGCATGGTAGAGGGGAGAAGCACTAGCAAAGATCACACTAGGAAGAAGGCATTTGTTCTGTGGACATGGATCTTAATCCAAAGTCACTTAAGGTGGCTCTTGGGTCCCATTTTTTCCCCTCCAGTAAATCTCTTGCCAATCCTGGCTCTGCCCCAATTCAACAGATAAAATTGAAGAGGCCAACATCCAGGTTTCCCATGACATTCTTGCAAACAAGCTTGTAAAATATGGGCTAGACAATTTAACTGTTCAATGGATTTGTAATTGGTTGACCGGCCGAATCCAAAGGGTGCTCAGCAGTGGCTGCTTTTCATCTTGGAAAGATGTGACCAGTGGGGTGCCACAAGGTTCTGTTCTGAGCCCAGTGCTATTCAACATCTTTATCAATGATTTGGATGAGGGAATTAGGGGCATACTTATCAAATTTGCAGATGACACCAAGTTGGGGGGAGTAGCTAATACCCTAGAGGACAGGATCAAAATTCAGAATGACCTGGATAGACTGGAGAGCTGGGCCAAAGCTAACAAAATGAAATTCAATACGGAGAAGTGTAAGGTACTGCATTTAGGGCGAAAAAATGAAATGCATCGATATAGGATGGGGGAGACCTGGCTGAATGAGACTACATGCGAAAGGGATCTAGGAGTCCAAGTAGACCACAAGTTGAACATGAGTCAACAGTGTGATGCGGCAGCTAAAAAGGCCAATGCAATTTTGGGCTGTATCAATAGAAGTATTGTGACTAGATCAAGGGAAGTAATAGTGCCACTCTATTCTGCCTTGGTCAGACCTCACCTAGAATAATGTGTCCAGTTTTGGGCAGCACAATTCAAAAAGGATATTGACAAATTGGAGTGTGTGCAAAGAAGGGCGACTAAAATGGTGAACGGTCTGGAAACCATGCCTTATGAGGAGAGACTTAGGGAGCTGGGTATGTTTAGCCTGGACAAAAGATGGTTAAGAGGCGATATGATAGCCCTGTTTAAGTATTTGAAGGGGTGTCACATTGAGGATGGAGCAGGCTTGTTTTCTGCTACTCTAGAGACTGGAACATGGAGCAATGGATGCAAGCTCCAGGAACAGAGATTCCACCTCAACATTAGGAGGAACTTTTTGACAGTCAGACCTGTTTGGCAGTGGAACACACTCCCTCAGAGCATGGTGGGGTCTCCTTCCTTGGAGGGCTTTAAACAGAGGCTGGATGGCCATCTGTCAAGTATGCTTTGATCAAGATTTCCTGCGTGGCAGGGGGATGGACTGGATGGCCCTCATGCTATCTTCCAACTCTGCAATTCTCTGATTCTATGATATCCAGGGTAATGTGATCCTGAATTCCTCACAGGCAGCTGGGAATGATTGGCACACTGATCCGGACTTCCTCGGTGGTGTCATCATCTTCTGCGGCTAGTGCAGCCACCACCATCCTGAGTTCCGCACAGGGCCCTCTGGCTCTTGAATGGGATTGGTTGTTATGAGGAGGGAGGAGGGGGACAAAAACGAGAGACACTTCCCTTCTGGCATGAAGGGAGGCAGAGAGGGGCAGAGTCTCTCCCTCACCACCCCTTCATGGGGCTCCTCAGCCAACTCAGAGTTTCTGAGATGCTATATCGAGAGGCGGTGGTGTGGTGGGAAATGAATAAATGACCAAAGCCAAACAAATAAACTTGTGGTTCCACCTCTCTCTCTCTCTCTCTCTCTCTGTCTCTGCACCACACTGGACAATGTCCCCACTTTTGCACCCATAACTCAGTGCATGGACAACCGTTTTCCACCCAGAAGCATTTTAAGCAGACAACACCCAGATCTTAATTCAATTAAGGATTTAACATGGGAAGGGAAGTGAGGGAAAACATGTTTTATTTTTCCCCTTTCCCTTCTTATTGGAAGGGGTTTAAGGGGATCAGATGAGGGAAGCGGGAGGGAGTGTGCACACACTCCCATGATCAGTCAGAAGTGTGAAACATTTAATGTTCACTGGCTTACTCACAGGGGAGTGAAGGGACAGGAATTGGATGGGGCAGGCTACTAAGGAGAGTGCAAGGGGGTGGTACGATAGACAGGAAACAAGAAAGGCTATTTGTTGATAGATGTGGACATGCAGGGAATAAAGAAACAAATATAATCTGATGGAACTAGTGGGACACACCCTCTTGTCCTGAACTGAGTTCTTGAGGGGGGGCAATTATGTAATTGTCAATACACATTTAGTGCAGATTTTGATGTATAAATGTGATGCTAAAGGAAGTCAAACTGGTGCAGGACAATTCACAATGGAGCTAAATTATTTGGCTAGCATAGACTTGACCTATGTCCTCTAGAGGGCATTTCAGACAACTTTTTATTGCAAGAGTGGTGTAGTGGGGGGGGTGGCACTCCAAAGTGTACTGGGGAGGGCCAATGTGTGTCCCGCATCCTCCCACAGTTGCCCAGCCCTGCTTTAAAGCAAAATAGATATTTGAAAACGTTTAGAGGGTGAATCCAGCAACAGCCACACATACACAGTGGTAAATGAATAGCTTGGCCAGACAAATGAGACGTAAAGTTTTTTTTTGTTTTGTTTTGTTTTTTTGTTCCTGAAGTATTTTCCATGTGTTCTGAGACTTGTTGGCAAAATAAAAAAGAAAATAAATAAGATATGTGGGAGTTTTGTTTATTAATTTTAAGAGTGCACCTCACACTGGTCATTTGCACTTGGAACATTTGGAGAATTCACAATAAATTCACGGTCACACTTTTTCCTTTGTTTTGATTGACCTTGGCTTCCAAAGAAGAAAATCCATACAATATCCTTGTTGGCTACTGATTTCTATTAAGGCATCAACAGGACACACGTCAGCCAACCATCCTGGCCCTATTTAAAAATTTTTAAAACATCTCTGTGAGCAATAGTTTAGAATGTATTTATTTTCAAACAGCCATGTTGTTCTGTTTCAGCATAAAATGGGGGAAGGGGGAATGAAAGACACCTATAGCACCTTTGAGACTAACTGGTTTATTTTAGCATGAGCATGTGTACATCTCACACATTTCTTCAGATGTGCAGATGAATTTTGTACAGCATAAGTATCCAACTACAACATTTTCTGTGCAGAAAACACTACTTCTAGACAAATGAAAATGTGGTTCCATGCATTACAGTTTTCTGTGCATGCAATTTTTGTGCAGTATACATCCCAAACTGTGAATAATCTTCAAAAACTGCATCATTTTCAAATACTTTCCCGGGAAAGAGAATTACTCAACTTACTCATAGCTCCCTTCAAGAACAAAATCAACTAAGGATAATACCCCTAATAAGCACTAGGGGGATATCCTGCATTGGTTAGCACTTAGCAAATATGCAAAAGGAGGAGGAGGAAATGAGAATGAATTTTGCTTTGTTCCAGGTCTCCACTTCAGACCATCATTTTCACAATACCTCAGAACATGAGCAAACTTTACCTGTTGATGAGATTTTAAAGTATGCTTTAATTTGAACTTGCTTGGACTTTCATTTTTCCTTATTAAAAAAAAAAAGAAACCAAAACAAAACAAGCAAACATGCAATTCTGAAGAAATGGGTGCTTATTTACTTCAAAACAAAGGCTTAACCCTTCTTTTTCAGTCATGCCCTCTTAAATTACATGACAAAAAGAAGACTGAGAAAAAGCACAGTTTAAAGATGATCACATCAGAATTGGGATGTAAATCTTCACTAATATCCTTCTCAAATGAAGCAGTGAACAATTTTAGCATTTTTCTTCCTGCTGCAAAAAAGTCTTCAAGCACCATTGATTTCAAAGCTTATTCAAAATTCATAAAATCATAGAGTCAGAAGAGACCTCAAGGGCCATCCAGTCCACCCCGCCATGCAGGAATTCAGGACATTCTGTGCAAAAATTGCATATGGCTGTTTTGCACAGAAAACACCATTTTCTGCAGTGAAAAAAATTATACCTCTATGCATAAATGTTATATTCTGTGTAAAACAATGCTGTTTCTTATGTAAATCAACCATGCATGAATTTTGTATAGAATGTATACCCACGGACAGCACTGTGCAGGAAACAACATTTTCTGTGCAAAACATCCCTGCAAGAATTTCGCATGGAATAAGTGCCAAACTGTGAAGATTCTCTTCAGTTCAGAATTCTGCTCATCAGAACTCTATCTCAGCAGAGCAATGGATCTAGGCTGGATGGAACTAAAGATGACTCCAACTATTTCAGTACCTTTGAAAGTGATGGAAGATGATGTTGATAAAGGAGAGGCAAATGCAGGGGAAGAAAGAAGCTAAATTCTACAGATATAAATGTGCATATGTGGCTTTCCATTAGTGCACCTTGTAGAAAGATGTTTATTATTCTGTATATTATAATCCACTAGAAAAGAAATCTGGGAACGGCTGTCTGCAGACAATAGAGTGTACAAGAGGACTGGATCTTGAAAGATGTCAGGTGGATTACATTTGATCCATACGTTACTATGGTTAACCGACATAGGATTGCCCTCTAGCAGTCTTTTACTTAGCCTCATTAAGATGTCTGTTCCATAATCTCCCAGGATTCCTCACACCACCTCACAAGAAATTAGTTTATTAAACATAGTTGAAGTTGATTCAGATACTAAGCTTGCTACAGCTTTGAGATCTGTAGAGCTTTTGCTGCTCTTCCAAAGATTGCAGGCCAAACAGAGCAGAAAGGGAAGGTGTTGCAGTCAGAAAGAACCTCCAGGGAGTATACTGTAGAGAAGGCCAAGATTTATTTTCTGAGCCTGTCAGCTAAAGAGCAATTATTACAGGCATATACTGTGTTGACATTTTAATTGAACTATCCACCACAATCCAAGTGTCTATTTCTTGTTCAGACATGGTCAAGGGAAAGTGGAATTTGCTTCCTTGGAAGCAAATTTTGTTGAACTCTTTGGAGCCTGCCTCTGAATAGACATGTACTGACAGTTACCATTTTAGAAGACTACATGAATGGAGGACTATTTGGCAGTGGAGATCTTTATTTAGAAGCTGGACAGCCATCTTCTGAAGCTGCTCTAACTCTAGATTTCTTGGAAGGGGCAGGAGCTGGAAAAGATAGTTGATGAGGTCTACAAAGCAATGTATTATAAAAAAAAAAGAACCGCAGAAAAGAAAGATTTATGAGTGGCCAAGTCTTCTACAAACTTGCTGTTAATCTTTACCTCACCTCCCAACACATTTTGGGTTGTGTTTCAACTCATATCTCCACGGTGTGGTATAATACCCTGAAAGATAGAAGATTCAACTATTCACAGCTTGAAAATATTCCCCCCCACCAAAAAAGAAAAAAAAATCCCAAAAGCAAACATTGATTTTACCATTTGCTATAAGTGAAATTATTTTACTATGTCATTGTATATCATGGACTTAAGATTTTAGTAACTATGGAGGGGGGGCGGATCAAAACCCTGGTGGATACTAAGGATCCACTGTAGAGGGTTGGCATACATCAGTGCAGAATGGAACAGGAGGCAAGAAAAGAGGAGAAATTAACTGAACTGAATGGACACATCAGCAATATAATCCAGGATTTACGATTAATCAAGATTTTTCTTTCTGAATGCAATGCCTTACTAACAGTTATTGCTAAGTTACTAGTAAAGTTGGAAACTGGGTATGAAGCTAAGTCACACACATCAATGATTTGGTGGATCACCTCAACAACACCAACTTCCACCCCCCAAAATTAGAGGGAAGGCATATCTCAATGCTGCTTTATGCGGATGATGCAGCAGTACTTTCAAGAACTCCCATTGAACTAAAAAGAGCCCTAAGAGCACTAACACAATATTGCAGAGTGGAACAGCTAGAACTCAACTATCAAAAAACTAAAATCATGGCATTCGCTAAAAGGCCTAAGAACTACAACTGGAATATAGATGGCCACAAGATTGAGCAGGTCTCTTGCTTCAAATACCTGGGGGTAATTTTTCAAGCCACTGGTAGTAGGAAAGCACATGGGGAGTATGCTGCTTGCAACGCGTAGAGGAGTACAACAGCCATTCTCAAATTTCTTAAGACAAGAGGAGGCCACTATTTACCTGCAGCGCTCAAACTCTTTGAAGCCAAACCAGTAGCACAACTGCTTTATGGATCACAATTGGGACCCTTCCCCAACTCTGCTCCATTAGAACTTGTCCAATCCAAAATTTTAAGATCAGCTTTCCAAACTCCAAAAATGTGTCTCTAACGCAGCTCTGAGACTGGAGTCAGGATTTATGAAAGTGGAGGCCAGAGTGTGGGTGACCATACTCAGCTACTGGCTCAGACTATCCCTCTTTCCCACTGGCCTTGCTCCACTAACCTTAAGTGATGATTTCCAATCCAGCTGGAAACAGACAGTGATGACTAAAATTTCAATGCTGGGCCTTTCTCCAGATCTTCTGCTTAGCCTGGGATATGATACGGCGAAGGCTACTATCAAACATCGGGTAGCAGATATAGAGCGACAACTGGATCTAGCCAGTACTCCAACCTTCATTGCTAGTGACTCCAATAGCTATCTGGCCTCTCCTCCGGCATACTTAGCAACACTTGAAATACCTAAACATTGAAGGGCCTTTACTCTTGCATGGTGTCGTGCCCTCCCTTCAGCTGTCCTTGAAGGTCAATACAAGAAGATCCCCTTCTCAGACAGACTGTGCTCCTGCAACTCGGGCCAAATAGAAACAACAGAGCATGTATTACTCCAGTGCTCATACTACAGGGACATACGTCTCAGCCTAATTTCACCCCTGTTGCATAAATATCAAGGGCACATTGGACAATTTTACATAAACCTGTTGCTTTCAGACACCAACCCAGGAACAACTTATAATATTGCCAGATTCTGTGCAGCTGCGGTTAAAATTCGACAGACAATGTCTTCAGCAGTAGAATAGTATCAACCTAGTCTTGTTATACTGGAGCTAACATTTTAAATACTGCTTTTAGCCTGTTTTTATCCTGTGTTTTTACCTTTATTCTGTATCCCCTTTTTACCTGTGCTGGTCTATGACTGTAATAAAGATTCTATTCTACTCCAGAGCAGCAGGGGATCTATTACACCTTCAAATAAATCTTGCCCTGAAAACCCAAGGAAAGGGTTGCCATACTTTGGAACTGACTTGAAGGCATATCACACACACACACATTTACCAACAGGGTTGTGGGAAGGCACTTTTGATCCCCCAGCCCCCTCCCACAAGATGCTAAATAAATTGAATAGTATTGGGTACTATGCATCTTGGTTTGGGTCTTGGGCAAATCAAATGTAATCCACCCCAAATGTGTTTAAGGGGGTGGGCTAGGGTACTGGGACTATGGAGTTTTTATATTGTAAGCCGCCCCGATTGCGTTGCAGAGGGGCGGGATAGAAATAAAATTTTATTATTATTATATTATTAAAATGCTTTATCTGTTCTGTCACCTGCAGAATATACCCTTTCCATTTTATTTTTCATGTTAGAGCATTTAGGGTAGGAAATGGTATGCTAAATAATTTTTCTCTGCAGACACACTAATGTACAATTTTATATGCAAGAAATGTGCTTCTTCTCCCTTGTCTTTGATTTGCATTCCTTTCATTACTGTCCAACACTTTCCAAATTACTGAAATATTCTCCACAGGAGTATTCAATAATATTTCCATAAATATTATTATTATTGTTGTTGTCGTCATCATAATCATCATCGTCATCATTTTCGTCATCATTAAATATTATTTGAGGGCTGAAGATCCTTCTCATCCAACCACAGATTCTGTAGCTGTTCAGCATGAGCAGCTTCCTTCTTAAGCTTTCAATGAATCATGTAAACCTGTTGGAAGAGTCATTACAGAGGCAGCTGTACTAACAGAGCAATGAAGTCACATTGCCTCACAAAAAACAACCTCCCATACTGAAGAGAATCTGTACTGTCTTCTGTAGAGACAAAGCAGTATAACAGTGCAAGGATGCTGATCCTTTGGGATGGGGAAAATTGAATATCAGCAGATCTTGTGGCAGTTTTAACTAGCATCCTTAGCAGGCCATGGTGGTGATGGAAAGCATCCAGACTTGGATAAGTTACTTTTCAGTCTACAACATCCAGAAACCCCCAGCCAGCATGAAGACTGGGGCTACTTACCATGCTGGGTGTCATGATGGAGTGACTGCCCCTCCCATCATGGAGACAGAACTACATCTGCCAGAACTACATTTCCCAGTATCTATAACAACCACTTATCTTGCCTCAGAAGCAGGTAACCCAGGGAAATATGAGAAGTGGGAGGGGGACCCTCATTTCCTAAACATGATATCACATCACCTGACTAGAGAGCCAATCAGATTTGGCAATGCAGAGCCAATCAGATTTGACTAATGGAGTTTTGAGTTTCTGGATTGGTTTGTCTTTGACACATGGTCTTGAGAAGGTGTGAAGAGCAGACCTTACACATGGCTGAGAAGTGATCAAAGAACAGCCCATGATACCACGAGGCCTGAAGGGCAGGCCTCTCTGAAATGACTCTGAATTCCATCATCATAGACTCAGCTAGGCCAGCTTTGATAAGCATGAGCCTAGTCCATCCCAACTGAGACACAGACTGATGCCATGGACTTCATAAATGTAAGTTAGCATTTCCTTTTAGCATAGGAAAAATGTGTATAATTAGAAGTGTGTTAGATTTGTGATTTATTTTAATCTTCTGACTGAATGCTATTCTATGTAACTTTTAAGTTGGACGTGGAGAGAAATAAGTTTTCTCCATGATACTATTTCTGCTAACTGTTTAAATGCTTGAACTAGAAATAAAGCTTTTTCTGTTTTCCTACTAACGTCCATGGCCACATGCTTTGGCTTGGGCAAGCTACCTTGATCCTCTCTGGGATAGAGAAGGGAGGGGTTAGGAGTAATCTTTCATTTAAGGCTGAAAGTTTAAACTAACAATGTGATTATCTCCTTGTAATCACATTTCAAAATTAAGGTCAAATCAAGGAGTGGTGGTGGCTAGTGAAGAGAGACATAGTTCCAAGGGATTTGTAGGCTAGAGGAACCCCTGAGACTGAGTCTCAGATTGTCCAAACACACAAGCCTTCCTTCCCCTCTCTGTGATGGTGTGAATGCACAGAGAGGAGGGAGGGCTTCGTATCACACTGAGCTACTCTAGGAGTTGTCATCCCCAAAGATATATATATATATATATATATATGGCTCTTAGATATGTTGCCATTTCCACTGTGGTGATTGACTGCTTAGAGAACTGACCAACCAATCAAAGCTCTGCTGGGCAGCCAATCAGCACATTGGGGATGAGACCATGTGGAAGTTTCACTCCTTTCTAAACATGGTGGAGGCAGAGGGGGTGTGAGTAGCATGGGGGGATGTGGCATGGTGTGGTCTGTGTCTGAGCATGGGGGGTTGGGTGAGCTTGGCAGGGGGAGGGGGTGCGATCCTGGTTGCAGGGGGCGATCCTGGTGGGGGGAGGGGGGCGAACCTGGCAGTGGGAGGGGCACAATCCTGGCAATGGGGGTGGCATGATCCTGGTGGGGGGGAGGTAGTGTGATCCTGGCAGGGGAGGAGGGCATGATCCTGGCAGGGAAAGGGATTGCGATCCTGGCGGGGGAGTGGGCGTGATCCTGGCGGGGGAGGGGTTGCGATCCTAGCAGGCCGAGTGGGGTGCAATCCTGGTGGGGGGAGGGGGCATGATCCTGGTGGGAGGGGCCGTGGGACCAGGGAGAGTTTGGAGGTGTATGTTACACTGGGTATAGCTAGTTGGAAATAATTTCCTCCTTTTTCTCAGGCAGCAGAAAATCCTTGGCCCTGACTATGGCTAAAATTAATGGTGGGTGATGGGATACAACTTATGGGTTTAATTCAGTTAGAACCAGGATTCTGTCCTGAATGCTTCACCTCTGCTTGCAAGGTGCTGAGGTCATTTAGTGCATACTGTGATGTAACAAGAGCACTGTGCCAGGGAGACTACTTTGCAGTATAAGCATCATTCAATTGAATCTTTCAATTATTGCAGCATGAAATGGATGCGTACCCATTGATTAACTGACCTCTCAATCATGGATTTCCTGCATATCTGCTCTCTGCCAATCCTTTGATCCTCTAAATACAAGGGATACTGTCAGAAGTTTGAGCATTGCTTGGGTGTTTTTCATCATCAGATGTGACACCATGGCTGGCATTCTGTGTAGCAGTTATGGATTCACAATCATGTTATTGATCTGTAACTGCTCCCTATCCAGTAAGTCTATGTAAAAGTCCTCCTTAATGTCCTCTTTAACAGCCAGAAGCCACATCAGGTGAAAGAGATGCCAGTTGGGGTGCAAGGAGGTTTCCTTTCCCCTCCCACCAGCAATCAAGGCTGCAACAATCAGTAGCAGGATTCCTCATTGCAGCCCTGCTCATTTTAACATCTGATTAAAATCCTTCCAAAGAAGGAAAGTCTATTTCTTTTTCAGTCTATTCCACTCTTAAACAGCTCTTCCACTGAAGAAATGTAGGTGCAGTCTCTCACCTTGTAGTCAGACTTCCTTCCCCCCTTAAAATACAGAAACAGATACTATTCTAGCTTTCAACCCAAGGTGTCTAGCCTGAGGGCAAGGTTCAGGGTGTGGGACCCAAACACACTGAAAAAATATAGGCAGTAGTTTTAGAGAGTAATCCTGACACTATGACAGGAAGAGAATTCAGATTGCTTTATTTGATTTCCTAGTCATTTACAAATAATTATTTTCAGGGCAGAGAGCCAGAAAAAGCCCAAATATACAAAACAGGTAAAACCTGAAAATCCACAAAGATAAATAAGAGTAAATGAACCAATTCACAAGCAAAACAGAGTTGTGAATGTTTAAACAATATAGACATCTAAAATATTTGCACAGGAGTGTGTTGATATAATGGTGTTCTGGTGTACTAGATCAAGGAGAGGTGCCCCACCAGCCAAGCTGTTAATTTGATTCTTATCACACCGGATGACATGGCATCCTTTCCGGCAAGTGACACCAACAATGCAATTACAGGATTCTTTTTATTCCAACTGCATTGTCTAAGCACACGCGCTGCATTTTAGTGATGCAATTACAGGATTCTTTTTATTCCAACTGCATTGTCTAAGCACAGGCTCTGCATTTTAGCATTCAAAAGAGCTAGTAAAACTCATACATTGGCAGACTCCATTCTAGTAAAGTCTTTAAAAAAACTAACACGCTCCCTACCCTTGAAAACTGGGAATGTAGAATGGGGAAAAATTCTGTGGATAAACTGAGCTGATTTGCAGTTTCTTACTTTGAATTCTCTTACATTCAGCTCACAACACAGTTATCCTTAGAGTCATTTTACACACACATCTTCACAGGATGGAATGAGAACGTCACTTGGTTTTCATTCTGGTGTGAACACTCCTGATTTGAAACCTCCAAACTTATGTTTCGACAAGATATTTGACTACACTGATAGTCTTTGTGGCTGAAGAGCGGGCTATAAATACAATAAATAAATAAATACCGAATCGACACTTTCCAGAATGTTGTGCTCAAACTTATCTATTAGAACAAAATTATCTTGTGGGAAAATATACACAATGGCCAAGATCCTATATTGCAGAATGAAGTATAAAGATTTTACAGATGGAATTACTTTACACCTATCTTCTCAACCCCAACTCCAGTCTTACTATTTAGATTCTGAAGCTGCTCCCACAGCCATTCAGTGACAGGTGGACAGCAGGAAGGGATAATAATAATAATAATAATTTATTTATTACCCACCCCTGTGTTGAAACAATCGGGGCAGCTTACAAAAATTAAAATACAATACAGATAAAATTCCCTAAACACCCCCCACCCCCACCCTCCCCCATAAAAATATTAAACAAATATAAATATTTGAGAACTTCTGGAGAACAGGAGAAGTCCCAGCAGACTGGAGGAGGGCAAACGTTCCCATCTTCAAAAAGGGGAAAAAAGAGGATCCCAACAATTATCGTCCAGTTAGTCTGACATCAATACCAGGGAAGATTCTAGAGCAGATCATTAAACAGAGAGTCTGTGAACATTTAGAAGGCAATGCCATAATCACAAAAAGTCAACATGGGTTTCAGAGAAACAAGTCATGCCAGACTAATCTGATCTCTTTTTTTGATAAAGTTACCAGCTTGGTAGATGAAGGGAATGCTGTGAACATCACATACCTTGATTTCAGTAAGGCCTTTGACAAGGTTCCCCATGACATTCTTGCAAACAAGCTTGTAAAATG
Source organism: Gambelia wislizenii (assembly GCA_030847615.1). NCBI lineage: Eukaryota > Metazoa > Chordata > Lepidosauria > Squamata > Crotaphytidae > Gambelia > Gambelia wislizenii. Next base: position 7,359,797 of record JAUMIR010000015.1, on the reverse strand, counting down.
TGGGCTAGACAAGTTAACTGTTCAATGGATTTGTAATTGGTTGACCGGCCGAACCCAAAGGGTACTCAGCAGTGGCTCCTCTTCGTCTTGGAAAGATGTGACCAGTGGGGTGCCACAGGGTTCTGTCCTGGGCCCAGTGCTATTCAACATCTTTATCAATGACTTGGATGAGGGAATTAGGGGCATACTTATCAAATTTGCAGATGACACCAAATTAGGAGGAGTAGCTAATACCCTAGAGGACAGGATCAAAATTCAGAATGACCTGGATAGACTGGAGAGCTGGGCCAAAGCTAACAAAATGAAATTCAATACGGAGAAATGTAAAGTACTGCATTTAGGACAGAAAAATGAAATGCATAAATACAGGATGGGAGAGACCTGGCTGAACGAGACTACGTGAGAAAGGGATCTAGGAGTCCTAGTAGACCACAAGTTGAACATGAGTCAACAGTGTGATGCGGCAGCTAAAAAGGCCAATGCGATTTTGGGCTGCATCAATAGAAGTATAGTGTCTAGATCAAGGGAAGTAATAGTGCCACTCTATTCTGCCTTGGTCAGACCTCACTTAGAATACTGTGTCCAGTTCTGGGCACCACAATTCAAAAAGGATATTGACAAATTGGAGCGTGTCCAGAGAAGGGCAACTAAAATGGTGAAAGGTCTGGAAACCATGACTTATGAGGAGAGACTTAGGGAGCTGGGTATGTTTAGCCTGGAAAAAAGACGGTTAAGAGGTGAAATGATAGCCCTGTTTAAGTATTTGAAGGGATGTCACGCTGAGGATGGAGCACGCTTATTTTCTGCTGCTCCAGAGACTGGAACACGGAGCAATGGATGCAAGCTCCAAGAACAGAGATTACACCTCAACATGAGGAGGAACTTTTTGACAGTAAGAGCTGTTCGGCAGTGGAACACATTCCCTCAGAGCGTGGTGGGGTCTCCTTCCTTGGAGGTCTTTAAACAGAGGCTGGATTGCCATCTGTCGGGGATGCTTTGATCAAGATTTCCTGCGTGGCACAGGGGTTGGACTGGATGGCCCTCGTGGTCTCTTCCAACTCTGCAATTCTATGATTCTAAATTAAAAAGCAACTAGTCTAAAAGCACATTTAAAAAATAATAAATGCCCAGCAGATTAAAAGAGGCCAGGATCCCCTGAGGCTGGAATCTAATTAGGAAAGGCCTGCTGAAAGAGATCCGTCTTTACTGCTTTTTTAAAGCTACTCAGTTTTGTCATCTGACAGATCTCGTTCGGATGGTCATTCCACAATTTGGGGGCGATTACCGAAAAGGCCCTCTGAGAGGTTGCAGACAGCCTAGATTTTTGTGGCTGAAGCAAATTCCTCCCGGAGGACCAGAGTGCATGGGGAGGATTGTATGGGAGGAGGTGGTTCCGGAGATAAGTTGGACCCAAGCCATTTGGGGCTTTAAAGGAAATAACCAACACCTTATAAAGGGCCCGGAAACTGATAGGCAGCCAGTGGAGAGATTTTAATATTGGAGATATATGGTCTCTCCAAGATCTTCCTGAGAGCACTCTGGCTGCCATATTTTGTACCAACTGAAGTTTCCGGACCAAGCATGAGGGCAGCCCCATGTAGAGTGTATCGCAGAAATCTAGACGAGACGTTACCTGCACGTACACCACAGTCTCGAGGTCCTTTACTTCCAGGAAATGGCGCAGCTGGCATATCAGCCGAAGCTGATAACAGGCGCTCCTGACTGTCACATTCACCTGACTAGTCATCTGAAGCGATGAATCAAGGAGCACCCCCAGACTGCAAACACTGTCCTTAAAGGAGAGCGTGACCCCGTCCAGGACTGGATGTTGCAACCCAACGCCTGGTTTCGGGGCTGCTACCGTGAGCACCTCCGTTTTGTCTGGATTTGATCTCAATCTGTTTTTCCTCATCCAGCCCATTACTGCTTTAAGACCATCATTAAGAGGAGAGATGCCATCGGAATTCGAGGCCGACACTTGGGACAAGGTGAAATAGATCTGGGTGTCATCCACGTACTGATAACCTCCAGCCCCATAGCTCCGAATAATCTCACCCAGCGGCTTCATATAGATGTTAAACAGCATCAGGGACAGGATTGCGCCCTGTGGAACACCACAAGGAAGCTCATTTCTGCTGGAGCAGCTGTCCCCAAGCAACACCCTCTGGGACCTGTCCAAGAGGAAGGACCGGAACCAATATAGCGCAGTGCCTCCGATTCCTAACCCACTCAAGCAATCCAAGAGGATGCTATGATCTATTGTATCGAAAGCCGCTGAGATTTTTAAAAGCACCAACAGGGACACATTACCCCTGTCGATGCTTAGATGCAGGTCATCAGTCAAGGCAACCATGGCAGTCTCAACTCCAAATCCTGTCCTAAAGCCAGTTTGAAATGGGTCTAGATGATCAGTTTCATCCAAGACTACTTGGAGTTGAAGTGCAACTGCCCTCTTGATCACTTTGCTCAAGAATGGTAACATAGAAACCGGCCTATAGTTGTTCATGTCCAGGGGGTCATGGGAAGATTTTTTCAGGAGCGGCCTAATGGCTGCTTCCTTTAAACAAGATGGAACACACCCTTCTCTGAGGGATGCATTGATGATGTCCTTAAGGAACACCATCAAGGCAGTCCCCCCCTGGATGGCCAGCCATGAAGGGCAAGGATCAAGAGGGCAGGTCGTCTTCCTCACCCTACCAAGTAGCTTGTCCACATCCTCAGTACTCACGGATTGAAATTGATCCAGTAAACTTACATCAGTGGAGAAGCTAGACATCTCGTCAATTGTTTCTGTCAAATTACTGGCATCTAAGTCTGCTCTTATTCGAGAGATTTTATCTGCAAAGAAATTGTTAAACACGTCACAGCAGGCCGTCATTGGGTTAAGCAATGGGTTCTGTGCAGGAATAACCTGCGTCATCTCCCTTACCACCCTAAACAGCTCTGCTGGATGGGACTCTGCAGACGCAATACGTGCAGAGGAGAAGGATCTTTGCGCTGTGCGTATTGCCTCTCAATAGGACCAATGAACGTTCCTATGACGCGTCCTGTCGGATAAGAGTCGAGTTTTCCGCCAGTTGCACTCTAGTCGTTGTCCAACCCACTTCATTTTCCTAAGCTCTGCTGTATACCATGGCTTACGGTTTGGAGCGGGTTGGAAAGGATGCTTGGGAGCGATTGTGTCGATAGACTTGGTAAGGTCGGTGTTCCAGGTATTAACCAAAGCTTCGACAGGGTCACTGGCGTTACCAACCATTAACCCCTAGAAGGCTTTCTGGAATCCTATTGGTTCCATTAGCCTTTGGGGGCGGACCATTCTAATGGGTCCACCAACCCCTGTGGGGCAGGAAGAGACTCTTAGTTTAGTCTTGACCAGGAAATGATCCATCCATGACAATGTGGTGGTTTTTATAACCTCCGCCCACGGATATTCCTGTTCTGTACTGAAGATCGCATCGAGGGTATGACCTGCACAATGTGTGGGCCCGACAACCATTTGGGATAGGCCCATGTTCGTCATGGTTTCCATGAACTCCCGAGCTGCACCAGTCAGATTTGTCAAGGTAGTCTCAAGTGGAATGTTGAAGTCGCACAAAACTAAAAGTCTGGGCAACTCCAACAGCAACTCTGAGACCAGCTGTGTCAGCTCGGTTAGGGAGTCTGCTAGACAACGGGGTGGTCAGTATACTAGCAGAATCCCCAAACTATCCCTGGTCCTCAGGCTAAGGTACACACACTCAAAGTGGACTGTTTTTCAGACAGGTATCCTGGTCAAGATCAGATTATCCTTATAAACCAGAGTCACACTGACCCCGCCCCACCCACTTCTCCTCACCTGCTCACTCACAGAATACCTGGCTGGGAGGGCCTGCGCCCACGTGACAGCGCTATCCTCTCCCAGCCAGGTTTAATAATAATAATAATAATAATAATAATAATATAAAATTTTATTTCTATCCCGCTCCTCTGCAATGCAATCAGGGCGGCTTACAATATAAAACTCCATAGACACAGTACCCTAGCCCACCCACCCCTTAAAATAATATTAAATTATAAAAGATTAAAAACATACAGTAATTAAAATATATAAATTAGAAAGGAAAAAAATTAAAACATACAATAATTAAAAAATCTAATTGCAGCTCAGAAGGACAGCCGGGATAGTTATTCAGGAAAGGCCTGCTGGAAAAGATCTGTCTTGACAGTTTTTTTTAAAGCTGTCTAAGGTGGTAATAAGATGGATCTTGTCCGGCAGGCCATTCCATAATCTGGGAGCGGCAGCAGAGAAGGCTCTCTGGGAGGTCACCGACAGCCTTGTTTTCATAGGCTGTAACAGATTCCTCCCAGAGGACCGAAGTGCACGGTTTCTGTGAAGCAAGATTGAGAAGTATCTGCCTGAATAGATGCCCCCGTGTCTCTCTGGGGAATACGTTCCTGGACTTAGCACGAATGCACAAAACCATGGACAATAGTGAACCCTATTGAAATGAATGACTTCTTGCCCAACTTCCAATGGAAGCATACCATAGAATCACATTGAAGAACCTACAAAATGCCTAGACAGAACATACTTTTTTCAGATGTGGATAACTGAAACCACAGATACCAGTGCTGTGGATACAGGGGGTTGACTGCATCTTCCACCCAGATCCACTGGGATTGTCTGGAGGTCTCAATGGATGATGTAAGCATTCTTCATTTGGCTATAGTGTCATAGTTACATACTTCTCCAATCTCTCCCTCCCACTAGCAGCTAAACAGTGAGTCTGGGGGAGGAGGAATTTCGTCATTGTAGAGGGAAAAAGAGAATACCAACCTCCACAAAAGTATATATTGGATTTACCTCTGCCTATGTCAGTAACAGGATGGTGGCTAATAAGTTTATATTAAGGAAGACGCACAAAATGACTAATTACTGTTGTGGGAACTTTTGACATCTGAGATACATACACACATGCATATATTAGGTGAAATGAACAGATGTGTGCACTGGCTTTCTCTTTTAAAAAATGCAAATTGTTGCAGAAACAGCATGCAACTTACTGGCAGAATTTCAACAATCTGGGTGTCAACAAGTTTTATAAATTCACCCATCCCTACCTCCCTTTTTGCCAAGATGGCAGCTATTACAAGAAATTCCTTGAGCTAAATTCCAATTATTGGGATGTGTTAAGTCATCAAACTCAAGGAACCATCTTTTTTATCATGCATCTTGGAAATGAAAACTCACAGTGGGAGTCATCCTTAGAGGTGATGTGAGGACATGATCAATAATGAGTCATGCTGGAGGAGCTGATGCTATCAGTTGATAGTACTTCTGAACTCAGTTTTGGATTTGATCCAAATCACTTGAGATGAAATGCTTGCTTGTTTTGCTGTAAGGAACTGGAGGACTTGAACTGAGCACCATCCTGCCTCCTCCTCCTCCTTCTTCCAGTCACAGTTAGATATTTCATTAAATATTCTTGCAAACAAGGTTGTAAAATGTGGGCTAGACAAGTTAACCGTTCAATGGATTTGTAATTGGTTGACCAGCTGAACCCAAGGGGTGCTCAGCAGTGGTTCCTCTTCATCTTGGAAAGATGTGACCAGTGGGGTGCCACAGGGTTCTGTCCTGGGCCCAGTGCTATTCAATATCTTTATCAATGACTTGGATGAGGGAATTAGGGGCATACTTATCAAATTTGCAGATGACACCAAATTAGGAGTAGCAGCTAATACCCTAGAGGACAGGATCAAAATTCAGAATGACCTGGATAGACTGGAGAGCTGGGCCAAAGCTAACAAAATGAAATTCAATACAGAGAAATGTAAGGTACTGCACTTAGGGCAGAAAAATGAAATACATAGATACAGGATGGGCTGAACGAGACTATGTGCAAAAGGGGTCTAGGAGTCCTAGTAGACGACAAGTTGAACACGAGTCAACAGTGTGATGCAGCAGCTATCACAAACTGCAGTTCCTCCTGGTGGGTTCCCATCCTCATGTTCATGGGGCCAGTTATGCGCCTGGCGGGGCCCCCCTTCATCATCCCCCCATCCATCTGAGACAGCCACACGGGCTTGTCTAGCTTAACAGTATTAACGTTCAGTTCACTGACTAAGGAGGGGTGGATGAGCACTTGGGTACAACCAGAGTCAATCATTAACATTACTTTACGGGTGGGGCCCTCCCCTCCAACCCCCACTTGAGCTTTGATAAAGAACGGGCCCTTCACTCCACTCACCACCGCATCCGGGCACCCTTCAGGATTAGCCCGACCTCGGGCGCTCAATAGGGCGGGCTGGGCCCGTTTCCCGCTGGCTCAGCGTTGGAGGAGTAGGACCCACTATCCTCGGGATCATCTGAAGACTCCCCTGCCGCATGGCCTGACGGCAGGGCCCTGGCCGTCGCTTTGGGCTTGGGCTTGGAGGGAGTCTTGGTGGACCCGGTTCTCCCCTCGCTCCGCGCTGGCTTGGCGGCGGCGGGTTGCTCCCGAGGACTCCTCTCTGGGCACTCCGCTATGCGATGTCCGCTCTTCCCACAATGCAGGCACAGACCCTTTCTCATCCTTCGCTCTCGTTCGGACTCTCCGGTGCTGGCTCCCCCCGAGCGCCCCGCCTTGTTCTTCTTCCCCGGGGACCCTGAGGACTTCCCCTCCATTCCTGCTTGGCGGTGTAACATCTTGATGCTGCCTTTCACAGACTCCACTTCACCAGCTAGACGCACCCACCCCAGGAGGGTTTCGGGGTTTCCCTGGAACAGGGCCCACTCTAGAATGTCAGGATTCAGTCCCTCCTGGAAAAACTGCACCTTGACCTCTTCTGACCACTCAGGCACTTGGCTGGCTAGGCGGCGGAACTCAGCCGCATACTCTGCCACTGTCATCGTACCTTGCTTCAGGCTCCTAAGTTTCCCCCGAGCGCGCTTCCCTCTTAAAGGATCTTCGAACTGGGCCCTGAGAGCCATCAGGTACTCTTGGTAATTACCCAGTTCAGGGGCTCCCATATCATAAAGTCCCACCAACCACTGGGCCGCCTCACCCTCCAATTGGTTGGACACATACTGCACATTCTCAGCCTCGGACTGGAACTCCCCTTCCCACTGAGTCATGTAACTCACCACTTGAGTCATGAAGTAGGCTAGTTTTGCTGGATCCCCATCAAACTTCGCTTTCAGATACCGATGTTTCCAGCCCCGGGGTCACTCCTGCGGCTCAACTGGTCCAGCCCCCACAGGGGGAGCCGGTCCAGGAGCCGGCAGGCCAGGGACATCAGGAGGCTGAGCGGGGACCCCATCCCCAGGTGCCTGGGCAGCCGCTGGTGGCGCTGGGGGAGGCTGGGCCCCTCCAGGGGCTGGTGGAGCCGGAGGGGTTCTGTGCAGGAGTTCTAGGAGTACCTCCTGTATCTCACCCATTTGCTGTTTCAGTTGAAGAACCTCGGCTCCAACTTCTGCCAGGGAATACTTCACTTCTGGCTCTCGATGCCCCTCACCCTGGGACCTGTCCCACCGGGACCTGCGTTCTTCTCGGCGACCGGCCCCTGCCCATGGCCAAGCGGGGCCCAAAACCTCTCACACCGGAGTGCCGAAGCTTGGCAGGCTGCCCCTCCCTGGAGGCAGCTCGACCCCCAGCTCCCAGGGCTCAGTGGGGAATGGAAATCTTCCAGCCCTCCGGCGGTCTCGGCTCATGCCTCCAGCTGCGACGGCTACAGCACCCCCCCTCTGCCCCGGTCTCCTGCTTCGAGGCATCGGCTTCTTTGGTGCTGGCCACAATCAGATCTTGGTCCATCTGCGTGCCAGTCTCCACGTCCTCAGACATTGCGGGTAAAGGCTCCACAGTTTCAGGATGGAAAAATAAAAGTTTTGGGAGTTGCAGCTTTCTGTGATGTACACAGAACACAAATTCACATATCTTCAATAAAGTTCTTTATTGGAATAGAAGCATGTGTAAGGGACATTGGCAAAGCTGCAACTAAAGATCAGGCTTACAGGGGAAACAGATAAGAGACACCCAGCGTGAGAAAGCAGAAAAGGGAGGGCAGCATATCAAAGTACACTATGGGGGAGCGAGAAGCGCCAAACCATCTGTCCGGCCTTGAGCTCCCGGGATGACCAGCGTTCCCATGGTAACCAACATCTCCCAGACATTCCAGAGGCCCAAGGCAGACCAGTCTCAAACCAACAAACTGTCAGGATCCTCCATGAACTCTACTCTATGTCTCAGAATTCATGGATGATCCTGACAGAATGCTGCTGAGATTTCTAAAAGCACCAACAGGGACACATTACCCCTGTCGATGCTTAGATGCAGGTCTTCGGTCAAGGCAACCATGGCAGTCTCAACTCCAAATCCTGTCCTAAAGCCAGTTTGAAATGGGTCTAGATAATCAGTTTCATCCAATACCACTTGTAGTTGAAGAGCAACTGCCATCTTGATCACTTTCCTCAAGAATGGTAACATAGAAACCGGCCTATAGTTGTTCATGTCCAGGGGGTAAAGGGAAGATTTTTTCAGGAGCGGCCTAATGGCTGCTTCCTTTAAACAAGATGGAACACACCCTTCTCTGAGGGATGCATTGATGATGTCCTTAAGGAACACCATCAAGGCAATCCCCCCCTGGATGGCCAGCCATGAAGGGCAAGGATCAAGAGGGCAGGTCGTCTTCCTCACCCTACCAAGTAGCTTGTCCACGTCCTCAGTACTCACGGATTGAAATTGATCCAGTAAACTTACATCAACGGAGTTGCTGGACACCTCATCAATTTCTTTCTGTCAAATTACTGGCATCTAAGTTGGCTGTTATCCGAGAGATTTTATCTGCAAAGAAATTGTAAAACGCATCACAGCAGGCCGTCGTTGGGTTAAGCAACGGGTTCTGTGCAGGAATAACCTGTGCCATCTCCCTTACCATCCTAAACAGCTCTGCTGGATGGGACTCTGCAGACGCAATATGTGCAGAGGAGAAGGATCTCTGCACTGCACGTATTGCCTCTCGATAGGACCAAAGAAAGTTCCTACGATGAGTCCTGTCAGATAAGAGTCGAGTTTTCTGCAAGTTGCGCTCTAGTCGTTGTCCAACCCACTTCATTTTCCTAAGCTCTGCTGTATACTATGGCTTATGGTTTGGAGCGGGTTGGAAGGGATGCTTGGGAGCGATCGTGTCGATAGCCTTGGTAAGGTCGGTGTTCCAGGTATTAACCAATGCTTTGACAAGGTCACCGGCTCTACAAACCATTAACCCCTCCAAGGCTTTCTGGAATCCTATTGGTTCCATTAGCCTTTGGGGGCGGACCATTCTAATGGGTCCACCATTCCCGGGGGGGCAGGAAGAGACTCTTACTTCAGTCTTGACCAGGAAATGACAATGCGGTGGTTTTTATAACCCCCACCCACGGATATTCCTGTTCCGTACTGAAGATCGCATTGAGGGTATGACCCGCACAATGTGTGGGCCCGATGACCATTTGGGATAGGCCCATGTTTGTCATGGTTTCCATGAACTCCCCAGCCGCACCAGTCAGATCTGTCAAGCTGGTCTCAAGTGAAATGTTGAAGTCGCCCAAAACTAAAAGTCTGGGCGACTTCAACAGCAACTCAGACTGGCTGTATTAGCTTGGTTAGGGAGTCTGCTAGACAATGGGTTGGTCGGTATAGTAGCAGAATCCCCAAACTATCCATGGTTTTCAGACTAAGGTACATACACTCAAAGTGGACTGTGTTTCAGACAGGTATCCTGGTCAAGATCAGATTATCCTTATAAACCAGAGCCACTCCGCCCCCCCCCGCCCACTTCCCCTCACCTGCTCACTGACAGAATACCCGGCTGGGAGGGCCTGCGCCCACGTGACAGCGCTATCCTCTCCCAGCCAGGTATAATAATAATAATAATAATAATAATGATAATGATAATAATATAAAATTTTATTTCTATCCTGCAATTGGTGGCTTACAATATAAAACTCCATAGACACAGTATTCTAGCCCACCCACCCCTTAAAATAATATTAAATTATAAAAGATTAAAAACATACAGTAATTAAAATATATAAATTAGAAAGGAAAAAAATTAAAATATACGATAGTTAAAAAATCTAATTACAGCTCAGAAGGATAGCCGAGTCTTGGGCCGGGATAGTTATTCAGGAAAGGCCTGCCGGAAAAGATCTGTCTTGACAGCTTTTTTAAAGCTGTCTAAGGTGGTAATAAGATGGATCTCGTCCGGCAGGCCATTCCATAATCTGGGAGCGGCAGCAGAGAAGGCCCTCTGGGAGGTCACCGACAGCCTTGTTTTCATAGGCTGTAACAGATTCCTCCCAGAGGACCGAAGGGCACGGTTTCTGTGAAGCAAGATTGAGAAGTATCTGCCTAAATAGATGCCCCCGTGTCTCTCTGGGGAATACGTTCCTGGATTTATCACGAATGCACAAAACCATGGACAATAGTGAACCCTATTGAAATGAATGACTTCTTGCCCAACTTCCAATGGAAGCATACCATAGAATCACATTGAAGAACCTACAAAATGCCTGGAGAGAACATAATTTTCAGATGTGGATAACTGAAACCACAGATACCAGTGCTGTGGATACAGGGGGTTGACTGCATCTTCCACCCAGATCCACTGGGATTGTCTGGAGGTCTCAATGGATGATGTAAGCATTCTTCATTTGGCTATAGTGTCATAGTTACATACTTCTCCAATCTCTCCCTCCCACTAGCAGCTAAACAGTGAGTCTGGGGGAGGAGGAATTTCATCACTGTAGAGGGAAAAAGAGAATACCAACCTCCACAACAGTATATCTTGGATTTACCTCTGCCTATGTCAGTAACAGGATGGTGGCTAATAAGTTTATATTAAGAAAGATGCACAAAATGACTAATTACTGTTGTGGGGACTTTTGACATCTGAGATACACACACACATGCATATATTAGGTGAAATGAACAGATGTGTGCACTGGCTTTTTCCTTTAAGAAATGCAAATTGTTGCAGAAACAGCATGCAACTTACTGGCAGAATTTCAACAATCTGGGTGTCAACAAGTTTTATAAATTCACCCATCCCTACCTCCCTTTTTGCCAAGATGGCAGCTATTACAAGAAATTCCTTGAGCTAAATTCCAATTATTGGGATGTGTTAAGTCATCAAACTCAAGGAACCATATTTTTTATCATGCGTCTTGGAAATGAAAACTCACAGTGGGAGTCATCCTTAGAGGTGATGTGAGGACATGATCAATAATGAGTCATGCTGGAGGAGCTGATGCTATCAGTTGATAGTACTTCTGAACTCAGTTTTGGATTTGATCCAAATCACTTGAGATGAAATGCTTGCTTGTTTTGCTGTAAGGAACTGGAGGACTTGAACTGAGCACCATCCTGCCTCCTCCTTCTTCCAGTCACAGTTAGATATTTCATTAAATATTCTTGCAAACAAGGTTGTAAAATGTGGGCTAGACAAGTTAACCGTTCAATGGATTTGTAATTGGTTGACCAGCTGAACCCAAAGGGTGCTCAGCAGTGGCTCCTCTTCGTCTTGGAAAGATGTGACCAGTGGGGTGCCACAGGGTTCTGTCCTGGGCCCAGTGCTATTCAATATCTTTATCAATGACTTGGATGAGGGAATTAGGGACATACTTATCAAATTTGCAGATGACACCAAATTAGGAGGAGTAGCTAATACCCTAGAGGACAGGATCAAAATTCAGAATGACCTGGATAGACTGGAGAGCTGGGCCAAAGCTAACAAAATGAAATTCAATACGGAGAAATGTAAGGTACTGCACTTAGGGCAGAAAAATGAAATACATAGATACAGGATGGGCTGAACGAGACTATGTGCAAAAGGGGTCTAGGAGTCCTAGTAGACGACAAGTTGAACACGAGTCAACAGTGTGATGCGGCAGCTAAAAAGGCCAATCAGATTTTGGGCTGCATCAATAGAAGTATTGTGTCTAGATCAAGGGAAGTAATGTGCCGCTCTATTCTGCCTTGGTCAGGCCTCACCTAGAATCCTGTGTCCAGTTCTGGGCACCACAATTCAAAAAGGATATTAACAAATGGGAGCATGTCCAGAGAAGGGTGACTACAATGGTGAAAGGTCTGGAAACCATGCCTTATGGAAAGACTTAGAGAGCTGGGTGTGTGTTGTATGGAAAAAAAGATATTTAAGGGGCAATATGATAGCCCTGTTTAAGTATTTGAATGGGTGTCACATTGAGGATGGAGCAAGCTTGTTTTCTGCTGCTCCAGAGACTAGAACACAGAGCAATGGATGCAAGCTGCAGGAATAGAGATTCCACCTCAACATTAGGAGGAACTTTTTGATAGTAAGAGCTGTTCGGCAGTGGAACACATTCCCTCGGAGCGTGGTGGGGTCTCCTTCCTTGGTGGTCTTTAAACAGAGGCTGGATGGCCATCTATCAGGGATGCTTTGATCATGATTTCCTGCATGGCACGGGGTTGGAATAGATGGCCCCCGTGGTCTCTTCCAACTCTACAGTTCTATGATTCTATGAGGCATTTACTTGAGGCAGGTGTGTAGGCAGTATGCCTGCATGGAATTAAGGTGTGCCTAGTCTAGAAATTGTAGGATATTTGTTTCTAATACAGCTCTGTTGTTTGCTTCATCTAATGTCCTCAATCAGGCCACAATCCCTCTGGCCAATTCGTCTTCCCATCCTGCCATAAGAATCCCCATTGCCCTTCCCTTTGAACTCATCACCTTCTCCTTGATGTTTCTACACCAATTTCTAGTTTGTACCCCTTGTTCCTGAAAGCATAACATCTTGGTCTCCTTCTCCTTTTTTTCACTTGCCCCCTCTTGCTTAATAAACACATTTTTGTATACCATGGCCTGAATCTGGTTACTGACATATACACCCATCACCATACCTTCCAATGTTTCACAAATGAAAACTAGAACTCGTTTAGCCAAGAAACACCAGTCTATGGTCACGATGGTAAAAGCTACTGATGAGGAAGAACAGCCACCTTGGGTCCCACTTCAGAAGAAATATAGCACTAAAATAAAATAAAATAAAATAAAATCACAAGATAGGAGAGACTGCAGAAGCTTGTTTTTGCCTGAGCCAACTAGGAAGGGAAATCCTCCCCTATTTCACACATTGAACACTATTGGTAGCAATTGAAGGCAGCTAAAGATGAAGGAGTGGGGGATGAGAAGTGGAGAGAGAAACTGGAGCATTTTAAAAGTAGCTATAAATGAGATGACAAAATTAATTGGGAATGCTAAATTAGGACAGTTGGAGGTTATGTCCTAACTCTGGGTTATGCTCACATATATTTTCTTTTGGTGCAAGGACTATTCTCTAGCCCCTTGCACCCCCCTCAAAACTCCTACCCCAGGAATCCATTGCTGCTGCTGTTTACTTTCCAGGGGTGAGGGAGGGGAGAAGCATCTCAGACGATTAAAGAATGTCTGGTCTAAGCTGCAAAGGGAAGAGAAATCAATATATTCTCCCTCTGGAAGCTTCTTCATCTAAGTTGTTCCTGACATGGCTAGGCTAGTAAATGGCAGTAGGAGTGTCTCTCCAGTGTTCAGTAGTTCCTTAGGAGAGAGAGGGGACTGAACCACATGAGCCAATCCTGCCTGATTCAGAATCTTAGTTTATATTGGAGAATTTTATCTCAAAATTTAGAGAAATGTGAATTTCAAAAGGAAACTATTTTGGTGTTGGTCTGTGCCGTAGTTAAAAAGTGCAAAATCAGCTGCCAAGGTAAATAGGATTAATTGCTTTCCCATTTCTAGTGTAAACACCAAGGTGAGGAAGTCTGTGTTGAAAATTCAATCATGTACTCTGGTTAGAAATGTTGAACTTCCTTTCCACCATCGCTAGCTATGTTCCCTCTGTGTTCAGCCAAGATGGGAAAACCTCTGGAACAGCCTTTTTTGCCCTATGGAAGTGTGCAGCATGACTGATGGAGAAGAAAATCCAAATTCCATGGGAATATTATGTGGAAATAAAACCATTAGGTCCTGGCTAATTAGGAGAGTAGATCTGAAGGGCTGCATCTCAGTTTATGAGCCCATCAGAGATGTAAAATCATCTGGAGAGGCCCTCCTCTCAGTCAAACAGGCTCATTTGGTGGGAAGGAGGGAGAGGGCTTTCTCGGTGGCTGCTCCCAGACTTTGGAACTCCCACCCTAGAGATGCCAGGACAGCCCCATCAATAGGTAAAAACATGCTTGAGCCATCAGGTGTTTACAGTTTGATGTGTGCTGGGCTTGTAAATGCCTTGAGATTTGGCTTTTAAGGTCCATATATAGTTTTATTGTATTTTAATATTTTTGTTTTTTTTTAATTCTATAAATTGTTTAATTTGTTTTTAAAATTTATCTTTATACCTTTAAAGCTTGCATATTGTTTTAATTTGTATTGTTTTAAACTCATTGTTTGTGATGAACTCGCTAGCACACACACTGAAACAACCCTCATTTAGAAGCAAATTATTTATTAATCAGGCTGGTGCTTTAAGGGTGTCATATTCAAAGCCAGTTCTGGTGAAAGTTGAACTAAACAGACAGATAAAGCCATCAGTAAGTTTTGATTACACATCACAGGAGTGAGGTTCAGAGTATGAGAATAGTTAGGGAGGATGTGGGAAGATGCATTCTACAGCTGTGTAGCCTTGAATCCCAGAGGCTGTTTTCCCCCTCCCATTGCCTTAAGGCAGGCTGGACAGAATCTAGCAATTAAGGCTGCCTGGAAAGTTTCCACCAGATCCAGATCCAAGTCAAGGCCTGGCCTGGAGACTGGGGAGATTTTCAGATGCCTCTTTCAGCCTCTTGCCGCGCAAGCAGCCTCCGGTGCCGTAACGAGGCTGCCACGTGGCAAGGGGTCCATTTCGGACGACGCCATTTCTCTCTTGGCATCGTCCGTGACTGTTGTGGCTAGCATTGGAGGCGGCCGCACTGTTTTTCACTCACGGAAGTTGTCCGTGAGTAAAAAACAGCGCAGCTGCCTCCAATGCTAGCCGCAACAGTCACGGACGACGCCAAGAGAGAAATGGCGGCATCCGAAATGGACCCCTTGCTGCGCAGCAGCCTCGTTACTGTACCAGAGGCTGCTTGCATGGCAAGAGGCTGAAAGAGGCATCTGAAAATCTCCGCAGTCTCATCCAGACCAACCAACTGCAATGCCCAGTATCCAGGCCAGGTCGTGACCTGCCACCCTCCCAAAGATTCAGCACACCTGCTATCACAAAAGACAGTAAAAGAGACAAGAAACCCCAAAACCATGATAGGATGTCAGCTCACCCCAGCTTGTTAGGGAAGTATGCATGCAAATTAGCCAACAAGCAGGTACCATGAACGTGTTCAACATTAACCCATTCAGCATGGCCTAATGGAAGGTGCTTCCATTTGACAAAGTATTGATGACCCCCCCCCGACACCACTAGAATCCAGAATATCAGAAATTTCAAAGTGTTGGTTATCATCAACCATAAGAGGTGTAGGTACAGGGCGAAACATGCTCAATGAGGCCACAGGCTTTAGGAGGCTAGAATGGAAAACAGGGTGAACATTACAATACAGCTTAGGCAAAGATACTTCAAAAGCAACAGGATTGATTTGGTGCACAATAGCAAAAGGTCCAATGTATTTGGGTCCCAGTTTCTTTGAAGGGTGAGGGCTCTTAAGAAACTTGGTAGAGAGGTGCACCAGGTCCCCCACAGCATAATTCGTGGAAAGGTCCCTCTTTTTGTCCCCCTGTTTTTTGTACTGAGCCTTAGCAAAATCCAATGTGGCCACCGCTTTAGGCCACTTCTTTGACCTGAGCACTCCACTGAATCAGAAGGACTGGGTCCTTGGAGTCCACATCCCCTAAAGGTAAGGGGTCAAGTTCATGTCCAAATACAACCTTGAAGGGGACAGTCCAGTAATTTGATGCATGGCATTGTTATAGGCTACCTCAGCAAAGGGCAACAAGTCCACCCAGTCTGACTGCTGGAAGTTGATGTAACACCTAAGATACTGTTCCAAAATCAAGTCCATACATTCAGTCTGTCCATCACGTTGTGGATGATGGGCACTACTTAGCCCTCATTCAATTCCTAGCAATTTAGTGAAAGCTTTCCAGAATTGGGAGGTAAACATCACCCCACGGTCCAACACAATTTTAGAGGGGACCCCATGGAGCCTATAAACATCCTGCATGAACAATTTGGATAATTGCTGAGCATTGGGGATACTTTTGCAAGCAATGAAATGAGCCTGTTTAGAAAACACGTCCACCACAACCCAAATCACATTCTTCCCTGTACTGTCAGGCAGATCCACAATGAAGTCCATGCTGACTAGCCCCCAGGGTTTGGTTGGGGTAGGCAGAGGCTGCAACAATCCCTTTGGCTTCCCCACACTCCTTTTAGCTATGGTGCATACATGACACCCTTTGACATACTCCTCTACCTCCCTCCGCATACGAGGCCACCAAAACTACCTCCTGGCCAGGTACAGCTTTTTGACATAGCCAAAGTGCCCTGCACTTTTAACATCGTGGCATTAAGAATTAATGTCCTCATAGCTGCAAGCACATAAATCCATTCCCCTTTCCAAGCCAACTCCCCTTTTAGCTTCACTTCAGCTTGATGGTCAAGGAACCAGAGATCCCATTTGAGAGCCTCCTCCACCTGGGCTCTCCACCCCCTCCCTGACCACTGGAAGTGCCTAGGGCATGTCTTAAGGCAGAACATCCCTAACCTCAACCTGGACAGGGGTCTCGGCAGGAGTGTAGGCTCTGGGAGAGGCTGGGGCAACTTGAGGTGCAGGACTAGGACCATGATCCCAATCTTTAGGTTGTGTCCTAGTTTGGTTGAGATCTTCTGCCTATCTTTTTGCTTGGCTGTGGGTGGGTATGAAGGTGAAAATACAGTGTCAATAACCTCTTTGCACTTACTATCATGTTGTGGCAACCTAGATAAGGTGTCGGCCAGAAAATTTCTTTTTCCCGGGAGAAACTTCAAGGTGAAGTTAAACCAATAAAAGAAGTCAGCCCACCTAATTTGCTTAGGGCAGTGATGAACCTATGACACACGTGTCAGCAGTGACACGCGTAGCCATTTCTGGTGACACACGGCCATAAGCCTCCTCCCCCCCTGCCCGCAACCTCACCACCCTCCCTAAAGTGGCGATCAGGCTTCAGAGTCCCGGTCACCACTTTCCTCCACCCCACCCACCCTAATATGGTGATCGGGGCTTCGAAGCCCTGGTCCCACTTTCCTTCCCCCTCCCACCCTCTCCAAAGCAGGAATCCGCTAATATACGGAACCACAAATGTGAAACCTGTGAGTGTGGAGGGACAACTGTAGTCGCAAATGTTTCATTCTTCCCTAATAGCACTCTGTGCTGGAGGTCTGTAGACCAAAACAAGAGAAGTCCAGCACAGAGCATCTAGTTCTGGGACTTGCAGTTAAGCCGGGATCTTTGCCCTCACTTCCGCCGGCAGAGATAATGCTTTTTCCTCAAAGTGACACACCGCCCGAGTTATGCTCATTTTTTTGGCGAAGTTTGACACACCAAGCTCAAAAGGTTACCCATCACTGTCTTAGGGCCTAACCTGCATGGTGTTTTCAGGGCTTCTAGGTTTTTATGATCTGTCCAAACCTCAAAGGGCTCTGAGGATCCTTCGAGTAGGTGGTGACAGGTTTCTAACGCCATCTTAATGGCCCCAGCTTCCTTCTCACAAACTGGCCAGTTTCTTTTTAAAAAATTTTATTTTATTTTTTCAGTTACATAACAAATTGGCAGTGTTGCACAAACACCTGTAACATAAACATAAACTCAAACATGAGATGTTACATATATGTTACATAAACCTCAGTAACATTATTCCACTTTTAATCATATCCGTTCTTTTGTACATTTTTACGTTTTGTTTTGCTCTGTAATTTCTTTTCTATAAAATTCAAACTTCTTCATGGGTCCCAAAGAATTATAATTTTATGTGATCACTTATATCTATCATCTCCTCCCACCTCTTTCCATCTTCTCTTCCTTCCTCTTTTTTATATTGCTTTGGCATTCTTTTTGTGTTTCCTTCCCCCCACCGCCACCGCCTATCTGACCTCTTTTTCTGTTTGCTTCTAAACTTAGTCATCTCTGCTATTGGACTTACTTATCCCCTTTTTACTTGTCTGGATTTTACTCTCTTTCTTCTTTCTAATTGGGCTTGGTTCTCATCCTATCTCTTTCCCTTTTCAAGAAAGCATTTAACTGGTTCCCATTCTTTCTCTATTTTCTCTGTATTTTTTCCTTTAAATAGAGCTGTCAATCTATCAGCATCCATCATTTCCCATAAGTGGACCATCCATTTTTCTACAGTAGGATTTGCTTTTTCTTTCCATTTTTTTGCATATAAAATCCTGGCTAACGTTATCATGTATAGTATAATCCTCCATCGATATTTCAAATTATTCTCTTCTCTCACTTCTATCTCTCCCAACATATTCAACAAATAGATTTCAGGTTTTAATGGATAGTTAATGCCAAAAAATTCTCTTATCTTAATATGAATTATTTTCCAATACTTTTGGGCCACCCGGCATCTCCACCACATATGCATCATTGTCCCTATAGCCTCTTCACGCTTCCAACATTCTCTTTTTCCAGTGTTGTACATATTATTTAGTCTTTCTGGAGTGATATACCATCTGTAGAACATCTTTGTCAAATTTTCTTTCAGGTTCTGTGCCAGTGTAAACTTCTGAGTGTCTCTCCAAGCTCTTTCCCACTTGCTAAATTCAATGCTATATCCTATATAGGTCATCCATTTAACCATATGTTCTTTCACTTGTTCTGTGTCCAGTTCTCTTTCAAGAAGTAACTTGTAAAAATTGGCTATCTGATGCTTTGTTTTCTTGAAGATAATTTTATCCATTTCATTCTCCTCCAGTTGAAATTGGTCTAGTTTCGCATCCATTCTGAATCTCTCGTATAATTGCTTATACAAAAACCAATTTGTTATACCTCCCTCTTTTTCTAGTTGTTCTAGTTTTTGTTTTTATTTTTGACTTGTCTTGAGGTTCTTGAATTATTAAATCTTTGTATCTTAACTGTTTCTGTTCTGCCAATTTCCATTTACCAAAGAAGGCCTCTTGCAGTGAAATCCACCATGGAATTTTGTTGTAAAATGATTTTTTGAGGCTCATCCATATTTTTAGGAGGGCTCTCCTGACATAATGGTTATCAAATTCTTTATTTACTTTTTTTTATTATACCACAGATATGCGTGCCATCCAAACACCAAATTATGTCCTTCAATGGTCAGTAACTTCATGTTTTTTCAAGGATATCCATTCGCCTAACCATGACAAGGCACATGCATAATAGTACAACTTTAGGTCTGGTAGAGCACATACACCTCTCATCTTGTGGTCTGTCAATAATTTTTTATTTATTCTTGGTTTTTTCCCCTCCCATATTTATTTTGATATTTCAGTATTCCATTTTTTAAAGCAGCTCAGATTTGTTATTATAGGTATACTCTGGAATAAGAACATGAATCTTGGAAGGACCAACATTTTAATTGAAGCTATCCTACCTGACAAGGATAGTTTAGCTTTTGACCACTTTTCTAAATCTTTTTTTTTATGTCAGTCCACATTTTGCTATAGTTGTTCTCAAATAAGTCGGCATTGCGTTTGGAGATCCATAGCCCTAAATATTTGATCTTGGTTTCAACCTTGTATCCTGACTTTTCTTCTATTAACGTCTCCTCTAATTTTGTGATGTTCTTCATCAGTACAGCTGTCTTCCCTTTATTAACCAATTTGTTACACCTCCCTCTTTTTCTAGTTGCTAGATACTTCTCCAAATTCTTCCAGGTTTCTAGTTTCTCTCAGTTTCATTGAACTTTTTGGATAGGTAAGCACGAGGTCTGAGCTCGCCTGTTTCATCCCATAGCAGCAACACCCCACTCCATCGGCACCTTAGAAGCGTCACCCTGAACCATGAAGGTTTCTTCAGGATTGGGATGTTTGAGAATAGGTTCTGAAGTGAACAACTTTTAAGCTTCTCAAATGCCTTCTGGCATTGATCAGTCCACACAATCTTTTTGGGATCTCAAATTTTAAGGGGAGAAGCTCCCCACTGTAAAACACATTTCCTTCTGTAGCAAATAAAGGCTCCAATTCCATTGTTAATTTCAACTTGACTAGATCTTTCAAATCAATTGGATTTACCTACATGTTGATTTACCATTCAAGAGTTGGTTCAATCTGTCTACTGCAATTGAGACTAATCAATGGGATTCATGCCAACCACGCAATCCTATTGGTTAGTACCAACTAGAGTAGACTGATTGAATCAACTACTAAAATTTGAGTCTACATGTAGGTAAATCCCATTGGTTTAATTGCCCTGCCCTAGTTGGGACTACCTTAGGATTCAGGTCCCTAGAATTGTCCAGTTGAGCAATATCAGGGAACAAATTTTCTCATCATAAGGGATTTCTCTCTTCAAATGATAATTAGAAATAGTTATTGTACTTCACAGGTAAAAGAAAAATAATAGACTTGGCCTTAAGCTTCCTCATTTTATTTATGATTTCTGAAAGGATAGCTGAAAACAATGGAGCCTCTTTCAAGACTCCTCAAAAGTTCAATGTGAATGTGCTATTTTTGGCTGATGAAACGGAAGAAAAGCCACCTTGCCAACAACATCAAAACAGCCACAGACTTAGTCACAGTCTTGTTTGGAGGGCAATTTTCAAGTGGGGTGGATAATCTACCTCAAGGCACATTAATTTGGTTGTCATTCTTTATTTCTTTCAGCCTCAGGAATGTGGTGATTACTACCATACTAGCAAGAATTTGTTTATGCCAGAGATTTGCTTCTCAAAGACACTGGGAAATCCTCATTGTTCTAAAGAACAGCTTTTCTTCCTCCCAGCCTTCTGGGTGTTGTCATCCCTTTTTCTTCTTTAAAATCAACTTCAATTACATGCACTGCTATTATTGCTAGAGTGAGCAGACCTGCTGAGGTAGTGATGGTATGCTGGCTGGCTTTTGAAGTAGGCCACTAAGGAATGATATATGCTGATGATAAGACTGTTCTATCTCAGGTGTGTCTATCTTCTACTTTCATGGGGATTATTTAAACAAAGAAACCTGACTGTGCAGATAATCACCTTCACAAGCAAGGATAAAGTTTTTAAAGAAATAAAGAGTCGCCTTCTTTGGAGGGTTTTAAACAGAGGCTGGATGGCTACCTGTCAGGAATGATTTGATTATGTATTCCTGCATGACAGGCAGTTGGACTGGATGATCCTTGTGGTCTCTTCCAACTGTATGATTCTATGATTCTGTGGAAGAAAGCCAAACTACCAGGTTTGCGTGTCATGATCTAGTTCTATGTGTCTCAGACAGGAACTCTATGAATGCATTATAGCAAGGGTAGACATTATTTATTTATTTATTTATACCCCACTCTTCAGCCACAAGGCTATCAGAGCAGCTTACAAATTGTTTTAAGCAATAGCAGCTTACACATCTACACTGCATTAAGCAGTTTCCAATGTGTGTTAGCTAATTGCCCCCACAAGCTGGGTACTCATTTTACTGACCTACGAAAGGATGGAAGCCTGAGTGAACCTTGGAACCCACTGGAATCGAACTTGCAACATGGTGACTTGCAGTACTGCCATTTAACCACTGCACCACCATGGCTCTACCACCAGGGCAGACATAATGTGACTCAAGCTCTGAACTCAGCCCCTTGACCCTACTTGTGGCTCCCATAGCCCCACCACCACCTGTCCCCCTATGCCAATTTTTATATAAAATAGGTGTCTTTTTGGCCATTTCACCCCCCACCCACCCAAAACCATACATATAGTCCAAAAATACATGCCAAACCACCCCCACAAACACCCCCAAATCCTGTAATTACCCCAAAGATCCATTCCCTCTGCCATCCTTCTCGAAATGGAAGGAGGGAGTGATGTAACATCATTTCCTGTTGCCTTTTGAGAGGGCAAGTGCTCTGTGGCTAGTCCACAATGGGAATTGGTCCCTGACACCCCCCCACACACACACATAGTTGCCTACCCCTGTACTATAGTGACATCATGGTGGAAGAACAGGGAAACATCTGCAAGTGCAACATTCTGTGAAGAAAGCGAAGAAGACATTGGCTGGATTCTGGCTAGTGACATACATATGGAAACTCAAGGATAAGGACTGTCCTGGGCCCAGTGCTATTCAACATCTTTATCAATGACTTGGATGATGGAATTAGGGACATACTTACCAAATTTGCAGATGACAACAAATTACAAGGAGTAGCTAATACCCTAGAGGACAGGATCAGAATTCAAAATGACCTGGATAGACTGGAGAGCTGGGCCAAAGTTAACAAAATGAAATTCAATATGGAGAAATGTAAGGTACTGCACTTAGGGCGAAAAAATGAAATGCATAGATATAGGATGGGGGAGACCTGGCTGAATGAGACTATGTGTGAAAGGGATCTAGGAGTCCTAGTAGACCACAAGTTGAACATGAGTCAACAGTGTGATGCGGCAGCTAAAAAGGCCAATGCGATTTTGGGCTGTATCAATAGAAGTACAGTGTCTAGATCAAGGGAAGTAATAGTGCCACTCTAATCTGACTTGGTTGGGCCTCACCTAGTTCTCAGCCCCACAATTCAAAAAGGATATTCACAAATTGGAGTGTGTCCAGAGAAGGGTGACTAAAATGGTGAAAGGTCTGGAAACCATGCCTTATGAGGAAAGACTTAGGGAGCTGGGTATGTTTAGACTGGAAAAAAGATGGTTAAGGGGCTATATGATAGCCCTGTTTAAGTATTTGAAGGGGTGTCATATTGAGGATGGAGCAGGCTTGTTTTCTGCTGCTCCAGAGACTAGAACATGGAACAATGGATGCAAGCTCCAGGAACAGAGATTCCACCTCAACATTAGGAGGATCTTCCTGACAGTAAGAGCTGTTCGGCCGTGGAACACACACCCTCCGAGCGTGGTGGGGTCTCCTTCCTTGGAGGTCTTTAAACAGAGGCTGGATGGCCATCTGTCAGGGATGATTTGATTGTGTATTCCTACCCACTTTGACAGGAATAGTCTCAGTTGATCCTCGGTCATCTTACTTTCTCAACTTCCTTTAAAATGTCGCAGGTTCTCTCTTCTCCCCCTTTCCCTTTTGTTCTCAACTTACTTCAGTTGCTTAAAACTGAGTTCTAAGAGCAAAAATAGCTTGTACTCCAGTCATTCTTGGGGGGGGGTAAGGAGGGTGAGGATTCTTGCCCTTCCCAGGAGGCTCAGGTAAAGTCATACTGCTGCAGCCTCTCCTAGCTTGCATATTCTCCTTTATTAATACTTTTTGCCATCTAGACCACACTCTGATGTTGCTTGCCCATATATGTTGTGTTTTCATCTGCAAAATAATGGAGTGTGCTCAACCCTTGAGGCCCAAACATGTCCCTGGTGTCCCCAGGGGAAACTGCTACAACCAACAAGTAAACTGCTGGGCTTTCATACCTCTCTTTGGAACTGCTACAGACACAAAATAGTCATGGAAGGGAGATGCAGGTAACCGTGAAAGAAGGACTCCCACTCCTCCTCACTCCAATTCTATAGATAGAGGAAGAAGGTCATTAGGATGCAGCCCTTTTACACAAGTTGGCTCTAACTCGCCAGTCCCTAGGAATCCCGCCACTCATCCTGCCCTTGTTTTCCCAATTCCTGTCTTTTATACTACGTTGGGTTTCTGGGCACCCAGGTGATCCCAATATGGACTAGTGTGTTAATTTGTATTCAGTAGGCACGATTACTCCCTTATTCAGAGTTAGAGAAGACAGCCAGAGCCAGAGTTAACAAAATTAGTTTAACTTTATTTTCATTACATACAGATTGGTTGTTATTTTATCAGGTACCATTGCCTACCTCCAACTATAAGTAACATTCCACTAAGTTGTGTCTGACCCTTGTTTTTCAGAACACTTGAGCAGCCAGTAGACAATCACACCACACTGATTCTCACAATTCACTCATCCAGTGACTCTATCAGCTCCCAATTTTCAACTCTCAACTGATCATTCTCTCTTCTCCCCCCAGAGCCAAGTCTTTCTTTTTCTAACATTCCATTCCCCACAGCCCTTCCTTCACAGCCTCTCTGGGACATGATTGGCTGTCATGAAGACAGACATCTTTCATTTTCCCTCTCTTCCCTGCAAACTAGAACACTGTTCTGAGTCCTCCCACCCATTATGTGGCTGTATCAGCACCCCTCAGAGCTTGGCTGTGGCCAGAAGTGATAGTTGTGGAACTGTTGGCTTGGAGTGTCACACTCCAAACCCATGATTAGGGATGGCCTTTCTCTGCCTTCCTTCACTTCTGCTGTGTGACTTGGGAAAAATTACAAACTCTGGTATAATGAAACAGCACGATTCCAGCTTCCATTGGATAGCCTTCAAAGACATAGCAGAGTTAGTCTCTTGAAGAATAAATTAATATAATGGAATCCTGTTGCACCTTTGAGACTAACCAAGAAGAAGAAAATTTAAGCACAAGCTTCCATGGGTTCCAGTCTGCTTCTTCAGATACAATTGATGAAATGGATTCAAGTCTATGAAAGTTTGTGCTAGAAATGTCTTCTCAGTCTCAAAGGCACTACAGGTTCCTTAAGCATCCATCTGGCTTTACTTTCTCCCTTACTTTAAAAAAAGTATCTCAAGAACTGTCTTTGTAGAAATGAGTGAGTGTTTTCCTTTCAGTTCCTCTTTGCCCAAGGACTTTATCAGACGTGGGGAAACATGACACAAAACTGCATCCCAAACTGTGTCAGAAGAACAGGACAAGAACAGAAAGGGCAACATGATCAGATGCCAGCATCCTCAGCCATTCCAGGGGCGTAGCATGGGTGTGAGTAAAGCATTCCTTTTTTGAAATATTTTGGGGATATACTTTGCAGAAACCCTTTGGTTCAAAATCAGGCAATGAAATTGAAAATGAAATCCCTTGTCATCTTCTATGTATAGTCATACCTCTGCATTTGCATGTTAAGCATTCATGAATTTGATTATTTGTGAATTACTGTATTTGCTTCACAAAAGAGTCTGGAGCAATAAACACCTGAGGCAAAGCACAAAAATCAGTGTGTATAGAGCCATCGTACTGTCTATCCTCCTTTATGGATCTGAAACATGGGTCACCTATCGCCACCACCTACGACTCCTCGAGCGCTTTCATCAGCGCTGTCTACGCACAATCCTAAATATACACTGGACTGACTATGTGACGAATGTTGCTGTCCTTGAACAAGCAGGGATCACCAGCATTGAGGCCATGATATTGAGAACACAGCTGCGCTGGGCAGGGCACGTTTCTAGGATGGAGGACCATCGCCTCCCAAAAATACTACTCTACGGTGAACTCGCCACGGGTCAGCGTAAGAGGGGCGCTCCAAAAAAGCGATACAAAGACTCCCTGAAACAACATCTCAGGCTTGGCCAAATTGATCACCAACAGTGGTCCGCCCTGGCCTCACATCGGGAGGCATGGAGACGCAATATCCACAATGCTGCAGCCTTATTTGAGAACTCACGACGAACAAGTCTTGAAGAGAAACGACAACGCAGAAAGAATCACAACCCAAAAACATCACCCAAGGAGTCCTTCTGCTGCGCTTTTTGCAACCGGACTTGTTTATCTCGGATTGGCCTTTTTAGTCATCAGCGCGCTTGCAGAAGGCGCGGGATGAGTCCTTCCTGAATCTTCGTTTGCGAAGAAAAGCCAGAGAGAGAGAGAGAGAGAGAGAGGGACTGTATTTGCCACTGCCTCTGCTGCTGCCGTGTATGTGACACCCCCCCCCCAAATGTTCTCTCTAGGCATTACTAGGTCCTCCAGCATGAGTCTATGGTCAGCTTCTGCTGGAACGTAGCCATGGTATTGCACTGGAGGACATAAAGATACCCAGAGAAGTGCTCTCTCATGTTAAAACAAACAAACAAACATAGTTAAGGACCTGGAACAGATCCCCTGCACAATAGATGGGTCTGTATTCATGGCTTTTCCACTTTCATGGGGATTCTGCACCTGTAACCCCTGCAAAAGTTCAGGACTGTCTGTATATATAAAGACACTGGCCCATTGTGGCATCTATCCATGATAACAGTAAGAGTTGTTTGACAGTGGAACATGCTGTGGAGTGTGGTGGAATCTTCTTCTTTGGAGGTTTTTAAACTGAGGGGATTATCAGATGAGCTTCTAAAAACATTATTCCCACTATATTTTAAAGCATAAGTACCTTTCCATAATAACATTTCTTATCACATGCTGTTGTAATCACAAGAAAGAGCCACCCTAGAATTTCAGCCACACAACTGCTCTCACTGTTTACTTCCATGTTTTCGCATGGGTGAAACTTTGGCAGTTCTTGCAAGAAAACACAAGCACACTTAAAAGTCTAAGAACACCTAAATTAACAAGTAAAATGAACACACAAGCACTGAAACACACTTAAAAACTTACCAGTAAAATGCGGAGGTTCATAAAAAAAGCATCCCATACCTACCTTTCACATTCTCCCTCGGAGGTGTTCTGGCAGGGACCACACATTGATGCTAAAATCACGCCTGCAGAACAGAACACGGTTTCACATACAAACAGTACCTGAAAAAAACCACCATGGGAGAATAATTGGCAGCTTTCACCTGACAATAAAAAAAGAACACCTTCTGCACAGTAGCAGAACATGAGAGGACCATGTCGTGTGGTAGGGAAGTCCTTTTACAGTTTCCTGACATCATTATAATGCCATATTTGCTGTGTCTGATAATCTCCAGAGGCTGGATGACCATCTGTCAGGTGTGCAGATTGTCTATATGGGGTTGGACTGGGTAGTCCTTTCAACTCTATGCTTCTATACCTTATATTTGAGATTACATATGCACTGAACACATTAGTGTTGGGAAACCTCTATTAGTGCAGTTCCTGGCAGCCTCCCTTAGGATGCAGGTGGATCTGCAAAAAAGATTGCACTGGTTTCTGCAACTTGTATATATTTTACAAATATTCAAGAGTTCTTTCAGTTTCCTATGCTATGCCAAAACCCATCTTTGTGACCAATGGGAGTCTAAGACAGCAACTCTTCCAACACTTCATTCTTTACCATCATGGAGCCTAGAAACTTGTTTCAAAAGTGAAACCAGAAAGTGGAATTAGGTATACAAAGTTAAATTCTGTATTCCCATAGCATTGCACTACACACACATATATGGATGTACTGTCTGGGATTCTGCTGATTAGTCTGAATTATGATAAATTCAATGAATTAATTTTCAAAGGACGAGTCAACACATGGATATATCTCTTTCATTCTTTTACTCTATTTTAGTTGGAACCAACCATTTAGGCCACAGAGTAAATTTACAGTGAACCCTCCATATCTGTGGATTGAGCTGGGTATGTTTAGCCTGGAAAAAAGACGGTTAAGAGGCGATATGATAGCCCTGTTTAAGTATTTGAAGGGATGTCATGCTGAGGATGGAGCAGGCTTGTTTTCTGCTGCTCCAGAGACTGGAACACGGAGTAATGGGTGCAAGCTCCAGGAACAGAGATTCCACCTCAACATGAGGAGGAACTTTTTGACAGTAAGAGCTGTTCGGCAGTGGAACACACTCCCTCGGAGCGTGGTGGGGTCTCCTTCCTTGGAGGTCTTTAAACAGAGGCTGGATGGCCATCTGTCGGGGATGCTTTGATTGTGATTTCCTGCATGGCAGGGGGGTTGGACTGGATGGCCCTCGTGGTCTCTTCCAACTCTGCAATTCAATTCTATGATTCAACTGCAATGCCTAATCATGCCCCATCCCTAAAATGTTGTTGACATTCACACGGATGCAATGATGCATCATGCACACCTCACTGCCATCTAATAATATGGGATGTGGCTATCTGTGTTTTTTGGCATTCACAGAGAGTTCCAAAACAGAAATGCCATGGATACAGAAGGCCCACTGTATATGACTGGACCCTTGAAACCATAAGCATGACCAAAAGATGGATAACAACAAGCAGTAGGGACTTCATGTATCTCTGTGTGTTTTCCCCAGTTCTCACAACTCATTTCAAAGACACACTATTCTTTCCATCCTTTATGTTGCACATTTTTTTTATGATTATCTTCCTACAGAACAATATTTCCCAAAACCTACAGCTGTCCATATTCTATCACTGTCCCTTTAACAGAGCCTCATTGGGGGTCCTTCATGGATTTTCAACACAACTGCAACAACATCCCCCATCATTAATAGCTGACAGCTGGGTTTACTTTGGCTAGGATGCTTAAACCAAGAGGTTGATTACACGGCAAAAATTATCCAGGAAGAAATCCACGGCAAGAATTATTCAAGAATCATCAGGGCAGACTTACACTATTTGGAAAGGGGACTAGCAAAAAAACTCCCAAAATATGTGACTTTCCATCCCACTATTTGCCGTGGGTTTTTTAAAAAATCACGGAAGCATTCGGATGATCGATGTTGTGAACATTTCGTAAAAGATATCTCCGATTTGCTGATGCCCAGAAATACAGGTGGGCAGGGGCTGGCACAGAGGAGGGATCAGGACCCCTTACCCATGGTTTTGAAATGCCCATATGCAGCAGCCATTTCCTATCTACAGCTTTTGCTGAAAGGGTTCCACTTTCCTTTACCCACTCACCTGTATTGATATAATGGAAGTGGAAACCCCAATATGTCCAACGAAAGGTGGACAGGGCATCTCTTGGTCTCATGAAGAGACCCTGGACTTGCTGTCTATATGGGGTAAGGAAAAGATCCAGGTCCAACTGCGAGAGTGCCACTGAAATATTGATTTATTTGAAAAAATTGCAGCAGAGATGCAGTGCAAGGGACATGATCAGAATGCAGAAGAATGTCATATGAGGAGCAAGACAATGTGCAAAAGTTACCACAAGGTGATCAACCACAACTCCAAAAGTGGAAACAACATGACAACTATGCCATTTTTTGCAGAGCTGCATGCAATATTGGGCAGTGATGCTAACTATCAGCCCAGACTTCTGGCAAGAAGCATTGATATCCACCGGGTTACCATAGGGTCTGTGCCTGCCCATGCCCAAACTCTTTCTCAGCCAGTTCAAACAGTCGTGGAGGACAGTACAGGTCATAGATCACCTGTCCTGTTTGGATCAAAGGAAGGCAAGAAATTTCTTTATTCAATATTGTGCATTTGTAATTTTTTTCTGTTTATGTTGACATAAACAGAACACATTAACATTGAAAGAACACATTAACTTCCATGTGATTTTTTCCCCCTGATTTGCAAGCATGAAAGACTTTCCAAAAGCCTTTTTTTCCATAGTTTCACTGGTTGTCCACTGATAGTGGATACTCCAGTAGACTTGCAAAGCATTAATGATGTTGGTCAGTGAACTTCCAGTTAGCACTATCAAGCTAGATAAGCCTGTGTGGCTGTCTCAGATGTACTGGATGGCCCTCGTGGTCTCTTCCAACTCTGCAATTCTATGATTCTATGATTCTATGATTCTATGAAGGCGGATGACTGGCCTGGTGCAGATGAAGATGGGAAATCATCAGGAGGAGCTTCAATTTGTGATAGGGCCAGGCTTGGTCCCCGCCACAGTAATGGGCTTAAACTGGTTGAAATTTCACAATCCCACTATATACTGGGTAAAGGAGACTGTGACTTTTACAGACCCCACGTGTGTGCGGGAACACAGAGTGTGTGAGGCTTCACTGGGGGGAATCCATCAAGAGACCAAGCCTCAGAAGTTTAAGGTCGCAATGGTAGAAGGGGAAGTGAAAGAGTTATGGGTGGAGTATAAACAGTGGCAGTATGTGTTTGAAGAGAAGGAATGTGACATTCTACCCCCCCCCCCGGCTGTTTGACTGTGCAATTGAGAGGCGGGGCTACCCAAACCTAAGATTTACTCCATGATGGAGATGGATGCCCTCTGGGAGTTCATAGATAAAAACTTGGCCCAGGGGTTCATCAGACATATGACCTCCCCCTTGGGGGCCCTGGGGTTGTTCAGATGCAGACACGATCCTTCCCTCCATCTCTGTATTGATTACAGATCCTTAAATGCTATCAGTGTGACAAATCAGTACCCCCTCCCTTAATGAAAGATATCCTGGCTTATTTAGCCAAAGGGAAGATATTCACCAAGCTGGACTTGCGGGAGGCCTATTATAGGGTGTGAATTAGAGAGGGGGATGAGTGGAAAATGCTTTTAATTGCCAGCTAGGGACATTTGAATTCCTCGTAATGCCATTTGGACTAAGCGGGGCCCCGGTGTGTTCTAGAACTTGATTAATGATGTGCTTACACAGTGTTTGTACAAAGGGGTACTGGTGTATTTGGATGATGTGCTTGTTTATTCTGAGTACTACATGTCCCATGTTAAGCTGGTGAAGAAAGTGCTTAGTAAACTGGGGGAGAATCATTTATATGCCAAAATGTCAAAATGTGAATTCCATCAAAGCTGCTTGGATTATTTGGAGTACTGCATCTCTAGTGGGGGGGTGTTCAAATGGACCCTGAGAAGGTTAAGGGAGTCCTTGCATGGGAGGCCCACAGGACCAGGAAGTAGCTTCAAAGCTTACTAGGGTTTGCTAACTTTTACCGGTCCTTTATCCCTGACTTTGCTGAGGTTGCCTTGCCCTTGACTGACCTGTTGAAAACCAAGGGTGTAGGGGGGAAGAAACGAACTGGGAAGGGGAAGGAAGGGAAGCCTCCCCAAAAGATTGCATGGACTGACCACTGCCAAAGGGCATTTGACAAGCTGAAGAAGCTTTTCACCTCTGAGCCTATCCTTAAGCACCCCGACCCCGAATGACCTTTTGTGGTTCAGGTTGACACCTCTGACGTGGTGATGGGGGGTGTTGTTACAGCGGGATGAAGGGGTGGAGCTCAGACCCTGTGTATATCTGTCAAAGAATTTCAATGAAACTGAACGAAATTGGCCAGTGTGGGAGAAAAGGCAGGGGTGATCAAATTGGCCTTAGAAATTTGGCTCCATCTGCTGGAAGGATCCTCCCACCCTTTTGAGGTTTGGACAGATCACAAACACTTGGAGGCTTTGAAAACCCCACGGCACTTGAACCCTAAAGAAATTGGGTGGGCCAGTTTCTTTTACTGGTTCAAATTCACCCTGAAGTTTCTGCTGGGAAAGAAGAATTTCTTAGCTGACACTTTGTCCACGCTCCCTCAACATGACAGTCAGTGGAAGGAGGCGATAGACATGGTTTTCACCCCCTACCATTTGGGATTGGCAGTTCTCACATGCAGCCAAGCCAAACATCAGGAGACCACTGCCGGCCCCTCTTCGGGCCTGGAGCATGGCCTAGCGGGAGAGCCTGACAGGCCACCCGCAAAGGACACAGCCCCAACTGTGGTGTCAGCCCCATCATCCCTGGAGACTTCCCCTCTCATCACAGAGGACATTGGGGGTAGGTGGGGGGCTCAGATGGCAGCCCCTCTGTCCCATGACCCCTGGTTCCTTTCTCACAAAAGGGAAGTAATACTGTGAGGAGTTTTGGCTTAGAAGAGGGAACGCATGTATGTCCCCAAGGCTATGAGAACTGCCATCCCTAAACAATGCCATGATGTGAAGAGTGCAGCTCACTTTGGGTATGTGAAAACATTAGACTTAACATGATGGCAATTCTGGTGGCCCAAAATGTGAAAGGAAGTGGAGGAGTATGTAAAAGTGCGGTGTGCAGTGGCAAAAAGAGCCGGTGGAAAACCCAAAGGCTTGCTGTTACCATTACCGACCCCCACTAAGCCCTGGGAGGTCATTAGTATGGACTTCATTGTTGAGTTGCCAGAGAGTAAGAAAAAGACAGTTATTCGGGTGGTAACTGACCTGTTTTTAAAAGCAAGCTCACTTTGTGGCCTGCAAGAAACTCCCGACCGCCCCCCAGCTGGCTAAGCTATTTGTACAACACATCTATAGGCTACATGGCATTCCTGCCAAGATCATCTTTGATAGGGGAGCTCAATTCACCTCCCAGTTCTGGAAAGCGTTTAGAAGACTGTTAGGAATTGAGCTGGGGATGAGCAGCTCCCATCATCCACAAAGTGATGGCCAAACTGAACATTTGAACCAATTTTTGGAACAGTATTTAAGGTGTTATGTCAACTTCCAGCAGTCTGATTGGGTTGACCTTTGCAGAGGTGGCATACAATGCCATACACCAAAGTACAGGCTTGTCCCCATTTAAAATTGTTTCAGGACAGGACTTTGACCTTCTATCTTTGAGTTAATGATAGAAGTACATCACAGGGACAAAAAGGAACGTGATCATTTGTCATGCTCACCATCTTTAAAAAAAAAAACAGAAAAAACACCATGCGTGTAGACAGTAAATCTGAGACACTTTACTATCCAGGACAAAGTGAGTACAGTACAAGACAGATTCGAGATTTTGATTTTTGGCATCCTCTTGGACTGAAACCTGCTGTGTAGCTCAGCCCCAAGAAGATTCTATAGCTCAGGGCCATCCCTGCAATGTGTGTTCTTCCAGATAGTGCTAGACTACAAATTCCATCAGTCCTAGCTAGAATTGTCCATGGTTTGGCTGATGGAGCCTAGAAACAATCTAACACCATCTAGAAGTCATGTGCACACAATTTTTGTTCCTACAGGGCTTAACTTAACCCTTTCCCTTAATAGCCTGAGTTAACGAGTTGTGTGGAATAGAAAAGCTCCTATAAGAATGGTGGGACAGAAATCTTTATGGATTTCTTTATCATAGTTAAGAAGGAATACAATTGTCCCTTCATATTCACTGGGGTTTGGTTCCAGGATCCCCCATGAATACCAAAATCTGTGACTTACTGAAGTCCCATTATATGCAATGACATAGCAAAATGGTGTCCCTTATATAAAATGGCAAAATCAATGTTTGCTCTTTGGATTATTATTCTTTAAAGAATATTTTCAAGCCGTGAATTCTTAAATCAGTGGATACGGAGGGACAACTGTAATTTTGCCATTTTTCTCTTTGTTGTGAGGAAGTTCTTGAAAAATGCAGTTGCTGAAGACTGTACAGTTCCTTTGATCTGTCTCAATGACTCCCCAAGGCATTCAGTAGCAATCTTTCAGGCTCTTCTTCCTAGAGACTTATTTTTTGTTATTGTTCCCACTTTGAACTAAGTTTACAAGATGAATAATAGTCATTTGTTCATTCATGGAGACTCCACTGTGCCGGGGAGGCTTTTGGACCAGCTTTCAAATGCAATCTTGATGCTTAAAAAGAAAATAAGTGGAATGCACTGCTTCAGAGTGTGGTGGAGACACCTTCTTTGGAGGTTTTTAAACAGAGGCTGGATAGCTATCTGTCAGGAATGATTT
Source organism: Gambelia wislizenii (assembly GCA_030847615.1). Lineage (NCBI taxonomy): Eukaryota > Metazoa > Chordata > Lepidosauria > Squamata > Crotaphytidae > Gambelia > Gambelia wislizenii. The sequence continues at coordinate 7,326,442 of JAUMIR010000015.1, read as the reverse complement.
GATTGTGTATTCCTGCATGGCAGGGGGTTGGACTGGGTGGCCCTTGTGGTCTCTTCCAACTCTATGATTCTATTATTCTAAGGCAGATGAAGACCTTCATTCAAGGATAATAGAGAATCCAGATAAAACAGTTGCCCCCAAGCCAGTTGGGAAGAAAGATGGAGCACATAGGAACAGGTAGTTTTCAAAGCTCATGACTGCTGAGATCAGCAACAGTGTGCACAGGGACACAGCTGTATTTTCTCAATACAATTAGAAAGGATACCAGAGGGTGGAGCAGCAGTAATGTCCTATATTAAACCCAAGTATAAAGAGATGGCTGATTGTTGTAAATAGGAGGCAGACAATTAAAGCAATTTGAGAAGAACATGATGCAAGCAGGAAAATTGGAACCACATGAGCAGAAGGTGTTTCCTGGCCTGGAGGCATTGGAACGAATTGTATAAGAGCTCTCCCGCCTCTCCACTTCTCCAGCTATACCTACAGAACCTTGTGAAGAATCAGGTAAGGTCCGTTTGCGTGAAAGATAGACTTGTGCAGCTCTTGAGATATCAGCTTGGGGAGGAGTGCTTTCCTCTCTGTTAAGAACACCAGTCTATCATTTTGATTCAAAATGGGTTGATTTTGACCCATTAGGTTGAAAGAGGATTATTCATAAGAAAGTGTGTGTAGGAAGCCAGATCTGTTGTGTCACTATGGCTGGTCACACCCCTATCCCCAATGGTGTCACTTGGTGCAGTTTGGCCTCTCCACGCTGTCCTAATGGGAAAGATTTAAATCTGAAGTTGGAAATATGCAAACACCCAACTAGATTAGACCTACAAATTGTAAGGGGGCAATTGTTTGCTGAATTTCTTCTAGAAGGAAGCAACAAGTAATTTTTAGCAGTTTGCTTCTTGGTGCAATAAAATCTTTGAAAACTGTACCATTCTTTTTTAGATTATTGACAATGTAGGACTTAGTCTTAGCAAAATTCACAGGTAGTATTTTTGCAGAGAGAAAAAACATTTTGTGCACAAGAAACAACACTGTGCAGAAATAGTACGTTCCTCTGGAGGGAATGCTGTTTTCTACACAATATAACCACATGCCAATTTTGTGTAAAATAAGTCCGGGTGTGCAAAGATTCTTGTTAGTCCAGGATTCATCTTGTCAGAGTTCTTGAATCTCAAAGAAACACATTTTTTCAACTGTTTCATAAATATTTTTTAAAAATATTCTTCCTATCCCTAATAAACCTAGGGAATGACTCACCAACCCAAAATTGATTCAATGAGTCTACTCCTGTTGGGACTAATCAACAGGATTCAGACAAGTTTTTTCTTTTGGCAATAAAAAAAATTCAATGTGTTATCAAGACACAATAAAATATGTGTGTGAAGGGAGAAGGAAGGCTTTGGAATGAAAGGAAGAATGCAGAAAATTGGGAGTCATATTTATGTTAGGGTGTGTTCCCTCCAGCAAGAAGTCTACATGGTTACAAAGTGTTTTTCAAGTGTAATGACAGTTTTAGTTGTGAATGTGTATTTAAGGAACTACAGCTCTGAGTAACGCAGGCTAAAAAGAAATTTTGCATTGATGGGGTTGGGGACATGGAAAAGACAAAGAACTTTCAATGGAGTGAAAAGAACAGATGGAAGCAAGGAGGACTCTGCTAATTAGATCCAGATAAAATATTAGATGATATTGTCATCCATTAAGTAGGCCTTGCTTAGCACTCTTAGGGCTGTCTAAACAGTGAAAATAACTTTCATGGAATTTGTTGAGAATACGACCTGTCTAAATGGGATCCCACATCAATCCACAGGATTAGGAAGGAGGGGTGCCCAAACCGGCAAAAACTGTGCTGTCTTTGCGGCTTTTCCCATAGTTTAAAAAAGAACTATGAGGGGAATGTGCATTCCTGCTCCTTAGGACAAGCACATCTGCTTTGAATCACTTTCCCATATGAGGGGAAGCTCAAAGCTGGTTGGCTGGGTGAGCACAGGGACAAGGCTTGCTAACAGGGCAAGCACCCGTTGCTGCCATGTTAGACTTTCACCTTAGCGAGCGATCGCTAAGGTGATAAAACAGGATGGGGTTTTTTTTGTTTTGCTTCCTTTTAACTCGAAAAAATCACTCTATCACTCCAGCTCACCTTAGACAACGGGGTTTTTTTAAAAACTGCGACAGCAATGAAGTACTAATGCAAGTAAATCACTTGAGCCCACCATCTGGCATCCAAAGCTTATGGGGGTTTCTGGGGCCAAAACCACCATTAAGAGAAGTTGCTGCTGCTTGAAAATGCCATTTCTGTGAGGTACTGTGCCCCCCCCCCAGTATAGACAGGGCTTTAATTAGATTCTGCCCCCAGCAGAATTCTTGGAGAGATAGTCATCTAGCTGAAACTTTCCCAACTTTTGTCTAAAGTGAAATGTCTGCAAAAACATATAGGCTCTTTTGTGGGAGAAATATTCCAGGAATTGCAATGGAGCAAAGGCACTGGGAGGGGGGATGATGCTAATGCTCAGTAAAGTGGAAGGCAGTAGGAAAAGAGGTGGACTGATTTAGTTAATGAAGCCACAGCCCTAAGCTTGCAAAACCTGAGCAGGGCTATTGGTTCTGGGAGAGGTCTCATTCTTCGGTTCATCATAAATTGATCATAAATTGATGCTCAGTTGATAGCATGTAACAACAAAATAAGTATTTGAAGGGGGTGAGGAATATAAATTAAGTGCTTCAAGCAGGGGAGCTATTACACTACACAATTATAGCACTTTGATTCCACTTTAACTGCTATGGTTCGATCCTATTGAACCCTGCCATTTGCAACTTGGAGAAGAACTCTCAGCTGGAGAAATCTAATGTATCCCCAAAACCTCAGGATTCCATAGCATGCAACCATGGCAGTTAAAGCAGAATTATGGTGCTATAATTCTGTATGGTGAAAAGATATAGAGTGCTTACTACACTAGTGGTTGCAACTTTTGAAGACTGTTCTGTCATTGAGAGGAAAGCAGACCTATTTATCCAATCGCTCATGCCCCCCACCATCATAGCTGCATCACTCAACATCAATTTTTATCTGGCTCTTGCCACATATGTTTGTGTATTTAATCTGTGATATCACACCATCAGGCTGCCAGCCAGTGTGTCCTGTATGCCTGTTTATTAGCAAGTCTGTGCCATTCAGAGATGTGAAGCATACAAAAAAAAAAGTCTTGTTCTCAGTGAGAATGTTGAAAAATCACGAGCTTCCCCAAGACATCTTGCCTCTGACACAAGGACAACAAAACATGTGGTTTGCTTTTCATGAGCTTTGGGTACTTTCCATTAAATTATCTCAGTACAAAACTGTTGGCCCACATTTGATTTGTTAGTCCACTAAAGTAAACTGATAGACTCAATTGCTGAATTATGAGTCGATACATAGGTAAATCCAATTCATTCAGTGGGTCTACTCTAGTTGCAGCTAACTAATAGCATTCAGGTTTTTGTCTTCTTCCCTTCATAAAGGAAAACATGCAGTAGAGATATACAGCATGCTCACAAATTTTCTTGTCCTCAATGATGCAAGACACACAGAAATACCACTGAGAGAAAGTCCACCTCCCTGAAATTTTTCATTTTGTCAAAAATTCATTTGTGGAAAAAATATTTTTGTGTAAAAAAACTTATGGGAGGTTTTTGCTTAGAAAACATTGCATTTTGCACCAACTTACTAACAACAAAAACAAAAACAAATTCACACAAAAAAATCCTAAGTCATGAAAAAGTGTCCAAAATAAATCAGCAAACTATCTCACAATTTTACCCCAATAGGCACAAACAATTGAAATAATTATTCTTGTGTGAGAGAATGAAATAATCAAATGTATGCACACAGCAAGTAGAGAAGTGTTGGTTAACTGACTAATTTTTTTTTACAGGTAACATAAGTGATATTTCTAATGTTTAGAAGCCCATGTAACATGGCAGTGGCAATTGTTGTTTAGTTACAAAACATGTACAACCAGGGGCCCATTTACATGGCAAAAAAAAAACCTGAGAAGAATTTGTGTCAAAACCTAGTAGTTCACACACATCATGGGCTATTTAGAAGGAGGAGTAGCAAAAAGCCCAGTTAACCCATGACTTTCCATCCCTTTATTTTTCAGGAACTTTTTTGGAAAGTCTGAGACAACCCATGCTATTGGTCGTCTAAACAATCAGGAACCATCCCGGGAAATGAGATGATTTCTGATTGGTCAGACATTGGAGGGGGCGGGCTTGCAAGGGAAGCCTTGCAATTCTTCATTGGCCATTTTGGTATGCCCCTATGTAGGGTCCTCTGCTGGCTCCAACGCAGCCAGCTGAGAGCCAGGTGAGGTCTCTCCCCTCCCCAGAGCTTTCTCCTGGCTCACCGCTGGCTGCAGATGCTTCTTCCACTGGGGGACTGTTCCCTCAGTGAAAAAAGCTGTCATAGTCAGCAGTGAGGTGGGTGAGTGCTGAGCAGGCCAACCACCACCCATGTGGCTACGGAGAAGCCCCCCTCCCTGCACGGCTACTCCCTCCCACCCTAACTGCTGCTTGAGGTGGGGAGTGGCTTTTCCATGACTGACCGTGGCTTTTCCCTCCAGCCCTCTATACAGTCACAAAGAAGCCACCCCCCCACCATCTGCAGTGGCAAAGGCGGGAGGGAATAGCCATGTGGGGCAAGGGGGGTCTTCTCCATGACTGTCAGTTATGGAGAAACCACCTCCACCCCACACAGCAGTGAGGGTGGGAGGGAGAAGCCACACAGGTGGAGGGAGGCTTCTCCATGACTGTCAGTCTTGGAGAAGCCACCCCCTGCCTCGCACAGTGGGAAGGGTGGGAGGGAATAGCCACAAGGGGTCATGGGGGATTCTCCATGACTGTCAGTCTTGGAGAAGCCACCCCCACCTTGTGCAGCAGTGAGGGCAGGAGGGAGAAGCCATGTGGGGTGGGGGGACTTCTCCATGATTGACAGTCACATAGAAGCCATCCCCCACCTCACACAGCAGCAAGGGCGGGAGGGAGAAGTTGCGTGGGGCAAGGGGGCTTCTCCATGACTGTCAGTCACGGAGAAGCCACCCCCTGCCTTGCGCAGCAGTGAGGTCAGGAAGGAGAAGCCATGGGGGTGGGGACACTTCTCTATGACTGACTGTCACGGAGAAGCCATTCCCCACCTCACACAGTGGTGAGGGAGGGAGGGAGAACCCTCGTGGGGTGAAGGAAGCTTCTCTGTGACTATAAGTCATGGAGAAACCACCCCCACCTCATGCAGAGGCAAGCGCAGGAAGGAGAAGCCATGTGGGCTGGGGGGGGGTTCTCTGTGACTGTCAGTCATGGAGAAACTACCTCCTGCCTTGTGCAGCGGTGAGGGCGGGAGGGAGAAGCCATGTGGGGCAGGTGGATGTTCTCCGCAGAGGCAAGTGTAGCTGTGGCGGGCAGGGGTGGTTCTCCAAGACTGACCATACCAAAAGTGGCAGATCCAGACTTGCCAGTCTTCCCTTGCAAGCCAGTCCCCTCCAAAGTCTGACCAATCAAAATATAGCTCTGCTGTGTGCCCCTTTCCTGGGATGGAGGTACGTGTAAAGAACAAATCCAAAAAACTGAGACTTCTGCTACCGTGACAAATCATACAAACAGTATGGAAGTGATTCGAGATCTCCAGATCTCGCTTCTCCCCAGGATAAAAGCTGGCATGTAACTGAGCCCAAGGAGTCTAGTTACAGGAGGGGGGGATGAAGGCACTGCCCTCCAAAACAAATTTTGACACACACACCCATACATTTCCCTTCTGTCCTCACATTTTGACCATTGCAGTAACAGAGAAATTCAATTGAATATTTAGAAATAAAGTTCAGATGTCTGGAGAAAAGGCAGGCAAAGTGATTAAGAGAAGAGGAGCACAAGTAAAAGAAGTTGAAGTCTGAACAATTATTAGTGTTTCACTCTCTGAAATGCTGGAAATTTAGGAACGGGAGGAAAATTTCATTGGGGGACAGAATTTTTATTTGGGTGAGTCCCTGTCCTCAATTTCCCCCATCCCCACCCCAGCTGTACCCCTAGAACTCTCCTCATAAATAGAAAAAAATCTCTTGAGAAGAGCAAAGAGCATCTCACCCTATTCCAGGTGAGGAGGAAATTTTTATTCTTTATCATTCTTAGACATGAGAACAAGACAAACAAGGATTTCCATCTTAAGTCCAATTATATTCAATGACATTCACTTCCTAGTAATTGGGTTGTGGATGGAAACCTAGGACCCGACTAAACCGTGAAAATACCCCTCATGGAATTCACTGGGAATCCTACCTGTCTAAATGGGATCCAGCACCAATCCCAAAATGGCAAAAACAACAGGGTAAAAGCCTTCACAGATTTTCACGTACTTTTTCAAAAACTGGGAGGGGGGGTGCACATTCCTGCTCATTTGGACTATTGAACAACAAAAAAAATTGAAGGGAGGCACAAAGCAGGTTGGCTGGGCAAGAGTGGGGGCAGGTCTTGCTAGCAGGGCAAGTGCCCGCTGCTGCTATATTGGGTTTTCGCCTTAGCAATCACTCGCTAAGGCAGTAAAACAGGATGAATATTTTCTGTTTTGCTCCCCTATAAAATTGTAAAATTGCTCTCTTGCATCAGTGCACCTTGGGATTAGTTTAAAAAAAGGTGGCGGTGAAGAACAAACATGAGTAAATCACTGCCATCAGGAATGTGAGGCTTATGGGGGCTTCCGAGGCCAGAAAAACCATTTAGATATGTCACTGCTGCTGCGAGATGTCAATACTACAAGGTACTTGATGCGCCCCTTAATTAGATCTTGAAAAGTGAATTTAAAGAATTAATATAATAGGCCTTAGCAGTAACATGCTGTCACACCTGTTATAGACAGAGTCAGCATGTTTTCGTTCTTTTAAAATTATCTTTTTGTGTTTTGACCTCAGTATATGAATGGCAGTGAATGAGAAGGATACGGGCCATTCTGTCCCCTCCTGAACACCCATAGACTGCACCATTGCTCCTGGCACAACAGGAAGTGATGAGATGTCATTTCTAGTTCTGGGATTCAGCCTAAAATTTGCCACATTTCAAAGTCTGGAAGCTATTCCCTAGGAGGAGTGGCTTAGGGAGCTGAGTATGTTTAGCCTGGAGAAGAGAAGGTTAAGAGGGGACATGATAGCCATGTTTAAATATTTGCAGGGATGTCATACTGAGGATGGGGCAAGCTTGTTTTCTGCGGCTCCAGAGACGAGGACACGGAGCAATGGACTCAAACGACAGGAAAAGCGATTCCACATAAACATTAGGAAGAACTTCCTGACAGTAAGAGCTGTTCGGAAGTGGAATGTGCTGCCTCATAATGTGGTGGAATTTCCTTTTTTTGAAAGTTTTTAAACAGAGGCCAGATGGCCATCTGTCAGGAGTGTTTTGATTGTGTGTTCCTGCAGGGCAGGGGTTGGATTAGATGGCCTTTGTGTTTTTTTCCAACTCTATGAGTCTATGATTCTATGTTTTGGGGGGGGATATGGTACAGGGAGAGAGCTAGTGGACCCAAGCCAACACATTTTTGTGGTGACTTATATCATTTTGGTGAAATCATTTAGGCAAACATCCTTATTTTTACAGTGCTGTATGTCACTTTGAGTCCTCTACTGGGAGAAAGGTGGGATACAAATTAAATAAATAAACATTTTAATTCTGTTTTGGGAAGGGGAAGATCAGTATACACAGATAATAATTGTGGATCAGATATGAGACACCCATAGTTAAATGTCTCTGCTCTTCCCTGTACACAAGATAGCTAGGATAATACAATTTGTTTTACCTACTTATTCATCATTTACATTGAGCTCAAAATACTTTTGCTGGTTGGTGGTTTTCATACCATGAAGGAAGTGAATCTATACTGAGTTTTAGTCCAGAACTATTATGCAATTCTCCAAGATTCTGAGCCTCATTACCAAAACAGTACCCTGGACAGCTCCTATAAAGTTCAGATTAAACTCCAATGTAGATTCACTTCCTCACTGATATAGGACCTACCTGCTACCACAGCAAAGTACTTGCAATGTATTCAAGCTTTATTGATCTTCAGCCCAGGAACCCTAAAGGCATTTGGTACCTAGACCGAGGACTACAATTTTGTGCAGAAGTTATCTTCTCTTGATGAAGCAAGATCAGAAATTTAGGCTTTTGTCATATATACCTGTACTAGCCAACATGCCTGTACATCTCAAACCAGTAATGGGATATATAAAAGAATGACAGAACTCTTCTTTATTTACCTGTACCAGTCAATCCAAAGGCCACACACTGACAGCCAGTGGCAGGGCTGAATATTGTACAGGCTTATTTCATATATCCACAGGCTGGTGGATATATGAAACTTCATAAACTTACAGGGCTGAATCCAATATGACTTCCAGATATGCATTTGGAATTTCCCTGCCCTTTGATCTCTGAACATTTAGGGGTATAAATAATATTCACACATTTTAAAACAAAAATCTTTTATATAAAAGGATGACTTGAATGGCTAAAATGCCCTGTTAAAATAATGGTCAAGCTCCATGAGATTTAGGGTGGCCAGGGGGAATAATGGACAGGACTCCTATCCCTTTAAGTAGTATAGAAAAAGAAATGTAAGTAGGTGTTGCTTGCATGACAAACAGATGCTGAAATCCCCTCTTCTACACACTAATTGAAGGGGCAGGAGCCCTATCTCTAAACACACACACACCACCACCATAATAATCTATAGTAGTTGTTGTGTTCTTCAAGTCATTTCCCACTTATGGCAACCCCAAGGTGAATGTATCACTATTTATTTATTTATTTATTTATTTATTTATTTATTTCTCCAGCTTTAATCAAAGGAGGTTTGCCACTGAGGATAAGATAAAAACTTTGAAATATATAAATACACAAGTACTGATAGTGATAGTTCTTTAAAAAAATAGGCCTGAGTCCTATTGCTAGGCCCAACTAGAGTAGACTGATTCTCCCGTACCACTCAGCAATTGTTTCAATGGCCATACTTTAGTTGGGACTTATTGTGAAAGAGCCACCATGGTGTAGTGGTTTGAGTATTGGATTATGACTCTGGAGACCAGGGTTCAAATCCCCACTTGGCCATGAAAACCTACTGTTTGTCCTGGGGCAAGTCACAAACCCTCAGCCTCAGAAAACCCTGTGATAGCTTTTGTGATGGTTCTCTTGTGTGGTGAGTCTCTTCCTCCTGCTTCTGCTGAGCAGAACAGGCCCTCCAGAGACCATTTATACTAGCTGCCATCACCAATTGACTTTTCCTCTTTCCGTGTAACCCAATGAGAAGTTACTGGGTTCAGAATGTGCTTCTCACTGTTTCTGCAGAGATTCACCTCCCACCCCCACCCCTGGAGAAGGAAAAGTTTAGCAAAGTGTCTCCTGGTCTTCTGGAGTCCTAGTTCAACATTCAACATTCAACATTCAAACCACTACATCATGCTGGCTCCTATAAAATATAGTATTTAAACAAAATGAATTTCAACTGGTAAAAATGTAGGATATTACACTTGGGCAGTAGAAATGAAAGGCACAGGTGTCACTGTGCAACACCTGGCTTGATGGCAGTATATGCAAAAGGAATCTAGGAGTCTTAGTGGACCACAAACTGTACATGATTCAGCAGTGTGATGCAGCAGCTAAAAAAGCCAATGCAATTCTAGGTTGCATTTATAGGAGTATAGTGTCTAGATCAAGGGAAATAAGAGTGCCACTCTGTTCTGTTTTACTCAGACCTCACCTGGAATACTGTGTCCAGTTCTGGGCACCACAATTCATGAAGGATACTGAGAAGCTGGAACGTTTCCAGAGGAGGGTGACCAGGATGGTGAAAGGTCTGGAAGCCATGCCCTATGAGGAGCGGCTTAGGGAGCTGGGCATGTTTAGTTTGGAGGAGAGAAGGTTGAGAGGGGACATGATAGCCACGTTTAAATATTTGAAGGGATACCGAGGATAGGGCAAGCTTGTTTTCTGCTACTCCAGAGGCTAGGACACGGAGCAATGGGTTCAAACTACAGGAAGAGAGATTCCACCTAAACATTAGGAAGAACTTCCTGACAGTAAGAGCTGTTTGGAAGTGGAATACACTCCCTCGTAGTGTGGTGTAGTCTCCTCCTTTGGAGGTTTTAAACAGAGTCTGGATGGCCATCTTTTGGGAATGATTTGATTGTGTGTTGATCTCCTGAACTGGGAGAAAAAAACCATGGTGATACAATAAAGAAAAATACACTAATGTGTTGTGTGTCACTTCTTATTAGGCATGTGCCAAAAGTACAGTATTACAATCGAAACAATATGTCACAATCTTCCATATATAAATGAACCTCACATGTACAAAGATAAACATGGTAGTATAGAAAGCTACATGCATATCAGTATTCTCAAATATACCATATATATCACACATGTGCATATCCAAGAAAATACTGTATGTTCGACCATCCAGAATAAACTAACAATATTTGCTAATACGAAAGAAACTTCAAATCCTAACATCTCAATATAGGCTGGCACTTGTTGGGATATATAACTATGTATAGTTTTGTAAGAAATAACATACTGTAAATGAGCGGTAAGTATTCAGCACTGTACAGTGATAATGTATTAATGTAAAAAGTATTAAATCATGTATCAAAAACCAAATGACTGGCGATGAATCCGGCTACAAAAAACAGATACATCATGGCCATGAGTCAGTAACCGGCCACTGCTTTCCTGAGTGAATGCCCCACTCTAATTGGCCTTCACCCCTCACATGGGAGGGATGGAAGCCGATTGAAGCAAGGCACTCACTCAGGAAACCGCCGTTGCTTTCCTGAGTGAGCACACCACTTTAATTGGCTTTCGCCCTCCTGTGTGAGGGGTGAAAGCTGATTAAATTGGGGTGCTCACTCAGGAAAGTGGTGGCGGTTTGCTGGCACCGATGGCAGCAGCATGGTGGATGCAGCGGTGGAGGTCCCAGAGGTAAAGCAGCAGGGGCATGGTGGCAGTGACAGGGTGCATGGTGGCAGGGGCATGATGGTGGTGATGGAGAGAGTGATGGTGAAGGCTCATGGCTGTTTGGGCCACGAGCCTCTCTCTCTGCTCCCTCCTCCAGGGTGTTCCATCCACGTCCCCCACCAAACTTTGCATACATTTTTATTCATGGATTTTTCACATTTGCGGGGGTCTTGTGCACCTAACCCCTGCGAATGTGGAGGGACAACTGTATTTTGATTTTGTACTTTTTGTCATTGTTATTTCCCCAGAATAAGGGACATTATAGACAAAGATGAATATACTGTACATTCCTTTTTGCTCACATTTACTCCAGCACCAAGAAGAAATACTTCAGGAAATTCTTATTTGATGTAATTTCACCATTGTATAATGTCATATGTGAAGCAGTTTTAGTGTAATTTCCTTGATTAGTGTTGAGAAGGATTTCAGGACAGGAGATGTGAAGGCTTGTGTTCATTCATCCTCAGTTATAGGTGATCCTATATCACCCTATCCTAGTAATTGAATATTCATCAGTCTGTCAATTTTTTTCTGTTATAAACCCTTCATATAGTTCATACAGACCCTGTGTTATTCTTCCTTATTATACCACATACATTTTGAAAATCTTAACAACCTCATATTATCTGCATATTGTACAATTACTTTAGCTAAAGCCAAGATACACTCGATCTGTATCAGGCTCATCCCTGAATTCTGGGATATGGAGTGGAATTCATGGAGGATCCTGACATGAGGCGGTTTCCCCCTGGCTGGGCCTCTGGAGTTTTGGAGAGAGGCCAGCCCGCCTTGTTGGCCTGGGAATGCTCCTTTCTCAGAGACACTCAGGGTCAGGGCGTCCAGGTGCAAGCCTACTCCTCTCACTCCCTGAATGCTTTTCTCACACTGGGAGGGTTTATCTTGGGGGGTTGCTGTGGCTGTGTTCAGTTTCGGCTTTGTCCTATGTTCCTGACACATGAATCCATGTCAATAAAGCAATTTATTGATTGCATGTGAGCGTGTGTGCTTGGTACATCACAATCTGTAACCGGGTGGTGTTTATATTTTGTACTTTTATCAACTGTTTGCTCTTTAAAGAAATTGGTTTATTGGAACTAATTGAATCTCTTACTCATAATATATGCTCACTGAAGCCCATTGCTTAAAATAATTGAGATTTTTCTGAATTTGTGGCAGCATTTAAAAGGGTCTTAGTGGAGTGGGAAAGGGACTGTTTATTGTATGTTCTCATGGATTCTTTCAAGAAGGGGCTATTGTATTTTTTCAATTTGCCTCTTGTTTAGCTTTTCAAAGGGAATACTCATATCTATGACATCTAACCTTTTCAGCTCCATCCCCACACATTTAAATGGAAACAAATGGGGGGGGGGTCTGGAAGCCATGATGCCCTATGAGGAGCAGCTTAGGGAGCTGGGCATGTTTAGTCTGGAGAAGAGAAGGTTGAGAGGGGACATGATAGCCATGTTTAAATATTTGAAGGGATGTCATACTGAGGATGGAGCAAGCTTGTTTTCTGCTGCTCCAGAGACTAGGACATGGAGCAATGGGCTCAAACTACAGGAAAAGAGATTCCACCTAAACATAAGGAAGAACTTCCTGATTATAAGAGCTGTTCGGCAATGGAGTACACTGCCTCGTAGTGTGGTGGAGTCTCCTTCTTTGGAGGTTTGTCAACAGAGGCTGGGTGGCCATCTGTCAGGAATGCTTTGCTTGCATATTCATGCATGGCAGGGGGTTGGACTGGATGGCCCTTGAAGTCTCTTCCAACTCTGATCCTATGGTTCTTCTCTACATTTCTTCTCAAATGAAGCAATGAGTAATTTTAACACTTTTCTTCCCACTGTGAAAAAGCCTTTGAAAACCATACAGCTTTTGAAGGCTATTCACAATTTGGGACTTTGTGTGTGAAATGTATATGTGGTTACACAAACAGCATTTTCTGCACAGGAAATGATACTTTTGTTTCAATGGAGACATGGTGTTTCCCAGAAAATCAACCATGTATAGATTTTGTGCAAAATACATCTCCAATAACAGCATTTTCTATACAGGAAACAATATTTCTCAAGACTTGAAAAACATGCCTTTCAACCATTGTCTGAACATTTTTCACATCACCAATCACTAATAAATTTATTTTCATGAAGTTTATTTAAAGAGTGTCTAATCTGATTCATCAACTTCTCCTTAAGGGCAAATGAACAAATTTTCTTTCACTGATTTTCTAAAGATAGGTTATGCAAAGCCTCTGTTTATGAGCAACCACCTGTCTCACAGTCAAATGTAAGAAAGGCATATGCTTTCTATGGACATGATCTTTATTTTCATTTACAAAAAGTAAGAGCAGAACCATTGGGGGTTGTACCACAATCTTTAGAGTGATTATTTTCTTCAGTTCAATAAAAATATTGGACCAAAACTCTTTAGCCACAGGATATAACCACAACCATGTGGGAAAAGGAAGCTGGACTGAAACAATAATCTTTGCAGTTCAGGACTTATTATATGTAAAACATGCAGGTGGAAATATTATTATTATTATTATTATTATTATTATTTGCATGCAAATACTCAAATGTTATTTCCTCCTCAGAAAATGCTATTTTCTGCAAATATGGGAATATTTTGCAGAATGTCTCAGACTAGAAATAGTTTTCAAAAACAATAGTTTTTGAATACTTTTTTTCAGTGAGAAGAAAATATGTTAAAATTATTCATTGCTTGCATTTTCCTTTGAAAATTAGTGAAGAATTCCTAATAATGGAATCATAGAATCGTAGAGTTGGAAGCGACCAGAAGAGCCATCCAGTTGAATCCCTTTCTGCCATACAGGAATACACAATCAAAGCACGCCCAACAGATGGCCATCTTGGCTCTGTTTAAAAACCTCCAAAGAAGGAGACTCCATCATACTCCGGGGCAGTGTGTTTCACTCCCAAACACCTCTTGCCTTCCTAATGTTTAGGTGGAATCTCTTTTCCTGTACTTTGAGTCCATTGTTCCATGTCGCAGTCTCTGGAGCAGCAGAAAACAAGCTCCTTCCTCAGTATGACATCCCTTCAATATTTAAACATGGTTCTTCACCTTTTCTTTTCCAGGCTAAACATGCCTAGCTACCTAAGCCAAAAGCTGGAACTTGGCAGCAAGTGATATGTGTAATATGCATCATGATTTGAATGTTTCAGCTTCTTTGATGAACTTCTTCACCAAGGAATTAAAATGAAACGTCTGATTTGAGATTCATATTTCAAATGCCAGTTTGGAGATACATATAAATACACATCATCAGCCATTCTTTTTATATAGCCAATTATAATTATAATCAGTTGTGTCCTTCTATGATCCAGATTCTATTTGACACCAGTGGTTTTTGCTGATTATACACAGAGGTATCATCCAGCTGGTTTGCTGGAACTGGTTGTTTAAATTGTTAAACGATGTAGAGGCTGGGGCAGTTGAAAGGGGAGCAGGAGTAGCAAAGGAGATGAGGAGACAGAGACTGGACAGATGAGGAGGTCTGAGAAGCAAAAAGGACAGAGAGAGGGAAGGACTGGATCCTCAGGGGCAATGAGGGACAGGAAGGGCGGGAACTGGTTTTTAATGATTTTGAATGATACCACTGGTTAAAAACTCCCCTCACATCCTCAATTGGTTTCCCACTTCTTCTTTCAACAAACAACTGAATGAATACACATTCACTAGCATTCTGTTGGTTAGTCCCAACTAGAATAGACAAATTAATTGTTGACTTGTGAGTCAGTTGAATATGCAAATACCATTGATTCAATGAGACTATTTTAATCAGCATTAACAACAGGATCTAGCCCTCTACCTTAGAAGTTGTCATGGTGCCAACAAAGCTTTTAAGTTCCAACCCACAAACTGAAGAAGACCAAAATTATTCACTCTTTTTCTCTGTTTGGTTTTAGATTTATCTTCTGCCACATAATCATGGCTTTTCCCAGAGAGCTTTGTGGGTACAACCCAACGTACATCACAAGTCTCCCCTCATCAGCACTTGTAATACAACCACCATCCTATGTGGCAGAGACAACGCTGACAGACCTGGAGATTCTCATCCCAGAGCCGCCACCATATGAAATTCCAGAATGTGATTCTTACGCCCACCCTGTGCCTCCACTGTATTGTCACCTGCCTCCTGAACCGCCACTTGTCTTTGCTACCTTTGTCACTGAACTGTTTGAGGCATAAGCATTGTGTACTGCTAGACATCTTTCAATAGGCCTGTTACAGGCATGGAAGTGGTGAGAAGAGTAGGCCCAAGTGAGGAGTAGATGGGGGAAGAATGAGGTTGGACTAGTGGTTTTGTGGGGCGGGTATAAACAACATAAATCTGAGCTCAAATAGCTTATCAAGACCAATGGTGTTAAGGATTAGGATCAGTACCCCTTGTACTTTTTTGTATATTAATGGAGCAACAGGTTTTTTTGGGGGGGATGGTAATAATACAATGGATACTGTGAATTAGAGATTTAGCCTGAGTCTTTCCTTTTTTGCTATGGACCAACTCAGTTGGCTATATATTCCAGAAGACATATGGGCTGAGGGGTAGAATGAAGAGGAGGTGAAGGGTATAAACAACATAAATATCAGTCCCTCCCTCCTTGATAGTCCTGAATTTTTATCCTAAACTTTTCACAGAATCACAGTCATACAGTTGAAAGGGACCCCAGGGCCATCTAACCCAACCCACTGCCAATAAAAAACCTCCAATGAAGAAGAGTCTGCTAAATTTACCTTTCCAACCTTGAATGGCTCTTACCATCAGAACATTCTTCTTAATCTTTAGTTGGATATATAAAATTTGAGTCAAGCAGTTTGGTTCCTATCTTCTATAGCAGCAGCAAAGATCACTCCATCTTCAATTTAGTGACAACCCTTCTGCAACTTGAAGATGGATAGCATATCATCTCTCATTCTTCTGCTCTCTAAGCTAAACACACCCACCTTTCTAAACCATACCTCAGAGGGTCTGGCTACTTCCCCCTCTAATTAAAATGTGATTCTTTGGTCAATAAGAGAAACCATTTTAGATTATGTAACATTGTTTTCACACTGTGTAAGGAGAAACCTACATAACATTAATCTCACCAAATAACAGTTCTAGCCATGTCTCCTTAAGAATATTCATTTAGGTCGCTTCTTTATCAAGGGTGACCTGTCACTGACATCCTGTTGGTTAGTCCCCATTAGAATATATTCATTCAATCAATTTTTGTATTGTGAATTCTCTCCTAAAGACCTCTAGTCTACACTCCCGATAACCTATGGCACTAGCAATCTCTCACATAGAATTCTGAGTAACTCATCAAACTACAGAGTTACAGTCCCACTAGGAGCTTTCAGATCAGGAGTCAGTCCTGTGGCATCAGCTACTGTGGCATGAGTTATTCAAGTTTCCAATGGCTAAATAGTTGCTTTCCAAGAATCTTAAATACTAGCTACACACAACTTGCCCTTTCAATTTGGGCCTATGACAAACCTCCATTGGATGTTGCACTTTATTCTGAAAATTTTCACTCTTCCTCTTAATTGGTTTGCATTTTTGAGAGCCAGCATGGTGGTTTGAGTTTTCTACTAGGGACTCTGGGAGACCAGAGTTCAAATCTGTGCTCAACCATGGAAACCCACTTGGTGACCTTGGGCAAGGCATCCTTTCTCAGTTTTCAATGAAAGCATCAGTAAACTAATCTTGCCTTAGGGTTGTCATAAGTCAGAAATGACTTGAGGGCACATAGCTGCAAATTGGTTAATTGTTGTCTGAGGCATAATGAAAAATGATAACACATCAAGGCCTACAATGGAGTTTGACAACTGCAAATGAGGTGGGTCCTACTAAGCCCCTTCATCCCTTTTCCACATTGGTTTCCGGGAAGGTGGAAGAAAGGAGCAAACTTACCTGTTTTGCCTTAGCTGCTGTAAGGGTGGCTGGAGGGGGGGGGCTTTGCAGCCACCCACACCCTCCCCAAGGATGCCACCGGGAGCCCCATCGCAGCTTCAGAGAGGGTGGAAGGGTGGCTGGAAGGGGGAATTACCAGCCATTCACCCCTTCCCGAGGCCACCACCAGGAGCCCGATTGTGGCTTCGGGAAGGGTGGAAAGGTGGCTGGAGGGGGGCTTTCCAGCCACCCACCACCTCCCCGAGGCTGCCACCGGGAGGCCAATTGCAGCTTCGGGGAGGGTGGAAGGGTGGCTGGAGGGGGAGATTCCTAGCCACCCACCCCCTCCCCAAACCCGTGATCGGGAGCCCAATCGTGGGTTCAGGGAGGATGGAAGGGTGGCTTTGGGGGGGCTTCCTAGCCACCCACCCCTCCCCGAACCTGTGACCGGGAGCCGGATAGTGGCTTCAGGTAGGGTGGAACGGAGGCTGGAGGGGGGACTTTCCAGCCACCCAACCCCTCCCCGAGGCCGCCACCGGGAGCCCGATTGTGGCTTCGGGGAGGATGGAAGGGGGGCTGGAGTGGGGGTTTCCTAGCCACCCACCCCCTCCCCGAACCCACAATCAGGAGCCCAATCGGGGCTTTGGGGAGGGTGGAAGGGTGTTTGGAGGGGGGACTTTCCAGCCAGCCACCCCCTCCCCGAGGCCGCCACCAGGAGCCCGATCGCGGCTTCGGAGAGGGTGGAAGGGTGGCTGGAAGGGGGCTTCCTAGCGACCCACCCCCTCCCTGAACCCACCATCGGGAGCCCGATCGTGGCTTCGGGGAGGGTGGAAAGGTGGCTGGAGGGGGGCTTCCTAGCAACCCACCTCCTCCCTGAACCTGCGATCAGGAGGCAAATCATGGCTTCGGGGAGGGTGGAAGTGGGGCTGGAGGGGGGCTTCCTAGCCACCCACCACCTCACCGAACCCGCAATCGGGAGCCCAATCACGGCTTTGGAGAGGGTGGAAGGGTGGCTGGAGGGGGGGACTTTCCAGCCACCCACTCCCTCCCCGAGGCCACCACCAGGAGCCCAATCGCAGCTTCGGGGAGGGTGGAAGGGTGGCTGGAGGGGGGACTTTCCAGCTACCCACTCCCTCCCCGAGGCCGCCACCAGGAGCCCAATCATGGCTTAAGGGAGGGTGGCTGGGTGGCTGGAAGGGGGGCTTCCTAGCCACCAACCCCCTCCCCAAATGCGTGATCTGGAGGCCAATCATGGCTTCGGGGAGGGTGGAAGGGTGGCTTGAGGGGGGCTTCCTAGCCACCCACCCCCTTCCTGAACCCACGATCAGGACCCTGATCGTGGCTTTGGGGAGGGTGGAAGGGTGGCTGGAGGGGGAGAATTTTGAGCCACCCCCCTCCCCAAGGCCACCTCTGGGATCCTGATCACGGCTTCGTGGAGGGTGGAAGGGTGGCTGAAGGGGGAAATTTCCAGTCACCCACTCCCTCACTGAACCTACCACCGGCAGCCCTATCGGGGCTTCGGGGAGGGCGGATGGGTGGCTCGAAGGGAGGGGCTTTCCAGCAATGTTCACCCCCCTGTCTTCAGTTGCTCCCCAAAGGGGGAGAAGGACAATCATGGCTTCAGGGAGGGTGGAAGGGTGGCTTGAGGGGGGCTTCCTAGCCACCCACCCCCTCCCCGAACCCACAATCGGGACCCTCATCGTGGCTTTAGGGAGGGTGGAATGGTGGCTGGAGGGGGAGAATTTCAAGCCACCCCCTCCCCAAGCCACCTCCGGGATCCCGATCATGGCTTTGTGGAGGGTGGAAGGGTGGCCGAAGGAGGAAATTTCCAGCCACCCACTCCCTCACTGAACCTACCACCGGCAGCCCGATCGGGGCTTCGGGGAGGGCGGATGGGTGGCTCGAAGGGGGGGCTTCCAGTAATGTTCGCCCCCCTGTCTTCAGTTGCTCCCCAAAGGGGGAGAAGGCAGAGAAGGGGTGTGGATGAACTGGTAAACACTTTGCCTCCCCCCTCCCCCGCCCAATCTCCTTCCTCTTCACTCCATTTGCAAAGGGAGCAAAGAGGCAGGAGATCAGAGGTCGGGCTGAAGCAATGTGTATCTGGTGTATAAGACGACCCCTGATTTTGGAGGCTATTTTTCAGGGCTCAGAGGTCATCTTATACACTGGAATATACGGTATGTCTTATTTAAACATTGACAACCCTTACTGAAATAGGAATTCCTACTGGAATGGTATCAATCTGAGACTTGTCCCAAACTATGGCCTGTGACTAGTCAGACACCATAGAGGGGGAGACCCTCCTATACCCAATTCCTCTGTCCTAACATTTTAAGGGGGGAATGTCCGTTTTGAAGAACCTGTGCCCCATACAATCTGATGTGCCATCAAAGTGTCCGGCATGAGTTAACCAATAACAGTTTGCTTTCCTATTATGCACTATCCAACTATGCCAGCCACAGATGCAGTTGAAACGTCAGAAATAAACTCTTCCAGAACATTGCCTCACAGCTAGGGAGAAAAAAAAAACAAGGAAAATTATGGTTGCTGGCTGTGAAAGCCTTTGACTTCACATCAAACTCTTATGAAGATCCTCAACAATGGAATGTCAGCCTCGGTTGTTATCACTGCCAACTGAGCTACATGATATGGGTCTATGAATAATCATCTCATGTGAAAAAGCTGAGCCCCTTGAATCTAAATCCAAGTTGATCAGATACCAAGATGTTCAGCTTCAATTACAACCAAGTCAAACCTGCATTTTAACATTTAGAGCTCTTTCCTAAACTGTTTTGCTTCTATCCTCCCTTTTCTGAATTCACTTGCTACCTGGGCTAGCTTTATCAGAATTAAGTGACCCTCTACTCGATGTTAAATACCTTTGTCTTGGCCACAGAATCTGCATCACCATATATGTATATTGACCCTCATCCAAGGAGATCAAAATACTTTCCATTTTCACAATCCAAACCTTCACCTTGCATACCAGGCAGGAGGGGACAATTTCCCAAAGCCCACCAGGATCAAGGGGTCCTACACAGGGTTTGTTTTCTAGTTGTTGTTGTTGTTGTTTAAGAAAAACTAGAACTCATTGAGGTAGACATATGCAGCAAAATGTAGCATAGCCTTTTTGGGAAGAGTCCTGCACTTCAGGACTGGTATGAACACTATTAACACCTTAGAGATTGACAGTTTGTACCCTCCTATGATCAAATATGGAAGGAACTTAGAAAGAGCAAATACTCATATCTTTCCCAGGGGGCTAAAGTCAAGTTGCTCCTAATTTTGCATTTGCTAAAGGTAGAATCACCATCAAACATTTTCTCTCACACACATAAGGCATGTTTTCTACATGACAAGTACCAGATGAACAGCAGAGGGTGCCATCAGGAAACTAAAAGTGGATAGCTGGACAATGTTTTCCTGAAAGTGGGAGAACATTTGCCAAATATTTGTTCAATTCAGCTGCAGTTTTTTCTCACTTTATAGAAAGGGGGAGAATGAGGCATAGAATCTAGCAGTATCTTTAAAACAAATTGATACATGTTCACACAAGCATTTGTGGATATAAGACCACTTCTTCAGATGATCTGACACTAGTGTTACCCAAGAGCTCTTGGAAATTCCAAGAAAATATTGAGTTTCTAATATGTTGGGGAAATTAGGAACAACTTGACTTTAGCAAATGCAAAAGGGGGCAACAGAGAGAGGGATTGTTACACTTTTGTATACCCTGATTAACTCTGAAGAGATGTACACAAACGCAAAATGAAAAATTAACAGTGATATTTATTAAAGACATACAAATAATAACACCAAGCACACACACATTCATATAAAAAGCATTCACATAAGACCAGTAGGAATGGAAGAAGAAGAAGTTGCCAGAGGGATAGAAAGGGAGATTTCTGCTGTGATACAACACATGTCTTGTAGTCCTCAAGTCGTTGAGCAAACCAGCAGTGTGGATGGATGAATCTGGAGTTGCTAACACAGAGTAGAAGAGTTTCCCCTGGAAATGGAATCTGTGCACAATGAGGCATGGTTTTCAGGCAGGATTTATACCAAAAATATGCCTTGGAGAAGGGAAGTTGGATCGCTTGAGGGGGTTAGGAATCGGAGGCACTGCGCTCCAGTGGTTCTGGTCCTTCCTCTCGGGCAGGTCCCAGAGGGTGTTGCTCGGGGACAGCTGCTCCAGCAGAAAGGAGCTTACTTGTGGTGTTCCACAGGGTGCCATCCTGTCCCCGATGCTGTTTAACATTTATATGAAGCCGCTGGGTGAGATTATTCGCAGTTATGGGGCTGGGTGTTATCAGTACGCTGATGACACCCAGATCTATTTCTCCTTGCCCCGATCATCGGCCTCGAATTCCGATGGCGTCTCTCCTCTTAATGATTGTCTTAAAGCAGTAATGGGCTGGATGAGGAAAAACAGATTGAGATTAAATCCAGATAAAACGGAGGTGCTCACGGTAGCGGCCCCCAAACCAGGAGTTGGGTTGCAACCTCCAGTCCTGGACGGGGTCACACTCTCCGTTAAGGACTGTGTTCGCAGTCTGGGGGTGCTCCTTGATTCATCGCTTCAGATGACGAGTCAAGTGAATGCGACAGTCAGGAGCGCCTGTTATCAGCTTCGGCTGATACGCCAGCTGCGCCATTTCCTGGAAGTAAGGGACCTCGAGACTGTGGTGCACGCGCTGGTAACCTCCCGTCTAGATTTCTGCAATGCGCTCTACATGGGGCTGCCCTCATGCTTGGTCCGGAAACTTCAGTTGGTACAAAATATGGCAGCCAGAGTGGTCTCAGGAACATCTCGGAGAGACCATATAACTCCAGTACTAAAATCTCTCCACTGGCTGCCAATCAGTTTCCGGGCCCAGTATAAGGTGTTGGTTATTACCTTTAAAGCCCTAAATGGCTTGGGTCCAACTTATCTCCGGAACCGCCTCCTCCCATACAATCCTCCCCGCGCACTCCGGTCCTCTGGGAGGAATTTGCTTCAGCCACAAAAATCTAGGCTGTCTGCAACCTCCCAGAGGGCCTTTTCGGTAGTCGCCCCCAAATTGTGGAATGGCCTGCCGAATGAGATCCGTCAGATAACGAGCCTGAGTGGCTTTAAAAAAGCACTAAAGACGGATCTCTTTCGGCAGGCCTTTCCTAATTAGATCCCGGCCTCAGGGGATCCTGGCCTCTTCTAGGCTGCTGGCCATTCATTTATTTATTATATTTTATTGTATTTATAGTTTTAAATGTGATTTTAGATTAGTTGTTTTTAATTTATATTTGTTTAATGTTTTTTTATGGGGGAGGGTGGGAGTGGGGGTGTTTAGGGATTTTATTTGTATTGTATTTTAAATTCTGTAAGCCGCCCCGATTGTTTTAACAGAGGGGCGGGGTATAAATAAATTTTATTATTATTAATTTTATTAAGTTTCATGGGTTGCAAGAATAGTTTCTAAAGATTGCACAGAGTTCCAGGAAGATTCCTGGTCTTAATAATATGTGCCCCCCCCTTCTTCCTGCATTAATGAAATTACTAATTCCACCTTGCAAAACTGGCTGCTGGCACTGTTATAAATGTTTTTTTAGAACCCTCAAGCCTTTTTTGTCCTGGAAAGAAGTGGAGCAGGGAGGGGACTCAGACATTCAGCAGGGTGCATTAATGGTAGGAAAAGACTTACAATGGGGGTGAAAGATGGAGAGGAGCAGAATGGAGAATCCTTGGAAAAGTCATAGATGGCAACCTGAATGGATTTATCCTTCACCAGCTCTAGTAGCAACAGCAAAAACAGCACACAAAGGAGAACAATAAACTGCGAGCTTTACCATACTCCAAAGACTGGCATGTTAAATAAAAAACAGTCTTAAAGGTACTGCCACATTTCTTTTTTTTTCTCCTCCCCTCCCTCCCTTCCTCCTCTTTTTTTAAAAAAAGAGCCATGTTAGTCTCTTGCAGCATAAAAAGAAGGAAGGGAGAGGTTGCAAATCCTTGTAGTATCACAGAACAAATGTTTTTTTTTATCTATAATATTTTATTAACATAATGCTTTTACATCACACCTTGACATATTCAGATTATACACTTTAACATATTCAGATTATACAGTCAATTAAAGCATGCTATGTAATCTTTAAATAATAATCATTTCACTTTACTCATATTACTCGAATTCACCGCTTTGTATTCGAATATCAATTTGAGACCTTGGTAAGTTTGACTTCCTATATTGCGATACTTTTGGGACCCGCATCTTGCTAATACTAATCTTCTAAGTACTTTGTTTAAACTTAACTTTTGAGTATGTATCTCTCCAGTCTTACTTTTCCATTATAATCAGAAATTACATTGCTTCCTCCTCCCCTCTTTACCCCATTAATGACAAATTCTCCTCATCATAGCCTAGTCCTCTTGCTTCCCAAAACTGTAGGACTGGCCTCCATTTCTCCAGTGTTTTTTCTTTGGGGAGATTATGGATTTTAGAAGTCAATATATCCATTTCAAGCAAATCTTGTGATTTTCTTAACCATTCATCTATTGTGGGCGCTTTGTGTGATTTCCACCCTTGGGCTATAGTCAGCCTCGCTGCTGAAATCAAGTATAACATCATCTTCCAATTTTTCCTCACCACCCCTTCTTCTAATCCGTCAAGCATATTTAACAAAAAAAATTCCGATTTTGGTTCAAATTGGAATTGAAAAATCTCTTCCAGGATTTTATGCAATTGACTCCAAAACCTCCTTATTACCTTACACCTCCACCACATGTGAATTAGAGTGCCAACATTTTTTTGACACTTCCAGCAGTTATTATTAATGGAGTTGTTAATTCTGTTTAATCTTTCCAGGGTAAAGTACCACCTATGAACTATCTTCTGGTAATTCTCTTTCAGATTTTGACAACTTGTGAATTTGTAAGTTCTCTTCCTAGCTCTTTCCCATGCCTCTAACTCCAGTGGGTACCCTAAGTCCTCCGCCCATATAATCATGTAGTTTTTTATATTGTCAGTTTCCAAAGTTCTTTTTAGTAGTAAATTATAAAATTTACTGATCTTTCCTTTTTCCTTTCCTTCCCATAAGAGTTTATCTAAGTCGTTATCTTCTCTTTCTATGCTATCAGATTTCATATCCTCCTGGAATCTCGCTTTTATCTGTAAATACGTAAACCAGTTAACTTTGTGTCTTTCTTCCAGTTCTTCTATCGATTTCAAAATAATTTTCCCCTCTCTGTTTTCCTTAATTAGATCTTTGTATTTCAGCCAGCACACAGTATTCTTCCAATTCTTTTGAAACGCTTCCTGGGGGGAAGTCCAGTATGGTAATTTAAAATAGAAGAGTTTTTTAACCTTTTTCCAAACATGTAGTAAAGCTCTTCTTACAAAATGGTTATTGAAGTCTCTATTCACTTTATCTTTGACATAACACAAATACGCATGCCATCCAAAGCGATTGTCATACCCTTCGATAGCTAACAACTTCTCATTTTCTAATTTTACCCACTCTAACAACCACATTAACGAAGCCGCATAGTAATATAATTTAAGATCTGGCATGCCCCAACCTCCTCTTTCCACTGAGTCTGTTAGATATTTCCACTTAACCCTGGCTTTCTTATTTCCCCAAATGAAATTTTTCAGATCTCTCTCCCATTCTGCCCAATATTTATCTTTTATAATCACTGGTACATTCTGAAACAGAAATAGCATTTTTGGTAGGATATTCATCTTGCATACTGCGATCTTTCCAGAGACTGACAGATTCAATTTGGCCCATCTATCCATATCAACCTTAATTTCCTTCCAGGTCTTAATATAATTATTTTCAAATACATCTATATTTCTTTTTGTCACCGAAATACCTAAGTATCTCACTTTTTTAGCGATTTTACAACCTGACCTCTCTGCTAGTAATTGGTCTTCCTGGTCATTCATATTTTTGGTTAATAATGTTGGTTTTTCTCTATTTATTTTGAACCCTGTATAGCCTCCAAACTCTGTTATAATGTCTAGTAAGTGTTCTATGTTGTCAGTTGGGTTCTCTAAAAAGATAACTAGATCATCTGCGAAGGTGCGTAATTTAAACTTGTACCCTCCTGTTTTCACTCCTGTTAGGAGTTTATCTTCTCTTATAGTTCTGTTTAGTATTTCCAATACTATTATGAAAAGTAAAGGTGATAGAGGGCACCCTTGCCTAGTACCTTTAGATACCTTTATTAATTTTGATCTCTCCCCATTTACTATTAGAGTCGCTGTCTGTTTTTCATATATCTTCTCTATCCTTTTAAAGAAGTTTTCTCTGCCCACCAGTCTTTTAATTACTTCTAAGAGGCAATCCCAGCTTACATTATCGAAAGCTTTTTCCGCGTCGACAAATAACATTGCCAATTTCTTTTCATTGTTCTTTTCAAAGTACTCCACTATGTTTAGGATTACTCTTGTGTTGTTCTTAATCTGTCTTCCAGGAATAAACCCATTTTGGTCTTCCTGGACAATTTCTCCTATGATTTTTTTTAACCTTTCTGCTATAATTGCTGTGTATATTTTATAATCTTGGTTAAGCAGAGATATGGGTCTATAGTTGGCTACGTCTTTAATATCTTTACCCTCTTTAGGAATTAATGTAACATTAGCATTTATCCATGATTCTGGTACACCTTTCCCTTCCACTTCATTGAATGTTTTGTGTAGGGGCAAGATTATTTCTTCTTCTACCAATTTATAATATAATGCCGTGTAGCCATCCGGACCTGGAGCTTTGTTTGATTTTAATTTTCTTATGATTATTGATATTTCTGTGACTGTAATAGGGTCATTTAGCTTCTTCTTTGACTTGTTGGATAGATCCGGAAGATTATGTTGGTCTAGGTACTTTTTTAGGAATTCTTCTGATGTATCTCTAGATTTTTCTTTTTTAAATAATTGCGTGTAATATCCATGGAAGGCTTCTATTATTTCTTTTTGATTTGTTATTATCTTTTCCTTATTTTTTAATTGTAGAATTAATTTCTTTTCAAGTCTTTTTTTAATTTGTGAGCAAGCCACTTGCCGGATTTATTTCCATGTTCGAAGTTCCTTTGCCTTGTTCTTTTAATTTTCTTGTCTATCTGATTTAACTCTTCCAAATTTATTTGCTTTTGAATCAGTTAATTTGCCGAATTATATCCATATTATTTGGATGTTCTCTCAATGCTCTTTCTTTTATCCCTAATTGTTTATTCAAGAATTTGCATCTCTCTGATCATGCTTTTTTAACTTCTGCTCCTCTTTTAATTAGGATTCCTCGCACTACTGCCTTACCAGCATCCCACACCACTCTTGTTTGTACCTCATTTGTCAAATTTTCTTTGAAGTAAAGTTTTATTTCTCTTTTTAATGATTTCAGGAAGGTCTCATCTCGCAGCAAATTCTCATTTATCCTCCAATGAAATGATTTCTTTTGAGATTCCATCTCAATCTGTAAGGGGTTATGATCTGATATTGATTTAGTCAAAATCTCCAACTTTGAAATCGCTGGGATGAGATTTTTGAGGTTAATATTAAATCTATTCTGGACATAGACTTAAACCTGTCAGAGAAAAAAGTAAATCCCTTCTCTTCTCCTTTCTTAATTGTCCAGGTGTCCTCCAAACTTAGTTCCCTTTTCATTTCAAAAAAACTCTTGGGTAATTTTCCTTTAAATTTTGACTTTTTATTTGTTGTTCTATCCTTACTAGGATCAATGACTCCATTGAAATTACTGATTATCATTAAGTTTTCCTTATCGTAATTTTCAATTCTCTTGTGTACATCTCTATAAAAGGATTCTTGATTGTTGTTAGGTGCATATATTCCTACAATAACCAGTTTCTTTCCAATGACGGAGACTTCTATTCCTATTATCTGGCCTTTATCATCCTTGAATAATTCTTTTGCTTCATAATTCTTATTTACATACAGGGCTATCCCTCTCTTCTTCTGCTTATCTGTTGCTGAATAAAACAAATTCCCTAGTGTTGCACACTTCAAGAATCGAATATCCTTCTCTTTAATTCTTGTCTCTTGGATGCAGGTTATATCAGATTTCAATTTTTCCAAATAATGTAAAACTTGCCTTCTTTTGTATTCCGAGTTAAGTCCTTTCACGTTCCATGTTGTTATCTTAAGGTTCATCTTCATCCTCTGAATTACTCTGACTTTCCTCACTACGCTTCAATCCTTCTGTTTCTTCTGTCTCCACCTCCTCCTGGTCACTCTCACCTTGATCATCTTTTTCCAATCTGTCTTCTTCTGGATTTTTGCCTCTTTGCGCCTCTCTTCCCTCCTCTTCTACTAATTCTTCTACGCTCTTGTTTTTATTATCCTTTATTCGTTTCTTTCCTGCTTTGTTCTTTTCTAAATCCCTTTCAAATTTCTTGCAGAATTCTTTAGCTTTGGGAATTGAGTTTATTTTGTACCTTTTTTGATTGTATGTGAAGGATATTCCTTCTATTCTTTCCCATTTATAGAATATCCCATTTTTAGACAATAACTGAGTCATAAAACTGTAATCTTGTCTTTTCTTTAAGATTGCTGGTGGTATATCTTTAAAGATTTTGAGTTCATCCCCGTTAATTAACTGGTTTTTTTATAGCTTTGCTGAATAATCAGATCTCTTGTTTTTGTTCTTGTAAATGAGATTATCACATCTCTTGGTAATTTTTTGTCTCTGGCCACTGATGAGTTAATCCTGAAAGCTCTGTCCAATTCTCTTTCTAAATTGGCTTCCGTATACCCAATGAACTCTGCTAATGGAGATGTCAACCTTTCCACCAAGTTTTCATTTAGTCTCTCTGGGATTCCTCTCAATTTGATACTTTTTTCTCTATGTCGCAATTCTTGGTTAAGTAATTGTACTTCATCCATTTCTTGTTTCTTTATAATGTTGTCTATTTTCTCGTCTGATTCTTTAGTCTTTCCATTTAATTTAGTGAATTCACCTTTCATTTCTTCAATGTCTTTGTGTATCTTGTCTATTTTTTTCCCTAGTAAATCCGTTTCCTTTTTGTTATCCAACTTTATTTCCTTCCTCAAGTCTTTGAGCTCCGCCCTTATTTCTTGTTTAAAATTTTTTAACTCTGCCTTTAAATCCTCAATGATCAACGTATGTAACTCTGGTAGCTTCATTGCCTCTATGGACCCTCTTCTTGTTAACACCTGTGTTTGAGATACCGTTTTCTTAACACCTGATGCCATGTTTCTAATCTATAGAGTGGAGTTTTATAGATCAAATTATCCTTGATTCCCACAAAAAACACCTCTTTACTTGGAGGACTAAGCTGTCTGATTTAAACTAAGATTTCCTACCTTTAAAGAAAGAGAGGGAAAAGAAAAAGAAAAAAACCCTCATATAATATGTTTACCCCCTTAGGACCAAATTATCTCAATTTTGATGAATTGAAAAGAATATCATATATTCAGATATCTGTATACCCACATCTATCTATAGATGTGGATTATATAGAAATGTAAATATAAATGTAAACATATATATGTTTAGCCACTGATAGCGAATTATATATAATTTTCCTTTAATTCTTAATAATATATGCGTTAGCAATAATATTGGAGATATGTAAAAGTTATTGTCGCTGTGTATAATTGTATAATTGTGAGTATCTGTATATGTGTATGAATTTACTTATCTATGTATATATACAATTATGATTAGCTACAAATGTCTATTTTATGCGTTAGGATCTAAGAGCACCTTCCTTACTGTGCTGTTCCTTGTGTTTTATTTACTATTACCCCTGGGCTTTCTGTAACCCCTCTTTCTTTCCTCTTCATCCTATTTTCCTTCCTTCCTTCCTCCTCCTCGTATCCCTCTTATTCCTCCTTTTATTTTCTTTCCTCTTCCAGTTATATACCCCAGGTCCTTTTAAGCTTTGATACTACCAGTTCATCCCCTTAGTACCATACAGTGAAAAACAATATATGTAGTGCAGTCTATACAGTCGAATAGCTCTAAACCAATGCAAAACTCAATGCAAAAACAAAACCTCAACATCGACTTCCCAGTCCACTTAAATCTTCACAGCTTAAATCAGTCCGTTTGCGCCCATTATTTCGTTTTCTCCCGGGCTTAGAAATATACTTTAGTTTTTAAACAAATTTTTACACAAAATTTTAAACCCAATTTAAACAATTATTAACTGTTTCAAACAAATTTTTGGAGGAGTTATAATAGAACTTCGGGAACTCAGAATAGCATAGGTAGATTGAAGAAAATTCTCAGGTGGAATGCAACTGCATAGGGAGATCCGTTGAAATCCGCGTTAAACGCTCCTCCGTCTCCCACTCTTCTCACCAATTGGAAATGGAGTCTCTAGTAACTACTACACCGTAATGTTAGTGCTAATGTCAATGATCTCCCCAAAGAGGTAAATTAATATAATTGAAGTAAGGCAAAAGATTCTCTTTGGGAGTGTAAAATAAAAGCTTTTACCTTAGCCCCCTTTATTTCCATTGTTGTCTCTGATCTCTGAGTTCGCAATTCAGTAATTGAGTTCAGAACCGTGCTTAACTCCAAGGTTAACAAGCAGGGGGTAAGGAACGGATTGTACCATTGGGGAGGAAGGTTCTCAAGTAGCTCAGTCCAACCTTTTCTCCTTCGTCTGTGAGATAAGATTGCAAAAGTAACACAAAATCCACTCGCTGTACCAACAGTATCTGTTCTTTCTTCCTCTCTTCTCTCGTCTCTTTTTAATCCGCCCGAGTTGGCTGGTGGCTACAGAAGCCTTCTGCTGCGTTGTGGGATGGCTCTTCGCCCAGCATTTTCCACTTCTGTGGAGTCCCCGGAGACCTCCGTCTCCGAAGACGTCCACAGAATTAGCGGGAAAACTTCGAGCCCACCTTCACCCCTTCGTCTTCCCGAGGAAGGAGTCCCCCAAAAATCTTCAAAGGGGGAAGAAACAAACGCAGCAGTAGAACGTTAGGGCAGGAGCTTCTCGCCCTCGCGTCCCTCACCTCTCGCAGCAGAACCGGAAGTCCAGAGAACAAATGTTTTCATGATTTCTGCATCACAGAAATTGCACCCAAATGTCCCTTAGGGAACAATGGGTGCAATTTCTGAGATGCATTGGTACCACTCTTGCAATGGTTCTTCCAGTCTTCTACATTATATAGTTTTGGGATGCAAAGGTAAAGGAGCAGGACAGAGTTCCAGCAGAAGGGGCTATACTAAATAATAATGTACTAAGAGAGGAAAATATACTGTTCAACAAGGGCAATCTGGGCAGAGGTCCATGGTTCTGCCCCATCTGAGTCATCATTAATACCTGAGTTTAAGAAACACAGTCTCGGGCCAGAATCTTGTTGGGGACATATTATTTTATGATGAACCCATAAAGCAACAAGACGAAGAACTAGACATAGTATTATAGGTGAGGCCTCACCAAGGCAGAATAGAGTGGCACTATTACTTCCCTTGATCTAGACACTATACTTCTATTGATCCAGCCCAAAATCGCATTAGCCTTTTTAGCTGTCACATCACACTGTTCACTCATGTTCAACTTGTGGTCTACTAGGACTCCTAGATCCATTTTGCACCTAGTCTTGTTCAGCCAGGTCTCCCCCATCATGTATCTATGCATTTTGTTTTTCTGCCCTAAGTGCAGAAAATGTAAGTACCTTACATTTCTCCGTATTGAATTTCATTTTGTTAGCTTTGGCCCAGCTCTCCAGTCTATCCAGGTCATTTTGAATTTCGATCCTGTCCTCTAGGGTATTAGCTATTCCTCCTAATTTGGTGTCATCTGCAAATTTGATAAGTATGCCCCTAATTCTGTCATCCAAGTCATTGATAAAGGTATTGAATAGCACTGGGCCCAGGACAGAATCTTCCTTTTGCTGTGGCCATGCCAAATATATATATATATATATATATATAGTTCTTAACCTCTCTAGCAAGCCCGAGCTCATTCTGTGCTTTAGCTTTTCTGACTTTACTCCTACATGTGTTCACTATCTGTTTGAATTCTTCTTTGGTGATTTCTCCCTTTTTCCATTTCCTATATATGTTTGGACCTCTTCATTGATGCTCCCTTGTCATGGGACAGAGGCTTTGCATGCCCTAATGATGTTTTGAGCTATGCTGGCAGTGGCATAATAGCCACCGGTAGGGTCTCCCATGCCAGACAGGTCAAAACCGAAACGTCTGACAAAGAGCGTCAAAGGGCAGGATGGGCTCTCTAGCCTTATGGCAACCATCCTAGGAGAAGGAAAACTAATCCCAAACCCGGGCAGATGGTGCTCGTCCAACCCTGTAAGGTCAACCATCTAAGAGAAGGAAACTCTAATCAAACCTGCCACCTGAGGACCTCCCTGCTACCGTCCGTGCTTGCAAAGTCACAGCAGATGAACCTTTGGTTTAAAAGGTGAGGCCAGCGATAGGCAAGGGATGAAACGGCAGGTATAAAGATGCACTGGAAGCCGCAGACCCAACCCTGCATGCAGGCGGCTCAGGAATTTGGTCGCTCGAGGCTGACCCGGGAGATGACAGTCTTGTTTGGCAGCATCCTGAATGACCAAGCAGCCTTTTTTAAGGAGAAAGCTGCTTGCTCCATATGGAGAGGGACCTAGAAAAGGTGGCCTAATGAAAGCTCATCCCCATCTACCTGGTTGGCTAGCCACGACCAACGGGCATCTTCTGATGTGGTCAAACCAAGGCAAAGAAACAAAGGCATTCACCGGCCTCCAAAGGTGTAAATAAACTGATGCTTGCATGCTGGAACA
The DNA here is from genome assembly GCA_030847615.1 of Gambelia wislizenii. Classification (NCBI taxonomy): domain Eukaryota; kingdom Metazoa; phylum Chordata; class Lepidosauria; order Squamata; family Crotaphytidae; genus Gambelia; species Gambelia wislizenii. The sequence goes on along the minus strand of JAUMIR010000015.1, from coordinate 7,294,765 downwards.
TCAGAACCATGTGAGACTCAGCAGATAGTGGATGGCCTGAGCGTCATTCTGCCCTAATAGCCCATGAACTATCATGACTTAATATTGACATTGCTGCTCTTAGAGAAGTTCATCTTCATGAGGAAAGCAGCCTTAAAGAACATGGCACCGGCTACACACTTTACTGGTCTGGCAAACCCAAAACCGAAAAACATCTTTCAGGAGTTGGCTTTATGATTTAAAACTCGCTTGCCTCCAAACTCAAAACCTTGCCAACAGGACACTCTGATCGCATTATTTCCTTACGCCTCCCTCACGTTGTTCTCTTTAGTGTATATGCCCCAACTATGCAAGCCACCCTGTAGAGAAAGACAAATTCCACACAGACCTATGCCAACTCATACAAAAAGTTTCTGTAGAAGATAAAATTATTATCCTTGGTGACTTCAATTCCAGAGTAGGAAAGAACTCCTAAGCCTGGAAAGGTGTCTTAGTCAAGCATGGTGTTGGAAGTTGCAATGACAATGGATGCCTCCTGCTAGAGTTCTTTGAAGAACAACAGCTGACTATTACAAACACAATCTTTCAGCTTGAAGACAACCTGGATGCATCCCCAATCCAAACATTGGCACCTCATTGACTATGTTCTAGTCCACCAGAGAAACATTCGCGATGTCCGTCATACCAGTGATGCCCAGTGCAAAATGCCAAAAAGATTACCGACTCGTAAGATGTAAACTAAATCTTCATATTAAGTTCAAACCTAAGTGGGGTGGCATCTAAAAGAAGAGACTCCAAGTCAACTATCTTCAACAAGCTACCATGAGAGACAATTTCCAGGCAAATCTGCAAACAAAACTTGAACAGTGTGATGCGGCAGCTAAAAAGGCCAATGCGATTTTGGGCTGTATCAATAGAAGTATAGTGTCTAGATCAAGGGAAGTAATAGTTCCACTCTATTCTGCCTTGGTCAGACCTCACTTAGAATACTGTGTCCAGTTCTGGGCACCACAATTAAAAAAGGATATTGACAAATTGGAGTGTGTCCAGAGAAGGGCAACTAAAATGGTGAAAGGTCTGGAAACGATGCCTTATGAGGAGAGACTTAGGGAGCTGGGTATGTTTAGCCTGGAGAAAAGACGGTTAAGAGGCGATATGATAGCCCTGTTTAAGTATTTGAAGGGATGTCACGCTGAGGATGGTGCAGGCTTTTTTTCTGCTGCTCCAGAGACTGGAACACGGAGCAATGGATGCAAGCTCCAGGAACAGAAATTCCACCTCAACATGAGGAGGAACTTTTTGACAGTAAGAGCTGTTTGGCAGTGGAACACACTCCCTCGGAGCGTGGTGGGGTCTCCTTCCTTGGAGGTCTTTAAACAGAGGCTGGATTGCCATCTGTTGGGGATGCTTTGATCAAGATTTCCTGCGTGGCAGGGGGGTTGGACTGGATGGCCCTCGTGGTCTCTTCCAACTCTGCAATTCTATGATTCTATGATTCTATGAACACAGAAAGAATCACAACCCGGAAACATCACCCAAGGAGACCTTCCACTGTGCTTTCTGCAACTGGACTTGTTTATCTCAGATTGGCCTTTTCAGTCATCATTGCGCTTGTAGAAAGCGCGGGATGAGTCTTCCTGAATCTTCGATCGCGAAGAAAAGCCAAAGAGAGAGAGAGAGAGAGAGAGAGAGAGAGCGCTTTGAAACTTGTATCATATTTTGCATTTGGATGGCTAATGAAGGTATCCCTTTTCTGTGGAATTTGGATTTTTTTTTTCTGCATAGCCAACATAGCTACCCCTGAATGTGTCTCATAGGTGATGATATGGGAGAGAAGCTTCTTGCTGACTGCTCCCAAGCTGTGAAATTCCCAGTAGTGTTAGGTTTCTCTGGCCCCCTCCGGGGTGCCAATTAGATGCTTTTTATTTTCACAGGGCATCCCAGGATGTCTTGATCCCAAATTCGTCCCCAATTGTTTAAACAATTTTAATCTCTGAACTGGATATCACGGGATCACTGTTTACAGGTCATCACGTCCCGTGATATGTCTCCTCTCCCACTAAAACTATCCCGTTTTTTGTTGTTGTTTTTTACACACATTGATGGTCCTGGGATTTATTTATTTTTTAGCTGTCATTCAAGGATGCGATTCCTTGTTTTTTCAAGAATCGTACGACATGTTTCTGGTGCAGTTTCCCACCACGGGCGTAGCGATTAGCTAGATCTTGGACAATACAGGACAGCATCATAGCTGTTTTTTAATTCTTTGATTAACCGGAATGCCATTACTGGAAGTATGGAGCAGAACATTGCCACCATTTTGGTTACCTCTGTACTCTTGAGGGGATATCATGCAACGTTGCAGAGGTAGTTTCATCTCAAATACCAAAGATGGATGATCTGTATTGTTCAGCTCCTTCTTCGTTTAGACTTCCTTTCATCAAATGACCTTGGTCCTGAGTCCATCCATTTTGAAACCATCAGCTCCTCCGAGTTACATCTGTTTCTTCGCCCATATCCCCGTTTACAGCAGTGGTGGGTGTACCCAACTACAGATGAGTGTGGGAGAAATTTGTAATGTGTATCTGGTCCGACAAATGTTGGATACAATATTTCAGGATGCCGCATTTCCTTTTCATGAAACTTGTGTATATTCTCCATCTGAGATAGCCAAAGTGGACACCAACATGAGAAAAGCTATTCCAGTGGAGAAGCGCCTCACAATAGCCATTTTTCTTCTCATCCATCAATACTCTTACACGGGTGCTTGCCAGCTGTTTGGTGTTGGGAGACCCATGGTGTGTAACATCTTTGTTGAGGTCGTACTCACAATGGAGAAGTTACTTCTGGAGCTGAAAGTTTTCCTGGGACACCATAGACAATTAAAAAAAAAGGTAGATGTATTGTGAAAATCCGAGTAGTCACACATGTTGAGCTATGGATACTGTTTAGTGATAACTTGGAAATTATCCTTAACCCATTTCATTGGGACAACAGATGGACAGCAAGTGCACAGTGTAATGAATACTATCCTTTCTTTCATGATGCACTTTACTTAATGCTGTGTGTAATCGATTAATCATATTTGGCCATGCCCAAAGGGAATGTTTATTTATTTATTTTCCTGTGTTCTTTAACAGGTAATGGATACCTTTGCTGCCCTTGGGTACCCACAAGTAGTTGCATGCCTAGATGGATGTCACGTTAACATTATCCCTCCTGTACGCCAAGGAAATGAATTTATTAACAGGAAGAATAGGTAGAGTGTGCTTCTTCAAGGTACCTGTGATCACAGAGGGGTTTTTACTGATGCGGAGATCGGTTGGAACAGCAAAAATCATGATGCTCAGATGCTAAGGAACTCTGTTTTGTTTTGTTTTTTTGAAACTATGGAGGCAGGCATATTTGTGCCTGGCAGCCCTACAATAACTACAATGGGGTGGCAAATAGTTCCTCTCACCCTGGTTGATGGAGCATACCTGATCAGGAATTGGCTACTTACACCATATAGGGGGTCCACAAATAATAAACAGAGACTGTACAACAAGTACCATAACAAGGTTTGTTCTATGGTGGAGAGGTGTTTCAGTCATCTCAAGGTGCGTTGAAGAGCATTACGATACTGTATAGAAGTGGCAGAGGAAAATGTGTGTTCTGTGATATGTTCATGTGTGATTCTCCATAATATATGAGAAACCAAAGATAAAATCCTGGAGGATCCTACCAGACGGGTTCAGAGGTTTGTGCTTCACATGCTGGGAGCTCCTTTGGTTAATGACAACGCTATAAAGAAAGCTCAGGGGGAGGCTGTGTGGGACACTTTAAAAGAGTATTTTTGGCAGCTGCATAACCAAAGAGGGAACTAAATTATAGAATCATAGAATTGTAAAGATGGAAAAGACCACAAGGGCCATCCAGTCCAACCCCCTGCCATGCAGGAATACACACTCAAAGGATCCCTGACAGATGGCCATCCAGCCTCTGTTTAAAGACCTCCAAGGAAGGAGACCCCACCATGCTCCGAGGGAGTGTGTTCCACTGCCAAACAGCTCTGACTGTCAAAAAGTTCCTCCTAATGTTGAGGTGGAATGTCTGTTCCTGGCACTTGCATCCATCGCTCCGTGTTCTAGTCTCTGGAGCAGCAGAAAACAAGCTTGGTCCATCCTTAACGTGACACCCCTTCAAATACTTAAACAGGGCTATCATATCACCCCTCAACCATCTTTTTTCCAGGCTAAACATACCCAGCTCCCTAAGTCTCTCCTCATAAGGCATGGCTTCCAGACCTTTCACCATTTTAGTCATCCTTCTCTGGACACGCTCCAATTTGTCAATATCCTTTTTGAATTGTGGTGCCCAGAACTGGACACAGTATTCTAGGTGAGGCCTGACCAAGACAGAATACAGTGGCACTATGACTTCCCTTGATCTAGACACTATACTTCTATTGATGCAGCCCAAAATCGCATTGGCCTTTTTAGTTGCCGCATCACACTGTAGACTCATGTTCAACTTGTGGTCTACTAGGACACCTAGATCCCTTTCACACATAGTCTTGTTCAGCAAGGTCTCCCCAATCCTATATCTATGCATTTCATTTTTACCACCCTAAGTGCAGTACCTTACATTTCTCCATATTGAATTTCATTTTGTTAGCTTTGGCCCAGCTCTCTAGTCTATCCAGGTCATTTTGAATTTTGATCCTGTCCTCTAGGGTATTAGCTACTCCTCCTAATTTGGTGTCATCTGCAAATTTGATAAGTATGCCCCTAATTCCCTCATCCAAGTCATTGATAAAGATGTTGAATAGCACTAGGCCCAGGACCGAACCCTGTAGCACCCCACTGGTCACATCTTTCCAAGACGAAGAGGAACCACTGCTGAGCACCCTTTGGGTTTTCCAGTGAACAAATTACAAATCCATTTAACATGTGAGACTGTGTAGACATAAATTTTGCCAATTTTAAAAAAGGATATGTGTACAATAAAGACCATTTATTCCTGACTTTGATGCTGGTGTGACTGTGTCCACTTATTCCCCTTCACACAGAAACAGGGTGCATTCATCAAAATGCCATGAGTAGTAACAGAAACAAAATATCAAACCTGCATATATACCCATTGCATTTCACTCTTCAATAACCTCTAATAGGGGCAACTCATACTGTTTGCTATAGCCCACAACTGACACTATGTTTCAATTTTGGTGGTTAAAGGAGTTGGCAGTCTTTTTTCAGGAATTATCCTTTTTAGAAAAGGTTCTAGGCACAACTAAATACCCCAAACAAGGCAACTCTGCTAGTTAGCCAATTGATTAACACAACCAGTTAAAAAGTTTCAAAAGTAAACCTTCTCATAACTTCATAACCTTTTTTTTAAAATCTAACTGTCTCCCTGAAAACATAAACTCGAGTTTCCTAATCCCACCACATGGTGTTACAATGGCCAAGAGAGGGAGAGGTCATGTCCGGGGGGATGGCACATCTCCTACTGGGGCAATTTTCAATTGCAGCAAATTTCAATTGCTGATATGCTATCCATTGCAGATTAATACCTTCTTTTTCTAACTCTTTGTCTTTCTTTAATCACTCATTTTGCCCAGTTTTTCACCATTATGTCCTTGTAGGTTAACCAGTTATCTATCTATCTATCTATCTATCTATCTATCTATCTATCTTATCTATCTATCTATCTTATCTATCTATCTATCTATCTATCTATCTATCTATCATTCTCTTGGGTATGTTGCCTTTCCAGTGTGCTGTTTGGCTGCTTAGGAAACACACCCAACCCACACCCAACCAATCACCACCCACATGCAAATTCCCTCTCTATCTTACAATGCACTCCTATCACTCAATCTGTGAGGTCTACTGGGCATTTTGGAGAGAGTTTTTAAATGGTGTATGGTATACCAAGTCCAACTAGTTATTTTTTAATTCTCATTTGCAAACAGCTTCCTGGGGCAAAAGCCAGATTGGAATTTTCAAATTTATCCTTTCTTTCTATTTCTGCCAGATTCTTATTAACGATCTTCTAATAATATGATTTTTTAATTCTACATTTACATTCAGTTTCCTGTACCATATCCATACCAACCCATTCTTAGTTCATGACCTTCTAATTCTTGTTCTCTCATATTATCCAATACTATCCATCATTTCAACTAAGTCAAGCATGTTGCCTCATAATATAATTTTAATCGGGAATACTTAATCTTTCTCTTTCCCTGGCATCTGTCAATAACCTCCATTTTATTCTTGGTTTCTTGCCCGCCCATACAAATTTAGCTAATTCTTTTTGCCAGTCAAGTAAAATCTTATTTGTAAGTATGATTGGTATCATTTGGAAAAGAAACATGAATTTGGATAATACATTCATTTTTATGACCAAAATTCTACCTAATAATGATAATCTCATATCCTTCCATCTATATAAATCTTTCTTAATTTCTTGCCAAACCTTTACATAATTATTTTCAAATAGCTGTTGAGTTTTGGTTGTTAAGTTTATCCCTAAGTATCTTACTTTTTAAACTATTTCAAAATCCATTAATTCTTTTTTTTCTTATCTGATTCTTCTAAAATTCTTAGCTATTATTTTTGTCTTATCAGTATTAATTTTGAAACCAGAACACTTACCAAACTCTCTAAATTTTTGTAAGAGAGGCCTAATTCCTGATACAGGGTTTTCTAACATCATAACCATATCATCCGCAAATGCCTTCAACTTAATTTTTTCTTTTCTTACTTTGATACTTCTTATCTCTTCATCTTTTCTTATCCCATTGTTAAGAACTTCTAGAACTAATATAAATAATAATGGTGAGAGTGGACATCCCCCTTTCAATTTCTACCACATCTGATGTTTTCCCATTAATTATTAATTTAGCAGTTTGTTTAGAATAAGTTGCCTGAATCCACTTGTAGATATTATCCCCTAAACCCATTTTTTCCAATTACTTTTAATAAGAACATCCAATTTAAGTTATCAAAGGCTTTCTCAGCATCGAGGAAAATTAAAGTTCCTTTAATTTCATTATGGTAATTTAAATATTCTATTGCATTAATAACTGTTCTAATGTTCTCACTAATTTGTCATTTTGGTAGGAATCCATCTTTATTTTTCTGTATAATATCCTATAAAATTGATTTGAATCTATTTGCTAAGATTGATGCATAAATTTTATAATCAACATTTATTAATGTGTTTTCCCAAACCTGAGTGTCATGCACACATGCACACTAACTGTCACAGCTCTAGAAAAGGGGTGACTGCAGAAAGTGTAGTACCGAGAGGAGGGGCTGAGATTCTGGGAGTAGTAGAGAAAAGTGGGATTTGTACATAGCATGGGCTATGTGGACTTGAGGGAGGTTTTTACTGAAAAAGAAAGTTGGATTGTGCAATTGAACTTGAGCCGGAAGCTAAACTACCTAAGCTTGAATTGTATTTAATTTACTATTACTAAGGAAATGGCAGAGTTCCAGGAGTTCTTTGATAAGAACTTGGCATGGGGATTCATATGCCCTGCTACCGCCCCCATGGCAGCTCCAATATTTTTCCAGAAGAAGAAATATGGGATTCTGAAATTGGTTACACACTTTCATGGGTTAAACACTATGTACATCTCAAATGAGTACCCTATCCCATTTATGAAAGACAGAAAATGTGTTCACCAAGCTGCACTTGCAGGAGGCTTACTTTCATGTAACAATAAGGGAGGGGGATAGGTTACATTTTATTTTTATCAAATTAAATTAGATTTGGAAATGTGAAGAAACAAGATGGCTCACTAGAAAAGTTGATAGTTCCTGTTTGCTGATCTACATTGATTTGAACAGTGGGCTTTCCTAGCTTTGTCTGGAGATTTTGGTATGTAACTGTAACACCAAAGAAAGTGTGAATTAATTAAAACACACTGAGGATGCTTTTGGCGATGTAAGAACATTTCCAAACCAGGCCTATAATTTTCAGAAATGAAAGGCCATCTCTGAATTCTGACTCACAAACTTGAAAAGGAATATGTCCCTGAAAATGGAAGGAGGTGACAGATGTAGGCTACACCTGTTGGCCAGTCAGGTGGAGGAGGGATTCCTCAAGGATTAGGAGATATTCAGAGTCTAAGATGATTGCGGGCTGACTTAACACCCTCTGAATTGTATAAATGCAAAAATGCAGATATTTCCAACAGTTCTTCTCAGCGTCTTCCTCTAAGAACTTGATAAGTGAGTGGCCACAAGGTTTTTACCGTTGCTTTCTGGGTTTGACCTTCATGCCTATGCTGCACTCTTGTTACCTGGCCTTACACTACCTCCCTCTAATAATTCATAATTTGCCAATATTGGATATTCTCATGAGGGCTAGGTAGACCAAAACAGACCAAAGTAGGTTCAAGTGAAAGTTACCAAGGACCTAATGAAGATGTCTTGGAAATTACCATCAAACACACCCAAGATGGAATTAAGCAGAGCCCCTTAGGGTCAGTGATCAAAGTGGAATGTGCTAATCCCTTCTTGGATGCTCTTGGCAGTGAATCATGCTTCAAGACAAACAGTGACAGGAACACCCATTATCCCTGCAAATGTTTTTCCTTGCACCAATCCTCTCCCACAATAAGGAGACTGCCATAAACCCATCAACCTTAATATTCCAACCATTAGCAGCAATTAACAAAGTTGTAATTTCCTTTGTTTAACTATGTTTAGCATACCCAAGCATTGTTTTTACACTCAGACACCCTCCAGGATACAAAATTGGGTATATAACTATTAATTCCAAATAATAGTCATGTGTGCACAGTTCTTCAAACACCATCACTCTGCCATACTGCTGTGGCACCCTCACTTTCCCATCTGAGTTCTCTTTGTTGCACGAACTTCTGCTCTTCAGACTGGTAATTATTGCCCATCTCTCCTCACATCTATTCCTCTATCCAAATCTTTCTGCCTTAATTCTTCATTAGCCTTGGGTGGGTTCTAGTGAGTGTGAGTATGTGTGAATGCTTCCATGTTTATTTTCCAATAAAAAAACATTTTTATGAGGGGGGGGCGGAGCTAGCAATTGGCTATGGTGGTTGTGTAGTTGTTGTGCTCCTCCTGAATCTTGCAAAATATTAATAAAAATGGAGTAAATAACTGTCAAATTACTTCAATTTGGGCACCCTTATTAATGCAAAGGGTCAAACGTCTGGCTGAGCAAACAATTTCGGATTACTATTCAGTGGCCAAGAAATGACGGCCCCTTCTTACACATGGCCCTGATAATGATACTGAAAGCTGGCTCCAGTCCCGAACAAGGCAGGGAAGGGGAATCGTCCCGAACCCCAGCCAGATATGGAACTGGACATCTCACCTCAGCTACAGAAACAGAGAGAACTGTTCATAGCAGACCTTCACAGAAGCAAAGCTGTTGGATTTGACAGGTAATGTCACGGCTATAGAGAACACTGCCTCTGAGGCACTACAGGCAACATTAGCGTTAGACCCTTGTAATTGATGTTTAGAGGAATCTAATCAATATCTAATGGACAAGGCTGATGACCTGGAAATTAAGAGCAGGTGTCTTAACATCTGCCTTCGTGGGCTTGAGGAGAGGACAGAACAGATGGACCTCAAAAGCTTTTTGGTCACTTGGATTAATGATCTGTGCCCAGCCTGAATATTAGAGAAGGTGATATTGAGAGAGCACACAGATCACTTGTCCCCCCCGCCCCATTGGCCCAAAGACTTCCCTGAGACATTCTCCTGAGATTTTCCTTTTTCTAAGAAGATGCAGGTAGCCTCTAAGCTAAATGACCTAGCTCCCCTTACCTTTAACGGGAAACCCATCTCGATCTTCCAGGATGCCTCCCCAGAGATCCTACAAAAATGGAGAACCTTCAAACCCCTTACCTCTCTCTTGGTGGGGGCTGGCATAAAATATCATTGAGGATTTCCATTTAGGATCACAGTCACAAAAGGGAACTCTGTCATGTCTGCCACTACGAAAATACAGCTTCTGACATATTACTTGTTCTAGACATCCAGGTTCCTAATTACTTGAAATTAGAAATTAGGAAGGAACAACCAGCCTCTTCTACTCGGGATGAGGCAGACTGGACAGTTGCTCAGCAGAAAAAGGACAAGAGACCTACTTGATGAGAACAGAGGACCCCTTGAGGATGATCTTTGTGGGACCCCCTTTTATATCTTTATGGGCTCTTGGATGGAGAGTGGTGGCCATATTGTCATTTTGTCATCGTCCTCTGCTAAACAACAAGGACACCTCCATTGCTGGCTCTTCAGGAGCCTTTCTTCAAGTTCAGTTAAATACTTTTTTAATACTTCTATCAACTGTCAACCATCGCTCAACAGACTGGGAGCTCTGACAGCTCTCCTCCCCCTTTAATACAACTCTGCAGAGTGATTCTACCCCTGTTATCCTTCTGGGCTCCCCTACAGGGATTGGCAGGCATACTGTTCCACTGTCACCATCTTCTAACAAACAACAAGTTTGTCGCCATTGCTGGCTCACCAAGAGCTTCTTCTGCAGTCTCTTTTGAAGAGACTGGGAATCTTGACAGCTCTCGCTCTCGCCCTTGGTGCAGCCTCACTCTACCACTCTCTGGTAGACTTTAAAGAATGGCTGCAGGATTGTCAATTGTCCAAGCATACTTTTCCAATCACGCTCATGCTTACTCCAACTTATGCTACTTTTTCACCACTTTTTGCAAGAAATGAAGCAGCTGAACTTTATGCCATCCCCGCTGCATTTTTTGGCACTCCAAAGGTGATCGGACTGATATGGGTGTTCAATCAGGAGGCGATCGTCTCAGTGGCCTCCCTCCTTCTGGTTACATTGTTGTTGTTTTTCTGTGTTGTTTATGTATGTAGTGATTTTAAGTCTTGTTGGGAGAAGGGGTATGTCAGCCTTAAATTAATTGTATTTGTATGGGTTGCGGGATATTTTGCATGTCTCTGGCCCCTACTGATGTGACAGCTCACTAGATTTGGGTTTCAGCAAAAACATAATCTCCAGCCCTCCTTTATAATTAGCTATGGGCGATACTCAGATATTGTCGTTCAATGTCAAAGGACTAGGATCTCAACTAAAGTGCCAAAAAAATCCTTAAAGAAATTCATCCTCGTAAGCCTAATGTTCTCTTTCTTCTGATGCACAATCAGACAAATAAATAAATCAGTATTCCCCTCTCGATTTGGCGACTAATTTGTCACTGGCGGTTCAGGTAAATCCCTAGGGGTTGCAATCATTTTGGACAAGGGCACCCCCTTTCAACTTCATGATCTGATAAGAGATAAGAAAGGCAGATATATAATGGTGCAAGGTCCTACATAACCGCTTAGATACCTCATCCACTTATTACACCCCAAATGACAGAATTTTTGGAATCATATTTCCAGAAGCTGGCCAGTTTTGCCAAAGGCATTTGTAACCATGGGAGGAGATTCTAATGCAGTTCTGCACCCTACTCTAGATAGATCCTTCTGAGTTCATAAAATTTTTTCTCTGCCACCTCTAGTTCCCAAAGCACCCCTACTACACATGGGACTGATTGATCCCTGGCAGACACTTCACCCAATGGAAAAATCTTATACCTTTTTTTCCTCTGTGCATAGATCTTATTCTAGAATTGACATTTTTTCATCAACAAATCAATCCTAACTCAGATTGCAGCTGTATCCATAGAAAATATCCTCCACTCTGATCATGCCCCCCCTCCTGTTGACATGGATGCTGGACCCAGATGCCTTCCCCACTAGAATCTGGAGGTTTAACCCCAGACTGCTTTTAGTTGCTGTATTTAAATCCAAAATTTGGAACAGTTTAAAACTATTTTATGAAGAGAACAGACAGTAGGACACTTCAGAAATCCTGTTATGGAACACTATGAAGGCAGTGCTCCATGGTCTCTTTATTCAGGAGGGTGAGAAGCAGAAAAAACATAAAACTGTCAAAGAAACCTCACTATTGCTGGAGTTTGCAGAATTGTCCTAGATTCATAGAAACATATAAAATGATAATGATTTGTTCTTACTCAACAAGAAAAGAGGGGAACTCCAGGAATTAGACATCCATCAGATTCAAACAGCCCTTCTGTATACCAGAGCTTATTATTATGATCACAGTAACAAAAATTCTAAATTACTGGTTCGGTTAGTTTAAAAAGGGACAGAGAAAAAAATTAATTTCCAGCATCACTACCAAAAGAGGCACAGTGACATCTGTTTTAAAAGAAATTTTGGGAGAATTTGAATCCTTTTACACTGCGGAATGTCCATGACATGTCTGCATTCGTGAAATCTCTCTTCCTGAAAAAGCTATGCCCAGAATGTGCAGCAACCCTTAACAGCCCTATTACATTGACAGATATTACTCAGGTCCTTTGTAACTTGCATCCTGGAAAGGTCCCTGGCCCAGATGGTTTTAATTCAGAATTTTATAAACTCCTTAAGGATGACTTGACCCCCACCACCACTTGATTAACTTATACAATGAAGTCTTGGACACTTCTCATTCCCCAGATTCATGGAAGCAATCCCATATTATACCCATCGTGAAATCTGTGCAGATCAGCCCTACTACAGGGGCTTTCCAGCCAATATCATTAATCAATCAAGAATTTAATTTTTTATCTGCCATAATGGTAAACAGAATTAACACATTAATTTCCTCCTATATAAACCCAGATCAGGTAGGATTAATTCCTGGTTGCAAAATGGTTGATGCCATTAGAAGGATATTAAATATTATACAACATTCTAAACTTTCCTCTCATCCAACTTTCTTGATTTCCCTGGATGCCCTGAAGGTATTTGTCCGTGTAGATTGGCCCTATCTTTTTGATGTCTTGAATGAAATGGGTTTGGTTCTAAAGTTGTTAACTACCTGAAGGGTGCATAGTCGAGGACTCATGCACTCATTCATGTCAACAGGATGGACTTGCTGCCTATTCCCTGCAATGGGGAACCAAGCAGGGGTGCCCCTTATCCCCAATACTATTTGCCCTGGCTATTATGATCAGGCAGAACTCTAACGTCAAAGTCCCCTTGCTTAATGGGAGGGAACATAAACTCTCCCTTTGTGTGAACAATGTCCTGCTGTATGTTTGTAACATTGACAAGTCGTTCCCCACATTGCAACGGGTCTTGGAGGTCTTTGACAGGTATTATTTCCATTCGTCTTATCTTGGGGAGTAAGATCTTTGATATCCAGATCATATCGAGCCTCGACATCAAATTATGTGCATCCGAGTGGAAAGTATATCCTTTCTCTTATTGGTATTTCCTTGACCATAGGTCATCTAAGTTGAATTCTTCCATTAATTCAAATCATACTTTGGGCAATCTTCCTTGTTTTTCATTGATCGTCCCAGACCTGTCTTGATACCACTGACTTTTAACACACATTCACTGAGAGTTAAAGAAAGTATTATGAAACATTGGCACTTGCTGGAAAATATACCCGGATATAAAAATAAACTGATGTTTGCCTATAAACGTAGTCAAAACATCAAGAATATACTAGTATGGGCAGATTTTGATTTTCCGGTTGTACAAAATAGTGTGATTGCCAAGGGACATTACATCTGTGAACATTGTTCAGGATGCAGAAACAGCAACAATCTGAAATGTTTTGTGAATACTGTTGATGGTAGAAGTTATGAAATATACAATTTTTTTACATGTGCTAGTAAAAATGTCATATACATAATTGAATGCCCTTGCAAATTAATTTATGTGGGGATGACCAGCAGGGCGATAAGAACTCAGATCACAGAACACAGAAGTTGTATCAAAAACCATAAAATAGAAGCCTCATTGGTAAAACATTTTCTTTTTTTTTTTCCTTTTTTTATTGAGCAGCTCTTCGAACAATACAAAGTCAAATATATATATATCAACATATTTTATCCTTCTGAGGCTTATAACAATCTTTGGTTTGTCATATAAAGTTCATGTAAAAAAAAAAAAACTGAAATCAGAAACCCAACAAGCGTACAGTAATTCATAACATCCATGACTTCCTTGGTGTTGGTATTGTTGAAACGGAGGAAATTGTCTATCTTGATGAACATTGACTTCTAATCATCTTCTTTCTTCTGTTATCTGCCGCTCTCTTTGATCTTTCTTTATTTACTCCTTTTGTCTGTTCACTCTCTCCAACTCAATAATCCCTTTATATATGTATACATATATATTTATATGTGTATATACATTTATTACCTTAATTAGTTACTTACATGTACACACAACCTTAATCCCTTATTGTGTATTGTTACATCATTAACAAAAGGTGCTCTATATCATAAATCATACCCCTTTTCTCCCATTGTTGTATTACAGTCAACCATTTATCTAGAGATTTCCTTTTGGGTAAACTATGTATCTTGCCTGTTAATATGTCTAATTCCAGCATTTCCACTAATTTTTCCAACCAATCCTCTATCGTAGGTGATTTAGTAGATTTCCATACTTGAATAGAATAGAATCTTTATTACGGTCATAGACCAGCACAAGTAAAAAGGGTATACAGAATAAAGGTAAAAACGCAGAATAAAAACAGGCTGAAAGCAGTATTTAAAATGTTAGTTCCAGTATAACAAGACTAGGTTGACACTATTCTACTGCTGAGGACATTGTCTGACGAATTTTAACCACAGCTGTGCAGAATCTGGCAACATTATAAGTTGTTCCTGGGTTGGTGTCTGAAAGCAACAAGTTTATGTAGAATTTCCATACTTGAGCTATTGTGATTCGTGCTGCAGTTATTAGGTAGAGGATGATCCTCCAATTTTTTGCTTCATCTTCTTTTTTGAGAGCATTAGTCATATTCAACAAAAAAAGCTCTGGTTTTACCTCAAATTTTATCTGTAGTGTGTCTTCTATACATTTATGTACCTTCACCCAAAATTTTTTAATGACTTTACAGGACCACCACATATGAATCAACGTACCCACATTATTTTGACATTTCCAACATCTATTGCTAATCTTATTGCTGATTTTGTTTAATCTACTCAGTGTATAATACCATCTATGTGGGTAAAACATTTTCTTGAGAAACATCATACTTATGATTCATTCAAATTCTGGTGCATAGATGGGATATCCAATACTAAAAACATAAAACAATTACAGATATTGGAACTCAAATAGATTCATCGTTTGAAATCTGATTCCCCGGTGGGTTTAAATGAAAATGTGAATTGGCTAGTTTGAGTCTTTTGCTGTCCTTCCACACCTTATATCTCCCCTTAGTTCTTTTCTTGAGTCTTGGAAGGATGATTGCTACTACTGGGTTGACTGGTTATAGAAAGGGTTCTGTGAACAGGAGAAGAAGAACTTCATTTAAATTCTGGTGCATTGATGGGATATCTAATACTAAGTACATAAAACCACTACCAAGATTGGTACTCAAAAGGACACATGGTTGGTAAATCTGTACCCCTGGTGGGTAAAGATTTGGGTGTAAGTGGTTGGTTGAGTTTTCATTGTCCTTCCACACCCTAAGGTTTCCCTAGGATCTTTTCTTGAGTCTTGGCAGGATTGTTCCCATCACAAGTTCAGCTGGTTATATAAGAGACTCTGTGAGCAGGAGAAGTACCTTGTTGCTTTTGAATTGAGCAGTGTCACATTGTGTGAGCTGTTGAGTATATATATATATATATATATATAGAGAGAGAGAGAGAGAGAGAGAGAGAGAGAGAGAATGCTTGTAGGCCACTGAGGAAGACTGTTGTCGAAACGCATCTGGCCTTGAGTTTTTATTATTTACTATTATTATAATATTTTATTTTTAGCATTTGCATACTTTTCAGTGGGTTATTGTCACCCTTTTAGTAGTTTTACTGACTCATCTACTTCAGGGGTTTTTGGCCTTGATTTTTGGTATTTTTATTATCTTTAGATACTTATTTGTAGCATTTGTACACTTTCTAGTGGGGTATTTTTACCTTTTCAGAGATTTAATTTTATTGGATTCTCTGCTCCAGGGTTTAGTTATCCTTTTATTTCTTCATATTGTTGCTCTTTTAGAATTGGAAGTGGGATTGGTTTATCCTGGTTATTTTTTGGCAGAACTCTTCAGTTTGGTTTTTTGATCATATGTCTTGGGTGTTCTGGCTGTAGGGGCTTTTGTTGGTTTGATTCAGCCACTTCTCCAGTGAAAGGCAGAACTGCTCATATCTACAGATGGTTGCTTGAGGACACTTTTGGGAGTAATCTAAATTTCTAAATGAGCTGGGAAAATGATCTCCATATCCAAATATATGATGCGGAATGACTGAAATTTTGCTTGATTGCTCTGAAGGAGACATCACTTAAACTCCTTTATAAATGACATCTCACACTGATCCAGCTCGTCTGGATGACAAAAGCTGCCCCCTCTATCTGCTGGAGGGGATACTCTGCTCTGGGCACCTTCACCAATATGTAGTTAGAGTGCCCGAACGTTGAGAGGTTTTGGTCCTTAATAGTAGATATTATTAGCACCATCACTGTACAACCTTGAGACCCCTCTCCAGAGCTGGTCTTGCTGTCACTTTTTACTAAGTCTAATAGAAATCTTAAACATAAAAAAATTATGGTTTCCTGCTTCCTATCTTTTAGATAAAATTGGAAGAATGAAATGTCTGCTATGACTGCTTTGTGGGACAAATTTTGGGACATGTGGTTTGTGGAGAAGCTCTCAGACATCAGCTGACACACAGCTGTCCATGCTGATTCTGAATCCTTTATTGAAAAAATGGTTCCTAATAATCACACATTTTTCTAACACAGATCTTGCAATAGCACCTCCACCACATCATGGTAAGATGTGGAAGGATGTCCTCCCTGACTCCCCCTGATCTCCTTACTTTCAAGCTTTTTTATGCCACGAACTGCTTTCCTGATTAATCCTATGCCCCTTCGCTTTGTGTTATGTTTTAATTTTGTTTTGTATAGTTGTTTTGCCATGTATGGCTCCAGTTCTCCTGCTATTGTTCCTATTACAAAATAACAACTTTTTCTTTGTTAAATCAATAAAACTTTATTTTAAAAAAAACATTTTATTTCATTTAAACTTGGAGTCTTGTCAGTTAGTACTGGATACACAAGTGCAAAGAATCCACAATTACCTGACCTATCGCAGCTATACCTTTGATCTAATTAAAATTCCCCAATTTAATATTGTAATTATAGTGACACAAGTGGACTCCCATGGACCCCCAGCAGTTCAGGTAACACTCTCTTTCTCTCTCAATCTCTCCTGTCTTCCCTGACTCATTTTGTGTTTTTGGTCCAGGCGTCCCAGTAGCATTCTCAAGTAGTGAAAGCAGAGTTTATGAAGCCACTGAGGCAGATATCTCCAAACTCCCAGATACCCAGATGGTGTGGCTACCAACTATTTCTCTAACATTTCATAATCCAACTATATCTTATACTGAGGGAGTGAAAGTGGTAGGATCCAGTCCTTGTGATGGTGGACCCTGCAGTACTCTCCAGATTGCCTGGATATTAGACTGCTGATTTCATGGACCTGGATGGCAGCTAAGCTCATCACTCCTCATCCAATCCTCTCAAGGTCCCAGGATGGGCAGACACTTGGCTTTCCTGACAGTCAGCTCTACCTATGGTTTGTTGTTTAAAGCTCTTTTCTAGGCTGTTTTGCTTCTACCAAGCTGACCTGGACTGGCTCTGTTGAGAATTAAGGGACAATTAAAACATGGGCCTCTTCCATCTGAGGTGTCCTTTTTCTTTTTCCTCACCACCTTCCTTTGTATCTAACTATCTCTGACTTGGTTCAGTTCTGCAAATTATTGTCTCCAGTGGTTTTCTTCTCTTGGTGTTCAGTCCTACACTGCCAAATATTTATTTTGACTTTTCTCCAGGGTGATCAGGGCTGCTTACACAGGGTAACCCCATTCTCATCATTTTCCAAAGAAGATGCAATACCTCATATTGATGAGAGATCATGGTTATATTGGTTATGTATGCCATTTGTGTCTTTGATAAGAAAATTGATACAGGATTCCAGCCCAGATGTTTTAAAAGTCTACTTCCTGTTTCAAATTCCTGTTTCAAGGTGGCATTTTTCTAAGTGATCATATATTGCATCCAACTGCTTGCCTTCTTTGCCCTTGCCTTATAAAGATCAGAGCGATTTACCCACCAGTATTCACCCCTTTGGGAGCAAAAAGGGATTTTAATTGCATTGCCAAGGAAGAAGAGAAGGGGGCACAAAATGCTAAAATTCTAAAAATGATAAATGGAGGAATTAAAATTTACCCAAGGCTAGTCTAGAAGTAATGACCTTCTGAGTACAAGGCAAGGTTCTTGCTAACTTTGCCAGCATAGCAATCTGCAGCTCAGCAATCAGGTATCTGTTAAGATCAGAATCAGGTAATCAAAGGGTTCACTTTAGGGTTAACATCATGATCAAATATGTTATATCACCAGAGACAGGACTGACCAATGAGGACTGTGAGAGTAGTAATTTGAAAAGATGATAAAGACTTCTTCAGAAGCCATGAGGCAGCCAGAGAAGAAAGAGGGCCCTGAGATGGCCACACCATGTCTAAGAGGCAGTTCAACCAAGAGAAACAAAGGACCCTGAGCGATTCAATGGAGTCTTGAGATGTGGGAACATCACATCTGAAACTTGGCTGAATGCTTATGTCTATCTGTAACTTCTAAGGTATACTTGAAAAAAGAAGAGCCTTCTCCATGAGGGATTTGCATGTTATGAGCTTTGCTTGAAAAATAATCTTTTCTATCTGTCAGCCAATGTGAATACGTGCCTTCTGTTTGCCTGGTCGTATTTCATTGTCTCTTTCTTGGGGAAAGAGGGAGAGAAGGTATTCTCTGCAAGTGACAGGGAATTCCGAAGGTACCCCATGCTTTCCCATGGGGTGTAGAATTCAAGGGGCATACCTGAAAGTGGCGTTATTAAGGGGATTCCGAGGTAGAGCAATTCCCAAGACTGCATCTAAAAAGGGGCAGCTTAAGGGGTTCTTAGACTTTTTTTTAATTATTATCTTTATTAGAATTCTTCCCATAATATATAAAACAACAAAGAAAACATAACATAACATTACATATCATAACATAACATAGGCCCTAAGGCATACAAACTAACCACCAAAAACATAAACATAAATATGAACATAATCAACTTCCATCATTCCATCATTCCATCTTCCTGTTGGGCTTTATAACTTCAAATAAATTCCTCACCATCAAATACCTACTAGATTTCCTCTTAGTTCAATTGTTCCTCTTTACTTCCCCTTATTAATTCTTCCTTCAACTATTACTCTCTTACAACATCCAATTGTTTCCCCAGTATTCTTTCCATAATTTACTCATTTTTTCCCAATCTTGTAAATCCTTCAATGTTTTCCCTTCATCTATTATAATGGATAGTTTATCCATCTCATACATTTCATAAAGCTTTTCTATCCATTCCTCTACGGTGGGAACTTCCTTCCCTTTCCATTTTTTTGCAATTACTAGTCTGGTGGCCGTAATTGCATATAATAATACCTTTCTATATTTTTCCCTTATATCTCCGTCTACTCTATCGAACATATTTAGCAAAAATATCTCTGGTTGTAGTGGGTACTCGATCTCTAATGTCCTGTTTAGTAGCCTATGAACCTTCCCCCCCAATTTTTTTATTTTCTTACATTCCCACCAAACATGGTAATATGTGCCTATTGAGTTGCGACATTTCCAACTATTATTAGATATATTCTTATAAATCTTATTCAATTTTTCAGGTGTCATATACCACAAATTCATTATCTTATAGTAATTTTCTTTCAAGTTATTACTTTTAGTAAATTTTATATTTTTACTCCATGCTGTTTCTCACTGTTCTAATTGTATCTGATGACCCATAAATTGTGCCAACTTCACCATATAATTCTTTATTACTTCCTTTTCTTGACTAAAGCCCAGTAAGAGTTTATATATTCTTGAAGTTATTTTCTTTTTCCCTTTGTCTTTCAATATCCGGTCAAATTCTGTTTGTTCACTTTCTATTCCATCTAGTTTCAAATCCATTTTAAATTTTTCCATTAATTGTCTGTGCAGAAACCAATGGCATTCTATGCCCTCATGCCTTAATTCTTCCTGCGTTTTCATTTTATATTGTACTCCATCTTTAGGATTTCCTCATACGTTAACCATTCTCCTTTAAATAAACTTTCCCTTTGATAAAACGCTTCATAGGTAGAAACCCATGTTGGTATCTTTGAGTAAATCCACCTTTTATATTTCTCCCAAACTCTCCATATAGCTTTTCTGATAAAATGATGTCCAAACTCCTTATGTACCACCTCTTTATTATACCACATACAAGCATGGAATCCATATCTTAAATTAAACCCTTCTAACTGTAACAGTCTCTTGTCTTTTAAATGTATCCATTCCGAGATCCAGTTTAGGCAACTTGCATTATAATATAATTCCTAATCTGGAAGTCCCAGTCCGCCTCTTTCCTCAGATTCCACTAATATTTGCCTCTTTATCCTTCATTTTTTCCCAGCCCAGATAAATTTAGCCAAATCTTTGTTCCAATCTTTAAATATCGCTGATGAAGATAGAATGGGAATATTTTGAAATAAATACATCACTCTTGGAAATACATTCATATTTACTGTTGAAATTCTTCCTGGTAAAGATAGTCTTAATTTCGTCCATCTCCTCAGATCTTTAATTTCTCTCCATCCTTTAATATAATTATTCTTATACAGATCTATATTTCTGTTTGTTATATTTATCCCTAAATATCTTCCCTTCTTTCCCATCTTGAAATTTGATATTTTCTCTAATTCATCTTCTTCATACTTAGACATATTTTTAGTTATTACTATTGTTTTTTCTTTATTAATTTTAAATCCAGCTAATTTCCCGTATTCCTCAATTGTTCTCACTAATTTATTGATACTCTCCTTCAGATTATCTAGAAAAAAGACAAGGTCATCTGCAAAGGCTTTATATTTAAATTCACTTTTTTGTACTTTCACTCCTCTAATCTCCGAATCATTATTGATTTTTCTATTAAGAATCTCCAATGTCAATATAAATAAAAGTGGTGAAAGCAGACAGCCTTATCTAGTTCCTCTATTTACTCTACAAGGTTTAGTTCTTTCTCCATTTATGATTATCTAGGCTTCCTGTCAATTATAAATATTTTTAACCCAACCCAAAAATGTATTTCCAATCTCCATCTCTTCCATCACTTTAAACATAAATTCCCATCTCACTCTGTCAAATACTTTTTCTGCATCAACTAGTATTATCACCAATTTTTTTCATTCTGTTTCTCATACAGTTCAATTATATCTAACAATGTTCTTATATTATTTTTTATGTATCTATTTGGTAGAAAACCATTCTGATCATTGTGAATCCAATTTACCAGTACTTTTTAAAATCTTTCTGCAATAATACTAACGAAAATGTTATAATCCACATTTAACAGGGAGATGGGCCTATAACTAGTTACGAGCGATGGGTCCTTATCTTCCTTTAGAATTAAGGAGATATCTGCTTTTTGCCATGATTTTCAACAACCTTTGCTGTTTATCTCATTAAATAGATTATGAAGTGGCATAGTTAATTCATCTACAAATTGCTTATAATATAGAGCTTAGAACCCATCCGGCCTGGTGCCTTACCAGGTTTCAGCCTTTTGATCGCATCTCTTATCTCTTGCACTGTAATTTGCCTATTCAATTCTACTTTTTGATCTTCCGTTATTCTAGGTACCTTCTCATATTTCAAGAATTCTTCAATCTCCTTAGTAATTTCTACCTCTTTCCCCTTTTCCTCAAAAATATTTGGAAAATATTTATAGAATATTTCTTTTATTTTATTTTTTGCTTAGCATAACATTTTTCATTCATTCTAATCTCCGTTATCATTCTCTTTTCTTTTTCTTTCCGCAATCTATATGCCAGCCATTTCCCACTTTTATTAGCCTGTTCAAAAAATCTTAAGTGAGTGTATTTCAATTGCTTACCTATCTCTTCTACCCATTCAGTATTTAGTTGCTTCTTCAATATATTTAACTCTCCTCTTATTTTCTCATTTCCTCCCTTCCTCTTCAACTCTTTCTCCTTTTCTGCTATACTTCTTAGTGTTTCTTTATTTTTATCTTTCTTAGCTCTCTTCATTTCTATTTCTCTTTGAATCATATATCCCCTAATTACTACTTTACCAGCATCCCATACCATTTCTATTGATGTTCCTTTATCTAAATTCTCACTGAAATAGTTTTTAATTTCTTTCCTTATTTTTCTACTATTTCATCTTTCTTAAGAAGAAGTTGTTTCATCCTCCATCTATATTGTAATCTAGGTCCCCTTAACACCAATTCTATTGGGGAGTGATCTGATATTACTTTCTGTTGTATTTCTACCTCTTTAATACTTCCAATCAAACTCTTTGACACAATAAAATAGTCTATTCTGGACCACACATCATGTCTATTTGAATAATATGTATAATCCCTTTCATTCCCATGGATATGCCTCCATACATCTATCAAACATTGTTCTTCCATCGTTTCTTTCATTATCTCCAGAGACTGGAACACGGAGCAATGGGTGCAAGCTCCAGGAACAGAGATTCCACCTCAACATGAGGAGGAACTTTTTGACAGTAAGAGCTGTTCGGCAGTGGAACACACTCCCTCGGAGCGTGGTGGGATCTCCTTCCTTGGGGGTCTTTAAACAGAGGCTGGATGGCCATCTGTCAGGGATGCTTTGATCAAGATTTCCTGCATGGCAGGGGGGTTGGACTGGATGGCCCTCGTGGTCTCTTCCAACTCTGCAATTCTATGATTCTATGATTCTTCGGGGCATTCCCCTCTTTTAAACATCGTTGTTTCTCTTTCTGCACCGATTTATCCACTTTTGAGTCTAAAACTGTGTTCCAATCACCCATCAATATTACATATTCAAAATTATGTTCCATCAATCTATCATAAATTTCTTGTATATATTGCTTCTTATTATTTTGTGGTCCATATATTCCCACCAAAAGTATATTCTTTTCTCCAATTCTAACCTCCACACCTAAATATGAACCTTTATTATCCTTAAATACCTCTTTTGAATCATATTATATGTTTATATAAAAAGCAATTCCTGCTTTTTTCTTATTGAACTCTGTTGCATATAGTTTCCCAAATTTCCCTTCCTTTAATGTGTGTCTTTTGGAGACAGATAATATCCAACCTTTGTTTTTCTAAATAATGAAAGACTACTCTTCTTTTTTGGGGGAGAATTTAACCCCCTTACTTTCCATGATACTATTTTATTAAACATTTAATCTATTCCACACTGTTTACAATACAACAAATCAAATTTTCACCCACTTATTCCAATATACCTCCTACTGCCCCCTCCAATATTTCTTCCTCCTCTGTCTCAATCTGCTTCTCTATCTCTTTCTCCCCCTCTTTTAGTTCTTCTTCCCCCTCTTCTTCTTCGTCTTCTCTCTCCAAATCCAATCTAACTTCCTCTTTCGTCTCTTCTTCCTTTGTTACACTTCTATTCTCTATTCCTAAGTCTCCTTCCTTATCAAATCATATTACTTCTTCTACTACTAATTCCGATTCTGTTCTAACTTTATTTTCTTTCTTCCATCTCTTTCTTGTCCCTCCACTTTATCCTCTGTCCTTTTTCTGTTCTCTTACACACTCTGTTTATATCCCTTGTAAACCTTATAATCTTTCTTTTCTTCTTTTCAATTGCTCTTACTATTTTCCCCTACCTTTCCTTCACCAGTCTTCTCTTCCTTCTCTCTTTTTAGTTTCTCCAAGAATTCTTTTGCGCTATTCAGTGTTATTATCCAATATTTTTTATATTTATACGTCAAGTTTATACCTTCTAGTTTATTCCATTTATAGGGTATATTTTTCTCCCTTAAGACTATTGTTAAGAATCCATATTGTCTACGCCTTTTTATTAGTTGAGTCGGTATATCTTTAAATATTTTAACTTCCCTTCCTTCTATTCTCAAAGCCTCTTCAAAATTCCTCTGTAAGACTATCTCCTTGACTCTCTCTCTGACAAAATAAATTGCAATATCTCTGGGTAACTTATTTTTCCTGGCTACCCTGGATTCTATTCGATAGATCTTATCAACCTCCAAGTCCAGCTGATCCGGCTCCCACTCTATAAATCTTGCTAACTCAGGAATTATCCTTGTAGTTAGAACTTCATTTGGTTGTTCCGGAAGCCCCCTTACTGTCACACACCTAGATCTATATCTTAATTCTTGTACTAATTTTTGATTATTTTCCAATTCAATTTGAGCCTCCAAATTTTTTTTCTTCCTCTCTAATCCCTGTGTCTTCTCCTGTAGTACTTGTAACTCTGTACTAATTTTTGTTATGTCCTTAGTTGCTGTTTCTAACTGCATCCCAAAATTATCTAACTGCTTTTGTATGTCTAATCTTATTTTGCTTTTTAACTCTTTCAACTCAGATTTCAGTTCTGTTTTCAATTTCTTAAATTCACTTAAAAGTAACTGATTGATATCTGTAATCTTTGCACTCATATCCAAAGAGGGTCTTCTCACAGTCTGGCTTTGTGCTTGCTGTTGTTTGGCTAGGTTCTTCCTAGTAGTAGGCATTTTATTGTTATAATCTGTCTTCCCCCCCTCTATTGCAATACCTATAAATATATTTATATATCCCTTTTGTGTGTGTGTGTGTGTGTGTGTGTGTGTATCCCTACTTTTCCCTATTCTCTTAATTCCGCAACCCTTTATTTAATTTTTAACCCACTTTCTTCTAATTTCCTTCTGACTTCTCTTAAATTTATCTTGTACCTTGGACACACAATCTCAATCTCTTTCAATACTCACCCTCTAACCAATCAATTCCTTATTTGTCCATACAGTGAATTACCCACAGTTAATTATTCACAATTAATTAACTATAGTTGGTAATCAATAACTAATCAAAAACAAACAGCAATTCATCAGCAATTATAATCCATCACTGTTCATAAAATAATTCATTCATTTTATAAATTTAATTTCCACTACCCTTTACTTTCTGGTTTTACTTAAATCCTCTATTTTTATTCCTCTAAATTCCTCCTAAATCCAAAATTGTTAATCCTTACCTCAATTAATGAATTAATCAATGACAGCCAGTTAATCCTACCATACAGTCATAAAAATCATTAACATTGACATACAATTATATATCATTGTATATAAACAATTAAACTTATCTATTTTTAATTTATTGGCCACTATAATTTCACTATTCATATAATTTCCCTTCTAATATCTTACTATTTTTTTTCTTTCACCTCCTCTTAAATCTTCTTCCTTTATTCTCAGTTATGTCTTCAATCCTTAAAGTAAGCACTGTCTGGGTTTTCTTTATTATTTATATGTTTATTCGTTTATTTTATAGAATCAGAACCTTCTATATATCCCACATCCAACTTCAATTTCTCCACTTCCATACTTTGCGTTGCTACTTCACCCCTTTTTCCTTGCCTTTTCTTTTTTCTTCCCCTTCTCTTTCTCTCCTTTCTTTCCTCCCAACTTCTACTGTCTTCCAGAGTCTATTCAGGTCACCAGGCTCTTTTCCTTCCTCTCGTCACTGCTCCACTCCGTTCCCAGTATATTCCATTCCGCAGTTGCTTTTAAAGTCCTTTCGCTTTCAACTTTCCTCTTCCCACTTGGCCGTCTCATTAACAGCTTTCTTTTCTCATCTACTCTTCAGCTGTAATGGGATACAATTACTCACGCTCTCACTCTCTCACTCTCTCTCTGCTGATCTTTCTCAGCTCTTTCAATATCAGCTGTTAGGGGCTGAAGTCATCCGTCTTCACTCCCCTCAGTGAAGATACTTCAGCGAAAAACAAACTTTTTTTTGGTGAATCACCTCACACCCACAGGAAAAAGGAACCCTAACCCTAACCCTAACCCTTACTCTTACAAGTTCCAAATAAAAGTGGTGATGACGTTATTTGTCTCTTTGACAGCAGCAATTGGTGCGGTTGTGGTAAACTCACAGCTCCCTTAATCCCTTTTCTCCTTCCTCTTCAGTTGTTTCGTTGTTTGTTTGTTTCTCTCTCACTCTTCTGGGCTGGAAACGAGCTTCTATTGGAGTCCCCTCTGATTGCCTGATATCACTGGCACAATTTGTCCCTCAAAGTTTCACTTTGAGGGCTCTATTCCACACCAAGCAGTTTCACTTCAGGAACTCACCGGAAGCTCAACCTCATCCATCGACCACCAAGGGGTTCTTAGACTTGATGAACCCCACAAGCTCATAACAGTCTTTATGTATTTAACAACAAAATCTTAATTTCTCAAAAAGTCATACAGTTGTCCCTCTGTATCCACGGATTTAGGTATTTATGGCTTTGAAAAATTTCTTTAAAAAATAATAATCCAAAAAGCAAACCTTGATTTTGCCATCTTAAATAAGGGAAACCATTTTGCTATGCCATGCATACAATGGGTGTGAAGCAGAGGGGATTTCCTCCTCCCTCTCTGCCACCACTTTGTGATGCCCAACCTCCACATCACAGCCAAACTACATCTCCCAGTGATATAACACAAACACTCAGGTGTGGCTAGGTAGTCCTGACTGTGTGTCCTTCCCTGAGAATCACTCAAGTCAGGCTGGATGTTTCTTTCATTAACAAAAGAACATTTGTTGTTAAATGAATAAACCATGTAGAAGTTAGAGGAAGGATTTAAAATGCATTGGCTGAACTATTATCAGTTGAAGGAAAGAGCTAAAGAGGATTTAAAATTGTTTCAATATGAAAATGAGAAGTAGGAATTTGAAACATTGTTATGCTCGAAACTCATGAAATTAGTAAAATGTATGGATTATTATTAAGATTTAATTTAGAGCAAGAGCAAATAAAACAATGTAGGATAGATTGGTTGCAAAAGTTGGGACATCAATTATATTTGGATCAATGGGAGGGAGTTTGGAACCAGGGTTTAAAATTCGCATGTTCATATAATATTAAAGAGAATTTTTATAAAACTATGTTCAAATGGTATTTATCCCTATTAAAATTGGCTAAATGTTTAAGGGAGTCTCAGATTGATGCTAGAAGTGTAAAAAAACTAATAGGTTCATTTTTCGACTTATGGTGGAAATGTAAAAAAGTAAAGAGATTATGATTCAAAATTAATAAATGGATAGAAAAAAATATTGGGAAAGAAATTGAAAGAGACCTGAATTATATATATATTGAATATGGTGAATATGAATGATAATATGGAAAAGGAATATAGGAATTTAATTTGTTACCTAATTAGGGCTGCACAGATGATCTACAAGAGGACAACAGGGGTGGTGGCATGGGTGTGGTGGAAGAGACAGCATAAGGTAAGTTTGTGGCTGTTGAATTAAACTTCTTCAGCCCAGAAAGTTTCTTGGGTTAATGCTAGTGTGCTTGCTTGGGTCAAGGCTGTTTCTTTGTGTGGGTTCATTAGCATTTGATTGGTGAGCTGCTTCTCTTGAGAGGAAGTGAGTCATAGAGAATACTGAAAGGAAAGTAGGTAAGTAGGTCAGAGGGAGAAGCTAAGCAGTAGGTCAGTAGCGCAGAGGCAGAGGCAGAGGCAGGAGCTAGCAGTCAGTAGCTGTTGCTCTCTCTACAGCTGCAGCTTCAGATTCTGGAGCTCGGTGTGTACTGGAGTGAGGCAAACAGGAGAGAGGACAACAGGGTTGTTTGGCGTGGGTGTTTGAGGGTAAGACACAGAGTTCTGTTCTGAGGAGGAAGGGCTTTGAGAACTCCTGGAGAACAGGAGAAGTCCCAGCAGAATGGAGGAGGGCAAATGTTGTCCCTATCTTCAAAAAGGGGGGAAAAGAGAATCCCAACAATTATTGTCCAGTTAGTCTGACATCAATACCAGGGAAGATTCTAGAGCAGATCATTAAACAGAGAGTCTGTGAACATTTAGAAGGCAATGCCATAATCACAAAAAGTCAGGGTGGAGTCACGCACCACCGGATGTGGCTGTAGAATCCAGCTCTCTCCGATGTGATATCTTTGTAATAAAGAAAACACCTTGTTGAAGCAGTTAATTAAAGAAAAAAGAACTGTCCCCTGTTCCGGAATGCTGTGAGTAACATCTGTTTTATTTAAAAGCTAGAAGCTGAAAGCTGAATGCCCGGAACTTGAGGATTTATGAGGGAAGCTGATGTCGAGAGACCAAAGAGCAGATAAGGGAAAGAAAAAATTCTTACAAACTCCCTTATGGACAAGATCTAAAAATAATCCCTCTGATAAAACAATCACAAGATTAGAACGGGCAGTTTCAGATGAAACACTAACAACAACTGAAAAGATTAGAAAAGAAAAAGAACAGACCGAAGCAATTAAAATGGTGACTGGAGCAGGGGGAGGAAAGAAAGGACAGAAAAGCACCCAAAAAAACAGGCAGAAGGAACACCTGTCAGGACCAGAGGATTTACAATCTTTGCTGGCTCAGAATAATGAAAAATTACTTCATAGTTTTAAAGCTCATACACTTGAGCTGCGAAATGAAATACAGAATATGAAACAGGAAACAATTCATGAAGTTTCTAAATAACTACAAACTGCCATGCAGCAAATCAACCAGGAGATGGCAGGAGTGTGCAAAGAAATTAAAAAAGTAAATCAAATGGTAAACAACAACAGAAAGTGGCTTCAGAGACATGATGTAGAGATTGATGAGATACAAACACAACTTATTGCTCAAGAAGACCAGAATAGAAGGATGAACATCAGAATTCGAAATGTTCAACATTTTGAAAAAGAAACTGCAACCCAGATGAGAATTATAATAATAAACTGGTGCCAACAACTGACACTCCAGTTACAGTGGGTGCAAGAAGATTTTGAGAGAATCCATAGAACTGGATTCAGGAAAACAACTCCTAGTGATGTATTGGTAAAAGTGGCCAATTATTACAAAAAAGAGACATTTATGAAGGAAATCAGGAAACTGGGTGACCAAATACTTTTTGGGTCAACACCAGTGATGATCTTCAATGATTTGTGTGCAAAAACATTGGAATGGAGGAGAGGTATCAAACCCATTATAGCTATACTGAAAAAAAAAAAAACAATATTAACTATAATTGGGGATACCCAATATTTTTAAAGTTCAAGCATGCTGGGAAATTTTACAAAATAAAAACACTGGAAGAAGGATTACAATTGCTGACAACACTGGGACTGAGAGAGGAAGAACAAGAAGCAGCAAAAGACCAAGGGGAGCTGAAAGGAGCAACAGGAGGAGAGGAGAAATGAAGATATAAAGACAAGGGACTGAAAAAAACTGAGAGAGATGAGATTGAAGGTGACATCGGTGATGGCTGACACCCCCTCCCCCCTCAAAGTTTACAGCTATGGCAGGGATGGCAATCCCTGGGAGTAGTAGGGGGGTGAGGAAATTTGTATGTGGGAGGGGTAGGGAGGAGGAAGGAAGGGGGAAGGTGGAGGGTGGTGCAGTGGGATTGTTATTGTTTATTGTTTATTTGAGTGTTGTAGTATTTGTGCACTATGGGGGACTAATAGAAGTAGAAACTTATTATACATAATATGGAAGGTAGATTGAGAATATTGACCTTAAATGTCAAAGGGTTAGGAAATGTAATAAAATGGAAAAGAACAGAATCTTTACTAAATAAATCTAAAGCAGATATAATATTCCTACAAGAAACACACCAAAATAAAGATGGAGTGAATTAATTGAAGTTGAAATGGGCAAATACATATGAAAAAGCTTTTGGAACATCAAAATCAAGAGGAGTAGCAACTATTTTGTCGAAGGATGTGATTTTATTGTTAAGAAAATTAAAAAAGATATAAAAGGAAGATATATAATTATGCAAGGAATTAGGGGTAAGGAACATCTCACTTTAGTTAATCTGTATGCACCAAATGAAGGTGAAATAGAATTTTATGAAGAAGTTATTAAAGCTACAAATGAAATAAGTGAGGGATCTATAATAATGGCGGGAGATTTTGATATGGTAATGGATAAACAGAAAGATAAATCTAATCCTACTAAGGAGGACAAGAAAATGTATGAAACTCATTTGAACAAAATTATAAATAGAAATGGACTACGAGATGTATGGAGAGAATGGAAAGGAGAAGAAAAGAGATACACTTATTATTCACCAACACATAAAAATTATTGTAGAATAGATTATATTTTTGTATCAAAAAATCTGGTCCCACAAATTGTAAACACAGATATAGGGATCATAAAAGTCACAGACCATGTGACAGTTACAGCAGATATAAAGATTACAAAAGATTATAAACAAGCAAAAAGATGGAGATTGGATACAAAAATCTTGGGTTATAAAAATATAGTAGAAAGAATAAAGGTAGAATTAAAAGAAATATGGGAAATAAATGGAGTAGGACAAAGCAATCAAGCATTATTGTGGGATTCAATGAAAGCTGTAGCAAGGGGAATATTTATTAGGGAAGCACATACATTGTGGAAAAAAAGTAGGAAGAAACTAGAAGAGGAAATTAAGGGTCTAGAAAAAGAATACTTTAGAAACAGAGAGAAACAGATCCACACATTAATACAAGCAAAGAGAAAAGAGTTAGAAAAGGAAGATATAGAGATAGCAAAAGGAAATCTGTTATTTATGAAAAGAGACTTTTTTGAATACAGTAATAAAAATTCTAGAATGTTAGTAAGAGCCACACAAACAAAGAAATCTAAAAGTTTGATGGGAATTATTAAAAATGAAAAAGGGGGAAAAAGTAATTTGATGAAAGATAAATTAAATATATTTCAAGAATACTATCAAAAATTATATTCAGCAGGTGATCCACTGAAAAATTTAGAGAAATATATACAGGAAAATTGTAAGGATATAATTAGTGAGGAATTAATGGAAAAGAATTAATGGAAAAACCTATAAAAGAATTAATGGAAAAACCTATTAATGGAGAAAGAATTAATGGAAAAACCTATAACAGAAGAGGAAATAGAAGATATTATAAACAATTTGAAACTAGGGAAAGTTCCAGGAGAAGATGGTTTCGGAATTGAATATTACAAAATATTTAAAAGTATATTAATATCTAGAATGAAAGAATTATATAATAACATTTTAAAAGGAGAGGAGATACCACCATCATGGAAACAATCTCTGATTATATTAATTCCAAAACCAGATAAAGATTTGACAGACCCAGAATCATATAGACCAATATCATTAATAAATCAAGATGCAAAAATACTAACAGCAATAATGGTGAAAAGGATGAATAAATTTATGTACAAATCTCTACAAAAAGACCAATGTGGATTTATAGAAGGAAGACAGATGGCTAATTTAACTGGAAGAGTAATACATATAATAGATATAATTAGAAGAAAGAAAATTAAAGCAGGGTTTATAGCTATAGATATATTTAAAGCTTTTGATTGTGTGGAATGGCCAGCAATAAAAAAAATATAATGAAAACATTTGGATTTGGAGAAAAATTTAGAGGTGTGATTGACCAATTGTATAAAAAAATAAAGCAACAGTAATAGTAAATGATGGTAAGACAGAACAAATAAATTTAACTAGGGGAACAAGACAAGGCTACCCACTTTCCCCAATAATATTTGCTATGGTAATAGAAATATTAGCTAATGTAATCAGAAACGATGAAGATATGAAAGGGATAGGAAATATTGAAGAGATTAAACTCAATATGTTTGCAGATGATACTTTAATAACAATACATGATCCATTGGAAAAAATGCAAGAGATAGAGAAACATTTGTAAATGTTTGGGAAGATGACAGGCTTACAAGTAAATTGGAATAAATCAGAAATGATGATATTTAATTATACAGAGGCAGAGCAAAAAAATATGAAGAGTAAAAAGAAATGTATTAAAATAAAAGAGCAAATAAAATATTTAGGAATAAATATTGTGGCAGAATTGGAAAAACTAGAGGAAATTTTTTTTTACTATGTTAAGGAAAGATATGGAGAAAATAATAGAGAAATATGGGAAAATTAAATTGTCATGGTTTGGAAGAACAGCGCTGGTTAAAATGAAAATATTACCAAAAATAAATTTTTTATTTAGAATGCTGCCTATTAAAGTATCAGAGATGGAATTTAAAAAGTGGCAAAATATGATAAATAATTATTGTAATGGAGGTAAAAGATCAAGAATCAATAAGAATAGATGGTATAAATCTCAAAAAAAAAAAAAGGAGGTTTAGGCCTACCTAATCTAAAGCTATATTACGTAGCAAATCAATTGAGATATATTATTGATAGTGTTGTGGAAGTGAAGGAAATGGAATGGATGGAAATAAATAAACAAGAGATAGAGTTAAAATTAAGAAATATATTTTTTTGTAAACTAAAAAAGAAATTTAGGGAAACAATACAATCTGTCTCTTTAAAAATATATATTAGATATATGGAATAAATATAAAAAAGTATTAGTTCCAGGAACATCTCCATTAACGCCGGTAATATTGTTAGAGGGTTTCACAGCAAATTTAAGAAATGAAGTGGAAGCAAAATTAGGAGGACAAGAAATAATAAGGTTGAAGGAATGGATGGGGAAAATGAAAAATAAAAATTATATGGAAAAAGCATTAAAGGAGCAAGGATTTACATGGTTTAAACTGATACAGTTAGAAAGATGGACAAAAAATGTTTAAAGGAGGGTAGTTGTAGAAAAAGTACAAAATTTGAGGAATTAATTACAAAAGCTATTCAAGAGAAAAACGTTATAAAGGGTATTAGAAGCAAAATATATAAAATGTTAATGGATAATGAAGAAGTACAAGATTATCTAAAAGATGTTTGGGATGTATGGAATATAGCTATAAATGAGAAATTAACAAATATGGTTAAGGAAAAAAAAGGAGGGCTAAATAAGAATGTTTTTGGTGAAAAATAGAATAAATTTTTAGAATTTGTATTAATAAAGGGGAGAGGAAGCAAGCCTGAGTTGAAAACAAAGGGTTTTTGGAAAGAGGGAGGAATGTAAAGGGAAGTCCCTCAGTGGAGGGAATCACTGTTATATATGTTTGTTAAGTTTTATGTAGTAATTGTATGTTTTTTATTTTAAAAATTAATAAAATTATTATTAAAAAACAAAAAAACAAAAAAAATTCAACATGGGTTTCAAAGAAACAAGTCATAGAATCATAGAATCATAGAATTGCAGAGTTGGAAGAGACCACGAGGGCCATCCAGTCCAACCCCCTGCCAGACTAATCTGATCTCACTCTTTTTTTTTAAATAAAATGACCAGCTTTGTAGATGAAGGGAACTCTGTGGATATCGAATACCTTGATTTCAGTAAGGCCTTTGACAAGGTTCGCCATGACATTCTTGCAAACAAGCTTGTAAAATGTGGGCTAGACAAGTTAACTGTTAAATGGATTTGTAATTGGTTGACTGGTCGAACACAAAGGGTGCTCAGCAGTGGCTCCTCTTCCTCTTGGAAAGATGTGTCCAGTGGGGTGCCACAAGGATCTGTCCTGGGCGCAGTGATATTCAACATCTTTATCAATGACTTGGATGATGGAATTAGGGGCATAATTATCAAATTTGCAAATGACACCAAATTATGAGGAGTAGTTAATACCCTAGAGGATAGGATCAAAATTCAAAATGACCTGGATAGACTGGAGAGCTGGGCCAAAGCTAACAAAATGAAATTCAATATGGAGAAATGTAAGGTACTGCACTTAGGGCGGAAAAATGAAATGCATAGATATAGGATTGAGGAGACCTGGCTGAACGAGACTACGTGCAAAAGGGATCTAGGAGCCCTAGTGGACCACAAGTTGAACATGAGTCAACAGTGTGATGCAGCAGCTAAAAAGGCCAATGCAATTTTGGGCTGCATCAATAGAAGTATAGTGCCTAGATCAAGGGAAGTCATAGTGCCACTCTATTCTACCTTGGTCAGGCCTCTCCTGGAATATTGTTTCCAGTTCTGCACACCAAAATTCAAAAAAGATATTGACAAATTGGAGCATGTACAGAGAAGGGCGACTAAAATGGTGAAAGGTCTGGAAACGATGCCTTATGAGGAGAGACTTATGGAGCTGGGTGTGTTTAGCCTGGAAAAAAGACAGTTAAGAGGCGATATGATAGCCCTGTTTAAGTATTTGAAGGGGTGTCACATTGAGGATAGAGCAGGCTTATTTTCTGCTGCTCCAGAGACTAGAGCATGGAACAATGGATGCAAGCTCCAGGAACAGAGATTCCACCTCAAGATTAGGAGGAACTTTTTGACAGTAAGAGCTGTTTAGCAGTGGAACACACTCCCCCAGAGCGTGGTGGGGTCTCCTTCCTTGGAGGTCTTTAAACAGAGGCTGGATTGCCATCTGTCAGGGATCCTTTGATTGTGATTCCTGTATGGCAGAATGGGGTTGGACTGGATGGCCCTCGTGGTGTCTTCCAATTCTACAATTCTCTGATTCTAGGAGATGGGGAACTATATTAACAGCAAGTGAAAGTTAGTAGCCCTGCTGAAAGGGAAGATCAAGTACCTTGAGGACAGGGTATCTATTCTTTTGAATATTAGGGAGCAAGAATTTTTCTTGGAAAGAGTGGAGAAGACCATCCTGGAAGTAGAACACAACAGGGAGGCCATTACCCATGCACAGGAAATGAACACTTGGGGGAATGTGACACAGAGAAGTAGAAAGGCCAGGGCTCCTTCAACAAGCTTGAAGCTACAGAATCAATTTGAAGTTCTCACTCTTTCAAAAGAAGAAGAGGAAGAGCAGTAGTGCCAGGCCTCAGGGAACATACAGGAAACCTTGGGAGATCCAGGACATGAAGTGGCCTCTGTCAAGACTCGAAGGAGGAGGTGGGTGGTATAGGATTCCCTGTTGCGAGGAAGAGAAGCAGAAGTCTGCAGGCCTGACAAAATGTCTTGGGAGGTATGATGTCTACCTGGGGCAAAAATTCAAATGTAACAGAGAGACTGACAAGACTTATCAAGTGTTCTGACCATTATCCCTTCCTTTTTGTCCATGTGGGAACCAATGATACTGCAAGGTATAGCCTCCAGAAAATCACAGGGGATTATGAGTCTTTGGGTAGGAAGCTGAAGAACCTGGATACACAAATAGTACTTTCGTCTGTCCTTCCAGTTGAAGAGCATGGCCCAGGAAGGGAAGGAAGAATAGTGGAGGTGAACAACTGGCTACACAGATGGTGCCACCAGGAACAATTTGGCTTCCTGGACCATGGGGTGGGGTTTCAGAAAAGTGGATTTCTGGCAAGAGATGGGCTGCACCTCACAGGTGCTGGTAGGAATGTTTTTGGGAAGAGTGAAAGATCTTATCAGGAGGGTTTTAAACTGAGTTGTATGGGGGAGGGAGACAGTACTCTTGAAGGCAGGAGTTCATTGAGTGCTAGAGATAATAGCCCAAATGTACAGAGAACAAGGCAAATAAAACAACAACCGAATAATGGGAGGAATAAACCCTTTAAAAGGCAGATAGGGGAAATGACCCATGGTCTCAGATTTCTCTGAGTTTCTCAGTATTTTGACAGAAACAATTGATGAGGTGTCCAGCAACTATGTTGATGTAAGTTTACTGGATCAATTTCAATCCGTGAGTACCGAGGACGTGGACAAGCTACTTGGTAGGGTGAGGAAGATGACCTGCCCTCTCAATCCTTGCCCTTCAATGGCTGTAAATCCAGGGGGGGTGCCTTGATGGTGTTCCTTAGGGACATCATCAATGCATCCCTCAGAGAAGGGTTTGTTCCATCCTGTTTAAAGGAAGTGGCGATTAGGCCGCTCCTGAAAAAACCTTCCCTAGACTGCCTGGACATGAACAACTATAGGCTGGTTTCTATGTTACCATTCTTGAGCAACATGATCGAGAGGGCAGTTGCGCTTCAACTCCAAGTGGTCTTGGATGAAACCGATTATCTACATCCATTTCAAACTGGCTTTAGGACAGGATTTGGAGTTGAGACTGCCATGGTTGCTTTGACAGATGACCTGCGTCTAAGCATCAACAGGGGTAGTGTGACCCTGTTGGTGCTTTTGGACCTCTCAGCAGCTTTTGATACGATAGATCATAGCATCCTCTTGGATCACCTGAGGCAGTTAGAAATCAGAGGCACTGCACTCCAGTGGTTCTGGTCCTTCCTCTCAGGCAGGTCCCAGAGGGTGCTGCTTGGGGACAGCTGCTCCAGCAGAAAGGAGCTTACTTGTGACATTCCTCAAGGCACCATCCTGTCCCTGATGTTGTTTAACATCTATATGAAGCTGCTGGGTAAGATTATTCAGAGTTATGGGGCTGGGTGTTATCAGTACGCTGATGACACCCAGATCTATTTCTCCTTGTCCCGATCGTTGGTCTCGAATTCCGATGGCATCTCTCCTCTTAATGATTGTCTTAAACCAGTAATGGGCTGGATGAGGAAAAACAGATTGAGATCAAATCCGGATAAAATGGAGGTGCTCACGGTAGCGGCCCCAAAACCAGGAGTTGGGTTGCAACCTCCAGTCCTGGATGGGGTCACGCTCTCTGTTAAGGACTGTGTTAGCAGTCTAGGGGTGCTCCTTGATTCATCACTTCAGATGAATAGTCAGGTGAATGCGATGGTCAGGAGCATCTGTTATCAGCTTCGGCTGATACACCAGCTGCGTCTTTTCCTGGAAGTAAAGGACCTCGAGACTGTGGTGCACGTGCTGGTAACCTCTCGTCTAGATTTCTGCAATGCACTCTACATGGGGCTACCCTCATGCTTGGTCCGGAAACTTCAGTTAGTACAAAATATGGCAGCCAGAGTGGTCTCAGAAATATCTCAGAGAGACCATATAACTCCAGTATTAAAATCTCTCAACTTTCTGCCTATCAGTTTCCAGGCCCAGTATAAGATGTTGTTATTACCTTTAAAGCCCTAAATGGCTTGGGTCCAACTTATCTTCGGAACCGCCTCCTCCCATATAATCCTCCCCGTGCACTCCGGTCCTCTGGGAGGAATTTGCTTCAGCCACAAAAATCTAGGCTGTCTGCAATCTCCCAGAGGGCCTTTTTGGTTATCGCCCCCAAATTGTGGAATGGCCTGTCGAACAAGATCTGTCAGATGATGAGCCTGAGTAGCTTTAAAAAAGCACTAAAGACGGATCTCTTTCGGCAGGCCTTTCCTAATTAGTTCCCAGCCTCAGGAGCTCCTGGCCCTTTTTAGTCTGATGCTTATTTATTATTTATTATTTTAATGTGATTTTAGATCAGTTGTTTTAATGTATTTTGGTTTAATGTCTTTCTATGGGGGTGGGTGGGGTGGGTGGCGTTTGGGGATTTTAATCTGTAATGGTATTTTAATTTTTGTAAGCTGCCCCAACTGTTTTAACAGAGGGGTGGGATTATTATTATTATTATTATTATTCTCTATACGAATGTACAGAGCATAGTAAATAAACAGGATGAACTTGAACTCTTAGCACAGCAAAACAAATATGACATGATAGGTATCACTGAAGCCTGGTGGGATGAGTCTCATGATTGAAATGTACGAATAGAGGGGTTTGGCAATTTCAGAAAAATATATCCAACAGGAAGGGAAGAGGAGCACCATTATATGGTAAGGATGTGTACACCTGTGAACATATCCATGACTTAAATCCTGGGAGCCAGGCTGAGAGCATCTGGGTAAAAATCAAGGGGAAGAGAAACAGCAGGGATGTCATTTGTGGGGGACTACTACAGAACTCCAAGCCAAACTGACAACTTGGATGATGCATTCCTTGAACAGATGACTGCACATTCAGAAAGGAGAGATGTAGTAGTAATGGGGATTTCAACTATCTTGATATTTGTTGGAAGTCCAACTCTGCCAAGAATTTAAGGTCCAACAAATTCCTCACTTGCCTTGCAGACAATTTTATTGTCCAGAAAGTGTAAGAGGCAACAAGGAGATCATCTATTTTAGATCTGATCCTAACCAATGGGGATGACCTTGTTAATGGTTTTGAAGCTGCAGGATCCTTAGGGTGGAGTGACCATGTTCTGCTGGAGATTGTTAAACAGAGGAAAGGGGAAGCCAAGCATAGTCAAACATGCCTTCTAGACTTTAAGAAAGCTGACTTCAGAAAACTTAGGGAAATACTGAGAGTGATCTCATGGTCAGAAATACTAAAAGATAAAGGAGTTCGTGAAGGATGGGTGTTATTAAAAAGTGAGATACTGAAGGTACATCAGGAGGAAAAAGGGGAGGTGTCTAAAGAAACCAGGATGGATGTCAAAAGAACTCTCAACCGAGCTAAAACTTAAAAAGGAAGTGTACAAGAATATATAGAAATATATATAGAAAGAATATATATATATATATATATATATATATATATATATAAAGATTGACAAATTGGAGGCCTTTGTTAAAATGGTTGGAAATAATGTTGCTGGGATGGAGGAACAGCTCACAAAAGCAGAATCAGATCTTGGAACTTTTCCAAATACTTTTAAAAAACTTCTACACACAATTAATGTGCCATCTTTTCTTAAAGTCATACTTGGTATGCAAACATTGCCTCTCATGGGATCCAAGAATGAGTGCTGTACTATGCACATGTATTTTACAACTAAGCCCATAAATTAACGTTAGCCAAACTACATTTTATGTTTGCATGCACTGAAGAAATAAATCCCTTTATTCTTCCACACACACACACACACACAAAAGGAAGTGTACAAGAAATGGAAAAGGGGAGAAATCACCAAAGAAGAATTCAAACAAATAACCAGCTCATGTAGGGGGAAAGTCAGAAAAGCCAAAGCTCAGCCGGAGCTCAGGCTTCCTAGAGAGGTTAAAAACAATAAAAAGGGCTTTTTGGGTTATTTCTATAGTAAAAGGAAGAACAAGGAAATGGTTGGGCCGCTGCGGGGAGAAGATGGCAAAAGGCTAACAGGGGACAGAGAAAAGGCAGAACTACTTAATACTTTCTTTGCTTCAGTCTTCTCCCAAAGGCGGAACAGTGCTCAACCTGGGGAAGATGGAGCAGATGATGCAGTAGGGAAAATACAGCACAGAATTGGTAAAGAGGTAGTTCAGGAATACCTGGCCAGTATAAATGAGTTCAAGACTCCCGGGCCAGATGAACTTCATCCAAGGGTATTAAAAGAATTTGAAGAAGTAATCTCAGAACCACTGTCAATGATCTTTGAGAATTCCTGGAGAATAGGAGAGGTCCCACCAGACTGGAAGAGGGCAAATGTTGTCCCCATCTTTAAAAAGGGAGAAAAAGAAGACCCAAATACTTACCATGCAGTCAGCCTGACATCAATACTAGGAAAGATTTTACAGCAGATCATTAAACAGACAGTCTGTTAGCACTTAGAAAGGAAGGCCATGATCACAAAAAGTCAACATGGATTTCTCAAAAACAAATCATGCCAGACTAATCTCATCTCTTTTTTTAAAAGAGTTACAAACTTGATAGATGAAGGGAACAGAGTGGATACTGTGTATCTTGATTTCAGTAAGGCTTTTGACAATGATAATTTTGCAAAAAAAGTTAGTAACCTGTGAGCTAGACAATGCAAGTGTTAGGTGGATTTGTTATTGGTTGACTAACTGAACTCAAAGGGTAGTCACCAATGGCTCCTTTTTATACTGGAGAAAAGTGACCAGTGGAGTGCCACAAGGTTCTGTCCTGGGCCCAGTGCTATTCAACATCTTTATCAATGACTTGGATGAGGCAATAGAGGGTATGCTTATCAAGCTTGCAGATGACACCAAATTAGGAGGGGTAGCTAATACCCCAGAGGACAGGATCGGAATCCAAAATGACGTCAACAGATTAGAAAGCTGGGCCAATATTAAAATGAATTTCAACAGGAAGACATTTAGGATACTACATTTGGGCACTAAAAATGAAATGCACAAATATAGGATGGGTGACACATGGCTTGAGAGCAGTACATGCAAAAAGGATATAGGAGTCTTGGTGGACCACAAGCTGAACATGAGTCAGCAGTGTGATGCAGCAGCTAAAAAGGCCAACGTGATTCTGGGCTGCATTAGTAGGAGTATAGTGTCTAGATCAAGGGAAGTAATAGTGCCACTGTATTCTGCTTTGGTCAGACCTCACCTGGAATACTGTGTCCAGTTCTGGGCACCACAATTCAAGAAGGATATTGAGAAGCTGGCGACCAGGATAGTGGGAGGTCTGGAAGCCATGACCTATGAGGAATGGCTTAGGGAGCTGAGCATGTTTAGTCTGGAGAAGAGAAGGTTGAGAGGTGACATGATAGCCATGTTTAAATATTTGGAGGGATTTCATACTAAGGATGAGACAAGCTTGTTTTCTTCTGCTCCAGGGACTAGGACATGGAGCAATGGATTTAAACTACAGGAAAAGAGATTCTACCTAATATCAGGAAGAACTTCGTGAGAGTAAGAGATGTACAGAAGTGGAATACACTGGCTTGTAGTATGGTGGAGTCTCCTTCTTTGGAGGTTTTTAAACAGAGGATGGACGGACATCTGTAGGGAATGATTTGATTGTGTATTCCTGCATGGCAGCGGGTTGGACTGGATGGCCCTTGAGGTCTCTTCCAACTTTATGATTCTAAGTGGAAAACCAATGACATTCCAATATACCAGGATTGGATTGAAAAAGTTATGGAATTTCCTTTAGGATAAACTCTCAAACTTAGTGAGGAATAATTCAATTGAAAATTATTTTAAAAATGAGGACCATTCATAGAGTATGTTAAAAAAGAAAATGGAAATATTACCACCATGGGATTTGATATTTAATTAGTCAGTTATTAGTAATATGATGTATAATGTGATTTGAGAGAGATGTTTATGAATCTTGATAACATAGATCATATAATCATAGAATCATAGAATTGCAGAGTTGGAAGAGACCACGAGGGCCATCCAGTCCAACCCCCCTGCCACGCAGGAAATCTTGATCAAAGCATCCCCGACAGATGGCCATCCAGCCTCTGTTTAAAGACCTCCAAGGAAGGAGACCCCACCACGCTCCGAGGGAGTGTGTTCCACTGCCTAACAGCTCTGACTGTCAAAAAGTTCGTCCTCATGTTGAGGTGGAATCTCTGTTCCTGGAGCTTGCACCCATTGCTCTGTGTTCCAGTCTCTGGAGCAGCAGAAAACAAGCCTGCTCCATCCTCAGCATGACATCCCTTCAAATACTTAAACAGGGCTATCATATCGCCTCTTAACCGTCTTTTTTCCATTATAGATGATAATATAGATTGATATATTGATATATAATTTAGAAGAAAATATATGTGAAGGATTGAAATAAAAGTTATATGGAAAAGGAGGAGAAAAATTATGAAAAATTAGAAAAGTGAGCAGAGAGAGGTCGGAAATCAATTTTATGTGGGGGTGGGTGGGAGAGGGAGGGGGGTCTAAGGATACATGTTTTGTATTTGTTTTTGTTGTGTTAAATGCTACGTGATAGTTTTCCATTTTTATTTTCATTTCACTTAAAATGTCTATCTGTCTAGATGCCTTGTCCACTTAAAAAGAAAATGTCACTGAATAAAGAAACAGTATCACAAAAGCATGTGCTCTTACCTCTGAGCTATGTACCCTCTTCCCCCAAACCAGAGAGACAGAAGACTGAGATGCAAGGAAGATTTATTGCTTGTTTTTGAAGCATGCAAACAAAAAGACCCATCACAAGTTCCAGCTGAACATCACTTTTTTTGTTCTTCCTCTTTGTGCAGAGGAGTAGGAAAAGCCCTACCTGGAATTGTTCAGCTCATGATGTTAACAAGACACAATTGCATAGGTGTAATGAGGCACAGCAGACGTAAACATACATTTCAGGGAAAGAACAGAGTAAGACATAAATCAACCTGACTTTCAGAGGTGCTGAGGCCTCCCTGTTTTGACAGTCTTCAGTCAGAACTACAAGTTCTCAGCACTTCTGAAGGACCAGTCCATAAGCTTTGTCGAATGATCCTATCGCAGTGGTCAAATCCTAGTTGGTTCCAGCTTCCTTGTGTTTAGCAAGGAGATCCACAGATGCTAAACTTGCGCCTTGGCCGGCAAATGCCACCTCTGAGACCACTTCCAAGGTACCCTGAAGAACCCAGACCATAGCCATATCCTGAAGAGCAGGGACTGTACCCTCCTACGGCCAATGGCTCACAGCTGGAAGTGAGGATGGCTCCAGGGATGGTAAGAACAGCTGCAGGTGGCTGGACCACTAGTTCAGAGGGTGGGAGCTGGTTGAGACAGGAAACATGGGCCCCAGAAAGGATCCCAAGGCTGCTTGCTGGTGCTCCAGCACTGCCAAAGCCTCCATAGCCACCATATCCGAATCCAGAACCAACACCACAAGGCCCAAGTGGTACCACAGGGGCGGAAGCACAGGATGGAATGCTGCAAGAGGGTCCACAGACTGGGATTCCACAAGACATGGTGGTGGTTGAATCTAAGAAGAAGAAATGAAATGATGAGTGAGGGAACAGATGAGGCCAAATGTATAACAAGAAAACTGTGCCCTCATTATTTTGATAAATCCCAACTAGAGTAGACCCACTGAATCAACTATTGAAATGTGAGTTACAATGCAAGCCAATTTCATTGATTCCATGGCTC
The DNA here is from genome assembly GCA_030847615.1 of Gambelia wislizenii. Classification (NCBI taxonomy): domain Eukaryota; kingdom Metazoa; phylum Chordata; class Lepidosauria; order Squamata; family Crotaphytidae; genus Gambelia; species Gambelia wislizenii. The sequence goes on along the minus strand of JAUMIR010000015.1, from coordinate 7,252,192 downwards.
TGGATGAGACTAATGATTGGGATCCAGGCCATTAAAATGACTTAACTGCACAAAACCTCTTGTAGTCTTACAATGAGTGAATAGCTACATGCCTGCTCTGGAGACTCATTGCAAGTAGGAGCATGCCTCATTTGGAGATCTGACACATCAGTAAGGCTTACAGGGTGTTTGGGGGGAATAAGGTGTGCCAAAAAAATGAATGACATGTTTGAAAAGCATTCAGAAACATGCTTTAGTTAATGGGGGGAATGGTTTCACTGGCTACTAGTCTGTTTCTGGGCAGAATTCAAAATGCTGGTTATGAACTTTTATGTCCTACACAGCTTGGGTCCAAACCATCTAAAAGATGATAAGAGTCTGCCTAGTACAGTGATGGTGAACCTATGACACGTGTGTCAGCACTGACACACATAGCCATTTCTGATGACACGCAGTCGCTGAGGCGGCCACATGCCGAGAAGGATGTTTCATCCTCGGCTCCTGCATGGCCAAGTGCAGCAGCCAAGGATGAAACATTTGCTGCTCTGAGCATGAAACATTTGCGACTAGAGTCTTGGACAACTCTAAGGACATTTCCAGACACAAAAAAGTCATCCTGAGGGCTGAGGAGAGGTACGTGCCTGTTTCGCGGCAGGGGGGGGCAGTTTCTGATGACAACGTCCCTCTCGCGTTACCCTCCGTGTTCCTTCCATGTCACATGGAAGGAAAAGGCACCACTTTTTATTCACGAAGAACTTCCATGAGTAAAAAGTGGAGCCTTTTCCTTCCATGCAACACGGAAGGTAAAGCGAGAAGGACGTCGTCATCAGAAATTGGCCCCCTGCTGCAAAACAGGCGCGTACCTCTCCCGAGCCCTCAGGACGACTTTTTTGTGTCTGAAAATGTCCTAAGACTCTAGTCGCAAATGTTTCATCCTCCCCTATTAGACAATAATTAGTTTTTGGTTTATTAAATAGAATTATATATAACAATAATACATTTATATTATTTAAACGATAAATATTGCAAAATAATATTTTTTCCTCAAAGTGACACACCACCCGAGTTATGCTCAGTTTTTTGGCGAAATTTGACACACCAAGCTCAAAAGGTTGTCCATCACTGGCCTAGTAAGATCTTTGGGGGAAAGCTTTCCCTCACCCTCAAAAGCACATTTTTTGAGGACACTGAAGAGAGTCTTCTCAGTGGCTGCTCACAGACTGTGGAACTCCCTTTCCACAGAAGCACAGGCTGCCCCCACCTCTGCTCTGTTTCTGCTGGCAGACAAAGACCTTTTTCATTCAAGTAGGCCTTTGGCACTTACATTATGAGATAGAATGGCTCTTTTAATATTGTGTGCTTAGCTTCTGTCTTTTAATCATTTAATTATGTTTTAAATGTGCTTTAAACTATTCCAGCTATATGCTTTTTAAACAGAATTGTTCTTGTAATTTTTTAAAAAAACTTTTGTAAATAAGATTTTAGCTGGACTTCATTGCACATTTTTGTAAATTTAGAGTCCCTTCCTGGGAAAAAAAATGGAGCATAAATCAAATCAAATAAATGAATGAATAATACATTAAGTGCCATGAATAAATAAATGCCCACTTTTGAAAAATGCATAAGAAAAGTGCCAATAGGTCTCCATGCAAAAAGTATACCCAAAGTTCAGGATCTTATGGGGTAGTCTCAACAAGATTAGACCCACTAACTCAAATATTGAATAGTGAGTCAACACATAGGTACAATGGGTGGTGACAGCACATATGTAACACCTTTGCTGTGTGTCTAATGAATCTCCATTTCATAGCTCCAAACTTACTCAAGTCTCACATCTGGATGGAAAACTCTTATATTTCCCATCAAAACGTTGCTTCTCAAGTTCTACAGATCTGATGATTAAGCACTGGAATTGAGCTGCCACTGAAATTTGCCCTCTAGCAAAGCTTTTGCTGGGAAACCAGGGGGCCATTTACATGGCAAAAAATAACCAGGAAAAAATTGGGTTGAACCCTATTGGTCCCCCCACTCATCAGGGCAGGCACACACTATTCAGGAGGGATAGCAAACCCCCAGTAAACCCGTGACTTTCCATCCCTCTATTTTCCACAGACTTTTTCAGAAAGTCCAGGAAAAACCATACTATGAGTTGTCTGATCAATCAACAACCATCCTGGATAAAGGGCACACAGCAGAGCAGAATTGTGATTGGTCAGATCTCAGAGGGGGCAGGCTTACAAGGGATGCCTTGCTATTGAGGATCCACCATTGTTGAACCGGAACTGGGCTCCTCTTCCTCAATGCTCTCCCCAGTGGGGAGGCAGTAGTGGATTGGAAGAAGTGTGGTGGGACAGAATGCACTTAAAACATTAATTTCTATTGGAAGGCAAATTTCTATTGATTTCTAGTGGGGAGGCAGAAGGAAAGGGACCTTGGTCCTAGAAGCTGCTGCATCCCACGGATGCACTCTGTCCTAGAAACAGGGAGGCAGGAAGAATGGGATTTCTCACATCTTCTCGGACTAAAATCTGCGTTATAGCTGAGCCCCAAGAGGAATGAAAAGAAATTTGTTTTCTTTCCACCAGGGGTTGTTCTTAAGTCATGCCAAAGCTGCTGAAAGTGTTGAAAAAAAGAGATGTTTTAGAAGTTCTAACTTTTCCCAGACATGGACTTGGTTGCCAATTAAGATCTCTGGGAAAGGCTTCTAGCATTCCACCAACATTCATTTTGACTGGGTTAAGACAACAGAGATGGTAGCTGCAGAGGGCATTGCTCCCCCAAATAGGAATTATGCCCCTCAAAGTAAAATGTTAGAAATGCTAGAAAGTGGCAAAATTCTTACTGGGAGTCAGTGACCTCATGGGGGAAGTCTTCTTCTAAGATAGATTAATAGATTCTAATATTTAAATATATATACCAGAAGGTGAAATACACTTTTTTAATGGCCCGTAAATATTCCAGGGAGTATGGAAGGTTTAAGGGTCACAAAAACAGTACTGGGAGCCACATGCAGTCCAAGAGATAAACTTTATCCACCCCAGCTTTACATAGTAGGGACCCAAGATACAATTATCATATTGAAGTTATAGTGTTGGGTCTGGTCAACCTAGGAGTCTCCTTTATGTAGCAGTGAGAAAATACTTGCTCCACTTTTTCCAGCACACAAATTATTTTTGAAAACCTCAAGTTCTTTCCAATCCAAATAAGTAGACAATTGAGAGATATTGTGTGTGAATATGCTGAAATGAAACACTCTCTTCTTTTTGCAGGCTGGAGAAAAATGGCAGTACTTTTTATTATGGTGTACAGGTTAACTATGGGATTTACTTGGTAAAACTAAAGGTCATTCAGTTTTCTTCCATCAAAAACCTCAAGGGCTTTCCATCCAGGATATAATTTGTAAATTTTGATAAATTCATATCAAAGATTTTGAAGAGACATTTTAAATTCTTAACCATTTGCACAAACCAAATTTTAAAAGTAGAGCTTTACTGGAAGCATAAAAGGGACCATGTTGTACCAAGAGCTAAGGTACATAGGATTTCAGACCCAGATTTCTAAGAGTTAAGCTTTCAACATTCTGGACCTGAGTGTTTGAATCTATCAGTTTTGGTTTCTTCTGCTTCAGTCCCATTTCCATGTCAGTGGGGCAGTGAAAATCCATTCCTTGGTTTAGAGAAATCCACTACATTGAAACCTATCCACAAAATAGGTTTGACACCTTAAATGCCTCCTTTAACAGACTAAAACCCAGAGTGGATTCATTACCTACTGCCATGGAAGCAACCAACTTTGGCCGGGTGAAGGTTTACCCAAGTATACATCCAAAACCAAAGGCTTTCATCCTATTCTTAGTTCCAAGTAGAGTTGAATCCATCAATTGAATCCATTCATGGGTGATAAGCCAACTCTTATTTTAATCACTTCAATTCAATGGATGCACTCTATTTATTACTAGTAACAGGCCAAGTATCTAATATTATCATCCCAAAAGTCTCTATTCCCCTCCTCCCAAATCCAGATAGTAGAACAACAATATCTTTATAAGGGCCAGCAAAATATCAAAAATGAAGGAACAATTTTTGAGCTTTTGAGGATGCTTCAAGCATGAAGATGCTAAAACAGAGAAGGAGCTAGGTAATTTTGCAGCTATAGAGTCACAAATGTAGGTTGCAGTGTGTGTGTGTGTGTGGGGAAATAGCAGATGTTTAGATTAAACTCTACTATAAGGCAGAGAAACCTGTGGTCCTCCAGATTTTGTTCCAGTTTCCATAAGTCCTATTGAGCCAGGAAAATGGTACAAGGCTGTAGTTTACAGGCATCACAAGATCTGCCTCATCTCCATCTCCTGCTACACTAGGTGCTATACTATTCTAAATTTGCACTTAGGACAGTCTGTAGGACCACTGTGGTGAAGAAACTTACAATTGTTGATCCTCCAGCTTTGAAAATTATAACATCCACTTCTAACCCATCTCTGTCTCCTTTGTGACATCAAAAACATGTGCTTGTTAGTTGGTGGAAAACAGAGAGAAAGTAGACTAGAAACTAGAAACTTTCTCTCTATATTACTATACCTGACAATAGTTTGAAAAGATTGAGATTGAATAAAAATGGACTTACCTAGTGATGGAAGATGAGCGGAAAGATTCGTATGTCAAGGAGTGAGAGAAGATGCTGAAGAACTGGGAGATGAACACATCCTTTTATACTGATTTCTGTAACAAGTTAATGACAGAAGATGACATTTATGTCATATGACTTAATTAATTTTAGCTTCATCTGTTATCTATATCTTGGTTCCACCCTCTGCTAATTGAATCATTTTCTGCTGTTAGCTGTTCATTGGGCTTACATATTTTAGCTTTCCTTTAATTCTACCCTGTACTTACTCATTTTTCTCTTTTCCCTGTGGCTTCGAACTATCTGTAAACAGGAAAGGCATGTGAGTGAAACCAGCTATTCAGCAAAAGAATTGGAACTCACAAGCAAAGTCAATATCCATTTCTGTGTTTTGCACTTAGTGCATTTTTTAAAACTTTGATAAGAGGATTTTTAATTTAGCTCTCTCTTATTAAAAAAGAAAGAAAAATATCCCGCTAGAATTTGGTATTGAGAACATTATTCACAGAGATTCAGTGTTTGTCAGTTATTTTCCAATTCTACAACTCATATTTTCAATGTGAAATGTTGAGCAATGGATTCAAATGTTGTATGCTGAATGTAATTTTTTTAAAATTTCAGACTCTGACAACTTCAGAGATACTGGAATCCTATAGATTGTTTTAGCAGGTATCAAAATATGAGGTTGGACCAAGGGGGACAATGGTGAATGCTTGTAGTGAATAATGTTAATGCTGATATGTTTTGATTATTTATTTTTTTTATTTCCAAGTAAATGTCACATACATTCTAAATATGCTACTAGTTTATGTATATTCTGGCCTTTGACTCACATAAAGTTGTTCATTTCTTCATGAGCTTGGGTCTTGATTCTAGTCAAACTATAATAGGGTTGTAACAGATGTTTACTGATTTTTTTCATCCTGAAAAAGAAAAGGTGTTTTGACACAAGACACCCCAAGGAATAATCAACTACTGCACATTTTTTTCACATTTGATAACTTTCATAGAATCATAGAACTGTAGACTTGGAAGAGACCACGAGGGCCATCCAGTCCAACCCCCTGCCATGCAGGAAATCACGATCAAAGCATCCCTGACAGATGGCCATCCAGCCTCTCCTCCAAGGAAGGAGACCCCACCACGCTCTGAGGGAGTCTGTTCCACTGCCAAACAGCTCTTGCTGTCAAAAAGTTTCTCCTAATGTTGAGGTGGAATCTCTGTTCCTGGAGCTTGCATCCTTTGCTCCGTATTCCAGTCTCTGGAGCAGCAGAAAACAAGCCTGCTCCATCCTCAGCGTGACACCCATTCAAATACTTAAACAGGGCTATCATATCGCCTCTTAACCGCCTTTTTTCCAGGCTAAACATACTCAGCTCCCTAAGTCTCTCGTCATGAGGCATGGTTTCCAGACCTTTCACCATTTTAGTTGCCCTTCTCTGGACATGCTCCAATTTGTCAATATCCTATTTGAATTGTGGTGCCCAGAACTGGACACAGTATTCTAGGTGAGGTCTGACCAAGGCAGAATAGAGCGGCACTATGACTTCCCTTGATCTAGACACTATACTTCTATTCTATACTTCTATTGATACTTTGTTTTGTTTTGTTTTAGTTTGCTAAAAGAGAGAAAGATGTTTGATATGTAATTTTTTTTGAAAATTCATAAAAAATCTCACAATTTCTCCTAGAAGTGAGAAATTGTCTCCTTTTGTTCATGGGGAGGAGATAAACAGATATTTGAATCACTATGCTATTGTGAATTACAGTCAACGAACAAGCCAGTCATGCAAGTCAACTTGTCTCATTGATTTCAGTGGCATCCAAGCACGAATAACTTTGTCATGGTCAAATCCATTATTTACAGGGGGTACATGAAGTTAAACCAATTTGGTCTGGTTGTCACTTGAACCAGCATTTGTCTACCAGCTTGAGCCTTACAATAAAAAAATTATGGATATAAACAAAATAAGCCAAAAAGATGGAAGGGATCTTAAAATGTATTTAGGCAAACTACAACATCCTTGATAAGTAGCCGACCATAGAAGAAAGGACAGAAGGATGGGTGGAAGGAAGGAAGGAAGGAAGGAAGGAAGTTCAGGTTATCTATTAATCTAGGCTGGGATCTTATTGAGAGCAAATCTATTGAATCAATAAGCTCTAGCTATGTATTGACTTACCATATAATAATTTGTTCAATGGGTTTACTCTAGCAGGTACTGACTAATAGGATTCAGGCCACACAGTACCACATAATACCACTGTGCATCAGTTATCAAATACTGTTAAATCACAACAGTTACACTTTTATTATTATTTGTATTTATTTATTATTTGTATAACAATCAAAGCTAAGAATAAATCCACAAATCCACTAAAATAAAACTATTTCAAAAATAGAATGTGTCATACTTATGTCTTCATGATCTGAGAGGAAGGATGGTATGGTCATTTGAGTGTTGGGCAAGAACTCCAGGAGGAAAAGGTTCAAATCTCCATTTAACTACAGAAGCCTTGGGCATGTCACACTTTATCAGCCTAAGACAAAGGCAATATGGCAAACTCTCTCTCAAGAAATCTTGCCAAGAAAACCCTAGGATAGGATTCCCTTAAGTCAGAGATTTATTCAGAGCCAGTGTGGTATAATGGTTTGAGTGCTGGTCTAGAACTCCAGAAGATGAGGATTTGAACCCTCTCTCAGGCAGAGAAGTCCACTGGATAACAGTAAGCAAGTCACGTACTTCTAGACTCAGAGAAAGGTAAACCTCATCTCCAGAAATCTTGAGGGTTTGTTGTAGAGCACTGAGTGTTGGACTATGACTCCAGAAGGCCAAGGATATTGAATCTTGGCTCAGTCACAGAAACTCACTTGGTGACTTTGGGCAAGTCAAACTCTCTCAGCCTTAGAGGAAGGCAATAACTAATCCCTGAAGAAAATCCTACGAGAGGGTTGCCAGAAGTCTGAATTAATTTGAAAGTGCATAACAACACCATCAGAACCTGAATGATCCAGGCTGGAAAGAAGCCCTGGTCATTCTGCTAAGATTTTCTCTTTGAGGTCAATCGTGGCACAAAAACTAGTGATGAAGCCTTTCACCAGCTCCCTGGGTGCTGTATCTGCTGCTTCAATTTCACATATCAGATTTTGTGAGGAGGGAAGAGGTTAGTGATCAGGCCACCTGGCAAACTCCTTGTGAACAAATCTTGCCATGGATAACTTAGGAAAGGGTTGCCGTAAGTCAGAGTTGACTTGAAGGAGCATAACAACAAAGAGTACTACCCTAATTAGAGGTGAGCATTTGATGTGGACTTACAGGGCTAAAAAAATTGTGTAAATATTTGTTTCTTTGTTTGCCCATTCATTCAGACCTTAACAACAATTTTGGAAAGCTATCATAGGGCTCTTTCAGCAGAAAACACAATCAACAACCAAAGGAAGTGGAAGACACCAAAACACTTTAAATTATCAGTGTTAAATTAATAGTGCTTGAATACTGTTGACTCATCTAGTTGTGGAGTATTATGCTTATAATCATCAAGGCATTTCCAGTTTATGGCAACCCTAAGGAAACCCTAAGGACTAGGCCTCTGGAAGACCAGGGAGTTTTCTTGGTAAGCTTTGTTCTGAGGAGGTTTGCCATCACCTTCCTATAAAGATGAGACAGTGTGACTTCATCCAGTTTGAATCCCTGAGGGATTAAAACCCTGGTGTCCCAGGGTTTTGGCCGAACATTCAAACCACTGCACCATGTTGGCTCAAAATTAAATTTTCAAGGTTCTTCCTTTCCCTCTTCCAAGGCAAGTTATGAACAATATAAAGGGTTATGTTAAACAGGAAAGTTATGAACAATATAAAGCGTTAATAAATAATGCCAGTGAACAACCTCTGGGGGCTTTCAGAGGAGCTTAAGAACAAAATACTTTTATAAGGTAACGTTTGAGCTCTGGAAAAAATATTCACATTCAGAGACAAGACAAATGGGAAGTACCCTCACCACTTGGCCTAAACAGAATCATAGAGTTGGAAGAGACATCCAGTCCAACCCTCTGTCATGCAGGAATACACAATTAAATCATTCCCAACAAATGGCCATCCAGCCTCTGAAAACCTCCAGAGAAAGAAACTCCACCACACTCTGGGGCAGCAGGGTCCACTGTTGAACAGCTCTTATCATCAGGTAGTTCTTTCCTGTAGTTTGAATCTATTGCTTTGTGTCCTAGTCTCTGGAGCAGCAGAAACAAGCTTGCTACCTCATCAATATGACATGCTTTCAAGTATTTAAACATGACTATCATGTTTAACATTCTTAACCTTCGCTTCTCCAGGTTAAACATACCCAGCTCCCTAAGCTCCTCCTCATAGGGTGTGACTTCCAGACCTTTTACCATTTTGGTCATCCTTCTCTGGACATGATCCAGCTTGTCAATGTCCATTTTGAACTTTGGTGCCCAGGATTGGACACAGTATTCCAGGTGAGGTCTGACCAAAACAGAATAGAGTGGTCATCTAACATGCCCGGATCCCTTTCACGTGTAGTGTTGTCAAGCCAGCTATCACCCATCCTATATCTGTGCATTTCATTTGTTTCTCTCCCTCTTGAAATTCTTTTTGTTAGTTTTGACCCAAATCTCTAATTTGTTAAGGTCATTTTGGATTCTGATCCTGTCCTCTGGGGTATTAGCTACCCCTCCTAATTTGGTGCCATCTGCAAACTTGATCAGCATTCCCTCATATCAGTCATTAATAAAGACGTTGAATAGTAATGGGCACAGGACAGAAACCTGTCTCTGCAGGATGAAGTGGAGCCATTGATTTGTTCAAAGGAGGTTTGCAATGACTGAACCCTGATATCCTGGAGTTCTAACTCACAAACCACTACACCACATTGTCTCTCAAGATTTCTTTTTTTCAAACTCTATCATGGTTTTTTAAAAATCATATTTATTCAGAAGAGGTTTGCTGTTGCCTTCCTCTGAGGCTGAAAGACTATGACTTATCCAAGGCAGGGCCGGTTTAACCTGTCTGCCAAATCAGCATTGGCAGGGGGCCCCGAGGTCAAGAGGGGGCCCCGAGGTCAAGAGAGGGCCCCGTGTTGGCCTCCTTAATATGAAAATAATGGGATTTCTGGTTTAAAATACCATAGAGTTGCCTTGGAAGGCCTAGAAAAGGGCTAGGGAAGACACATTTTCTAGGAAGACTCTATGGTAGGTGTGCTGTTTTGTGTCCCATGGATAATGAATCCAGGGATACGGGGGTCCTACTATAATCTGAACATCCTGTACGGTGAATAGGTTAGGTTACATTGATCTGAGATAAACATATGGGGGCCCCAAAGTAAAGCATTGCAGGGGGCCCCAAAATTCCTTAAACCGGTCCTGATCCAAGGTCATCCAGTGGGTGTCCATGGCCAAGCAGTGGTTTGAACCCTGATCTTCCATACTCCTAGTCTAACACTCAAATCACTACAGCAAGTTGGCTCTCACTCAGCCCCAGCAAATAAATACATAAATAAATAAAGTTAATAATCTTTTTGCTACTTTCTCATGCTTTCTTGGGAGTAGAACTTCAAAACTCATAAGAGAAAGGTATAAAGTTTCCTACAAAAATCCTTGTCAAAATTGCACTAGAAATGACAAAAACTGCATCACAGTAGAAAGTAACAGGAAGATGTTGCTTGTTTTTATCAGCAGCAGCAAAAACATCCTGATCATCACCCTACCTTTTTCCCAGTGTGGGACAAGGCTTTCACAGAATCATAGAATCATAGAGTTGTAGAGTTGGAAGAGACCACGAGAGCCATGTACTCCAACCCCCTTCTGATTCCTTTACACAATCAAAGCATCCCCAACAGATGGCCATCTAGCCTCTGTTTAAAGACCTCCAAGGAAGGAGACCCCACCACGCTCCAAGGGAGTGTGTTCCATTGCCGAACAGCTCTTACTGCCAGAAATTTCCTCCCAATGTTGAGGTGGAATCTCTGTTCCTGGAGCTTGCATCCTTTGCTCTGTGTTCCAATCTCTGGAGAAGCAGAAAACAAGTTTGCCCATCCTCAGTATGACATCCCTTCAAATATTTAAACAGGGCTATCACATCACCCCTTAAACTGTTGTTTTTCCAGGCTAAACATAACCAGCTCCCTAAGTTTTTCCTCATAAGACATGGTTTCCAGACCTTTCACCATTTTAGTCGCTCTCCTCTGGACACGCTCCAATTTGTCAATATCCTTTTTGAATTGTGGTGCCCAGAACTGGACACAGTATTCTAGGTGAGACCTGACCAAGGCCTGACCAAGGCAGACTAGAATGTCACTATTCCCTTGATCTAGACACTATACTTCTATTGATGCAGCCCAAAATCACATTGGCCTTCTAAGCTACCGCATCACATTGTTGACTCATGTTCAACTTGTGGTCTACTAGGAGTCCTAGATCCCTTTCACACATAGTCTCTTTCAGCCAGATCTCCCCCATCCTGTATCTATGCATTTCGTTTTTCCGCCCTAAGTGCAGTACCTTACATTTCTCTGTACTGAATTTCATTTTGTTACATTTGGGCCCACTCTCCAGTCTATCCAGGTCATTTTGAATTTTGATCCTGTCCTCTAGGGTATTAGCTACTCCTCCTAATTTGGTGTCATCTGTAAATTTGATAAGTAAGCCCCTAAATCCATTATCCAAGTCATTGATAAAGTTATTGAAACTTTTAGACAGTAGAATTAATACACTATTACCTCTTACTTACCGATAGCTGTTTTGTTGACTCTTCATAGAATCATAGAATCATAGAATTGCAGAGTTGGAAGAGACCACGAGGGCCATCCAGTCCAACCCCCTGCCATGCAGGAATACAAAATCAAAGCATCCCTGACAGATGGCCATCCAGCCTCTGTTTAAAGACCTCCAAGGAAGGAGACCCCACCACGCTCCAAGGGAGTGCGTTCCACTGCCAAACAGCTCTTACTGTCAAAAAGTTCCTCCTAATCTTGAGGTGGAATCTCTGTTCCTGGAGCTTGCATCCATTGCTCCGTGTTCCAATCTCTGGAGCAGCAGAAAACAAGCTTGCTCCATCCTCAACACGATACCCCTTCAAATACTTAAACAGGGCTCTCATATTGCCTCTTAACTGTCTTTTTTCCAGGCTAAACATACCCAGCTCCCTAAGTCTCTCCTCATAAGGCATGGTTTCCAGACCTTTCACCATTTTAGTCGCCCTCCTCTGGACACGGTCCAATTTGTCAATATCCTTTTTGAATTGTGGTGCCCAGAACTGGACACAGCATTCTAGGTGAGGTCTGACCAAGGCAGAATAGAGTGGCACTATTACTTCCCTTGATCTGGACACTATACGTCTATTGATGCAGCCCAAAATCGCATTGGCCTTTTTAGCTGTCACATCACACTGTTGACTCATGTTCAACTAGTGGTCTACTAGGACTCCTAGATCCCTTTCGCACGTAGTCTCATTCAGCCAGGTCTCTCCCATCCTATATCTATGCATTTCATTTTTCCACCCTAAGTGCAGTACTTTACATTTCTCCATATTGAATTTCATTTTTTTAGCTTTGGCCAGCTCTCCAGTTTATCCAGGTCATTTTGTATTTTGATCCTGTCCTCCAGGGTATTAGCTACTCCTCCTAATTTGGTGTCATCTGCAAATTTGGTAAGTATGCCCCTAATTCCCTCATCCAAGTCATTGATAAAGATGTTGAATAGCACTGGTCTTCATTAGTCTTGTGTGGTTGTCTTGTGATTGTGTGTGTGTGAGTGAATGCTTCCATGATTATTTTACAATAAAAACAATTTTTTAAAGAAAAATTGGCTTGGAATCACATCAGTGAGTACTGATATACAAAGGTGCAAAGATCCCGTAAGTTATCCAACCTCTTGCAGACATACCTTAGAGCTATTTAAAATCCCCCAGTTTATCAACTTGATTTGAGTGTCATGAGTGGGTCGCAATTTGAGTTACAACACTAAAGTGAATCTATAACTCAGTTTTCATGACAAGATTTGTTCACAGACGGTTTGCCTTTGCCTTCCTTTGAAAGTGAGAGAGTGGGACTTGCTCAAGGTCACTCCAAGGGTTTACATGGCCAAGAGGGGATCCAAACCCATGTCTAATAGTGTCCTAGCCCAACATTCAAGCCACTACACCACACTGGCTCTCAAGATTTCTTACGGGCAGTTTTGTAATTGCCTTCCTTTGAGGCTGAGAGAGTTAGCCATGGCTGAGTGGTGATTTGAATCCTGGGGCTTGACTAGATGAGGTGATATAATGCCGATTGCTGTGCATTAAAGCAACATCACAGCAACGTCCATTTGTCTCCATGGTTTCTTGACAAGATCGCTGCTATGCAAAATTATCTCTATTTGAAGTTCACACAGAGCCCTGTGAATCAAGATAGTGACTGCTAGTGAATTACTTCCTTTATTATTGTCTGTAAGTTGCCACCACTGCAAAGTTTTTTAAAACTTTGTCTAAAGTGCCAAAGTGTGACCTCCCACTTTAAAATACTGTTTGGTTGCCCTACCCTTGCAAAAATGTGCATGATCACTACTGCAAAACTAAAAAATGGCAGTTCTGGCTACTTCATTGCTGGCAAGCCCCCCCCCCTGCAACTATCAAATTCCAGATTTTGCTGCACTGTGAATTAGTTGTCCAAATTGGTGATAATGCACATTTCTGCATATTTTGGAGGAAAAAAACTCCAGGAAAAGTGCAAAGGCTTTTCTCAAGCAGTTTGCCCCCCCTCCTTCCGAAAACAGTGAATCACTGCTGGATATCATTGGGAGAAAAGGTATTCTCCTCACATTCTATGAGGAGTTTTTTTCATTGTCTAGACAACACCCTGGAGGCCTAGTCCAACATTCAAACCACTAAGCCACATTGGCTCTGTCCACTTTAGTGGAGACTAATAACAGAATTTGGGTGAATAATCATAATACTAAAGAACAGTTAGAGAATTCAATAGGGGCACTCCAAAAAAGTGATACAAGGACTCCCTGAAACAACATCTCAGGCTCAGCCAAATTGATCACCAACAATGGTCCGCCCTGGCCTCACTTCGGAAGGCATGGAGACACACTATCCACAATGTTGCAGCCTTATTGGAGAACTCATGCCTAACAAGTCTTGAAGAGAAACGACAATGCAGAAAGAATCACAACCCAGAAACATCACCCAAGGAGACCTTCTGCTGTGCTTTCTGCAACTGGACTTGTTTACCTCAGATTGGCCTTTGTAGTGATCAGCACACTTGCAGAAAGCGCGGGATGAGTCCTTCCTGAATCTTTATTTGCGAAGAAAAGCCAGAAAGAGAGAGAGACACACACAACAAAACTGAATTTAAAAGCATTTCTAACACAACAAATGAGGAAAAGCCAGTTAATACCCGAAACCTGTCTTATGTTTATATTTGATCAAATATTGAAAGGGTCTTGTCTTCCAATGAAGGAAAACAGAGAGAAGGCCAACCTAGCCTCCCATTGAAGGGGGTTTCGCAGCCTGGGGCCAGTCATTGAGAAGTCCTCACTTGTGTCCTCACCAGAGATGCTTATGAATGTGGGAACAAGGGCAAAAAATCCCCAAACCTCTCAAAACTTGGACAGTAAGCCTCTTCCAGGTGGGACTACCAACAGGATTCAGGCCCTGGTCTTTCAGATAGTCTGGACACAAGCCAGACTGGCATCCTGTCAGGAAATGACATGGATGTGACCACAAGATGGAGCTGTAAGCTTAGTAATGAAAGTAGGTAAGCTCCAGTGGAAGGTGTGTGTGTCAGTTAGCACTTGAGAGTATGCACACCTAAGATGTCTGATGTAACAGGCATTGTTTAACTTCCTATAAAAAGGAGATGGGAATTATCTCCAGTGTGGGTTTGTTGTGGATGGTGGTTGGTGAAGCAGTTTGTTGGTTTAAGAGAGATTGTCCTATACTCTGTATATTTATTGTAAATATACTGCAAACAAAGATTAAAGCCCTCAAGTTGAGTGAAGGCTGGCCTTGTTGCTGTCTTTATTTGGCAAGCCAGAGCTCAAGGCAGTGTGCTGGGGTGAAGGAATTTTTCCTTCTCAGCCTGAAGTCTTTTGCAGAAGTCTCTCCAGAAACCTTCTCCTTGGCGTCCTGTCGACATGGAACAACTCTGCAGGTGGTCGTGGTGGACACAGCACATCTTTCTATGCCCCAACACATCCCCCCATGGATGTTGTGATCATAGAATGGAGAAGGGAGAAGTGTGTGTGTGTGAAGGCTGGCATCCTATTCAGTAGGTACAAGATCATAATCTAGATTTACAATCTCGTAATTTTTAGGATTCATGTTTACAATCATTAAGGACCAAACACAACCCCTCAAAACTACACTTTTAGTCAGGATGCTCTTCCAGCTGAAGGGTGTCTGAGTCACTGCAGATTGGGATGCTTGGAAATGACATCTGCAGAGCTCTCTTGCTCACAAGGCACACTGAGATAAGCAGTTGCAGCAGCAGTTGCAGCAGGATCTCAATCCCTGCAACCAGGAGAGCACAGCAGATGCCATCCCATGATCTATGGCACTTTGGAAACCTTTCAGTTGAGGTGCTGCCTGGATGAAGTTGTTGGAGGGAGGGGGTATTATTATTATTATTATTATTCCACTCCACCCCAAGGGCAGCTTACAATATAACACAAGAAAAATAAACCGAAGTGAAAAATGTAAAAAAAAATGAACTAAGGAATTTGTTATATTAAAAGCAATTAAAGTTTTTTAAATTAAAATTAAAAGCAATTAAAAACAGTTCTGTGTAAAACAATACAGCACTCCTTACAAGCCCGTTCTTTAAAAATATTTTGTGTTAAGTGCCTGTTAGAATAAAAAGCTATTTGCCTGCCAATAGCTTCCCTGGAAAAGGAGTTCTAGAACCTAGGGACAACCACCAATAGCATTATCAGATGTAGCTACAATGATGGAACTCTGTTGTCATAGTTACATCAGGAAATGTAGACTGTTAGCTACTGTCGTGAGCTCTTGGATGGAAAGACATGATATAAATCCAATAAATAAGGGTTTAGAGGTGGTATTTCACTGAGTTGGAGTTAGTGGAAGCCAATAAACTGGGGTGTTGCCCAAGGTCCTGCTTCTGCAATAATACTATCTCCTTGGCTACCATTGGAAAGAGGATTCTGAGGCAGATGGACCCTTAGAATCTTAGGATTTTATCAGATGCGGGGAAATGCCACACAAAACTGTGTCCCCAACTGCATCAGAAAAATGCTACAAGAACAGGAAGGGCGCCATTATCAGACACCTGTGTTTTCAGCCATTCTGTGGGCATAGCACAGGCATGAATAAAGCATCAATAAAAAGGGATGCATTATTCACACCCGTGCTACACCCTGGAACAGCTGAAGAATGACATCATCTGTTAATGTCCATTTTTTTGTTCTTGTAGTTTTTGCTGCATCTGATAAGGTCCATAGAATCATAGAATTGGAAGTGACCATGAGGAACATCCAGTCCAACCCCCTGCCTTGCAGGAAAACACAATCAAAGCACTCCCTTGTGTCCAACCAGTGAGTCTCTTACATTCATATTTAATGAAATATTGAAAGCAAATGACAATGGAGCTGCCAGACTTACCTGCTTGCCAGCAGCTCGTTTGTGGGTTGGGCGGGGGGGTCTCACCCCTTCCCACATGGCAGGGAAGTGGCAGCATGGGCACCACTATGCCTTGTTGTCTCGTTCCTGGCTTGCACTGCAAGCCAGGAAGGGGCAAGAACAGCAGCCAGCCAGGGAGAGGCTTCCTTGTCCCTGATTGGCCCATTTGAATGCTTCCCAGCCAATCAGGGGCAAGGACAAGCCTCACCCTCTGATTGGCTGGGAGGTGGAAACTTGTTGCACACTGCATCAGGTTTTCAGTCAGGTCTGGAGGTCGGGTATAAATTCCTGACCCCAGTGCCTGACCAGCCAGTGGCTCCTCGAGAGCCGAATCCCGCACACACACACACACACCCTCTTTTATGTTTATTAATATGTTATTCAGCATGCATTGTATTATTATTGTTTCAGCTTTAAGGGGTGGTTGGCAGGGTTACCAAATTTATTGGTAACAGGGGTCTCTGTCAAGTTCAGAGTCAAGGTCAAAGTCAAGTTCAAGGTCACAGGGACCTGGGGGAGGCTAGGACATTGGGTTGCCAATTTGGGGCATGGCGCTATGGAATGCCTCCCCCTTTCAAGGCTTATCACATGACTCTGGGTGGTGGGAGGGGAGGAGATGGGCTTAGCAGGCAATGTAGGGGTCTGCCCGGACTCCTCCCCTTCATGGACTGGTGATTGTCTGCAGGTGGGCCAACAGTGGTTTCATTAACCAGACAAGTGGATTGGTTGAGATCTGGGTCCGAACCCATGTGCTTGTGCCAACCAAAGCATCTGTCATCAAAGTTGTGGCCTTCATTGCCAATATATATATATTCCTATATTATCTTTTTATATTCCTAATGATGTTTCAATATATTCTTAAAACATATATGGTGTCTGTGTTTATTTGGGAAGGGTGAGGGGGACACATCCTATATCAACATGCAATGGATGCCAGGAACCATGTCAAATGTTTCAGGGAAGTCCAGGAAGTACTAGAACAATCTGTCAACACATGAAGAATCCTTCATGTCAGCATTCACAGAAGAGATGTACAAGTAGAACTTTTTTTCCCAGGCTAGTAAATCCATTTCTGCTGTCATGTGAAATTACTTGAATTCTTCGTGGGTGGGATGGACCATGGTTTTGGTTCTCAGAAAATTTCAGCTGCATTGTCAGTTTGATCCACATCCTTTTGCCCAAGGCCAGGAAGTATAAAACTGTACTGAGGGCAGCTTTTCAACCTTGAAAACTTGAAACCATGAGATAAACAAAGGAAAATTGAAGGGTAGAGGGGAAGAAAGAGAAGGAAGTGGGACTGAAATGAAATGAGTTGACAAAAATAAATGACACTTCATAAATTATAACATGCAATTATTTAAACAAAGATGAAAAGTGAGATAAAATTTAAAAACAAAGGTTGTGAATTAATTAAATCCCCAGGCAAAGGGTATGTGTCATGCACATTCTGCTTGCCTCCAGAAGGATATAAAAGCCTCTGTGCCACACAGCATGTTAACCCCCCCCCCCAATATCTCTCAGCCTTCAGTGACCACTCTTCATTTGGGCTTTTCAAGGAGTTGGGTAAGTGCTGTTTCACTTTTATCTGCTCTTGTACAGCATCCCGGAAAACTCAACTTTTTTTGAGTTTAGAAGTGGGAGTAGGGAAACAATCTAGCTAGAACAAGTAGGGAGTAGGGAAACAATCTAGCTCAGACCCAGCTGGATTCCTGTACTGGTGTCAAATAGAAGAATATGTGAAGTCTGACCAAAGCAGAATAGAGTGGCACTACTACTTCCCTTGATTGAGACACTATACTGCCATGGCTTAAGGTGATGAAGTCCTGGGATTTGTAGTTTTGTGAGATATTTAGCCTTCTCTGTCAAAAAGCTCTGGTGGCATAACAAACTACAAAATACCTAGAATTCCATAGGATGGAGCCATGATAGTTAAAGTGGTGTCAAACTGCATTGTTTCTGCAGTGTAGCAGCAGCCTCAGTCTCTCACCAAACTGCAGATCCCATGATTCCATAAGGAGTCCTGGTAGTTAAATGGTATGAAACGACTATAATTGTGGAATGTAACTACACCCCTGTTCAATCAACTGTTGACTGGTGAGTAAACACAAAGGTAAATTGAACTGATTCAATTGCTCTCCTCTGTTTGGACTACCCATAACCTTTGGCATAGTATTAGGTTTTCACTAGCAAGTTCTTCCCTTAATATTTCATACTAGCTGTACCTGATGTAACATACACAGGTGCTGTGTTAAGGGTGAGTTGCTATGTTGCCCTGTCCCCATTGCTGGTGCCAGCACCAGTTCACTGCCTGGGTCCCATCACAGCAGCAGCAGGGGTGGAGGGCCATAATGTGACCTCTCTGGGCGACCAAGCAATATCAAAATTCATATCAAAAGTTGGTCTAGTTCTATAACAATGTCTACTGTTCCAAAAATCCAATTAATTAGTTGGGAGGTACAGCTTCACTGACTCAGTTCTTACAAAATATATATCTTGGGTATGTTTCCTTTCCCTGTGTCCTGATTGGTGGGTTAGGAAACATACCCAACCAATCTCTTCACTCTCTCAGCCAATCACCACTCACATGCAAATTCCCTTTCCACCTCACAATCCACTCCTGCCATTCAATCTGCATCTACACCCTCAGCCTCACAAGGGCCCCTCCCTCCTCTCACTCCCTCAGCCAATCACTACCTGCATATTAAAAAATGCAACAGTGTGAAAGGAACACTGCCACTCCAAGCTCCACTTTGCAACCACTGCTTGAAACCCCAGCAGACTGCAGACAGGAGGTGGTCTGAGCAGTCTTCAAGCCTTTGTAGACCCCCTGTGAGGACATTGAGGACCCCTGGGGGTTCCTGGAACCCAGGTTAAGAACCACTGGTCTAGATACTTGGTGAAAGTAGCATGTAAAAGCTCTGCCTCATTTAGAGAAAAAGGGGTTGAGGAACTCTTGTCTACCGATTGTTAAAATAAAAATGAATAGAAAAAGGATCAAGGGAGTCTCTCCAGCAAGGGGCGGAATGGTCACCCCTAACTTTTTTGTGATTCTTTCTGCTCGCCTTCACCCCCCCACACACAGACTGTGGAGCTTCAACCTTCCATTCTGGGGCCAGTTGCCCTTTGAGAGCAGCATGCTGGATTCCCATTGGGGTGAGGCTGGCAGCCAATGAGTGCCTGCTTTGCTCCATTCTATTCCCCCTCCCTCTCTGGCTTTGGCTCCTCCCACCAGCCAGAGGTTTTTAAAGCAGGCAGCAGCCTGCCTGGTGCAGCATTTGCTAAGAAAGCCTTTCTCCCCACAGGAAGCAGAGCCAGGCGTGACCAGAGGACCGCAAAAGTTACCCCAAGGAGGAAAAAGGAGGCCTGGAACCCCAAAGCAGCCTCCCATCTCCTTCTCACCCTTTTCCAGGGGTGTTTTGCAGCCTGTAAATTCCTTGGGGCAGGTGTCCACTCAGTATAGGCTCACTGAGAGGCACCTGGGGACAAACTAACCCAGGAGTAGCCAAAACAGTAGAACTGCACAGCAGAAAGGACACAAAAATAAAAGCTTCAGCTAGAAGCTGTTCCATAGCTCTGGCCCACTATTACACACAAAAACACTTAAAGACAGCAAGGTTCATCCAAAAATATCTGGAGGTCTTTATCTTCAGTTTCAGTATAAACAAATACAGCATATAAACTGCAAACGTCATTAACAAACTCAACAGCAATTTCTCCAACGTCCATCAACACTCCTCTTTCTCCATTACACCAAGCCACACACAATGCATTGTGTACTTAGGCTATATATGAGTGTTTGCTAGTCATCCCTCTGCCTAGCCACAGATGTGAACAAACCCACTTCAGCTGTGCTAATCTGTGGTCTGTTGCTCCAACATTTTTCCTTTTGCACTTAGAGCAATATTACCCTGGCAGAAGAAGGGGGGGAAGGGCTCAGGTTTTTGGGTGCAGATGGGGTGAATAGGAAGGAAGGGGGGAAATCTACCCTACAAGGTAGGACAGGATGAAAAAGAAGGAAGTGGGTGGGGGATGCATAGAAAGCAACATTATTTTCCCCCATGCATGTATGTTAAGACAGCTAGGGGAGCTGACTGAGTATTTAGTTACTGCAGCTCAATGGGCAAAGATGTGGCTGTAGGCCAAGTAGGTAGTGCTGAAAAACACTCTCAAGCTGCTGATTGGCTGGCCAACAGAGCACTACGCTTGGTTGGGTATGTTTCCTAAGTGGCCAATCAGCACACTGGGAATGGCAACATACCCAAGAGAATTATTTAAGTAGATATCCACCCTTTCTGATGGATCAGAGGAATAGAAATAGTAATTTTGCAAGATCTGGAATTTGGCCCCTAGTTTCAGTGGTTTAGCCCAAGAATGGATGAATTTATTTACTTTCACTTTCTTCCACACACATTTTTTTTATAGATCTCAAATTCTTTCCATCAATGTTAGGATGAAACTTGCCTGCAGCACTGGGATGAAACTACAACACCACAGCTCTCAGGTAGGGATTTCTTAAGTGCTGCATGAAACTGCAAATGTCAGGTTTCCTAAGGATGGATCCAAGAAAGGTAAACTGCTATCAGAGTGCTGTAACTATGTATGGTGGAGGAACTTATTTTTGAATTATCTCTGTCAGGTCCCAGTTAAGACAGCACACAGACATGCTGCACAAATCTATACTAAGTGCTTTACTCACTGGTAGCACTATCCTGGCTGCAGATCTGTGTAATGCTGGAATTAATGTCACAGAAATGAGAAGCAGTCAATATAAACAGCTAAAAAAATCCAAATGACCCTCAAAAAGAATCTCAAAGCCCAAGTTCCAGACCAAGACTCATTACAGTCAAAGCCTGAGAAAATTTTCCTTGGTTTTTTTCTGGGCTGTGAGGCCATGTTCTGGAATAGTTTCTTTCTGACATTTCGCCTGCATCTGTGGCTGGCATCTTCAGAAATATTTCCTGGAGAAATTTCCTTTTTGAAGTAACAAATCCCAGAAGTCTCCAACATGCTTGCTAGAGAATTCTGAGAACTGTAGTCTCAAAAAATTAAAAAACAAAACAAAACATTGGCAATCCCCAAAGTAACTTTCCAAACCTCAAGGTCAGGAACAGCTCCCACATCACTGGAATTGTTATTGTGTGACTTCAGGTCATTTCCTACTTATGGAGACCCTACCATGAGGTTTTCTTGGCAAGATTGGTTCAGAGGGCGTTTGCCATTGCCTTCCTCTGAGGATGAGAGAGTATGGTTTGCCCAAGATCACCCAGTGGGTTACCATGGCCAAGTGGGGACTCAAAAACTGGTCTCCCAGAACCATAGCCCAGCACTCAAACCATTACACCACATTGACTCTGGCACTGGAATATCATCCCTAATGAATATGTTAGCTTTTATGAGGTCTGTAAATATTCCTCATTCCAGTTAGCTTTGGGATAATTTGTTGTGCTGTAGTGCTTTTTTCCTGCTAGTTTAATTTTCCTGTTATGTGCTGCTGTTAATTGTTATCTGATTGTTTAATCTCACTTAGGCATTGTTTGCATATGACAGCATTGTGGTTTTATGTGTGTGATCTCATGATATCCTTTTCATATTGTAATGCTGTTTTTGCTGTGTGATAGTAACTTCTGCCACACCTTTGGAAGACAAATTAATCTGAGAGACTTAAAAAAAAAACAAAAAACATTGCAGTGGCGGTATCCTCCTCCTCCTCCTTATCATCATCACCAGACTGCCTTATATCATGAGATCAACTGGAATAGAAATTCAGAATTTTAAAAATAGAAATAACTCAAGCAGCTTGAAAACATTGTAACACAATAAAACAGCGGTAGGCAAGTCCAAGTTCAAGTTTAAATTCAAGTTCAAGTTCACGGAGACCCCATCACTTAATTATGGTTAACAACATTGTTGCGTAGGGGAGGAGAGTGACGAACGAGCAGGTGGCTTGGCCAAGGCTCTCTCCTCCAGGAGCAAGTCGGTAGTGGCCAACAGAGGTCCATTGGCCAACACAGGGTTGGGCAACGAAGGGATCTGGGCCCGTGCGATAGTGCCAACCATCTGCAGCCATTAGCATGTTGCAGCCTTTTATTGTCAACAAAATATATACTAACCTATACCTAACTTCTTATGTTTATCATGTATCCAATACAATATATTAAGTCAACTTGGTGTGTGTGTGTCTTCCTTGGGACGGGAGTGGGAACATCTGGTCTGGGTCCAGAATAAAATGGCAGTAGTCCAGGCCTCAGTGGCTTTATTGAAAAGTCTAGGATTAACATCCTGTTAGTTATGATGTCATAATTCAGACTTATTGTTTCCTGTTCACATGCAACAGGAACCATTGCCATGATCATAAAATGTGCCTGAAACCCACCTTAAAATCCAGTCAGCTACAACCAGGGGAAGGAGTTCTGTTGTACTGGTAAGCAGGGTGCTGAAGGATGACACATCCAGCCCCTTTCTGACAGCGATTGGTGATGCATTAAGGAGCTGCAACATGACCCTGCAGGGGTTCCTGCTTTTGCTCAGAGCACTGCCATAACCGGTGGGAGGGGGTTGGATGTATCATCCTTCAGGGTCCCACTCACCAGTGCAAGAGAATGCTGTCCCTAAGTACAACTGGATGGATTTCAAATTGGGTTTCAGAAGTTGAATTGGGAGATGATCACAGCCATGACATCATGGCTATGTGGCAAGCGCAGAAGCAGGCTTTTAGAACTGTAAGTGCGGTTTAACTTTCAACAACTTTTTAGAGTGTATGTTTTTAAAATGGTTAATAGTTTAGTTTTAATATTGGCTTGTTGTATGTTTTTCATTGTAATCTGTTTAATGTGAAAGCTGTCTTGAGTCCCAGTCTTCGGAAAAAGGTGGGATATAAATAAAGTTAACAACAGCAACAATCAGATCCCAGGGGGAGGGAGTATTCCACAAATGGGGTACCACAGGAAAGAAGGCCCTTTCCCATATTTTCCTGCAATTAATTATGGGAGAGAGGACCCCTCCAGCAGGTCTCAGTCCTCAGGTAAGTGCATTTTTAGAGAGGCACTTCATCAAGTATCAAGGAGAGGCAGGCAGAGCTCCAACTTGCCTTGGCCCAGAAGCAGAACGGCCTTCCCTCCATCCCAAATGCCACTGCCCTGACCAAGGAGGGAGAGCAGGCAAGGCAGGCAGAGTTCCATCTTGCCTCAGCACAGAAGCAGAACAGCCTTCCCTCCATCCCAACTGCCATGGCCCTGGCTGCAGAGGGAGAGAAGAGAATGCTAGACTTAATCCCTTCCCCTACTGCCATCCCCTTTCCTTTTGTAGCATGTCTTCATTAGATTGTAAGCTTGAGGGCAGGGAACTGTTTTGTTATTTTTTCTTGTAAAGTGCCATGTGCATTGATGGTGTTATAGAAATAAAAGGTGATGCTTCTGCTAATACTAATACTAAAACAATCTTTCTCTGAATAGAAACTGTGATGCACCAGTAACACATTCACATTCACTCAACAAGATTTCTTTATTGAGCAAGGGCAATAAACGGAGGGCATCCATTGCTGCTGGGGTCATGGAGTAAATTTTGGGCTTGGGCAGTGCTGCCTCTGTTGCACAGTCACATGGCCTATGGGGGGTAAAATGTCACATTCCTTCTCTTTAAACACATACTACCACAGTTTGTACTCCACCGGTAGATCTTTCACTTCCCCCTGTACCATAGCTACTTTAAAGCTCTAGTGTTTGGTCCCTCGTGGGAACCCCCACTCCAAAGAGGCCTCACTACCTCCATATAATCCGTATTCCCTCACACACATGGGGTCTGTAAAATTCACAGTTTCTTTGATCCAGTCTATAGTGGGGTTATGGAATTTCAACCAGTTCAAGCCTACCACTGCGGCTGGGACCAGGCCTCGCCCTACCACAAATTGGAGCTCCTCCTGATGGTTTCCCATCTTCATTTGTACTGGGCTAGTCATTCACCTCACAGGGCCACCCTTCATCATCCCCTGTCCATCTGGGACAGCCATATCAGCTTGTCCAGCTTAATGATGCTGACTAAAAGTTCTCTGACTAGGGAGGGGTGAATTAGCACCTGAGTACACCCACAATCCACCATGCTCATGACTTTTTGGGGGACCCAGCTCCATGAGGTCAGGGGGGAGGGTCAGCCTTCCAGCCCTCTGTCAATCTCAGCTCAGCTCTCCCTCCACTAAGCCTGCACCAGCATCTGACAAACCGGCTGCCTGGTCATCACCTGTGGCCAGATCTTTCTCCATCTAGGTTCTAATCTCCATGTCTTTGGACATCACGGGCAGGAAATATGAAGGATTGTGAGTTCTGGTTTACTGTAACACACAACACATTCACCTTAATTCAACAAGATTTATTTATTGAGCAAGGGCAATGTGTGCCAGTAACATGTAAAATGCCAGAACTGAAACCACCACAACTACAGACAATAGATAAATCCCCCCAGCGTGAGAAAGGTATGCAGGGAGGAAGGTGGGAGGAGGGGACGAGACGAGAGCCGCATCCAGGTGCTGCAGCCTTGAAGTCTCCAGGGGAGAAACATTCCCAAGCCAAAGGCTGTAGTCCAGGAACTGAGAGGCCCAGGCAGGGGAATCAGGCCAGGAACCAAACTCATGTCAGGGCCTTCCATAGATTCTACTCTAATACCTAGAATCCATGGAAGATCATGAAAGAAACCCATCCTGAAGTCACCAGGGGGCACTCTCATTGCCAATAATGGCTGTGGAAAGGGAGCTCCTGGACACTATCCAATTATAGTCATGCCCCCCCCCAATTAACCACTGTTACCTGCTGGAAGATCCAAGGGATTCTGCCATGGTTCCTTCAAACTGGGGCCACACAACCAGAAGTAGAAGAAGCCCAATGGAGGTATGCTGTGGTAGATTCTGCTTGGCTATCAGCAAGTAGTATCTCTGTCAAAGGTGTGTTTTCTTCCACATGTGCAAACAGCCCCCAAAGATCTTTGACTTCATTTATGAATGTACAGGTAATTTCCTCTCTACTCTTCTTCACCATCAAGCAAAGACCTTTAAAAACATAGATGGGCTTTGGGCTATTAACCAGTGGCTGTAGAAGGATCTTTTACTGGGATTGGGTGGGGTAATGTTTGACTTTTATTCTCATTGTAATGTTTTAAAGGCTTTTAAACTTTTAAAAAAATGTTTTTAATGGGATAGTTTATTCGTTTTAAAAAAGATTTTACCATTATTATAGTATTTTAGTAATTTTGTTTTAATCACTTGTGAGATGCCTTGGTTCCCACATTGGAAGGAAGTATCATCCTCTACTGGCACAGATCAGAGTGTTGTTATTTGACAGCATAGAATACTAGAGTTCGAAGAGATCATGAGAGCCATCTAGTCCAACCCCCTGTCATGCAGGAATACCCAATGAAAGCATTTCCAAGAGATGGCCATCCAGCCTCTGTCTAAAACCTCCAAAGATGGAGACTCCACCACACAATGACGGCAGTGTATTCTATTTCCAAACAACTCTTACAAGTTCTTCCTAATGTTTAGGTGGAGTCTCTTTTCCTGTAGTTTGTCAGCTTTGACTTATGATCATATTGTCAGCCTCCTCTAAAGAAATATTTCCAAGAAAACCCTGTGATAGGCTCAACTTAGGGTCACCATAAGTCAGTAATGACTTGATGGCACACAACAGCAACAACTGTGATGTATCAATAACACACGGTCACATTCACTCAATAAGAATTCTTTATTGGTAAGGAAACGTGCGTCAGGAACGTAGAACAAAGCCAAAACTAAACACAGAGTAGCACAAAACCCCAGATAAACCCTTACAGTGTGAGAATGGCATTTAGGGAGGAGAAACGGTCCAGCCAGCACCTAGAACTGTGACCCTGAGCTGGTGTGGAGAAGAGCGTTCCCAGGCCAACAAGGCTGGCTGGCACCCTTCCAAAGACAGAGAGGCCCAAGCAAAGGAAACAGGCCAAAGCCAGCCTCATGTCAGGGTTCTCCATGAATTCCACTCTAAACCCTAGAATTCAGGGATGAGCCTGACATACCGCCCTCCCAAAGAGAAACTCCCCCCCCTTCAGCCCGGCTTATCAGGAAAGCGGGCATGGGACTTTTGTAATAAGCATGGAGCATTCACATGTTCAACATTAACCCACTCCGCATGGCCCAAAGGCAAATCTTTCCATTTCACCAGATACTGCAAACCCCCCCCCCCGTGTACCCGAGTGTCCAATACATCAGAAATCTCAAAATGTTGATCTTTGTCGACCAGGATAGGACGGGGTGCAGGTTTAGAATCTTGATGATGACAATCCGAAAGGCACGCCGGCTTGAGTAAGCTAGAATGAAACACAGGGTGGACATTACGGTATAGCTTGGGCAGTGATAGTTCAAAAGCCACAGGATTAATTTCCCTAACAATAGGAAAAGGGCCAATATATTTAGGCCCCAACTTCTTTGAGTGTTGTGGGCTCTTAAGGAATTTGGTGGACAAGAACACCAAGTCCCCTATTGCGTACTTCGGGGTAGGGTCACGTTTCTGGTCGGCATGATGCTTATAACGTGCTTTTGCAAAGTCCAAAGCAGATACAACTTTCGGCCATGCTTCTCTCATCTTTTGACTCCATTGGGTCACCAAGACCGGGTCCTTTGAAGTCCCTTCCCCTAAAGGCAGAGGGTTAAAGTCTTGCCCTGAAACAATCTTAAAAGGAGAGACGCCAGTGCTCTGGTGTGTGGCGTTGTTATACGCGACCTCCGCAAAAGGCAAAAGGTCAATCAGATTGCTGGAAGTTTACATAACACCTTAAATACTGTTCCAAAACCTGATTTCCATATTCACTTTGACCATCGCTCTATGGATGATGGGAGCTGCTCAACCCAAAAGTTTTGTGAATGCCTTCCAGAACTGGGAGGTGAACTGAGCCCCCAATCTGAAACGATCTTAGCAGGAACCCCATGTAATCTGTAAATGTGTTGCAGAAACAATCTGGCTAGCTGGGAGGCTGTCAGGAGCTTCTTACAGGCCACAAAATGTGCTTGCTTTGAAAATAACTCAGTCACAACCCAAATAATAGTCTTTTTCCTACTCTCTGGTAACTCGACAATGAAATCCATACTGATGACTTCCCAGGGCTTAGTGGGGGTAGGCAAAGGTAGCAACAAGCCTTTCGGCTTCCCCCCTCCTTTAGCCATTGCACACGTGGGACACCCGTTGACATACTCCTCCAACTCCCTCCTCATTTGGGGCCACCAAAACTGCCTTCGTGTCAAATGTAATGACTTTACATATCCAAAATGCCCTGCACTTTTCACATCATGGCACTGTTTAAGGATGGCAGACCTCATGGCCTCTGGAACATACAGGTACTCCCCCTTCCAAGCCAGGCCCTCTCATAGAACTACCTCCCCTTGGTGAGCCAAAAACCACTGGTCCTTGGGGAGGACCACAACCAATTGGGCTTGCCACCCACCCACATTGTCCCTGGGGCTGGGGGAAGAGGGTGCCAAGGAGGTCAGAGTCAGTGTCACACTGGGGTCCGAGGTCCCTGCTGGTCACCACCATTCTTACTTGCCCCAGAGTCCAAGCCTGGCACCAAGGAGGGGTCTCCAGATGTTTGGCCTTACTGCGCGTGAGAACTACCAGTCCCAGATGGGAGGGGGAGAAGACTTGTCAATCACCTTCTTCCATTTACTGTCATGTTGAGGGTGCCTGGACAAAGCATCAGCTAGGAAATTCTTTTTCCCTGGGATAAACTTTAGGGTGAAATTGAACCGGTAAAAGAAACTGGCCCACCGAATCTGCTTAGGGTTCAAATGCCTTGGGGTTCTCAAAGCCTCCAAGTTCTTGTGATCTGTCCAGACCTCAAAAGGTTGGGAAGATCCTTCTAGCAGGTGGCACCAGGTCTCTAAGGCCAATTTGATTCCATCTGCCTCCTTTTCCCACATAGGCCAATTTCGCTCAGTCTCATTGAATTTTTTGGACAGGTATGCACAAGGCTGAAGCTCCCTCTCTTCATCCCATTGTAACAACACCCCTCCCATTGCCACATCTGAAGCGTCTACTTCAACCACAAAAGGTTGGGAGGGGTTGGGGTTGGGAGGGGTCGGGATGAGCCTGACAACAACAATGAACAAGACTAATTAATGCACTAGTGCACAGAGCATGGGAAATAAGCAAGATGAACTTGAACTCCTAGCACTACAAAACAAATATGATATAAGAGGCATTACTGGAACCTGGTGGGATGAGTCGCAAGATTGGAATGTAGGAATAGAGGGGTATAACCTTTATAGGAGAAACAGGCCAAACAGGAAAGGAGGAGGAATAGCATTATATGACAGGGGTATTTACACCAGTGAAGAGATCCATGACATCAATACTGGAAGCCAGGTGGAGAGCATCTGGACAAAAACTAAAGGGGAGGGAAACAACAGGGATGTTATTGTGGGACTCTACTACAGACCCCCCAAGTCAGACGGAGGAATTGGATGATGCCTTTCTAGAACAGATGAACACACACGCAGAAAGGAGGCAACAAGAGGGTCAACTATTTTAGATCTGATCCTAACCAAAAGGGATGACCTGGTTAATGGGGTGCAAGTGGTGGGATCCTTAGGTGAGAGTAATCATGTTCTCCTTGAGTTGGTTATAGAATGGAAAGGAGAAGCCAGGCATAGTCAGACACGCATTCTTGACTTTAGAAGAGCTAATTTCAATAAACTCAGGGAAAT
This sequence comes from Gambelia wislizenii, assembly GCA_030847615.1. Lineage (NCBI taxonomy): Eukaryota > Metazoa > Chordata > Lepidosauria > Squamata > Crotaphytidae > Gambelia > Gambelia wislizenii. The sequence continues at coordinate 7,223,237 of JAUMIR010000015.1, read as the reverse complement.
ACTGGAGGTGATCCCATGGTCAGGAATATTAAAAGAGAAGAGACCTCAAGACGGATGGGACTTTCTCAAAAGGGAAATACTGAAGGCACAATTTCAAACAGTACCATTGAGGAAGAAAAATGGAAGGTGTCTCAAGAAACCAGGATGGATGACTAAAGAACTTTCAATGGAGCTAAGTTTTAAATGGAACATGTATAGGAAATGGAAAAAGGGGGAAATCACCAAAGAAGAATTCAAACAGGTAGCGAACACGTGCAGGATTAAAGTCAGAAAAGCTAAAGCTCAGAATGAGCTCAGGCTCGCTAGAGAGGTTAAGAACAATAAAAAGGGTTTTTTTGGGGGGTATGTCCACAGCAAAAGGAGGAAGAAGGAAATGGTAGGGCCACTAGGTGGAGAAGGTGGCAAAATGCTAACAGGGGACAGAGAAAAGGCAGAATTACTCAACACCTTCTTTGCCTCAGTGTTTTCAGAAAAGGAAAAGGGGAACCAACTTGAGGATAAAGGAACAGAGGACACAATAGGGGAAATCCAGCACAGAATAAGCAAAAAGGTAGTACAGGAATACCTTCTTAATATAAATGAATTTAAATCTCGAGGACCAGATGAACAACATCCAAGAGTATTAAAAGAGCTGGCAAATATAATCTCAGAGCCATTGGCAATAATCTTTGAGAACTCCTGGAGAATAGGAGAAGTCCCAGCAGAATGGAGGGGGCAAACATTGTCCCCATCTTAAAAAGGGGGGGAAAAGAGGATCCCAACAATTATTGTCCAGTTAGTCTGACATCAATACCAGGGAAGATTCTAGAGCAGATCATTAAACAGAGGGTCTGTGAACATTTAGAAGGCAATGCCATAATCACAAAAAGTCAACATGGGTTTCAGAGAAACAAGTCATGCCAGACTAATCTGATCTCTTTTTTTGATAAAATTACCAGCTTTTACCAGAATTACCATAAAGGAATGCTATGGATATTGCATACCTTCATTTCAGTAAGGTCTTTGACAAGGTTCCCCATGACATTCTTGCAAACAAGCTTGTCAAATGTGGGCTAGACAAGTTAACTGTTAAATGGATTTGTAATTGCTTGACCGGCTGAACCCAAAGGGTACTCAGCAGTGGCTCCTCTTCATCTTGGAAAGATGTGACCAGTGGGGTGCGAGAGGGTTCTGTCCTGGGCCCAGTGCTATTCAACATCTTTATCAATGTCTTGGATGAGGGAATTAGGGGCATACTTATCAAATTTGCAGATGACACCAAATTAGGAGGAGTAGCTAACACCCTAGAGGTTGGGATCAAAATTCAAAATGACTTGGATAGACTGGAGAGCTGGGCCAAAGCTAACAAAATGAAATTCAATATGGAGAAATATAAGGTAGAGTGCACTTAGGGCGGAAAAATGAAATGCATAGATATAGGATGGGGGAGACCTGGCTGAATGAGACTACATGCAAAAGGGATCTAGGAGTCCTAGTAGACCACAAGTTGAACATGAGTCAACAATGTGACGCGGCAGCTAAAAAGGCCAATACAATTTTGGGCTGCATCAATAGAAGTATAGTGTCTAGATCAAGGGAAGTAATAGTGCCACTCTATTCTGCCTTGGTCAGACCTCACGTAGAATACTGTGTCCAGTTCTGGGCACCACAATTCAAAAATAATATGGACAAATTGGAGCATGTCCAAAGAAGGGTGACTAAAATGGTGAAAGGTCTGGAAACTATGCCTTATGAGGAGAGACTTAGGGAGCTGGGTATGTTTAGCCTGGAAAAAAGATGGTTAAGGAGTGACATGATAGCCCTGTTTAAGTATTTGCAAGGGTTTCACACTGAGGATGGAGCAGGCTTGTTTTCTGCTGCTCCAGAGACTGGAACACGGAGCAATGGATGCAAGCTCCAGGAAGAGAACTGTTTAAAGACCTCCAAGGAAGGAGACCCCACTACACTCCAAGGGAGTGTGTTCCACTGCCGAACAGCTCTTACTGTCAAAAAGTTTCTCCTAAAGTATGGTATTGCACTTAGGGCAAAAAAATGAAATGCATCGATATAGGATGAGGGAGAACTGTCTGAATGAGACTACATGTGAAAGGGATCTAATCTGTTCTGGTTTTAAGTCTGTAAACTACAATGCACCCCAATACTGGGGAAAAGAAGGAATCATTATCATCTTCAGCATCATCTTTGTCTTCATCAATCTTCCATTGAATAATTGAGATTTAGCTATATGTTGGGTCACCATTCAACAGTTGATTCAATGGGTCTACTCTAGTTAAGAATAACCAGTACAATTCCAGGCTCAGTGTTTGCATATGTGTGTGTGTGTGTATGTGTGTATGTGTAAGAGAGAGAGAGAGGGAGGGAGGGAGGGAGGGAGGGAGGGAGAGAGTTCAGTTGCTGCTAAGAGAATCCTGGACTCTAAATGTTTGCCATTCCCAACAGGAAGGTGAATAATTTGGTATCATAATTAAATCAATGAAGTGTCATCTTCACAACACAGAGACCTACTTGAACATGTGGTGTCACCTTACTGTGAGTATTTCATAATGTTCTCTTTCAGATTTACCTTCAGCACCAACTCAGGCATGTTTTGCTAGATTCTTCCTTTTCCTCCCTGCCATCTTTTGCTGTCCCACCTTGTTTCACCAGAACCCTTTGGGGCAAGGTGACATCAACTCCATCAGCAATGTGAGATCCAGGATAATTTCTTTGGAAACCCTTGGCTTCGGTGGTGCAGCATCAGCTTGGGCACACTGCTTAGAGCTTTGCTTTCATGTAACAACTAAATGCCAGCATCAGTGATCCAGCCATTTTCATAGATGCTGGTGATCTTTTTCCCCTTCCTTTTCAATTTTTAGTAACAATACCCAAAAGTCATACATCAAGACATATGCAGGTAAGTTCTGAATGCAGACCCTCCCCCGAAATAGTATTGGTCTTTAATACACTGTGCCATTGTCTTGCCTTTCTCTCTCTACTGTATATTTCCTTATTCCATTGTTGCAGAATCAACACTTTGTTGCATCTTTTTAAACTCCAAAGTCAATGTTGGTGAAAACTGTATGTTGGTTAAAATGGCTTTTCCCAAAACTTCTATTACCTACACTGACAAGCCCTGGCCCATATCTATATAAATTGGAAATATTTAATAATTAGGTCAACTGCAGCCTTCCACACAATGTGGCCATTAAAACTGGAAAATTTCAAAAACTAGAAATCCCAAAGGCTAACATTCAAACTCGGTCAGGTATACACTTAAAAAGGGCCAACTTCTTTTCTTTCCAAAGAAAATTAATGTGAAGTGTAACTACTTGCCTGAACATCTGGCTAATCCCATCAGCCTAATTTGAGATACTCATTTCTGAACAGAACCCTTATACCTCTCATCTTCCTCAAACAAAGAAGGTTGCTTCCTCTATTCAGTTGCAAAGTATCAGCACATTAAGTGCCATTAGCATATCCAGAGCGTCCATTCCCTTACCCTGAGCATCTTCCCTCCAAGAAGCATTGTCTTTCACTCTAAATCCCATCCCCTAATGGAAGTTATTGACTATAAAACCCTTCCAGGACCCCAATCAAGCATGCAGTTTCGCTGTTTCTGGACTCCATGTCCTCCACTGTTCTGGCTTTGGGACCTCCACTCTGCTGGCTTCTTCCATGACCTCACCTCCTCAGATTGGTGCAGTATCACCTGAAACATCATCCCTCATCTATTCCTCTATCCCAATACTTCCTACTTTATTCACTAGCCTTGTGTGAATGCTTGAAGCCTGAGTGCATGTGTGAATGTTTTTTTTCTCAAGTAAAGAGCGATTATTATACTATCTATCTTGATGTCTCCTCCTGATTACTGGTATAGATAGGTTAAAAGACCCTGTTATCTGTCGTCCCCTCTCGTATAGCCAAGCTGAGTATATTAATTCCCCAAATATTGACATTTTGAGGGGTCCTTATGACCCCCCCCAACATTTAAGGTAACACTTCAGCTGTTTTTGTTGTGGGGATGATTCTTCATAGACAAACACAATAAATGTATACCATACTGGTTTTCATTTGGGATGAAAAGAATATGTGAAAAATATTCCAAAAAATGTTGAAAAATATGTTTCTCAAGTGTTGGCAAAATCTGACAAGAAGTATCCTGAGAAATATTGCAGTTTGGAACTTATTCTGTTAAAAAATTATTTCCCTCCTTTGTTTATATATATGTGTGTGCGTGAATGTGTTTGTGCAGAAAGCAACATTTTACAGTAAACAGCATTTCCTATTGGTGCAGAAAATAGCATTTCCTGTTGGTGCATAAATTCATGTGCCCTGCCAGAAACTACTGCAGTTGGGGATTTGTTTTGTGAAGAAGAAAAAAATACATGTGCTTTGTGGTTGTTTTCATTTTGTTTTGCACAGGAAACATTTTCTTCAGAAAATCAAACACATGCAAATTTTATGCAGAAAAAGACTGAAACTATATATAATCTTCAAAAACTGTGCAGTTTCCAATGACTTTCCTACAGCAGGAAGAAGATTTCTAATGTACTTGTTCCTTCCTTTGAGAACTAATTTAGGAAAGAATTACATCCCTCATTTTCATTATGCAGGGATTTTCATTTAAATGCCAATTTTTCAAGGACAGTATATCATTCCCTGTGAATCCAGATCCCAAAGGACAACTTTTCTGTGGTTTTCTGTGACACCAGGTGTCCTCCTAGTGGCACAGGGGCCTTTCCTATCCCACCGCTACCATCATTTTGTGAAGAAGGGGGATTTCCACCTCCCGCCCTGTCACCACTTTGTGGTGCCCGACCTCCACGTCACGGCCGAACTATGTCTCCCAGTGGTATAGCACAAGGACTTAGGTGTGGCTGCGTATTCCTGGCTGTGTCTCCTTCCCTGAGAATCACTCATGCCAGGCTGGATGTTTCTTTCATTAACAAAATAATTTTTATTGTCAAACAAATAAAACATGTAACTGTATAAACAGGTTATTGGGCCTGCACAAACATTCGTGCTCTATCTAAGACTGTCTTGGATCACTCAAACCCAAATTGGGAGGAGTAGCTAATACCCTAGAGGACAGGATCAAAATTGAGAATGACCTGGATAGACTGGAGTGCTGGGCCAAAGCTAACAAAATGAAATTCAATACAGAGAAATGTAAAGTACTGCATTTAGGGCAGAAAAATGAAATGCATAAATATAGGATGGGAGAGACCTGACTGAATGAGACTACGTGCGAAAGGGATCTAGGAGTCCTAGTAGACCACAAGTTGAACATGAGCCAACAGTGTGATGCGGCAGCTAAAAAGGCCAATGCAATTTTGGGCTGTATTAATAAAAGTATAGTGTCTAGATCAAGGGAAGTAATAGTGCCACTCTATTCTACCTTGGTCAGACCTCACTTAGAATACTGTGTCCAGTTCTGGGCACCACAATTCAGAAAGGATATTGACAAATTGGAGCGTGTCCAGAGAAGGGCAACTAAAATGGTGAAAGGTCTGGAAACAATGCCTTATGAGGAGAGACTTAGGGAGCTGGGTATGTTTAGCCTGGAAAAAAGACGGTTTAGAGGCGATATGATAGCCCTGTTTAAGTATTTGAAGGGATGTCACGCTGAGGATGGAGCAGGCTTGTTTTCTGCTGCTCCAGAGACTGGAACACGGAGCAATGGGTGCAAGCTCCAGGAACAGAGATTCCACCTCAACATGAGGAGGAACTTTTTGACAGTAAGAGCTGTTCGGCAGTGGCACACACTCCCTCGGAGCGTGGTGGGGTCTCCTTCCTTGGAGGTCTTTAAACAGAGGCTGGATGGCCATCTGTCGGGGATGCTTTGATTGTGATTTCCTGCGTGGCAGGGGGGTTGGACTGGATGGCCCTTGTGGTCTCTTCCAACTCTGCAATTCTATGATTCTATGATTCTATGATTCTATGAACCCTCATCTCACTTATCTAAACTGAAAACCCAACTCAAACTCAAACTTAAACTAACTTAAACTGAAACTTTCCTCACTCACTCCCCCTTTATCTCCTCCAGAAGCCCCTCCTCCTTCCACCTCCTCACAGAGGATCGGCTCGTGGAGTACCAAGGAGATTTTCAGACAGGCAAAAATCGCCCCTTGCCGCGCGAGCAGCCTCCCGAAACTGCTGCGCGGCAAGGGTCTTTTTCGGACGACGCTGTGCCTCTAGCGAAGCCGTCCGTGTCACTTCCGTGAAGCTTGGGACGGCTCCGCGCCATATTTCAATCACGGGCAGCTTCCGTGCTTGAAATATGGCGCGGAGCCGTCCGAAGCTTCACGGAAGTGACACGGACGGCTTCGCTAGAGGCACAGCGTCGTCCGAAAAAGACCCTTGCCGCGCAGCAGTTTCGGGAGGCTGCTCGCGCGGCAAGGGGCGATTTTTGCCTGTCTGAAAATCTCCATAGTCCTCATTGGCTCACTACGTGCTCGTCACACTCTCCAGTACTTACACATATTCTTTCTACCCACAATGATAAGACCAGCCTTTTATGATGTAGTGTTGGGTCCCCTATAGATAGAAACAAGAAATAGCACCTTGTATGGTGGACTGTTTGGCCTGTTATAAAAAATAAGATCAAGAATCTCTTTTGAGAAGGGTGGGACAGTCAAGCCACATGAGCATGGGAGTTCCATGGTTGTTGCAACCTGTCCAACAAAGCAGAGAAATTGAGGCCATGTTCCTGCAGCAGACACATAGCCATGATGTTGTGGCTACAGTCTGTCTCCTAATCTGACCCTTCAAATACACCTTAAAATCCAGGCACCTGCACTGAGGGATGGAGATCTGTGGCACTAAAGAGCAGAACACTGAAGGATGATGCATCTAGAGCCCCTCCATGGACTAGTGTGGAGTTCTGTTACACTTCCTTGGTGCATTGTAGCTCTCTCGTGGAAGTGAGCTGGGCTTGTCATCCTTCAGCACCCCGCTTGCAGAGAACTCCATCCCTCAGTGTGGCTGGCTGGATTTTAAGATGGGTTTCAGGGGTATTTACAATTGTGGCAATAATACCATGGTTGTAAATGTGAATAAGAAACAGTTACAAGGTTGTAAGTTTAATTTATGGTATCATAACTGACTAACAAGATGTCACCTTGAATTATTAATTTGGAAGAGTCTGACAGGTGCCACTTATGAATTATTTTGTATACATTCTCTTTAATCATGACTGATTCTTACCTATTGCCAGGGGATCCAAATATGAACTTTCAATGAGCCAATCTTCAGTTCTGGATCATGGCACCAAAATATAAATTTATGATATATAGTTCTCCCTGCTATATCCAGATTCATTCAAGGTAACCAGAACAATGAGGAACTTGTCAACCCTGAGGTGAATCCATATCTCAGCTTATGTTTAATATTTTGGAATATTCTATTTATCCCAACCTACATGCACAGGCAAAGAGTAGGGGCATGGTTTCTCAGATGGATGGCTCTTCTACAGTGATGCCAATCTAGAAATCTACACTTAAGGATCTGAGTGTTTTCCAAACTGAGCATGGCCCTTCTCCTCTGAGTGAGCATGGCTCCTCTTCCTCCATTGCTTCAGGAAAGTTGACAAGGAAATGTTACTCCGTGTGGGATACAGGAATCCCTCTTTTGCCTTTTGAGCATAAGAGGAATTAGCGCTACCTTTCCTGAAGGCCAATTGAAGGATTAGGTGTGTTTCTGAAGGAGGAAAACAGAAGATCTAACAAGATAAGAAGTAACATCTCCAGGAACTGGGTCATGGGAAGAAGCTGTAGTTGGGGAAAATGTCCTATTGCTCTCTTCAGGCTAAAGCTGAACTAATCTGAACATCCAAATATGAGTCAAGATCCTAGGTTACACTGGCAGAGCAATAAACTCCACCATGTATAACTATGCTCTCTCCCCCTCCGTACACTCTTGATAAATTAATTTGAAACCAGGACACTCTCCCCCTGGCCATATAGTGGGTGGTTAAAGACCGGGGCAGTCCCGGCAATGGCCTGGTAATATTTTAGCAGTCAGTCATAGGAAGATGACATCATCCTTTGGAGCCCCCCCCAGGTGGTCCAAGAGTATACCTTTGTCTTCTTCAGCTGGCTGTTGACACATAGCCAGACACTGTCCAGCTTCTCCCATTTCCCTGCACCCACTAAATGGCCATGGGTGGTGGCAGCAGCAGATCAGTAGGTTACGTTGCAGGTGCAGGTGCTGAACACCTATACAGTGACCCTGGCCATTATGTTCTGCCACCTATACCCATTATCCCAAAGTCTACAATGTGTTCCACATGAAGCCAACCCTTGAAGTATATTCAGAAATTTCAGCTGCTTTCCTCAAAAGAAAAGGCAAATAAAATTTGGATGCAATAAAAGCTTTATTAGCAGGGGGAAAGAGGGGTGGTACAGAAAATGTTTTAGTCTCCTAATAAATGGCATAAGATACAGCAGCATAACACGAATAGTATGGATAGGTAATGGAGAAGGGGGGAATTATATTCTGCTCTATCTTCTTCTATGATAACATCTGCATCTAATATGAAAGGGAGGAAATTATGAAGAATGGGGAACTGCTGGTATTTTGGTAAATGCACAATAGAAAGAAACAGACATTATGACAGGGAAAGTGCACAGTGTCAAAGAGATAGCCAAGAGTTGCTTTCAGAGGTGCTGTGCAACTCTCAGCTTCCATTAGAAACTGTGGGAGCTCAGCATTTCTGAAAAATCCAGCTGTGGATTCATGTCATAGCTTTCCGGGTTCTTCCAGATTCTGTGGACCATCTTCTAGGCACTTAGCAGGGGTGACCACAGACACTCTGTCTACGTTTTGACCCCAAAATACCCTTGCTGCCAGACCCAAGGTAGCCCCCAGACCCCCCCAGTCCATAGCCACCAGAGCCGTAGCCATAGCCTCCGGGCACACATGGCGAATAGCCTCCGACGGCTAAGGGCTGGCAGCTGGAGGTCATAATAGGTCCTGGGATGGTCATCACAACTGGAGGTGGCTGGATCACAACTTCTGATGGCGGGATCTGGCTGATGCATGATGGGGTGACACCAGGGAGGATTCCAAGTTGGGCTGCTGATGCTGCAAGGCCTGAGCCACCACCATATCCGATTATGCCGGAGCCACCACCAAAGCCTCCACCAATGCCACATGATCCAATGCCTATTGAGGGTTTAGAACATGGGATAGTGCAGGATGGGATGCAAGAATACTGAGAGAAGAAAGCCATGTCTGGGAGATGGAGTCAGACCTTTAAGACAAACATCAAAGAGGAAATGTTCAGTTAGTTCCAAAGGTTTCTTAGAAGGCCATTGGGCATGGTAGATCAATCTCTGATGGACCAAGAAGGGTGAAGAAATTTGGGTTCACCATTTCTGAAAATCTGTGAAGACTGTTGCTTGACTTTCAACCCTTTCACACTACACAACTATAGCCCTTCATATCACTTGAATTACTCTGCTTCTATCCTATGAAATTTGTAGATTTGTATTTTCACTAGGTATTTAGAATTCTCAGACAGAGAGCTTCAGTGCCTCCCAATCTACAAACCCCAGGATTCCATACCATGCAGTCATTGCAGTTAAAGTAGAATCATAAAGCTCTATGTGTGTGGTATGAGATAGTCCTTTCAGCCATTACCTTGCTTCAGTCTGTCTCACAGAGTTTTTTTAGTGAGGATATGGAGAATTCATTCCTATTGGCAAATCTCAACTAGAGCCACTGAATCAATTGTCAAATGGCAAATCAATACATGTTAATTCCATTAAGTCAAATGGGACTACTTTAGTTGAGGACTAACAATAGGATTCTGTCCAAAGCTCTCTTAACTTTGCTGCTGAATTAGAGCAACAAATGGTGCCCCTCCTTCCATTCTACAGCAAACATTTTAATAAAGGTGGTGGACTCCCTTCATCAGAGGTTTTTAAAGATATGGTGGATGCTCCACTTATCACAGAGGATAAAGAATTTAATGGGGTGTTGCCTTGGATGAGGTCACTTGGTGGTCCCTTGCATCTCCAACTCCAAGTCCTCTAAATTTCAGAAACTACTTACAATTATTGTTTCAGGGATCCAAAGAGTAATTATTTACATTATAGGTACAACAGTTTAAAACAATTCTTTACTTTGCCAATTCCCAAAAGGACCTGCATTGTTACTTTTAGTTACTTTTGAATCCCCTCCCCCCATTCAAACACAGTTGAAGCCAGCACTTAAACCATGTAGTATTCCTCATTTGGTGAAGCCAACACACCCCATAACAATGAAAGTAATTTAAAAGCTACCTCCCAAAAAAGAGATAGCTATATTCACAATAAGAAAAAAAATCTAAAATCCAAGAAACATCAAGCCTGCTGTAGAAATCCAAAGATATTAAAACACCACAATTTTTTAGCCTTTTTGCCTGGCCAAATTCCATAATTGGAAGGAAGAAGGCAGTAGGGAAAGAGGAAGACAGCATTTCAAGTGGATAGACTCTGTCAAGGAAGCCACAGCCCTGAATTTGCAAGACCTGAACAAAGCTGTTGATAACAGGGTGACTTGGCAGTCTCTCTTTCATAGGGTTGCCATAAGTGATGTCAGTTAACAACAACAATTCCACAATATTTTGCTTTAAATTTGCATTTACAACCTGAAAAGAGTGACACTATCCCTTTTTAAGCTACAAAAATAATGTAGTTATCTTGTAGTTACCTGGTGAAAACAATTGCAAGTAACTAGTTATCTACAACTAGCTTCTTGAAAGTTCTGTTTGGGACCATGGATGGGAGATAACATGCAATAAGATTGTATGTAGCTGTGTGATACAAAATAATTCCCCCAATGCAGATAGACTGACATGCCAGGGAGAAAGCTCGATGGGAACTCTCAAATTTGATGTCAGCCTGCTTTTGAGTTTCTCCTCTAGCTATCCTCTGTCAGAGACAGAACACTAGATCAGCCTGATCATGCAAGGTAACTATTGACTATCTCATTTACTGCACCACAGAGACAGCTTTTGTATTAATTATGTTCATTATGTATGTATTACAATCTCATGTTGCAAAGTAAACAAGTTGAGTGCTGTAATCATCAAAGAGGCCATCATTGGATTTGACAGCTAAGAGGTGAGTGAGACTGTACTCATGAATAAGTAAGCATTCCTTTTTAATTTGGTTGAAATGGGACCTTAAGGGCAAGATTCTTAACTAATGTAAAACAACAGGATTTTCATTCACGGGCACCAGGGTGTGGTTTTTGGGAGTTGCATTGTGGTTCTATTGAGGAATGTGGGAACCGGTTATTCTTCTTACATATTCTTCAAGACTGATGTCCTGGTGGAGATCAAATTTAATGTTAGAAATAACACTACATTTCCACCCTACCCCCAATGAAACCCAACAAATTCACAGGGAGAAAACTAGTCAAGTCTTAACAAGCCAAGTCTTAAGAATCTGAACTTCTAGAGAGAGGAAAAAAAATATAGGGATGGGTAAATCCCATCAAAGTTTAGAATTCTGTTGGTTAGTCCCAATTAGAATAGCCCAACTTAATTGAATTATGAGTCAACATTGATTCCCATTGAATCCCATTGATTCAATGGATCTATTCTAATCAGTACCAGCAGTAGCATAATTTCATTCTCCTACAATACAATTTTCTTTTGAAAAAACCAACAACCCTCAGTTACTGTACCTTCTGATGAGTAGCATCTCCTATCTCAATGTGATGGAGAGTCTGCTCAGAGTTTTAGTCTGAACAGTAAAGTGGCTATCCAAGGTGCTGAACCAAGTTCAGACTGAAACACAGAGTGGATTCAGTGACCCACTGAGATGGGGTCCACCAGCCACTGTTGTTCTCAGATATGAAATTTGTGAATGTTCGCAGGGGGTTGGACTGGATGGCCCTTGTGGTCTCTTCCAACTCTACAATTCTATGATTCTATGATTCTATGATTTTTCAATTTTATTTATTTGCATATTGAATTTATATTCCACCTTTTCCCCAATATGGGCCCCAAGGTAACTTACAATATGTGGTAAAAACAAATTACTTCTAAAACAATGTATTTTTAAAAATAGACAATACAAAACTTTTTAAAAATTGATGTAAAGATTTCTTTAGAACATGAAAATAAAAGTTGTGCACCTCTTACTGAAAAAAATTCCTTCTGCAAAACTATTTAAAAGTCAAAGTCCAGTTGAAATAAAACAGGTCTTTGCCTATCAGTGAAAAGAGAGCAGGGAAATAGGCTGAAATAAAATCTTCTTCTTGCACTGGTTCCATGCACTGGTTCCTGGCGACAGGCACAGGCACTCCCAGTATAAAGGGGACCGAATTGCCATATACAGTAGGTATGTAAGGAAATAAGTTTCTTTTCGAAAAAGAGATGGCACCCTTAACCCAATGCTAATGTGCTTCATTACAAAGAAATGCAAAGTTAAGACTCTGAAAAGTTAAGCATATAAAACTCTGGGCATGAGTGTATTGACCAAATGGCCTCCCCCCTCTCCCCCAACATGTAGATATTTCTGAATAAAAATTATTCCTGAATATGAAAACATTTCTAAGAGTCTCATAAATTCATCTCAGAAATAAACTGAAAGGAATTTCTCCCCCAGTTCTAACAAATCAAAATATTTTGATTAAAAAACAAACAAACAAGAGGAATGCTAGCTAATCCTTTGGAATACCTGTGGACCTTTCAAACTACAGAACTATAGTGTCACTATTTGACTTTAACTGCCATGGTTCCATTCTATGGAATTGTGGACATGTAGCTTGATGAAATACTATGGTTTTCTGGATGAGAATTCTAAAAGCTCCTCCCTAAACTACCAACCCCAGGATTCCACAGGAGGTTGCTATGGGAGTTAAAGTGGAATCATAGTGCTATAATTGTGTAGTGTGAAAGGCCCCTGGATGATCTTCAGGCTTCATGGAAAGACTTGCAGTACAATACAACATACGTTGAACTCAATAGGAAAGGCTTCCAGCTAAGTGTTATTGATTTGCAGGCAAGATAAATGGGAATAGGACTTAAGCCCAAATTCAGCATTTTGCTTCCTATAGTGATCAACTAGATGGATCAACCTTCTCCTCTTGTTGACAGTTTTTCCAGCAACCATTACTCAGCACACATACAGAGAAATAGGGATATTGAGCCATTCTACCTTCTTAAGTGTTCTCTATGCAGATGCTCAAGAGTTCTCAGCCCTGTAATTTGAGCTCCACTGAACTATGGGCTGTTTCATACTATACAATTGTAACACTATGCTTCCACTTTAACTGCCATGGTCCAATCCCATGGTTTCCTGGGGTTTGAAGTTTCAGGAGGGACATTTAGAATTCTCATCAAAAGAGCTCCCTGAACTACAAACTCCAAGATTCCATAGGATGCAGCCATTGCTGTTAAAGTGGAATCATATTGTTATAAATACATAGTGTGAAAGACTCCCAAAGCTGGTCAAGTGTGGCCATCCAGATGCTTCTGGACTCCAAGTGCCAACAGCTCTAGCCAACATAACCAGTAGTAAGAGATGGGAAAAGCTGAAGCCCAATGACATCAGGAGGGCTTTATCATGACTTTCCTTAAACTAAACCAAGAGACTGAGCCTACCATCATCTCCTCAAGAAGTTTAGCAGCAAGCTAGATGTTCTCCCTTATTATAGACTGTGATGAAAATATACGTGACTCTATCTTTCTTTCCTTCACCTTTCTTTGTAGGCTTCAAGCCAAAGGAAGGAGCCTTCAAATACCCCTTGGAATCTCATCACAAAGTTGAATGGCAGCTCTATGAAGAGAAGTCCTCAATTAAATTGCCCTTACCTTGTTCTCTGGAGAAATGAAGAGGAAATAACCAAGAGAAGCTTCTGTGAAATGAATAGACACTAGCTTGTCTTTTTATACACTTCACAAGGCAGACCACAGGATATGAGGTGTACTTTTTTTCCACTTTAGCAATTAATTATTTCCCAATGTTCTATTTGATCTATTATCTCTATCCTGCCCCAAAATAATTGGGCATTTGTTTTTTTTATTATTTGTTTATTATTATTATTTTTTTGCTTATCAGGAGATCTGAGTTGTTCATCATCCTCACCTATTTAATCTTAAGAAAAAAACCTCCACCCAACCTTCTACTTGTCACTCGCCCTTGGTGAAATTCTCATGACTCTAGAAATTCCTGGTAAATAGGACAACCACCTATTCCCGCCCTTGGTGAGACATACAAGGTGGTGGCATCTATCACAAAAGGATCTTAAGGAAACTCTTTGTGTGAGTAGGATGCTCAAGAAACTTCTTTTCTCAACTCAGTATTCATTCACTGAATGAGCTTATTGTAACAGGTGGGTGATGAAAAATTAGCAATCTGGTTTCCCTCTTTTCTCCATCTTCTCAATTCATCAAAGAGAGAAGTGTTTTTGGTTGAATAAAGCTGACTCTCACAAAACTCAATAGTGTGATGTCTCCATCTATGTCAAAGCATTTCTACTTAGCTCTGCAGTGGATTGTGTTTCATGATCATTCAAGAACAGAGATGGACAACTATCCCACCAGTCCAAGCCAGCATAGGAATTGTGGAAACTGCAGCCCAAAGATATCTAGAAGGCCAACATTTTCCATCCCCTACTCTAGAACTTATGTCCCTTGACAGCTTGTTGGACTGCATTATGCTAGCTAGGGCTGGTGGGAGTTGAAGTTCAACAACAGCTAGAGCATCATGTGATTGTCACTTCTGCTCTAGAACACTACATATGTTCATTTCAGACATATATATATATATATATATATATATAGGCAATGTGATGTCAATGTTTACAGTATTCCAAGCAAAAATGATTACTCTCACTCTTAAGTCTAGGGTTAGGTTTAAAAAGTTTGATACAAAATATGAGATGTTTCAGTATCGAAACCCACAAAACAGCTGATTTTCCTCAGGACACTTCTAAATTTGCCTCATCCAAATAGATCCATCTTAGAAGTCCAAATGATCTGAAAGTGTCCCCAAAGTGGAAACAAGACAGACCTTGAACTATAGAATGTGCCACCACATTCTAGGACGAGTAGCTAATACCCTAGAGGACTGGATCTAAATTCAAAATGACCTGGATAGACTGGAGAGCTGGGCCAAAGCTAACACAATGAAATTCAATACAGAGAAATATAAGGTACTGCACTTAGGGCGGAAAAATGAAATGCATAGATATAGGATGGGGGAGACCTGGCTGAACGAGACTACATGTGAAAGGGATCTAGGAGTCCTAGCAGACCACAAGTTGAACATGAGTCAACAGTGTGATGTGGCAGCTAAAAAGGCCAATGCGATTTTGGGCTGCATCAATAAAAGTATAGTGTCTAGATCAAGGGAAGTAATAGTGCCGCTCTATTCTGCCTTGGTCAGGCCTCACCTAGAAAACTGTGTCCAGTTCTGGGCACCACAATTCAAAAAGGATATTGATAAATTGGAACGTGTCCAGAGGAGGGCAACTAAAATGGTGAAAGGTCTGGAAACCATGCCTTATGAGGAAAGACTTAGGGAGCTGGGTATGTTTAGCCTGGAAAAAAGACAGTTAAGGGGCGATATGATAGCCCTGTTTAAGTATTTGAAGGGGTGTCACGTTGAGGATGGAGCAAGCTTGTTTTCTGCTGCTCCAGAGACTAGAAAATGGAACAATGGATGCAAGTTCCAGGAATAGAGTCCACCTCAACATTAGGAGGAACTTTCTGACAGTAAGGGCTGTTTGGCAGTGGAACACACACCCTCAGAGCATGGTAGGGTCTCCTTCCTTGGAGGTTTTTAAACAGAGTCTGGATGGCCATCTGTCAGAGTTGCTTTGATTGTGTATTCCTGCATGGCAGGAGGTTGGACTGGATGGCCCTCGTGGTCTCTTTCAACTCTACAATTCTAAGATTCTATGATTCTATACATATGATGATGAGTGATAGCATTCTCCTTGGACCTACTTGGACAGCTCTAAAGAAAAGGGATTTGACAAAGTGATGAAGAATAGGGCAAGCAACAGCTATTGACTACTGTTCATAATGGAGTTACTTAATGCTATTGAATTCATATTTTGTTTGTCAGCTTCTCATTAGATCATCTAGTTGACCATTATGGAGACATAAAGGTGGACTTGATAGTCCTTTGGTCTGAAAGCTATCCTATTTTCATATTCTTACTGTGGGTTACAAGAGGAAGCAAGATTAGCTCCCTCTGGAGACCTTGGAGGGCCATGCTCTCCCCCAAGTATTCATCCACAAAGGGCAACAATTATTATTATTATTATTATTATTATTATTATTATTATTATTGCCATCTATGGAGCATGGGGAGCATTTGCAATATATTTTAGCCCTCACCACCTTTTTCAATAACAGAAAGTGAAAAGCCTTTTTTAATAACAGAAAGTGAGTGGAACTCACTTCCTGTTCACCTGCTGTTTTTAAAAGTCCCACTGTCAAAAAGGCCCCCATGTCCCCCTTGCAGTGTCAGGCATTTTGGATCTCAGGTTTCTTGACCAGAGGGTTTGCCACCATTGCCTTTGTTTGGGGAAAGTTTTTAATGCTGGTCTTCTGAAGTCCTGGTCCAACATTGAAACCACTATGCCATGTTGGCTCTTCTTGGCCACCAGGGCTAGAAACAAATGTCTGTTTGATATGTTAGAGTGAAAAGCCACTGTAGGCATTAGATCAGGGGTCATCACTGAGTGGCTGTCCAGATGTTGTTGTCCCTGTCAGCATGAATTAAGTTTAGGCACCATGGTGGTTGCAACTCCGCAAAATCAAGGAAGCCACAGAATTTCCACATGGTGAACCACTGGTTTAACTCAGTAAAATGACCATAGAATCATAAAATCATAGAATTGTAGAGTTGGAAGAGACCACAAGGGCCATCCAGTCTAACCCCCTGCCATGCAGGAATACACAATCAAAGCATCCCTGACAGATGGCAATCCAGCCTCTGTTTAAAGACCTCCAAGGAAGGAGACCCCACCACGCTCTGAGGGAGTGTGTTCCACTGCCGAACAGCTCTTACTGTCAAAAAGTTCCTCCTCATGTTGAGGTGGAATCTCTGTTCCTGGAGCTTGCATCCATTGCTCCGTGTTCCAGTTTCTGGAGCAGCAGAAAACAAGCCTCCTCCATCCTCAACGTGACACCCCTTCGAATACTTAAACAGGGCTATCATATCGCCCCTTAACTGTCTTTTTTCCAGGCTAAACATACCCAGCTCCCTAAGTCTCTCCTCATCAGGCATGGTCTCCAGACCTTTCACCATTTTGGTCGCCTTCCTCTGGACACGCTCCAATTTGTCAATATCCTTTTTGAATCGTGGTGCCTAGAACTGGACACAGTATTCTAGGTGAGGCCTGACCAAGGCAGAATAGAGCAGCACTATTACTTCCCTTGATCTAGACACTATACTTCTATTGATGCAGCCCAAAATCACATTGGCCTTTTTAGCTGCCACATCACACTGTTGACTCATGTTCAACTTGTGGTCTACTAGGACTCCTAGATCCCTTTCACATGTAGTCTCGTTCAGCCAGGTCTCCCCCATCCTGTATGTATGCATTTTGTTTTTCCACCCTACGTGTAGTACCTTACATTTCTCCATATTGAATTTCATTTTGTTAACTGTGGCCCAGCTCTCCAGTCTGTCCAGGTCATTTTGAATTTTGATCCCGTCCTCTAGAGTATTAGCTACTCCTCCTAATTTGGTGTCATCTGCACATTTGATGTCAATGGCATTTCCACAAAGTCATCCAGTGAAGGTATTCTCTGGCAGACCTGTTACCATGTAGACAAGAAAAGATGTTTCCTTGGAGAAACACTATTCTAACTTTGCAAAACATATTTCTTGTAATTTAAGACTCCACTATGAGTACAATTCCAGTGCTGGAGTTGTATAGAACACCATCTTACCTAGGTTGTTGTTGTTTGCCTTCAAGTCATTTCTGACTTATGGAGACCCTAAGGCAAAACTGTCATGGAGTTTTCTTAGAAGAATCTGTTCAGAGGGGGTTTGTCCTTGCCTTTTGAGGCTGAGAGAATGT
This sequence comes from Gambelia wislizenii, assembly GCA_030847615.1. Lineage (NCBI taxonomy): Eukaryota > Metazoa > Chordata > Lepidosauria > Squamata > Crotaphytidae > Gambelia > Gambelia wislizenii. The sequence goes on along the minus strand of JAUMIR010000015.1, from coordinate 7,205,219 downwards.
GACTTGCACACAGTCACTCAGTGGGTTTCCATGGCCGAGCAAAGATTTAAACCCTGGTCTCCCAGTGTCCTAGTACAATGCTCAAACCATTACACCATGCTGCCCATCCTTACTTAACTTACGTAGTTATGCTGAATAACATTTCACTTGCTATGCTCTCAGGGTAAAGGGAAGATTTGGCCAACTCTCTGAAGATCCCAACCACAGATGCAGGTGAAACGTCAGAAAGAAATGACTCTAGAACACGGCCTCACGGCCCGGAAAAAAACCCAAGGAAAATTTGTCCAACTAATTGTATAGTCAATACTAGGCCCTGCTGGCTTAATTATATTCATAGAATCATAGAATCATAGAATTGCAGAGTTGGAAGAGACCACGAGGGCCATCCTATCTAGCTGGGTCCAGGTAATTATAAATTCCTCTTCAAGACAAAGAGTGGCACCAGTCTCTTTTTTCTTGTTAAAGGAGCAGTCAGGCTCTTCCTGAGAACCTAACTTTGACTGTGAAGGTGATAATAATGATGGAATGAATGCCAACTTCTCATCCCCAGACTAGTTCTCAGATTCATGGGCAATGATCAGCTCCAGACACTCTTGGGTGAAACTGATTTATTGGATATATTCCAGTCCAGATTCAGGATTAGATCCAGAAGAGACTCTGTATTTGCCATCCATAGGAATGATCTGTTCTTGCCAAGGGACAGAGGGAGCACAACATTCTTTGTTCTTGTGGATTCACAAACAGATTTTGATATTTCTTTATTCATATTATGTCCCTTATTTCTCCCAACAAGAGGCCCAAGGCCAGGTCAAAACAAGGTAGAGTTGAAAACTTGATGGTAAAGGAAGTTTAAAACACAGTTTATTTATTTGTTTATTAGATTTAGAGCCCACCTTTCTCCCAAAATGGAATCCAAGGTCGTTTAACATCATTAAAAACTACAGCTAAAAACATCACAAATACAAAACTTTTTAAAAAATCAATTAAATTATCATTGTTAAAATATAATTACAACACATGCATTAAAAGCATAAAATCTAAAAATAAAACAATAAAAGGAGCAGACCAATTGAAACGTATGTTTCAATTGCTTGCCTAAATAAAAGTCTTCAACTGCCAACCAAAAGAGAGCGGGGAGGTGGCCCACCGGACCTCCCGTGGAAGGGAGCTGCACAGTCTGGGAGTCTCGCATATTAAAATGAAAGATGTAAAATCATTAAAAACAACAAAGGTTAAAATACAGCAGTCAAACCTCATAAAAACACTCTCCCACAGATAGTTACTCTTCAATTGCCTGTTTAAATAGGAAAGTATTTACTCACTGAGGAAAGGAGAGTAGAGAAATGGGCTGCCATGCCTCCCACGGAAGGGAATTCTCCAGTCCCTCTCCTATGTCTTTGCCAGTCTGGCCTGTGATGGTAGTGGAACTGAAAGAAAGCTCTGCCCATTGACCATGGTATCTTTTTAGAAAGTCTAAGCTAGGACAAAGCAGGTGTTCAGATGTTTTTGGATTGCAAGTCCCAACAGTCCTACCTAGAATAGTCCATGGTCAGGAATGCTGGAGTTTGCAGACTATCAGAATTAAGGGAGAGAGTGTATGCTTCCCATTCTGGACCATGGAGGTTCCACAGTGATGGCACTAGAATCACAGAATCATAGAGTTGGAAGAGACCACATGGGCCATCCACTCCAACTTCCTGCCATACAGGAATATACAATCAAATCATTCCCAACAGATGGCCATCCAGCTTCTGCTTAAAAACCTCCAGAGAAGAAAAGGTGCAGTAAAGAACTAAAACAGTTTTAAAAAGAGAGAGAGATCGATTTACCTATATGGATGTGTTTCTTTCTTTCCAACTTCCTCTTCTTACTTTAATTCTACATGTTAACTTATCATTTATTGCCATCTTCCAAACTTCTTTATACCACTCCTCCACTTGTACATCTATTTGCATTTTCCAATATCTTGCTATAATTAATCTTGCTGCCATTAATAAATTTGTTATTAAATCCTTTTCTGCTTGATTCCCATTCTCGCCATTATAAATTGACATCAATGCCATGCTCGGTTTCCTTTCTATATTTCTATTCAGAATATTCTCTATTTCTATGAAAACCATTTCCCAAAACTGCTGTACAAATTTACAATTCCACCACATATGCATATATGTACCTATCTCTTGACAACCTCTCCAACAATATTTAGAGTTATTCTTATCTATATTATGCAATCTTGCTGGTGTCAAATACAATCTCCATATTATTTTATAATAATTTTCTTTTATCCGTATCGACATATTTTTTAGATGTCTTTGTTTCCATATGTAAATGGTTCCTAATTAAAAAGTCTACTCAAGCCGAGGTGTGCACTATGCCTACTGCTGGCATTTTCTGTTTCTTCTCCTAGGCAAATGTTGTGCTGTAACTTTTGCTGCTGGTTGTGTTGTTTTGCTGTGCCAGTTTGCTATGGCTTTTTTTTTTTTTTAACTTTGTCAGCAATAAATCCTTCTTTGGCAATTTAATCAGCTAAATGCGCTTTGGAGTTCCTGGTATGCAGCATAAAGAGGTTTGTTTTACTCCCAGCTTCCTCCACATATTTTAATATGCAGACACTGGCCAAAATCTTTTATCATGATCTATGTTAGATAACTTTACGTATGTAACAGAGGTGCTAAGAAACCCTGTTAGTGAATTGCAAAGATGTCTAATGGGAAACCAGCAAGTGTCCTGATGCACGGTGGCACTCCCTTGCTCTTGTCCTAATTTATTATACAGTCTATGCTGACTGAAAATTATGAGAGTGGGACTCAATTATATCAAGGGCAGCAAAAGTTCTTCACCCCTGATTTAAAAGATCTGATAACAGGTGATGGACAAAAATCTCTGATACACTGGAACACTATCAGACAGACTATGCCTTCAGTTATCCATTGTGGCCCCCCTGATGTTTTTGAGATATAGTTCCCATAAGCCATTGCCATTGGCTGAGAGTTGTAGGCCACAAACAGCTGGACAGCCACAAATTTCCACTCCTGAAGTAGATCACACAGGGCTGGTTTGCCATGGATTCCAATGTGGTTCAAGGCTATTCCCTGCTCATTTGTTTGTAATGTTGTTTGTAATGCAATGTTGTGGTACTTGATAAAGTAAGAGAGGCCAGATACCTCCTCTTGAGGGTTTTCTAATTAACAACAACAGAAAAACAACAACAACATGGGAGACAAACTCCTTCCTTGTCTAAATCTTTCCTGAATCAAAGAACCCTTTGGATGCAGGGGTGGTTTAAGCATACCACCAAATCCGCATCTGTGGGGGGCCCACAGCCACAGGGCCCCTCGTCCTAACCCTCCTTCTGGCTCCTGCAAAAATGAGAGAGAGAGGGAGAGAGAGAGAGAATGAGCAAAAGAGCAGCCCAAAGCCTCCTGCTGGCCTTTTTAAAAAAGCAGGTCTCCTGTCTCCTTGGTTCATACTGCCTCCCTCTGCTCTGCCCCCACCGAGCAGGACAAGTTGCAGGGGGGGCCCTCCTGCAAAACAGGAAAGTGAAAGAGAAACAGAAAGAGAGAAAGAGTGAGCAAGACTCCCAGGGGATCATCAAAAACGCAAGCCAGGTGTGTGCTCCTATTTGAGTCAGAGAGGGTTGAGTATATGTGTGTGTGGGGGAGGGGGTAAGGGGAGTGTGAGAGTCATCTCTTTCCCTCACTTTCTCCCCTGATCTCTCTTCAGAAAGGGCTTCTTTCTTTCTTTCTTTCTCCCCTTCCCTTCCTTCCTTCCTTCCTTCCTTCCTTCCTTCCTTCCTTCCTTCCTCTCTCTCTCTTGTCTGATCTCCCTTCTCTCCTTCTCCTGCCTCTACTGGGAAGAAGGGTGCCCCCCTCTGTTGCCCTCCAAGCCGGGACCCCATTGGGCAGCCACACTCCACATAGATCCCCTCCAGCCCATCTTTCCAGCTGTTCTTAACATGTCCTGCTTTCTCTCCCCTAACTCTCTTTCCCCCTTGGTCTTCAGCTTGGGCTCTTTGCTGCCAACCAAGTTCAACCTGCAAAAAGACTTTGGGTGTTTGCCTGTGTGCCTTCAAGTCATTTCTGACTAAGGCGAACCTATCATTGGGTTTTCAAGGTAAGATTTGTTCAAAGGGGAGCTTTGCCTTCCTTTGAGGCAGAAAGAGTATGACTTGCCCAAGGTCACCCCATGGGTATTCGTGGCTGAGTAAGGATTCAAACCCTGGTCTCCACAGTCATAGTGCAATGCTGAAACTTCTACAACACTCTAGCTCTTTTAACAGAAGAATATAAAGAATATAAATAAAAATTTGGAGTAACATGGGAACAATGGTTGTATTGTTGTCACTAAAACATACCAGTATCCCATTAGTGTTATGTGGGAGCCATTGGGCTAGAGCAATTGTTCTTAACCTTTTCTTTACCAGGGACCCCCTTTAAATATCTTTTGTTGCCCCAAGACTTAACTCAAGATTTAAAACTCTAACAATAATAGCTAACAACAATAAATTACACTTTCCCTCAGAGGCACTCTTGCTTCATCCTGCAAGTTTGTTGCTAGAGTGGATTGAATGGCAATGTGCAGGCCAAGCCAGCCAGCCAGCCTTTGCCTTCGTTCCTGTCACATGGCTGCTCCACAGCAGGGAGGAGGTGGGCCAAGCAGCCTTCAAGCCTTTGTGGACCCCCTTGAGGACATTGTGGACCCCAGGTTAAGAACCACTGGGCTAGAGAATGCTGGAAAAGGAACACTGCAACCAGACCTTGAGAAGGGTGATGGCAGGGGGATTCTGGGAGGTGTAAACCAAAAGTAACTTTCCCAGGCTCTGAATGCAGCCTAGAACCATAGAATCATAGGACTGGAAGGGACCCCAACAGCCATCCCATCCAATCCCCTTCTGCCATGCAGAAACACACAATCAAATCATTCCTGACAGATGGACATCCAGCCTCTGCTTAAAAACCTTCAAAGAAGGAGACTCCACCACATTAGAAGACAGTGTATCCCACTTCCAAACAGCTCTTCCTCTCAGGAAGTTCTTCCTAATGTTTAGGTGGAATCTTTTCTTCTGTAGTTTGAACCCATTGCTCTGTGTCCTAGTCTCTGGAGTAGCAGAAAACAAGCTTGCTCCATCCTCAGTATGACATCCCTTCAAATATTTAAACATGGTTATCATGTCCCCTCTCAACCTTCTCTTCTCCAGACTAAACATACCGAGCTCCTAAGCCGCTCTTCAATGGGCATGGCTTCCAGACCTCCCAGCATCCTTCTCAGTATCCTTCTTGAATTGTGGTGCCCAGAACTGGAAACAGTATTCCAGGTGAGGTCTGGCCAAAGCAGAATGGAGTGATACTATTACTTCCCTTGATCTAGACGCTGTGCTCCTATTAATGCAGCCTAGATTTACATTGACTTTTTTTGCTGCTGCATCACACTGCTAACTCATGTTCAGCTTGTAGTCCACTCTTTCTTTTCTTTGAGGAAATCTACACCTTTATGTTAATTTCTAATAAACAAAAACATATTATGTTAGTGTGCCTGTAATATAGTTTTTAAACTGAATTGTTGGTGGCAAATTATGTAATACAGTAGGCCCCGCTTATCCATTGGGGATTGGTTTGGGGGTGTGTGGATACTGAAAACCGTGGATAATAGTGAACACCATTGAAAATAATGGGATTTCTGGTTTTAAAATACCATAGAGTTGCCTTGGAGGACCTAGAAAATGGCTAGAGAGGACACATTGTCTAGGAAGACTCTATGGTAGGTGTGCTGTTTTATATCCCATGGATAATGAATCCGTGGATACAGGGGTCCTACTATAATATGAACATCCTGTACTGTGAATAGGTTAGGTTACATTGACCTGAGATAAACATATGGCCCCCCAAAAATAAAGCATTGTAGGGCCCCCCAAATTCTTTAAACTGGCTCTGTTTGGAAGACACCAGGAAGAAACCCATGCATGCTCAACTTCCACCTCAAATTTATTTACTTATTTACTTCCTCCTGTCTCCCAACAAGGGAACCAAAAGTTCTATATTCAAACAAAATATAGCTAAAACATTTTGTAACCCAAATATTTAAATATTTTCAAATAAGCAATCTTGTAAAAAACATCAATTCAAAACATTTAAAACATAGCATAAAGATCAAAGAACAGCAAACCTTACCCTCCATCCTGCCACAACCCATTAACAGCTTAAAGCTAGATTAAATAAATAGCCTTTGCCTGCCAGCGGGAAGAGAGCAGAGTGGAATTCAACCTTACTTCCCATGGAACACAGCCTGGGAGCAGCTGCCAAGAATCATAGAATCATAGAATCATAGAATCATAGAATTGCAGAGTTGGAAGAGACCACGAGGGCCATCCAGTCCAACCCCCCTGCCACGCAGGAAATCACAATCAAAGCATCCCCGACAGATGGCCATCCAGCCTCTGTTTAAAGACCTCCAAGGAAGGAGACCCCACCACGCTCCGAGGGAGTGCGTTCCACTGCCGAACAGCTCTTACTGTCAAAAAGTTCCTCCTAATGTTGAGGTGGAATCTCTGTTCCTGGAGCTTGCACCCATTGCTCCGTGTTCCAGTCTCTGGAGCAGCAGAAAACAAGCCTGCTCCATCCTCAGCGTGACATCCCTTCAAATACTTAAACAGGGCTATCATATCGCCTCTAAACCGTCTTTTTTCCAGGCTAAACATACCCAGCTCCCTAAGTCTCTCCTCATAAGGCATTGTTTCCAGACCTTTCACCATTTTAGTTGCCCTTCTCTGGACACGCTCCAATTTGTCAATATCCTTTCTGAATTGTGGTGCCCAGAACTGGACACAGTATTCTAAGTGAGGTCTGACCAAGGCAGAATAGAGTGGCACTATTACTTCCCTTGATCTAGACAGTATACTTCTATTGATACAGCCCAAAATTGCATTGGCCTTTTTAGCTGCCGCATCACACTGTTGGCTCATGTTCAACTTGTGGTCTACTAGGACTCCTAGATCCCTTTCGCACGTAGTCTCATTCAGCCAGGTCTCTCCCATCCTATATTTATGCATTTCATTTTTCCGCCCTAAATGCAGTACTTTACATTTCTCCGTATTGAATTTCATTTTGTTAGCTTTGGCCCAGCTCTCCAGTCTATCCAGGTCATTCTGAATTTTGATCCTGTCCTCTAGGGTATTAGCTACTCCTCCCAATTTGGTGTCATCTGCAAATTTGATAAGTATGCCCCTAATTCCCTGTATCCTCACCAGCAATGGGACCAAGAGAAAGCCTTCTCTCGGGTTCTTGAAACTCACACCCTTCAACTGTCCCAATTTGGCAGGAAAATTAATTCTTTGTCTTCCCATTTTTTTTCACATGCTTTAAAAATGTCCCAGTTTCTCTTTCCTCCCCACCTTTCCTCCTTTGATCGCAGGTTACTTCAATTGCTGCAAAGTCTTTTGCGCTTCATTCCCTCAGCAGAGGAGAGAGGAGAGGAGAGGAGAGGTGGAATCTTGCCCTTTCCAGTAGGCAAAATCAAAATCAAACTGCTGTGGCCTCTCCTAGCTTGTCTGTTCTTCCCAATTATTATTTTTTTTGTCTTCTTCACCAAAGTTTGATTTTCATTATTTTATTTGTTTGTTTTATTTGTTGCCTTTCTCCCAAAGCAGCTCACAAAATCACATAAAATACAGTTTAAAACCATTAAAACCCCGACAATATAAACATCTAAAATTACATAAAACACGTAAAAGTTAAAAGATAAAAATAAGCAAAATAAAAATAAAAACACACTCCAATGAAGACTTCCTTATTAAAAGCCTGCTGGTACAAAAATGCTGTTGCCTGCCAGCAAAAGGACAGCAGGGGTTGGGCCAGCCTAGCCTCCCGTGTTCCAAAGGGTGGGAGCAACCACTGAGAAGGCTCTCTTGTGTCCTCAGCCGACGAGCCTGTGATGGTGGCAGGACTAAGAGAAAGCCTTCACCTGATGATCTTAGAAACCTTGTAGGTTCGTATGGGGAAATATGGTCTTTCAAATAGTCTGGATCCAAACCATAGAGGGTTGTGACCAGCACTCTGAATTGTGCCTGGAAACGAGCTGGTAGCCAGTGAAGCTGTTTTAACAAGGGAGTTACATACTCCCTATAATTGGCTCCAGTCAGCAATCTGACTGCAGCATTCTGGACCTGCTGAAGTTTCTGAGCATTTTCCAAAAGCAATCACCACAAAGTGCATTGCAATAGTCCAAACGGGATGTAATAAAGGCATGTGTCACCATAGCCAGATCTGACGTCTCAAGGAACGGGCACAGCTGGTGCACAGTTTTATAGTTGTACAAATGCAGTCCTGGCCACTGCTGAAAACTGGACATCCAGGCTCCATGTTGAGTCCTGGAGAACACCCATGCTACGAGGCTGAGATTTCAAGGGGAGTGTGACCCCATCCAGCACAGGCAGAGTCCCTATTTCTTAATCTGTTTTTTGACTGACCAAAGCACCTCTGTCTTGTCTGGATTAAGCTTCATTTTGTTTGCCCTTATCCAGTCCATTACCAACAACAGACATTGGTTCAGTACCGAGACAGCTTCCTTGGAATCAGATGGGCAAGAAAGATAGAGTTGAGTGCCATCATCATACTGTTGACACCATAACCCAAAACTCTGGATGACCTTTCCCAGCAGTTTCATGTATATGTTAAATAGCATAGGGGCAAGACTGAACCCAGGGCAGCGAACAGGAGTCCCCCAGAAGCACCTTCTGTATTTGCCCCTCCGAGAAGGACCAGAACCACTGCATAACAGTGCCCTCAAGTGCCATCCCAGAAAGGCAGCTCAGAAGGATACCATGGTTGATGATATTGAAACCCACTGAGAGATCCAGCAGAACCAACCGGGACATACTCCCCCTGTCCAGTTCCCTGTGTAGGTCATCTAAGGTGATCAAAGCCATCTCAGTCCCATAGCTAGGCCTGAAGCCAGATTGAAATGAATCTAGACAATCCATTTAATTCAGAAACCCTTGGAACTGGGCCACCACACATTCCAGAACCTGGCATGTTAGAGATGGCCATGTGTGTCTGGGTTTTCATCAGTGAAGGATTGGAGACAGGAGATACATTTGCACTGTTAACAGCCCTGATCAACTTTCTGGTCATGATATTTTGGATGTGTGTAAGTTTTTTGAACAGTTTTGAAAGGGAACTCCATTTCTCCTGGTGGCAACCATAAGGATGAGAGGGCCATATTTGTCAGACATTATGGGAGAGTCTGGGGAACAAAACACAAGACTGTTTATGAAAACATGAGCCTGACATTGTAATGTTTAAAGTCCCACCTTTGATTACTATCAAATGGCATGCGGGAAAAGTCATTAACAGCCCATTGGGAAAAAAGTCCTATTCATGCAGGAATCATTTAAAAAGGTGTTTGCAACAGAGTTTCCTACCTCAATTTAATTTAAATCAAATATCACCTCAGATTCCACCAGCATAAATTGTTTGGTATGATCTCAAGATAGAGATACATGCCTTTCATAAGCATTCTTCTCCTCCACTTCAAAGAACTCTCTTGCCATTCATTAGAGGGGTGTAGATTCCTACAATTATTCCATTAAAGGTAATAACATTTTTGATATGCAGGGGAAAAGAACTAATTAAAGGGTTCACAAAGCCACTTGAAATCCTTTCAGTAGAATCCAACCTGAAAATTGCAGCCTCCACCCCACCTCTGGCAATTTCCATTAATGTCTGGGAAGCTTCCAAGACAAAATGGTGAAATCCTTGGAGCTGTTAGCAGGAGAAGGAATGGGGGAAAATGCTACAAGGTTGTGAAATGTTGTACAAAACATTCAGAAAAAAACAACAAAAACAGCTGGTCTCCCCCAGAAGGCATTGCGACATTGAAACATTAATTAAAAAAGAAGCAAATGGTGGTGGTGGGGGGGAATCAGGTATGGGTGTTGACTAATGAGAGAAGATGCAGAAGGAAGGTTGTTTGAAAATAAAAATCAAATCACTTCTTTTGGTTTTCATACTGAAATAATGTTTTCTTTTTAAAGACATGGGTTATCTCTCTTTCTTTTATGAATACATAGAATCATAGAATCATAGAATTGCAGAGTTGGAAGTGACCACGAGGGACATCCAGTCCAACCCCCTGCCATGCAGGAAATCACGATCAAAGCATCCCCGACAGATGGCCATCCAGCCTCTGTTTAAAGACCTCCAAGGAAGGAGATCCCACCACACTGCCAAACAGCTCTTACTGTCAAAAAGTTCCTCCTAATGTTGAGGTGGAATCTCTGTTCCTGGACCTTGCATCCATTACTCCATGTTCCAGTCTCTAGAGCAGCAGAAAACAAGCCTGCTCCATCCTCAGCGTGACATCCCTTCAAATACTTAAACAGGGTTATCATATCGCCTCTTAACCATCTTTTTTCCAGGGTAAACATACCCAGCTCCCTATGTCTCTCCTCATAAGGCATCATTTCCAGACCTTTCACCATTTTAGTTGCCCTTCTCTGGACACGCTCCAATTTGTCAATATCCTTTTTGAATTGTGGTGCCCTGAACTGGACACAGTATTCCAAGTGAGGTCTGACCAAGGCAGAATAGAGTGGCACTATTACTTCCCTTGATCTAGACACTATACTTCTATTGATACAGCCCAAAATCACATTGGCCTTTTTAGCTGCCGCATCGCACTGTTGGCTCATGTTCAACTTGTGGTCTACTAGGACTCCTAGATCCCTTTCGCACATAGTCTCATTCAGCCAGGTTTCTCCCATCCTATATTTATGCATTTCATTTTTCCACCCTAAATGCAGTACTTTACATTTCTCCGTATTGAATTTCATTTTGTTAGCTTTGGCCCAGCTCTCCAGTATATCCAGGTCATTCTGAATTTTGATCCTGTCATCTAGGGTATTAACTACTCCTCCTAATTTGGTGTCATCTGCAAATTTAATAAGTATGCCCCTAATTCCCTCATCCAAGTCATTGATAAAGATGTTGAATAGCACTGGGCCCAGGACAGAACCCTGTGGCACCCCACTGATCACATCTTTCCAAGACGAAGAGGAGCCACTGCTGAGCACCCTTTGGGTTTGGCCGGTCAACCAATTACAAATCCATTGAACAGTTAACTTGTCTAGCCCACATTTTACAAGCTTGTTTGCAAGAATATCATGGGGAACCTTGTCAAAGGCCTTACTGAAATCAAGGTATGCGATGTCCACAGCATTCCCTTCATCTACCAAGCTGGTAACTTTATCAAAAAAAGAGATCAGATTAGTCTGGCATGACTTGTTTCTCTGAAACCCATGTTGACTTTTTGTGATTATGGCATTGCCTTCTAAATGTTCACAGACTCTCTGTTTAATGATCTGCTCTAGAATCTTCCCTGGTTTTGATGTCAGACTAACTGGACGATAATTGTTGGGATCCTCTTTTTTCCCCTTTTTGAAGATGGGAACAATGTTTTCCCTCCTCCAGTCTGCGGGGACTTCTCCTGTTCTCCAGGAGTTCTCAAAGATTATTGCCAGTGGCTCTGAGATTATATTTGCCAGCTCTTTTAATACTCTTGGATGTAGTTCATCTGGTCCTCGAGATTTAAATTCATTTAGATTAAGAAGGTATTCCTGTACTACCTCTTTACTTATTTTGAGCTGGATTTCCCCTATTGTGTCCTCTGTTCCACTCTCCTCAGGTTGGTCCTCCTTTTCCTTTTCTGAAAACACTGAGGCAAAGGAGGTGTTGAGTAATTCTGCCTTTTCTCTGTCCCCTGTTAGCATTTTGCCATCTTCTCCAAGTAGTGGCCCTATCATTTCCTTCTTCCTCCTTTTGCTGCAGACATACCCCAAAAAACCCTTTTTATTGTTCTTAACCTCCCTAGCAAGCCTGAGCTCATTCTGCGCTTTAGCTTTTCTGACTTTACTCCTACACATGTTCGCTATCTGTTTGAATTCTTCTTTGGTGATTTCCCCCCTTTTCCATTTCCTATACATGTTCTGTTTAAAACTTAGCTCCATTGAAAGTTCTTTAGTCATCCATCCTGGTTTCTTGAGACACCTCCCATTTTTCTTCCTCAATGGTACCGTTTGAAATTGTGCCTTCAGTATCTCCCTTTTGAGAAAGTCCCATCCGTCTTGAGGTCTCTTCTCTTTTAGTATTCCTGACCATGGGATCACCCCCAGTATTTCCCTGAGTTTATTGAAATCAGCTCTCCTAAAGTCAAGAATGGTGTCTGACTATGCCTGGCTTCTCCTTTCCATTGTATAACAAACTCCAGGAGAACATGATCACTCTCACCTAAGGATCCCACCACTTGCACCCCATTAACCAGGTCATCTCTGTTGGTTAGGATCAGATCTAAAATAGCTGACCCCCTTGTTGCCTCTTCCACCTTTTGGACCATGAAATTGTCTTCCAGGCATGTAAGGAATTTGCTAGACCTTGAAGTTTTGGCTGAGTTAGATTGCCAGCAAATATCAGGATAGTTGAAGTCACCCATCACTACTACATCTCTCCTTTCTGCATGTGTGTTCATCTGTTCTAGAAAGGCATCATCCAATTCCTCTGTCTGATTTGGGGGTCTGTAGTAGAGTCCCACAATAACATCCCTGTTGTTTCCCTCCCCTTTAATTTTTATCCAGATGCTCTCCACCTGGCTTCCAGTATTGATGTCATGGATCACTTCATGGTATCTTGTGATTTTTTTTCCAGCCATGGTCGCTCCTACCATTAGGCCAGGGTTAAGGAAACTTTGGCTCTCCACCTGTTTTTGACTTCCAGTTCCCATTATTCTTTAATATGAACCATTCTGGCTATGGTTTCTGAAAGGTGGAGTTCAAAATATTGGGAGGGCTGATTATATAAATTACACAGGACAGTGAGAACCAAAAATGGATCTCTTCATACTGGTTGAATTAGCAATAAAATGGCATAAATGGCTCAAGGTTGACAAATGATGCATATTTTTATGGGGGAAACTATATAAACATTCATAGGGATGGAGCTGGTAGTTTATTGAACAGATAAACTAGGAGAGATTTTGGGATTTGGGTGTGGTTTTCCTCAATGAAAACATTATTCTGAACAACAAAAACAAAGTCAAGATCCAGGTTTGGGATCATAAGCAAAGGAACTTAATTGAAAATCAAACTACCAATATTGCAATGTTGTTGCAATATGTGCTGTCCAGTTGAATCCAAGGCCCTGTCTACACTAGTGAAAAAAAGCCAACCCCCCAACCAAATCTGGTCCAATAAGGCCACGTGTGGCCCCATCTGCACCAAAGTCCAGGTATACCACCTTAAACTGGGTTTTAAAAACTCACAGTTTTTTTCTGGAATTTGCTGGAAAGTCTGGAGAAAACTGTACTGTGAACAAAGGATCCTCCCTGGATTTGGGAGGGTGGGGAGGCAGGACAACCACTGCTTGAGAGGTGCCACCATTTCCCCCTCTCCCCAGTGCCACTGCTGCTGGCATTCAGTTGCTTGCTCTGAGGTCAGAATGCGTGGCCAGCTATGCAATTGTGTGGCTGGCTGCTTGTTCTGACCTTTGAGGGCTTTTCCTGCCAGGAGCACAGTGTTGAGATATGTGAGGGAGGCCAGGAGATAATCAAACCTCATGTTAAATCAGCAAAAGCTTCCAGTCAATGCGTTCTAGGAACTCCGGAGCAAGACAACTGAATAAAGCATCAAAGAAAGTTTTACTGCTGGCAAAATAAAGAACAAGCCATTGCAATCAGGTCCAGCAAAACAAACAGCAGCATATCATAAGGCATGCACAACAAACTATAAAGGACACCAGCCCAGTACAAAACCACACCTAAGTTCTTTTAGCCTTTCTAATCAGGAACAATGTGCACCCGACATACGACTCATTACTTGAACACATGTTATCATCCTGCTTTCAAGGACTAAGGGAGGTGGCCTGCATACTTCACTTCCTTAGGTCAGAACACGCTGTGAGGAAAATTAAACATATGGACAGAAATGCTTTATTACATCTGACACTCCCCCAGTTTTCCTCTAAGGCATGTTTGGAACTGTAGGACCCATTAACCCCAAATGGGCTAAGATTTCAGTGCGTGTTTTTGCCACTGAGTGGTTTTGGCAGTATATCTGTGAGGTTTTCTTCCGAAGCACAGTATGTTAATTGAATCAAGTCATTTTCTACAGCATGTTTTACATTACAATACAGTTGTCCCTTCACATATGCATATTTCACATTCAGGGTTTGTGTATTAATGGTTTGTAGCTGCTGCTCAGCTAGTTCAAACTCCAAGATCCAACCCTCCTACTCTTCCCACCAACAGGTATCAACAGTCCTGTTGGCAGGAGAGGAGTCTACAATACTGTAGTGTAGTGCTATGTTGGGGCGGGGCTTAATTTATTCACGGTTTTTTCACTTTCACAGTGGTGCTCCACCCCTAACCCCAGCAAATGTGAAGGGACAACTGTATCTGACATGCATGTATTTAGATCTATTTATGGTCTTTATCACCTGTGGCCAAATATATGCAACACTAGTTATCACAAAAAAACCCGATAAAGGTGTTTGAACAGATAAACCTATATCTTTAGCAAGCTGTGTGTACTAGGTTAACACAGAACACAAATTGGAGAGACTGGAATACTCAACTTCCAAAGTACTTAAACTGACACAGTCTGGCTTCTTTGATTTCCAATGAAAAAGAGCATTGCCCAGTTTGATGGCAAAACCAGAAGTAGATTTCCTGTCTTTTATATCTGAGGCAAAATCACTATTTGAAAAACATAAATTCACACTTTGTTCCAGGAGTAATACATAGGCAATAATCTATAGTTCCTTTAAGATATCTTAAAACCATTTTAACACCCTGCCAATGATACTGGGTAGGTTTGAGCTAGCTTTACTCAATACAGTGACTATATATGCAATATCTGGACAGCAGGTTTCAGCAAGATACAATAAAGACTCAATGGCAGATTGATACAGCTTTTTGTCAGAAAACACAGTAAGGTCATCTGGGTTTTGTTGAATCCAGGATCCAAAGGCATTTGTGCACTCTTACAATCTTCCATATTGAATTTCTGTAAGAGCTGTACAATTTTTTTTGTTTCTGGCTCAACAAGAAAGCATCTTCTGTTTTGCTGACTTCAATACCCAAATAATTTTGAATTGGATCAAGATATTTGAGTTGAAAATGACTTCCTAATTCTTTGGCAAATGGAATTACTTGTTGTTGGGAGTTACCAATTAGACACATGTCATCCACATATGCTAGCAGAATTCCAAACTCTTTTCCAGAACCCCGAATATAGACACAAGGATTAGATATAGATGGTTTAAAACCTTGTTTTTGAAGAACACTGTCAAGACATTGATTCCAGCATTTTGCACTCTGTTTGAGCCCATAGAGTGCCTTGTTAAGTTTATACCTTATTTCAGCACCCCCATTTCAAAACCAGGGATTTGTGTCATATATATATCCTCAGGTAGGTTAGCATTAAGATATGCTGTTGTGATGTCAAAATGGTTAACAACACAACTTTTTTGAGCAGCAATTGCTAAAGCCAAACATACACTTTGAACTCTCACAGTTGGGGGAAAGACTGCATCAAAGGAGTCTCAGCGTGTGAGTGTTAGCAGAGTCATCACATATAGACAGTTCTCACTGAAGTCCCTGTTACAAGCCTTGAAGCAAAATGATGTCCCAAGTCCTGGATAAGCAGGGAATTGACACCAGGACCAAGGATTCAGTTCCCGAGGACATAGCAGAAGATAAGTCAGCTGAAGGTGAGAAGGCTGACAAGAGGCATGACAAGTACAGAGCTGGGGAACCAACTGGCTAACTCAGCAGAAAGTACTGGAGGCATGCTACTCCTTCCCATTGATGCCAAGCAGAGGTCTGGGAGCAATCCCAAAGATTGGTTGGCCATGGGCTATGGGACCCGACGAGCATGGCCAGGATGAGAGGAGATCCCAGAGGTGGGACCTCTGGCTGAGCAGGCTCTATGGTGGGGCAGGATGCTCCCACCTAGGGTTGGAAATGGATGTGGAGCAGATGAAGCTGGAGATGCAAGGTATCTAGTTCAGCTGGGGTGAAATCCTAAGTCTGCTACGAGGGGAAAAGCCAACAGGTGCGACTACCCCAGCCATGGGAGAACCACCAGTGGTGGTGATGCCAGGACATGATCCAGTGGGAGCCCCATGTGGTGAGGCCTGAAGGCAACTTTTGACAGGGAACCCATGAAGTTACCCTATTTCTTAACCAAGTGATAGGATTTATGAGATGCTGGGAAGGAGAGTTCCAGACTGAAGAAGAGAAGGTCCAGTACATCTTGGAGCAACTGGAAGGTGAGGCAGCAGAGTGGTTGGTGGGCCTGTACAACATGGCAGCCCCTGAGTTGGCCAGTCTCAATGAGTACATGATGGCACTATGGGCTTAGTTTGAGGACCCATTCTGGAGAGAGCAGGCCCAAATGGAGCTACAGTGGCTGTGCCAGGGGAACAGGTTGGTGGCGGAGTATGCCACAGAGTTTCGGTGTCTGGCGAGCCAAGTCCCTGACTGGACTGAAACCACCAAAGTGCAGTATTTCAAAGATGGCCTCAACACTGATATCCTCGAGTGGTCTGTGGTCCAGGGCAATCCCAAAACCTTACTTGGGTGGGTCTGGCTGGCTGGAGAGGTGGAAGTACTGTGGCAGAATGTCAAGCTGGCAAAGCAGCAGCAAGGTTGGGCCAGTAAACTGGGCAGTGGAATGGCAAAGAAGCCAGTTCAGCCTGCAACCACCACAATGGAGATGAAGCACGAGTGGAGGATGTGAATTGGCCTGTGTCTACACTGCAGCAAAAGTGGTCACTGGATCATGCAGTGCCTGGAGAAGCCAGCAAGTGGTAGCAAGAAGGAGGAACCAGCAAAGAAAGCCAAAGGGAAGCCTTCACCGTAGAAGACTTCACTGTGAAAGCCAAGCCTAAAGCAGTAGTGTGAGCGGTGGTGCCCAGCCACCTGGCCAGGGAATCTTCCTGGGAGACCAGTGAGGTGGACGCCTCACCTGGTGTCAGAGAACCATTGGGAAATGGGCAGAGCCCACCCTAGTGAGTGTCAGAGGAAGGGCTGATCCAGAAGGGTGCCTGGAATCTGGTGAGTGGAGTACAAACCCCATTCTTTATTAAGGCCCAAATCTGGGCAACTGGGAAGGGTGCCCCCCATAGAATAATGGTCATAGTGGCTGCACCCAGATGCTGATCCACCTGTCCTTAGTCAGAAAACTGGGACTAGGCACCCCAAAGATCCCAACCCCCATCTGGACCTCCCAGATATACGGAGGTCCAATGAAGCCCCCCCCCCGCCAAGTGACTGACTGAACTAGTGAAGTTAAAGATGGGAGGCCATGGGGAGGAGCTCAGATTTGTGACTGTCCCAGGGTTGGTGCTGGACTGAACTAGCTTAAGTACCACAACCCCTCCATAGACTGGCTGAAAGAGATCATAACTTTTACCTACCCGGTATGTATACAGGAACACTGTCAAAGGGGAGGTGAGGAGAGAACAGGGGGCCATGGACTGGGTGAGCCACCCAACCAATTGACCCCTGAAGGTTTCAGGGTCCCTTGTTCAGTAGCCATGATCATGGGAGAAGTGAAGGACTTGCCAGTGGAGTATAAACCATGGTGGGTGGTATTTGAGGGGAAAGAATGTGACATTCTCCACCCTCACCACCTCTCTGATTGTGCAATTGAGCTGCTCCTCAAAGCGGATCTCCCAAAATCTAAACTATACTCAATGACTCTGACTGAGATGGAAGCCCTGAGGGAATATATAGACAAGAACCTGGCTATGGGATTCATCAGACTCACCACTTCAGCTCTTGGGGCCCCAGTGTTGTTCTGGTGCAAGAAGGATTCTTCTCTCTGTTTATGTATTGATTACCATGATCTCAATGAGGTAAGCATTTCAAATCAATACCCTCTCCCTGTCTTGAAGGAAATGTTGGCCCATTTGGCTAAGGGCAAGATTTTTACCAAATTAGACTTGCAGGACACATATTACAGAGTTCACATCAAGGAGCGAGACGAGTGGAAGACTGCTTTCAATTTTCAGTGGGGGTCTTTTGAATTTTTGGTAATGCCATTTGGCTTGTCATGGCCCCCAGAAATTTTTATGAACTTGATAAGTGACATTCTGAGAGAGTTTTTGTATAAAGGCATTCTGGTCTACTTAGACGATGTACTGATTTATTCTGAGGACTATATGTCCCATATTAAATTGGTCCAGAAAGTACTGAGCAAACTAGCGGAGAATCATTTGTATGCCAAACTGTCAACATGTGAGTTCCATCAGACTAATTTGAACTATTTGGGGCACCGCATTTCCAACAAGTGGGTGGAAATGGACCCTGAGAAGGTGAAGGGAGTCCTAGCATGGGAGAACCCAAGGAACTGCAAACAGTTGCAAAGTTTCCTGGGGTTCACAAATTTCTACAGGGCTTTTATGTGGAGGTCACACTACCTGTGACAGACTTGTTGAAAATGAAAGGAAAGGGAAGCAAGCAAAAGGAGGGGGCTGGTGGAAAATGGGAGAAACCCCCTCAGAGAATTGTGTGGACTGAATAGTGCCAGAAGGCTTTTGACAAGCTGAAAAAATTGTTTACCCTTGAGCCCATTCTCAAACACCCCAACCCTGGATAACCCTTTGAAGTTCAGGTGGATGCTACTGATGTGGCTATGGGAGGTTTCCTATTGCAATGGGATGAGATGGGAGAGTTGAGACCCTGTGCCTACTTGTCTAGGAAATTTAATGGGACTGAGCGCAACTGGCCAGTTTGGGAAAAGGAAGCTGGGGCCAACAAGGTGGCCCTGGAGACTTGGTGGCACCTGTTAGAAGGGTCAACCAAGCCCTTCGAGTTGTGGACCGACCACAAGAACCTAGAGGCCCTACAGACACATCAGAAGTTAGGGCCCAGGCAAATCCGGTGAGTTGATTTTGTCTATCGGTTGAACATTACCTTAAGTTTCCTCCTGGGGAAAAAACTTTTTAGCAGATGCTTTATTTAGACTACCACAACATGAGAGCAAGTGCAAGGAATTAATTGATACAGTGTTTGCCCTTTCCCAATTAGAGTTGGCTGTTCCCACATGAAGTCAAACCTGGAAGTCCACTTTGGAAGCAGCTCCTGTCAAAACCCAAACTGTGCCCGAGAGCCATTCTCCCACTAGTGTGGTAGAAGAGGGTTGGCTACAGGTGGCCAGAGACGACGGGGTGGCAGGGTGGAAGGGCCAGCTAGAAAGTGGACTTAAAAGATGGGTTGGCTTGGAAGGGGGGAAATATATTTACCATAAGTGATGAGAAATCAGATCCTAAGACAATGCCACAATGTAAAGAGTGCAGGTTATTTTGTGTATGTGAAAACATTGCACCTAGAAGCATGGGCATTAATGGTCATATATGGTGATGAAGGATAAGAATGACGAGCTACAAAACTCCCTCCTACTCAAAACCCCAAACTTGAATTCCCAGTTCATTGAGACCTCAGCTCAAACCTCCACCCACTCTGCCCCATTTCCCATTCATGTACAGGCATAACTTCCATTGTTCTTGCAGTGCTCTGGTTAAGTTATGTAAGATGTTCATGATAGTATATTGTGTAACAACTAGGAAAAGTCCATAATGTCACAGAGACAGAGCACATGGCTTTAAACCTTGAACCTTGTGAATGCCACCTTCAGAAAGACACTAAGCCTTACTAAACATCGTGCCAATCAGAGGAGACAGTGACTTGATGACAGGAACAAAGCCTGTTTCAGTAAAAAGAAGGCAGGTGTACGTTTCTGGGGAAATTTTGCTGACTATCTGCTTTGAAAGAAGAGCTAGAGGGTACAGTTAAGTGACAAGGCCCTCATTAGTTCTTGATTGAACCTCAACTGGTGAAACCTTAAGGCAAATTTACAAAGTAAAGGAGATATGGAAGAGATAATGTAACTCGGGGTGGAAAGTGCAGTTCCTAAATGGCTGACAAAGGCCTAAAATCAAGAAGGCAAACAAAGCAATTTGAATATACAGTTCACAATCCTCAGGCCAAAAATGGGTGTCTTCCCCTCTAGCTTGTGGCTTAAAGAAACTATAAAAAGAATGCAAAGCCCATGTCTTCTTACACTGCTTCCTCTCTCTCTACTTTCAAGCCAAACATTGCTTGACTTCTCTTTCTCCTGAAAGACTCAGGTAAGACACAATCTATTCATTTATTGGGTTATTCTGTTCATGCTTGGGAAATGATTTCCTAATTTTGCTTATAACAGAAGCACACATCAGGTACAGTATAATTAGGGATATTTGTTGGGTGTATAGAATATAGTGCTGTTCAAAAGCAGTTTCTTGATGTTCTTCATCCTATTGTGAGCAGAGAAATTGAGGAGGAACATTTCACTGAATTTCTGTAAGGGGAGAAGCAATTCTTCAATGGTGAGACAGAATTTATTCCCAGGAGAAATATCACCCCTTCTTTGCTTTTACCTCAGTCTTTGTGTGTTTATGTGTGCTTCAGCAGCACCTGTTACTCTTTCACATCCACTAGGGTCCCCAGGTGTCCTATTTTGTTCAGGACATGCCATATTTGAGATTCTAAAATCTGGCCCCCTGTTGGGGTGATTCCATATTTGAGAGTAAGCAACAACAATGCTCTAACTAACTCCCCCCAAACTTTTGGCATGTGTATAGCAATCAGAGCTTTCATAGGAAACACTTGGGGTCTATTTATTAGGATTGTGGCTAGCAAGGCAATCATCTTCCTCCAGCCAGGCTGATGCTGAGCAATAGAGTAAAGTTCTCATCTCATGATGGCTGGCCTGTCTTTGTGAGATTTCCATAGGATTTTGGGGTTCCTGCATGATTTCAAATCCAGCGGGAGTCTCGAGATCTCACAAGAAGCCTCTTCTGCCTCTCCTATGTGGCCTCATATAGGCCTGTCCCACCTCATTGCTCTGCAGAAAGCCTGGCAACTCTACATCTTGTACAATATCTAGGCTCTAGACTCTTTCCAGGACATTGTGAGAAAGATAAAGTGAACCCCCCCCCAAAAAAAAGCCAATAGAGGGAAATAATTGTTCAAAATGGACATCTTTTTCAGGACAGAAGGGAAGCAGGGTTTAAAAAAAAATCTCTCAGGAATGTTTCTCCTATGAAATTTCATCCTAAATTTAGAACTGAATCCCATTGTTAAACCCAGTTAAAGTAGATCCATTGAATCAATAGGAGTTATGCATGTGTCAATTAATTCAGCATGTGTAGCCTGGTTGGGCGAAATAATAGGATTCAGGATAGAATGAGGATTAGTGGTTCTCACACTCTGGTCTCCCAGATGTTTTGAACTTCAACTCCCTGAACACCCAGTCAGCATGGCAATTGCATAAGAATTCTGGGAACTGAAGTCCCAAACATCTACAGGACTAGAGTTTGTAAAACTTTGGTATACACCAGGCCCTTTTACTCTTGAATGTTGAGTGACTGGAGAAAAGGAACTGCAGATGGATTCATGAGCTTTGAGATTGCCAAGATTTTAATACACAGAAGTAACCTGTTTCTCTGTCTGGACCACTTGCCATCCTCCTCCTTCATCCCCTCCCAATTTTTAGCCCATCTTCCAGAATACATTGCCCACAAAAAGGGATTTGTATTTCAGGCCTGGATAGTACTTTGACAGGGGAAGTACCAAGGAATACCAGGTGCTGTAGGCTATATTTCAGAGGGAATTTCTTGCCTGAGAAAACCCTATGAAATTCATGGGTGTCATACACACTCACACAAAGAATTAAATCTATATGCATATAAACATACTTAACAATTGCTATGGCACATAAACCAACAACAAATGGCTAAATGCACTTGCTGGTTCCAGATAGACTAGACCACTGAATCCACCACTGAATGGTAACTCCAACACATGTTCCATTGATACAAAGGATCCACTCTAGCTGGGATGAGCAAATGGATTTAGCCTCAAATTAATAAGCAGCAAGAGTTAAAAATCTGGAAGCACAGTACAGACTGTATTTTGTTGTTCTAAATGTTTTTGAAAATTGATAGTGATTCATTTTTCCATGGTGGGTGGAGTTTCAAACATTCAAGGTCACCACCAAAGATATCTTGGCTATGGGTACCCATCAGTTTAACAGCTTCTGCCAATAGATCACAGAGAAGGGCCTCTCATAGTGAACTTAAAGCTCAGGAGATTACATGTATGTATCTTCTTTATTTGAACCTAAAAAGGAAAGCTTTGGCCAATTATTATGAATAGGAAGTTTCCTGTTTGGGTGAAGCATAGCAGACCTATTGAAGGAAGCCAGCAAAATGAATTTTCAATAAGACCAAACATATGTCTATACATTTTATTTATTTATTTATTTTTAAATCAGTTTATAACCTGTCTTTCTCCCACAAAAGGACCCAAGGCTGCTTTCAAAAATTAAAATAAATGTTGGCTAAAATGTACATTACAGATGTAAAAAACATCACACAGTTAAACAATGATACGGCTAAGAAAAGGATAATTAAAACAGTTTGAAATACATAATTTAAAACAAGCAGGATACAAACGCATCACACCATTATCAACACTATTCCAGCACACCATTTAAAAGGCAATCAAATGGCTGCTTCAATAAGAACAGCTTAACCTGCCACAGAAAGAGAGCAGGAAAGGGATTAATCAGACCTCCCATGGAAGGGAGTTCCACAGCCTGGGAACAGCCATGAGAAAGGCTATAGATCCTAATATGACAAAACTACAGGAGGCTCTCCAAAAGATAGACAAAACTTAATATACATGGGGGGTGGGGGGTTGCATGGAATTAGTTATACCAAATAAAGAAGTAAATATAAATATAATGCAGAAAATAAGAGAATTTTTAACAAACAAAGAAACAATAATAAGAATAAAGCACATACAGGATATAACAAACAATTATATGGTAAACTTAAAAGTAATTTAGAGAATAATGTCACGACAGCAAATAATATACATGAAATAAATGTAGGGATAAAGGTCCATAATACAAACAAATGTAATCTGAAAAGTATTCATGCCTGGCGTTCTGTAGCAAAAATTACTTGAAAGGCTATAAACATTGATAGACTATAGAAGTAACCATTCCCAAATCTCCAGATCCTTTAATAACAGGAATAAGAAACTGCAAGAGTTTACATGAAAGGCTGTGAATGTAATTTGTGATGAAAAATAGAACAGGCTTCACTGATGAGCTGTCATTAAGGTAACATTTATCCAAAAAGCTGTAGTACTGAGTAAATCAGGCTTCACTAATGAGCTCTCATTATAATACACAACTTAGCTGTAAAGCTGTAGTAGTCTGACATGCTGCCCATTAGGATAACAGACATAGCCAATGACTACCTTATCAAGACCTCTGACCATTTCCCCTTCCTTTTGGTCCACGTGGGAACCAATGATATTGCAAGGAATAGCCTTCAGAAGATCACAAGGGATTATGAGGCTTTGGGTAGGAAGCTAAAGAAGCTGGATGTACAGATGGTCATTTTCTCTGTCCTTCCAGTGGAAGGGCATGGCCCAGGAAGGGAGAGAAGAATAGTGGAGGTGAACAACTGGCTACACTGATGGTGCCACAGGAAACAATTTGGCTTCCTGGACCATCGGGTGTGGTTTCAGGGAGGTGGACTTCTGTCAAGGGATGGGATCCAGCTCACATCAGTTGGTCAGAATGTTTTTGCTAAGAGTCTGAAAGATCTTGTCAGGAGGGCTTTAAACTAAGTTGTATGGGGGAGGGATACAGTGCTCTTGAAGGCAGGAGTTCATTGAGTGCTAGAGATAATAGCCCAACTGTTATACAGAGAACAAAGCAAATAACACAACAACCCAACAATGGGAGGAATAAACCCTTTAAAAGGCAGATAGTGGAAATGGCCCATAGTCTTAGATATCTCTATACTGATGCACAAAGCATGGGAAATAAACAGGATGAATGTGAACTCTTAGCACTGCAAAACAAATATGATATAATAGGCATCACTGAAACCTGGTCAGATGAGTCTCTTGGTTGGAATGTACTAATAGAGGGGTATAGCTTATTTCAGAAAAATAGACCAAACAGGAAGGGAAGAGGAGTACCATTATACGGTAAGGATATGTACACCTGTGAACAGATCCATGACTTAAATCCTGAGAGCCAGGCTGAGAGCATCTGGGTAAAAATCAAGGGGAAGAGAAACAGCAGGGATGTCATTTCTGGGGGACTACTACAGAACTCCAAACCAAACTGATGACTTGGATGATGCATTCCTAGAACAGATGACCACACATTCAGAAAGGAGAGATGTAGTAGTAATGGGGTATTTCAACTATCTTGATATTTGTTGGAAGTCCAACTCTGCCAAGAATTTAAGGTCCAACAAATTCCTCACTTCCCTTGCAGACAATTTTATTGTCCAGAAAGTGGAAGAGGCAACAAGGGGATCAGCTATTTTAAATCTGATCCTAACCAATGGGGATGATCTGGTTAATGGTGTGGAAGTGACGGGATCCTTAGGGGGGAGTGACCATGTTCTCCTGGAGTTTGTTATACAGAGAAAAGGGGAACCAAGCAGAGTCAAACATGCCTTCTAGACTTTAAGCAAGCTGACTTCAGAAAACTTAGGGAATTACTGGAGGTGTCACATGGTCAGAAATACTAAAAGAAAAAGGAGTTCAAGATGGATGGGAGTTTCTTAAAAGTGAGATATTGAAGGCACAACTTCAAACAATTCCAATGGGGAGGAAAAATGGGAGGTGTCTAAATATACCAGTATGGAAGTCTAAAGAACTTTCAACTGAGCTAAGGCTTAAAAGGAACATATACAAGAATTGGAAAAAGGGAGAAATCACCAAAGAATTCAAACAAATAACCAGCTTGTGTAGGGGGGAAATCAGAAAAAGTGAAAGCACAGATGGAGCTCAGCTTTGCTAGAGTGGTTAAAAACAAAAAAAGGGGGGCTTTTTTGGGTCTGCCTGTAGCAAAAGAAAGAACAAGGAAGTGGTAGGAATGCTGTGGGGAGACGGTGGCAAAATGCCAACAGGGGAAAGAGAAAAGGCAAAGCTACTCACCACCTTCTTTGCCTTGGTCTTCTAAAAGGAGAACAGTGCTCAACCTGGAGAAAATGGAACAGATGATGAAGTAGGGGAAATGCAGCATAAAATAGGTAAAGAGGTTGTTCAGGAATATCTGGCCAGCATAAATGAATTCAAGTCTCCAGATCCAGATGAACTACATCCAAGGGTACTAAAAGAAATGGCAGAAGTAATCTCAGAACCACTGTCAATAATCTTTGAGAATTCCTGGAGAGCAGGAGAGGTCCCAGTGGACTAGAGGAGGGCAAATGTCCTCATCTTTAAAGGGTGGGGGGGAAGACCCAAATAATTACAACCCAGTCATCGTGACATCAAGACTAGGAAAGATTCTAGAGCAGATCATTAAACAGACAGTCTGTAAGTACTTAGAAAGGAAGGCCATGGTCACTAAAAGTCAACATGGATTTCTCAAAAACAAGTCATGTCAGACTAATCTTATCTCTTTTTTTTATCTAGTTATAAACTTGATAGATGAAGAAAAGGAATGCTGGATATAGTATATCTGGATTTCAGTAAGGCTTCTGACAAGGTCCCCCATGATATTCTTGCAAAAAAGTTAGTAACCTGTGGGCTAGACAATGCAACTGTTAGGTGGATTTGTAATTCGTTGACTGACTGAACCCAAAGGGTGGTCACCAATGGCTCCTCTTCATCCTGGAAAGAAGTGACTAGTGGGGTGCCACAGGGTTCTGTCCTGGCCCAAAGCTATTCAACATCTTTATCAATGACTTGGATGAAGGAATAGAGGCCATGCTTATCAAGTTTGCAGATGACAGGGATTAGGAGGGGTAGCTAATACCCCAGAGGACAGGAGCAGAATCCAAAATGACCTGAACAGATTAGAAAGCTGGGCCAAAACTAACAAAATGAATTTCAACAGGGAGAAATGTATGATACTACACCTGGGCAGTAAATGTAGGATATTACACTTGGGCAGTATGCATAGATATAGGATGAGTGATACCTGGCTTAATGGCAGTACATGCGAAAGGGATCTAGGAGTCTTAGTGGACCACAAGCTGAACATAAGTCAGCAGTGTGATCCAGCAGCTAAAAAGCCAATGCAATTCTAGGCTGCATTAATAGGAGTATAGTGCCTAGATCAAGGGAAGTAATAGTGCCACTCTATTCTGCTCTGGTCAGACCTCACCTAGAATACTGTGTCCACTTCAGGGCACCACAATTCAGGAAGGATATTGAGAAGCTGGAACGTGCCGAATGGAGGGCGACCAGGATGATGGGAGATCTGGAAACCATGCCCTATGAGAAGCAGCATAGGGAGCTGGGCATGTTTAGTTTGGAGAAGAGAACGTGAAGAGGTTACATGATGGCCATGTTTAAATATTTGAAGAGATGTCATACTGAGGATGGAGCAAACTTGTTTTCTGCTGCTCCAGAGACTAGGACACAGAACAATGGGTTCAAACTACAGGAAAAGAGATTCCACCTAAACCTTAGGAAGAACTTCCTGTTTGGAAGTGGAATACAGTGCCCTGTAGTGTGGTGGAGTATCCTTTAAAAAAAAATTAAGGAGAGGCTTGATAGCCACCTGTCAGGAATGATTTGATTGTGTATTCCTGCATAGCAGGGGGTTGGTCTACATGGCCCTTGTGGTCTCTGTCAACTCTATGATTTTATGATTCTATGATTCCTCTAGGACTATGATGCCATTTTGAAAAAATCTTCATCAGTAACTATAGGCAGATAATATTTTCCAGTAATTTTTCATGGTATTTTCCAGACTCCAAGAAACTACAGCAATAAAACAAATTGTATCACCAACAAAGTATAATGAACCACAAAAAAATAAGTTGCAACAAAGTATAATCCATTTACTCCTCAGGCTGCAGATCTGGAAATTCATTTCTGATTTCCATTGTGATACTTGAACAGTTTTGTCCAGGTGTTGGAAAAACTCCTTGTTTTGGACTGAGGGATTCTGGGAACTGTAGTCCCAATATGTGATTTTTCCAGCTTACGTTGTTGTCAGCTATGTTGTATGGGTGTCTCCCCCACACTGTGCACCTTTTTGGACATATGACGTGAACTTGAAACTTGTTCCACGCAGAGAGCTCATAAGTCAATAAATCCATATCCTTTCTGCATGACATATGTATGGAATCCAGAGGTCCAAATTCCATTTCAAAGAAGTTCTCAAGATGAGAATTCTAGTGGTGGGTGTGGTCAAAAGGCAAAACAAATTAAAAAATGGTCCAGCATATTTTAGCTTTAAGTTCTTACTACCCATAACAAAACTGTAACAGAGCTATTTCAACCACTTGGAATGTGAAGAAGACCCATAACAAATGTTGGGAAGCTATCAGATGGTGTTATCATGAGGCAGAAAGGAAATGGCTATCTTCAGATTCCCAAGGATTGAACCCAGTTCCGGGGCCTGAGCTCCCTCCCCACTAGACCTTGAAAAAGTTACATTTCAACTACAGCTCCCAGAAGCTCCTAGCCAGCATGACTAGGGAATATGAGGAGCATTGATCCAAAATGAGTTCTAATCCAATGTACTGATTCCAAAGTATATGTTAATACAAGGAGGATTTAATTATGTTAAGTTATTTTAATGCTGATGACAATACACCAAAGCCAACCATGAGCATGAGAGACCAGTTATTTGTTGATATCTGGAAGAGTCACCCAAACTGTGAAGTAGTGGCCAAATTTAACAAATATAAATGGGGAGTAGTATTTTCAGTTACTATGCAAAACTGAACCATGGCACACATAGGTATGAACTCACACTAATGTACTAGGTCATTGAGGCACAAAGGTTATGTGATCTTACTTAGGTACAGAGAATCTATTGCAAAAGACAGGTATTTTCAAATGAAAAATCAAAGTCCTTCTCTTTCCTGGGGGGGGGGGGAGGATCAAATGTAGAATTACAGAGTTGGAAGGGATCCCAAATGCCACCTAGTCTGACCCTCCACCAATGTAAGAATTCACTGATGAAGCACCCTTAAAAGGTGGTCATTGAACCTCTTTACAGATCTCCAACAAAAGAAAGCCCACCACCTTGCAAGCTAAATAATATCACTGTCAGTTCTTGCCATCTGGTTCTATCTTCAACAGACTCGATAAAGGATTCAGCTTGTGAATTTTACAGGAGGAAATAAAATCTGGTAGTGAAACTGAAACAAGGACAGGTAATATCCTTTAGTGAAGGTTTTCTGTGAAGGTTTATTGGAAACTGTTTAATGCAGTGTAGGTGTGTAAATAGCTATTGCTTAAAAACAATTTGTAAGCCACTCTGATAGCCTTGTGGCTGAAGAGTGGGGTATAAATAAAAAAATAAAATAAAATAAATAAATAAATACTGTTTAACTTTTACAGGCCAAGTATGGACTTAAATTTACTAGTGTATATTCAGAGTTCAGAGTGAACCAAAAACTATTATCATAAGTAATCATATGTTTTAGGACCGAAAAAAGGCTGGTTGCTCTAAAATGATAATGTCATGATAGGTTCTTTTGGTGTCTCCCCATTCCTACAACCATTTCAATATATTTGTGTCCAATTAAATATTGCATTTGCTTATATGTTTACTTTTCCTGTTATTTTGCAGCCATCTAACCACACCAACATGTCTTGCTGCCCTCCATCGTGTACCATCCCATGCTCCACCCCATCAATTGGCCTCGGACCTTGTGGGGTTGGATCAGGCATTGGTTATGGCGGCTTTGGCTATGGTGGCTTTGGTGGGGCAGCCTCATCCAGTGCCCTTGGAGTCACATCCGGAGCCAATGTTTCATGTCTCAACCAACTCCCACCATCAGAGGTGGTGGTCCAACCATCTCCACTTGTACTAACCATCCCTGGGCCCATCCTCACTTCCAGCTGTGAGCCATTGGCTGTGGGAGGCTACTCTCCATGTGCATCTGGTGGATATGGAGGCTACCTTGGTGGTGGCTTCAAAGGTGGCCTTCGAGGATTGAGTCAATCAAGAGGCATCTGTGGATACCCATGCTAAACCAACAGAGATCATTTAAGGAGACCCAGCTGACCAACAAAAAGGTCAATACAGATGCTGTAGCCATGCATTTATGGGTTTCAGCTTCAAAGAAGGTTGAGCCTCTGCAGTTCTAGTGAGAAATGTGATGCTTAGTACCTATGGAAAAACCATACCTCTATTCTCCCCACCTCGTGCTCTATATCTCTATTGCTATATAATTATGTATATGCAGTTGTTTCTCCTGATCACGTTCCAGCTTCGTAAGGAACTTTTATTCCTTAACACACCAGAAGAACTGAATAACATCCTCAAAAGATCCCACAAATCTCAAGAGAAAGAATCTGTTGTTTCAGTTCTGTCTGCTTCCCCTGGATTTGTATACTGATTATGTAGCTTGGATAGAAGTTTTCTGGAAACTATTCATTTTCCAATAAAGTTTTCTCTGCATCATAGATTATATTTTGTACTGTTTTTCTTTTGCCCCCATCAGTGATTTTTAAACCAAAAGCTGAAGCAAATCTGGGACACATTCAAAACACAACTTAGATTTTGATGCTCCAGGATTGGTTACATATATCTCTGTATGTGAGAATTCAACAATCACTCAATTTTCAATATTGGCAGATCAAGGGAAGTAATAGTGGCACTCTATTCTGCCTTGGTCAGACCTCACTTAGAATACTGTGTCCAGTTCTGGGCACCACAATTCAGAAAGGATATTGACAAATTGGAGCGTGTCCAGAGGAGGGCAACTAAAATGGTGAAAGGTCTGGAAACGATGCCTTATGAGGAGAGACTTAGGGAGCTGGGTATGTTTAGCCTGGAAAAAAGACGGTTAAGAGGCGATATGATAGCCCTGTTTAAGTATTTGAAGGGATGTCACGCTGAGGATGGAGCAAGCTTGTTTTCTGCTGCTCCAGAGACTGGAACACGGAGCAGTGGGTGCAAGCTCCAGGAACAGAGATTCCACCTCAACATGAGGAGGAACTTTTTGACAGTAAGAGCTGTTCGGCAGTGGAACAGACTCCCTCGGAGCGTGGTGGGGTCTCCTTCCTTGGAGGTCTTTAAACAGAGGCTGGATGGCCATCTGTCGGGGATGCTTTGATCAAGATTTCCTGCGTGGCAGGGGGGTTGGACTGGATGGCCCTCGTGGTCTCTTCCAACTCTGCAATTCTATGATTCTATGATTCTATGATTCTAGGTACCGGATGTGTGAATTGATTCAGAACTGACAAACATCCTCACTACACTAGGTAGGGACGTTCCTGCAATCCAAATTCAATTTCAGAGAATCTGTCAGGGCCCTCGTTCTGGTGGTGGGCAGGGCCAAAGGTGGAAATGTGGAGACAAAAATACTCTGTATCCACAGATTTGACATCCGTGGCTTGAGCTTCAAAATATTTTAAAATAAATAAATAAATTTGAAGAAGCAAACCTTGATTTTGCTATTTTATATAAGGAACAGCATTTTACTATACCACTGTATATAATGGGTCTTGAGCATCCACAGATTTTGGTATCCACAGGAGTCCAGGAACCAAAACCCAGTGGATACCAAGGGCCCACTGTACTAGCATATTTTATCTGAAATATTTTATTGCCTGTAACTAAGTCTTGAGAGAGGTGGCTAATCCTTTTAGAAGTGTGTGTGGGAGGGTATGAGCACAAGCTGAAAAACCTCCAAATAATGACATTGTACAGAAGAGGGGATAGCCATCTATATGTCAGGAGTTAGAGACTAAACTCCATTATAAAATGGCCAAACAACTGCAGAACCATGATGAGTCATAATGGCTGACTGCATGAACTACCAAGTCATGCCTAGTCATGCCACTAGAGGGTGATGCCCTCTAAGTCATAAGTCATAGAATCATAGAATCTAGAATTGTAGAGTTGGAAGAGACCACAAGGGCCATCCAGTCCAACCCCCTGCCATGCAGGAATCACAATCAAATAATCCCTGACAGATGGCCATCCAGCCTCTTTAAGTGTTTTATTTTATTGGGCAGTTTGCCAAAGGAATGGGATTTCCTAATGTACAGTCTGCAGACCACCAGGGAGAGTGATTTGTCTGTAGACCTGGTAGCTGTGCATATTCTGGAAGAGGTCCAATGCAAGCAATTTGATTCCCAGATGGAGGGGAATAAACAGCCACAAATTACCAGATGCAATCAGAAGAGCACTGAAACAGAGACACCTGTAGAGGAGGGAGCCTGCAGCTACGTGAAACACTGTTTCAGATGCAAAAAGCCTGAACATTTTCAGAAAGACTGTAAGCTGCCTGCACCAGACAGGAGGGGTGCATCCTCTCACGCTGCAAGCCATGCCTTCATAGCACAGCACCATCCTGATGGTACTGAGGAAAGGATTTGGTTACTTGATAGTGGGGCCATGCACAAAATGGTTAATGATTTACAGTTGTTAGCCAATGTTAAATATGCTTCCATAACCAATACTACCCTTGCAGATGGTGCTCCCAGCATGGTGGAGAAAATGGGCACTGCATATGTGCCATCTTTTGGTAAAGATTTTGAATATATGTTACGTGTTAATACACTAGAGAATTATATATTAAGTGTGTCCCAAATGACTACTGGCGGTTATAAAATGATATTTGAGGGGGAACACTGTACAATAAGAGAAAGGCAATAATGTCTGTGCAAAATAATGTGAATAATGTCTGTCTATCTGACATTCACTAATATCTGTGAATAATGTCTGTGCAAAAGGGATAAAGAAACATGGGTTGTATTACATGTTGCCTAAAGGGAAGGTGGCAAATGTGAACCCTGCAGATAATGTGCCCCTACATGATACATGTGTTCATTACTACCACAGGCTAATGTGCCATTCTAGTTACAAAGGGTTAAAGGAGCTAACAAAGGTGTGCCCTGGTCTAAGCATGAAACACTGCCCAAGGTTTTTAGAATGTGCAGTGTGCAGGAAAGTTAAGATCAAGGCATTCCCTATTGCCAAAAAGACCCAATGTGTCACCAACAGGTCCTTTGAAGTTGTCCACACTGATTTAGCAGGCCCCTATAAGCCCACTGAATGGGGTAACCGCTATTTATTTGTGATAGTGGAAAGACACACAAGGTACACCTACGTATACTTATTGAAGGAGAAAAATCAGGCTGAAGACAGGTTCTGTGAGTGGGTGAATGCAGTGGAATGCAAATTTCCTTTTCATAATGTTTCCAGTCTAGTGACGGATAGGGGAGGGGAATTCTTATCCAACAGTCTGCAGACCTGGATGTGTAGGAGGGACATTAGACAAAAGACCACTAACCCAGCGTCTCCAGGGGAGGATGGGCTTGCAGAAAGGAAAATTGGGATGTTGAAGTGCCGAGTGCATGATAGAAGATGCACAAGCCCCAACTGGGCTGTGGGAGGAGACAGTGAAAACTGCTGCTTACCATTTAAATTGACTGTGGATGCCTAGCGTCAACCAGACCCCATATTGGCTATTGTATGGTAGCACACAAAACCTCAAGCACCTGAGGGTTTTTGGACAATACGCAAATGTACTGATTCATCCAAGCCTAAAGAAGCCTGGGCAACCTAAAACAGGGAGGCTGCGTTTCCTAGGCTATGAGGGTAATAAGTACATATTTTGTCTCCATCCTGGAAAGGTTACATTCTCCAGGAGTGCAAACTTTGAAATGCACTCAGGGTGGGACAGATTACATTGCAATCAGGAGGAGTTTGTTCCCTTGGGGAGGGATGTATCAGCAACTCCCAAAAGTCCCACAAATGGAGGGGTGTTAATGCCTGATGATGAAGGGGAGGCACAGTAAGAAAATCCTGATACTTCTTATGCCACTCCAACACATACCCCACCAAAAACAAGCATTGAGCATGACACAGGGAGAGGTAGCAGCAGCAGTGCAAGTGAGGATGAGTCAGACAGAACTAGGGTGCTCATCCCCAGAAGGTCAACAAGGGTCAAAAAGGTTCCCGATAGATTTGTTGTTCAGGAAGCCAGGCTATGCAATGTCATGGCAGAGGAGCCTGCAAGTTTTCAGGATCTCCTAAAACTTCCCCAGGAAGAGCAGGAGAAGTGGAACTCAGCCATGGACTCTAAGTTTGAGTCACTAGTTGAGGAAAGCATTCCAGGTAGCTGAGAGGCCGAAAGACCAAAGGGTTGTTAGTTGCAGGTGGGTATACAAGCTGAAGGACATGCCTGATGGGGCAAAAAAGTGTAAGGCACGCTTAGTTGTGAAAGGATTTTTGCAGGAGTGCTACATTAATTTTGACAAAACCTTTTTGCTCACAGCAAAGCCAGAAATTCTTAGGTTAGTGTTAGCTTTAGCAGCCAAGAGGCAGATGGTTGTGCAACACTTTGACTTTGAAACAGCATACCTGAATGCTGATCTTGAAGACACAGTGTTCATGGCTGTTAGACAGTGTTCATGGCTGTTCAGCAGTGGAACGCACTCCCTCGAAGCATGGTGGGGTCTCCTTCCTTGGAGGTCTTTAAACAGAAGCTGGATGGCCATCTGTCGGGGATGCTTTGATCGTGATTTCCTGCATGGCAGAGGGTTGGACTGGATGGCCCTCATGGTCTCTTCCAACTCTGCAATTCTATGATTCTATGATTCTATGAAATAGGCCCCAGGGTATGACAGTGCAGGTGAAAGCAAGGTGTACTTGTTATGCAAAGCACTCTACGGCTTGAAACAAAGCACACTTTGCTGGAACAAATGTGTACACCAAGTTTTGGTGTCACTAGGTTACACAAGGGATATCATAGACGCCTGTGTGTACACCAAGGGGGAACGTGATAGTGCTGGCATGCTAGTTATCTATGTGGACGACCTTTGTGTGGCAGCAAAGGGTACCAGTGATGTCACGAAAGTCCAGGTGGAGTTAGAAAACTGGTTCAAGTTGAAAGATTTTAGGCAGCCTGAGATGTAATTTAGGCATAGAGATAGAAAGAACTGGTCTTCGAGAAATTTTCCTAAGCCAGAAGAAGAAGAATGACAGTCTTGTGGCCAAGTATGGGCTTAGTGAGACAGAAGTGGTTAGGACCCCAATGACCACTGATTTTGTGAACTTGGAAGCAGAACAGGAATTTGAAAGGCCAGATATGTACCACTCAGTGGTAGGCAGTCTGTTGTTTATTGCAAACAACACAAGGCTTGACACAAGGCATTCCCACTCATTGGGACAATCTCACATTCATTCACATTTCCAATAAGAGTAGAAATGGAAAGCTGATTGGTTGGAGCTTGAAACATGGGTCACCTATCGCCACCACTTACGACTCCTCAAATGCTTTCACCAGCACTGTATATGGACAATCCTAAATATACACTAGACTGACTATGTGATGAATGTTGCTGTTCTTGAGCAAGCAAGGATCACCAGCACTGAGGCCATAATATTGAGAACACAGTTGCGCTGGGCAGGGCACGTTTCTAGGATGGAGGACCATCCTAGAGTCCCTGGAAAAGGGTGAAAATGCCCCGTTTTGCTCCGCAACCCCGATCCCTCCTTCTGGGCTCCCTTCCGAAGGAAGCCCAGGAGGAGAACGCGGGGCAGTGGAGCCAAACCCTGGGATTCACCCCCTCCTCCATGCCACCCGTCCACCCTCCGCCCATCCACCCCTTCCCCAAAGGTGCGGAATCGTGCCTTTGGGGAGAGGGGGTGGCAGGGAAGCCCCCTCCTCTGTGCCACCCGCCCACCCACCACACATCCACCCCCCTTCCCTAAAGGCGCGGAATCACGCCTTTGGGGAGGGGGGTGGCTCTCCTCCCTGCCACCAGCCCACCCTCCACCCAGCCACCCCCCTTCCCCAAAGCCTCGCTTTGGAGAGGGGGGTGGCTGGGAATCCCCCTCCTCCCAGCCACCCTCCGCCCAGCCACCCCCTTCCCCAAAGCCTCGCTTTGGAGAGGGGGGGTGGCTGGGAAGCCCCTTCCTCCCAGCCACCCAGCCATCCTCCGCCCAGCCATCCCCCTTCCCCAAAGCCTCGCTTTGGAGAGGGGGTGTGGCTGGAAGCCCCCTCCTCCCAGCCACCCACTGCCCAGCCACCCCCCTTCCCCAAAGCCTTGCTTTGAAGTGGGGGTGGCTGCAAAGCCCCCTCCCCCCAGCCACCCATCCACTCTCCGCCCAGCCACCCCCTTCCCCAAAGCCGCGCTTTGGAGATAGGGGTGGCTGCGAAGCCCCCTCCCTCCAACCCCCAGCCAGCTTATCTGGCAGGGTCTTATCTGGCGAGTATATGCCTAAGCCTAGATTTTTGGCTGGAAATTGGGGGGTGGTCTTATACGCCTAGTCATCTTATACGCCGGAATATACGGTATTTTAAAAGGTGCTTGCTTTGCAGACATTTGGTTTTCCCTATTTACATTGTAAAATAAAAATTAAAAAATATATAAAATTCACAGACTTACCAGACTCTCCCTTAGCTAGGAATCCAACATGTGGCCGCTCCCAATTCCCCTCCTTGCTAGCTCCGCCCACTCTACTTGTATGTATGCAAACAGGGCGTACAGACCATCAGCCATTCAAAAGGCTGTATGGATTTTATGCCAAGATCCTCTACTTCTTCCGAACGCTGAATCCACATAGTTTACGGGGGATTCGCTAGCCGCCCTTCTGAATGACACATACAAATCTGAATGACCGTGTGTATGGAAGAGCGATCTTCTGAACAGTGTACATATTTTTTTTACCATGTAGCTGGGCCCTTGGTTAGCCAAAAAAAATGTGATGAAGGGGACTATATGATCTGGTCTCTGGATATTTTCCAAGGGTGTGGTGTGCTTCAAGGGTTAGGGCCTGTCTAAATGGTGAAAATACTCCTCATAGATTTTGCTTAGAATGCAACTTGTCCTAATGCGATACTGCATAATTTGCCATATTTGGAAGGAGGGGGGGACAAATAAATTGTAAACTCAAGTAAAAACTCTGGGGCTTTCCCCAAAGATTTTTTTAACAAATGTATAGAATGTGGATTTTCAATCATTAGGACAGGTAATCACATTTATTCTCATAGTCCCAGAAAAGTGGAAGTATAGAATCATAGAATCATAGAATTGCAGAGTTGGAAGAGACCACGAGGGCCATCCAGTCCAACCCCCCTGCCACGCAGGAAATCTTGATCAAAGCATCCCCGACAGATGGCAATCCAGCCTCTGTTTAAAGACCTCCAAGGAAGGAGACTCCACCACGCTCTGAGGGAGTGTGTTCCACTGCCGAACAGCTCTTACTGTCAAAAAGTTCCTCCTAATGTTGAGGTGGAATCTCTGTTCCTGGAGCTAAGTAGAAAGCTGATTGGCCAG
Organism: Gambelia wislizenii; assembly: GCA_030847615.1. NCBI lineage: Eukaryota > Metazoa > Chordata > Lepidosauria > Squamata > Crotaphytidae > Gambelia > Gambelia wislizenii. The sequence goes on along the minus strand of JAUMIR010000015.1, from coordinate 7,168,883 downwards.
ATGGAAGCAGGGGATGTGGCTTGTTCAGAAGGCTAGAGACCCGGAACTGCCATCTTGGATTTTCACCATAGCAATTGTGTGCTGAGGCAACAAAATAGCCTTTTACTTTCATTTTTTTATGTATATTTAGGTGGAATAGTGCACTACAGCACACCACACCTTAGATATGCCTTTAAACAAAAAACCACCTATACAGTGAAAGTGGCAAAAATGAAAATGTGAGTTATGGCTGCCATTTTTAATCACAGGCATGCTTGTTGGGACAGCAAAAGTGGACCGCCTCACATGCCTGTGATTTTGCCAAACTACCATTAAGACAGGTCAATCCTGCTTTGAATTTGCATGAGTATGCATCAATCCACATTCCCCCACCTCGTATAGACAAACCCTTAGTTTTGATCTGAGCAGCATTTCTCAAAGTATTCTTTCCCCGAATAAGCCTGGATGTTTCCTAAAGCAAGAGTTGAAAGTGGTTTGATCCTGCAGATATATATTTTTTAAAATATTTTTATAATATTTTTTTTAAAATATTATCTTTTCACTCTTAAAACCACAACAACAAAAACAGCAAAAAACAACCACAAAACCAAACAACTAACATAAATCATAATGTAACATCACATCACATAAAATACAAAAGGACAATAAAAAATCCCTCACATCATATATACGTTAACAAAAAAGAAAAAAATCTTCTACCACTTATATCAACAATTATTCGACCACAAATTAAACCAACTTTAATTAATAGTAACCTGAAAAGTGACTTCCCACGTCCTTTTCAATGATATCTATACACTTTCATTGATTCTCCTCCTAACTTGTTCTTATTTTCTAAACTTCTATTCAATACTTTCCAATAAAATATAGTAATATTCAAACTTAACTTGTACTGTCATTTCCCTTGTTCTTTTAAATATCTTAACCATCGTTTCCAATCTTCTAAAAATTTTGTTACTGATTTTTCTTTTATTAGTGTTGTCAATTTATCCATCTCGTTATTTTTAATATCCAATCATCTTTAGAAGGTATTTCCTTACTATTCCAATTTTGCACATATATTAATCTAGCAGCAGTGATCAAATATTGTATTAAATTTATATGAGATTTCAAATCACTAGTTTTTCCAATTAAACATATTTTTTTTGTTTCACTTGTATTTTTTTGTTGTTAAGTATATTTCCCATTACATTTTGTATCTGGTTCAAAATATTTTTTGCTTCCTGGCATGACCACCCTATATGATAATACCTTCCAATTTTCATTTTACATTTCCAACAAGAGTTGTCTGCACCTTTATACATTTTTGCAAATTTTTCCAGTGATTTTCCTTGGGCTTTTTTCTGGGCTGTGAGGCCCAGAATAGTTCTGGAATAGTTTCTTTCTGACGTTTCGCTGGCATCCTCAGGGAATGGTTGTGTAGGTGTGTGTGTGGAGTTTATATGCTGTGAACCCCTGTTGGGGAGTATATATAAATTTGTGTAATTGAATGGTTAGTTTCTGGGTACAGAAATGCAAGGCTTGTTAGGGTCTGTTTGGCTGATGGTTGGTTTTGTCAGGCTCATCCCTGAATTCTGGGTGTTGAAGTGGAATTCATGGAGGACCCTGACATATAGCTGGTTCAGGCCTGGATCTTTCTCAGGCCTGGAATGTCTTGGCGGGAGGCCAGCCTGCCTGGTAGGCATGGAATGCCAGCTCAAGGCCTTTGAGGCCAGGTGCAGACATCTTCAAACATTTTCTTCCCCTGTCTCCCTCCCTTTTGCCTGTAGTGACCTCCCCTTTTTGCATTTCTCAGGCTGGGTGTTTTATCTACACTTTTGCTTGTCTGTAATTCAGTTTCGGCTTTGCTAATGTTCCTGACAAATGAGTCCATGCCAATAAAGCAAATTATTGATTGCATGTGAGTGTGTGTTCTCTGTACATCACAGAAAGCCGAAACTCTTTTCCTTCTTTACAACCTACTACTGGAGTGGTTCTACCCGCGATGTTGGACGACGCGGAGACTGGAACTCAGCCAGATAAAGATCTGGTTGCCGGTGGCACCCAGGAAGCCGGTGCCTCTGGGCTGCAGACTGGTGCAGCGGAAGGTGTTGCTGCAGCTTCTGATGAAGACAGGAGCCGGGACCACCGAAGGGCTGGGAGAGATATTTTCCCCTCTGAACCCATGGAGCTGGGAGCCAAGAAAGCTCAGGGGAGGGGCAGCATGCCACACTTCGGCATTCTAGTCCGAGAAGTCCTGGCTCCCCACTGGCCTTGGCTGGGCAACAGCAGCTGGGAGGAACGTCGGTCCCACCAGTGGGACAAGCCCCTGGGTGAGGGAGCTCGCGAGACAGGAGTACAGTTTTCCTTGGCAGAAGTAGGAGTAGAGGTCCTGCAGTTGAAGCAGCAAATGGGGGAGATGCAGGCGGGCCTCCTGGAACTCCTACGAAGGATACCACCAGCCCCACCCACCCCTGGAGGGGCCCAGCCTCCCCAAGCTCAACCAGCGGTTGCCCCGGAGCAGGGGCTCCTGCACCACCTCCGGAGGTGCCTCACTTGCCGGCTCCTGGACCAGCTCCTCCTGGTGTGGCTAGACAAGTTGAGCCGTGGGAAAGACCCCGAGGCCTGAAGCAACGAAATCTAAAGGCAACATTTGACAGAGATGCAGCAAAGTTACCCTACTTCTTGACCAAAGTGGTGAGTTTCATGACCAAGTGGGAAGGGGAGTTTCAGACAGATGCTGATAAAGTGCAGCATGTATCCAACCAACTAGAGGGAGAGGCGGCACAGTGGTTGGTGGGGCTCTATGATATGGGAGCACCCGAACTGGGAAACTTCCAAGAGTTCTTGCTAGCCCTTAGAGCCCAATTTGAAAACCCTTTGAGAGTGAGAAGAGCTCGGGCGGAGCTCAGACTACTAAAGCAAGGCACTAAGACAGGGGGAGAGTATGCTGCTGAGTTTCGCCGCCTGGCCAGCCAAGTGCCTGAGTGGCCGGAAGAAGTCAAGGTGCAGTTTTTCCAAGAAGGGCTGAATGCTGACATCCTAGAGTGGGCGATGTTCCAGAGGAACCCCGAAACCCTCCTAGGGTGGGTGCATCTTGCCAGGGAAGCTGAGACGGCATGTCAAGATTGTACGCAGTCTGCAAGGTGCAGAGGGGAAGGCCACCGGGTCCACCGGGAAGAAGGGCAAGTTGGCCCGCTCAGGTGGGGCCACAGCCAGAGAGTCCGAATGGGAGCAATGGATGAGAAAGGGGTTGTGCCTGCAGTGTGGGAAAAGTGGCCATCGCATAGCTGAGTGCCCAGACAGGAGCCCTCAGGAGCCAGCGGTAGCTGACAAACTCCAGCTGAGGGAAGGCAGGACAGCGGTGGCTAAGACCCCACTCAAGCCCAAGCCGAAAGCAGCAGCCCGGGCCTTGGTGACAGGCCATGCAGCCGGGGAGTCTTCGGATGACCCGGATGACAGTGGATCCTTTTCTTCCGACGCTGAGCCGGCAGGAAACGGATCCAGCCCGCCCTATTAAGCACCCGAGGGCAGGCTAACCCTGAAGGGCGCCCAGAAACTGTGGTGAGTAGAGCAAAAGAACCTTTTTTATTAAAGCCAGAGTAGGGCCTGAGGGGGAGGGCCCCTCCCAAAAAGTAGTGATCATGATTGACTCGGGGTGCACCCAAATTCTAATGCACCCTTCTCTAGTCAGTGAACTGGACATTAGTACTGTTAAGTTGGGAAAGCCAGTGTGGCTGTCCCAGACGGATGGTGGGATGATGAAGGGGGGCCCAGCCAGGCGAATGGCCAGCCCTGTCCACATGAGAATGGGGAACCACCAAGAGGAACTCCAATTTGTACTTGCCCCAGGGTTAGTTCCCACTGCGGTGGTTGGCTTAAACTGGCTAATGTTTCACATCCCCTCCATTGACTGGGTGAAAGAGACATTGACGTTTGCGGACCCGGTGTGTGTGCAGGAGCACCGGGTGGGGAACGTGTCTTCTAGGGAAGGCGTCCCTCTAGCGGTTGATTCGAGGAACTACACGACTGCTTTTGTTAAAGGAGAACTGAAAGGCCTGCCAGTAGAGTACAAGGCGTGGCAATATGTTTTCGAGGAGAGGGAGTGTGACATTTTGCCTCCCCAGTGGCCTTTTGACTGTGCCATTGAGATACTCTCAGAGACTAAACTACCCAAGCCCAAGATTTATTCCATGACCCCTGCTGAAATGGAGGCACTACGAGAGTTTATTGACAAAAACTTGGCGCGGGGGTTCATTAGGCCCTCAACCTCACTGGTGGGGGCCCCTGTGATGTTCAGGCACAAATCAGATGGGGGTCTTCGTTTGATTCAGGACTATCAAGGGTTAAATGCAATTAGTGTCTCCAACCAATACCCCCTGCCCCTGATGAAGGACATATTAACTCATTTGTCCAAAGTAAAGATTTTCACTAAGTTGGATCTACGGGAGGCTTATTACAGAGTGAGAATCACAGAGGGGGACGAATGGAAGACTGCATTCAATTGCCCTTTGGGGGCTTTCGAGTTCAAGGTCATGTCTTTTGGATTAAAAGGGGCCCCAGGGGTATTTCAGAACCTCATTAATGACATTTTGAGAGACTTACTGTACAAAGGGGTATTAGTGTACCCAAACGATGTGTTGATTTACTCTGCGGACTACACGTCCCATGTGAAACTGGTGAAAAAAGTGCTTGCAAGGTTGGGTGAAAACCATTTGTATGCCAAAATGTCAAAGTGTGAATTCCACCAAAGCCGTTTGGACTACTTGGGCTACCATATCTCAGACAAGGGCATAGAAATGGACCCAGAAATAGTCAAAGGGGTGTTGGCATGGGAAGCCCCTAGAACTACGACGCAACTGCAAAGCTTCCTAGGGTTTGCTAATTTTTACCGGTCCTTCATCCCTGACTTTGCAACGGTAGCCCTTTCTCTAACTGATTTGTTGAAAACCAAAGATGTGGTGAATAAGGGAAAAGGGGCTGGAACGAGGGAACCCCCCCCCAAAAAAAATAGTGTGGACGGATCAGTGTCAATGGGCCTTTGAGAAGTTGAAATCTCTGTTCACATCAGATCCTATTCTCAAACCCCCCGACCCCTCCCAACCCTTTGTAGTCCAGGTTGATGCATCTGATGTTGCTATGGGCGGGATGCTATTGCAAAGGGGGGAGGAGGGAGAGCTCATACCTTGTGCCTACCTGTCTAAGAAATTTAATGAAACTGAGCGGAATTGGCCTGTGTGGGAAAAGGAGGCGGGTGCAATCAAACTGGCCTTAGAAACATGGCGTCACCTGCTGGAGGGGTCTCCCAAGCCTTTCGAAGTTTGGACAGACCACAAGAATTTGGAAGTGTTAGCCACACCCAGACGGTTGAGCCCTAAGCAGGTCAGGTGGGCCAGTTTCTTTTACCAGTTCAACTTCACCCTGAAATTTATCCCGGGAAAAAGGAATTTCCTGGCTAATGCTTTGTCCAGGCTGCCGCAACATGAGAGTAAGAGGAAAGAGGTCATTGATACTGTTTTCTCCCCCTCCCACTTGGGGCAGGCTGTTCTCATGCGTAGTAAAACCAAGCAGCAAGAATCACTTGCCAGCCCCTCAGGAGGGCCAATGTTTGAGCCTTAGGCAGTCTAGGATTATGCTTCCCCTCCAGAGGCTAAGCCCATTGATGCCCTGCCCGCACCTCAGCCCCACTTTCCGCGGGATGATGGAGGCGGGTGGCAGTCCCAACTCGCGTCGGCCCTGTCCAAGGACCCTTGGTTCTTGGCCCACCCCGGGGAGGTGACCATGCGGGAGGGTCTGGCCTGGACGGGGGACCATCTGTACGTCCCTGCGGCCCTGAGAGCAATCATCCTCAGGCAATGCCATGATGTCAAAAGCGCTGGGCATTTTGGGTATCTCAAGACTCTCCATTTGGCCCACAGGCAGTTTTGGTGGCCAAAAATGAGGAAGGAGGTGGAGGAGTATGTGAAGGGGTGTTCCACATGTGCCATGGCTAAGGGTGGGTCGGGGAAGTCCAAAGGCCTGCTCCAACCTCTGCCTACCCCAACCAAACCTTGGGAAGTCATCAGTATGGATTTTATAGTGGAGTTACCTGAAAGTAAGAAAAAGACTGTTATATGGGTTGTTACTGATCTGTTCTCCAAACAAGCACATTTCGTGGCCTGCAGGAAGCTTCCAATGGCCTCCCAACTGGCCAGGTTGTTCATTCAACACATCTACCGTCTCCATGGTGTCCCTGCTAAGATGGTGTCTGACAGGGGGACCCAATTCACTTCCCAGTTTTGGAAGGCGTTCATGAACCATTTGGAGGTGGAGCTTGGGCTCAGCAGTTCCCATCAGACCCAGACGGATGGACAGACCGAATGTATTAATCAGATTCTTGAACAATACCTGAGGTGTTATGTAAATTTCCAACAATCTGACTGGGTTGACCTCTTGCCATTTGCAGAGGTAGCCTATAATAATGCCACCCACCAAAGCACTGGCATTTCTCCCTTTAAGATTGTCTCTGGACATGATTTCAGTCCCTTGCCTCTGAAGGAAGGGACTCCCACAGACCCGGTCTCAGTGACCCAGTGGAGTTAAAAAGTCAGAGATGCCTGGCCTCAGGTTATCTCTGCCTTAGACTTTGCCAAAGTGCGCTACAAGCACCATGCTGACCAAAGGCGGGATCCCACCCCGGGGTACGCCATTGGGGACCTGGTCTATTTTTCCACTAAGTTCCTTAAGAGTCCCCAACCCTCCAAAAAGTTGGGGGCTATATACATAGGGCCCTTTCCTATTACTAGGGTGATAAATCCTGTGGCTTTTGAACTGGCCTTGCCTAAACTGTATCGTCATGTGCACCCTGTGTTTCATTCCAGCTTGCTCAAACCGGTGTGCCCTCCAGACGAGCACCATCCAGCCACGGGACCTCCACCCCAACTTATTCTGGTTGACCACGATCAACATTTTGAGATCTCCGAGGTGTTGGGCTCAAGGGTTCATCGGGGAGGGTTGCAATATTTGGTGAAGTGGAAACATTTGCCTATGGGTCATGCTGAATGGGTTGATTCTGTCCATGTTAATGCTAAACGCTTATTGCGAAAGTTCCATGCCCGCTTTTCTGATAAGCCTGGTTAAGGGGGAGGTTTGTCTTCGGGGGGGCGGTATGTCAGGCTCTTACCTGAATTCTGGGTGTTGAAGTGGAATTCATGGAGGACCCTGCCATATAGCTGGTTCATGCCTGGATCTTTCTCAGGCCTGGAATGTCTTGGCGGGAGGCCAGCCCACCTGGTAGGCATGGGAATGCCAGCTCAAGGCCTTGAGGCCAGGTGCAGACATCTTCAAACATTTTCTTCCCCGTCTCCCTCCCTTTTGCCTGTAGTGACCTCCCCTTTTTGCATTTCTCAGGCTGGGTGTTTTATCTACACTTTTGCTTGTCTGTAATTCAGTTTCGGCTTTGCTAATGTTCCTGACAAATGAGTCCATGCCAATAAAGCAAATTATTGATTGCATGTGAGTGTGTGTTCTCTGTACATCACAGGTTTATGGGCCATTATCTGCTGGGAATCCCCCTGTCCCTGGGTGGAATTCCTTTGTAAGTGTTGAGTTTTGATTCTATTGTATTTCAAAACTGGGAGCCAGATTTTGTTTACTTTTAAGATTTCTTCTTTCCTGTTGAAGTTGTCCAGAGGTTTGTGGATTTCAACAGCTTCTCTGTGCATTCTGACATGATAGTTGTTGGTCTGGTCTAGAATTTCTGTGTTTTCAAATAGCATTTTGTGTCCAGGTTGGTTTATCACATCGTCTGCTCCTGCTGATTTTTCTGGTTGGCCTAGTCTACAGTGTCTCTCATGTTCCTTGATTCATGTTTGCACACTGCGTTTAATAGTCCCTATGTAAACTTGTCCACAGCTGCATGGTATGCGGTAAACTCCTGCAGCTGTGAGAGGGTCTCTTTTGTCCTTTGCTGAGCGTAGCATTTCTTGAATTTTTCTGGTTGGTCTATATTGTTTGCAGGTTGTGTTTCCTCATCAGTTTCCCTATTCTGTCTGTGACTCCTTTGATGTATGGTAACAATACCTTCCCTTTGGGTGACTGTTTTTCTTCTTCATTCCTGTGTTTTTTTTCTGGGTCTGGCTGCTCTTGTGATGTCTGATCTGGAGTAACCATTAGCCTGTAGGGCCCAGTTTAGGTGCCTCAGTTCCTCCTCAAGGTAGTGGGGTTCGCAGATCCTTTTTGCACGGTCTACCAATGCTTTTATTGTGCTTCTTTTTTGTCCTGGGTGATGATTGGAGTTCTTGTGTAGGTATTTGTCCATGTGTGGGGGTTTTCTGTATACCTTGTGGCCTAACTGTTGGTTTGGTTTGTGGATGACTAGGATGTCCAAGAATGGCAGTGTTCCTTCCTTTTCTTTTTCCGTCATGAATTGGATATTTGGGTGGATGTTGTTCAGGTGGTTGAGGAATGAGACCAAATCTTCTTCTCCGTGATTCCAAATGGTGAAAGTGTCATCCACATATAGGAACCATGTTGTGGGCTTTTTTGGTGCTGTTTCTGGGGTTTGCTTTTCAAAATGTTCCATGTAAAAGTTTGTTATCACTGGGCTCAGGGGGCTGCCCATGGCGACCCCATCTATCTTTTTGTAGAATTTGTTATCCCACTGGAATTAGCTTGTGGTGAGACCATGTTTGAACAAGGCTGTGATGTCCTCAGGAAATATTTGTTGGATGAATGTCATGGTGTCCATTATGGGCACTTTGGTGAACAAAGAGACAACATCAAAACTGATCAGTCTGTTTCCATGTTTCCGTTCGATGTTGTTGATTTTTTTCTATGAAGTGAGTTGAGTCTTTGATGTAGTGAGGGGTTATTCCTATGTGGGTTTGTAATTGTGTGGCCAGAAACTTGGCCAAGCCATTAGATCCCCCACATTGAACTGGTGGCACAGTGGTTAAATGCTAGTACTGCAAGTCTCCATGTTGCAAGTTCAATCCTAAGGGCTCCAAAGTTCACTCAGCTTCCCATACTTTTGTGGGTAGGTAAAATGAGTACCCAGCTTGTGGGGGCAATTAGCTAGCACACATTGGAAACTGCTTAATACAGTGTAGATGTGTAAATTGCTATTGCTTAAAACTATTTGTAAGCTGCTCTGATAACCTTGTGGCTGAAGAGCAGGGTATAAATAAATAAATACAAATTGAGGGAGAGGAAGGGCCTGGCATCCCACCAAGGTTTTACTGTCTATTTTAAATTAATTCATCACTTGTCTATACTGATACCAATGAAAATTGCTTATAGTTCTAGTAATTTCACATGGATGTCTGCTTTACTCTCCATTTCTACTGATCCATGTCTTGTCTCATTCCTGTTTTTGATCTTGTTGCCATCATTGCTTCTGTATTCTTCTTTCTGTACACACAAAAAAGGGGGGAGAAAAAGGAGAAAATATATAGGATAGAAAATGAAAAATGAAAAAAGCAAAAAAATAGAAAAAGGCAAAAAAGTGAAAAAGAATCAAAAATTCAAAAATAGAAAATAATATTAATAATGAAGAATATATCTAATAATAACAAATAATAGAAAAATTCAAATATCAAAAGCCAATTTTTTTAAAAAAAATATTGACATCACTACAAAAAGAAAAAAATGCACAAAAGGAAAGGAAAGGAAATATCATGTCCCTGGTGCCATATAGAAGTTTTGCTTAATGTATTAGTTAGCTAGTTAACATGTTTGGGCCTACTAGCAGTCGCATCAGAGACACCTGGCTCGATGGCAGTACATGTGAAAGGGATCTAGGAGTCTTAGTGGACCACAAACTGAACATGAGCCAGCAGTGTGATGCAATAGCAAAAAAAGCCAATGCAATTGTAGGTGGCATTAATAGCAGTATAGTATCTAGATCAAGGGAAGTAATAGTGCCACTCTATTTTGCTTTGGTCAGACCGCACCTGGAATATTGTGTCCAGTTCTGGGCACCACAATTCAGGAAGGATATTGAGAAGCTGGAATGTGTCCAGAGGAGAGCGACCAGGATGGTGAAAGGTCTGGAAGCCATTCTGCCCTATGAGGAGTGGCTTAGGGAACTGGGTATTTTTAGTCTGGAGAAGAGAAGGTTTAGAGGTGACATGATAGCCGTGTTTAAATATTTGAAGGGATGTTATACTGAGGCTGGAGCAGGTTTGTTTTCTGCTGTCCAGAGACTAGGACACAGAGCAATGGACTCAAACTACAGGAAAAGAGATTCCACCTAAACATTAGGAGGAACTTCTTGACAATAAGAGCTGTATGGAAGTGGAATGCACTGCCTGGGAGTGTGGTGGAGTCTCCTTCTTTGGAGCTTTTTAAACAGAGGCTGGATCGCCATCTGTCGGGAATGATTTGATTGTGCCTTCCTACATGGCAGGGGGTTGGACTGGATGGTCTTTGTGGCCTCCTCCAGCTCTATGATTCTATCATTCTATAAACTGATCTGAGGGCCCAAATATTAAGGCAATGTCGTGATGTGAAAGGCACTGGACATTTTGAATGTGTAAAGACTCTACATTTTGGTGGCCAAAGATGAGAAAGGAGGTGGAGGACTATGTGAAGGAGTTCCATATTTGTGCCATGGCCAAAAGAGGAGTGTGGAAGCCTAAGGGACTGTTGCAACCACTCCCTACCCCCACTAAACCCTGGGAGATTATAAGCATGGTCTTTATAGTGGAATCACCTGAGAGTAAGAAAAACACTGTTATTTGGGTGGCCACTAATTTATTTTCTAAACAAGCACACTTTATAGCATGCAAGAGTATTCCTACTGCTCAACAACTGACCAAGCTGTTCATACAGCACATTTATAGACTTCATGACACACCCATCAAGATCTTCTCAGATCATAGAATCATAGAATTGTAGAGTTGGAAGAGACCACGAGGGCCATCCAGTCCAAACCCCTGCCACACAGGAAATCTTGATCAAAGCATCCCCGACAGATGGCCATCCAGCCTCTGCTTAAAGACCTGCAAAGAAGGAGACCCGACCACGCTCCAAGGGAGTGTGTTCCACTGCTGAACAGCTCTTACTGTCGGAAAGTTCCTCCTAATGTTGAGGTGGAATCTCTGTTCCTGGAGCTTGCATCCATTGCCCTGTGTTCCAGTCTCTGGAGCAGCAGAAAACAAGCCTGCTCCATCCTCAGCGTGACACCCCTTCAAATACTTAAACAGGGCTATCATATCACCTCTTAACCATCTTTTTTCCAGGCTAAACATACCCAGCTCCCTAAGTCTCTCCTCATAAGACATCGTTTCCAGACCTTTCACCATTTTAGAGTTGCCCTTCTCTCGGGGCACTCAGTTTACTTTGCAGTTTTGGAAAACCTTTACAAAACTGTTAGGCATTGAACGAGCCATGAATAATGCCCATCATCCACAAAGTGATGGGAAACCGGAGGGAATAAATGGAATTGTGGAAAAGTATTTGCAATGCTATATCAATTTTCAACAATCAGATTGAGTAGACCTATTGCCTTTTGAGGAAGTGGCTTACAATAACGCAGTACATCAGAGTACAGGCCATTCTCCTTTAAAGTGGTGTATGGACAAGACTTTAATCCATTGCCCCAGAAGAGGTGGATAAGCAGGATCCTGTTCTTTTGATACATTGAAGCGAGATGATTTTGGAAGCATGGCCCAAAGTCATATCTGCTCTAGACTTTGCTAAATCAGTTTATATTTTTTTTTAAAAAAAGGAGATAGAAAGTGTGTTCCTAATCCTGCCTATGAGGCAGGAGACAGAGTGTATCTTTCCACCAAGTTTTTGAAAAGCCCTCAAGCTTCCAAGAAACTGGGTCCCAAGTACATTGGTCCATTCCGGGTTTCAAGGGTAATTAATCCAGTGGCATATGACCTTGAACTCCCTTAGTTGTATTGTAATGTGCACCCTGTTTTCCATTCTAGTCTACTGAAACCTACTCCTCCTTTGCGTTCCTGGCACCCGGGTCCAGAGGAGCTTCCCCCCACTTGATGGTAGATGAGAATGAGCATTTTGAGATTTTGGAGATTCTGGAATCTAAGCTGTGCAAAGGTCACCTGCAATATTTTGTGAGATGGAAAAATCTACCTGTAGGACATGCAGAGTGTGTGGACAGGGAACATGTGCGGGCGCTGTATCTTGTGGCCAAATTCCACAAATGGTTTCCAGATAAACCAGGATGAATTGTTGTTTTCTCTTATAGTATTTTCCTTGTGTGTTTTGGTTTGCTTTTGCCTTGGGGGAGGTAGTGGCTTTGGCTTGGGGGGCATTATGTCCCTGGTGCCATATAGATATTTAGGAAGCTTTGTTTGCTGTATTAGTTAGCTAGATAGCATGCTTGGGCCTTCTAGCAGTCACACCAGAGACTTGACATGAGCAGAAGGCATGATGGGAGGCTGGGGGAGATTGGTATGTGTTAGTGAAAGTCAAGGCCATTTCTCTTGCAAATATTTAAGGAGTATTGCATGGAGCTGATAGTACTAATTAACCAGATGGTGGGTGGAGGGGAAAGGAAACCTCAGGAATGTATTACCAAAGGGCCTTTGGTGCCTAATTCTCAAATCTGTCAATGCATTGTTACTGTTCACATCTATATCCTGAGACAATAAAGCATTTCAACTGATGCCTGTTGCTCTGGTGAGTGGATGCTGACAGAACTCATCACAGGGAAAAATCAAAAAAGGAAAAAAATAATAAGAAAAAGATATATATATATATATATATATATATGAAAAATAGGGGGAAATTATATATTTAATTCAAAAGAAAAAATAAGCAAAAAATGGAGAAAAACAGCAAGAATGCAAAGAAAATCAAAAGTGTGTAAAGATAAGAATTTCACAGCATCAACAGCCACCTTAGCAATAAACTTAAGTGTATCTTCCCAAAGTCTTAGCAAATCAGTTTTATTATTTTCTCAACTCTCCACCAGATGTCACTGTTTCCAAGCTCTTTAAGCACTCTGTTAAGTTTTGTATTTAAACAATCTTCAGGCAGCTTTCCCGCTATCAACAGACCTTGAGCATGATTCAAACTGTGTCCTTGGACTTATCACCTTATCACCAGCAGTTGTGAGTCTCTTCTAAATACCTCTCCCCCCCTTCAAATTGTTGATTGGAACAACACTGACATTTATTTTAATTTTAATAGCACGTTCTCCCTTTGCTTCCTTTTCACTGTTTAATTTAATTTAAATAAGTGGATTTCCTTTCTCTTATTTCCTGTTCGATAAAGAAAAAAAAAACCCTTAATCCAAATCCAGAACAAAAATAGAGTTTCCCTATGCCTCTTCTATTCAGATGTAAATAAAAGTCTTAAGTAGGAGAATAGATTGAATCATGGCAAAGGAAACCCTCTTAATCCTGTTTTGTAACTGAAATGATTACTTACAGAGGGTCAGCTGGCTGGCACTTGTAACCTATCTGTAGGCTGCAGATACTTGTCAGGTGAGCCTGTGTCTTGTCTTCAAGCCCTCTAAGTCTTCCATGCTGGATCACCTCTTTCTTGTTCTCCAGCCACTTGAATTATGGCTGGTCCCCCCAAAGACTCTCCTTCCGGTCTCCTGTGCCAGGGGAACAATTTTGTTGGTCGATTGCCACATTCTGCCTGCCTCTCTTCCTCCTTAGCTTCTCCATGACAGAGGGACATGTCGATCCACCATTTCCCCCATCCCAGAAGCTAACCACACCAGCCCTGCAGATATTGTTGAGCTGCAGCTTCCAACATTGCTCCCTAGGGGACATGGTGACTAGGGTTACTAGGAACTGTAGTTCCCTGATTGGCACAAAATTCTTCCAGGCCATAAACTCCAATCTTCTGGTCTTTGAAGGAAATCCAGAAGTAGAGCATCTTCAGTGGATGACTCTGCTTGAAGACCTTCCAGGAGAAGGAGAGACATCACCATAACCAGTGCAGATAATTGATTCCACAGTTGAATTGCTTCTACTGTTACAAATTTTTCTTCTAAAATTTGACTGAAACTGTCCTCTTGTGCTGTGTGCCTTTGAGTTGTTTCTGCCTTATGACAACCCTAAGGTGAACCCCATCATGAGGCTTTCCTGGCAAGATTTGTTCAGAGGGGGTTTGCTTTGCCTTCCTCTGAGGATGAAAGCATGTGACCTGTCCAAGGTCACCCAGTGGGTTTCTATGGCTGAGCAGGGATTCAAACCCTGATCTCTAGAGTTGTAGTACATCACTCAGACTACTATAATACTCTTGCTCTGAAACGTAACATCCTCTAGTGTAATCCTACAGTTTCTCTTAACTAGATTAGACCCAGTAAATAAACAGCACAGTAGGACACCTGTATCTGCTGGGGATTGGTCCTGGGTGGGCATGGATACCAATAATAGCTAACACAATTGAAAATAATGGGATTTGCAGTTTAAAATACCATAGAGTTGCTTTGGACAACCTAGAAAATGGCTAGAGAAGACACATTTTCTAGGAAGACTCTATGGTAGGTGTGCTGTTTTGTGTCCCGTGGATAATTGAATCAGTGGATATGGGCTCCTACTGTAGCTTGATATGTCAGCATTTATATAGGTTGTGTTGATTCAGTGGTTCTTCTCTACTTGGGCCTACTAATAGGGAACAAACATTTACCATCTTAAGTGTAGACAGTCCACCAAATATTCTATCAACAATTTTATCCCTCCACCTGTCAGGCTCATCCATGAAGTCTGGGTATTAAGTAGGCTCCATGGAGGATCCAGACATGAAGTTGGTAGAGGCTTCAGCCTGCTTCCCTTGTGTGGGCCTCTCAGCTCTTGATGTTAAATGGGCACAAAATTTTGGTTACATTGAATTAGAGAAATAGGGAAAATATGGCAAAAGGATCTAAAATTTGCACTATTTTTTTTTTAAAAAAAGGACTTTCATGGATCTAAAATGATCCAGCAGGGAACAAAAAGTGGTAAAATGTCCCTCCGCTCCCTAGCTGGTGTTTGGGAGCATTTTGGGTGGAAATTGAGATTTTTAAAAGTGAAAAAGGAAGAAGAGAAGGGAAGAAGAGAAAGAAAATAAAGGAAGGATTAAAGGGGGAATAAGAGTGGTGGAGAAGTAAGATGATAAGCAAGAGAGGGAGAACTGGTAATAGGAAGTAAAAAGGGAAAAAGTTGGGGAACTAAGCAACCATTTGGGAGAAAGCTGGGGGAAGTTAAAATTTAAATAAGAAAAAGGGGGAACCGTATCTGTGATTGATAAAAGTCATTGTGTAAATTATAATTCAGATTTGAAGTTGTAGTTACAATTGACATAGCCTATAAGTTATAAGTGATTAAGCTATAAATGATTGATTAAGAGCAATTAAGTCCTGAGTTTAGAATTGTGGAATTGATATATTAGACAATAAGATAGATTAACTGTTCTGAGATCTAGAAAACCTTTGAATATAGATATCTAATCATATTACTGACTGGATCTTCGGCATATTTCAGATTTACACAGTGATCATAAACAATTGATCTGATTGAATAGTTGCTTGTATATTTGCAGACTTCAGGTTGAATTTCTCATTTTATTTCCCTATTTCTCCTTTTTCATTAATCATATCATTAAGTGTGATTATTCACTTGGCTACAATGAGAGCAGTGATAAGTGAACAAACATATAACTGATAAGTGAACAAATACATAACTAATTGGAAACAGGAAATTAATTTTTGGTCTGTATTGCTTTACTTGATAATTAGAGACTCAGATTAGTATATAAACTATCAAACCAAACATAATACATAATACATATATATAGATATACAAAGCTCACTGAAACTGCAAAAAAAGAGGGGGAAAGAAGGAATAATAGAAAAGATGATGACAAAGAAAATACCAGGACAAACATCATCTCAAGTAATAAGAAAACCATCGTTAGAACTCAACCAACAAAGTCAAATGTTGATTATAGAAGAAATAAGGCTTTTGAGAGCCGAATTTAAAGAAATGAGATCTGAAGTAAAAGAGGACATGAAAGAAGAACTCGAAGGAATTAAAGAGTCTATAGATAAAGTCATTGAAGACTTTAAACAACTCAAGGAAAGAGTTACAGAGATAGAAGCAAAAATAGAATGAGTGGAAACTAAGACAGAGAACATAGAGGCAAAACCAGAGCAAGAACAGGATGAGAAAGCACTAGAGGAGCTAAAATGGAGAGAAAATTGTGTTAAAATCAGAGGACTTAAGGAGCAGAAAGATGAAGATCTGTATAAAATACTAATCCCCAAACTGGCTAAATTCATCAGTAAAACAAGGTCACAATTTGGTGGAGAGATTGATAAGATATACAGAATTTCATCCAAAATTGCCAAACAAAGAAGCATACCCAGAGACGTGGTAGTATACATTGTTCAGAAAAGAACAAGAGATTTAATACTTCAAAAGAATTTTGAACAGAAATTCAAATAGAAGGGAGCGAAATAATGATTTTCAAAGACATTCCCCTCAAGAATTTTAAGGAAAAGAAGAAATTACAATGAACTAACAACAGAATTATGCAATAATGGAATACATTACAAATGGGAAAAACTAGAAGGGATAACATTTAGATTCAGACAGAAGAACTACAAAATTATTACCATTCAAGAAATGCAAAGAAAGGAAAGACGTAGAAGATGAGAAAGAGAAAAAAGGAAATGGTTCAAATGAGGAGGAGAAAGGAGAGGAAAAAGCACTTGAAGAAGAGGAGGAGAAAGACGAGGAAGGGAAGACACTGGAAACATAATTTGACAGAAGAAGGAAGGATAAGAAGGAAAAGGGGAAAAATAATTAAAAAGCTACAATGAATTGGAAAATAACTTGGAATGTAAACGGATTGAATAAACCTGAGAAAATAAGGAAAATATTCCACTTTTTGGAAAAGAAAAAATTTGATATAATATGCTTCAAGAAACTCATATAAGACAAACAGACATACACCTACTCAAGAATAAGAAGCTAGGAAAAGAATTTGACCAAAGAGAAAAAGGCCAAAGAGAAAAAGAGAGTGGTGGTAATATATGCAAAACAGGAAATACAAGCAAAAGAACTATTTAAGGATCCAGATGGACACTTTATTTGGAATTGAAGGTATCATAACATGAAAGAAAACATTCATTGTAGGAATATATGCCCTGGTGGATAGAAAAAGTGAGTTTTACCAAAGACTTATGGAAAAAAATATTGGACTATGATTATGAAAATTTGTTGATCTGCGGAGACTGGAATGGAGTAATAGCTCCAGAAATTGATAAAAAATCACCAAAAGGAGTTTTATCTCAGGGACCGCCTTCTCCCATATAATCCTCCCCGCGCTCTCCGGTCCTCTGGGAGGAATCTGTTGCAGCCATAAAGACCTAGCCTGGCGACTACCTCCCAGAGGGCTTTCTCGGCTGTCGCCCCCAAATTGTGGAACAGCCTGCCCGACGAGATCCGCCTATTGACATCATTAGACAGCTTTAAAAAGGCTGTCAAGACGGTTCTCTTCGGGCAGGCTTTTCCGGAATAGCTAACCCCGGCCTTAGGAACCCCCTCTGGAGGTTGCTTTTGGACGTCCAAACAGATGCTGCCTGCTTAAAAGGTTTTTAACATATTGTATTATATATTGATTTTAACTTGTATTAATTTAATAATGTTTTAAGGGGAGGGAGGGATTTTGGGTTGTTTTATACTGTCTACCATTTTATCGTTGTAAGCCGCCCCGATTGCTTGCAGAGGGGTGGGATATAAATAAATTTTATTATTATTTTATTATTATTTATTTTTAAAAAATCAAGGGAAGCTTTGAAGTCATGGTAGAAAACTTATCATTGGTTGACACATGGAGATTTAAATATGAGGATGCTAGAGATTATACCTTCTTCTCCAAAAGACCTAATTCTTTCTCAAGGATTGACTTTTTTATGACCTCTAAAAACATGTTGTAAAGACATACATAAAGTAGGAATTCTACCAAGATTGTGGACAGACCATAATCCTGTGGTAATGGAAAGAAAAGGAAGGAAAAAAGAATATAATTGGAGATTAAATGATTGCCTACTGCAGAGAGAAGAAGCAATAACAAAAGCAAAGCAAACAATGGAATGGTATTTTGATGAAAATTTGGGAAAGGAATCAGATGTGATTACGGTATGGGAAGCATCTAAGGCAGTTATGCACGGCTTTTTTATCCAGCAAAATATTGAAATAAATAAAGAGAAAAATGAGAAAATTCAAAAAATTAAAGAAGATATTAGACAGAAAGAGAAACAATTACAACTTGACCCATCTAAAAAAGAGATTGTTACTGAAATCAAACATCTACACAAACAGCTATCAATGGATATAATGGAAGAAATGCAGAAATAAACTAAAATATATAAATCAATCACATTTTGAGCATGCAAATAAGCCAGGAAGATGGCTTGCATATAAACTTAGGAAACCAAGGAACAGAAACTATATTGAAAAAGTGAAAGAAGGGAATGAAATCATCTCTGACCAGGAAAAAATAGAAACATGCTTTAGAAAATTTTTTGCAACATTGTATAGGAAATGACATACCCAAAATGGAAATTTATAAACCATCTTAAGAAAGCAGAATTTACCTAAGTTCTCAAAAGAACAAGAACAAAGCCTAAACCAACCGATAACAGTTATGGAAATTATGGAAATCATAAGAAAATTAAAGACAGACAAAGCACCAGGTCCAGATGGGTTTACCCCAAAATATTATAAAGTTATGGAAGATCATTTACTATTACCATTGAAAAAAACATTAGATTCAATTAAGATAGGAAGTTATCCCAAAACATGAGAACAGGCTAACATCACACTGATTCACAAAGAAAATCATGACCCACAAGAACCAAGAAATTATCGACCAATATCCCTGCTCAATGTCACCTATAAAATATTTGCAAATATACTAGCTCATAGATTGAAGAAGGTTTTAGCTGAATGGATTGGTGAAGGAAAAAGAGGCTTCTTACCGGGGAGATACCTGTGAGATAATACAAGACATGTGTTGAATCTGATAGAATTAGCAGAGAACCATACAGATAAAAAATTAGCATTAATCTTCTTAGATATAGAGAAGGCCTTTGATAATGTAAACTGGTTAATATTACAGGAGATCCTCAAACAAATTAACGCTGGGCAAAAATTTACAAATTGGATTAAAGCGATCTATATTACTCAAACAGCAAATCTGATAGTCAACAGTGAGAAAACAAAGGAGTTACAAATCCGAAAAGGTACAAGACAGGGGTTCTCCCCTCTTATTTATATTAATTATGGAATTGTTAAATAAAAGAATGAAAGAAGATGAGAGTATTCAAGGCATCAAGAGTGGGAAGATG
The DNA here is from genome assembly GCA_030847615.1 of Gambelia wislizenii. Lineage (NCBI taxonomy): Eukaryota > Metazoa > Chordata > Lepidosauria > Squamata > Crotaphytidae > Gambelia > Gambelia wislizenii. The sequence goes on along the minus strand of JAUMIR010000015.1, from coordinate 7,149,601 downwards.
GAATAGAAATTAAGAATGTATGTGGATGATTTGGTCATTTCTTTAGGCGATCCAATAAATGGAATTATCACAATGAAGGTTTTGAAAGAATTTGAATTACTAACAGGATTAAAAGTAAATGATGAAACGACAGTAATAATCATTTAAAACATGATGATAAAAGAAAAAACAGAACTAGTACAAATTTCAGGTTGGAAAGTGGTAAAGAAAGCATGCTATTTGGGAACTGAAGTTACGAATAAAAATTCAGAATTATTCCAAAATAATTACAGGAAAACTTGGATAGAAATCAAGAAGGATTTGATGAATTGGCAACTCTTAAAACTTTCTTTTCTGGGCAGAATTGCTGTAATTAAAATGACAATATTACCAAAATTGATGTATCTGTTCCAGATGATTCCAATAATACATAATGAAAAAATATTCAAAGATTGGCAATCAGATATCTTGAAATATATATGGACAGGGAAAAAGCCCAGGGTCAAGATGAAAACTTTACAGGACGCCAAGAAAAGAGGAGGGTTAAACGTCCCAAATTTAAGAATTTACTATGAGGCATGTTGTCTTCTTTGGATCAAAGACTGGGCTATTTTAGAAGGCAAAAGATTACTAAAAATAGAAGGTGATAACAACCAATTTGGCTGGCATGCATAACTGTTTTATAACAAAGATAAAATCAATAAAGATTTCAACAACCATTTTATTAGAAAATTTTTATTAAAAGTATGGGAAAATACAAAAACAGATTATGCCCAAAAACACCGCTATGGGCTTCACCACATGAAGTATTATACAGCAGAGAAGGCTTATCATCAGGTGAATGGATTTCATACAAAGATATTCTATGGGTGGAAGGAAAGAACTGTAGGATTAACATTCAAGAAGAATTGGAGAAAGAAAATATTACATGTCACTAGTACCTGCATAGATAGCTAAAAGAGAGATACAGGATGGATACAAAGTTAGAAGCAATTGAAATGGAGAAGTCTGGGAAAAAATAACTCGAGTTGGAAATAAAAGCATGATCTCTAGACTTTACAAGTTACTATTGAAATGGGATACTGAGGAAGAAATAATTAAACAAAGCATGATAAATTAGGCACAAAACATCATGCATTCAATAGAACTAAATCAGTGGGAATAAATGTGGACAAAAGGAATGAAGTATACCCTGTCACAAAATATCAGGGAGAATGTATACAAAATATATTTTAGGTGGCATCTATCACAGGGTAAACTAGCAAAAAATGTATTAAAATGTGAAACCAAACTGTTGGAAATGTGAGAACAAAAATCGAAAATTTTTTCACCTCTAGTTGAGCTGTGAAGAGATGAAGAAATACTGGAAAAGAATACTGAGGAAAACACAAGAAATTTTAGGGATAACGCTTCCTTTAAATCCAGAAATATTCCTATTGGGAATGAGGGAAGAAGACTTAGAAAGACAACATGGGAAAATGATTTTCCACTTGACAGCAGCTGCTAGAATAATCTATGCCAGCAAATGGAAACAGAAAGAATTACCAACAATGGACCAATGGCTGGAGAAGCTGTTCGAAATGGTAGAAATGGACAAACTCTCAATGATACCCAAGGGAAAAAAAATAGAAAAATTCATGTCGGATTGGAGAATGCTCTCAGAATATATGAAAGCTAGATTGAACCATTCTACAATTCAATGAGGAATCAGATACAAAGGGGAAAAACAAGGAAGAAGGTAAGTGAGCAGAAAAATATTAAATACAAAGAAAACTTTCTTAAGACTCCCACCGAACTAATAAAGGTAGAGAAAGGAAGGGGGAAAAAACACTAAGTATACCCCGATGAAACAAAGTAACAGATAGTTTAGGGGCATGGAATATTAAAATACATAAGCTTAACATTTAATATATAAACCCAAACTAATAAGAACAGGATGAAACAAAATACGGAGAAAGAAAGGAGAAAAGATAAAGAGAAAAGCATACAAAATAAGTAATTGAAATGAACAATAATAATGAATGATGATAAAGGAGAAATAAATTGGACAAATACAATCATGCAAATAACAATATTGGATGTGCAAATATAAAGGCATAAAATGTGGGAAAGTGGGATAGGAAGTTTAGATTGGATGAAGAGCGGGAAAGATGGATGGGTAAAAAGATAGAACGAATGAAAGAATGAATGTTTTTTAGTTAAATGGGAATATAGATATATAAACATGTATAAGTGTAGATAACTAAATGTAGACATGTAGGTATGAATGTGAAAATAGAACATATACAGCACATATATATACTGTAGACTACATGGATATGTGGGACATCTAATTAGGACAAAGAGGGGAAAATCAATATATGTGGTATATAGGCATGTCTGTCAGGCTCATCCCTGAATTCTGGGTCTTGCAGTGGAATTCATGGAAGACCCTGCCATATACCTGGTTCAGGCCTGGTTCTTTCTCAGGCCTGGAATGTCTTGGCGTGAGGCCAGCCTGCCTGGTAGGCATGGGAACGCCAGCTCAAGGCCTTGAGGCCAGGTGCAGACATCTCCAGACATCTTCTTCCCCCTGTGTCCCTCCCTCTTTTGCATTTCTCACACTGGATGCTTTATCTACAGTCCTGCCTGTCTGTAATTCAGTTTCAGCTTTGCCAATGTTCCTGACACATGATTCCATGTCAATAAAGAAATTTATTGATTGCATGCGAGTGTGTGTTCTCTGTACATCACAGAAAGCCGAAACTCTTCAATTCCTTCTTTACAACCTACTACTGGAGTGGTTCTACCTGCTATGTCTGACGACACGGAGACTGGAACTCAGCCGGATAAAGATGTGGTTGCCGGCGGCGACCAGGAAGCCGGGGCCTCTGGGCTGGAGGCCAGCGCAGCGGGATGTGTTGCTGCAGCTTCTGATGAAGACAGGAGCAGGGACCGCCGAAGGGCTAGGAGAGTTATTTTCCCCTCCGACCCCATGGAGCTGGGAGCCAAGCAGGCTCAGGGGAGGGGCAGCATGCCACACTTCGGCATTCCAGTCCGAAAAGTCCTGGCTCCCCACTGGCCTTGGCTGGGTGACAACAGCTGGGAGGAATGTCGGTCCCGCTGGTGGGACAGGCCCCAGGGCGAGGGGGCTCGTGAACCAGGAGTACAGTTTTCCTTGGCAGAAGTAGGGGTAGAGGTCCTGCAGTTGAAGCAGCAGATGGGGGAGATGCAGGCGGGCCTCCTGGAACTCCTACGAAGGATACCACCAGCTCCTCCCGCCCCTGGAGGGGCCCAGCCACCCCAAGCCCAACCAGCGGCCACCCCAGCACCGCCTCTGGAGGTCCCTGGCCTGCCAGCTCCTGGACCAGCTCCTCCTGGTGGGGCTGGACCAGTAGAGCCGCGGGAAAGACCCCGAGGCCTGAAGCACCGAAATCTGAAGGCGACCTTCAATGGAGATGCAGCGAAGTTTCCATACTTCTTGACCCAAGTGGTGAGTTTCATGACCAAGTGGGAAGGGGAGTTTCAGACGGATGCTGATAAAGTGCAGTATGTGTCCAATCAACGAGAGGGAGAGGTGGCACAGTGGTTGGTGGGGCTCTATGATATGGGAGCACCCAAAGTGGGGAAATTCCAATAGTTCTTGCTAGCTCTTAGAGCCCAATTTGAAGACTCTTTCGGAGTGAGAAGAGCCCCGGCGGAGCTCAGACAACTAAAGCAAGGCACTAAGACAGGGGGAGAGTATGCTGCTGAGTTCCGCCGCCTGGCCAGCCAAGTGCCTGAGTGGCTGGAGGATGTCAAGGTGCAGTTTTTCCAAGAAGGGCTGAATGCTGACATCCTAGAGTGGGCAATGTTCCAGGGGAACCCCGAAACACTCCTAGGGTGGGTGCGGCTTGCCGGGGAAGTGGAGATGCTGAGATGGTGCGTCAAGATGGTACGCAGTCTGCAACGGGCAGAGGGGAAGGCCACCGGGTTCGCCGGGAAGAAGGGCAAGTCGGCCCGCTCGGGTGGAGCCACGGCCAGAGAGTCTGAACGGGAGCACAGGATGAGAAAAGGGCTGTTCCTGAAGTGTGGGAAAAGTGGCCATCGCATAGCTGAGTGCCCAGACAGGAGCCCCCGGGAGCCAGCGGCAGCTGACAAACCCCAGCAGAGGGAAGGGAGATCAGCGGAGCCTAAGACCCCATTCATGCCCAAGCCGAAAGCAGCAGCCCGGGCCTTGGTGACAGGCCATGCAGCCGGGGAGTCTTCGGATGACCTGGATGACAGTGGATCCTTTTCTTCCGATGCTGAACCGGCGGGAAACGGATCCAGCCCGCCCTATTAAGCGCCTGAGGGTGGGCTAACCCCGAAGGGCGCCCAGACGCTGTGGTGAGTGGAGTAAAACAACCTTTTTTTATTAAAGCCAGAGTAGGACCCGAAGGGGAGGGCCCCACCCGAAAAGTAATGATAATGATTGACTCGGGGTGCACCCAAGTTCTAATGCACCCCTTCTCTAGTCAGTGAACTGGACGTTAGTACTATTAAGTTGGGAAAGCCAGTGTGGCTGTCCCAGATGGATGGTGGGATGATTAAGGGGGGCTCAGCCAGGCGAATCACTGGCCCTGTCCACATGAGAATGGGGAACCACCAAGAGGAACTCCAATTTGTAGTTGCCCCAGGACTAGTTCCCACTGCGGTGGTGGGCTTAAACTGGCTAAAGTTTCACAACCCCTCCATTGACTGGGTGAAAGAGACATTGACTTTTGCAGACCCAGCGTGTGTGCAGGAGCACCGGGTGGGGAACGCGTCTTCTAGGGAAGGGGTCCCTCTAGTGGTTGATTCGGGGAATTACACAACTGCTTTGGTTAAAGGAGAACTGAAAGGCCTGCCAGTAGAATACAAGGAGTGGTAATATGTTTTTGAGGAGAGGGAGTGCAACATTTTGCCTCCCCACAGGCCCTTTGACTGTGCCATCGAGATACTGTCCGAGACTAAGCTACCCAAACCCAGGATTTATTCCATGACGCCTGCTGAAATGGAGGCACTACGAGAGTTTATTGACAAGAACTTGGCGCGGGGGTTCATTAGGCCCTCAACCTCACCGGTGGGTGCCCCTGTGATGTTCAGGCGCAAGTCAGATGGGGTTCTTCGTTTAATTCAGGACTACTGAGAGATTAACGCGATTAGTGTCTCCAACCAATACCCCCTGCCCCTCATGAAGGACATATTAGCCCATTTGTCCAAAGGAAAGATTTTTACTAAGTTGGATCTACAGGAGGTTTATTATAGAGTGCGAATCAGGGAAGGGAACGAATGGAAGACTGCTTTCAACTGCCCACTGGGGGCTTTCGAGTTCAAGGTCATGTCTTTTGGATTAAAAGGGGCCCCAGGGGTATTTCAGAACATTATTAATGATGTTTTGAGAGACTTACTGTACAAAGGGGTGTTGGTGTACCTAGACGATGTGTTGATTTACTCTGCGGACCACATGTCCCATGTGAAATTGGTGAAAAAAGTGCTTGCAAGGTTGGGTGAAAACCATTTGTATGCCAAAATGTCAAAGTGTGAGTTCCACCAAAACCGTTTGGACTATTTGGGCTACCGTATCTCAGACAAGGGCATAGAAATGGACCCAGAAATAGTCAAAGGGGTGTTGGCACGGGAAGCCCCTAGAACTAGGAAGCAACTGCAAAGCTTCCTGGGGTTTGCTAATTTTTACCGGTCCTTCATCCCTGACTTTGCGATGGTAGCCCTTCCTCTGACTGATTTGTTGAAAACCAAAGATGTGGTAAATAAGGGAAAGGGAGCTGGTATGAGGGAAACCCCCCCCCAAAAGAAATAATGTGGACGGATCAGTGCCAATGGGCCTTTGAGAAGTTGAAATCTTTGTTCACATCAGAACCTATTCTCAAACACCCCGACCCCTCCTAACCCATTGTAGTCCATGTTGATGCATCTGATGTTGCTATGGGCGGGGTGCTATTGCAAAGTGGGGAGGAGGGAGAGCTCAGACCTTGTGCCTACCTGTCTAAGAAATTTAATGAAACTGAGCGGAATTGGCCTGTGTGGGAAAAGGAGGGGGGGCAATCACACTGGCCTTAGAAACATGGTGCCACCTGCTGGAGGGATCTCCCAAGGCTTTCGAAGTTTGGACAGACCACAAGAATTTGGAAGTGTTGGCCACCCCTAGAAGGTTGAGTCCTAAGCAGGTCAGGTGGGCCAGTTCCTTTTACCGGTTCAACTTCACCCTGAAATTTATCCTGGGAAAAAAGAATTTCCTGGCTGATGCTTTGTCCAGGCTGCCTCAACATGAGAGTAAGAGGAAAGAGGTCATTGATACAGTTTTATCACCCTCCCACTTGGGGCTGGCTGTTCTCATGCGTGGTAAAACCAAACAGCAAGATTCACATGCCAGCCCCTCAGTGGGGCTAATGTTTGAGTCCTCGGCAGCCAAGGATGATGCTCCCCCACCAGAGGCTAAGCCCATTGATACCCCGCCCGTGCCTGAGCCCTCACGACAGTCCCACCTTCCATGGGATGATGGAGGCGGATGGCAGTCCCAAATTGCATCGGCCCTGCCCAAGGACCCTTGGTTTTTGGCCTACCCCAGGGAGGTCACAATGCGGGATGGTCTTGCCTGGAGGGGGGACCAACTGTATGTCCCAGAGGCCCTGAGAGCAATCATCCTCAGGCAATGCCATGATGTCAAAAGTGCTGGAAATTTTGGGTATCTCAAAACACATTTGGCCCGCAGGCAGTTCTGGTGGCCAAAAATAAGGAAGGAGGTGGAGGAGTATGTGAAGGGGTATTCTACGTGTGCTATGGCAAAGGGAGGGTCAGGGAAGTCCAAAGGCCTGCTCCAACCTTTGCCTACCCCAACCAAACCTTGTGAAGTCATCAGTATGGACTTTATAGTAGAGTTACCTGAAAGTAAGAAAAATACTGTTATATGGGTTGTTACTGATCTGTTCTCTAAACAAGCACATTTTGTCACCTGTAGGAAGCTTCCAACGGCTTCCCAACTGGCCAGGTTGTTCATTCAACACATCTACCATCTCCATGGTGTCCCTGCTAAGATGGTGTCTGACGGGGGGGGGGGGCAATTTACTTCCCAATTTTGGAAGGCGTTCACAAAACTTCTGGGGGTGGAGCTAGGGCTCAGCAGTTCCCATCATCCCCAGACGGATGGACAGACTGAACATTTTAATCAGATTCTTGAACAATACCTGAGGTGTTATGTAAATTTCCAACAAACTGACTGGGTGGACCTCTTGCCGTTTGCCAAGGTAGCCTATAATAATGCCACCCACCAAAGCACTGGCCTTTCTCCCTTTAAGATTGTCTCTGGACAGGATTTCGGTCCCTTGTCTCTGAAGGAAGGGACTCCCACAGACCCGGTCTCAGTGACCCAGTGGAGTCAAAAAGTCAGAGACGCCTGGCCTCAGGAAATCTCTGCCTTGGACTTTGCCAAAGCGCATTACAAGCACCATACTGACCAACGGAGGGATCCCACCCCGGACTACGCCGTGGGGGACCTGGTGTATTTATCCACTAAGTTCCTTAAGAGTCCCCAACCCTCCAAGAAGTTGGGGGCTAAATTCATAGGGCTCTTTTCTATTACTAGAGTGATAAATCCTGTGGCATTTGAACTGGCTTTGCCTAAGCTATATCATCATGTGCACCCTGTGTTTCATTCCAGCTTGCTCAAACCGGCGTGCCCTCCAGACCAGCACCATCCGGCCACGGGACCTCCACCCCAACCTATTCTGGTCGACCACGATCAACATTTTGAGATCTCCGAGGTGTTGGACTCAAGGGTTCATAGGGGAGGGATACAATATTTGGTTAAGTGGAAACATTTGCCCCTTGGTCATGCTGAATGGGTTAATTCTGACCATGTTAATGCTAAACGCTTATTGCGAAAGTTCCATGCCCGCTTTCCTGATAAGCCTGGTTAGGGGGGTGGTTTGTCTTCGGGGGATGGTATGTCAGGCTCATCCCTGAATTCTGGGTCTTGCAGTGGAATTCATGGAGGACCCTGCCATATAGCTGGTTCAGGCCTGGTTCTTTCTCAGGCCTGGAATGTCTTGGCGTGAGGCCAGCCTGCCTGGTAGGCATGGGAACGCCAGCTCAAGGCCTTGAGGCCAGGTGCAGACATCTCCAGACATCTTCTTCCCCCCGTGTCCCTCCCTCTTTTGCATTTCTCACACTGGATGCTTTATCTACAGTCCTGCCTGTCTGTAATTCAGTTTCGGCTTTGCCAATGTTCCTGACACACGATTCCATGTCAATAAAGAAATTTATTGATTGCATGCGAGCGTGTGTTCTCTGTACATCACAATGTCCAAGTAACTACACGATAATGCATGTTATCCATATTCTTATGTTACAAGATATACAGTATATGTATGATTGATGAAACAAGGCTAATAGTGCTCAAAGCAGTGTTTAATATATATAATATACATAAACACCTGCTTTAGGGAAAAAAGAATGATACAAAGAGAATGACATTACACGTTGATGTTTGCTATGATGTTATTATTAATGAATGTTATATATTGAAATTTGCTATGAATAAAAACAATTTATAAGGAAAAAAAGTATGCAAGAAATCAAGTTTTACAACTGCATTATGCTTCAAAAAGTTCTGAAAGATATCCCAATGAGAATTCTACTTAAAAGTGAAGAACTATGCCTTCCTAAGAGAGAAATGAAAGCAGCGAGGGATTCCCTTCCATTGGAAGAGACTGGAAGGAATATATTTGAGATTTAAACAAAGAAGTTTAAATATTGTAAAATGTGGGCTAGACAAGTTAACTGTTCAATGGATTTGTAATTGGTTGACCGGCCGAACCCAAAGGGTGCTCAGCAGTGGCTCCTCTTCGTCTTGGAAAGATGTGACCAGTGGGGAGTCACAAGGTTCTGTCCTGGGCCCAGTGCTATCAACATCTTTATCAATGACTTAGATGAGGGAATTAGGGCCATACTCATCAAATTTGCAGATGACACCGAATTAGGAGGCGGAGCTAATACCCTAGAGGACAGGATCAAAATTCAGAATGACCTGGATAGCCTGGAGAGCTGGGCCAAAGCTAACAAAATGAAATTCAATACGGAGAAATGTAAGGTACTGCACTTAGGGTGGAAAAATGAAATGCATAGATATAGGATGGGGGACACCTGGCTGAATGAGACTACATGAGAAAGGGATCTAGGAGTCCTAGTAGACCACAAGTTGAACATGAGTCAACAGTGTGATGCGGCAGCTAAAAAGGCCAATGCGATTTTGGGCTGCATCAATAGAAGTATTGTGTCTAGATCAAGGGAAGTAATAGTGCCACTCTATTCTACCTTGGTCAGACCTCACCTGGAATACTGTGTCCAGTGCTGGGCACCACAATTCAAAAAGGATATGGACAAATTGGAGCGTGTCCAAAGAAGGGCGAGTAAAATGGTGAATGGTCTGGAAACGATGCCTTATGAGGAGAGACTTAGGGAGCTGGGTATGTTTAGCCTGGAAAAAGACGGTTAAGAGGCGATATGTTTAAATATTTGAAGGGGTGTCATGTTGAGGATGGAGCAGGCTTGTTTTCTGCTGCTCCAGGGACTGGAACATGGAGCAATGGATGCAAGCTCCAGGAACAGAGATTCCTCCTCAACATTAGGAGGAACATTTTGACAGTAAGAGCTGTTAGGCAGTGGAACACACTTCCTCAGAGTGTGGTGGGGTCTCCTTCCTTGGAGATCTTTAAACAGAGGCTGGGTGGCCATCAGCAATTCTATGATTCTATGATTCTATAAGATATTACAATATATGATTATAGTGGCAAGAGTGATATATCCCCAAATGTGCAAAAATGCTGACGTCCTGATGATAGAAAGTGTTTGATCTAGCAGAAATTGACAAATTAACCATTTTGTTATGGGACAAGTCAGTAGACAAAATTTGGAAGAGTGGGAGCCTTTTCTGAAGTTCTTATGTGAGTGAGTTGGAAATATAACACTAATAGGCTTTGAGAACTAATTGTTCTCATCTTTTAAACTATAAGTAGAAGTATATAATATTCTGCATTAGATGGAAGAAATATTTACTATTACATCTAAGCTAACGTTTCGAAAATGGGAAATCAATTTTTAATCATTTGTGAATGTGTGTGTGTTTTTCAACCCCTCCCTGCACAGTGCAGTGTTGCGTGGGGGAGATGCTCTGATGACCTCCCAGGAATAGAGGCCATAATAGAATACATCTAGGCATAGAATCATAGAATCATAGAATTGTAGAGTTGGAAGAGACCACGAGGCCCATCCAGTCCAACCCCCTGCCATGCAGGAAATCACGATCAAATCATCCCCGACAGATGGCCATCCAGCCTCTGTTTAATGACCTCCAAGGAAGGAGGTCTTCCTTGTCAAAAAGTTCCTCCTACTGTTGAGGTGGAATCTCTGTTCCTGGGGCTTGCACCCATTGCTCCGTGTTCCAGTCTCTGGAGCAGCAGAAAACAAGCCTGCTCCATCCTCAGCGTGACATCCCTTCAAATACTTAAACAGGGCTATCATATCGCCTCTTAACTGTCTTTTTTCCAGGCTAAACATACCCAGCTCCCTAAATCTCTCCTCATAAGGCATCGTTTCCAGATCTTTCACCATTTTAGTCACCCTTCTCTGGACTCGCTCCAATTTGTCCATATCCTTTTTGAATTGTGGTGCCCAGAACTGGACACAGTATTCTTGGTGAGGTCTGACCAAGGCAGAATAGAGCGGCACTATTACTTCCCTTGATCTGGACACTATACGTCTATTGATGCAGCCAAAAATCACATTGGCCTTTTTAGCTGCCGCATCACACTGTTGACTCATGTTCAACTTGTGGTCTACTAGGACTCCTAGATCCCTTTCTCATGTAGTCTCATTCAGCCAGGTCTCCCCCATCCTATATCTATGCATTTCATTTTTTCGCCCTAAGTGCAGTACCTTACATTTCTCCGTATTGAATTTCATTTTGTTAGCTTTGGCCCAGCTCTCCAGTTTATCCAGATCATTTTGAATTTTGATCCTGTTCTCCAGGGTATTAGCTACTCCTCCTAATTTGGTGTCATCTGCAAATTTGATAAGTATGCCCCTAATTCCCTCATCCAAGTCATTGATAAAGATGTTGAATAGCACTGGGCCCAGGACAGAACCCTGTGGCACCCCACTGGTCACATCTTTCCAAGAAGAAGTGGAGCCATTTATGAGCATGATGAGCTATGACGTGAGGGATCAAGGGCAAAGAGTAGGTTATTTAATACCACACCACCTCTTGCCTCTCCTTCTTTCTGCTGGATATTGAAGCTTGAGAGACAATTGGCATATGAGACTTGACAGCAACAGTCTACAAACAAGGTTTCTTTAAATTGTCATTGTATGTCTCTTTCCGTGTGAAGGTATGTGTGTGTTTTCAGTATTGACCTTCTTCTCCTCCAGAAATAGTCTGATCTTTCTTGGTTATTTTCTGTGGTCCACCTCATTCTTGTGTCAAGATAGCCCTGTATAGCTCCAGTTGCTGTTCAGTGTGTGCTGGCAACATGTATTGTTTTTCTCAGACCTATAGAACTAATCCACCAGCCTCCACCTATTTTTGCTATACTCTCCAGACCAATCCTTTTTTGAAGCAGAAAATCAACAGGAAGTTACTTCCTCTTATTTACTATTGTTTTAAAAAGGCCTTTGTCCCCTGGAAGGCCCAAAAATTGGTGAAAAATGCCCCATTGTCATGGTGTACTGAGTTCTAACAGTTCAGAAATCCAGGCTTTCAGTATTAACATAGAAAAGCTTTGTCTGTCTAGGCAGGATGTGCCTCCCTTCACCTACTCCCAAATAATGACAAACACCAGACATGTTATAGAAAGAACTAGCTATACCAGGTGTAACATACACCATCCCCCCTGCATGCTACACCTCCGGTACACATGCCACACCCCTGTGCCAGAAAGGCACACCAACCCTTCGTGCCCCGCACCTGCACTGCATCCTGTGCCTTGCTTGCCTGCCAATCCCTCACTCTCCTCTTACGACCATTAGTGTCCAGATGAAAACCAGAGAGGGGATTCCATGACCATGTGCCCCAAGATGGCCTTATTCCCCGGGGCCTCCAAGACCTTAACCTTAACCTTGATGATGAACTTGACGGAGGCCTCATTACCGCCCCCAAAGTTGTGACACTGAATAAAATACATGTATAAATCATAAACAAATAGTGTAAAACATAAAAGAGGGTGGGTGGGTAGGTTGGCTCCTGAAGAGCCACTTATCCTTCTGGTGTGGCAATCAGGAATATATACCCAACTGCCGGACCAGAGGGAAAACTTGCTTCAAGAGTAGTACAGTCCTGCCTCCCAGCCAGTCAGCCTGCTGGGCCAGCAGGCTGCCTCTGATTGGCTGGGAAGCCATTTGAACTGACCAACTAGGGCAAATTCACCTTGTTTGGTCATTCCTTCTTGCCCTCAAAGCAGGCTGGGAAGGAGATGTTGAGCATGGCTTAACATGGGAGGGGGTGAAGACTGTGGGGGCTCCTGACTGGGACCCACAAATGTGCCACTGGAGGTGTGGTGAGTTTGGCAGCTTTATTATTAAAGAAGCTGCAGCAAATATCATCCACCGACTTGCATTGTCAGGACTGGCCAGGCCTGCTTTGTACAATACATTTAAGTTGTAGAAAGTTCAAACTTTTTGGTAGCCTACAATCTAATTTATTTACTAACCAAAACATTCTACTTTCTCAGGCTAACTTACTTTCATTTCTACCCACTGTTCTCCCACCACACTGACCTTGAACATTGGAGTGCTAGATAATCAAGTAGGAATGCAATAACAAGCAGGCTGGATATATGTTCTCCAAGATAAACTATACTACTATGCATCCCATCTCTGTACTACAGCATTCAATCTCATGGCAGCCAAGCTGGTTGTACCAGCACCTGACACCCTCATGTCCTCTAAGAAGGAATTCGGGACAAACCTTTTGTGTCTGAGAGAGAGCAGATGCAGTGGAGGAAGCAGCCCTCCAAGTTCTTGTGGGCTGATAATGCAACCCCCTAGCTTTCTGCATTGCCCACCACTGCCTTAATAGCAAAAGTGCACTTGGTAGAAGGAGTAGACACATGTAATAAAAACAAAATTCTGGTATACATTTTGAGGGATGGTGAATACCTTGAGATTGTTGGGTTTCAGACAAATCACACATTTTTGAACTAGATTTCATCCAAAGAATCTAAGAAGAAATCAAGAATACACTGTGGCCTTCATCCTGTTGGTTAGTTCCACCTAGAACAGATCCACTGAATTGCTGAATGATGAGTCAATAGGTAGGTAACCCCCTGCTGCCAATTGATGGAATGAATCTAGTTAGGAGTAATAATAGGATTTTGGTGTGTGTGCCAGTGGGAACAGGTGGGAGATGTGCTTCCATATATCCATAACTGGAACTAAATGGAAGGGTTATTTTCATTTCACAATCTTGATGTTACTTCAAAGGAATGAGGAGTGACATGGTAATAACTGTACCAAATAATGATAGGAAAAATGACAGGAATGGATAGATAGAAATTAGGACCTACTGACGTTTTATGGTGATCACAATGGAGAGTTAAAGCCATGGCAAGAAATTCTAATGGAAACACTGCTGTTTTTGCTTGGCTAAATAATTGGTAGCTCATCAATGGCAGGTGCTGTTTACATGATGAAAATGTAGTGGGATGAATTCATGTCGACCCCTGGTTGTTTACACATACATCATGACGGTCCTGAGATTTTTGGAAGGGGGGCCACCTTTTATCCCTTAAGCAGCGGGACTTTCCGTCCCACGGTTTGTAGCGATTTTTTTAAAAAGTCAAGGGAGGATTTGGAAAATCGGAAATGTAAACAGCCCAGGACAAGATATCTTGGTACTAGGTGATGACCGGAAATGGTGACCAGGGGCGGGATCAGGGACCAGAGAAGGAGAAAGAGGGGTCAGTCACTAGTTTAATAGATTCAATAGATTCAGCTTCACCAGCTGAAAACAAAAGCTTCCCTTCCTGCTGCACGTAGGTTTGTGTGTATGTCTGTACACTAAGTCACCCTGTTTTACACTGCAAACCCTTCAGCTTTAACCTGTCCCTCCCCTGCATGGTGGGTTTAAATTTTAAAGAGACAGCAAGGGTCTGGTCACATGGATCGCTCATTCATCCTCTCATTACCTTACTTTCCATGGTGAATTTAAAACTTAAAGATACAGCAAGGGTCTGGTTGCAGGGATTGCTCTTTTGCTTGCTTTCCATGGTGGATTTAAAATTTAAAGAGACAGCAAGGGTCTGGTTGCACGGATTGCTCATTCATCCCCTCATCCCCAATGCAACATTCATTCAAACCCTCATCCCCAATGCAACAGCTTGAACAAACATTTGTATCAGCCAATAGCATTGCTCGTGTCAGGAAATTCTGAAGGAAGTACGTCATGGAGGCTGTGAAAAAATGAGTAATCGCATCCTTCATTGACAGCTAAAAAAATTCCCAGGACCGTAAACGTGTGTAAACAAACAAACAAACAAAAAATGGTATAGTATATAGTGGGGGAAAATGCATATCTTGGGACGTGATGCCATGTAAACAATGATCCCGGGATCTCCCGTGATATCCAGTTCAGAGACAAAAATCATGTAAACAGCGAGGGACGAATACAGGATCAAGAAGTCCCAGGATGCCCAGCGACAATAACTAGCACCTAACAGGCTCCACAGGCTCCCCAATGCCCTAGAGGATATTTGAGAAACAATACAAGCAGCTGAGCTGACGCTGACTTTTCTTGATTGTGAATTGCTCTCAATTCTATCCTGCTGCTTGAAGCTTCCGGTAGGTTGGAGATGACTTACAGGTACATTCCTGTTGCCTTCAGTTGTTTGATTGAGAGACAGAAAGAGAGTCAAGAAATGGTTTCTTTTTCAAAATTCAAAGAGAATATTTCTTTTTAGAGGTTCATTGTGCCAGCCAACCATACCCTTTTCCAGCATACTCAATTTCATTTCTCTTCCTCCTTGTTTCTACTTCCTCACAGACACATTCTGCATTCTACAGATGGTGAATATTTCAGTTATTTTGGTGGGAGGTGGAGGAGTAGAGGAGTTAAATAATTGCAAAGTAAAGCAATTCTTCAGTTCTTGGGATTTTCCCAAGTATCCCCCTCCCTTTTTTTTCTCAGCGGCTACAATCCTGTTGTCATTCAGCACCCAAGTGAATGAAATTGGAGATTTGTTAACCCATTTTTAATTCCAAACTTCCCTTCCCTGGGATACTACACAAATTTTCAATTGAATCCCATTGTTAGACCTAACTAAAGTAGACCTACTTATAAATGCCAGGGTGAACGTTCAGATCTGCAGGGGAGGGCTTTCTCTCAATCCCTCACAGATGCAGCTAATGGGGATGCGGGAGAGAGCCTTCCCCATGGCTGATTCCAGACTGAGCCCCCTCCCTGCTCTCTTTCCACTGGCAGGCAAAGAGGTTTTTATTTGGGCAGGCTTTAGAATCCTACATTTTGAATTTCATTTATAGAACTGCAGTCTGTGTGTAGCCCTGGTGGCGCAGTGGTTAAATGCCAGTACTGCAAGCCACCACGTTGCAAGTTCGATTCCAGCCAGCTCCAAGGTTCACTCAGCCTTCCATCCTTTCATAGGTCGGTAAATTGAGTACCCAGCTTGTGGGGGTAATTAGCTAACACACATTGGAAACTGTTTAATGCAGTGTAGATGTGTAAATAGCTATTGCTTAAAACAATTTGTAAGCCGCTCTGATAGCCTTGTGGCTGAAGAGCGGGGTATAAATAAAAAAATAAATTAAAAAAAATAGTTGGTGTGCTGTTTTAAACTTTTGATCTTTCATTGAAATTATGTTTTAAATATGTTTTAAGTTTTTTTAACTGTCTTTAAGCATGTTTTTAATAATAGTGATATTTAATTCCTTTTTAACTTTTTTAAATTAATATTTTAGCAGCATCTTTGTAATTATTGTAAGCTGCCTTGAATCTTATTTTGGGAGAAAGGTGGGGTGTAAATGCATACATTAAAAAATCTGACCTCTGGAATGAGTTCCAAGTCATTATTGCTTTAATGGGTTTACAGTTGGCCCTTTCAGTCATTTCTGCATCCACAGATTCAACCAACCATCTCTGCAAAATATTCAGTAAAAAAAAAAATCAAAAAGCAAACTTTGTTGTTTGCCATTTTGTATAAGTGGTGCCATTTTAGTATGCCATTGTATATATAGGGATGAGCATTCATGGAGTTTGGTGTGATGAACCAGGTCATGCACACGCATTAACTCAACACGCATGTAAGGTTAACATGGTTTATTGAACAAGGATATGCATACGGTATCACCTCAAAGCCAGTTCTGGCCAGCCTGGTACTCAACAATAGATAAAAGCAACAGCTTAGGTTTTGATATTCCCCAGCCCCTGGGAAAAGCTAGTAGGAGGAAAAGGGAAGGAGCGCCAGCCCAGGTGGTTGTCCTTGAAGCTGAGCAGAAGATTCTCTTTCCCAGCCTTTAAGGCAGGCTGGCTGGAATCCAATACTGATGGGCCTGTAGGGGGGGGGAGTTCCAGAGCTCCAGAGGAAACCAAACTCATGTCAAGGCCTACCCAGGATTCCAGAAGATTTGACTCTAAAACCTAGAATCCAGGGGAGGGCATGACATTCAATATCCATGATATGTTGGGGGGGGGCTGGAAGAAAACCCCAGTGGATACTGAGGGGCCACTGTACTTTCACTGGAATAAAAGTATGATTAAATCTGAGAGAGTACATCTCCCCACATGAGTCTGCCTGGGCCCCTGAGATCTACAGGACAGGCCCTTCTGTCAGTCTCACCACCTTTATAGGTGGGAACAGCAGAGAAGTCCTGCTCAGTGGCTGCCCATAGACTTCAGAACACCTTCCCTATGGAGCCTGCAAAATCACCCTTCCTTGTTGTGCTTCCACTGGCAGACAAAGACTTTGTTTTATTCCACCAGGCTTTTAGAATAAGAAAAAGGCTTTTCATAGAATCACAGAATCCTAAAGTTGGAGGAGACCATAAGGACTATCTAGTCCAGCCTCTTACCAGGCAGGAATACACAATCAAAGCACTCCTGACAGACAGCCGTACAGCCTCTGTTTAAAAACCTTCAAAGAAGGAGACTTCACCACACTCTGAGGCAGTACATTCCACTACCAAATAACTCTTACCATCAGGAGGTTCTTGCTAATGTTTAGGTGGAATCTCCTGTAGTTTTAACCCATTGCTCCATGCTCTAGAGCAGCAGATAACAAGCTTGCTCCATCCTCAATGTGACACCCCTTCAAATGCTTAAGCATGGCTATCATGTCCCCTCTCAACCTTCTCTTTTCCAGGCTAAACATACCCAGCTCCCTAAGCCACTCCTCATAGAGCATTTCTTCCAGAACTCGCACCATTTTGGTCGCTCTCTTCTGGACACATTCCAGCTTCTCAATATCCTTCCTGGATTGTGGTGCCCAGAACTGGACATAGTAGTCCAGGTGAGGTCTGACCAAAGTAGAATAGAGTGGCACCATTACTTCCCTTGATCTAGACACTATCTTCCTATTGATGCAGCCTAGAATCACATTGACTTTTTTAGCTGCTGCATCACACTGCTGACTCATGTTCAGCTTGTGGTCCACTAAGACTCCTAGATCCCTTCCTCATGTACTGCCACCAACCCAGGTGTCACTCATTCTATATCTGGGCATTTGATTTTTACTGCCAAGAGTAAAGTTAATTTATCTCTGTTGAAATTAATTCTGTTAATTTTCGTCCAGCTTTCTAACCTGTTAAGGTCATTTTGAATTCTAATCATGTCCTCTGAAGTATTACCAACCCCTCCTAATTTGGTGTCATCTGCAAACCTGATAAGCATGCCTTCTAGTCCCTCATCCAAGTCATTGATAAAGATGTTGAATAGCACTGGGCTCAGGACAGAACTGTTTGGCATCCCACTGGTCACTTCTCACTAGGATGAAGAGGAACCATTGGTGACTGCCCATTGGGTTTTGTCGGTCAACCAGTCACAAATCTACTTAACAGTTGCATTGTCCAGCCCACATGTTATTAACTTTTTTGCAAGAATATCATGGGGGACCTTGTCTAAGGTCTTACTGAAATCAAGATATACTACATCCACAGCATTCCCTTCATCTACCAAGTCTGTAACTCTATCAAAACAAGGGGGATAAGATTAGTCTGGCATGATTTGTTTTTGAGAAACTCATGTTGAATTTAGTGTTCACGGCATTCCTTTCTAAGTGCTTACAGAGTGTCTGTTTAATCATCGGCTCTAGAATCTTCCCTACTATTGATGTCAGACTGACTGGGCAATAATTATTGGGGTCTTCATTTCCACCCATTTTAAAGATGGGAACAACATTTGCCTTCTTCCAGTCTGCAGGGACCTCTCCTGTTTTCCAGGAATTCTCAAAGTTTATTGACAGTGGTTCTGAGATTTCTTCTGACAGTTCTTTTAATAACCTTGGATGAAGTTCATCTGGCCCTGGAGAATTGAACTCACTTATTCTGGACAGGTATTCCTGAACTACCTCTTTACCAATTCTGTGCTGTACTGCATCACCTGCTCCATTTCCCCCAGGATGACCACTGTTTCCCATTAGGGAGAAGACTGAAGGGAAAAAAAGTGTTAAGTCATTCTGCCTTTTGTTTGTCCCCTATTAGCCTTTCACCATCTTCTCCACACTTCATATATAGATTACTTCCTTCTTGTGTCATTTTCACCAGCCACTATCCCTAGCGGTAAGACCTAAATGGTCCACATAAGCTACCTATGCAGGGCTCATAGCATGTGGGGTAGGAGTACTGTTACCATACCAGCCATTCTATCCATAATTCTATGGGTCACAGTGAGATTGGGATTGCCAGGGTCCACCACAATAGAAAGACAGCTTTGCTTAATGGAGGGGAAGCTGCAATGAAGAATTAGGAATTAGGAGTGTCCCACTATGGTAACTATTGGCAGTGGAACTGGAATCCCCCCCCCAGTTCCCAGCTCAGTTCTCCATGGACTCTGAGCCGGAAGGTTCTCCCCACTACCCCCCAAAATAGGTTGAAATCTGATGGGCCATAGCCAAAACTTTATAGTAGCTTTAGCAACTTAAATGGTTCCTTTGAAATTCAGACTGAAGATCTGGGCAAATTCATTGCAATGTTGACATGGAACCCACTAGGTACAACGAGAAGGAGATGGAAAACTGTCCCAGTTCCAATGCAATGGATTAGATGTAGACCACTGGATCTAGGCATTTTGGTCTGTTCAGTTGAAATCAGAACCCAGGAAAATATCACTCAGGCCAGGAGAAGTTGACTTGGCCCAGGAGAAGTTGAACAAGTGGCTTAATTAAGAGCCAGTTGCCACCACATAAATATTCTTCATGGTACAATTATCCCTATAAATCTTCAAAGTTGACAAGGAAATTTGGTCATCTTGACACATGTGTTTACATCAACACATATTTGATGCATATTACATGATGTTAATTTGGAGTTTCCAGTAAACATAAGCATCAGAAATAGTTGTAAAATAAGCAGTGACCAGCCAAGATATTCAATGGAATATGAGGCATCAATTAGGTAGCCTATAACAGAAGAAGAAACAGAGGGAACTATAAACAAATTGAAACTGGGCAAGGTCCCAGGAGAAGATGGTTTGGGAGCTGAATATTACAAAACATTTAAAAGTATATTAATATCTAGAATGAAGGAATTATATAACAACATTTTAAAAGGAGATGAGATTCCACCATCGTGGAAACAATCTATGATTATACTAATTCCAAAACCAGATAAGGATCTCATGGATCCAGAATCATAGAGACCAATATCATTAATAAATCAAGATGCAAAAATATTAACAACAATATTGGCGAAAAGGATGAAAAAAATGTATGTACAAATATATACAAAAAGATCAATGTGGATTTATAGCAGGAAGACAGATGGCTAATTTAACTGGAAGAGCAATAAATATAATAGATATAATTGGAAAAAAGAAAATTAAAGCAGGGCTTATAGCCTTGGATATATTTGATTGTCTGGAATGGCTGGCATTAAAAAAATATAATGAAAATGTTTGGATTTGGAGAAAAAATTAGGGGCGTGATTGACCAACTGTATAAAGAAATACAACTACAGTAATAGTAAATGATGGTAAGACAAAACAAATAAATTTAACTAGGGGAACAAGGCAAGGTTGCCCACCCTCTCCAATAATATTTGCTATGGTGATAGAAATATTAGCTAATGCAATTAGAAGGGACAAAGGTATTAAAGGGATAGGAAATATTGAAAAGATTAAGCTGAATATGTTTGTAGCTGATACTTTAATACCAATACAAGATCCATTGGAAAAAATGCAAGACATAGAGAAACATTTGGAAATGTTTGGGAAAATGACAGGCTTACAAGTAAATTGGAATAAATCAGAAATGATTATATTTAATTATACA
The DNA here is from genome assembly GCA_030847615.1 of Gambelia wislizenii. Lineage (NCBI taxonomy): Eukaryota > Metazoa > Chordata > Lepidosauria > Squamata > Crotaphytidae > Gambelia > Gambelia wislizenii. The sequence continues at coordinate 7,129,136 of JAUMIR010000015.1, read as the reverse complement.
GATGCAGAGCAAAAAATATGAAGAGTAAAAGGAATATACTAAAATAAAGGAGCAAATAAAATATTTAGTAATAAATATTCTGGCAGAATTGGAGAAATTAGAGGAATTTTTTATTATATTAATGAAAGATATTGAGAAAAAATAGAGAAATATGGGGAAATTAAACTTTAATGGTTTGGCAGAATAGCGCTTGTTAAAATGAAAATTTTACCAATAATAAATTTCTTATTTAGAATGCTGCCTATTAAAATATCAGAGATGGAATTTTAAAAATGGCAAAATATGATAAAATAATTATTGTAATGAAGGCAAAAGATCAAGAATTAATAAAAATAGATGGTATAAATCCCCCCAAAAAGGAGGTTTAGGCCTACCCAATTTGAAGCTATATTATGTAGCAAATCAATTGAGATATATTATTGATAGTGTTGCAGAAGTAAAACAAATGGAATGGATGTAAATAAATGAACAATAGCTAGATTTAACATTAAGAAATATATTCTTTTGTAAACCAAAAAAGAAATTTAGGGAAAGAGTACAGTCTATCTCCTAAAAAATATACTAGATATTTGGATTAAATATAAAAAGGTACTAGTTTCAGGAATATCTCCATTAACTCCAGTAACAATGCTGGAGGATTTCCCAGCAAATTTAAGAAATGAAGTGGAAGCAAAGCTATGAAGACAAGAAATAATAAGGTTGAAGGAATGGATGGGGAAAATGAAAAAAAATATGGAAAAAAACATTAAAAGAGCAAGGATTAACATGGTTTAAACTAATAAAGTTAGAACAATGGACAAAAAAATGGTTAAAAGAGGGAAGTTGTAGAAAAAATACAAAATTTGAGGAATTGATTATACAAGCTACTTGAGAGAAAATTAATATAAAAGGTATTACAAGTAAAATTTATGAAATGTTAATGAATGATGAAGAAGTACAAGATTATCTTAAAGATATATGGGGAAAAGATGTAGCAATTGCAATAGATAAATCTAAGTGGGAGAAAATATGGAATATGCATCATTTGAAAACATTATCAGTAAGAATAAAAGAACATTACTATAAGATTATATGGAGATGGTATTTAACTCCAGTAAGATTGAATCAAATAGATAAAAAGTACTCAGCACAGTGTTGGAGGGGATGCCAAGAATTGGGAACGTATATTCATATGTGGTGGAATTGCAAATATGTACAGAAATTTTGGAAAATAGTAATGAAGGAAATAAGTGAAATACTGAAGATAAATACACCTTTAAGCCCTGAAATAGCATTATTATCATATTGTGAAAAAATACAAGAATCTCAAATTGTTAAGGATTTGCTAACAAATTTGCTGACAGCAGCAAGGTTAATAATAGCAAAGAAATGGAAAATACAAGGTGAATACAAAATAGAAGAATGGTATGATGAAGTATGGAATATAGCTATAAATGAGAAATTAATAAAAATGGTTAAATCAAAAAAGGAGGGTTAAATAAGAACATTTTTTTGTGAAAAATGGAGTAAATTCTTAGAATTTGTATTAATAAAGGGGAGAGGAAGCAAACCTGACTTGGAAACAATGGCATTTTGAAAAGAGTGATGAATGTAAAGGGAAGTCCCTGGGTGGAGGGAATCACTGTTATGTTAATGAGTATGTTTGGTAAGTTGTGGGTATAATTTGTATGTTGTTTATTTTTAAAAAAAATAATAAAAATATATTAAATAAAACAATTATCCCTATAAATCTTCAAAGTTGACAAGGAAATTTGGTCATCTTGACACATGTGTTTACATCAACACATATTTCATGCATATTACATGGTGTTAATTTGGAGTTTCCAGTAAACATAAGCATCAGAAACAGTTGTAAAATAAGCAGTGACCAGCCAAGATATTCAATGGAACATGAGGCATCAATTAGGCAGCAAGAAATTGGGACATTAGGCCACAACCCAAGGGGTGGTTCCCAAGTACAATTATGCTGCCGGCCACAGTATAAAAGGACTTACAGCTCAGTCATCTTCCAGCAACTTCTCTTGGCTTGGCTTCTTTCTCCAAGAAGTAGGTAAGTCCAATTCTACTCATCTTTGCTTGATGATATGAACATCTGAGCATTCAACTTTATCAAGGAGTTACCACTGCACCCTCTATTTTTGCAGCAACATAACAAACAGGAAGCATTTTGTAAATGCCATAAAATACAGAAGAATTCATTTGAAGGATAGATAAATGGATTGCCTAGTCTACCATTTTGTTTCAAGAGTACTCAGTTAGCTATTTCTGGGGAAGCAGAAACATTGCTTCTTAGATTGGAGCTCCAATGTAACTGGAATGAGAAGTAATCTTTAAGGCAAAATTGGATGGTCTTTTTTAAGTCAGAGGGAAACAGGAGCATTTGGTGGTGTGTGAGTAATCTTTTGATATGAGAGTTCTACTCCACTCCCCTGAGCGAAATCACTAGAACACTGTCACTAAGTCAAATCTACACTACATAAATATACCCAGTTTGCAACTGGATTATTTGCTATGGCTCCTTCCTATGGAATCCTAGGATCTGTAGTGTTACAAGGTCTTTAGCCTTCTCTGCCAAAGAGTGCTGGTGCCTCACCAAACTTCAGAAGCCCAGGATTCCATTGGAAGGAGTCGTGACAAATAGTCCCATTCCAATTGTTTTATTTATGTAGTGTGGATTTGGTCTATGATTTAGTAGCACCTTCCATCTAACTACAGATCCCAGGATTCCCTAGGATGTAGACATGCCAGTTAATGTGATATCACAGTGTTATATCTTTGTAGGGTAGAAAAACTTGGAGGCAGAAATATTCATACTTCCTAATTCTTCATTCCAGCTTCTCCTCCATTTAGATCAAGATGTCTTTCTACTATGGTGGATCCTGTGGACCCTGGAGATACCAGTCTTGCTGCAGCCCATGCAATTATAGGTACAATGGCTGGTATGGGTCACCTGGGTATTGCTGCAATCCCTATGACAGCTGGTGTGGATCAGGCTGGCCCTACCCGTACTACTGCCGTGGCTGGTGAAGATGATACAAGAAAGAAATAATCAGTAGAAAAAGGAACATATTGACCTGCGTGTACAAACGGACCTTCTTGAGAACTGCTGTCGAGCACCCATGATGCCAACTGAAGTGAATCATCTCTAAAGCTTGCATTTTTTTAATTTGTGTTTTCAACACATTCCTCCATTGTGCTTGAGCATCATTTCCTGTTCTTCTGCTGTCACCTTGGCTGCATGTGAAGTCTGAGAAACCTCGTCATTTCTGCATTTATGTTTTCTGCATGTCTTCAATATTCAAAATAAATCTCTTACACCTTAACAACTGGTTTATGGCTGTATTATTTGTAATCTGAACTTCGGTAGAGTTCAATGTGGAATCCAATCAAATGTAAATAAGAATATTTGGGAATCTTATTTGTCAATAGACCCTGGAGAAGAGCAAATAAGACAGCTTTGCTTTATCCTGCATTTAATTTTTTCAAATAGGATCTTTCCATTCAAATAAAGTTACTCAGCTGTCTTTCAGAAAGGACAGTAGTCATTTTTTATGTGTGTGTTTCCTAAGATTCTAAAGGAAGTTTAGGAAGCAGTTTCTAGGATATATAAGAAACAAAATAATCTTAAGGTAGCTGGACCCAGCATACCAATAAGCCATTTAAAAACTCTGCATCCTGCCACCCCTCCTCCACTTGTTCTACCCCTCTGCCATCCCCCTCCAATTGTTCTGCCTCCCTGCCATCCCCCTCTGCTTGTCCTGCCCCATGTCACCTTCTTCACTTAGAATCATAGAATTGCAGAGTTGGAAGAGACCATGAGGGACATCCAGTCCAACCCCCTGCCACGCAGGAAATCACGATCAAAGCATCCCCGACAGATGGCCATCCAGCCTCTGTTTAAAGACCTCCAAGGAAGGAGACCCCACCACACTCCGAGGGAGTGCGTTCCACTGCCGAACAGCTCTTAATGTCAAAAAGTTCCTCCTAATGTTGAGGTGGAATCTCTGTTCCTGGAGCTTGCATCCATTGCTCCGTCTTCCAGTCTCTGGAGCAGCAGAAAACAAGCCTGCTCCATCCTCAGTGTGACATCCCTTCAAATATTTATACAGGGCTCTCATATCGCCTCTTAACCGTCTTTCTTCCAGGCTAAACATACCCAGCCATCCACCTCCACATAATAATAATAATAATAAAATTTTATTTCTATCCCGCCCCTTTGCAATGCAATCGGGGTGGCTTACAATATAAAAATTCCATAGTCCCAGTACCCTAACCCACCCACCCCTTAAAATAATATTAAATTATAGAAGATTAAAAACATACAATTTATAATATATAAATTAAAAAGACAAAAATTAAAGCATACAATGGGTAAAAAATCTAGTTGCCGCTTAGAAAGGACAGCCGAGTCTTGGGCCAGGATAGTTATTCAGGGAAAGCCTGCCGGAAAAGATCATGTTCTGACCCCTGCCAATCCCATCCAATTTTTCTGCCCCCTGACCCCCTCCACTTGTTCTGTACCCCTGCCAACCCTCCTCCACTCGTTCTGCTCCCTGCCAACCCCCTACACTCATTCTGCCTCCCTGCTAACACCTCTCTGCTGATACTGCCCCCCGACAACCACCCTCTGGTTGTTCTGCCCCCTGTCAACCCCCTCGCTCGTTCTGCCCCTTGGCTCCCACCCCCTGCCCTCTAGTAAACATGACATCCATCCCATGGTAACCAATCTCCCTCTCCAGCAGCATGTTTGGAATCTACATGCCCCTGCCCCCAGTGTGCATACTGACTGCCCAACAGACCTGTGATTTTTGGTCAGATCAATAAGCAGCCAATCAGCACACTGGGAACAGCAACATACCCAAGAGAATTATATATAGAGAGTTGTTACTTTGGTTTATATTAACTACACAGGAAAGGCACAGCTGTAAACCAGAAAGAGAGGCCTGGATGCTACTGTTCATCCCAAGAAAGAGTAGTAGACACATTGTATCAGTTGTTGAATGGTTAGTCTAGATATAGGTCAATCCCATTAACTCCATGGATGTACTCTAGTTGGGACTAACAAAAGGCTAGTAGGAGCTGAAAATAGATAGTGAAGAACGGTCCATGGGGCTATTATACATTAAAAAGGTAGATACATAAATACTGTCATACCCTCCCCTGGATTCTGGGAGTTAGAGTAGAATCCAGGGTAGGCCCTGACATGAATTGGTTCTTGGGATTGGTTCCTGAGCTGATTCCCTTGCTGAGCCTCTCAGTTCAGGAATGCAGCAGACAGTCTCTGGCCTGGGAATGTTTTCTCTTTCTTGTGTCTTCAGGGCCAAGGTGCCATCTGGATCTGTGCTCCATTCCTCTCCCCCCGTTCTGTTCCTCCTCCACAGTTCACAGGGGGAAAGGTATATCTGTTGTATTGTGAGCTGATCACGTCAGAACTGGCTTTTCCATGTTACTAGAACACATTGCCTTACTGAATAAAGATATTCTTATTTGAGTTAATGTGAGTGTGTTTACTGGTGAATCACAAATACTGATGTATGAGGAAGTTGCTGTGAGATTCAGGGGTCATCCTAGTAACTTTTTCAAGTCATTTTCAGACCAAAAGGAGACTTCGAACAACACTTTGAGTCTCAGAAAGGGTGGTGAATTTTTTTTACTGCTTTTGAGATTATTATTTTTTTTTGCTTGAATCTCAGTATGTTGAGACCACATTGTCAGCATTCATCCATTAGTTCAAGAGATCATAACTGTAAAATGAGATGGAGATGCTATGCTCTTCCTGATACGTTTTGTATAAAATGTGAAAATTATAAAGGCAGAAAACTCCAGATGGTTGTAAGAACAAATTGTCAGGGAAAATGGGTATTGTAGTCTAAAATATATAGGCCCTGAAATGATTTTTCCCTAGGCAAAATAGATGCTTGTAAATTGCTAGGCTGCAGAGGCTGTTTTGATTTTCCTGTGTCTTTGCCTTCCAAGGTTAAAACAAGTGAGGTCATACATGTCTGGCTGAAGGAAGCCAGATGGTTCTTATCTTCTAGTTCCCAGACAACCAGCTAGATGTTATGAGAAAGAGTTCTACTGGAAACAGGGGGAATTCTGTGTGTGTAAGCTGTATGTTTAAGCAGTCAGCTGTGTCTCAGAAGAAGAGAGAAGCAAGATGTTTTTTTTTTTCCTTGAGCTCTGTAACTTTGGCTTTTCTTTGTCAAGATGTTGTCTGTTTTACTTAGCTGTTTTAGCTTTTCAATAAAGCAACCACAAGACATTTTGGTTGTCTGTCTCCATGCTTTTACACAAAGTATACAATTTTTTGTCCAAACCTCATGTTTCTGTTGTTACTCTGCTAACTGTCCCACTACCCTGTGAGGGTAGGTGGGCACCATATAATGTGCTTTCTTAGAAGAAGCCAGCTCTATACATTTATAGCTTAGCAGCTTGTGTCATGCATGTCATGATGTATTTACAAAAGGACTGGCACTCCAATAGCTGGAGCATTGTTATATAGTTTTGCAATTTAACATAATTGCTCCTTTAGTTGTTTGAACACCACTATATATCTATGTTGTACACCTTTCTCTCTCTCCCTATCTTTCTCTCTCTCTTTGTCCAAGTTTGGCACACTTCTTTTAGGTCTTCACCCCATAGTAATGCAAACTCTTTTGGTTAAAACTTTTTTTTAACAACTATCTTTTCTCTTGTATTAATGGAACTGTGGCAATCTTTTGACAGGGTCCCCCATGATATTCTTGCAAAAACATTAGTAACCTGTGGGCTAGACAATGCAACTGTTAGGTAGATTTGTAATTGGTTGACTGACCAAATTCAAAGGGTAGTCACCAATGGCTCCTCTTCATCCTGGAGAGAAGTGATCAGTGGGGTGCCACCAAGTACTGTCCTGGGCCCAGTGCTATTCAACATCTTTATCAATGACTTGGATGAGGGAAGAGAGGGCATGCTTATCAAGTTTGCTGATGACACCAAATTAGGAGGGGCAGTGAATACCCCAGAGGAAAGGATCAGAATCCAAAATGGCCTGTACAGATTACAAAACTGGGCCAAAACTAAAAAAGTGAATTTCAACAGGGAGGAATGTAGGATACTAAACTTGGGCAGTAAAAATGTAAAGCACAGATATAGAATGGGTGACACTTGGCTTGAGGGCAGTACATGTGAAAGGGATCTAGGAGTCTTAGTGGAACACAAGCTGAACATTTGTCAGCAGTGTGATGCAGCAACCAAAAAACCCCAGTGCGATTCTAGGCTGCATTAATAAGGAGTATAGTGCCTTGATCAAGGGAAGTAATGGTGCCTTTCTATTCTGCTCTGGTCAGACTCACCTGGAATACTGTGTCCAGTTCTGGGCACCACAATTCAGGAAGGATATTGAGAACCTGGAGCCTGTCCAGAGGAGGGTGACCACGATGGTGGGAGGTCTGGAAGCCATGTCCTATGAGGAGTGGCTTAGGGAACTCGGCATGTTTAGGCTGGGGAAGAGAAAGTTATGAGGGGACATGATAGCCATGCTTAAGTATTTGAAGGGATGTCATACTGAGGAAAGAGCAAGCTTGTTTTCTGTTGCTCTAGAGACTAGGAGCAATGGACTCAAATGACAGGAAAAGATCTTCCACCTAAATTTTATGAAGAACTTTCCAAGTTTAACAGCTGTTCAGCAGTGGAATGCACTGCCTCAGAGTGTGGTGGAGTCTGGGCATGTTTAGTCTGGAGAGGAGAAGTTTGAGAGGTGACATGATAGCCATGCTTAAATATTTGAAGGGATGTCATACTGAGGATGGAGCAAGCTTGTTTTCTGCTGTTCAAGACACTAGGATACGGAGCAATGGATTCAAACTACAGGAAAAGAGATTCCATCGAAACATTAGGAAGAAGTTTCTGACAGTAAGAGCTGTTCGAAAGTGGAATGCACTTCTTGTGTGAAAAAAACTGGAGAAAGATTTGGGAAGAATATATTGGTATATGACAACCATTGCCAGAATACTCTTAGCAGAATATTGGAAATCCTGTGCTATACCAAAAAAAGAATGGTTGGAGAAGTTAATAGAAAATGCTGAGATGGATAAGTTAACATATATGTTGAAAGGAAAATCAAATGATAAATTTGTAAAAACCTGGAAATAATTATGGGATTATCTACCTAGTAAATATAGTGAAAAAAATGATCTCAGGATTTAAAATTTGAAACTATAAGTATACTTTTTATTTCTACTATGCAAGAATAAAAATACAAGGCAGTAGGAATAGGTTTAAACGTGTGGAAAAGATTAAGAAATATTTAATTGAATCCCTTTAAAAAGGATAAAGATGTCAGACTCATCCCTGAATTCTGGGTTTTAGAGTAGACTTCATGGAAGATCCTGACATGAGGTTGGTAGAAGGCTTTGGCCTCTTTTCCTTGTCTGGGCCTCTCAGCCTTTGGGTGGGTACCAGCCCACCTTTTTGGGCCTGGGAATGCTGTTCTCCACAGCAGCTCAAGGTCACAGCACCTGAAGCTGTGTGGGTGTTGGCTAGCCTCCCTAAATGCCATTCTCACGCTGTAAGGGTTTATCTGGGTATTGTGCTAGCCTGTGTTTAGTTTCGGCTTTGTTTATGTTCATGCCACACGTATCCTTGCTTAATAAAGAATTCTTACTGAGTGAATGTGAGCATGTGTTCCTGGTACATCACAAAAAATAAGGATAAAGAATATTTGAATAAAAGTTCGTACATCAACTCATGGGAAGTACATGTAAGTCAAAAATTGTAAAACTGAACAAAATATTCAATTTTTGGGATGTGGGTGTAGGGGCAAGAAAAGGAGGGGAATGGGAGTAGTCTTTATATTTATAAATATTGAACAATTAATAATATATATTAGATGTTTTTGTATGGAAAATTGGAAATAATAAAAATAATTTTAAAAAAGAAAGTGGAATGCACTTCTTCAGAGTATGGCAGAGTCTCGTTCTTTGCAGGATTTTAAACAGAGGCTGGATGGCCATCTGTCGGGAGTGATTTCATTGTGTGATTTCATTGCATGGCAGAATGGGGTTGGGCTGGATGGCCCTTTTAGTCTCTTCCAAGTCTATGATTCTGTAATTCTATGATTCTATAGTCCTCCCACCTGATGTGTCATTCCTTTGCAATCCTGTGTCTTGGTCACTCAGTCCAATGGCAGGTATGCTGCCCCATCGTGGAAAAATGAAACCACATGACTCTGCCACATAGATTCCATTGTTTGGAGGGGGGATGATAGCACACCCTTTTACCCATCCTGTGGGATTTCATAACTGCACATACTGGACACTTTTCAGGGTCATGCTGACTGGGGATGTTTATGGTCAAGCTGACTAATGGATAGTCAAGGTCATGATGACCTGAGATGTGTCCAGAGTCATGATAGTGGGGAAAAATGGATAGGATTGTATTTAGTGGACCAGAAACTAAACATGAGTCAGCAGTGTGATGCAGCAGCTAAAAAAGCCAATGTGATTCTAGGCTGCATTAATAGGAGTTGTGTCTAGATCAAGGGAAGCAATAGTACCACTCTATTTGGCTAATACTGTGTCCAATTCTGGGCACCACAATTCAGGAAGGATATTGAGAAGCTGGAACATGTAGGACAACCAAAATGGTGGGAGGTCTGGAATCCATGCTCTATGAGAAGTGGCTTAGGGAGCTGGCATGTTTAGCCTGGGGAAGAGAAGTTTCAGAGGTGATATGATACCCATGTTTAAGTATTTGAAGGGATGTCATACTGAGGAAAGAGCAAGCTTGTTGTCTGTGCTCTGGAGACTAGGAGCAATGGACTCAAATAACAGGAAAGATCTTCCACCTAAACTTTATGAAGAACTTCCTGAGGGTAACAGCTGTTCAGCAGTGGAACGCACTGCCTCAGAGTGTGGTGGAGTCTCCTTCTTTGGAGGTTTTAAAAATAAAGACTGGATGGCCGTCTGTTGGGAATTATTTGATTGTGTATTCCTTCATGACAAGGAAATGGACTGGATGGCCCTTGTGGTCTCTTCCACCTCTATTATTCTATATTTCTCTAAACCTAAATTAAAAACATTTGAGAAGCTACAAATCCCAAGAATCCAAAGGGTGTAGCCATTATAGTTAAAGTGCTATTCAATTGCTGTAACTGTGTAACATAGAAACATTGAGAGACCTTTGAGAGGTGGACTATAATGGTGATGCAAAGAATTAAACATTGTTTTCAACAAAGCAGGACCCCTTAAACTTCCTGTAAATTTTTCCATTTGCTTATTAATGACCAACACACAAAATAATGAGTCAGACACCATAGCTAGGTTAAACATGGGCCACTTTTATTGTATCTAATCTATTTATTTATTTGTTTCTTGATATATGCAAACTAGGGGCGACCCAGTGCGGGAAAAACTGGAGCCGATGGTCTCACCAGACTCACCTCCCAGCTTCCCTGGGTGAAACACCTGAGCCCCGGGGAGGATCCCAGAGAACTTGGATGCCCCCCGGGCACCATCTGCTGGAAGGCGAGACCCCAGATAAACACCTTGACCTAACGAATTTCAGTCACGTGTTCCAACCCGGCATCAGCCTCAAGGACAGCTTATTTCCCTGCCCCCAGACGCACGACCTGCCGGTCAGATCGATAAGACTATCCTACACCCAAAAGGGGTGCCATAGGTGAACACCGAAATAATCCTGTCTCCCCCTTTCTGCCAAGTGACCGGCTATTTATGACACCACCCAAAGCCAATTATCCAAGGCCAAAGTGACAGTATAGGGTAGGAAAAAAACCCGTGGAAAAAGGTAAAAATTCCTACCCGGCCCCAAAAGCGACCAGAAAACTCATACTATGACAGAGGAGGGCGGGTGGGTCATTTCAGGAAAAGAGGAGGACGCCATTAAAGCACCTCCCACTCACAACTTGGTGTTAGTGGGGGTGGACATTATCTGTGTGATAAGTAACATCTATTTCCTAATTCTTCATTACAGCTTCTCCTCCAAGATGCCTTTCTACTGCTATGGACTCTGCCAATACCAGTTTTACCATAACCCATGGAATTATAGATATGATGGCTGGTACGGGTAGCCCAGATGCTCTGAGCCCTGTGGTTACCCCATAGGCAGTTTGTGTCATTTATGTTTGTCCTACCCATAACCACTGCTGGGGGCTGTGGCTGATGAAAATGGGGGGGGGGGAGGAAGTAATCTATGAAAAATGGAACTCACAGACCTCCAACTGACTGCACAAGGAGACTTGCTTTAGAACTGCTGAACACCCACCATCCCAAGTGAAGTCAATTGGACAGGTGGCTTTCTAATACTTCTAAAACTTGTAAAACTTGTGTTTTCTGCACATCCCTCTGTTGGACTTGAGCATCAATTACTCTTGTCTTACTTTCACCTAAGCTTATATGTAGTTCAGGAAATCTGCTTCATTTTTGCAGCTTTGTGTTCTGCATACCTTCTATGTTCACAATAGATCTATTGCATCTTATCAATTGGTATGTTGATACATTTTTCATAACTTCGGGCTCATCTGCATGAGCTAGGACATGCCCACTTCCCACTGGTGTATCCTGGCCATGGGTCAGGCCTGTTGCTCCTGCAGTCCCTCCCTGAAATAGGAGGAAGTCCTGATTGGGATGCCAGTCCATCATTGAAGCGACTGCAGCCATCATCTTCCTGGCTCTCCCAGAGGGAGGAGCTAGCAGCCACTAGCTGTCTATATAGCTGCAGTCCCCAGACCAGTGAGCTCAGTGTATAGGAGGGAGGTGAATAGGTGAGGCCAGCAGGGGTGTTTGGTGTGGGTATTTAGTGGGGGAATTTTGAGGGGAAGGCCTAGATTTCTGTCTTAGTGTCTACCTCAGGTTACTCAATATGGACAGTGTGGGAGCTGCTGAATTCCCCTGCAACAGCTGTGGCATGTTTGTCTTCTTGCCAATGGGTGTGCTAACTACCCCTGCAGCAAGGGTAAGTTGGTTGTCTTGTTGGACAAGAAGGTCCAGCAACTTGGGGCCCATTTATCCACTCTCCAGCATATTAGGGAGCAGGAGTCTTTCTTAGAGCAGAGTAAAGCAGATGATCCTCATTCAGGGATGTCTCTGTAGAGGAGGTTACTTCCCATATACATAGAAGTAGAAGGAGCAGGGGCATTCTATAAGTTTGGCACTAGAGAATCAGTTTGAAGTTTTCTCCGTTATCAGTAATGATAAGGAACAGGAAATAGAGTAGCAGAGCCAGTCCTCAGAGAATGTACATGAGACCTTGGAAGGTTCAGCACACAGACAGATTTCTGCCATTCCTCGGAGGAGGTATTTGGTAGTGGCAGGGGACTCCCTGCTGAGGGGTGGTTTGCAAAATGAGCTATCCCCCTGGGATAAAAATATGCAATGTAATGGAGAGCCTGACAAGACTTTTCAAGCCCACTGACTGTTATCCCTTCTTTGGGTCCATGTGGGAACCAATGATACTGCAAGGCATAGCCATCAGAATATCAGAAGGGATTATGAGGCTCTGTGTAGGAAGCTGAAGGACTTGGATGCACTGGTAGTCACGTTGTTTGTCCTTCCAGTGGAAGGGCACGGCCTAGGAAGGGAGAGAAAAATAGTGGAGGTGAACAACAGCCTCCACAGATGGTGCTGCCAGGAAGAGTTTGGCTTCCTGGACCATGGTGTGCGGGTTCATGGAGGTGGACTTCTGTCAAGGGATGGGTTGCACCTCACAGCAGTTGGCAGGAGTGTGTTTACTAAGAGTCTTAAAACCTGATCAGGAGAAGTTTATATTGAATTATGTAGGGGGGAGAGGAATTCATCAAGTACTGGAGATAATAGCATGAAAGATATACAGGGAACAAGACAAATAGTACAAGAAACCAACAGTGGGAGGGAAAAAGCATTAAATAAGTAGGTAGGGGAATGGCTCATGGCCCTAGAAGTCTCTACACTAATGCACAGAGCAGGGAAATAAACAGGATGAACTTGAACTCTTCACACAGCAAAATAACTATGATATAATGGGCATCGCTGGAACCAGGTGGGAAGAATTTCATGATTGGAATGTAGTAATCACAGAATCATAGAGTTGGAAGAGACCACAAGGGCCATCCAGTCCAACACCCTGCCATGCAGGAATACACAATCAAATGATTCCTGACAGATGGCCATCTAACCTCTGTTTAAAAACCTCAAAAGAAGGAGACTACCACACTTGCATTCCACTTTCACTTGCACATGTATTCCACTTTCGAACAGCTCTTATTGTTGATATTGTCTGTTTGTATTAATCAATAATCAAATGATTGTTATATTATGCTGTGCTTAGAAATAATAGTTTGCATTACCTGCTAGAATCAAAGATAAAAGTTTATCTAGCCAACAGCTGTGTTCAATTACCTTTCTTGGTACACTGTTCTGCTTGTCTTGTTAGTTCTGATTTATGACAGTTGAGATACAGAATAGGGAGGAAGACTTGTTCAAAGGAATGACCAGCGCTAAGAAATATCTCACCTCTCAGTAGTTTTTCTCTTTGGGAAATTAGTTCCTTGGGAAATCGAAACTTACATGCGCAGTGCTTTAGATTTTTAGGTTTTGTTTCTCTGTAATAAAAAGCCCGTGTGCCTTTAATTCTTTGGCACAGTTTGGCAGGAATGATCCCCCTGTGTCATTGCTAGCAATAAAGTTATCTGAGTTAAACCTGGATTTTTGAGCTTCCATTATTTGTTACCCAGTTAGACCTTAACATTGTCAGGAAGTTCTTCCTAATGTTTAGGTGGAATCTCTTTTCCTGTAATTTGAATCCATTGCTCCATGTCCTAGTCTCTGGAGCAGTAGAAAACAAGCTTGCTCCACCCTCACTATGACTGCGGACTCATGTTCAGCTTGTGGTCCACTAAGAATCCGACATCCCTTTCGCATGTACTACCCTCAAGCCAAGTGTCACCCATCCTATATCTGTGCATTTTATTTTTACTGCCCAAGTGTAGTATCCTAGCTTTCTCCCTGTTGATTTACTTTGTTAGTTTTGGCCAAGCTTTCTAATCTGTTCAGGTCATTTTGGATTCTGATCCTGTCCTCTGGGGTATTCACTGCCCCTCCTAATTTGGTGTCATCTGCAAACTTGATAAGCATGACCTCTATTCCCTCATCCAAGTCATTGATAAAGATGTTGAAAAGCACTGGGCCCAGGAAAGAACCCTGTGGCAACTCACTGAAAATGACTTGCAAAAGTTACTAGGATGACCCGTGAATCTCACAACAATCTCCTCATTCATCAGTAATTATGTATCCACCTTTTTTATGTATAATGATCTCATGGACCATTCTTCACCACATGTTTTCAGCTCCTACTGGCCTTTTGTTAGTCCCAACTAGAGTACATCCATGGAGTTAATGGGACTGACCTATATGTTGACTAACCATTCAACAATTGATACAATGTGTCTACTACTCTTTCTTGGGATGAACAGTAGCATCCAGGCCTCTCTTTCTGGCTTAGAGCTATGCCTTTGCTGTTTAGTTAATATAAACCAAATAAACATTTAAGATTATTTTGTACCTTATACATCCTAGAAACTGCTTCCTAAACTTCCTTTAGAATCTTAGGAAACGCATACATAAAAAATGACTACTGTCCTTTCTGAAAGACAGCTGAGTAACTTAACTTGAATGGAAAGATCATATTTGAAAAAATTAAATGCAGGATAAAGCAAAGCTGTCTTATTTGCTCTTCTCCAGTGTCTATTGACAAATAAGACTCCCAAATATTCTTATTTACATTTGATTGGATTCCACATTGAACTCTACCAAAGTTCAGATTACAAATAATACAGCCATAAACCAGTTGTTAAGGTGCAAGAGATTTATTTTGAATATTGAAGACATAAATGCAGAAATGACGAGGTTTCTCAGACTTCACATGAGACAAGGTGACAGCAGAAGAACAGGAAATGATGCTCAAGCACAATGGAGGAATGTGTTGAAAACACAAATTAAAAAATGCAAGCTTTAGAGATGATTCACTTCAGTTGGCATCATGGGTGCTCGACAGCAGTTCTCAAGAAGGTCAGTTTGTACACGCAGGTCAATATGTTCCTTTTTCTACTGATTACTTCTTTCTTGTATCATCTTCACCAGCCACGGCAGTAGTACGGGTAGGACCAGCCTGATCCACACCAGCCGTCATAGGGATTGCAGCAATACCCAGGTGACCCATACCAGCCATTGTACCTATAATTGCATGGGCTGCAGCAAGACTGGTATCTCCAGGGTCCACAGGATCCACCATAGTAGAAAGACATCTTGATCTAAATGGAGGAGAAGCTGGAATGAAGAATTAGGAAGTATGAATATTTCTGCCTCCAAGTTTTTCTACCCTACAAAGATATAACACTGTGATATCACATTAACTGGCATGTCTACATCCTAGGGAATCCTGGGATCTGTAGTTAGATGGAAGGTGCTACTAAATCATAGACCAAATCCACACTACATAAATAAAACAATTGGAATGGGACTATTTGTCACGACTCCTTCCAATGGAATCCTGGGCTTCTGAAGTTTGGTGAGGCACCAGCACTCTTTGGCAGAGAAGGCTAAAGACCTTGTAACACTACAGATCCTAGGATTCCATAGGAAGGAGCCATGGCAAATAATCCAGTTGCAAACTGGGTATATTTATGTAGTGTAGATTTGACTTAGTGACAGTGTTCTAGTGATTTCGCTCAGGGGAGTGGAGTAGAACTCTCATATCAAAAGATTACTCACACACCACCAAATGCTCCTGTTTCCCTCTGACTTAAAAAAGACCATCCAATTTTGCCTTAAAGATTACTTCTCATTCCAGTTACATTGGAGCTCCAATCTAAGAAGCAATGTTTCTGCTTCCCCAGAAATAGCTAACTGAGTACTCTTGAAACAAAATGGTAGACTAGGCAATCCATTTATCTATCCTTCAAATGAATTCTTCTGTATTTTATGGCATTTACAAAATGCTTCCTGTTTGTTATGTTGCTGCAAAAATAGAGGGTGCAGTGGTAACTCCTTGATAAAGTTGAATGCTCAGATGTTCATATCATCAAGCAAAGATGAGTAGAATTGGACTTACCTACTTCTTGGAGAAAGAAGCCAAGCCAAGAGAAGTTGCTGGAAGATGACTGAGCTGTAAGTCCTTTTATACTGTGGCCGGCAGCATAATTGTACTTGGGAACCACCCCTTGGGTTGTGGCCTAATGTCCCAATTTCTTGCTGCCTAATTGATGCCTCATGTTCCATTGAATATCTTGGCTGGTCACTGCTTATTTTACAACTGTTTCTGATGCTTGTGTTTACTGGAAACTCCAAATTAACACCATGTAATATGCATCAAATATGTGTTGATGTAAACACATGTGTCAAGATGACCAAATTACCTTGTCAACTTTGAAGATTTATAGGGATAATTGTACCATGAAGAATATTTATGTGGTGGCAACTGGCTCTTAATTAAGCCACTTGTTCATCTCCTCCTGGGCCCAAGTGATATTTTCCTTGGTTCTGTGCTGATCTCAACTTGAACAGGCCAAAATGCCTAGATCCAGTGGTCTACCTTGGAATCCATTGCATTGGAACTGGGACAATTTTCCATCTCCTTCTCATTGTATCTAGTGGGTTCCTTGTAAACATTACAATGAAGTTGCCCTGGTCTTCAGTATGAATTTCAAAGGAAGCAATTTTTAAAATTTAATTTTATTTATTTCAAAACATTGAACAATTACAACATTTACAACATGAACATCAGACAACAAACGAAACACAAACATTAAACCAGATTATATTAACACATAGTCTTTTAGTATATCAATTATTTACCCTTTTTCATCTTTAGACATTAGACATCACGTTCAAACATAAAATGACTCCTACTACCATTGGAACTTTTTTAGGACTGTATGATTTTCCACATACCCTATTCTTATCTTCTTCTTCTTCTTCTATCTCATTCTCTCTCAACCTATCAATTACCTGCTCAATGTGAAGTCAAAGGCTTTCCCGGCCAGCATCCATAGATTTTCCCTGGGTTTTTTTCCAGGCTTTGAGGCCGTGTTCTGGAAGAGTTTCTTTCTGACATTTTGCCTGCATCTGTGGCATTCTCTGAGGATGCCAGCCACAGATGCAGGTGAAACATCAGAAAGAAACTATTCCAGAACATGGCCTCACAGCCCGGAAAAAACCCAAGGAAAATCTATGGATTACCTGCTCATTTTTCTTTATTTAATACTCTATCTATCTATCTATCTATCTATCTATCTATCTATCTTCTATCTTCCCTATTCTTCAATTTACTCTGGGTTTATGTTGTCTAAATCTTGTTGATGTATTTGAAAAAAACATTTCTTTTGATTTCTAACATGTAAGTGAGCTGCTCCATATCTGCCACTTCCAATAATTTTTCTATCCATTCTGTCTCGTTACTCTTTGTATTGGAAAGTTATCAGGTCCCTCTGTATCAACAATAAGATATGGTTTTTGTTCTGAGTAAACTGCCTTAATCTAAGAGATAAAGTTCTCAATGAATTTCATGACTTCCAGAGTTTTTAACAGAAAGCCCCCGCTTCACTTTATCAAAGGCTTTCTCAGCATCTAGAAACATTAATGCCCCCCTTTTCCCAACATGATGGTCAAAATATTCTAAAATATCCAGAGTAGTTCTTAAATTGTCTCTCATTTGCCTTTCTGGCAGAAATCCCGACTGGTCTTCTATAAACTGTGATAGATTTAAAAAAAAAAAATCTATGGGCTAAAATTGATTTAAAGATCTTGTAGTCTTCATTAAGAGGTGACATTGGCCTGAAATCATTCATTGTTAATACTTCTCCTTCAGTTTTTAGTATTAATATTATACTTGCTTCTCTCCAGTTCTCTGGTATTGTCTTTGTGTCTTTTATAGAATTTAATGGTTTTTTTGCAGAGGTTTTAATAAATGCTCTTTAAAAATTATATAGTACCTTGACAGCAAACCATCTGAGTCTGCTGCCTTATTAAGTTTTAGCCTGTCAATGGCTTCATTTATTTCTACTATTGAAATTGATTTGTTTAGTAGGTCTCTATTTTCTTTATCTATCTGGGTAAATTTTTTGATAATAAGAATGACTCTATTTCTTGGTTATCTTCTGCAGATTGCACACCATATATATTTTGAAAGTAATTCGACAATTTTTTCTTAATTTCTTTTTCTATCTTAATATTTTTATCTCCCTCTTTTAAGCAACTTATCATCTGTTTCTTCTTTTCCTTACATATCTTATATCCTAGCCAATGACTTGGTTTCTTTGCGTTCTCAAAAAATTTCTGCTTAACAAATTTTAACTCCCCCCCCCAATATCTTCTACTGTGTACAGTGACAATTCCTTTTGCATAAATTTTACGGACTTACTATATTCTTTGTTATTTGGATTTTGTTTATGCTTTTCCTTAGTTTTTTCCCATAATATCTGTCATTGTAATAATAATAATAATAATAATAAATTTATTTTTGTACGCCACCTTTTGCCTATTAGGCAATCAAGGTGACTCACAACAATTGTATATAAAACAAACAGATCCATAACAACAGTAACAACTTAAAACAATTTACCCCCGCTTAAAATTACATATAATAGAACATATATTTAAAATAATTGGCAAATTCACCAGTGACATAAAATAACTACGCTAAGACTTTAAAACTGAGTATCAAAACATAACGACATAAAAACGTAAACATAAAAACATAAAAAGAGGGAGAAGCATCCATTAAAAATGGTCTGTTCTGTTCAAGGAAGGCCTGCCAGAAGAGATCCGTTTTTGTGGCTTTTTTGAAATTCTCCAAGCTGGTTGCTTGATGGATCTCTGGCTGGGCATTCCATAGTCTGGGAGCAGTGATAGAAAAAAATCTCTGGGAGGTTGTTGTTAATCTAGATCTCACTGGTTGCAATAAACCCCCCCCCCAGAAGATCTAAGGGTACAGGGCAGGTTATATGGGAGGAGGCAATCCCTTATGTAGGTTGGACCTAGGCCATGTAGGGCTTTATAGGACATTACCTACACCTTATACTGTGCTCGGAAACTGATAGCCAGCCAGTGAAGGGATTTCAAGATTGGAGTGATAGGCTCCCTTCTTGATTTCCCAGTGACTATCCTGGCTGCCATATTTTGCACCAGTTGTAGTTTCCGAAATAGATATAAGGGTAGCCCTGTTAGAGAGCATTACAGAAATTGAGTCGTGAGGTTACCGGTGCATGTGCTACAGTTTCTAGGTCCTTTGTCTCGAGGCAAAGGAGCAGTTGGCATATTTGCCGAAGCTGACAACAGGTGCTCTTGATTGTCATGTTTACCTGAGCAGTCATGTGAAGTGACAAGTCTAGGAGCACCCCCAAACTGCAAACACAATCCTTAGCAGAAAGAGTGACCCCACCCAGGACTGGTGGTTGCAACCCAATACAGGGTTTAGGGGCCCCCACTGTAAGCATCTCCCTTTCCTCGGGATTCAGTTTGAGTCGATTTTTCCTCATCCAGTCCATTACTGCTATAAGACAGTGACTGAGGGGGAAAATACCTTCTGCCATCCTGGCTGATGACCAAGACATGGAGAAATATATTTAGGTGTCATCAGCGTACTGATAACACCTCACCCCAAGTCTCTGGATGATTTCTCCCAGCGGCTTCATATAGACATTAAAAAGTATTGGGGACAGGATGGCACCCTGAGGGATGCCACAATTAAGCTCTATTTTTGATGAGTAACTGTCCCTGAGCATCACACTCTGGAATCTACCTGAGAGGAAGGAATGGAACCACTGAAGTGCAGTGCCTCCAATACCCAACTCTCCCAGGCATTCCAAGAGAATGCCGTGATCTAGCGTATGAAAAGCTGCTGAGAGATCCAGAAGCATCAACTGGGTCACGCTTTCCCTGTCAATATTTTGGCAAAGGTCATCTACCAGAGCAACCATGGCAGTCTCCACCCCAAATCCCAGCCTGAAGCCGGTTTGAAATGGATCAAGAAAATTGGTTTCATCCAAGATCACTTCGAGTTGAGAAGCAATGGCCCACTCAATCAAAGAATCATAGAATTGCAGAGTTGGAAGAGACCAAGAGGGCCATCCAGTCCAACCCCCCTGCCACAAAGGAAATCTTGATCAAAGCATCCCCGACAGATGGCAATCCAGCCTCTGTTTAAAGACCTCCAAGTAAGGAGACCCCACCACGCTCCGAGGGAGCGTGTTCCACTGCCGAACAGCTCTTACTGTCAAAAAGTTCCTCCTCATGTTGAGGTGGAATCTCTGTTCCTGGAGCTTGCACCCATTGCTCCGTGTTCCAGTCTCTGGAGCAGCAGAAAACAAGCCTGCTCCATCCTCAGCGTGACATCCCCACAAATACTTAAACAGGGCTATCATATCGCCTCTTAACCGTCTTTTTTCCAGCCTAAACATACCCAGCTCCCTAAGTCTCTCCTCATAAGGCATTGTTTCCAGACCTTTCACCATTTTAGTTGCCCTTCTCTGGACACGCTCCAATTTGTCAATATCCTTTTTGAATTGTGGTGCCCAGAACTGGACACAGTATTCTAAGTGAGGTCTGACCAAGGCAGAATAGAGTGGCACTATTACTTCCCTTGATCTAGACACTATACTTCTATTGATACAGCCCAAAATCGCATTGGCCTTTTTAGCTGCCGCATCACACTGTTGGCTCATGTTCAACTTGTGGTCTACTAGGACTCCTTGATCCCTTTCGCACGTAGTCTCATTCAGCCAGGTCTCTCCCATCCTATATTTATGCATTTCATTTTTCCGCCCTAAATGCAGTACTTTACATTTCTCCGTATCGAATTTCATTTTGTTAGCTTTGGCCCAGCTCTCCAGTCTATCCAGGTCATTCTGAATTTTGATCCTATCCTCTAGGGTATTAGCTACTCCTCCTAATTTGGTGTCATCTGCAAATTTGATAAGTATGCCCCTAATTCCCTCATCCAAGTCACCTTGCTCAAAAAATGGCAGATGGGAGACCAATGTATAATTTTTCAAGTCCAGGGGGTTCTGGGGAGATTTCTTTAGGAGCGGACTCACAACCGCTTCCTTTAAACAAAATGGCATAACCCCCTCCCTAAGGGATGCATTGATGGTCTCCTTAAGAAAGGCCATCAATGCATCACCCCACTGGACAACCAGCCATGATGGGCAAATGTTGAGAGAGTAGGTTGTCTTCCTCATTTTTCCAAGGATCTTGTCCACATTATTGCTACTCATTGGCTCAAACTGATCCAGTCTAATCTCAGAAACAGATTTACTGGATACCTTATCAATCGAATCTGCTATAAACCCAGAATCCAAGTCAACTCTTATCTGAGAGATTTTATCTGCAAACTAGTTATTAAATAAATGACAGCAGGCTGTTGTTGGGTTAAGTAGAGGGTTCTGTATAGGTGGAGCCTGTGTGAGCTCCCTTGCCACCCTAAACAGCTCTGCTGGATGGGACTCTGCAGACGCATTATGTGCAGAGCAGAAAGATCTCTGCGCTGCACGTATTGCCACTTGATAGGAATAAAGATAATTCATATGATGAGTCTTAGTCATAAAAAGAGTCTTAGTCTTTAAAAAGTTGTTTTTTACAGTAGGCTACTGTTTCTTCTTCATTCAGAATAAACTCATTTAATCTTCAATTTCTTCTCCTTCTGAAATTCAGATGAACTTTATTGTGTTGTGATCACTAAATGATTTTGGTAAAATTTCCACTGTTTTAAAATAGTGACATAGTAGTACAGAAACCCATACCATGTCAACTCTTCACCACAAACAGCGGTGTCCCCAAAAATACATATAATCTTTTATTTTTAAGTGATGCATTCTCCATATATCTTTCATTTGAAATTCTTCCAACTGAAAACCCTCCTTCGGAATTCTTCCTTGACATAGACCGTATATCCAGGCCCTGTTCTATGACCCCATTAAAATACCCTAAAATCCCCAGGTTCATGTTCATTTTCCAGAATTTACCAATTATAGACAACAAAAAATGCTTTAGGTTATGGCAGTCAGAAATACCCAAGTATATATGGTCCAGGAAAAAAACACATATTAAATGGAAGCTGCTATTACATAAAAAGGAAAGAGGAGAGTTGTGATGCCAGATCTGCAATACTTCCAAGCATGTGTACTAACATGGGTCGAAGATTGGATACACTTAAAGGATAATAGAGCACTAATGCTGGAAGGGTCAGATAACAGGTTTGGATGGCACGCATACCTATGGTATGGAAAAGTGAAAGAAAATCTATAGAACCTATAGAATTGTAGAAGCTTTTTTCAGAAAGACAAAAATAAAGATGAGCCTTGGATTCAGATACAAAGAGACCTCAAGACGGATGGGACTTTCTCAAAAGGGAGATACTGAAGGCACAATTTCAAACATTACCATTGAGGAAGAAAAATGGGAGGTGTCTCAAGAAACCAGGATGGATGACTAAAGAACTTTCAATGGAGCTACGTTTTAAATGGAACATGTATAGGAAATGGAAAAATGGGGAAATCACCAAAGAAGAATTCAAACAGATAGCAAACACGTGTAGGAGTAAAGTCAGAAAAGCTAAAGCGAAGAATGAGCTCAGGCTTGCTAGGGAGCTTAAGAACAATAAAAAGGGTTTTTTTGGTATGTCCGCAGCAAAAGGAGGAAGAAGGAAATGATAGGGCCACTACGTGGGGAAGATGGCAAAATGCTAACAGGGGACAGAGAAAAGGCAGAATTACTCAACACCTTCTTTGCCTCAGTGTTTTCAGAAAAGGAACAGGATGACCAACCTGAGGATAATGGAACAGAGGACACAATAGGGGAAACACAGCACAGAATAAGCAAAGAGGTAGTACAGGAATACCTTCTTAATCTAAATGAATTTAAATCTCCAGGACCAGATGAACTACATCCAAGAATATTAGAAGAGCTGGCAAATATAATCTCAGAGCCATTGGCAATAATATTTGAGAATTCCTGGAGAACAGGAGAAGTCCCAGCAGACTGGAGGAGGGCAAACGTTGTCCCCATCTTCAAAAAGGGGAAAAAAGAGGATCCCAACAATTATCGTCCAGTTAGTCTGACATCAATACCAGGGAAGATTCTAGAGCAGATCATTAAACAGAGACTCTGTGAACATTTAGAAGGCAATGCCATAATCACAAAAATTTCAACATGGGATTCAGAGAAACAAGTCATGCCAGACTAATCTGATCTCTCTCTCTCTCTCTTTTTTTTTTTTTTTTTTTGATAAAGTTACCAGCTTGGCAGTTGAAGGGAACGCTGTGGACATCGCATACCTTCATTTCAGTAAGGCCTTTGACAAGGTTCCCCATGACATTCTTGCAAACAAGCTTGTAAAATGTGGGCTAGACAAGTTAACTGTTCAATGGATTTGTAATTGGTTGACCAGCTGACCCCAAAGGGTGCTCAGCAGTGGCTCCTCTTCGTCTTGGAAAGATGTGACCAGTGGGGTGCCACAGGGTTCTGTCCTGGGCCCAGTGCTATTCAACATCTTTATCAATGATTTAAATGAGGGAATTAGGGGCATACTTATCAAATTTGCAGATGACACCAAATTAGGAGGAGTACCTAATACCCTAGAGGACAGGATCAAAATTCAGAATGACCTGGATAGACTGGAGAGCTGGGCCAAAGCTAACAAAATGAAATTCAATACGGAGAAATGTAAAGTACTGCACTTAGGGCGGAAAAATGAAATGCATAGATATAGGATGGGAGAGACCTGGCTGAATGAGACTACGTGCGAAAGGGATCTCGGAGTCCTAGTAGACCACAAGTTGAACATGAGCCAAAAGTGTGATGCGGCAGCTAAAAAGCCAATGCGATTTTGGGCTGTATCAATAGAGGTATAGTGTCTAGATCAAGGGAAGTAATAGTGCCACTCTATTCTGCCTTGGTCAGACCTCACTTGGAATACTGTGTCCAGTTCAGGGCACCACAATTCAAAAAGGATATGGACAAATTGGAGCGTGTCCAGAGAAGGGCAACTAAAATGGTGAAAGGTCTGGAAACGATGCCTTATGAGGAGAGACTTAGGGAGCTGGGTATGTTTAGCCTGGAAAAAAGACGGTTAAGAGGTGATATGATAGCCCTTTTTAAGTATTTGAAGGAATGTCACGCTGAGGATGGAGCAGGCTTGTTTTCTGCTGCTCCAGAGACTGGAACACGGAGCAATGGATGCAAGCTCCAGGAACAGAGATTCCACCTCAACATGAGGAGGAACTTTTTGACAGTAAGAGCTGTTCAGCAGTGGAACACACTCCCTTGGAGCGTGGTGGTGTCTCCTTCCTTGGAGGTCTTTCAACAGAGGCTGGATTGCCATCTGTCGGGGATGCTTTGATCCTGATTTCCTGCGTGGCAGGGGGTTGGACTGGATGGCCCTCTTGGTCTCTTCCAACTCTGCAATTCTATGATTCTATGAAGAAAATTAGAGACAGAATACATAAAGGAACCAATGATAAAGTGGGCACAAGATCTTGGCCATGATATTGAATTAGAAAGATGGGAAAAGGCGTGGAGCTACACCCAGAAATTCACTTCTTCACAAAATCTTAAAGAGAACTTTCTGAAGATGTTGCACTGATGGGATTTAACACCCGTAAGAGTAAATAAGATTTACAATAAAGGAAGCAGTTTGTGCTGGAAATGCGAACAGTTAAGAGGCACTTTATTCCACCTGTGGTGGGATTGTCAGTTTGCGAAAACATACTGGAAGAAAATTCACTCTGCCATTGTTGAAATATCAGGAATAAGTTTCCCCATAGATCCTAAAATTTATCTATTAAATATGATAGATAAGATTAAAGAAAAAATTCCCAACTTAAACTGGAAAATCATATTATACATGATTTCTGCGGCAAGGCTGATATACGCATCAAAATGGAAAAAGAGGGAAAACCCCACTTTAGATGAATGGATGATTAAACTTCAAAATATGATGGATATGTACATTTTTACCACCACATTAAAGGGGAAGATGATAGATGAGGTTAAAGAAGGATGGAAACCGATAAAAACTTTTTAGAAAAAGAAATGGAGAGATCTAGATAAATTTGACCTTTAAAAAATAAATACACACTATAATATATAATTTATAATTAATATATAAGATATTATATTTAATCTAATCATAAGATTCTATAAAATGTCAAATTTAACAGTGTCTATAATAAAGCAATTAGGAGAATGGGAAATGTACAAGGAATGGGAAACAAGGGTTAAAATAATATATCTTATTGAAAATTCTGGTTGAATTAGGGAGGACACTGAAAGATTTAGGAAAGAAAAATTGAAAGTTAGGAGTAGAAAGAGAAGAAGATAAAGAAAAAAGATATGGATTATACGTTATGCATTGGATGTGTATATAATATATGTTTTTATGTTAGTTTCTTTTTCTAAATAATGTAAAATTCATACATGATAAATTTGAGGTTTAAAGACTACTTGGAGGTTGATTTCTTCAATAAAAATGTATTTTTAAAAAATAAAATCCCCTAAAATACAGATTTGCTCATAATAATGATTAGACAGTTGTCCCTTTAAATCTTTATAGAAGCTCTTAGCATCTTCCCATGGCACATAAACTCCAATGAATAAAGTTTATGTTCATTAAACATAATTTCAACACCCAGAAATCTTCCATTGTCATCACTAAAAATCTTTTTGGGAGATAGATATGCCTTAATATACATTGAAACACCTCTTTTTTTACTATTCACACTAGAACTAAATAATTCACCTAGACTTGGAAGTATTAACCAATTTTCCTTATTCTTTTTTATATGTATTTCTTGTACACAACTAATAGCCAGATTTAATTTATTCAAATAGTGAAAGATTTTTTTTTATGTTTAATTGGGGAATTTAACCCATTCACTTTCCTTGAGACTGTGGTGTGCTTCATTTTTTGTTCTCATTAAAACCAGCCAAATCTTCTAAATCCAAATCCAACAGATTAGTTTCTAGACATTTCTCTCCCATGTTAACATCCATTGCTTTTTCCTTTCCTTCCACCACAACTGGTTCCAAAATATCCTTCATTTTCATTACATTTATCCCTTTCTCAGTTTTAGAAGACAAATAGCTAGATCTCCTCAAACTACCTCCACAGCTTCTCAGAAAGTCTTGCCCTTTTTCTATGGTAGTCAATAGAAATAATTGTTGTTGGAAATTGAAAATTATACCTTCTAACCAATCCCATGTAAAAGAGATTTGATTAGCTTTTAATTTTGATACCAAAAAATCATACTCTTTCCTTTTTAAAAATATTCTAATAGGAATTTCTCTCATTACAGAAAACCTTTTTCCTTGATCTTTTATAGGATTTTTGTTGTGTTCCTCTAATATTCTGTCTTTCACTGATTTTTATTTATTTTATTTTATTTTATTTTATTTATTGATTTGGTAAATTGAACCACCACATCTCTTGGTAATTTCTTTTTCTTTGCCAAAGCTGATTGGACTCTATACACCATATCTATCTCATTTTCCATTATCTCACTTTCTTTCTCCATGAACTCTACTAACAAGTTTGTCATTCTTCTTTAATATTCTCTTCTTTATTCTCTTCTAATCCTCTGACTCATAACCAGTAATCATAGAATCATAGAATTGCAGAGTTGGAAGAGACCACGAGGGCCATCCAGTCCAAGCCCCTGCCATGCAGGAAATCTTGATCAAAGCATCCCCGACAGATGGCCATCCAGCCTTTGTTTAAAGACCTCCAAGGAAGGAGACCCCACCACGCTCCGAGGGAGTGTGTTCCACTGCCGAACAGCTCTTACTGTCAAAAAGTTCCTCCTCATGTTGAGGTGGAATCTCTGTTCCTGGAGCTTGCACCCATTGCTCCGTGTTCTAATAATGCTAATCTGTCTAGTTGTTTATCTAATTCCATTGAAGAAACACCTGGATTTTGTTTTATAGCTTGAATATCTCTTTATTTATCTCAGTCTCCCTTTTATTCTCATCTACCTCCTTTTTTACTTGTTCCAAGGAGCCCTTCATTTCAACCATGTGAGATTTCAAATCACTTAAATCCTATTTAATTCCACTCATGAAATCTCTCATTTCATCCATGATTTTTTTTATGATAATCTGATCTTCTATCGAGTCCCTCCTGGACAGGATTTTCCCAGTCCTCAGTTTTGAAATTTTCTAATCAAAGGGCTTATAAATTAATACTTTAAATTTTAAAAAAATTGTTCATAGAAATATTAGTACAATACAATCCACAATACACCCTGTACAAAGATCTCACAAATTAACCCTTAACCATTAAATCCCAAATTCAGTTGTGTAGTCTAATACATCTATTTCTACCTCCCTTCCACAATTTATTTCTTTCCCTGCTACCAGTCCCTATCCCTTATTCCAATATTTTATACTGGAGACTAATTGCAACAGTTTTAAAATGTCTCAAGTTATACAATCAACTGTAGTTTATTTCCCCCTTTTCTTATTTCCTCTTATATTTTGTAACCATTACTGTTAGAAAACTGTGCCTCCCTTGGACTTGCTTGAGCTGGAAGTCATCTTCAAAGGAACCATTTAAGGTGCTGAAGCTACTATAAAGTTTTGACTAAGACCCATCAGATTTTTAAAAAAGATTTCTGCCTCTCTCTCTCTCTCTCTCTCTCTCTCTCTCTATTTTATTTTTTTTTTTGGAACAACCTTCTGGTTCAGAGGCCATGGAGAACTGTACTGGGAGCTAGAAGGGAAAAAAACCCCACATTCACAGCCAATAGTTACCACAGTGGGTCACTTTCGTCAAGGGAGTTCTGGAAGCCATGCACAATGACAAGGGGCTTTGGGAGCTGGGCATGTTTAGTCTGGAGAAGAAAAGGACATGATAGCCATGTGTAAATATTTGAAGGGATGCCATATTGAAGATGGGGCAAGCTTGTTTTCTGCTGCTCCAGAGACTAGGACACAGAGAAATGGGTTCAAACTACAGGAAAAGAGATTCCACCTAAACATTAGGAAGAACTTCATGCCAAACAGTAAGAGCTGTTCGGAAGTGGAATGCCCT
Source organism: Gambelia wislizenii (assembly GCA_030847615.1). Taxonomy (NCBI): domain Eukaryota; kingdom Metazoa; phylum Chordata; class Lepidosauria; order Squamata; family Crotaphytidae; genus Gambelia; species Gambelia wislizenii. The sequence continues at coordinate 7,101,083 of JAUMIR010000015.1, read as the reverse complement.
GCCTGAGAGTGTGGTGGAGTCTCCTTCTTTGGAGGATTTTAAGCAGAGGCTGGATGGCCATGTGTGACGGGTGTTTTGATTGTATATTCCTGAATGGCAGAATGGGGTTGGACTAGATGGCCTTGTGGTCCCTTCCAGCTCTATGATTCTATAATTCTATTATAAGTGAAAGCGATATGGGAGCCAGAACATATTACAAAATGTAATAAGTATACATTTAGGCCATAGCAGTGAAATGATTCAACAAATAGATTAATTAAGAAGCAGTGTCACCCACAGTCTTCTATCCGTAAACGGCCCTATTAACATGAAAGTTGGAAAGGAAATTTGCTGGTCAGTTGGGGCATTCTTTCTCTATCCTTCCCATCCAATCTGGTGGGTTCCATTTCATTTCCACTGTTACAAAATGACTGTGTTTTTGTGACAAGGTTCTTATTTTGATCCAGAGAGGAGAGTAGAGTTCAGTCACCAGGACTATAGGAAAAGACACATACCTGTGACACCAAATTTGGTTTTAAGCACTTATTTCATGTAACGTTTATTAGACATATACAATCACATGTAACATTTATTATACATATAGAATCATGTGTAATATTAATTATGCAATCACACAATAACTGTTGGTACCAAGAGTTTCATTCACACAATCAAACCCCCATATTCACAAAACAGGCTCCTCATGGAAGTCGATCAGATTTCCATAGGGCTGACAGATGCAAGTTCTAGCACTGTTCCTTGCATGTCCAGTGGTCAAAAAGTCTCTGTTCTTACAGTCCTTTCAGCTGAATTACACAAGGGCTGATGTCAGGCTAGCAGATGTCCACCACATTCTTTTGTGGGCTGTAAACAGGTATTCCTTTGATCCTAATCAAATCTGCCTTTCCTGTAATTTCCACCAGGAACTGATTTTGATCAGGTCTATTCTTGTCATTTCCACCTTAGTAATAAAAAAGGTCAGGCTCTCAAGGTCCTTGCTTCCTTGCATCAAGTGTCAGCCTCTATTTTATCATGCATTGAGAGAATCTTCATTTTAAGTACATTAGCCTGTTTCCTTCTGCTTTCAAGGCCCATGCATTCATATTGTAACACCACAGTGAATTTGTTCTGGACTTACGTCTGAACTTTAAGTAAGCCATCAAAGGTGCTGAAGCTATTGCAGAATACTGTTCAGCACCCCCAAATCTGCCTATAAAGTGTTGGACTAAAATCCATTAGCTTTTACCTCTGTCTTAAAAAAAGTAGTTCCTCCTTTTGGATATCATGGAGACTGCAGTGGGAGGGAGTGGAAAAGAAGGGTCTGTTATAAATACCAAAGTAGATTATTGGACCTTGGCATTTGATTTCTTCAAGTGAAAACAATATGGAACCCAGCACATGAAAACTAGTACCCTAACTCTTGGGCCACACTACTAAGATGACTAAAGGGAAGCTCAAGAGATAGATTAGTTCAGAATGAGTGGCATCCACAGAAATATACCTGTAAGTATCACAAAAATTGGAAAGGAAATTTGGTAATACTCAAACCTATTTATTATTAACACATATTTCACTGTGTTTATTTTGAGTGTCCAGTAAACTAAGTATCAAAGTCAATTGCAAAATGAGAAATTAACTCTAGATAGTCAATCCAACATGAAACACTAATTAGGCATCATGTAATTAACACAATTGCATCATACAGAAAAGGAGTGGTTTCAATGCACAATGATGCATTCCTAAGATCTTTCTAAGGAAAGCCAAGCACTGCTCCTGAACTTCGAGTTCCTTTGCCACCAGTAGTAATCAGACAATCATAGAATTGTAGAGTTGGAAGAGACCACAAGGGCCATCCACTCCAACCCCCTGCCATACAGGAATACACAATCAAAGCATCCCTGACAGATGGCCTCTGTTTAAAGACCTCCAAGGAAGGATGCCCCACCATGCTCCGAGGGAGTGTGTTCCACTGCCAAACAGCTCTTACTGTCAGAAAGTTCCTCCTAATGTTGAGGCAGAATTCCTGGAGCTTGCATCCATTGCTCCATGTTCTAGTCCCTGGAGCAGCAGAAAACAAGCCTGCTCCATCCTCAACATGACACCCCTTCAAATACTTAAACAGGGCTATCATATCACCTTTTAACCGTCTTTTTTCCAGGCTAAAGATACCAAGCTTCCTAAGTCTTTCCTCATAAGGCATGGTTTCCAGACCTTTCACCATTTTAGTTGCCCTTCTTTGGACACGCTCCAATTTGTCCGTATCCTTTTTGAATTGTGGTGCCCAGAACTGGACACAGTATTCTAGGTGAGGTCTGACCAAGGCAGAATAGAGCGGTACTATTACTTCCCTTCATCTGGATACTATACTTTTATTGATGCAGCCCAAAATCGCATTGGCCTTTTTAGCTGCCACATCACACTGTTGACTCATGCTCAACTTGTGGTCTACTAGGACTCCTAGATCCCTTTCACATGTTGTCTCATTCAGCCAGGTCTCCCCCATCCTGTATCTATACATTTCATTTTTTTTGCCCTAAGTGCAGTACCTTACATTTCTCCGTATTGAATTTTATTTTGTTAGCTTTGGCTCAGCTTTCTAGTCTATTCAGGTCATTTTGAATTTTGATCAATGCAAAGTTGAAAGACTGAGGAGGAGTTTAAAGTTTGGTGATGGACTTGAAATTCTCCTCTAGATAGATCAAGTTATTTCCCCCAAACTATAGTTCCTGAGGGCAGGGGTTCATCAAGTGCTGGGGATAATAGGCCATTTTTTAAAAAACAGAGAACAAGGCAAATAGTACAAGAACCTAGCAGTGAGAGCAACAATAACTTTAAAAGGCAGATGGGGGAATGGCCCATGGTCTTAGATGTCTCTATACTAATGCACAGAGCAAGGGAAATAATCATGATGAACAAGCACAACAAAGCAAATATGATATAATAGGCATCACTGAAACCTGGTGGGATGAGTCTCTGGAATGTAGTAATAGAAGGGTATAACCTATTTCAGAGAAATAGACCAAACAGAAAAGGATGTGGAGTAGCATTATACCTTAAGGATGTGTACATCCATGACTTAAATCCTGGGAGCCAGGTTGAGAGAATATGGATTAAAATTAAGGGGGAGAGAAACAGCAAGAATGTCATTGTGGGGGTCTGCTGCATACCTCCAAGCCATACCAAAGACTTGGATAATGCATTCCTATAAGAGATGACCACACATTCAGATAGAAGAAATGTAGTAATAATGGGGGATTTAAACTATCCTGATATTTGCTGGAAGTCCAACTCTGCCAAAATTTAAGGTCCAAAAAATTCTTCAGAAGAGATAACAGGGGTAACAGCTTTTTAAAATCTGATCCTAACCAACACTGATGATCTGGTTAATGGGGTGGAAGTGGCAGAATTCTTAGGAGGGAGTGACCATGTTCTGCTGCAGTTTGTCATAACAGAGGAAAGGGGAAGCCAAGCATAGTTTGACATAGAATCATAGAGCTGGAATAGACCTCAAGGGCCATCCAGTCCAACCCCATTCTGCCATGCAGGAATACACAATCAAATCATTTTTGACAGACAGCCATCCAGCCTCTGTTTAAAAACCTCCAAAGAAGGAGACTCCACCACACTCTGAGGCAGTTAATTCCACTGCCAAACAGCTCTTACTGTCAGGAAGTTCTTCCTAATGTTTAGGTGGAATCTCTTTTCCTGTAGTTTGGACACATTGCTCCGTGTCCTAGTCTCTGGAGCAGCAGAAGACAAGTCTTTTCCATCCTCAGAATAACAGAGCACTACGACATTGTATACATATGTTGCCTGAGTGGCCAATCAGCACACTGGGAATGGCAACATACCCAAGGGAATGATATATATAGTTGGGTTCACATGTAATCTGACACACCCTAATAGTATTTTGCACTGTAAGTCTTTGAGGTGGTACACCTTTTGTCTCACAACTAGACCTTCTGGGTGTAGAAAATTCTGTCACCTCATGATTCTCATCATTTCTTTCTGCCTGCTTAGGACTGTGACATTGCTGTAATTCAGTTTAACTTGAACAGGACTCTCAGCCTTAGCACCAGGCGAAACTGACTCCGGCATTTGCTGAAGCTCCTGTGCAGTTTCATTTAAAGGCAGAGGCACCTCAGGGTTTGAATGAGTTTGGTGCCAATTGCCATGTTCCTCAAATTGAACATTCCTGGAAATCAAGTTTACATTTTCAAGAGCAAATCTATAAGCTTTTGAGCCACTTTGATATCCCAGAAATCTCAGCCTCTGTCCTTTAGGAAATCCCTTTGCTCTTGAAACTCTGGGAATATTTACCCATGGAAAACTCCCCCAAATTCTCAGATGTTTTACTGAAGGCTTTTTGCCATACAGCAATAAATATGGAGTATTCTGTACCACAGAGTTCCACAATCTGTAATAAAAGTTAGCACTGCCTTGCCCCAATATTTTTGATCCATTTTTGTATCAAACATTAAGGAGTCTTTCATGGTTTGCAGCACACCAAATCTCTGTTTCGCAATGCCGTTCTGGCTGGGTGAAAAGGGGGTGAAGCTTCTATGAAAAATACCTTTCTGCTTTAACCATTTCTGAAACTTGTCAAACATAAATTCTCCTCCAGAATCACTTTGCAAACTGCCAGTTTGCACCTGGTGCTTCCTTTCAACATAATTTTACAAGTTTTGGAATGTTTAAAATGTTTCAGACTTGTTTTTCAACAAATAAAATCCAAACCTTGAAAAATCACCAACAATTATCATTACAGACTTGGCTCCTCCCAAAGATGTTGAAAAAGGACTAGCTAAATCAGTGTTGACTAGCTAAAATTCTCTTAGATTTTCTATCATTGAATTTAAGGATTGGCAATATCTTAGATTTGCTCTGTTTACAAACTGAACAGACCAAGAAAATATCACAGTTGTTCACTTTCAGATCATAACACACCAGGCATTTGTCTCAAAACTTTATAACTGGGGTGTGCCATTCTTCTGTGCATCAAATGGATGCAATCATTATGCACCGAGGTGTTTGTCATTACAGGCTGGGCTAAACCAGCTTTGAGGTGCATTTAATAAAGCTGATTTTTCAATTCCTCACCTGCACCAACATTTCAATCTTTTAAAACAAAACATTTCTTGTGAGTAAAGGTAATCTCCTACTTCTCTTCTGTTAGTGAGCTCACTGAGAGCAAATTTGACTCTAGCAATGGCACATAAACCACTTTGTCAACATTTTGACCTAGACAAGAAACAAAACATTTTCCCTCCCCTGTCAGTTCAGCTTTTTCACTATTAGCAAGTTTCACATAGTTAATTCTAGATTTAGACATTCCTACAAAGTCAGAATCATTACAGGTAATCTGAACGGAGCACCCACTGTCCAGAGCCCAAAGAGTTAACTCAAATGGGAGTTCACTTCTCACCACAGCAGCCATAGCTTTGGCACAGCTCGGGTCTCCTTTTTTCTTAGGCTTTGATTTACAGCTACTGTCCTGTTTGTGTTTTTATTGGGGCACTGCTTTGCAAAATGCTTTGCAGAACCACAATTCCAGCATTTCTTCAAAGTAAATGCAGTCCTTATCACCTTGTTGTTTATTACTTTATGGATGTTAGAGTCATTAGCCTTATTCCTTGGCTTAAACTGCTTCTCCTCTTCTTTTTTCTGTCTCTATCTCTCTTGGTCTTGAAGCAAATGGCCGCTGAGAGTTCTCTCTCCAAAATTGCTTTGATGCTATTAATAACTGATATCAAAACTGGTCAAAATTATGTAAACCTTCTCTGGCTTCTCAAAACCCAGCTGATGAAGCTGCACAAACAGAACAAATTGATGCCAGATGTTGACCCACATAATCTCCAGATTTCAGCTGTGCCTTGTATAGCTTTCTTGTGAGTAGGATTTTGGATCCTGGTGTCTCATGCACATAAATAGCTCTTAAAGAATTCCAACATTCTTTGGCATTGTCTCAATCATGAACATAAATCAGCTGCGAATCTTCCAGCCCCCAAATAATGGCAGCATGAGCGTTTTCTTCTGATCTTCTCTCAGCTACAGTTGGACCTACAACAGTGTGATGGATTGGCTCCCAAAGCCCCTCTCTTCTCAAAAACATCTCCATTGGAAAGCTCCAGTCTAAATAATTGTGCTCATTAATTCTTTCCAAAGGCCATACCTTGTGCAGACCCCATCTCAGCAATTCAGGAGACTATGAAGCCCCTCTCACAGTATTTCTTCTCACCAACAGATCAGCACTCACAGCCAGGAACCTTCAGTTAGCTCGCCACAGTTTACAGGCATCCACAGGTCACAGTAGACTATCTCAGACTGGTGCTACTGGTCAGACTGGTCCAGACTGGCATAGACTCAGGCAAACTCAGGCAAACTGGGCCCATAACCTGTCAGGGTTGCACACTAAACCTCTGAGCACATCAAGGGATTTAGGCAGCAAAAGTTTTGTAGCAGAGTTTTGCTCCTTCAGGCAGAAGAATAAACAGAGGCTTTTTGCCTAAAAAAACCTACTTTATTTCAGCATAATAAAATATCTCGAATAGTACAGGGTACATCTTCACATTGCAGAAATTCAAAGAGAACTGAAAATAGACCTACAGTCACACACAATAGCCAATATTAATTTATTATTATAGAAAAACACAAATAAGACATTCCAGACAGCAGGGGTCCATACTTAGAGCTTTGAAAGTCATGGCTGTTAGGACATTAATCTTAATTTGCAAGCTTGCTCCAAGCTCCAGCAAACTTTTTGCACTCAGTCCTGCATCCTGCAGGCAATTATATTACACTTCAGCTCTTTACAGCACAAATCTCTTTAACTGCATGTCCTAACATACATGACACCATGATCTCCATGTGGCTCATCTGTTCCTTCCCAGATTCTGGTTTGGTCTAGGTGATCTCGTGCATCTAGGGTCATTACAGGTTGTTCGGGGACTCCGGCTTGCGGTGTATGTCCTGCAATGGAGTGGAGGAGATTTAAAATCTCTGTACATTCCTGCTTTTCTGGTTCAGGGATTTAACATCCAGGATTTGGGGACTAGGTTTGGGGACTGGTTTGGCGGGGATTGGTGCCCTTTTGGTCCCTATGTCCACCTCTACCATAGACTTCCCTCCAGAGTGAAGCTCATTTGGAACCACAAATCTAGGTGGGGTAGTTGAGGACCATAGGCACCCCTAGTAGGGACTGCCAGGGTTCAATATGTGAATTGGCTATGGTCCTTGTGTCCCGGTGGCTTGGTTCTGGCACTGGATTTTCACAAGAGTGTCTATGAGCTTTGTGGTGGGTCTCATGTGAAACTGAGACTTAACTACTCAGTTAAGTAGTTAGTTAGTCTGAGCTGTTCTCAAACATGGGGGCACTCCTCACTACTCTGGTACCTTATGGGTTTGTACCCTCCTGGGGGCACAAACAGGGATTGGTTTAAGGTGCCTGTGTTTTGTCACGAGGCAGTAGCTGGCTGCATTTCAGCCACCTTGGGTGGCACATCATTGGGAAGTGTACTTCCCCTCTGGTTGCACCAGCCTTGCTGTCCATTCCTGTTACTATCCTGTTTATTCCAAGTGCCCTTGGATGCTTGGCCATTCTGCTTGCTAAAATGTTCTATACTGCAAGTGGGGGCTATGGTAACTGTACGTAACCAGTTTTATGGGCTCCCAGGACTTAGGCTTCTTCTTTTGAAAAACTAGAACATGTCCAGAGGAGGGCAACCAGGATGATGGGAATTCTGGAAGCCATGTCCTATGAGGGGAGGCTTAGGAACTGGGCATGTTTAGTCTGGAGAAGAGAAGGTTGAGAGAGGACATGATAGCCATGTTTAAATATTTGAAGGGATGTCATACTGAGGATGGAGTAAGCTTGTTTTCTGCTGCTCCAGAGACTAGGGCACAGAGCAATGGGTTCAAACTACAGGATTCCACCTAAATATTAGGAAGAACTTCCTGACAGTAAGAGCTGTTTGGAAGTGGAATACACTGCTTCCGAGTGTGGTGGAGTCTCCTTCTTTGGAGGTTTTTCAACAGAGGCTGGATGGCCATCTGTTGGGAATAATTTGATTGTGTATTCCTGCATGGCAGGGGGTTGGACTGGATGACCTTGTGGTCTCTTCCCCAACTCTATGATTCTATGATTCTATGAACTACGTCTTTACCTATTCTATTCTACATTTCACCTACTGCATCATCAGCTCAATTTTCTCCAGGTTGAGTACTGTTCTCCTTTTGGGAAAAGACTGACGCAAAGAAGGTGTTGAGTCCTACTACATCTCTCCTTTCTTCACCACTCTACATCAAGCAAAAAGGTCAGTTCTGCACCAGAGGATAAATGGATATAAATCAGACATTAAGAATCAGGAAACACAAAAACCAGTTGCAGAACACTTCTGTCTTCTTCAACATTCCATCTCTGACCTCAGGACAGCTGTACATGAACAAAAATACTGCAAGGGAAGATTGGAAAGAGGAACAGCTGAATTTGAATATATCCATAAATTCTAGTCTATCAACAGTGGGTTGGACAGAGACAATGGTTTGCTGGCACACAATACATATAATAGAAGTTAACACCCTAGTCTCATGGGGGAGAGTTTGGATCAGCATCAAACTACATTCTAATACTTACTCCACTATTTATATGGTCATCCACCCACCCTGGGCTTAGGCTACATCTCTCCTCTTGCCTTTGTCCCTCAATGACCATTGTTAAACTAATTAGTCATCACCACATTCAAGAGTTTTGTATTTCTTTTGTATTTCTTTTTTTAAAAAAATAATGTTTATTGAGTTTTCAGTGCATATTATACAAATGAACAAGAAGATAACAAAATAACAGAACAACAAGTAGTAGGCGTTTTCCAGGGTCCTGAGTTGGGACCATTCTCTACCATGTTGTGTAGGATCATTGTACATATAACCAGTGGCTTACGTATTACTTTTCATACATAGCTGATTAGAGAGGAATGAAGTGTGCACATATGTTCTGGTCATTCCCGTGTGTCCAGTACATCCACCCACAGATTCAAATGTGAGGAGAGAGGCTTTACAGGGTGCATTTGTGTGTTTATGTAATCAATAAAATCAAACCGTTTCTCACCAAAAGGAGTTTTTGGTCTTCAGCCTTGTTGTGTATTCATTCTATCTGTGAGTTTTTCATAGAGCCATTGGTCCCAGACCCAGCGCCACCAATCCTCTAAGCGGAGTTGCCCTGTTTTCCAGGTGGCAGCTAAAGTGGTTCCAGCTGCCACTAAGAGGAATCTTATTAGGTATCTGTTTTTCACATTTTTGTTTCTACCTACAAAGACAGAGAGTAGCAGGAGTGCCAGGCAGAAATAAATTGGTTGCTTTGTAATGGTGGACACTAAATGTAGAATTTCTCATCAAAAGGGTTCGATTTTGTGGCAGTCGAGCCACGTGTGTTTGTAGGTGCCTCAATTATGGCATGCTCTACAACATATGGGGGACATAGTCTTTATCCTTTGCGACATTTCTACAGAGCTCAGGTACCACCTGTGAACTGTTTTTAAAATCCATTCTCTGGTTAAGGCAGACCGAGATTTCAGTGGTGATGCTGACCACAGACTAGATCATTCACCACCTGAGAAGGACATTCCAAGATCCTTTTCCCATACCCCTTTAAGGGTGGTGTTCTGGAGATCATGGAATCATAGAGTTGGAAGAGACCTCAAAGGCCATCCAGTCCAACCCCCTGCCATGCAGTAAATCAAATTATTCCCAACAGATGGCCATCCAGCATCTGTTGACAAACCACCAAGGAAGGAGACCCCACCACGCTCTGAGGGAGTGTGTTCCACTGCCAAACAGCTCTTACTGTCAAAACGTTCCTCATAATGTTGAGGTGGAATCTCTGTTCCTGGAGCTTGCATCCATTGCTCTGTGTTCTACTCTCTGGAGCAGCAGAAAACAAGCTTGCGCAATCCTCAGTATGACATCCCTTCAAACAGGGCCATCATATAACCTCTTCACCTTCTCTTCTCCAAACTAAATATACCCTGCTCCTTAAGCCACGTCTCACAGGGTGTGGTTTCCAGAACTCCCACCATCCTGGTCGCCCTTCTCTGGACACATTCCAACTTTTCAATATCCTTTCTGAATGGTGGTGCCCAGAACTGGACACAGTACTCCAGGTGAGGTCTGACCAAAGCAGAATAGAGTGGCACTATTACTTCCCTTGTTCTAGACATTATACTCCTATTAATGCAGCCTAGAATTGCATTGGCTTTTTTAGCTGCTGCATCAAACTGCTGACTCATGTTCATCTTGTGTTCCACTAAGACTCCTAGATCTTTTTTGCTTGTACTGCCCTCAAGCCAGGTGTCACCCATCCTATATCTGTGCAGTTCATGTATTTCATCTATATCTAGTCATCAGCACACTTGCAGAAAGCGTGGAATGAGTCCTTCCTGAATCTTCATTTGTGAAGAAAAGCCAGAGAGATGTAGTATCCTACATTTCTCCCTGTTGAAATTCATTTTGTTAATTTTGGCCCAGCTTTGTAATCTGTTGAGGTCATTTTGGATTTTGATCCTATCCTCTGGGGTATGAACTATCATGACTTAATATTGACATCGCTGCTCTTAGTGAAATTCGTCTCCATGAGGAAGGCAGCCTTAGAGAACATGGCACCGGCTACACACTTTACTGGTCTGGCAAACCCAAAACCGAAAAACATCTTTCAGGAGTAGGCTTCATGATTAAAAACTCCATTGTCTCCAAACTCTAAACCTTGCCAACAGGACACTCTGATCGTGTTATTTCCTTACACCTCCCACATGTTGTTCTCTTCAGTATATATGCCCCAACTATGCAAGCCGACCCTGTAGAGAAAGACAAATTCTACACAGACCTACACCAATTCATACAAAAAGTCCCTGTAGAAGACTTCTGGTCGGCGACAGAGTTGCAGGCGGCTGTAGGTAGCTCGTTGGGAGCCACTACAGTCACTGGTCAGGGGTTTTTTGCTGGCTATATAGATATTTGTGACACCAGTATAGCCAGAAAAGTTTTTTCCTTGTATAAGGAAAACCGGAGTGGGCTTGAATTGGGCTTATTTTTCTGTGCAAGTGTTAGTTCCCTCACCCTTCCGGTAGGAGGGGCGAGGAGAGGCACAAGCACTGAGAAGCCGCAGAGCCATACAACGCCCTTGACTGGAAACCCCTATTTGATTAAGAGGGGGAAAGCAGCTCCACCAACTTTTTTTTTTAAAAAAAAAGACTAATAAAAACCAGTAAAGAACAACTAACAACCTCTAAGGACTGAATTGGAAAGATCTTTCACAATAAAGCTACATGGGTCCAACAAACCTTGTAAGAGTAAAAGCAAGACAAGGGCTGCCTGGAGTGAGTCACGGAGAACAGATGAGTAGCAGAACCTGGGGGAAGCAGGATTGGAAAGCCAGAGAGAAAGAAACCTGGAAGAAGCAGAGTGGAGTGAAGAGTGGAAGAAGCGGAGTGGAGTGGAGAGACAGAGTGGATTGGAAAGGAGGAAAGGAGGAACCAAGTGGGTTGGAGAGATAGTTGGAGGAAAAATAGGGAAGAAAGTAAAGACTATAAAGACTGTGGAGATGGTGAAGTGAGTTGTGAGAGTTTTGGGGAGAAATAAAGAAGCAGAAAACTGAGGAGAAACCAAGGAGACAGGAAAGACTGAATTGGAAATGGCTGAAGCCAAGGAAACTAGGATGGAGAGAACATTATTTCTTGCTGGCTATATAGAGTGGGGAGAGAAAGTAAACGGAGCAAAGGGGGGAAAAAGACAGTAAGAATATTAAAAATAAATTGGACTTGAGATGCTTGCAAGGGGATGAAAGTAGTAAGAATGGAAAAAGAAAAAGGAAAGAGATAGTAAGAGTATATTGAGAGGGGTGGTTTGTAGAAGATTGAAAGAGTCTAATAAAAGGGTAGGGTTAATATTAAAGTTAGGAGATAAAATAAGGAAACATAATAGAGGGAAAAAAGAAAAGGAAAGTGGGAATAAGATTAGAAGAAAGAAGGGGATGAAACCCTGAGACTTTGATATAAGTATTGGTGGAATTATTTACAACTGCAAATAAATATAAATAGGATATTTGCCTGCCTTATTATAATAGGTTATAATTGCTTATTTCTAGAATATTGGGGATAAAGGAAATATATTGGACTTATATGTTATATGATATATGGGCAATATTTGATATATGATATATGGGAAGTATCTGATATATATGTGATATATTGATATATTGAATATCTTGGATAAATATTTAGGGGGGCAAAGAGTATTGTTAACCAAAGCGGGATTGTTAAATTATAATTTCAAATTTAGGATAAATGTGAATTGTAACATACACTAAAAATTGAATGAATCAACAGACGAATATAAAGGTAAATAAACAAAACAAATAATAAGTAGCAAGGTGGAAAATTGAAAAGGACAAAAAAAATTGGATAAAAGAGATAGGTTTTGTACCAATCTTAATTTTGGCTTATCCTTTGCCACTCCCTATAATAGAAATTATAGGGAAATATCAGATATTCATATTGCTTACTCTCATAGTGGTTTGGAAAAAAGCAATATTGAAAGGTTAAAGGATATAGGGAGATTTAAGAAAGTTGGAAGCGAGTATAAAATATTTTAAAAAATTAGAATATAGAAGGATATAAGTCTAAGACAGAGAAAGAGGCAAACTGAAGAAATAGAAATAGAAGCAGAAATGCCTGTTAAAAGAAATACACAGATCCATACATTAACCACAAGGAGACAATCAACTGAAACACCAGATATACAACAGCTCCTATTACAGGAATTTAGGAACTTTAGAGAGGAAATGACTCAGGAATTGAAAGAAATAAGGAAGGATATAAAGAAAGAATTAGAAGATTTTGGTAAGAAGCTAAGTAAAATAACAAAAGATGTAGAACAACTGAGTGAAAGAGAAGAAAATTTGAATATAAAAACGAAAAGCTTAGAAAAAACAACAGATTTTTTAGGAAATGAATTAGAACAAGGTCAGAGGAGGGACCTAGAAATTCAAATGAAATTAAGAGAAAAATGTTTAAAACTAAGGGGCTTGACAGAAATAGAAGAGGAAGACTTACATGAAAGATTAATTCCAAGCTTAGCAGACTATGTAGAAATGCCTATAGAGAGGATGGAAATGGAAGCTGATAAAATTTTTAGATTGAACTCAAAAGTGGCTATAAAAAGGAAGTTACCAAGAGATATCGTGGTATATTTTACAAGGGGGAAAGTAAGAGATCAAATCCTAGAGAAAAATTATAATACAAAATTAATCATTGAAGACTATGAAATAGCAGTCTATAAAGGCATCCCAACTGAAATATTAAAAAAGAAAAGACTACCAATTTATTACATCTAAACTACAGAAAAAGGGAAAACAGTACAGATGGGAAAGAGTAGAAGGAATTTCTTTTACTTATAGTCAGAGGAGATATAGGTTAAATACAATTAAAAAAGCAAAGGATTTCCTAATAAAATATGGTAAAGATATTGAATCTACGGAAAGAGGAAAAGATGGTAAAGAACATCAGAAAAAACAAGATTTATTAAAGGAAGACAAAAGAAGATAAATAAAGAAGAACAAGAGGAGCAAGAAGATGAGATTGAAAAGATGAGAGGCAGTAAAGAGGAAATTCGAGATAAGGATGGAGCAGATGAGATAGAGTTAGAAGAGGATGATGAAGAAGAAGCTGGAGGAGAAAGGAAAGAATCAGGAACAGACGGGAAAGGTGAAGAAGAAAAAGAAGAAGAGGAGGAGAAGGAGGAGGAAGGAGAAATAGAATAGAGGATAATAAAGTCTAAAATATAAAATTTATAAAATTATTAAAATCAAACAAAATGGTACTTAGTTTTATCTCATGGAATGTGAGGGGGATGAATTCCCCACATAAAAGAAAGCAAATATTTCACCACATAGAAAAAATCAAAGCAGATTTAATATGTATTCAGGAAACACATATAAAGGAAAAACACAAAAACTTGTTAAGGAATAGGAAACTGGGACAAGAATTTATAAACTCAATGGAGAAGAAAAAAAAGGTATTGTGATTTATGCAAAAAGAAACTTAAATGCGAAAGAAGTATTAAAAGATGTGATAGGAAGATATATTGGAATAGAGACAATTATAATGGATAAGAAAACCCTAATATTGGGGATACATCCACTGTCGGAAAATAGAGATAAATTTTATAAAGATATCTTGAAAATACTTCTAGAGAAGGAATATGATAGTATAATATGCCTTGGGAATTGGAACGAGGTTTTAGAACAACTTAAAGATAGATCATCTGGAGAAAAAATAAAATAAAAACAAGGCAAATTACCAATATCATTTTTTTACTTCATGGAGAGCCTATCAATGATAGAAGTATGGAGATACTTATACAATGATACTAGAGAATATACATACTTTTCTTATAGACACAAATCTCTTTCACGTATAGACATGTTCTTGACATCTAGGAATATGGCTGGTTATATAGAATCAATGGAAATATGTCCAAGAACAATTTCAGACCATAACATTATAAGATTGAAACTGAAAGAGAAGAAGAATATATATGACTGGAGGCTTAAAGAAACATTGATACAAGATGAAAGTATACAGGAAAGAGTAAGAGTAGCTTTGAAGAATTATTTTAAAGAAAACAAAGAAGGGGAAGTTTCATTACAGAGTGTATGAGAAGCAAGCAAGATAGTGATTAGAGGAGTATTAATGCAAGTGAATTATGAAAAGAATAGAAATATAAGAGAAAAAATGCAAAAATTACAAGACACGTTGAATCAAAAGGAAAGAGAATTGAGAAAAGATCCAACAAATGAAAAAGTGATAAAAGAATTGAAAATACTTCGGAACCAAATGAAAATGGATACAGCACAAAAAATAGAAAGGATACTGTGTCCAGTTCTGGGCACCACAATTAAAAAAGGATATTGACAAATTGGAGCGTGTCCAGAGAAGGGCAACTAAAATGGTGAAAGGTCTGGAAACGATGCCTTATGAGGAGAGACTTAGGGAGCTGGGTATGTTTAGCCTGGAAAAAAGATGGTTAAGAGGCGATATGATAGCCCTGTTTAAGTATTTGAAGGGATGTCACGCTGAGGATGGAGCAAGCTTGTTTTCTGCTGCTCCAGAGACTGAAACACGGAGCAATGGGTGCAAGCTCCAGGAACAGAGATTCCACCTCAACATGAGGAGGAACTTTTTGACAGTAAGAGCTGTTCGGCAGTGGAACACATTCCCTCGGAGTGTGGTGGGTCTCCTTCCTTGGAGGTCTTTAAACAGAGGCTGGATTGCCCTCTGTCGGGGATGCTTTGATCAAGATTTCCTGCGTGGCAGGGGGGTTGGACTGGATGGCCCTCATGGTATCTTCCAACTCTGCAATTCTATGATTCTATGATTCTATGATTTGTGAAACAACGATATTATGAACAAAGCAATAAAGTAGGGAAATGGTTGGCATATAAATTAAGAAAATCTCAAGAGAAACAACAAATATTGAAAATAAAGGATAATGGTAAATTAGTGATGAATCAAGATAAGATAAAGAGTGGTTTCCAAAAATACTATACAGGTCTCTTTAAAGAAGTACAATCAAAGACTCTAACAGTAGAAAGGATACGAAAATATTTGGAAGGTTTAAATATTTGTAAAATAAATT
This sequence comes from Gambelia wislizenii, assembly GCA_030847615.1. Classification (NCBI taxonomy): domain Eukaryota; kingdom Metazoa; phylum Chordata; class Lepidosauria; order Squamata; family Crotaphytidae; genus Gambelia; species Gambelia wislizenii. Next base: position 7,085,420 of record JAUMIR010000015.1, on the reverse strand, counting down.
TACAACAGAAAGAGGAACTGAACAGGAAAATCACTATAAGAGAGGTAGTACAGGCAATAAATACTCTGAAGAGTGGAAAAACACCAGGCCCTGATGGCTTTCCAGCCGGTTATTACAAGATTTTTAAGGAACAATTAAAGATACCACTGTGGAAATTATTCAACAAAATTATGGCAGGAGGTGATATACCTATTTCTTGGACTAAAGCAAATATAGTATTAATCCCAAAAGAAGATAAAGGCTTGGTAGAAATGAAGAACTATAGACCAATCTCTCTGTTGAATACAGATTATAAGATCTTTGTAATAATCTTGGCGGAGAGATTGAAGAAAGTTTTAAAAGAATGGATAGATCAAGACCAGACAGGTTTCTTGCCAGGGAGACATATGAAAAATAACATTAGAAGGATAGTGAATCTCATAGCGTATTTTGAAATACACCCTGAGAAAAAGCTTGCCTTAATATTCCTTGACGCTGAAAAAGTGTTTGATAGTGTGAAATGGCAATATATGAGAGAGGTAATGAGGAAAATTGATTTGGGAGAAAGCTTTATACAAGGAGTAACAGCAGTGTACAAGAAACAAACAGCGCAAATAATAATTAACGGACAAAAGACTTCAGAGATAAAAATAGAGAGGGGAGTAAGGCAGGGATGTCCGCTATCACCCTTATTACTTATAATGACTTTAGAAATACAATGTAAAAACATAAGAGATGAAAAAGGAATAGTAGGAGTGAAGATTAAGAAACAAGTATATAAGATATCGGCTTTCGCTGACGATATGGCCCTAACTTTAGAAAATCCATTGATGTCAATTAAGAAGGTTATGGAATAATTATGGGAATTCGGCAAGCTGTCAGGAAAAAAAATAAACAAGGAAAAAACAGTTATATGTAACTAAAAACCTAGGGAAAAGGGAACAGGAAGAGCTAATGAAAATTACAGGTTATAAAATACAAAAGAAAACAAGATACTTAGGAATATTAATTACAAATAACAACCTAGACTTAATAGAAAACAATTATAATAGACATTGGAGAGAAATAAAGAAAGATTTGGAGAGATGGGGAAAGCTAAATTTATCAATCATGGGAAGAATATCAATGGTTAAAATGAATGTGCTCCCCAAGATGCTTTTTTTATTTCAAAACTTACCAATCTTGTATAAACTGTTTAAAACTTGGGATAAAGACTTATCAAAATTTATCTGGGCAAGCAAGAAACCAAGGATAAGATGGAACGTATTACAGTAGGAAAACGGTAAACGGGGATTGGGAGTACCAAATCTAAGACTATATTACAACTCTTCGGTCTTAACCTGGTTAAGTGATTGGTTTTTGTTAAATAATGATAGAATACTAACATTAGAAGGAGCTGATACAAGATTTGGCCTACATGCATACCTTTGGTATGAAAAGGATAAGATAGATAAGAACTTTAAGAACCATATTATTAGAAAGGCAATGTTGAATGTATGGAAGGGGATAAAGAAGAAATTATATATAAGGCTTCCATTATGGGTATCGTCCCAAGAAGCTTTCAGAAGAACAGAAATGCTGAACAGAGAAAGATGGTGGACATACAATGATTTGATAAAATTTCAAGGAAGCACAAATAGATTAAAAACAATAGAAGAATTGAAGGAAGAACAAATAGATTGTAATTGGTTTCAGCATAGACAGATATCAGAGAGATATAAAATAGATAATAAAATTTTTGGAATAGAACAACATCAAAATGAATTGGATAAAATCTTAATAGAAAAAAAGGAAATAAAAATCTCTAAAGTATACAAAATATTATTAGCTTTGGAATTAGAATCGCAACCCATTAAAGAATATATGATAAGATGGGCACAAAATATCGGAAAGAACATTCAATTAGAAGACTGGGAAGCATTGTGGGAAAAGGATATTAAATATATACTTTGCATGGAATTAAGAGAAGAACTGTTACAAAATGATATTCCGTTGGTACATGACGCCACAAAAGTTAGCTAAAATGTATAAAGAAAAAGAAATAAAATGTTGGAAGTGTGGAGAAGGGGAAGGATCTTTCTTCCATATGTGGTGGTCATGTAGAATAGCGAAACAGTTCTGGATAAACATTCATAAATATATTAAAAAATATATTAAAAATGGAAATTGGCTTTGAACCCCAAATATTCTTACTAAGCTTAATAGGAAAAGATATCCCAAAAGATTTGAGAAAGATAATGTTCTTTATGACTACCACAGCAAGGATAGTTTGGGCTAGATACTGGAAACAAAAAGAAACCCCAAAAATTGAAGATTAAATGTTAAAACTTGAAGAAGTTGCAAGAATGGAACAACTCACTTTGTGGAAAAAATATAAAACAATCAACAAATTTAGGAAAGACTGGAAGAATTTAATTGATTTTTGGAAACTGGAATGGTGTGAATATTTAGCAACATGGTTCATTGAGTAGATAAGAGAAATATAAAGGAGTTACAATAGAGTAACAATAATGGAGGGAATCCTTGGTTAATATGAACACAGGATAAAGATAGTTGAAAATAACAGGAAATGAGAGTGAAATCTTAAGGGATCCTGTAAATAAATAAGCAAATAAAAATAAATAAGTACCGTGTAGACTTAGCTCTACACTAAATTGTATATTACATTTTATATTAATTTATCGATTTGATTTATATGACTACATGGAACTAAGGTATAGAAAAGGAAAGATTAAAAGAGCAAAGGTAACAAATTCATGTCCTAGATGGTAAGGAAGTTATTTTGTATGTAGTGTGGTATGCAGAGTTGCATGGTAGAATAGTTAAATGTTTGTATGTGTTTTATGTTACAAGTGTTACGAATGTACTATGTATGTATGTAATTTAATGTTTTATAGTTTTGATAACCCTTTAATAAAGAAATATATATATATATATATATATATATATATATATATATATAGTCCCTGTAGAAGATAAAATTATTATCCTTGGTGACTTCAATGCCAGAGTAGGAAAGAACTCCGAAGCCTGGAAAGGCATTTTAGACATGCATGGTCTTAGACATGCATGGAAATATGCAATAATAATGGACGTCTCTTGCTAGAGTTCTGTGCAGAACAATAGCTGACTACTACAAACACTATCTTTCAGAAAAAAGATAGCTTGAAGACAACCTGGATGCATCCCTGATCTAAACACTAGCACCTCATTGACTATGTTCTAGTCTGCCAAAGAAATATTCACGATGTACGTCATACTCGAATGATGCCCAGTGCAGAATGCCAAACAGATCATTGCCTCGTCAGATGTAAACTAAATCTTCCTCTTAAGTTCAAACCTAAGAGGGGTGGCATCTTAAAGAGGAGACTCCAAGTCAACAATCTTCAACAAGCTACCATGAGAGACAGCTTCCAGGTAAACTGCAAATGAAACTTGAAGACCACCCTACAGATCCTTCTCCTACAGTGTTTTGGCAACATATCAGAAACAGCATCCTCCAGTCTGTGGAAGAATTCCTCAGGATCTCCCATAAGAAAAATCGAGACTAGTTTGATGAAAACAACCAAGAGATCCAGGAGCTGTTTGCAAAGAAGAGAATTGCTCACCAGGCATACCTCGCCCAGCCAACTTGCCATAAATGAAAAGCAGCTTTCCATCTCATATGTAAACTTCAACAAAAACTCCGAGACATGCAGAACAAGTGGTGGATCAATATAACAGAAATGACACAATGCTGTGCAGATCTGGGTGATCTTAGAGGATTTTACGAAGCTCTTAAAGCAGTGTTTGGACCTACTTATCAGTATCCAACATGAAGGGGCATAATTTACTAAACAGGATGGTGACTCCTTGTGCTTTGCCCGATCCTCCCACAACACATTGTGTTGGGAAGATTTGAAGGGGGGGAGAGTGGTGCAGTGCCTTTCCTATGGGTCTCTTGGAGAAATAAGACTGTTGGAGCCAGAGGTTTAATTTGTTTTCATATTTCTCCTTGTTTAGCATGGGATCCTAGTAATCTTACATTAAATGATACTATCCGTATTGTGGTCATGTAGGTTTGCAGTCAGGATTTATGTTTAGATCCAAAAGAGTGATTAGCAAGGTTTTTACCTTCTCTTCATTTCTCCAGAACCATATATTGGGTGATCTGTTTCAAGGTACTTCTCGTTGGTTGTTTAGTTCCCCTTTCTTCTCTGGAATTAGCCTACTTGAAATTGGGTAACAGTAAACAATTAAACATAAACATATTGTAATTATCTTTGTGCTGTTGGGATAAATGATCGGAGAAAAAAAGGCTTGCCACCGGTTGGATATTGCATTTCCAACCATCCTGGATGGTTTGGGGGGATTTTGGCAGCTGTTGGTTAACTGGACATTTCTGGTCCTCCCACTCAGTGGCACATCATGGAAATAAAGACAGTAGCTGTGGCAAGAATAGGAGAAGAGGGAGGGGAGAGAGAAGGGGAAAGTAAAGGGAAGGGATGCTGAAGGTATTAGAGCCAACAGACAGTCAATCAGTGGCTGTCCTAGAGGTCATCACCTCACTTTTGGTCGTAAACATCGATTGATTCTCAGCACACGTGGGAATCATAGATTATCTCATGGGTATGGTCTGTTGCAGTAGAACCTTTTCAAGATGGATGGCTATAACCCAGGGAGCGTTGATCTCTCCGTCGACAAGGCTGGAGACAGTAGCTGTTTCGAGTTCCACTTGCCTCGGGACCTTCCAGTCACCAGAGATCCTATCTGTGTCTCTCACGGTCTGCAGTAGGGTATCTGGATGTTGTCCATCAGCATCGTCCCCTCGAAAGTTCCCTCCAACCTGGCAACCTGTGTGTTGGGGCAATGTTTGTTGTCTCCTCTGCTGGCGGAGCCAGGACCGGACACCTCTGACACTTGACTGAGGGTAGCCTTAGATTTGCTTTTCCTCTCCTTAGCGAATGGCCCTATTGGGGTCTGTTGGCTCCTCATTGTGGACGGCCACTGATAGGCAGTTTGTAGCATGGGAGATCAGTGGGTTCGTCCTCCCATCCATGGGTCGGGAAGCCAGTGTGCACCCTCCTCTGTTTAGCAGTCTGGGTTGATGGTGTAGGGGGGTCCAGCGGTATGGTGCTATTGTTCCCACGGCCAGGTTTGAGTATTGACGTGAACAGCCATGGTGGCAACAACTCAGTGTGAGATCTATGGGTAGTATTGACATGTTAGTATAAGGGGCTGCCAAGGGTAGCTTCGGTGGTCTAGGGGTGCGATTGCAGTCCATATCATAGGATGTCACTTTTCCCTTCAGTGCCATAGCTGGATTTGAATCTAACCCAGTCCTCTGATGATGTTACGGAGAGGTTTGTCATAGGGTGACAGTTCGTGGGTGGGCAGGGGAAAGGAGGAGAGCATCGGGAACCTGATTCCCACTCATGGGTGCTTTGTGTTTCCACTTGGGGAAAGTCTTATGATGGGTTCTACTGGCAGACTGGTTTGTCGTGTGTCGAGTATGCGATCGGAGTTCTGATGATCTCCACCAGGCTATGTCATTCTAATGACAGTTAGGGAACATAGGCTGATATGGCAGCCAAATTGTAGTGGGACAATGACAAAGTCAAAATGGTGACTAACCTTGTTTTAATGTTTTATAAAAGCGAACTTCCAGGATCAGGGAGGGTTAGGGAAGGTTTGGAGTCAGATGGAATAAAGTCATATCTTCTTGGGTGATTCTTTATAGAGTGGCTGTCATGGGTTTTTCTCTTTTCTCCTCTTTCGTCTTTGGGCTGTTTGCCATGGCTGCCCTTGTTGTAGTTTTGACTCCTGTTGTCCATCCCTGGTCTTGGAGGCCAACCGCTCTTTGAGTTCCTCTGGTAGGGGGATCTCCAAGGCTTCAAATATTGATGAAAGTTGTGCACTGGTTGTTGCTGTCAACATTCCGGATTAGTGGGGTACGATTAGTTTAAAGGGATAGCCCCATTTGTATTTGACTTTATTTTCTTGGTGTATAGCAGTATATGGCTGAAAGACTTGCCTCCTTCTAAGAGTGTCTATCAAGAGAGCATGGAAAGCTTGCACTTGATGGGCACTTGATGGAGATCTTGTATACAGGCTAAAGTGGTAATTACTTCTGCTTTTCTTGATATCTGGCAAAATGGATGATGATGTCTCTAGGTGGTTTTTCTTCCTATCTTTTAGGTCCAAGTGATCGATGTAATCTTTCAATGTCCAGTGTGGTCAGTTTTAGATCTGGTCAAATATTGTTCAACCCTGCAAGTATGGGTTCTGTAAGCTTGTTTCCAGAAACATATTCAGGAATCCCCTTAAGGTATATTCTGATGCCTCTCTCTATTCTTGAGGTCCGAAATCTTGAGTTGCATTGAGAGGTTGGTTTCTTCTAGTTGTCAGAGCCTAGCATCATGCCTCAAACCCTGCTGGAATGTTTCATTAATTGTTATTTCAAGACCCCAGATCTTTTCTGAGATGAGAGAGAGCTTCACATGGAGGGGTTCCAGTGCTGCTGTTCAGTCTCTAATCAAGTTCTCTCTTAGGTTTTCCAGCTGTTCTGCTGGAAAACCTAAATGCAGACCCATCCCCTGAGAGGGATTGGTCTGCATTTGTCAAAGGCCCTGTGTTACCTCCTTTGGGCTCCTTAGGAGTCCCACACACCATGGGGTCATTTACACTGCCAAATATTCCTCTAAATATACCGCTAAGATAGCTCATAGTTCCCACGGATCGCAGCACAGCATTGCCTCATTCAGAAGGGGGAAGGTAAAACACCCAAACATAGCGTGCCTGGGGATGTTGCTACTTTTGCCGGTATATTTGCAATGTAGCGCTTTATTGGCAGTGTAAACTAAGGGCTGCATCAGATCTGCATTTTGATTGGTTGCTATGATGTAAGCGGTGGGCTTAAAAGAGAGGGACTGCGTTCAGTAGTGATCAGGAAAAAAATCCTCTCTGCTATTTTGCAGAAGGTCTGCCAAGAAAAAGGATTCCCAAGACCTTTCAGTCATAATGTTCCCATCTGTCAGCTCTGCTTGGGGGAGGGGGGGAGAGACGGAGAGAGAGCACGAGCGAGAGAGATGGAGGGAGGGAGGGGGGAGGCTGGAACAACTTGCGATAGGTTCACCTTAGGATCCACGGCATGGCAGCAAGGTCTTTTAGCAGAGAGATTACTGTCCCTCTGCTTCACGGAGTGAGTTCATTTACAGGCAGATTTACAGAGACAGAGACAGAGCCACTACTTTGATCTCCCCCCCCCCGCTGCTATTTGGGCAGTCTGTGAGTCTTATCTATGCCCTTCCCCATACAGCCTTTGTCTGCTTGGGAGGCCACGCCCCCCACACTTATTCAAGTCTGAATGAAAAAGCGGCATAATTAGAAAAAAAAACCTGACTGGCACAGCTGTGGAAAAGAATTAAAACACAAGTTGCCATAATAAATCTGCTGTGTAAACCAGCCCCTGGTCTTCGGAGGGGGGGGTCGCCTGTTGCAGAGCCAATTTTAGGTTCTTTCATTGTCAGATAGAAGTCTGTAATGGTGTGTTCTGCAGTCCTCTTGTTGCTGAATATGTGGATGCAGTGGCTGTAAAGTTTAGTGAGGGTATTCTTGCCTTTATTTGTGATTATGCCACTGAAGTGGTCAGAGCATGCAAACTATGCATCCGCCATACTTTGTGGCTAGCCACGACCCCTTTCTTTTGCATTTCTATGGCTATTCAATAGCTTGCTTACAACGTTTGCTCCTGGACACCAGTACACTGCAGCATCTGAGGAAGCAGACTATATTTACGGAAGCTTACGCTACAACTTTCTCTCAATTAGTCTCAAAGGTGCTACAAGACCACCTTGCTTACTGGTTAGAATAGAATAGAATAGAATAGAATAGAATAGAATAGAATAGAATCTTTATTATGGTCATAGACCAGCACAGGTAAAAAGGGATACAGAATAAAGGTAAAAACACAGGATAAAAACAGGTAAAAGCAGTATTTAAAATGTTCTTTCAGCTTACATAGCTCCAGTGTAACAAGACTAAGTTGATACTATTCTACCGTGGAGGTCATTGTCTGTTGAATTTTAACCGCAGCTGTGCAGAATCTGGCAACATTATAAGTTGTTCCTGGGTTGGTGTCTGAAAGCAACCAGTTTATGTAGAATTGTCCAGTGTGCCCTTGGTATTTATGCAACAGGGGTGAAATAAGGCTGAGACGTATGTCCCTGTAATATGAGCACTGGAGTAATACATGCTCTGTTGTTTCTATTTGGCCTGAGTTGCAGGGGCACAGTTTGCTTACTGGTTGTCCTATAGTTAGTTACAAATAGAGAAGAATATTAAATCAATTAAATCAAGGTAAATCCATGTATTGTCTCACCCTTCAACAACTGGTTGAATCAGTCTCCTTTACTGGAGAGTGACCAACAGGGATTGCACGCAAAGGGGTCTTGTAGTACCTTTGAGACTAAGAGAAAGAAACCCAGTGCTGCTTGTTTCACATTTGTTGCTCATTAAAGTAATTTGGGGGCATGAAACTTTCCAGAAATTGTTTGCTAATGAAGGCCTCAGGGAGGAAGGGGAATCACCAAGCCAGCGGACACAATGAAAATGCTGTGAAAGGATGGCTTGTGCTGAGAGCCTCTAACAGCTTCACTTGACTTGCTTCATCCAGCTCTTGAATTCTACTCTTCAGAGGTTTTGGTAAGTCAGACTATATATCTGTCTATGCATGTGTTGAAATTACAGTGGAATTATGTCTTTGGGGAATATGATGGTATTGCAGCAAGATGCTGAAAAGTATCTTGCATACCTTGATTTCAGTAAGGCCTTTGACAAGGTTCCCCATGACATGCTTGCAAACAAGCTTGTAAAATGTGGGCTAGACAAGTTAACTGTTCAATGGATTTGTAATTGGTTGACCGGCCGAACCCAAAGGGTGCTCAGCAGTGGCTCCTCTTCGTCTTGGAAAGATGTGACCAGTGGGGTGCCACAGGGTTCTGTCCTGGGCCCAGTGCTATTCAACATCTTTATCAATGACTTAGATGAGGGAATTAGGGGCATACTTATCAAATTTGCAGATGACACCAAATTGGGAGGAGTAGCTAATACCCTAGAGGAGAGGATCAAAATTCAGAATGACCTGGATAGACTGGAGAGCTGGGCCAAAGCTAACAAAATGAAATTCAATACGGAGAAATGTAAAGTACTGCATTTAGGGCGGAAAAATGAAATGCATAAATATAGGATGGGAAAGACCTGGCTGAATGAGACTACGTGCGAAAGGGATCTAGGAGTCCTAGTAGACCACAAGTTGAACATGAGCCAACAGTGTGATGCGGCAGCTAAAAAGGCCCATGTGATTTTGGGCTGTATCAATAGAAGTATAGTGTCTAGATCAAGGGAAGTAATAGTGCCACTCCATTCTGCCTTGGTCAGACCTCACTTAGAATACTGTGTCCAGTTCTGGGCACCACAATTCAGAAAGGATATTGACAAATTGGAGCGTGTCCAGAGAAGGGCAACTAAAATGGTGAAAGGTCTGGAAACGATGCCTTATGAGGAGAGACTTAGGGAGCTGGGTATGTTTAGCCTGGAAAAAAGACGGTTAAGAGGCGATATGATAGCCCTGTTTAAGTATTTGAAGGGATGTCACGCTGAGGATGGAGCAGGCTTGTTTTCTGCTGCTCCAGAGACTGGAACACGGAGCAATGGGTGCAAGCTCCAGGAACAGAGATTCCACCTCAACATGAGGAGGAACTTTTTGACAGTAAGAGCTGTTCGGCAGTGGAACACACTCCCTCGGAGCGTGGTGGGGTCTCCTTCCTTGGAGGTCTTTAAACAGAGGCTGGATGGCCATCTGTCGGGGATGCTTTGATCAAGATTTCCTGCGTGGCAGGGGGGTTGGACTGGATGGCCCACGTGGTCTCTTCCAACTCTGCAATTCTATGATCTTGGAACATCTCTTTTTATTAAAATATGTATCTCTTGCCTTGTCTGAAATATGATTTGAGAAGCAAGCATCTCTTTCTTCTCCAAAGGGCAAGAAGTCAACATTCACATGCTGAACCCAGGCTTTAAGATTGCACGGTGTCACTGTGGAAGTTTGCTAAGAGAGACACTTTCAGAAGGACAAGGGAACAATGTCCCTCAGGAAGCACCATGCCATGAATTTGCCATCTGAGTTAAACTCAGCTGTTTCAATATCCATAAGCTTTTTAACGGTTTTAAGAAAGAGTTTTTAAATACATTTTAGTAGTTTTAATGATTTAACTTATACATTGTTTAATTGTTTTTTAAATTTTACATTTAGATTGTTATTTTTACTTTTGTATTATTTTAACTTGTTTTGTATTAAATATGTTGTTAGCTGCCTTGAGTCCCATTATAGGGGAAATGAAGGGATATAAATGAATAAGAAAAAGAAAATCCACCATATAATGAAAAGGCATTCACCTTCCAGGGCAATCTGGTCCACCATAAAATATCTTACACCACTACCAATTTCCAGTGAGAGAAACTAAATAATTAAAATCAATTAAATTACCAATTATTAGAACTTAAGAGATTGTAATCATTTATACATTTTCAGACTTTTTTTAACAGAAAGGGGGTGGTTAAATTCCTTAATTCACCAATAGTTTGAGTTATATTGGGCATTTATAATTAACTTAATTCCAGTGATACTTACACAGCTGTTTTTCATCCAACCATGGAGACAAAAGACAATCATCTTTTGCAGTGGCCTGATTCACTGTCAAAGAATTTATACCATCAAAGCGTTCTCCTGGAATTTAAGTCTCAGCCCTGGGTATTCTTGTACGGAGGTTAACAGAAAATTCTTTACATTTATATATTTTATAATCTCTCAGATTCCAACATTTTGTTCCAGTTTACAATGCCTTCCAAAAATTTGAAAGCTCTCTGCAATTTTCAGTTTCCAAATGAGAATTCCAACTGACCTGATTATTCCAATCTAATAAAGTGATAGGCAACCTTTTGAGCTTGGTGTGTCAAAATTCGCCAACAAACTGAGCAGAACTTGGGTGGTGTGTCACTTAGAGGAAAAAACATTATTTCGTGATATTTTCTGTTTAAATAACATAAATGTATAATTGTTATATATAATTGTATTTAATAAACCAAAAACTAATAATTTAACTTACCTGCTTAGTGACTTCTTTGTTCATCCGTCAATCAGTTTCTTTTGTTTGGTCTTGATATTATTTAGCTTGTGTGGTGTGACGTGAACTGAGATAAGTGAGGGGGAGGGGAATTCTTTAATTAACCTGCCTATTAGTGACCTTTTTGTTGCTGAAGCCCCGGAGCCCCCTTAGGAAGAGGCAACACAGGAAATCACGATCAAAGCATCCCCGACAGATGGCCATCCAGCCTCTGTTTAAGGACCTCCAAGGAAGGAGACCCCACCACACTCTGAGGGAATGTGTTCCACTGCCGAACAGCTCTTACTGTCAAAAAGTTCCTCCTAATGTTGAGGTGGAATCTCTGTTCCTGGAGCTTGCATCCATTGCTCCGTGTTCCAGTCTCTGGAGCAGCAGAAAACAAGCCTGCTCCATCCTCAACGTGACACCCCTTCAAATACTTAAACAGGGCTATCATATCACCTCTTAACCATCTTTTTTTCCAGGCTAAACATACCCAGCTCCCTAAGTCTCTCCTCATAAGGCATGGTTTCCAGACCTTTCACCATTTTAGTCGCCTTTCTCTGGACACGCTCCAATTTGTCAATATCCTTTTTGTATTGTGGTGCCCAGAACTGGACACAGTATTCTAGGTGAGGTCTGACCAAGGCAGAATAGAGTGGCAATATCACTTCCCTTCATTTAGACAATATACTTCTATTGATGCAGCCCAAAATCACATTGGCCTTTTTAGCTGCTACATCACACTGTTGACTCGTGTTCAACTTGGGGTCTACTACGACTACTAGATCCCTTTAACATGTAATCTTGTTCAGCCAGGTCTCTCCCATCCTAAATCTTTTTTCCAGGCTCTGGAAAAAGCCTGGAAAAGTCTGTGTACTTTTCCCTAAGTCTCTCCTTGTAAGGCGTGTTTTCCAAGCCTTTCACCATTTTAGTTGCCCTTATCTGGACATGCTCCAATTTGTCAATACCCTTTTTGAATTGTGGTGCCCAGAACTGGACACAGCATTCTAGGTGAAGTGTGACCAAGGCAGAATAGAGTGGCACTATTACTTCCCTTGATCTAGACACTATACTTCTATTGATACAGCCCAAAATCACATTGGCCTTTTTAGCTGCCGCATCACACTGTTGGCTCATGTTCAACTTGTGGTCTACTACGACTCATAGATCCTTTTCACATGTAATCTTGTTCAGCCAGGTCTCTCCCATCCTAAATCTATGCATTTCATTTTTCTGTCCTAAGTGCAGTACCTTACATTTCTCCATATTGAATTTCATTTTGTTAGCTTTGGCCCAGCTCTCCAGTCTTTCCAGGTCATTTTGAATTTTGATCCTGTCCTCCAGGATATTAGCTACTCCTCCTAATTTGGTGTCATCTGCAAATTTGATAAGCATGCCCCTAATTCCCTCATCCAAATGATTTATAAAGATGTTGAATAGCACTGGGCCCAGGACAGAACCCTGTGGCACCCCACTGGGAATCCTGGGAGGGCTCTTGGTTGTTGTAGGAGAGGGGGTCAAGTGTCCCATCAAATAATATAGGACAGCAACTGCCAGCATTTACTATATTGACAAGGTCTGGTGTGAACTGCAGCTCAACAGTATCTGGAAGTTGGCAATAGTGTGACAATTTTAGGTTCCCTATCTTTCAAGTCCAAACAGAAGCTCCTATATTTTAACTGCTCTATGTTGTTCAGATGGGGGTGTTTCTAAATATTTGCAGTAGGAGGAATCATGGCTCTAGGGGAAGGAGAGTGCCCTCCCTTCCCCCACCTCCCCACAAGGCTTTGAGTTTGCAAGGAAGGCAAAGAAAATAATTAAAAACACTTATAAAAAGATTCTTCCAGGATAATTATAGCAATGAAAGAGAGAACCATAAAGAATCTAGGTGCTGAGCTTTAATTTCTATGGAAATATTCAACACAGCAGAGAGCTGAAGAGATTCCATGAATGATAAGCAAAGGTTGAGTTTTGGATTGGATGAGCAAGAATAGGACTAGGGAAACTATAGTTCAGGTGTAAGGATGCAATTCTTCACTGAGTTTCTTTGCAGAGGAAGCAAGAGGTATTTTTAACAATGTTGTTCTTGCCATGAAATCCATGCATTTTTTGATGTTTATTCTTAATTCAGGATTTATTCTGCACCAAATCTGAAAATGATTGTTTTGCCCAGAACACAGTATTCCCTGTACAGAGAGTAATGTTTCTATGCAGATGTATTATTTCCTACACAGAAAATGCTGTTTCCTGAGCAGACTATGTTGCTTTCTATGCAAATCAACCACGTACAAATGTGCAAAATAAATTGCCAATTACAGCATATTTTCTGTGCACCCCCTTTCCCCCGCATTTACTGAATGGGAGATATTATTTCTGCATAGTGATAGTATTCTCTATGCAAAAAAACCTGTCTTCCTCAGAAAGAACCACTGGCAAACCTTGCACAGAATGTCTGAAACTGTGAAGTCTAGGATTCTTCTCTTTAGGGGTCCCAAGCATTTTTTTTTAATATTATTTGAAGATTTTTTTAATATGCTTTCCATCTCTGCTCAGGAGGATGATAGCTGGCAGATACAAACAATTTCCCACTGAGTAAACCAATAAATAGCATTGCATTATTCCCCCAATCAATAATGCCTTCCTTAAACCAACAAGTTCACCCTTTGCTAGTTAGAGTGTTTCAAAAATGAGATATCTGTCCCTTTCTTCCATTTGTTTAGTTCTACATAGTGAATTATAAAACATAGCCAATTATTTGATATTCCAAGATGGGGCCAGCATTGTAGTAAAAAGAGTTCACCACAGTAGAAAAACATATTTGCCTTAATGAAGGAGAAGCTGCAATGAATTAGGAATTAAATGTTGCTTAGTACTCTACAGCAAACTCGCCACGGGTCAGCGTAAGAGGGGCGCTCGAAAAAAGCGATACAAGGACTCCCTGAAACAACATTTCAGGCTCAGCCAAATTGATCACCAACAATGGTCCGCCTCACATCAGGAGGCATGGAGACACACTATCCACAATGCTGCAGCCTTATTTGAGAACTCATGCCGAAAAAGTCTTGAAGAGAAACAACAACGCAGAAAGAATCACAACCCAGAAACATCACCCAAGGAGACCTTCTGCTGTGCTTCCTGCAACCGGACTTCTCTATCTCAGATTGGCCTTTTCAGTCATCAGTGCGCTTGCAGAAAACACGGGACGAGTCCTTCCTGAATCTTCATTTGCAAAGAAAAGCCAGAGAGAGAGAGAGATCACAGAGAGAGTAAGCAAATCATAGAATCATAGAATTGCAGAGTTGGAAGAGACCATGAGGGCCATCCAGTCCAACCCCTTGCCATGCAGGAAATCACGATCAAAGCATCCCTGACAGATGGCCATCCAGCCTCTGTTTAAAGACCTTCAAGGAAGGAGACCCCACCATACTCCGAGGGAGTGCATTCCACTGCTGAACAGTTCTTACTGTCAAAAAGTTCCTCCTAATGTTGAGGTGGAATCTCTGCTCCTGGAGCTTGCATCCATTGCTCCGTGTTCCGATCTCTGGAGCAGCAGAAAACAAGCTTGCTCCATCCTCAACATGACACCCCTTCAAATACTTAAACAGGGCTATCATATCGCCTCTTAACTGTCTTTTTTCCAGGCTAAACATACCCAGCTCCCTAAGTATCTCCTCATAAGGCATGGTTTCCAGACCTTCCACTATTTTAGTCGCCCTCCTCTGGACACGCTCCAATTTGTCAATATCCTTTTTAAATTTTGGTGCCCAGAACTGGACACAGTATTCTAGGTGAGGCCTGACCAAGGCAGAATAGAGCAGCACTATTACGTCCCTTGATCTGGACACTATACTTCTATTGATGCAGCCCAAAATCGCATTGGCCTTTTTAGCTGCCGCATCACATTGTTGACTCATGTTCAACTTGTGGTCTACTAGGAAGGGTAGATGTTATAAAGAGTCTAAGGGGCCCTGCTTCATTAAAAACAATGTTTAATTCTTTGTATTGCCACTATAGTCTGTTTCTCAAAGGTCTCTCAATGTTTAAACATTACACAGTTACAGCAATTGGATAGCACTTTAACTATAATGGCTATATCCTATCGATTCCTGGGACTTGTAGCTTGCTCAAATTTTGGTGTAGAGAATTGTAGTTTGGGGGACAGAACTTGTTCTATCAAACATAGAATTCCAATTCCATAACCAAACTTTAAACTCCTCCTCATCCCTGAATTCTGGGCTTTGGAGTGGAATTCATGGAGGCCCTGACACCAACTTTCAATTGATGATTACTTCTGGTGGCAACTAAGTTCAGGAGCAGTGCTTGGCTTTCCTCAGAAACATCTCAGGGATGCATCATTGTGCATTGGAACCACCCCTTTTCTGTATGATGCATTTGACTTAATTACTTGATGTCTAATTAGTATTTCATGTCAGATTGACTATCTAGAGTTCATTTCTCATTTTGCAATTGACTTTGAACCTTGGTTTACTGGACACTCAAAATGAACACCATGAGATATGTGTTAATGAATATGTTTGAGTATTACCAAATTCCCTTTTCGATTTCAGTGATACTTACAGGCAGATTTCTGTGGATGCCACTGATTCTGAACTAATCTGTCTCTTGAGCTTCCCTTTGGTCATTTTAGTGGCCCAAGTGTTAGGGTACTAGTTTTCATGTGCTGGGTTCCATATTGATTTCACTTGAAAAAAATCAAATGCCAAGGAGGAAAATATACTTTTGTATTTATAATAGGACCTTCTTTTCCTCTCCCTCCCACTACAATCTCCATGATATTCAAAAGGAGGAACTACTTTAACAAACAAATAGAGAAAGGTGAAAGCTAATGGATTTTAGTTTGCATTTTAAAGGCATGATTGAAGGTGCTGAACAGTATTCCACAATAGCTTCAGCACCTTTGATGGCTCCTTTAAAGTTCAGACTTAATGTCCAGAGCAAATTCATTGCAGCACTGAAATGGAACCCACCAGCTTGTATGTGAAGGATATGGATAGTATGCCCTAATTGATCAGCAAATTTGCTTTTCAAATTTATTGTTAATAGGGCATTTACAGATAGATTACTGTGGATGCCACTTCTTAATTCATCCATTTGTTGAGATTGTCATAAATCATTTCACTGGTGTGGCCTAAATGTTAGCTTATTGGTACTCTTGTTCTGGATGCCACTTGAAGGAAGTATCCTATTTTGGTAATTGTTGGCAGTGGAACTGGGATTCCCCCCCACCATCTAGTTCCCAGCACAGTTCTCCATGGCCTCTGAACCAGAAGGTTCTCTCCCCACCCCCATAAAGAGGTGGAAATCTTTTCTAAAAAACTGATGGGTTTAGTCTAAACTTTATAGTAGCTTCAGCACCTTAAATGGTGCCTTTGAAGCTCAGACTGAAGATCAGGTCAAATTCATTGCAATGTTGGCATGGAACCCACAAGATACAATGAGTAGGAGAGGGAAAATTGTCCCAGTTCCAATGCAATGGATCCCAATGTAAACCACTGGATCTAGGCATTTTGGCCTGTTCAGTTGAGATTAGCACAGAACCCAGGAAAATATCACTCAGACTGTAACACTGACTTGGCTCAGGAGAAGTTGAACAAGTAGCTTAAGAACCAGTTGCCTCCACATAAATATTCTTCATGGTACAATTGTCCCTATAAATCTTCAAAGTTGACAAGGAAATTTAGTCATCTTGACACATGTGCTTACATCAACACATATTTGATGCATATTACATGGTGTTAATTTGGAGTTTCCAGTAAACGTTAGCATCACAAAGTTGCAAAATGAGCAGTGACCAGCCAAGATATTCAATGGAACATGAGACACATCAGGTAATTGGGACACTAGACCACATTCCAAGGGGTGGTTACTATGTACAGTCATGCTGCCGACCGTGGTATAAAAGGGCTTACAGCTCAGCCATCCTCCAGTAACTTCTCTTGACTACTCTTCTTTCTCCAAGAAGTAGGTAAGTCCAATTCTACTCATCTTCTTTTCATGATATGAACACCTGAACATTCAACTTTATCATAGAATTATCACTGTAGGGATTGCCTAGTCTACCATTTTGTTTCAAGAGTCATCAGTTAGCTATTTCTAGGGAACCAGAAACATTGCTTTTGAGCTTGGAGCACCAATGTAACTGGAATCAAAAGTAACCTTCCATGCAAAATTGGTCTTTTTAAGTCAGAGGGAAACAGGAGTGTAGATACATTTCTTTGGTGTCCTTTGGTGGTGTATATATTTTTTTATATATGAGAGTTCTACTCCACTCCACTGAACTAGAAAGCTGTCACTAAAGTCAAATTCACGCTACACAAACAATCCAGTTTGCAACTGGATTATTTGCCATGGCTTCTTCATATGGAATCCTGGGATTTGTAGTGTTACAAGGCCATTAGCCTTCTCTGCCAAAGAATGCTGGTGCCTCACCAAACTACAGAAGCCCAGGATTCCATAGGAAGGAGTTGTGACATATAGCCCCATTCAAATTGTTTTATTTCTGTAGTGTGGATTTGGTCTATGATTTAGTAGCACCTTCCACAAAACTACATATCCTAGGATTTCATAGGATGTAGACATGCCAGTTAACGTGATATCACAGTGTTATATCTGTGTAGTGTAGAAAAACCTGGAGGCAGAATATTAATTTTTTTTATTTTTATTTTTATTTATTTATTTATTTTATTTAAATAAAAAATAAATAAAAATAAGAATATTAATATTTCCGAATTCTCCATTCCAGCTTCTCCTCCATTTAGGTCAAGATGTCTTTCTACTATGGTGGATCCTGTGGACCCTGGAGATACCAGTCTTGCTGCGACCCATGCAATTATAGGTACAATGGCTGGTATGGGTCACTGGGGTATTGCTACCCCAGATGCTACAATCCCTCTGACCGCTGGTGTGGTTCAGGCTGGCCCTACCCATACTACCACTGTGGCTGGTGAAGATGATACAAGAAGGAAGTCATCAGTAGAAAAAGGAACATATTGACCTGCGTGTACAAACCAACCTCCTTGAGAACTGCTGTCGAGCACCCATGATGCCAACTGAAGTGAAGGGGAACGATGGCTTCTCAGCATCTCTAAAGCTTGCATTTTTTAATTTGTGTTTTCAACACATTTCTCCATTGTGCGTGAGCATCATTTCCTGTCACCTTGGCTGCATATGCAGTTTAGGAAATCTCGTAATTACTTCATCTATGTTTTCTCCATGTCTTCCATATTCATAATAAATCTCTTGCACCTCAACAACTGGTTTATGGCTGTACTATTTATAACTGAAGCTGGGTAGAGTTCAATATGGAATCCAGTCAATGGTTAGGAATATTTAGAATCATAGAATCATAGAATTGCAGAGTTGGAAGAGACCACGAGGGCCATCCAGTCCAACCCCTGCCATGCAGGAAATCACGATCAAAGCATCCCCGACAGATGGCCATCCAGCCTCTGTTTAAAGACCTCCAAGGAAGGAGACCCCACCATGCTCTGACGGAGTGTGTTCCAATGCCGAACAGCCCTTACTGTCAAAAAGTTCCTCCTAATGTTGAGGTGGAATCTCTGTTCCTGGAGCTTGCATCCATTGCTCCGTGTTCCAATCTCTGGAGCAACAGAAAACAAGCTTTCTCCATCCTCAACGTGACATCCCTTCAAATACTTAAACAGGGCTATCATATCGCCTCTTAACCGTCGTTTTTCCAGGCTAAACATACCCAGCTCCCTAATTCTCTCCTCATCAGGCATGGTTTCCAGACCTTTCACCATTTTAGTCGCCCTCCTCTGGACACGGTCCAATTTGTCAATATCCTTTTTGAATTGTGGTGTCCAGAACTGGACACAGTATTCTAGGTGAAGTCTGACCAAGGCAGAATTGAGTGGCACTATTACTTCCCTTGATCTTGACACTATACTTCTATTGATGCAGCCCAAAATCACATTGGCCTTTTTAGCTGCTACATCACACTGTTGACTCATGTTCAACTAGTGGTCTACTAGGACTCCTAGATCCCTTTAACATGTAATCTTGTTCAGCCAGGTCTCTCCCATCCTAAATCTTTTTTCCAGGCTCTGGAAAAAAGCCTGGAAAAGTCTGTGTACTTTTCCCTAAGTCTCTTCTTGTAAGGCATGTTTTCCAAGCCTTTCACCATTTTAGTTGCCCTTATCTGGACATGCTCCAATTTGTCAATACCCTTTTTGAATTGTGGTGCCCAGAACTAGACACAGTATTCTAGGTGAAGTGTGAGCAAGGCAGAATAGAGTGGCACTATTACTTCCCTTGATCTAGACACTATACTTCTATTGATACAGCCCAAAATCACATTGGCCTTTTTAGCTGCTACATCACACTGTTGACTCATGTTCAACTTGTGGTCTACTACGAATCCTAGATCCCTTTCACATGTAATCTTGTTCAGCCAGGTCTCTCCCATCCTAAATCTATGCATTTCATTTTTCTGTCCTAAGTGCAGTACCTTACATTTCTCCGTATTGAATTTCATTTTGTTAGCTTTGGCCCAGCTCTCCAGTCTATCCAGGTCATTTTAAATGTTGATCCTGTCCTCTAGGGTATGGGTTACTCCTCCTAATTTGGTGTCATCTGTAAATTTGATAAGTATGCCCCTAATTCCCTCATCCAAATCATTGATAAAGATGTTGAAGAGAACTGGGCCCAGGACAAAACCCTGTGGCACCCCACTGGTCACAACTTTCCAAGATGAAGAGGAGACACTGCTGAGCACACTTTTGGGTTCAGCTGGTCATCGAATTACAAATCCATTGAACAGTTAACTTGTCTAGCCCACACATAAGGATCCCACCACTTCAACCCCATTAACCAGGTCATCCCTGTTGGTTAGGATCACATCTAAAATAGCTGACCCCCTTGTTGCCTCTTCTACCTTTTGGACCATGAAATTGTCTTCCAGGCAGGTAAGGAATTTGCTAGACCTTGAAGTTTTGGTTGAGTTAGATTTCCAGAAAATATCAGGATAGTTGAAGTCACCCATCACTACTACATCTCTCTTTTCTGCATGTGTGTTCATCTGTTCTAGAAAGGCATCATCCAATTCCTCCGTCTGACTTGGGGGTCTGTAGTAGAGTCCCACAATAACATCCCTGTTGTTTCCCTCCCCTTTAATTTTTATCCAGATGCTCTCCACCTGGCTTCCAGTATTGATGTCATGGATCTCTTCAGTGGTATAAATATCCCTGACATATAATGCTATTCCTCCTCCTTTCCTGTTTGGCCTGTTTCTCCTATAAAGGTTATACCCCTCTATTCCTACATTCCAATCATGAGACTCATCCCATCAGGTTTCAGTAATGCCTATTATATCATATTTGTTTTGTAGTGCGAGGAGTTCAAGTTCATCTTGCTTATTTCCCTTGCTCTGTGCATTAATGTAGAGACATCTAAGACCATGTGTTCCCTTTACTTGCTGCCTGTGCAAGTTTTTTTTGCCTCTCACTCTTGGGTCTTTGCGCTGTTTGTCTTGTTTCAAATCTCTTAGTAGCAGCAAATTAACTTCCATTGAGATCTAGGTAAGCTCTTTCCCATGTGAGGCTAATTAAGCATTTTATTTTTATATTCAGCACCCTATTGTAACTTTTAACTATAAAGTGGTGTCAAACTGCATTATTTCTACAGTATAGATGAACCCTGAGTCATTTGTACAAATGAAAATAGTACAATAGGTAGTGGGGATGTGCTGACAGTGAAAAAGTAATTCTTTCTAGCTTAGGTAATGGATGTTTACATGTGAAATGCATGGTACACAAAATATAGTAAGATAATAGCACCTCTGCAATATAATTTATATTTACTCCTTGAGAGGGAAGAACTTTGTTCTGAAGAACTTCATTATTGGAATGGCTCTCTCTCTGGCTTTTCTTCAGAAACGAAGATTCAGGAAGGACTCATCCCATGCTTCCTGCAAGTGCACTGATGACTGAAAAGAACAATCCGAGATAAACAAGTCCAGTTGCAGAAAGTACAGCAGAAGGTCTCCTTGGGTGATGTTTCTGGGTTGTGATTCTTTCTACATTGTCATTTCTCTTCAAGACTTGTTCGGCGTGAGTTCTCAAATAAAGCTGCAGCATTGAGGATATTGAGTCTCCATGCATCCTTATGTGAGGCCAGGGCAGACCATTGTTGGTGATCAATTTGGCCGAGCCTGAGATGTTGTTTCAGGGAGTCCTTGTATCGCTTTTTTGGAGCGCCCTTCTTACGCTGACCCATTGCCAATTCACTGTAGAGTACTATTTTGGGGAGGCGATGGTCCTCCATCCTAGAAACGTGCCCTGCCCAGCGCAACTGTGTTCTCAATATCATGGCCTCAATGCTGGTGATCTCTGCTTGCTCAAGGACAGCAACATTCATCACATAGTCAGTCCAGTGTATCTTTAGGATTCTTCGTAGACAGCGCTGATGAAACTGTTCGAGGAGTCGTAAGTGGTGGCGATAGGTGACCCATGTTTCTCATCCGGTAAAGGAGAATAGACAGTACAATGACTCTATACACACTGATTTTTGTGCTTCGCCTCATTAGGAAAACAAAGCTCCATTCAGCCTACTTAACCTCAGCAGGTTCTCCAAAAGCAGGAGGGGAAAGATATGTCAGATTTTGGATTTCCCATGTCTGTCTATCTTAATTCTGGCTAATGAAGAATAGGTATATCAAGTCTGATAGCCCATGGGAAGTTGCTATCAGTAGTGGATTTGCCACCCCACTGACATGGAAGTCAACAGCTGGCTCTCCCTTTGATCCCTTCCAGTTCTGAGTCCCTGGACAGCTATGCCAAGTGTGCTATCCATGCCACTAGTCCCCACACGATGTAAGCACAACATTTGGAGAATTCTGCACATGGTCCCCATGCATTCTCCCTAGAGTAAAGACATGAAGAAGAAAAAAGAGATCATTTAAGATAGCGGCAAGTGGAACAAAACCACAGGCTCATAAAGTTTTGAAATCAAAAGGCGGGGCGGGGGAGAGGAGTAGGGGGGGAGGGCCGGCCACATGGCATGCCATGTGCGCCGCCATCTTCCCTTTCTTCTCCCCATCATCCTCAGTGGTGGGGAGGGGAAACAGAGATCGGGCCAATCAGGGGCAAGTTCGCTCACCTCTGATTGGTCTGGAGATCTGGGATAAAGGGACGCGCGCGCGCGCCCCTCCCACATCCGAGGCGGTGACGGAGGCAGCAGCAGCGCCCTCCATCGCACCAAAAAAGCGGCGAACCCCCCCTTTCCACAGGTACGGGCCAGCAGGGAGAGGGGATGGCGGGCAGGCTGTTCCAAGGGGGGGTCCCTTCAGCGGGCGGGCCGGGCCCTCAAGGGGTCGCGGGAGCCGGGAGGAATGGGCGGCCACCCGGCGCCACTCGCGGCCAGGCCAGGGAGGCTTGCAGCGCCGCAGCATGATGGCCCCACCAGCAGGCGGGTGGCACGCTTCACAGGGGCGGGGGTGGCCGGCCTCTGGGGCTCAGGTCTTTCAGGCAGCCAAGCGGGAAGCACGGGGGCAGGGGGTTGTCGGCCTCCAGGCCTCCGGACACCAACAGGTGGGGGGCACCCCTCAAGGGGTCGCAGGAGCCAGTAGGAATGGGTGGCCACCCAGCGCCACTCGTGGCCAGGCCGGGGAGACTTGTAGCGCCGCGGCACAACCGCTCCGCCAGCAGGCAGGTGGCACGCTTCACAGGGGCAGGGGTGGCCGGCCTCCGGGGTTCAGGTCTTTCAGCAGGCATGGGGGGGCTGCCCCTCATGGAGGGCGGGTGCGGGCTACGGGGAACGGGTCGCCCGGCTCTTCAGGCCACGGGGCGTGCGGAGGGAGAACGGGCAGACGGGGCCCAGCTAGCTAGCCGGACGGCTCTCGGCCTGGCCAGCAGGTCCCCCTTCCCGGCTCGGGTCCTTGGGTAGCAGGCCAAGCACGGGCCAAACAGGACCGTGGCGACGGCAGGTCATCCACCCACCCCCCTCCTTTCTTCGGGACAGGCTGGGTGAGCGGGCCTTAGGGCCTACACTGGGGCAAGCCGTGGGCCAGGCATTTCTCCTCCCCATTGGTGGGATCGGGAGAGGGGCTCCTCCTTGGGGCTCACCCAAACCCCCCTTCCCCCCCTCCTCAAATCCAGCAGTGCACCTTTGGATCAATGGGGGGGGTGCAAGTACACATGCAAGCCTTCACACGCACACTGCAAGCTCCGGCGAGGTTGTTTCCTTTCAGGTCTCGGGCCGCAGGGCGGCGGCTGGCATTCAATTAAAAAAAATGAAGTCAGCAGTCACTAAGCATTCATTCAGACACCCAGCTGGAAGCCACACCACGCCTCACTGCTCTCAAGAAAAGGGCTACAGAGGCCATGGGGCCTAAGAGGGCTACGAAGCACCGCCAAAGATTGGACCCAGGGCCTCTGCAGCCAGAGGGAGCCACCTCAGCAAGCGAGGGGGCTGGGGTGCAAGGGCAAGGGAGCAGCGGTGGGGTCACCACGGCGCAGGCCCCTCGACCTCCTGTGGAGGCCTTTGGCCACCCAGCTCCCACATTGGTTGATGTCATGGGGGCTCTTTCAGTGGTCTTGCAAAAGATCGACAAGGGGGCTGCCACTGGCAGCGCACCGGATCAGGTGGCCCCACAGGTGGTTGAGGCTGCCGAAGCTGCGGTGGCCTGTACTTCTTCCAGTTTAGGTGCTCCCAGCAGTGCCGAGCAGTGCAGACGTTCCAGGTCAAAAGAGAGGAGCGGCTCCAGGGACTCCAGGCGGTCGGGCTCGCACGGGTCTTCATCACGGCGGCGTAGCAGGTCTGACAGGAGGCAGAGTCCGCACAGGAAGAGTCGCCAATCTCATTCCGGATCTTCATCAGGTGAGTCCTCGGATGAGGAGAAATATAGGTATTGGGAAAAGGGGGTGTTCAAACCGGGTTTGCCGGCATGGGCCCTCAAACTGCGCAGAGCCCGGGAAAAAGCCGGGGCTGATAGGAAGGTGGATGGGAAACACCCACAGGGGGAGGAACTGCGGGAGGCCAAGTCCAAGGAGGATCCCCCAGGGGGGCACTTGGATCACAAGGTGTGTTCCAAGATCTTACAAGGCTATTATGTGGACATCTTCACTCTGGCCCTGCCCCCCAGGGCTGAGGCCAGGGTGCACAAGTGCGATAAGAAAGACAGCAGCAAGGCCAGCGTTGAGACCTTGGAACACACCTTCACCAACTGGCTCAATGGGTATGCAGTTTACATGGGGGTGGTGGCTTTGGTCTTCCCTGAGAGGGCATGGCACCTGATCAGTCACCTCCGCCAGGTTTTGTTGGTGCGGGCCCAAGCAGGGGACTCCAACGCAATACTGTACGACCTTGAGTGCAGGAAGAAAGTGTCTCGGTCTCCCATGCACAGATGGGAGACCATCGACTACCCCAATTGGCTGCAAGCCACGGGGCCGGGCAAGCGGGAGAAGGGTGAAGCCCAAAAGGCGGCACGCAAAAAAAGAGGGGAAGAGGCCGGTGTGCTGGCAGTACAATGGAGGCAAGTGCTCCAGATACAAGTGCAGATTTGAGCACGCCTGCGACAGCTGCGGTGGGGGGCATCTGAAGGTCAACTGTTCCCGTCAGGGTAGCAGCGGCCAGTCCTTTCGGAGCAGCCGCCCCACTGCATCCAGCAGCAGGAAAGAGAGCGGTCCCAGCGGGAATGCCACCAACAGCAACTCAAAATGAGGTGGGGGTTGGGGTTGGGAGGCCCATGGTGTTCACTCCAGTGAGAGTGGAGGCCATGCGTCCTCTCTTGGCAGCCTACCCCAAGAAAGAGGCAGCCAATTATTTGGCAGAGGGATTCGAATTCGGGTTCTGCATATCTTTCCAGGGCCCAAGGGAAGCCACCATTTCAGGCAACCTTAAGTCCGCGACAAAGCTGCCTGAGGTGCTGGCTCACAAAATCAAAAAGGAGGTCGAAGCTGGGCGCATAGCGGGGCCTTTCGACCAGCGTCCCATGCCCAACCTAAGGGTATCCCCGCTGGGGGTGGTGCCCAAGAATGCCCCGGGCGAGTATCGGCTCATTCATCACCTCTCCTACCCAAAAGGGGCGTCAGTCAATGACGCAATCCCACCGGAGCTTTGCACAGTGAGGTATGCCTCATTGGACTACGCGGTTCGCCTACTGCAAAATTGTGGACAGGGCACGCTAATGGCAAAATGTGACATCCAGTCGGCCTTCCGGCTCCTGCCGGTGCACCCTGACGATCACTGCCTATTGGGCTTCAGGTTCCAGGACAAATGGTACTATGACATGGCATTGCCCATGGCCTGTTCCATCAGCTGCTCTGCCTTTGAAACGTTCAGCACATTCTTGGAATGGGCCTTGCAGCGGTGCACAGGTTCCCCCTTTGTCACGCACTATTTGAACGACTTCCTGATGATGGGCCCAGCTGGGGGGGGGGAGAATGT
This sequence comes from Gambelia wislizenii, assembly GCA_030847615.1. NCBI lineage: Eukaryota > Metazoa > Chordata > Lepidosauria > Squamata > Crotaphytidae > Gambelia > Gambelia wislizenii. The sequence goes on along the minus strand of JAUMIR010000015.1, from coordinate 7,059,870 downwards.
GGGTTTCTGCTTTCCTCTTTCCAGGCTTTGGCCGGAGAGTACTGGGGGTACCGTTGGCACCTGACAAGACGGTTGGTCCTGAGACGTCCCTGGTGTACCTGGGCATACAGCTTGATTCGGATAAGGGGATATCCAGACTGCCAGATGATAATATTCACAGCCTGAGGGCTTTGATGGCTGCTCTGCTGAAGAAAGAGAAAGCCACACTCAGAGAAGTGCAGTCACTATTGGGGCATCTGAACTTTGCCTGCAGGGTGGTGTCCCCGGGGAGAGCATTCTGCATGCGCATTGCGAGACTCACCGGGGGGGGGCGCGGGCGCAGGTGCAGCACCACCGCATCTGCCTTACAAGGGGGGTGAAAGAGGATATCAGGTTGTGGCTATCTTTCCTTGAAAATTACAACGGGGTGACCACATGGCAGGGCCGCCTGGAGCTGGGCAACAGTCTGCAGGTTCACTCCGATGCAGCAGGCAGTCTGGGTTTTGGGGTATATTACGATGGGCACTGGTGTGCTCAGCCCTGGGCAGATGAGTGGGCAGAAAGGGGCATCACCAGAGACCTCACTTTTCTGGAGTTTTTTCCTATAGTGGTGGCCATCACATTGTGGGGCGGGCAATTCAGAGACAAGAAAGTTTGCTTCTGGTGTGACAATCAGGCAGTGGTGAGGATCATCAACAGGCAGTCCTCCAGGTCTGAAAGGGTCATGAGACTGGTGCGCAAGTTTGTGCTTGCCTGCCTGGGGGCCAACATCAGCTTTCATGCCTGGCACATGCCCAGCATGGATATTGAGATCGCAGATGCCTTGTCTTGGTTTCAGAAAGACCGGTTCCGCATGCTGGCGCCAGACGTGGACGAGAAGGAGACCCAGTTCCTGGCAGACCTCTGGAGCCTTGGGAGAGAACCGTGCTCCAGGGCATAGCGGATTCCTTGGCCCCTTCTACACAGGCCAGCTACCAGAGGGTGACAGCGCAGTTCACGTGATTCAGGCAACAGCACGGCTACGGGTGCACCGGCCCGGCAACATAGAGGGAAGTCCTGTACTATCTGGCTTCCTTGAAGGACAGAGGGATGGTGTCAAGGACGATAGCTGGCCAGGCGGTGGGCATTTCCTTCGTCAGCAAGGCGGCAGGGTACAGGGACCCTTGCGACTCCTTCATGGTAAGGAAAGCATTGGAGGGCTGGAGGAGGATGGCACCGAGGGCGCGTTACGCTCGGCGCCCCCTATCCTACATGACGTTAGCACAGCTAGTGGATTATCTGCCATCAATATGCTACTCCAGCTACGAGGCGCTGCTCTTTGGCACAGCATACACGATCGTCTTTTTCGGGCCCTGAGGGTGGGGGAGGTGGTGTGCTCCTCCAAGACGGACTCTTCGGGCATGGCACTGCAGATCGATGATGCATTGTTGGGGGCTCATGACTTGTCCGTACGCATCAGGCGCTCAAAGGCAGATCAGCGCGGCCATGGGACCACCCTGCATCTACGGAGGGTCGAGAGTTCTTCCCTGTGTCCCGTGGTGAGCATGAAGAAGTGTTTGGAAGTGCAGGGGCTGGGGCACGGCCCCTTGTTCAAGCACCGGGACGGGATACCTCTCACCAGATTCCAGTTTGTGAGTGTGTTAAAAATGGCCCTCAGAGGATTGGGTCTGCCGGCCGAGGACTTCACCAGTCATTCCTTCCGGATTGGGGCAGCGACCATGGCAGCAGAAGCTGGCATGTCCACAGCGTCAATCATGCGCCTGGGGCATTGGTGTTCCAAGGCCTATGCTGCTTACATCAGACCAGGACAGGCACTGCCTGCCGGGCCAGCGGCCCATGGGGATGAGTAGGCCTGCCTGTTGATGGGGTTATGGTTGGCGGATGCGGTTCCATGGGAACGCCTTTGTGGCGGATGTATTGGGTCGTGAGAAGTTGTAAGGATTCAGGGGTCTCCATCAAGTTCAAGTGCAAGTTCAAGTTCAAATCCAAGTTCAAGTTCAAGGGAGACCCCTGTTAGCTGCTAACATATGCTTGTTTACAGGGAAGGAGAGAGCGTCGAGTAGGCAGCTCGGCTAGTGCCTCTCTCCTTCATGCAAGGGAACCGGGATGGACCGGTCCCTGCGCCACCCACATGCGTGGGCAGCATTGTGTTCATGACCCATACATTGCCGCCAACCATTAGCTTGCAAGTTGCGGCCAATTATTGCCAACATATATATTATCTTATCTACCTCAATGTGTGTATATTACTAACCTGTACCTAACCATGTTTTCTGAAGTTTTATATTTGTAATCAATACATAGTTAATCGAATCTGAGTGTCTGTGCTTATTCAGGAGGGCTGTGGGGCTGTCCGGTCTGGGTCTGCAAAGAGTGTGCTCATGATTGTTGGCAGTGAAATAATTAAGTACACTCCTTAGGAAATACATTGCATGTTGGATATATTGCTAATTGGATGGGAGCTAATTAGGACATCAAAAAAAGTGACATAGAACCAGGAAGTACACCAAAAATGTGTTATAGAAGGAACCTAGAGCAAGACAGTGTTTCACGTCTCCCCGTGTTGCCTGCTGCAAGAATACGGTAATACAGCCCCTCCTGACAGGATCACAACCCCTTCCCCACTAGGATCATGCCACCTTCCCCCACCAGGATCACCCCCCCTGCTGTCAGGATCTCACCCCTCCCACCACCAGGCTCACCCACTCCCCACTTTCAGCACACACCATGCCATGCCAAATCCCCCCCCCATACTACTTATCCTCCCTCTGCCTCCGCCATGTTTAGAAAGCAGTGAAACTTCTACATGGTCCAACCCCCAATGTGCTGATTGGCTGCCTAACAGAACTTTGATTGGTTGGTCAGTTCCCTAAGCAGCCAGTCAGCACAGTGGAAATGGCAACATACCTAAGAGCCATATATATATATATATATATATATATACAGAGAGAGAGAGAGAGAGAGAGAGAGAGAGAGATTATTTGGTGGAATACGAGGCATTGTACCCATGTTTTGTACACATATTATTTGTCTGAAGCAAAAGCAACCAAGATCCTTGTGGCAACTCAAGAACCAACATCTTTCACTTGGCTTCCTAGGAAGCCTGAGCTCACAGTAGAAGCCAAAATGGCAAAACTGAGACTATCATACTTTGGGCAGATCATGAGACAACTTGCTTTACTGGAAAATACAATAATGCTTTGTAAAGTGGAAGGCAGTAGGAAAAGAGGAAGACCACATTACAGATGGTTAGATTCAATCAAGGAAGTCATAGCTGCCCTGAGTTTGTTTGTATAATCTTCTCCCCATAGTCTCCACTTTGTGAGCAAGGCACATTACCTATCCTCAGAACAAAGTCATTGTTGAGGATACAAAATGGCAGCCAGGTTGGCAGCACAGTTCTTTTCTGCTATCACTTGCACTAGCAGAAAACTATTTATTAATTAGTTGTGGGTTTTTTATTTTTTTTTATTTTTTTATTATATACTTTTTTTATTCGCAGCACTATTCAGTTTACATTTTTACATACCACATCGATGTTTATACAGACTGTCATATTAATGCCACATAACTTTCCATTTTTCCCACCCTACCTTCCATCCGTTCACCCATCTCCCTACTTCCACTCATTCCCGCCACCCCAATCATCCACCATGACTTCCAACTTTCTCCTCCTATTTGAGTTAGGCACGTTTCATTAACTTCAATTATAATTCATCTCCTTCCTCTTTTCCCCAATCTCTGTAATATTTAATATTCCCATTATTTTTCCATCTCTACATTTATTGTTTATTTTCCTGACTGCTTTTAGCTTCTGTCGCCAAAGCTGTTCTGCTCTTGGCGTCCCATTACTTGGATATCTTCTCTTCTTACAATGTTTCTTCTTTTTATTTGACCATCCTAGTTTTACGTGAATTCTATGATATTCCATTGCTGTTTCCAATAGTCGCAGATTGGATGCCATAGTTGTGGGGTTTTTTAAGAAAGCAAGAAACTGTGCTACTGCCATTGGTAATGATTAGCCAGTGTAGGGATGGTAATTCTCACCTTTTTTGTTTGTTTGTTTTCAACAAATGTTGACAATGAGACGTTTCTTCATTTCATAACATCAGTACCCTCATCCCCCCCATAATAGGAAACTGCACATCTTTTCTATGAAAGTTGCACATTTTGCCGACAAAACGATAATTTTCTAGAAACTGCCCAGCTTGAGGCACAGAAACAGAAAACTGTACAGCTTATTTTCCTGCTGCATTTGTACAGCATTCAGACCGACAAAGTCTGCAACCATTACCCATGTTGTTTGCACTTTTCTCAGAGGAAAAACAACATAAGTGACCCCCCCCCAGAAAGCTGTGCAGTTTTCTAGGCACGGTAAAAAGACTGTACACATAGCTTTCTTAGAGCAAAGCTGCACAGGTTCTCAAACTTCTGTATAGCTTTCATAAACTGTGAAGTTTTGTTGTGCCTGGAATAAAAACAATTTTTACAAGTTGTAGAAACTTTCAGCATGCCATTTTTCTTCCTGCACAAGTTTCCTAAAGGGTCAGGGACTCCAAATTTGACTCCAGTTGGAAAACTGATGACTTCTCATTCCATCCCTAGCCTAGTGTCAGAAAATGTCCCCTGCCCATTTCCTGGATTAACACTGAAGAAATATTTGCGGTCCCAAGCCGTACCAGTCCCACTCTCCCCTCCCAATAAGACACATACTCCTGAGGTAGTATATATTTTGTATTGATTACATGTCAAGAGGTAGTTACACAATTGCATTGATTACATATTCAGAAAACTGGTTAAATACAGGTTAGTACATAATTGTTGTTGGCAATAAAATGGCTGCAACTTGCAGATGGCTGCCCAGATGGTTGGCAACTAGGCATGGATCATACCATCATTGACCCAACCCATGTTGGTCAATGGCTGCTAATCGGAACCTTCCGATTCTTATGGAGGAGAGAGGCAATTGGCCAAGCCGTCCTGCCTGACTCTCTCTCCTTGAATTTGAACTTGACGGAGACCCCCCCTTTTACCTTGATCATGACCCATGCCATCCGCCACAAAAGGCGCTTCCCCATGGGAAACTGCATTCCGCCAGCCATTCCCCATCAACAGGCAACCCAACAGCTACATGGAGGTGCCTGGCTGTGTGGTCAGCACCGGTTCTGGATGAATATACACAGCATAGGCCTCGGACTTCCATCGCCCCAGCCGCATTATTGTCTCTGCTGACAGGCCGCCTTGTGCTGCCATGATAGCTGCCCCTATCTGGAATGAGTAGCTACCAAAGTCCTGGGCTGGAAGCCCCATCCTTCTCAGCATGCACTTCAGCATGCTCGTGAATTAAAACCTTGTAAGCGGGGACCCATCCAGGTGCCTAAACAATGGGCCGTTCTTGGCCCCTCTGGCCCGCAAGAAACTCTGCATGATAGCCACCGGGCATGGGGAGGAACCCTCGACCTTCCGTATGCTCACCAATTCCCCACGGCCGTGTTGATCGCACTTCGATCGCCGTATGCCCAACATCATGGCCCCGTCTGAGATGACCACATCCCTCCACTGTAGGGTCCTGCCAGACACATCCTGCTTGGAGGAACAGACCGCCTCCCCAACTCTCAGCACCCCAAAGAAGGCAGTGGTGTACGTGGTGCTGAATAGCAGAGCTTCGTAGCTTGAATGACAGGTGGTTGGCAGTATGTTCACCAGTTGAGCCAGCGTGCCGTATGATATCGGCCGCCGGGTATCCACCCTCTTGGGCGCCGTACGTCTCCAACCCTCCATTGCTTTCTTCACCATGAAGCTGTCGCATGGATCACCGTAGCCTGCCACTTTGCTGAAGAAGGATATGCCAGCCGCGTGCACTGCCATGGTTCTGGTAGCTAAACTTTGGCCCTTCAATGAGGCCAAGTAATGCAGTACCGACCTTTCTGATGCAGGCCACAGAGCCCCATAGCTATGCTGGCGCTTCAAGGATAGAAACTGCGCTGCAGCCCTCCTGTAGCTGGCCTGTGTTGACGGTGCCAGGGAATCCACCACACCCTGCATCACCATTCGCTCCCAAGGCTCCAAAGATTGACTGGAAATAGGACTGCAGCTACGTCGGCATCTGGGGCCAGAGTATGAAACTGCTTTTCCTGAAAGCGAGACAAACCATCTGCGATCTTGTTATCTATGCCCAGTATGTGCCAGGCATAGAAACTGATGTTGGATTCCAGACAAACCAGCACGAACCTACGTACCAGGCGTTTACCCCTCTCAGACCTGGAGGACTGCCTGTTGATGATCCTGACCACAGCCAAATTATCACACCAAAACGATACCTTCTTGTCCCTGAATTTCTCTCTCCACAGGATGACAGCCACCAGGATGGGGAAGAATTCCAGGAATGTGAGATCCCTGGATATCCCTGATCCAGCCCAATCCTGAGGCCATAGTTGCACACACCAGTGGCCCTCGTAATATACCCCAAAACCCAGGCTGCCCACCGCATCAGAATACACTTGTAGGTCCCCTCCCAACTCCATGCAGTCTTGCCATACTGTGACCCCATTGTAACTATCAAGGAAAGAAAGCCACACCCTCAAGTCCTCCTTCACCCCTTTTGTTAAGCGGATGTGATGATGGGAAGACTTGAACCTCCCATAAGTTGAGCCACCCTCACACAATATGCCCTCCCTGGAGAGACCACCCTGCATGTGAAGTTCAAGTGTCCAAGGAGTGATTGTATGTCCTTCAACTTGGCTTTGTCCCTCCCCAGGAGGCTGCCCAGCATCTTCTTCAGTCCAACCAGCTTATCCTCAGACGTGGCTGGCCCGACTGTCTTGTCCGGTGCCAGTGGAACGCCCATCTCCTCTACCAAGGCCTGGAAAGAAGACAGTAAAGACCCGCATTCCGGCCCCCCGGCCAGTCCCATCATTAAGAAGTTGTCCAGATAGTGCATGACAAATAGCGACCCAGTCCTGTGCTGTAAAGCCCATTCCAGGAACGTGCTGAAAGCCTCGAAAGCTGCACAGCTAATTGAGCAACCCATGGGCAAGGCCATGTCATAGTACCACTTTTCTTGGAATTTGAAACCTAGCAGGCAGTGGTCGTCGGGTCGTACAGGCAACAGCCTGAATGCTGATTGCATGTCATACTTTGCCATGAGAGCCCCGTGCCCACATGTCTGAAGTAGGCATACTGCATGGTCCAATGATGCATACCTCACCGTGCAAAGCTCCGGTGGGATAGCATTGTTGACTGACGACCCCTTGGGGTATGATACGTGGTGAATGAGGCGGTATTCCCCAGCAGCCTTCTTGGGCACCCCCCCAATGGTGAAATGCAGAGATTGAACATGGGGGGCTCATCAAATGGCCCTGCAATGCATCCCACTTCCCTTTCCTTACTTATTTTGTGGGCCATTTGTGAACTAAATGCAGGAGGAGCTATGGAGGAGCTGACTTATATTAGCTATGTCACAGCTCCAATGATGTCATCTGGCCGCGCCCTGAGCACAGCTGGATGTCCCGCCTCCTACCTGCCAGGAGCCAATCGGGTAAAGGGGGGTCCCTTCCAATTGTCTCCCATCTTCCCCGGCTCCTCCCGGCTCAAGACATGCCGGGAAGAAGACGGGGAAGGCATGGCGGCCCCCATGGTGACCAGCCATGCGGTTGCCCAGGTAGGCAGGGGGGCGCTGGGAGGGTCGTGGGGGCACCGGCTGGGCCGCAAATGGGCCCGCCGGCCAGCGGCAAGCCCCCTTCTGTCAGTTATTATTATTATTATTATTATTATTATTATTATTATTACTTTTTATTACAAAGAATTTCATAACTTATTAAAAAAATTCAAACACAGACAACAATATTATATAAAAAACAGATACAAAACAAAGATCTACCTACATAAAATTCTATGAAACACATCTAAACTTTCCTCCCTTTGCTTAAATGTGTTTGATAAATATCACCCCCTTCTTACATGTCTTATGCTAATGTTTATCTGCCATTTCTATTACAGGCTTTCCTTTTCCCCTCAAATATAATAAATATATTTAACATGAAAGATGATAGATTTATCTATATTTTAGTTTACAGACTCAAGTTTCCATACTAATTACAGCAAGTTTTCCCCATTTATCTTTCCGTCAGGTTAGTGCACTTCTCCAGTTCTCTTTATATTTTCCTGACAATCTAATGCTATTGTTAGTCTATCCATTCCGTACATTTCATATAACTTTAAAAAATTTGATCTTCCTCTGTTGAATCTTGGAACTTTTCCATCTTTTTGCATATATTGCTCTTGCTGCACTAATCATGTAGAGTAATAGTCTCCAATACCTCTTTTCATACTCTGGATATATATCTTGTAACATATGCAGAAGATATAATTCAGGAGCCATAGGATAAGTTATGTTTAGTGTCCATGTTATTAACACATGAATTCCACCACCACCACCCAATTTTTAGAAGCCTTTTTGCATGACTACCAAAAACAAAAACAAAAACAAAAATTCTTTGTTTCTCACATTTCCAGCATTTATTGCTTTATTTTAGTATATTTTAGCTAGTTTCTCTAGCATCAGATGCTGTCATGGCCAAGCAAGAGGCCCTTTTTAATCAGGGAGTGTTAAGGATCACCAGAACAAATGGCAAGCAAAAAGGCCCAGAGAGACCAAATTTGGTTTTCAGTCACTATGCATGTAACATTTATTAAGACATAAGACATTAGACAATCAGTTAAGTATCAAGAGCTCTTTTCCATTCACACACATACACTAACACCATATAGTCACAATGATCCTTGCCTGAACAGTGATCAAACGTCCATGAAGGTGTGGATGGCCCTGTTGCCACAGGTGCAGGAACCATGAAAGCAAAGCCAAAAATGTCCCAACTCTTATACATTTTCCATCTCCTTCCTTGAGAACTGCATGCTTTTCGAGCTGGCATGATCTCATGACAGTTCCTTAGGCAGATCAAGGTGTGTTCCATGTCCTTGGTTTATGACATAGATAAACCACCTATATAACATCTTATAATATTTCTCTTCAACAGTGTAGCTCCTTGTAAATGTAAGATTTTTTGTTCCAGGTCTTTTCCCAGGGTCTTTTCCCAGATTTAATTGTTTGACCAACATTCTGAGCCCATATGTTCTCTTTTATTCTGTCTTGCTCTAGTTCTAGCTTAATAATGCTGTATGTTTTGATTATCATTTGTTTTCGCCTGTTGTGAAGTAAAAATTCAAATTCTAGTTTTTGGAATTTGATTCCTTCTAGCTTATTATCTATTTTAATTCTTTCTACTAGTTTATACAAAAATGAATGACAATTGATGTTTTCAGACTGCAGTTCTTTCCTCATTTTAATTCTGAGATCTTTTTCCTGTTTCTTCAATAAGTCAGCTATTTTCCTCAATGCAAATTCTCCTATTTATGAAATGCCTCATGTGGTGACAGTCAAAGAGGTACTTTTGGACATAGCTTATGTTTATACCTTCGCCTCACTCTTAGTAAAGGTTTCCTAATAAAGTGGTGGTTAAATTCCTTGTGCACTGATGGCTTATTGTACCACAAATATGCATGCCATCCAAAGGGCAAGTTAAAACCTTCTAATTGTAGTAATCTTTTGTTTTCTAATTTGGCCCATTCTAGCATCCATAATATATAGTTAGTATAGTAGTATAACTTCAAATCTAGGAGGCTCAGACCTCCTCTGTCCCTAGAATCTTGGAGTGTCTTCCACCTTACCCTAGGCTTTTCCCCTGCCCATACAATTCTTGTTTAGTCTTTGTTTCATTGTTTTAAAGGGATATTGCTCAAAATGATTGGAATATATTGGAACAAATACATTAGCTTAGGTAGGATGTTCATTTTAATAGTTGAGATTCTGCCTAGGAGAGAAAGGTTCAATTTATCCCATCTTCTTAAGTCCTCTTTGATTTTATTCCAACATTTGGTATAATTATTAATGAATAAATCTGAATTGCTTTTAGTTGTTATTCCTAAATATCTACTTTTGTCCAACTCAAAATTTGTGTCCTTTATAAAATCCTGTTCTCCATCTTCAGACATGTTCTTTGTAATTATAATTGTTTTTTGTTTGTTTATTTTCAGTCCTACCAAATTACTGAATTCCTCAGTTGTGTTAACTAATTTCGTGATACTGGGTTATCCAGATAGAGGGCTAAATCATCTACAAATGCTTTGAGCTTAAATTTGTACCCTTGTATTTTTGGACCTCTGATTATAGGATCTTTTCTTATTTTTCTGTTTAATGTCTCCAAGGTATAAATAAGAGTGGCAACAAAGGGCAGCCTTGATGAGTTCCTTTATGAATTTTACAGGGTTTTGTTTTCTCCCCATTAAATTCATCATTTCCAGAACTCCAATCATGAAATCTCAATTGACGTTGTTGAACGCCTTTATCAGCATTGATGAAAATCATAGCTAATTTCTTGTCATTATGTTTTTCATAAAATTCATTTATATTAAATAGAGTGCTTGTATTTGCTTTTACTTATCTGTTGGGTAAAATCCATTTTGGTCTTCAAGTATCCAATCTTTTAGAACATGAATTTCAAGAATTTCAAGCAGATACTGGTTTCAAAAGGAAGAATTTAACCCTTAAAACCTTCCTAAAAATGAAGTGTTCTAGATTTTCAGTTCTTTTTGATTCTTCATATGGAAGTTTTCCATTTGAAGACCATTTCTTGGGAATGGCATTTTTCTGGGCCTGAAATACCCCCCCCACACACACACAAAATCATCTGGTCACTTCCACATTTGGGGAAATAAGTGGACAGGTGTGGCCCATAAATGACTAAGGTGGGTAGAAAATGTGATGAGTATGCCCCCAAAATGTGATGGAATAGACCAAAAATGGCTTCTCACTCCCTTTTTAAAGGGAACTACCCCCATGCTGTGGTAGCCAGTCCCAAAAAATTAAATCAGGTAATATGGTTTTGCTTGAGGAATGGTTGAATGAGGGAATCATATCTGTATTATATTCTCTCAGATCTAAACAGACAAAGGCAAGACTATGACTTACTATGGTGGATACTGTGGGCCATATGGCTACTCATCCTGCTGCAGTACTTGTAACTATGGACACTGGTATGTTTCCACAACATCCATGATGTTATGAGCCATACAGTTATGAAGGTGATTATGGCTCAGGAAGTTATGGCTGCTACAATGGAGGATATGGCTACTGTGGTCCAAAATGGTGCTATCCTTACTGTCAGGGTCATCCATGAATTCTGAGGCATAGAGTAGAGTTCATGGAGGATCCTGACAGTTTGATGGTTTGAGATTGGTTCTGCCTTGGGCCTCTGGAATGTCTGGGAGATGTTGGTTACCATGGGAACGCTGTTCATCCCGGGAGCTCAAGGCCGGCCAGATGGCCTGGCAATTCTCGCTCCTCCAAAGTGTGCTTTGATGTACTGCCTTCCCTTTTCTGCTTTCTCACGCTGGGTGTACCTTATCTGTTTCCACTGTAAGATTGATCTTCAGTTGCAGCTTTGCCACTGTTCCTTACACATGCTTCTATTCCAATAAAGAACTTTATTGAAGATATGTGAGTTTGTGTTCTGTGTACATCACAGAAAGCTGCAACTCCCTTTTTATTTTTCCGTCCTGAAACTGTGGAGCCTTTACCTGCAATGTCTGAGGACGCAGAGACTGGCACGCAGATGGACCAAGATCTGATTGTGGCCAGCAACAAAGAAGCCGATGCCTCGAAGCAGGAGACCGGGGCAGAGGGGGGTGCTGTAGCCGTCACAGCTGGAGGCACCAGCCGAGACCGCAGGAGGGCTGGAAGATTTCCACTCTCCACTGAGCCCTGGGAGCTGGGGGTCGAGCTGGCTCCAGGGAGGGGCAGCCTGCCAAGCTTTGGCACTCCAGTGCGAGAGGTTTTGGGCCCCGCCTCGCCATGGGCAGGGGCCGGTCGCCGAGAAGAACGCAGGTCCCGGTGGGACAGGCCCCAGGGTGAGGGGCCTCGAGAGCCAGAAGCGAAGTTTTCCCTGGCAGAAGTTGGAGCTGAGGTTCTTCAACTGAAACAGCAAATGGGTGAAATATGGGAGGTACTCCTAGAACTCCTGCAAAGAACCCCTCCAGCTCCACCAGCCCCTGGAAGGGCCCAGCCTCCCCCAGCGCAAACAGCGGCTGCCCAGGCGCCCGGGGATGGGGTCCCCGCTCAGCCTCCTGATGTCCCTGGCCTGCCTGCTCCTGGACCGGCTCCCCCTGTGGGGGCTAGACCAGTTGAGCCGCAGGAGCGACCCCGGGGCTGGAAACACTAGCATCTGAAGGCAAAGTTTGATGGGGATCCAGCAAAACTACCCTACTTCATGACTCAAGTGGTGAGTTACATGACTCAGTGGGAAGGGGAGTTCCAGTCCGAGGCTGAGAGGGTGCAGTATGTGTCCAACCAACTGGAGGGAGAGGTGGCCCAGTGGTTGGTGGGACTTTATGATATGGGAGCCCCTGAACTGGGTAATTACCAAGAGTTCCTGATGGCTCTCAGGGCCCAGTTCAAAGATCCTTTAAAGGGGAAGCGAGCTCGAGGGAAGCTTAGGAGCCTGAAGCAAGGTACGATGCCAGTGGCAGAGTACGCGGCTGAGTTCCGCTGCCTAGCCAGCCAAGTGCCTGAGTGGTCAGAAGAGGTCAAGGTGCAGTTTTTCCAGGAGGGACTGAATCCTGACATTCTAGAGTGGGCCCTGTTCCAGGGAGACCCCGAAACCCTCCTGGGGTGGATACGTCTAGCTGGTGAAGTGGAGTCGGTGAAAGGCAGCATCAAGATGTTGCGCCGCCAGGCAGGGATGGAGGGGAAGTCCTCAGGGTCCCCGGGGAAGAAGACCAAGGCGGTACGCTCGGGGGGAGCCACCACCGGAGAGTCCGAACGAGAGCGAAGGATGAGAAAGGGTCTGTGCCTGCATTGTGGGAAGAGCAGACATCGCATAGCAGAGTGCCCAGAGAGGAGTCCTCGGGAGCAACCCGCCGCCGCCAAGCCAGTGTGGAGCGAGGGGAGAACCGGGACCGCCAAGGCTCCCTCCAAGCACAAGACCAAAGCGACGGCCAGGGCCCTGGCATCCAGCCATGCGGCAGGGGAGTCTTCAGATGATCCCGAGGATAGTGGGTCCTACTCCTCCGACGCTGAGCCGGCGGGAAATGGCCCCAGCCCACCCTACTGAGCGCCAGAGGGCGGGCTAATCCAGAAGGGCGCCCGGATGCAGTGGTGAGTGGAGTGAAGGGCCCGTTCTTTATCAAAGCTCGAGTGGGGGTTGGAGGGGAGGGCCCCACCCGCAAAGTAATGTTAATGATTGACTCTGGTTGTACCCAAGTACTCATCCACCCCTCCTTAGTCAGTGAACTGAACGTTGATACTGTTAAGCTGGACAAGCCCGTGTGGCTGTCTCAGATGGATGGGGGGATGATGAAGGGGGGATGATGAAGGGGGGGTGATGAAGGGGGGCCCCGCCCGGCGCATAACTGGCCCCATGAACATGAGGATGGGAACCCACCAGGAGGAACTGTAGTTTGTGATTGCTCCAGGTTTAGTCCCCGCGGCAGTCGTGGGTCTGAACTGGCTAAAGTACCACAACCCCACCATAGACTGGATAAAAGAGACACTGACTTTTACAGACCCATTGTGTACCAAGGAGCACGGGGTGGTGGGAGGATCCCCAGGGGACTGGGTCCCCCTGGAGGGTGAGTCACAGAATTACACGACTGCTTTAGTAAAAGGGGAGCTGAAAGGACTGCCAGTGGAGTACAAGGCATGGCAATATGTGTTTGAGGAGAGGGAGTGTGACATTTTGCCACCCCACCGGGCTTTTGACTGTGCCATTGAGATACTCTCGGAGTCCAGCCTACCTAAACCTCGCATTTATTCTATGACCCCAGCTGAAATGGAGGCGCTCCGAGAGTTCATAGACAAAAATTTAGACCGAGGGTTCATTAGGCCCTCAACCTCGCCTGTGGGTGCTCCGGTGATGCTTAGGGGCAAGGCAGATGGGGGGCTTTGTTTGATTCAGGATTACAGAGGGCTAAACGCGATTAGTGTCTCCAACCAGTACCCCCTGCCCTTGATGAAGGACATACCAGCCCATCTCTCCAAAGGGAAGATTTTCACGAAGCTGGATCTGAGGGAGGCCTACTACAGAGTATGGATTCGGGAAGGGGATGAATGGAAGACTGCATTTAATTGCCCCTTGGGGGCTTTTGAGTTCCTCATCATGCCTTTCAGCCTAAAAGGGGCCCCTGGCATTTTTCAGAACTTAATTAACGATGTGTTACGTGATTTTCTGTACAAAGGGGTGTTGGTATACCTTGATGATGTGTTGATTTATTCTGAGGACTACACGTCCCATGTGAAACTGGTTAAAAAGGTGCTTGCCAGGTTGGGGGAAAATCATCTGTATGCAAAAATGTCCAAGTGTGAGTTTCACCAAAGCCGTTTGGATTATTTAGGGTACCACATCTCAAACAAAGGGATTGAAATGGACCCAGAAAAGGTAAAGGGGGTCTTGGCATGAGAAGCCCCTAAAACCAGGAAACAGTTGCAGAGCTTCCTGGGATTTGCTAATTTTTATCGGTCCTTCATCCCTGACTTTGCGTCGGTAGCCCTTCCCCTGACAGATTTGCTGAAAACCAAAGATGGGAAAGGCAAATGTTCCAAGCACAGTAAAGGGGACAAACCTCCTCAAAAAATTGTGTGGTCACCACAGTGCCAACAAGCATTTGACAAATGGAAATCCCTTTTCACTTCTGAGCCTATTCTCAAACACCCCGACCCCTCCCAGCCTTTCGTGGTCCACGTGGACGCCTCAGATATAGCAATGGGTGGTGTTCTGTTGCAAAAGGGGGAGGAAGGGGATTTGAGACCATGTGCCTATTTGTCCAGAAAGTTCAATGACACGGAACGAAATTGGCCGGTGTGGGAAAAGGAGGCAGGTGCTATTAAGTTGGCACTAGAGACTTGGCGCCACCTACTGGAGGGCTCACCCAAACCGTTTGAAGTTTGGACTGATCATAAAAATTTGGAAGTATTGGCTACCCCTAGACGTTTGAGCCCCAAGCAGGTCAGGTGGGCCAGTTTCTTTTACCGATTTAATTTCACTCTGAAATTTATCCCGGGGAAAAGGAATTTTCTGGCTGATGCTTTGTCCAGGCTACCGCAGCATGAGAGTAAGTGTAAGGAGGTCATTGACACCGTTTTCTCTCCTTCCCACTTGGGACTAGCAGTCCTCACATGGAGCAAAGCCAAACAACAGAAATCCACTGCTAGCCCTGCTCAGGAGCCAGGTCCAACTGAAATTGACTGTGGCTTGCCCTTGGCGCCTGGACCTGTGCCCCAGCTCTTGAACCCCAACCCACCTCCCCCAGACCCGGGGCCCCGGGCAGTGACTCCTATGGCGGATGGTTCTGCCATGCCCACAGATTCTCAAGGGGAGAAAGGGGGGTGGCATTCTCAATTGGCCTCAGAACTACCCCTGGATCAGTGGTTCCTGGCTCACCCCAATGAGGTGACAGTGAGGGAAGGTATGGCTTGGAAAGGGGATCGCCTGTATGTTCCTGAGGTCTTGAGAGCGAGCATCCTCAAACAGTGCCATGATGTCAAGAGTGCTGGACATTTTGGGTATCTCAAAACTTTGCATTTGGCCCGGAGACAGTTTTGGTGGCCCCGAATGAGGAAGGAGGTGGAGGAATATGTGAAGGGGTGTACCACTTGTGCAGTGGCAAAAGGGGGGTCAGGGAAGCCCAAAGGTTTGCTCCAACCTCTACCCACCCCAAACAAGCCCTGGGAGGTCATTAGCATGGACTTTATTGTTGAATTACCAGAGAGTAGGAAAAAGACGGTTATTTGGGTGGTTACTGATTTGTTCTCAAAGCAAGCGCATTTTGTGGCCTGTAAGAAACTCCCCACGGCCTCCCAATTAGCCAAATTGTTCATTCAGCATATTTATCAGATTCATGGCATTCCGACCAAGATTGTGTCTGATCGGGGGGCCCAATTTACCTCGCAGTTTTGGAAGGCTTTCACGAAACTTCTAGGGGTGGAGCTCAGTCTTAGTAGCTCCCATCATCCCCAATCGGACGGGCAAACGGAATGAACGAATCAGACTCTTGAACAATACCTAAGATGTTATGTGAATTTCCAACAGTCTGATTGGGTTGATCTTTTGCCTCTTGCTGAAGTGGCCTACAATAATGCCACTCACCAGGGCACTGGACTCTCACCGTTCAAGGTTGTGTCTGGACATGATTTCGGTCCCCTCCCTTTGCTGGAGGGGTCCCCCAACTCCGACCCCGTTTCGGTCTCCCAGTGGAGTCAAAAGGTCAGGGATGCGTGGCCTCATGTAATCTCAGCCTTAGACTTTGCCAAAGCACGCTACAAACATTATGCTGATCAAAAGCGGGACCCTTCTCCTAGATATGAGGTGGGGGATCTGGTTTATTTGTCCACCAAATTCCTTAAGTGTCCCCAACCCTCTAAAAAGTTGGGAGCCAAATACATTGGGCCTTTTCGTGTTGTTAGGATGGTAAATCCTGTGGCTTTTGAACTGTCCTTACCTAAGTTGTACCGTCATGTGCATCCTGTGTTTCATTCCAGCCTGCTCAAACCCGCAAGCCCTCTGGACAAACACCATCCGGCTCCAGAACCTGCTCCTCAGCCGATCCTGGTGGATCAGGACCAGCATTTTGAAATCTCTGAGATCCTGGACTCTAGGCTTCACCGGGGAGGGTTACAGTATTTGGTGAAGTGGAAACACCTGCCTTTGGGCCATGCGGAGTGGGTTGCTTCTGAGCATGTCAATGCCAAACACTTGTTGCGAAAGTTTCATGCCCGCTTTCCCGATAAGCCTGGTTGAAAGGGGGGTTTGATCTTCAGGGGGGCAGTATGTCAGGGTCATCCATGAATTCTGAGGCATAGAGTAGAGTTCATGGAGGATCCTGACAGTTTGATGGTTTGAGACTGGTTCTGCCTTGGGCCTCTGGAATGTCTGGGAGATGTTGGTTACCATGGGAACGCTGTTCATCCCGGGAGCTCAAGGCCGGCCAGATGGCCTGGCAATTCTCGCTCCTCCAAAGTGTGCTTTGATGTACTGCCCTCCCTTTTCTGCTTTCTCACGCTGGGTGTACCTTATCTGTTTCCACTGTAAGATTGATCTTCAGTTGCAGCTTTGCCACTGTTCCTTACACATGCTTCTATTCCAATAAAGAACTTTATTGAAGATATGTGAGTTTGTGTTCTGTGTACATCACACTTACGTGGGGTATGGTTGGTAAAGGAGGGCATTCCCCAAAACAAGAAAAACCAACCAAAAATGGTGCAAAGTTTCTAAAATGCTGAGCACCTCTATCTTCTTTCTTTCTTCTTTTTAACTCACAGTGCTTGATGTATGACTGCATTTCCCTACCATGGATAATGAAGAAATAAAGAGCCTTTGCACTACATTGTTTTCTTTCTGTAACTGATTTGGCATTAAACATGGCATTGCATCTTTTGTTCTGTGTTCTGTTCAGTGCTCTATGTTCATTGCATGCTTTGTTCTGTGTTTGACTGAGACTATGCCCATGAAAGATAACAAGTATCATGTAGTGGTTTGAGTGTTGGGCCAGGAATTCAGACAATGAGTATTCAAATTGTCATTCAACCATTGGGTGACTTTTGGTACGTCACAGTCCCTCCACCTCAGAAGAAGGCATTAACAAACCTCTGAAGAAATCTGGCCAACAAAGCTCTAGGAAGCTCCAGGAGACCAGGGTTCAAAGCCCCACTCAGCCCTGGAAACTCACTGGGTGACCTTGGGCAAGTCACACATTTTAAGCCTTAGAGGAGAGGAATGGCAGACCACCTCTGAAGAAATCTTACTAAGAAAACAGGACCAGTGTGGTGTAGTTGTTAAGCACATGCACTGGGTTTACTGGTTTGGGGCAAAAAGCTCTCCTAGGCACTAACTGTCTGCAGGACCTTACAGGCTAAAGATTTTAAAAACAAAGTGACTCCAAAATCAGAGTGATTCCAAGTGAAAAAAAATCAGTTTGAGGACAAGCTGATTTTGCAGCAAAATTATTATTTCTGTATTTAAAAAACCAGGAAAAGGTAGAAGCAGAAACTAATCAAAACAAGCTGCCTGTAAACTGTTTCTCAAAGTAAAACAGGGGGAAAACAGCACAGGTGCTAAAACCCCCTCCCCCTGACCAATCTAAGGGGGGGATAGAGGGGTGTAGCTAAGCTTAAAGGACTGCAAACTAAGACACGTGGATTTTCTCACCCTCTGATGCAAGGAAGAGTCCAAGTCTTCTGGATAGAGCTTCTGGAAGGGAGACTGGAGAGAGAATGAGCCTTTCTCTCTTTATATATAAGGGATGTAACCCTTTTCTAACTTGGGGGTTGTTACCTGGAGTGAAGGTGGCACTTCTGGGAGGGGAATCCTATTCTACTGAAGCATTCAAAAGGCACCATGTAGTTAGAGTGATGACTGCAAAGCCTATGACTTGTGTGCAAAGAGCAGATGTGAACATGACCTCTGGGCACTGGTAATGATTTTTAGATGGTTTGGGAGATGAACAGTGGAGCTGCACACCTTGAGACTATTAGAGAACAAAATATCTGGTGCCAAAAACAGTTGGCTGATATTCTGCAGTCAGTAGCAGAGTAAAACACACACACACACACACACACACACAACTGTTTCTAAATAGATCAACAATTAAAGCCACCCACCACAATCCCATCTCACAGACTAGCAAACAAAGAAACACTTAGAGACTTTGTTAGAAGTTTATAAAAACAGTTTACTCACAGAATCTTGTGTAAGAAGGTTACACAGGCTGAATACTAGAAGAATATATGCAGATAAGTAAAAAGTAAGAAGTTCTACATCAGGTGCTACATCTTTAAAAAAGAAAGTGTGAGAGCACCCAGTCTGGGCTTCCTCCATCCAGGAAAACTTAATGACGACTGCAACTTGTTAGCCTAACAAAGGCTTCAAAGAGAATTTCTCTGCTAGAAGACAGGTTGTAAACATCTCTTGTTACAAAAAAGAAATTACCTATAAACATCTGTGACATGCAACCTAACTCTTTAACTACCATGTAAACATGCAGCATGCTAGGTTGTCTAAATCCAACACCCCTTCTCAACCTGGCATGAATACCAGTAACCCCATCTTGACACATCTCTCGACAAGTGCTTAGTCAGGATATCAGCTGTTATCTGACTTGTAAGACAGTAGATCATCTTCATCATGCCATCTGTCACCAGTTGGCGAACAATATGCTTGTTGCATGGTATCACTTTCTTGCTAATTTCAGACAACTTAATGCAATTCTGATTGTCCTCAAACACCTGAGTTGGTTTCTGCTATGTAATATAACAATAAAAAAAACAATTTATCAAGCAATTGCATTTCTCTACATGCCTCTGCTGCATAAATTTATTCCTCAGTGGATGAATGTGCCACAACGTCCTGTCTATGACTGGCTGAAGAGATAGGCCGATTTCCATACAGAAAGAAGTAACCACTTGTTGTACATGTGCCACTACTACTACCAGCCCAATCAGTATCAATATAACAAACAAGATTTGGATCTTTGCGAGCTGGCTGTTTCAATTGAAAGTCCATAGTGCCCTTTAAGTATCTAGTAACTCTTTTCACTGCAATTAATCTCTTTTGCTCGGTGCACTAACTTTTCTGCTGAGAATTCCTACAGCATAAGCTATATGTCTAGTGTTTGCGGCTAAGTACAGCAGCTTTCCACTTGCTGTTCTGTACATCTTGTTGTTTGGTAAAGGTTCAGAGTTCTCGTTATTTTTAGGAAAGTCTGTCACCATAGGTGTTGCCACACTATATGCATCTTGCATTACAAGAGTCTCTAAAAGTTCAACAATCTTTTGCCTTTGACTTAGGAGGAAAGAACCATCTTCTTCTCTTTGAATCTGTATGCCTAGGTAATATGTAGCATTTCCTAGTTCTTTCAATTCAACTTATTTGAGAAGTTTCACACAATGTCTCTGTAGTCTTCATGTCTCTGAGTAGCTATGATCAAATCATCAACTTAAGTCAGAATGTAAGCTGAAAGTCCATCTTTGAATCTAGTGTACAAATGTGGGTCTGCTTCTCCTGTTTGAAGCCTAAACCCTTCAACATTTTGTCTAGTTTCTCATTTATCACATTAACATGTCTAACATGTCTGACACTCATTTGCTTGGAAGCAGCTAAACTTAGAAACAGTCCCATGGTACTAGGTTTGAAACAATACCAACCTGGTATAGACCCTTGCTCTATTTAGCATTGCCCGATTTCTTTGGAAACTGCACAGTATCATACACTGGGGGGTACAGACTGAGTCAGTTTGGCAAGGTCTCATATTCAGTGAAGGTAAGCACAATAGCTAAACACTGATTGCTTTCAATGAGACCATTTCCATATCAGCAGGAGGGAGGGAAATTCCCATTTGCACTTTAAAAAGAGGTCAGATTTCTCCAAGATGACCAGGGATCCAGGATTTTCACTGTCCTGCCCTTCCAATATATGCCTTTTACAATGTGTGCAGACTCTGGCAATAGGCAGCTCTCTGCCTTAAGTATCAAAGTCTATGTGTAATTCATATTAGACTCACAGAATTAAAGAGTTGGAAGAGACCATAAGAGCCATCCAGTACAACCCCCTGCCATGCAGAAATACACAATCAAATCATTCCTGACAGATAGCAATCCAGCCTCTGTTTAAAAACCTTCAAATAATTATTTCCGATTCTAGTGGCAATGGTTATCTGGAGGGAGGAATTCAGAGACCTAAAGGTCTGCTTTTGGTGTGATAATCTGGCAGTCATGTGGATTATCAACAGGAAGTTATCCAAGTCAGAGAGAGTCATAAGGCTTGTGTGAAAATTTTTGCTTGTTTGCCTAACATCCAATATCAGCTTCTACCACAGCATATTCCAGGCATGGATAAAGAGATTGCAGATGCATTGTCTTGATTTCAGAACACCCAGTTTCATGCATTGTCTCCAGATGCAGACTCAGAGCCAACACCCTTCCCTGTGGAGCTATGGCACATTGGGAAGGAGCCTTGATTCATGAAGTCCTCATTTCCTTGCCTCCATTGATGCAGGCAAGCTACAAGAGGGCAGTTGCCCAATTCTTTGCATTTAGATAAAGGAATGCATTTGGCAGCACCTGGCCCATGTTGGAACGAGAGGTGCTGCATTATATAGCATCTTTGAGTGACCATGGTTTGACTCCTTGTTCCCTTTCATTGTATCTGGCTAGTATTTCCTTCTTCAGCAAGGCAGCGGGATATGGCAACCCTTGTGCACCTTCCTCATCCAGATGGCTGTGGAAGGTTGGTGCAGGATGAGACATTGTAGGGCGGATGCCTACAGGCCAATAAGATACAGCATCCTTTGAGGTTGGTGGCCAAGCTTGGTGAAGTGTGCCAGTCCAGGTAGGAGTCACTGTTGCTTGGCACAGCCTTCACAATGGCCTTCTTTGTTGCGCTGTGGATTGGTGAGTTGGTGTGTAAGTCTAAGAGGGATTTATATGGTGGAGCATTGCAGTTGAGAGATGTGTAACTTCAGGTGGATGCACTATGTATCCAAATATGGTGTTCCAAATGTGATCAGCTTAGAGACGGAGCAGCTCTGCATTTATAAGGCTTGGGCATGTCCTCACCATGACCAGTGGACTTCATGAGCATGTTCTTAGAAAAGCACCCAGGAGTGTCAGGCCCCTTCTTATTCACAAGGACTTATTTCCACTGACATGCTATCAGTTCATCTCTGTGTTGAAGGCTGTGTTGAGGCAGCTGGGCTTGCCAGCGGAGGAGTTTGGTGGTCAGTCCTTTCAGATTGGGGCAGCCACTACAGCAGCAGAAGGGGGTCTGCCTACAGAGACTATAAAGTGCCTGGGCAGATGGCATTCAGGGGCCTTTGCAGGGTACATATGATCTGGTTTGTCAATTCTACTGCACAAAGACTAAGTGACTGGTCTCTCTTCACTTGGATAGTGTGCTAACTCTTCATTGTAATCTCAGAGCTATTGGCAATAATCTTTGAGAACTCCTGGAGAACAGGAGAAGTCCCAGCAGAATGGAGGAGGGCAAACGTTGTCCCCATCTTCAAAAAGGGAAAAAAAGAGGATCCCAACAATTATCGTCCAGTTAGTCTGACATCAATACTAGGAAAGATTCTAGAGCAGATCATTAAACAGGGAGTCTGTGAACATTTAGAAAACAATGCCATAATTACAAAAAGTCAACATGGGTTTCAGAGAAACAAGTCAGGACAGACTAATCTGATCTCTTTTTTTCAATAAAATGACCAGCTTGGTAGATGAAGGGAACACTATGGATATCGCATACCTTGATTTCAGTAAGGCCTTTGACAAGGTTCCCCATGACATTCTTGCAAACAAGCTTGTAAAATGTGGGCTAGACAAATTAACTGCTCAATTGATTTGTAATTGGTTGACTGGCCAAACCCAAAGGGTGCTCTGCAGTGGCTCCTCTTTGTCTTGGAAAGATGTGACCAGTGGGGTGCCACAGGGTTCTGTCCTGGGCCCAGTGCTATTCAATATATTTATCATTGATTTGGATGAGGGAATTAGGGGCATACTTATCAAATTTGCAGATGGCACCAAATTGGGAGGAGTAGCTAATACCCTAGAGGAGAGGATCAAAATTCAGAATGACCTGGATAGACTGAAGAGCTGGGCCAAAGCTAACAAAATGAAATTCAATATGGAGAAATGTAAGGTACAGCACTTAGGGCGGAAAAATGAAATGCATAGATATAGGATGGGGAGACCTGGCTGAATGAGACTACGTGTGAAAGGGATCTAGGAGTCCTAGTAGACCACAGGTTGAACATGAGTCAACAGTGTGATGTGGCAGCTAAAAAGGCCAATGCGATTTTGGGCGGCATGAATAGAAGTATAGTGCCTAGATCAAGGGAAGTAATAGTGCTGCTCTATTCTGCCTTGTTCAGACCTCACCTAGAATACTGTGTCCAGGTCTGGGCACCACAATTCAAAAAGGATATTGATAAATGGGAGCAAGTCCAGAGAAGGGCAACTAAAATGGTGAAAGGTCTGGAAACCATGCCTTATGAGGAAAGACTTGGGGAGCTGAGTATGTTTAGCCTGGGAAAAAGACAGTTAAGAGGCGATATAATAGCCCCGTTTAAGTATTTGAAGGGGTGTCACGTTGAGGAAGGGTCTGGCTTGTTTTCTGCTGCTCCAGAGACTGGAACACAGAGCAATGGATGCAAGCTCCAGGAACAGAGATTCCACCTCAACATGAGGAGGAACTTTTTGACAGTAAGAGCTGTTCGGCAGTGGAACACATTCCCTTGGAGCGTGGTGGGGTCTCCTTCCTTGGAGGTCTTTAAAGCGAGGCTGGATTGCCATCTGTTGGGGATGCTTTGATCAAGATTTCCTGAGTGGCAGGTGGTTGGACTGGATGGCCTTCGTGGTCTCTTCCAACTCTACAATTCTATGATTCTATGATTCTATGAAAAGGATGCAGAAAATAACATGAATAAGAGAATAAATCCAGAGGTGGAAGAAGGACAAGCTTTGAGTCAGGAGGAAGAAGACAGTGAAAGAGTATGATTTTGATAATTTCTTGGAACTTAAAGGGTCTAAACACTCAAGAAAAATAAGAGAAGTTTTTCCTTATTTGGAAAATGCTAAAACAAATATAATTGTACTACAAGAAACAAGGATTAGAGATCAAGATACAAAGTATCTAAAAAATAATAAACAAGAAAAATCTTTTGTTCATCAGCATACCAGAAAAAAAAGGGGTAGTAATATATATTAACATCAAATTCACAGCAAGGGAAGTTGTAAATGATAAAGAGGGCCATTATGTGGGAGTGGAAATAAATAGCATAAATACAAAGATTGTTAGCTATAAATGCTCCACTAAATGGAGAAAGGACAGGTTCATTTAACATTCAGAAAGGTACAAGGCAAGGGTATCCCCTTTCACTCTTATAATTTATTTTAACATTAGAGATCCTAAACAACAAGATTAGAAGGGATGTTAAACTTCCTGGTTTAAGATGTAAAGGACAGGAATACAAGCTACAAGCTTACGCAGACGATTTGGTAATAATATTGGAAAATCCCCTGAACAACATTGAAAATATGATGGAAACAATTAGCAAATTCAGTAACTTTTCAGGTTTTAAAATAAACAAAAACAAGACAGTGATTATTACAAAGAATATAGAGAGCAAATAGGAGGATCAGATCAAAATGAAAATGGGATGTAAGACGTAAAGAGGAACAAAATATCTTGGTGTTTGGATTGGTAAAAGGAACATCAATTTGTTTGAAAATAACTTTGAGAAGTTATGGAAAACAATAAAAGGAGACATGGCCAAGTGGGGGAGAATGAATATTTCTCTATTAGAAAGAATAGAGACAGTAAAAATGAATATGTTACCAAAGCTGCTCTTTCTCTTTCAAAATCTACCTATTCTGACCTCAGAAAAACCATTCGCTGAGTGGAACAGAGAGTTAAGAAACTTTATATGGAATGGAAGGAAGGCCAGAATAAAATGGGCCACTTTGACAGATCAAAAATGCAAAGGAGGTACAGCTTTACCAAATATACAAATTTATTACAAGGCTTGTTCCCTGATATGGATTCAGGAATGGACGAAATTAAGAAATGACTAGTTATTAAATTTTGAAGGCGTAGATTTGGCATATACACTTTTATGTGGTACAATAAGGCTAAGGTGAATAAAGATTTCGAACACCACTACATTAGAAAAGCCTTATTAAGAATCTGTCTGCAAATAAAACAAAAATTCTACATATAAATGCCTACATGGATATCTCCCCAGGAAACTTTCCTGGGGAGATGGAAAGCAGAAGGTAATTGGATAAGATATGAGGATATACTAAAACTAAACGATGAGAGTAACCAGATATTAAGATCAAGAGAGGAGTTGGAAGAAAATGGAATTAAAACATACTGGTTTACATAACTCCAACTAAATGAAAGATACAAAGAATATGGAAAGGAAATATAGATTTGATTGAAAAAAAATGAATTGGATACAATAATCTGGGGGCGCAATGAAAAGAAAATAACAAAAATGTATAAACGTATTCTTTCGAGAGAATTGGAAAATGAGGAGGTTAAGGACACCATGATCAGATGGGCAAATGATATAGGAGAAAGTATAGATCTAGAAGAATGGGAAGTAGCATGGAGGAAAATTAATACCTTTTCAGCCTCACAAGAAATAAAAGAAAGTTACTTGAAAGATGCCCATAGGTGGTATCTCACCCCACTTAAACTAAGCAAAATATATATATTAAAAGAGAAGAACTGCTGGAGGTGTGCAAAAGAGGTGGGGTCACTATTTCATATGTGGTGGAATTGCCCCATTATAAGGTCATTTTGGGAAAAGGTGCACAAAACAATTAAGAAAATTCTTAAAATAGACTACCCAATGGATCAAAAAAATTACTTGTTTAATATCATGACACCAGTCAAGAAGGAAAATGAAAAGAAACATGGCCGAATTATATTATATGCAGTTACGGCAGCTAGAATTAAGATAGCTTCTAAATGGAAAAAATACAGAAGCACCATTAATAGAAGAATGGATAAATAAACTCTTGGATATGTAAGACAATGACATATTGACTCATATAATAAATGGAAGATGTGTAGATCAAGTGGAAGAATGGCCACCAATTGTAAATTACTGGAGAAGTAGATAAAATAGTAGTGATTAATGATTACCGTACTTTGGAACTAGAGTGATCAGCAACGGAGGGAGATGAGTACTAAAGAAAAGTTGGAAGGGGGAGAGGAATATAAAGAAATTAAAAGGAAGATAGAAGATATGTAAAGAACTTACGTGATGATGAAGGAAATCCAAAGTGTGGAATATAAAACTAATTTAATAATCCCGGAGGGAGGAGCATAACAGGGGAGGTCTAAAAGGAGGGATGGGGGGAATGGGGGAAGGAATGGAGGAAAGCTGTATGAATATATGAGAATAGACAGATGCAACATTGACACAAATGATTAGAATATAAGAGAAGAATCCTTTATCTTTTATTTTTTGTGGAAATGTAGCAATGTTGGAAGTATGTTTTGTGTGAAAACGTTAAAATAAATATACAGTTGTCCCTCCACATTCATGGCTTTCACAATTGCGGCTTTGATTATTTGCAGTTTAGCCCCGAGCCCCTTAGGGAAGGCTGTTGAGAGGTGGGGCAACCTCCTGTCTGCGTCTTCCCCGGCCTTCCAGAGGCGGCTCCGGGGCTTCAAAGACCCAGACTCCGCTCAGGAAGGTGGGGGGATGGGCAGCCTCCCTCCCTCCTTCCCTCCACCTTTCCTGGCCTTCCTGAGGGGACTGACCCGGAGTCCCCTCAGGAAGGCCGGGGAGAGGCCAGGCAGCCTCCTGTGCGCCAGCCCACCTGTCTGCTGCCTTCCCCGGCCTTTTTAAGCAGGCTCCAGGGCTTCAAAGCCCTGGCATCCACTCAGGAAGGCCGGGGAGAGGCACCGCAACCTCCTCCCCACCCACCCGCCACCTTCCCCGGGCTTCCTAGGCGGGCTCCGGGGCTCCATAGCCCCGGAGTCCACTCAGGAAGGCTGGGGAGAGGCATGGCAGCCTCCTCCCCACCCACCTGCTGCCTTCCCTGGCACTCCTAAGCAGGCTCCGGGGCTTCAAAGACCTGGAGTCCACTCAGGAAGGATGGGAAGAGGCAATGCAGCCTCCTCCCTGCCTGCCAGCTCCCTTCCCTGGCCTTCATAAGCAGTCTCCAGGGATTCTAAGGCCTGGGGTCCCCTCAGGAAGGCTTGCAGAGAGGCCGGCCAGGCTGCCCAGACACCCTCACACCGCCTCCCTCTCGGGGGGGGGGGGGTGTCGCAGGAGCAGCATTTGTTATTCGCAGTTTTTCCACATTCGCAGGGGTCTCAAGAAACTAACCCACGTGAATGTGGAGGGACGACTGTATATTTAAAAAAGAAAAAGAAAGAAAATGCATCCACGGATGCCTTTTTTTTTTCACCAGCCTTTTTTTTAACATTTCCATTTGGGTGGCCAAATGGATAGAGCACAGCTTCACCAGTGACCCCACCCTCCCTTCCCCCACACACAAAAAATCATTCTAGGGGACAGGTTAGGTTTAATTATAAATATAACCCCCCCTTTTTTTCCTTAGCTGATGCACAGAATAATTCTCCCAATGTTATGACCACATAGAGGTCCTTTTAAATCAGGTAGTGTTTAATCAGGTAGTTAGATGAGGGAATTAGGGGCATACTTATCAAATCTGCAGATGACACCAAATTGGGAGGAGTAGCTAATACCCTAGAGTACAGGATCAAAATTCAGAATGACCTAGATAGACTGGAGAGCTGGGCCGAAGCTAACAAAATGAAATTCAATATGGAGAAATGTAAAGTACTGCATTTAGGGCGGAAAAATGAAATACATAAATATAGGATAGGAGAGACCTGGCTGAATGAGACTACGTGCGAAAGGGATCTAGGAGTCCTAGTAGACCACAAGCTGAACATGAGCCAACAGTGTGATGCGGCAGCTAAAAAGGCCAATGCGATTTTGGGCTGTATCAATAGAAGTATAGTGTCTAGATCAAGGGAAGTAATAGTGCTGCACTATTCTGCCTTGGTCAGACCTCACTTAGAATACTGTGTCCAGTTCTGGGCACCACAATTCAGAAAGGATATTGACAAATTGGAGCGTGTCCAGAGAAGGGCAACTAAAATGGTGAAAGGTCTGGAAACAATGCCTTATGAGGAGAGACTTAGGGAGCTGGGTATGTTTAGCCTGGAAAAAAGACGGTTTAGAGGCGATATGATAGCCCTGTTTAAGTATTTGAAGGGATGTCATGCTGAGGATGGAGCAGGCTTGTTTTCTGCTGCTCCAGAGACTGGAACACGGAGCAATGGGTGCAAGCTCCAGGAACAGAGATTCCACCTCAACATGAGGAGGAACTTTTTGACAGTAAGAGCTGTTCGGCAGTGGAACACACTCCCTCGGAGCGTGGTGGGGTCTCCTTCCTTGGAGGTCTTTAAACAGAAGCTGGATGGCCATCTGTCAGGGATGCTTTGATCAAGATTTCCTGCGTGGCAGGGGGGTTGGACTGGATGGCCCTCGTGGTCTCTTCCAACTCTGCAATTCTATGATTCTATGATTTCCTCAGACAAATGACAGGCAAAAAGGCACAGAGAGACCAAATTTGGTTTTCAGTCACTATGCATGTAACATTTATTAAGACATCAGACATTAAACATTCAATTAAGTATCAAGAGCTCTTTTTTCATTCACACACACACTCGCACAGACATACTCACATACGACCCCCTTGAATCCAGTGATCCACAAAGGCCGGATGGTCCGTTGCCGCGGTTTCAGGAACCATACTTGAGGCTGGAAAGTCCAATAATATTTATACCCCTTTTGCTTCTCCTTTCTTGAGAAAACAGGTATTGAACATTGCCAAGATATTTGACGCAAGATAGTTCAGTTCCTTATCTTATCTTGGTATGAGGCAGTTCAAAGAACATCTTGTCTGTACGGAACGTCTTTTGGCCAGGTCGACATCTAATCATCCATGTTTCACCGGCCAGCATTCCTTTTCAGTTTCTCGCCTCACCTTCCAAGTTCCTCCCATGGCAACCCTTTGCGTGGCAACCATTTACCTTGGTTCTCCAGGGCCTTGCCTCATCTGGATCATCTGGAACCCATCCACTCTACACAGTTATACCTACAGGCATACTATCACACCAATTTAGGAAATCTTATTATCTTTTCATCCTTTTCTCTAATATGCGATTCTTGCAAACAGCAGATGTCTGGGTTAATTCTCTTTAGCCAATGTTCAATCCTTTTCCTTTTTACCAGAGAGTTCATTCCATTCACATTCCAGGAAACCACTGTATACATCATTTTTCTTTATTACTTAAATTTGCCAAATCATCAATATCCAAATCTAATAGACTCATATCTGGGTTAGATCTTTTCTCTTTCTTTTCTCTTGGTTTCCTTTTCTCTTTCCCTTCATTCATCAGTTGTCCTAACACATCCAAATCCTTTCCTGGTAAATCCTCTCCCTGATCCCTTTTACCTTTTTCTAATTTTGGCGTTGACTGGGTCTCATTCCTTAGAACTTGCCGATATCTTATCATAAAATCCCTTGCTTTTTCAGTTGAGTTTAATCAGAATCTTTGTTGTTGGAAACTAAAAATTACACCCTCTAAATGGTCCCATCTAAAGGGAATTTGGTTTGCCTTTAATTTTGAAACAAGGAAATCATATTCCTTTCTTTTCTTCAAAATTCTTATTGGGATTTCCCTCTTAATTAATAAATGTTTCCCTTCTACAATAACCGGTGATTTGTTATGTTCTTCCAAAACTCGTTCCTTAGTTGATTTCTTTGAAAATTGCACCACCACATCTCTGCGGTATTTATCCTGTTTCACTAAAGCCGATTGTACTCTATACACCACATCAATCTCATTTTCCATAATTTCTCTCTCAGCCTCCATAAAGTCAGCCAAGATAGAAATCATCTTCTCTTTAATGTTTTCATCTTTATCCTCATCCAAACCTCTAATCCTTAGCCAAGAATCCATTTGTTTCTGTTCTATTAAAGCTACTCTGTCTAATTGCCTGTCCATCTCATCAGAAGATTGATGTGACTTTTTTTCAAATCCAGTATTTCTTTTTTATTAGCCTCAATATCTTTTTTATTAACTTCCACCTCCATCTTAACCTGTTCTAATGATTCTTTCATCTCTCCCACCTGTAATTTTAACTCATTTATGTCCTGTTTAATTTCCCTCATAAACATTCTCATCTCCTCCATAAACTTTTTATGATAATCAGGGGGGTTCCTTCCAAGAATCCCTTCTTTGTTGGATTGCTGGTTCCATACCTCGTATTTTCCCCGTCCTTAATTTTGACATACTTAAACAATAGGTTTGTTTATCTATACTTTAATCAGTCCCACCTCTTTAATACTTTTCTAAATTAATTCAGTACTTCAAAATTAATTAATTCATTAATGACCCAATGCAAAATTAATTACAATCACAGAGACCACCCTTGCAAAATTAGTCACTTAACTATTCAAATGAATTGTCCTCTGATCACCCCAAGTTAATCAAGTTTGATCAATTAATCAACTAATCAATTAATCCATCAATCAGCCAAATCCATTAATCAATTAATCCATCAAACCCAATCAATCAATTAATCAATTCAGTATTTAATCTCTTAAGGTGACCAAATAATTAATCAATTATCAGATAATTAATTAAACTATTGTTAATCACTTATTAAATTGGGTGATCTTAACTAATAAAACCAATTAATACATTCTAATTAGTACAGCAGGGGCAAAGGTCATATATATCTATAATAACAATAATGACCCTTGGTATATTAATAATAATTCATTCCATCCTCTAATATCCTATTCATTAATTAATCAATAACCAATTCATACACCAATTAATATACTCTTGATCTACTTCTAGTACCCAGTATCCAGATATTTTTTGGTCTAAATTATATCACTGCATTGTTCCATTACATCAAATCATATTCATCATATGCCTTGGGCAGGCACAAAAGGAATGTGAAGCTCCACATATGGAGCATTCATGGTTGAACCTACAGGGTTTCCGTGAACATCATCTTGGGACCAGAACCGGGTGTAGCCACAGCAGCAGCCCTAGCCCCGGTCGTAGCCGACGGCCGAAGCAGGTGACCGCTATGAGTGCACTCCCCTTGAATCGGGCGTGCAGGAGTCATCAACTGCATCCACAATTGGGGTGTATCATGTCCCAATGAAGGGATGGATAAATTGCAGCCCGTATGTGAAAGGCTTCATCGTAAAGAAGCCATGCAGGGCCGGTTAAGTCCACATAAGCTCTGTGGATAATGTCTATGTATTGGAATAATGATGCAGGTCAATGTGGCTGAGCCTTAACTATCACTCCTGCTAGAATCAGGAACCCGGACAGCCAATCAGACCAGTTCCTCTCAACCTTCCTCTTCTTTAACTTTTCCCTCTCCTTATCATCTAAGTCATCTTTGTCTTTTTTTCCCAGTTCCCTATATAATAGGGAGAATACGTCCACGTATTCTCCCTTAACTATCCTGTCCTGTGTTGACTGCAACAAGTGGTCGCCCAAAGGCAGTGACATCTCCCCAAAGGGAATAGCTGAATAAGCTACCATGTCGTACCCCCCCATCTGCGCCACCCCACCAGGCATGGTTGTCCAAACGGGAGGAGCTCCATAGCCGCTAAATGCTGGCGGACCCCAAGGTGACCACTGGGCCCCAGGCAAACCCAAGGACTGCTGAGGTGCTCTGTGAAGTACTCTGAGCAGGAGGATAAGGCCAATTGGCCCATGGCCAAGCTGGATTAGCAGTGTGAGGAGCATTGGAAGACTCACCGGTTGGCGCTGGAACTTCGATGACCTCAGGTTCCAGCTCCGCCATGGGTATGGTGTTGCTAGACCCATCTGGCCGCTGAGACCCCGAGGCCCCATCATCCTGGATCCTCTTCTCCAAGGCGTCTAAACGTGCGAGAATCTGATTAGAGATCCTGCCCTTTTTCTCTATATGCTGTGGAGAAGGCCCTAAGTCCCCGCCCTTAACTCCTTGTAATTTCTCAAGATGCTGAATCCTATCTAATATCGCCTGCCATGGGATCCCTTCCTCATTCTCACTAGACGAAGGTGGAGGTGCCACAGGCTTTGGTCGCTTTGGGGCAGGCCCCTTGCCTTTACCACCCGCTTTCCCCTTTTTAGGAGCCATTTTCAAAAGGTTAAATATAGCTTATTAAACCCCAGGCCAATCAATCTGTAAGATATAGGTGATGGTGATTATTCAAATCCACTGCAATTCCCCGCTTACATAAGGTTATACAAACACCTCATGATGAGTAATTAAATGGTTAATCCAGCGTCACTCCCCAAATAAATTGTGTGAATACAATTATTATTATTATTATTATTATTACCCAAAAGAGACAGGGCGTAGTAAGCCTGTCCAGGGCCCAAAGGCCCAGAAGGCCCGACCGACTACAACAAGCCTGCCAGGTATCAAGGCTGTCAAAGAGCAACTCCCAGAAGGGCCGCTGCCCTAATATGCTATATTATTATTATTATTATTATTATTGAATTCAGATGACCAGGCATTCAGGGCCTAGAAAGGCCCCAGGCCTGTGTAGGCCAAGCAGGCCTGAATAAGGCCTGCACACAAATGCTGGCCCCGCCCCACACAAGGAACTGATAGACCTAGGCCACCACCCAGAGGCCTAAAGGAGGTCCTAACGCCCAACAGGCAGGATTAACCACCGCAATGAAGAAGGCCTCACTGAAATGAGGCCTGCCAACAGGCCTATCAAATGCCAGCCCTACAGGCCGCCTGGACCCAAACCAGGCCAAACGGCGGCCTGCTTTGGAGGGGGAGTAAATGCCGGCCCCACCGGCCACGTGGACCCTCACCAGGTGAAACGACGGCCTGCTCAGGAGGGGGGATAAGGGGGGAACTTTAGCGTTGCAAAGACTGTGGCAAATGGGATGCCCCAGCCGAGGCAGCACCACGCCCCGCCGAAAGGGCAATGCCCGTCGTCACCACACACACACATGCAAAATCAATGCTACTGGGCTGCTAGCTGTGGAAAAACCCCTCGCCACCCGACTGCCAGATGACCGCCTAGCCAAGGTAGGCCTCCCGTCCCAGCAGACCCCCCCCCGAGATCCCCGCAGGGGGATTAGCCCCTGTCTGGGCCGCCGCCTGGACCGGCCAAAACGCTCCACCCACTAGGCTTAAACCAATGAATCCCTTCAAGGGGGACCCTGCCAAGGGAACCAGCAAGAGCAAGCCTGATCAGGACTAAGAAAGGCGGTGCTCCACGCTGCAAAAAGCCACCGCCCGGAGCAGCACACGCCTCCGAACTCCCAGAGTTCAAAAGAGGCAGAAGAGAGGGTCGGGTGGCCTTTTATCAACTCCGCCCCCTCCCCTCTCTTCACGTCACCGACGCTTGTTGGCGGCGCCATCTACTGGCATCCTCCTCCTTGCTGCGTGAAATAAAGGCTCCCCAGCCGGAAAGGCTGGGCAACGCAGTCCGGGGAGCCGTATTACACCAAATCATATTCATCATAACCATCAAATTAGTACTCTTCCCCTCTTCCTTAGCCCCCACACTTCTGTCTCCTTTTCTCAGATTCTCCTTATTGTTCCAACCTCCTTTTGCTCTCCTTGTTTTTCTTTCTTGCGTTAAACGTTGCCTTGTCTTATTCCGTATTCTTCTTTTCCCTCTCCTCCTCTCCTTTCTCTCTCTTCCTCTGTCGTCCTTTATTTATCTTCACTCCCTGCTTTACAAGTCTCTCTTTCCAAGGCTTTCTTTCTCTATGATTCTCTGGAAGCACAGGGGGGCTTGTAAATCCTTTCTTAAAGCAAAATGTCTTAGGAAAAGGGGGGTGGTATCTCAGTCTATAACATTTAAAGTCTTAAATATATGATATTATTTTCCAGCCCATTCACTCATACACCCATCCTTCCCATTGTACAAATCAATACTTCTATCTTAACAATATAACAAAAGGACAAACATCTCTCACGAATCTACTTCTTCCAACGAACCCTGACTAGTTTTCCACGGTGTTCTTCCTCTTCTCCTCTACCCTGGGGGCTCCACTCCTGGATTTTCTCTCACAATTTCCTTGATAAAGGCTCTATGTTGCACCTCTTTCCAAGGTTTTTACTCTCAGCTTGTTTTGCCTCGGAAGACGTTTGGCTGTAGGAATAGTGGTTGGGTGGTGCCCTTCCTCAGCTCGCTACAGTAGGTGCGCTGTTCTGGATGTTATGTGCAGAAAGTGCAGGATGAGTCCTTCCTGAATCTTCGTTTGCGAAGAAAAGCCAGAGAGAGATTTATCTTCTCCCAATTCACCTTGCATTATAATATATCTTCCATCTTCATCTTTTTTCACCTTTTTAATGACAAAATTACATTTTTTTGCTATTAATATTGCTACCCCTCTAGGTTTTGAATTTCCATATGCTTTTTCATGAACTCTTACCCAATTCAGTTTCAATTCATTTACTCCTTCCCTTTTTGATGTGTCTCTTGCAAAAATATTATAGCCGCTTGATCCTTCTTCAATAATGCTTCAATCCTTTTTCGTTTTATTCCTATGCAAAGGCCATGTACATTTAATGTTGGTATCTTTAATTCGTTAACCATTAGATTCCCTGTTGCATTTTGTATAAGATCCACTGGCTCCAAA
This sequence comes from Gambelia wislizenii, assembly GCA_030847615.1. Classification (NCBI taxonomy): domain Eukaryota; kingdom Metazoa; phylum Chordata; class Lepidosauria; order Squamata; family Crotaphytidae; genus Gambelia; species Gambelia wislizenii. The sequence goes on along the minus strand of JAUMIR010000015.1, from coordinate 7,025,599 downwards.
AAGTGACCTCCCTTCCCCATCCCCATCCCTTTCCAATTCTTCCCCATTCCCTTTCCCCCTCCTCCCTTTCCCTTCTTTACATCCCCAACTTGTCTTCCCAAGGCAAATCGCCTTGCTCATGACCCCCCAGGTCTTCCAGGTGAGAAGTGATGAAGAGATCATCCAATGGCCCAAAACAACTCCCTCCCCCTGAGTGCTCATAAATTTTTTTAAAAAAATCCCCTCTTCTTCCCCCTATAATTTTATTCTTCTCCTTCTGCTTTCTTCATCTATCTAAACTTTTCCATCTCTGCTATTCACTCTTCCATTAGCTCTGTACTCCTTCTTATGTATTCCCAACTCTTCCAACCGTCTCAGTCCTTCTTCTGGTGTTTCCATTCTATATCTTTTTCCTGGCCACTCAAATTTCAAAAACACTGGATATCCCCAAGCATATTTTATACCAGCTTTCAAAAGAATAGCAATACAAGGCTTCACTGATTTTCTTCAAATTACTGTTTGTGGATAGTAGTCATTATATAATTTCACACCTACATCTCCATACTTCAGTTTCTCTGGGTGTTTCTTGACTGTTCTCATCAATTCCTCCTTATTAATATAATTAATAACCCTAACAATAACATCTCTTAGCAAAATACTTCTCCTTCCCATCAGTTCTCTATGTATATGCTCGATGTCCTCTTCATCCATTTCACAGCTGGTGTCACTTGCTGTAGCCATTTCAACACTTCAGATTTCAGATTAGATCCTTGACCTTTCCCCGCAGATTCTGGCAGGAACCTTATTCTAAAGTTATTCTTGCTTTGATAATCTTGCATGTATAGCAATTTCTTTTCAATATCTGTAATTTTCTTCATATTGAAGAAATCTGACTGCCTTGAAGTGTTTGACTTTTAATTATTTCTTTGTTCTCTTTTACTATATTAAGAATATCTCCTTGTATTCCTTGTATTTTTGTACTCATTTCCACAAATCTTTTTTCAGATCTTTTCCTCTCCTTCTGCATATCTTATCTTATGCCTGCAAACTCTGAAAACATTCTCTTTTTCTCTTCTCTAAATTCTGTCATCGTTTTTGTAAAAAGAGAATCCATATGAGTTTTAATATCCTCTCTGATTTCTCCTCTTCTTTTCCTCCCCCTTGGGGATGGGGGATCTGGGGCAGAGGCACCTGAAGGACTACTCTTTTGGGGGCTTGTTTTCTTTTCCATACTTAGCTCTTCTGGTTCACCCTTGTTATTTTGTGCTTCAGGAGGTATTCTTTGTAATCTTTGTAATCTCTTGTGAGTCCTGTCTGACGGTTTGCCTAATATTTGTGGCCTCAACCAAATTTTTTCACCAATATTTCTTCTCTTTTTAGACATATGAAAATCAGAACACTCCAAACTTTTGTTCTTCCCATTCTGTTTATGGCCCCTCCTTCCACTGCCACTTATATTATTTTTAAAGCTTTCCACTTATTCTCCAGTTAAATCAATTTTTTCTTCCCCTGTTAAATCATCCTTTTTATTTGCCTTCAGTTGTTCACTGCTTTGTCCAACCTTAGTGATTTATTAGTAAAATGTTCATTTTAGTAATGGTGGAGGCAGCTCCGAGATTGGGCAAAACCTAAAGTAACTATTTGTTTACTTTGGGCTTCTTCAAACTGCAATTATCTCATCCTTAGTAGTTCACAGCCATAAATCTTCTTTCAAAACCTCTCCTCATGGCTTTTTGAGGGGAAATTATTAATTTAATTCCATTACCTTGAGCACCCATCCTGGGAATTGTTCCTATGCCATCGATGCTTGCTCCTCCCCACTGAATACCATTGTTTCCCACTAAGTGTTATCAGGAGCCAGTGTGGTGTTGTGGTATGAGTGTTGGCACTACAATGCTGGAGACTATGGTTTAAATCCCTGCTCAGCCATTTAATTTTTGCAATGGCCATTCCAAAGTCTATATTGCAGATCACCCAAAAAGGCACAGGATTCTTCAGAGTGTGACAATCTCATAGGTATCTGAATGAATATTGTTTAATGTTTAACTAGAGAAACCATCCCGTGATCAATGTTTGTCCATATCCTTCTGCAAGTCCCTTCACAGGAGTATCATGTTTACCTTGTTATTTGCAAAATTGAAGAGGATTGTAAGAACCATTCCAGACCAGAAGAAGCTGTTGAGATGAGCAGACAGGTAGCTTCCTTTTTATGATTTTTAGAGGCAGTTGTGAAGACATTTCTGTGTACAAAATACTAATTTGAGGCAGCGATTTGATGCTTGGAGTTTTTTTAATAGTTCATCTTGCATTTGTGGCACTGAATCTATTATGTGCAAGTATGAGCCTACAGTTTAAACTATAACCAGCAACTCCACAAAAAAAGGGAGAAGACATGTAATAATAATAATAATAATAATAATAATATTTTTTATTTTTAACCCACACCTCTGCTCAGCAACTGGGGCCGCATACAACAAGACTGAAGCAACAGGAAGTTAAAACAATCATTCCCAATCCTAACCCTCCCACCCTTTAAAATTAAATTAAACTGGTGGAGAATTAAAGCAAACATCAAATACAGTAAAATGTACAAACTATGGGGGGAAATAGCAATGGCGCTCGGAATATCTTGTGTCCATGCCTTGGACACATGGTTGTCCATCTATGATTCCAAATAGAGATCTTATTCATGTTGAAGGAATAGACCGGCAAAATCTTTTTGGACTGCAATTCCTATACAGCTAAGCCAGCATAGCCAATGATATGCAATGATGGGAATTGTAATCAAGCAATATTTGGAACTTCACATGATCCCATGCCAGTAATAACCCCCAAACAACCTCAGTCTTCCAAATACTTGCTGCTTATGCAGCCTTGACACAGTGGGAGGGACATATCAGCTTATGGATCCCTGGCAGAGTTCAGGGCCTGTGTGCAGGGTGATTTCTTTTAAGGCCTTTGGGTGCTTCATGCAGTCCTGAGGCAGTAGGTCAAGTTTTAACCTTGTGTGAAACCAACAGGTTTAATTTAGTCATGACTAATGGGTCTCGGTGATGTCAATGGTCCTAAACTGGGTCTTCCTGTATACTGAACTTGATGTTTTGAATTATATGTTTACCTTATCATTTATATTGATGTGTTTTATAGCTAGGGCCTAAATACTCCAAAGGCACTAGATTCCATCTGATTTTGGAAGCTAAGCAGGGTCAGTCCTGGTTAGTATGTGAATGGGAGACTGCCAATGAATCCCAGGTGCTCTGGCTGTATTTCAGTGGAAAAAACTGGCAAAACCCTCTCTGAGGATTCCCTGCCTCAGTAAACCTATGAAATTTGTGGGGTTGCCATAAGTTGACAGGCAACTTGACAGCTTCTGCACAAAACAATCTCCCACAGAACAAGTCCTGAACTGCAAAGTCTCTCATCAGTCCAAGGTTTTTTCCTGTCAGGTTTTATCAACACTTGAGAAACATGGGTTTTTTAAAAAAACGTTTTTCAATTTTTGGAATATTCTTTCCATCCCTATACCATCACTTGAAGGCTTCTTCGAAAATGCATCCACGGATGACTTTTTATTTCACCAGCCCTTTTTTTTATCATTTCCATTTTAGTGGCCAAACGGATAGATCACAGCTTCACCAGTGAACCCACCCTCCCTCCCCACAAAAAAAGAAGGGGGCAAAGCATAGATATATCCACACAGGAGGGTCAAATTTCATAACCCCTGACATGAATAACATGGTGTGTGTGGGCGTGTGGGTGTGGGTGGCAAATTAAATCAGTCCTAATTAGGGCTTCTCTTTACAAACTATGAAAATATGTAAAGCTCTTTTATCTCCACTTTCATGGGGGAGGGGTTGTACATTTTGTACATTCATGAACATTGTTTTGATTTATATATGAACCTTGAGTCGCATTCAGAAGAAAATTAAATAAATAAAACAATTAATAAAAGCAGATTAAGTAATCTTTTGGACAGGTGGCAGATCCTTTGTCTTTGCCCTCCATCCAGAAACCTCTTACTCTCCAGCAGTTGGCAAGCTAGGGAGTTAAAGGGGAAGGCAATTTGGACCATAATGATTTGACTGCTCAAAATGTGAGGTTTGCTTTTAACCTTACTAGAGCATCCTGCATATTCCTATCCTGTTTTATACCACAAGCTCATATTGCACTGGGGTTACACTTCACTCTGCTTAATATAAATACCAATAATTTCCTACAATTTCTTCCCTGCCCCCGACCAAACTGAGACCAGCTCATTGTCCATAGTCCTAATCACCTTCCCCTCTCTCCCGTCCTCCTGGTAAGTGAGGGCAGCAAACCTCCCATCCCAGGACTTGGCAGTTTCTGGGCGGTGGGAGGAAGCAGAGCATTCGGGCAGAGCAACAGAGAGATGTAAGACCCCAGCCAAGGTTTGGGGAAGCTGCTTTAAGCATGAGGCTAATTGGTGCTCAATGGTGCAGCCACCCATCTATGAACCAGCTCAAAGATATGGCAGATTAATCACAACATTAAAAAGAAAAACTCAACAGAGATGATGTTTTGATGCAGTAAGGTGTTTATTACAGAACAGGGAAAGTAGATACCGGGAAGATATGAAGATGATAGGTCTAGTGGAAAAGGCTATCTATCATACATGGGTAGGATCAGATCAATGACAAGGACAGAAATGAGCAAATAATAGTGTGGAAAAAATGGGAAAGGCATGCATCTTATACAGTGGTAGCAAGTATTCCTGGTTCCATCTTTTAGGTAATTGTTTCTAGGGCTCAGAATTTCTGAAGTCGATTTGTTCAGATGCTCATCTTATCCATGGGAGTTCAGTCTATCCCCATGGGCAATCATTCTGGAGGTGGGGGAGAGAATCAACAACCGCAATTCCATCCATGACCCTGGTGGTAGTAAGGGTACCAGCAACCATGATGGCTCCAGGGGATTCCAAAGCCACTGCAGTGCCTACCGTAGTTGCCACCGCAGTAGCCATTGTAGCCGCATGGCCACCAGCATTGGTTTCCCCAGTCTCGGTATCCACAACCGCTTCCACAGCCGAAAGTCATCTTGGATAGGGGTAGTGGATTTGTGACACAACGCACTAGAATACAAAGAAGAGATGATTATATTAAGTGGATGAAAAGCATCCCAGCAGTTGTTCACAGGTATGTTGCTCTTCAACATGAAAGCTCCCATTACTACAAACCAGCTGAGTTTAAGATCTCCAGGGGAGGGTTTTCTCTCAGTCCCACCACCTCCACAGGTGCTTTTGGTGAGGACATAGGAGAGAGCCTCATCCATGGCTGTTCCGGGGTGTTGGAACTCCCTTTTGCAAGAGGTCCACTCAGACTCCTCACTGCTCGGTAAATATATGTAAATACAGTCAGAGCTCCACTTTCATGGGGGTTAGGGGAGCCAGACCTCCCCCAAAGTGGAGAAACTGCACTACACATATCTAGACACATTTAGAATACTCTAAGAAAAAATTCTGATGGTCAATTCATGCATCATATTTATATCATTATGTCATAAAACATATAATATTTTATGTTTTTATATATGAAATATTTTAAACCTGATATAGATACAAAATATATTGTTACTGCTGCTGCTTCTGTTGTTATTATATATTTAAAATCTTAATGGCCAGCATTTGACAGGAGAGAGGGGATTGGAGTACTATATGAATAGCCTATGGAACATTCCAGTTAGGTAGAGCATCAGCCTTATACCTACATTGAACAACAAGCGTGTTGGAGTGCGTGGTTAATCTCAAAAAGCATCTTTCTAATTTGGTATTAACTCTGCCAATAAATTATTGGGCAAAGGTCTTTTCTGAGAATCTCAGCTCTTTTTTAAACAGTCTTGTTTTTTGATTAAGAAAAACCCCATCAACCTCTAGTCCTTATTAAAATAAGCATTGGCATGAAAGAGAGTGGCTATGCCCACAGAAGACTTATACTCTTCTACAGAAAATGTCACTTCAAAGCACCTCTGGTCCTATTATTTCCCACCACTGATATTCTGACAACACACCCCACACTAGGAATGTGTTGCTCCATCTCTTAGCTATTCTCAAATTACTAATAAAAATCCTAGCAGGCAAATATGAACCAGTTTAGCTTTTATGTAAATATGCTCAGCAATGAAAGCCACAGATGGGTTGTCATTAAATGCATTTTATATGTGAGCCAGGTTCAGAACAAAGGCAACATGGGCCACAGAGTGTGTTGGGACAACAAACAACCACGAATCTCACCTTCCATGAATACCTTTGATCCTCCTTACTCATCACTCTTTTTGTCCTTCTACTCTCCAAGATTAGCAGGTGGAAAATGTTATTAGTGTGCCCATGAATAACATGTGTTTATGATCTTTTAACCCCGCCCATGACAAAGGAGTTCAGGATAGCACATATATTCACATCCCTTCCATTGTCCCATCACAAAAACCCTATGAGGAAGGTGAAGCTGAAAGTTGGACCCAAGGTCACCCAGTAGACTTCATAGCTCAGTGAGGTTTGAACACCCGTATGTGATGTCATTGTTGCAGCTACTAAGAATATAATTCACAGCAACAGCAATGGTATTGGTAGCATGGCCTCCATTTTGCATCAAATGCCTTGAACTTAGCGATACATTGCAGAAGGACCTGGGAAACTGTCTTATGCTACCAAGTCAGATGATGGGTCTGTCTTCCACAATATTATCTACAAGTGGGATGGGTACCCTCAAGTCCTGGGGTCAAATCAGGCCTTCAAAGGTCTGAATATGGCTTTTCCAAAATTCCTCTAAAGGCCACGCCCACTTCCCCATGACACCATCATTTCCCAGTTTTTGCAGAAGTTTGTCCCTACCATTCTACAATGGTGAACTTTTTAGAAAAAGCATAATTACTGGCAGGAGGATCCCGAAGCTAAAACATGTTGGACTTTTTGGCTCTACCCTTGTTGACATGCGTGTCAACCCACCACTGGAATGCAGCCTTTGGGGAGTTTTCTAACTCCAAGTTTGGCATTCAGGCTGCCCACTCATGATTGTCAGTGACTGGCAAAGGATCTCTAGGCGTTCAAACAGTGATCTATCTCAGCCCAGTCTGGAGATGCCTGGAACCTTCACGTACATTCTAAAAGCCTGCCAGATTTTTAAAAAGACTTTGCCAATAGAAGGCCAACTAAGTGGGGGCTGTTCTAGCCTCCTTAGGAAAGGAGTGCCTAAGCCTAGGAGTAGGCACCAAGAAGGCCCTATTTCAAGTCCTTAACAGTGATAGCTGTGCAGGTAATGAGGCTGAATGAAAGGCCTCTCCTGCAGATTGCCCCAAACAATCTCAGGGTCCAGGCAGGTTCATGCAGGAAGAGACGATCTATCAGATATACCAAACTGTTTTAGATGTATCTCATTATTTTAACAAACATTGAAAGAATATACTACCAACCATGGTTCTAATAAAGAGTACAGACCCAACGTTCAGAAAGAACATCTCCGAATAAGCACACCTTACCTGAATCTCAAAAGAAGTTGAAGCCGAGATGAGTGTTTGGAAGTTCCTGAGGAGTGGAGCTCTTTTATATTGTTTCTCAAACTGCCTCATGGGTAAGAATGCGCATGGCATCTGCGTTATTATCTGCGTTATTACTAACTCGCTTATACTTAACGTGTGCATCATGATCCAAATTGTTGTTTTGGTACTCTTCTCTTGTTTAGGAACGTGAGTGCTAAATAAAAATAGGTTGTCGCCAGTCCATATCCTTTCCCCAAGAATCCAGGTTGCTTGCAACTTTATGAGCCACATTCTTTCCCATTGAATCAACCAGTTCCAATGGGCTCACACCAGCAATTAATGTGACTCCACTGGTTATTTCCCCCTTATAAAAATCATCTCCCTTATGTTCAGCCATAATCTTTTAGAAACGGAAGGGCATGTGCTGTGATTATGGGGCACCAATACATGCATAGTGTGTTAGAGCGGAACATGGCACCTGTCCTAGATTTCAGCAGCTTGGTCATGCATTAACATCAAAATGGTTCTTGCTCCCATGATTGGAACAACACAAAAACAACAATACCATGGAAATAATCCATCTGCTGCCATTTCATTATGTTTCTGAGCCTGTCTAGATGATGGTGAAAAAAAAACCCTTACAGAATGTGAGGCAAATACATTTTGTTCCAACGAAATCCCATGGCAATTCAATATGTTGGGAAGGAGGGGAGAAAGCACCAAAAACAATGCAGGGAAAGCCTTTGTGGCTTTCCCCAAATTTTAAAAAAATGTTGCATAGGGAATGCACATGTGCTCATTGGGACAACCATGTGAATTGTCCCACTGTCAGGAGAGGATGGATCTAACCACCTCATTGGTCGAATGTGTGCAGGCACAGGCAGTCTATCAAGTGCCTGTAAGCACCAGGAATCATACACTTTCTTAATTTTTTTAAAAATAGATATCATCCAGAGACCACGTGGAGTGCAGCTGCCAGGATGGGTGAAGGGTTGGTGGCTCCCTCCTGCTCTTTCTCACAGTTGTCGCCCTGCATATTGCCCCGGATGATGCCATCTCCACCGATCTCACCTCTGATGCAAAAAATGACACGGCTGCCATCTTGATTCAAAAAATTGTGGGCACACATCAGTGCTGTGGTGAATTCGGAATAGAGTACAGGTAGAAGATGTCTTTCTTCTTGTATAGATGGGCCCCATACACAGTCATTTTAATTTTTAAGGCCAAATTCTAGCCCTTCTGCCCCCCTCAAATTCCTTAGAAAGATATTTAGAACTTTCTCACATCATCTTTCCTTTACTTGCATCTTGTTTTTTAAAAGGCAGGAAAGCAGCTATTAATTGAAAGCAATCATAGAAAAACACATTGATAATCTCAAGGCTCCAAAGCACTCTTGAAATAGGTAGATATCTGTCCATGTATACAGTAAGGTTCTACTCCTCATGGCTGAATACCATTGTTTTTCTTTCGTTCTTTCTTTTTTATTTTTTTATTTTTATTTTTTATTTTATTAATTTTATAATCATACATTATAATATCCAATCAATACTTATTTAGTAAAACACATAATATTACCATAAACATCACAATTTTTCTCCTAATTTCAAAATTTAACTTAAATTCTTTACTATGATTCTTTCCAAGAATATTAATTCCCCTGCCCACCTCCCACCTCAGTGCTCCCCTTCACCACAGCCATTATCCCTTACCTAATCTTTCCAGAATCTCATTTCTTCTCGTAAAGGTAACCACCTATCGTTTGCCTGTAATATTTTTTTAACAAATACTTTCCAAATTTTATCAAAATCACTTTCTTTCCAACTTCCTCTTCTTACTTCAATTCTACATGTTAACTTATCATTTATTGCCATTTTCCAATCTTCTTTATGCCACTCCTCCACTTGTACATTTATTTGCATTTTCCAATGTCTTGCTATAATTAATCTTGCTGCCGTTAATAAATTTGGTATTAAATCCTTTTCTGCTTGGTACCTATTCTCTTCATTATAAATTGACATCAATGCTATACTCGGTTTCCTTTCTATATTTATATTCAAAATATCTCCATTTCTATAAAGACCATTTCCCAAAACTGCTGTACAAATTTACAATTCTACCACATATGCATATATGTACCTATTTCTTGACAACCTCTCCAACAATATTTAGAGTTATTCTTGTCTACATCATGCAATCTTGCTGGTGTCATATACCATCTCCATATTATTTTATAGTAATTTTCCTTTATCCGTATTGACATATTTTTTTAGTTGTCTTTGTTTCCAAATCTTATCCCATTCATGAGCTCCAATTTTTTTGTTTCAAATCTTCTTCCCATAGTCTCCTTAAATATTCTCCTTTGTCTTTTTTATCCCTATTTTTTATCAATATTTTATATAATTCACTTGTAATACCTTTCAAACTTTCATTATTATCCATCTTTTCACCATTTTTCACCAAATTTTCAATTTTTATGAACTCCCTTGTTTCTTTATGATTCTTTTTCCAATTTTAATCCATTGTTCTAACTGTATACAATTAAACCATGATATTTTCATTCCATATAATTTCTCTCTTATACTCCCTTTCTCCCTTATCCATCTTATCTTTTCTTTTCTTTAATTCCTTTCCCATTTTCCCCTTCAAATTATTTGGGATTTTTTCCCCATTATGACCGGTGTTAAAACTGAATCAATAGGCAAAAATTCTTTCTTATATTTATACCATATTTCCCATATATTTTGCAGAAATGGGTTCTCAATTCTTTAATTTTCTTTTTTGTAAAATTACCAAAAAATATATTCCATATTCTCTTATCTATTCTCTCTATATCTATCTCTAACCGTTCTAAATCTCCCTATTATAATGTATGATTATAAAATTAATAAAATAAAAAAATAAAAAGAAGAAAAGAAAAAAGAAAGAACGAAAGAAAAACAATGGTATTCAGCCATGAGGAGTAGAACCTTACTGTATACATGGACAGATATCTACCTATTTCAAGAGTGCTTTGGAGCCTTGAGATTATCAATGTGTTTTTCTATGATTGCTTTCAATTAATAGCTGCTTTCCTGCCTTTTAAAAAACAAGATGCAAGTAAAGGAAAGATGATGTGAGAAAGTTCTAAATATCTTTCTAAGGAATTTGAGGGGGGCAGAAGGGCTAGAATTTGGCCTTAAAAATTAAAATGACTGTGTATGGGGCCCATCTATACAAGAAGAAAGACATCTTCTACCTGTACTCTATTCCGAATTCACCACATCACTGATGTGTGCCCACAATTTTTTGAATCAAGATGGCAGCCGTGTCATTTTTTGCATCGGGGGTGAGATCGGAGGAGATGGCATCATCCGGGGCAATATGCAGGGCGACTACTGTGAGAAAGAGCAGGAGGGAGCCACCAACCCTTCACCCATCCTGGCAGCTGCACTCCACGTGGTCTCTGGATGATATCTATTTTTTTAAAAAATTAAGAAAGTGTATGATTCCTGGTGCTTACAGGCACTTGATAGACTGCCTGTGCCTGCACACATTCGACCAATGAGGTGGTTAGATCCATCCTCTCCTGACAGTGGGACAATTCACATGGTTGTCCCAATGAGCACATGTGCATTCCCTATGCAACATTTTTTAAAAATTTGGGGAAAGTCACAAAGGCTTTCCCTGCATTGTTTTTGGTGCTTTCTCCCCTCCTTCCCAACATATTGAATTGCCATGGGATTTCGTTGGAACAAAATGTATTTGCCTCGCATTCTGTGAGGTTTTTTTTTTTTTTCACCATCATCTAGACAGGCTCAGAAACATAATGAAATGGCAGCAGATGGATTATTTCCATGGTATTGTTGTTTTTGTGTTGTTCCAATCATGGGAGCAAGAACCATTTTGATGTTAATGCATGACCAAGCTGCTGAAATCTAGGACAGGTGCCATGTTCTGCTCTAACACACTATGCATGTATTGGTGCCCCATAATCACAGCACATGCCCTTCCGTTTCTAAAAGATTATGGCTGAACTTAAGGGAGATGATTTTTATAAGGGGGAAATAACCAGTGGAGTCACATTAATTGCTGGTGTGAGCCCATTGGAACTGGTTGATTCAATGGGAAAGAATGTGGCTCATAAAGTTGCAAGCAACCTGGATTCCTGGGGAAAGGTTATGGACTGGCGACATCCTATTTTTATTTAGCACTCACGTTCCTAAACAAGAGAAGAGTACCAAAACAACAATTTGGATCATGATGCAAACATTAAGTATAAGCGAGTTAGTAATAACGCAGATAATAACGCAGATGCCATGCGCATTCTTACCCATGAGGCAGTTTGAGAAACAGTATAAAAGAGCTCCACTCCTCAGGAACTTCCAAACACTCATCTCGGCTTCAACTTCTTTTGAGATTCAGGTAAGGTGTGCTTATTCGGAGATGTTCTTTCTGAACGTTGGGTCTGTACTCTTTATTAGAACCATGGTTGGTAGTATTTTCTTTCAAAAAATAATGAGATACATATAAAACAGTTTGGTATACCTGATAGATCGTCTCTTCCTGCATGAACCTGCCTGGATCCTGAGATCTGCAGGAGAGGCCTTTCATTCAGCCTCATTACCTGCACAGCTATCACTGTTAAGGACTTGAATAGGGCCTTCTTGGTGCCTACTCCTAGGCTTAGGCACTCCTTTCCTAAGGAGGCTAGAACAGCCCCCACTTAGTTGGCCTTCTATTGGCAAAGTCTTTTTAAAAATCTGGCAGGCTTTTAGAATGTACGTGAAGGTTCCAGGCATCTCCAGACTGGGCTGAGATAGATCACTGTTTGAATGCCTAGAGATCCTTTGCCAGTCACTGACAATCATGAGTGGGCAGCCTGAGTGCCAAACTTGGAGTTAGAAAACTCCCCAAAGGCTGCATTCCAGTGGTGGGTTGACACGCATGTCAACAAGGGTAGAGCCAAAAAGTCCAACATGTTTTAGCTTCGGGATCCTCCTGCCAGTAATTAAGCTTTTTCTAAAAATTTCACCATTGTAGAATGGTAGGGACAAACTTCTGCAAAAACTGGGAAATGATGGTGTCATGGGGAAGTGGGCGTGGCCTTTAGAGGAATTTTGGAAAAGCCATATTCAGACCTTTGAAGGCCTGATTTGACCCCAGGACTTGAGGGTACCCATCCCACTTGTAGATAATATTGTGGAAGACAGACCCATCATCTGACTTGGTAGCATAAGACAGTTTCCCAGGTCCTTCTGCAATGTATCGCTAAGTTCAAGGCATTTGATGCAAAATGGAGGCCATGCTACCAATACCACTGCTGTTGCTGTGAATTATATTCTTAGTAGCTGCAACAATGACATCACATACGGGTGTTCAAACCTCACTGAGCTATGAAGTCTACTGGGTGACCTTGGGTCCAACTTTCAGCTTCACCTTCCTCATAGGGTTTTTGTGATGGGACAATGGAAGGGATGTGAATATATGTGCTATCCTGAACTCCTTTGTCATTGGTGGGGTTAAAAGATCATAAACACATGTTATTCATGGGCACACTAATAACATTTTCCACCTGCTAATCTTGGAGAGTAGAAGGACAAAAAGAGTGATGAGTAAGGAGGATCAAAGGTATTCATGGAAGGTGAGATTCATGGTTGTTCGTTGTCCCAACACACTCTGTGGCCCATGTTGCCTTTGTTCTGAACCTGGCTCACATATAAAATGCATTTAATGACAACCCATCTGTGGCTTTCATTGCTGAGCATATTTACATAAAAGCTAAACTGGTTCATATTTGCCTGCTAGGATTTTTATTAGTAATTTGAGAATAGCTAAGAGATGGAGCAACACATTCCTAGTGTGGGGTGTGTTGTCAGAATATCAGTGGTGGGAAATGATAGGACCAGAGGTGCTTCGAAGTGACATTTTCTGTAGAAGAGTATAAGTCTTCTGTGGGCATTGCCACTCTCTTTCATGCCAATGCTTACTTTAATAAGGACTAGAGGTTGATGGGGTTTTTCTTAATCAAAAAACAAGACTGTTTAAAAAAGAGCTGAGATTCTCAGAAAAGACCTTTGCCCAATAATTTATTGGCAGAGTTAATACCAAATTAGAAAGATGCTTTTTGAGATTAACCACACACTCCAACACGCTTGTTGTTCAATGTAGGTATAAGGCTGATGCTCTACCTAACTGGAATGTTCCATAGGCTATTCATATAGTACTCCAATCCCCTCTCTCCTGTCAAATGCTGGCCATTAAGATTTTAAATATATAATAACAACAGAAGCAGCAGCAATAACAATATATTTTGTATCTATATCAGCTTTAAAATATTTCATATATAAAAACATAAAATATTATATGTTTTGTGACATAATGATATATATATGATGCATGAATTGACCATCAGAATTTTTTCTTAGAGTATTCTAAATGTGTCTAGATGTGTGTAGTGCAGTTTCTCCACTTTTGGGGAGGTCTGGCTCCCCTAACCCCCATGAAAGTGGAGCTCTGACTGTATTGACATATATTTACCGAGCAGTGAGGAGGCTGAGTGGACCTCTTGCAAAAGGGAGTTCCAACATCCCGGAACAGCCATGTATGAGGCTCTCTCCTATGTCCTCACCAAAGGCACCGGTGGAGGTGGTGGGACTGAGAGAAAACCCTCCGCTGGAGATCTTAAACTCAAGCTGGTTTGTCGTAATGGGAGCTTTCATGTTGAAGAGCAACATACCTGTGAACAACTGCTGGGATGCTTTTCATCCACTTAATATAATCATCTCTTCTTTGTATTCCAGTGCGTTGTGTCACAAATCCACCACCCCTATCCAAGATGACTTTCGGCTGTGGAAGCGGTTGTGGATACCGAGACTGGGGAAACCAATGCTGGTGGCCATGCGGCTACAATGGCTACTGCGGTGGCAACTACGGTAGGCACTGCAGTGGCTTTGGAATCCCCTGGAGCCATCATGGTTGCTGGTACCCTTACTACCACCAGGGTCATGGATGGAATTGCGGTTGTTGATTCTCTCCCCCACCTCCAGAATGATTGCCCATGGGGATAGACTGAACTCCCATGGATAAGATGAGCATCTGAACAAATCGACTTCAGAAATTCTGAGCCCTAGAAACAATTACCTAAAAGATGGAACCAGGAATACTTGCTACCACTGTATAAGATGCATGCCTTTCCCATTTTTTCCACACTATTATTTGCTCATTTCTGTCCTTGTCATTGATCTGATCCTACCCATGTATGATAGCCTTTTCCACTAAACCTATCATCTTCATATCCTCCCGGTACCTACTTTCCCTGTTATGTAATAAACACCTTACTGCATCAAAACATCATCTCTGTTGAGTTTTTCTTTTTAATGTTGTGATTAATTTGCCATATCTTTGAGCTGGTTCATAGATGGGTGGCTGCACCATTGAGCACCAATTAACCTCATGCTTAAAGCAGCTTTCCCAAACCTTGGCTGGGGTCTTACATCTCTCTGTTGCTCTGCCCGAATCCTCTGCTTCCTCACACCACCCAGAAACTGTCAAGTCCTGGGATGGGAGGTTTGCTGCCCTCATTTACCAGGAGGAAGGGAGAGCGGGGGAGGTGATTAGGACTATGGACAATGAGCTGGTCTCAGTTTGGTCAGGGGCAGGGAAGAAATTGTAGGAAATTATTGGTATTTATATTAAGCAGAGTGAAGTGTAGCCCTAGTGCAATATGAGCTTGTGGTATAAAACAGGATAGGAATATGCAGGATGCTCTAGTGAGGTTAAAAGCAAACCTCACATTTTGAGCAGTCAAATCATTATGGTCCAAATTGCCTTCCCCTTTAACTCCCTGAATTGCCAGCTGCTGGAGAGTAAGAGGTTTCTGGATGGAGGGCAAAGACAAAGGATCTGCCACCTGTCCAAAAGATTACTTAATCTGCTTTTATTACTTGTTTTATTTATTTAATTTTCTTCTGAATGCAACTCAAGGTTCATATATAAATCAAAACAATGTTCATGAATGTACAAAATGTACAACCCCTCCCCCATGAAAGTGGAGATAAAAGAGCTTTACATATTTTCATAGTTTGTAAAGAGAAGCCCTTATTAGGACTGATTTAATTTGCCACCCACACCCACACACCCACACACACCATGTTATTCATGTCAGGGGTTATGAAATTTGACCCTCCTGTGTGGATATATCTATGCTTTGCCCCCTTCTTTTTTTGTGGGGAGGGAGGGTGGGTTCACTGGTGAAGCTGTGATCTATCCGTTTGGCCACTAAAATGGAAATGATAAAAAAAAGGGCTGGTGAAATAAAAAGTCATCCGTGGATGCATTTTCGAAGAAGCCTTCAAGTGATGGTATAGGGATGGAAAGAATATTCCAAAAATTGAAAAATGTTTTTTTAAAAAACCCATGTTTCTCAAGTGTTGATAAAACCTGACAGGAAAAAACCTTGGACTGATGAGAGACTTTGCAGTTCAGGACTTGTTCTGTGGGAGATTGTTTTGTGCAGAAGCTGTCAAGTTGCCTGTCAACTTATGGCAACCCCGCGAATTTCATAGGTTTACTGAGGCAGGGAATCCTCAGAGAGGGTTTTGCCAGTTTTTTCCACTGAAATACAGCCAGAGCACCTGGGATTCATTGGCCGTCTCCCATTCACATACTAACCAGGACTGACCCTGCTTAGCTTCCAAAATCAGATGGAATCTACTGCCTTTGGAGTATTTAGGCCCTAGTTATAAAACACATCAATATAAATGATAAGGCAAACATATAATTCAAAACAACAAGTTCAGTATACAATGAGACCCAGTTTAGGCCCATTGACATCACTGGGACCCATTAATCATGAGTAAATTCAACCTGTTGGTTTCACACAAGGTTAAAACTTGACCTACTGCCTCAGGACTGCATGAAGCACCCAAAGGCCTTAAAAGAAATCACCCTGCACACAGGCCCTGAACTCTGCCAGGGATCCATAAGCTGATATGTCCCTCCCACTGTGTCAAGGCTGCATAAGCAGCAAGTATTTGGAAGACTGAGGTTGTTTGGGGGTTATTACTGGCATGGGATCATGTGAAGTCCCAAATATTGCTTGATTGCAATTCCCATCATTGCATATCATTGGCTATGCTGGCTTAGCTGTATAGGAATTGCAGTCCAAAAAGATTTTGCAGGTCTATTCCTTCAACATGAATAAGATCTCTATTTGGAATCATAGATGGACAACCATGTGTCCGAGGCATGAACACAAGATATTCTGAGCGCCATTGCTATTTCCCCCCATAATTTGTACATTTTACTGTATTTGATGTTTGTTTTAATTCTCCACCAGTTTAATTTAGTTTTAAGGGGTGGGAGGGTTAGGATTGGGAATGATTGTTTCAACTTCATGTTGCTTTAATCTTGTTGTATGCTGCCCCGGTTGCTGAGGTGCGGATTAAAAATAAAAAAATTATTATTATTATTATTATTATTATTACATGTCTTCTCCCTTTTTTGTGGAGTTGCGGGTGATAGTCTAAACTGTAGGCTCATAGTTGCACATAATAGATTCAGTGCCACAAGTGCAAGATGAACTATTAAAACAACTCCAAGAATCAAATAGCTGCCTCAAATTAGTATTTTGTACACAGAAATTTCTTCACAACTGCCTCTAAAAATCATAAAAAGGAAGCTACCTGTCTGCTTATCTCAACAGCCTCTTCTGGTCTGGAATGGTTCTTACAATCTTCTTCCCTTTTGCAAATAACAAGGTAAACATGATGCTCCTGTGAAGTGACTTGCAGAAGGATATGGACAAATATTGATCACGGGATGGTTTCTCTAGTTAAACAATAAACAATATTCATTCAGATACCTATGAGATTGTCACACTCTGAAGAATCGTGTGCCTTTTTGGATGATCTGCAATATAGACTTTGGAATGGCCATTGCAAAAATTAAATGGTTGAGCAGAGATTTAAACCATAGTCTCCAGCATTGTAGTGCCAACACTCATACCACAACACCACACTGGCTCCTGATAACACTTAGTGGGAAACAATGGTATAAAGGGGGGAGGAGCAACCATCGATGGCGTAGGAACAATTCCCAGGATGGGTGCTCAAGGTAATGGAATTAAATTAATAATTTCCCCTCAAAAAGCCATGAGGAGAGGTTTTGAAAGAAGATTTATGGCTGTGAACTACTAAGGAATGTTAATAGATGAGATAATTGCAGTTTGAAGAAGCCCAAAGTAAACAAATAGTTACTTTAGGTTTTGCCCAATCTCGGAGCTGCCTCCACCATTACTAAAATGAACATTTTACTAATAAATCACTAAGGTTGGACAAAGCAGTGAATAACTGAAGGAAAATAAAAAGGATGATTTAACAGGGGAAGAAAAAATTGATTTAACTGGAGAATAAGTGGAAAGCTTTAAAAATAATATAAGTGGCAGTGGAAGGAGGGGCCATAAACAGAATGGGAAGAACAAAAGTTTGGAGTGTTCTGATTTTCATATGTCTAAAAAGAGAAGAAATATTGGTGAAAAAATTTGGTTGAGGCCACAAATATTAGGCAAACCGTCAGACAGGACTCACAAGAGATTACAAAGATTACAAAGAATACCTCCTGAAGCACAAAATAACAAGGGTGAACCAGAAGAGCTAAGTATGGAAAAGAAAACAAGCCCCCAAAAGAGTAGTCCTTCAGGTGCCTCTGCCCCAGATCCCCCATCCCCAAGGGGGAAGAAAAGAAGAGGAGAAATCACAGAGGATATTAAAACTCATATGGATTCTCTTTTTACAAAAACGATGACAGAATTTAGAGAAGAGAAAAAGAGAATGTTTTCAGAGTTTGCAGGCATAAGATAAGATATGCAGAAGGAGAGGAAAAGATCTGTAGAAAGATTTGTGGAAATGAGTACAAAAATACAAGGAATACAAGGAGATATTCTTAATATAGTAAAAGAGAACAAAGAAATAATTAAAAGTCAAACAGTTCAAGGCAGTCAGATTCAGACAATATGTAGAAAATTACAGATATTGAAAAGAAATTGCTATACATGCAAGATTATCAAAGCAAGAATAACTTTAGAATAAGGTTCCTGCCAGAATCTGTTTGGAAAGATCAAGGATCTAATCTGAAATCTGCAGTGTTGAAATGGCTACAGCAAGTGACACCAGCTATGAAATGGAGGGAGGAGGACATCGAGTTTATACAAAGACAACTGAGGGGAACGAGAAGTATTTTGCCAAGAGATGTTATTGTTAGAGATATTAATTACAATAACAAGGAGGAATTGATGAGAACAGTCAAGAAACACCCAGAGAAACTGAAGTATGGAGATGTAGGTGTGAAATTATATAATGACTACTATCCACAAACAGTAATTTGAAGAAAATCAGTGAAGCCTTGTATTGCTATTCTTTTGAAAGCTGGTATAAAATATGCTTGGGGATATCCAGTGTTTTTGAAATTTGAGTGGCCAGGAAAAAGATATAGAATGGAAACACCAGAAGAAGGACTGAGACGGTTGGAAGAGTTGGGAATACATAAGAAGGAGTACAGAGCTAATGGAAGAGTGAATAGCAGAGATGGAAAAGTTTAGATAGATGAAGAAAGCAGAAGGAGAAGAATAAAATTATAGGGGGAAGAAGAGGGGATTTTTTAAAAAAAATTTATGAGCACTCAGGGGGAGGGAGTTGTTTTGGGCCATTGGATGATCTCTTCATCACTTCTCACCTGGAAGACCTGGGGGGTCATGAGCAAGGCGATTTGCCTTGGGAAGACAAGTTGGGGATGTAAAGAAGGGAAAGGGAGGAGGGGGGAAGGGAATGGGGAAGAATTGGAAAGGGGTGGATATGGGGAAGGGATTTCACTTTTTGGAGCCGGTGGATCTTATAGAAAATGCAACAGGGAATCTAATGGTTAACAAATTAAAGATACCAACCTTAAATGTACATGGCCTTTGACCAGGAATAAAACGAAAAAGGATTGAAGCATTATTGAAGAAGGATCAAGCGGCTATAATACTTTTGCAAGAGACATCAAAAAGGGAAGGAGTAAATGAATTGAAACTGAATTGGGTAAGAGTTTATGAAAAAGCATATGGAAATTCAAAACCTAGAGGGGTAGCAATATTAATAACAAAAAATGTAATTTTGTCATTAAAAAGGTGAAAAAAGATGAAGATGGAAGATATATTATAATGCAAGGTGCATTGGGAGAAGATAAATCTCTCTCTGGCTTTTCTTCGCAAACGAAGATTCAGGAAGGACTCTTCCTGCATTTTCTGCAAGCGCACTGATGACTAACAAGGCCAATCCGAGATAAACAAGTCCGGTTGCAGAAAGCACAGCAGAAGGTCTGCTTGGGTGATGTTTCTGGGTTGTGATTCTTTCTGCGTTGTCGTTTCTCTTCAAGACTTGTTCGCCATGCGGTTTGGGACATGAGTGAGGGAGATACAAGTTCACAACGCTCCGCTGTGAGCTCGCGGCTATGGTGGGTTACTGCCTGTAATAGAGATGAGGGCAGCTAATCTTGGTCCCAAAAGAAAGGGGAGAAGCTAGAGAGGCTGGTGATAAAGGCCCCCGCTCCAGTGCTGTCAACTAGTGTTGGTGGGTCCACAGAGAGGAGTGGGATTGGCAACCACGGCCATAACAGCGCACCTACTGTAGCGAGCTGAGGAAGGGCACCACCCAACTGCTATTCCCTACAGCTGAACCTCTTCTGAGGCAAAACAAGCTGAGACTAAAAAGCTTGGAAAGAGGTGCAACATGGAGCCTTTATCAAGGTGAGAGAAAATCCAGGAGTGGAGGCCCCAGGGTGGAGGAGAAGAGGAAGAACACCATGGAAAACTAGTCAGCATTCCTTGGAAGAAGTACATCCGTGAGAGATGTTTGTCCTTTTGTTATATTGTTAAGATAGAAGTATTGATTTATTCAATGGGAAGGATGGGTGTATGAGTGAACGGGCTGGAAAAATAATATCATATATTTCACTTTAAATGTTATAGACTGAGATACAAACCCCCTTTTCCTAAGACATTTTGCTTTAAGAAAGGATTTGTGAGCCCCCCCCTGTGCTTCCGGAGAATCATAGAGAAAGAAAGGCTTGGAAAGAGAGACTTGTAAAGCAGGGAGTGAAGATAAATAAAGGATGACAGAGGAAGAGAGAGAAAGGAGAGGAGGAGAGGGAAAAGAAGAATACGGAATAAGACAAGGCAATGTTTAACCCAAGAAAGAAAAACAAGGAGAGCAAAAGGAGGTTGGAACAATAAGGAGAATCTGAGAAAAGGAGTATATTAATTGATGTATGAATTGGTTGTTGGTTAATTAATGAATTGGTGTAGGATATTAGAGGATGGAATGAATTATTATTAATATACCAAGGGTTATTATTGTTATTAAAGATATATATGAACTTTGCCCCTGCTATACTAATTAGAATGTATTAATTGGTTTTATTAGTTAAGATCACCCAATTTAATAAGTGATTAACAATAGTTTAATTAATTATCTGATAACTGATTAATTAATTGCTTGCCTTAAGAGATTAACTACTGAATTGATTAATTGATTAATTGATTAGGTTTGATTGATTAATGGATTAATGGATTTGGCTGATTGAGGGATTAATTGATTAGTTGATTAATTGATCAAACTTGATTAACTTGGGGTGATCAGAGGACAATTCATTTGAATAGTTAAGCGACTAATTTTGCAAGGGTGGTCTCTGTGATTGTAATTAATTTTGATAGTGGATTGGGTCATTAATGAATTAATTAATTTTGAAGTACTGAATTAATTTAGAAAAGTATTAAAGAGGTGGGACTGATTAAAGTATAAACAAATCTATTGTTTAAGTATGTCAAAATTAAGGATGGGGAAAATCCGAGGTATGGAACCAGCAATCCAACAAAGAAGGGATTCTTGGGAGGAACCCCCTGATTATCATAAAAAGTTTATGGAGGAGATGAGAATGTTTATGAGGGAAATTAAACAGGACATAAATGAGTTAAAATTACAGGTGGGAGAGATGAAAGAATCATTAGAACAGGTTAAGACGGAGGTAGAAGTTAATAAAAAAGATATTGAGGCTAATAAAAAAGAAATACTGGATTTGAAAAAAAAAATCACATCAATCTTCTGAGGAGATGGACAGGCAATTAGACAGAGTAGCTTTAATAGAACAGAAACAAATCGATTCTTGGCTAAGGATTAGGGGTTTGGATGAGGATAAAGATGAAAACATTAAAGAGAAGATTATTTCTATCTTGGCTGACTTTATGGAGGCTGAGAGAGAAATTATGGAAAATGAGATTGATGTGGTGTATAGAGTACAATCGGCTTTAGCGAAACGGAATAAATACCCCAGAGATGTGGTGGTGCAATTTTCAAAGAAATCAACTAAGGAAAGAGTATTGGAAGAACATAACAAATCACCGGTTATTGTAGAAGGGAAACAATTATTAATTATGAGGAAATCCCAATAAGAATTTTGAAGAAAAGACAGGAATATGATTTCCTTGTTTCAAAATTAAAGGCAAACCAAATTCCCTTTAGATGGGACTATTTGGAGGGTGTAATTTTTAGTTTCCAACAACAAAGATTATGATAAGATATGGGCAAGTTCTAAGGAATGAGACCCAGTAAATGCCAAAATTAGAAAAGGATAAAAGTGATCAGAGAGAGGATTTACCAGGAAAGGATTTGGATGTGTTAGGACAACTGATGAATGAAGGGAAAGAGAAAACGAAACCAAGAGAACAAAAAGAGAAAAGACCTAACCCAGATATGAGTCTATTAGATTTGGATATTGATGATTTGGCAAATTTAAGTAATAAAGAAAAATGATGTATACAGTGGTTTCCTGGAATGTGAATGGTATGAACTCTCTGGTAAAAAGGAAAAGGATTGAACATTGGCTAAAGAGAATTAACCCAGACATCTGCTGTTTGCAAGAATCGCATATTAGAGAAAACGATGAAAATATAATAAGATTTCCTAAATTAGGAGAATTATTCTGTGAATCAGCTAAAGAAAAAAATAAAAGGGGGGAGAGTGATCATGTTCTCCTGTAGTTTGTTATACAATGGAAAGGAGAAGCCAGGCATAATCAGACACACATTCTTGACTTTAGGAGAGCTGATTTCAATAAACTCAGGGAAATACTGGGGGTGATCCCATTGTTAGGAATACTAAAAGAGAAGATACCTCAAGACGGATGGGACTTTCTCAAAAAGGAGATACTGAAGGCACAATTTCAAACACTACCATTGAGGAAGAAAAATGGGAGGTGTTTCAAGAAACCAGGATGGATGACTAAAGAAATATCAACAGAGCTAAATTTTAAATGGAACATGTATAAGAAATGGAAAAAGGGGGAAATCACCAAAGAAGAATTCAAACAGATAGCGAACACATGTAGGAGTAAAGTCAGAAAAGCTAAAGCACAGAATGAGCTCAGGCTTGCTAGAGAGGTTAAGAAAAATAAAAAGGGGTTTTTTGGGTATGTCTGCAGCAAAAGGAGGAAGAAGGAAATGATGGCAAAATGCTAACAGGGGACAGAGAAAATACAGAATTACTCAACACCTTCTTTGCCTCAGTGTTTTCAGAAAAGGAAAAGGGGGACTGACCTGAGGATAAAAGTACAGAAGACACAATAGGGGAAATCCAGCACAGAATAAGCAAAGAGGTAGTACAGGAATACCTTCTTAATCTAAATGAATTTAAATCTCCAGGACCAGATGAACTACATCCAAGAGTATTAAAAGAGCTGGCAAATATAATTTCAGAGCCATTGGCAATAATCTTTGAGAACTTGTGGAGAACAGGAGAATTCCCAGCAGACTGGAGGAGGGCAAACGTTGTCCCCATCTTCAAAAAGGGGAAAAAAGAGGATCCCAACAATTATCGTCCAGTTAGTCTGACATCAATACCAGGGAAGATTCTAGAGCAGATCATTAAACAGAGAGGCTGTGAACATTTAGAAGGCAATGCCATAATCACAAAAAGTCAACATGGGTTTCAGAGAAACAAGTCATGCCAGACTAATCTGATCTCTTTTTATATATATATAAAATTACCAGCTTGGTAGATGAAGGGAATGCTGTGGACATCACATACCTTGATTTCAGTAAGGCCTTTGATAAGGTTCCCCATGACATTCTTGCAAACAAGCTTGTAAAATGTTCACTAGACAAGTTAACAGTTCAGTGGATTTGTAATTGGTTGACTGGCCAAACCCAAAGGGTGCTCAGCAATGGCTCCTCTTCATCTTGGAAAGATGTGACCAGTGGGGTGCCACAGGGTTCTCTCCTGGGCCCATTGCTATTCAACATCCTTATCAATGACTTGGATGAGGGAATTAGGGGCATACTTACCAAATTTGCAGATGACACCAAATTAGGAGGAGTAGCTAATACCCTAGAGGACAGGATCAAAATTCAAAATGACCTGGATAAACTGGAGAGCTGGGCCAAAGCTAACAAAATGAAATTCAATACGGAGAAATGTAAGGTACTGCACTTAGGGCGGAAAAAGGAAATGCATAGATATAGGATGGGGGAGACCTGGCTGAATGAGACTATGTGCGAAAGGGATCTCGGAGTCCTAGTAGACCACAAGTTGAACATGAGTCAACAGTGTGATGTGGCAGCTAAAAAGGCCAATGTGATTTTGGGCTGTATCAATAGAAGTATAGTGTCTAGGTCAAGGGAAGTAATAGTGCCGCTCTATTCTGCCTTGCTCAGACCTCACCTAGAATACTGTGTCCAGTTCTTGGCACCACAATTAAAAAAGGATATTGACAAATTGGATTGTGTCCAGAGGAGGGTGACTAAAATGGTGAAAGTTCTGGAAACGATGCCTTATGAGGAGAGACTTAGGGAGCTGGGTATGTTTAGCCTGGAAACAAGAAGGTTAAGAGGCGATATGGTGGCCCTGTTTAAGTATTTGAAGGGGTGTCACGTTGAGGATAGAGCAAGCTTGTTTTCTGCTGCTCCAGAGATTGGAACATGGAGCAATGGATGCAAGCTCCAGGAACAGAGATTCCACCTCAACATGAGGAGGGACTTTTTGACAGTAAGAGCTGTTTGGCAGTGGAACGCACTCCCTCGGAGCGTGGTGGGGTCTCCTTCCTTGGAGGTCTTTAAAGCGAGGCTGGATTGCCATCTGTCGGGGATGCTTTGATCAAGATTTCCTGCATGGCAGGGGGTTGGACTGGATGGCCCTCACGGTCTCTTCCAACTCTGCAATTCTATGATTCTATGATTCTATGATTTATAATTAAACCTAACCTGTCCCCTAGAATCATTTTTAGGGATTAAGAAGGGTGATTTTTAGGGGTGGACATCAGTTTGAATGATCAGCACATTCTTTTGATAGGATCTTATGTCCCAAGCAATGGAAGTAAGAAATTTTATGAGGATCTAAAATCAACTTGTTGAATATTCCTATGAAAAGGTATACTTGTTAGGAGACTTCAATGAAGTGGTGGATAAGAATTTAGATAGGAAATATTCAAATCTGGAGATTAAAAAAAAGTGTTTGAATAACCTTTCTAGAGAACGTAGCCAGCTGATTGAGGAATACCAATTGAAGGATGTGTGGAGAACTCAACACCAAGGGGAAAGAGATTTCACATTCTTCTCAGAATATCACCATTCATGGTCAAGAATAGATATGGTGTGGCTATCAAACTCTTTATTACATATGGTTAAGTCTTCGGAAAAATTGCCCAAATCCTTTAGCGACCATAACCCAGTTAAGATTGAACTGGAAAGAAGAGAAGGGACAAGATATTGGAAATTGAATGATTGTGTGCTGAATCAAGAAAAGGTGATTTCAGATTGTAAAAAAAATATTGAGGATTTTTTTGTAAACAACTTGAATAAAGGAACCAGTGTGCAAATGGTGTGGGACACTTCGAAGGCTTACATGAGAGCCTTCGAAGTGTCTTAATTAAGAAAACAAATGAATGGAAAAAAGTAAAAAAGAAAAAGATGGAAGATATTACTGAAAAAAATAAAAGAATGCGAATTAAAGCTTAAACAAGATCCAGATAACAAAAGATGTGTGAAAGAAATTAAAATATTGCAAAATCAATTGGCACTAATAAAGGTAGAAGAAATAGATGCTAAGTTGAAATTTGTTAAGAGAAGCCATTTTGAGGGTGTGAACAAACCAGGGAGATGGATTGCATACAAAGTACGTAAGGAAAAGAAAAAAAGTATGATTAATGGCTTAATAGAGGGAACAAGATATATTGTAAGAAGAAAGGAAATAGAAAGGACCTTATATAATTACTACCAAAACATTTATGAAAGGCAGAGAGGGGAAGATAGAAGCAAAATAGAACAATATATAACATCTAAAAACTTACCACACATAAATGAAGAACATAAAGGAATACTGAATGGACCAATTACCATAGAAGAAGTTAAGGAAGCAATTGAGAAATAAAAAAATAATAATAAAGCCCCCGGAGTGGATGGATTAACAGCAAAATATTATAAATGCTTTAAAGAACAGTTGCTGAAACCATTACACAAAACTATGAATACAATTAAAGACATGAACCAATTACCGGAAAGTTGGAAAGAAACAAATATAGTCTTAATTCTGAAAAGTGAGAAAGAATACTTGGCAGCAAAAGAATTTTGACCAATTTCACTCCTCAATGAGGACTACAAGATTTTTACCTCTATATTGGTGCAAAGGTTAGAGAAGGTCCTACCCCAATACATAGGAGAAGATCAGTCAGGTTTCCTCCCAGGTAGACAGATGAGGGATAATGTTAGGACAACGCTGGATATTATTGAATATTTTGATTTCAATATAGAAAAAGGAGGAATACTGTTGTTTTTAGATGCGGAGAAAGCATTCGACAATGTAAGTTGGGGCTTTCTCATTACTTTATTAGAAACTATGGGGTTTGGAGAGAATTTCATCAAATGGATCAAAACCATTTATCATGAACAAAAAGCCTGCTTAATAGTAAATGAGGAAAGATTAAAAAGCTTCCCTATCCAGAAGGGTACAAGACAGGGCTGCCCACTCTCTCCGTTGCTATTTGTGTTAATATTGGAGGTACTCCTAAGAGATATTTGATCTAATGATTCAATAAAAGGTGTGAAAATTGGGAGAGAAAAAATTGTCTACAAAGCCTTTGCGGACGATATTGTGGTATATTTAGAAAATCTATTGCAGCAAGTAGGCAAACTAATGGAGATATTAAGAGAATTTCGAGAGTGGGCAGGGTTTAAAATCAATAAGGAAAAAACAAATTTCTTGAGTAAAAACTTTAAAAAAAGAGGAGGTAGCTAAATTAGAAGAAATGTGGGGAGTGAAAGCAGCAGAGAAGGTGAAATATCTAGGCATAATGATTTCTGTTAATAATAGGCAACTTTTCCAGAACAATTATGTTCCGATATGGCAACAAGTTAGAGACAAGATGGAAATCTGGAAGAAACTGGATATATCCTTAATGGGAAGAATATCTCTAATTAAGATGAGTATTTTGCCTAAGATCCTTTTTCTGTATCAAATGATACCAATTTTGATACCACCAACATGGTTTAAAGATTGTAACAAAGATCTAAGCAGATTTTTATGGTTGGGAATGAAACCGAGATTAAAGTTTAAACTACTGACAGATATGAGGAGCAGAGGGGGAATGGGAGTTCCGGATTTGAAGATTTTTTATGAGGCAAGTTGTTTGATGTGGGTGAAACAATGGTTCACTCTAGACAACATAAGACTCCTGCTCCTGGAGGGCCACAAGCTATATTTTGGGTGGCATTCCTTTCTTTGGTACAATAAAGTTAAGGCTCAAAAACAATTTAATAACCATTCTATCAGAAAATCATTGTACAAAACCTGGGTGAAATTTAAAAGATACCTGTTCCTAAAACTTCCAAGTTGTGTATCACCAGGGGAAGCATTAGCAATCCAAAGTTTAAGAAAGGAATCAGAATGGCTGACCTATAAAGAATTAATTGGGGGTACCAAGGAAAATTGTAGTTTGAAAAGTAATCTGCAACTAAGTCAGGAAGGTAAAACTATACAATGGTTCCCATATCTCCAAATAAAAGAGAGATATAAGAGAGATATGGCAGAAGGTGGTATTGAACTTGCTAAATCACATTTTGAAAAGATTTTGGAGAAAGGGAATGCGCACTTACTGTCTAGAATACATCAACTACTGTTGGAATGAAAATGGAAGAGGAAACTGTTAAAGAATATATGGTGAAATGGTCTGTAGACATTGGTAGAAGTATTGATTTTGAAGGATGGGAAGCATCATGGGCTAGAGGAGTTAAAATTACGAGATCATATAGTCTGCAAGAAAATTCGATAAAAGTAATGTTACGGTAGTATCTCTCCCCTGTAAGAATAGCTACAGGGTTAGAAGAACTGTTAGAAGTAGCAAAAATGGACAAGCTGACCTACTTATTAGAAAATAAAAAGGAATCGCCTTTTCTTGAATCCTGGAATCCCCTGTGGATATATTTACAGGAAGGAGGACAAAAGAGAGAAATGAAATCAGAAAGCCCATTTGATTGATATAAATCAGTACGAAGAAGGACAAGACTATATTTGTGAGGGGGTTAAGAGGAATTGATCTGTTAGAAAATGGAACGTAAAAGAAGGAAAGGAAAAAGATTTATATAGATGTTTAAGGGTCGCGGAAATGAGAAATGAAAGATGTTAAATATGGCATAGAATAGATATGGAAAATAAGAGAAAGATGGTGATATGTATAGTTGTAAGCTGAGAAACATGTATACTTGTGATTGGAAAAAAACATATATATATATATATATATATACACATATACATAAAGGTACAATTATGTAAAAGTATGAGATTGCAAGGAGAAAGTGATAAAGAAGTTATATTAAATTGGGATTCGAAGGGTGGGGAAGTCTTAAAGTTTTAATGTGGGGGAAAAGATAGAAGAAATATAAGATAAATGAAGATTGATTGATTATTGGAATAAAAATATGAATATGTTAACGTTTCTGAATGTATTGAAGAATTTATTAATAAAAAGTATTTGAAAAAAAAAGACTTGTTCGCCATGAGTTCTCAAATGAGGCCGCAGCATTGTGGATAGTGCATCTCCATGCCTCCCGAAGTGAGGCTGGAGTGGACCACTGTTTGTGGTCAATTTCACCAAGCCTGAAATGTTGTTTCAGGGAGTCCTTGTATCGCTTTTTTGGAGCTCCCCTCTTACGCTGACCCGTGACAAGTTCACCGTAGAGTAGTATTTTTGGGAGGCGATGGTCCTCCATCCTAGAAACGTGCCCTGCCCAGCACAGCTGTGTTCTCAATATCATGGCCTCAATGCTGGTGATCCCTGCTTCCACAAGGACAGCAATATTCGTCATATAGTCAGTCCAGTGTATATTTAGGATTGTGTGTATACAGTACTTATGAAAGCGTTTGAGGAGTCGTAAGTGTTGGCAATTGGTGACCCATGTTTCAGACTCATAAAGGAGAATCGACAGTTCACTGGCTCTATACACACTGATTTTTGTGCTTCACCTCAGGTGTTTGTTACTCCAGACTCTTTTGTAAAGTCTTCCAAATGCGCTATATGCCTTTGCTAATCTGTGATCAATCTCTTTGTCAATCTTGGCATCTGAGGAGATGATGCTTCCCAGGTAGGTGAACTGCTGAATGGACTTGAGCACAGATTTACTAACAGCAATGTGGGGGATGATGGTGTTTGTTCTACGGTGCAAGCTGGTAAAGAACTTCCATTTTCTTCAGGTTGACTTCCAGCCCAAACAGCTCTGCAGCTGTTGCAAAGCAGGATGTTTGGAGCTGCAGAGCTGCTTCTGTGTGGGCAACAAGGGCAGCATCATCAGTGAAGAGCAGCTCATGGACTAGATAGTTTAGAGTCTTACTGCGATCCCTCAGGTGGCTTAAGTTAAACAAGCTACCATCAGTACTGTAATGTATATAGATGGCATCTTCTTCAAGCTTTGCCATAGCCCTTTGGAACACTATGTTGAAGAAGATTGTAAATAAAATTGGAGCAAGAACACAACCTTGCTTCAGTCCATTAGTTATTAGAAAGGGCTCTGAAAGAGCATTGCTATATCGGACTTGACCGTGCTGGCCCTTCTGTAGCAAGATAACAATTTTAAGGAATTTGGGGGGACATCCTAGTCTTTCCAGGATCTGCCATCATAGATGGTTGTCCATCTATGATTCCAAATAGAGATCTTATTCATGTTGAAGGCATAGACCTGCATAATCTTTTTGGACTGCAATGCCTATACAGCTAAGCCAGCATAGCCAATGATATGCAATGATGGGAATTACAATCAAGCAATATTTGGGACTTCACATGATCCCATGCCAGTAATAACCCCCAAACAACCTCAGTCTTCCAAATACTTGCTGCTTATGCAGCCTTGACACAGTGGGAGGGATATATCAGCTTATGGATCCCTGGCAGAGTTCAGGGCCTGTGTGCAGGGTGATTTCTTTTAAGGCCTTTGGGTGCTTCATGCAGTCCTGAGGCAGTAGGTTGAGTTTTAACCTTGTGTGAAACCAACAGGTTTAATTTAGTCGTGACTAATGGGTCTCGGTGATGTCAATGGTCCTAAACTGGGTCTTCCTGTATACTGAACTTGATGTTTTGAATTATATGTTTACCTTATGATTTATATTGATGTGTTTTATAGCTAGGGCCTAAATACTCCAAAGGCAGTAGATTCCTTCTGATTTTGGAAGCTAAGCAGGGTCAGTCCTGGTTAGTATGTGAATGGGAGATTGCCAATGAATCCCAGGTGTTCTTGCTGTATTTCAGTGGAAGAAAGTGGCAAAACCCTCTCTGAGGATTCCCTGCCTCAGTAAACCTATGAAATTCGTGGGGTTGCCATAAGTTGACAGGCAACCTGTCAGCGTTTCTCAACACTTGAGAAACATGGGTTTTAAAAAAAAAAAAATTCAATTTTTGGAATATTCTTTCCATCCCTATACCATCCCTAACCCTATACCATCAATTATGTTCCAATTGGTTACAGTGTGACATGGTATCACTCTTCTCTCCTGCACACTGTGGTCATACTTGTGGCTATTCTGTGATATAAACAAACTTGGATTTGTGTATGTAGGCTTTCCTATGGCTATTCATTGCCATTGCCTTCCTTGGTTTACCTGTTGAAAGTGTAGGGACATCATCACATCTGGCAGATTATATGATGTAGAAATTGGATAGTGGAGGGCGGAGCCACGCACCACCGGATGTGGCCATAGAATCCACTCTCTCTGATGGGATATCTTTGAAATAAAGAAAACACCTTGTTAAAGCAGTTAATTAAAGAAAAAGAACTGTGTCCTCTGTTCCGGAATGCTGTGAGTAACATCTGTTTTATTTAAAAGCTAGAAACTGAAAGCTGAAGCCCGAGTTTGAGGATTTATGAGGGAAGCTGATGTCGAGAGAACAAAGAGGAGATAAGGGAAAGAAAACATTTTTACAAACTCCCTTATGGACAAGATCTAAAAATAAGCCCTCAGATAAGACAATTTCGAGATTAGAATGGGCTTTATCAGCTGAGATATTAACAACAACTGAAAAGATTAGAAAAGAAAAACAACAAACCAAAGCAATTAAAATGGCGACTGGAACAGGGGGAGGAAAAAATGGGCAGAAAAATGGACAGAAAGGAAACCTGTCAGGACAAGAAGATTTACAATCTTTGCTGGCACAGAATAATGAAAAATTACTCCAAAGTTTTGAAGCTCATACATTTGAACTAAGAAATGAAATTAAATTAATGAAGCAGGAAACTGTACAAGAGGTATCTAAACAACTTCAGACTGCTGTGCAGCAAATCAACCAGGAGATGGCAGGAGTGTGCAAAGAAATTAAAAAAGTGAATCTTATGGTAAACGACAACAGGAACTGGCTTCAAAGACATGATGTAGAGATTGCTGAGATACAAACGAAAATTATAGCTTTGGAAGATCAAAGCAGAAGGATAAACATCAGAATTCAAAATGTTCCACATTTTGAAAAAGAAACTCCAACCCAGCTGAGAATTAAAATAATAAACTGGTTCCAACAACTGACACCCCAGCTACAGTGGGTGCAAGAAGATTTTGAGAGAATCCATAGAACTGGATTCAGGAAAACAACTCCCAGTGATGTATTGGTAAAAGTGGCCAACTACTATAAAAAAGAGACATTTATGAAAGAAATTAGGAAACTGGGTGATCAAATATTTTTTGAATCAACACCAGTGATGATTTTCAATGATTTATGTGCGAAAACCTTGGAATGGAGGAGAGGTATCAAACCCATTATAGCCATATTGAAAAAAAACAATATTAACTACAATTGGGGATACCCAGTATTTTTGAAGTTCAAGTATGCTGGGAAATTCTACAAAATAAAAACACTGGAAGAAGGATTACAACTGCTGACAACGCTGGGACTGAGAGAGAAAGAACAAGAAGCAGAAAAAGATCAAGGAGAGCTGAAAGGAGCAACAGGAGGAGAGGAGAAATGAAGATATATAGACAAGGGACTGGAAAAAAACTGAAAGATGGGATCAAAGGTGACATCGGTGGTGGGTGACACCCCCTCCCCCCCTCTAAGTTTGTAGCTATGGCGGGGATGGCAATCCCTGGGAGTAGGAGGGGGGAGAAGAAAGGTGTATGTGGGAGGGGTAGGGGGGAAGGGGGAAGGGGGGGAAGGTGGAGGGTGGTGCAGGGGGGGAATGTGATTGTTATTGTTTATTGTTTATTTGAGTGTTGTAGTATGTGTGCACTATGGGGGACTATTAGAAGTAGAAATTTATTATACATAATATGGAAGGTAGATTGAGAATATTGACTTTAAATGTTAAAGTATTAGGAAATGTAATAAAACAGAAAAGAATAGAATCATTATTAAATAAATCTAAAGCAGATATAATATTCCTTCAAGAAACACATCAGAATAAAGATGAAGTGAATGAATTGAAGTTGAAATGGGCAAATATATATGAAAAAGCTTTTGGAACATCAAAATCAAGAGGAGTAGCAACTGTTTTGTCGAAAGGATATGATTTTATTGTTAAGAAAATTTAAAAAGATATAAATGGAAGATATATAATTATGCAAGGAATTAGGGGTAAGGAACATCTCACTTTAGTTAATCTGTATGCACCAAATGAAGGTCAAATAGAATTCTATGAAGAAGTTATTAAAGCTACAAATGAAATAAGTGAAGGATCTATAATAATGGCAGGAGATTTTAATATGGTAATGGATAAGCAGAAAGATAAATCTAACCCTACTAAAGAGGACAAGAAAATGTATGAAACTGGTCTGAACAAAATTATAAATAGAAATGGACTACGAGATGTATGGAGAGAATGGAAAGGAGAAGAAAAGAGATACACCTATTATTCACCAACACATAAAAATTATTCTAGAATAGATTATATTTTTTGTGACAAAAAATCTGGTCCCACAAATTGTAAATACAGATATAGGGATTATAAAAGTCACAGACCATGCGACAGTTATAGCAGATATAAAGATTATAAAAGATTATAAATTAGCAAAAAGATGGAGATTGGATACAAAAAGTTTGGGTTATAAAAGTATAGTAGAGAAAATACAGGTAGAATTAAAAGAAATATGGGAAATAAATAGAGTAGGACAAGGCAATCAAGCATTATTGTGGGATTCAATGAAAGCTGTAGCAAGGGGAATGTTTATTAGGGAAGCATATACATTGTGGAAAAAACGGGAAAAAGTAGGAAGAATCTAGAAGAAGAAATTAAGGGTCTAGAAAAAGATTATTTCAGAAACAGAGATAAACAGACTCACGTATTAATACAAGCAAAGAGAAAAGAGTTAGAAAAGGAAGATATAGAAACAGCAAAAAGAAATCTGTTATTTATGAAAAGAGATTTTTTTGAATATAGTAATAAAAATTCTAGAATGTTAGCAAGAGCCACACAAAGAAATTTAAAAGTCTGATTGGAATTATTAAAAATGAAAAAGGGGAAAAGAGTAACTTGATGAAAGATAAATTAAAGATATTTCAAGAATATTATCAAAAATTATATTCAGCAGGTGATTCACCGAAAAATTTAGAGAAATATATACAGGAAAATTGTAAGGATATAATTAGTGAGGAGGAGAAAGAATTAATGGAAAAACCAATAACAGAACAGGAAATAGAAGATATTATAAATAAATTGAAACTAGGGAAGGTTCCAGGAGAAGATGGTTTGGGAATTGAATATTATAAAACATTTAAAAGTATATTAATACCTAGAATGAAAGAATTATATAATAATATTTTAACAGGAGATAAGATCCCACCATCATGGAAACAATCTCTGATTATATTAATTCCAAAACCAGATAAAGATTTGACAGACCCAGAATCATATAGACCAATATCATTAATAAATCAAGATGCAAAAATATTAACAGCAATAATGGCGAAAAGGATGAATAAATTTATGTACAAATATATACAAAAAGATCAATGTGGATTTATAGAAGGAAGACAGATGGCTAATTTAACTGGAAGAGTAATAAATTTAATAGAAATAATTAGAAGAAAGAAAATTAAAGCAGGGCTTATAGCTATAGATATATTTAAAGCTTTTGATTGTGTGGAATGGCCAGTAATAAAAAATATAATGAAAACATTGGGATTTGGAGAAAAATTTAGGGGTGTGATTGACCAATTATATACAAAAAATAAAGCAACAGTAATAGTAAATGATGGTAAGACAGAACAAATAAATTTATCTAGGGGAACAAGACAAGGCTGCCCACTCTCCCCAATAATATTTGCTATGGTAATAGAAATATTAGCTAATGTAATTAGAAACGATGAAGATATAAAAGGGATAGGAAATATTGAAGAGATAAAACTGAATATGTTTGCAGATGATACTTTAATAACAATACATGATCCATTGGAAAAAATGCAAGAGATAGAGAAACATTTGGAAACGTTTGGGAAGATGACAGGTTTACAAGTAAATTGGAATAAATCAGAAATGATGATATTTAATTATACAGAGGCAGAGCAAAAAAATATGAAGAGTAAAAAGAAATGTATTAAAATAAAAGAGCAAATAAAATATTTAGGAATAAATATTGTGGCAGAACTGGAAAAACTAGAGGAAAATTTTTTTACTATGTTAAGGAAAGATAAGGAGAAAAGAATAGAGAAATATGGGAAAATTAAATTGTCATGGTTTGGAAGAATAGCGCTGGTTAAAATGAAAATATTACCAAAAATAAATTTTTTATTTAGAATGCTACCTATTAAAGTATCAGAAACGGAATTAAAAAAGTGGCAAAATATGATAAATAATTATTGTAATGGAGGCAAAAGATCAAGAATCAGTAAAAATAGATGGTATAAATCTCAAAAAAAAGGAGGTTTAGGCTTACCTAATCTAAAGCTGTATTATGTAGCGAATCAACTGAGATATATTATTGATAGTGTGGCGGAAGTCAAGGAAATAGAATGGATGGAAATAAATAAACAAGAGATAGAGTTAAAATTAAGAAATATATTTTTTTGTAAACTAAAAAAGAAATTTAGGGAATCAATACAATCTGTTTCTTTTAAAAATATATTAGATATATGGAATAAATATAAAAAAGTATTAGTTCCAGGAATATCTCCATTAACGCCGGTAATATTGTTAGAGGGTTTCCCAGCAAACTTAAGAAATGAAGTGGAAGCAAAATTAGGAGGACAAGAAATTATAAGGTTGAAGGAATGGATGGGTAAAATGAAAAATAAAAATTATATGGAAAAAATATTAAAGGAGCAAGTATTTACATGGTTTAAATTGATACAGTTAGAAAGATGGACAAAAAAAATGTTTAAAGGAGGATAGTTGTAGGAAAAGTACAAAATTTGAGGAATTAATTACAAAAGCTATTCAAGAGAAAAAAGTTATAAAGGCTATTACAAGCAAAATATATAGAATGTTAATGGATAATGAAGAAGTACAAGACCATTTAAAAGATGTTTGGGAAACAGATGTAGCAATTGTAATAGACAAATCTAAGTGGGGAAAAATATGGAATACGCAACATTTGAAAACATTATCAGTAAGAATAAAAGAAAATTACTATAAGATTATATGGAGATGGTATTTAACTCCAGTAAGATTGAATCAAATAGATAAAAAGCATTCAGCACAGTGTTGGAGGGGATGCCAAGAATTGGGAACGTATATGCATATGTGGTGGAATTGCAAATATGTACAGAAATTTTGGGAAATAGTAATGAAGGAAATAAGTGAAATACTGGAGATAAATATACCATTAAGCCCTGAAATAGCATTATTATCATATTGTGAAAAAATACAAGAATCTCAAATTGTTAAGGATTTGTTAACAAATTTGCTGACAGAAGCAAGGTTAATAATAGCAAAGAAATGGAAAATACAAGGTGAATACAAAATAGAAGAATGGTATGACGAGGTAAGGAATATAGCAATAAATGAGAAATTAACAAATATGGTTAAGGAAAAAAAAGGAGGGTTAAATAAGAATGTTTTTGGTGAAAAATGGAGTAAATTTTTAGAATTTGTATTAATAAAAGGGAGAGGAAGCAAACCTGAGATAGAAACAATGAAATTTTGGAAAGAGGGATGAATACCGGTGGAGGGAATCACTGTTATATATGTTTGTTAGTTTTATGTAGTAATTGTATGTCTGGTTTTTTTTAATTTTTTTAAAAATAATAAAATTATTAAAAAAAAAGAAATTGGATAGTGACATTTCTCTGTGTAAATACATGGAGTTCTCCTGCATCCACCAACACAGGGAATTCTTTGTAACATTGCAATATTGGCTGTTAATGGTGGATACAGACTTGCCAGTGATGGTCCTATACCATCACTTGAAGGCTTCTTCGAAAATGCATCCACGGATGAATTTTTATTTCACCAGCCCTTTTTTTTTTTATCATTTCCATTTTAGTGGCCAAACGGATAGATCACAGCTTCACCAGTGAACCCACCCTCCCTTCCCACAAAAAAAGGGAGGAAAGCATAAATATATCCACACAGGAGGGTCAAATTTCATAACCCCTGACATGAATAACATGGTGGGTATGGGTGTGTGGGTGTGGGTGTCAAATTAAATCAGTCCTAATTAGGGCTTCTCTTTACAAACTATGAAAATATGTAAAGCTCTTTTATCTCCACTTTCATGGGGGAGGGGTTGTACATTTTGTACATTCATGAACATTGTTTTGATTTATATATGAACCTTGAGTTGCATTCAGAAGAAAACTAAATAAATAAAACAATTAATAAAAGCAGATTAAGTAATCTTTTGGACAGGTGGCAGATCCTTTGTCTTTGCCCTCCATCCAGAAACCTCTTACTCTCCAGCAGTTGGCAAGCTAGGGAGTTAAAGGGGAAGACAATTTGGACCATAATGATTTGACTGGTCAAAATGTGAGGTTTGCTTTTAACCTTACTAGAGCATCCTGCATATTCCTATCCTGTTTTATACCACAAGCTCATATTGCACTGGGGTTACACTTCGCTCTGCTTAATATAAATACCAATAATTTCCTACAATTTCTTCCCTGCCCCTGACCAAACTGAGACCAGCTCATTGTCCATAGTCCTAATCACCTTCCCCTCTCTCCCGTCCTCCTGGTAAGTGAGGGCAGCAAACCTCCCATCCCAGGACTTGGCAGTTTCTGGGCGGTGGGAGGAAGCAGAGCATTCGGGCAGAGCAACAGAGAGATGTAAGACCCCAGCCAAGGTTTGGGGAAGCTGCTTTAAGCATGAGGCTAATTGGTGCTCAATGGTGCAGCCACCCATCTATGAACCAGCTCAAAGATATGGCAAATTAATCACAACATTAAAAAGAAAAACTCAACAGAGATGATGTTTTGATGCAGTAAGGTGTTTATTACAGAACAGGGAAAGTAGATACCGGGAAGATATGAAGATGATAGGTCTAGTGGAAAAGGCTATCTATCATACATGGGTAGGATCAGATCAATGACAAGGACAGAAATGAGCAAATAATAGTGTGGAAAAAATGGGAAAGGCATGCATCTTATACAGTGGTAGCAAGTATTCCTGGTTCCATCTTTTAGGTAATTGTTTCTAGGGCTCAGAATTTCTGAAGTCGATTTGTTCAGATGCTCATCTTATCCATGGCAGTACAGTCTATCCCCATGGGCAATCATTCTGGAGGTGGGGGAGAGAATCAACAACCGCAATTCCATCCATGACCCTGGTAAGGGTACCAACAACCACGATGGCTCCAGGGGATTCCATAGCCACTGCAGTGCCTACCGTAGTTGCCACCGCAGTAGCCATTGTAGCCGCATGGCCACCAGCATTGGTTTCCCCAGTCTCGGTATCCATAACCGTTTCCACAGCCGAAAGTCATCTTGGATAGGGGTGGTGGATTTGTGACACAACACACTGGAATACAAAGAAGAGATTATTATATTAAGTGGATGAAAAGCATCCCAGCAGTTGTTCACAGGTATGTTGCTCTTCAACATGAAAGCTCCCATTACACCAAACCAGCTTGAGTTTAAGATCTCCAAGGGGAGGGTTTTCTCTCAGTCTCACCACCTCCACAGGTGCTTTTGGTGAGGACATAGGAGAAAGCCTCATCCATGGCTGTTCCGGGGTGTTGGAACTCCCTTTTGCAAGAGGTCCACTCAGCGTCCTCACGGCTCGGTAAATATATGTCAATACAGCCAGAGCTCCACTTTCATGGGGGTTAGGGGAGCCAGACCTCCCCCAAAGTGGAGAAATTGCACTACACACATCTAGACACAGTAAGAATACTCTAAGAAAAAATCCTTATGATCAATTCATGCATCATATTTATATCATTATGTCACAAAACATATAATATTTTATGTTTTTATATATGAAATATTTTAAAGCTGATATAGATACAAAATATATTGTTATTGCTGCTGCTTCTGTTGTTATTATATATTTAAAATCTTAATGGCCAGCATTTGACAGGAGAGAGGGGATTGGAGTACTATATGAATAGCCTATGGAACATTCCAGTTAGGTAGAGCATCAGCCTTATACCTACATTGAACAACAAGCGTGTTGGAGTGCGTGGTTAATCTCAAAAAGCATCTTTCTAATTTGGTATTAACTCTGCCAATAAATTATTGGGCAAAGGTCTTTTCTGAGAATCTCAGCTCTTTTTTAAACAGTCTTGTTTTTTGATTAAGAAAAACCCCATCAACCTCTAGTCCTTATTAAAATAAGCATTGGCATGAAAGAGAGTGGCTATGCCCACAGAAGACTTATACTCTTCTACAGAAAATGTCACTTCAAAGCACCTCTGGTCCTATTATTTCCCACCACTGATATTCTGACAACACACCCCACACTAGGAATGTGTTGCTCCATCTCTTAGCTATTCTCAAATTACTAATAAAAATCCTAGCAGGCAAATATGAACCAGTTTAGCTTTTATGTAAATATGCTCAGCAATGAAAGCCACAGATGGGTTGTCATTAAATGCATTTTATATGTGAGCCAGGTTCAGAACAAAGGCAACATGGGCCACAGAGTGTGTTGGGACAACGAACAACCATGAATCTCACCTTCCATGAATACCTTTGATCCTCCTTACTCATCACTCTTTTTGTCCTTCTACTCTCCATGATTAGCAGGTGGAAAATGTTATTAGTGTGCCCATGAATAACATGTGTTTATGATCTTTTAACCCCGCCCATGACAAAGGAGTTCAGGATAGCACATATATTCACATCCCTTCCATTGTCCCATCACAAAAACCCTATGAGGAAGGTGAAGCTGAAAGTTGGACACAAGGTCACCCAGTAGACTTCATAGCTCAGTGAGGTTTGAACACCCGTATGTGATGTCATTGTTGCAGCTACTAAGAATATAATTCACAGCAACAGCAGTGGTATTGGTAGCATGGCCTCCATTTTGCATCAAATGCCTTGAACTTAGCGATACATTGCAGAAGGACCTGGGAAACTGTCTTATGCTACCAAGTCAGACGATGGGTCTGTCTTGCACAATATTATCTACACCTGGGATGGGTAACCTCAGGCCCTGGGGTCAAATCAGGCCTTCAAAGGTCTGAATATGGCTTTTCCAAAATTCCTCTAAAGGCCACGCCCAATTCCCCATGACACCATCATTTCCCAGCTTT
Source organism: Gambelia wislizenii (assembly GCA_030847615.1). Taxonomy (NCBI): domain Eukaryota; kingdom Metazoa; phylum Chordata; class Lepidosauria; order Squamata; family Crotaphytidae; genus Gambelia; species Gambelia wislizenii. The sequence continues at coordinate 6,985,973 of JAUMIR010000015.1, read as the reverse complement.
TGCAGAAGTTTGTCCCTCCCATTCTACAATGGTGAAATTTTTAGAAAAAGCTTAATTACTGGCAGGAGGATCCCGAAGCTAAAACATGTTGGACTTTTTGGCTCTACCCTTCTTGACATGCGTGTCAACCCACCACTGGAATGCAGCCTTTGGGGAGTTTTCTAACTCCAAGTTTGGCACTCAGGCTGCCCACTCGTGATTGTCAGTGACTGGCAAAGGATCTCTAGGTGTTCAAACAGTGATCTATCTCAGCCCAATCTGGAGATGCCTGGAACCTTCACGTACATTCTAAAAGCCTGCCAGATTTTTAAAAAGACTTTGCCAATAGAAGGCCAACTAAGTGGGGGCTGTCCTAGCCTCCTTAGGAAAGGAGTGCTGAAGCCTAGGAGTAGGCACCAAGAAGGCCCTATTTCAAGTCCTTACCAGTGATAGCTGTGCAGGTAATGAGGCTGAATGAAAGGCCTCTCCTGCGGATCTCAGTGTCCACGCAGGCTCATGCAGGAAGAGACGATCTATCAGGTATACCAAACTGTTTTATATGTATCTCATTATTTTTTGAAAGAAAATACTACCAACCATGGTTCTAATAAAGAGTACAGACCCAACGTTCAGAAAGAACATCTCCGAATAAGCACACCTTACCTGAATCTCAAAAGAAGTTGAAGCCGAGATGAGTGTTTGGAAGTTCCTGAGGAGTGGAGCTCTTTTATACTGTTTCTCAAACTGCCTCATGGGTAAGAATGCGCATGGCATCTGCGTTATTATCTGCGTTATTACTAACTAGCTTATACTTAACATGTGCATCATGATCCAAATTGTTGTTTTGGTACTCTTCTCTTGTTTAGGAATGTGAGTGCTAAATAAAAATAGGTTGTTGCCAGTCCATATCGTTTCCCAAGAATCCAGGTTGCTTGCAACTTTATGAGCCACATTCTTTCCCATTGAATTAACCAGTTCCAATGGGCTCACACCAGCAATTAATGTGATTCCACTGGTTATTTCCCCCTTATAAAAATCATCTCCCTTAAGTTCAGCCATAATCTTTTAGAAACGGAAGGGCATGTGCTGTGATTATGGGGCACCAATACATGCATAGTGTGTTAGAGCGGAACATGGCACCTGTCCTAGATTTCAGCAGCTTGGTCATGCATTAACATCAAAATGGTTCTTGCTCCCATGATTGGAACAACACAAAAACAACAATACCATGGAAATAATCCATCTGCTGCCGTTTCATTATGTTTCTGAGCCTGTCTATAATAATAATAATAATAATAATAATAATAATAATAAAATTTTATTTCTATCCCGCCCCTCTGCAACGCAATCGGGGCGGCTTACAATATAAAAACTCCATAGTCCCAGTACCCTAGCCCACCCCCACTTAAAACAATATTAAACTATAAAAGATTAAAAACATACAGTAAATTAAAAATATATAAATTAGAAAATATTAAAACATACAATAGGTTTAAAAAAAAATGATTACAGCTCAGGGAGGACAGCTGAGTCTTGGGCCGGGATAGTTATTCAGGAAAGGCCTGCCGGAAAAGATCCGTCTTGACAGCTTTTTTAAAGCCGTCTAAGGTGTTAATAAGATGGATCTCGTCCAGCAGGCCATTCCATAATCTGGGAGCAGCAGCGGAGAAGGCCCTCTGGGAGGTCACCGACAGCCTTGTTTTCATAGGCTGTAACAGATTCCTCCCAGAGGACCGAAGTGCGCGGGGAGGGTCGTACGGAAGGAGGCGGTCCCGGAGATAAGTTGGACCCAAGCCATGCAGGGCTTTAAAGGTTATAACCAACACCTTGTACTGTGCCCGGAAACGAATAGGCAGCCAGTGGAGAGCTTTTAGCACAGGTGTTATATGCTCTCTTCTGGAAACACCAGAAATCAACCTGGCTGCCATGTTCTGAACTAGTTGAAGTTTCCGAGTTAAGCACAAGGGTAGCCCCATGTAGAGCGCATTACAGAAATCCAGACGGGAGGTTACCAGTGCATGTACCACAGTTTCGAGGTCCCTAGTTTCCAGGCAAGGGCGCAGCTGGCGTATCAGCCGAAGTTGATAACAGGCACTCCTGACCGTCGCATGTACCTGATTAGTCATCTGGAGCGACGGGTCCAGGAGCACCCCCAGACTGCGAACACAGTCTTTGGAGGAGAGTGTAGTTCCATCCAGGACTGGAAGTTGTATTCCCAGACCTGGTTTCGGGTCTGTAACTGTTAGTACCTCCGTTTTGTCTGGATTCAGTCTCAATTTGTTTTTCCTCATCCAGTCCATTACTGCTTTAAGACAATCATTGAGAGGAGAGATGCCATCTGAAGTCGAAGTCTAGATGATGGTGAAAAAAAAAACCATTCACAGAATGCGAGGCAAATACATTTTGTTCCAATGAAATCCCATGGCAATTCAATATGTTGGGAAGGAGGGGAGAAAACACCAAAAACAATGCAGGGAAAGCCTTTGTGGCTTTCTCCAAATTTTAAAAAAATGTTGCATAGGGAATGCACATGTGCTCATTGGGACAACCATGTGAATTGTCCCACTGTCAGGAGAGGGTGGATCTGCCCACCTCATTGGTCGAATGTGTGCAGGCACAGGCAGTCTATCAAGTGCCTGTAAGCACCAGGAATCATACACTTTCTTAATTTTTTAAAAAATAGATATCATCCAGAGACCGCTTGGCGTGCAGCTGCCAGGATGGGTGAAGGGTTGGTGGCTCCCTCCTGCTCTTTCTCACAGTAGTCGCCCTCCATATTGCCCTGAATGATGCCATCTCCACCGATCTCACCTCTGATGCAAAAAATGACACGGCTGCCATCTTGATTCAAAAAATTGTGGGCACACATCAGTGCTGTGGTGAATTCGGAATAGAGTACAGGTAGGAGATGTCTTTCTTCTTGTATAGATGGGCCCATACACAGTCATTTTAATTTTTAAGGCCAAATTCTAGCCCTTCTGCCCCCCTCAAATTCCTTAGAAAGATATTTAGAACTTTCTCGCATCATCTTTCCTTTACTTGCATCTTGTTTTTTAAAAGGCAGGAAAGCAGCTATTAATTGAAAGCAATCATAGAAAAACACATTGATAATCTCAAGGCTCCAAAGCACTCTTGAAATAGGTAGATATCTGTCCATGTATACAGTAAGGTTCTACTCCTCATAGCTGAATACCATTGTTTCCCACTAAGTGTTATCACGAGCCAGTGTGGTGTCATGGTTTGAGTGTTGGGACTACAATGCTGGAGACTATGTTTTAAATCCCTGGTCAACCATGAAAACCCACTGGATGACCTTGTGGAAGTCACACACTCTTAGCCTTAGAAAACTCTGTGATAAGTTTGCCTTAGGATTGCCACAAGTCAGAAGTGTCTTGAGGGCACACAACCACAAAGTGTTATCAACAGATTGAAAGGAAATGACTCTCACCACCTTGGCTATAATCCTGTATGACTTGGCATAGCATAATATGTGCACATGCAGATAGGGTTGCTATTTGTCCCAGAAAACCAGGAAAATCCTGGATTGAAAGGACTAAAAAAATGTCCCGGCCAGCTGGGCCAGTTGAAGCAGCAGATTCTGGATTCCTCCTTGGTCAGAGCACAGGCTTCTCTGAGTAGTACTGCATTTCTGATGTCAAACACCAAAAGATAGGAGTGCTGAGTGGAAGAGGAGAGCCCAGAAGGTGGGAAAGAGAGAATTTTAGAAGGCCTTGCTTGTCTTGCAACCAGGGAACAAGTAACACCTGCTAGAATTGCCTCTTCTGCACAAACATTGAAATTGCTGGAACTTTCACCAGATTTCAATCAGGCAACACTAATTTCCTGTGGGCAGAAAACCACCCCTAACTTGCCTGTTGTCATCTCTGCAAAAACAGGGTTTTTAAGCACAACACAAATTGGGGGATGGAGTGAGGGAGAAAGCCTTTGTGTACACTAGCAACAAGGTGTAAGTATCACATACCATGTTCAAGTGTTTTTTAAAGCAGGAGTACTAACTCTGTGTTGGGAGGCAGATTGTACACTACTTGGAAGCAGCTGTGGCTCTCATCAGCAGGGATTAGTCCTATTAAAGGCGATGGCCATGCTGGTTCTGAGGATTTTGGGAGCTGCAGTCCAAACAAATAATTTTTCCATGTTCTGGCACAAGCAACAAGAGAGACATTGGCTTTATGCCATCTTTATGAACTTCCAGAGGCTTACATTGGCAGGGAACAAGCAATACCAGGACCCACTGTATTTCTAGGGCTCACTGTTTTTTATTGTTTTATTGTTTTACTTCTAAAGTGCAAGCGCGCTGATGACTAAAAAGGCCAATCCGAGATAAACAAGTCCGGTTGCAAAAAGCACAGCAGAAGGTCTCTCCTTAAAAAAGGCTGCTTGGTCGTTCAGGATGCTGCCGAACAAGACTGTCATCTCCCGGGTCAGCCTCGAGCGACCAATGTCCTGAACCGCCTGCATGCAGGGTTGGGGCTGCGGCTTCCAGTGCATCTTTACACCTGCCGGTTTCGTCCCTCGCCAGTCGCTACAGGGCTTTTTTGGAAATGGATTTTGGAAATGGATTAGTCATCAGCGCGCTTGCAGAAAGCGCGGGATGAGTCCTTCCTGAATCTTCGTTTGCGAAGAAAAGCCAGAGAGAGAGAGAGAGAGAGAGAGACTTCTAAAGTGCTATGGGAATTGATGGTGCTACATAAACACTGATGATGTTGATGATGATGACAACAACAGCAACCTCTACTAAGAAATATGCAATAAAACAATGTTAAATGTAAAAGTGTGGTTTGTTTGTGTACTTTTGTCGATAGTCTGCCCAATCCAGTCCTGTATACTTTTGTCCTGGTTTTGTGGAGGAGAATTATGGCAACTCTACATGCAGACCTATGCTAGGCTGAGCTGTGTACCAGCACTATCACTCCAGCTTACTGAAAAGACTCTGAACCTGAAGCCACTCACCACAAGTATTTCATGCGTTTTGGTGAGCAAGCAGAATCACAGAAACGTCTGGCTACGTTCCCCTAGCCCAACATAAAATGATTAAAGCAGTGCTGAGACATCCAGAGAACCCCAGTGGATCTCAGGGTAGATGTCATAATTTTGTGTCTGGTTACAGAGACACAGTCAGATGCTTCTGTAATCCTGCCTGCTTGCTGTGAAGCAGAGAATGGTTGTGCTGGGCAGTTTCATGGTTTGTGGAAAGTTGTGTGGGGCTTTGGGTGCTACAGGGGAAGGAAGGATCCCTAACAGGAAGCCAGACAACAATACATATCATCTATTAACACACATTGTGGAGAATTAACTTCTGTTATTCCAGTTAAGAGGATAAATCCTGACTGGATCTTACATGCCCCCTCACCCCCACCCCCATGGCAAGCAGGATAATGTCAGGTTGCCCCCCCACCTGATAAAAGATGCCATGAATAGGGATGACGTGATGCAGGGGCCAAAAGGAAAGAGTCAACAGAGGAGTGTGGAAGGACCATGCATTTGATGCATATGCATTTGATGCATGTGTCTGTGGTCTAATGGTTTGTGTGCTGGACTAGGACTCTGGGAGACCAGGGTTTGAATCACCACTCAGCCTTGGAAACCCACTGGTTGTCCTAGGGCAAGTCATACTTTTTCAGATCTGGAGAAGGGAATAGCAAACCTCCTCTGATGAAATGTGGCCAAGAAAACCCAGGGAGAGGATTTTCAAAGTTGATATGAAGGCATAGAACAACATCTTACTAATTCTATAAACGTTTCTTTTACTAATTCTATAAACTTTAATCAACCCACGTCTCTTATCCTATATATTTAACGACAAAAAAAGATAATAACAATATTCACATTAATGTTTTCCAAAGTAACTATAAAATAGAGATGTAATTCCAACCTAGATATCAAAACCTAAAATCACATTATCTACAATATTTTTGTTAAAAAACATAGTCTATGAAAGGTTGCCAAGTTTGCAAATAAGAGTACTGTATATCAAGTGCTCTTTGAATAAATGTGTTAATTTGTCCGATGTGGCCAGGTTCCATAGTTTATCAAACTATTCTTCAATTCTTGGTATACCATTCTGCTTCCAATACTTTCCCTACGTTATTGTTCAAGAGATCTGGGCCTGGTACTATTTCAATCTTCAAAATCTTATTTATTATTTTCTCTATTTTTTCCAATATTTTTAACCATTTTACATTATTACCATTGGTGATAAATAGAACCTATGGTTTTATTACATTTCCAACATTTGTTATTGGTGTTTATATAAATTTTAGGCAATTTATCTGGTGTAAGGTACCACCTATACATCATTTTAAAGAAGTTATCTTTCAAATCCTTAACAGCAAGTAAATTTCAATCCCCTAGTCCATATCATAGAATCATAGAATCATTGAATCATAGAGTTGGAAGAGACCTCAATGGCCATCCAGACCAACCCCATTCTGCCATGCAGGAATACACAATCAAATCATTCCTGACAGATGGCCATCCAGCCTCTATTTAAATACCTCCAAAGAAGGAGACTCCACCACACTACAAGGCAGTGTATTCCACTTCCAAACAGATCTTACTGTCAGGAAGTTCTTCCTAATGTTTAGGTGGAATCTCTTTTCCTGTAGTTTGAACCCATTGCTCCATGTCCTAGTCTCTGGAGCAGCAGAAAATAAGCTTGCTCCATCCTCAGTATGACATCCCTTCAAATATTGAAACATGGCTAATGTGTCACCTCTCAAGCTTCTCTTCCCAGACTAAACATGCCCAGCTCCCAAAGCTGCTCCTCATAGGCCATGGCTTCCAGAACTCCCACCATCCTGGTAGAATATGTTCTACCATTGATCCAAGTGAATATTATGTCCTATGTCCCTTGCCCGTTTCACCATACATTCTTTAATTTTCTCTTCTTCTTTTTCAAATCTCTGTAATAATTTATACATTTTAGCAACCATATGGGATTCTTCTATGCCTATCAATTTTTTAAATTCTGTTTTCCCATTTTTGAAATTATAACTAACTTTATCCACCTTAAATCTTTCTCTTAACTGATAGTATGTTAACCATTGCATTTAAACCCTTCATCCTCTAATTGTTGCCTTTTGTTGATTTCCAATGTTCCTTGGGTCATTTTTAATAAATCTTGGTACTTTAATCATGGTGCAGTGCTTTGGCTAAGACTCCAGGAGATCAGGATTTGAATCCCTGGGTGATCTTGGGCAAGTCACACTCTCTCAGCTGGTGAGGAAAGCAACGTCAAACTGCCTCTGAATAAATCTTACTAAGAAAATTATCATCATCATCACCACCACCACCAACACCTTTATTTCTATCCCACTTTTCTCCCATCTGGGATTCAAACCATCATACAATAAAAAAGACATTGTTAAAATCAGCAAAATACAAAAATTAAAACACAAACAACAACAACAAAAATTAAAAACGGCTACAATTTTTAAAACACACACATATATACATATACACATACACAACACACACATATACCCCAGCACATCCATTAGCAAAGATCATCAAAGGCCTGCTGAAACAAAAAGGTTTTTAATTGGCTCCAGAAAGAAGATAAGGAGGGTGCCAATCTGGGCAGGGAGTTCCAGAGCCTTGGGGCAGCAAGCAAGAAGACCCTCTCCTGTGTTCCCACAAGCCCTTCTCTGTGCAGAGAGAAGGGCCTCCCCGTGATAATCCAATGACAAGTTTGCCTTCGGTTCACCATACTCATAAGATGGAAGCAACCTGAAAGCTCATAACAACATCAAATTGGAAAGTTATTTCCATCCCTAGCCAGTGGTTCTTCCAAAACAAAATTGGGGCATTTTCACAAGTTGATTTGTGTGTGTGTGCGCGCGCACACACACATTACTATACGATGCACTATACAGAAAGATGTGATCACTCTTGCATAAATTAGAACATGGAGTCACTGTGAGTCAATTTGTTTGAGTCTTTGAGATCAATCAGTCTCTACCGTGAGGCTTGCTGTCTCATATCCCCCAAAGAAAAAACACTCATTCTGCCCAGAAACTGGAGTTTGGTGTAAACTATGCTTTGCAAAAAAAAATGTGGCAACATGATAGGAAAAATGGACATATCAGTCACAACACTGGCCAAAATGGTCCAAGATACACCATCAGGTTTGCATCACATGTCTGCAGGTGGAGTTGCAAATTAATTGTGTGATGCAAGCTTTTCAATGAATGGCAAAGTTTTGCAACTGAACTCAGGCATTCTGTTAGAAAACTATAATGGTGTAAGACGAACTTTTTCAGTCAAAGTGGAGGTCTGAATTCTGTTCCAACCACACAAAAAATGTAAGTGACTCCAAAACCTCTCATGCAACAAGTAAGAATATTCTTTGTAATGTAGCAATTGGCTATTATATACAGTTAAAATGCAACAAATAAATCATTATAGTACAGTTGTCCCTCTGTACTCTCTCTCTGGCTTTTCTTCGCAAACAAAGATTCAGGAAGGACTCATCCCGCGCTTTCTGCAAGCGCGCTGATGACTAAAAAGGCCAATCTGAGATAAACAAGTCCAGTTGCAAAAAGCACAGGAGAAGGTCTCCTTGGGTGATGTTTTTGGGTTGTGATTCTTTCTGCGTTGTCGTTTCTCTTCAAAACTTGTTCGTCGTGAGTTCTCAAATAAGGCTGCAGCATTGTGGATAGTGCGTCTCCATGCCTCCCGATGTGAGGCCAGGGCGGACCACTGTTGGTGATCAATTTGGCTGAGCCTGAGATGTTGTTTCAGGGAGTCTTTGTATCACTTTTTTGGAGCGCCCCTCTTACGCTGACCCGTGGCGAGTTCACCGTACAGTAGTATTTTTGGGAGGCGATGGTTCTCCATCCTAGAAACGTGCCCTGTCCAGCACAGCTGCGTTCTCAATATCATGGCCTCAATGCTGGTGATCCCTGCTTGTTCAAGGACAGCAACATTCATCACATAGTCAGTCCAGTGTATATTTAGGATTGTGCGTAGACAGCGCTGATGAAAGCGCTCGAGGAGTCGTAGGTGGTGGCGATAGGTGACCCATGTTTCAGATCCATAAAGGAGGATAGACAGTATGATGGCTCTATACACACTGATTTTTGTGCTTTGCCTCAGGTATTTATTGCTCCAGACTCTTTTGTGAAGTCTTCCAAATGCACTGTATGCCTTTGCTAATCTGTGATTGATCTCTTTGTCAATCTTGGCGTCTGAGGAGATGATGCTTCCCAGGTAGGTGAACTGCTGAACGGACTTGAGCACAGATTTGCCGACGGCAATGTGGGGATGGTGGTGTTCGTCCTGTGGTGCAGGCTGGTAATGAACTTCTGTTTTCTTCAAGTTGACTTCTAGCCCAAACAGCTCTGCAGCTGTTGCAAAGCAGGACGTTAGGCGCTGCAGAGCTGTTTCTGTGTGGGCAACAAGGGCAGCATCATCGGCGAAGAGCAGCTCATGGACTAGATAGTTTAGAGTCTTAGTGTGAGCCCTCAAACGGCTTAAGTTAAACAAGCTACCATCAGTACGGTAACGTATATAGATGCCATCGTCTTCTTCAAGCTCTGCCATAGCCCTTTGGAGCATTGTGCTAAAGAAGATTGTAAATAAAGTTGGTGCAAGAACACAACCTTGCTTCACTCTGTTAGTTATTAGAAAGGGCTCTGAAAGAGCATTGCCATATCTGACTTGACCACGCTGGCCCTCGTGTAGCAAAATAATCATTTTAAGGAATTTGGGGGGACATCCTAGTCTTTCCAGGATCTGCCACAGACCTTTTCTACTTACAGTGTCGAAGGCTTTGGTGAGGTCGACAAATGTTACATAGAGACCCTTGTTCTGCTCCCTACATTTTTCTTGCAGTTGCCTAAGGGCAAATACCATGTCTGTAGTACTCCTATTGGCTCTGAAGCCACATTGGCTTTCAGGAAGAAGTTCTTCTGCAATAGAAGGAACTAATCTGTTCAGGAGTATCCTTGCAAGGATTTTTCCAGCAATAGAGAGCAGTTTTATGCCTTGATAGTTTGAGCAGTCGGATTTTGCTCCTTTTTTCTTGTACAGGGTGATGATGACTGCATCTCGGAGGTCTGATGGCAGTTCCCCTTTTTCCCAGCAATTCACAAGGAACTCGTGGAATTTTTCGTGGAGTGCATGACCTCCATGTTTCCAAACTTCAGGTGGGATTCCATCAATCCCAGCTGCCTTGCCGTTTTTCATCTGCTGTATGGCCTTAAGGGTCTCTTCCAAAGTGGGAGCTATGAGATTTGGTATCCATGGATTTAAGTATTCACAGCTTGAAAATATTCTTTAAAAAATAATAATCCGAAAAGCAAGCCTTGATTTTGCCATCTTATATAAGGAATACCATTTTGCTCTGCCATTGCATATAATGGGACTTGAGTATTCACGGATTTTGGTATCCACAGAGGGTCCTGGAACCAAACCCCAGCAAATATGAAGGGACAACTGTATTATACAATTTAACCCTATCCCCCATCATGGCCATTTCTGTGTTGTTGAAGAGTGGGAGTGTCAGTAGAGATGTGACCAGATTTTTTTTTGTAGCTGAATGTGCTGAAAGGACATCATCTCCAGAGATATCCTGAGGGCCTCTGGTGGTCCCTGTGGATGCCTCTTGCAGTGTGTCCTGCTAAGGGAAATAGTTGGATGAATCCTTTCTCCTCCATCAACACAGAAATAACTGTGCTGGGGGCTGTGCTACTTACAAGGTTGGCTTCGGGAGGAGACCTAGCTACATGATACATGTCTTTAGTTGCAAGTTCTTCACCAATATGTTCAACTCAAATCACAACCAGATGTGAATGCAGCATGCCATGGTTCCACATAAGCAACTCTGCTCCTGCAACATTGAACTAAGTTCAAAGACATAGTTGTGTTGATCTGAAATCATAGAATCATAGAGTTGGAAGAGACCTCAAGGGCCATCCAGACCAACCCCCTTCTACCATGCAGGAATACCCAATCAAAGCATTCCTGACAGACGGCCATCCAGCCTCTGTTTAAAAACCTCCAAAGAAGGAGACTCCACCACATTCCAAGGCATTCCACTTCTGAGCAGGTCTTACTGTCAGGAACTTCTTCCAAATGTTTAGGTGGAATCTATTTTGCTGCAGTTTGAGTCTATGGCTCTGTGTCCTAGTCTCTTGGGCAGCAGAAAACAAGCTAGCTCCATCCTCAGTATGACATCCCTTCAAAATTTAAACATGGCTATCATGTCACCTCTCAACCTTCTCTTCGCCAGACTAAACATGCCCAGCCCCCAAAGCTGCTCCTCATAGTGCATGGCTTCCAGACCTCCCCCCCCATCCTGGTCACCCTCCTCTGGACATGTTCCAGTTTCTCTATATCCTTCCTGAATTGTGGTTCCCAGAAGTGGACACAGTATTCCAGATGATGTCTGACCAAAGTAGAATACAGTGGCACTATTATTTTCCTTGATCTAGACACTATACTCCTGTTAATTAATCAGTAAGCAAGGGGATCTTGTAGGGGGAGGAGCCTGACGGAAGATGGAGTAGCAGTGAAAGCTTTAACCTCCCAGTCAGAGAAATGAAAAGAAGCAATTTGTGTGATTATATCAAAGCAAATGTAAGTAAAATATCAAAGACTTCTAAGTTAAAACTCCCAGCAAAAGATTGTGTTTAAATAATAGACTTTGCCAGCCACACAGAACAATTAAAATTTACTTTTGATTTTGACACCAGTAGCTAGCCGTAGCTAGCAAATGTCTAAAAGCAGAAAAGAAAAACAAGCTGCAATCATGTTGTGGACTCGATCCAAAAATACCAGACCTTCAGATTTCACTGCTCAACATCTTAGCAGAGTGAGATCAGAGGAAATAATTAATTCAAGATTTAAAGAACAAGAAGCTAAAATTAGCAAAACAACGGCTGGTGCAGCAAAAGCAAGGAAGGGAGAAAAAGAGTTAGAGGGAGCTGTTTCTAAGCAAGGCCAATAAGCTCAAATGCAAGCACAAATGTCTGAGTTGAAAACATGGTTTTCAGATGCTATGAAAAAAATGCAAACAGATAATGAAGCTCTCATGGATCAGATGTCTAAAAATATTGAAATGATAATTAAAACATCTACAGGAGAACTGAAACAAGCAATCAAGGAAGGTAACCAGAGGCTGGATCTCCTTGAGAAACAGCAAGAAATTCAACGTAAGAGCATAGATGAACAATCTATTCAATTTGAAAAAAACTGATTGATCTACAGGATAGAGAACATCATGTAAACCTTAGAATTTGTGGATTTACAGAATTGCCCAGAGAAAAACTGAAAATAAAAAAGAGATGGGCTATATAAAATATATTTTAAAAGGGCTGATGGGTGGGGAGTCACTGCTGCTTTAATACAGGGTTTGAGGGAACCATGTTTAAGGTAAATTACTTTAAGGGATTGAAGGGGGTAATTTGTTTATGTGGGAAGGAGGGGGGTATGGGGAAAAATTATGGGAGAGGTGTGTGTGGGGAAGATGAGTGTGTACAGTTTGTTGGGAATGAAGGGTGTAAATGTGTCACAATAAAGGACCATAAAAGAAGAATTATACAAATATTATGGTTAACAGAATAAGAATTACAACATTAATGCCAAAGGGTGAAGGAAACATGTTGAAAAGGAAAAGAGTGGAAGCTTTGTTAAATAGAGATAAGGCAGATATAATATTTTTACAGGAAACACATCAAGTAAAAGAAGGGGCCAATGAATTAAGATTAAGATGGTCAATGATTTATGAGAAAACATATGAGACTTCTAAAGCAAGGAGGGTAGCAACAATACTATCAAAAAATTGTGGGTTTAATGTTTTAAAGGTAAAAAAGGATGAAAAAGGAAGATATTTAATTTTACAGAGAGTGCTGGGAGGAGATTATACACTAATGAATATATATTCACCAAATGAAAAACAAATAGAATTTTATGAAAAAGTGTTGAAAGAAATGGAAACCATACAGAAAGGTGTAATAGTAATGGCAGGAGATTTTAATATCGTAATGGATAAAAGTAGGGATAAATCTAATCCCACCATGGTGGAAAGATATAATAACGTAACAGGTTTAAATAAAATTATGAAAAGAAAAGGGTTAAAAGAAGTCTGGAGAACATTAAAACAAGATGAAACAAAATTGACTTATTACTCACCTGTGCATAAAAAATATTCTAAAATAGATGTTTTTCATGTCTAATAATTTGCTTTCAAGAGTACAGACATTGGTGTTATTACAGTAATGGATCATGCATTAGTCAATATGGATATTATAATTTTAAAAGATTATAAAGAAGCAAAGAGATGGAGGTTGGATGTAAACATTCTTAATTATCAAAACATTGTCAACAAGATTGGGAAAGAATGGGATATATGGGATATTAATAATACAAGACAATGTTCTCAAACTGTACTTTGGGATACGATGAAAGAGTAATGAGAGGAATCTGTATTAGAGAAACACATATTTTAAAAAAGCAAAAGGAAAATAATGTGAAGAGACTAGAATTGGAAATAAAAGAATTAGAGAAACAATAAAAAGAGTTTAGAGATAAACAAAATTATATACAACTACAAGCAAAACAAAGTGAATTGGAAAAAATAGAAATAGAAGTCCAAAGAAATTTGATATTTAAAAAGGGAATTCTTTGAATATAGTAATAAGAATTCAAAAATGCTGGCCAGATAGGCACAATCTAAAAAAGAGAGGAGTATAATAGGAGCAATTAAAGATAAAACAGGGAAAAGCTGCAATTTAATGAAAGATAAAATAAAAATATTTCAAGAATTTTATAGAGAATTATATTCAACAGGGGGCAATCCCAGGGGAAAAATTAGGGAGTATATTGGGAAATATGGTAAAACAAGAATACTAGAAGATGATAGGGACAAAATGGAAAAGTTAATTACAGAGGCAGAAATTGCAGAGGCTATTGATTGGATTGGATGGATTGGGATCAGAATATTATCAAACCTTTAAAAAATATTAATACCTAAATTGAAGGTGTTATATAATAAAATAATAGTAGAAGATAAGATCCCAGCATCATGGGAACAGGCTTTAATAGTTTTAATTCCAAAACCCGAGAAAGATGCAACAGATTCAGGATCATATAGGCCATTTCTTTAATAAGACACTAAGATATTGACTGCAATAATGGCAAGAAGGATGAATAACTTCATATCTAAATATATTAAAAGAGATCAATGTGGTTTTATAGTGGGTAGACAAATGTTGAGCCTAACTGGAAGGCTTGACATAGATAAATGTGTAGATAATATAATAGATAAAATACAAAAAAGTAATTTGAAAGCAGGAATATTAGCCTTGGATATTTTCAAGGCCTTTGATTGTGTGTAATGGTCAGCATTAAAAATGATAATAGAAGTGATGGAATTTGGTAAAAGATTTAAAGGATTGATAAATCAACTATATACACAAAATACAGCTTGGGTAGTAGTGAACGATGAAATAACTGAACAAATTCAGTTATCCCGAGGCACTAGGCAGTGATGACCTCTTTCTCCAATTTTGTTTGACACAGTACTAGAAATATTAGCAAATGTTATTACACAGGATGAAGGCTTAGTTGGAATTAGTTATAAAAGGAAGAATAAAATAAGTGTGTCTGCAGATGACACTTTATTAACGATTGAAAATCCCTTAGAGAAAATGAATAGAATAGAAGCATATTTAAAAGAATTTGGAGAAATGACAGGTTTGCAAATAAACTGGAATAAATCAGAGATGATGTTGTTTAATTATAGCAGGGAAGAGGAACAAGAAATTATGAGGAGTAAAAAATTAATATTAGCGTAAAAGACTCAATTAAATATCTAGGAATTATTATAACTAAGAATTTAAAAGATTTAGAGGAAAAAAATTATATTAAAATGTTACAAGAGGTTAAACGAAAATTAGAGGAATTTAGGAAAATAAAATTTTCATGGTTTGGTAGAATAGCAATTGTTAAAATGAAAATATTACCCAAAATTAATTTTTTATTTAGGATGTTACCAATTAAGATACGGGAATCAGAGTTAAAGAACTAACAAACTATAATTAATAATTACTGTAATGGAGATAGGAAAGCAAGGGTTAATAAAAAAAGATGGTACAAATGCCAGAAAAAGGGAGGATTAGGTCTCCCTAATTTAAAATTGTATTATATAGCAAACCAGATTAGATACATTATAGAAGTAATAATGCGAAAAGGGGAATTAGATTGGTTAGAAACAGATATGTTGGAAATAGAGTTTAAATTGGAAAATATATTTTTAATAAATTTACTAAGAAAGGGATTGGAAAAATAGATAATCCCTTTTTGAAGAATATTTTAGAGATACGGGTAAAATATAAAGAAACTTATTACCTATCATTTCTCCGCTAACTCCAGGGTGGTTATGGAAAAAGTTCCAGCAAACTTAAAGAGAGAATTGGAAAAGGGTTTAAGAGAAAAGAAAATAATAAAAATAGAAGAATGGATTAAAAAGATGAATAGAAGAGAACAAATAAAAGAGAGATTACATGGGTTAAAGATTTCCTGGCTGAATTGCATACGATTAAAACAGTGGACAATGGAATGGATAAGGGTAAATAAGGAATGTCATAAATATACCAGATCTGAAGAATTTATCATACAAAGAGAAACAGAATGAAATAATAAAGGGTACCATTAGTGAATTATATAAATTATTGTTGAAAACTGAAGAACAAAATGATTATTTAAAAATAATATGGGAGGATGATTTAAGGCAATCAATAAGCAATCAGAGTTGGGGGAAAATTGGGATTTTGGTATTTTGAAAAATATGTCAGTAAGAATAAAAGAAAATTATTATAAATTGATATGGAGATGGTACTTGACACCAGTAAGAATAAGTCAAATAGATCAAAATTATCCAATGTTATGTTGGAGGGGATGTCAAGAAAAAGGCAATTATGTTCATATGTGGTGGAGTTGTAAATATGTACAGAAATTTTGGCAAATGGTATTTGCGGTCCGAGTGACATGACAGCTCCCCCCATTCCCGTGCCCACCAGACCCCAGAAAGACACCACAACTGTGTTCATACCCAAGAAGAATTCTAATACAGTGAGAAGCATAGGATATTGGCAGAAAGGCCACAACTTTCTGTTTGGTGATAGTTGCTGCGGTTGGACTGGGCATGGGTTACCACTGAGCAAGGTGAGCGGCCCCTTGCTCTGTTGAAGACGTATCTGTCAGCCAGCTGGCTGGCAGATCATATGGCTAGTTCACGTGAACCCCCAGGCACATGACCGATCACGTGACCAGTCACCCAACCAAATCACGTGATTGATCACGTGACCAGACCCGTGATGACCACATGACCAGGTCACGTGACACTATCACGTGACCGGTTCACGTGACCTGCTACCCCCCTGGGGCGAAGTCTCCCGGAGAACTAAGCCTGGACCAGGCAAGCTTGTCCATAATCATACAGAGACCCCTAGCCCCCCAGGAGAGACCAGAACCTATGCCCACTGCCTAGCAGAAAGCTGTGACAAGAAAATAAGATACATCACATAAGCAATAGCATGCACTATCTAATACAAAGACCTTCTAACTAAGGGGGGGGGGTCTTCAGCTCGCAAGAGCCAACTGGCCAGGTCCGGGAGCCGGCCGGGAATATATACCCGGCTGCCGGACCCTGTTGGGGACTGGCCCCGCCTACCAGCCAATCAGAAGCCATGTCGGAGCAGCAGCCCTGATTGGCTGGGGCTGCCCCAAGCTGGCCAATCAAGGGAAAGGAACCCTTTCCTGATTGGCCATAATAGTATCCTCTTCCCAGCCTGCCGGAGCATGCTAGGAGGAGGATTCTGGCCGGTATGGCAGCGCCCATGCCAGCCACACAGCAGGCCCAGGCACCGGGAGGAGAGTCACCGGCCGCAAACAGCAGCCGCCGGTGAGTCCGGGCAGCCGGCTTAAAGAAATAAGAGAGATAACAGAACAAGATTTAGAAAGTGTCTAGATATTGCATTATTATCAATTTATGATAAGGTTAATTGTACCCAAGTTATGAAAGATCTGATTACAAATTTATTAACAGTGGCTAGATTAATGATACCCAGAAAATGGAAGATACAAGGAGATTATCATATAGAGGAATGGTATAGAGAAGTATGGGACATTATTATTAATGACAAATTAACATGTAGATTGAAAATTAAAAAAGGATTATGGAAAAGTAAATCTGACGAAATATGGAAACCATTTATAGATTATGTGTTTTTAAGAAAAAGGGGGTACATACCCCCAAGGGAATCAATGCAATTTTGGAAAATGGAATAAATAATTAGTATAGGTGGTCCTGGGGGTGGGGGGCACTTGTAGGGGGTTAAAGAATTAAATCAATGTTAATAATTAAGATGAAAGCAATGTATTTATGTTAAAGAAAGAAGTATTTAAAAGTGTATTATGGTAGATGTATGAATTTAAGAATTTAAAATAAAAAAATTAAAAAGCAAGGGGATCTTTTAGCACCTTTGAGACTGAGAGAAAGAAGCTTTCGTAGACTTTATGGTCTATGAAAAGTCTGCAATAGCTTGTGCTACAACTTCTTTCTCTCTGTTACTCTCAAAGGTGCTACATGATCCCCTTCCTTATTGAACTGAATGAAATTGTTCCATAGTGGACAAAAACAACAACTGTTTCTGTAGAGGGACTTGTGCTTGTGTAAGATGCCAACAAAATTCCATTTTCATACTGATTCCAACTCAAATAGACCCACAGAATCATTGAGATCTGCCTATATGTTGACTCAGCATGCCAAATTTGATTTAATGGATCTACTCTAGTTGGAACTAACCACAGAATGCCAGCCAAGATGCTAGCCTTATGATGAGACAATGTGCTGCTCATAACATTTTCAGAGCAACCAGATTTTTTCCCCTTGCATCCTTAAAACTAGCAGTAGTGGGGAAATAAAAATCTGAGCAAACCAAAGTTTAAAGTCAACACCCCCCCCCACCAAAAGCCCGGATAGTCATTAACATTAGCCTAGGAGTCTTTCCAGTAAATTGGGATCATCAGAATACAAATCTATCTCCTCACTCTTCAGATACAACAGTTCCATATCACAACCTAACTAGGACACTTTTTGCAACTTATTGCTTCTTGCATGATTACCACTTGCTTCTCTCTCTCTCTCTCTCTCTCTTTCTCCATGGCTATTATACAAAAATAACAGCAGAGCCCATTAAAACTGGAACAAGCCATCAAGGCTATAATAATATAATATTTCAAGTGTATGAAGTGTTAATGATTGTTTACAGAGAGGGCTGGAAGCCTACAATTCTCTCTCTCATTCTCTCAAGGTCACAAGGACTGGAAGATATCATAATTTAGTTATGGTGAGGGATTTTTACTTTCAACTTCCTTGTCACTGTAATAAATTTTCATATGTTCTCCAAGGTTCACACTACATCCATTTCTATCCCTTTGTGGGTTTTTCCCCTCTCTTTTGTTTGTCTATTTTTGCCCAATGAGAAACCCAAAATCTTCAGTTATGGTGGACATTTGTAGAGACTGTAGTACCAATCTCTGGATCAAGCCAACTTTCCCCAATGGATGGGAAGCTGCAGAGCAGCTTTTCTAGACTGCTGGCAGGACACTGGTGCTGAGAAGAGAGTGCTGATGGGACTTTTTACTGTTGATTCACTCTTCTATGTATTTAAGATAGGTTAGATGGAACAAATCCTAGTAGATGCACACTTATCAGAACTTTCATAGAATCATAGAGTCAGAAGAGACCACAAGGGCCATCTACTCCAACCCCCTGCCATGCAGGCATACACAGTCAAAGCTCTCCCGACAGATGGCCATTCAGCCTCAGCTTAAAAACCTCCAAATAAGGAGACTCCACCACACTCTGAGGCAGCACATTCCACTGCCTAACAACTCTTACTCTCAGGAAGTTCTTTCTATTGTTTAGGTGGAATCTCTTTTCCTGTAGTTTGAATCCATTGCTCCATGTCCAAGTTTCTGGAACCATAGAAAACAAGCCTGCTCCATCCTCAGTATGGCATCCCTTCAAATATTTCAACATGGCTACCATGTTGCCTCTTCACCTTCTCTTCTCCATGCTAAACATATCCAGCTCCCTAAGCTGATTCTTATAGGGAATGGTTTCAATGAAGATGATGATGGCCTCAAATTGCAGGAAAAGAGATTCCACCTAAACATTAGAAAGAATTTCCTGATGAATATGCTGCCTCGGAGTATGGTGGGGTCTCCTTCTTTGGAGGTTTTTAAATAGAGGCTGGATGGCCGTCTGTCTGGAATGATTTGACTGTGTATTCCTGCATGGCAGGGGATTGGACTGGATGGCCCTCGTGGTCTCTTCCAACTCTGTGATTCCATGATTCTATGGTGATGATGGCTAGAATTCTGTTGGACACTTATGTCTTTGTAAGTGGAGTTGTGTCTGCAAAGTTAGAATTGGGCAGTTCCATAACATCCATATCCACTAAAGGGCTGTTGTTACATTACTATGTAGGGGAACCAGCAAAATGTCCAGTGCACGCTGGGACTGATGCACAACAGAGCCAAGGTATATGGGTCCACTAATGCATCAGCTACGGAGTGCTGATATTCATTACATCCCATCACACATCTTTGTAATTCACTAACAGGGTTTCTTGTCCCCTCTACTATGTACCAAAGTATATGTAAAGTTACATAATGTACACCATGATAGAGGATCACGGCCAATAGTAACAACTTCAGCTTGTGGTGACTCTGTAATTGAGAGGCCTCTAAGAGCCCTAGTATTCATCTTCCCTGCTCAGGTCTGGCAAACTCAAGGCAGCCACAGCTTCCTTCATAGAATCCATCCACCTTTTGTTCAGTCTCCTCTTGTCAGATTGCACTCCACTTTACCACACATTATTATCTTATGCTACATTATTCTAATTTGGTAATATTTTGTACATTCAGTAATAAGTTGTGTGTATTTTAAAGAGAAAGAAAATAAAAAAGATAATGGTGTCAAAATGGCAGAGAGGATTTTTATGAGGCTCCATCACAGATCAAACCAAAATTAAAAGAACTTTGCAAACAATCATTAGCAATTAGCATGTGTCAAGAAGCATCCCTAAAGTATGCTGGTAACTTGTTCCTGAAATTATACCACTCTGAGTTTAATCACAGACTCATTTCCCAAATGTCAGAAGTAATTTTGCCTTGAGTCAATCCCCTATAATTGGCCCTGGAATTCCTGCATTTGATCAGAATCATGTTAGAATGGATGAATCCCTTTCTGTAAACTCTAAACATAAGGTCCCCATTTCGTTTTCCTAGGGACTGGGTTCCAATTACAGTAAAGAAAATACCATGCACAATCCTGTAAATTCCAGTGTGTAGAAATGATGCAGAAGGTTCTCTTGTACTTTTATTCAAGAATATATTTTGAACATTTTGTTCTTGTTGCTTCTCTGATCATTGATATCCACAGGAACATAGTATCCTCTCTCGAACTTGATTCCCGAAGTGAAGGCATAGAATCATAGAATCATAGAATTCTGGAGTTGGAAGAGACCCCGAGGGCCATCCAGTCCAACTCCCTGCCACACAGGAAATCTTGATCAAAGCATCCCTGACAGATGGCAATCCAGCCTCTGTTTAAAGACCTCCAAGGAAGGAGATCCCACCACGCTCCGAGGGAGTGTGTTGCACTGCCGAACAGCTCTTACTGTCAAAAAGTTCCTCCTAATGTTGAGGTGGAATCGCTGTTCCTATAGCTTGCATCCATTGCTCCGTGTTCCAGTCTCTGGACAGCAGAAAACAAGCCTGCTCCATCCTCAGCGTGACATCCCTTCCAATACTTAAACAGGGCTATCATATCGCCCCTTAACTGTCTTTTTTTCCAGGCTAAACATACCCAGTTCCCTAAGTCTCTCCTCATAAGGCATCGTTTCCAGACCTTTCACCATTTTAGTTGCCCTTCTCTGGGCATGCTCCAATTTGTCAATATCCTTTTTGAATTGTGGTGCCCAGAACTGGACACAGTATTCTAGGTGAGGCCTGACCAAGGCAGAATAGAGCGGCACTATCACTTTGCTTGATCTAGACACTATACTTCTATTGATGCAGCCCAAAATCGCATTGGCCTCTTTAACTGCCGCATCACACTATTGACTCATGTTCAACTTGTGGTCTTCTAGGACTCCGAGAACGCTTTTGCACATAGTATCGTTCAGCCAGGTCTCCCCCATCCTATATCTATGCATTTCGTTTTTCCGCCCTAAGTGCAGTACTTTACATTTCTCTGCATTGAATTTCATTTTGTTAGCTTTAGCCCAGCTTTCTAGTCTATTCAGGTCATTTTGAATTTTGATCCTGTCCTCTAGGGTATTAGCTACTCCTCCTAATTTGGTGTCATCTACAAATTTGATAAGTATGCCCCTAATTCCCTCATCCAAGTCGTTGATAAAGATGTTGAATAGCACTGGGCCCAGGACAGAACCCTGTGGCACCCCACTGGTCACATCTTTCCAAGACGAAGAGGAGCCACTGCTGAGCACCCTTTGGGTTCGGCCGGTCAACCCATTACAAATCCATTGAACTGTTAACTTGTCTAGCCCACATTTTACAAACTTGTTTGCAAGAATGTCATGGGGAACCTTGTCAAAGGCCTTACTGAAATCAAGGTATGCTATGTCCACAGTGTTCCCTTCATCTACCAAGCTGGTAATTTTATCAGAAAAAGAGATCAGATTAGTCTGGCATGACTTGTTTCTCTGAAACCCATGTTGACTTTTTGTGATTATGGCATTCACTTCTAAATGTTCACAGACTCTCTGTTTAATTATCTGCTCCAGGTCATTATGCATGTATTGTATGTATTTTATTTAGAGTATTTATACCTCACCTTTCAACTACAAAGCTTCCCAGACTGTCTTAAAATTAGTGTGACAGCTTCCTTCCCACAGGCTAAATAAGACACAAAACAGAGGCATATTCCGGCGTATAAGACCGCTGGATGTATAAGATGCCCCCCCATTTTTAAGTTAAAGTGTCTCTTCCAACTCTACAATTCTATGATTCTATGATTCTATGACTAAGAACAGCTAAAAGAGCATGGGATACTTTGAAAAATCTCTGTGGTGTTCAATCTTTGGAAAGTAAGGTTGCATTAATAATTAAGTTGGTTAATATGAAGCTGGTTAATATGAATCTATCAAATCCCACATTTTTGAATGAGCACATTATTTTAGAGCCACTTGCAAAACTCCTGAAGAGGAAATCCCCAAAGCTATGCAAATGGAATCTTCCTGGCAAGTTTACCAAAATACAATCCCATAATAAGTACCTTGCAATTAAAGAATGATTTAACTCTGCCAGAAGCTTTTATTCAGATAACAGAATTTCACCATAGACAAAACTTGATGTCCTTTTAAAGACTGCTTTTCTTCTCTCCTGAGCTAAATGGAGGGAAATTTAACACTTCAAAGGC
This sequence comes from Gambelia wislizenii, assembly GCA_030847615.1. Classification (NCBI taxonomy): domain Eukaryota; kingdom Metazoa; phylum Chordata; class Lepidosauria; order Squamata; family Crotaphytidae; genus Gambelia; species Gambelia wislizenii. The sequence continues at coordinate 6,963,517 of JAUMIR010000015.1, read as the reverse complement.
AAAGCAGCCATTGTCACAGTAGGGGGAAGGATCTGCTGGGGAAATTGCCCAGGGAATTTAACAATTCAAAGACAAGTCAGTCATTTTTCACAGCAGGGGAAAAGATCTGTTGGGCATATAAGACAAACCCCCACTTTTGAGGAGATTTTCAAGTGTTAAAAGCAGTCTTATATGCCAGAATATGCAGTAGTTAAGTTCCCCTCAGAGGCTACAACAATGGTAATAGGAACATGCGGAAAGGGTATGTCACCAGCATCTGAGGCCCAGGCACGAAGGAGCTGTGTCTTGTTGCTCTTCTTTCCCTCAGAAACCACAGTAATGGCAACTGGAGCATGGAGGGAGCCACTGGACCCCAGGCACAATGGAGCTGCTCATATAGGTAAAGATGCTCTCTGGCTGCTCTTCTCTCCTTCAAAAGCTACATCAGAGGCAGATTAAAAAAACAAATTGTTTTAGTACTAGTATTACAATGCAATCAATATTTGATGTGGCCATGTTTATGGTATGTACTATACTTGTTAAACTTGGAATGGCTTTTGGCTAGATGCAGATAAAATCTGACTTGACTTGAGCCAAATATTGGCTTTGTCCATGTATCTGCCCTGCCAACAAGAGCCCAGAGAGGCTGTGTATGAAATGGAGCCTGTCAGACCAGAGACCCCTTGTCTGTACATTTTGTTACCCTTAGAAGTGCTTCTTAAATCTTTCCCTTTGGATTTATGCTCCAAAAGAAACATGTTATTGAATCATAGAATCATTGAATTATAGAGTTGGAAGAGACCATGAGGGCCATCCAGTCCAACTCCCCGCCACGCAGGAAACCTTGATCAACGTATCCCCGACAGATGGCCATCCAGCCTCTGTTTAAAGACCTCCAAGGAAGGAGACCCCACCATGCTCCGAGGGAGTGTGTTCCACTGCCGAACGGCTCTTACTGTCAAAAACTTCCAACTAGTGTTGAGGTGGAATCTCTGTTCCTGGAGCTTGCATCCATTGCTCCGTGTTCCAGTCTCTGGAGCAGCAGAAAACAAGCCTGCTCAATCCTCAGTGTGACACCCCTTCAAATACTTAAACAGGGCTATTGTACCGCCTCTTGACCGTCTTTTTTCCAGGCTAAACATACCCAGTTCCCTAAGTCTCTTCTCATAAGCCATGGTTTCCAGACCTTTCACCATTTTAGTTGCCCTTCTCTGGACATGCTCCAATTTCTCAATATCCTTTTGAATTATGGTGGCCAGAACTGGACACAGTATTCTAGGTGAGGTCTGACCAAGGCAGAATAGAGTGCACTATTACTTCCCTTGACCTAGATACTATACTTCTATTGATACAGCTCAAAATCACATTGGCCTTTTTAGCTGCCGCATCAGACTGTTGACTCACGTTCAACTTCTGGTCTATTAGGACTACTAGATCCCTTTCGAACGTAGTCTCGTTCATCCAGGTCTCTCCCATCCTATATCTATGCATTTCATTTTTCCGCCCTAAGTACAGTACCTTACATTTCTCCGTATTGAGTTTCATTTTGTTAGCTTTGGCCCAGCTCTCCAGTCTATCCAGGTCATTCTGAATTTTGATCCTGTCCTCTAGAGTATTAGCTACTCCTCCTAACTTGGTGTCATCTGCAAATTTGATAAGTATGCCCCTAATTCCCTCATCTAAGTCATTGATAAAGATGTTGAATAGTACTGGGCCCAGGACAGAACCGTGTGGCACCCCACTGGTCACATCTTTCCAAGACAAAGAGGAGCCACTGCTGAGCACCCTTTGGGTTCAGCCGGTCAACCAATTACAAATCCATTGAACAGTTAACGTGTCTAGCCCACAGTTTACAAGCTTGTTTGCAAGAATGTCATGGGAAACCTTGTCAAAGGCCTTACTGAAATCAAGGTATGCGATGTCCACAGTGTTTCCTTCATCTACCAAGCTGGTAACTTTATCAAAAAAAGAGATCAGATTAGTCTGGCATGACTTGTTTCTCTGAAACCCATGTTGACTTTTTGTGATTATGGTATTGCCTTCTAAATGTTCACAGACTCTTTGTTTAATGATCTGCTCTAGAATCTTCCCTGGTATTGATGTCAGACTAACTGGACGATAGTTGTTGGGATCCTCTTTTTTCCCCTTTTTGAAGATGGGGACGTTTGCCCTCCTCCAGTCTGCTGGGACTTCTCCTGTTCTCCAGGAATTCTCAAAGATTATTGCCAATGGCTCTGAGATTATATTTGCCAGCTCTTTTAATACTCTTGGATGTAGTTCATCTGGTCCTGGAGATTTAAATTCATTTAGATTAAGAAGGTATTCCTGTACAACCTCTTTGCTTATTCTGAGCTGGATTTCCCCTATTGTGTCCTCTTTTCCATTCTCCTCAGGTTGGTCCCCCTTTTCCTTTTCTGAAAACACTCAGGCAAAGAAGGTTTTGAGTAATTCTGCCTTTTCTCTGTCCCCTGTTAGCCTTTTGCCATCTTCTCCACGTAGTGGCCCTATCATTTCCTTCTTCCTCCTTTTGCTCCATACCCCCCAAAAAAACCTTTTTATTGTTCTTAAACTCCCTAGCAAGCCTGAGCTCATTCTGCGCTTTAGCTTTTCTGACTTTACTCCTACACGTGTTCGCTATCTGTTTGAATTCTTCTTTGGTGATTTCCCCCCTTTTCCATTTCCTCTACATGTTCCATTTAAAACTTAGCTCCATTGAAAGTTCTTTAGTCATCCATCCTGGTTTCTTGAGACACCTCCCATTTTTCTTCCTCAATGGTACTGTTTGAAATTGTGCCTTCCGTATCTCCCTTTTGAGAAAGTCACATCCGTCTTGAGGTCCCTTCTCTTTTAGTATTCTTGACCATGGGATCATCCCCAGTATTTCCCTGAGTTTATTGAAATCAGCTCTCCTAAAGTCAAGAATGCGTGTCTGAATGTGCCTGGCTTCTCCTTTCCATTGTATACCAAACTCCAGGAGAACTTGATCACTGTCACCTAAGGATCCCACCACTTGCACTGATAGTAGTTCATCAATATAATAACAAATATATCAACCAAAATAACATAAAGTGGAAGTATAGCACTCTCTGTCTAAGCTGCTTTTGCACAGACAACTATGTTCATATTTCTGTCTTATTTTAGCTGAATATTCCTGTCCATGTATAGTAGATACCGGAAGATCTGAGATCGCCTGTTTACTGTCCATGTTGAATAAATAGAAAGCACATTTCTAAAACCTTTTCTTGGGTATATCAGACAATTTTTGGGCATAATTCAAAGTACTAACCATACTATAAAGCCCTACAGAGCTTGGGTCCAGACTGTCTAAAAGACAGTATCTTCCTATATGAGCCAACCCCAAATTTGAAGATCTTTATAGGAAGGCTTTTTCTTGGACCCAGCACCATCATAGCCACATTTGGTGAGAACACAGGAGAGAGCCTTCTTGGTGATTGGTCTCAGACTATGGAATTCCCTGCCACAGGAAGATAGTCTGGTCCCCTCTGTTCTCCTTCTACAAGCAGTTGAAGATCTTTTTGTTTACTCAGGTCTTTGAGTGCTAATTCTTTTATTTGGGGTGTCATGTATTTTTTTTATCTTTTTAATGGCCTTTTCAAACTGTTTTTAATTAATATTTTTAATATGATTGTTGGTTTAATTGTTTTTTTTTTAATCTGTTTATCCATTGTTTTAATTTCACTTTAAAAAACTCAAGTTGCCTGGCACCCTGTTGGTAAGCCCCAACTAAAGTAGACCCATTCAATTAGTTGCTGAATGGTGAGTCAACAGATAGACAAATCTAATGCCTTCAATGAGTTTGCTCTAATCAGGTCTAAAATGGGATTTACACCATTGGATCCTATATTCTTTTTTGGATCCTATATTAGGAGAAAGATGGGGTATAAATTAATTAAAGTCTCTGCTAACAAGATTTGCTATAATCGCCCAAACCACCTCTCTGTTCTGTAGCCTGAAGTTATCTTCCATACTACTTCCGTTCTTGCTGTTCCTAACCTTGAAGTTAAGCAACACCGGTAATAAGGAAATAAGGACTTGAGTGTATGGCCAGGTTGAGAACTGACTCTAAGCAAACTTTTATTCAACAGAGAATCATAGAATCATAGAATTGTAGAGTTGGAAGAGACCACGAGGGCCATCCAGTCCAACCCCCGCCATGCAGGAAATCACGATCAAAGCATTCCCGACAGATGGGCATCCAGCCTCTGTTTAAAGACTTCCAAGGAAGGAGACCCGAACATGCTTGGAAAGAATTGGTCACTTACTGTAACTATAGTTCTTCAAGTGGTCTTCTGTGAATTCACACAATGGGTTGATCCTGCGCCTGCGCAGAGCACTTCGGAAACTTCTAGCACCTCATTTAGAACTCTTGGGCGGTAGGACTGCCCCCCTCACCCCTGGTGTATATAAGCCCATCCCTCTCACCAAGTGCTCAGTTCCTTTTAGCCATGTTAAAGAAAGTAGGTGAGAGGTAGGACACCAGAGGGGAGGAGGGCAGGTTTGTGTGAATTCACAGACGACAACTCGAAAAACTATAGTTATGGTAAGTAACCCATTCTTCTTCTTCGTGGTCTCTGTGAATGCACAGAATGGGGAGATTAACTAGCTCAGGAGAAAAGGATGGAGGGGGTTTCTATACCAATAAATACACCACACAATATGCTAAACACAAAAATACTATATTGTGACAGAGGTAAGTTATTATATAACTCAGTCATCTGAAGATGAGTGTGCAATGACTGCTCTCACAAGGGCTACACCATCTATAATGGCAGAGCCCAGTTTGTAGCTTTTTACAAAGGTGAGATGTCTGGCAGTGGCACACCGTTCAGGAACACTGTTGAGGTAGCTGCCACTCTAGTCAAGTGGCTTCGAATGGAAGAAGGCAAGGGTGCACCTGCAGCTTCGTATGAAATTTTTATTGTTGAGGTCACCCACTTGGAGAAGCATTGAGATGAGACAGGAAGGCCCTTGTTGGCATAACAAACAAAAGTTTGTTAGTGAGTCTAAACTCCTCAGTCCAATCGATGTAGATTGTCAGTGACTCACGCACATCCAGGGTGTGGCATGTAGACGTAGTGTCTAGAGAAGGTGTGGTCTCAAAGGACGGGAGCACAATGTCCTGGTTGAGGTGAAAGGAGGAGACTACCTTGGGCAAGAATGCCATATCCGGTCAAAGGACCACATTGTTCCTATGGAACTGAGTGTAGGAAGCATTGGCCCTGAGGGCACAAAGTTCACTTGTTCTTCTGGCTGACATGATGGAGACCAGAAAAGCTGTCTTGAACGACAGGAGGCAAATGTCCACCATATCTAAGGGTTCAAAGGGGGAACAAAATATCGCTCTGAGGACCAGCTGTAAGTCCCATGAAGTGACCGGGCCAGCCACTGATGGGTGCAAATTCTTGTATCCTTGGAGTAAGCACCTGACCAGCAGGTCGGCAAAGAAAGAGCCTCTACCCAGAGTCTGAGGGTTAGCGGAGATGGCTTCCATGTAGGTTCGTAAGGATGAAAGGGAGAGGCCCTTCAGAGACAGGGAGGTGAAAAAGTCGAGCAGGAGTGGTGTTGACACTTCTGTAAGTGAGGCCCCTTTGGCAGCAAGGAATTCACAGAATTTCTGCCATTTATAGCTGTACAATCTCAGCTTGGAGGGTCGCTGAGCTGCCTGGAGAATAGAGCGTGCAGAGTCCGAAATTTCATTTAGCTGCCTATTAGCCATGCTGTTGGGCTAATTGTCTCCAAGTCCGGGTGTGCATTCTGCATTGACAGGAGGTCATTCCATAAGCAGGGCTGGCTTAACCATACTGCCAAATCAGCCTCTGTGGGGGGCCTCACACATCCAGGGCCCCCCACCCCGACCGACCTACCCCTTCTCCTGAAAAAAAACTGCTGGCTTTAAAAAAACCAGCATCTCCCAAACAAGAAAGGGAAAGAGAAAGAGAAAGATGGAGCTTTCTTGGTGTGGCTGATTCTGGAGGGAGCTTGTTGCTCCCTCGCCCCCTCCTCCCCAGATCATCGTCAAAAGGAAAGCCAGCCAGGCCTGTGTTGGAGAGGGGTGAGTGTGTGTGAGAGAGAGATGGGGGAGGAAAGGGGGTCATCTCGTTCTCCCCTGCTCTCTCTTCAGAAAGGGCATCTTTCTTTCTTTTTATCCCTCCTCTCTCTCTCTCCTTCCTTCCTTCCTTCCTTCCTTCCTTCCTTCCTTCCTTTCTTTATTTCTTCCCTTTCCTAACTTCCACATAGATCCCCTCCATCCCATTTTTCCAGCTGCTCTTAACCTGTCCTGGTTTCTCTCCCTTTCCTCCCTCCCTTCACCCCTTGTTCTTCTTCAGCTTCCTCCCCTTGCTGCCAACTGAGTTCAGCCTGCAAAAGGAATTTGTGTGTGCCTTCTAATCATTTCTGACTATGGCAAACTTAAGGAGTTTTCTAGGCAAGGTTTGTTCAAAGGGGGTCTGCCTTTGACTTCCTTTTTTAAAAAAAGAATGATTTGTATTTAATTTTCTCAAAAAGTAACATGTACATATAAAGGAGGCACAAATACATACATAAACACATTAGACAACTAAATATATTATAAAACTTCCCCCTAGAGCGCTACCAGTTTGTTATAAAGGAGTTATATATCTTAATAATTCCTTTATTTCCCCCCCACCTCAGTAAGTTAACTAAAGTTAATTAACTAAATTAGATAAATTAATAAAATAAATTGACTAAATTAAAACTAGAATTAAATAAAAACTAAAATTAATAACCTAAATTAATGAAATCGAAAATAAATAGAGGGGTTTCCCCCCTCAGTTACATTATCATTAACTTACTAATAACAATGTTATCTCATTATCACGGTTATAATAATAATTTTTTTTTTAAAAAAAAATAAGCATCTTGAATCCGTAGGGCAATAACAGAAATAAAAAGTCGATAGAACTGTATCACGTAGAATTTATAGTTAAACAATCACATTATCTGCATTCTTTTGCAAATAATCTAAAAGAGGATGGCATATTTGATGGAATTTAGAATTTTCTTTATTATCTAACAGAAAAGTCAGCTTTAACATTTCCAAAATGTCTATTACTTTTTCAAGCCATTCTCCTTTATCTGGAATTGAATCTTTTCTCCAATGTCTTGCCAAAACTATCCTGGCTGCAGTAGTCATGTGCCAAATCATTCTGTCCGTATGAAATCCTAATTTCAAATCTGGATTAAGTATTTCTAATAGAAAAAGTTTGGGGGTATGTTCAATTTTCTTTTTTATAATTTTTTGGATTGAGGTGCATATCATACACCAAAATCTGTATATTCGAGCGCATTCCCCCATTGGTGGAAAAAAGTACCAATTTTTTTCATACATTTCCAACAATACAATTTAAAATGTTTGACATTTTTGCTAATTTTGTCAGAGGGAGGTACCATCTAACCATCATTTTTATAGCATTTTCTTTCTGGTAGAAGGATCTCGTAAAATGAAATCTTTTTCCAGGCTTTCCCCCATTCATCTAAATTAATACATCATCCTATGTCCTTAACCCATTTGATCATATATTCTTTTACCTCTTCATCCACCATATCAGCTTTTAACAAAAATTTATAAAGCCTTGACAGTATATGTTTATCTCCTTTCTGGAATATTATTTCAAGATTTGATGGCTTTAAATCTAATCCTCTTTCTAAAATATCTTTTTTAAATCTCTCTTTAATTTGCATATAAGGGAACCATAGGATGGCAAAACCTTCTAGATGTAATTGTTGTTGTTCTTTTAATTTTGTCATTTCTCCTGACTTGTAAACTAGGTCCTTATATGTAATCCAGATTGCTTCTTTCCTCAGACTGTAAATAGACATAGCTTCAGCTGGAGAAAACCAACCGGAAGGTGAGGGTTTAAGAAATCATGATATTTAACCCAAATTTTGAATAATGACTTGCGAATTAAATGATTGTTAAATGATTTTAATAATTCTGGCTTCTGATGCCATAAATAGAAGTGCCATCCAAAATGTAAGTCGTGGCCCTCTGGTGCTAGCATTGTTTTGTTATCCAACATTATCCACATTTTGAGCCATGCTAAACAGCTGGCCTCATGATAAATGTTAATATTTGGAAACAATAAGACCTCCTTTATCCTTAACATGTGTCATCGGCTTGAGTTTAACCCTAGGTTTTCGCCCTTTCGAAACAAATTTCCAAAGATCTTTTGTAGTATCAGTAAACCATTTAGTGTGTATGTGATCATAGCATCCTCTTGGATCGCTTGAGTGGTTTAGGAATCGGAGGCACTGTGCTCCAGTGGTTCCGGTCCTTCCTCTCGGGCAGGTCCCAGAGGGTGTTGCTCGGGGACACCTGCTCCAGTGGAAAGGAGATTACTTGTGGTGTTCCGCAGGGCACCATCCTGTCCCCGATGCTGTTTAAGATCTATATGAAGCCGCTGGGTGAGATTATTTGGAGTTATGGGGCTGGGTGTTATCAGTATGCTGATGACACCCAGATCTATTTCTCCTTGTCCCGATCGTGGGCCTCGAATTCCGATGGTGTCTCTCCTCTTAATGATTGTCTTAAAGCAGTAATGGGCTGGATGAGGAAAAACAGATTGAGATTAAATCCAGATAAAACAGAGGTGCTCACGGTAGCGGCCCCAAAACCAGGAGTTGGGTTGCATCCTCCAGTCCTGGACGGGCTCACGCTCTCCATTAAGGACTGTGTTAGCAGTCTGGGGGTGCTCCTTGATTCATCGCTTCAGATGACTAGTCAGGTGAATGCGACAGTCAGGAGCGTCTGTTATCAGCTCCGGCTGATACGCCAGCTGCGCCATTTACTGGAAGCAAGGGACCTTGAGACTGTGGTGCACATGCTGGTAACCTTGTGTCTAGATTTCTGCAATGTGCTCTACATGGGGCTGCCCTCATGCTTGGTCCGGAAACTTCAGTTGGTACAAAATATGGCAGCCAGAGTGGTCTCGGGAATATCTCAGAGAGACCATATAACTCCAGTATTAAAATCTCTCCATTGGCTGCCTATCAGTTTCTGGGCCCAGTATAAGGTGTTGGTTATTACCTTTAAAGCCCTAAATGGCTTGGGTCCAACTTATCTCTGGAACCCCCTCCTCCCATACAATCCTCCCCGCGCACTCCGGTCCTCTGGGAGGAATTTGCTTCAGCCACAAAAATCTAGGCTGTCTGCAACCTCCCAGAGGGCCTTTTTGGTAATCGCCACCAAATTGTGGAATGACCTGCCGAATGAGATCCGTCAGATAACAAACCTGAATAGCTTTTAAAAAGCAGTAAAGACGGATCTCTTTCGGCAGGCCTTTCCTAATTAGATCCCGGCCTCAGGGGATCCTGGCCTCTTTAAGTATGCTGGCCATTTATTGTGTTTTATTGTATTTATTGTTTTTAAATGTGATTTTAGATCAGTTGGTTTTAACTTATAATTGTTTAAATGGGGGAGGGTGGGGGGTGTTTGGGGATTTTATCTGTATTGTATATTAATTTTTGTAAGCCGCCCGATTGTTTTGACAGAGGGGCGGGGCATAAATAAATATTATTATTATTATTATTATTATTTCTATAGGTAACATTTGATACAAAAATAGCTGTTTAGGAAGTACACTCATTTTAATTAATGTGATCCTTCCCATTAATGACAATTCTAGATTTCCCCAAAGTTTGAGTTTATCTTTCATTTGGTTCTACATGGCCACATAGTTATTTTGCAATAAATGTCTGTTGTTATTAGAGATAATAATCCCTAGATATTTAACCTTTTTGGCACAACATATACCTGAAGCTTTTTCCAGTGATTCCTTTTCTTTCAAATTAACATTTTTTATAAGAATCTTAGTTTTTGCTTTATTAACTTTAAAACCTGCCAAATGACCAAAGGCTGTCACTAAATTCAATAGTTTATCTATTTGAGCTAATGGATCTTCAAGGTAAAAAAAGTCGTCTGCAAATGCTCTGTATTTAAGTTGATCTTGACCTATCTTGACACCATATATCATATTGTGAAGCCTTATTTCTCTTAGTATTACCTCTAAAACTAGAATAAACAATAATGGGGACAAGGGATAACCTTGTCTAGTCCCCTTTTTTATATTTAAAGATTATGTTTTTTCCTCATTAATAATCAGGGAGGCCTTTTGGTTAGAGTAAATCACCCAAATCCATGCCGTAAAAGGATTACCAAAATTCATTAAGTCTAATACTTTAAAAAGGAAACCCCATCTAATGTCAAATGCCTTCTCAGCATCTAGAAAAAACTAAGGCGCCTTTTTTTTTTCATTATGCCTTTCAAAATATTCTAATATATCTATTGTTGTTCTCATATTTTCTTTCATTTAACGGCCTGGAAGGAACACTGTTTCATCATTACTTATGTAATCTAGTAGAATCTTACGTAAATGATATGCCAAAATGGAAGTAAATATTTTGTAGTTGTCATTAAGCTATGATATTGGCCTGTAATCTTTAGGAGATGGTATCTCTATATCTGATTTAGGTATTAGAATAATTTTAACTTCTTTCCAACTTTCAGGAAGCCGGCCTAGCTCCAAAATGGAGTTCATCATCTTCTGCATTGGCTTTAGTAGTATAGTCTTGAAGCACTTATAATAACCAGCGGATAAATCATCTGGACCTGGAGTTTTATTCAGTTTCAATCTGTCTATTGCGTCATTTATTTCCACAAATGAAATTGGTTTATTCAAGATTTCTTTGTGACTTGGGTCAATTTGTGGTAGTTTTTTAGCTAGCAAACAATCCTCTATTTTCTTATCATCTTCTTGTTCCTGATGATTATACAAATTCTGAAAATAATGATAAAATATTTTTTTTATTTCTTTTCTTTCTGAAATTATCCTATCTCCTTCTTTAATTTGGTTAATTAAACATTCCTTCTTCTCTTTTCTAATCTTATAAGCCAGGCACTGCCCTGGTTTATTGGCATTTTCAAAGTAGTTTTGCCTCAAACATTTTAATTTTTTTTTCATTTCTTCCAGCATAAACATTGATAATTATTTCTTAACAAACGTTATACTATTCTGCATGACTTTATTCTTAGGATCTAATTTTAATTTTCTAACTCCTTAATTTTATTTGTAAGGTCTGTCATTTCTTCTCTTTGCTTTTTTTTAACTCCACTGATTTTTGAATAAATATACCTCTACTTACTGCCTTAGCTGTATCCCAAATGATAAGTGTATTAACTTCATTGTCTAAGTTAAACTTTAAAAATTCTTCCAGTTCTTTATTACATTGGCATATGAAGGTATCATTTCAAAGTAAATTACTATTTAGTCTACAACTCTTTGCTTCTAACCCAAATCCTAAACACTCTTTAACCAGATTGTGATTACTAAAGATGTGAGGTAAGATTTCAATCTTTTTTGCAATGTGTAACAAACTTTTAGAGAGCCAAATCAGATCAATTCTTGACCATGAATTGTGACCACCAGAAAAAAAGGTATAATCTTTGATGTTGGGGTGTTTAAATCTCCATAAAACTTCAAGTTGGACTTCTATCAAATGAAAAAATTCTGATGTGAGTTTACCTTGATTTTTAAGTCTTTTACATTTACCTCAGGGCCTTTGACTTCCTTTGAGGCTGAGAGAGTGTGACGTGCCTAAGGTTACCCAGTGAGTATTCATGGCTGAGTAAGGATTCAGACCCTTGTCTCCACAGTCATAGGGCAATGCTGAAACTTTTACAACACTCTGGCTTTTTTAACAGAAGAATATAAAGAATATAAATACAATTTTTGAGTAATATTGCTGGGAACAATGGTTTTATTGCTGTCACTAAAACACCAGTATCCCATTAGTGCTATGTGAGAGCCATTGGGTTAAGCAGTGGTTCTTAACTTTTTCTTTACCAGGAATCCTCTTTAAATATCTTTTGTTGCTCCAAGACTTAACTCAAGATTGGAAAATTACAATACACTTACACATACACTTACCCAAGCTCTACACCAATATCTAATCCGTCAAAGTAGCGCACATCAGCGGAAACAACAACAGCACCACTCCAAACCATGGTTTGACAAGGAATGTGTTAATGCTAAAAAAGCCCTCAGTGATATTTATCAGGGTTATCTATCTAATAACATCCCAGATGCTGCACCAATGCTGCTTCAGCAGAAAAGAGACTACAAAAAGCTGCTGATGAACAAGAAAAAAGAAGCCATGAAGAATGACTGGACACAACTTATCCAGGCAGTCAGATCCAACAACACAGCTCTATTCTGGCATATTACATCAAGTTCCCAGAGAAATGGGCCAGCTACAGTGGATTGTCACATCCCTCCAGGGATATGGGAGGATCATTTTCAAGCTCTTTATAACGCAAGATTTAAAGCCCTAATAATATTAGCTAACAAAAAAAAAATACAATTACACCATCCATTAACCTTTCCCTCAAAGGCACTCTTGCTTCTTCCTGCATGTTTGTAGCTGGAGTGGATTGAATGGCAATATACAGGCCAAGCCAGCCAGCCTTTGCCTTGGTTCCTGTCACATGGCTGTTCCACTACAGGGAGGAGGTGGGCCAAGCAGCCTTCAAGCCTTTGTGGACCCCCTGTGAGAATATCATAGAATCATAGAATCATAGAATCATAGAATTGTAGAGTTGGAAGAGACCACAAGGGCCATCCAGTCCAACACCCTGCCATGCAGGATATCACAATCAAAGCATCCCTGACAGATGGCCATCCAGCCTCTCTTTAAAGACCACTGGGCTAGAGAATGCTGGAAAAGGAACAATGCAACCAGGCCTTGAGAAGGGTGCTTGCAGGGGGATTCTGGGAGGTGTAATCCAAAAGTAACTTTCCCAGGCTCTGAAAGCAGCCTAGAATCATAGAATCATAGGGCTTGAAGGGACCCCAACAGCCACCCCATCCAATCAGCTTCTGCACTGCAGGAACACACAATCAAAGCCCTCACAACAGATGGCTGCCCAGCCTCTCTTAAAAATCTCTGAAGAAGGAGACTCCACCACACTCCCAGGCAGTGCATTCCACTTCTGAACAGCTCTTGCCATCAGGAACTTCTTCCTAATGTTTTGGTGAAATCTCTTTTCCTGGAGTTTGAACCCTTTGCTCCATGTCTTAGTCTCTGGAGCAGCAGAAAACAAGCTTGCTCCATCTTCAGTATGACATCCCTTCAAATATTTAAACATTGTCCCCTCTCAACCTTCTCTTCTCCAGACTAAACCTACCCAGTTCCCTAACCTGCTTCTCATAGGGCATAATGGCTTCCAGACCTCCCACCATTTTGGTTGCCCTCCTCTGGACACATTCCAGCTTCTCAATACCCTTCCTGAATTGTGGTTCCCAGAACTGGACACAGTCTTCCAGGTGAGGTCTGACGAATGCAGAATACAGTGGCACTATTACTTCCCTTGAGCTAAACATTATACTCCTATTAATGCAGCCTAGAATTGCATTGGCATTTTTTGCTGCTGCATCACACTGCTAACTCATGTTCAGCTTGTAGTCCATTCTTTCTTTTCTTTGAGGAAATCTACACCATTACATTAATTGCTAATAAACAAAAAATATTTTGTTAGTGCCTATAATATAGTTTTTAAACTACATTATTGGTGGCAAATTATGTAATATAGTAGCCCCCCCTCCTTATCCACTGGGGATTGGTTCTATGCGGGCATGAATTCTGAAAACTGTGGATAATAGTGAACACCATTGAAAATAATGGGACTTCTGGTATAAAATACCAAAGAGTTGCCTTGGAGGGCCTAGAAAATGGCTAGGGATGACACATTTTCTAGGAAGACTCTGTGGTAGGTGTGCTATTTTGTGTTCCATGGATAATGAATCCAGGGATACAGGGGTCCTACTGTAATCTGAACATCCTGTACTGTGAATAGGTTAGGTTACATTGACCTGAGATAAACATATGGGCCCCCCAAAATAAAGCATTGCAGGGGGTCCCAAAATTCCTTAAACCGGCCCTGTCTGTAAGGGAAGGCAGTGGAATCGGCGCTTGGAGAGGAGAAGGGGGGGCAAACCAGGGTTGTCTGGGCCGCCACAGTGTTATCAGGATGCAGTTCAATCTGTTTCTCCTGAGCTTGGCTACAACTCTGGAGAGAAGTGGGAACGTGTGGAAAGCATACAGCATAGCAACTGTCCACCTGAATAGGAACGCATCCCCCAGATTCTTGCGGGGTGACCGTTGCTGTGAGCAGTACAGTTTGCATTTGGCATTTTGAGGGGACGCAAAGAGACCTATTGACGGTTGATCCCATTCCACAAAGACTGCTGACAGAACCTCCTGGGCTAGAAACCATTCTTGGCAGTTGCTCCTTATCCTGCTCAGTCAATCTGCAATATCGTTCTGTTCCCCTGCTAGGTGGATGGCCTTCAGGAATATGTTCCTGGCTATACACCAATCCCATATCTGGGTTGATAGGTCCAGAAGAGTTTTGGACCTGGTTCCTCCCTGTTGGTTGACGTAAAAGACTGTGGTGGTGTTGTCTGATACTAAAAGACTGTGGTGGTGTTTTCCTGCCAGAGAGAAGGAGAGCAGCTTCTGGACAGCAAGTTTCCTGCCAGTTTCCTGCCAGGGAGAAGAAGGAAGCAACTTCTGGACAGCCATTCTGACTGGGGAGATTGAATTGTTTTAAAAAAAACTGTTGGGAGAGGCTGCTTGTTGCTGAGGGGCTTGAACTTCTGACCTTGCCCTTTTACCCTCAAGCGCCTTCCTGTGAGTCACACCTGTGAGTCACACCTGTGAGTCATTAGGGGGTGGAGCTGGGAGCCTAGCTCTATATAAGTCCTTGCAGAGGCTTTCCAGGCCAGTTTCCTGCCAGAGAGAAGGAGAGCAGCTTCTGGACAGCAAGTTTCCTGCCAGTTTCCTGCCAGGGAGAAGAAGGAAGCAACTTCTGGACAGCCATTCTGACTGGGGAGATTGAATTGTTTTAAAAAAAACTGTTGGGAGAGGCTGCTTGTTGCTGAGGGGCTTGAACTTCTGACCTTGCCCTTTTACCCTCAAGCGCCTTCCTGTGAGTCACACCTGTGAGTCACACCTGTGAGTCATTAGGGGGTGGAGCTGGGAGCCTAGCTCTATATAAGTCCTTGCAGAGGCTTTCCAGGCCAGTTTCCTGCCAGAGAGAAGGAGAGCAGCTTCTGGACAGCAAGTTTCCTGCCAGTTTCCTGCCAGGGAGAAGAAGGAAGCAACTTCTGGACAGCCATTCTGACTGGGGAGATTGAATTGTTTTAAAAAAAACTGTTGGGAGAGGCTGCTTGTTGCTGAGGGGCTTGAACTTCTGACCTTGCCCTTTTACCCTCAAGCGCCTTCCTGTGAGTCACACCTGTGAGTCACACCTGTGAGTCATTAGGGGGTGGAGCTGGGAGCCTAGCTCTATATAAGTCCTTGCAGAGGCTTTCCAGGCCAGTTTCCTGCCAGAGAGAAGGAGAGCAGCTTCTGGACAGCAAGTTTCCTGCCAGTTTCCTGCCAGGGAGAAGAAGGAAGCAACTTCTGGACAGCCATTCTGACTGGGGAGATTGAATTGTTTTAAAAAAAAACTGTTGGGAGAGGCTGCTTGTTGCTGAGGGGCTTGAACTTCTGAACTTCCCCTTTTACCCTCAAGAGCCAGAGGCGCAAGCCTAACGGCGCGCGAATTTCAGTAACCAAACAAAAATACAGCAGACCTAAAAGTACAGCTTAGCATTCTCAGCATTAACTAAGAGTTCTTAGATTAACTAAAAGCTCTCATCATGGACACTGAGGGGACTGCAGCAGTCACTTGCAACACTTGTGCGATGTTTGTATTCTTGTCTACAGACGTGGAGAACTTCACATGCACCAAATGCAAGCTGGTAGCCCTCTTGGAGGAGAAAGTACAGCAGCTGGAGACACGGGTAGCTACACTTCAACAGATTCGGGAGCAAGAGGTTTTCCTGGACAGAACAGAACAAACAGTCTTGGATGGGGACCACACAGAGGAAGTGGCTGTGGAGGAGAGGGTCACTTCACGGACACAGGAAGTAGACAGCTGGAGGAATGTCACACGCAGAACAAGAAAATCCAGGGATTCTTCCAGCAGCTTGCAGCTACAGAATCGATTCGAAGCCCTTTCCCTTATCAAGGACAACGAGGAAGAACAGCATGGACAGACTTCAGGGGTAGAGCAGGGGACCTTGAGAGGACCACCGCAAGGAACAGCAGCTGCGAAGCCTCAGCGGAGGCGTGTGGTGGTGGTGGGGGACTCCTTGCTGAGGGGTACAGAAGCAGTGGTATGTGGGCCTGACAAGATGACTCGGGAGGTGTGTTGTCTCCCTGGGGCAAAGATCTGTGATGTGACCGAGAGGCTGACAAGACTCGTCAAGCCTACGGATCATTACCCCTTCCTTTTGGTCCATGTGGGAACCAATGATACTGCAAGGCACAGCTTTCCCAAGATCAGAAGAGATTATGAGGCCTTGGGGAGGAAGCTGAAAGAAATGAACGCACAGGTGGTCATCTCGTCTCTTCTGCCAGTTGAAGGGCATGGTCCAAGAAGGGAGAGGAAAATAGCCGACGTAAACAACTGGCTCCGTAGATGGTGTCGCCGAGAACAAATTGGATTCTTGGATCATGGACTGCGCTTCCATGCGGGGGGACTTCTGGCAAGAGATGGGGTGCATCTTACAACAGTTGGAAGAAACATTTTTGCCAACAGTCTCAAGAATTTGATCAGGAGGGCTTTAAACTGAGTCAAATGGGGGAGGGAGACAGTATTCTGGAAGGCAAAAGGGATGGAGAAAATAGTCAAACTGTCATAGAGGGAACAAGGCAAACAGTGCAAGGACCCAACAGTGGGAGGCAAAAAAACTTGCACAGGGAGCAAGTAAAGGGAACACATGGTCTCAGATGTCTCTACACTAATGCACAGAGCATGGGAAATAAGCAAGATGAACTTGAACTCCTTGCACTACAAAACAAATATGATATAATAGGCGTTACTGAAACCTGGTGGGACGAGTCTCACGATTGGAATGTAGGAATAGAGGGGTATAACCTTTATAGGAGAAACAGGCCAAACAGGAAAGGAGGAGGAATAGCATTATATGTCAGGGATATTTACACCAGTGAAGTGATCCATGACATCAATACTGGAAGCCAGGTGGAGAGCATCTGGATAAAAATTAAAGGGGAGGGAAACAACAGGGATGTTATTGTGGGACTCTACTACAGACCCCCAAATCAGACGGAGGAATTGGATGTTGCCTTTCTAGAACAGATGAACATACATGCAGAAAGGAGAGATGTAGTAGTGATGGGTGACTTCAACTATCCTGATATTTGCTGGCAATCTAACTCAGCCAAAACTACAAGGTCTAGCAAATTCCTTACATGCCTGGAAGACAATTTCATGGTCCAAAAGGTGGAAGAGGCAACAAGGGGGTCAGCTATTTTAGATCTGATCCTAACCAACAGAGACGACCTGGTTAATGGGGTGCAAGTGGTGGGATCCTTAGGTGAGAGTGATCATGTTCTCCTGGAGTTTGTTATACAATGGAAAGGAGAAGCCAGGCATAGTCAGACACGCATTCTTGACTTTAGGAGAGCTGATTTCAATAAACTCAGGGAAATACTGGGGGTGATCCCATGGTCAGGAATACTAAAAGAGAAGGGACCTCAAGACGGATGGGACTTTCTCAAAAGGGAGATACTGAAGGCACAATTTCAAACAGTACCATTGAGGAAGAAAAATGGGAGGTGTCTCAAGAAACCAGGATGGATGACTAAAGAACTTTCAATGGAGCTAAGTTTTAAACGGAACATGTATAGGAAATGGAAAAGGGGGGAAATCACCAAAGAAGAATTCAAACAGATAGCGAACACGTGTAGGAGTAAAGTCAGAAAAGCTAAAGCGCAGAATGAGCTCAGGCTTGCTAGGGAGGTTAAGAACAATAAAAAGGGTTTTTTTGGGTATGTCCGCAGCAAAAGGAGGAAGAAGGAAATGATAGGGCCGCTACGTGGAGAAGATGGCAAAATGCTAACAGGGGACCGAGAAAAGGCAGAATTACTCAACACCTTCTTTGCCTCAGTGTTTTCAGAAAAGGAAAAGGAGGACCAACCTGAGGAGAATGGAACAGAGGACACAATAGGGGAAATCCCGCTCAAAATAAGTAAAGAGGTAGTACAGGAACACCTTCTTAATCTAAATGAATTTAAATCTCCAGGACCAGATGAACTACATCCAAGAGTATTAAAAGAGCTGGCAAATATAATCTCAGAGCCATTGGCAATAATCTTTGAGAACTCCTGGAGAACAGGAGAAGTCCCAGCAGACTGGAGGAGGGCAAACGTTGTTCCCATCTTCAAAAAGGGGAAAAAAGAGGATCCCAACAACTATCGTCCAGTTAGTCTGACATCAATACCAGGGAAGATTCTAGAACAGATCATTAAACAGAGAGTCTGTGAACATTTAGAAGGCAATGCCATAATCACAAAAAGTCAGCATGGGTTTCAGAGAAACAAGTCATGCCAGACTAATCTGATCTCTTTTTTTGATAAAGTTACCAGCTTGGTAGATGAAGGGAATGCTGTGGACATTGCATACCTTGATTTCAGTAAGGCCTTTGACAAGGTTCCCCATGACATTCTTGCAAACAAGCTTGTAGAATGTGGGCTAGACAAGTTAACTGTTCAATGGATTTGTAATTGGTTGACCGGCCGAACCCAAAGGGTGCTCAGCAGTGGCTCCTCTTCGTCTTGGAAAGATGTGACCAGTGGGGTGCCACAGGGTTCTGTCCTGGGCCCAGTGCTATTCAACATCTTTATCAATGACTTAGATGAGGGAATTAGGGGCATACTTATCAAATTTGCAGATGACACCAAATTGGGAGGAGTAGCTAATACCCTAGAGGACAGGATCAAAATTCAGAATGACCTGGATAGACTGGAGAGCTGGGCCAAAGCTAACAAAATGAAATTCAATACGGAGAAATGTAAAGTACTGCATTTAGGGCGGAAAAATGAAATGCATAAATATAGGATGGGAGAGACCTGGCTGAATGAGACTATGTGCGAAAGGGATCTAGGAGTCCTAGTAGACCACAAGTTGAACATGAGCCAACAGTGTGATGCAGCAGCTAAAAAGGCCAATGCAATTTTGGGCTGTATCAATAGAAGTATAGTGTCTAGATCAAGGGAAGTAATAGTGCCACTCTATTCTGCCTTGGTCAGACCTCACTTAGAATACTGTGTCCAGTTCTGGGCACCACAATTCAGAAAGGATATTGACAAATTGGAGCGTGTCCAGAGAAGGGCAACTAAAATGGTGAAAGGTCTGGAAACAATGCCTTATGAGGAGAGACTTAGGGAGCTGGGTATGTTTAGCCTGGAAAAAAGACGGTTTAGAGGCGACATGATAGCCCTGTTTAAGTATTTGAAGGGATGTCACACTGAGGATGGAGCAGGCTTGTTTTCTGCTGCTCCAGAGACTGGAACACGGAGCAATGGGTGCAAGCTCCAGGAACAGAGATTCCACCTCAACATGAGGAGGAACTTTTTGACAGTCAGAGCTGTTCGGCAGTGGAACACACTCCCTCGGAGCGTGGTGGGGTCTCCTTCCTTGGAGGTCTTTAAACAGAGGCTGGATGGCCATCTGTCGGGGATGCTTTGATTGTGATTTCCTGCGTGGCAGGGGGGTTGGACTGGATGGCCCTCGTGGTCTCTTCCAACTCTGCAATTCTATGATTCTATGATTCTATGATTCTATACTTTGACCACGTTGCCCTGAAGGGAGGACTTGAAGGCCTTCAGTGCCTTTAACACTGCCAGGAGCTCCAATGCATTGATGTGAAGCTCCTTCTCCATCAGAGACCAATGGCTGTGGATTGTCAGGCCGTGGGAGTGAACTCCCCATCCCGTTGTGGATGGGTCTGTGGTTAGAGACCTGGAGGGATGTGAGATCTCGAAGGGCAAACCAAACCTTATGTTGTGAGGGAGAGACCACCAATTCAGTTGCCTGAGGATTGGCTGTGGAATTGACAGCCATCTCATGGGGTCGTCTCGCAGCGGGTCAAAGGACTGGAGGAACCACATTTACAGGGGATGGATTCATAATCTGGCAAAAGGTGTCACAGCTGTAGTGGAGGCCATGTGGCCCAGAACAGTCTGAACAAAGTGCACTGTCAGCCTCCTCCGTGTGGTGCAGTAGGACACCATGCTATAATGTATCAAAGTGATCTTCTGGGAGAAAGGCTCTTCCCCTGGAGGAGTCTAGTTGTGCCCGATTAACTTCACAGTTCTTGCCAGTATCAAGTGTGACTTGGTCGCTTTGATCATTAGGCCCAGGTCCTGAAGTAAGGAGATAGTGGAGGCCACATCTCTTGCTACTTTCTCCCTTGTACGTGCTGTGATCAGCCAATCATCTAGGTGCAGAAAGATCGTGATGCCTCTCGTGTGGAGGTGAGCTATGACTGGGCCATGCATTTCGTGAATACCCTTGGTGCTATGCACAGGCCAAATGGTAGGGCTTTGAACTGGTATATCCTGGGACCTACTGCAAAGGCAAGGAAACTTCTCTGAGACTCTGAGATCATGATGTGAGAGAAGCCATCCTTTAGATCTATGATGGCGAACCAATCTCCTGGGTGGAGGAAAGGCAGGATAGAAGAGAGGGTAACCATTTTGAAATGCTTGGGGGTGACAAAGCAGTTCACCTCTCAAAGGTCTAAGATAGGGCTTAAGCCTCCATCCTTTTTGCTTGTATAGGTGGACTCTTCATCTCAGTGTCACCTTGGAGAAGGTATCACCAACTTTCTTTTTTCTGGCAGTGAAACCGGGGAGCCTGTCTCCATTTCACCTTTGGACCTTTTCACCTTATGGTTGTATTGTTATTTGGCTTTCTTTCACTCCCTAGATCAGCCTCTCTTAGGAGATTCTTCCCTCCCTGTGGCCTTTGCCCTTTCTGGTACTGCTTTCCGAGGAGACTTCCGTACCGACTCCGCTGGTACCGATATCGCTCCTCCTGGAGAAGTCCCAGGATCAACTGTTCAAGACTGACCAGTACCATTGTCCCTTGCTTGAGTCAACATCGGGACAGATTTAGAGGAGGCTTTGGCCAGTACCAAGGCTGAGATTTTCTTTAAATGGCCATCCAGAGATTTACGGATGGATCCTGAACCTGACACCAATGCTTAGAGAGATCTAAGAAAGTCTTAAGCCTTTTGTCTCAATTTTTCCTGGCCTGTGGGGCGAAGGCCTTGCAATTTTTGAACAACCGCACATCATGATTCTCCCTGAGACAGAAGAGACACTTAGAATGACCATCGGATTCAGTCATCTTAGCAGAGCACTGGGAGCAGTGCTTGAAGAATCCAACCCCAGACATCATAAGAAGGAGGAAAGCACAGTATCTTCCACACAAGGTCAACAGGACGTAGATCACTCCTGAGAATCTAATCCAGTGAGGGAGGTTAATTCAAGTAACTGGTTGACTGGCCAAACCCAAAGGAAAGATGTAACCAGTGGGGTGCCACTAGGAGTAGCTAATACCCTAGAGGACAGGATGAAAATTCAGAATGACCTGGATAGACTGGAGAGCTGGGCCAAAGCTAACAAAATGAAATTCAATACAGAGAAATGTAAGGTACTGCGCTTAGGGCGGAAAAATGAAATGCATAGATATAGGAGAGACCTGGCTGAATGAGACTACGTGTGGAAGGGATCTAGGAGTCCTAGTAGACCACAAGTTGAATGGTGTGATGCGGCAGCTAAAAAGGCCAATGCAATTTTGGGCTTCATCAATAGAAGTATAATGTCTAGATCCCGGGAAGTAATAGTGCCGCTCTGTTCTGCCTTGGTCAGACATCACCTAGAATACTGTGTCCAGTTCTGGGCACCACAATTCAAAAAAGATATTGACAAATTGGAGCATGTCCAGAGAAGGGCGACTAAAATGATGAAAGGTCTGGAAACCATGTCTTATGAGGAGTGACTTAGGGAGCTGGGTATATTTAGCCTGGAAAAAAGATGGTTAAGAGGCAATATGATAGCCCTGTTTAAGTATTTGTAGGGGTGTCACATTGAGGATGGAGCAGGCTTGTTTTCTGCTGCTCCAGAGACTGGAACACGGAGCAATGGATGCAAGCTCCAGGAACAGAGATTCCACCTCAACATGAGGAGGAACTTTTTGACAGTAAGAGCTGTTCGGCAGTGGAACACATTCCCTCGGAACGTGGTGGGGTCTCCTTCCTTGGAGGTCTTTAAACAGAGGCTGGATTGCCATTTGTCAGGGATGCTTTGATCAAGATTTCCTGCGTGGCAGGGGGGCTGGACTGGATGGCCCTCGTGGTCTCTTCCTTCTCTACTGTGAATGCATATTGCTTTGTAAGAAAATCACTTAAGGCTTGGTTTTGTCCCTGAAAGAGAACATTTTTGGTGTAAGCTTTCTTTTCCAAACATATTCCTCTTGAAAAGAGAGTACTAAACACAAAATTTCACAACACACTCTACCTCTGAAGTGTTAATTATAGACTTAAGGAATTCTTTCAAAACTGCCTCTCCCTACCTCTGTTGCTCTTGGCATTCACGTTCTTGTTTTACAGACAGATAAATATATGTATGTTCACATCATGGCTTGGATCCAATCACCAGTTCAGAGAACATCTAAAGGTTTGACTGTGCCCACACTGATGATTTTCCACTAAACTTATTAAAGACAAGAAAAAGAGTAGGCGCTATATGCCACAATGTGTTGATGTTTCCCTAACTACAATTCATAATAATCCAGACCTTGTGAAGTTTTTTTAAAGAAAAAGAACTACCATTATAGTTTCCAAAAAAGTAATTTGTTGCTATCACCATTACAATTATCAAGTAATGCTGCACTTGCACATATTTCAAAAGCAACAACAAAAGTTTAAAGGAGTTACCCCATCTACAAAATAAGTCCAACACCCTCCATCGCTCTTTTAAATCACTGATATAGAAACTGCCAGTGGACAAAGCCAATTGCATCTTCTTTGGACTCTGCCCAGTATCCTCTACTCAAGATCACAAAGAAGAATGTAATTCTTCACTATTTTTTCTTCTTGAAGGAAGGAAAAGGTGATTTTAGTAATTTTCTTTCTAACACAGCTACCCCAGAATATATTTTTCCCAATGTATGAAAGCCTTCAAAAATTGCACAGGCTATGGGAAGTTTCTGCTTAGTACTTAATATTTTAGAGCATTTTTTTGCAGGAAACATAATTTTCCATGCAGAAAATAATATTTCTGTGCAGAAATATTATTTCTAGAGCAGATAATGACTTTTTTGTGTGAAAATCCAGTATAAGTGAATTTATAATACAAAATAAGTTCTGGACTGTAAAAGTTCTCCTCAGAATCCTTATCAGGGTTTCTCAACATTAAAAACAAAACAAAACATGTATTTTAACCTTTTTTTTTAAAAAAAAAGATTTTGTTGCATATTTTTCCCATCACTAGTCATAGAGACTGATTTGGGCAAAATTACATCTGATGAAAGTCTGTAAATAATTACATGCCCAAGAGCTAAATTCACACATTGTGGGAGAAATGAACAACTGTCTGAATGCACTTCTATTAGACCTGAAAACATGCCTGATGTTTTCCATTTATGAAGCTCACATTTTGGGCATGCAACTTTTTAGACTCAAAACTACATCTTGACTATGGGATCTTGGCTACTTTGGACCTGTTAGGAGGAATACTAAATCCATTTAAGAAGCTCAGATTTTGGGCATGCAACTTTTTAGACTCAAAACTACATCTTGACTTTGGGATCTTGGCTACTTTGGACCTGTTAGGAGGCATATTAAATCACATATATTATCACCTGCCAACTACTGTCATTATGAAGAAGGCCTTTGAAAACGTCCCCCATGATATCCTTACAAAAATATTAGCAACATGTGGGCTAGACAATGTGACTGTTAGATGGATTTGCAATTGGTTGACCGACCAAACCCAAAGGGTAGTCACCAATGGCTCCTCCATCCTGGAGAGAAGTGATTAGTGGGTGCCATAGGGTTCTGTCCTGGGCCCAGTGCTATTCAACATCTTTATCAATGACTTCGATGAGGGAATAGAGGGCATTTTTATGATGTTTGCAGAGGACACCAAATTAGGAAGGATAGCTAATACCCCAGAGGACAGGAGCAGAATAAAAAATGACCTTGACAGATTAGAAAGCTGGGCCAAAACAAACAAAATGAATTTCAACAGGGAGAAATGTAGGATAGGAGACTTGGGCAGTAAAAGCACAGATATAGGATGTTTTACACCTGGCTTGTGGCAGTACATGTGAAACGGATCTAGGAGTCTTAGTGGATCACAAACTGAACATGAGTCAGCAGTGTGATGCAGCAGCTAGAAAAGTCAATGTGATTCTAGGTTGCATCAATAGGAGTATAGTGTCTAGAATAAGGGAAAAAATAGTGCCACTCTATTCCATTTTGGTCAGACCTCACCTGGAATATTGTGTCCAGTTCTGGGCACCACAATTCAAGAAGGATATTGAGAAGCTGGAATGTGTTCAGAGGAGTGTGACCAGGGTGGTGGGATGTATGGAAGCTATTATGTCCTATGAGAAGCAGCTTAGGGAGCTGGGCATGTTTAGTTTGGGGAAGAGAAGGTTGAGAGGGGACATGATAGACATGTTTAAACATTTGAAGGGATGTCATACTGAGGATGGAGCAAGCTTGTTTTCTGCTGCTCCAGAGACTAGGACAGAGAGCAACGGACTCAAACTACAGGAAAAGAGATTCCACCTAAACATTAGGAAGAACTTTCTGATAGTAAGAGCTGTTTGGCCATGGAACATACTGCCTCAGAGTGTGGTGGCATCTCCTTCTTTGAGGTTGTTAAACAGGGGCTGGATGGTCATCTGTCAGGAAAGCTTTGATTGTGTATTCCTGCATGGCAGTGGGTTGGACTGGATGGCGCATGTGGTTACTTCCAACTCTAGGATTCGTTGATTCTAAGATATGCCAGGAAACCATGAAGGGCTTTTGTTGGTTTCAAGATGATGGAAGTTCCTGTTCAAGAGTCAACGGTGCCAGTTAGATGCTTGTAAATGTCGTAGGGCGTGGCGTGGCTTTTTGATCCTGTATTCGTCCCGCACTGTTTACACGATTTCTATCCCTCTTAAGGAAATTCTGGAAGGTCCCAAGATTCATATTTACACGACATCAGGTCCCGTGTTTATTTTCTTATCCCACAATCTGATATCCCGTGTTTTTATTGTTTACACATATTTAGAGTACCGGTATTTATTTATTTTTTGCTGTCAATCAAGGATGTGATTACTTGTTTTTTTTTTCACATTCCCAACTACATGTTTCCAGTGCTGTTCCCCACCACTGACACAGCAATTGGCTAAGTTTGGGACAAAGAAGGACAACATCATAAGGTTTTTGAAAGCTTTGACTCCCCATAATGCCATATCTTGGAACATGGAGATGACAATTGCAACTGTTTTGGCTTCCACTGCCCGCTTAAGGGTATCTCTTGCCACTTTGAAGAGATGGCTTCGTCTGAGGCACAGAAGAAGACTGATGTTAATATTGCAGCTCCTTTTTCATTCAGATTTGATTTCAACAATTGACTTTCATCCTGAATGCATGCACTTCACAACCATCGCGTCCCCCGGCGTATGGATGCATCTTCGCCCATATCCCCTGTTGCGGTGGTGGTGGGTGTACCCAACAACAAAGGAGTGGTGGGAGAAATTAGTAATGAATATCTGGTCTGATGAGCATTGGATAATGTACTTCAGGATGCCGCATTTCCTTTTCATGAGGCTAATGGAAATCCTCCATCCGGAGATTGCCAAAGCAGACACCAATATGAGGAAAGCCATCCCAGTGGAGAAGAGGTTTGCCATAGCCATTTTCCTTCTCGCCCACTGGTGCACCTATGGGGCAGTCTCCTGGCTGTTTGGTGTCGGGAGAGCCATGGTGTGTAAGATATTTGTGGATGTCATCCTCATGATGGAAAAGTTACTTCTGAAGCGGACTGTTTTCCTGGGGGACCATAGAAAGGTGGTTTTTTTTTAACAACACTGTAATTTTGTGAAAATATATCTACTCGCATCTGTTCAACAATGGTTGCTGCTTTTCACCTTCATGTCAATTTCTGCTTTCAAAAACATGTCATGAAAGATGTGGAATGCAATTGATAAGTTAAAGCATGTGTTCCCTGCATTTCAAATGCTCTTCACTACAGATGTGTATAATCAAATACTCATGTTTGCATGATCTCAAAGGTAATGATTATGAATTTATCCCCATTTCTTTTTCAACAGGTGATGGATGGCTTCACAGCCCTTGGTTACCCACAAGTGGTTGCATACCTTGATGGGTGTCATGTTAACTTTATTCCCCCCCCCCCCGTGTGCCAAGGAGATGAATGTATTAACAGAAATAATAGGTACAGTGTTCTTCTTCAAGGTACTTGTGCTCACAGGGTTTTTTTTATTGATGTGGAGATTGGTTGGAGCGGCAAGAATCACAATGCTTGGAACTCTGGTTTTTTTCGAGAGTATGGAGGCTGAGATATTTGTACCAGGAAATCCAACCATTACTATCATGGGTCAGCAAATTGTTCCACTCACCCTGGTTGATGGGGCATATCCAATTAGAAATTAGCTACTGACACCTTACAGAGGGACTACAAATACAAAGCAGAGACTGTACAACAGGTGCCATAACAAGATTCACTCGACGGCGGAGAGGTGTTTCGGTTGTCTCAAATTGCGCTGGAAGGTGTTTATATTGTATAGAAGTGGCAGAGGAAAATGTATGTTCTGTGATATGTGCATGTGTTATTCTCCATAATATATGTGAAACCAAAGGTAATATTCTTGATGACCCAAACCACTGTGTTCAGAGGTTTGTACTGGACAAGCTGGGAGCTCCAATTGTTAATAACAATGCAGCAGAGAAAGCTTGGGGGAGGCGGTGCGCACCAGTTTAAAAGAGCATTTCTGGAGGATACATCACCCGGGGGGCAACAAGCGTAATTGCTATACTGTTTGAAGCATTTCAATGCCACTTATGTAAAGCAAATCTGTACAATAAAGTCCACTTATGTTTTATGTAAGGAACACGGTAACTGTCATTTTTTTTTACAAGCACTCACTTAAACTGCAGCTTTCACCATTTTCCCATGGCCGTAACACAATCACTGTATCAATTCTGCAATAAATCCCCTTTCTGTGCACTCCCAAGTAGGTTGAAATATTTACAAATTATGTTAAAAAAAAGTGGACAAAAACCAATACAATATTTCGGTTTTGGTGGTTGCTGGAATTGGCAGTCTTTTTGCAGGGATTATGTTTTTTGGAAAAGGTTCCAGACACTGCCAAATTCCAAAAATAAGGTACCTCTGCTAGTTAACCAATAGACTAGCCTAACCATTTAGAAAATCTGAAAATCAACCCTTCTCTAAACATCATAGACTTATTTTAAAAGCAAACAGTCAACACAAAAACTTATAAACTCGAGTTTCCGCATCCCAACACATGGCATTAAGATGGCCAAAGGGGGGCGAGGATGTGTCCAGCCAGGTCGGCGCATCGCCTACTGGGGCACCAGGGATACCAACCTCATGTTGGAATCCCTGGCCCAGCAGGAGGGTGCGCTGGACTGGCTGATGCTGTCCTCCAACTGGAAGAACCACAACTTCTTCATTGAAGCAGCGTGGTTCCTCCAGTTGAGAGGCTACATGTGGACTGGACTCAAATGCTGATTGAAGTTTAAGAACCTGAAAGTCAGGTTCTTCACTGCATGGAGGCCAATAATGGCAGCCCCCCCCCCCCGAAGGCGGCCACCTTTTTATGTCATCCTGCAAGACCTATGGGTCCATGCAGGGCAGCCAAGATGGAAAGACCAGCTGCCATGAGGTAAGTAATGCCGCTGGTATGTACAGCTCCTGGGTTGAGAGTCTGTTTGTGTGTGTGTGAGTAGTGGTGCCTGATCTAACTTTTGTTGTTGTTGTTATTGTTATAGTGGTCTGGATCCAGAGAAGGGCGGGAGGCCAGCCCGTCTGAGTCCTCGGATGAGGAGGGAGGGAATCAGCCTGGCCCAGCTCCTGCAGCTCCACAGCCAGGTACAGTGCTTTTCATTTTTTGTGCAACTGAGAAACCTATCCCTCCTTTTCAGTGTAATAATTAGGATTACTTTATTCAATAAAGTTTTCCCTGTGCATTGATGTTTTAAAAGGTCCAGCAGATGCCCAGGAAGCTGCAGCCCAGCTTGCTGGGCTGAATATAATTGCAAGGATAGAGGAGCTTGTTAAATTAATTTTATACTATACTAGAATGGGGGGGGGCTTTAACAGTGATGGTCAGGAGCTGTAATGCTAACAAAATTTGTTTTTTTTTTTTTAAGGAGGACGTTACAAGCCTCTATTGAAGCTTTGTCTGGGAGGGTGGGTGCAATTGAGCAGAGTCTGGGGATGGGGATGTAATATACTTTAGTTTTATATTTAGATGCATTTTATAATGTGTTCTAATTCTGTTATGTTGCCTTATTTATGAAGATGTATTTTTTTTAAAAAAATACCTATGTATGGAAATTATTTTTGTATGTTTTTAAAAAATGTATATGATTTATTCAACATTATGTGTCCCAAGTATGTCAATGTATATCAGTGTTTCTTTTGGAATTTTTTATTATACATTATTCATTATGTACATATGTAAATAGTATCAAAAATACAACGTAAATAAAATATATTCTTTATTTAAGAAAAGGCCTTTTGTAATATTTCTACTTCATTTGTATTCCTGCATCCTTAATGCACAGTTTCTTTCTAGGTTGATGCAGTATTGTGCATTTTTAGAAATATAAGTTTTACTTTCTTTAATAGCATTATACGTTACACTTTATATTACAAAGGATATCAACACATATTGGGTGTGATTTTTAAATACCTTATAATGTTAGGGGCACATGTTTTTTCACTGTTCTGGCTGGCCTACTAAGACCTACTTTAACAGCACCTGAACTAATGGATGATATATTTTGTTGGGATGCATGTGTGTTTTCCTTATCTGCTTCCCCAGAAACTGTAGGCTTGGCCACCCTTCTAACAACTACATGTCTTTGATTATTGTCCAAAGACTTAATGTGTGTTACTAGGTCTGCAAATAAATTGTTTTGCCTTTGTACTTCCTTAAGCATTTGTTGAGATTCTTCCACCTCATGCTCACAGAATTTTTCAAGATATACCTGTAATGCAATTGGTCTTTGATCCTGCCTATCTGCAGTTCTATTCATATTTGTAATGAACAGCTCTGCAATGGATCTAGAGTTAGCCATCAGTTCTGCAGCTTCTGCTTAATGCTTTTTCCTCCTAAACATGGCTAATCTCTCCACAGAAGAAAGAGTAGCTGTTAGCTTGCTGAGGCTGGCTACTGAAAAGAAAAAGCAGTAATGGTGTGTTTAGAAAATCAGTACATTTAAAGGGAAGCAGGAAGGGCATTAAAAATGTTCATATTATGATGGCATTAGTACCATTACGAGCTAGAGTTACCCAGACAGTATCAATTTCTGAAAGGACATTGTTGTGACTTCTTCAGCTTCAGTGATTGCTAAGCTTCCACCAGGTACCTCTGTTAGGGTCAAAGTAATTGCTGCTTCATCAGAACCCTGGGTTCCTGTTTCCTCTGAAAAAATAAATATAATGTATCAACCTTAATAATAGCACTGTGAAGCAACATTAAAATCTATTTGAATTACATTACAAACAGAACACTGTGGTGGGTGGTGGGCTGTGATGGAAAGTACCAGCAGGTAATGGTTGTGGGTGGAGCCACAATCCTTTAGGTGCCGAGAGGCACATACATTTTTAATACCACAAAACAAAAATGTGCCATTTGGTCTTAACTGCAAGCATTTGCATACCAAAGCAGCATGGAGGCTGAACATGTAAACAGTCCCTAGACATGCAGTATAAAGAAGTAAACATCCCCTTGGCTCACATTACCAATGGTTAAATGCATGGGGAAAGGAAAAAAACACACATCAGAAATACATTCTAAGAAATCAGGTCTGCTTTAGGGAAACGGAACAGTAAATATTCAAGTTTTCACATACCAAAGATGGCACACCTTTCTTACTTAAATGAAATGATACAGGAACAATAATATGTTATTTCTGACTGTTTGAAATCAACATACAATGCTATGAATGGCCCTGAGAAAATAATAGAACTAAAGACCAGTTTTAATTGTTGTAAGCTTGGAAACCGATTGCTTATTTATTCGAGTTTTCACAAACGCAACCTGATTTTTTTTAAAAAAATATTTTTTACTCTTACCTGGAGGTGTGGAGAAGAGTTGCTCCGAGTATCCCTGCTGGTTCTCCTGGGATGGTGGGGCCATGTCCACTTCTTCTTCGGGTAGAGGAGCATGATGGGGAGTCACTGACCCACAGGGAACTCGGACGATGTTGGTGGTGGCAACCAGGCGTTTCCGGTGGTAGCTGGCATTGCTGCCAAGGATTGTGTGGAGCTCTTTATAGAAGGGTATCGTGGCCACATCATTGCTGCTTTTGGCGTTGTAGTCTGTAACCTGGCGATAATTCTTATGCATCGGTTTCATCTTCTTCCTACACTCTTCTGCGGTCCGATCATGCCCTTTCCTTCTCAGTTTGGCGGCAATGCTTTCGAAGATGTCATTATTTCTATGGGACCCCTTCAGCTGCTCCTGCACCTTCTCCTTGCCCCATATCACCAAAAGGTCTACGATCTCTGGGTAGGGCCAGGAGATGCCACAGCTGCCTTTCCTAGGGCGAGGAGCAGTTTTGGCTTCCATCTCTGAGACCTCACTGGTGAAGGGCAGATGAACAATGGAGGATTACCTCTAAAATTTGGGATGTTTTAAAAAAGAAAGGGGCAGATAGCCCATCCCCTTACGGGCCAGTGCTCACCCATGCCAACCACAATTTCCAGTCATCACCTAGGAATGAGATATCTTGTCCTGGGGTGTTTAAACATATGATTTTCTGAATCCTCCGGTGTCTTTTTTTAAAACCGGCACAAACTGTTGGACTGGAAGTCCCACAGGTTGTGGGATAAAAGGTGGCCCCCCTTCCGAAAATCATGTGCCTGACCTGACGTACATGTAAACAACCAGGGTTCGACATGAATTCTTACCACTACATTTTCATCATGTAAATGGCACCAACATAAAGGCTTAAAAGTATGTATTGAGTAGGAAGTATGGAGTATTGAATTTCTACTTATTTGGAAAATTTTTGGTTGAGGCAACCTCTCAAAGCTTCTCAAGCTCCACAAGACTTTTTGCCACCAGCATGACACCCAAATGAAAAGAGCTTTCTTCTTCATTGTGTTATTCATAATTTGTGAGCAATCTCTCTGAGCAGAACTAGTATCTTTTCCCTTTTTGCATCTCAACACATGCAAAGACAGAAAACACAAAAGGAGAAGCTAAGGGCTTTTCTACACCCACCAAATACCCTGGCTTGCTCCTATTCCAGAGTCCTGTAGTCCAAACAAGGCAGGACATTTACCCTGGGCAATCCCAACAATCCCTGGGGCAGATATAGGGGTGAAATGAGGGCAAGACATTTTAATTTTATTGGATTCTCTGCTCCAGGGTTTAGTTATCCTTTCATTTCTTCATATGTCCTTTTATGATTGGGAGTGGGATTAGTTTACTTTTGGCAGAACACTTCAGTTTGGGTTTTGGTTATATGTCTTGGGTTTTCTGGCTGTAGGGACTTTTGTTGGATTGCTGTATACAGGGTGTGGTCAGGACAAATAAGATGGAGACATCCAGTTACTCCACAGATTATATACAAAACCTTTTACAAACAGACTCTTTTTTTGGCAAATCTAGTAATACTAAACATGAAGTAACAGATTTTAACATACTTTTGGAATTGTCTCTGAAAAAATGAGACTAGAAACACACATGGGAGCATTGGGGGAATATTGCAAAGCACAGATGATCCCAAGAGGCTTAAAAATTATAAAGCCTACTGGTATGTTTCTAGAAAATAGAACATCATAAACAGGAATTTAATAAGATGATGAATTCTAGCATATTAAACAGTAGACTAGAGGAATTTGATGTAGAAGTAACTAAAAAAAATGAACTCAAAGGGATTACCAAGAAGGAAAGGTTTATTCCTGGAAATCCCGTACTGTACTGACTTCTACAAATAATAAGAAAAGAGTTTCTTTTGACCACAGTATAGATACAAGTAAAGAAGATAATAGGATTGGGGGTTTTACCAATGACTCTTCCACTGATCATTCCATAAACCACTTTAAAACCAGTAGGAGACCTTTTTTTAGAAAAACAGTCCAACAGGTGGAGATACAAAGATAGAGATATGGAGATAAGAAATATGTACAAGGGCAGACACCTTTCCAGACCCAGATAGTTAATATATCAAAATCTTCATTATCTGATCTGGAAGTAGAAGTTTTAAATAGAGGTCTTTCATTTGTTCCAACTCCTAGGTATAATTCTTTTGATACTATGCAGGAAGTTCATCAATTGTTTCAGAAAATTAGATTGGTCAAGTTTTTTTCTAGGAATGGGACAACCAGTGAATACCTGGGACCCCAGATACGGATAGATATAAGAATTTTTTTTAAAAAAATCTAACTTTAACCCCGATATCGATGACCCATACATTAAGGTCTTTCAAGACAACGTGTTAAAAGACATGCAGGATATCTTTACCTCCCAATCCAATCGTTGGCACAATTTATCTAAACTACATCAAGCTACTTTGGAGAATTTGCAAAAAAGGCAAGATATAATAATTAAACCAGCAGATAAAGGAGGTGCTATAGTCATATGGGAGAGGAAAGATTATGAAACAGAGGCATATAGCCAATTATCAAATATAAAACACTACAAGGAATGTATGAAAGATCCAACAGAAGATATTTTGAAACTGATTAAAATCACTCTGGAAGAGGCATTGAATATGGGGTATATAAAAACTAGTGTTTATGAATATTTACTGGATTCCCCAGGTAAAATTCCTTTATTTTATTTACTTCCTAAGATACATAAGGACAAAATTCCTACTCCGGGTAGACCTATTGTATCAGGTTGTGGTTCTATCCTGGAACTGTTGGCCACATATATTTCATCTTTTCTGAAACCTCTAATTCCGGATATACCATCATATATAAAAAACACCAAGGAGTTTGTTAAATATATAGAACAACTAACACTTCCTGTAGAGGAATTTTTCTTGGTGACATTCGATGTCATATCACTTTACACTAACATTCCCCAGAATGAGGCCTTGGAGATCTTAGAAGCAGCTATGTTGTCTAAACCTATGGGACTTCCACCTATTCAGTTTCAGTTACATCTTATTGAAATAACTTTGACCGAGAATTATTTTAGATTTGGGAACCAATTCTACTGGCAATCCTCTGGGGTGGCAATGGGATGTAAGTTTGCCCCAGAGTTGGCAAACTTATACATGGACCATTTTGAATGTTCCTATATATTAAGCAATGAGTTTTTTTCCCCCATATATATACATGGAAAAGATTTTTAGATGGTATTTTTGTATATGGGTGGGATCTGAATCTTCTCTCAAGGAGTTTCTGGTTTTTCTTAATGGTATCCATGAAAGCATCAAATTTGATATGGTATATAATTCCTGTATAGTGAATTTCCTAGATATATATATTCAAATAAATAGGGGCTCATTTGAAACGAACCTATATAGAAAACCAAAGGATGTTAATTCATTTTTAAGATATGACAGCTATCATCCAACGCCTCTTAAAAACAACCTTCCGTACTCACAATTTTTACGTATTAGAAGAAATTGTAAAACACTGGAAGAGTTTGAAAGGGAATCGAATATTACATGTCTCCAATTTTTGGAGAAAGGGTATCCCTTAAAGGTTATAAAAGAGGCAGAAGACAAAGTTTGTAAATTAGATCGAAAGAAACTTCTGTTTGATTCCAGACCTAAGAGAGCACCTGATAGGGTGGTTATACCACTGACTTTTAACACACATTCACAGAGGGTTAAAGAAAGTATTATGAAACATTGGCACTTGCTTGAAAATATACCCGGATATAAAAATCAACCGATGTTTGCCTATAAACATACTCAAAACATCAAGAATATATTAGTACGGGCAGATTTTGATTTTCCAGTAGTACAAAACAGTTTGATTGCCAAGGGACATTACATTTGTGGACATTGTTCGGTATGCAGACACAGCAGCAATTTGAAATGTTTTGTGAATACTGCTGATGGTAGAAGTTATGAAATATACAAACTTTTTACATGTGCTAGTAAAAATGTCATATACATAATTGAATGCCCTTGCAAATTAATTTATGTGGGGATGATGAGCAGAGCGATAAGAACTCGGGTCACAGAACACAGAAGTTGTATTAAAAACCGTAAAATAGAAGCTCCATCGATAAAACATTTTCTTGAGAAACATCATACCCTTGATTCATTCAAATTCTGGTGCATAGATGGGATATTCAATACTAAAAATATAAAACAATTACAGATATTGGAACTCAAATGGATTCATCATTTGAAATCTGAATCCCCGATTGGTTTAAATGAAAATGTGAATTGGCTAGTTTGAGTCTTTTGCTGTCCTTTCACACCTTAAATTTCCTCTTAGTTCTTTTCTTGAGTCTTGACAGGATGGTTGCCACCACCAGTTTGACTGGTTATAGAAAAGGTTCTGTGAACAGGAGAAGAACTTCATTTAAATTCTGATGTATTAATGGGATATCCAATACTAAGTACATAAAACTACTACCAATGTTGGTACTCAAATGGACACATGGTTGGTAAAATTGGACCCCTGGTGGGTAAAGGTGTGGGTGTAAGTGGTTGGTTGAGTTTTTCAATGTCCTTCCACATCCTAAGTTTTCCCTAGGACCTTTTCTTTTCTTGAGTCTTGGCAGGATCGTTCCCATTACCAGTTCAGTTGGTTATATAAGATACTCTGTGAGCAGGAGTAGTACATTGTTGCTTTGGAATTGAGCAGAGTCACATTGAGTGAGCTGTTGTGTTGTTATACATTTTGAATGCTTGTAGGCCACTGAGGAAGACTGCTGTCCAAACACGTCTGGCCTTAAGCTTTTATTATTCACTATTAATATATTTTTAGCATTTGCACTCTTTTCAGTGGGGTATTGTTACCCTTTTAGAAATTTTAATTTTATTGGATTCTCTGCTCCAGGGTTTAGTTATCCTTTCATTTCTTCATATGTCCTTTTATGATTGGGAGTGGGATTAGTTTATCCTGGTTATTTTTTGGCAGAACCCTTCAGTTTGGTTTTTGGTTATATGTCTTGGGTTTTCTGGCTGTAGGGACTTTTGTTGGATCACATGTTGTGGGACCCCTGCCTGGCTTCCACATTAGTGAAGAAAACGGTGGTGGTGGTGGCTTGAGTGACCAGCCAGCATCCTGTTTGGACTCCAACTCATTTTATGCAGGTAATGGGGAAGGGGGGATAAGGGCCATCTAAGTAGTCAGGATACACTGGCAGGGGGCCAGCATATCCTGGCTCGTGTAGATGAGCCCTAATTGATAAAAAATATGCAAATGACCCAGCTGGTACTACTGCTTTTTTAACAATCTATCCAAAACAACATCATCAATCCAAGTTTTAAATTTTGCACATTTACAGAAAAATCATCTTTGCTGAGGAAAATAATCTTCTAGCTATGAAAAATGTCCAGTAGCGGCTGGCTGAAAGATGTTGACAGGTAATGAGCATTGTATACATGTTTCTGAGTGCTCATTTTCTAATATTTTACATAAACCTTCCTCAGACAACTGTAAATTTCCCTTGTTCCAGAAAGGTCTTATTTTGGGTCTCTATATGCATGTAGAATGATTGCAGGATGAAGACGATTTGCAATCTACAAAGCTGGGATGATCAAAAGCTAATAAGCACAAACAAGCACTAGGATGAAAAAATACATATCTAGTAAATGTTTTGAGGTATAATGCGTACAACAATCTTGTACCTATAATTATGTCGAAAGCTGCCTGAGGAGGTTGTTTGGCACCTACACAGCTGTCCGTAGCAAGAGTATAAATGTGTTTTGAAGCCAAGGCATCCACCACTTCCTCTTCTTGGGTCCTCTCTGTTGTCCTCCATTCTCTGAAACACTTGGGTAAGTCATGTTTATCTTTGTCTCTCTTTTAAAAAATAGTCCTAGATATTTTGTTTGATCCAATAATTTTTTCATTGAAAATTCCACAAATAATTTCACAATTCTTGATGGGGTTGAGGTGTTGTAGATTTCCTAGAGCAAAAGATTCTCTGTGACGCTAGTCGTACAGATACTAAGAAAGATATCATTGTTGAACTATTTGCAATCTGGGGAAAATAGGGATGTTAATATGCAACTGTTTTATTTCCACAAATGAAGATGAATGATTTCCACATTTTTCTCTCCACTGTGGAGGAAACAGTATTTCTAGCCAGTTTTCAATGACAATTCACACCTTACAGAAAACAGGTTTTTTGCACAACAAAAATCTTGCACTAGAAAGATCATGCACACCCACACACCCACAAAACCCTTTTATAAGAAAAAAAAATTGCTCCAAAAATAGCAACCTTGCACAACAAAACCATATGGTTATTTGGTGCAAGATTCCTGGCTGCTCTTTGCACGAGGTTTTTTTTTTTTTTTTGTGAGATTTTTCTTGCTTTTTTGTTGTCGCATATAAAAGAGCAAATAGTGCAGCACTATTTGCAGCAAAATAAGCACATGTGGCTCTCTGGAAAGAGTGGGGAGGAATGTTTTTCCACACAAACCCCAACAACTTTCATGCAAAACAAACAAAAACCACCATGTATTTCTGTGCAGAATAATTTCCTGAAACACTTTGGGATGTGTGAATACTGAGTGAAAACTTCAGAATTCTCCCCACTGTATTTTGATTCCCAAGCAGGTTTCCCATGTGTCAGGAAATGAATTTTTCACCCAGGAAATGAATAATGACAAATGTTCTTTCCATCCTTAGAGGGAATTGCAGATTGGGGGGGGGGTGGATTAGAGAAAATAGCTCTTTTTTATAGTGTCACAGTTCTCCCTCACCAGATGGTTCCATATCCAGAATGAGCCAGGTGCTTTTGCCAGTTGGGGTGGCAAAGAACCCAATAATGAAGTGCAAGGGTATAGCTATAAAGGGGGAATAAAGTCATGGCTCTCCACGTAAGAATTCTGCCCCCAACAAAAAAATAATTCAAACCCAATATTTTTCTTTCTGGATTTCAGATAGTGAGATACTGAAAAGTGTTCACACCACAAACTCTTCTATTTGCTATGACCACATTCCCTTGGTATCACATTGTCAGCCCCTTTTCTTTGGATGCCTGAAATGTATTTTCATGCCCAGGCTGGACATCCTCCCTGTCCCCCTTTCCCCAAATAATGACAGGCACATTATATATTTAGAAAGATATATGCTAAATGATAATGTATATATATATTGGCAATAAATACCACAATTTTATTGATAACAGATGCAAACATTGGTTCAAACCACATGGGTCCAGATCCAGACATCGACCAACCCAAATGCTGGCTGATGATATCACTGTTGGTTAGCCACTGACACTACCACTGATGAAGGGGGATGAGTCCTGGCCAGGCCCTGCATGCCTGATGACCCCTCACCCTCCCCTTATTCACCAACAGCTGGGAAAGGGGGGTTCTCCATGAACTTGACCTTGACCTTGAACTTGACAGACACCCCCTCCCATTACTGATGACCTCAGATCAGGACCCATGCCAACCGCCCCAAAGTTGTGACAGAAAGAAAATACATGCTACAAATAACCTAAAAACCTGCAACAAGAAATAAAGGGAGGGAGGGTGGGTTTTGGCTACCAAAGAGCCACTGGTCAGTGTGGAGACCAGGGTATATACCTGACCTCCATGCCATATAGAATGGAACAACCAATCAGAGCAGGGATGACCTGCCCTGATTGGTGCTCACTTTTGCACCCCTTCCCAGACTACAGAGCAGGCTGGGAAGGGGAAGACAACAATGGTGGCCCCCCATGCTGGCTGCCACATGGGCCATGGAGGCCGCAAGCGGGGGGGGAGGGGAAGCCAGACCGGGCCACAAAGGAGCTTCCGGGCAGGCAGGTAAGTCCAGCAGCTCAAGTCTAGATGTTCAGCTGAAATATCAAGGTGCTGCAATGCTAGAAATTGGGGACTCAAAGAAAATTTCATTGGGGGAGCAAAATTTTTATTTGGAGGGCACTGACCTCATTCCACCCCTTCCCATACCTGGGAATGTAACCCTAAACACGAAGGAATTAACAGGTTCAAACAGTCAGTCAGTCAGTCAGTCAGTAAATCAATTAATTTCCCTCCTTTCTTACACTATCAGACCCAAATGAGGGTAAGTATCTTCACAGCAGATAATCAGAACCTCTACAAACTTGGGAATTATACTGTTTGGACTTTTTTGGATGTCTTCTAGACTCCCCAAGCCAACATCCCCCCAAAATCTAACTTTTCTACATTCTGGGAATGGAAATGCTGAAAAGTCATGTTTCCAAGCTCTGAAGTGTCACAGCAGTGGGTGGGTGGGTAGGGGAGGGTTTAACCCTTTCCCCTCTGCTATTCTCTTCCCCTCCAGCTGCTTTGTTGTCTCTTGGACAAAAGAGTGAGATGCTTCTCTTCTGTATGGTTTTAGGGAGAATCACTGGGACTAGTAAGCATATACACCATAAGTGCCAGAAGGAGAACGTAGTGGCCACTTGCAGCTCCAATGTCAGTAGGGCAGTGAATCCTCTCTTAGGTTTGGTTTGAATTTTAAAGGAACTTGCATGGCTGATGAATCTATCTAAGGAATAAGGGTCAGAAACATTAATCTTTCTCTTACCACACTCCAAAGAAAAGTGACAAAGAAGCAGGAATGTTCTGTCTTTCCTGCTGCCTCACCTTATGGCATCAGAATTCTTCCAGCATGCTTTTCTTCTAGTCCCCTGGAGGACCAAGGTAAAACTGCATCTTTTTGAAAACTGATTTTTCTGGTTAGCAAAAAAAACCCATGGTTTTACCTCAGCACCCCCATGGGACTGGAATGAAAGAACACCAACATCATGCAATAAGGCAGCAGGAAAGATGGA
This sequence comes from Gambelia wislizenii, assembly GCA_030847615.1. NCBI lineage: Eukaryota > Metazoa > Chordata > Lepidosauria > Squamata > Crotaphytidae > Gambelia > Gambelia wislizenii. The sequence goes on along the minus strand of JAUMIR010000015.1, from coordinate 6,924,402 downwards.
ACATTCCTGCTGCTTTGCTGCTTTTCTTCAGAGTGTGGTAAGGTCCCTTTTTAAAGTGAGCCTTAAATTCAGAGTAGATTCACCACCCCATTGACATCCCATCTACTTGGAAAGGTAATGGTTTGTGTTCACATGAAATCCATGGCTAAAATCCCCTTGTCCCCCCCCCAACTAGAATAGAACCACTGGATCAGTTATTGAATGGGTAACTCAATACATAGGAAAAGCCCTTTGATGCGTTTTTTTAAACATGTAGATTTTATATTGCAACCTGTCCTCTCCCCAACAGCAGTACATAAAATTACTTTGAAAGTAAGTTACACAGTCATAATACTGAAATTATAGGTGCCAATTGTTTTCCTTGACATAATCTGCCAACAAGATTTGAATGCCTTTGGGAGACAAACATTATCTCGCTCCATCAATATACTCAACAAAAAAAATCCCAAATCACAGCAAAATTGTGTTTTTCTTTTTTTCCATTGGCTATTTGAAGTTAATTAATTTTTCAATCAGAGCTAGTTACGATGCCTTATTATGTCAAGTTGTCACAGGTATCACCTTTAGATCTTTCCAATATCTAGTGATGACCAATCAGGCAGCTATTAGTAAATAACCAATTAAGTGTTTGTGAGATGGTTTTGATTGTCTCCTTGGAAAAAGAACAGGAAGGCCAGTTTCGGAGTATTTTCAAGATGCTGGTTAGTGATACTATTTATTTCAGAGAAGATTGTATCCTAGAAGTTTCTTCAACATTAGGAGGGACTTTTTGACAGTAAGAGCTGTTTGACAGTGGAACACACTCCCTCAGATCATGGTGGGGTCTCCTTCCTTGGAGGTCTTTAAACAGAGGCTGGATGGCCATCTGTCGGGGATGCTTTGATCATGATTTCCTGCATGGCAGGGGGTTGGACTGGATGGCCCTTGGGGTCTCTTCCAACTCTACAATTCTATGATTCTATTATTCTATAAGTTAGATACTTTACTACAGTGTCACCATAGGTGTTGATTTTTTCAACCTCACCAGTAAAGAGTGGGGTCTATGTATGGCAGTAACAGTAGAGTCAAATAACATTTATGTAAAAAAAATTAATGTGTTTCCCCTTATTTAAGCAGAGACACTTTTGAAATGGACCTTGTCCAAATGGGATATGCTATCCCATATTTCCTTGTCTAGGCAAATCTTGGGAAAGTCCTTTGATCCAAGTGGATTTTCTAGTTGGGAATCTCAGTTTTCCCAAGTTCAGACAGATGTTGAGAATAGAATCATAGAATCATAGAATTGCAGAGTTGGAAGAGACCACGAGGGCCATCCCAAGCAAGTTTTCATCCTGTAGCTTTGAGACACTCAGGATTATTATTTTTTCCTGCTGTGACAGGAAACTCCACAGCTTTTATGTATAGCGACCCAGCTTGCCCAGAAAACTACACAGTTTTCTGAAAGCTACACAGCTGCTCCTAAGAACCTAATCCAGAACAATGGATTGAACAATGGGTTCAAATTACAGGAAAAGCGATTCCACCTCAATATTAGGAAGAACTTCCTTACAGTAAGAGCTGTGTGACAGTGGAACGTGCTGCCTCGAAATGTGGTGGAGTCTCCTTCTTTGGAGGTTTTGAAACAGACTGGGTGACCAGCTGTCAGAAATGTTTTGACTGTGCATGACAGGGGGGTGGAATAGATGGCCCTTGTGGTCTCTTCCAACTCTGATTCTATGCAGGCTTTTCTAAGAATGCACAGATTTCAGTATGGGAAGGACTGTTTTCAGGTAGCCAAATGTGTGTTTTGTGAAAGATGGTTGGTTTTTTTAAAAAAACATATGAACCAGCAATGTTACACAAGAAACAGCAAAGTTACACAATAAAAGCACCTGGCTATTTTTGTGCAGTTTTGCTGGATTTTGTATTACATGTGAAAAAACAGCAATGTAAAACAAAACAAAAAAATGTTGTGCTGCAAAAATGTTACATAAAATTCAGCAATGTTGCAGTAGGACAAAATATTATGGCTATTTATTTTTATTTTTTGCTTTGTTGGATTTTGCATAACATGTTTTCAAAAGTCAACAACAACCTAGTAATGTTGCACAACAAAAATGTTATGTAAAATTCAGAAATATTGCTTCATTTATTATTATTATTATTATTATTATGTATTTCACATCTGTTATTCAAATTACACATTACAAACATTTAAACATAGTAAACTTACTATACCTTCATACTATACATAAAACACTCACCTGAGTACACCTATAAGACATCTTACTATCACATATAACATTCAGCTGACTTCCAGCTTATCCGATTGGAGACATCATCTATGGACTTTTTTGGACATTTAAAAAGCAACGCAAACAGACTCGTCAGCTTGCGAGCCTGCTGCGCTGCAAAGTGTCAGTTTCGGATGACGCTGCCCTCTAGCGGTACTGTTGCGGTACCGCGGGGAGAGTTGAGCGTCATATTTGCTTGATTTTTACTCATGATCAACTTTTGTGAGTAAAAATCAAGCAAATATGACGCTCAACTCTCCCCGCGGTACCACAACAGTACAGCTAGAGGGCAGCGTCATCTGAAACTGACACTTTGCAGTGCAGCAGGCTTGCAAGCTGATGAGTCTGCTTGCGTTGCTTTTTAAATGTCCGAAAAAGTCCTTTCTTTATAAACCATTTTTCCTTTATTCATACACAAAATCAGTTAATCTTCCAGCTATATTATCTTATTCAAGATCTTCAACATTCAAAACTCAAGAGATTAGACATTCTTTCTTTCTTTTCAATATAAATCAGAAATGGTTCCCAATCTTTTAAATGTTTTTTCTTTAAAGATTTCGCTTTAATTATTATGGTCAGTTTGTCCATTCTGACTAATTATTTTAATAATCCATTCATATATTTCAGGTGAATCTACTTTTCCCCCAGTTTCTCACATAAAGTATTCTAGCTGCTAGAGCCATGTAGTGCAATATTCTAGAATGCAAAATTCAGCAATGTTGTACAATAAATCCTTATGGCTACTTTTTCTGCAACATTGCTGGATTTTGCATAACATTTTTGTTGGGCAACAATTTTCTTGTGCAAAATTGCAGTTTCATGTAACAAAAACAGCAATGTTGCACAAAAAATGTTCCACAACAAAAAGCTGTGCAAATTCCAGCAATGCTGAACAACAAAACCATGTGTGGCTGCAGCTTCAATAGGCCTGTGTTTCTTTACCTGCTGCATACCTGTGTTGTTTGTATAAGGGTATAATTATTTTTACATATTTTGCACTTTCCCCAAGTATATAGTGAAAAACAATGTAAGTGAGTGAGGAGTTTTTGTTGTTGTTCTTGTTGTTGTTTTGGGTTGTTTCTTTTTTGGAAGTAGTGCTGTTTTCTGTGTGTCATAAAAAGACTGCAAATGTAGGCTGTGACTACAAAGCTGCACACTTTCTCAAACTCTTGTACAGTTCTAGAAAACTGCACAGGTATGTTGTGCAGGAAGAAAAAAAAGTTCCTGTGATCTGTGGGAACTTTTGACATACTGTTTTAGTTCCTACATTAGTTTCTGGAGGGGTCAGGAGCTTCAAATTTTATCCCAATTGGGAAACTGATGAATTTCCATGCCATCCATAGTTGGGAATAACCAGTAGGATTTTGGTCATGGATGTAATGTGACAGATGTCACTAAAACAGCCCCAGGCTTCCACCTCCAAAACAAAAACTAGCCAAATGCAGCCCAAAATGTAAACTCAGATCCTGAGGCATGGGTATTCTGTTGTGAGGGCAAGCAGTGGTGAAGACATACTCCTGCAAATGCCCAACTCTGATCTAGCCTTTCAGAGTCATTGGATATTTTCACATGGGGGAAGTAACCCCCGTGGAGATCAGGAGAGAAATGGGGCTGTTCCATTTCCAGCGCTCCGTTTCACACATCCCGTTCCTTCTCTCAATCTCCATTTGTTCTCCCGCCATCCTGCTTCCATTTTCCTTATGAAATTAACAGAGGCACAAAAAGAAAATTTAAATAAAAATATAACAGAAGAGGAGTTAACAGAAGCAATTAAAAAATTAAAATGTGGGAAAGCCCCAGGGCCTGATGGCCTAACAGCAATAAATTGTTAAAACCTATACAGAAAGTAATGAATGATATATTACAAAAGAAACAGATTCCAAATAGCTGGAAAGAGGCAAATATAGTTTTGATACACAAAGAGAATAGAGATCCCAATTTAATTGAGAATTATAGACCAATTTCCCCTTTAAACGAGGATTATAAAATATTTGCGACCATATTGACAAATAGGTTGAAATTAATATTGCAGAATTATATACACAAGGATCAAAATGGGTTCTTATTAAAAAGGCAAATAAAAGAGAATACTAGGTCTGTCTTAAATATATTAGAATATCTAAATTACCATAACGAGATTAAGGGGACACTAATTTTTTTAGATGCGGAAAAAGCCTTTGACAAACTAAATTGGGAGTTTTTAATAGAAGTGGTGAATGCTATGAAAGTAGGAGAAAATTTTTGTAATTGGATAAAAGCTATTTATACATTTCAAGAGGCGAAAGTAGTTATTAATGAGAGTATGACAGAAACAATAAAAATAGAAAAAGGCACAAGGTAGGGTTGCCCACTATCTCCATTATTGTTTATTATGGTCTTGGAAATCATTAATTTGGAAATAAGAAAAGACGATAGAATTAGGGGAATCAAAATCAGAAAGGAGGAGTACAAATTGAAAGCATTTGTGGACGATGTAGTTATAATGTTGGAGGACCCATTGAAAAGCATTGACCCGGTATTAGAAGCGATAGAGGAATTTGGGGAATATGTGGGATTTAAGATAAACAGGAAGAAAACAAAAATAAAAACAAACAATATGTGTAGAATAGAAAAAGAAAAATTAATGAAAAAATAGGCTTTGAAATTACAAAAAAGGTAAAATATTTAGGGATAAACATTACAGATAAAACACATTGATTTTTTGCCAACAACTACAAATAAATATGGAAAGAAATTAGATGAGACTTAGTAAGATGGAAAGATATAAAGTTATCGCTCCTGGGTAAAATATCAGTAATCAAAATGAATGTGTTAACAAAATTAATTTATTTATTCCAAATCATAGCAAAAATAACATCAAATGAAATATTTACAAAATGGCAAAGAGAATTAGCTAACTTATTTTGGAATGGTAAGAAGCCCAGAAATTTCAGTAAGGCCTTTGACAAGGCTCCCCATGACATTCTTGCAAACAAGCTTGTAGAATGTGGGCTAGACAAGTTAACTGTTCAATGGATTTGTAATTGGTTGACCGGCCGAACCCAAAGGGTGCTCAGCAGTGGCTCCTCTTCGTCTTGGAAAGATGTGACCAGTGGGGTGCCACAGGGTTCTGTCCTGGGCCCAGTGCTATTCAACATCTTTATCAATGACTTAGATGAGGGAATTAGGGGCATACTTATCAAATTTGCAGATGACACCAAATTGGGAGGAGTAGCTAATACCCTAGAGGACAGGATCAAAATTCAGAATGACCTGGATAGACTGGAGAGCTGGGCCAAAGCTAACAAAATGAAATTCAATACGGAGAAATGTAAAGTACTGCATTTAGGGCGGAAAAATGAAATGCATAAATATAGGATGGGAGAGACCTGGCTGAATGAGACTACGTGCGAAAGGGATCTAGGAGTCCTAGTAGACCACAAGTTGAACATGAGCCAACAGTGTGATGCGGCAGCTAAAAAGGCCAATGCAATTTTGGGCTGTATCAATAGAAGTATAGTGTCTAGATCAAGGGAAGTAATAGTGCCACTCTATTCTGCCTTGGTCAGACCTCACTTAGAATACTGTGTCCAGTTCTGGGCACCACAATTCAGAAAGGATATTGACAAATTGGAGCGTGTCCAGAGAAGGGCAACTAAAATGGTGAAAGGTCTGGAAACAATGCCTTATGAGGAGAGACTTAGGGAGCTGGGTATGTTTAGCCTGGAAAAAAGACGGTTTAGAGGCGATATGATAGCCCTGTTTAAGTATTTGAAGGGATGTCACGCTGAGGATGGAGCAGGCTTGTTTTCTGCTGCTCCAGAGACTGGAACACGGAGCAATGGGTGCAAGCTCCAGGAACAGAGATTCCACCTCAACATGAGGAGGAACTTTTTGACAGTCAGAGCTGTTCGGCAGTGGAACACACTCCCTCGGAGCGTGGTGGGGTCTCCTTCCTTGGAGGTCTTTAAACAGAGGCTGGATGGCCATCTGTCGGGGATGCTTTGATTGTGATTTCCTGCGTGGCAGGGGGTTGGACTGGATGGCCCTCGTGGTCTCTTCCAACTCTGCAATTCTATGATTCTATGATTCTATGATTCTAATTAAAAGGAAGTTGATGATTGATGTGTGAGAAAGGGGTGGATTTGGACTACTGGACCTAAAGACCTACTATGAAGCAGTAGGTTTAACATGGATAAGACAATGGATAGTATTAGAAAATAAGCGGGATCTGGAATTGGAGGGTCATTAATTAAGAATGGGTTGGCATGTCTACTTATGGTATAAGGAAGTGAAAATTAATGCAGAATTTAAAAACCATATCGTTAGAAAATCAGGAATCAGGATTTGGAACAAATATAAAAAGAGACTAAGCCCAAATATACCAGGTTGGCTGTCACCTCAAGAAGCCTTTTGCAGAAGAGAATTAAGAGAGGAGAAATGGCTGAAATATAGAGATATATTGGAAAACAAAGAAGATAAATGGAAAATAAAAGAAAAACAATTAGAAAAAGAGGGTATAAAAATGCAGTGGTTAAATTATTATCAGTTGAGAGAAAGAGTAAAAGAAGATTTAAAACAATTTCAATATGAAGGGGAAAGATCAGAATTTGAGAAATGAATATGTACAGAAGAAAACCATTTCATTAAAAAGATGTATAAGCTGTTATTAAAATTCGCCACAGAGGAAGAACAAGTAAAGCAATGAATGGTCGAATGGGCACAAAATCTAGGACATCAAGTACAATTAGAACAATGGGAGGAAATATGGAATAGAGGTATGAAATTTACAAGTTCATATAATATAAAATAATATTTTTACAAAATGATGTATAAATGGTATATAACACCTCAAAAATTAGCAAGAATATATAAAGGATATTCAGAAAATTGTTGGAAATGTCAAAATCGAAATGTCAAAACCACATGTGGTGGAAGTGCGAAAAGGCAAAAAAAATACTGGTTCCAAATTCATAAAGGGAGGGAAAAAATATTGAAAATGAAAATTGAAAGAAGACCAGAAGTACACCTACTAAATATGGTAAACTTGAAGAATGGTAAGGAAAGGAAATACAGAAATTTAATTAGCTATTTGGTGACTGCTGCAAGACTTGTTTATGCAAGGAAATAGAAAGCAAATGATGTGCCAACACAAGAAAATTGGTTGGAAAATGTTATGGAGTTAGCGACACTAGATAAACTCTCAAATTTAATGAAAAATAAGTCAAATGAGGAATTTATAAAGAATTGGGAACCTTTTATAGAATATGTCAGACAAAGTAATTCAGAAAATAGTATTTTGGGATTTGGATTATAATGAGAAATGTTAGGTTTCGAAATAAAATGATAAAATATATGTAATAGTATTAGTTTAAGTGATATGAAAGAAATGTTAATGAATATGATTGGTATAGTTAGAAACAGCAATATGGAAAGTTAGTGGTATAGGAGAGGGATATTAATCCAATGTAAGAAACAAAACAACCAGGGAAAAGTGGGAAGCCTATCTTTAAAGGGGGGTGGGAGGGAGGGGAAGGGGAAACTGGTTAGTAATCTATGTATTAGTCTTTTTGTACTCACTTTTTTCTTTCATGTGTATTCTGTGGTGGTTTCTTTTCCTTTTCTTTTCTTCTCTTTCTGTCTTTGCCCTTTGTCTTTGTGTCCGTCAATTTGCTTGTGTTTTTTTAAATTTTCTCAATAAAATTTATTTTAAAAAAAACAACAGCAAACATTTGTACTATGAATTATTTTCATTGTATTTTGTTTTAGTCTATGCTATAAGCTGCCTTGGGTTCTATATTGCAAGAAAGGCAAGATATAGGTTAAATAATATAACTCTATCTCCCTTGCTGCTATCTGCCTTCAAGTCAAATCAGATTTATGGTGACCCTCTCCTAGGGATTTCTTGGATGATTTCTTCAGGGGATGTTTGCCTTTACCTTCCTCTAAGTCTGAAAGAGAGCATTGTTTGCCTAAGGGATCACCCAGTGGGTTCTCATGGCTGAGCTGGGATTTGAAGCCTGGCTTCCTGAAGTCCTAGTCTAACACTGAAATCATTATATTATGCTGTCTTTCACAATGTTTTCTTGGCAAAATTTCTTCAGAGGGGGTTTGTCATTGCCTTCTTCTGAGGCTGAGAGAGTGTGACTTCTCAAGGTCACCCAGTGTGTTTTCATAGGTGAGCTGAGCTGGGATTTGAACCCTGGTCTCCTGGAGACCTAGTCCAGCACTCAAACCACTACACTGTACCGGCTCTAAATTATCATAGAATCATAGAATTGCAGAGTTGGAAGAGACCACGAGGGCCATCCAGTCCAACCCCATTCTGCCACGCAGGAAATCACGATCAAAGCATCCCTGACAGAAGGCCATCCAGCCTCTGTTTAAAGACCTCCAAGGAAGGAGACCCCACCACGCTCCGAGGGAGTGCGTTCCACTGCCGAACAGCTTTTACTGTCAAAAAGTTCCTCCTAATATTGAAGTGGAATCTCTGTTCCTGGAGCTTGCATCCATTGCTCCATGTTCCAATCTCTGGAGCAGCAGAAAACAAGCCTGCTCCATCCTCAACATGACACCCCTTCAAATACTTAAACAGGGCTATCATATTGCCTCTTAACCGTCTTTTTTCCAGGATAAACATACCCAGCTCCCTAAGTCTCTCCTCATAAGGCATCGTTTCCAGACCTTTCACCATTTTAGTCACCCTTCTCTGGACACGCTCCAATATGTCAATATCCTTTTTGAATTCTGCTGCCCAGAACTGGACACAGTATTCTAAGTGAGGTCTGACCAAGGCAGAACAGAGTGGCACTATTAATTCCCTTGATCTGGACACTATACTTCTATTGATGCAGCCCAAAATCACATTGGCCTTTTTAGCTGCCGCATCACACTGTTATCTCTTCTCCTTGTTATGTTCACTCTTTCTCACTCACTAACTGTAATTGTTGCACTGGCCAATAACCAACGATGTTAGTGTATTCCACAGAAGCTTTCTCAAGTTTTCAATTTCGAATCTGCCGTGCACATCTAAGCACCTTTAAAAGAACAACAATACTTCCTGTAGATATATGGCAAACCTTCCAGAGCAGGCTTTTGTCAATGGAGATGATTTCTGGTGGGAAAGATAAAAAAAAGTGTCAGCTTTAGGCCATTATGTTAAATATCAATATTTAAAGCAATGCCTTCTTAATCTGTTGCAGGCCCATCCTTGAACTTCTAACAATGGCTAACTATGGAACTAATGACTCATCATTGCATAGCAGCAATCCATCAGGCTGGCAACCCTCAAGTCAAGGCTTTGGACATTGGTTTGGTTCCACAACCTCTCATCCAAGATGCTATAAACCCTGCAGCTATGGAAATGATGGTGGCTGGAGAGGCTTTGGAAGTTCTGGCTGCCATGGTGGCTTTGGAAATTGCAGTAGCCACAGTGGCTTTGGAAGCTGTGGTAGCCAAGGTGGCTATGGACATTTGGGTTGCCATGGTAGTTCAGGTGGATTTGGTGGATATGGTTGCCATGGAGGCTGGGGTGGTTGGGGCAAGCCAAAACCCTGCCCTTCTTCTCAGTTTGGGGGTGGTTGGGGAAACTGAATCTCCAAAGCTTGTTGTGGATTGGTTTTTTGTTTTTGGTTTTTTGTCTTGTGAATGAGTGAAATAGAAGTGCTCAATTTCCAATCCGTATGCCTTTTTACCAAAACAAATTTGACTTTGTCCACTGACTCTCTCTCATGAGTCAGGAAACCAATAAAAATGTAGGTGAAACACATGATGTCTCATTGCTTCACTGACCAAATGAATACCAATGGTTCTCCTGCTGGCCCTTATTATTCATAGAATCATAGAATTGTAGAGTTGGAAAAGACCACAACGGCCATCCAGTCCAACCCCCTGCCATGCAGGAAATCACGATCAAAAGCATGCCCGACGGATGGCCATCCAGCCTCTGTTTAAAGACCTCCAAGAAAGGAGACCCCACCACGCTCCGAGGGAGTGTGTTCCACTGCCAAACAGCTCTTACTGTCAGAAAGTTCCTCCTAATGTTGAGGTGGAATCTCTGTTCCTGGAGCTTGCATCCATTGCTCCATGTTCCAATCTCTGGAGCAGCAGAAAATAAGCTTGCTCCATCCTCAATGTGACACCCCTTCAAATACTTAAACAGGGCTATCATATCACCTCTTAACCATCTTTTTTTCCAGGCTAAACATACCCACCTCCCTAAGCCTTTCCTCCTATGGCATGGTTTCCAGATCTTTCACCATTTATTCGCCCTCCTCTGGACTCGCTCCAATTTGTCAATACCCTTTTTGAATTGTGGTCCGCAGAACTGGAAACAATATTCCAGGAGAGGCCTGACCAAGGAAGAATAGAGTGGCAGTATGACTTCCCTTGACCTAAACACTATACTTCTATTGATGCAGCCCAAAATTGCACTGGCTTTTTTAGCTACTGCATCACACTGTTGACTCATGTTCAACTTGTGGTCTACTAGGAGTCCTAGATCCCTTTTGCACGTAGTCTCATTCAGCCAGGTCTCCCCCATCCTATATCTATGCATTTCATTTTTTTGCCCTAAGTGCATTACTTTACATTTCTCCATATTGAATTTCATTTTGTTAGCTTTGGCTCAGCTCCCCAGTCTATCCAGGTCATTTTGAATTTTGAACAATTATTGTCATTTTTTTTTGAGATATATATATCCCACCTTTTTCCTGGCTGGGAAGGGTGGGGTCTGCATGACCTTGACCATACCCAAGAACTTGATGGAGACCCCCCCTCCCATTACCTTCGATAAGGACCTATACCAACTGCCCCCAAAGTTGGGACAAAAGTAAATACATGCTACAAAATAACCTTACAAACCTATAAACCAGAGATAAAGGGAGGTTGGGTTTAGGCTCCTAGAGAGCCACTCGCCAATCTAGTGTGGCAGCTGGGGATTTATACCAGACCATCGATCCATAAAACAAACTGCTTCAAAACTGCCGCAAAAGGCAGCAGTGTCCCGCCTCCCTTCAGATCAACCAATCAGGGCAGAGGTGACCTACCCTGATTGGTTCCCTTTTTCACACCCCTTCCTGGCCCATGAAGCAGGCCAGGAAGGGGAAGACAAGCATGGCGGCCCCCATGCCGGCTGCCACGTGAGAAGAGGAGCCGAAGGGGATCAGGTCCGGACCTGCAAATCAAGCCGGCGGCGGCAAGGAATAAGTCTGACAGCTCCCTTGCATGTCCAGGCTTGATGTTCTCCCCCCGCCCCTCTTCCCGAAATAATGAAAGACACAATATATAAATTGGAAAGATATATTGTTACATGATGGTGTATATATTGGCAATAAAAGCCACATATTTATTGATAACAGCTGCAATGGTTGGCTCAAATCATATGGGTCCGGATCCAGACATCAACCAACCCGAATGCTGTAGGAGGCCCTCCCTGCTTCCCCCCCCCCCACTGTCTTAGCTCTGTCTTTGCCCCGAGGGTGCTAAGGACTGCCTGGGGGAAGAACTGGACAAAAGTTCTGCGTTGTCAGGACTGCAGGGCTACAAAATGGGGTATATTGCCTGTGTAGAAAAATCCTGTGCTGTCAGTTACTGTGCAAGATTAGAACTCAGAGCCATAAATACAAGAATCAAAAGTTTGAAACTGGTCCTTGCCTGACCTGGTAACCAGTGAAGGGATCTACAGGAGAAAGAAACATGTGAATATTTAGGGAGCTTTACAATTACTTGGAGAGCACTGTTCTGAATTAAAGCCAGAGGAAGAACAGAGCAAGAAGACAAACCCACCAGTAGGCTGTTACAAGAATCCAGGCATGACATGACCAAACCTTGGACAAGCCACTGGGCAGTCTCAATGGTCAAGAACCTACAGATCCTATGGATGTTCAGATCATGGCTCCACTCAACATGCATGGCAGATATTTTTCTGACTCTGTTTGACATTTGAAGAAGACATAGAATTCAGCATACTTTCAACATTTTGTGCTGCTTGAGGCAAGCCAAAGAGAGAAAAAACCTCAAGCATATTATGTCATCTTTATTCCATCAGTGAGTCATTTTTCACAGGTACACCTGTAGCCTCTGGACACGTTTCTATGTAAATGTCAGGGCTGTGTCAGAACGTTTATAGTCAAGCAATGAGCTGGCAAGTGGCAGGAAACCTTCAGATGAGCCCTCTCAGAAAAGATCAAAATGGAACTTTGAGGAAGTTTATTTCAACAGCAGGGGATTCTGGGTGTTATAGTAATGTAGGTGCAGCAAATTCTTGGTTTATTATTTGGTTGTAACAGCCTTTTAGTAACTAGGGATTTGGAGAAGGGTAATGAGGGGATTCCTGTGTGTAGTGTCACAGTATCCCAGGTGGCCTTGAGTACTGTGTACTTTGCCATTGGGAAAGGACCAATTGCTGCTCTTCTTTAGATAGCAACACGACTAAGGTGGTAATAGGGAGACTACACCTGGGGCTAAATTAGTGTTGCCAGAGTGAAAACTGGACAAGACTTCTGTCCAGTGAATGGTTGTCCAGAAGAGGGAATTTCAGATGTTGCTTGTCACCCAACCAGCATTTCTACTAGTACAGAGAAAGAGACACCAAAAACAGTTCCCACCAAAGAACTCCTCCATTTGCTGTGTTTGACTTCCCTGAGTCCCTTTCCTTGCCCCATTTCTTTGGATGCCAAAACTATATTTCTAAATACTCAATTTATATTTGAAGTTACTGCTAGAAATCTGGGGACTAAAGGAAATTTCATTGTGTGGGTGTGTGTAAATTCTTTTCTGGGGGGCTGTTGGGGCGTAGAAAGACGTGCTGTGTCCACCAGCAGAGTTGTTCCACATCGACAGGATGCCAAGGAGAAGGTTTCTGGAGAGAATTCTGCAAAAGACATCAGGCTGAGAAGGAAAAAAAATCCTTCACCCCAGCACACTGTCTTGAGCTCTGGCTTGCCAAATAAAGTCAGCAACAAGGCCAGCCTTCACTCAACTTGAGGGCTTTAATCTTTGTTTGCAATATATTTACAATATATATACAGAGTATAGGACAATCTCTCTTAAACCAACAAACTGCTTCGCCAACCACCATCCACAACAAAACCCACACTGGGGATAAATCCTATCTCCTTTTTATAGGCAGTTAAACAATGCCTGTTACATCAGGCATCACAGATGTGCATACTTTCAAGTGCTAACTCACACACACACCTACCACTGGAGCTTAACTACTTTCATTTCTAAGCTTACAGCTCCATCTTGTGGTCACATCCATGTCATTTCCTGACAGGGGCAATGCACTCACACACACCCATAGATATACCATGGCTACCTAAACTTTCTTCTTGGCCTTATTTTGAATCAAATTGCAGAACTTTAGTGAGGAGGTCATTTATCCAGGTACTGTGATTTAATTTTTGCATGAATTTTTAAAAGACCATTCCAAAATGTGTGCATTCATTTATGTATTTTACCTGACTTATTTTACCCATGGACTAATGTGTGTGTGTCTGTCTCTCTGTGTTGCCATTCTCCTTGTATAAGTTATTCATATTTTTAAACATATGCCTTGTTGGGTGTATATATTATGCCTTGGTCTTACTGGTGATTCCCAACTAGAATAATAGAATCGTAGAGTTGGAAGAGACCACAAGGGCCATCTAGTTCAACCCCATTCTGCCATGGAGGAATACACAATCAGAACATTCCTGACATATGGCCATCCAGCCTCTGTTTCAAAACCTCCAAAGAAGAAGACTCCACCACACTCCCAGGCAGTGCATTCCACATCCGAACAGCTCTTACTGTCAGGAGGTTCTTCCTAATGTTTAGGTGGAATCTCTTTTTCTGTAGTTTGAACCCATTGCTCCATGTCCTAGTCTCAGAAAACAAGCTTGCTCCATCCTTAGTATGGCATCCCATCAAATATTTAAAAAGGGCTATCATGTGAATTCTCTTAACCTTCTCTACTCCAGGCTAAACATAGCCAGCTCTTGGAGCAAGGCATGACAGTTAATCACCTAGAAGACAGAAGTGATGTGTCTCCTATTATCCTTCCATAAACTCTAACAGTTCCTTAGTCCCCCCACCAAAGAAAGGTGTCATGGACGACCCCAGACTTTCTCTGCTTGAAGCCCCGGGGTTTCCCTTTTGCCAATCCCAAACCTGATGATTTTCTCTTCAAAACCACCAACAACTATTGAGTTTAGCCCTTTAGCACAGTGAGAAGCCAGACAAGTTGTGTTAAAAAGATTGATCAGTACACACTTTCCTCTATCCCAGAGAAATTCAGATAGCTGACCGAGAAAGGTGCATGAGGCGAGCTTATAGAGCAAAAGAAGTAGATGTCAGGATCATCCATGAATTCTGAGACATAGAGTAGAGTTCATGGAGGCTCCTGACAGTTTGTTGGTTTGAGACTGGTTCTGCCTTGGGCCTCTGGAATGTCTGGGAGATGTTGGTTACCATGGGAACACTGCTCATCCCGGGAGCTCAAGGCCGGACAGATGGTTTGGTGCTTCTCGCTCCCCCATAGTGTACTTTGATATGCTGCCCTCCCTGTTTGTTTTCTCACGCTGGGTGTCTCTTATCTGTTTCCACTGTAAGCCTGAACTTTAGTTGCAGCTTTGCCAATGTCCCTTACACATGCTTCTATTCCAATAAAGAACTTTATTGAAGATATGTGAGTTTGTGTTCTGTGTACATCACAGAAAGCTGCAACCACCAAAACTTTTATTTTTCCGTTCTGAAACTGTGGAGCCTTTACCCACAATGTCTGAGGACGCGGAGACTGGCACGCAGATGGACCAAGATCTGATTGTGGCCAGCACCAAAGAAGCCAATGCCTCGAAGCAGGAGACCGGGGCAGAGGGGGGTGCTGTAGCCGTCGCAGCTGGAGGCATGAGCCGAGACCGCCGGAGGGCTGGAAGATTTCCAGTCTCCACTGAGCCCTGGGAGCTGGGGGTCGAGCTGGCTCCAGGGAGGGGCAGCCTGCCAAGCTTTGGCACTCTGGTGTGAGAGGTTTTGGGCCCCACCTGGCCATGGGCAGGGGCCAGTCACCGAGAACGCAGGTCCTGGTGGGCCAGGCCCCAGGGTGAGGGGCCTCGAGAGCCAGAAGCGAAGTTTTCCCTGGCAGAAGTTGGAGCTGAGGTTCTTCAACTGAAACAGCAAATGGGTGAAATATGGGAGGTACTCCTAGAACTCCTGCAAAGAACCCCTCCAGCTCCACCAGCCCCTGGAGGGGCCCAGCCTCCCCCAGCGCAAACAGCGGCTTCCCAGGCGCCTGGGGATGGGGTCCCCGCTCAGCCTCCTGATGTCCCTGGCCTGCCGGCTCCTGGACCGGCTCCCCCTGTGGGGGCTAGACCAGTTGAGCCGCAGGAGCGACCCCGGGGCTGGAAACACCAGCATCTGAAGGCAAAGTTTGATGGGAATCCAGCAAAACTACCCTATTTAATGACTCAAGTGGTGAGTTACATGACTCAGTGGGAAGGGGGGTTCCAGTCCGAGGTTGAGAAGGTGAAGTATGTGTCCAACCAATTGGAGGGTAAGTCGGCCCAGTGGTTGGTGGGACATTATGATATGGGAGCCCCTGAATTGGGTAATTACCAAGAGTTCCTGATGGCTCTCAGGGCCCAGTTCGAAGATCCTTTAAGAGGGAAGCGCGCTCGGGGGAAGCTTAGGAGCCTGAAGCAAGGTACGATGACAGTGGCAGAGTATGTGGCTGAGTTCCGCCGCCTAGCCAGCCAAGTGCCTGAGTGGTCAGAAGAGGTCAAGGTGCAGTTTTTCCAGGAGGGACTGAATCCTGACATTCTAGAGTGGGCCCTGTTCCAGGGAAACCCCGAAAACCTCCTGGGGTGGGTACGTCTAGCTGGTGAAGTGGAGTCTGTGAAAGGCAGCATCAAGATGTTGCACCGCCAGGCAGGGACAGAGGGGAAGTCCTCAGGGTCCCCGGGGAAGAAGACCAAGGCGAGCCGCTCGGGGGGAGCCACCACCGGAGAGTCCGAACGAGAGCGAAGGATGAGAAAGGGCCTGTGTCTGCATTGTGTGAAGAGCGAACATCGCATAGCAGAGTGCCCAGAGAGGAGTCCTCGGGAGCAACCCGCCGCCACCAAGCCAGTGCGGAGCAAGGGGAGAAGCGGGTCTGTCAAGACTCCCTCCAAGCCCAAGCCCAAAGCGACGGCCAGGGCCCTGGCGTCAGGCCATGCGGCAGGGGAGTCTTCAGATGATCCCGAGGATAGTGGGTCCTACTCCTCCGATGCTGAGCCGGCGGGAAACGGGCCCAGCCCGCCCTATTGAGCACCCAAGGGCGGGCTAATCTTGAAGGGTGCCCGGATGCGGTGGTGAGTGGAGTGAAGGGCCCGTTCTTTATCAAAGCTCGAGTGGGGGTTGGAGGAGAGGGCCCCACCCGTAAAGTAATGTTAATGATTGACTCTGGTTGTACCCAAGTACTCATCCACCCCTCCTTAGTCAGTGAACTGAACGTTGATACTGTTAAGCTGGACAAGCCCGTGTGGCTGTCTCAGATGGATGGGGAGATGATGAAGGGGGGGCCCGCCAGGCGCATAACTGTCCCCATGAGCATGAGGATGGGAACCCACCAGGAGGAACTGCAGTTTGTGATTGCTCCAGGCTTAGTCCCCGCGGCAGTCGTGGGTCTGAACTGGCTAAAGTACCACAACCCCACCATAGACTGGATAAAAGAGACACTGACTTTTACAGACCCACTGTGTACCAAGGAGCACGGGGTGGTGGGAGGATCCCCAGGGGACGGGGTCCCCCTGGAGGGTGAGTCACAGAACTACACGATTGCCTTAGTAAAAGGGGAGCTGAAAGGACTGCCAGTGGAGTACAAGGCATGGCAATATGTGTTTGAGGAGAGGGAGTGTGACATTTTGCCACCCCACCGGGCTTTTGACTGTGCCATTGAAATACTCTCAGAGTCCAGCCTACCTAAGCCTCGCATTTATTCTATGACCCCAGCTGAAATGGAGGCGCTCCGAGAGTTCATAGACAAAAAGCCCAAGGGTTCATTAGGTCCTCAACCTCGCCTGTGGGGGCTCCGGTGATGCTTAGGGGCAAGGCAGATGGGGGGCTTTGTTTGATTCAGGATTACAGAGGGCTAAACGCGATTAGTGTCTCCAACCAGTACCCCCTGCCCTTGATGAAGGACATATTAGCCCATCTCTCCAAAGGGAAGATTTTCACAAAGCTGGATCTGCAGGAGGCCTACTACAGAGTACGGATTCGGGAAGGCGACGAATGGAAGACTGCATTTAATTGCCCCTTGGGGGCTTTTGAGTTCCTCGTCATGCCTTTCGGCCTAAAAGGACCCCTGGCATTTTTCAGAACTTAATTAATGATGTGTTACGTGATTTTCTGTACAAAGGGGTGTTGGTATACCTTGATGATGTGTTGATTTATTCTGAGGACTACATGTCCCATGTGAAACTGGTGAAAAAGGTGCTTGCCAGGTTGGGGGAAAATCATCTGTATGCAAAAATGTCTAAGTGTGAGTTTCATCAAAGCTGTTTGGATTACTTAGGGTACCGCATCTCAAACAAAGGGATTGAAATGGACCCAGAGAAGGTAAAGGGGGTCTTGGCATGGGAAGCCCCTAGAACCAGGAAACAGTTACAGAGCTTCCTGGGATTTGCTAATTTTTATCGGTCCTTCATCCCTGACTTTGCGTCGGTAGCCCTTCCCCTGACAGATTTGCTGAAAACCAAAGATGGGAAAGGCAAAAGTTCCAAGCACAGTAAAGGGGACAAACCTCCCCAAAAGATTGTGTGGTCACCACAGTGCCAACAAGCATTTGACAAATTGAAATCCCTTTTCACTTCTGAGCCAATTCTTAAGCACCCCGACCCCTCCCAGCCTTTCGTGGTCCAAGTGGACGCCTCAGATGTAGCGATGGGTGGTGTTCTGTTGCAAAAGGGGGAGCATGGGGATTTGAGACCATGTGCCTACTTGTCCAGAAAGATCAATGAAACTGAACGAAATTGGCCGGTGTGGGAGAAGGAGGCAGGTACTATCAAGTTGGCTCTCGAGACTTGGCGCCACCTACTGGAGGGCTCACCCAAACCGAATCAGACTCTTGAACAATACCTAAGATGTTATGTGAATTTCCAACAGTCTGATTGTGTTGATCTTCTGCCTTTTGCTGAAGTGGCCTACAATAATGCCACCCACCAGAGCACTGGACTCTCACCGTTCAAGGTTGTGTCTGGACATGATTTCGGTCCCCTGCCTTTGTTGGAGGGGTCCACCAACTCCGACCCTGTTTCGGTCTCCCAGTGGAGTCAAAAGGTCAGAGATCATAGAAAATCATAGAATTGCAGAGTTGGAAGAGACCACGAGGGCCATCCAGTCCAACCCCCCCAATTGCATGTGTGGCCTCATGTAATCTCGGCCTTAGACTTTGCCAAAGCACGCTACAAACATTATGCTGATCAAAAGCGGGACCCTTCTCCTAGATATGAGGTGGGGGATCTGGTTTATTTGTCCACCAAGTTCCTTAAGTGCCCCCAACCCTCCAAAAAGTTGGGAGCCAAATACATTGGGCCTTTTCGTGTTGTTAGGATGGTAAATCCTGTGGCTTTTGAACTGTCTTTACCTAAGTTGTACCGTCATGTGCATCCTGTGTTTCATTCCAGCCTGCTCAAGCCCGCGAGCCCTCCAGACAAACACCATCCGGCACCAGAACCTGCTCCTCAGCCGATCCTGGTGGATCAGGACCAGCATTTTGAAATCTCTGAGATCCTGGACTCTAGGCTTCACCGGGGAGGGTTACAGTATTTGGTGAAGTGGAAACACTTGCCTTTGGGCCATGCGGAGTGGGTAGCTTCTGAACATGTCCATGCCAAACGCTTATTGCGAAAGTTTCATGCCCGCTTTCCTGATAAGCCAGGTTGAAGGGGGGGTTGATCTTCAGGGGGGCAGTATGTCAGGATCATCCATGAATTCTGAGACATAGAGTAGAGTTCATGGAGGCTCCTGACAGTTTGTTGGCTTGAGACTGGTTCTGCCTTGGGCCTCTGGAATGTCTGGGAGATGTTGGTTACCATGGGAACGCTGCTCATCCCGGGAGCTCAAGGCCGGACAGATGGTTTGGCGCTTCTCGCTCCCCCATAGTGTACTTTGATATGCTGCCCTCCCTTTCTGCTTTCTCACGCTGGGTGTCTCTTATCTCTTTCCACTGTAAGCCTGAACTTTAGTTGCAGCTTTGCCAATGTCCCTTACACATGCTTCTATTCCAATAAAGAACTTTATTGAAGATATGTGAGTTTGTGTTCTGTGTACATCACAGCTGGATTGCCATCTGTCATGGATGCTTTGATCAAGATTTCCTGCGTGGCAGGGAGTTGGACTGGATGGCCCTCGTGGTCTCTTCCAACTCCACAATTCTATGATTCTATGATTCTCTTCAAACACATACGCCACTGTTTATATTCTACTGGTAGCTCTTTCACCTAGAATTCATTTTAGATCCAAATGGAGGAAACAAGGATACATTCATTCAGAGTCCCAAAATTAAATCATAAAAGTTAATGCATACTAGCTAGACTTGTTCCCTAAATTAAGGTAATGGTAACTTAACAATTCTGATGTCCATGCAAAGTCTTTATCCCAATTGGGATGATTAGGCCAGGCTCTCATAGCCTGCCTAGTTCAGTCTCTGGAGATGGAATTCAGAGTTCTTTTAAATGGAAGTCTCCTCCTGAGGCTTCAGTTATCCCTTGAGACTCTTAGATGTTATCAAGCCCATGAGGGAGGTTGGCTACCCCCCCACCTCCATTATCACAGTTATTTATTTTGCTAGACCATTTTAATAGATGCTTCTCCTTCTTTTTATGTTTTATATAGTTTAAAGTCTTAGGGTAGTATTTTATATTACTGGTGAATTTGCCAATGATTTTAAAATATATGTACTATTATATGTAATTTTAAGGGGGTAAACTGTTTTAAGTTATTATTGTTGTGATGTACCAGAAACACGTTCACATTAACTCAGAGAGCATCTGGATAAAAATTAAAGGGGAGGGAAACAACACGGATGTTATTGTGGGACTCTACTACAGACCCCCAAGTCAGTCAGAGGAATTGGATGATGCCTTTCTAGAATAGATGAACACACATGCAGAAAGGAGAGATGTAGTAGTGATGGGTGACTTCAACTATCCTGATATTTGCTGGAAATCTAACTCAACCAAAACTTCAAGATCTAGCAAATTCCTGACTTGCCTGGAAGACAATTTAAGATTCCAAAAGCTTGTTGCCTCTTCCACCTTTTGGACCATGAAATTGTCTTCCAGGCAAGTAAGGAATTTGCTAGACCTTGAAGTGTTGGTTCAGTTAGATTTCCAGCAAATATCAGGATAGTTGAAGTCACCCATCACTACTACATTTCTCCTTTCTGCGTGTGTGGTCATCTGTTCTAGAAAGGCATCATCCAATTCCTCCGTCTGACTTGGGGGTCTGTAGTAGTGTCCCACAATAACATCCCTGTTGTTTCCCTCCCCTTTAAATTTTTTTCAGATGCTATCCATCTGCCTTCCAGTATTAATGTCATGGATCTCTTCACTGGTGTAAATATCCCTGACATATAATGCTATTCCTCCTCCTTTCCTGTTTGGCCTGTTTCTCCTATAAAGTTTATACCTCTCTATTTCTACATTCCAATCATGAGACTCATCCCTCCATGTTTCAGTAATGCCTCTTATATCATATTGCTTTGTAGTGGTAGGAATTCAAGTTCATCTTGCTTATTAACCATGCTCTGTGCATTAGTGTAGAGACATCTAAGACCATGTGTTCCCTTTACTTGCTGCCTGTGCAAGTTTTTTTTGCCTCCCACTGTTGTGTCCTTGTGCTGTTTGCCTTGTTCCCTCTATGACAGTTTGACTATTTTCTCCAGCCCCTTTGCCTTCTAGAAAACTGTCTCCCTCCCTCATATGACTCAGTTTAAAGCCCTCCTGATCAAATTCTTTAGACTGTTGGCAGAAATGTTTCTGCCAACTGTCATGAGATGTACCCCATCCCTTGCCAGAAGTCCCCCTTCATGGAACTGCAGCCCATGATCCAAGAATCGAAATCGTTCTTGGCAACACCATCTCCAGAGTCAGTTGTTTACATCGGTTATTTTCCTCTCCCTTCTTGGACCATGCCCTTCAACTGGCAGAAGAGACACGATGACAACCTGTGCATCCATTTCTTTCAGCTTCCTTCCCAGCACCTCATAATCTCTTCTCATCTTCAAAGCTGTGCCTTGCAGTATTGTTGGTTCCACATGGACCAAAAGGAAGGGGTAATGATCAGTCAGCTTGACCAGTCTTGTCAGCCTCTCTGTCACATCACGTATCTTTGCCCCAGGGAGACAACACACCTCCTGAGACATCTTGTCAGGCCCTCAAACCACTGCTTCTGTACCCCTCATCAAGGAGGCCCCCACCACCACCACACACCTCCACTGAGGTTTAGCCGCAGCTGTTCCTTGCGGTGGTACTCTCAGGGTTCCCTTCTCTGTTCCTGAAGTCTGTCCATGCTGTTCTTCCTCATTGTCCTTGATAAGGGAGAGGGCTTCAAATCAATTCTGTAGCTGCAAAGTGCCAGAAAAATTCCTGGTTTTTCCCTTTCTGTGTATGACATTCCTCTAGCTGTCTACCTCTGGGGTATGTGAAGTGAGCCTCTCCTCCCCAGCCACTTCCTCTGTGTGGTCCCTGTCCAAGACTGTTTGTTCTGTTCTGTCCAGGAAAACCTCTTGCTCATGAATATGTTGAAGTATAGCTACCTGGGTCTCCAGCTGCTGGACTTTCTACTCCAAGAGGGTACCAACTTGCACTTGGTGCATGTGAAGTTCCCCACCTCTGTAGACAAGAAGACAAACATCCAACAAGTGTTGCAGGCAACTGCAGCAGTTCCCCCTGTGTCCATGTTGATAACATTTAGGTAATCTAAGAACTTTTAGGTAATGCTGAGAACTCTTAGGTATGCTTTACTTGTGCTTGGTTGATTAAATTGGATGCTATTAGGCTTGCACCTCTGCAAGGAGTTATATAGAGCTAGGCTCCCAGCTCCACCCACTAGACTCACAGATGGACTCACAGATGCTCCACCCCCTCAGCAACAAGCACACTCTCCCAAGGGTTTCTTTTTTAAAAATTCAAACTCAGAGAAGCTCCAACCCCTCAGCAACAAGCTCACTCTCCCAAGAGCTTTAAAAATTCAAATTCACAGAAGCTCCACACCCTCAGCAACAAGCACACTCTCCCAAGAGTTTTAAAAAATTCAAACTCACAGAAGCTCCACCCCCTCAGCAACAAGCACACTCTCCCAAGAGTTTTTAAAAAATTCAAACTCAGAGAAGCTCCACCCCCTCAGCAACAAGCTCACTCTCCCAAGAGTTTTAAAAATTCAAATTCACAGAAGCTCCACACCCTCAGCAACAAGCACACTCTCCCAAGAGTTTTTTAAAAATTCAAACTCAGAGAAGCTCCACCCCCTCAGCAACGAGCACACTCTCCCAAGAGTTTTTTAAAAGATCAAACTCACAGAAACTCCACCCCCTCAGCAACAAGCACACTCTCCCAAGAGTTTTTAAAAATTCAAACTCACAGAAACTCCACCCTGTCAGCAACAAGCTCACTCTCCCAAGAGTTTTTAAAACATTCAAATTCACAGAAACTCTACCCCTCAGCAACAACCACACTATCCCAAGAGTTTTTAAAACATTCAAATTCACAGAAACTCCACCCCTCAGCAACAAGCACATTTTTTAAGGAAAATGCAACATGGGACATACAGTGAAAGAAATAAAATATGTATGTGAAAGTCACAATGACTAAGCAAGAGCAATTATGAAGCTACACAGGTGAAACTGCTAATGTAATCTAGAAGTCCTGAGAGCCAAGGACAGAGGTACTGAATGCAGAATGGAAACACCTGAGAATCATTAAGTGTACAAGGTGAAATGTTGAAATACATGGATTGGTCTTAAGCATGGGTGGAACTATGTGGACCAATCAGAATGGAAGTACACACCCACTGGGTGGAAACTAACTAGTGGGTGGTGATAAACAATGGCTATAAAATTGCAATGTTTGCCAATTTATTGTGGTGGAGTAGAGGTGGTGTAGTGTATAGAGATTGTGATTTGTTGACCATATAGTATATTTATATAGAAGAATAAAGTAGGTTTTATATATAACTACTGAGGTGCCTGAGTGAATCCTGGAGACGTTTTGGAGACACCTGGAGAAGAGTGAGAAGGCTTGGAGAGTTTGTCAGGATCTTCAGCCTATTCTCTGAAACTCTGCTGCTTAGGAGGAAAGCATTAACCACTGATCTAAGCTGGTCAGCTCTGCTGCATAACTAGGTGGTGAGTTAGAGCCAAAGTGAAGAGCTACAACTCCCATCATCCCTGACAACATTCTCACAACATTTTTTTAAAAATTCAAACTCACAGAAGCTCCACCCCCTCAACAACAAGCACACTCTCCCAACATTTTTTTTAAAAAAATAAAACTCACCCACTCAAAATGGCTGCCCAGATGCTGCTCTCCTTCTTCTCGTTGGCAGGAAGCTGGCCTGGAAAGCCTCCACTCAAAATGGCTGCCCAGAAGCTGTTCTCCTTCTTCTCGCTGGCAGGAAACTTTTTCAGGGATTAGAGGATTTCCCATGGGTTAGAGGTCCAGCGGCAGTGCTCCTACCAAGCCAATCACAATTCTTCCCTTAGACATCTGAGGCTATGGCTGGAATCTTCTTGGTGTCTTATGCATGTGTATATTCTGGCCACCACATGTCAAAAAAGATATTGATAAGATGGAACTTGCCCAGAGGTGCGGACCAAGATGACCAAAGGCCTGGAAAGAAAGCCCTGTGAGAAAGAGTTGAGGGTTCCGGTTATGTTTAAATTGGAGAAAACTGAGAGGTGACATGATAACTATCTTTAAATACCTCGTGGGATGCCATGTAGAACCTGGAAGCTGGTAGATACTGATTAAGACCTGCAAACTTCAGTTTCTTTCAGAGGCTGGATGGCCATTGGTCAGGGATGCTTTGATTGTGTATTCCTGCATGGCAGGGAATTGGACTAGATGGCCCTTGTGGCCTCTTCCAACCCTAGGATTCTATGATTATTAAGGTATAGGGAGATCACTACTTTCATCTTGCAACAGCTCCACTAGCAACCAGTCTGATTCCAGGAAGAATTCAAAGGGCTGGTTACGTGCTTCTCTCTGTCCCACCATTATTTCAAGTACACTTGGTTGGGACACAAGAGAAGGCCTTCTTGGTGGCTGCTCCCAGGAATTCCCTTCCTAAAAAGGTTAGACTGCTGCCCTATTTCCTATACTTTTGAAGGTGGGTGAAGGCCTTTAAAAGCTGACTTCTTGGGGGTGGGGAAGGGCATTCATGTGCTGTGTTGTTTACATTTATTGTTCTTTTAAACAGTTTAATTACTTTCATTCCATTGATAATTATATTTTAACCTTTGTATAATGTATTGTGTTTAGATGTATGTGTTTTAACTTTTGTTAAGCCACCCTGAGTTTCAAACAAAGGTGAGATATAAAAAAATGTTGCTGCTGCTGTTGCTTCTGCTGCTGCTGCTGCTTGTTGTGGTTGTGGTTGCTGCTGTTGTGTTGGCTGGCATCCTGTATCAGTTACTTGGTTAATTCCCCATTGAATTAACTTAGGCATTTTCTCCTCAATGTAGCATTTCAACCTCTGTTTGTCTAGACCATTGGCTTGGAACCTTTTCTTTACCAGGGACCCTCTCTAAATATCTTTTGTTGCCATGGACCTCCAAGATTCAAGATTTAAAATGATGATGATGATGATGATGATGATACACCATCCATTAAAATTTCCCTCAGAGATACTGGAGGGGGAGGGAAGACTTCCCTTGCTTCTTCCTGCAAGTTTTTGGCTGAAGTAGATTGAATTGCCGTGCGCAGACCAAGCCAGCCACCCAGCCTTTGCCTTGGCTCCTGTTCCATGGCCACTCCACTGAAGGGATGAGATGGGCCAAGCTGCCTTCAAGCCTTTGCAGACCCCTGTGTCCTCACAGTATGTCCTCATCATGACCTCCTGAGGGTACATGGACCACAGGTTAACAACCACTGGTCTAGACTTCACTTTTCCCTCCTTAATCTGCTTTCCAGTGCTGAGCTGGAGAAGCACTGGCAGAAAGGTGTAAAGGAGTATGTAGCTTAAGTCCCAGCTCTCTGACAGATTGGATCTCCCTGTATGAGCCTTGCCTGTGATCCTCAGGAGAGGCCCTTCTCTCTGTCCCATCACCTCCACAGGCATGGCTGATGAGGACACAAGATGAGACATTCTTGGTGGTTGCTCCTGTGTTCTGGAACCTCCTCCCCAGGGAAGCCAGAGTGGACCTTCTTTGCTATCATTCCATCAGTAGGGAAAGACTTCCAGAAGGGGTTTTGAACTGAAGGTTTTTAAAGAAGGGCTTTGAATCATGCTAGATAGTTTTTATGGAACTGATTTAACTGGGTTTTAAATTAATATTGTGACTAATTTAACTCTGTTTTAATGTTGACTTTTGTTTTCATCCCCCCTTGCTATGTTGTTTTAAAATTGCAAGCCTCCTTGAGTCTCAGTTTTTGAGAAAAGATGGGGTATTGAGGAAGAGAATAAGGAATTAAGGGACCATATTTGGGATGTGAAAACCCTCCATCAAAATACTTCTTGTGGAAACTAAGGAAATGTACTTATTTTCTCCTGTTTTTAGCAGCACCCAGATCTTTAAAATATCATTACCACTCTACCGATACCAACCTAGTTATCAGGCATATTTTTATGTGTGGCAACCAACACATTAAAGGAAGGAGCAAAGACAAGCACGATTAACAGCACAAAGTTTGGAGATGGGGAATTGACCGCCTTCCTGTGATTTGGCAGAGGGCCTTTGGTGCTTGACCATGCTGCCAGAAAATGGCTGTGGATCTGTGTCTGAGAAGATGCTCTGCCTACAGAAGGTCCCAGCTTCAATCCTTGGTATCTCCAGGGAGGGCTGGGAAAGAATGCCAGTCAGGGTTGACAGACCTCAGCTTGATGGATCAAAGCTGCTGTACAATTAGACCTATGGTCCTATTTTGCTTCTGCTCTAATGCAGTATCCAACACCAGGTAAAGCACAATGAGAACACAAATAATATGAAGTATTTTTTAATTACTATTGAAGGGATACACAGTTGTAGAAGAAAGTGAAAGAGAACAGGAAATAAGATTTCTCCAAGACTTCCCAGGTCATTACTAGAGCTAGCAGGACAGATAGTGTTCACCTACAAAATACAAAAAAATTCTTTATGGTTGTTGCATCACCCATCCTCCCCGTGATGGCTGGGTCATCCAAAGAACCAAGGAATTTCTCTATAGACATTGGAAGGTGGGGAACATGGTGCTTTCTATATGGCTTGGCACTTCAGCCCACATCATTCCTGACCATTGGCCATACTGGTCAGGTCTGACGGTAACTGGAATCCCACAAGATCAGGCACACCACAATTCTCCCAGCTCTGCAGCAGAACTTCTCATGGAGATGAGGCCAAAGTTCAAAGCAGAGACTGAGGATTCTTAGCGAACTGGAGATCTCCTGTTATTCTTCTTTTGATTTTTCTCATCATGAACAGAGAATGTGAATTAAAATGCTGACACACAGTGGAAGAACAGAGTGCAAAAGCGAACATCCCTAGGAGGTGACAGAATGAACACAGGATAGACATGATGAAGAGTGTGAAGGCCTGGATGTCCAGATGTTTGAGAAGCAGCCAAAAGCTATGCCTTTGGGAGACTGGGCATGCTCATCTTTTCTAGCACCCAAGCGTAAGATCTCAGCCATAGATTGGTGTTAAGAGTCCATTGCTGGGTCATTCTTGTGTTTTGTAAGATGTCTTCTGGGGGTTTTGGTTAACATCTCCCATAACCAGAGCCACATCTATTTCCGTAGTAGCCACAATACCCACTGCCATAACCACAGTTCCCCCAGCCGTTATAATTGCAGTTCCTCCAGCCACCATAACCACAGTTCCCCCAGCCATTATAATTGCAGTTCCTCCAGCCACCATAACCACAGTTCCCCCAGCCGTTATAATTGCAGTTCCTCCAGCCACCATAACCACAGTTCCCCCAGCCGCCATAACCCCAGTCATTATCAGCAGGGCTTTGTAACCAGAAAGCAACACTAGGTCTTGTCTCACATTCCAGGATGGCCCCAGGCACTGTCAAACAGTAGGACTGAGGCTTGACATAGCATTGGGCTGGAGGGGCCTGTGATTCACAGGCGACACCACCGTTTCCATAACTGCAAGTCATTGTTCTAAAGTGGAGGAAGATCTGCAAAACAAACAAGGGTGAGAGAAGGCAGTGAGCAATCTATGGTGTAGGACAGATGTAGCAATCCTGTGTTCCCTTTTTGAGTTTGGACTGGGAGACACAAGAGCCTCTAGTTATCATAGACAGTGGCGAGTAATGCTAGGAATTGTAGTTCAATGTCTTGAGGGCTTCACAATTTCAACTTCAATAATAATGAAAGGGGACATCTC
Source organism: Gambelia wislizenii (assembly GCA_030847615.1). NCBI lineage: Eukaryota > Metazoa > Chordata > Lepidosauria > Squamata > Crotaphytidae > Gambelia > Gambelia wislizenii. Next base: position 6,896,604 of record JAUMIR010000015.1, on the reverse strand, counting down.
CACAACTTTGTGTCCTGCATAGCACCATAGTTTTGAACACAATTACCATTCCCTAGTCAAACTGAAGAAGTACAACAGAGGGATGAGAATGTTAGACCTGCTTGTGGTATGATTGGGTGGATGTTAAAAGATTAAGAACCTTTTTGGGGCGGAGAAGGCTTGTTCAGAACAGGAATAGTGCCACCCCTTCTAGGACCCCAACATAACAGAAAACATATTGTTTTCTGCTGCTCTAGAGATTAGGACAAAGAGCAACAAATTCAAAATACAGGAAAAGAGATTCCACCTAAACATTAGGAAGACCTTCCTGACAGTAAGAGCTGTTCAGAAGTGGAATACACTGCCTCGGAGTGTGATAGGGTCTCCTTCTTTGGAGGTTTTTAAACAGAGGCTGGATGACCATCTGTCCAGAGTGCTTTGATTGCATAGACCCCTCCATATCAGCAGGGGTTCCGCTGATACCAGAAACTGTGGAAAACAGCAAACCCTTTAAAAATGCAGGACTTCTGGTAAAAAAAAAAAAAAAAAAAAAACAAAACAAAACATAGGGAGGACCTAAAAGATCTGTAGACAGGAAGCATTTCTAGGCATTTTCTAGTGTGACTCTATGGTATGTGTCCCTATTTTGTGTCCCACAGATAACTGAATCTGTGGGTATTGAGTCCACAGATACGGGGGCATGACTTTATATTCCTGTGCAGCAGAGGGTGTACAGGAATGGCAGAGGATGGCCTTTGGGATCTCTTTCAACCCTTATGATTCTTTAAAAGAGAGGCCTTCCTTGTTCTGGTAAAGGCCATAAGGTGATAACAAGGCTTTCAAGGTGTACAATCACTAGAGCAAGGGAAGTCAAAGAATGGGAGCAGTAATTAAGCAGAACATGGCTTCACCTGGTAGGGAAATCTGGCATTTTTACAGTTTCCTACACTTGAGTTTCTCAACTTTTCAGGTCTTTTCATCATGAATATTAAGGTAAATGCTCTTTTCTATACAAATCAAACTTGTGTGAATTTTAGGCAGATTAAATCCTCCAATTACAGCATTTTGTGCAAAGAAAAAAATTCTTCACAGAATTAATATTTCTGCATTGAAATATCATTTGCAACACAGAAAATACTGTTTCTTGCACAAAACAACCAAATGAGAATTTTGTGCAGAATAATTGCAAAGATTCTCATCAGTCTAGGATTCTTCTCCTCAGGGTTTCTCAACCCTAAAAAAACATATTTTTCACCCATTCTCTAAATATATCTGAATATTCTTTCCATCCCTATGATATAGAAATAAAATAAAATAAAATAATGTGTGTGAGGGGGAGGTGTCCCAAAATGTACACAGCCTTAACAGTTTAGAATTCTGGATGATTTCTTTTGCATTTTTTCCAAAAATTGTTATACACCCTTAACAGATTTAAACATTACAAAAGTAGAGCTGCGTCACAAAATTACAAGAGAAACTTTAAGTGAAGTTTGCAACTCTGTTTGCAATAATTCAAGCGCTGCATTGCTGTGCAGGACAACAACTTGAACAATGTGAAGTTGAAGGCTTTCACAGCTGGCATCCATAGGTTTTCCATGGCTTTTTTTTTTCCAGGCTGTGAGGCCATGTTCTGGAAGAGTTTATTCCTGATGTTTCGCCTGCATCTGTGGCTGGCATCTTCAGAGAATGGTTGGGTAGGAGTGTCTGTGGAGTTTATATACTGTGAGTCCCTGTTCGGGAGGATATGTAAATTTGTATATTTGAATGGCTAGTTCTGGGGCGGGGGGAGATATGCAAGTTGGATTAGTGTCTGTTTGGCTAATGGTCCATTGTCTGCTGGGAATCCCCCTGACCCTGGGTGGAGTTCGTTTACATGTGTTGAGTTTTGATTTTGGTGTTTTTCAGGACTGGTAGCCAAGCTTTGTTTACTTTGTTTACCCTCTCCCACAGGGACTCACATTATATAAACCCCACACACCCATACCAAACTGTTCTCTGAAGATGGAAGCCACAGATGCAGGTGAAACGTCAGGAATAAACTCTCCCAGAACACGGCCCCACAGCCCAGAAAAAAACCACGGAAAAACAACTTGAACACCTTATATAAAAATGCAATTTAAGATGGAATTTGTAACTTTGATTAAATTATAACATCTATTCTTCAATATAAATGTATTTACTTAGCCTTCAAATAATCACCTTAGCTACTATAGTTCTTAAAGGGTGGATAAATTTTTGGAGGACACATACATTTTTAAGGTGTACAGTGTCTGAGGGGAAAAAAATAGCATCCCTCATTTCATAGAATCATAGAATCATAGAATTGCAGAGTTGGAAGAGACCACGAGGGCCATCCAGTCCAACCCCCCTGCCATGCAGGAAATCTTGATTAAAGCATCCCCGACAGATGGCCATCCAGCCTCTGTTTAAAGACCTCCAAGGAAGGAGACCCCACCACGCAGTTACTTGGTTGAATATACCAGAATTCAAAGCCAGATTTTAGGAGTCAAGTAAGCAAAGCCCTGAGCCTGGATGACTGAATCTTTTAGTTTTCTTTTCTTGCTCATTCTGATCTATTGCTTCCCCCCCACACAATCACAATATCTTGAGGAATCCCTAGCAACCTCTCAGGGGTTGCTCAGCCACACCACAGAAATAATGCAGTTTGATACCTCTTTAACTGCCTTGGCTCAATGCTATGAAATTCTGGAATTTGTAGTTTTGTGAAATATTTAGCCTTCTCTGTCAGAGAGCTCTGGTGCTGCAACAAATTACAAGCCCCAGGCTTCCATAGGTTGGAGCATGACAGTTAAAGTGGTACCAAACTTCATTATTTCTGCTGCAGTGTGGCAGCAAGACTAGTCTCACTCACCAACCCAACCATGGACAAGAAATGAGCCATCCAGATGTTCTTGGACTACAGTGGGCCCTTGGTATCCATTGGGGTTTGGTTCTAGGACTGCCCATAGATACCAAAATCCATAAATGACATCCTTTATATAAAATGACAAACAGCAAGGTTTGCTTTTTGGATTTCTTTTCCTGAATATTTTCAAGCTGTGGTTGATTGAATCCATGGATGCAGAATCCATGGATACCAGAGGCTGACTGTACAATGTCCCTCTCCATTGGCTATCCTAGAGGGGGCTGTTGGTAAGATTTGCAGTCCAGCAAGATCTAGACCAGCCTTTCTCAACCTTTTTACCCTGGAGGAACCCTTGAAATAATTTTCAAGTCTCAGGGACTCCCTGCATAAACATTATTCTGTATACTGCTATTGGTTCCCCCCCACAATCACAATATCCTGAGGAATCCCTAGCAACCTCTCAGGGAACCCTAGGGTTCCAGGGAACCCTGGTTGAGAAACACTGATCTAGACGGTGTACTTTTTCAAATGGGGGGAAAAATCCCTGAGGTCAGGAGAAAAACAGGGCTGTCATGCTTACAGTGCCTCATTTCAAATGCCACCGTCTTCCTCCATCCTCCTCCCAACTTTCCCCCATGCTTCCTCCATGCTGCGGGCACCGCTTTTTATTGATGAAGGTCAGGAGGAGGATGGAGGAGGACGGCGGCATCTGAAACAGAGTGCTGTAAGCACGACAGCCCTATTCTTCTCCTGACTTCGCCCCCCCCTTTAAAAAAGTCCAGTGTCAAGTAGATCAAATCTCCTGTCACCACTTATTTCCCCCATGGTGAAAGGAGGTGGCAGGAGGTAGCCATTGACTATGGAAGAAGGTGTCTGTCTTAAGCTGCGACTTCCCCAAATGCCATCCCTGACTGTGCCTTTCATTCACCTCCAGCCTTCATTTGAAGAATCATAGAATCATAGAATTGCAGAGTTGGAAGAGACCACGAGGGCCATCCAGTCCAACCCCCCTGCCACGCAGGAAATCACGATCAAAGCATCTCTGACAGATGGCAATCCAGCCTCTGTTTAAAGAGCTCCAAGGAAGGAGACCCCACCACGCTCCGAGGGAGTGTGTTCCACTGCTGAACAGCTCTTACTGTCAAAAAGTTCCTCCTAATGCTGAGGTGGAATCTCTGTTCCTGGAGCTTGCATCCATTGCTCCGTGTTCCAGTCTCTGGAGCAGCAGAAAACAAGCCTGCTCCATCCTCAGCGTGACATCCCTTCAAATACTTAAACAGGGCTATCATATCGCCTCATCAGAAACCCTGACAATCTGTCAGAGAGATTGAAATTGAGATTGAGATTGAGATTCAGAGAGAGAGAGAGAAAGAGAGAGAGAGAGAGATTTACTTGGAACATAGCATACCTGGTTGGTCAAGCAGAAGATATGGAGATGTTCTCTCTTCAGGAGTGAAATGAAGTTGATGGAAATGTCTTGAACAGCAAGGGCTTTTATACCTCTCCTTCAGCATCTTTGGGGAAGTGGCACACCCTTTGGCTATACCCATGCTCTACTTAATTGCCAGTTTACAGTCAGTGGAAATCACACCCCAGTCCCCATAATTGTTGACACTGCAATTTTTTTATGAACGCGGGCAAGTTTCCAAGAATCCTAAAACTGTGACAAAAGGAAATGGGACAAAACACATGTGGAATCCATGGAAGCTTGATTTATATAACAAAGTTGTTTGAAAGAACATAGGTGTGATTGTGAAATTGTCCACATCCTGGCCTTTCCAACACATTTTGTTCTCTGAGGACAAAGATATTACCATTACTGTTTCATTCCACATAAAGAAGCAAAATGGGATGGCAACTGAACTTAACTTCAACCTTGGTGATGAGACAATTTTGTCCACCATGATAATTTAGGACAGCATGCTAATTTAGAGGGTACAAGACACGCAGTGTAGTATACAGAGCTGTGTCCTATGGCAGCAGGAAAGACCAGAGGGAATGGTTCTCTTGAAGCATTAGCCACTTGAGCCAGGTGTCTCACTCTGCCTAATGGCCCAGTCAGTTGTACTCCACCACTGAACTTCTCTATGAATGTTGATGACCCAGAAGAATATTTTTTTTAACTTTTAGTAAATGGGATTGTTAACAAACATTATTTTTACATACATACATATAATATACCCCAAACTTAAAACAAAACCATTAGTGCTAATAGATAATGCTAATAAACAGCTATCAAATTGATTATCCAAATAACCCAAATATTAATATTTCTTCCATTATATCCATTACCTCCCTCCCACTCCCTCCCCACAATGGAACAAGTTGCTATTTATTCAAAATCCCTTTCCTTTGATGTGGAGAATCATTTTAACTGTATCTTTTATACTTTTGTAACCCTCCTCTTTAATGTTTTCTTAGTTTATTCCACTTCTTTAGCCATTCTCCTCCTTTCAATTCTTCCATATAAACCATTCTTCTTTCTAATATAAAATCAAACATTATATATTCTGAAACATAATATTGCCATTTATCCAAATTCCATTTTTTTTCTTCTTTCCATCCAAAAGCTATTGCATGAACTGTCCTCAACATTTGTTTTAGCAAATATTCACCATCTCTACCCAGTACCAGATTTCTTACATCTAGGAGATTTTCAGATGGGCGAAATAACCCCCACGGAGATTGGGAGAGAAATGGGGCTGTTCCAGTTCCAGTGCTCCATTTCGCACACCCCCTTCCTTCTCCCAATCTCCATTTGTTCTCCCTCTGTCCTGCTTCCATTTTCCTTCCAATATTTTTTACTAACGAAAGAGTTCTTTGTTAGTAAAAAATTGCAGAAAATATCGGAAGGAAAATGGAAGCAGGATGGAGGGAGGACAAATGGAGATCGGGGGAAGAAAGGGTGTGTGTGAAATGGAGCACTGGAACCAGAACAGCCCCGTTTCTCTCCCGGTCTCCATGGGGGTTACTTTCCTCATGTGAAAATCTCCTTAGAGTAATACAATTTTCTTTATTTAATTCCAAACTTTTCCTTATTATACCGGTTTTTAAAAGTTATTTCTTGCCAAAGATTCTGCACCTTACCACATTCCCACCACATATGTATATATGGACCATTACCTCTACTTCCACAACCATGCCAACAATTTGGTGGCATGTCTTTTATTATATAGGATAACTGCTGTGGTGTTCTATACCATCTGCTAATTAATTTCAACTGCTAATCCCTTACATTAGTATTTTTAATCTTAATAGTTTCATTTTGCCATTCTAGGATTTGTTTGCTAGTTATTCTGATATCTTTCCCCCATAATTCTAATAATCTCTCTTCTGGTTTGAATTGGTTTTCCAATAAGTTTCTATAAATCCTCTCCTCACAAACTCCCCCCCCCCTACAGACTTTCTTCTAATCAAATCTTCTAGGGTGTGTGTGCTGATTTCCTTATTTCTAACATCCTTTTGTGCATCTCAACTAACTGAAGCCAAAATTGTTTCCCAATAATCTCCCGCAACTTTTCAGTCTTAAAGGGTTTTCCTGAACTTTCATATAACTGCCCTATTGCTAAATAAACTTTATCCTTTAATCTTTTAATTATTCTACTTCTCCCCTCATCTCCTTCTCTATTCAAATATTCTATTGGGTCGCATTTATAATTTTGCACATGTAATTTCTTCTTCCATTTCTTCCATACCTCCCCAGTGTACCATTATACTTCTATTATACTATTAAACTTCCCTCCTAATTTTCTTTTGAACAATGACCTAAATTTCATATTATTTAAATATTTCTCTATCCTCACCCATCTTTTGTTATCAAATTTGAAATCTAATAATCTCTTCAACTGAAAAGCCTCACAAGTTCTAAACTGGGGAGACCCCATCCCCCTCTACCTTGATGTGTATATAATAATCTTATTATTAATTCTTGAAGAAGAATAGAATCATAGAATCATAGAATTGCAGAGTTGGAAGAGACCACGAGGGCCATCCAGTCCAACCCCCCTGCCACGCAGTTAATCTTGATCAAAGCATCCCTGACAGATGGCAATCCAGCCTCTGTTTAAAGACCTCCAAGGAAGGAGACCCTACCACGCTCCGAGGGAGGGTGTTCCACTGCCGAACAGCTCTTACTGTCAAAAAGTTCCTCCTCATGTTGAGGTGGAATCTCTGTTCCTGGAGCTTACATCCATTGCTCCGTGTTCCAGTCCTGGAGCAGCAGAAAACAAGCCTGCTCCATCCTCAGCGTGACATCCCTTCAAATACTTAAACAGGGCTATCATATCGCCCCTTAACCGTCTTTTTTCCAGGCTAAACATACCCAGCTCCCTGAGTCTTTCCTCATAAGGCATCGTTTCCAGACCTTTCACCATTTTAGTTGCCCTTCTCTGGACACGCTCCAATTTGTCAATATCCTTTTTTAATTGTGGTGCCCAGAACTGGACACAGTATTCTAAGTGAGATCAAATATTTGATCATGTTACTGGAGCAGCACTGAAGTATCAGCTTTCCCTTTTGGGATTACATTTACTTCCAAGACCACAGGTGGGCAATATGATACCCCTCTATATTAGGACTACAGCTCCCATAAGCACTAGTAAACATGACCAATGTTCAGGGATTATGGGAATTTTGCTCTAAAAAAACTGGATGACATGGGCTTGCCATTCTTAGTTCTGGATCATATGTTCCTATAACTGAGCAGAGGCAGGATTATGCTATGGCTTCTGGCTCACATTACTTCAACTACTAATTTTCCAGACCTAATTATTTCTTTTGTAAATTAGATGAAAATGATTTTTGAATATTTTTTATTAATGTTTCACTAAATACACAAATTAACATACACATAACCTTATGCATTACATTCCCCACATATATACACATTCGTTCAATAAACCGCCATAGACAATTTATCACCATCTTTCTTAACTCCTTTTCCCTACCTCCCACACCGTCTTCCACAATCTTCCATCTATACTCCTTTTTTCTTCCATTCACCCATCCTTATCACTTCTTTCCCATCGCATACCCGTACCTTCCCACTTACAATACCCTTCTTGTTTCCATTCATCCTTCTTACTTCCTCTAGTCCCCACCCGTTCAAGATATCCTTTCCTTTTTTTCCTTATCTCCAGTTTCTCAATGTCAAATCTCGTTACCCTCTTGTACCTATTGCTCGTTTATATATCATTTTCATCCATTTTACAGCTTATTTTCCGCTTAAGCCTTTGTTACCAAATTCAGTGTCCCTTTAACTGTTATCTTGTTATTGTTAATTCCTTTATGTCATTTAAGTCCAACCTTATCTTACTATAGTACTTATTTTATACACTCTCTTTTATGTTCCATCTTTTCTTCCAGTATTCACAAATTGGAGACCATTCTTCCTCAATTTTAGTCCTCTTTCCTTTATTTATGATATGTGTAAGTCTATCATTTTCCCACATCTCCCGAACTTTCACAAGCCAATCTTCAATCGGAAGGTTTCCTTTTTCTTCCAGTTCGCTCCTATTATCAGTCTCACTGCAGTTATCAGATACAACAGCACTCTCCAATAATGCCGGATAAATTCCTTCTCTAAATTTCATGTTATATTCAATAGACATAGTTTGGGGTCCATTGCAAATTGAACATTAAAGATTTTTTGAATTATTTTATGCACTTTTATCCAAAATTTTTGTATTATTGGGCAACCCCACCACATATGATACATAGTTCCCATTTCTTTTTCACAGTGCCAACATTTGTTATTTTGGGTTTTATAAATTTTACTGAGTCTCACGGGTGTTAAATACCATCTATTTACTATCTTGAGATGGTTTTCTTTTAAGGAGAAACAAGCCATAAATTTATTAGTTTCCTTCCATGCCTTCTCCCATTCTTCCAGGGTTATATTTTCTGAGATCTTGTGCCCATTTGATCATTGCGTCTGTTATTATTTCAGTCTCTAAATTTCTTTCTAATAGTAATTTATAATAGAGGTATATTTTATGTTCCTTTTCACCCCAAATCAATTTATCCATTTCTGTTTTAGATATTTCAGAGCCATATTTGCACTTATCTTCTTGAAATCTATCTTTAATTTGCAGAAATTTGAACCAATTCATGTGTATGCCTTTTGCCTCTAATTCTTCTCTAGTATACATAACAATATCTCCGCCTTTTCCCCATTTCTCATGATTGATCAGATCATCATATTTTAGCCATCGTTCTTCCTTTTCCCACCTTCCTAAAAATGCCTCTTGTAGCGAGATCCATATCGGTAGCTTAGTGTAATTTTTTGCCAGATTCTTTGAAGAGATTTTCTTATTATGTGATTCTCAAAGTCCTTATTTATTTGTTGTTTATCATATCCCAAGTATGCATGCCGTCCGAATCTAAGCGATTGTCCTTCTAGCGTTAGTAATCTGGTATTTTCCAATTTTATCCAGTCTGAAAGCCAATTAAGTCCAGGCGCTATATAATTTTAAATTTGGTAAAGAGGTGCCCCCTGCTTCCTTGCTTGCAGTCAGAGTTGTTCCTTTTATCCTCACTCTTCTTCCTTTCCATATAAATTTGTTTAAGTCAGATGTCCATTGTTGTAAGATTTTTTCATTTGTCAGAATGGGTAAATTTTGAAAAAGAAATAGACACTTTGGCAGAACGTTCATCTTAATAACATTATCCTTCCAAGTAATGATAGATCAAGTTTGCTCCATCTCACTAAGTCAGCTTTTATCTCTTTCCATAATTTATTATAATTGTTATCATACAAGTCAATATTCTTCTTATTGATCCACACTCCCAAGTATTTAACCCTCCTTTCAATTTTCCTTTCAATCTCAATCAATATCAGTATTTATATTTATATTTATGTCAATATCAATTTAAAACAGTATCAATATCAATATCATTATTTTTAACTCAGTTATGAATTTAAATCAATTTTTCAAAGCTTGTCAGTTGATGTGAATCTCATTGTTTAGAGGACAATTGGTAATACAATAACCCATGAACTTCAGTATATCCGATTGTGTCTATGACTCTGTATACGTCAACAGAAAAGTTATGTATGCCTGAAGATCTATATATATCAGCAAAGTAAATAAAGTTACTTCAAAATTTTCAATAGTAAACAATTGTATTCTTCCCCTGTCATATTTAATTTCCTCCAATAGGTGTCGCCCTTCAATCACTTTCTTCTAAGCACTCCAAATTTAACTTGCTTTCTGTCTCTTTAAGCTCTCTTTGAGATTAGATTTCCCCCTGAACATTATCAATTTCAAAGTATTCCTTAATTATTGAAAGTCGTACTTGCTCATCTGCTACTGCCAATACATACTAAATCATCAGTATAGGCACATAAGTATAGAGTTACCAAAGTGTCAGAATTACAATGTTACAATGTTGCAGTATCATTAGTTATTTAAATGTATCCATGTATACTGTTGAATTCTGCAGCCTTTACAATCCTTGTCTTTTTTCTCAGTCTGGTCTTAAATCCAAGACTGCTTTTTTCAGTCCTCTTCATCCTCTTGAAGGACTAAATCCCCAGTGAAGGCAATCTTTCCTTTTTGTCCTCTTCGTCCTCTTCGGGGACTAAATCCAAGTAGCGAACCACCAAACAAATGAGCTTCGTCATCTTCTAGGACTAATCCAGACAAACCAAACTAATCCAGACAAACCAATGCTTCCGTTTTCTCCTTCTTTCTATCTTCCATTTTGTTCTATTAACTTTCACTTCAGAGCCAATAGGAGCACTACAGACATGGTATTTGCCCTTAGGCAACTGCAAGAAAAATGTAGGGAGCAGAACAAGGGTCTCTATGTAACATTTGTCGACCTCACCAAAGCCTTTGACACTGTAAGTAGAAAAGGTCTGTGGCAGATCCTGGAAAGACTAGGATGTCCCCCCAAATTCCTTAAAATGATTATCTTGCTACACGAGGGCCAGCGTGGTCAAGTCAGATATGGCGATGCTCTTTCAGAGCCCTTTCTAATAACTAATGGAGTGAAGCAAGGTTGTGTTCTTGCACCAACTTTATTTACAATCTTCTTTAGCATGATGCTCCAAAGGGCTATGGCAGAGCTTGAAGAAGACGACGGCATCTATATACGCTACCATACTGATGGTAGCTTGTTTAACTTAAGCCGTCTGAGGGCTCACACTAAGACTCTAAACTATCTAGTCCGTGAGCTGCTCTTCGCCGATGATGCTGCCCTTGTTGCCCACACAGAAGCAGCTCTGCAGCGCCTAACATCCTGCTTTGCAACAGCTGCAGAGCTGTTTGGGCTAGAAGTCAACCTGAAGAAAACAGAAGTTCTTTACCAGCCTGCACCACAGGACGAACACCACCATCCCCACATTGCCGTCGGCAAATCAGTGCTCAAGTCCGTTCAGCAGTTCACCTACCTGGGAAGCATCATCTCCTCAGATGCCAAGATTGACAAAGAGATCGATCACAGATTAGCAAAGGCATATAGTGCATTTGGAAGACTTCACAAAAGAGTCTGGAGCAATAAACACCTGAGGCAAAGCACAAAAATCAGTGTGTATAGAGCCATCGTACTGTCTATCCTCCTTTATGGATCTGAAACATGGGTCACCTATCGCCACCACCTACGACTCCTCGAGCGCTTTCATCAGCGCTGTCTACGCACAATCCTAAATATACACTGGACTGACTTTGTGACGAATGTTGCTGTCCTTGAGCAAGCAGGGATCACCAGCACTGAGGCCATGATATTGAGAACACAGCTGCGCTGGGCAGGGCACGTTTCTAGGATGGAGGACCATCGCCTCCCCAAAATACTACTCTACGGTGAACTCACCACGGGTCAGCGTAAGAGGGGCGCTCCAAAAAAGCGATACAAAGACTCCCTGAAACAACATCTCAGGCTTGGCCAAATTGATCACCAACAGTGGTCCGCCCTGGCCTCACATCGGGAGGCATGGAGACGCACTATCCACAATGCTGCAGCCTTATTTGAGAACTCACAACGAACAAGTCTTGAAGAGAAACGACAACGCAGAAAGAATCACAACCCAAAAACATCACCCAAGGAGACCTTCTGCTGTGCTTTTTGCAACCGGACTTGTTTATCTCGGATTGGCCTTTTTAGTCATCAGCGCGCTTGCAGAAAGCGCGGGATGAGTCCTTCCTGAATCTTCGTTTGCGAAGAAAAGCCAGAGAGAGACTTTCCCTTACTCATACTTTCCCTCCATTGTTCCGCCTTTGCCTTTGTCTCCGTCTCTGTCTATCAGAAGCGTGCCACTTTCATACAGCTCCACAACCCTCATACAGCTCCACAGCAAATTTAAAAGATAGTCGCCATGTTCTTTATGCTCTGTAAGCCATGTGCACGACTAATATCCCACTCTGTGGACACCGGACTTACCGAGGAGATCTTCCAATCCTCGACTCTCAACACCAGTTTGGGTTTTATTTCTGTCGCTTCCAGTAAATCAAGCAGTCTTTTCGAAGTCAGGAGAGAACAATGAGGGAACGATCCTAAAGTGATCATCTTGTACCGCAATGGATGCCACAGTCCCCCTGTCAGCTGTATCCCCCTTCACAGAAACCTCCATTTCAGCGAGGGAGAGATCGCAACCGGGGACACGCTAGCCCCACAAAGTTCAATCCTTTCTTGATTCAAACTATTGTTCAGGAACAAAGCCCTGACTTGCGGTATCAGGTGACGGTCTCGGAGAGAGCTTACTCCGGACCTTCGACCCCTCGGCTCTCCGACTGGAAGTCCCTCGAGAATTATTTTTTTAAAAAAAAAAAAAATAACAACTCTCAAATATCAGAAGTAGTGTCAGTAAAAATATTATCCAATTCAAGTGTTCAGATTTGAAAGAAGCCCTGTCTACTTGACACATGTTTGTGGCAATGAATTACTGTTACATTTTTTATTTTCGATGCAAGGGTGAGATGATGACACCATAAAACTAGCAGAAAATAGCAAAGACTTGGAGCAATTACTGACGAATGTCAAGGAAGAAAGTGCAACAGCAGGCTTACCATTGAACATTAAGAATACAAAAATAATAACCACAGATGATTTAAGTAAATTTAAAGCAGATGATGAAGACATTGAAATAGTTCAAGATTTTCCATACTTTGACTCAGTCATTAATGAATGCAATCAACAAATCAGAAAACGCTAGGACTTGGAAGGGCTGTTGTGAAGGAACTAACAAGATCCTGAACTGTCAAGATATATCATTGAATAACAAAGATAGGATTGTCCATGTCATCATATTTCCCATTTGTATGTATGATTATGAAAGCTGGACAGTGAAGAAAGCTGATAAGAAGAACATCAACTCATTTGAAATGTGGAGCTGCAGAAGAGTTCTATGGATAATGTGGACTGCTAAAAAGACAAGTACTGTAAATGGGTCCTGAAATCAAGCCTGACTTCACCCTAGAAAACAAGATGACTAAACTAAGACTGCCATATTTACAAATGACCCACTAGAAAAGACAGTAAAGTTTGGTAAGGTGGAAGGCAGTAGGATAAGAGGAAGACCACATTCCAGATGGATAGACTGAATCAAGGAAGCCATGTCCCTGAGTCTGTATGACCTTGGCAGGGTTGTTGATAATGGGGTGACCTGGAGGTCTCTCATTCATGGTGTCACCATAAGATGAAGTCAACTTGATGGCAGTTAACAACAAAAAAATGAGAAGAAAATCTTTTTTTTTCTTTTCCTTTTTTTAAAAGAAACCCTGAAGAGAAGAATCCTTGATAAAGTTACCAGCTTGGTAGATGAAGGGAACGCTGTGCACATCACATACCTTGATTTCAGTAAGGCCTTTGACATGGTTCCCCATGAGATTCTTGGAAACAAGCTTGTAAAATGTGGGCTAGATAGGTTAACTGTTCAATGGATTTGTAATTGGTTGACCGGCCGAACTCAAAGGGTGCTCAGCAGTGGCTCCTCTTCGTCTTGGAAAGATGTGACCAGTGGGGTGCCACAGGGTTCTGTCCTGGGCCCAGTGCTATTCAACATCTTTATCAATGAGTTGGATGAGGGAATTAGGGGCATACTTTTCAAATTTGCAGATGACACCAAATTAGGAGGAGTAGCTAATACCCTAGAGGACAGGATCAAAATTCAGAATGAACTGGATAGACTGGAGAGCTGGGCCAAAGCTAACAAAATGAAATTCAATACGGAGCAATGTAAAGTACTGCACTTAGGGCAGAAAAATGAAATGCATAGATATAGGATGGGAGAGACCTGGCTGAATGAGACTACATGCGAAAGGTATCTAGGAGTCCTAGTAGACCACAAGTTGAACATGAGTCAACAGTGTGATGCGGCAGCTAAAAAGGCCAATGCAATTTTGGGCTGTATCAATAGAAGTATAGTGTCTAGATCAAGGGAAGTAATAGTGCCACTCTATTCTGCCTTGGTTAGACCTCATGTAGAATACTGTGTCCAGTTCTGGGCACCACAATTCAAAAAGGATATGGACAAATTGGAGCATGTCCAGAGAAGGGCGACTAAAATGGTGAAAGGTCTCGCGGGAGCTGGGTAGGTTTAGCCTGAAAAAAAGACGGTTAAGAGGTAATATGATAGCCCTATTTAAGTAATTGAAGGGGTGACAAATTGAGGATGGAGCAGGCTTGAGGATGCCACGCAGGAAATCAGGATCAAAGCATCCCCGACAGATGGCAATCCAGCCTCAGTTTAAAGACCTCCAAGGAAGGAGAGGGAGTGTGTTCCACTGCCGAACAGCTCTTACTGTCAAAAAGTTCCTCCTAATGTTGAGGTGGAATCTCTGTTCCTGGAGCTTGCATCCATTGCTCCGTGTTGTAGTCTCTGGAGCAGCAGAAAACAAGCTTGCTCCATCCTCAATGTGGCACACCTTCAAATACTTAAACAGGGCTATCATATCGCCCCTTAAATGTCTTTTGTCCAGGCTAAACATACCCATCTCCCTAAATCTTTCCTCATAAGGCATGGTTTCCAGACTTTTCACCATTTTAGTCACTCTCCTCTGGACATGCTCCAATTTTTCAATATCATTTTTGAATTGTGGTGCCCAGAACTGGACACAGTATTCTAGGTGAGGCCTGACCAAGGCAGAATAGAGTGGCACTATTACTTCCCTTGATCTAGACACTATACTTCTATTGATGCAGCCCAAAATCACATTGGCATTTTTAGCTGCAGCATCACACTGTTGACTCATGTTCAACTTGTGGTCTACTAGGACTCCTAGATCCCTTTCACATGTCGTCTATTTCAGCCAGGTCTCCCCATCCTACTGAACGAGACTACGTGTGGAAGGGTCTACGAGTCCTAGTAGACCGCAAGTTGAACAAGAGAATGTAAAGAATTTGGTTTGGTTTCATTTTTCTGATGAAATCTATCCAGATGCAAAATGTGTCCATGAATCTAAGGGAAAAAACACAAATGGAGGGTCGGGCTATTCAGAAAAAAAATATCCCTCTCTAGGTCCTGCTGGGTTTTGGCCCCTGAAGGGAGACAAACTCAGATTGCATCAAGCAAACTCCACTTGGGTGTTTCCCCCTGAATGGTCATGCAAGAACACCCTTCCCTATTGTGCTCACAACTTCAAACAACAGCAGTGACCTCATCACTCTGAGGTTAATAACCACCTGTTCAGCCTGATAGAGAGAGTTGTAAAGGTATCAAAGGGCAATGGCTTATAAAAAAAAAGGCTTCACAAACAACTATTAATATTTAAAATGTGTAATGGGAGGAGGCATTTACTGTTTAATTGTTATTTACTGGACAGTGTACTTACTGATGAGTTGGGTCAATGAGAGAGAGAGAGAGAGAGAGAGAGAGACCTCCTCCATGAATAATTGAGTGACAGTTTTCATCTTCTCAAAAACAGAAAGCATTTCAGCTAAAGGAAATATAGGTTTGGTGTTTTATTTTCCCCCTGATAATTACTGACACATTCTTACAGTGCCATTTCTTCTGCCATCTCCAACCTTGGAAAGACCTTGGGCACATGACATCCTCTACAAAATCAGCTGAGCCTTGCTGAATCAGTACAAAAGACTGACCTAGTCTAGCTTTTCTCCCCACAGCAGTCAGCAGGATGTTCCAAAGAGAAGCCCACAACAGCCTACGAGCACAACAGCCTACTAGAACAGTGGTAACTTCCTAAGTCACATTATCATTGATTTAATGGCCCTACTCTAGTTGGGAGGTAGGATGTAGGCCTTAAGCTGCATTATCAGGAACATCATTCTGAAAGAGGTAATGATACTACTCTGCTGTGGTTAAACATCTGGTGTACTACATTGAGTAGAGTTGTACCCCTACAGTTCTATGGTCTTCCAGATGTTGTTGAACTCCAGTTCTACCAACACTAGTCTGTCTGGCCATTGGTGAGGTGTGGTGGGAAGTACTGGTTCATCACCATTTGCCAAAATAAAGGTTCCCCATACCTCCTGTAAGAACATTGATTGTGTCTAGAGTGATTGGTGGATCTGGAATCCAAGTCCTAAGCAGAATATTTGATCTAGGTGAGAAAAGATGGAGAAAAGAACATAAAGGCTAGAGATGGTCTATTGTTGTTATCGGCCATCATACCAGTTTTGACTTATGATGGCCCTCTGTAAGTCGTCTGAGATACCCAATCAACTGCCCTGCTCAGTTCCTCCAAATTCAGGGTGCCTTGATTGAATCAATCTTTCTGCAGTGTAGTGTTCTTCCTTTTCTTCCACCTTCCAACTTAATACTGGATAAATTAGAAGGGGACAGGAAAGGCAGTAGGAAAGAAATTTCCAATTAGCCATGTAGTCTCATGCCTTTTAATTGTGTGTTTTAATTGTTTAAGTCCTGAGGGATGTTGAAAATAATTAATCTTTTTATTCATCCTGTAGCTTCAGGAAATTCTGGACTATTCCACCTAGGCACCCACAATGGCCTTGTCTAGATGGCCAATTTAGCCATCTTGCCCCGTCTTGGAACCCTGAAGTCCTGACAATGCAGTGCATTTGCTCCATTTTGCACCTTGCCAATTCACATGACCATGGGAGAAAAGACAGGGACAAGACAGGGGATGATGTGTTAAGGCCTGTTAAAATTGATTTTTTAAAAAATATCTGGATTTGAAAGTTTTAGTTGGCCAAAAAAAAAAAAGGATCAGCCAAGCGTGACTGCAGAAGCCCGTCCCACATGCTGGCTCATCACTGCAGCTGTCAATCTGCCATTGCTCTTCTGGATCCAGAGAGAATCTCATAGAATATGACCATTACCTTGAGAAAACCCTATGAAATTCATAGGGTCACCAAAAGTCGACAGGAGACTTGAAAGCACACACGTTCCTACATAAACAGGCCTCTGTTCATCAGCCTTGATTACATATTGTAGGCCAGCTTCCTAGCTTCTGGGATAGCAAGGCAGACGGTGGCAGCAATGACTGCAGCAATGCGCTGGTGTGCCCGTCTAGACTCCCTCTTGTTTGGTGATGGTAACAGGGAGGAACAGGCAGGACCTGTGGGTGTAATACACCAGCAGGTAGCCGGCATATTTTTGCCAATGTATCATAGAATCATAGACTCATAGAATTGAAGAGTTGAAAGAGATCACAAGGGCCATCCAGTCCAAACCCCTGCCACGCAGGAAATCAGGATCAAAGCATCCCTGACAGATGGCCATCCAGCCTCTCTTTAAAGACCTCCAAGAAAGGAGACCCCACCATGCTCCGAGGGAGTGTGTTCCACTGCCAAACAGCTCTGACTGTTAGAAAGTTCCTCCTAATGTTGAGATGGAATGTCTGTTCCTGGAGCTTGCATCCACTGCTCCATGTTCTAGTCTCTGGAGCAGCAGAAAACAAGCTTGCTCCATCCTCAATGTGCCACCCCTTCAAATACTTAAACAGGGCTATCATGTTGCCTCTTAACCGTCTTGTTTCCAGGCTAAACATACCCAGCTCACTAAGTCTCTCCTCATAAGGCATCATTTCCAGACCTTACACCATTTTAGTTGCCCTGCTCTGGACACGCTCCAATTTGTCAATATCCTTTTTGAATTGTGGTGCCCAGAACGGGACACAGTATTCTAGGTGAGGCCTGACCAAAGCAGAAGAGAGTGGCACTATTACTTCCCATGATCTAGACACTATATTTCTATTGATGTAGCCCAAAATCGCACTGGACATTTTTGGTACCCCATCACACTGTTGACTCATGTTCAATTGTGGTCTACTAGGACCCCTAGATCCCTTCTCTAGATTAGGGGAAAAGATTATTATTATTCTTATAACCGGCCTGACTTCCTGTTGCATTAGACTTCCTGTTCATCAGACAGGGGGTTGGACTGGATGGCCCTCGTGGTCTCTTCCAACTCTGCAATTCTATGATTCTATGATTCTATGAAAACTGAACGCGTGATGGCTTCGAAGAATATTTCTTAGGTTTTTTTAGGATTAAAAACATAAGGCCAACTTGTGCTCAGGCAGCATGGATCCTTGGGTGCCTTTATAGAATCATAGAATTGCAGAGTTGGAAGAGACCACGAGGGCCATCCAGTCCAACCCCCTGCCACGCAGGAAATCACAATCAAAGCATCCCCGACAGATGGCCATCCAGCCTCTGTTTAAAGACCTCCAAGGAAGGAGACCCCACCACGCTCCGAGGGAGTGTGTTCCACTGCCGAACAGCTCTGACTGTCAAAAAGTTCCTCCTCATGTTGAGGTGGAATCTCTGTTCCTGGAGCTTGCACCCATTGCTCCGTGTTCCCGTCTCTGGAGCAGCAGAAAACAAGCCTGCTCCATCCTCAGCGTGACATCCCTTCAAATACTTAAACAGGGCTATCATATCGCCTCTAAACCGTCTTTTTTCCAGGCTAAACATACCCAGCTCCCTAAGTCTCTCCTCATAAGGCATTGTTTCCAGACCTTTCACCATTTTAGTTGCCCTTCTCTGGACACGCTCCAATTTGTCAATATCCTTTCTGAATTGTGGTGCCCAGAACTGGACACAGTATTCTAAGTGAGGTCTGACCAAGGCAGAATAGAGTGGCACTATTACTTCCCTTGATCTAGACACTATACTTCTATTGATACAGCCCAAAATTGCATTGGCCTTTTTAGCTGCCGCATCACACTGTTGGCTCATGTTCAACTTGTGGTCTACTAGGACTCCTAGATCCCTTTCGCACATAGTCTCATTCAGCCAGGTCTCTCCCATCCTATATTTATGCATTTCATTTTTCCGCCCTAAATGCA
Source organism: Gambelia wislizenii (assembly GCA_030847615.1). Taxonomy (NCBI): domain Eukaryota; kingdom Metazoa; phylum Chordata; class Lepidosauria; order Squamata; family Crotaphytidae; genus Gambelia; species Gambelia wislizenii. Next base: position 6,877,548 of record JAUMIR010000015.1, on the reverse strand, counting down.
GTACTTTACATTTCTCCGTATTGAATTTCATTTTGTTAGCTTTGGCCCAGCTCTCCAGTCTATCCAGGTCATTCTGAATTTTGATCCTGTCCTCTAGGGTATTAGCTACTCCTCCCAATTTGGTGTCATCTGCAAATTTGATAAGTATGCCCCTAATTCCCTCATCTAAGTCATTGATAAAGATGTTGAATAGCACTGGGCCCAGGACAGAACCCTGTGGCACCCCACTGGTCACATCTTTCCAAGACGAAGAGGAGCCACTGCTGAGCACCCTTTGGGTTCGGCCGGTCAACCAATTACAAATCCATTGAACAGTTAACTTGTCTAGCCCACATTCTACAAGCTTGTTTGCAAGAATGTCATGGGGAACCTTGTCAAAGGCCTTACTGAAATCAAGGTATGCAATGTCCACAGCATTCCCTTCATCTACCAAGCTGGTAACTTTATCAAAAAAAGAGATCAGATTAGTCTGGCATGACTTGTTACTCTGAAACCCATGCTGACTTTTTGTGATTATGGCATTGCCTTCTAAATGTTCACAGACTCTCTGTTTAATGATCTGTTCTAGAATCTTCCCTGGTATTGATGTCAGACTAACTGGACGATAGTTGTTGGGATCCTCTTTTTTCCCCTTTTTGAAGATGGGAACAACGTTTGCCCTCCTCCAGTCTGCTGGGACTTCTCCTGTTCTCCAGGAGTTCTCAAATATTATTGCCAATGGCTCTGAGATTATATTTGCCAGCTCTTTTAATACTCTTGGATGTAGTTCATCTGGTCCTGGAGATTTAAATTCATTTAGATTAAGAAGGTATTCCTGTACCACCTCTTTACTTATTTTCAGCTGGATTTCCCCTATTGTGTCCTCTGTTCCATTTTCCTCAGGTTGGTCCTCCTTTTCCTTTTCTGAAAACACTGAGGCAAAGAAGGTGTTGAGTAATTCTGCCTTTTCTCTGTCCCCTGTTAGCATTTTGCCATCTTCTCCACGTAGCGGCCCTATCATTTCCTGCTTCCTCCTTTTGCTGCGGACATACCCAAAAAAACCCTTTTTATTGTTCTTAACCTCCCTAGCAAGCCTGAGCTCATTCTGCACTTTAGCTTTTCTGACTTTACTCCTACACGTGTTCGCTATCTGTTTGAATTCTTCTTTGGTGATTTCCTCCCTTTTCCATTTCCTATACATGTTCCGTTTAAAACTTAGCACCATTGAAAGTTCTTTAGTCATCCATCCTGGTTTCTTGAGACACCTCCCATTTTTCTTCCTCAATGGTACTGTTTGAAATTGTGCCTTCAGTATCTCCCTTTTGAGAAAGTCCCATCCGTCTTGAGGTCCCTTCTCTTTTAGTATTCTTGACCATGGGATCATCCCCAGTATTTCCCTGAGTTTATTGAAATCAGCTCTCCTAAAGTCAAGAATGCGTGTCTGACTATGCCTGGCTTCTCCTTTCCATTGTATAACAAACTCCAGGAGAACATGATCACTCTCACCTAAGGATCCCACCACTTGCACCCCATTAACAAGGTCGTCTCTGTTGGTTAGGATCAGATCTAAAATAGCTGACCCCCTTGTTGCCTCTTCCACCTTTTGGACCATGAAATTGTCTTCCAGGCATGTAAGGAATTTGCTAGACCTTGTAGTTTTGGCTGAGTTAGATTGCCAGCAAATATCAGGATAGTTGAAGTCACCCATCACTACTACATCTCTCCTTTCTGCATGTATGTTCATCTGTTCTAGAAAGGCAACATCCAATTCCTCCGTCTGATTTGGGGGTCTGTAGTAGAGTCCCACAATAACATCCCTGTTGTTTCCCTCCCCTTTAATTTTTATCCAGATGCTCTCCACCTGGCTTCCAGTATTGATGTCATGGATCACTTCACTGGTGTAAATATCCCTGACATATAATGCTATTCCTCCTCCTTTCCTGTTTGGCCTGTTTCTCCTATAAAGGTTATACCCCTCTATTCCTACATTCCAATCATGAGACTCGTCCCACCAGGTCTCAGTAACGCCTATTATATCATATTTGTTTTGTAGTGCAAGGAGTTCTAGTTCATCTTGCTTATTTCCCATGCTCTGTGCATTAGTGTAGAGACATCTGAGACCATGTGTTCCCTTTACTTGCTCCCTGTGCAAGTTTTTTTGCCTCCCACTGTTGGGTCCTTGCGCTGTTTGCCTTGTTCCCTCTATGACAGTTTGACTATTTTCTCCAGCCCTTTTGCCTTCCAGAATACTGTCTCCCTCCCCCATTTGACTCAGTTTAAAGCCCTCCTGATCAAATTCTTGAGAGTGTTGGCAAAAATGTTTCTTCCAACTGTTGTAAGATGCACCCCATCTCTTGCCAGAAGTCCCCCTGCATGGAAGCGCAGTCCATGATCCAAGAATCCAATTTGTTCTCGGCGACACCATCTACGGAGCCAGTTGTTTACGTCGGCTATTTTCCTCTCCCTTCTTGGACCATGCCCTTCAACTGGCAGAAGAGACGAGATGACCACCTGTGCGTTCATTTCTTTCAGCTTCCTCCCCAGGGCCTCATAATCTCTTCTGATCTTGGGAAAGCTGTGCCTTGCAGTATCATTGGTTCCCACATGGACCAAAAGGAAGGGGTAATGATCTGTAGGCTTGATGAGTCTTGTCAGCCTCTCGGTCACATCACAGATCTTTGCCCCAGGGAGACAACACACCTCCCGAGTCATCTTGTCAGGCCCACATACCACTGCTTCTGTACCCCTCAGCAAGGAGTCCCCCACCACCACCACACGCCTCCGCTGAGGCTTCGCAGCTGCTGTTCCTTGCGGTGGTCCTCTCAAGGTCCCCTGCTCTACCCCTGAAGTCTGTCCATGCTGTTCTTCCTCATTGTCCTTGATAAGGGAAAGGGCTTCATATGCAAATTTGTTAAGTATGCCCCTCATTTTGTCATCCAAGTCACTGATAAAGAGGTTGAATAGCACTGAGCCTAGGAGAAAACCCTGTCGCACCCAAGTGGTCATCTTTCCAAGATGAAGAAGAGCCACTGCTGAGCACCCTTTGGGTTTGGCCAGCCAACCAATTGCAAATCCATTTAATAGTTAACTTGTCTAGCCCACATTTTACAAGCTTGTTTGCAAGAATGTCATGGGGACCCTTGTCAAAGGCCTTACTGAAATCAAGGTATGTGATATCCACATCAGAAGAGCCTTGCTGGATCAGACCAAAGGCCCACCTAGTCCAGCATTCTGTTCCCACAACAGCCAACAGGATGTCCCCATGAGAAGCCTGCATTCAAAACAGCCTACTAAAGTAGGCCCATAGCATCAATGGTAACTTGCTGGGTCCCATTATCATTGATCCAATAGACTTACCCAATTGGAACTAACAATAGGCACAGGAGTCCTGTATGACCCTTAGATATTATATAGTACTGTAACTACAGTGCTATATAGTGAATCCTGGCCTGAATTCCCTGGTGACTACTTACTGGGAGGCAGCTGCTGAGATTGAGGGGGTCCATTCCTCTTTCACTTAGGAAGGTCCTGCTCTTGGTCCTGCTCCCTCTGGTGAACAATCTCTGCTACAGCAGAGAGAAACAGGGCAGTAGGCAAACTACAAAGGTGCTGGACTCTTCATTACTGGAGATGTGTAGAGGCTGGACAGTCTTCTGCCAGGCAGGCTTCAACTTTCCTATATTGAGATGTGGGCTGAGCTGGAGGAGTCCCCTTTCAACTCTAAAATCAATGATTGTTCCATGTAAAGAATATTCATGCATTTTTGAGACACGCCATTGCAAAGCGTAGTGAAATGCCTCAAGATTTTTCACCCTTACCGCAGAGTGATTTTTTTTAAAAAAAATCTCCTCAGTAGCATTTAGAAAAGACCTTCTCCCACATCCTCCCACAATGCATTTCCCCTTCTCATGGCATACAGAGAACGCAGTTGTCAGGCAGGCATATAGGGATAGAGGCACTCCTTAAAGTATTGAGGCCCCAATTCATTTAGAGCTTTAAATGTTATTGCCACCACCTTGAATCCAGAATAGGAATGTATTAGCAGTTAGTGCAATTCTTTCAGAACTGGTGTCATGTGATATTTAAATGGAGTTTCGGTGAGGAGTCTAGGTGCTGCACTTTGAACCCGCTGCAGTTTCCAAGTTGTTTTCAAGTTGGGCATTTAGAGGGCATTGTAATAGTTGAATTGGGAAGTTAGTAGTGCATGGACTGCTGTGGCCAAGTTATCCCTGTCCAGGAAACAACACAGCTGGTAGACCTGTGGTTTGAACATAGGACTAGGATTCCAGGAGACTGGGCTTCACATCCCTGCTCAAGCCATTCTTTGAGCTCAGGCAAGCCACCTATTTCATCCTCAGAGGAAGGCAAACTGCTTCTGAATAAGTCTTTTGTAGAGCCAGCTTGAATTCTGGAAATGGACTCAGAGGCCAAAGAATCCCTGCTTATCCATGCAAACCCATTGGATGGCTTTGGGCAAATTGCACTCTCTCAACTGTAAAGGCAATGAAAAACTACCTCTGATGAAATGTGGCCAAGAAAACTCAAGGAGAAAGCTGACATAAGTCAGGATCAGCTTAAAAGCACAGAACAATGTCTTTCAAGTGCTACAGACTTTGAGAGGCAACATAGTGTAGTGTTTTCAATGCTGGACTGGGACTCCAGGAGATAAGATCCAAATTCCTGCTCCTCCATGGAAACCCACTGGTGACCTTTGTCAAGCCACACTCTCTCAGCCCCAGAGGAAGGCAAAGGCAAATCTCTGCTGAAATATGGCCAAGAAAAGCTTGAGATAAGCTCAACAGAAGCCAGAGTCAGCCTGACGGCAGATAACAACAAAAACAGCACCTAATTCAGTGCAGAAAGGAAAAGAAAACTGTAAGTAATCTAACTCAACCAAAGTAAGAAATCTAACTCAACCAAAACTTCAAGGTCTAACAAATTCCTTACTTGCCTGGAAGACAATTTCATGGTCCAAAAGGTGGAAGAAGCAACAAGGGGATCAGCTATTTTAGATCTGATCCTAACCAACAGGGATGACCTCATTAATGGAGCACAAATGTTGTGATCCTTGGGTGAGAGTGATCATGTTCTCCTGGAGTTTGTTATACAATGGAACGGAGAAGCCAGGCATAGTCAGACACGCATTCTAGACTTTAGGAGAGCTGATTTCAATAAACTCAGGGAAATACTGGGGGTGATCCCATGGACAGGAATACTAAAAGAGAAGAGACCTCAAGACGGATGGGACTTTTTCAAAAGGGAGATACTGAAGGCACAATTTCAAACAGTACCATTGAGGAAGAAAAATGGGAGGTGTCTCAAGAAACCAGGATGGATGAATAAAGAACTTTCAATGGAGCTAAGTTTTAAAGGGAACATGTATAGGAAATGGAAAAAGGGGGAAATCACCAAAGAAGAATGCAAACAGATAGTGAACACGTGTAGGAGTAAAGTCAGAAAAGCTAAAGCGCAGAATGAGCTCAGGCTTGCTAGGGAGGTTAAGAACAATAAGAAGGGTTTTTTGAGGTATGTCCGCAGCAAAAGGAGGAAGAAGGAAATGGTAGGGCGACTACGTGGAGAAGAGGGCTGAATGCTAACAGGGGACAGAGAAAAGGCAGAATTACTCAACACCTTCTTTGCCTCAGTGTTTTCAGAAAAGGAGTAGGGTGATCAACCTGAGGCTAATGGAAGAGAGGACACAATAGGGGAAATGCAGTATAGAATGAGTAAAGCAGTAGTACAGGAATAGCCTTCTTAATCTAAACGAATTTAAAACTCCAGGACCAGATGAACCACATCCAAGGGTATTAAAAGAGCTGGCAAATGTAATATCAGAGCCATTGGCAATAATCTTTGAGAACTCCTGGTGAACAGAAGTCCCAGCAGACTGGAGGAGGGCAAGTGTTGTCCCCATCTTCAAAAAGGGGGGAAAAGAGGATCCCAACAATTATCGTCCAGTTAATCTGACATCAATACCAGGGAAGATTCTAGAGCAGATCATTAAACAGAGAGTCTGCAAACATTTAGAAGGCCATGCCATCATCACAATAGTCAACATGGGTTTCAGAGAAACAAGTCATGCCAGACTAATCTGATCTCTTTTTTTGATAAAATTACCAGCTTGGTAGATGAAGGGAACGCTGTGGATATGGCATACCTTGATTTCAGTAAGGCCTTTGACAAGGTTCCCCATGACATTCTTGCAAACAAGCTCGTAAAATGTGGGCTCGATAAGTTAACTGTTCAATGGCTTTGTAATTGTTTGACTGGCTGAACCCAAAGGGTGCTCAGCAGTGGCACCTCTTCGTCATGGAAAGATGTGACCAGTGGGGTGCCACAAGGTTCGGTCCTGGGCCCAGTGCTATTAAACATCTTTATCAATGACTTGGATGAGGGAATAGAGGGCATACTTATCAAATTTGCAGATGACACCAAATTAGGAGGAGTAGCTAATACCCTAGAGGACAGGATCAAAATTCAAAATGACCTGGATAGACTGGAGAGCTGGGCAAAAACTAACAAAATGAAATTCAATACAGAGAAATGTAAGGTACTGCACCTAGGGCTGAAAAATGAAATGCATAGATATAGGATGGGGGAGACCTGGCTGAACGAGACTACATGCGAAAAGGATGTAGGAGTCCTAGTAGACCACAAGTTGAACATGAGTCAACAGTGTGATGGGGTACCTAAAAAGGCCAATGTGATTTTGGGCTGCATCAATAGAAGTATAGTGTCCAGATCAAGGGAAGTAATAGTGCCACTCTATTCTGCCTTGTTCAGACCTCACCTAGAATACTGTGTCCCGTTCTGGGCACCACAATTCAAAAAGGATATTGACAAATTGGAGCGTGTCCAAAGAAGGGTGACTGAAATGGTGTAAGGTCTGGAAATGATGCCTTATGAGGAAAGACTTAGGGAACTGGGTATGTTTAGCCTGGAAAAAAGATGGTTAAGAGGCGATATGATAGCCCTGTTTAAGTATTTGAAGGGGTGTCACGTTGAGGATGGAACAGGCTTGTTTTCTGCTGCTCCTGAGACTGGAACACGGAGCAATGGATGCAAGCTCCAGGAACAGAGGTTCCACTTCAACATGAGGATGAACTTTTTGACAGTCAAAGCTGTTTGGCAGTGGAACACACTCCCTCAGAGCGTGATGGGGTCTCCTTCCTTGGAGGTCTTTAAACAGAGGCCGGATAGCCATCTCTCAGGGATGCTTTGATCATGATTTCATTTCCTGTATGGCAGGGGGTTGGACTGGATGGCCCTCGTGCTCTCTTCCATCTCTGAAATTTTATGATTCTATGATAGTATTATAACCCAACAGAAAAGCACGTGACTAGAAAATCACAGACAAGATTTGGAGGAACTCACCAGAATTATGACTGTAGGAATTGTATTTATTGCATTATTTTCTATCCTGTCTTTCTTCCAATGCAGGTTTCAAGGCAGCTAACAGTATAAGATGAAAATAAAATAAAATTAGAACAGTTTTACCCAAAATGCTGCTTGGAAAATTCCAAGAAAATATCGAGTTTCTAATATGTTGGGGAAATTAGCAGCAACTCGACTTTAGCTATGCGAAACGGGTAACAATAGAATCTGCAAAACTATGTCTACCATCTAATAATCTGGATGGAATACATACACATTTAAAAATAAGTATGGTTTTTATTAAGGAATTCAAAAATAACACCAAACTCACACACATTCAACCAGAAGGAGCATTCACTCAAGGCTATAGGAAAAAGCAGTAGGAAAACTTGGGATAGAGGGTAGCAAGAGGATGTTGTTGGGGTGACACAGACCTGTCCTGTAGTCAATCCAGAAGAGTGGATGGAGGAAACTGGGTGGCCACACAGAGGGACATAGGGTCCCCTAGAAATGGAATCTGTGTGCAATGAGGGATATTTTGGGGGTGGTATTTATACCTCCAAATACACCTGAGGGGACTGGTTGCTTCATGAGCTGAAACAATGAAGTCCATGAGCCTTCATGGATTGCACAATGAGTTTTCTGGTCTTGACAAAAGGTGAGAAAGATACTAATGTGTTTCTTAACGTCCAGTGATTGGATTTTAACAGCTTTGAGCAATTTGTCTTTAAAGTTGGGATTTGAGGGAGGAAATTACACAATCAGCAAATACAAAGGTTTTTGCCCGCCCATTATCTCCCCTTCCTGGGAAATGTGTCTTCTTTTTTTTTTTTAGGTATTAGCCTCAGGCTTCCCTGGGGTAAGGCAGGGCACTCAAATGCCCTTTTGAGACCATCCTACCTATTCCCTTTGTGGAAAGCCACATTAATGAACCAAAATTCTTCCAGTTTCTGAGGCCTGTAAACTTTGGGGTGCAGGCCAATTCCAGAAGTGGGGTGCCTTGGAAGTGGGGTATAAGCTTGTGCTTAAGAACAGTATCTTGTACAAATTTTTTTTTTAAAAGAACACCGAATAGACATCTTATTAAAATACTTTAACACAATTTAAAATACATATAAAACATAGGCTCAAGGTGTAATACATCCCTTAAAAGCTCCTGCTGGTGAAAGGAGATTGCAGAATGCAGGAAAGAGAGGGGACCAACCTAGCCTCCTGTGGGAGGGAGTTTCACGGTGTGGAAGCAGCCAGTAAGGCTATTTCTTGTGTGACCACCAAGTATACCTCTGGTGGTGGCAGGAGAAAGAGATAGCCTCCCATCAAAGATCTTAAGATTTGGCCAAAACTCTATACATGTCGACCACCATATCTTCTGGGGACCTGTTCCAAGACTCCCATGGATAATAGAGAACACTACAACAGTGGAAGTTGACCATAGAATCACAGTGGAGGACCTAGAAATGCCAGGAGAGAACATATTTTTTCAGACGTTGATAAGAGGAACTGTGGACACTAAATAGAGCATATGGGGATCGACCAGTAATGGTCTTTCAGATAGAACTTTACATTTTCACTGCCAGTCTCATCAGTGACACTGCATCTAAGACATTGCCCAAGACATTGCTAAGATTATTTTCAGTTTTTGCAAAAGGGTGGTTGCAATTCCACTTAAAGTATCATCCAAAGAGAAATCTGCTGCTCGTGGCAAATAATGGCATTCACAGCCCCATAACATGCTGGGTGTCAGGTAATGATTATGACAGGGTGAACCAAGCTTCAGCCAACAAAATGCTGGCTGGTAAATAATTATGTAAACCCAAAGGGTGTTCCTAAGCCATAAAGTTCTCTTCTCCAGAGTATAAAAGGGTTGGCAGCCAACAGTTCCTCCATCAGTTCCTGCCAACATCCAGCCTCAATTCTTGGCTTCTTCTCCTTCGAGAACAGGTAAGTTGGAGTGATCTGGTGTTGTCGTTTAGTCTTCTAATCCGGGGGTGGGAATCATATAGTCCACCAGATGGTGGTAGGTTACAACTCCTAGCATCTTTCCCCATTCTCTCTGCTAGTTGCGGATGATGGGAGTTGTAGTCTTACAATTCCTGGAGGGTCTCAGGCTATCCACCCCTTTTCTTATCTGTGTTGGATCTTGGAGTGGCTACTGGAATTTTGGATAAAATGAAATTGGAATACAGTATAACTCAGTTGTTTCTCCTAGTGAAATGAGAAGGGACCTACTTATTTTAAAAATAAGGTCAGCTTCTCTGAGGAAATGGTCCTTTCAACTTTAGGTCTGCTTATCTGTTTATCATAATATCGTTTGTATCCTAATTGATGCTGCAAGTGGTTCATATTCAAAGAAGAAATAAAACCAAAATATAAGCAAATTAAATTACTTTTAAAATAGTAGAAAGTGCAATAATTAAATATAATTAAAAACATAAATCAAAAGACACACAGACAGTGACAGCATTAGAGGGGTACAGAGAGGCTGAACCACACCAGGTAATACTGTCAGGGGAAGGGGTGACACCAGCCTTAGTGATGCCACAACACAGAGACACATCCAAACACAGACACACAGAGACACACACAAACAGTAAAAGTAATTACCAAGGAGGGAATGCCTCTGTAAAGAGAAATGTTTCCAGCTGGCCTTTGACCATTGTTTCATCTGAGGGACTTTAAGTGCGGCCCAAAGAGGTGACTGGAAATTTGTGTGGATTTTTAAACTGCGTCATATTTTTAGTTCACGGCTTAGCACCTCTTTCTAAAAGGAGATCAGGCTTTTCTACAGAAACAAAAGCTTTTAGTGTTTCCATATTTCTTTATAAAGGAGATGGAAAGAACTTGAGATGGGGAGGAATAATGCAGAAAAATCCAATTGAGAGATTTACCTATCAGGCCCAGAAAACAGAGTACTCTTTAAAAATCTGACATTGATTGCTGGTGAATTGTCAGCCATGTTTTAGTTTGGTTTGAAGCCTCTTCTTTTCCTGCAGTTAAAAGGATCCTGTAGGGATCTTTAGCTTTAAAAATGACATGATACACAGTCCTTTCCATGCTGAGGAGAGCTGTACCTCTCAAATTTGTCCAGGGAAATATACTTACTTGAGCTCTGTGAAAGACACACACACTGCCCTTGCTCTGACCAAGGTCCAGGAGATGTCCCTTTTCATGCCCACCGCCTACTGCATGGCTCACTCCACTCTCTCACGCCTCTGTTTTTCTCCCCAGATCCTCCTCCAGCTTGAAACCATGACCTACGGTTGGGGTAACTGTGGCTTTGCCTTTGTATCACAGTGCCCTGATACCAGGATCTATGTCCAGCCTCCAGGCTACCGCATGACTTTTCCTGGGGGCATCATGCAGTGTGATGCAGAGCCTGCTGGTATATCCTGCACAGGACGTGGTTGCTACCCTAGCAGCTGTGGGTATGGCTCCTGGGGGAAATGCAATTATGGCAGCGGGTATGATGGCTATTATAGATCGGGAAGAAGATGGGACTATGTTTGCTGAAGATATTAGACCTGCTGTTCCCATCAAAGGTCTAGAAGACATCTTCCAAAACCCAAGAAACGACCCAGCAATGGACTCTTGACACAGATCTATGGCTGAGAACTTGTCCCTGGGTGCCAGAAAGATGTGTATGCCCAGTCTCCCACAGGCATGGATTGTGGCTGTACCTCAAACCTCTGAACACCCAGGCCTCACACTCCTTAATCATCTCTATGCTCCTTCCCTTCTGCTTGCTCCCAGGATTGTTTTCATCTCACCAGGAGATCTGTTGCTCTCCGTTCTTCCACAGTGTTTCAGCATTTTAATACACCTTCTCTGTTCATGTTGAGAAAGACCAAAGGGAGACTAACAGGAGCTCCCCAGCTTGCTAACAATCTCAGCCTCTGCTTTGGGGACTGAGCCTCACCACCATGAGAAATTCTGTTATGATGTTATGGGACTCCAGCTCCCATCAGATCTGACCAGTATGGCCAATAGTCAGGAATGAAGGGGCTTGTAGTCCAAGAAGATATGGAAAACCCCAATTTCCCAACCTTCCTACTTCTATGGAGAAGTTCCTTGTTTCTTTGGATGAACCTGTCATCACAGGGGTGGTGGCTGATGCAATGACCCACAAGGAAATTCCAGTCTGTTTTAGCTTAATAGAGTATCTCTTTTTCGCTCTACTAACAAACTGGGGAGTCATGGAGGAATGTTTTTTCCTGTTCTCTTTAAGCTTTTTTCTGAAACTGTATATCCCTTCAACAGCATTAAAACCCATATGTCTTCACACTACTTGTGTTCTTGTTTGTCTTTACTTAGTGTTGGTTATGGAAGTAAAAGGTGAGCATAGATTACTGATTTATACTAAATCAGGCTCTTGGCTAGGTCTGTCAACCTTGACTGGAAGTTACTCTGTATGCACAATTCTTTCCCAGCCCTACCTGAAGATACCAGGACTGGAACCTGTGACCTTATGCCTCAATAACACTTGCTCTGCCCAAGAACCTTAACTATATTCATCTGGCATTGTTATGCACCAATGGCCTTAGTTGCCCCATCTTCAATTCTGGTGCTTTTTACCATGATGGCGCTTGCTCCTAGCCTTAACATGTTGGTTGCCACTCATACATATTGGCCTGAGAAGCAGTTTTTGGGTTGCTTGCTAATGTTGTTAAAGATCTGTTTGCTGCTAAAACAGGAAGAGACAGAGACTTCTCATTTTCCAGGAGAAGAAGCATTTGGAAGGAGGGTTTTCACAACTTAAATATACTTCCCTATTGTCTCCTGCTCTGACACCTGGCTTGATGGCAGTACATGTGAAAGGGATCTAAGAGACTCAGTGGACCACAAGCTGTACATGAGTCACCAGTGTGATGCAGCAGCTTAAAAAGCCAATCTGATTCTAGGCTGCATTAATAGGAGTATAGTATCTAGATGAAGGGAAGTACTAGTGCCACTCTATTCTGTTTTGGTCAGACCTCACCTGGAATACTGTGTCCACTTCTGGGCACCATACATCAAGAACAATGGGACATGTATGGGAAATGGAAAAAGGGGGAAATCACCAAAGAAGAATTCAAACAGATAGCGAACACATGTAGGAGTAAAGTCAGAAAAGCGAAAGCACAGAATGAGTTCAGGCTTGCTAGAGAGGTTAAGAACAATAAAAAGGGTTTTTGGGGGTATGTCCACAGCAAAAGGAAGAAGGAAATGGTAGGGCCACTACATGGAGAAGAAGGAAATATGCTAACAGGGGACAGAGAAAAGGCAGAATTACTCAACACCTTCTTTGCCTCAGTGTTTTCAGAAAAGCAAAAGGGAGATCAAACTGAGGATAAGGGAACAGAGGACACATCAGGTGAAATCCAGCACAGAATAAGCAAAGAGGTAGTACAGGAATACCTTCGTAATCTAAATGAATTTAAATTTCCAGGACCAGATGAACTACATCCAAGGGTATTAAAAGAGCTGGCAAATGTAATCTCAGCGCCATTGGCAATAATCTTTGAGAACTCCTGGAGAACAGGAGAAGTCCCAGCAGACTGGAGGAGGGCAAACATTGTTCCCATCTTCAAAAAGGGGGGAAAAGAGGATCGCAACAATTATTGTCCAGTTAGTCTGACATCAATACCAGGGAAGATTCTAGAGCAGATCATTAAACAGAGAGTCTGTGAACATTTAGAAGGCAATGCTATCATCACAAAAAGTCAACATGGGTTTCAAAGAAACAAGTCATGCCAGACTAATCTGATCTCTTTTTTTGATAAAATTACCAGCTTCGTAAATGAAGGGAACACTGTCGATATGGCATACCTTGATTTCAGTAAGGCCTTTGACAAGGTTCCCCATGACATTCTTGCAAACAAGCTTGTAAAATGTGGGCTAGACAAGTTAACTGTTAAGTAGATTTCTAATTGGTTGACTGGCTGAACCCAAAGGGTGCTCAGCAGTGACTCCTCTTTGTCTTGGAAAGATGTGACTAGTGGGGTGCCACAGGGTTCTGTCCTGGGCCCAATGCTATTCAACATCTTTATCAATGACTTGGATGATGGAATTAGGGGCATACTTATGAAATTCACAGATGATACCAAATTAGGAGGAGTAGCTAATACCCTAGAGGACAGGATCAAAATTCAAAATGACCTGAATAGACTATAAAGCTGGGCCAAAGCTGACAAAATGAAATTCAGTACGGAGAAATGTAAGGTACTGCACTTAGGAAGGAAAAATGAAATGCATAGATATAGGATGGTGGAGACCTGGCTGAAAGAGACTACATGTGAAACGCTGGATGGCCATCTGACAGGGATGTTTTGATCATGATTTCCTGCATGGCAGGAGGCTGGACTGGATGGCCTTTGTGGTCTCTTCTATAGTATGTGGGGAAATAATCATTGTAATGTAAAAGCAATCTTGTGTACCTCATTCACATCCTAAGATAAGTCTAGGGTTTTTCCTTGCATGCATTTGTTCTCCCAAAATTCCCTTTCTTTTATTTCACTGGGCACTTCCAGCCAACTGGAGTGCTGGGTCATTCAACACATGACCGAATTTGAATTTTATTGCTTTGTGTAAGTTCTCTTTTAAGTTTGAGTCTCCATGAGGCTGGAGCCATATTTGCTATATTTGCCATCTGAAACCATGCCATGATGCATCACAAGCCAGCTCTACCACTGTAGGCTGAGTGAGTTTTTCCTACCCTAAACACCATTAGTTAGGAACCTTTTTAAAGTTTGTTTTAGTATGTAGATTGAGATTGATATACCTTCAGTAGACTTTGATTTGCATTTTAAACTGACTCCTTTGTTTTGTAATGAGTCTAATTGAACTGGGTGATCCCAGACCTCTGAATACACTTTAAAATTATAATTGAGCTTACAAGTCTGCATTCCTAAGTGCACTCTGCATGAACATGAAGTCAAAAGTGAATGAATGATTTTAACTATTTTTAAAGGAGATAATTCTTGTTGTTTTTAAAAAGACTAGATCCTGGAATTTTTTAATACAATTTTATTTTTTAGACTCATTACTCCTACATGAAAGTGTTATTGGTTCCCAGATTTGAAGACTTAAAAGCTCAATTTAATTGTTGTTTTTGCAAAAGTTTTGTTTTTTCCTTTTATCTGATCACCCCAGAGTTGCTGTTTTTGGTCTCTTTCTCTCTTGGCTTGAAGACAAAGGCAATAAAGCAATAAAGCAATTATCGCTGCTGAGGCTAACCTCTCTGCCTTTTTGAGCCTGGAGAAGCTGAATGGTCCAAATTATAAACAATGGTCATTTTCTTTTGAAACATACATGAAGGCCATGGGACTTATTGATGTTTTACACAATCCCAGACCTCCTCAGGGAAGAGAGAGGAATGATTTTGATAGGAATGATCAAAAAGTATTAGCATACATAATTTTAACAACTGATTAAGGATAAGTTTCTGAAATCAAAGATAAGAGAACAGCAAAAGCTGCTTGGGACTCTTTGAAAGACTTATGTGATGTTCCATAGCAAATACTATTGCCTTGAAGATTAAACTTGTGAACTTGAAATTATCAAATCCAAGAAGTCTAGATGAACATATTAATGATTTCAGAGCTACATTAGCAGAATTGCAATCTCCTGGAGAAGAGATTCCAAAGGCTATGCAAGTTGGGATTTTCTTAGCAAGCTTACCAAAGTTTTACAATCTCTTCATAAACACTTTGCAATTGAAAAATGATTTAACCCTACCAGAAGCCTATATTCAAATAAGAGAATTTCAACATCGGCAAAACTTGATGCACAATGATAAGGTTGAATCCAGAAATTCTAACTTTAACCAGCAAGTAAATTTGGCTGGAAAAGGAAAGAAACATTTTAAATGGAATGCTACCCACTCCAAGCCCCCATCCTCTTCTGAGCCAAATGGGGAGCAATTAAAGGCTAAGGCTTCAAAGGCAAACAGACAGACATTCTCAGAGGCAAGAAAATGCAAAAGGCCATAGAGATACAAGAGCTGATGCTAAACAGAGATTTCACATTGGATTAGCTTATGAAAAAGTAATGCAAGCTTCTGGAAATGAATATAAAGATTGTTTCATCGTAGATTCCGGAGCTAGCAATACATTTATCAATAAAGGGAATATTTCCAAGATTTTAATGAAGAAGTAAAATTCCCTGTGTTTCTAGCCAATGGAGATTCTGTTATAGTACAAGGAATTGGAACTGTGTATCTTCCTATGAAATTGGGAACTAGGACAGAGATATTGTTTGGCATTCTGCACTGGGCATCACTCGGGTATGAGCTTACAAGTCTGCATTCCTAAGTGCACTCTGCATGAACATGAAGTCAAAAGTGAATGAATGGTTTTAACTCTTTTTAAAGGAGATAATTCTTGTTGTTTTTAAAAGGACAAGATCCTGGAATTTTTTAATACAATTTTATTTTTTAGACTCATTACTCCTACATCTTCCAACTCTCAAATTCTATGATTCTATTATTCTAAGAAGGATATTGAGCAGCTGGAACGTGTCCAGAGGAGGGCAACCAGTATGGTGGGAGGTCTGGAAGCCACAATGCCCTATGAGGAGCAACTTAGGGAACTGGGCCTGTATGGTCTGGAGAAGAGAAGGTTGAGAGGTGATATGATAGCCATATATAACTGTTTGAAGGGATGTCATACTGCAGAAAGAGCAAGCTTGTTTTCTGCTGCTCCAAAGTCTAAGACATGGAGCAATTGGTTCAATCTACAGGAAAAGAGATTCTACCTAAACATTAGGAAGAACTTCCTGACAGTAGCAGCTGTTTGGAAATGGACTGCACTGCCTGAATGTGTGGTGGAGTCTTCTTCTTTGGAGGTTTTTAAAGCAGATTCTGGAATGCTTTCATCAGTGCTGTATAGGCACAATCCTAAATATACACTGGACTGACTATGTGACAAATGTTGCTGTCCTTGAGCAAGTAGGGATCACCAGCATTGAGGCCATGATATTGAGAACACTGCTGTGCGGGGCAGGGCACATTTCTAGGATGAAGGACCATCACCTCCGAATAATACTACTCTATGGTGAACTCGCCACGGGTCAGTGTAAGAGGGGGGAGCTCCAAAAAAATGATACAAGGGCTCCCTGAAACAACATCTCAGGCTCGGCCAAATTGATCACCAACAATGATCCGTTCCTGGCCTTGCATCAGGAGACATGGACGCACTATCCACAATGCTGCAGCCTTATTTGAGAACTCACGCCGAACAAGTCTTGAAGAGAAACGACAACGCAGAAAGAACCACAACCCAGAAACATCACCCAAGGAGACCTTCTGCTGTGCTTTCTGCAACCGGACTTGTTTATCTCGGATTGGCCTTTTTAGTCATCAGCACGCTTGCAGAAAGTGCGGGATGAGTCCTTCCTGAATCTTCATTTGCGAAGAAAAACCAGAGAGAGGATGACCATCTGTCGGGAATGATTTGATTGTATATTCCTTCATGGAAGGGAGTTGGACTGGATGGCCCTTCCAACTCTATGATTCTATGGTTCATTTATACCCTGACGTTCTCACAAAAAATTGAGACTCAGGCAAATGTACAGTTTTAAAAATGCGCAATACAGCCAAAGGACTCATCTACATGGTCCAAAATACATCTTCTTCCTGTCGGCATATTCTGGCCCCGGACCTGGCCCATTGCCCCTCCATTACCTGCATGAAATGGGATGGAGTCTACATGGACAGACTGGCCTATGTCTGCAGACACTGCTGCTCTCCATGTTGTTCTTTCTGAAACTAGGAAGCAGTCAACAGCACATGATCAAGGCCCCCTTTGGGTCTCCTTCGTTACTTTGGAGAGTGCAGTGAGAATGGCAGCTGAAGAGATTGGCCAGTGTGATGGTATGGACTCCTGCCCCCCCACATGGCCCAATCCATTTTTTTGCAAATGAGGTGGTTTTTCCCAGGTACTGTGCTGAAATGGTTTAATGGATTTACCCCATCTTTCTCATGTGTTTGCCCTGGGCATCATCAGGACTGGGGGGTGGGATGGGGAGTGGTCAAGAGCTCTGTGTCATTTGGACTGCAGGCCTCCAAGACAGGGGCAAGACATGGTAAATAGCCCATCTAGACAAGCTCAAAGACATACAATAATGAACATTAAGATAGAATTTAGAGCAAGCTTGTTTTCTCCTGCACCAGAGACTAGAACATGGAACAATGGATGCAAGCTTCAAAACAGAGATTCCACCTCAACATGAAGAGGAACTTTTTGACAGTCAGAGCTGTTTGGCAGTGGAACACACTCCCTCGTAGCATGGTGGGGTCTCCTTCCTTGGAGGTCTTTAAACAGAGGCTGGATGGCCATCTGTCAGGGATGCTTTGATCATGATCTCCTACGTGGCAGAATGGGGCTGGACTGGATTGCCCTTGTGGTCTTATCCAACTCTACAATTCTATGATTCTATGATTCTAATTTAATGTTAAAGCAATTTAAACATAGACCTATAATGAAGATACACCAAGCTGTGTACTTCCAGTACATTCCAAAGACATTCCTTTAAAACCTTTGTATTTTAAAAGCTCAGAAGGAGGAGGAATCTTTGCCTGGTGAGGGAAAGATAGTAGGAAGGGGGCATTCTCCTGACTGGAAAGGAAGTTCTAGAGTCTTTGGCAGCCACTGAGAAGGCCCTATCATGTCCTCATCAGTCACACCTGTGAAGGTGGTGGAAGTCCAGATGTTTTAGGCTGCTACCCAGAAGGGCTTCTCTCATATCCCCACCAGCCTGTGATGGTGATGGGGCAGAGAGAAGGGTTTATTTTGAGAATATCAGGGTTGAAGTAGGCTCATGTGGGGAGACACAGTCTGTTAGAGAACCTGGAACTAAGCCATACACTTCTTCTTGAATTTCTAATAGTGTCACTCCAACCCTGGATAGAAAAGTACTTTAGTAGGATAAAGTGGAGTCCAAAAAACAGAGGCTGAGATCCTACAACAAGGAGACACAGTATAACTTTTTGCTCATGGAGATACAGGACTTTGGTGCAACATTGCCTCATTAGTGAATTGCCACATTGTGCTACCAAATGCACAATCCAATTGCTGTCATGCAATATAACTTTATGTACAGTGCATCATGGTGCTCAATGGTTTTGCACAGCCAGGCAGCTTTCATTGGGACCAGAAGGGATAAAGAACCACCTACTCAGACTTTGACATTTACCTCAGAAGCACAGTTTCATAGTCCTGCCATTGGGTGCTATTAGTTTATTTGCTGTGACATATATCTTATCTACTGAGTTATCTCTGTAGGGACGCCCCCTTGTCATGGGAGAGAGGCTTGCGTACCCTAATGATGTTTTGAGCTTTGCTGGTGGTGGCATAAAGCAACCAGTAGGGTCTCCCATGCCAGACAGGTCAAAACTGAAGGGTCTGACAAAGAGCGTCAAAGGGCAGGATGGGCCCTCTAGCCTTATGGCAACCATCCTAGGAGAAGGAAAACTAATCCCAAACCCGGGCAGATGGTGCTCGTCCAACCCTGTAAGGTCAACCATCTAAGAGAAGGAAACTCTAATCAAACCTACGACCCGAGGACCTCACTGCTACCATCCATGATTGCAAGGCCAGCAGACGAACCTTTGGTTTAAAGGGTTAGGCCAGTTCTCTTCTCCAGGAGATTGCAATTCTGCTAATGTAGCTCTGAAATCATTAATGTGTTCATCTAGACATCTTGGATTTGATAATCTCTTGTTCACAAGTTTAATCATCAATGCAATTTTACTTCCCATGGATGGAACATCACATAAATCTTTCAAAGTGTCCCAAGCAGCTTTTGCTGTTCTCTTATCTTTCATTTCAGAAACTAATCCTTGATCAACTGTTAAAATTATGTAGGCTAATACTTTTTGATCAGTCCTATCAAAATCATCTCTCTCTCTTCCCTGATTTGGCCTCTGTTTATGTAAAACATCAATAAGTCCCATGGCCTTCATGTATGTTTCAAAAAAAAAAATGCCCACCTTCTATAATTCGGCCCACACAGCTTTTCCAGGCTCAAAATCGCAGGCAGGCTAGCCTCAGATGCAGCCATAATTGTTTTATTGCTTTATTGCTTTATGGCCTTTGTCTTCAAGCAGAGAGAGAGAGAGAGAGAGAGAGAGAGAGAGACCAAAAACAGCAACTCTGAGGTGATCAGATAAAAGGAAAAAACAAAACTTTTGCAAAAACAAAAATTAAATTGAGCTTTTAAGTCTTTAAATCTGGGAACCATAACCCTTTTTGTGGGAAGGTAATGAGTCTAAAAATAAAATTGTATTAAAAAATTCTAGGATCTAGTCCTTTTAAAAACAACAAGAATTATTTCCTTTAAAAGGAGTTAAAATCATTCATTCACTTTTGACTTCATGTTCATGCAGAATGCGCTTAGGAATGCAGACTTGTAAAGCTCAATTATCATTTAAAAGTGTATTCAGAAGTCTGGGATCACCCAGTTCAATTAGATTCATTACAAAACAAAGGAGTCAGTTTAAAATGCAAATCAAAGTTTACTGGAGGTATATCAATCTCAATCTACACACTAAAACAAACTTAAAAAGAGGTCCCTAACTGACTAATGAATGTTTAGGGTCAGAAAACTCACCAGCCTATAACGGTAGAAAGCTGCATGGTAAAACATCATGGCATTGTTACAGATGGCTTAAGATGGCTAAGATGGCTCCAGCCTCATGGAGACTCAAACTTAAAAGAGAGCTTACACAAAGCAATAAAAATCAAATTAGGTCATGTGTTGAATGACCCAGCACTCCAGTTGGCTGGAAGTGCCCAGTGAAATAAGAGAAAGGGAACTTGGGATAAACAAAGGGATGCAGGGAAAAACCCTAGACTTATCTTAGGATGTGAATGAGGTACACAAGATTGCTTTTACATTACAATGATTATTTCCCCACATACTACAGAATCACAACCCAAAAACATCACCCAAGGAGACCTTCTCCTGTGCTTTCTGCAACCGGACTTGTTTATCTCGGATTGGCCTTTTTAGTCATCAGTGCGCTTGCAGAAAGCATGGGATGAGTCCTTCCTGAATCTTCTTTTGCGAAGAAAAGCCAGAGAGAGAGAGAGAGATGAAGACTCTGAAAATCAGCTAGCAAACCAACCAAATCAGTATATTGGTACAGATGCTGAGGACAAACCAGAAAACTAAGTTTCAAATGACATTATACATGTAGCATGTACTTAGAAGAGCTGGTTTCCCCAAGTGGTGGAAGATGTCTGTTTCTCATTACATATGATTGTTTTCAATTCCAGATGTTGCATTTAGCTTTTGTCTGGTTATTGGAAGGCCAATGAGGCTTAATTTGCAAGTCTAATTGCTAAACCATATGTTTCTGAGGAAAGTTTGTTGTGAGAGGGAAAATATGCTAACTGAAAGATAAACACAGATTCCCTATCTTACTAATGAGCTTCTTTGGTATGTAAGAGTATCTGGGGTTTTTTAAAGCTTAACCTGTAGCTGTTATTTGAAAGACTATTGCCTGGGTTTTAAGAGTTTTCAGCAATCCCTTTCTCTTGGACCTACAAACATTTGGGTAGTGATACAAAGAGTATTTTCAAGGAGTATTATGACTGTATCATGGTGTTCTCTTGGCCACATTTATTCAGAGGAGGTTGGTCATTGTCTTCCTCTCAGGCAAGTATGACTTGTCCAAGGTCACCCAGTGAGTTTCCATGGCGGATCATGTACTTGGATCCTTGTCTCCCAGAATCTTGATCCAACACTCAAGCCTCAGTCACTTTTCCATAAGTGAGTTGCTCTGGTCCTTGGTCATTTTGGCTAGCCAGATTCACCAGAAAGCTTCCAACTGCAGTTCCATAGTTCACCACATGAGTGAGCTGCATAGACATTAAGCAGCCACCTTTTAAAGTTGCCTTTTCTGCAATGTATACTTATGTATAAACACACACATACATCAGTGCTCATGTCTTCACAGGGATTTCACATAATATTTTGGTGCTTGTTTTCCCAGCAACTTCTCTTATTTTGTTCAGGTATAGTTAATTGTCATCATTGTGTTGGTGTGTTATTTTACTCTTTTCCACTGTGTGCATATAAATCAAGGTCATGGAGTGATTGATATATGGAGCAATTGATACTGTACATGGATATATAGACAAGAAATTCCACTGTTGCAATATCCATCCTGACTATGTAGGCAGAAGGATTCTGAATACTGTAATCCAAAAATATAACATTTCTTAGCACTTTTTGTCTGTAAGTGAAATATGCTGCCTCAGAGTGTGGTGGAGTCTCCTTCTTTTAGAAAAATGACATACATATTCAGCCAACCATAAAACACTCACATATAACATAATCTGCAAGACAAAAACAAAAAGAAAAATACAGACAAACAAAATAAATATGTATAACAAACAGGACACCACAGTGACTCAATCCGTGTATCTTTGCCAGCCTGTAAATAAGGCATTTTATGTGTCTTGGCCAATATCAATTTAAGATTCAGAAGCTATAACTTTAATCCAAAAGGAGAGATTATATGACAGGGTTTTACTTGGTTTAGCTTAGGAATTGATATATGTGTGGGGGGCGGGGGAAGGGAATAATTTTTCTTCTTTAAAAAAAAAAAAATACTGGACAGCTTCTCCATGAGTAGGCTGCTCCACACCCTGTCCCACCAGTTATCTATATTCAAATGTCCTGTTTTGCAGGTTTTTTTTTTTGTAATTTATAATAATAATAATAAAATTTATTTATATACCACCCTTTGGTAACCCAATCAGGGCAGTTAACAACATTAAAACACCATACAAAGTAAAACAATATACTCCCCTCCCCCCCTTAAAAATTATTAAATCAAATTACAAATTAAAAAAAACAATTAAAACACTTAATAAAACACATACATACATTTAACAATAACAGTAGATCCCCAGCGATATTCAGTTCTGTTAACAAAGGAGGCTATGGGGACTCTCCTGAAGGAGGGGGAGGGTCCCGAGGCCGGGATAATCTATGCTGGAAAGGCCTGCCGGAAGAGATCCATCTTGACAGCCTTTCTGAAGCTGTCCAAAAATTTCAATTGACGGATCTCATCCGGTAGGCCGTTCCATAGCCTGGGGGCGACAACAGAAAAAGCCCTCTGGAAGGTAGCCGAAAGCCTTGACTTTTGAGGCTGCAGCAAATTCCTCCCAGAGGACTGGAGTGCGCGGGGAGGATTATATGGGGGGAGGAGGTCCCTGAGATGGCTTGGACCTAAGCCATTTAGGGCTTTAAAGGTGATAACCAACACCTTGTACTGGGCCCGGAAACCAATAGGCAGCCAGTGGAGGTGTGATGTACCAAGCACACACACTCACATGCAATCAATAAATTGCTTTATTGACATGGATTCACGTGTCAGGAACATAGAACAAAGCCGAAACTGAGTACAGCATGTGCAACCCCCCAGATAAACCCTTAGGCGTGAGAAAAGTATTTAGGGAGTGAACATGTTTCCCTCTCAAGACGGCTGGCACCTGGATGCCTTGACCTTGAGCCGCTGTGGAGAGAAACGTTCCCAGGCCAACAAGGTGGGCTGGCCTCTCTCCAAAAACTCCAGAGGCCCAGACAAGGAGAACGGCCTCATGTCAGGCTCATCCATGAATTCCACTCCAACACCCAGAATACAGGGATGAGCCTGACAGGAGGGCTCTCAAAACCGGAATGATGTGGTCCCTCCTAGATGTTCCTGAAACAAGCCTGGCCGCCATATTTTGTACTAACTGTAGTTTCCGAACCAAGCACAAGGGTAGCCCCATGTAGAGCGTATTACAGAAGTGTAGGTGTGAGGTTACCAGTGCGTGAATGACGGTCTCGAGGTCCCTCGAGGGCGCAGCTGGCGTATCAACCGAAGCTGATAACAGGCGCTCCTGACTGTTGCATTTACCTGATTTATCATTAGGAGAGATGAGTCAAGGAGCACCCCCAGACTGTGAACACAGTCACTGGAGGAGAGTGTGACCCCATCCAGGACTGGAGGTTGCAACCCAATTCTTGGTCTTAGGGCTGCTTCTGTGAATTCTCTGGATTCAGCTTCAATCTGTTTTTCCTCATCCAGCCCATTACCACCCAAAGACATTCATTGAGAGAAGAGATGTCATCATTTTTCGAGGCCAATGAAGGAGACACGGAGAAATAGATTTGAGTGTCATCAGCATACTGATAACACCCAGCTTCATAGCTCCGAATAATCTTACCCAGCGGCTTCATATAGATGTTAAATAACATCGCGGACAGGATAGCTCTCTGTGGAACTCCCCAGGTGAGCTCTCTTTTGCTCGAACAACTGTCCCCAAGCAGCACCCTCTGGGACCTGCCTGAGAGGAAGGACCAGAACCACTGCAATGCAGTGCCCCCGATACCTAACCCCTTCAGATGGCCCAAGAGGATGCCATGATCTATCGTGTCAAAAGCCACTGAGAGGTCTAAGAGCACCAACAGGATGCCTCCCAATAGGACCAAAGAAAGTTCCTATGGCGAGTTCTGTCAGATAAGAGTCGAGTTTTCTGCCACTTGCTCTATAGTTGTTGTCCAAACCACTTCATTTTCCTAAGCTCTGGTGTGTACCATGGCTTATGGTTTGAAGCGGATTGGCAAGGACGATTGGGAGAGATCATGTCAATAGCCTTGGTAAGATCGGTGTTCCAAGTATTGACCAGAGCATCAACAGGGTCACCAGCATTCCCAACCATTAAACACTCTAAGGCTTTCTGGAATCCAATAGGCTCCATTAGCCTTAGAGGGCAGACCAATC
This sequence comes from Gambelia wislizenii, assembly GCA_030847615.1. Lineage (NCBI taxonomy): Eukaryota > Metazoa > Chordata > Lepidosauria > Squamata > Crotaphytidae > Gambelia > Gambelia wislizenii. Next base: position 6,853,439 of record JAUMIR010000015.1, on the reverse strand, counting down.
TAATGGGTCCACCACCCACGGTGGGGTGGATACAGATTCTAAGTTCTGTCTTGACCAGGAAATGATCTGACCATGACAATGCGGAGGTACTTACAACCTCCGCCCATGGATATTCCTGTTCCGTACTGAAGAACCGCATCGAGTGTATGACCTGCACAATGTGTGGGCCTGACAACCAATAATTTCTTATCTCGAGACTGCCAGAAGAAATGTAATTATATCTTTACATTTAAGGTCTTTATTAAAGTCGAGATAGATTGATAGGAGAAACAGAACTGGGGATGATTGTATATTCTGATTGGTTATATGTGAGATTATTCTCAGAATTTATTACAAAAAGAACAAATTTCAGGGCACTCACACCACACACACAGGGGCACTTTTTCACGATTCCAGCCAGTTGGGTTGGTGTAAGATACCAGTGGTGCATTAGTTTAAGTGAGCATTCTCTGACTAGTGCCAATGATGATCTGACAGGGTGATTGTTCCATACCCATTACCAAGCTGATACTGGGATAGAGATACCAAGATCTGTTTACCGTTCCCTTCTGTGTGGTTGTGTTTCTCCATACAAACTATCTGTGAGCTATCTATACATCTTAGCAGTAGATCCTTTGAGCAAGGAGTGAGAGGAGAGACAGAATTATTCAAATGCTGGAATGGTTCAAGGTGACTTTTCTGTCCTGAGTTATATTAATTAAAGGAGGTGACTGGAGAAAGCTGGGTCCAGGTAGGTGCAAACGGTTTTAAGAATTTCCAGGATCTTCAACTATACTCCCAATCGAGTGCGTTATTATGGATTGAAGAATGGATTCATTTAAAAAATAATAAAGCATTAACATTGGAAGGATCGGGTATTAGATTTGGTTGGCACGCATGCCTATGGTATGGAAAGGTAAAAGGTAAAAGAAAGCAAAGACTTTAACACCCATTATATTAGGAAAGCATTTTTAAAAGTTTGGATGAGCGTAAAGAAAAAAAATTATTAAAAAATCCCTGTTTGGATATCTTCCAAGGAAGACTTCTTTGGTAGGACTAAGAGTAGGAATCAATCCTGGTTAAGGTATACAGATATCCTTGTCAGGATCATCCATGAATTCTGAGGCATAGAGTAGAATTCATGGAGGATCCTGACAGTTTGATGGTTTGAGACTGGTTCTGCCTTGGGCCTCTGGAATGTCTGGGAGATGTTGGTTACCATGGGAACGCTGCTCATCCCGGGAGCTCAAGGCCGGCCAGATGGTCTGGCAATTCTCGCTCCTCCATAGTGTGCTTTGATGTGCTGCCCTCCCTTTTCTGCTTTCTCACGCTGGGTGTCTCTTATCTGTTTCCACTGTAAGTTTGATCTTTAGTTGCAGCTTTGCCACTGTTCCTTACACATGCTTCTATTCCAATAAAGAACTTTATTGAAGATATGTGAGTTTGTGTTCTGTGTACATCACAGAAAGCTGCAACTCCCTTTTTATTTTATTTTCGTCCTGAAACTGTGGAGCCTTTACCTGCAATGTCTGAGGACACGGAGACTGGCATGCAGATGGACCAAGATCTGATTGTGGCCAGCACCAAAGAAGCCGATGACTCGAAGCAGGAGACCGGGGCAGAGGGGGGTGCTGTAGCCGTCGCAGCTGGAGGCACCAGCCGAGACCGCAGGAGGGCTGGAAGATTTCCACTCTCCACTGAGCCCTGGGAGCTGGGGGTCGAGCTGGCTCCAGGGAGGGGCAGCCTGCCTAGCTTCGGCACTCCGGTGCGAGAGGTTTTGGGCCCCGCCTGGCCATGGGCATGGGCCGGTCGCCGAGAAGAACGCAGGTCCCGGTGGGACAGGCCCCAGGGTGAGGGGCCTCGAGAGACAGAAGCGAAGTTTTCCCTGGCAGAAGTTGGAGCCGAGGTTCTCCAACTGAAACAGCAAATGGGGAAGCGAGCTTGAGGGAAGCTTAGGAGCCTAAAGCAAGGTATGATGCCAGTGGCAGAGTATGCGGCTGAGTTCCGCCGCCTAGCCAGCCAAGTGCCTGAGTGGTCAGAAGAGGTCAAGGTGCAGTTTTTCCAGGAGGGACTGAATCCTGACATTCTAGAGTGGGCCCTGTTCCAGGGAGACCCCGAAACCCTCCTGGGGTGGATACGTCTAGCTGGTGAAGTGGAGTCGGTGAAAGGCAGCATCAAGATGTTGCGCCGCCAGGCAGGGACGGAGGAGAAGTCCTTAGGGACCCCGGGGAAGAAGACCAAGGCGGGGCGCTCGGGGGAGCCACCACCGGAGAGTCTGAACGAGAGTGAAGGATGAGAAAGGGTCTGTGCCTGCATTGTGGGAAGAGCGGACATCGCATAGCGGAGTGCCCAGAGAGGAGTCCTCGGGAGCAACCCACCGCTGCCAAGCCAGCGTGGAGCGAGGGGAGAACCGGGTCCGCCAAGACTCCCTCCAAGCCCAAGACCAAAGCGACGGCCAGGGCCCTGGCATCCAGCTATGCGGCAGGGGAGTCTTCAGGTGATCCCGAGGATAGTGGGTCCTACTCCTCCGATGCTGAGCCGGCGGGAAACGGGCCCAGCCCGCCCTACTGAGCTCCCGAGGGCGGGCTAATCTGGAAGGGCTCCCGGAAGCAGTGGTGAGTGGAGTGAAGGGCCCGTTCTTTATCAAAGCTCGAGTGGGGGTTAGAGGGGAGGGCCCCACCCGTAAAGTAATGTTAATGATTGACTCTGGTTGTACCCAAGTGCTCATCCACCCCTTCTTAGTCAGTGAACTGAACATTGATACTGTTAAGCTGGACAAGCCCATGTGGCTGTCTCAGATGGATGGGGGGATGATGAAGGGGGGCACCGCCCGGCGCATAACTGGCCCCATGAACATGAGGATGGGAACCTACCAGGAGGAACTGCAGTTTGTGATTGCTCCCCGCGGCAGTCATCGGTCTGAACTTGCTAAAGTACCACAACCCCACCATAGACTGGATAAAAGAGACACTGACTTTTACAGACCCACTGTGTACCAAGGAGCACGGGGTGGGGGGAGGATCCCCAGGGTACGGGGTCCCCCTGGGGGGTGAGTCACAGAACTATACGACTGCCTTAGTAAAAGGGGAGCTGAAAGGACTGCCAGTGGAGTACAAAGCATGGCAATATGTGTTTGAGGAGAGGGAGTGTGACATTTTGCCACCCCACCGGGCTTTTGACTGTGCCATTGAGATACTCTCAGAGTCCAGCCTACCTAAACCTCACATTTATTCTATGACCCCAGCTGAAATGGAGGCGCTCCGAGAGTTCATAGACAAAAATTTAGACCGAGGGTTCATTAGGCCCTCAACCTCGCCTGTGGAGGCTCCAGTGATGTTTAGGCGCAAGGTAGATGGGGGGCTTCGTTTGATTCAGGATTACAGAGGGCTAAACGCGATTAGTGTCTCCAACCAGTACCCCCTGCCCCTGATGAAGGACATACTAGCCCATCTCTCCAAAGGGAAGATTTTCACGAAGCTGGATCTGCGGGAGGCCTACTACAGAGTACGGATTCAGGAAGGGGATGAATGGAAGACTGCATTTAATTGCCCCTTGGGGGCTTTTGAGTTCCTCGTCATGCCTTTCGGCCTAAAAGGGCCCCTGGCATTTTTCAGAACTTAATTAATGATGTGTTACGTGATTTTCTGTACAAAGGGGTGTTGGTATACCTTGATGATGTGTTGATTTATTCTGAGGACTACATGTCCCATGTGAAACTGGTGAAAAAGGTGCTTGCCAGGTTGGGGGAAAATCATCTGTATGCAAAAATGTCCAAGTGTGAGTTTCACCAAAGTCGTTTGGATTATTTAGGGTACTGCATCTCAAAGAAAGGGATTGAAATGGACCCAGAGAAGGTAAAGGGGGTCTTGGCATGGGAAGCCCCTAGAACCAGGAAACAGTTACAGAGCTTCCTGGGATTTGCTAATTTTTATCGGTCCTTCATCCCTGACTTTGCGTCGGTAGCCCTTCCCCTGACAGATTTGCTGAAAACCAAAGATGGGAAAGGCAAAAGTTCCAAGCACAGTAAAGGGGACAAACCTCCTCAAAAGATTGTGTGGTCACCACAGTGCCAGCAAGCGTTTGACAAATTGAAATCCCTTTTCACTTCTGAGCCTATTCTCAAACACCCCGACCCCTCCCAGCCTTTCGTGGTCCAAGTGGACGCCTCAGATGTAGCGATGGGTGGTGTTCTGTTGCAAAAGGGGGAGGAAGGGGATTTGAGACCATGTGCCTATTTGTCCAGAAAGTTCAATGACACGGAACGAAATTGGCCGGTGTGGGAGAAAGAGGCAGGTGCTATCAAGTTGGCTCTCGAGACTTGGCGCCACCTACTGGAGGGCTCACCCAAACCGTTTGAAGTTTGGACTGATCATAAGAATTTGGAAGTATGGCTACCCCTAGACGTTTGAGCCCCAAGCAGGTCAGGTGGGCCAGTTTCTTTTACCGATTTAATTTCACTCTGAAATTTATCCCGGGGAAAAGGAATTTTCTGGCTGATGCTTTGTCCAGGCTACCACAGCATGAGAGTAAGCATAAGGAGGTCATTGACACCATTTTTTCTCCCTCCCACTTGGGACTAGCAGTCCTCACACGGAGCAAAGCCAAACAACAGAAATCCACTGCTAGCCCTGCACAGGAGCCTGGACCAAATGAAAGTGACGGTCGCTAGCCCTTGGTGCCTGGACCTGAGCCCCAGCCCTTGAACCCCGACCCACCTCCCCCAGACCCGGGGCCCCGGGCAGTGACTCCTACGGTGGATGGTTCTGCCACACCTACAGGTTCTCAAGGGGAGAAAGGGGGGTGGCATTCCCAATTGGCCTCGGAACTGCCCCTGGATCAGTGGTTCCTAGCTCACCCCAATGAGGTGAAAGTGAGGGAGGGTTTGGCTTGGAAAGGGGATGACCTGTATGTTCCTGAGGTCTTGAGAGTGAGCATCCTGAAGCAGTGCCATGATGTCAAGAGTGCGGGGCATTTTGGGTATCTCAAAACTTTGCATTTGGCCCGGAGACAGTTTTGGTGGCCCCGAATGAGGAAGGAGGTGGAGGAATATGTGAAGGGGTGTACCATTTGTGCAGTAGCAAAAAGGGGGTCAGGGAAGCCCAAAGGTTTGCTCCAACCTCTACCCACCCCAAACAAGCCCTGGGAGGTCATTAGCATGGACTTTATTGTTGAATTACCAGAGAATAGAAAAAAGACGGTTATTTGGGTGGTTACTGATTTGTTCTCAAAACAAGCGCATTTTGTGGCCTGTAAGAAACTCCCCATGGCCTCCCAATTAGCCGAATTGTTCATTCAGCATATTTATCGGATTCATGGCATTCCGACCAAGATTGTGTCTGATCGGGGGGCCCAATTTACCTCGCAGTTTTGGAAGGCTTTCACGAACCTTCTAGGGGTGGAGCTCGGTCTTAGTAGCTCCCATCATCCCCAATCGGACGGGCAAATGGAACAAACGAATCAGACTCTTGAACAATACCTAAGATGTTATGTGAATTTCCAACAGTCTGATTGGGTTGATCTTCTGCCTTTTGCTGAAGTGGTCTACAATAATGCCACTCACCAGAGCACTCGCCATTCAAGGTTGTGTCTGGACACGATTTCAGTCCCCTCCCTTTGCTGGAGGGGTCCCCCAACTCCGACCCCGTTTCGGTCTCCCAGTGGAGTCAAAAGGTCAGGGATGCATGGCCTCATGTAATCTCGGCCTTGGACTTTGCCAAAGCACGCTACAAACATTATGCTGATCAAAAGCGGGACCCTTCTCCTAGATATGAGGTGGGGGATCTGGTTTATTTGTCCACCAAATTCCTTAAGTGTCCCCAACCCTCCAAAAAGTTGGGAGCCAAATATATTGGGCCTTTTCGTGTTGTTAGGATGGTAAATCCTGTGGCTTTTGAACTGTCCTTACCTAAGTTGTACTGTCATGTGCATCCTGTGTTTCATTCTAGCCTGCTCAAGCCCGCGAGCCCTCCAGACAAACACCATCCAGCTCCAGAACCTGCTCCTCAGCCGATCCTGGTGGATCAGGACCAGCATTTTGAAATCTCTGAGATCCTGGACTCTAGGCTTCACCGGGGAGGTTTACAGTATTTGGTGAAGTGGAAACACCTGCCTTCAGGCCATGCGGAGTGGGTTGCTTCTGAGCATGTCAATGCCAAACGCTTGTGTCGAAAGTTTCATGCCCGCTTTCCCGATAAGCCTGGTTGAACGGGGGCGGGGGGTTGATCTTCAGGGGGGCAGTATGTCAGGATCATCCATGAATTCTGAGGCATAGAGTAGAGTTCATGGAGGATCCTGACAATTTGATGGTTTGAGACTGGTTCTGCCTTGGGCCTCTGGAATGTCTGGGAGATGTTGGTTACCATGGGAACGCTGCTCATCCCGGGAGCTCAAGGCCGGCCAGATGGTCTGGCAATTCTCGCTCCTCCATAGTGTGCTTTGATGTGCTGCCATCCCTTTTCTGCTTTCTCACACTGGGTGTCTCTTATCTGTTTCCACTGTAAGTTTGATCTTTAGTTGCAGCTTTGCCACTGTTCCTTACACATGCTTCTATTCCAATAAAGAACTTTATTGAAGATATGTGAGTTTGTGTTCTGTGTATATCACAATCCTTTTGAGAGAAGCCGAAGATTTTAGGATTAAAACTAGAGAAGAACTAGAGAAATAAGGGTTCAATATAAATTGGTTCCTATATAAACAGCTGTATGAATGTTTTAAAATGGATCATAAGCTGGAAAGCTTTGATACAGATAATCAAATAGATGAGATAATCTGGGACAACAAGAAATGACATATAGCTAAATATTATAATATTTTGTTAGAAAGAAAATTAGAGACAAAGTACATAAAGGAACCAATGATAAAATGGGCACAGGATTGTGGTTATAAGATTGAATTAGACAGATGGGAGAAAACTTGGAGATTTACACAGAAACTTACGCTGTCTTAAAATTTAAAAGAAAATTTCTTGAAGATGTTTTACAGGTGGTATTTAACACCTGTAAAATTGAATAAGATGTTTAAGAAAGGAAGTAGCCAATGTTGGAAATGTGATCAGGGGAGAGGTACCTTATTCCATTTATGGTGGAACTGTCAGTTTGCAAAATCTTTTTTGGGGGAAAATACACTTAACCATTATGGAAATATTAGAAATTAAATTTCCTATGGACCTCGAAATATATTTCTTAAACATGATAGACAAGATTAAAGAAAAAAATAATAATTTAAAATGGAAAATTATATTATGTACGATATCTGCGGAAAGGTAACTATACACATCGAAATGGAAAACGAAAGAGAACCCCTCTTTGGAGGAGTGGCTAATTAAACTCCAAGAGATGATGGACATGGGCATATTAATTGCCAAAATAAAGGGAAAGATGATTGATGAGATCAAAGAAGGTTGTAAACCAATAAAAATTTCTGGAAAAGGAAATGGAGAGACTTAGATAAACTTGACTTATAAGGGTAAATATATACATATATGTAGTTTAATACTGACTATGTGACGAATGTTGCTGTCCTTGAGCAAGAAGGGATCACCAGCACTGAGGCCATGATATTGAGAACACAGCTGTGCTGGGCAGGGCACGTTTCTAGGATGGAGGACCATCGCTTCCCAAAAATACTACTCTACAGTGAACTCGTCATGGGCCAGCATAAGAGGGGTGATACAAGGAATCCCTGAAACAACATCTCAGATTCCCTGAAACAACATCTCAGGCTCAGCCAAATTGATCACCAACAGTGGTCCGCCCTGGCCTCACATCGGGAGGCATGGAGACGCACTATCCACAATGCTGCAGCCTTATTTGAGAACTTATGCCAAGCAAGTCTTGAAGAGAAACGACAACACAGAAAGAATCACAACGCAGAAACATCACCCAAGGAGATTTTCTGCTGTGCTTTCTGCAACCAGACTTGTTTATCGCAGATTGGCCTTTTTAGTCATCAGCGCAGAAAGCGCGGGATAAGTTCTTCCTGAATCTTCATTTGCGAAGAAAAGCCAGAGAGAGAGAGAGAGATGTTTATTCGGAGTACTTTGGTTTGGGAGCTGAAGACAAAGGAAAGAAATATTTTTTTTTTGTAAATACAGAAGCATAAAAAGAATGATCTTGGATTTGGATATACATAATGTATAGAGAAGAGTACGAAAAGAATTTTTGTGATATTTTTTAAAAATAATGTATAATTATTCATGTGTATGTTCTGTAACAAAAGAATACTTGGTAAACAGCTTTTTTAAAAAATAAAAAAATAATTTTTAAAAAAAATATTTTCCAGGAATTGGTCTGCTTTTTTCGGTCTGCTATTTATAAAAAGGTCTTGTATGGTTCGAGTACCCCTCTGCTTCCAGAATAGAAATTGTATAAATTTATCTGGAAACTTAAATAGTGGGTATAGTAAGAATGGGGTATGGGGAGATGGGGGGGGTAAGGTAAATTTCAACTTAATCCAGAATCGCAATGAACATTTCAGGAAAGGGTTATGGATCTTTTTGGCTATGTCAAACTGTGTGCAAATGCAATACTGGTAAGTGGTTTCCACCTAATTCCAGACCCACCCAGGAATTAGTATGATCATATCAAATCAATTGCACAACTTGGCTAAGTTGAAATGCCGTAAAATAGAGGAACATGTCTGGAACTGCCAAACCTCCATGTCTTGCCTGTCTAAATTTCATATTCTTTGAAAATCTTGATTTTTGGTTTTGAAATAGCAGCAGTACATATTATGTACTCATATTATACATGACCTCTTAGTGGATGAGGCTGCCGATCTGGCATGCTTTATAGAGACCTGGCTGTAATAAGAATGTCGTGGGGAACCTTGTCAAAGGCCTTACTGAAATCAAGGTATGCGAGATCCACAGCGTTCCCTTCATCTACCAAGCTGGTAACTTTATCAAAAAAAAAAAAAGAGAGAGAGAGAGATCAGATAAGTCTGGCATGACTTGTCTCTCTGAAACCCATGTTGACTTTTTGTGATGATGGCATGGCCTTCTAAATGGTCACAGACTCTCTGTTTAATGATCTGCTCGAGAATCTTCCCTGGTATTGATGTCAGACTAACTGTACAATAATTGTTGGGATCCTCTTTTTTCCCCTTTTTGAAGATGGGGACAACATTTGCCCTCCTCCAGTCTGCTGGGACTTCTCCTGTTCTCCAGGAGTTCTCAAAGTTTATTGCCAATGGCTCTGAGATTATATTTGCCAGCTCTTTTAATACTCTTGGATGTAGTTCATCTGGTCCTGGAGATTTAAATTCATTTAGATTAAGAAGGTATTCCTGTACTACCTCTTTGCTTATTCTGTGCTGGATTTCCCCTATTGTTTCCTCTGTTCCTTTATCCTCAGGTTGGTCCCCCTTTTCCTTTTCTGAAAACACTGAGGCAAAGAAGTTGTTGAGTAATTCTGCCTTTTCTCTGTCCCCTGTTAGCATTTTGCCATCTTCTCCACGTAGTGGCCCTACCATTCCTTCTTCCTCCTTTTGCTGCGGACATACCCAAAAAACCCTTTTTATTGTTCTTAACCTTCCTAGCAAGCCTGAGCTCATTCTGCACTTTAGCTTTTCTGACTTTACTCCTACATGTGTTCGCTATCTGTTTGAATTCTCCTTTCTTGATTTCCCCCTTTTTCCATTTCCTATTCATGTTCCATTTAAAATTTAGCTCTGTTGAAATGTCTTTAGTCATCCATCCTGGTTTCTTGAGACACCTCGCATTTTTCTTCCTAAATGGTACTGTTTGAAATTGTACTTTCAGTAACTCCCTTTTGCGGAAGTCCCATCCATCTTGAGGTCTCTTCTCTTTTAGTATTTCTGACCATGGGATCACCCCCAGTATTTCCCTGAGTTTATTGAAATCAGCTCTCCTAAAGTTGAGAATGCATGTCTGACTATGCCTGGCTTCTCCTTTCCATTCTATAACAAATTCCAGGAGAACATGATCACTCTCACCTAAGGATCCCACCATTTGCACCCCATTAACCAGGTAATCCCTGTTGGTAAGGATCAGGTCTAAAATAACTGACCCCCTTGTTGCCTCTTCCACCTTTTGGACCATGAAATTGTCTTCCAGGCAAGTAAGGAATTTGCTAGACCTTGTAGTTTTGGTTGAATTAGATTTCCAGCCAATATCAGGATAGTTGAAGTCACCCATCACTATGACCTTTCTGCGTGTGTGGTCATCTGTTCTAGAAAGGCATCATCCAATTCCTCCGTCTGACTTGGGGGTCTGTAGTAGAGTCCCACAATAACATCCCTGTTGTTTCCCTCCCCTTTAATTTTTATCCAGATGCTCTCCACCTGGCTTCCAGTATTGCTGTCATGGATCTCTTCAGTGGTATAAATATCCCTGACATATAATGCTATTCCTCCTCCCCTCTTGTTTGGCCTGTTTCTCTTATAATGGTTGTACCCCTCTATTCCTACCTTCCAATCATGAGACTCATCCCACCAGGTTTCAGTAATGCCTATTATATCATACTTGCTTTGTAGTGCTAGGAGTTCCAATTCATCTCGCTTATTTCCCATGCTCTGTGCAGTAGTGTAGAGACATCTAAGACCATGTGTTACCTTTACTTTCTGCCTGTGCAAGTTTTTTTTTGCCTCCCACTGTTGGATCCTGTCGGGGATGCTTTGATCGTGATTTCGTGCATGGCAGGGGGTTGGACTGGATGGCCCTCATGCATAGTCATCTGTCAGGAATGATTTGATTGTCTATACCTGCATTAATCATAGAATCATAGAGTTGGAAGAGACTACAAGGCCCATCCAGTCTAGCCCCCTTCCATGCAGGGTTTGCTGTTATCTGCTGTTTCCCGTATCCCTAGTAAGTCCAGGAATGTAGCCCCATAAGATACGGGTGTTGTACTGTATTTCAAATAATTTTATAATTTAAAATTATTTTAAAAATAAGAGGGAGCTAGTGTTACACAACTTCCACATATCTCTTTGAACATAAAGTTAGGCATTTTCTCTTCAGCACAGGATCTCAGACTCCACTTTTTTTATCCTTAATTGTTTTTCTGTTCCTGGTAGGAGTGGCACTGGCAGAAAGGTAAGAAAGAGTACCTGGCTTATATCCAGACTATCTAAGAGGCCGTATTTCCCCAGCGGAGACTGCCCAGATCACATGATTGCCAGAAGAGGGCTTTCTCTCTCTCCTACTACCTTCACATGCATGACTGGTTTGGAAGTGAGATAAGACCTTCTCAGTGGGTGCCCCTGGGCTATGGTACTCCCTTCCTAGGGTTGCCACAACAGCATCCTCCTTACTATCCTTCCATAGGCAAGCAAAGATGTCTGTGCTTTTTTTTATTCCAAACGTCCTTCAGAAATTAAGGAAGGGCTCTGAAGTGTGCTTTGTTATTTTTCTTGAACTGTTTAACCCTCTATCCTTTTTAGGAGAATGTATTAAATTGACATGGTGAGTAGTTTAATTCAATTTTACTGTGGGTTTTTTTTGTATTTTTTTTGTATATTGTGCTACCTGTATTGTTTCTCTTGAACTGATTTTTTATGTTTTTGATCTTTTTCAGGTGTAGATTTAAAATTGCTTTAAAATTGTGAGTAGTTTAATTCTATTTTATTGTTCATCTTTTTTATGCCCTTACCTGTATTGCACTTGTTTTAAATTGTGAGCCTCATTGACTGTCAGTTTTGGAGAAAAGGAAAGAAGAGGAAGCAGAAAAAGAAGATGATGAAGAAATATTAAGGGGTTATATTTGGGATGTGAAAACTCTCTTTTCAAATGCTCTTTACCTGGGAATGGGTGGCATATTCCCCCCCCCCTGTTTTTAGCAGCCAACAGGTCTTTAGGAACATCAGGAACTACTCCAGTAATCCCAAACTGCTTCTCAGATGTGTGTGCATATCTGGCAACCAACACATTGAAGAAAGGAGCAAAGGCCAGCATGGTTAATAGCATCAAGATAGAGGTTGGGAAACTATACACCTTCCCATCTTTCGGAGGAGGATTTTTGATGCATGACCGTGCCACGTGAAAAGGCCTGTGGCTTTTTGGCAGAGAAGATGCTCTGTCTGCTGAAAATCCCAGGCTTAATGAATCTGGGAGACTGACAATCCCAGTTTCAGACCTTGTTATCTCTAAGTAGTTTTGGGAAAGAATTGTGCCTAGAGAGTCACTGTCAGACAGATTTTATGAGAGTGGGCTTGATGGACCAAGTGTGTGGCTCAGGACAAATCAGCTACCCATGATCCTATTTTGCTTCAACTCTAACACTAAAACCAGGTAAAGCAAAACAAGAATGAGAAGTAATGTGATACATGATGGTTTTTAATGTTATTCAAAGGATACACAATTTCAGAAGAAGCTTAAAGAAAACAGAAAATAATATTTCGCCAATACTGGTCATTACTAGAGATAGCAGGAAAGGTCATACTCCGCTAAAAATGGTGGAAGTTCCTTGTAGTCTATACAGACGTGGACCCAACTGAGTCTCATCACCCACCATCCCAGTGATGACAGGTTCATCCAAAGAAACAAGGAACTTCTCCATAGAAGTAGGAAGGTTGGGAAATTGGGGTTTTTCATATCTTCTTGGACTACAAGCCCCTTCATTCCTGACTATTGGCCACACTGGTCAGATCTGATGGGAGCTGGAGTCCCATAACATCATAACAGAATTTCTCATGGTGGTGAGGCTCAGCCCCCAAAGCAGAGGCTGAGATTGTTAGCAAGCTGGGGAGCTCCTGTTAGTCTCCCTTTGGTCTTTCTCAACATGAACAGAGAAGGTGTATTAAAATGCTGAAACACTGTGGAAGAACGGAGAGCAACAGATCTCCTGGTGAGATGAAAACAATCCTGGGAGCAAGCAGAAGGGAAGGAGCATAGAGATGATTAAGGAGTGTGAGGCCTGGGTGTTCAGAGGTTTGAGGTACAGCCACAATCCATGCCTGTGGGAGACTGGGCATACACATCTTTCTGGCACCCAGGGACAAGTTCTCAGCCATAGATCTATGTCAAGAGTCCATTGCTGGGTCGTTTCTTGGGTTTTGGAAGACGTCTTCTAGACCTTTGATGGGAACAGCAGGTCTAATATCTTCAGCAAACATAGTCCCATCTTCTTCCCGATCTATAATAGCCATCATACCCGCTGCCATAATTGCATTTCCCCCAGGAGCCATACCCACAGCTGCTAGGGTAGCAACCACGTCCTGTGCAGGATATACCAGCAGGCTCTGCATCACACTGCATGATGCCCCCAGGAAAAGTCATGCGGTAGCCTGGAGGCTGGACATAGATCCTGGTATCAGGGCACTGTGATACAAAGGCAAAGCCACAGTTACCCCAACCGTAGGTCATGGTTTCAAGCTGGAGGAGGATCTGGGGAGAAAAACAGAGGCGTGAGAGAGTGGAGTGAGCCATGCAGTAGGCGGTGGGCATGAAAAGGGACATCTCCTGGACCTTGGTCAGAGCAAGGGCAGTGTGTGTGTCTTTCACAGAGCTCAAGTAAGTATATTTCCCTGGACAAATTTGAGAGGTACAGCTCTCCTCAGCATGGAAAGGACTGTGTATCATGTCATTTTTAAAGCTAAAGATCCCTACAGGATCCTTTTAACTGCAGGAAAAGAAGAGGCTTCAAACCAAACTAAAACATGGCTGACAATTCACCAGCAATCAATGTCAGATTTTTAAAGAGTACTCTGTTTTCTGGGCCTGATAGGTAAATCTCTCAATTGGATTTTTCTGCATTATTCCTCCCCATCTCAAGTTCTTTCCATCTCCTTTATAAAGAAATATGGAAACACTAAAAGCTTTTGTTTCTGTAGAAAAGCCTGATCTCCTTTTAGAAAGAGGTGCTAAGCCGTGAACTAAAAATATGACGCAGTTTAAAAATCCACACAAATTTCCAGTCACCTCTTTGGGCCGCACTTAAAGTCCCTCAGATGAAACAATGGTCAAAGGCCAGCTGGAAACATTTCTCTTTACAGAGGCATTCCCTCCTTGGTAATTACTTTTACTGTTTGTGTGTGTCTCTGTGTGTCTGTGTTTGGATGTGTCTCTGTGTTGTGGCATCACTAAGGCTGGTGTCACCCCTTCCCCTGACAGTATTACCTGGTGTGGTTCAGCCTCTCTGTACCCCTCTAATGCTGTCACTGTCTGTGTGTCTTTTGATTTATGTTTTTAATTATATTTAATTATTGCACTTTCTACTATTTTAAAAGTAATTTAATTTGCTTATATTTTGGTTTTATTTCTTCTTTGAATATGAACCACTTGCAGCATCAATTAGGATACAAACGATATTATGATAAACAGATAAGCAGACCTAAAGTTGAAAGGACCATTTCCTCAGAGAAGCTGACCTTATTTTTAAAATAAGTAGGTCCCTTCTCATTTCACTAGGAGAAACAACTGAGTTATACTGTATTCCAATTTCATTTTATCCAAAATTCCAGTAGCCACTCCAAGATCCAACACAGATAAGAAAAGGGGTGGATAGCCTGAGACCCTCCAGGAATTGTAAGACTACAACTCCCATCATCCGCAACTAGCAGAGAGAATGGGGAAAGATGCTAGGAGTTGTAACCTACCACCATCTGGTGGACTATATGATTCCCACCCCCGGATTAGAAGACTAAACGACAACACCAGATCACTCCAACTTACCTGTTCTCGAAGGAGAAGAAGCCAAGAATTGAGGCTGGATGTTGGCAGGAACTGATGGAGGAACTGTTGGCTGCCAACCCTTTTATACTCTGGAGAAGAGAACTTTATGGCTTAGGAACACCCTTTGGGTTTACATAATTATTTACCAGCCAGCATTTTGTTGGCTGAAGCTTGGTTCACCCTGTCATAATCATTACCTGACACCCAGCATGTTATGGGGCTGTGAATGCCATTATTTGCCACGAGCAGCAGATTTCTCTTTGGATGATACTTTAAGTGGAATTGCAACCACCCTTTTGCAAAAACTGAAAATAATCTTAGCAATGTCTTGGGCAATGTCTTAGATGCAGTGTCACTGATGAGACTGGCAGTGAAAATGTAAAGTTCTATCTGAAAGACCATTACTGGTCGATCCCCATATGCTCTATTTAGTGTCCACAGTTCCTCTTATCAACGTCTGAAAAAATATGTTCTCTCCTGGCATTTCTAGGTCCTCCACTGTGATTCTATGGTCAACTTCCACTGTTGTAGTGTTCTCTATTATCCATGGGAGTCTTGGAACAGGTCCCCAGAAGATATGGTGGTCGACATGTATAGAGTTTTGGCCAAATCTTAAGATCTTTGATGGGAGGCTATCTCTTTCTCCTGCCACCACCAGAGGTATACTTGGTGGTCACACAAGAAATAGCCTTACTGGCTGCTTCCACACCGTGAAACTCCCTCCCACAGGAGGCTAGGTTGGTCCCCTCTCTTTCCTGCATTCTGCAATCTCCTTTCACCAGCAGGAGCTTTTAAGGGATGTATTACACCTTGAGCCTATGTTTTATATGTATTTTAAATTGTGTTAAAGTATTTTAATAAGATGTCTATTCGGTGTTCTTTTAAAAAAAAAATTTGTACAAGATACTGTTCTTAAGCACAAGCTTATACCCCACTTCCAAGGCACCCCACTTCTGGAATTGGCCTGCACCCCAAAGTTTACAGGCCTCAGAAACTGGAAGAATTTTGGTTCATTAATGTGGCTTTCCACAAAGGGAATAGGTAGGATGGTCTCAAAAGGGCATTTGAGTGCCCTGCCTTACCCCAGGGAAGCCTGAGGCTAATACCTAAAAAAAAAAAAAAGAAGACACATTTCCCAGGAAGGGGAGATAATGGGCGGGCAAAAACCTTTGTATTTGCTGATTGTGTAATTTCCTCCCTCAAATCCCAACTTTAAAGACAAATTGCTCAAAGCTGTTAAAATCCAATCACTGGATGTTAAGAAACACATTAGTATCTTTCTCACCTTTTGTCAAGACCAGAAAACTCATTGTGCAATCCATGAAGGCTCATGGACTTCATTGTTTCAGCTCATGAAGCAACCAGTCCCCTCAGGTGTATTTGGAGGTATAAATACCACCCCCAAAATATCCCTCATTGCACACAGATTCCATTTCTAGGGGACCCTATGTCCCTCTGTGTGGCCACCCAGTTTCCTCCATCCACTCTTCTGGATTGACTACAGGACAGGTCTGTGTCACCCCAACAACATCCTCTTGCTACCCTCTATCCCAAGTTTTCCTACTGCTTTTTCCTATAGCCTTGAGTGAATGCTCCTTCTGGTTGAATGTGTGTGAGTTTGGTGTTATTTTTGAATTCCTTAATAAAAACCATACTTATTTTTAAATGTGTATGTATTCCATCCAGATTATTAGATGGTAGACATAGTTTTGCAGATTCTATTGTTACCTGTTTCGCATAGCTAAAGTCGAGTTGCTGCTAATTTCCCCAACATATTAGAAACTCGATATTTTCTTGGAATTTTCCAAGCAGCATTTTGGGTAAAACTGTTCTAATTTTATTTTATTTTCATCTTATACTGTTAGCTGCCTTGAAACCTGCATTGGAAGAAAGACAGGATAGAAAATAATGCAATAAATACAATTCCTACAGTCATAATTCTGCTGAGTTCCTCCAAATCTTGTCTGTGATTTTCTAGTCACGTGCTTTTCTGTTGGGTTATAATACTATCATAGAATCATAAAATTTCAGAGATGGAAGAGAGCACGAGGGCCATCCAGTCCAACCCCCTGCCATACAGGAAATGAAATCATGATCAAAGCATCCCTGAGAGATGGCTATCCGGCCTCTGTTTAAAGACCTCCAAGGAAGGAGACCCCACCACGCTCTGAGGGAGTGTGTTCCACTGCCAAACAGCTTTGACTGTCAAAAAGTTCCTCCTCATGTTGAGGTGGAATCTCTGTTCCTGGAGCTTGCATCCATTGCTCCGTGTTCCAGTCTCAGGAGCAGCAGAAAACAAGCCTGTTCCATCCTCAACGTGACACCCCTTCAAATACTTAAACAGGGCTATCATATCGCCTCTTAACCATCTTTTTTCCAGGCTAAACATACCCAGTTCCCTAAGTCTTTCCTCATAAGGCATCATTTCCAGACCTTACACCATTTCAGTCACCCTTCTTTGGACACGCTCCAATTTGTCAATATCCTTTTTGAATTGTGGTGCCCAGAACGGGACACAGTATTCTAGGTGAGGTCTGAACAAGGCAGAATAGAGTGGCACTATTACTTCCCTTGATCTGGACACTATACTTCTATTGATGCAGCCCAAAATCACATTGGCCTTTTTAGGTACCCCATCACACTGTTGACTCATGTTCAACTTGTGGTCTACTAGGACTCCTACATCCCTTTCGCATGTAGTCTCATTCAGCCAGGTCTCTCCCATCCTATATCTATGCATTTCATTTTTCCGCCCTAGGTGCAGTACCTTACATTTCTCTGTATTGAATTTCATTTTGTTAGTTTTTGCCCAGCTCTCCAGTCTATCCAGGTCATTTTGAATTTTGATCCTGTCCTCTAGGGTATTAGCTACTCCTCCTAATTTGGTGTCATCTGCAAGTTTGATAAGTATGCCCTCTATTCCCTCATCCAAGTCATTGATAAAGATGTTTAATAGCACTGGGCCCAGGACCGAACCTTGTGGCACCCCACTGGTCACATCTTTCCAAGACGAAGAGGTGCTACTGCTGAGCACCCTTTGGGTTCGGCCAGTCAAACAATTACAAAGCCATTGAACTGTTAACTTGTCTAGCCCATATTTTACAAGCTCATTTGCAAGAATGTCATGGGGAACCTTGTCAAAGGCCTTACTGAAATCAAGGTATGCCATATCCACAGCGTTCCCTTCATCTACCAAGCTGGTAATTTTATAAAAAAAAGAGATCAGATTAGTCAGGCATGACTGGTTTCTCTGAAACCCATGTTGACTTTTTGTGATTATGGCATTGCCTTCTAAATGTTCACAGACTCTCTGTTTAATGATCTGCTCTAGAATCTTCCCTGGTATTGATGTCAGATTAACTGGATGATAATTGTTGGGATCCTCTTCCCCCCCCCCTTTTTGAAAATGGGGATGACGTTTGCCCTCCTCCAGTCTGCTGGGACTTCTCCTGTTCTCCATGAGTTCTCAAAGATTATTGCCAATGGCTCTGAGATTACATTTGCCAGCTCTCTTAATACCCTTGGATGTAGTTCATCTGGGCCTGGAGTTTTAAATTCATTTAGATTAACAAGGCTATTCCTGTACTACCGCTTTACTCATTCTATACTGCATTTCCCCTATTGTGTCCTCTGTTCCATTAGCTTCAGGTTGATCACCCTACTCCTTTTCTGAAAACACTGAGGCAAAGAAGTTGTTGAGTAATTCTGCCTTTTCTCTGTCCCCTGTTAGCATTCAGCTCTCTTCTCCACGTAGTTGCCCTACCATTTCCTTCATCCTTCTTTTGCTGTGGACATACCTCAAAAAAACCCTTCTTATTGTTCTTAACCTCTCTAGCAAGCCTGAGCTCATTCTGTGCTTTAGCTTTTCTGACTTTACTCCTACACTTGTTCGCTATCTGTTTGAATTCTTCTTTTGTGATTTCCCCCTTTTCCATTTCCTATACATGTTCCGTTTAAAACTTAGCTCCATTGAAAGTTCTTTAGTCATCCATCCTGGTTTCTTGAGATACCTCCCATTTTTCTTCCTCAATGGTAGTGTTTGAAATTGTGCCTTCCATATCTCCCTTTTAAGAAAGTCCCATCCATCTTGAAGTCTCTTCTCTTTTACTATTCTTGACCATGGGATCACCCCCAGTATTTCTCTGAGTTTATTGAAATCATCTCTCCAAAAGTCTAGAATGCGTGTCTGACTACTCTTGGCTTCTCCGTTCCATTGTATAACAAACTCCAGGAGAACATGATCACTCTCACCCAAGGGTCACACCACTTGTGCTCCATTAACGAGGTCATCCCTCTTGGTTACGATCAGATCTAAAATAGCTGATCCCCTTGTTGTCTCTTCCACCTTTTGGACCATGAAATTATCTTCCCGGCAAGTAAGGAATTGGTTAGACCTTGAAGTTTTGGTTGAGTTAGATTTCTTACTTTGGCTGAGTTAGATTACTTACAGTTTTCTTTTTCTTTCTGCACTGAATTAGGTGTTGTTTTCATTGTTATCTGCCATCAGGCTGACTCTGGCTTCTGTTGAGCTTATCTCAAGCTTTTCTTGGCCATATTTCAGCAGAGATTTGCCTTTGCCTTCCTCTGGGGCTGAGAGAGTGTGGCTTGACAAAGGTCACCAGCGGGTTTCCATGGAGGAGCAGGAATTTGGATCTTATCTCCTGAAGTCCCAGTCCAGCACTGAAACCACTACACTATGTCGCCTCTCAAAGCCTGTAGCACTTGAAAGACATTGTTCTGTGCTTTTAAGCTGATCCTGACTTATGTCAGCTTTCTCCTTGAGTTTTCTTGGCCACATTTCATCAGAGGCAGTTTTTCATTGTCTTTACAGTTGCAAGAGTGCAACTTGCCCAAGGCCATCCAGTGGGTTTCCATGGACAAGCAGGGATTCTTTGGCCTCTGAGTCCATTTCCAGAATTCAAGCTGGCTCTACAAAAGACTTATTCAGAAGCAGTTTGCCTTCCTCTGAGGATGAAATAGGTGGCTTGCCTGAGCTCAAAGATTGGCTTGAGCAGGGATGTGAAGCCCAGTCTCCTGGAATCCTAGTCCTATGTTCAAACCACAGGTCTACCAGCTGTGTTGTTTCCTGGACAGGGATAACTTGGCCACAGCAGTCCATGCACTACTAACTTCCCAATTCAACTATTACAATGCCCTCTAAATGCCCAACTTGAAAACAACTTGGAAACTGCAGCGGGTTCAAAGTGCAGCACCTAGACTCCTCACCGAAACTCCATTTAAATATCACATGACACCAGTTCTGAAAGAATTGCACTAACTGCTAATACATTCCTATTCTGGATTCAAGGTGGTGGCAATAACATTTAAAGCTCTAAATGAATTGGGGCCTCAATACTTTAAGGAGTGCCTCTATCCCTATATGCCTGCCTGACAACTGCGTTCTCTGTATGCCATGAGAAGGGGAAATGCATTGTGGGAGGATGTGGGAGAAGGTCTTTTCTAAATGCTACTGAGGAGATTTTTTTTAAAAAAAATCACTCTGCGGTAAGGGTGAAAAATCTTGAGGCATTTCACTACGCTTTGCAATGGCGTGTCTCAAAAATGCATGAATATTCTTTACATGGAACAATCATTGATTTTAGAGTTGAAAGGGGACTCCTCCAGCTCAGCCCACATCTCAATATAGGAAAGTTGAAGCCTGCCTGGCAGAAGACTGTCCAGCCTCTACACATCTCCAGTGATGAAGAGTCCAGCACCTTTGTAGTTTGCCTACTGCCCTGTTTCTCTCTGCTGTAGCAGAGATTGTTCACCAGAGGGAGCAGGACCAAGAGCATGACCTTCCTAAGTGAAAGAGGAATGGACCCCCTCAATCTCAGCAGCTGCCTCCCAGTAAGTAGTCACCAGGGAATTCAGGCCAGGATTCACTATATAGCACTGTAGTTACAGTACTATATAATATGTAAGGGTCATACAGGACTCCTGTGCCTATTGTTAGTTCCAATTGGGTAGGTCTATTGGATCAATGATAATGGGACCCAGCAAGTTACCATTGATGCTATGGGCCTACTTTAGTAGGCTGTTTTGAATGCAGGCTTCTCATGGGGACATCCTATTGGCTGTTGTGGGAACAGAATGCTGGACTAGGTGGGCCTTTGGTCTGATCCAGCAAGGCTCTTCTGATGTGGATATCACATACCTTGATTTCAGTAAGGCCTTTGACAAGGGTCCCCATGACATTCTTGCAAACAAGCTTGTAAAATGTGGGCTAGACAAGTTAACTATTAAATGGATTTGCAATTGGTTGGCTGGCCAAACCCAAAGGGTGCTCAGCAGTGGCTCTTCTTCATCTTGGAAAGATGACCACTTGGGTGCGACAGGGTTTTCTCCTGGGCCCAGTGCTATTCAACGTCTTTATCAGTGACTTGGATGACAGAATGAGGGGCATACTTAACAAATTTGCATATGACACCTGTCATAAAGGCACCCAAGGATCCATGCTGCCTGAGCCCAAGTTGGCCTTATGTTTTTAATCCTAAAAAACCTAAGAAATACTCTTCGAAGCCACCACCCATTCAGTTTTCATAGAATCATAGAATCATAGAATTGCAGAGTTGGAAGAGACCACGAGGGCCATCCAGTCCAACCCCCCTGTCTGATGAACAGGAAGTCTGATGCAACAGGAAGTCAGACCGGTTATGAGAATAATAATAATCTTTTCCCCTAATCTAGAGAAGGGATCTAGGGGTCCTAGTAGGCCACAAGTTGAACATGAGTCAACAGTGTGATGGGGTACCTAAAATGTCCAGTGCGATTTTGGGCTACATCAATAGAAATATAGTGTCTAGATCATGGGAAGTAATCGTGCCACTCTATTCTGCTTTGGTCAGGCCTCACCTAGAATACTGTGTCCAGTTCTGGGCACCACAATTCAAAAAGGATATTGACAAATTGGAGCGTGTCCAGAGCAGGGCAACTAAAATGGTGTAAGGTCTGGAAATGATGCCTTATGAGGAGAGACTTAGGGAGCTGGGTATGTTTAGCCTGGAAACAAGACAGTTAAGAGGCAACATGATAGCCCTGTTTAAGTATTTGAAGGGGTGTCACATTGAGGATGGAGCAAGCTTGTTTTCTGCTGCTCCAGAGACTAGAACATGGAGCAGTGGATGCAAGCTCCAGGAACAGACATTCCATCTCAACATTAGGAGGAACTTTCTAACAGTCAGAGCTGTTTGGCAGTGGAACACACTCCCTCGGAGCGTGGTGGGGTCTCCTTCCTTGGAGGTCTTTAAAGAGAGGCTGGATGGCCATCTGTCAGGGATGCTTTGATCCTGATTTCCTGCGTGGCAGGGGGTTGGACTGGATGGCCCTTGTGGTCTCTTCCAACTCTACAATTCTATGAGTCTATGATTCTATGATACATTGGCAAAAATATGCAAGCTACCTGCTGGTGTATTACACCCACAGATCTTGCCTGTTCCTCCCTGTTACCATCACCAAACAAGAGGGAGTCTAGATGGGCACACCAGCGCATTGCTGCAGTCATTGCTGCCACCGTCTGCCTTGCTCTCCCAGAAGCTAGGAAGCTGGCCTACAATATGTAACCAAGGCTGATGAACTGAGGCCTGTTTACGTAGGAACATGTGTGCTTTCAAGTCTCCTGTCAACTTTTGGTGACCCTATGAATTTCATAGAGTTTTCTCAAGGTAATGGTCATATTCTATGAGATTCTCTCTGGATCCAGAAGAGCAATGGCAATTGACAGCTGCAGTGATGAGCCAGCATGTGGGACGGGCTTCTGCAGTCACGCTTGGCTGATCCTTTTTTTTTTTTTTTTGGCCAACTAAAACTGTCAAATCCAGATATTTTTTTAAAAAAACAATTTTAACAGGCCTTAACACATCATCCCCTGTCTTGTCCCTGTCTTTGCTCCCATGATCAGGTGAATCGACAAGGGGCAAAATGGAGCAAATGCACTGCATTGTCAGGACTTCAGGGTTCCAAGACGGGGCAAGATGGGTAAATTGCCCATCTAGACAAGGCCATTGTGGGTGCCTAGGTGGGATAATCCAGAGTTTCCTGAAACTACAGGATGAAAAAAAAGATGAATTATTTTCAACATCCCTCAGGACTTAAACAATTAAAACACACAATTAAAAGGCATGAGACTACATGGCTAATTGGAAATTTCTTTCCTACTGCCTTTCCTTTCCCCTTCTAATTTATCCAGCATTAAGTTGGAAGATGGAAGAAAAGGAAGAACACTACATTGCAGAAAGATTGATTCAATCAAGGCGCCCTGAATTTGGAGGAACTGAGCAGGGCAGTTGATTGGGTATCTCAGAGGACTTACAGAGGGCCATCATAAGTCAAAACAGGTATGATGGCCGATAACAACAATAGACCATCTCTAGCCTTTATGTTCTTTTCTCCATCTTTTCTCACCTAGATCAAATATTCTGCTTAGGACTTGGATTCCAGATCCACCAATCACTCTAGACACAATCAATGTTCTTACAGGAGGTGTGGGGAACCTTTATTTTGGCAAATGGTGATGAACCAGTACTTCCCACCACACCTCACCAATGGCCAGACAGACTAGTGTTGGTAGAACTGGAGTTCAACAACATCTGGAAGACCATAGAACTGTAGGGGTACAACTCTACTCAATGTAGTACACCAGATGTTTAACCACAGCAGAGTCGAATCATTACCTCTTTCAGAATGATGTTCCTGATAATGCAGCTTAAGGCCTACATCCTACCTCCCAACTAGAGTAGGGCCATTAAATCAATGATAATGTGACTTAGGAAGTTACCACTGCTCTAGTAGGCTGTTGTGCTGATAGGCTTGTGGGCTTCTCATTGGAACATCCTGCTGACTGCTGTGGGGAGAAAAGCTAAACTAGGTCAGTCTTTTGTACTGATTTAGCAAGGCTCAGCTGATTTTGAAGAGGACTTCATGTGCCCAAGGTCTTTCCAAGGATGGAGATGACAGAAGAAATGGCACTGTAAGAATGTGTCAGTAATTATTAGGGAAAAAATAAAACACCAAACCTATATTTCCTTTAGTTGAAATGCTTTCTGTTTCTGAGAAGAGGAAAACTGTCACTCAATTATTCATGGAGGAGGTCTCTCTCTCTCTCTCTCTCTCTCTCTCATTGACCCAACTCATCAGTAAGTACACTGTCCAGTAAATAACAATTAAACAGTAAATGCCTCCTCCCATTACACATTTTAAATATTAATAGTTGTTTGTGAAGCCTTCTTTTTAAAAGCCTTTGCCCTTTGATACCTTTACAACTCTCTCTATCAGGCTGAACAGGTGTTATTAACCTCAGAGTGATGAGGTCACTGCTGTTGTTTGAAGTTGTGAGCACAAAAGGGAAGGGTGTTCTTGCATGACCACTCAGGGGGAAACACCCAAGTGGAGTTTGCTTGATGCAATCTGAGTTTGTCTCCCTTCAGGGGCCAAAACTCAGCAGGACCTAGAGAGGGATTTTTTTTTTCTGAATAGCCCGACCCTCCATTTGTGTTTTTTCCCTTAGATTCATGGACACATTTTGCATCTGGATAGATTTCATCAGAAAAATGAAACCAAACCAAATTCTTTACCTTCTCTTGTTCAACTTGCAGTCTACTAGGACTCGTAGATCCCTTCCACACGTAGTCTCGTTCAGTAGGATGGGGAGACTTGGCTGAAATAGACAACATGTGAAAGGGATCTAAGAGTCTTAGTAGACCACGAGTTGAACATGAGTCAACAGTGTGATGCTGCAGCTAAAAATGCCAATGTGATTTTGGGCTGCATCAATAGAAGTATAGTGTCTAGATCAAGGGAAGTAATAGTGCCACTCTATTCTGCCTTGGTCAGGCCTCACCTAGAATACTGTGTCCAGTTCTGGGCACCACAATTAAAAAAGGATATTGACAAATTGGAGCGTGTCCAGAGCAGGGCGACTAAAATGGTGAAAAGTCTGGAAACCATGCCTTATGAGGAAAGACTTAGGGAGCTGGGTATGTTTAGCCTGAACAAAAGACATTTAAGGGGTGATATAATAGTCCTGTTTAAGTATTTGAAGGGTTGTCACATTGAGGATGGAGTAATCTTGTTTTCTGCTGCTCCAGAGACTACAACACGAAGCAATGGATGCAAGCTCCAGGAACAGAGATTCCACCTCAACATTAGGAGGAACTTTTTGACAGTAAGAGCTGTTCGGCAGTGGAACACACTCCCTGGGAGCACGGTGGGGTCTCCTTCCTTAGAGGTCTTTAAACAGAGGCTGAATGGCCATCTTTTAGGGATGCATTGATCGTGATTCCTGTGTAGCAGAATGGGGTTGGACTGGATGGTCCTTGTGGTCTCTTCCAACTCTACAGTTCTATGATTCTATGATTCTTCTGGTCAAATTCAACAGCTACAGCTATTTGCAATTAGTAGAGAAACAAACTATAACTGCAGCTATGAGCTTGTCCTAGATGGGCAATATACTCTGTCTTTCCCCTGTTCTGACCTTGGGCAGTCCTCACCACCCCTGGGGAAGGTACAGGTCTGAGACACAGGAAAGATGGGACAGGGCCCAATATAATGTTTTAAGATAATACCTGTTTAGTTCTTTTTCCATTGGGAGGAAACCGATTGGGCCCTGTGAGAGCATAGGAATCTCTCCCGGCAGGCTGGCCCTTGGTGAAGGTGCTGATCTGCCTCACTCTCCCAGGTGGCAGGAAGCAGTTTCACAGCATGTGAGCAAGGTTTGCCATATGCAGGGGGCCTTTGTCACAGGTTATGGGCCCCCTTCCTACCTTCCAAGACAGCAAGAGAAATGGCAGCAGCTTCAGTGATGGGCCTGCGTGCCCATCTGGACGTCTTCCTGTTCCATGCAGGGAACAGGGGAACATCAGGACTGATCCATGGCCAGGATATGCCAGTGGAGAGCTGGCATATCCTGGCTTGTGTAGGTGAGCCCTAGGTCATTGTGAAAGATGAGGAGCCTATCAGCAGGGATGTTCTTCATCACTAATTTCAGTCTTGAAGGAAGCAATGACATTCTTTAGCATTTTTCTTCTCACTATTTTGAGAAATATTTCTCATAAACTATTTGCAGTTCAATAGACTATTGTGCCATTACGCTGCAAAAAAAATCATCTTTGTATTTTTGTACAGAAAACAGAATTTCCTGTGCAAATAATCACGTGTGAATTTTGCATAGAAGTCCCAAACTGTCAAGAATCTCATCCGATCTTCAGGAATATTCACAATTGGAGACTTATTCTACACAGAATTTGCATGTGATATTTTTGCATAAAAGACAGCATTTTCAGGATAGAAATGTTCTTCCTTGAAAAGAAAACGATATTTTCTATCCAAAATCCACCAATGTAAATGTACAATTTACAATATACAATGTAAATTTTGCACAGAATAAGACTCAAACTGTGATGATCATTGAATCATAGAATCATAGAATTGTAGAGTTGGAAGAGACCACGAGGGCCGTCCAGTCCAACCACCTGCCACTCAGGAAATCAGGATCAAAGCATTTCCGACAGATGGCAATCCAGCCTCAGTTTAAAGACCTCCAAGGAAGGAGACCCCACCACACTCCGAGGGAGTGTGTTCCACTGCCGAACAGCTCTTACTGTCAAAAAGTTCCTCCTAATGTTGAGGTGGAATCTCTGTTCCTGGAGCTTGCATCCATTGCTCCGTGTTCCAGTCTCTGGAGCAGCAGAAAACAAGCCTGCTCCATCCTCAATGTGACACCCCTTCAAATACTTAAATAGGGCTATCATATTACCTCTTAACCATCTTTTTTCCAGGCTAAACATACCCAGCTCCCTTGAGACCTTTCCCCATTTTAGTCGCCCTTCTCTGGACATGCTCCAATTTGGCCATATCCTTTTTGAATTGTGGTGCCCAGAACTGGACACAGTATTCTACATGAGGTCTAACCAAGGCAGAATAGAGTGGCACTATTACTTCCCTTGATCTAGACACTATATTTCTATTGATACAGCCCAAAATCGCATTGGCCTTTTTAGCTGCCGCATCACACTGTTGACTCCTAGATACCTTTCGCATGTAGTCTCGTTCAGCCAGGTCTCTCCCATCCTATATCTATGCATTTCATTTTTCTGCCCTAAGTGCAGTACTTTACATTGCTCCGTATTGAATTTCATTTTGTTAGCTTTGGCCCAGCTCTCCAGTCTATCCAGGTCATTCTGAATTTTGATCCTGTCCTCTAGGGTATTAGCTACTCCTCCTAATTTGGTGTCATCTGCAAATTTGATAATTATGCCCCTAATTCCCTCATCCAAGTCATTGATAAAGATGTTGAATAGCACTGGGCCCAGGACAGAACCCTGTGGCACCCCACTGGTCACATCTTTCCAAGACGAAGAGGAGCCACTGCTGAGCACCCTTTGGGTTCGGCCGGACAAGCAATTACAAATCCAATGAACAGTTAACTTGTCTAGCCCACATTTTACAAGCTTGTTTGCAAGAATGTCATGGGGAACCTTGTCAAAGGCCTTACTGAAATCAAGGTATGCCATATCCACAGCGTTCCCTTCATCTACCAAGCTGGTAACTTTATCAAGGATTCTTCTCATCAGGGTTTCTTTTTTAAAAAAAAGAAAAAGAAAAAAAGATTTTCTTCTCATTATTTGTTGTTAACTGCCATCAAGTTGACTTCATCTTATGATGACACCATGAATGAGAGACCTCCAGGTCACCCCATTATCAACAACCCTGCTGATCTGAAACATGGGTCACCTATCACCACCAGCTACGACTCCTCGAGCGCTTTCATCAGCGCTGTCTACGCACAATCCTAAATATACACTGGACTGACTATGTGACGAATGTTGCTGTCCTTGAGCAAGCAGGGATCACCAGCATTGAGGCCATGACATTGAGAACACAGCTGCGCTGGACAGGGCACGTTTCTAGGATGGAGGACCATCGCCTCCCAAAAATACTACTCTGCGGTGAACTCACCACGGGTCAGCGTAAGAGGGGCGCTCCAAAGAAGCGATACAAAGACTCCCTGAAACGACATCTCAGGCTCGGCCAAATTGATCACCAACAGTGGTCCACCCTGGCCTCACATCAGGAGGCATGGAGACACACTATCCACAATGCTGCAGCCTTATTTGAGAACTCACGACGAACAAGTCTTGAAGAGAAATGACAACGCAGAAAGAATCACAACCCAAAAACATCACCCAAGGAGACCTTCTGCTGTCCTTTTTGCAACCGGACTTGTTTATCTCGGATTGGCCTTTTTAGTCATCAGCGCGCTTGCAGAAAGCATGGGATGAGTCCTTCCTGAATTTTCGTTTGCGAAGAAAAGCCAGAGAGAGATGATGACACCATGAATGAGAGACCTCCAGGTCACCCCATGCCAAGGTCATACAGACTCAGGGACATGGCTTCCTTGATTCAATCTATCCATCTGGAATGTGGTCTTCCTCTTATCCTACTGCCTTCCACCTTACCAAACTTTATTGTCTTTTCTAGTGAGTCATTTGTAAATATGGCAGTCTTAGTTTAGTCATCTTGTTTTCTAAGGTGAAGTCAGGCTTCATTTCAGGACCCATTTACAGTACTTGTCTTTTTAGCAGTCCACGTTATCCATAGAACTCTTCTGCAGCTCCACATTTCAAATGAGTTGATGTTCTTCTTTATCAGCTTTCTTCACTGTCCAGCTTTCATAATCATACATACAAATGGGAAATATGATGACATGGACAATCCTATCTTTGTTATTCAATGATATATCTTGACAGTTCAGGATCTTGTTAGTTCCTTCACAACAGCCCTTCCAAGTCCTAGCGTTTTCTGATTTGTTGATTGCATTCATTAATGACTGAGTCAAAGTATGGAAAATCTTGAACTATTTCAATGTCTTCATCATCTGCTTTAAAGTTACTTAAATCATCTGTGGTTATTATTTTTTTATTCTTAATGTTCAATGGTAAGCCTGCTGTTGCACTTTCTTCCTTGACATTCTTCAGTAATTGCTCCAAGTCTTTGCTATTTTCTGCTAGTTTTATGGTGTTATCATCTCACCCTTGCATCGAAAATAAAAAATGTAACAGTAATTCATTGCCACAAACATGTCTCAAGTAAACAGGGCTTCTTTCAAATCTGAACACTTGAATTGGATAATATTTTTACTGACATTATTTCTGATATTTGAGAGTTGTTTTTTTTTTTCAAAAAAAAATCATTTTCGAGGGACTTCCAGCCAGAGAGCCGAGGGGACGAAGGTCCGGACTAAGCTCTCTCCGAGACCTTCACCTGATACCGCAAGTCAGGGCTTTGTTCCTGAACAATAGTTTGAATCCAGGAAGGATTGAACTTTGTGGGGCTAGCGTGTCCCCGGTCACGATCTCTCCCTCGCTGAAATGGAGGTTTCTGTAAAGGGGGATACAGCTGACAGGGGGACTGTGGCATCCATTGCAGTACAAGATGATCACTTTAGGATCGTTCCCTCATTGTTCTCTCCTGACTTCGAAAAGACTGCTTGATTTACTGGAAGCGACAGAAATAAAACCCAAACTGGTGTTGAGAGTCGAGGATTGGAAGATCTCCTCGGTAAGTCCGGTGTCCACAGAGTGGGATATTAGTCGTGCACATGGCTTACAGAGCATAAAGAACATGGTGACTATCTTTTAAATTTGCTGTGGATCTGTATGAGGGTTGTGGAGCTGTATGAAAGTGGCACGCTTCTGATAGACAGAGACGGAGACAAAGGCAAAGGCGGAAAAATGGAGGGAAAGTATGTGTAAGGGAAAGTAAGTGAAAGTTAATAGAACAAAATGGAAGATAGAAAGGAGTAAACGGAAGGATTGGTTTGTCTGGATTAGTCCTAGAAGATGACGAAGATCATTTGTTTGGTGGTTCGCTACTTGGATTTAGTCCCCGAAGAGGACGAAGAGGATGAAAAGGAAAGATTGCCTTCATTGGGGATTTAGTCCTTCAAGAGGATGAAGAGGACTGAAAAAAGCAGTCTAGGATTTAAGACCAGACTGAGAAAAAAGACAAGGATTGTAAAGGCTGCATTATTCAACAGTATATATGGATACATTTCAATAACTAATGATACTGCAGCATTGTAACATTGTAATTCTGACACTTTGGTAACTCTATACTTATGGTGCCTATATTGATGATTTAGTATGTATTGGCAGTAGCAGATGAGCAAGTACGACTTTCAATAATTAAAGAATACTTTGAAGTTGATAACGTTCAGGGGGAAATCTAATCTCAAAGAGAGCTTAAAGAGACAGAAAGCAAGTTAAATTTGGAGTGCTAAGAAGAAAGTGATTGAAGGGCGACACCTAGTGGAGGAAATTAAATACTACAGGGGAAGAATACAATTGTTTACTATTGAAAATTATGAAGTAACTTTATTTACTTTGCTGATATATATATAGATAGATCTTCAGGCATACATAACTTTCTGTTGACTTATACAGAGTCATAGACACAATCAGATATACTGAAGTTCATGGGTTATTGTATTACCAATTGTCCTCTAAACAATGAGATTCACATCAACTGAAAAGCTTTGAAAAATTGATTTAAATTCATAACTGAGTTAAAAATAATGATATTGATATTGATACTGTTTTAAATTGATATTGACATAAATATAAATGTAAATACTGATATTGATTGATATATAAATTGATATAAATGGATACATTAGTGATATATTTTCTACTGGGACATTTGTATAGATGCATGAAGAATTGGGGGAAACTCTGGAAATATTGGAGCTAGAAATATATGACTACAGGATAAACTGTATTTGTGAGGATCTTGGGGAATAGAAATATAAATTTGATTTCTGAAACAGAGAATACTTATTTAAGGTTCCGGACTACATTTACTTAGGGCTCCGGTTTAGATAAATCACAGGGAATTCAAAATTGTTTGGATCGACTAGAGATAAACTAGTGATTCTCTGCCATACTTAGGAATTAATTAACATTAAGAATTCGAGAATGGCAACAGGCACCAGAGCAAAAACCGGGGCTCAATCCTCAATACAAACACAAATTCCTTTTGCAAGAAGGGGTTCGGCTGAAACTCCTACAAAGCAATCAGACGTTGGAATACAAATTTTGGAAGAACTGAAAAGTTTTAAGACGGAACTACGGGAAGAATTTAATTTTTTAAAGAAAGAGATAAGGTCAGATATGGAGAAAATAAATAATAAGCTCAACAATTTGATAACAGAAATGACAAAGTTAAAAACAAAGGTAGATGAGAGTGAAGAAAGATCAGACGAACTGGGGAAACAAATGCAATTGACAATGGAAGAGCAAGAGAGAGAGAAGGACATGATACTATTACAGGAAATGAGATATAGAGATAACTGTATAAGACTGAGCGGCATTGCGGAAACTGTAAGAGAAGATTTATGGGAGAAAATAATTTCCAGTTTATCCAATTTCACCGATATAAGGGAGGCAGAGATGGAGTAAGCAATAGAAAAACTGTTTCATGTCAATTCTGCCGTGGCCAGAGAGAAGAAAATTCCCAGAGATGTGATTGTTGTATTCAATCGAATAAGGGTAAAAGAGAAAATAATTCAATCTGGTTATACAGGAAAATTAAAAATAGACGAGAAAGATGTACAAATCTTTAAAGACATTTCAGTGGAAGTACTGAAAAAGAGACAAATATATAGACCTCTAACCCAGAAATTGAAGAGGCTTGATATTTCATACAGATGGGAATGAATAGAAGGGATTACATTTATGTACCATCAGAAAAGACATAGAATAAACACAGCAGAAAAAGCTACAGAATTTATTGAAATATTGGAAACTGAGGAGAGAAAGAGAGCTGAAGCTAGATTAAAAAGAGGAAAAAAGAAAGAGAAAATCAGCCGAAAGACCAAAGGAAAGAGAGACAAACAGAAGAAGAAGGAAAGGACAATGAAGAGGAAGATAAACCAGAATACGGGGAAGATGGAGTTGGACAAGGAGAGACAAGGGAATGGGACTGTGCTGAGGGAGAAGAATCGGAGGAGGAATCTGAGGAGGAAGAAACAACTTAAAGATGGTGGTAGCAATAAGATCCTGGAATGTGAAAGGTATGAATGCCCCAGAAAAGCGGAATCAAATTTTTCATCTGCTGGAAAAGAGCAAAGAGGATATCATCTGCTTACAGGAAACTAAAATCAGGGGAAAAGATAACGAATTATTGATCAGGCCAAAGCTTGGACAATGTTTCTGTTCAAATGCAAAAAAAAAAAAAAAAAGGAAAAAAGGAGTTGTAATATACGTCAAAAATAATTATGAAGCTACAGAGATATTAAATGATAAAGAAGGACACTACGTCGGGGTAGAAATAAACATGACTAACTTGAAAATAACATTAATCGCCATTTATGCCCCGATAGAACATAAAGCCCAATTCTATAAAAAAAACTGCATCAGGAAATATGAAAATTGAATAAATAAAATATCATAATCATAGGAGATTTTAATTGAGTTTTAGATGCAAAATATGACAGGACAACAAATTCGAACAAGAAACCTCATGGGGAACTTCCGAAGATCTGCAAGAATAAGTTAGAAGACTTTGACCTGGTAGACGTATGGTTGGGAAAATACAAAGGGCAAATAGGATATACTTTTTTCTCAGAAACTCATAAATCCATGTCAAGCATTGATATGTATTGGATATCAACGGGCCTATTAACTAAAATTAAAGAGATGGAAATCAAGGAAAGAATAATATCAGACCATAACCCCATAGAGTTAAAATTACTGAATCCAAAAACAAACTACATATGGAGACTAAAAGACAAATTGTTGAAAGATGACCAGTTTGTTAAAATAGTTAAAAAAGAAATACAAGAATTCTTTGAAATAAATAAGGGAGGAGAAGTATCCCAAAAAACAACTTGGGATGCCTTCAAGGCAACAATTAGAGGCTTATTTCTCCAAAAAGGCTCTGAAATGAAAAAAAAAATATAAGCAGAAGAATCAGAAATTGATGAACAGTTTGAAGGAAAAAGAAAAAATATTGAGGGAAAACCCAAAAAATACAAAGTTGCAGACGGAAATAAAATTAATTCAGGAAACTCTGAAAGCTGACATAACTGAAGCAATTGGGAAAAAATTAAAACAAATAAGACAAAGGTACTTCGAAAGAGCAAATAAAGCGGGCCGATGGTTGGCCAGTAGATTGAAAAAAAGATGTGGAGAAAAAGTTAATCACCGAAGTTAAGGTTGGAGACACAAGATATAATACACAGATAGAAATTAAGGAAATTTTTTTTTTGGTTATTACAAATCGCTATATGCAAAATCACAGGACACAGAGGCAAAAGTGGAAGCAATGGATAAGTACTTAGAAGAAAATACGAAAACAAAGCTAACGGAGCAACTGAAAGGAAAGTTAGATCAGCCCTTCGAAGTTGATGAAATATTACAAGCTATCAAACAGTTAAATAGGGAAAGGCACCAGGTCAAGACGGTTTTACTTCAGAATTTTATAAGACCTTTCATGAAGAATTGATTATACCATTTCAGCAGGTCTTGAATAGGATTTCAAAAGAAGGTATACCAACATCATGGCAATTGGCTAATATTATCTTGATACCAAAAGAAGGAAAAGAAAAATCTAATTTGGCAAGTTATCGCCCCATTTCACTTTTAAACATGGATTATAAAATCTTTACAATGATATTGGTGAACAGATTGAACAGTGTTATAAAGAGTATAGTTCATGAAGATCAAGCAGGCTTTATAAAAGGCAGACACATGTCTAACAACATAAGAATGATGATAAACGCCATAGAATATTATGAAAGAACTAACAATAAAAAAGCTGCTCTTATCTTCATTGACGCAGATAAGGCTTTCGATAATGTAAATTGGACATTTATAATGAAAACGTTGGCGAAACTAAATTTTGGAGAGACATTTATCAAATATATACAAATGATATATACAACTCAAAAAGCTTTTCTAATAATAAATGGAGAAAATACTGAAATATTTGACATTTTTAACGGAACGCGGCAGGGATGCCCACTGTCGCCAATGCTTTTCATTTTAGCTTTAGAAAGCCTGAACAATCAAATAAGAAATGACAAACAGATTCCTGGCTTAAAAATTAAAAATCAAAACTACAAAATAAAAACTACAAAATAAAAAATAAAAACTACAAAATAAAAAACTAAAAAATGTCATGCTGAGGATGGAGCAGGCTTGTTTTCTGCTGCTCCAGAGACTGGAACACGGAGCAATGGGTGCAAGCTCCAGGAACAGAGATTCCACCTCAACATGAGGAGGAACTTTTTGACAGTAAGAGCTGTTCGGCAGTGGAACACACTCCCTCGGAGCGTGGTGGGGTCTCCTTCCTTGGGGTCTCCCTCCTGTCTTTAAACAGAGGCTGGATGGCTATCTGTCGGGGATGCTTTGATCAAGATTTCCTGCATGGCAGGGGGGTTGGAGTGGATGGCCCTCGTGGTCTCTTCCAACTCTGCAATTCTATGATTCTATGATTCTATGAAAAGCGTTTGCTGACGATATCGCCATAATTTTGGAAGAACCACTAGAAAACATTACAAGTTTGCTCAGTATAATCAAGAAGTATGGAGAACTAGCAGGATTTAACTCAATAAAGAAAAAACAGTTATTATAAATAAAAATTTGATTCTGAAAGAAGAAAAACAATTGAAAGAAATCTTGGATTGCAAAATTGAAAGGAGGGTTAAATACTTGGGAGTGTGGATCAATAAGAAGAATATTGACTTGTATGATAACAATTATAATAAATTATGGAAAGAGATAAAAGCTGACTTAGTGAGATGGAGCAAACTTGATCTATCATTACTTGGAAGAATAATGTTATTAAGATGAACGTCCTGCCAAAGTGTCTATTTCTTTTTCAAAATTTACCCATTTTGACAAATGAAAAAATCTTACAACAATGGACATCTGACTTAAACAAATTTATATGGAAAGGAAGAAGAGCGAGGATAAAAGGAACAACTCTGACTGCAAGCAAGGAAGCAGGGGGCACCTCTTTACCAAGTTTAAAATTATATTATATAGTGTCTGGACTTAATTGGCTTTCAGACTGGATAAAATTGGAAAATACCAGATTACTAACGCTAGAAGGACAATCGCTTAGATTCGGACGGCATGCATACTTGGGATATGATAAACAACAAATAAATAAGGACTTTGAGAATCACATAATAAGAAAATCTCTTCAAAGAATCTGGCAAAAAATTACACTAAGCTACCGATATGGATCTTGCTACAAGAGGCATTTTTAGGAAGGTGGGAAAAGGAAGAACGATGGCTAAAATATGATGATCTGATCAATCATGAGAAATGGGGAAAAGGCGGAGATATTGTTATGTATACTAGAGAAGAATTAGAGGCAAAAGGCATACACACGAATTGGTTCAAATTGCTGCAAGTTAAAGATAGATTTCAAGAAGATAAGTGCAAATATGGCTCTGAAATATCTAAAACAGAAATGGATAAATTGATTTGGGGTGAAAAGGAACATAAAATATCCCTCTATTATAAATTACTATTAGAAAGAAATTTAGAGACTGAAATAATAACAGACGCAATGATCAAATGGGCACAAGATCTCAGAGAAAATATAACCCTGGAAGAATGGGAGAAGGCATGGAAGGAAACTAATAAATTTATGGCTTGTTTCTCCTTAAAAGAAAACCATCTCAAGATAGTAAATAGATGGTATTTAACACCCGCGAGACTCAGTAAAATTTATAAAACCCAAAATAACAAATGTTGGCACTGTGAAAAAGAAATGGGGACTATGTATCATATGTGGTGGGGTTGCCCAATAATACAAAAATTTTGGATAAAAGTGCATAAAATAATTCAAAAAATCTTTAATGTTCAATTTGCAATGGACCCCAAACTATGTCTATTGAATATAACATGAAATTTAGAGAAGGAATTTATCCGGCATTATTGGAGAGTGCTGTTGTATCTGATAACTGCAGCGAGACTGATAATAGGAGCAAACTGGAAGAAAAAGAAAACCTTCCAATTGAAGATTGGCTTGTGAAAGTTCGGGAGATGTGGGAAAATGATAGACTTACACATATCATAAACAAAGGAAAGAGGACTAAAATTGAGGAAGAATGGTCTCCAATTTGTGAATACTGGAAGGAAAGATGGAACATAAAAGAGAGTGTATAAAATAAGTACTATAGTAAGATAAGGTTGGACTTAAATGACATAAAGGAATTAACAATAACAAGATAACAATTAAAGGGACACTGAATTTGGTAACAAAGGCTTAAGCGGAAAATAAGCTGTAAAATGGATGAAAATGATATATAAACGAGCAATAGGTACAAGAGGGTAACGAGATTTGACATTGAGAAACTGGAGATAAGGAAAAAAAGGAAAGGATATCTTGAACGGGTGGGGACTAGAGGAAGTAAGAAGGATGAATGGAAACAAGAAGGGTATTGTAAGTGGGAAGGTACGGGTATGCGATGGGAAAGAAGTGATAAGGATGGGTGAATGGAAGAAAAAAGGAGTATAGATGGAAGATTGTGGAAGACGGTGTGGGAGGTAGGGAAAAGGAGTTAAGAAAGATGGTGATAAATTGTCTATGGCGGTTTATTGAACGAATGTGTATATATGTGGGGAATGTAATGCATAAGGTTATGTGTATGTTAATTTGTGTATTTAGTGAAACATTAATAAAAAATATTCAAAAATCATTTTCATCTAATTTACAAAAGAAATAATTAGGTCTGGAAAATTGTTATTTAAAAAGTATGAAATCCCCTCTCATCCTAGCATTTGCCAAGCAAAATCAATTTTCTTACAATCTACTTCTGAAATTATGTATGTACAAACCAATGGAGACATGAGATTCATCAGCCGAGATAGGGGCTATTTTGTAAGTCTCCAGCAAATGATAACTGAGATGCATGTGTGTGGTTTAGTTCAGCTCACCTGGATTTGAGAATGACTTGGAGAAGGGACACACACCTGGCTGAGCACTCTCCATCACATTCTTGGCTCATCCCTAATCTTGATGGATTGTGGGCAGTGGCTTGTTTCTTCATTTTGGGTGGTTGCATCATAGAGTTTTCAAGGCAAAAGACACTTAGAAGAGGTTTTCTGATGCCTCCTTCTGCAAAGGACTAGCAAGAGTTTCCTGAAGTACCGTGGTCATGGCCTCTGAGACCTCTTCACTAGTGTCCCACCAGCAGCACCACCACCACCACTGTTGCTGCCTAGTAGCTGTTTGGCACATTTAGTCTCGTTCCTCAACAAAAACCCTGTCTGACATGGGATACCCTACCAGCAGAGACTGGAACACGGAGCAATGGATGTAAGCTCCAGGAACAGAGATTCCACCTCAACATGAGGAGGAACTTTTTGACAGTAAGAGCTGTTCGGCAGTGGAACACCCTCCCTCGGAGCGTGGTAGGGTCTCCTTCCTTGGAGGTCTTTAAACAGAGGCTGGATTGCCATCTGTCAGGGATGCTTTGATCAAGATTAACTGCGTGGCAGGGGGGTTGGACTGGATGGCCCTCGTGGTCTCTTCCAACTCTGCAATTCTATGATTCTATGATTCTATTCTTCTTCAAGAATTAATAATAAGATTATTATATACACATCAAGGTAGAGGGGGATGGGGTCTCCCCAGTTTAGAACTTGTGAGGCTTTTCAGTTGAAGAGATTATTAGATTTCAAATTTGATAACAAAAGATGGGTGAGGATAGAGAAATATTTAAATAATATGAAATTTAGGTCATTGTTCAAAAGAAAATTAGGAGGGAAGTTTAATAGTATAATAGAAGTATAATGGTACACTGGGGAGGTATGGAAGAAATGGAAGAAGAAATTACATGTGCAAAATTATAAATGCGACCCAATAGAATATTTGAATAGAGAAGGAGATGAGGGGAGAAGTAGAATAATTAAAAGATTAAAGGATAAAGTTTATTTAGCAATAGGGCAGTTATATGAAAGTTCAGGAAAACCCTTTAAGACTGAAAAGTTGCGGGAGATTATTGGGAAACAATTTTGGCTTCAGTTAGTTGAGATGCACAAAAGGATGTTAGAAATAAGGAAATCAGCACACACACCCTAGAAGATTTGATTAGAAGAAAGTCTGTAGGGGGGGGGGGGAGTTTGTGAGGAGAGGATTTATAGAAACTTATTGGAAAACCAATTCAAACCAGAAGAGAGATTATTAGAATTATGGGGGAAAGATATCAGAATAACTAGCAAACAAATCCTAGAATGGCAAAATGAAACTATTAAGATTAAAAATACTAATGTAAGGGATTAGCAGTTGAAATTAATTAGCAGATGGTATAGAACACCACAGCAGTTATCCTATATAATAAAAGACATGCCACCAAATTGTTGGCATGGTTGTGGAAGTAGAGGTAATGGTCCATATATACATATGTGGTGGGAATGTGGTAAGGTGCAGAATCTTTGGCAAGAAATAACTTTTAAAAACCGGTATAATAAGGAAAAGTTTGGAATTAAATAAAGAAAATTGTATTACTCTAAGGAGATTTTCACATGAGGAAAGTAACCCCCATGGAGCTCGGGAGAGAAACGGGGCTGTTCTGGTTCCAGTGCTCCGTTTCACACACACCCTTTCTTCCCCCGATCTCCATTTGTCCTCCCTCCATCCTGCTTCCATTTTCCTTCCGATATTTTCTGCAATTTTTTACTAACAAAGAACTCTTTCGTTAGTAAAAAATATTGGAAGGAAAATGGAAGCAGGACAGAGGGAGAACAAATGGAGATTGGGAGAAGGAAGGGGGTGTGCGAAATGGAGCACTGGAACTGGAACAGCCCCATTTCTCTCCCAATCTCCGTGGGGGTTATTTCGCCCATCTGAAAATCTCCTAGATGTAAGAAATCTGGTACTGGGTAGAGATGGTGAATATTTGCTAAAACAAATGTTGAGGACAGTTCATGCAATAGCTTTTGGATGGAAAGAAGAACAAAAATGGAATTTGGATAAATGGCAATATTATGTTTCAGAATATATAATGTTTGATTTTATATTAGAAAGAAAAATGGTTTATATGGAAGAATTGAAAGGAGGAGAATGGCTAAAGAAGTGGAATAAACTAAGAAAACATTAAAGAGGAGAGTTACAAAAGTATAAAAGATACAGTTAAAATGATTCTCCACATCAAAGAAAAGGGATTTTGAATAAATAACAACTTGTTCCATTGTGGGGAGGGAGTGGGAGGGAGGTAAGGGATATAATGGAAGAAATATTAATATTTGGGTTATTTGGATAATCAATTTGATAGCTGTTTATTAGCATTATCTATTAGCACTAATAGTTTTGTTTTAAGTTTGGGGTATATTATATGTATGTATGTAAAAATAATGTTTGTTAACAATCCCAAACATTTACTAAAAGTTAAAAAAAATATTCTTCTGGGTCATCAACATTCATAGAGAAGTTCAGTGACTGGGCCATTAGGCAGAGTGAGACACCTGGCTCAAGTGGCTAATGCTTCAAGAGAACCATTCCCTCTGGTCTTTCCTGCTGCCATAGGACACAGCTCTGTATACTACACTGCATGTCTTGTACCCTCTAAATTAGCATGCTGTCCTAAATTATCATGGTGGACAAAATTGTCTCATCGCCAAGGTTGAAGTTAAGTTCAGTTGCCATCCCATTTTGCTTCTTTATGTGGAATGAAACAGTAATGGTAATATCTTTGTCCTCAGAGAACAAAATGTGTTGGAAAGGCCAGGATGTGGACAATTTCACAATCACACCTATGTTCATTCAAACAACTTCGTTATATAAATCAAGCTTCCATGGATTCCACATGTGTTTTGTCCCATTTCCTTTTGTCACAGTTTCAGGATTCTTGGAAACTTGCCCGCGTTCATA
Organism: Gambelia wislizenii; assembly: GCA_030847615.1. NCBI lineage: Eukaryota > Metazoa > Chordata > Lepidosauria > Squamata > Crotaphytidae > Gambelia > Gambelia wislizenii. The sequence continues at coordinate 6,813,943 of JAUMIR010000015.1, read as the reverse complement.
AAAAAATTGCAGTGTCAACAATTATGGGGACTGGGGTGTGATTTCTACTGACTGTAAACTGGCAATTAAGTAGAGCATGGGTATAGCCAAAGGGTGTGCCACTTCCCCAAAGATGCTGAAGGAGAGGTATAAAAGCCCTTGCTGTTCAAGACATTTCCATCAACTTCATTTCACTCCTGAAGAGAGAACATCTCCATATCTTCTGCTTGACCAACCAGGTATGCTATGTTCCAAGTAAATCTCTCTTTCTCTCTCTCTGAATCTCAATCTCAATCTCAATTTCAATCTCTCTGACAGATTGTCAGGGTTTCTGATGAGGCGATATGATAGCCCTGTTTAAGTATTTGAAGGGATGTCACGCTGAGGATGGAGCAGGCTTGTTTTCTGCTGCTCCAGAGACTGGAACACGGAGCAATGGATGCAAGCTCCAGGAACAGAGATTCCACCTCAGCATTAGGAGGAACTTTTTGACAGTAAGAGCTGTTCAGCAGTGGAACACACTCCCTCGGAGCGTGGTGGGGTCTCCTTCCTTGGAGCTCTTTAAACAGAGGCTGGATTGCCATCTGTCAGAGATGCTTTGATCGTGATTTCCTGCGTGGCAGGGGGGTTGGACTGGATGGCCCTCGTGGTCTCTTCCAACTCTGCAATTCTATGATTCTATGATTCTTCAAATGAAGGCTGGAGGTGAATGAAAGGCACAGTCAGGGATGGCATTTGGGGAAGTCGCAGCTTAAGACAGACACCTTCTTCCATAGTCAATGGCTACCTCCTGCCACCTCCTTTCACCATGGGGGAAATAAGTGGTGACAGGAGATTTGATCTACTTGACACTGGACTTTTTTAAAGGGGGGGGGGCGAAGTCAGGAGAAGAATAGGGCTGTCGTGCTTACAGCACTCTGTTTCAGATGCCGCCGTCCTCCTCCATCCTCCTCCTGACCTTCATCAATAAAAAGCGGTGCCCGCAGCATGGAGGAAGCATGGGGGAAAGTTGGGAGGAGGATGGAGGAAGACGGTGGCATTTGAAATGAGGCACTGTAAGCATGACAGCCCTGTTTTTCTCCTGACCTCAGGGATTTTTCCCCCCATTTGAAAAAGTACACCGTCTAGATCAGTGTTTCTCAACCAGGGTTCCCTGGAACCCTAGGGTTCCCTGAGAGGTTGCTAGGGATTCCTCAGGATATTGTGATTGTGGGGGGGAACCAATAGCAGTATACAGAATAATGTTTATGCAGGGAGTCCCTGAGACTTGAAAATTATTTCAAGGGTTCCTCCAGGGTAAAAAGGTTGAGAAAGGCTGGTCTAGATCTTGCTGGACTGCAAATCTTACCAACAGCCCCCTCTAGGATAGCCAATGGAGAGGGACATTGTACAGTCAGCCTCTGGTATCCATGGATTCTGCATCCATGGATTCAATCAACCACAGCTTGAAAATATTCAGGAAAAGAAATCCAAAAAGCAAACCTTGCTGTTTGTCATTTTATATAAAGGATGTCATTTATGGATTTTGGTATTCATGGGCAGTCCTAGAACCAAACCCCAATGGATACCAAGGGCCCACTGTAGTCCAAGAACATCTGGATGGCTCATTTCTTGTCCATGGTTGGGTTGGTGAGTGAGACTAGTCTTGCTGCCACACTGCAGCAGAAATAATGAAGTTTGGTACCACTTTAACTGTCATGCTCCAACCTATGGAAACCTGGGGTTTGTAATTTGTTGCAGCACCAGAGCTCTCTGACAGAGAAGGCTAATTATTTCACAAAACTACAAATTCCAGAATTTCATAGCATTGAGCCAAGGAAGTTAAAGAGGTATCAAACTGCATTATTTCTGTGGTGTGGCTGAGCAACCCCTGAGAGGTTGCTAGGGATTCCTCAAGATATTGTGATTGTGGAGGGGGAGCAATAGATCAGAATGAGCAAGAAAAGAAAACTAAAAGATTCAGTCATCCAGGCTCAGGGCTTTGCTTACTCGACTCCTAAAATCTGGCTTTGAATTCTGGTATATTCAACCAAGTAACTGCTAAATGAGGGATGCTAATTTTTTTCCCTCAAACACTGTACACCTTAAAAATGTATGTGTCCTCCAAAAATTTATCCACCCTTTAAGAGCTATAGTAGCTAAGATGATTATTTGAAGGCTAAGTAAATACATTTATATTGAAGAATAGGTGTTCAAGTTGTTTTTCTGTGGTTTTTTTCTGGGCTGTGGGGCCGTGTTCTGGGAGAGTTTATTCCTGACGTTTCACCTGCATCTGTGGCTTCCATCTTCAGAGAACAGTTTGGTATGGGTGTGTGGGGTTTATATAATGTGAGTCCCTGTGGGTCTCTGTGGGTAAACAAAGTAAACAAAGCTTGGCTACCAGTCCTGAAAAACACCAAAATCACATGTAAATGAACTCCACCCAGGGACAGGGGGATTCCCAGCAGACAATGGACCATTAGCCAAACAGACACTAATCCAACTTGCATATCTCCCCCTGCCCCGGAACTAGCCATTCAAATATACAAATTTACATATCCTCCCAAACAGGGACTCACAGTATATAAACTCTACAGACACTCCTACCCAACCATTCTCTGAAGATGCCAGCCACAGATGCAGGTGAAACATCAGGAATAAACTCTTCCAGAACACGGCCTCACAGTCTGGAAAAAAAAAAAGCCATGGAAAACCTATGGATGCCAGCTGTGAAAGCCTTCAACTTCACATTGTTCAAGTTGTTGTTCTGCACAGCAATGCAGCACTTGAATTATTGCAAACAGAGTTGCAAACTTCACTTAAAGTTTCTCTTGTAATTTTGTGACGCATCTCTACTTTTGTAACGTTTAAATCTGTTAAGGGTGTATAACATTTTTTGAAAAAAATGCAAAAGAAATCATCCAGAATTCTAAACTGTTAAGGCTGTGTACATTTTGGGACACCTCCCCCTCACACACATTATTTTATTTTATTTTATTTTATTTTATTTTATTTTATTTCTATATCATAGGGATGGAAAGAATATTCAAATATATTTAGAGAATGGGTGAAAAATATGTTTTTTTAGGGTTGAGAAACCCTGAGGAGAAGAATCCTAGACTGATGAGAATCTTTGCAATTATTCTGCACAAAATTCTCACTTGGTTGTTTTGTGCAAGAAACAGCATTTTCTGTGTTGCAAATGATATTTCAATGCAGAAATATTAATTCTGTGAAGAATTTTTTTCTTTGCACAAAATGTTGTAATTGGAGGATTTAATCTGCCTAAAATTCACACAAGTTTGATTTGTATAGAAAAGAGCATTTACCTTAATATTCATGATGAAAAGACCTGAAAAGTTGAGAAACTCAAGTGTAGGAAACTGTAAAAATGCCAGATTTCCCTACCAGGTGAAGCCATGTTCTGCTTAATTACTGCTCCCATTCTTTGACTTCCCTTGCTCTAGTGATTGTACACCTTGAAAGCCTTGTTATCACCTTATGGCCTTTACCAGAACAAGGAAGGCCTCTCTTTTAAAGAATCATAAGGGTTGAAAGAGATCCCAAAGGCCATCCTCTGCCATTCCTGTACACCCTCTGCTGCACAGGAATATAAAGTCATGCCCCCGTATCTGTGGACTCAATACCCACAGATTCAGTTATCTGTGGGACACAAAATAGGGACACATACCATAGAGTCACACTAGAAAATGCCTAGAAATGCTTCCTGTCTACAGATCTTTTAGGTCCTCCCTATGTTTTTTTTTTTTTTTTTTTTTTTTTTACCAGAAGTCCTGCATTTTTAAAGGGTTTGCTGTTTTCCACAGTTTCTGGTATCAGCGGAACCCCTGCTGATATGGAGGGGTCTATGCAATCAAAGCACTCTGGACAGATGGTCATCCAGCCTCTGTTTAAAAACCTCCAAAGAAGGAGACCCTATCACACTCCGAGGCAGTGTATTCCACTTCTGAACAGCTCTTACTGTCAGGAAGGTCTTCCTAATGTTTAGGTGGAATCTCTTTTCCTGTATTTTGAATTTGTTGCTCTTTGTCCTAATCTCTAGAGCAGCAGAAAACAATCTGTTTTCTGTTATGTAGGGGGCCTAGAAGGGGTGGCAGTATTCCTGTTCTGAACAAGCCTTCTCCGCCCCAAAAAGTTTCTTAATCTTTTAACATCCACCCAATCATACCACAAGCAGGTTTAACATTCTCATCCCTCTGTTGTACTTCTTCAGTTTGACTAGGGAATGGTAATTGTGTTCAAAACTATGGTGCTATGCAGGACACAAAGTTGTGGAGATGTCCCCTTTCATTATTATTGAAGTTGAAATTGTGAAGCCCTCAAGACATTGAACTACAATTCCTAGCATTACTCGCCACTGTCTATGATAACTAGAGGCTCTTGTGTCTCCCAGTCCAAACTCAAAAAGGGAACACAGGATTGCTACATCTGTCCTACACCATAGATTGCTCACTGCCTTCTCTCACCCTTGTTTGTTTTGCAGATCTTCCTCCACTTTAGAACAATGACTTGCAGTTATGGAAACGGTGGTGTCACCTGTGAATCACAGGCCCCTCCAGCCCAATGCTATGTCAAGCCTCAGTCCTACTGTTTGACAGTGCCTGGGGCCATCCTGGAATGTGAGACAAGACCTAGTGTTGCTTTCTGGTTACAAAGCCCTGCTGATAATGACTGGGGTTATGGCGGCTGGGGGAACTGTGGTTATGGTGGCTGGAGGAACTGCAATTATAACGGCTGGGGGAACTGTGGTTATGGTGGCTGGAGGAACTGCAATTATAATGGCTGGGGGAACTGTGGTTATGGTGGCTGGAGGAACTGCAATTATAACGGCTGGGGGAACTGTGGTTATGGCAGTGGGTATTGTGGCTACTACGGAAATAGATGTGGCTCTGGTTATGGGAGATGTTAACCAAAACCCCCAGAAGACATCTTACAAAACACAAGAATGACCCAGCAATGGACTCTTAACACCGATCTATGGCTGAGATCTTACGCTTGGGTGCTAGAAAAGATGAGCATGCCCAGTCTCCCAAAGGCATAGCTTGTGGCTGCTTCTCAAACATCTGGACATCCAGGCCTTCACACTCTTCATCATGTCTATCCTGTGTTCATTCTGTCACTTCCTAGGGATGTTCGCTTTTGCACTCTGTTCTACCACTGTGTGTCAGCATTTTAATTCACATTCTCTGTTCATGATGAGAAAAATCAAAAGAAGAATAACAGGAGATCTCCAGTTCGCAAAGAATCCTCAGTCTCTGCTTTGAACTTTGGCCTCATCTCCATGAGAAGTTCTGCTGCAGAGCTGGGAGAATTGTGGTGTGCCTGATCTTGTGGGATTCCAGTTACCGTCAGACCTGACCAGTATGGCCAATGGTCAGGAATGATGTGGGCTGAAGTGCCAAGCCATATAGAAAGCACCATGTTCCCCACCTTCCAATGTCTACAGAGAAATTCCTTGGTTCTTTGGATGACCCAGCCATCACGGGAGGATGGGTGATGCAACAACCACAAAGAATTTTTTTGTATTTTGTAGGTGAACACTATCTGTCCTGCTAGCTCTAGTAATGAACTGGGAAGTCTTGGAGAAATCTTATTTCCTGTTCTCTTTCACTTTCTTCTACAACTGTGTATCCCTTCAATAGTAATTAAAAAATACTTCATATTATTTGTGTTCTCAATGTGTTTTATCTGGTGCTGGATACTGCATTAGAGCAGAAGCAAAATAGGACCATGGGTCTAATTGTACAGCAGCTTTGATCCATCAAGATGAGGTCTGTCAACCCTGACTGGCGTTCTTTCCCAGCCCTCCCTGGAGATACCAAGGATTGAACCTGGGACCTTCTGTAGGCAGAACATCTTCTCAGACACAGATCCACAGCCATTTTCAGGCAGCATGGTCATGCACCAAAGGCCCTCTGCCAAATCACAGGAAGGCGGTCAATTCCCCATCTCCAAACTTTGTGTTGTTAATCGTGCTTGTCTTTGCTCCTTCCTTTAATGTGTTGGTTGCCACACATAAAAATATGCCTTTTCACTAGGTTGGTATTGGTAGAGTGGTAATGATATTTTAAAGATTTGGGTGCTGCTAAAAACAGGAGAAAATAAGTACGTTTCCTTAGTTTCCACAAGAAGTATTTTGATGGAGGGTTTTCACATCCCAAATATGGTCCCTTAATTCCTTATTCTCTTCCTCAATACCCCATCTTTTCTCAAAAACTGAGACTCAAGGAGGCTTGCAATTTTAAAACAACATAGCAAGGGGGGATGAAAACAAAAGTCAACATTAAAACAGAGTTAAATTATTCACAATATTAATTTAAAAACCAGTTAAAACAGTTCCATAAAAACTATCTAGCATGATTCAAAGCCCTTTCTTTAAAAACCTTCAGTTCAAAACCCCTTCTGGAAGTCTTTCCCTACTGATGGAATGATAGCAAAGAAGGTCCACTCTGGCTTCCCTGGGGAGGAGGTTCCAGAACATAGGAGCAACCACCAAGAATGTCTCATCTTGTGTCCTCATCAGCCATGCCTGTGGAGGTGATGGGACAGAGAGAAGGGCCTCTCCTGAGGATCACAGGCAAGGCTCAGACAGGGAGATCCAATCTGTCATAAGCTACATACTCCTTTACACCTTTCTGCCAGTGCTTCTCCAGCTCAGCACTGGAAAGCAGATTAAGGAGGGAAAAGTGAAGTCTAGACCAGTGGTTGTTAACCTGTGGTCCATGGACCCTCAGGAGGTCATGATGAGGACATACTGTGAGGACACAGGGGTCCGCAAAGGCTTGAAGGCAGCTTGGCCCATCTCATCCCTTCAGTGGAGTGGCCATGGAACAGGAGCCAAGGCAAAGGCTGGGTGGCTGGCTTGGCCTGCGCATGGCAATTCAATCTACTTCAGCCACAAACTTGCAGGAAGATGCAAGGGAAGTCTTCCCTCCCCCTCCAGTATCTCTGAGGGAAATTTTAATGGATGGTGTATCATCATCATCATCATCATCATCATTTTAAATCTTGAATCTTGGAGGTCCATGGCAACAAAAGATATTTAGAGAGGGTCCCTGGTAAAGAAAAGGTTCCAAGCCAATGGTCTAGACAAACAGAGGTTGAAATGCTACATTGAGGAGAAAATGCCTAAGTTAATTCAATGGGGAATTAACCAAGTAACTGATACAGGATGCCAGCCAACACAACAGCAGCAACCACAACCACAACAAGCAGCAGCAACAGCAACAGCAGAAGCAGCAGCAACATTTTTTATATCTCACCCTTGTTTGAAACTCAGGGTGGCTTAACAAAAGTTAAAACACATACATCTAAACACAATACATTATACAAAGGTTAAAATATAATTATCAATGGAATGAAACGTAATTAAACTGTTTAAAAGAACAATACATGTAAATAACACAGCACATGAATGCCCTTCCCCACCCCCAAGAAGTCAGCTTTTAAAGGCCTTCACCCACCTTCAAAAGTATAGGAAATAGGGCAGCAGTCTAACCTTTTTAGGAAGGGAATTCCTGGGAGCAGCCACCAAGAAGGCCTTCTCTTGTGTCCCAACCAAGTGTACTTGAAATAATGGTGGGACAGAGAGAAGCACGTAACCAGCCCTTTGAATTCTTCCTGGAATCAGACTGGTTGCTAGTGGAGCTGTTGCAAGATGAAAGTAGTGATCTCCCTATACCTTAATAATCATAGAATCCTAGGGTTGGAAGAGGCCACAAGGGCCATCTAGTCCAATTCCCTGCCATGCAGGAATACACAATCAAAGCATCCCTGACCAATGGCCATCCAGCCTCTGAGAGAAACTGAAGTTTGCAGGTCTTAATCAGTATCTACCAGCTTCCAGGTTCTACATGGCATCCCACGAGGTATTTAAAGATAGTTATCATGTCACCTCTCAGTTTTCTCCAATTTAAACATAACTGGAACCCTCAACTCTTTCTCACAGGGCTTTCTTTCCAGGCCTTTTTTTTAAAACTCTTCAGAGAGTGTGCTTGTTGCTGAGGGGATGGAGCTTCTGTGAGTTTGAATTTTTTAAAAACTCTTGGAAGAGTGTGCATGTTGCTGAGTGGGTAGACAGTGGCCCAACAGTGGGAGGCAAAATCTTGCACAGCCAGCAAGTAAAGGGAACAAATGGTCTTAGATATCTCTATACTAATGCGCAGAGCATGGGAAATAAGCAAGATGAACTTGAATTCCTAGGACAACAGAGCAAATATGATATAATAGGCATTACTGAAACCTGGTGCAATGAGTTGCATGATTGGAATGTAAGAATAGAGGGATATAACATTTATAAGAGAAACATTCCAAACAGGAAAGGAGGAGGAATAGCATTATGTATCACGGATATTTACACCCATGAAGAGATCCATGACATCAATACTGGAAGCCAGGGGGAGAGCATCTGGATAAAAATTAAAGGGGAGGGAAACCACAGGGATGTTACTGTGGGACTCTACTACAGAGCTCCAAATCAGACGGAGGAATTGGATGCTGCCTTTCTAGAACAGATGACCACACACGCAGAAAGGAGAGATGTAGTAGTGATGGGTGACTACAACTATCTTGATATTTGCTGGAAATATAACTGAACCAACACTTCAAGGTCTAGCAAATTCCTTACTTGCCTGGAAGACAATTTCATCATCCAAAACGTGGAAGAGGCAACAAGGAGGCCAACTATTTTAGAGCTGATCCTAACCAACAGAGATGACCTGGTTAATGGGGTACATGTGGTGGAATCCTTAGGTGAGAGTGATCATATTCTCCTGGAGTTTGTTATACAATGGAAAGGAGATGCCCGGCATAGTCACACACATTCTAGACTTTAGGAGAGCTGATTTCAATAAACTCAGGGAAATACTGGTGGTGATCCCATGGTCAGGAATACTAAAACAGAAGAGACTTCAAGACGGATGGGACTTTCTTAAAAGGGAGATATGGAAGGCACAATTTCAAACAGTACCAATGAGGAGGAAAAATGGGAGGTGTCTCAAGAAACCAGGATGGATTACTAAAGAACTTTCAACGGAGCTAAGTTTTAAACGGAACATGTATAGGAAATGGAAAGACAGGAGAAATCACCAAAGAATTCAAACAGATAGTGAACACGTGTAGGAGTAAAGTAAGAAAATCTAAAGCGCAGAATGAGCTCAGGCTTACTAGAGAGGTTAAGAACAATAAAAAGGGTTTTTTTGGGTATGTCCACAGCAAAAGGAGGAAGAAGGAAATGGTAGGGCCACTACGTGAAGAAGATGGCAAAATGCTAACAGGGGACAGAGAAAAGGCAGAATTACTCAACACCTTCTTTGCCTCAGTGTTTTCAGAAAAGCAAAAGGGTGATCAACCTGAGGACAGTGGAACAGAGGACACAATAGGGGAAATCCAGCACAGAATAAGCATATAAATATACCTTCTTTATCTAAATGAATTTAAATCTCCAGGACCAGATGAACTACATCCAAGGGTATTAAAAGAGCTGGCAAATGTAATCTCAGCCATTGGCAATATTCTTTGTGAACTCCTGGATAACAAGGGAAGTCCCAGCAGACTGGAGGAGGGCAAACATTGTCCCCATCTTCTCTCTCTCTCTCTGGCATTTCTTCAAAAATGAAGATTCAGGAAGGTCTCATCCTGCGCTTTCCGCAAGCTCGCTGATGACTAAAAAGGCCAATCCAAGATAAACTAGTCCAGTTGCAGAATGCACAGCAGAATGCACATCTCCTTGGGTGATGTCTCCGGGTTGTGATTCTTTCTGCATTGTCATTTCTCTTCAAGACTTGTTCGGAATGAGTTCTCAAATAAGGCTGCAGCATTGTGGATAGTGCGTTTCCATGCCTCCCGATGTGAGGCCAGGGTGGAACATTGTTGGTGATCAATTTGTCCGATCCTAGGATGTTGTTTCAGGGAGTCCTTGTATTGCTTTTGTGGACTGCCCCTCTTACGCTCACCCGTGGTGAGTTCACGGTAGAGTACTATTTTGGGGAGGCGATGGTTTTCCACCCTAGAAATGTGCCCTGGCTAGCACAGCAGTGTTCTCAATATCATGGCATCAATGCTGTTGATCCCTGCTTGCTCACGGACAGCAACATTCGTCACATAGTCAGTCCAGTGTATATTTAGGATTTTATGTATACAGCACTGATGAAAACGTTCGAGGAGTCGTAAGTGGTGGCGATAGGTAACCCATGTTTCAGATCAGTAAAGGAGAATAGACAGTACAATGGCTTTATACAAACTGATTTTTGTGCTTCGCCTCAGGTGTTTGTTACTCCAGACTCTTTTGTAAATTCTTCCAAATGCACTATATGCCTTTGCTAATCTGTGATCGGTCTCTTTGTCAGTCTTGGCATCTGAGGATATGATGCTTCCCAGGTAGGTGAACTGCTGAACCCCATCTTCAAAAAGGGAAAAAAAGAGTATCCCAACAATTATTGTCCAGTTAGTCTGTCATTAATACCAGGGTAGATTCTAGAGCAGATCATGAAACAGAGAGTCTGTGAATATTGAGAAGGCAATGCCATAATCACAAAAAGTCAACATGGGTTTCAGAGGAACAAGTCATGCCAGACTAATCTGATCTCTCTTTTTTTTTTTTTTTTGATAAAATTACCAGCTTGGTAGATGAAGGAAACGCTGTGGATATGGCATACCTTCATTTCAGTAATGCCTTTGACAAGGTTCCCCATGACATTCTTTTAAAAAAGCTTGTAAAATGTGGGCTAGACAAGTTAACTGTTAAATGGGTTTGTAATTGGTTGTCCAACCGAAACCAAAGGGTGCTCTGTAGTGGCTCCTCTTCATCTTGGAAAGATGTGACCAGTGGGAGGTGCCACAGGGTTCTGTCCTGGGACCAGTGCTATTCAAAATCTTTATCAATGACTTGGTAGAAGGGAACAGAGGGCATACTTTTCAAATTTGCAGATGACACCAAATTAGGAGGAGTAGCTAATACCCTAGAGGAGAGGATCAAAATTCAAAATGACCTGGATAGACTGGAGAGCTGGGCCAGAGCTAAAAAAATGAAATTCAATATGGAGAAATGTAAGGTACTGCACTTAGGGTGGAAAAACGAAATGCATAGATGTAGGATGGGGGTGACCTGGCTGATCAAGACTACATGCGAAAGGGATCTAGGAGTCCTAGTAGTCCACAAGTTGAACATGAGTCAACAGTGTGATGCGGTACCTAAAAAGGCCAATGCAATTTTGGGCTGCATCAATAGAAGTATAGTGTCTAGATCAAGGGAAGTAATAGTGCCACTCTATTCTGCCTTGGTCAGGTCTCAGCTAGAGTACTTTGTCCAATTCTGGGTACCACAATTCAAAAAGGATATTGACAACCTGGAGCGAGTCCAGAGGAGGGCGACAAAAATGGTGAAAGGTCTGGAAACCATGCCTTATGAAGAAATACTTAGGGAGCTGGGTATGTTTAGCCTGGAAAAAAGATGGATAAGGGGTGATATGATAGCCCTGTTTAAGTATTTGAAGGGGTGTCACATTGAGGATAGAGCAAGCTTGTTTTCTATTGCTCCAGAGACTAGAACATGGAAGAATGGATGCAAGCTCCAGGAACAGAGATTCCACCTCAACATTAGGAGGAAATTTCTGACAGTAAGAGGTGTTCAGCAGTGGAATACACTCCCTCGGAGCGTGGTTGGGTCTCCTTCCTTGCAGGTCTTTAAACAGAGGCTGGGTGGCCATCTGTCAGGGATGTTTTGATTGTGTATTTCTGCATGGCAGGGGGTTGGACTGGATTGCCTTTGTGGTCTCTTCCAATTCTACATTTCTATGATTCTATGATTCTAAGATGGTGGCAATGCTATTAAGGCATTCCATTTATATTTGTTCCCCAGGCCATAATCCCTTTGCAATGTCAGATGTTCATAGAGGAGTTAATCAAGAATGGAAGTAGGGATTATTAGCTAACTATTGGATCATGCCTTCTTCATGACCAAGAGTTGTCTGCGTGAGAACTGAACAGGACTTCAGTGGTTGTGTTTAAAAAAAAAAATTCCAAAACTGAATGTATGAAATGAGCAGGACTAAGTGTTTCTACTAATCTCCTCTCTGCCCCAACCTCTGCCTCCACAGACAGTACCATATGTTATCCACCCTGACACATATCTGTAATAAATTGGCAATATTTAATAATTACATCAAATGTGGCCTTCCACGCAATGTGGCCATTAAACCTGGAAAATTCCAACAAATGTCAAAGACTGGCATTCAGTCTCAGTCAGGTTTGCACTTAAGGAGGGGCCGCCAAAATTCTAAAGAAATGTTAATTTACCACTTTCAACTGAAGGTGGCCGACACCTAGGTAATCCTATCAGCTAAAGCTCGGAGACTCAAATCTGTAAACAATTCTCATTCCTTCACCCTTTCTGAAACAAAGGAAGTTGTTTCCCCCATTCAATTTCAAAGTATCCACACATTAAGATGACATTAATATATCTGGAATGTCTTTGTCTCACCCTGAGCAACTTCGAGAAACATCGTCTCCTACTATAGATTCCATCCCCTGGAGGCAACTATTGACTATAAAAACCCTTCCAAAACCCCACTCAAATACTCATGGATTTCCTTCCTGCGGATACTACATCTTTCTGCACAGCCATTTCTGATCGGTACCCCCACTCTGCTGGTTTCTTCCATGACTTCATCTCAACAGGACAGGTGTCATATCACCCAAAACAATTCCCTTCGCTATTCCTCTATCCCAATATTTCCTACTTTATTCATTTGTGTTGCATGAAAGATTGAAGCCTGAACGTTTGCGTGAATGTTGTTATTATTATTTTCCCAAATAAAGATCAATTATTGTACTATCTGGCTTAATGACCAGTAAACATACTGTAGGTCAAAAGATTCTGCTATCTCTTGCCCCCTCTTGCATAGCCTCTCGCATTCTGTCGGGGATGCTTTGATTGTGATATCCTGCGTGGCAGGGGGTTGGACTGGATGGCCCTCGAGGTCTCTTCCAACTCCGCAATTCTATGATTCTATGATTCTAAAATAATATTGGTATTTTGAGGGTCCTTAGTACCCCCCAAGCACTGAGGGTAATAATAACCACTGTAACCAATGTTGCCCCTGTCATGTTATATGGTACCCACCTGCCCTTACAGGGCAGTGGGACAGTTTAACAGAGATACAGCATAAAAGTGACATTTGGGCAAAATTTGCATACTTTGTGTAAAAAGCATGGAGACATACCACCAAAAATGTCTTTTGGTTGCTTAATTGAAAACTACAACAGCTAAGTAAATAGGCTACGTTTTGACAGAAAAAACAGTCAAAATTCAAGGGAAAGAAATAATCTTTGCCTCTCTCCTTCCAGAGAGATTCAACAGACTGCTTGAAATTACATCTTACACACACTGTGAAATCCCTCCCCCCTTCAGCAGAAACAGTTCTCAAAACATTCCAAGTGAGTTCTGTGTGAACTAAAGGAGATAACAGCCATCTGGCTTAATTTCCAGACACAGAGGAGAGGTGATCTCAGTTTATCCTTGAAGGCAAAACACAGGAAATGCAAACAAATTGAGGCCTGTTAATTTACAGTCTCTCTTTTGCCTAGTGATAAAATCATTTCAGGGCCTGGATATTTTTGGACTGCAATACCCATTTTCCCTGACAGCCCAGCCCCCTCCATAACTGTAGCTGCAGGGTGCTGTACAGGACACAGCACAGGCTTCAGCAGGAAAGGTCTTGGTGGGTCTAGGACAAATGATGCAGAAGTACAGGGGCTGGATATAGACATAGTGTGGGGGGTAATGTGATAGGAACACCTGGATATAGGATGGGTGACACTTGGCTTGATAGCAGTACATGTGAAAGAGATCTAGGAGTCTTAGTGGACCACAAACTGAACATGAGTCAGCAGTGTGATGCAGCAGCTAAAAAAACCAATGTGATTCTAGGCTGCATTAATAGGAGTATAGTGTCTAGATCAAGGGAAGTAATCTCTCTCTCTCTCTGGCTTTTCTTCGCAAACGAAGATTCAGGAAGGACTCATCCCGCGCCTTCTGCAAGCGCGCTGATGACTAAAAAGGCCAATCCGAGATAAACAAGTCCGGTTGCAAAAAGTGCAGCAGAAGGTCTCCTTGGGTGATGTTTTTGGGTTGTGATTCTTTCTGCGTTGTCGTTTCTCTTCAAGACTTGTTCGTCGTGAGTTCTCAAATAAGGCTGCAGCATTGTGGATAGTGCGTCTCCATGCCTCCCGATGTGAGGCCAGGGCAGACCACCGTTGGTGATCAATCTGGCCAAGCCTGAGATGTTGTTTCAGGGAGTCCTTGTATCGCTTTTTTGGAGCGCCCCTCCCACGCTGACCCGTGGCGAGTTCACCGTAGAGTAGTATTTTTGGGAGGCGATGGTCCTCCATCCTAGAAACGTGCCCTGCCCAGCGCAGCTGTGTTCTCAATATCATGGCCTCAATACTGGTGATCCCTGCTTGTTCAAGGACAGCAACATTCGTCACATAGTCAGTCCAGTGTATATTTAGGATTGTGCGTAGACAGCGCTGATGAAAGCGCTCGAGGAGTCGTAGGTGGTGGCGATAGGTAACCCATGTTTCAGATCCATAAAGGAGGATAGACAGTACGATGGCTCTATACACACTGATTTTTGTGCTTTGCCTCAGGTGTTTATTGCTCCAGACTCTTTTGTGAAGTCTTCCAAATGCACTATATGCCTTTGCTAATCTGTGATCGATCTCTTTGTCAATCTTGGCATCTGAGGAGATGATGCTTCCCAGGTAGGTGAACTGCTGAACGGACTTGAGCACTGATTTGCCGACGGCAATGTGGGGATGGTGGTGTTCGTCCTGTGGTGCAGGCTGGTAAAGAACTTCTGTTTTCTTCAGGTTGACTTCTAGCCCAAACAGCTCTGCAGCTGTTGCAAAGCAGGACGTTAGGCGCTGCAGAGCTGCTTCTGTGTGGGCAACAAGGGCAGCATCATCGGCGAAGAGCAGCTCACGGACTAGATAGTTTAGAGTCTTAGTGTGAGCCCTCAGACGGCTTAAGTTAAACAAGCTACCATCAGTACGGTAGCGTATATAGATGCCGTCGTCTTCTTCAAGCTCTGACATAGCCCTTTGGAGCATCGTGCTAAAGAAGATTGTAAATAAAGTTGGTGCAAGAACACAACCTTGCTTCACTCCATTAGTTATTAGAAAGGGCTCTGAAAGAGCATCGCCATATCTGACTTGACCGCGCTGGCCCTCGTGTAGCAAGATAATCATTTTAAGGAATTTGGGGGGACATCCTAGTTTTTCCAGGATCTGCCACAGACCTTTTCTACTTACAGTGTCAAAGGCTTTGGTGAGGTCGACAAATGTTACATAGAGACCCTTGTTCTGCTCCCTACATTTTTCTTGCAGTTGCCTAAGGGCAAATACCATGTCTGTAGTACTCCTATTGGCTCTGAAGCCACATTGGCTTTCAGGGAGAAGTTCTTCTGCAATAGCAGGAACTAATCTGTTCAGGAGTATCCTTGCAAGGATTTTTCCAGCAATAGAGAGCAGTGTTATGCCTCGATAGTTTGAGCAGTCGGATTTTGCTCCTTTTTTCTTGTACAGGGTGATGATGACTGCATCTCGGAGGTCTGATGGCAGTTCCCCTTTTTCCCAGCAATTCACAAGGAATTCGTGGAATTTTTCGTGGAGTGCATGACCTCCGTGTTTCCAAACTTCAGGTGGGATTCCATCAATCCCAGCTGCCTTGCCGTTTTTCATCTGCTGTATGGCCATAAGGGTCTCTTCCAAAGTGGGAGCTATGTCCAATTCATTTTTCATTGGTTTTTGTATCATATATTGGATAGCTGAGGCTTGGACTACTCGGTTGGCGCTAAAGAGACTTTGAAAATGTTCAGCCCAGCGATTTAGGATGGAGGCTTTATCAGTAATTAATGTTTGACCATCTGTACTGTATAAGGAGCTTTGGACCTGATAAGTAGGTCCAAACACTGCTTTAAGAGCTTCATAAAATCCTCTATGATCACCCAGATCTGCACAGCGTTGTGTCTTTTCTGCTAAATTGATCCACCACTTGTTCTGCATGTCTCGGAGTTTTTGTTGTAGTTTGCTACATGTGAGGCGGAAAGCTGCTTTTCTTACATGACAGGTTGGCTGGGCAAGGTATGCCTGGTGAGCAGCTCTCTTCCTTGCCAACAGCTCCTGTATCTCTTGGTTGTTTTCATCAAACCAGTCTTGCTTTTTCTTGTGGGAGAACCCGAGGGATTCTTCTGCAGACTGGAGGATACTGTTTTTGATATGTTGCCAAAGCACTGTAGGAGAAGGATCTGTAGGATGGTCTTCAAGTTTCGTTTGTAGGTTTGCCTGGAAGTTGTCTCTCATGGTAGCTTGTTGAAGATTGTTGACTTGGAGCCTCTTCTTTAAGATGCCACCCCTCTTAGGTTTGAACTTAAGATGAAGATTTAGTTTACATCTGACGAGGCGATGATCTGTTTTGCATTCTGCACTGGGCATCACTCGGGTATGACGGACATCACGAATGTCTCTCTGACGGACTAGAACGTAGTCAATGAGGTGCCAATGTTTGGATCGGGGATGCATCCAGGTTGTCTTCAAGCTATCTTTCTGCTGAAAGATTGTGTTTGTAATAGTCAGCTGTTGTTCTGCACAGAACTCTAGCAGGAGGCGTCCGTTATCATTGCAATTTCCAACACCATGCTTGCCTAAGACACCTTTCCAGGCTTCGGAATTCTTTCCTACTCTGGCATTGAAGTCACCAAGTATAATAATTTTATCTTCTACAGGGACTTTTTGTATGAGTTGGCGTAGGTCTGTGTAGAATTTGTCTTTCTCTACAGGGTCGGCTTGCATAGTTGGGGCATATACACTAAAGAGAACAACATGTGGGAGGCGTAAGGAAATAATGCGATCAGAGTGTCCTGTTGGCAAGGTTTCGAGTTTGGAGGCAATGGAGTTTTTAATCATGAAGCCTACTCCTGAAAGATGTTTTTCGGTTTTGGGTTTGCCAGACCAGTAAAGTGTGTAGCCGGCGCCATGTTCTTTAAGGCTGCCTTCCTCATGGAAGTGAACTTCACTAAGAGCAGTGATGTCAATATTAAGCCGTGATAGTTCAAGGGCTATTAGGGCAGAACGACGCTCAGGCCGTCCACTATCTTTAGAGTCTTGCATGGTTCTGATGTTCCAGCATGCAAGTGTCAGTTTATTTACACCTTTGGAGGCCGGTGTGTGCCTTTGTTTCTTTGCCTTGGTTTGACCGCATCAGAAGATTCCCGTTGGCCGCGGCTAGCCAACCAGGTAGTTGGGGATGAGCTTTCTTTAGGCCACCTTTTCTAGGCCCCTCTCCATATGGAGCAAGCAGTGCTCTCCTTAAAAAAGGCTGCTTGGTCGTTCAGAATGCTGCCGAACAAGACTGTCATCTCCCGGGTCAGGCTTGAGCGACCAATGTCCTGAACCGCCTGCATGCAGGGTTGGGGCTGCGGCTTCCAGTGCATCTTTACACCTGCCGGTTTCGTCCCTCGCCAGTCGCTACAGGGCTTTTTTGGAAATGGATTTGTCCTTCGAGCCTGTGCAATGGATTTTTCTGGTGGAGCGCAGCGTGCACAGAACTGGCCTCACCCTTTAAACCAGAGATTCATCTGCCGTGGCCTTGCAAGCATGGACGTGGCAGCGAGGTCCTCGGGCCGTAGGTTTGATTAGAGTTTCCTTCTCTTAGATGGTTGACCTTACAGGGTTGGACGAGCACCATCTGCCCGGGTTTGGGATTAGAGTTTTCCTTCTCCTAGGACGGTTGCCATAAGGCTAGAGAGCCCATCCTGCCCTTTGACGCTCTTTGTCAGACCCTTCGGTTTTGACCTGTCTGGCATGGGAGACCCTACCGGTGGCTATTATGCCACCGCCAGCATAGCTCAAAACATCATTAGGGTACGCAAGCCTCTCTCCCACGACAAGGGGGCGTCAATGGAGAGGCAAGGGAAGTAATAGTGCCACTGTATTCTGCTTTGGTCAGACCTCACCTGGAATACTGTGTCCAGTTCTGGGCACCACAATTCAGGCAAGATATTGAGAAGCTGGAACGAGTCCAGAGGAGGGCGGCCAGGATGGTGGGAGGTCTAGAAGCCATGATGCCCTATAAAGAGCAGCTTAGGAAGCTGGGTATGTTTAGCCTGGAAAAGAGAAGGTTGAGCAGGGACATGGTAGCCATGTTTAAATATTTGAAGGGATGGCATACTGAGGATGGAGCAAGCTTGTTTTCTGCTGCACCAGAGATTAGGACACAGAGCAATGGGTTCAAACTACAGGAAAAGAGATTCCACCTAAACATTTGGAAGTGTTACAAACTTCTGTGTATTTTGTGACAAGGTTCTTTTGATCCAGAGAGAGAGGGAATAGAGTTCAATCATCAGGACCATAGGTAAAAGACAATACTTTCACACCACATTTGGTTTTAAACACTCATTTCATGTAACATTTATTAGACATACATTAGACATAGTATCAGACATTTATTAGACATGCACTAGACATTAATTAGACATGTACAATCACATGTAACATTTATTATGCAAATACACAATAACTTTTCGTACCAAGAGTTTCATTTACTCACCTATACAAACCCCCATACTCACAAAACAAGCACCTTATGAAAATGGATCAGATTTTCAAAGGGTTACGGATGCAAGTTTAGCACTTATTGCTTGGCCAGTAGTCAAAAAGTCTCTTGTTATTATAGTCCTCTTCAGCTGAATTACATCTGGGCTGTCATTCGGTCAGAAACTGCCCACCACATTCCTTGCAGGCTGCAACAGGTATTCTTTTGATGTTAATCAGATCTGCCTTTGCAGACCCAGACCGTACAGCCCCTCAGCCCCCTGAATAACACTCACACACACAAATTTTGTTCACAATTGTATTCATTACATCTTCAGAAAACATGGTTAAATACAGGTTAGTACAGACATGATTATATGTTGGCAATAAATGGCCACAAATTGCAAGCTAAAGGGTTGGCGGCAATGTATGGGTTGTGATCTCCTCGTTGACCCCACCCATGTGGGTCAACAGTTATATGTCGGTCAATCCCAACTTCCCTGGAGGAGAGAGCCACTGGCCAAGTTGTCCGCCCAACTCTCTCTCCTCCCCTGCAAACAAGGAGTTGTTAGCAACTACAGGAGGGGTCTTACTTGAACTTGTGCTTGAATTTGTGCTTGAACTTGTAGTTGACGGAGACCCCTTGACCTCATTACTTTATCACAACCCATTATTTGCAGCCCAAACAATGCCTGGTCGTGCCTGTGCTCGACCTTAAAAAACGTCTACCATCCTTCCCCGCCCTCCCCAGCCAGAGTGCATGCTGGAAAGGAGACGGAGACCATGGCGGCCCCCAGACAATCACCACGCGGTTTCAGCTGAATTACACCTGGGCTGTCATTTGGTTAGAAACTGCCCACCACATTGCTTGCAGGCTGCAATCAGGTATTCTTTTGATGTTAATCAGATCTGCCTTTCCTGCAATTTCCACCAAAGATGGAACTAATTTTGATCAGGTCCATTCTGCTTGTCATTTCCACCTTAGCAATAAAAAGAGGTCAGGTTCTCACAGTCCTTGCTTCCTTGCCTCCTTGCTTCAAGTGTAACGTCTCCATTTTATAATGCATTGCAGAGAATCTCCATTTTAGGTAGCCTGTTTCCTTCAGCCTTCAAGGCCCAGGCATCCACGTTCATTACATATTGTAACATATTTATTGTAACAGAAGAACCTCATGACAATAAGAGCTGTTCGGAAGTGGAATGCACTGCCTCAGAGTGTGGTGGAGTCTTCTTTGGAGGTTTTTCAACAGAGGCTGGATGGCCATCTGTTGGGATTGATTTGATTGTGTATTCTTCCATGGCAGGGGGCTGGACTGGATGGCCCTTTTGGTCTCTTCCAACTCTATGATTCTATGATTCTAAGTATATGAGCAAGATAGTAAGACCTCTGTGGCTGTGATGAGAACAGAGGACACATGAGGGAAATTGCTCCTAAACTCATCTGGAGTAAATGAATTTGTGAGATGGTTGCCCTCACACCCCTGTTCCCTTTTGGAAACACCAGGTGGTAGACTCCACACCTGGGGGGAATGCTGTGCAGAAAGATACTTTGAAGGCATTTATTTCCTGGTACATTGCTGCCTAGGTATCAATGCTCTTTTCAAGTCACTCTCAGGGAATCAAAGGAGAGTTTTCAGTTCCATTGCAAAGGTTTCTGGCTCTTTTGGTCTTACCTTCTCAAAGGAGCAGAAGTCAAGAGTGACAGTTTCTGGGGGCAGCTGTTGGAACATCTGAGCAGAGATGGCCTGTTAATATTATTTTGAGGGTGACTGAAGGGCCAGGAAGCAGCTGTGTGATTGACCCAGCCAAAGGTTGGGTGTCTGACATCCCAAACATCTGTAATTGTTACCTTGTTGCTTGTGATAATTATTTAGCAACTTGCTTTAACCAGTGCAGGCAGATTCCACCCGGCATAGTCCTCTAATTTCTACAACTTTATGAGCTGTTCCTTTCTCTCCACGTTATTATTTTTCAGCATTTCACAACCTACCCAAGAGTTACGTGAAAACTTCAGCTGAAATTGTTTGGGTTTTTTTTAAAGCCTTATTTTGCCATTTCCCTACTCCCACCCTATTACCTCCCTGATAGTCTCAGTTACACAGCAGTTTTTATTGTGATAGTTTGTGCTTTAGGGCTTTTTTGCACCCGTGCTGGATAGTTTACATGATTTAGTGGGAAATTGGTTGGTCTGTTTAGTTTTCCACTTTGCAGTTCACACAGGCAAAGGTGGGGGCGTGGCCTCCCAAGCACATCTGGGGGAAGATGCTGGGAAGATGAGAGGGAGGGGGGGGAAGAGAGAAAGTGCTGGGATCTTTTCATCCTCTGATTACCAGAGGAATGACTGCTAGTTTTAATGCCTTAGCAGGGAGTGCTCCCTCTTCTTCCCAATGCAAGAAGGGTGGGAGGAAGGAGGCAGCCTTTCAGCTCTGAGGAGCCATCCCCCCTGAAGCCCCGCTTCCCCTCACCGATTCTCCCTCCTTCTCTCTCTCTCACTCTCTCTCTCTCTCACACACACACACACACTCTCTCTCTCACACACACACACGCTAACTGGGGATTCTTCAGCCCCAGCTGCCAAGCAAGTCGGGAGGCAGACAACTGGGTGATTGGGATGGGACAGCACTGGTTTGATCTTTTCCGTGGCTGAAAAAAACAGTGGCTGTATCTGTTCATTTCAGGCTCCTCCATCCCCTCCCTAGTCAGTCCAACCACTCACAGCTCAGCTCTGCTGTTGTTGTTTCAGGAAGATTGCTGGTAATTCACACAGACTTTTCTGAAATGGTAGTTCACACAGTCAATAGTGCTCTAAGTCACGCTACTTTTCAAAAAGTTGGAAAAAGTAGCAAAAGCCCTTATTATGCTACTTTTGAGTTTTTGAGCTCCCCCCTTCTGAATGAGGTGATATTGTGGCATAATGTGTGTGAACTATTACGAATCTTAGCAAATTCTTCACGGGCTTATTTTGCCATGTAAATGGGCCCTAGGTTTCTGTATTATATAGGCAGCCTGATTGAATGGACATCAAATCTCCAATATGTGGAAAGTTGTGTTAAGAATACTGTGGCTATATCGGAAGGAAGAGCACATAGGACTTTGTTTTCTTCTCTGTCCCCTCTTCTCTGTCCCCCTCAATGGCTATTGGGGGAGAATAAAAAAATCAAACAGGGCTACCTTCATTCAATGGTATAATTTCTTTCTTGGGATTCTGAGGTTCTTCTGCAAGATTGATTGAGTAATCCATTTACTTTTATCCTGCCTTTCTTTCAGCAGAGTATCCAAGATACCTTACCAAAAATTCAAAGTCTAGGTAAAAAATCCTACTGTATTAAATTAAAAAACATCAATTCAACAATTCTAATAATAGAGAAAACTGAGAAAGGTTAAAACACTTTTAAAACACAAGGAAGCTAAGACAAAAGCAAACCACAACACTTTCAACAACCTTTCTGCCATGAGGTTAAGAGCCAAAGACTTGCCTAAATAGAAAGAGTGAAGCAGGGCCCAATGGAGATATCTTATGGGAGGGAGTTCCACAGCCTGGAAGTAGACCCTGAGGATGCATCGGTTAATATCACTGACAGAGCCCAGTTGTTCTCAGACATGGGTTGGGATCCTTTCAGAGTCACCAGCCTATGTAAATTCTCTTGTACAAGTGACTGTACATATTTGGTCATTGTACAAACAGATGTATTCAGTGCTTGTTTGCATAGGCTGAGTTCCACAATTCTCACTGTTTCTCCTGGGGCTAAATCCTGTTCTTTGCTCTGAGTAGCAGAGAGAGATTGAATCAATGGGATCACCTGGGCATTGTTGCACTATTCCACAACTGAATCAGTGGATCTGCTGAAGTCAGAACTAACAAGATTCCAGATGTTCTGTTGAGCATTTTGGAGTCTACTCACATGGGAACTAACATTCATAGAGGTTACAGAAATAGCCACAGTGCTCTCCCCAATGCACAATGGGACACGAAGCAAGCACATAGGAAGATACATGATCAGTTACAGAATATCAGTATTCATCCAAAGATTGGTATGGCACCACCATTGTGTTAAGTCCTTCATATTATCTTGAGCAAGCAAGATGTAGGATATTGGATAGTGAGAGTAACATGTAACCAACTGTGAGTTGAGGTACCTAGCCCCAGGGAAAGATAGCCTAAAATGAGAGTGGGGAGATCCAAGAAAAAAAATTGCTGACCTTTGGCACTTATACATAGTGGATGACAGATACAAAATTTGTTACATTTAAACAACATTCTTGGCAGAATTTTAAACTTCCATAAACAATTTATGTAGCAATAAAAGTAGTTGACCAATGCTAACCAAATAACTCATGGTCAGCTTTTTTTTAATTTGCTTTAAAGATTAGTTGTGAAGCTTTTAGGGAACCTTCATTTGCTGACACACTAACAACTCAGCAACCAAATCCTCCCCTCCACTGAGAAGATGCCACTTTGATCAAAGTTATTAAAAGGTATTATTATTGCTCCATTCCGATGCACATGTCAACCCAAACAAACTCTGGCAACATTATTTACCCAAGCCATGTGTAACCATTTAGGGATCCTGATCCACTCAGGTTCCAGTTCAAATAGTTTGAGGATCTGTCAAAATGAAATGAAGTCACCAAAAGGGATGGAAGGAATTTTTGATTTTTTTTTAATGTCAGAAACTGTGTTTTGATGAGGAAAATCCTAGACAGGAAAGAATATTTGCAATTCAGGACTTATTTTGCAAGAAAAAACACACATGGGTGAGTTTTTTGGGGGTTTTGCATGGTAAATGGCATTTTCTGTACAGAAAACTTGTTTTTCCATGCCAAAAATCTGGTATTCTGGCCTCCTGCTACTCAGAAACACAATTTCGTAGTACTACCATTGAGCACGGTTAGTATATGCTATGCTATGGCATATGCTATGACATACACCATATTTATTGAATTATCTCTGTAGGGAAATGTTCTTAGACCATAGTTTACTGGCTTTTATGAAGACATTAAAAATCATCAAGGAAACCAATCAAATCCATATTTTAGTAAAGATACTGAGGATGAAGAAAAACCCTGAAGGACAATTGTTTCTATACATTTAGCATACATTTGGAAGATCTCCTGCAAGTGGTGAAAGGCTTCTGTTTGTCATTACACATTATTGTCTTCAACTGCAGATCTTGCATTTAGCATTCTTTTTTCTTTTGTTATTTGGTGGTAAACAAGATTTAATTTGCAAGTCTGA
Organism: Gambelia wislizenii; assembly: GCA_030847615.1. NCBI lineage: Eukaryota > Metazoa > Chordata > Lepidosauria > Squamata > Crotaphytidae > Gambelia > Gambelia wislizenii. Next base: position 6,790,140 of record JAUMIR010000015.1, on the reverse strand, counting down.
TTGCTAAAGTATCTGTTTCTGAGGAAAGTCTGTTGTGAGAGGGAAATAATTAACTGAAGGTTAAAGCACACATTCCCTATTCTACTTATGTGCTCCTTAGGTATGTAAAATTTTCTGGTTTGGGCTGAACCTCTAGCTGTTATTTGAAATATTATATTCTCCTATGAGACCTTGCTTGGATTTAAAAGCTTTTGGGGATCCCCTTCTCTTGGGCATAATAACCCTGGAGTAGTGATACGAAGAATATTTGCAGAATATGGTGCCCTTATCCGAGGCTTTCCTTGGTCACATTAATTCAAAGCCCATTTCTTCAAATTTCTTCAGGAGAGCTTTGCCATTGCCTTCCTCTCAGGCTGTCAGTGTGTCTTGCCATAGGTTATACAATCCTTGCCACAGGCTGCCCGTTCCTCACAGGAGAGGCGAGATATAAATTAAAAAATAAATACCCAGTAAGTTTCCATGGCTGATTGGGAATTCCATCTTTCAGTCTTGGTCCAACACTCAAACCACTGTCCCTTTTCTTCATAGGTGAGTTGATCCAATCCTTTGCTTACCCCATTTTCAAATTCACCCAGAAGAGGACAACTGCCATTCCATGGAGCACCCCATGAGGGAGCTGTACAGAGATTCAGCTTCAAAGACATAGTCATGTTTGTCTGGAGTATCAGTAAGCAAGGAGATCTTGTAGCACCTTTGAGACTAACGAAGAGGGAGAAAAATGCAATATAAGCTCAAGTAGACTTAGTATCTGAGGAAGCAGAGTAGGACTACGAAAGCTTATGCTACAATTTTCTCTCCTTCAGAACATTATCAGACAAGCATCTAAAAATGCTGTGATTCCACTGCTGAGGAAAGCAGAAACATAGTGGCATTATTACAGTAATTATCTCATGTCCATCACCAGTGGTTTAAGAATAGGATTTCAGCTCATGCTATAATAACACTTGTCTTCACATTGCCTTCAAACGACCGAGTATTAATGCTTCCTGCTGCCCGGTGCATATGCCTTTAAGAAAAAAATTCTCTTACTTCCTGGATTTTGCATGGACGAGATTTTGGCTGTTCTCGCAACAAGATGTGACTTAGCTTAAACACACCAAAAACAGATACACAATGAAATAACTTCAGAAATGAACATGTAAACAAACATCAAAACGTACCAAACAAAGGCAACAGTACATGTTTTACAGCATCCTGTTGGTCCTCTTCGTGTTCTCTCCTGGAAGTTGAAGTATGTGTTCTTGTTGGTAAAGGAGAGGGGGGGAAAGGACTGTTCATTCATGCTGTAATCATGTGATTACAGCAGGATGTGATTTGACATGCTTGTCAATACTGCAAAAAAGAATGCTATTGGGGGCTATTGACAGCTTTTGCTTATTAATTAAAAGTGGCACCTGATGAATGGGTGGAGCACGGACTGAGTATGGGAGGACAATGATGTTATGTGATAATGGAAACCCATTAGTGCTACTATCCTATTGTAATTGCACAACTACAGCCTCATATGATAATGTCTTCATTCTCAAAGGTGCTACAAGACCCCTTGGTGAGAGATCCAGCTGCCACTCTTCAGAGTTGTGTTTCCTATACTGTATCTCTCTCTCTCTCTGTGCAAATGCATATCAACACATGATACACATCAATGGCCAGGTATTTGTAGGGATTGGACAGATTCTGGGGTCTTACAAAGGCCTGTGTCACCCCTCCCTCAGACAGGGTCATAGAATCATAGAATCATAGAATTGCAGAGTTGGAAGAGACCACGAGGGCCATCCAGTCCAACCCCCTGCCAAGCAGGAAATCACAATCAAAGCATCCCTGACAGATGGCCATCCAGCCTCTGTTTAAAGACCTCCAAGGAAGGAGACCCCACCACGCTCCGAGGGAGTGCGTTCCACTGCCAAACAGCTCTTACTGTCAAAAAGTTCCTCCTAATGTTGAGGTGGAATCTGTGTTCCTGGAGCTTGCATCCATTGCTCCGTGTTCCAATATCTGGAGCAGCAGAAAACAAGCTTGCTCCATCCTCAACGTGACACCCCTTCAAATATTTAAACAGGGCTATCATATCACCTCTTAACTGTCTTTTTTCCAGGCTAAACATTTTCCAGCTCCCTAAGTCTCTCTTCATAAGGCATCGTTTCCAGACCTTTCACCATTTTAGTCGCCCTCCTCTGGACACGCTCCAATTTGTCAATATCCTTTTTGAATTGTGGTGCCCAGAACTGGACACAGTATTCTAGGTGAGGTCTGACCAAGGCAGAATAGAGCAGCACTATTACTTCCCTTGATCTGGACACTATATTTCTATTGATGCAGCCCATAATCACATTGGCCTTTTTAGCTGCCGCATCACACTGTTGACTCATGTTCAACTTGTGGTCTACTAGGACTCCTAGATCCCTTTCGCATGTAGTCTCATTCAGCCAGGTCTCCCCCATCCTACATCTATGCATTTCATTTTTTCGCCCTAAGTGCAGTACCTTACATTTCTCCGTATTGAATTTCATTTTGTTAGCTTTGGCCCAGCTCTCCAGTTTATCCAGGTCATCTTGAATTTTGATCCTGTCCTCCAGGGTATTAGCTGCTCCTAATTTGTTGTCATCTGAAAATTTGGTAAGTATGCCCCTAATTCCCTCATCCAAGTCATTGATAAAGATGTTGAATAGCACTAGGCCTAGGACAGAACCCTGTGGCACCCCACTGGTCGCATCTTTCCAAGAGGAAGAGGAGCCACTGCTGAGCACCCTTTGGGTTTGGCCGGTCAACCAATTACAAATCCATTGAACTGTTAACTTGTCTAGCCTGCATTTTACAATCTTGTTTGCAAGAATGTCATGGGGAACCATGTCAAAGGCCTTACTGAAATCAAGGTATGCGATGTCCACAGTGTTCCCTTCATCTACCAAGCGGGTAATTTTATCAAAAAAAGAGATCAGATTAGTCTGGCATGACTTGTTACTCTGAAACCCATGTTGACTTTTTGTGATGATGGCATTGCCTTCTAAATGTTCACAGACTCTCTGTTTAATGATCTGCTCTAGAATCTTCCCTGGTATTGATGTCAGACTAACTGGACGATAATTGTTGGGATCCTCTTTCTTTCCCCTTTTTGAAGTTCGGGACAACGTTTGCCCTCCTCCAGTCTGCTGGGACTTCTTCTGTTCTCCAGGAGTTCTCAAAGATTATTGCCAATGGCTCTGAGATTATATTTGCCAGCTCTTTTAATACTCTTGGATGTAGTTCATCTGGTCCTGGAGATTTAAATTCATTTAGATTAAGAAGGTATTCCTGTATTACCTGTTTGCTTATTCTGTGCTGGATTTCCCCTGTTGTGTCTTCTGTACCTTTATCCTCAGGTTGGTCCCTCTTTACCTTTTCTGAAAACACTGAGGCAAAGAAGGTGTTGAGTAATTCTGCCTTTTCTCTGTCCCCTATTAGCATTTTGCCATCTTCTCTGCGTAGTGGCCCTACCATTTCCTTCTTCCTCCTTTTGCTGCGGACATACCCAAAAAAACCCTTTTTATTGTTCTTAACCTCTGTAGGAAGCCTGAGCTCATTCTCTGCTTTAGCTTTTCTGACTTTACTCCTACATGTGTTCACTATCTGTTTGAATTCTTCTTTGGTGATTTTCCCCCTTTTCCTTTTCCTATACATGTTCTGTTTAAAACCTAGCTCTATTGATATTTCTTTAGTCATCCATCCTGGTTTCTTGAGACACTTCCCATTTTTCTTCCTCAATGGTACTGTTTGAAATTGTGCCTTCAGTATATCCCTTTTGAGAAAGTCTCATCCGTCTTGAGGTCTCTTCTCTTTTAGTTTTCCTGACCATGGGATCACCACCAGTATTTCCCTGAGTTTATTGAAATCAGCTCTCCTAAAGTCAAGAATGCGTGTCTGACTATGCCTGGCTTCTCCTTTCCATTGTATAACAAACTCCAGGAGAACACGATCACTCTCACCTAAGGATCCCACCACTTGCACCCCATTAACCAGGTCATCCCTATTGGTTAGGATCAGATCTAAAATAGCTGACCCCCCTGTTGTCTCTTCCACCTTTTGGACCATGAAATTGTCTCCCAGGCAAGTCAGGAATTTGCTAGACCTGGAAGTTTTGGTTGAGTTAGATTGCCAGCAAATATCAGGATAGTTGAAGTCACTCATCACTACTACATCTCTCCTTTCTGTGTGTGTGTTCATCTGTTCTAGAAAGGCATCATCCAATTTCTCCGTCTGACTTGGGGGTCTGTAGTAGAGTCCCACAATAACATCCCTGTTGTTTCCCTCCCCTTTTATTTTTATCCAGATGCTCTCCACCTGGCTTCCAGTATTGATGTCATGGATCTCTTCACTGGTGTAAATATCCTTGACATATAATGCTGTTCCTCCTCTTTTCCTGTTTGGCCTGTTTCTCTTAAAAAGGTTATACCCCTCTATTCTTACATTCCAATCATGAGACTCGTCCTACCAGGTTTCAGTAATGCCTATTATATCATATTTGTTTCGTAGTGCTAGGAGTTCAAGTTCACCTTGCTTATTCCCCATGCTCTGTGCATTAGTGTAGAGACATCTAAGACCATGTGTTCCCTTTACTTGCTCCCTGTGCAAGTTTTTTTGCCTCCCACTGTTGGGTCCTTGCACTGTGTTTGCCTTGTTCCCTCTATGACAGCTTGACTATTTTCTCCAGCTCTTTTACCTTCCAGAATACTGTCTCCCTCCCCCATATGACTGGTCCTGTTCCTGTTCCTTGGAAGTTGCCCATGTGTAAAATATGGTGCAGCTGCCTTCAATCATACACAGAAGTGACACGGACAATTTCGCGAGAGGGAAGGCATTGTCCGAAACGGACTCGCTGCCACGCGACAGTGCCGTACCTCTCGCGGAAGCTTGTGGTGCGGTAACCACTGTCTGAAAAAGTCCTTGGTATCTTGTTAAATTACTCAATAGGCTTTATCTCTTTGTGTATGTGTCTGTGCATCCAAAGGGTCAGCTATTTTTGATCTGATCCTAACCAACAGGGATGACCTGGTTAATGGGGTGCAAGTGGTGGGATCCTTAGGTGAGAGTGATCATATTCTCCTGGAGTTTGTTATACAATGGAAAGGAGAAGCCAAGCATAGTCAGACATGCATTCTTGACTTTAGGAGAGGTGGTTTCAATAAACTCAGAGAAATACTGGGGGTGATCCCATGGTCAGGAATACTAAAAGATAAGAGACCTCAAGACAGATGGGACTTTCTCAAAAGGGAGATACTGAAGGCACAATTTCAAAAACTACCATTGAGGAAGAAAAATGGGAGGTGTCTCAAGAAACCAGGATGGATGTCTAAAGAACTTTTAACGGAGCTAAATTTTAAATGGAACATGTATAGCAAATAGAAAAGGGGAGAAATCACCAAAGAAGAATTCAAACAGATAACGAACACATGTAGGAGTAAAGTCAGAAACGCTAAAGTGCAGAATGAGCTCAGGCTTGCTAGAGAGTTTAAGGACAATAAAAAGGGTTTTTTGAGGTATGTCCACAGCAAAAGGAGGAAGAAGGAAATGGTAGGGCAACTACGTGGAGAAGATGGCAAAATGCTAACAGGGGACAGAGAAAAGGCAGAATTACTCAACACCTTCTTTGCCTCAGTGTTTTCAGAAAAGGAAAAGGATGACCAACCTGAGGATAGTGGAACAGAGGACACAATAGGGGAAATCCAGCACAGAATAAGCAAAGGGTTAGTAGAAGAATACCTTCTTAATCTAAATGAAATTAAATCTCCAGGACCAGATGAATTACATCCAAGGGTATTAAAAGAGGTGCTAAATGTAATCTCAGAGCCATTGGCAATAATCTTTGAGAACTCCTGGAGAATAGGAGAAGTCCCAGCAGATTGGAGGAGCGTAAACGTTGTCCCCATCTTTCTTGGACAGGTATGCACATGGCCTGAGCTCTCCCTCCTCCCCCCTTTGCAACAATACCCCTCCCATTGCAACATTGGAAGCATCAACTTGGACTACAAAAGGTTGGGAGGGGTCGGGGTGTTTGAGAATTGGTTCAGATGTGAAAAGTTTCTTCAACTTATCAAAAGCCTGTTAGCATTGTTCAGACCACACGATCTTTTGGGGAGGCTTTTCCCCCTTCCCCAACCCCATTCGAGCTTTCTTCCCCACATCTTTGGTTTTTAACATATCAGTCAGAGGGAGGGCTACTGTCGCAAAGTCAGGGATGAAGGACCGGTAAAATTTATCAAATCCAAGGACAGAGGGGCACACTTCCCTCTTCAAGCTTCAAACTCAGCAGGAAAATGCCCTTTACACTCAGATCCACCACTGAGTGGTGCAGATGAGGCAATTAACAGACAAAAGGAGGATCATCAAAACCAAATGGCTGTTCCCTGGCTGTTGGGGCTAGAGAAAGACACAGAAAACCAGTTCTACAGCTTTGAGCTCTCTGCTACAATGAAGGAGACAAAGGAATGGCCTGGTGGGCATCCTGTCCCCCTCCTTTTCTATCATGTACACAGAAGCACAGGCAACCAAAAGAGTTGACTGGCTGTTCTTTTCTAAACTTTACAGCTGCTCAAAAAGGAACGCACAACTGTTCACAAACAGGCAAGTTTCCTCCATGAAAGAACACGAAGCAGGCCTTAAAAAAGAACTTCAAGCACAGAGAAAGAGAGAGAGAGAGAGAGAGAGAAAACCAGATACACCCTTCAGCCCCCGCACCCCCCCTCCCAGCAACAACTCAAAGTCTGGAACAGAGCACAAAGAACTGCAGCATGCATACACACACAAAGCCAGAACAAAACCACAGGCAGCACAGACACACAGAGAGTGCTGCAAAGCCCCAAAAACTCTCTAGAAAAACACAGAACTCTCCCAGACTCCTCCAAAGTCACTTAACTACAATTCTCCACCCTGAGGGTTCAAAACCTTGCTGCCACCATGTCGTAACTGCCCCTGGATTTCTGCTGCCTGAAGTCCAGTGTTGGCCTTTTTTCCAATCCCAACCCCAAGGGATTTCTCTTCGTTTCACCACCAATCACTGTCTTAGTGGTCTTTTCCTGTCTAAGCAGTGAGATTTAGACAAGATGTTTTAAAGAAACAATAATGAACTTTCCTCGTTCCCAGAGGAGTTTAGATAGCTGACCAGAGCAGGCAATTCGAGGCAGGATAGGAAATAACAGAAGCTTTTATTCAATTCTAGGAGTCTATGTTACTTGAAAAGGCAAAACATTCCCAGATTCAGCTTAAGGCTTATACAGTTCATTCATACAGAGCACTTACAAATAAAAACATAAATCTAATGCTATCTAACTACACATTCCCTAACTATTACATGCAAAGTAACTTACACTCCCTGTATATGGAATTCAGAGTTCTTTTTGGATCCTTTTTGAGGCCTTTGGATAGGATTAGCTCCCCCAACCCTTTTGATATCACAGTTTGTATCTTGTTGGGTATTTCATGGCTGTGTAGGCCATCTGGCCCCAGAGCTACGCCATGGGGACCAGAGTCCATCTTAGCTAACTCCATCTAGCTAGGCCATGTGCTCAACTCAGAGAGACTCAGAACAAAGGGAAGATCAAAACTTTTAAAAGTCCTTCTTGTTGATTTCTGATTGGCTCTGCCAGTGCCCAATCAGAGTGGCTATCCTAATCAAGTGATGTGACGTCATGTTTATTTAATGAGGTTCTCCCCTCCACTTCCCATTTACAAATAAGGAGTGGAAGTTTCCCATATAGTAAAATGTAGGTTGTTGAAGTGAACACCCCTAGTAAAATGTAGGTTGTTGAGGTGAGCCCCCATGATGGCAGAGCAGGCCATCATGACAACACCAAATTTGGAGGAGTAGCTAATACCCTAGAGGACAGTATCAAAATTCAAAATGACCTGGATAGACTGGAGAGCTGGGCCAAAGCTAACAAAATGAAATTCAATAAGGAGAAGTGTAAGGTACTGCACTTAGGGTGAAAAAATGAAATGCATCGATATAGGATGTGGGAGACCTGGCTGAATGAGACTACATGCGAAAGGGACCTAGGAGTCCTAGTAGACCACAAGTTGAACGTGAGTCAGCAGTGTGAAGCAGCAGCTAGAACGGCCAATGCGATTTTGGGCTGCATCAATAGAAGTATTGTGTCTAGATCAAGGGAAGTAATAGTGCCACTCTATTCTGCCTTGGTCAGACTTCACCTGGAATACTGTGTCCAGTTCTGGGCACCACAATTCAAAAAGGATATTGACAAATTGGAGTGTGTGCAAAGAAGGGCAACTAAAATGGTGAAAGATCTGGAAATGATGCCTTATGAGGAGAGACTTGGGGAGCTGGGTATGTTTAGCCTGGAAAAAAGATGGTTAAGAGGCGATATGATAGCCCTGTTTAAGTATTTGAAGGGGTGTCATGTTGAGGATGGAGCAGGCTTGTTTTCTGCTGCTCCAGAGACTGGAACATGGAGCAATGGATGCAAGCTCCAGGAACAGAGATTCCACCTCAACATGAGGAGGAAATTTTTGACAGTAAGAGCTGTTCGGCAGTGGAACACACTTCCTCAGAGCGTGGTGGGGTCTCCTTCCTTGGAGGTCTTTAAGCAAAGGCTGGATGGCCATCTGACAGGGATGCTTTGATCGTGATTTCCTGCATGGCAGGGGATTGGACTGGATGGCCCTTGTGCTCTCTTCCAACTCTGCAATTTTATGATATATAATTATATTATATTATGTGTGTGTGTGTGTGTGTGTGTGTGTATACTAGCTATACCCAGTGTAAAATACACCTTCAAACCCCTGTCGCCCCCGTTACCAGGTTTGCCCCCCCCGTCACCAGGCTTGCCCACCCCCCATTGCCAGGCTCACCCAAACCCCCCATTGCTAGGCTCTCACACACACCCATCGCCGTGGTCACGCCCCATTGCTAGCCTGCCCACCCTGTCACCAGGCTCGTGCACACCCCCTCACTCAGGCACACATATCCTACACACACACACCATGCCACATCCCCCCATGCTACACACACTGTGGCTGCCATGTTTAGAAAGTACTGAAACTTCAACATAGTCCTGCCCCCAGTGTCCTGATTGGATGCTCACCCAAGCTTTCATTGGTTCGTCAGTTTCCAAAGCAGCCAATCAGTACACTGGAAATGGCAACATACCTAAGGGAATTATATATAGATATATACACACACACACACCTCTACATATTTACATACTTCTAAGCACTAATTACTGCAAATTTGCCCCATTTGTTTTTCAAATATTCAGACAGTATAGACCCTACGTATTTTCCTATGGTTTTTCCCCCTTAACAACATTGTCAATTTATCCATCTCCATCATCTCAAAAAATTTCTCTAACCATTGATCCGTCGTCGGTCTCTCGTTCTTCCACATCTTGGCATACAGTATTCTAGCAGCTGCTAGCATATTAAAAAAAAATAATTTTTCCATGTTTTCCCCTAGTTCTTCATCTATCATTCCCAGAAGGAACACTTCAGGTTTTAAAGGAATGGTGATTTTTGAAATGTCTTGGATTAATTTCTGTATTTGGAACCAGTATTTTTTAGCTCATTTGCAGCTCCACCATACGTGAAAAAAAGTTCAATTTTCTTCATCACATTTCCAGCAGTTGCTTCTGACGTTTTTATACATCTTATACAGTTTGGATGGGGAGAGATGCCATCTAAATTACATTTTGTAAATGCTTTCTCTAATGTTTTGGCATAATGTAATTTTCATTCTTTATGTCCATGTCTTTTCCCATTGTCTGAATTCTATCGAGTATCTGATATTATGTGCCCAACGTATCGTGCTTTCTTTAACTGTTTCTTCCTCAGTTTCCCATTTTAATATTTGTTTATAAAATCTTGAATCATGTTTTTATTTCCATGTTGAATTATTTTTCCTGTTCTGATTTCGTGACTTCAATTCCTTCTAATCTTAGATCCATTTTATATCTTTCTTATATTTGACTGTGCAGGTAAAGCCATCTGTTTCCATCTCTTCCTGATTTTTAACTCTTTGATAATTCTCTTCTGGAGACAGTATATCTTTGTATATGATCTAGTTTCGGGTTGGCACTCCTTCTCTGCTATATAAAGCTTAATGTGGCGGTGCCCACAGTGGTATTTTTGGACAGAATCTGTTTTTGTTCATTTTTCAGATTTTTAACAATGATTTTTGAACAGAATGGCTATTAAATGGTTTATTTACTCTGTCCTTATTATAAAAAAGATATGTGTGCCATCCAAACAATTTATTATCCCCTTTTAATTTTAGTAGTCTCTCATCTTCCAGTGTGGCCCAATCTTTAATCCAATGTAGACAGCATGCCTCATAATAAATTTTTAGATTTGGTACATTTAGTCTGCCTCTTTTTTTATCATCTTGTATAACCTTCATTTTCACTCTTGGTTTTTTCCCTGACCAAATGAATTTTGAAATGTCTGATTGCCATTCTTTAAATACTATCTCGTTATGGATAATGGGGATCATTTGCAATAGAAACATTAGAATCATAGAATCATAGAATCATAGAATTGCAGAGTTGGAAGAGACCACGAGGGCCATCCAGTCCAACCCCCTGCCACGCAGGAAATCACAATCAAAGCATCCCCGACAGATGGCCATCCAGCCTCTGTTTAAAGACCTCCAAGGAAGGAGACCCCACCACGCTCCGAGGGAGTGTGTTCCACTGCCGAACAGCTCTTACTGTCAAAAAGTTCCTCCTCATGTTGAGGTGGAATCTCTGTTCCTGGAGCTTGCACCCATTGCTCCGTGTTCCAGTCTCTGGAGCAGCAGAAAACAAGCCTGCTCCATCCTCAGCATGACATCCCTTCAAATACTTAAACAGGGCTATCATATCGCCTCTAAACCGTCTTTTTTCCAGGCTAAACATACCCAGCTCCCTAAGTCTCTCCTCATAAGGCATTGTTTCCAGACCTTTCACCATTTTAGTTGCCCTTCTCTGGACACGCTCCAATTTGTCAATATCCTTTCTGAATTGTGGTGCCCAGAACTGGACACAGTATTCTAAGTGAGGTCTGACCAAGGCAGAATAGAGTGGCACTATTACTTCCCTTGATCTAGACACTATACTACTATTGATACAGCCCAAAATTGCATTGGCCTTTTTAGCTGCCGCATCACACTGTTGGCTCATGTTCAACTTGTGGTCTACTAGGACTCCTAGATCCCTTTCGCACATAGTCTCATTCAGCCAGGTCTCTCCCATCCTATATTTATGCATTTCATTTTTCCGCCCTAAATGCAGTACTTTACATTTCTCCGTATTGAATTTCATTTTGTTAGCTTTGGCCCAGCTCTCCAGTCTATCCAGGTCATTCTGAATTTTGATCCTGTCCTCTAGGGTATTAGCTACTCCTCCCAATTTGGTGTCATCTGCAAATTTGATAAGTATGCCCCTAATTCCCTCATCTAAGTCATTGATAAAGATGTTGAATAGCACTGGGCCCAGGACAGAACCCTGTGGCACCCCACTGGTCACATCTTTCCAAGACGAAGAGGAGCCACTGCTGAGCACCCTTTGGGTTCGGCCGGTCAACCAATTACAAATCCATTGAACAGTTAACTTGTCTAGCCCACATTCTACAAGCTTGTTTGCAAGAATGTCATGGGGAACCTTGTCAAAGGCCTTACTGAAATCAAGGTATGCAATGTCCACAGCATTCCCTTCATCTACCAAGCTGGTAACTTTATCAAAAAAAGAGATCAGATTAGTCTGGCATGACTTGTTTCTCTGAAACCCATGCTGACTTTTTGTGATTAGGGCATTGCCTTCTAAATGTTCACAGACTCTCTGTTTAATGATCTGTTCTAGAATCTTCCCTGGTATTGATGTCAGACTAACTGGACGATAGTTGTTGGGATCCTCTTTTTTCCCCTTTTTGAAGATGGGAACAACGTTTGCCCTCCTCCAGTCTGCTGGGACTTCTCCTGTTCTCCAGGAGTTCTCAAATATTATTGCCAATGGCTCTGAGATTATATTTGCCAGCTCTTTTAATACTCTTGGATGTAGTTCATCTGGTCCTGGAGATTTAAATTCATTTAGATTAAGAAGGTATTCCTGTACCACCTCTTTACTTATTTTCAGCTGGATTTCCCCTATTGTGTCCTCTGTTCCATTTTCCTCAGGTTGGTCCTCCTTTTCCTTTTCTGAAAACACTGAGGCAAAGAAGGTGTTGAGTAATTCTGCCTTTTCTCTGTCCCCTGTTAGCATTTTGCCATCTTCTCCACGTAGTGGCCCTATCATTTCCTGCTTCCTCCTTTTGCTGCGGACATACCCAAAAAAACCCTTTTTATTGTTCTTAACCTCCCTAGCAGGCCTGAGCTCATTCTGCACTTTAGCTTTTCTGACTTTACTCCTACACGTGTTCGCTATCTGTTTGAATTAGTTTTGGTAAGACATTCATTTTGATTGTTGATATTTTGCCCAAGAAGGAAAGTTTCAGATTTTGCCAATTCTTCAAGTCTTTTTAAATTTCTGCCCATATTTTCTTATAGATTTTTGGAATATGTCTGAATTTTTTTTGTTATGTTGATTCCCAAATACCGCATTTTCTTAAACTATTTGACAACCAGATTTTTCACATAACTCCAATTCTTTTTTCTTCATCATATTTTTGGTGATTATTACAGTTTTCTCTTTGTTTACTTTTAACCGTTCAATAATTCAAATTCTTTCAAAACAGCCATTAAATTTGTTACATCTTATAGTGGCTCTCCTAATGAGATTATCAGACCATCAGCATACATTCTCAATTTATATTCAAATTTCCCAATTTTCACCCCCTGTATTCTTGATTCTTCTTTAATTCTATTGGATATACAATATAATGCAATGTATGAACTTAAACTGATACACAAACAACTTCGATCTGGAGATTCTCTATGTTGTTTCATGTTCACTTCTTCAGTGTGTATCTAAAATAAATATAGTCGTCCCTTCACATTCGCGGGGGTTCCGTTCCTCGGACCCCAGCGAATGTGAAAAATCCGCGAATAAAGACTCCCCACCCCCCTCCCTCCCCAGGCCTTCGTGGGGCCTTGCTAGGCCCTGCGGAGGTCTCCCCGGCCCTCCCTCCCCCCCTCCCCAGGCTGTCGTGGGGCCTTGCTAGGCCCCGCAGAGGTCTCCCCAGCCCGCCCTCCCCAGGCCTTCGCGGGGCCTTGCTAGGCCCCGCGGAGGTCTCCCCGGCCCGCCCTCCCTCCCTCTCCAGGCCTTCGCGGGGCCTTGCTAGGCCCCACGGAGGTCTCCCCGGCCCTCCCTCCCTCCCCAGGCCTTCGCGGGGCCTTGCTAGGCCCCGCGGAGGTCTCCCTGGCCCTCCCTCCCTCCCCAGGCCTTCGCGGGGCCTCCGGAGGGCCTCCGGGGGACCCGCGAAGGCCTCCCCACCCCTCCCCAGGCCTTCGTGGGGCCTCCGGAGCTCCCTCGAAAGCCTCCCCACCCCTCCCTAAGCCTTTGCGGGGCCTCCGGAGGGCCTCAGGGGGACCCGCGAAGGCCTCCCCACCCCTCCCCAGGCCTTCGTGGTGCCTCCAGAGGGCCTCGGGCGTCCCGCGAAGGCCTCCCCACCCCTCCCCAAGCCTTCACGGGGCCTCCGGGGGACCCGCGAAGGCCTCCCCACCCCTCCCCAGGCCTTCGCGGGTCCTCCGGGGGACCCGCCAAGGCCTCCCCACCCCTCCCCAGGCCTTCGAGGGGCCTCCGGAGGGCCTCCGGGCGTCCCGCGAAGGCCTCCCCACCCCTCCCCAGGCCTTCGCGGGGCCTCCGGAGGGCCTCCGGGGGTCCCGCAAAGGCCTCCCCACCCCTCCCCAGGCCTTCGCGGCGCCTCCGGAGGGCCTCCGGGCATCCCACGAAGGCCTCCCCACCCGTCCCCAGGCCTTCGCGGCACCTCCGGAGGGCCTCCGGGCGTCCCACGAAGGCCTCCCCACCCCTCCCCAGGCCTTCGCGGGGCCTCCGGAGGGCCTCCGGGGGTCCCGCGAAGGCCTCCCCACCCCTCCCCAGGCCTTTGCGGGGCCTCCGGGGGTCCCGCGAAGGTCTCCCCACCCCTCCCCAAGCCTTCGCGGGGCCTCCGGAGGGCCTCCAGGCGTTCCGCAAAGGCCTCCCCACCCCTCCCCAGGCCTTCATGGGGCCTACGGAGCACCTCCGGGGGCCCCGTGGACTCCTCCCCGGGCCTCCCTGCTCCCTCCAGGTCTTTCACGGGGCCTCTGGAGGCCCCGTTTTGCGGTTTTGGGGGCCCCCGGGGGGGTCCTCCCAAAACCGTGAATAACCAAAACCGCGAATGTCAAGTTCGCGAATGTGGAGGGACGACTGTATATTGTTTCAATTGAACCCTGTATCCTACCAAATAAAGTACCATTTTTATTTTAATTGTTTATTGAGTAAAGACATGCTGAGCTCAACTCGTGAAAATAACTATTTTCATAAATCTTGTATAAATGTGTTTCCACCAATTTCTCTAAAGAAAAAAAGTTTTAATCTCAAGTATGTGTATTATAGTTAATTCTGGAACATGGAGCAATGGATGCAAGCTCCAGGAACAGAGATTCCACCTCAACATTAGGAGGAACTTTTTGACAGTAAGAGCTGCTCAGCAGTGGAACACGCTCCTTCAGAGCGTGGTGGGGTCTCCTTCCTTGGAGGCCTTTAAACAGAGGCTGGATGGCCATCTGTCAGGGATGCTTTGATTATAATTTCCTGCATGGCAGGGGTTTGGACTGAATGGCCCTCGTGGTCGCTTTCAACTCTGCAATTCTATGATTCTATGATTCTATCCTTCCTGAATTGTGGTGCCCAGAGCTGGACACAATATTCCAGGTGGGGTCTGACCAAAGCAGAATACAGTGGCACTATTACTTCCCTTCATCTAATGATGAGTCAATTTCTTATTCAGTTTTTTTTACCTACCCTGACACCCCCAGCCCCATATCTCTAGTAACATCTATAACAATAACTGACAATATTTAATAATTGGGTCAGTGTGTGGCGTTACATGCAGTGTGGCCATTAATGAAAACCTGGGAAATTACTCATCTAGGAAACCCAAAGACAAGTACAACAGGGGCCCTTTGTGGCTATGGGTGCTGTGGGTGCCTTCGGTTTCTAAATGGCACTAAAACTTCATTATGCTTGTGTGTGTGTGTGTGTGTGTGTGTGTGTGTGTGTGTGTTTACCTTTCAATAATTATTAAGGTGCAGAGGGGCCCATTTATTTACAAACTGCAGGTTTGCAGTTTGCAGAAGGAACAACATCACACCATTCCTGCAACCAGGCTAAAAGAGGATCATATCTTTCCTCTGAAGAACTTCTTACCTCTTCAAAATAATTTAGCAGCAATTTATTTTTTTAAAAAAATGCAGAGTGGCTGATGGGGAAGGGATCTGGGATATAGCTTTCCTGGACACTGGGATAAATATAGCCCCCCCCCCAAAAAAACAAACCATTGCAGGGGGCCCCCAAATTCCTTAAACCAGCTCTGTGCCCCTGCCACCAAAGTGGCTGCTCTCGCAGCTGCTGCTGGTTCTGGTTCTCTCTGCCCCAAGCGGTTCATGATCTTGGTTAGGCGGGTTTGGATCCCTTGTATCTCCAACTTCTTCCATGCCACATCCATCTCCAGATCATAGAATCATAGAATCATAGAATTGCAGAGTTGGAAGAGACCATGAGGGCCATCCAGTCCAACCCCCCTGCCACGCAGGAAATCACAATCAAAGCATCCCCGACAGATGGCCATCCAGCCTCTGTTTAAAGACCTCCAAGGAAGGAGACCCCACCACGCTCCGAGGGAGTGCGTTCCACTGCCAAACAGCTCTTACTGTCAAAAAGTTCCTCCTAATGTTGAGGTGGAATCTCTGTTCCTGGAGCTTGCACCCATTGCTCCATGTTCCAGTCTCTGGAGCAGCAGAAAACAAGCCTGCTCCATCCTCAGCGTGACATCCCTTCAAATACTTAAACAGGGCTATCATATCGCCTCTAAACCGTCTTTTTTCCAGGCTAAACATACCCAGCTCCCTAAGTCTCTCCTCATAAGGCATTGTTTCCAGACCTTTCACCATTTTAGTTGCCCTTCTCTGGACACGCTCCAATTTGTCAATATCCTTTCTGAATTGTGGTGCCCAGAACTGGACACAGTATTCTAAGTGAGGTCTGACCAAGGCAGAATAGAGTGGCACTATTACTTCCCTTGATCTAGACACTATACTTCTATTGATACAGCCCAAAATTGCATTGGCCTTTTTAGCTGCCGCATCACACTGTTGGCTCATGTTCAACTTGTGGTCTACTAGGACTCCTAGATCCCTTTCGCACGTAGTCTCATTCAGCCAGGTCTCTCCCATCCTATATTTATGCATTTCATTTTTCCGCCCTAAATGCAGTACTTTACATTTCTCCGTATTGAATTTCATTTTGTTAGCTTTGGCCCAGCTCTCCAGTCTATCCATGTCATTCTGAATTTTGATCCTGTCCTCTAGGGTATTAGCTACTCCTCCCAATTTGGTGTCATCTGCAAATTTGATAAGTATGCCCCTAATTCCCTCATCTAAGTCATTGATAAAGATGTTGAATAGCACTGGGCCCAGGACAGAACCCTGTGGCACCCCACTGGTCACATCTTTCCAAGAGGAAGAGGAGCCACTGCTGAGCACCCTTTGGGTTCGGCCGGTCAACCAATTACAAATCCATTGAACAGTTAACTTGTCTAGCCCACATTCTACAAGCTTGTTTGCAAGAATGTCATGGGGAACCTTGTCAAAGGCCTTACTGAAATCAAGGTATGCAATGTCCACAGCATTCCCTTCATCTACCAAGCTGGTAACTTTATCAAAAAAAGAGATCAGATTAGTCTGGCATGACTTGTTTCTCTGAAACCCATGCTGACTTTTTGTGATTATGGCATTGCCTTCTAAATGTTCACAGACTCTCTGTTTAATGATCTGTTCTAGAATCTTCCCTGGTATTGATGTCAGACTAACTGGACGATAGTTGTTGGGATCCTCTTTTTTCCCCTTTTTGAAGATGGGAACAACGTTTGCCCTCCTCCAGTCTGCTGGGACTTCTCCTGTTCTCCAGGAGTTCTCAAATATTATTGCCAATGGCTCTGAGATTATATTTGCCAGCTCTTTTAATACTCTTGGAGGTAGTTCATCTGGTCCTGGAGATTTAAATTCATTTAGATTAAGAAGGTATTCCTGTACTACCTCTTTACTTATTTTGAGCTGGATTTCCCCTATTGTGTCCTCTGTTCCATTCTCCTCAGGTTGGTCCTCCTTTTCCTTTTCTGAAAACACTGAGGCAAAGAAGGTGTTGAGTAATTCTGCCTTTTCTCTGTCCCCTGTTAGCATTTTGCCATCTTCTCCACGTAGCGGCCCTATCATTTCCTTCTTCCTCCTTTTGCTGCGGACATACCCAAAAAAACCCTTTTTATTGTTCTTAACCTCCCTAGCAAGCCTGAGCTCATTCTGCGCTTTAGCTTTTCTGACTTTACTCCTACACATGTTCGCTATCTGTTTGAATTCTTCTTTGGTGATTTCCCCCCCTTTCCATTTCCTATACATGTTCCGTTTAAAACTTAGCTCCATTGAAAGTTCTTTAGTCATCCATCCTGGTTTCTTGAGACACCTCCCATTTTTCTTCCTCAATGGTACTGTTTGAAATTGTGCCTTCAGTATCTCCCTTTTGAGAAAGTCCCATCCGTCTTGAGGTCCCTTCTCTTTTAGTATTCTTGACCATGGGATCATCCCCAGTATTTCCCTGAGTTTATTGAAATCAGCTCTCCTAAAGTCAAGAATGCGTGTCTGACTATGCCTGGCTTCTCCTTTCCATTGTATAACAAACTCCAGGAGAACATGATCACTCTCACCTAAGGATCCCACCACTTGCACCCCATTAACAAGGTCGTCTCTGTTGGTTAGGATCAGATCTAAAATAGCTGACCCCCTTGTTACCTCTTCCACCTTTTGGACCATGAAATTGTCTTCCAGGCATGTAAGGAATTTGCTAGACCTTGTAGTTTTGGCTGAGTTAGATTGCCAGCAAATATCAGATCGTGTAAATTGGTCTGGTCACTGCCTCTGCCATATGACACATATGCCCCCCGCCAAAAAAAAAAAATAAAGCATTGAATGGCCCACCTAAATTCCTTAAACCAGCCCTGACTGGTCTGCTCAGGGCCATGGACTCCTTGACTGAGTCTACCCATCTAGCATGTGACCTTCCTCTTTTCTTACTGCCTTACCCTTACCCAGCACTATTCTATTCAGTCTCTGGAACACGGAGCAATGGATGCAAGCTCCAGGAACAGAGATTCCACCTCAACATTAGGAGGAACTTTTTGACAGTAAGAGCTGTTCGGCAGTGGAACACGCTCCCTCAGAGCGTGGTGGGGTCTCCCTCCTTGGAAGTCTTTAAACAGAGGCTGGATGGCCATCTGTCGGGGATGCTTTGATCAAGATTTCCTGCGTGGCAGGGGGTTGGACTGGATGACCCTCGTGGTCTCTTCCAACTCTGCAATTCTATGATTCTATGATTCTATTTTCTAGTGAGTCATGCCTTCTCATGATATGGCTGAAGTGTGACAGCCTCAGTTTAGTCATCTTGGCTTCTAGGGAGAGCTCAGGTTTGATTTGTACTAGAGCCCATTTATTGATCATTCAGGCAGTCCACAGTAATTGTAGCACTCTTCTCCAGCACTACATCTCAAATGTATTGGTTTTCTTTCTATCAGCTTTCTTCACTGTCCAGCTCTCACTTCCATACATGGTGATGGGAAATATGATGGTTTGGACAATCCTAACTGTAGTGTTCATTTTTGTATCTTTTGTACTTGATGTTTTTTTTCTAATTTTTTCATAGCTGCCCTTCTCAGTCTTCTGATTTCTTGACTACAATCTCCATTCTGATCAATTATTGATCCTAGACATGGGAAATCTTTAACTATTTTCATTTTCTCATTGTCTGTACTGAATTTATCTAGATCCTCTGTGGTCATTTTTTTTTGTTTTCAACAGGAAGCACTTTTTTCTTTGACTATCTTTAGTAATTTTTCCAAGTCTCTGTTGTTTTCTGCTAGTAGGTATGGTATTATGAATGTGACATGGATGCATGGGCCTTGAAAGTTGGTGGAAACAGGCTACCTAAAATGGAGATTCTCACAATGCATCATAAAATAGAGAGGTGACACTTGAAGCAAGGAGGTAAGGAAGCAAGAACTCTACCTGACCTCTTTTTATTGCTAAGGTGGAAATGACAAGAGGAATGGGCCTGATCAAAATCAGTTCCACTCTGGTGGAAATTGCAGGAAAGGCAGATCTGATTAACATCATAGGGATACCTGGTTACAGCCTGCAAGGAATGTGGTGGGCAGCTTCTGGCTGGATGACAGCCCAGGTGTAATTCAGCTGAAAAGACTATGATAACAAGAACTTTTCAACCACTATGCATGTAGAAGCAACGCTGTCCATCTGCATCCGTAGCCCTATGGAAATCTTATCAATTTTCATGAGGTGTCTGTTTTGTGAGTATGGGGGGGGGTTGAATGTGTGAGTGAATGAAACTCTTGGTAGCAAAAGTTATTGTGTGTTTGCATAATAAATGTTACATGTGATTGTACATGTCTAATAAATGTCTGATACCATGTCTAATATATGTCTAATAAATGTTACATGAAACATTTATTATGAGTGTTTAAAACCAAATTTGGTGTTGAAACACATGTCTTTTTCCTATAGTCCTAGTGAATGAACTCTCTTCTCTCTCTCTGGATCAAAACAACCTTGTCACAAAATACACACAAGTTTGTAACAGTTTCATCTGCATATCTTAGATTGCTGATAGTCCTTCCTCCAATATTCACTCCTCCTTCCTCTGAGTCTAAGCCTCCTCTGCATATGATATTTTCTGCATACAAGTTGAAAAAGTTGAATACATTATTAGTATTATTTAGTTATTTATACCCCGCTCTTCAGCCAAAGGCTATCAGAGCGGATTACAAATTGTTTTAAGCAATAGCTATTTACACATCTACACTGCATTAAGCAGTTTCCAATGTGTGTTAGCTAATTTCCCCTACAAGCTGGGTACTCAATTTACTGACCTACGAAAGGATGGAAGGCTGAGTGAACCTTGGAGCCCGCTGGAATCAAACTTGCAACGTGGTGGCTTGCAGTACTGGCATTTAACCACTGCGCCACCAGGGCTCTCTTTAAATGTAATATTACAATCATGGGTGTCACCTCACCAGGTCTCTATAAAGATTATTGTTGTATTTTAACTGCTGTAAGCTGCCCTGATTGTTTTTAACAGAGGGGTGGTGTAAAAAAATATGATGATGATGATGATGATGATGATGTCATATTTACCTTCCTGCATTAGGATTTCAAGATAATCTTTTATGTTTCCATAGACTTTCAGCTGATTTTCTCCTCAGTTCAAAGTTCATCAAACCCTTCGGTTGTTTCTATACCAAGTGTGAAGGAATTTGTGGATTTTTTGGGGGGTAAATTCTTCACTGAAGAATTTCACTGAACTAAAATTCTTCCTCACTTGCACTGAGCACATTCAGCTATAGTAATGGCAATTCCTGACACATAAAAGCCAAAATGATATCTCCTTGCCATATATGTGTTCAAGCTGCAAAGGGTTTTTGTTTTTTGTTTTTTGTTTTTGTTTTTTTTTTGTTTTGCCAAATTCAGTATTCATGTGGCTGAATAAACAGGGTATTTCAATCCAACCTGTGAAGATTTAAGCATCCAAAGCTCTGGGCCTAGATCAGCTAAGGACATAGTGCACCCACTGGGCTTCGTGTGGTCCTGGGAAGCCAGGTTTGTGGCCCCCAAAGCCTCCAGCCAGTCTCCCAAACCCTTAGCCCCATTTTTTTTTAAAAAAAAGTGGCACAGGTTTCAGGCAATTTTTGCCTCCAAACTTCACAAAATATCCTCAAGCCCTAGCCCCACAAGCACCGCATAACCCTTTACTAGCCACCAAATATCCCTGTTTTTCTCCACAGTCCCTCTTAATATGGTGGCAGGAAGCCATTTTGAGAAAGCTTACAGAGGCAAACAGAGGTGTTTGGGCTTGTGGTGGGAGATGCACCACATCTGAGGGTCTGGGGGAAATAGGCCCACCCATGGCCTAAATTGATGAACTTATTCATTTTGAGTTCTCACTGCTTTTTGATACTACAAGTTCTTTCCATCTTTCCATCTCAGATATGGAATTTCTTTCCTTTTCTACATGGAAAGAAATTCTCACCTATCCAAGAGGGAGTGATACAGCAGGAGGAACCTGTAGAAAGAAAGCATTAGTTTGCCATCTACTGGGCTTAGCATGTATTACATTCAGTACAAAATAGGCATGTGATGTAATCACTCATCCCTGAAGTTTCTTCCCATCCTTTTATATCAAGTTTGTGACATGCTTTTTATAATATATACCCAGTGTAACATACACCGTTATCTACATATATTAAATGCTTCAGTATGTTGCCTTTTCCTCACTACTCATTGGCTGCTTAGGAAACATGTCAAGAGTATGGTCATTTGATATATTAATATGTAACCTTTCAAATTAACTATAATGGCATATATTATGCCGGGTAAAGCTAGTTTCACACCGAGAGCCCCTCCACTGCTGCCATGAAACCACATGTAAACATACACACACATACACCATGCTAGACAGACACTCACACCACCCATGGCAGGATGCAAGAGCCCCTCCGCCACCATGGAACTGCACATACACACAAACACCATGCTACAGATGCATACCACATGCAGTAGGATGCGAGAGCCCCTTCGCCACCATGGAACTGCAGGTACATACACACACCATGCTACACACACACACCACAGATTCAAGGAAAGCCCCTCTGCTGCCACCATGCAGCTGCATGTATACACACACCATACTACACACACACAACGCAAGCCAGGATATGAGAGCCCCTCTGCCGCTGCCATGAAACTGTGCATACACACACACACACACACACACACACACACCATGCTACACACACACACACACAGCACCAAGACATGAGAGCTCCTCCGCCACTGTCATGCAATCGCACATACACACACATCATGCTACAAACATACACACACCACAGTACACACACACTACATGTCGCAGGATGCAAGAGCTGCTCTGCCACCACTATGCAACCGTGCATACACACACACCACGCTATACACACACCGCACATCAGGACATGAGAGCCCCTCTGCTGCTGCCATGCAATCGCATACACAACCACCCACCATACTATACACACACACACCACACTACGCACACATGCACCAACCGCACTACACACACAAACACACCATGCTACACATGCACACACACACATACCATGCGTGCCAGGATGCGAGAGTCCCTCCGCCATTGCCATGCAACCATGCATACACACACACCATGCTACAACATGCCCCTGTGCTACACACCCCCACACTACACCCGTACACCTCACACTATACACACTTACTGCACTACACACATGCTCCATGCCACATACTACAATCCCTATACTACACACACACGTGCTGTACCCCTCCATACTACACACACACATGCTACACACACATCCCATGCAGCCACACCATGCTACACACTTACACCATACTACACCCACACTACACACACACACACCCATTCTGCAGACATACACACACACAGTGCTACACCACCCATGCTACACACACACACACACATGTTTAGAAAGGACTTAGAATCATAGAATCATAGAATTGTGGAGTTGGAAGAGACCGTGAGGGCCATCCAGTCTAACCCCATTCTGTCACGCAGGAAATCTTGATCAAAGCGTCCCCAACAGATGGCCATCCAGACTCTGTTTAAAGACCTCCAAAGGAAGGAGACCCCACCATGCTCCAAGGGAGGGTGTTCCACTGCCAAACAGCTCTTACTGTCAAAAAGTTCCTCCTAATGTTGAGGTGGAATCTCTGTTCCTGGAGCTTGCACCCCTTGCTCCGTGTTCCAGTCTCTGGAGCAGCAGAAAACAAGCCCGCTCCATCCTCAGCGTGACACCCCTTCAAATACTTAAACAGGGCTATCATATCGCCCCTTAACCGTCTTTTTTCCAGGCTAAACATACCCAGCTCCCTAAGTCTCTCCTCATAAGGCATGGTTTCCAGACCTTTCACCACATGTTTCTGCCCCAGTGTGCTGAATGGCTGCCCAAGGGAGAGCTTTGATTGGTTGGGAAGTTTCCTAAGTGGCTAATCAGCACACTGAAAATGGCAACATACCCAAGAGAATTTTATAATGAATTAATTATGTGTTAATAATTAGAATAATTAACACATAAAAAGAAACACAAACACATACTTATTTTAAATGCAATAAACAGATACAAGGAAAGAAAACAAAAGAAAAGAAACACTACAAACTTAACAACATTAGTTTACAAAGTTTGTGACATGTTGTTCTTAGTATGGAAGCACATGAAAGTTTCAGCTGGTGGCTTCCATGTCAGTAGGGCAGTGAATCTGTTCCTGACTTTAGTATGAACTTGAAAGGAGCTATCCAGGAGCTATTCATGAACTTCAAAGGAGCTAAGCCAGCATAGTCAGACATGTATTCTTGACTTTAGGAGAGCTGATTTCAATTAACTCAAGGAAATACTGGGGGTGATCCCATGGTCAGGAATACTAAAAGAGAAGAGACCTCAAGACGGATGGGACTTTCTTAAAAGGGAGATACGGAAGGCACAATTTCAAACAGTACCATTGAGGAAGAAAAATGGGAGGTGTCTCAAAAAACCAGGATGGATGACTAAAGACATTTCAACAGAGCTAAGTTTTAAATGGAACATGTATAGGAAATGAAAAAAGGGGAGAATCACCAAAGGGGAATTCAAACAGCGAACATGTGTAGGAGTAAAGTGAGAAAAGCTAAAGCACAGAATGAGCTCAGGCTTGCTAGGGAGGTTAAGAACAATAAAAAGGGGTTTTTGGGCTATGTCCGCAGAAAAAGCAAGGAGAAGGAAATGGTAGGGCCACTACACGGAGAAGATGGCAAAATGCTAACAGGGGACAGAAAAAAGGCTGAATTACTTAACAGCTTCTTTGCCTCAGTGTTTTCAAAAAAGGAAAAGGAGGACCAACCTGAGGAGAATGGAACAGAGGACACAATAGGGGAAATCCAGCACAGAATAAGCAAAGAGGTAGTACAGGAATACCTTCTTAATCTAAATGAATTTAAATCTCCAGGACCAGATGAACGACATCCAAGAGTATTAAAATAGCTGGCAAATATAATCTCAGAGCCATTGGCAATAATATTTGAGAACTCTTGGAGAACAGGAGAAGTCCCAGCAGACTGGAGGAGGGCAAACGTTGTTCCCATCTTCAAAAAGGGGAAAAAAGAGGATCCCAACAATTATTGTACAGTTAGTCTGACATCAATACCAGGGAAGATTCTCGAGCAGATCATTAAACAGAGAGTCTGTGACCATTTAGAAGGCCATGCCATCATCACAAAAAGTCAACATGGGTTTCAGAGAAACAAGTCATGCCAGACTAATCTGATCTCTTTTTTTCATAAAATTACCAGCTTGGTAGATAAATGGAAGGCTGTGGATATCGCATACCTTGATTTCAGTAAGGGTTTTGACAAGGTTCCCCATGAAATTCTTGCAAACAAGCTTGTAAAATATGGGCTAGACAAGTTCACTGTTCAATGGATTTGTAATTGGTTGACCAGGCAAACCCAAATGTTGCTCAGCAGTGGCTGCTTTTTGTCTTGGAAATATGTGACCAGTGGGGTGCCACAAGGTTCTGTCCTGGACCCAGTGCTATTCAACATCTTTATCAGTGACTTCAATGAGGGAATTAGGGGCATACTTATCAAATTTGCAGATTACACCAAATTAGGAGGAGTAGCTAATACCCTAGAGGACAGAATCAAAATTCAAAATGACCTGGATGGACTGGAGAGCTGGGCCAAAGCTAACAAAATGAAATTCAATATGGAGAAATGTAAGGTACTGCACTTAGGGCGGAAAAATGAAATGCATAGATATAGCATGGGAGAGACCTGGCTGAACGAGATTACATGCCAAAGGGATCTAGGAGTCCTAGTAGACCACAAGTTGAACATGACTCAACACTGTGAATGCGGCACAGCTAAAAAGGCCAATGCGATTTTGGGCTGCATCAATAGAAGTATAGTGTCCAGATCAAGGGAAGTAATAGTGCCACTCTATTCTGCCTTGGTCAGACCTCACCTAGAATACTGTGTCCAGTTCTAGGCACCACAATTCAAAAAGGATATTGACGAAATTGGAGCGTGTCCAGAGAAGGGCAACTAAAATGGTGAAAAGTCTGGAAACAATGCCTTACGAGGAGAGACTTAGGGAGCTGGGTATGTTTAGCCTGGAAAAAATACAGTTAAGAGACGTTATGATACCCCTGTTTAAGTATTTGTAGGGGTATGACGTTGAGGAAGGGTCTGGCTTGTTTTCTGCTGCTCCAGAGACTGGAACACAGAGCAATGGATGCAAGCTCCAGGAACAGAGATTCCACCTCAACATGAGGAGGAACTTTTTGACAGTAAGAGCTGTTCGGCAGTGGAACACAGTCCCTCGGAGCATGGTGAGGTCTCCTTCCTTGGAGGTCTTTAAACAGAGGCTGGATGGCCATCTGTCAGGGATGCTTTGATCGTGACTTCCTGCGTGGCAGGGCATTGGGCTGGATGGCCCTCGTGGTCTCTTCCAACTCTACAATTCTATGATTCTATGATCCAAGGTGCTGAACTCTTGTCATCAAAATAGGTTAAGTTTGGGCTAATGCCCAAAGTGGATTCATCTTCCCACTGAAGTGGGAGTCACTGTGTTATGGGAATCTCTTCCATTCTACCCACTGAAGTCACTTCTGAGCAAACAGTCAGAGAGGTAGAAGAGATAGAAAAGCTAGTAGAAAAAAATGTCCATCTGTTTATGTAATCATTATTAAGCTTAAAAATCTAACTCAGTTGAATTAGTTGACTATCTACATTCCAGTTACAGATTCATCATGGGTCCATAGCTGTTCTATATTCAACTATGCAACAATTGTGTCAATATTCCCACAATCTCACATGCCCCCTGCAATCCCATCTTAAAATCCAGGGAGTTACTCCAAGAGACTGTGACCTGAGGTGCAGTTGAGTGGGGTGTTTCAGGATGGTGTGGCCAGCCCCCTCCCACCCCTGAACACAGTGCAATGAAGGAAAGTGATGTGTCTTCCTCCTCCTCCTCCTCCTCCTCCTCCTCACACCATGGCTCAGGGGTGGGAGGGGGCTGGCCTCATCATCCTGAAATTCCCCATGCAGCCTCGCCTCAGGCCTCCATTGCTCAAAGCAGTTCCCTGTAGTTTAAGGTGATATTTGTTGTATGTGTGTGTGGGGGGGTGTTATTCCTTAGGTTTGTCATAGCTTCATTTGTGTAGTTACAAATGCAGTGTAGGTTCTCTACCATTTACATTAGAACAGAGGAAAAAACCCAAACCGTTAAATTTATGTTAAGCTGACATTTAAATTTAATGACAACACTGAAAGCCTGTCCAAAATAGAACTGAACAAGTCTGTTTATCATTTCACTCTGTCCACTCTGCTTCTCTCTGTACTGAGTGGGGTGAGAACGAAAGATTTTCCTGAATTTCTGAAGACTCCCGTTCTCATCCTCCCTACAAAATAAAATAAAATAAAAAATTTAAAAAATCCTATCTTGCTTTCCCTTTCTCCCTGTCTTATAATTACACTATCTCATCCCTTTCCTTAGCTTCCTGATTCCCATGTTGGTTCCATAAAAAGTGCCAGAACTTTTGGAATTGATGAGGAGCCTCTATGGAGTCCATGGGGATGTAGCTAAAGGTGAAGGAAAATTAGGACATTGCACCATCAAATAAGAATTCTGCTCCCTCCAAATAAAATTTTCTTTCAACTGCAAATTTTTAGCATTGCAGTAACTTAAAATTTCAGATGAGCATTTGGAATCAAGTGGGGGGCCTCCAAAAAAGGGGGGGGAGGCAAAATGACTCAGGGAATACAAATACAAGAAAAGCGCTCTAGGTAGGAACAATTTTCCAAAGTTTCACTTTGCGAAGATAGAAATTTTGAGACTGAAGTAAAATTTCTCTGGGAAGGGTTAGACTTCTTGTTTGGATGAGTAATGCGTTCCACAGCTACACCTCAATGTGGTATCTGGTATAGAATGCAAGAAGATTACCCAGATTCTAAGAACAATAACAAATTCCAAGCTGCCATTATTGGTTTAAAATATTTTTACCTAGACTCTTTTTCTCTCATCATGAACTAAAATTAATGGCTAGATCTTGTGACCTCTGTGGCATTACTAAGGCTGGTGTCACGCCCTCTCTCCAACAATGTCACCTGGAGTGGTTCGGCCTCTCTGCACCCCCCACTGTGTGACCTAAATACAATCTGAGGTTCTAACAAACCATCAAGATGTCATTTTGTGTGTGTGTGGGGGGGGGAGACTCAAGAACTAGGCTTTGGAAAAAGAACCACTGGGATGTGTATAGTGTATTGCTTCTTCTGTGCTGGCTGTCATTAAATCAATTAAAAAATTAATACATGCTTAAATGCCAAGCCAATCAACAAAAATAAAAAAACCTATAAAAATCTGGTACCTTTAGAGTATAGAGTATATAGTTGAATTAATTTGTTATGTGCCTTCAAGCTGCTTCGACTTATGGTGAACCTATGATGGGTTTTTCTTGGCAAGATGTGTTCAGAAGGAATTTGCCATTGCCTTCTGCAATGTTGAGAGAGTGTTACTTGCCTGGGGTGGGTTTCCATGGGGTTTCCAATCAGAGATCCAAACCCTGATCTCCAGAGTCGTACTCCAACACTCAAACCACTAAACCATAATGAAACTTGAAATGAATTAATACCTTAAGTCATTTGAGTTATCAGTTAAGTTGGACATCTTCTAATGAAAAGTGGCAATGTAATTGCATTTATTTTTAACCTTATTTGATTGACTTAAGCAGACATTTCAGCATTAACTGAATTAATACCTTAAGTTAATGCTGAATTGCCAACTTTTCAATCAAATAATGTTAAAAAATAAATTTAATTACATTGTCTCATTTCACTAGAAGTTGCCCAACTTAATTGATAACTCAAATGATTTCCATTTGTTAGTTCCCTCAAGCAATGGCTTACTCATACAAATAAGATAGGTTGATGTCAGAGGCCTAAACTGAATTACTACAGTAGTAGCAACTACAGTAGACACGTAGAATCAATTACTGAATGGTAAATCAGAGGAAGAAAGCAGCCAGAAAAATTTCCTAATTTCGGTCTAAGCCAGCTTGTCCATAGTGAATAAGAGAATAGCGTGAACAGGTACAAAAGCTGTTTAATATTCCAATACAGATGGCATCTTATCCATTATTTTGGCAACTTCTGCACTAAAAGCTGTAGCGCTACCCTTCCCACCAGGTGGTGCCAAACAGTAGCAGAGAGCAGACCATCAAAACCCACTTTTGGTGAGTTGGTATAGCTTTATGTAGTTCCTCCTTCCAGTTTACACCTGTTTATATCAGTATTAACTGAGGAGACTCCAAGCCAAACTGAAATAAAAAAAGTTTTTACAGTAGGACCCCTGTATCCATTGGGGATTTGTTCGGGGGGGGGGACATGGATACCAAAAACTGTGGATAATAGTGAACGCCATTGAAAATAATGGGACTTCTGGTTTAAAATACCATAGAGTTGCCTTGGAGGACCTAGAAAATGGCTAGAGAGGACACATTTTCTAGGAAGACTCTATGGTAGGTGTGCTGTTTTGTGTCCCGTGGATAATTGAATCAGTGGACAATGCATACATGGATACAGGGATCCTACTATATTGAAAAAATAATCACGGAAGCATTCACATATGCATTCAAGTTCACAAGCAATCACACCAGAATTAGGAGGAAGTATTTGGACAGAGGAACAGATTCCGGGAATGGGCTATAATTACCTGTATGGAGAGCAGAGATTCATCCAACAGAGAAAGACTCAGATTTGGATCTGAGGGTCACACAGCAGACCAGCAGAGTGATGAGATATGAGGAGCCGTGCACATAGTGATACAGCAGACAGGCAGAGTGATGAGGTATATGGAGCTATGCACACTTTGGTTTTGATCTGGGGCAATATGTATACCCAATATGGTACCCTTAAGGGGTGTTTTCAGTGTAGAACAATGCTTGACTGAATTTCCCAGAGTTAAACAATGGAAGCTTAGGCTTCGTTGATTGTTGCTAATGGTTGGGACATTAAAACTGATGGGTTTAAGGCAACCTTCACATTGTGGGCAAACAGGGGTGTGAAAGAAGACCCTTGCAGGATAATGGGTATTTCGGTCACTTGATTGTTTTTGGAGTATGACTCAATGCCAGGTGTATACACGGGACATTACCACTTTCTTCCCTAACAGCTGTCTGAGGGGGCTTAATCACATCCTGGATGTGTCTTGTGTTTGGGGGAAATTCCCAAGACCTCTTCATAGGCTTCAAGTAAACTTCACTAGCCCTAATACTGTGTCCAGTTCTGGGCACCACAATTCAAAAAGGATATTGACAAATTGGAGCGTGTCCAGAGAAGGGCAACTAAAATGGTGAAAGGTCTGGAAACCATGCCTTATGAGGAGAGACTTAGGGAGCTGGGTATGTTTAGCCTGGAAAAAAGACGGTTTAGAGGCGATATGATAGCCCTGTTTAAGTATTTGAAGGGATGTCACGCTGAGGATGGAGCAGGCTTGTTTTCTGCTGCTCCAGAGACTGGAACACGGAGCAATGGGTGCAAGCTCCAGGAACAGAGATTCCACCTCAACATGAGGAGGAACTTTTTGACAGTCAGAGCTGTTCGGCAGTGGAACACACTCCCTCGGAGCGTGGTGGGGTCTCCTTCCTTGGAGGTCTTTAAACAGAGGCTGGATGGCCATCTGTCGGGGATGCTTTGATTGTGATTTCCTGCGTGGCAGGGGGTTGGACTGGATGGCCCTCGTGGTCTCTTCCAACTCTGCAATTCTATGATTCTATGATTCTATGATTCTATGATTCTAATGTTTGGGTTGCCCTGGTCTACTGAAAACCACATAAAGCGTCTAAAAAGCGGAATTATGAATTATTGGAGGGAGGGGGTGTGAGACCGAGTAACCATAGTTTTCCAACAAGCTGTGCATTTCAGACTGATGTTTTGCTTATCTATTAGGCCAGGTGTCAGATTGGCCATCTACTGTTTTCTTCTGGGTAAGCAGCTTATTCTGTCAGGAAGTGCCTGTTCAAGTGAAGAACAGGATATGCTGTATATAACCTTCACTTGCTAGCTTGGCAATTTCTGATGGGATTTCCTGTTAGCCATGACAAATATTATTATGTTGAAGCCTATAGTACCATATGCAAAAGCCATGTGAGATTTCTTACCCATCAAGACTTGATTGCTGCATTTTGTATTGGCATTAGCATCTGGGCAGATTTTAGGAGCAAACCTATGTAGGGCAAATTGCAGTAATCTAATCAAAATTATATTCCCTGTAGTTTGAGACATTCTATCCTCATTTTTAAAAAAAAGGAGTGGGGGGAGACAAATTGAAACATTAACTCCATGAAAATGCTTGAAGCCACTCAGCCTAGAATTATAGAATCCTAGAGCTGGAAGAGACCACAAGGGCTATCCAGTCCAACACCCTTGCTTGCAGGAAGACACAATCAAAGCATTCCTGACAGATGGCCATCCTGCCTCTATTTAAAGATCTCCAAAGAAGGAGACTCCACCACACTCTGAGGCAGGGCATTCCACTGCTGAACAGTTGTAACAGTCAGGAAGTTCTTCCTGTTGTTTATGTGAAATCCCTTTTCCTGTAGTTTGAATCCATTGCTCCATGTTCTAGGGCTTGCTTGTCTACATGGGCTTGTCTTTCCCCCATCTTAGAGCCCTGCAGAGACAATTCAAGGCTTATGCCCTTTCTACCCCTGGGCAGTTCTCATGACTCCTAGGGCAAATACGGGGCCTAGGAGGGGGGGGAGACAGGGAGGGCCCAGCAAAGCCTTCTAAAATAATAACCTGGTTTAATCCATTCCTGCTGGGAAGAAACAGATCAGGCATCACGAGGCCAAAGGAACCTGTCCTGGCAAGCTGGTCTGTCACTTGCAGCTGCCAGGTCTGCCTCACTCTCTCCAAAACGGGAAGGAGTCCTGCAGAATATGACCAAGGCTGGTCACATGCATTGGCCTTGGTCACATGTTGCGGGCCGGCGTCTTAGTTCTGAGAAGGGTGAGGGAGATGGCAGCCATGGTGGCTGAAGTGACTGTCTGGCTTGCCCATCTGGACTTTCTCCTGTTTGGAAATGGTAACAGGGTGTGATGTACCAAGCACACACACTCACATTCAATCAATAAATTTTCTTTATTGGCAAGGATTCGTGTGTCAAGAACATGGAACAAAGCCGAAACTGAATACAACTGAAACAAAAACCCAGATAAACCCCCCAGCGTGGGAAAGGCATTTGGGGAGGAACAATGGCCCGGCATGCACCTGGAAGGACTGACCTTGAGCCGTAGTGGAGACCAGCAATCCCAGGCCAACAAGGTGGGCTGGCTTCCCTCAAGAACCTCTAGAGGCCTAGGCAAGGGAAACAAGCCAGAGGCAGCCTCATGTCAGGGTCTTCCATGAACTCTACTCCAAAGCCCAGAATTCAGGGATGAGCCTGACATACTGCCCACCCGAAGATAATTTCCCCCTTTTCAACCTGGCTTATCAGGAAAGCGGGCATGGAACTTTCACAATAAGCACAGGGCACTCACATGTTCGCTACTGACCCATTCGGCATGCCCTAAAGGCAAATGTTTCCATTTCACTAAATATTGCAAGGCCCCCCTGTGAACCCGAGAGTCAAATACATCAGAAATTTCAAAATGTTGATGGTCGTCGACCAGGATAGGATGGGGTACAGGTCCCGGGTCAGGATGATGACGGTCCAAAGGGCACGCTGGCTTGAGCAAGCTAGAATGAAACACAGGATGAACATTACGGTACAGTTTGGGTAGCTCTACTTCGAATGCTACAGGATTTATCACTTTAGTAACAGGAAAAAGTCCTATATACTTGGCCCCAACTTTTTTGAATGTTGGGGGCTTTTAAGAAACTTGGTGGACAAACATACCAAGTCCCCTACAGCGTATTCGGGAGTGGGGTCCCGTTTTTGGTCTGCATGATGTTTGTAACTTGCTTTTGCAAGGTCCAATGCCGAAACAACTTTTGGCCAAGCATCTTTAACTCTTTGACTCCACTGGGTTACTGAGACCGGGTCCTTGGGGGTCCCCTCCCCTAGGGCTAGAGGATTGAAGTCTTGCCCAGAAACTATCTTAAATGGGGAAGACCAGTGCTCTGGTGAGTGGCGTTGTTGTAGGTGACCTCCGCAAAAGACAAGAGGTCCACTCAGTCAGATTGCTGGAAGTTCACATAGCACCTCAAATATTGTACCAGAATCTGACTATTACGTTCGCTCTGCCCATCACTCTGGGGATGATAGGAACTGCCAAGACCCAATTCAACTCCCAGAAGGTTTGTGAATGCCTTCCAAAACTGGGAAGTGAACAGAGCCCCCCAGTCAGACACAATCTTAGTAGGAATCCCATGTAATCAGTAAATGTGTTGAATGAACATCCTGGCTAACTGAGGGGCAGTTGGGAGTTTTTTGCAGGCTACAAAATGTGCTTGCTTCGAGAACATGTCAGTTGCCACCCAAATGACAGTCTTCTTCCTACTTTCTGGCAATTCCACTATAAAATCCATGCTGATGACTTCCCAAGGCTTGGTCAGGGTAGGCAAAGGCTGCAGCAAACATTTTTGCTTTCCCCTCCCCCTTTTCGCCATTGCACACATGGAACACCCTTTTACATATTCCTCCACCTCCCTCCTCATCTTTGGCCACCAAAACTGCCTCCGGGCCAAATGCAAGGTTTTGACATACACAAAATGCCCAGCACTTTTGACATCATGGCATTGTTTGAGAATGGAGGACCGCATGGCCTCAGGAACATATAGACCCTCCCCCTTCCAAGCCAGACACTCCCGGAGGGCCACCTCCCCTGGGTGAGCCAAAAACCACTGGTCCTTGGGAAGGGCCAACTCCATTTGGGTTTGCCACCCGGCCCCATCACCTCGAGAGGGAGGGGAAGAAGGGGCCAATGCTGGTGTGGCCAGTGCCTCACTGGAATCTGCACCCACCACTGGTGAGACTGCATTTTCAGTTGTTTTGGGGTCAAGCCCTGGCCCCAAAGAGGGGCTGGCTAGGGCTTCTTGGTGCTTGGCCTTGCTATGTGTTAGAACTTCTAGTCCCAAGTGGGAGGGGGAGAAGACTGTGTCAATGACCTCTTCTCGTTTGCTGTCAAGTTGGGGAAGTCTGGACAAAGCGTCAGCTAGGAAATTCTTTTTTCCCGGGATAAACTTCAGGGTGAATTTGAACCGGTAGAAGAAACTGGCCCACCGAACCTGTTTGAGGCTCAATTACCTTGGGGTGGCTAAAACTTCCAAATTCTTGTGATATGTCCAAACTTCAAAGGGTTTGGAAGATCCCTCCAATAGGTGGCGGCAAGTTTCTCAGGCCAGTTTGATTACGCCTGCCTCCTTTTCCCACACAGGCCAATTTCACTCAGTCTCACTGAATTTCTTGGACAGGTATGCACATGGCCTGACTCTCCCTCCATCGCTACATCTCCATCGCTACATCTGAAGCGTCAACTTGGACTACAAAAGGTTGGGAGGGCTCGGGGTGTTTGAGGATTGGTTCAGATGTGAAGAGTTTCTTCAGCTTATCAAAGGCCTGTTGGCATTGGTCAGACCACACGATCTTTTGGGGAGGTTTCTCTGCCTTCTCCGTTCCCTTTCGGGTTTTCTTCCCCACCTCTTTAGTTTTTAATAGATCAGTCAGTGGAAGGGCTATTGTCGCAAAGTCAGGGATGAAGGACCAGTAAACGTTAACAAATCCAAGGAAGCTCTACAGCTGCTTCCTGGTTCTAGGGGCCTCCCATGCCAACACCCCTTTAACTTTTTCCGGGTCCATTTCTATCCCCTTATTTGAGATGCAGTACCCCAAGTAGTCTAAGCGGCTTTGGTGAAAATCACACTTTGACATCTTAGCGTACAGATGGTTCTCCCCCAGTCTAGCAAGCACTTTTTTCACCAGTTTCACATGGGACATATAGTCCTCAGAATATATCAATACATCATCCAAATACACCAAGACCCCCTTGTACAAAAATTATCTCAATACTTCATTGATTAGGTTCTGAAAAATGTCTGGAGCTCCACTTAACCCAAAAGGCATTACTAGGAATTCGAAAGCCCCCAGGGAGCAATTGAAAGCAGTTTTCCATTCATCCCCCTCCTTGACTCGTACCCTGTAATAAGCCTCCCTCAGGTCCAGTTTGGTAAATATCTTCCCCTTGGACAAATGGGCTAGTATATCCTTCATCAAGGGAAGGGGGTACTGATTCGAAACGTTGATTGCGTTCAACCCCCAGTAGTCCTGTATCAGATGAAGACCCCCATCTGCTTTGCACCTGAAAAAAACAGGGGCCCCAAACAGTGAGGTTGAGGGCCTGATGAACACCCGAGCCAGATTTTTGTCTATGAACTCCCGGAGGGCATCCATCTCAGCCGGTGTCATGGAATAAATCCTGGGTTTGGGGAGCTTAGTCTCAGAAAGTATTTCAATGGCACAGTCAAAAGGTCTGTGAGGTGGCAAAATGTCGCACTACCTCTCCTCAAAAAGATATTGCCATGCCTGATATTCCACTGGCAATCCTTTCAGCTCCCCTTGGACTAAAGTGGTTGTGTAGTTCCGTGAATTTGCCTCTAGAGGGACTCCTCCCCCTGGGGAAGCTTCCCCCACCCCGTGCTCCTGCACACACACAGGATCTGCAAAAGTCATTGTCTCTTTTACCCAGTCTGTGATGGGGTTGTGGAACTTTAGCCAGTTTAATCCCACCACTTCAGCAGGAACTAACCCTGGGGCAATCACAAATTGAAGTTCCTCCTGATGATTCCCCATTCTCATCCATATTGGACCAGTCATTTGCCTGGCAGGGCCCCCCTTCATCATCCCCCCATCCATCTGTGACAGCCACACTGGCTTGTCCAGCTTGATAGTGCTAATGTCCAGCTCACTGTCTAGGGAGGGGTGCATTAGGACTTGGGTACACCCGCAATCAACCATTAACATTACTTTTTGGGTGCCCCCCTTTTCCATCCCCTAACTTAGCTTTTATGAAGAAAGGGCCTTTTACCCCACTCACCACAGCATCCGGGTGCTCTTCGGGGTTAGCCCGCCCTTGGGCACTTAGTAGGGTGGGCTGGAGCCGTTTCCCACCGGCTCCATGTCAAAAGAGTAAGATCTGCTGTCATCTGGTTCTTCCGAAGACTCCCCCACCGCATGGCCTGGTATCAAGGCCCGTACTGCTGCTTTAGGCTTGGGCTTGAGTGGGGTCCTCGATATCAATGACTTCCCCTCGCTCCGCTGGGGCTTCTCAGCTGCAGCTGGTTCCTGAGGGCTCCTCTCCAGGCATTCAGCTATGCCATGGCCCCCTTTTCCACAGTGCAGGCACAAGCCTTTTCTCATCCTTCGCTCCCTCTCCAACTCTCCTGTTGTGGTTCCACCTGGGTGGGCCGCTTTACCTTTCTTTCCGGTAGACCCGGTGGTCTTCCCCTTGGATCCTTGCTGGCACCGAGCCAGCTTGACGCTCCATCTCAGCGTCTCCACTTCTCCGGCAAGCCGTGCCCACCCCAAGAGGGTCTCAGGTTTCCCCTGGAACAACGCCCATTCGAGAATGTCTGCATTCAGGCCATCCTGGAAGAACTGTACCTTTATGGCCTCTGTCCAGTCGGGCACCTGACTGGCCAGGCAGAGGAATTCAGTGGCGTACTCCCCCACGGTCTTCGAACCTTGGCTTCAGTTGCCTGAGATCCGCCCGGACCCTTCTCACTCTCAGGGGGTCTTCAAATTGGGCCCTCAAAGCTAGCATGAACTCATGGAAATTTCCTAGTTCTGGGGCTCCCACATCATAAAGACCCACCAACCACTGTGCCGCCTCTCCCTCTAGCTGGTTGGACACATACTGCACCTTCTCAGCCTCCGTCTGGAACTCCTTATCCCACTGAGACATAAACCCCACTACCTGGGTCAGGAAGTATGGCAGCTTCGCCTCATCTCCATCAAAAGTCGCCTTTAAGTCTCGGTAGGATATAAACGAGAGTGGAATGTATGTTTTATATGGAAACTAATAAAAATATTTTTTTAAAAAAAAGTCTCGGTGCTTTAGGCCCTGGGGTCTTTCCTGTGGCTCAACCTGTCCAGCCCCTCCAGGGGGGGCTGGTCCAGGAGCCAGCAGGCCAGGGACCTCAGCAGGCATGGCAGGGTCCCCTGCCCCAGGTGCCGGGGCAGCCTCTGGTTGAACTTGGGGAGGCTGGGCCCCTCCAGGGGCAGGTGGTGGCTGTGGCAACCTCTGCAGGATCTCTAGGAGGCTCGTTTGCATCGCCCCCATTTGCGGCTTCAACTGCTGGACTTCAGCTCCTACTTCTGCCAGCAAAAACTGCACCCCCGGTTCTCGGTGCCCCTCGGCCAGGGGCCTGCCCCACCGACCGGACCGGCATTCCTCCCAGCTTCGCTCACCTGGCCAGGGCCAGCTGGGTCCCAGGGCCATTCCAGCTCCTCGCTCTGGAGTGCCCGAGAGTGGCAGTCTGCCCCTCCTCAGGGCTTGCTTGGCTCCCAGCTCCATTAGGTCAAAGGGATGAGTAAACCTCCCAGCCCTCCGGCGGGCCTGGCTCGTGTCTTCTTCAGATGCTCCTGTAACATCCCCTGATGTGCTGGCCCCCTCCCCAAGGGCCCCGGCTCCCTGGTCACTGCTTGCAGCCAGGTCTTTCTCCGTCTGGGTTCCAGCCTCCACGTCTTCTGACATTGCGGATAGAACCTCTCAAAAAGGATTAGGTATTGAAGAGGAGTTTCAGCTTACCATGATGTACCAAGCACACACGCTCACATTCAATCAATAAATTTCTTTATTGGCAAGGATTCATGTGTCAGGAACATGGAACAAAGCCAAAACTGAATATAACTGAAACAAAATCCCAGATAAAACCCCCAGCATGGGAAAGGCATTTGGGGAGGAACAATGGCCCAGCTTGCACCTGGAAGGACTGACCTTGAGCTGCAGTGGAGAGCAGCGTTCCCAGGCCAACAAGGCGGGCTGGCTTCCCTCCAGAACCTCTAGAGGCCTAGGCAAGGGAAACACGCCAGAGGCAGCCTCATGTCAGGGTCTTCCATGAACTCTACTCGAAAGCCCAGAATTCAGGGATGAGCCTGACACAGGGGAGGAATGGGCCTGATCTGTGGCCAGGATATGCCAGCAGGGGTTCCTGGTTCATGTAGATGAGTCCCTAGTCTCTAGAGCAACAGAAAACAAGCTTGCTCCATCTTCAATATGATATCCTTTCAAATATTTAAACATGGTTATCATGTCACCTCTTCACCTTCTATTCTCGAGGCTAAACATACACAGTTCCTTAAGCTGCTCCTCATAGGGCATGGATTCCAGACCTTTTACCACTTGGGTCATCCTCCTCTGGACACCTTCCAGCTTCTCAATATCTTTCTTGAATTGTGGTTCCCACAACTGGACACAGTATTCCAGGTGAGGTCTGACCAAAGCAGAATAAAGCAGTACTATTACATCCCTCAATCTAGATACTCTACTCCTATTGATGTAGCCTAGAGTCACATTGGCTTTGTTAGCTGCCACATCACACTCATGTTCAGCTTGTGGTCTACAAAACTCCTAGATCCCTTTCACATGTACTGTTGTCAGGCCAGGAGTCTAGAAAACAAATGTGTGATACCCTCTGCAAGTGATATGACTCATAGCATAACACATTTCGCTCAACCATCTTGATCTTAGTTAAAAATCAACAGTATAACTGCATGAAATGGAAGATGCCCCCAGATGGTGCTATTTCATGGTTTAAGGGAAGGAAAAACAAAATGTCTCCATGTCATCTAAGAGTAGAATCAAGATCCAGGATTGGGCAATGCCTTTATTAGAAGGGTGGGGAAAGTTCATCCCATGGAGTACATGTGGCCCCAATCCTTTTTGTGTGTGTGCGCTTTCCAAAGACTCGAGGGTTTATCTGTTCAAATGATGGAAAAACTGAAAGATTTCTCCATCCATGCTCTTTGCTTTAACTGTGTGGCTGGCATTTTGTTCAATACTTATGAGATCATAAACTGGATTTACAATTTCATAACTTTTTGCATTTGTGTTTATGGTCATGAATGACCAAAAATGACCTAACTAAAAGATTTCTGAGGTGCTGAAAATCAGGGTACCAGTAAATGACAAATGCAGCACCCTCCCAGTCAGGGTGGATTGAAACAAGCACCTGCAGCAGGACCAAAAGAGATCTCACTAGCTACCTGTCTAAATGAGGCCCATTTAGATAGTATGGGAAGCATACTGTGGTCATCCTCTCCCAGCTCTCCAATCTGCAGTGCCTTGGAAACCCTTCAAGTTGGGGTGCTATATGGTTTAAGAGGGGTTTGGGGGCTAGCATTGGCAGAAACAGCTATGGTAATGGAGCTCTCTTGTTCTAGCTACATCTGATGATGCAGGATCCCAGGCTATATATTTGAATGTATGGACATATTCACTAGTTTTAATGGCTAGAGTTTCTTTTCTCAGCACAACATAAGCATCAATGAAACAGTACATGGTAATCTTGCAGTTCCCCAGAAATTATGAGACTGAAACTCCCTGTATTCCTTAATATTGGCTGTCCTGTCTAGGGGCTGCTGGGAGTTGCAATCCTACAACATCTGCAGGGTCACATAATTTCCACTATGGTGTGCAGTTGTATGGTACTTTAGACATTTTGGGCAATTTTGCTGTCCAAAATCATTAAGGTTCTTGAAAGAAGCAGAAGGAAAATAATTGATGAACCAGCATGTCTGAATTCTAAAGGGAACATAAATAATGCAACTTGAAAATAACACTTTTCTGAATTTGTTTTCTTTATTAAAAAAATAAATATTGGGTCACGTTTATAAACATTTGGATTCTTCAGGACTAGGTTTAGGCAGCACATGGAACAGAGAAACACCAAGAATGGGACACTGGAGATTAGACACAGAAAATAATATTCTGGAAGGGAACCATGAGGAAGAGCTGGTGTCTCAGGTGATAGAAGATGGGAAATTGGATGCAACACCTCTCTGATTTCTTCCCTTTGATTTCAATTATTCCCACCCATCCTTCCTGAGGATTGCATGGTTGTTCTTCTCTTCAAATAAAAGATTGGAATTTTCTAACATAGGACACAGACCCAGTGCTGTGGCTGAATTGATAAGCATTACAGCTGGCGTTCTGTATTGAATTTGTGGATCTGAAAAAGTTCCATATTCAGTAAGACTATAAATGCCCCTCCCAACCCACCTTAACAGCCAGTGGCTGCATTGAGCAAAGGAGGTCTGTTCAGCTACCAATCAAGACACAAGGAGGAGAATGTTTCCAATCCCCACCACCACCAGCAAGTGAGGCTGCAACAATCGGAAGCAGGACTCCAGACACAATTCCTAATTGCAGACTCACTTGCTAGCAGGAGGGGATTGGAAATACTCCTTGCACCCTGAACAGACCTCCTTCACCTGACATGCCTGCTGGCTGTTAAGGTGGGTTTGGAGCGTGGGTCCAGGAGAGGTTGCTTGGTCATATGCAACTAAGTAGCCAATGTAGAGTATCAGTGTACATTTTACATGATCATTTATAGAAAATAGGACATTACATAAGCAGAAGGAAACAAGGAAAGGGACTGAAATTTTAAAAGTCAACAAAGAGGTAGGATAGAGGTAAGAAAGGAATTTCAGAGAACAAAGATGGGCAAGTAGCTAAATTCTAGATCAGTATGCATGGGGATGCAAGTAAGATGCAACAATCTTACAGTTACATACAACTTCAAAATTCATATTGAGAACAGACAAGGACATGGGAGTAAGGACAGAAAGAATATTCAAAAATATATTTTTTAAAAAAAATGGTTTAAAAAAACTTGTTTTTTCAAGTGTTGGGGAAACCCTGATTAGGAAAAAACTGGACTGCCAAGAAATGTTGCACTTCAGGACTTGTTCCATGCAAAATCCATACATGCCTTTTGTTTGTTCCATGCAAAGCATCATTTTCTGCAGGAAAAAAAATGCTGTTTCCAGCTATAAATTTTTTGTGCATAATAAGTTTTCAAATGCAGCATTTTCTGCACAGAAAGCAGCATTTTTCCCTGCATAGAAAATAATATTTCTGTACAGAAATATTACCTTCACTGCATAAAATGCTGTTTTCTGCCCAGAAAATGACATCTTTGAAAAAAGGAGTGTGAATTTTGTGTAGAATAAGTCTCAAACTGTGAATAGTCTTCAAAAATAGTGCAGTTTAAAAAAAAAATATTTCACAGAAAGAAAAAATTGCTTTAAAAATACTTGTTGCTTTCTAAAGTTAATAAAGAACTCCAACCCTACATGGGAGTTACAGTGTAAAATGCATCAGAGTGAGTGCTCGACCTTTCACATCTGGAAAGTTTACAACGACACCCAGGTTTCATAGATATAATAAAAAATAATAAGCCAAGCCAGGTGTAACTCAAATTTTGAAGAATCCATAGAAATTGTTTTTCATGGTTTTTTTTTTCAAGCTATGAGGCTGTGTTCTGGAAAAGTTTATTCCTGAGGTTTCACCTGCATCTGTGGCTGGCATCTTCAGAGAATGGTTGGGTAGGAGTGTGTGTGGGGGGGTTTATATACTGTGAGTCCCTGTTGGAAAGGATATGTAAATGTGTGTATTTCAATTGCTAGTTCCTAGTGTGGGAGGATATACAAGGAGGATTAGTGCCAACAACAACTATCATGTCAGAATGCACAGAGAAGCTATTGAAATCCATAAACACCTGGACAACTTCAACAGGAACCCTTAAGGTAAGCAAGGTATTCCAGAACATGGCCTCACAGCCTGGAAAAAAAACCAAGGAAAATCATAGAATCATAGAATCATAGAATTGCAGAGTTGGAAGAGACCACGAGGGCCATCCAGTCCAACCCCCCTGCCACGCAGGAAATCACAATCAAAGCATCCCCGACAGATGGCCATCCAGCCTCTGTTTAAAGACCTCCAAGGAAGGAGACCCCACCACGCTCCGAGGGAGTGCGTTCCACTGCCGAACAGCTCTTACTGTCAAAAAGTTCCTCCTCATGTTGAGGTGGAATCTCTGTTCCTGGAGCTTGCACCCATTGCTCCGTGTTCCAATCTCTGGAGCAGCAGAAAACAAGCCTGCTCCATCCTCAGCGTGACATCCCTTCAAATACTTAAACAGGGCTATCATATCGCCTCTAAACCGTCTTTTTTCCAGGCTAAACATACCCAGCTCCCTAAGTCTCTCCTCATAAGGCATTGTTTCCAGACCTTTCACCATTTTAGTTGCCCTTCTCTGGACACGCTCCAATTTGTCAATATCCTTTCTGAATTGTGGTGCCCAGAACTGGACACAGTATTCTAAGTGAGGTCTGACCAAGGCAGAATAGAGTGGCACTATTACTTCCCTTGATCTAGACACTATACTTCTATTGATACAGCCCAAAATTGCATTGGCCTTTTTAGCTGCCGCATCACACTGTTGGCTCATGTTCAACTTGTGGTCTACTAGGACTCCTAGATCCCTTTCGCACGTAGTCTCATTCAGCCAGGTCTCTCCCATCCTATATTTATGCATTTCATTTTTCCGCCCTAAATGCAGTACTTTACATTTCTCCGTATTGAATTTCATTTTGTTAGCTTTGGCCCAGCTCTCCAGTCTATCCAGGTCATTCTGAATTTTGATCCTGTCCTCTAGGGTATTAGCTACTCCTCCCAATTTGGTGTCATCTGCAAATTTGATAAGT
Organism: Gambelia wislizenii; assembly: GCA_030847615.1. Taxonomy (NCBI): domain Eukaryota; kingdom Metazoa; phylum Chordata; class Lepidosauria; order Squamata; family Crotaphytidae; genus Gambelia; species Gambelia wislizenii. The sequence goes on along the minus strand of JAUMIR010000015.1, from coordinate 6,748,161 downwards.
ATGCCCCTAATTCCCTCATCTAAGTCATTGATAAAGATGTTGAATAGCACTGGGCCCAGGACAGAACCCTGTGGCACCCCACTGGTCACCTCTTTCCAAGACGAAGAGGAGCCACTGCTGAGCACCCTTTGGGTTCGGCCGGTCAACCATGGGGAACCTTGTCAAAGGCCTTACTGAAATCAAGGTATGCAATGTCCACAGCATTCCCTTCATCTACCAAGCTGGTAACTTTATCAAAAAAAGAGATCAGATTAGTCTGGCATGACTTGTTTCTCTGAAACCCATGCTGACTTTTTGTGATTATGGCATTGCCTTCTAAATGTTCACAGACTCTCTGTTTAATGATCTGTTCTAGAATCTATGGATGCCGGCCATGAAAGCCTTCAACATCACATTAAACAAAGTTTGGCTAACAGTCCTGAAAAACATTGAAATAAATAAAAAAACACACACACACGCAAACGAACTTCACTCAGGGAAAGGGGGATTTCTAGCAGACAATGGACCATTAGCCAAACAGACACTAATTCTCCTTGCATATCCTCCCACCCTAGGAACTAGCCATTCAAATACACAGATTTACATATCCTTTCCAACAGGAATTCACAGTATATAAGCCTTACACACTCCTATGCCATCATTCTCTGAAGATGCTAGCCACAGATGCAGGAGAAACCTCAGGAGTAAACTCTTCCAGAACACAGCCTCACAGCCCAGAAAAAAAAACCCATGGAAAACCTATGGATGCTGGCTGCGAAAGCCTTCGACTCCATGGAAATGGTCCAGAGCTACTTCTGGGTCCCTGGATCTGGAAGCTGAGAAATCATTCTCTGTTGGGAATGATTTGATTGTGTATTCCTGCATGGCAGGGGGTTGGACTGGATGGCCCTTGTGGTTTCTTCCAACTCTATGATTCTATGATTCTAAGTTCATGGTTTCCAGTTTCTCCCACACGTCTTCAGAAAGGCCACTTGGCTGCTGAACAATACTTCTTCCCTGTCCTGGATACTTTAACATTTTTGGAAAGTTTTTTGGGAAGTGGGCACGTGCCTGTGTGGACCAGGTTGGGTTGGGAGCCCTTTGCTAGGGAGACACGGGAGCCCTTGGCTAGAGATGGTTGTGAGTCCTTTGTCAGACTGGGTTGTGAGCCTTTTGCAAGGTTGTGTTGTGAGCCTCTCTTCTGGAAGGAGCGGGAGAAGTTCATCACATTGAACCTTGGGACTTTGGTCACAACTAAACGTGGGCCTCTGGTTGAGTGTGACAGTGTGCCCTTTGACATCTGAGGTTGTGTGCCCTTTGTTACTTTGAGTTGTGAGTTGGTGGGTGAAACTGATGGTGAGATTTTGGTTGAATAGGGTGTTGGGCATTTGGCCATATGGGGTGGTGGGACTTTGGGGAGATGAGGTTCTAAATCTTTGGGGGAATATAGTACCGGGCCTTTGGTCATACGAGGTAGTGGGACTTTGGGTATGTGTGGCTCCAAATCTTTGGGAGAATATAATACTGGGCCTTTAGTCATACGGGGGAGCGGAGCTCTAGCTACACAGGGTACTGAACCCTTAGTGATAGCACCATGTCGGCCTTTGGTCATTCCATTATATGAACTTTGGATCAAAGGTCTCTGATAGGTATCTATGTATGGCTGAGTTGGGTTTCTCATAGGATTTCTTTTGGGGTATTTGGTTACATGTTGTTCTGGGCAAGCATTTACACCTCGGGGTTGATAACCAGTACCTCCAGGTGGACGATATGGGGGAATGTAATGGCCTTTCTCATACAATGGAATATTCTTGGATGAAAGATATCTTGGCCCATAGAGTGGAATGTACTGTGACCCATATTTGGGTAATCTTTTCTTGACAAAGGCAGATAAAGGAGGACCGGGTGGCTTACAGTAGTATCCATAGTATGGCATCCGTTGTCTGGCAGGACGATATCTGTAAAAAGAACCATGGTGAGTTCATCTTCAGTCTATCTCTTCCACATACTTTGGATTCATTTTAGGATAGAGGTGAGCAACCACAGAGAAAGTGGTGGCCATTTTTGGGCTTGCCTGTGTGGCTGAAAGTGACATGGTGTCAATTCTGGTTTAATTTTCAGCCTCTTAACAGACCATTATTGGCTGATTGGAGTGGCACAAAATGGTGGTTGAAAAATTGGACTCTACAAGCCACACACAGCCCAAGGACTGCACATCACCTGTTTTGGAGCAATGTGGTTATTAGATAATTTAGGGTACACAACATATTGCTGCCTTGAAGTCATTTCCTAGGTGAATCGATTATGGGGTTTTCTTGGCAAGATTTGTTTAGAGGGAGTTTGCCTTTGCCTTCCTCTGAGGCTGAGAGAGTGTGACTTGCCTAAGGTCACCCAGTGTTTCCATGGCTATGTGGGGATTTGAACCCTGTTCTTCAGAGTCCTAATCTAATGCTCAAATCACTACACTATGCTGATGCCAATGTGGTGTAGTGGTTTGAACATAGAATCATAGAATTGTAGAGTTGGAAAAGACCACAAGGGCCATCCAGTCCAACCCCATGCTGCCACGCAGGAAATCATGACCAAAGCATCCCTGACAGATGGCCATCCAGCCTCTGTTTAAAGACCTCCAAGGAAGGAGACCCCACCACCCTTCGAGGGAGTGTGTTCCACTGACAAACAGCTCTGACTGTCAAAAAGTTCCTCCTAATGTTGAGGTGGAATCTCTGTTCCTGGAGCTTGCATCCATTGTTCCATGTTCCAGTCTCTGGAGCAGCAGAAAACAAGCCTGCTCCATCCTCAATGTGACACCCCTTCAAATACTTAAACAGGGCTATCATATCGCCCCTTAACCATCTTTTTTCCAGGCTAAACATACTCAACTCCCTATGTCTTTCTTCATAAGGCATGGTTTCCAGACCTTTTACCATTTTAGTCGCCCTTCTCTGGACATGCTCCAATTTGTCAAATCCTTTTTGAATTGTGGTGCCCAGAACTGGACACAGTATTCTAGGTGAGGCTTGATCAAGGCAGAATAGAGTGGCACTATGACTTCCCTTGATCTAGACACTATACTTCTATTGACGCAGCCCAAAATCGCATTGGCCTTTTTAGCTGCCGCATCACACTGTTGACTCATGTTCAACTTGTGGTTTACTAGGACTCCTAGATCCTAGAAAGCCTTCAACTTCACACTCCTAGATCCCTTTTGCACGTAGGCTCATTCAGCCAGGTCTCCCCTATCCTGTATCTATGCATTTTGTTTTTCCGCCCTAAGTGCAGTACCTTACATTTCTCCATATTGAATTTCATTTTGTTAGCTTTGGCCCAGCTCTCCAGTCTCTCTATGGAGATTTTCAGACCTGCAAAAATTCATGTCTGCCGCGCGAGCAGCCTCCCGAAACTGCTGCGCGGCAAGGGTCTTCTTCGGACGACGCTGTGCCTCTTGCGAAACCGTCCGTGTCACTTCCGTGAAGCTTCGGACGGCTCGGCGCAATATTTCAATCACGGAGGTTGCCCGAGATTGAAATATGGCGCCGAACCGTCCGAAGCTTCACGGAAGTGACACGGACGGTTTCGCAAGAGGCACAGCATCGTCCAAAGAAGACCCTTGCCGCGCAGCAGTTTCGGGAGGCTGCTCGCGCGGCAGACATGAATTTTTGCAGGTCTGAAAATCTCCCAGGTCATTTTGAATGTTGATCCTGTCCTCTAGGGTATTAGCTACTCCTCCTAATTTGGTGTCATCTACAAATTTGATAAGCATGCCCCTAATTCCATCGTCCAAGTCATTGCTAAGGATGTTGTATAGTACTGGGCCCAGGACAGAACCCTGTGTCACTCCACTGGTCACATCTTTCCAAGACAAAGAGGAGCCACTGGACAATGACTCTGGAGACCACGGTTCAAATCCCAGCTTGGCCATGGAAACCCACTGGGTGACCTTTGGCAAATCACACTCTCTCAGCCATAGAGGCAAACCCCTTCTGAACAAATCTTCCAAAGAAAATCTCACCTTAGGGTGACCATAAGTTGGGAACAACTTGAAGGCACACAAGAACAAACAGATTTGTAAATATTCTTCATCCTCAATACAAAAAGGGTGCTCAACACATCAAGTTCTCCTCTCCAAAAACAATCAATGGCTTTGTGATTTTTCATAATGCCATGATAGTGAAAGGACCACTGCTTTATTCTCATAATAGTGATGGCATGGAAGGGAGGTCTACCACCTGGGAGCAATCACTGAGAAGAGTTCCAAGAATATGCCGTCAAAGATAGCAGGACTATCGGGCCTGCTTCTCTCTCTCTCTCTCTCTCTCTCTCTCTCACACACACACACACACACACACTATATCTACAAACTTACTCTGCTGATTTCAGTAAAAGAAAAAAGACATACCCAATCTGGCTTCCAGAAGCTAAAGAAGATACTTTGGGGGGACTATAACTTTTGATATCCTATCCAGCTTGCGGAGCAAATTAATACAGATTTCAGCCTGGTACAACAGCCGTGAAGAATCTGATTCACCCCCACCTTCCCTGCTAAACCTTCTTTAAAAAAAACTTACCGATAAAAGGAAGTCAAAGGAGGTTCGGGAATAGCTTCCTCCATGGGGACCATAGCAGAGGAGGCAGCAAAATAGTGAGTGCTGGAAGGAAGTAACTCAGGCACCCTCAAATTAAAAGCAAAACAAAATTGAAATAATGTCAGCTATTCAGTTCAGATTTTGTGTGGGTATCAACTTGGGCAATTTTTACTTCTGCAATTTAACTGTAGGAGATAACTTTGTAGTAGTTGTGTTAGGAATACTACTACTAATTACAACCATACTGGTAGTAGTAACTGAAGGAATAATGTCAACTGGATCACCAGACAGAGCTCAGTGCTTTAATTTTTAAAGTTTCATACCTTCCTTTCCCAGCAAAGACTCCAAAACTGACCAAAGTAATTTAATTAATTAACATGCAAGCCATCTTTCTACTAAATTGGCACTCATCCATGTCTGAGAATGATAAAAAAGGAATTAGAGCCTGAATCTGATGGAAAATTCCCAAGTAAAATAGACCAATTGAAACAGTTATTGAATGGTGAATCAATAGAAATGTAAATCTCATTGATTTGGTGAGTCTCCTCATCTTTGGGGCTAACCAACAGAATTTAGGTTTAGAATATCAATAAAGGAATCCATTCACATTTACATGGAGGTAAGATTGAGAGGTGACATGATAGTCATCTTTGTAGAACATGAAGAGAGCTTGTTTTCTGCTGCTCCAGAGATTAGAACCTGCATGGGTACATTCAAATTACAAGGAAAGAGATTTCACCTGATAAGAACTGTTTGACAATGGAATGGACTGCCTCAGAGGATTATACACTCTTCTTTTTTGGAGGTTTTTAAACAGGAGGTAACCTTTCTAGAATGCTTTAGTTGTATGGCAGGGGGTTGGACTGGATGGCCCTCGTGGTCTCTTCCAACTCTGCAATTCTATGATTCTATGATTCTATATTCCAGCATGGCAGGGGGTTGAATTGCATGGGGTTTTCAGTCCCTTCCAGCTCTATAATTCTGCCACTCTAAGCCCCACTACATTCATCTTGAGTTAACTCACAATTATGTTGGCATAGGATTGTGGAGGTGTGAATTCTAAAGCAGATTAGGAAAAAAAATCCAGAAGCTGGGAAATCCTTTGTTGACATGCATACTTCCAGAAATCCTGTTCCCCAAACACTTGTGAACAATGGAATGCCTACACTGGTTGAGGTAGACATGAAAGGTAATCTGAAATGACATCTAGATTTCTGGACCAGAAACATGAATAATAACCCTCAAAAACTCTTTAAATGTCTTTGTAACCTCTCAGATACTTCTCAGTTGGAAGGTTTTGAATTTTGCCAGAGGTGAAATTCACTCACAAACTTCCAACAGCATCAGGAATAGAAATACTCCCTTTCAACAGCTTGTGAATCTCATCCAAAACAACAATGGCTTCAGCTTTCAGTTCCTAAACAGTATCACCTGAGGAATATTCCAGATTGCTTATTTTTTATTTCCTTCAAAACAACCAGCATCACCAAAAGTTGGAGAAAACCTTAGGAAGTACAAAACCAGAGAAATCCTGCTAGTTTCAACAAAATTGAAATTCATTGGCTCTTTCCTTCTGTAACAGCTTCAAAGTGTGACTACTCATGGTTTGATTTTTTTTAATCCATACTGTAAAATGTCATCTACTGCTTCTAGTCCTCTGGAAAAATTCCTCAGGATGAAGAGGTGACAATGCAATAGAACAGGTTCTCCTGAGTTTGGTACCTTAGAGTTTGTCTCAACAGAATATCTAGCAATTCAACAAATAAGAAATAATACAAGGAAAATAATACTGACCTCTTAACTTACCCAGCTCTCTGATGCAAACAAGTCTAGAGAGAAGAAGCCAGGGCCCAGGATGGGAAGTGCTTCTTATGTGGTTTAAAAATTCCCCTGAGGGACTTGAAGCACCTCCATTGGATTGACATCACTGCTAACTTGCCAATCATGATCTGAGTCTTAAGTAAAGCTTCAAAAGGAGTGTTCATTCCTTCCACCTTTCAGGAGCTGGGATTTGCCATGAAATTAAGTATTAGCCTTTAAACCCAGAAGCATCTGTTTTGTTTTCAGCAACTACAAAGAGAGCTTGTGTTGAACAGATCTAAACACCAGAAGTGTTGATCTAGCACTTGGGGAAACCAGCATTTGAATCCCCACTCAGCCACAAAAACCCACTGAGTAACCTGAGGCAAGACCTGAGAGTTCTCAGCCTCAGAGGAAAGCAATTGTTAACCTCCTGTTTTTTTAAAAAAATATTTTGTATTAAAGTGCATAAACAATAAAAATTAAACAAAGCATACATAAAAAAGAAAAGTTAACAAACAGTAAGACAAAATACAAAAAGAGCACACAGAAAGAAAAAAGAAAAAAAGAATCTACAAGGTAAACTAGTAATACATATATAAATGACTATCTTATCTGTGGTTTTATATGTGTGTGTGTGTATTATCCTATCTCTATCTCTGTAAACTAGATATTATGCTAGTCAAGTAGTAAACTCTTACTAATTTTCAAAACCAGTGGTCATCAATTCATCATCATTTTTTTCCCTCAAAAAGTCCATCAAGGTTTTCCAATCTTTCCAAAACATTAGTCATTATTTTTCTCTGATGAAAGTAGATAATTTGTCCATTTCTGCTAATTCACTCACTTTTAGCAACCATTCTTCCTTAGTGGGTAATGGGTTATTCTTCCATCTCTGAGCATATAATAATCTTGCTGCTGAAACATCCTTCCATAACTCTTTTGTAATTGTTCTTCTATCAGTCCCATAGGAAACAGTTCAGGTTTCAAGTAGACTGCATTGGGGTGTGAGTGTGAATGGAGAGTATACTGAAGGGAGAAGCATTAGAATTGTAACACATATAAATAAAGATAGGCTATTGTATCTGTCCCGTTATTTAATAGACAAACCTCGTATTTGCACCCAGTACTTCTTAGCCTTTTCACATATTCACCACATATGATAAAGTTATGTATTATGTAGTTGTGAATCTCCTCTGAAGAAATCTTGCCAAGAAAACCCATTGAGATTTAGTAGTTTGAAAGCAGTACTAGTACTCCAGGAGAACAAAGTTTGAATCCCCACTCATTCCTGGAACCCCAATGGGTGACTTGAGCAAGTCACACACAGCCTTAGAGAAAGGCAATGGGAAACTTCCTCTGAAGAAACAGAGGGTCACCATAAGTTAGAATCAACTTGCAGATATATAACAACAATAACAGGGATTAATTCCTGACCTGCAATCTAGAAATGTACAAATCCCCCCCTCCACACACACACAGTTCCTCCTGCTAGGGTCACAAATATGTAAGGAGAATTTGCTGAGAGAAGAACTGAAGCCTTAACCTACGGAGTTACTTAAATCTTACAGCAATTAGAGAAAAACCTAATATATGCAGGGCTTTCTCTCTGGCTGCCCCCAGACTAAGGAACTTTCTTTTTAGGGAGACTGGGCTAGTCTCATTTTCATAGAATCATAGAATCCTAGAGTTGAAAGAGACCACAAGGACCATCCTCTCTGACCCCCCACCCCATACAGGAATACACAATCAAAGCATGCCCGTCGGATGGCCACCCAGCCTCTGTGTTGTTGTCTTTCCAGCAGCAGGCAAAGGCCTTATCTACATGGGCAATTTACCTTGGTTTTCATACAACACAGGGCATGTGCCCTGCTCTGCTCCTGGGCAGTTCTTACAACCCCCAGGGCAGAAATGGGGCTCAGACAGGCTTAAATTGGGGTAGGGCCCAATACAGCATTCTAAAATAATACCCACTTTACTCTACTGCCACTGGGCAAAAAGGAATGGGTCCGACATGTCTGCAGGAACCAGTCCTGCAGGCCATCCCATCCCCCCAGCTGCCAGTCACCCTTCCCCTTCTGCATCCAGGAAGGGGTCCCGCAGCATGTCACCAAGTCTGGTCACATGCAGGGTGCATTTGGTCACATATTGTGGCTGGCTTCCTCGATGCCAGGAGGGCAAGGAAGATGGCAGAGGTGATGGCTGCAGTGATGTGCCAGCTTTCCTGTTTGGACTCTGGCCTGTTTCATCAAGGTAATGGACCTGCACCACAGCCAGGTGCATGTAGATGAGCCCAAAGATGGTTTTATTCTGACACAGTTTGGAAAACAGGCAGCTCTTAAGAAAAGGCTTTTAAGAGGGTGCTGAACTACTTTTAAACTATTTTTATCTTGTTTTTTTTTAAAAAAAATCAAATTGAGGTTTTAAAATAGTTTTTTTAAAAAAAGATATTCTATTTGTTACTAAGATTTAACATTTTAACAAAGCCTGGAATCTTGTTGGTTACTCCTGGCAAGAGTAAAACCATTGTCTCTGCGGTTGAATAGCAAGTCAATGGATTTGATTTGGACTAACAATAGTGTTCAGGCAATCCTTTTGCATTAAAAAAAAATCTTTACTGAATCCTCTTGATTACAGTGGGTCCTTGGTATCCACTGGGGTTTGGTTCCATAACCCCCCATGGATTCCAAAATCCATGGATGCTCAAGTCCAATGATCATAATCATAGAATCATAGAGTTGGAAGAGACCACAAGGGCCGTCCAGTCCAACCCTATTTTGCCCTGCAGGAACACACAGTCCAAGCATGCCCGACAGATGACCATCCAGCCTCTGTTTAAAAACCTCCAAAGAAGGGTACTTCACCATACTTTGAGGCAGATATACAATGGTATAGTAAAATGGTATCCCTTACATAACATGACAAAATCAAAGTTTGCTTTTTGGATTTTTTTTGGGGGGGCGGTATTTTCAAGCCATGGATGGTTGAATCTGTGGATGCAGAATCTGTGCATATGCATTGCTGACTGATTAGGTTATGCTAGCATATTTATTACAACACTGCACATGGAGGTATCAAGTACTTCCTTATGTATCAGTATAGCTTCATCATCATTCCACTCACCCAGATGACCACTGATTGTCAATGGAGGAAGATACCATGAAAACCCCCTCCATTTCCATCACCCATCTGGACCTCTGTGTAAGCACATTGGCAGAATTTTACATTTTCCCAATGACAAATGGGATTTTCTCAGACACCTAAAGACTCAGGAACCACACGCCAGTGATCTCAATCAAAACATTGGAAAAACGTGTTGCTACTTTAAAAAAAAAAATAGGGAGTCACAGACTTTCCAACAGGGCTGTATTTTCAATAGAGAAACCCCCTGATATGGACATGCTTGAAAAAAAGGGAAACCTTCTGGTTCTACAGAATTGACATTTTGACACTGTAAGGCCTTTATTGAAAGGCCAAACTCAGTTTTGCCTCCTGCACCATTCTCTAAATCTCTTGTCTAGACCCTAGAAATTCTAGAAATTCTAGAATTTCCTCAATATGCTGTTTCTTTCTCCCATTCCAGTAGACATCACCAAGAACAGTGGATGCGGATATGTCTGGTGCTTTCACCAAGTTTCTTCTCCAAAGAAGCAATAAGTAATGTTAGCCCACTAGAATGAATGGTAGGGTCACCAGGGACAGAGCCCAACTACATCCATTTTGCTACCTAACCTCCTACTTTGCAATGTCTAAGTATCTGTTATTTCCCCAACTTGTTAGAAAGGGTGTTGAGATTTAGCTGAGTGACTCCTCCACTTGTCCATCCAGTAGGACCTGCATTAAGAAGAGAGCCAGACCTCTTCTGAATCACCATCAAGCAAATGGAGAGGGAAAGATTCTCCTTTGTATTATATTCCAAAACAGCTCCAGGGAGGATGACTTATGAACCATGGCATCAATCCAAGCCAGCAAATTCCAGAAAAGTTAAGAAGGAAAGGCAGCCCACACCTTCTCTCAGTAAGGTTTGTAAATAATGTGTGGTTCTAAATACAGGTGATACTATCATGCATTGTCATTTAAATACGCTGCTTTTTAAATTAATATTTGGAAAGCCACAAGAAGCATATTCACTCAGACAACAATCACTAGTCAAAAGTGTTTTGTTGCAGAGGTAAAGAAGCAAACAGGTTCCAAGTCATTGCCAGAACTGATAGACAGAAAGTTACAGTTTAAAACAGAGGCTTCAGTTCCACCTCCCCCTTTCTCTTTCCCATGCCTTTGGCAGCTGGGCTACCAAACTAACTCCAACTCTGTGAACAATGAGGTACTCACATTCCATTCCCTGTTCCCAACACCACAACACTGTCCAGACCCCTACTGCACATGGCAGGACCCTGGCTGGACTTAGACTAAGAAAGGCCTAGTACAGACAGGCACCCTGGCACAAGAGTCACTTTCATCTGAGAAACTTTGTCTAGGCTGCTCGCAAAAAAAAATCAGGACATGTTATTAATTGTGATGACTAACAGAGAGACATTTGCTCTTCCATTTGCTGTGAACCTGTAAGACATAAGAAGCATTGTGAAAAGACTTCAGATCAGTAAGAGAGACAAATCAATAATGTAATTTATCATGTATTTTTAACCCACTTCCCCCCAAATGGGACTTGAGTTGGCTTATAATATGAAAAGGTACAATATAGCTAGGCCTAAATACCCTAAAGGCACTGGATAATGCCTGATCTTGGAAGTTAAGCAAGGTCAGCCCTGGTTAGTACTTCGGTGGGCAATTGTTAACAAATACCGGGTGCTGCAGGCTATATTTGAGAGGAAGGGACTGATAAAACCACCTCTGAGTATTCCCTGCCTAGGAAAATCCAATGAAATTCATGGTGTCACCATAAATCAACAGTCAATTGGCTACCAAATGATTGGCTACCAAGAAAGAAGCATTTAACAGCTGGTGCTTAGAGATTCATAGAGTTGGAAGTGTACCCAAGGGTCTTCTGGTCCAATTCACTGCTAAAGAAGGGCCCTCCCACTAAAGCATCCCTGAGAGATGACAATCTGACCTGTTTCAAAGCCTCGGATGAAGGAAATTCCACCAGATTCCTAGAGCATCTATTCCACTATCAAACAGGTCTTATCATCAGAAAGTTCTTCCTAAATTGCTTTTTAATTTCAGAGCATTTACATATTATAATTTGCTTAATTGTGTTTTAACATTATAACTTTTTGGAGCCAGGATTTTACATGTGCTACTTAGTTATGTAACTACCCTACACTAAGTAGCATCTCCTAGCCCAACCTCACCCAACTTACTTTGTGTGAAGAGAAGGGGATCCAGTCTGCTAGCAATTAGGGTGTGAATGGATGACTTTCTACCCCCTTACCACCAGCCAGTGAGGCTGCAACAAGGGATCCAGATTCTGATGGTCACAACCTCAGAATGGGAGGGGGGTCATCAGCAGAATTAACTTCTTTCTCTCTACATGGCTGATGCCCGACAAAGTAGCTCTGGGTGGAATGGTTATGATTGTGGCAATAGTACCTCAATCATGCCCAAGTAGGGACTGTGAATATGGGTCTGCTACAAATGCCTAACTCCAGGTTGTTGTCATTAATTGCCTTCAAGTCGCCTTTGATTTATGATGATCCTATGAATGAGACCTCTCTAAGACATTCTATCATCAACAACCCTGCTCAGGTCTTACAGGCAAGGGGCTATGTTTTCCTTGATTGAGTCTATCCACCTTGAACACAGTCTTCCTCTTTTCCTACTGCCTTTACTGCCATTATTGTATTTTTTTAGTTAGGCATGTAAAGTATGACAGCCTCATTTCAGTCATTCTGTCTTTTAGGAAAGTTCAGGCTTGATTTGTTCTAGGACCCATTTATTGGTCTTTTTGGCCATCCACAGTATATGTAGAACTCTTCTCCAGAACCACATCTCAAATGAATTGGTTTTCTTCCTGTCAGCTTTCTTTACCACCCAGCTCTCGCAATCATACATAGTGATGGGCATGGATAATCCTAACTTTAGTGTTCAGTGATATATCTTTACACTAGAATCTTGTCTACTTCTTTCATAGTTGCCCTTCCAAGTCCTAGTCTTCTTCTGATTTCTTGACTGCAAATGAGAAACTCCAAGTTACTCATCTGTAAATCGGATCCTGAATTCTGTCCTGGGTCTTTATACTTTTTTAAAAATGTATTGAGCCCTTGAGTCTCAGTTTTGGGAGGAAGGCAGAAAGTAAATCAAAGTATGAATAGAAAGAAATTTCAAACTTTGCGTATGTTAACAATAACACCAAGACATGTATGTTTAGCCTGGAAAAAAGACGGTTAAGAGGCGATATGATAGCCCTGTTTAAGTATTTGAAGGGATGTCACGCTGAGGATGGAGCAGGCTTGTTTTCTGCTGCTCCAGAGACTGGAACACGGAGCAATGGGTGCAAGCTCCAGGAACAGAGATTCCACCTCAACATGAGAAGGAACTTTTTGACAGTAAGAGCTGTTCGGCAGTGGAACACACTCCCTCGGAGCGTGGTGGGGTCTCCTTCCTTGGAGGTCTTTAAACAGAGGCTGGATGGCCATCTGTTGGGGATGCTTTGATCAAGATTTCCTGCGTGGCAGGGGGTTGGACTGGATGGCCCTCGTGCTCTCTTCCAACTCTGCAATTTTATGATTCTATGTTTGTATGGTCATTTGGGGTGTATTCATACTGCAGTTACAGCGCTCTTATCCTCTTTTAACTGACATGAAGCCATATTACAGAATCCTGGAACCTGCAGTTGAGGAGGCCCTAATAGTGATGTTCAATAGAGCAGTGGGGTCAGAAGGATCCCCCCCCCCATATGCCAGACACAAGCACCTTATTTGTGCCCATTGACTACAACAGTTTCTTTTCTTTCCTGGAAACTTGCCACGGACCAGCAGTCAATAGCTCACAGGCCAGCCCTGGTCCACAGACCACCATTTTGAGCAGCACTGAATTAGAAGCTTGGCCATCATACTTTGGGTCTCCAGATATTTGGGACACTTCACCAAGTCAACCATTTCCAAAGGAGTAGCCATGTCAGCTTATTTCAAAAGAAGCAATGAAGAATCTTGTGGAACTTTAACAAATGTTATTTAATGTGACTTTTTGTGGGCTGCAGTTCTCAAAAGCGTATGCATAATAGAATGGCCAAGATCCTACCTTGTGCTTGTGCAATGTAAATCTATACTTACACATGATAAACATTACACTTCTCTTCTGCTGAATACCAACACTGTGAAACCCTTTGTGAACCTGCCCACATGGCTTATTACATATTATCCTATTGTATAACAGGGAATGTGCAATGGTTGTACTCACAATCCCAGTGAATCAAGTCATATGTTGAAGGAACTGACAAATTATTATGCACCATCCAAGAATCCAACAGTTTAATGGCTGGAAGACTATCATTTCCCAAGTAAAGTAAACCCACTGAATCAATTCTTCACTGGTAAGTTAACACTTAGGTCATAGGTGGGCCAAGTGTGGCTGTTGGGACCTCCCAAAAGCCTCCAAAGCCACCAGCATCCCCAATTAAAAATATAGCCAGTTTTCAGATTACCCCCCCCCCCAAAAAAACTGGCCAAAATTATCCAAAACAACCTTTAAATTCAGAGGTTTGTTCGTCTAACCCCCAAATACACCCCCAAAACGGGGGAAACAAGTGAAGTGTAAGTGACATTGCATTACTTTGGGCAGACTGAAATGCAGAAGTGCAGACTGATGGATGGGTGCAGGAAAGAAAATGCCCCCCACCGCCGCCTGTTGTCAGCTCCTGACATTAGTAAATCCAGTTGATCCAGTGGCTCTATTCTAGTTGGGACAAACAAGATTTGAGCCTATCTGAAAAGGTTACAGATGTGGAACTCTGCTTACACAACCATGAAATGAATATGCCTAAAGATGTGCAATGGTCAAAAAAGTACACCCACACTCACATATGCATATGACAGCAAACAGAATCCTGACCAATGTACTAGCTTGTTGCTGCTGCTGCTTCTTACCTACCTCTCCTTATGGATCAAGGCAGAGGACAACAAAAAAGTAGACACATAGTACCAGTTAAAGGGCATATAAAACCAATATATGTTAAAACTATCAATACCTACTGGAAACATTCATAATTTAAAAATCATCTGGATAGGCCTAAGAGAAGAGATTGCTCTTTGCTGCTGTTTTAAACTCAGAGAGTATATTTAGCTGATGAGTCTCTCAGGCAGGTCATTCCACAATCAGGGGGCAGCCAAAGAAAATGCCATATGGGTAACTCTTGGCAGTTTCTACTGACTGAAGTACAGTTGTCCCTCCACATTCGCGAACTCAGCATTTGCGGTTTTAATTATTCGCGGTTTTAATTATTCGCGGTTTTGGGAGGGCCCCCCGGGCTCCGTGAAGGCCTGGGGTGGGTGGGGGGAGGCCGCGGAGGCCTTCACGGAGCCTTGAAAGGCTCCTTGAAGGCCCCAGGGACGGAGGGGGGAGGTTGGGGGGAGGCCTTCACGGAGCCTTGGAAGGCTCCGTGAAGGCCTGGGGAGGGTGGGGGGGAGTCCGCGGGGGCCTTCACGGAGCCTTGGAAGACTCCATGAAGGCCTGGGGAGGGAGGGGGGAGGATGGGGGGAGGCCTTCAGGGAGCCTTGGAAGGCTCCGTGAAGGCCTGGGGAGGGTGGGGGAGGGCAATCAATATTCGCGGTTTTTTGACACTCGCAGGGGTCCGTGGAACCTAACCCCCGCGAATGTCAAGGGACAACTGTAATTGCCCCCTAGAAGGTCTGAGTGTATTGAGGGGATTATACAGATTATATAAAATGTAATTTGATGAGACAAGAGGAAGTAGTGAATGGGAAGGAATGTAAGGAGAGAGAGATGATAGGATAGGATAGGATAGGATAGGATAGGATAGGATATAGGCGATATAAGGAGTGGAGCAGAACTGAAAAGGGTAAGAAAGAAGAGAGGATGGGTGAATTAAAGAACAGAGAGATAAAAGAAGGAATGACAGTTTGATTTAGGTTACTTTACAAAAATATAATATTTGGTGTTATTGAGATCCGGATGCCCAAAACAATTAAGGAAAGACCTTGGAGAATGAAGTATGTATATATAAATGTATATAAGTATGACAAATTTGTTTATAGATATATATATTCTTTTCTTTTCTCTTTTATTATTTTATTCTAATAAAAATAATATTAAAAAATGTCATTATGAGTTTTAATTCCAGGAAGGTATGGATCTTATTGGTTAGAAAGCCAAAATTTAAAGAAAAAAATCCAATCAATAAGCACCCTGTGACATGTATATCTCCCAAGCCTTTCTAGGATGCCCCATATCTGCTCCAAATGAAACCAATTCACTTGCAGAGCATAAGACCAGCTTTATAATCTGGTCATTCAGTAAGGTGTGGTTCCCCCATCCACCCACCTTTCTTGTATTTCCACTAGACCTTGGGTGCCCATAATTGTTTCTCTGTTTACTTACACACACACACACACACACACACCACATGTAGTCCAGGCCCTTCCAGTTCTCTCATTCTCCACGGAACAAGGAACCCCTGTAGCCATTCTCAGTACTTGTGATTTTATTTGAGAACTGCTAAATTGCAACCCAGTACGTGCCAGCCCTGGGGGCAATGGGTGGCTTTGATGCCTTCTCCTCCCTTTTTAATAAAGAAGCTGAAGAAAACAAGCAGCATGGGCGTGATTAAAATCTCAGCCCAAATTGAAGCTTCCATGGACGCAATTCACAAATGGGGCAGCCAAACCCTTCCTTTTGGAGGAGTGAAAATAGCCCTGGAAGAAAGAGTAAGCACTACTAGAGTGTCACTGGGCTTTCATTAAGGCTAGCCCTAGCAAGGAGTTTGCCCAATAAGAATTCTCCCTTCTTTTGTTACCCTTTTGATAATGACCAATACAGTGGGGAAAGAATCATTGGAACTAGCAGATGTGGGAATGTCTTGCATGGGAATGTGCATTAGTGCTCATTAGGACAACCAATTTGTATCACTGCACATTCTCAAAGAGGGCAGAACTAGAGAGCAGATTGGCTGGACATGCACGGAGGCAGGCTTGCCAGCATGGAAGCAACCAGAAGCACCTTTTTGGATTTTCACATCAGCGGTGGTGCACTCTTTTTTTCCTGCACTGAGGCACCCAAATAACTTTTTTAAGCAGAAGGTCACACTTGTTCACCTTTGCTTTAAAGTTTAAAAAAATATTGTGCAGTAGCGGCAATGTATAGAGAATAATCACATGCTAATTTACTCTGCCACCATCTTGATTCATGGGCATGTGCACTTCAAATGTGGATAGCTTTGCATACTATTGGTTTTGCCTAAAGGCTATGGAGACAAAAGAATGCTACTGTGAATTTGCTATAATGCACAGGAATCAGCATTATATCTTCTCATCTAGACAAGCCCAAGTACATTTAAGTTTCCCTTATTTTTGCAGATGTCTTCTTTAGGGCACTGAAGGGGTTCATATTCCCTCCCTCCCTCCCTCCCTCCCTACAGAGCACCCAAAGCCCTCCACTGCCCCGAATTACTGAGAAGCCCCTGAAGATGCCCCACATGGCCACTCCATACCCCACAGTGAGCAGGCAGGATTGGAGAGGTGTCTGGCTACGTCCTCATAGCCAGATGTGAAATGATGACACCAAATTAGGAGAGGTAGCTAATACCCCAGAGGACAGGATCTGAATCCAAAATGACCTGAACAGATGAGAAAGCTGGGCCAAAACTAACAAAATGAATTTCAACAGGGAGAAATGTAAGGTACTACACTAGGGCAGTAAAAATGAAATGAACAGACATAGGACGGGTGACCCCTGACTTGATGGCGCTACATGCAAAAGGGATCTAGGAGTCTTAGTGGACCACAAGCTGAACATGAGTCAGCAGGGTGATGCAGCAGCTAAAAAAGCCAATGTGATTCTAGGCTACATTAGTAGGAATATAGTGTCTAGTTCAAGGGAAGTAATAGTGCCACTCTATCTATTCTGCTTTGGTCAGACCTCACTTAGAATACTGTGTCCAGTTCTGGGCACCACAATTCAGGAAGGATATTGAGAAGCCAGAACGTGTCCAGCGGAGGGCAACCAAGATGGTGGGTGGTCTGGAAGCCACGATGCCCTCTGAGGAGCAGCTTAGGGAGCTGGGCATGTTTAGTCTGGAGAAGAGGAAGTTGAGAAGGGACATGATAGCCATGTTTAAGTATTTGAAGGGATGTCATACTGAGGATGTAGCAAGCTTGTTTTCTGCTGCTCTAGAGACTAGGATATGGAGCAGTGGGTTCAAACTACAGGAAAAGAGATTCCACCTAAATATTAGGAAGAACTTCCTGACAGTAAGAGATGTTCGGAAGTGGAATACACTGCCTCGTAGTGTGGTGGAGTCTCCTTCTTTGGAGGCTTTTAAACAGAGTCTGGATGGCCATCTGTCGGGAATTATTTGATTGTGTATTCCTGCATGGCAGAGGGTTAGACTGGATGGCCCTTGTGGTCTCTTCCCTCTCTATGATTATATGATTCTAGTGCTGAGATCCACCAGGGCCATGCAGGTGGCTTGTCTCTGCTTGTAATCATTCTGTGTTTGGCATTGGGGATGTAGCCTGATGCTTTCCCAGTCCTTCCCACTGGCCAGGAAGTATGGAATGGTTGTGTGAGAGGGCTTCAGGGGCTTTACAGTAAATTGGAGGGAGGTTATATGGCTCAACATAGTGTTAATCTGCATCCAGACGAGGATGTTAGATGGAGACCAATGTTCATTTGTTGGACTGCATTTTTTTTTACTAGTGTGGACTGGTGCCATCAGTTGTGAACAGATTCTTGAGTATGAAACTGACCCTCAAAAGGTAATTATCTTGTGTTAATCCTCTTCATTATCATAATTTTATCAACTTGTCAAAGGAAGTGATGTTTGTTGTGCATCAGCTTCCATGCTCGGTCTCCATTCCACTCTGCAGTGGAATAGTAAATCCATTCTGGATTTTAGTCTGATTTTTAAAGAAACTAATCTAGCTGTTGAACCTATTTGGAAGATGGGAGTATGCACCTTGGATAGATCTATTAAAGTCTGGACTAAACTCCAGAGCAGATCACATGGACATAATAATCCCCCCCCCATCTGGGTTTTCTTCGCAAACAAAGATTCAGGAATGACTCATCCCATGCTTTCTGCAAGTGCGCTGATAACTAAAAAGGCTAATATGTGATAAACAAGTCCAGTTGCAGAAAGCACAGCAGAAGGTCTCCTTGGGTGATGTTATTTAATGGCAGTTCCCCTTTTTCCCAGCAATTCACAAGGAGTTCATGGAATTTATTGTGGAGTACATGACCTCCGTGTTTCCAAACTTCAGGTGGGATTCAATCAATCCCAGCTGCCTTGCCATTTTTCATCTGCTGTATGGCCTTAAGGGTCTCTTCCAAAGTGGGAGCTATGTCCAATTCATTTTTCATTGGTTTTTGTATCATATGTTGGATAGCTGAGCCTTGGACTACTTGGTTGGCGCTAAAGAGACTTTGAAAATGTTGAACCCATCGATTCAGGAAGGAGGCTTTATCGGTAATTAATGTTTGACCATCTGTACTGTATAAGGAGCTTTGGAACTGATAAGTAAGTCCAAACACTGCTTTAAGAGATTAATAAAATCCTCTAGGATCACCCAGATCTGCACAGCGTTGTGTCTTTTCTGCTATATTGATACACTACTTGTTCTGCATGTCTCAGAGTTTTTGTTGAAGTTTACTACATGTGAGACGGAAAGCTACTTTTCTTACATGGCAAGTTGGCTGGGCAATTATTATTATTATTATTATTATTATTATTATTATTATCATCCCACCCCTCTACAAAATGCAATTGGGGCAACATGAAAACCATTAGCCACAACTGGTCTGTATTAGTTTTTAGTATTGCAGACCACTTTTGCATATGATGATGCAGAAAAGTGGCATACCAATGAAATAAAACTGAAACTTTCAGAACAATTTTATGAAGTAGAGTCATTTGAGAATTAGGGAATAAGGAGTTTTGAACCCAGATCTCCCTGATCATAATCCACCATTTTCCCCATGATCTGGTTCAAGAACCGGGCATCACAGATGGCTGACAAGATGGTTCTTATGCTGGAATACAGGGCTGAGGTAGCTTTGGATTCCCATCAGCCCCAACCAGCATGGCCACTGCCGAAGGATAATGAAAGTTGCAGTCCAACAGCACATAGAGGACTTTCTCTCGCAACTTCCTCAACACTGTGCAACCACCACATTGGGTCCTTCATGAATTCCTCTTCTCCCACCAAATGTCCTGCTTCTTAAAGAACTGTTTGGTTCCTGTTTGACAATTATATTGGGCCAGGTAAACACATATCAACAGGCAGTGTGGATTTCTGCTTGAAAAGCAGTCATTCTGCATGATTTTCAGAGCTTTCCTTCCTTCCAACTAATTTCTCCACTCCTATCCCTGAGGGGCATAAGCAATAAGGAGCTTATTATTTCACTTCTTTCTAATTGGGATTTGCTTTAAATAAAGATGCAATAGGCAAAGAAAGGGGAAACAGGAAGCCCCGAAATGTAAATAAAATAATAGTTTAATGTTTAAAAAATGATACACGTATCATTATACAAAATATGCCCCTGATATCCCTGGGGGAAATTATATAAATATGTGCAATCATATACATATTTAACAATATTTCTTTTTAATCAAACACATATAGACCTAAATCCAATGGTTAGTCCAACCTGAGCCAGCCCAATGAATCAATGGGAACTTGGTAAACCCTAACCCTAACCTCAGGAACATGAAAGGGTGTTGACATTTTTGTATATGATTCAGAAAAGACAGTGTGTTGGAGTGTGTGGCCTTCTTCAGTGTACCTAACAATTTTAAGGCAGAACAACCCTAGTGGATCACTGCCCCTGCCATTGATATCAATACCAAATTAAGGCTCATGTCATGTTTTGCTGTACATGTAGAGGAAACAGGAACTTTGGTCAGGGTGGCAGTCTGACCAGTAACTGATTTACTGGGCTAATCCAGGATCATGGGACTGGGACTCCCAAGTAGCTCACAGCACACAATATTATTCAGGACAGTGGTGAGAGCCTCATGCTCTACTGACTGTGCTAGCCGGGCACATAACCAGGATACAGAGTTCAAGGGTGAGGGTTATCTTCTGGTTGGGTGAGTTCATTTGAACTCATGACATCAGGATCCCTCCAGAGTGTATGTGATGTACCCAAAAATGTCTCTGGACAGGGTTTTCTTTACAATTGTAACAGATAGTTGTTTCTGTCTCCTGGCAGGCCAAATAAGTAATGTTTTGAATGTGTAGGTCTTTTTGGACCCCAGACAAGCATAGCTACTTTGATAAACTAGGGTTTCGCCAATTTTGTTCCCTGTCTTTAACTGTTTTGATGCAGCTTTTATAGGGGTCACTAGTGAGTTTGGTTTCACAGTGTAGGGGTAACAAAAGCAACATTATGATTATACCCAGTAAAAACATTATAAACAAATGTTATGTTGTAAGACAAGGCAGATAAGCCAACTCAGGACAGATTTTCTCATCTTTGGGCGGTGACCAACTCCTCTTTCCAGGTTGGGAGAGGTTGCAGCACCCTCCAGAGATTTGCTCACTTGGTTGCCGGTCCTGAGGAGGCTTCTCCTGTCGCATCCAATGTCTTCACTCTCTCGAGTGCCAGTCTCGAGGAGGCTTCAATGGATGGATGGTTATTGGGGGAATCCTTGTCTCAGGGCCGTTCTGGCAGACAACTGACCATGATGCTGGGTACTGGGGTAGCCTCTATAGCAAATGGATCTAGGCAGGACTTTCTTCAATCTTTAAAGCAGTAGAGATGGTTAACAAGGCAATAAAAGGTGTTTCCCATGTCTTTCTTGATGCACCTTCTTTATGACTCTTTACCCAAACTGCATCACCAGGGCAGAAAGCATGGTTAGGTGTCGTAAGTTCCAAGTGGGCTTTTTTGGTATACTGGCCAACTTTCAGGACTGTGTCTTTTAACTCTCTGAGCTGTTGTTTGAGGGACATGTCCCCCCTTAGTTCCAGAACTTTTCCGATGACAGGGAGGGGTGATAGTCTTCTGTATATTTCATGTATAACAGTACAACAGGCAGCATTACAGTCAATTTGGCACAGATCTCATGGCACATTTTTCACAAATGTAGCTTGATAGTTAGGTTGACATGTTTTACTCCTTAACCTGTAGAGGGCATTCTTCCCATTCCCATTAATGCCTCTACCACAGAGTTACTTAGACCATTAATATTGTATTTATTTATTAATAAATTTCTATCCTTAGGTTCTCCCAGTGTAGGACCAAAGGAAGCTACCAACAAGATAGATTAAAATGAAGTACAGCTAAAAACATCATCATCATCATCATCATCATCATCATGGTTTACAGAACCGTTAAATGGGGAATCCTCTAAAAATAGTTTAAAACAGATTTGTGTAAATCTGTGCTTACTAAGCAAGCATTCAGTAAAGTAAACAATGTAGAATATTCTAGCCATTACCTGAACACCAGATGGGCAGTAAGCCCCAGTAGCATGGAATTACTATTGTCTGTGTACAGTGATCCCCACTCAGAAGATACAACTTCTTCTCATGCAAAGAGATCCTGGATGTGAGACTGTCAAACTGATCTTCTTGGAATCTGTAGGCTTGTCTATACAGTGAAAATACTCCTCATAGAATTTGAGGAGAATACATTTGTCCCAAAAGGATCCCACATAATTTCCCTGTATTCAAAAGGAGAGGGGGCAAAAACTCAAAATACTCTGTGGGAAAAGCCTTCGTAGCTTTTCCCATATTTAAAAAAAAATATGCCAAAGGAAATGTGCATTCCCGCTTGTTGGGACAACCAATTCACTTTGCTGTGCATTCCTGATAAGAGTGGAAGTGGAAAGCTAAGTGGTTGGACATGTGCAGCAGGCGGAGCTTGCTGGCAAAGCAAGTGCCTGGAACCACCATGTTGGATTTTTTGCCATAGTGGTCTTGCAATCAGGCAATGAAACTGCCTTTCCCCCCTGTTTATTTAAATCAGTGGTTTCCAAACTTATTTGGCCTACTGCCCCCTTTCCAGAAAAAATATTACTCAGCGCCTCCTGGAAATTATTTTTTTTTTAATTTTAATAGCAATTAAAGAGAAGGATATATGTATTAATGTTTCTACCTTTTTCGTAAAATATAGTAAAGAAAGGTGTAAATTAGAAACATTGAAGTTTGAAATTATGAAACTATGAAACTGAATTTATTGAACTCAGAATAGAAAGGTAATAGAAAAAAGTGAAAACATTCAAAATCATCTTAATGAGAAGGTTGAACTTGGTATACTGCTACCAATTTAGTAATCCTCAGCTCTATTTTCATCAGCAGTAATCTTAAATCACCGCGATTGACTATTTGCAATCTGTTTCTTTGTGTTGTTTTTGTTGTTAATAAATTGGTTACCACACTGAATCCATGTTCTACTAAATATGATGAAGGAAATGCAATTAAGAACTTTTGAATTACAGCCCATATTTCAGGATAAGCCATAGGGATCTCCTTTTGCAGCCAGAATTGTTGGTAGCTGCTTTTGAATTTAAATTTCAATTCATCATTTGTAGTTACTTCCATCAGTTCTTCTTGTAACTGTGGAGATTCTTATGTGTTTGCACTTGAAAAAGGATCCAAAATCCAATCAGGTATGTTCATTTTCAAAATATCATCAAATCGTTGAAAACTGAATGGAGAGCATCCAAGTGCTCACAATAAGAAAGTATGTCTTCATCTTCTTTTTTCTGCTCCTGATAAATTTGGGAACTGGCTGAATTCCCCTCGTCCAAAATTTCGTTTGTACAGAAGTTTTGTCACAAATGCAGAAATAACAGATTTTGTTTTTATTAAATTCAGTTCATCACCTTGAAGCTGAAGATTGCTTTCATTAAATTTTTGAAACAAGGCGGTCAAGTAAGCAATGTCACTTTTGGACTGAATTAAATTGGATCGTAAAGCATCATTTTTATCTTTCAAGAACTCCAGCACTGAGTTAAACAGCTTATAAAACCCTTTGACAACCAACAAACTTCTGTCAAAGTATGAATCAGCAAACGATTAAATTCTTCATCATTTTCAATACAAAGCTGTTTAAATAATCTGTCATTCAATGATTTGCTTCTGATTGTGTTGATAGCTTTAATTATATATTGTGATGAATTATGTAGGTGTGCACTTAAATTTTTGGCAACTAGATGTTGACGATGGATGATACAGTGTAATGTGAATGCATTCGGCACCTCCTTTTTTAAATATGCAAGAAAACCCCTGTAGCGCCTTACCATCGCTGGAGCACCATCTGTAGCTACTGATAAGATATTACTTAAAGCTATTTCTTTTTCTTTAAAAAACTCATCCAATGCATGAAATATTGATTCTCCTTTAGTGTCAGTTTGCAAATATTTAGCAAATAATAATTCTTGACAAATTTGTTCTTCCTTTGTGAACCACATATATGCTAAAAGTAAAGCTTCATGTCCTAACAAAGTTGACTCATCAAGTTGAATAGAAAACTTAGATGTTTTTAAATAGCCACACAATGAATCTTCAACATCTTGAGCCATTTCATCAATTCTTCTTTGCACTGTATTATTGCTCAATGAAATTTTCTTGATAATATCAGATGCTGGCTTGTGTAGCACAGTATGTATTACTTCACTTATAACTGGTATAATTAGTTCTTCACCAATAATATGAGGTTTTCCCGATTTGGCAATCATTAATGAAATATTGTAAGAAGCAAGCGAGCCAACGCCATCTTGTGTGGTTACGGTTGAAAAGACTTTTGCCAATGTCAGTTGTTTGATAAATTTTTCTTTTAGTGTTCGAAAATAAGATAAATCCTTATCTTTTTTATCACCATGAATTTTAGTCAAATGTTCTTGTAGTCTGGAAGGCTTCATAGCTTCATTTGATAAAACTTTCTGGCAAATCAGACACATTGGTAATGTATTCTTTATAGGCGACTCAATAAAGCCATATTTCAAATATTCGATATTATATTGTCTACATTTTTTCTTTCGTTGAGCCATTATTATCTGTAGAAAAAATAAAAAAATTATGGAGGTATTTTTAATTATTTTTTTGTAAGTTTTTGAAATATTTTTGTAAAAAAACAAACTGAAATAAATACTAATGAAATAAATAAACATGATATTATTAATTGTAAAGCACATATAATTATTACAAAATAAATAAATAATACTCACCAATTATAGTCGCATTATTTGTCAGTTAACTTTAACTTGTCACAATATCACAACAATCTAACTTAGGACTTTTTCAGATGGAGAAATACATTGCAAGAAGGGTCATCCCTCTTGCGATGCTGCTGTGTGGCAGGTGGGCATTTCTTATAACACCGTCCCCCTGCCAATTCTGTTCTGGTATAGATTGCAGCTCCAGCATCATATTTGGCTGTTTCTTAATCACAGAAGTTGACCGTGATTAAGAAATAGCCAAATATGATGCCGGAGCTGCGATCTGTACCAGAAGAGAATCAGCAGGGGAACGGCGTCATATGAAACGCCCCCTGCCATGCAGCAGCATCGCAAGAGGGACGACCCTTCTTGTGGTGCATTTCTCCATTCAAAAATGTCCTCAGAGTTATATTACACCATAATTTTTCCATAATAATTATGGGAAATCTCCTGATTCATAGGGTGTTCCAAAATCTGCTGGTAGTACTGCCAGTAGCCAGTACTGCCACTGCTGTTCCAGGCTTTGGCCTTGCGATCGACCAATCGCACAAGTGGCAGTTGCCCGCAGCAATGCTCGTAGTGCTCACATGTTTTCGAACAGCAATTCAGTGGCACTAGATGAACAGTAGCAGTGCGCGATTGCACATACCTCAATGCAAGTACGGGAACCAAGCCAACGTCCAGTACGTTGTTCAAAGAAAAATTAAGCGTTTTGAGTGGAATACATAAATCAATTTTTCTAAATCTTCTCTGCTTTCTTTTATGCTTTCACCACCCCCTTACAGTTATTCATCACTCCCAAATGCACCTGTGGCCATCACTGCCCCCCTGGATAGCTGCAGCACCCATCAGGGGGCAGTAGCACCCACTTTGGGAATCACTGATTTAAAAGGAAGATTGCACTTCTACACCTTGGAAATGCTTTTTAAAATATATATACAATTGCCCTTCGACATTCGCGGCTTTCATATTCGCAGTTTTGATTATTCGCGGTTTAGCCCCAGCCCCTTAGAGAAGGCTGCCGAGAGGCAGGGCAACCTCCTGCCTGCACCTTCTCCGGCCTTCCAGAGGCGGCTCTGTGGCTTCAAAGCCCCGGAGTCTGCTCAGGAAGGCTGGGGGGTGGGGTGAGCAGCCTCCCTCCCTCCGACTTTCCCGGCCTTCCTAAAGGGACTCTGAGGCTTCTAAGACCCGGAGTCCCCTCAGGAAGGCTGGGGAGAGGCCGGGGAGCTTCCCTCCCGCCCACCTGCTGCCTTCCCCAGCCTTCCTAAGCGGGCTCCGGGGCTCCAATCCCCGGAGTCTGCTCAGAAAGCCTCCTCCCCGCACGCCCGCTGCCTTCCCCGGCCCTCCTGAGGGGACTCCAAGGCTTCTAAGCCCCGGAGTCCACTCAGGAAGGCCGGGGAGAGGAAGGCAGACACCCTCCCGCTGCCTTCCCTGGCCTTTTTAAGCTGGCTCTGGGGCTCCAAAGCCCCGGTGTCCACTTCGGAAGGCCGGAGAGAGGCAGTGCAGCCTCCTCCCCACCCGCCCGCTGCCTTCCCCGACCTTTTTAAGCAGGCTCCGGGGCTCCAAAGCCCCAGCGCTCACTTTGGAAGGCCAGGGGGTGGCAGCGCAGCCTCCTCCCCCCCGCCCGGCCCCCTCACCCCTCCCCGCTGCTCTCCCCAGCCTTCCAAAGCAGGTGCCAGGACTCCAAAGCCCCAGCGCTTGCTTCGGAAGGCCGGGGGTGGCAGTGCAGCCTCCTCCTCACCCGTCCGGCAACCTGCCCGCCTGCTGCTCTCCCCAGCCTTCCGAAGTGGGTGCCGGGGCTCCAAAGCCCCAGTGCTCACTTAGGAAGGCTGGGGGGAGGCAGCGCAGCCTCCACCCCACCCGCCCGGCCACCCACCCGCCTGCCTGCCCGCTGTTCTCCCCAGCCTTCCGAAGCGGGCGCCGAGGCTCCAAAGCCCCAGCGCTCGCTTCGGAAGGCCAGGGGGTGGCAGTGCAGCCTCCTCCCCACCCTCCTGCCTGCTCACCCACCTGCTGCCATCCCGGCCTTCCTAAGCAGGCTCCAGGTATTCTAAGGCCCGGAGTCCCCTCAGGTAGGCTTGCAGAGAGGCCAGCCAGGCTGGCCAGGCACCCTCCCACCGCCTCCCTCCCTTTGGGGGAGGGTTGCGGGAGCAGTTGTTATTCGAGAGTTTTCCACATTCGCAGGGGTCTCAAGAACGTAACCCCCGTGAATGTGGAGGGACGGCTGTACTGTTCGGTGGCAGCAACTGATGAGAATAAAAAAGCATGTAATTAACTCGTGCCTGCCATCTTGATTTGCAGATATGCCCATTTGAACAACAAACATGTATGGCTCTGCATGCCTGTGATCTTGAAAATAACTCGTGGAGACAAATGAAAGCTGCTGCGAATTGGTGCCCGTGAGCATCAATCCACATTTTATTTTCTTGTATAGACAAGGGTTGTGTGGGTATAGTTTGATCAAATAGGATCCTTTCCAAATGTTCAGGGCTTCTTTAAAAAAAAATAAAAACCAATTTTATAACCCTTTGTCAAAACCCAAAAGCTATACAGAACAACTTTGCCCAGACACCAGAAGTTCAGCCAGGATGGAGCCAGATGAACTTTCCTTGGGAGGGAATTCCACAGTCAAGGAGAGGTTTCAAATAAACCTTGTGGTCTCTTGAGGGAGAGGGACATGTTACAAAACCTGTGTTGAAGATCTCAAATAGCAATTAATAATTATAAAAATATGAATAGGAATAATAATGATTAACAAAAACATATTGGACCCCTCTCTTCTAAAGTATTGTCACTTAGACACTGCCCCTTCCAGTAACGTTATATCCTAAAAGATATTGAAGAAGATCAACTTTTATTTCCTTGAAACTGAATAAAAATAGGTCCATACAAATCAATGTTTGTCAAAGGAATAAAAACTAACAAAATATTATGTCTACAATTTCTGTGAAAAAACTTTTGTGGCAATCAACCCAGCATGAGCTTCTGGCTATTAATACTCATGTAATATCCAGATGAAATGAACTAAAGTTACCTTAGCAATTTCTTCAACTATTTCTAAATGCTGATTGACAGCCATCAATCACCCTTCCAATCCAGCTTAGTCCAACTCAACCTGTATTTAGGCAGTAAATACATCAAAGTGTATATTTAAACACACCTCAAACTAACATGTTAATGCTGAGTATTGAAGATTATTATCTAGATGATTATTCAAGATGAAAATTAAAATTCCACTTCTCCAGAACATGGAAGTCAACAGGATTCAAAAGAGGACCAAGTTCCCCTTTAGGCTCTGGACTTTTGTCTTGTCCCATTATCTAGAATTGATATAGTCATAATAGATGTAATCAGTGGCAGCACTATGGGGGGTGCAGAGAGGCCGACCTGCACCAGGTGACACAGTCAGAGGGATGGGTGACACCGGTCTTAGTAATGCCACAGGATGTAATGGTGGGAAAGTTCACAGGCAAACCAATGCTCCTAATCTGTCTTCTCTGCTTACTAAGGCCATTTACCAGCTCAACAATATTTCAGGCCACTGGTTGATTTCTTCACCTGTGTTTGCCACTGAGTTCCTTTTCTTGCATACTCTTGACTGCTCTTAGTTGCATATTTTGGTCCTCCCATTGAGATACATGGTTGGCTTGACCACTGTTGACTACTCTTGGTTGCAAACTCTGGCCCTCCCTTTGCCACACATGGTTGGATCGCACTCTGTTGACTTGCCTTAGATATCCCTGCTGCAGTTCCCTTTATTATGCACTGTTGACTGCCATATTGCTGGCCACCAATGCCTCCTTTCATTATGCCCTTTTGGCTTGCATACTGTTGCTTACTCTTGGTTATACCTCCTGGCCCTCCCTTTTCAATGCATTGTTGACTTCCACACAGCTGGCTGCATCTGATTACACCTTGCTGGCTTCCCTTTATGGCACCTTGTTGTGAACACTGAGTTATGCACTTCTGGGATCCCTGAAAACATTGAGAACCACACTTTCCTTTGCCTTTACAAGCACACTGTTGCACAGCTTGGGACATGCATGACTGCTGGGAGACAAAAGACACTGATTTGCATGGGGGGCAGCATGGCCTCTGGATGTACTGGGAAGAACCAAATGACTTCTGTGGTGGAGCACACTGTTGAATAACGCCCTGTGGGGGGCACAGCTGTTGCCTTTGTGGAAAACAAGGCCATGTGCAAGGAGGTTCATAGCATGGTTGGCCCTGTAGAGAGCCTGGCTGGATGCATGGTGGTGCATAGGATGGTAGTCTCTGGGGAGGATATGATGGTTGCATTCTATTTGGAGAACATGGTGGCTGACACTGGAGAGGATATGATGATTGCATCTGGCCTGGTACAAATGACAGAAGGCTTTGAGGAGGACGTAATGGTTGGCTATGGTCTGGTACAAATGATGGATGACTCTGAGGAGGATAAGAGCATTGAATGTAGTCTGAGGAACTTGGTGGTTGACACTGGAGGGGACAGGCTGGTTGCAGGTGGTCTGGTGCAATTGATGGATGGTTCTGTAGAAGGCTTGTTGGTTGTATGCAGTCAGATGCAAAGGACAGACAATATTGCAGAGGATGTGAGGGCTGTATGCAGTATGGTGCATATGAGGGTTGCCGCTGGGAAGAACATGGCTGTGGGGATGCTGGTGTGCAGGAGTGCTGCCACCAGGGAGGGCACAATGGTACATACTGGGGCATGTAGGACTGGCATCTCTGTGGTCTGTATTGCAGCGGGCACCCTGACATACCTTGAATAGCAGTGATCTTCTGGCAGGGGGAAGAGGGTAAGCATGGTTGCTTATACTGGTGTCCATAGCAATACATCTTTGTTAGGGGATGGAACCACTTCAGGGGATCCTGGAGGAAGGGAAAATAAAAGACTGTCAAGCCATTGGACTTTATCAGATGTGGCAAAACCCATGTCATAATGATGTAATGATAACACAACAGGGCAAAATTATCAGACAACATCATTGTTCAGCTGTTCCAGGAACATGACATGGGTGTGAATAAGTAGACACACACAAAAATTTACATCAATGCAGGATCCATGGGACTATGTACTTTCATGCCCCAAACTGCCCCAAGAGAGATTGGTAGATTTTTAAAAATGGTGTTTAGTACTAGATGGCCCAAAAATGATGCTGTCTAATTATCCCAAACCCACTGGCTACCTCACACAAACTGAGCACTAATTACATCTTCTGAAGATTCTAAATGAATTTTTTCAAGGTGTATTCACCATTGATGATATTTTACAAGTGGAATACCTGTATTACTACAAAGTCTGTGCACTGTATGTTGGTTACCTTTAGTGGATGGGAGACAGCCAGATTAATTTTCAAGTATAAAGAGATACTTGCAAATAGAGATATTTTTATATCAAGATGCTTTGTGAATTCAGCACCCCCTCAGTCATTAGTACATTCTAAACCTTGTATAAATAGACCACCCAGCCAGGACTGAGAGGCATTTGGAGGATTTATTAGATCTTAACTCCAATGAAGAAATCACTACTCCTCATAAAGACTGGGAATTAATTGGCCATGAAAAGGACTTACAGTTGGGGTGCCAAGCTCAAGTATATACCTTGGAAGATAAGCCATCACTTGTTAATGAAAGAAAGAGATTTATTAGACTCTTTTTGTGCATTATCACAAATAATACAAAATGAAATAATACTAAGGCTTGAAATTCTGAAATATCATTCATTAAATCTACTGAAAAAGGAGGGCATTCCATCCACATGGAAGCAAGTTGCTGGTCATCAGAGGAGCTTGCCACAACACAAGCTGATCATATGGACATGAAGATGGATAGAGGAAAAATGAACTGTAAATCCCCTAGAATAAAGAGTTGTGCCCCTAATTGACATGTCTCCGCAGAAGTAAATTTGACATCTAAAAATTATGAGCAGAACAACAATATGAAGACACTACCCTTCATTTCAACTGATGTAAGCTCTGGGGTAACTGAACCTTTGACCTGGGCAGACATGAGATACTTAGATGAAGCAGAAAATGGATTGCTACAGGGGGATATAAATCAAATGGGCAAACCACTGGATATAATATGCCCTGTGAACTCAAATGTTAGTAGACTAAATCCATCTATAGAGACTATTGAGCACCTGTAAGATAACTTGAGAAATCCTTCAAAATCACCAAATAGCCTACGGTTTTCTCACTAGCAGGAAAATCCCCAAAGTCCAACTTCTTGTCCTTGACAAAGAATTAAGCATCCAAGCCCTCAGTTGAAGCTTCTTTCATGGAACATTGCAGGGTGGAAGAGGAATATGACAGATCCATCCTTTTTGGACTTCATTAGTAGAAATGAAAAAAAAATGTTACAAGAGACATGGGCAAGGGAAAATGTAGCCCTTAATGCTACACAATCTATTCAATGGAAGCAAATCAGTCTATTCAATGGACGTTGTAAAG
Organism: Gambelia wislizenii; assembly: GCA_030847615.1. Taxonomy (NCBI): domain Eukaryota; kingdom Metazoa; phylum Chordata; class Lepidosauria; order Squamata; family Crotaphytidae; genus Gambelia; species Gambelia wislizenii. The sequence continues at coordinate 6,717,043 of JAUMIR010000015.1, read as the reverse complement.
GAGGCCACACAAAAGGTGGCTTTACATTCTTACTTTCTTACTTTCTATTAACATCCGATCTATTATTATCAGTCTTGACCCCATGGCTGCCCTGGTAAATGCTTTATTAATTAAACTTAACTTGGCCTGGTTCCTTGTAATAAATGTCTACCTTCCTCCTCAACACCAAAAAGAACTGGTGAAGGACACCTGGTCCAGATTGGAATATTATATTGTCAACATATAACTTAATATCTCTATACCCAAAAGCCTTTGTGATAATGGCAGCAGACTTTAATGCTAGAACAGGACAAAATGAGGAAGACCTGTATTCATACTTCCACATACTCCAACCAGAAATAGAGGAAGCCTTAAAATTACCATCTAGACAATCCAAAGACAAGGGTTGTAATTTTGCTGGGCTCTGTCTTATGCAATTGATTAATGGGAGTGTGGAGGGTGATAGAAAAGGTGAATTTACCTTTTTGATTAATATGGGGGCATCTATAATTGATTATTTTGTTGTTTCCCTTGAATTGATAAAAACAGTGTCTAGGTGTTATGTAGAAACATATATTGAAAGTGATCACTTACTTCTGGTGTTATCTTTAAGTTGTGGCACTCAAAAGACTCATGTAACACAAAAGCAAGTATTAGGTGGAGAATTTGAAATAAGACCCTCTGGTATTAGATGGCCATTTGATGCTGGAAAATAAGGTAAAATCTATATTGTATTCAGAGGAGAGTCTCCACCAACGAAACACTCTGTTGTCAGAAATTCCAACAGAAGTAGTTTCTGAAATGTACCAAGAGTTGAATTTGGCTTTAATAAATTCTCTAAATCTGAATCAAAAGAACTCAACCAAATGACATACTCCCTTTGATAAGTCTAAACAATGGTTTGATAAAGAATGCATCATCATGAAACAAACCTTGATAGGAAAATATAGAGCATATAAGGAAGGAAATTTACAAACAGTACCCCCAGAATTGTTTTAGTTGAAGAGAAATTATAAGAAACTAAGTTTAAAAAAACCAAGCTCAGAAAGAGTCTTGGATAAGCTTGTTAAAAGCATCCAGAGAAAAGAATACAGCTTCTTTTTGGAGGTTGATTGCCAGGGGGTAGCCAAATTCCTCAGTCAGTATGGACTATCACATTTCTGTGAGCTCTTGGGAATCCCACCTTAGTAATATATATGCAACTAGCTGTACCCTTTCCTTTTGAATTGTGAATTGTGGTGCCCAGAACTGGACACAGTATTTTAGGTGAGGCCTGACCAAGGCAGAATAGAGTGGCACTATTACTTCCCTTGATCTAGACACTATACTTCTATTGATGCAGTCCAAAATTGCATTGGCCTTTTTAGCTGCTGCATCACACTGTTGACTCATGTTCAACTTATGGTCCACTAGGACTCCTAGATCCCTTTCGCATGTAGTCTCATTCAGCCAGGTCTCCCCCATCCTGTATCTATGCATTTCGTTTTTCTGCCCTAAGTGCAGTACCTTACATTTCTCTGTATTGAATTTCATTTTGTTAGCTTTGGCCCAGCTCTCCAGTCTATCCAGGTCATTCTGAATTTTGATCCTGTCCTGTAGGGTATTAGCTACTCCTCCTAATTTGTTGTCATCTGCAAATTTGATAAGTATGCCCCTAATTCTGTCATCCAAGTAATTGATAAAGATGTTGAATAGCACTGGGCCCAGAACAGAACCCTGTGGCACCCCACTGGTCATTATAGTTGATTTGAAAGATTATATATTAATGCGTCAAATGAGCATACTCTTGACATGTTTCCTAAGCGGCCAATTAGCAGCATACAGAAGCATTTTAAATATATAGATAACAGTGTATGTTATGCCAGGTATAGCTAGTTAAAGGAAATTAAGACAGAAGTCTGTAACTAAAGAGGTTGCTGCCAGATCTGGGTAAAATGAGGAGATCCTTCCCTCTCACTCCATTGTGGAGACTGGTTAAGGAAAGATTTCACTGAGCCCACTTTCTTCTAGGCAGAAAATGGAGGCTGAGCAGAGCAGAGGGTGTTCCCTGGCTCCACCAGGACTGAGGGAGGGGAAGGAGAAAGCTAGCTAAGTAAAACCCACAGACCCTGTGCCTAGAGAGTCTTTGCAAAGATGCAACCATGAACCCATTAATCCTTGCAAATTGTGTCTGGAGATATGCTGAGCTGGAGATTTGCACCCGGATCTTCCCTCTTAGCTAGAACTGGGCCGCCCATTGCAAAACAGGAAAGAAGAGGGAATTTCAGCTTGTTACCTGGTTGCATGACATTAGTCCACATCTATATATAGTGTTTTGATGGTGTCTTCCTATGTGGCAGAATAAGGTTGGACTGGATGACTTTTGGGGATCCCTTCCAATTTTATAACATTTCTAAGCTGTGCTCTATACATTCCCCATTTTTTGGAATGATTCATAAGGTTGCCAAATTAAGAGCTGGAGAGGGCCCCTATGCTGTTAAAGGTTGTATAAAAGTGAGAATTTCAGCAGAGGTTGCTTTTCACGCAACCAGGTAAGAAGCTGCACTTGTTAAATTTCCCCCCATTTCCAAAACAGGAATAACACACACACACAGACACCCTGCTGGAAAGCCTCTCTGCTGCTGCCATGTTTACAAAGGACTACACCTTGATGCTACACATACATCCCATGCTACACACACACACCCATGCTACTTTCCCCCTGCTACAGCCCCTCCACTACGTACTCACTGAAAAGTCTCTCTGCCACTGCCATATTTACAAAGGACTAGACCCCCCTGCTACACACCCACACCCACACCATGCTGCATCCCTAATGCCACACGCACGCTATAGCTTCCCCTACACACACCTCACTGGAAATCCTCTCTGCCACCCCCATGTTTAGAAAGAACTTAAACTTCCACATGATTCTGCCCCCAGTGTGCTGATTGGCTGCCCAAGGGAGAGCTTTGATTGGTTGGTACATTTCCTAAGCAGCCAATCAGCACACTGGAAACAGCAATATACCCAAGAGAATTATATATAAAGATAAGACAAAATGGCCATCAGACTAAATACCCCAACATATGCAATTTCCCTGAATGGCCCTCTGTAACTGTTGCAGAAATTAAGAAACTTATTTCTAAACTTAAAGTTGGCAAGGCCAGGGAATGATAATATTCCACCTGAAGCATTTAAATCTAATACAGAGTGGTGGGCTCCTGTTATGGCAGCATTATTTACAAGTATACATCATTCAGCAAATATTCCAATATGGACATGTGGGGCCCAATCTGTTTCTACCTGGCATAAACAAATTAAAAGAGGTATCTTTTTACAAAAAGTACAGGACTCAACGCATTGGATATTGCCTTTAGAGGTCTGACTAAAATGTGAAGTGGATTTACCATCACACTGGCATTAGAACCACTAGCCTCCAGTGATTCTAAGGAGATTATCAGACATGGTGGAACGCTGCAAAAAACAAATAAACAAAACACCAGCACATCAGAAGAATGCAATGAGAAGGGCGACATTATCAAATGCCAGTGTCTTCAGTTGTTCCCAGGGCATAGCGCTGCCACAGGTGAGGCTTCCTTTTTTTTATTGACTGGGCTAAGCCTCCAATAAAAAGGGACACCTTTTTTCACATCGGCGCTATGCCCCCATAATGCTGAAGGATGACATCATCTGATACTGTTGCCTGTTCCTTTTCTCATTGCAATCATCTGATGTGGTTTTTGTCACGTCTGATAATTTCCTAAGTGTTATTTTAGGATGCAGTTCACAAACTTGTAGAGAAGCCTTTACACAGATAGTAGTTGGTGAGACATCCCTCTTCTCAATCTCGTCAATAGCAGGAGGGAGCAAAAAGTGGATCTGATTTCACTGTGGATCACTGGGCAATTTGCAGTAGATTCACCCCAGCAATATGATTCCTCCCACTCTAGCCCAAATTATATTGCTGGAAGTTGGCTTATCAGGGAATTAGTGTGTGTGTGTAAAAACTGAGTTCTATTCAGCTCTGGTACTCAGAACCAATTCCTGGTAACAATTATAGTGGGCCCTCCTGATCTGTGGGCTCCAGGTGAGTGACCACAGATTGTCACATCCTATACTTAAAATGGCAGCAACATGAACACATGTGTGCTGAAGTGTCTGTGCACATGCTGCCTCCATGTAATAATATGCATGCAATCATCTTCATTTTTTATCATCTGTGGGGAGTCCTGTAACTGAACCCCCATAGATCCAGAGGGCCCACTGTATTTTAATTATAAATATTTGACTTTTGCACCAGCTGGTTTACCTAGTATTTTTAAAGTAAATCCAGGAAAACCTGAAGTCTGTCCACCCTGGACAAATGGGATGCAGAATGATCAAATACAATGGAGATTTTCAGGCATGCCTGTTGGTCCGGTCCCATATGTTTTAATATTATTGAAGAAGCAATAGCCATGGCCCATTTTCCTCCTGATTTTCCCTTCTTAGCCTACCATGGCCTTGAACTAACATTGTAAACTAGCCGTGGTTTTTTTTTTTTTCCTTTCCCAACTAAGAAGAAAGAAGAAGCTGGAATCATGAGTTTCATCAAAATCACAATCTCTCCCTCAACCAGAGTGATCAATGAGATCCTGGTAAACATGCCAAAGAATAAGAAAGTAGACCTAGCAGTCACTCAATTGAATCCTCTCTTTGCTCATTCTAAGTATTTTCACAGAAACAAAACCTAAAATATGCTCTATGTTTTTAGTCTCCCCCCCTCCCCCATTTTTCTAAATCCTGAATTTCACCTGAAACTTCAGGCAAAGTCCACCTTAGGTTTGGTTAACTACATGGAGAAGGCAACTGCTCCCCTTGGGAACTGCTAGAACCATCCTACAGCTTTCTGATTTAGGGTGCGCCTATACGATCATAAAAAAATCCGTATGGGGGGCAAAAAATATGAACAGCCTATCGTTCGTATGCATACGAACCGGCTATACGATTTTTAAGCCCCCTAAACTCCGTATGACTCCCTCTTCCCGAAGCTGGCTGGAGCGAGCAAGCCAAGCGGCAGTTTTAAATCTCCCGCTGCTTCTTTTTTTAAAAAAAGGTTCCTGGTTTGCGGACACTCGGTTTTCCATATTTACAATATAAAATAAAAATAAATAAACATATAAATTCACAGACTTACCAGACGCTCGCTAGCTGGGAAACCAACATGGCGGCCGCTCCCAATTCCCCTCCGTGCTAGCCCCGCCCCCTCTACTCGGCCAGCCAATCAGATTACCCTGCCTGTTCGTATGTTCGTACAGACCCATCAGCCATCCGAACGGTGTACGGATTTCTCTTCGCAATCTGCTTTCCCTCCCGAATGCCGCGTGTGCGTATTTCAGGGTGGAAAACCAGGCCCCCCTCTTTTGCATTCGTGTGCTTCCGAATGGCCATTTGTACCGAAGTGAGAACTTTCGCACGCCGTACGTATTATTTAAATCGTGTAGACAGGACCTTAGTTCATGTTTCAGGTTTCATCTGAATCCTGTGCACATCACTATCAAATACATAAAAACTACCAAGTTATTGTCACATAGTAGTGTGATGAAGAAAACATATCCAGTGTGAGGCTATTCACCTTTGTAGAATTCACCTTTCACACCATACTTGCACTACTCAAAGTAATAAAAGGTATTGTTTACTAGTAATAATACCAAATCCTTTGGGCAGCCATATAATTTGGCTAGAGTTCAGCATGATCTCAAAGATGATCTCTGCTTAAGATAACTCCAAGACACCCAATGACAAAAGAAAGAGACTGGAACAATTAATTCCACTGGTTACAAAACCAAAAGGCATTATGTAGTCAAAGTGTGGAAGAATTTTGTTGCTGAATGTCTCCACATTGGCATTTACCCAAGATTTTTGATTGCTCAAGGAGCAAGAGTGAAAGAAGAAGAAACAAAACTTACCCAGCCAACTGAGAGAAAAGATGAGGACACCACACAGCAGTTCTCAGGGGGAGCTGAGAATTTATGCATCTCCTTTAAATGGTCTTGTGAAGATGAGACAGATATGGTGAATGTGTATTTGATCCCTATCGGCCATGCATCTATATTTCTGCTATGTGTTGCAGACCTAATGACTCGCTGATAGGGAATGTGCTGCCTGGCTCAAGTGATCACTAATGATCATGTACTGCTAATTGTCAGGTACAGTGAAGACCACACCCTGTACCTCTTCAGTGGAAGACAAAGAGATCAAAGATAGAGCAGAGTGGGTCCAGACATTGAGACTCCATGTGCAGCTGAAACAAAATACTGGTTGGTGCCATTAATAAGATGGGGAATATATGGGAAAACATTGAGTTTGATCCAAACCACAACAAAGTAGATGGAGGCATAAATTCCTAATTTAAATGAGGGAAGTTTCCTAACTGGAATGGGAAGACTTTAGTATTACAGGATCTACTCTATTTAAGATATCTCTAGATTGTCTAGAAAGGCAGCATGGTGTAGTGGTTTGGGTGTTGTACTAGGATTCTGGAAGACCAAGATTCAAATCTTCAGTCTGCCCTGGAAAACCAATGAGTGACCTTGAGCAAGTCATACTCTCTCAGCCTCAGAGGATAGCAAAGACAAACAAATCTTGTCAACAAATCTTGTGATAGGTTTGCCTTACGGTTGCCATAAGTCAGAAACAACTTGAAAGCACACAGCAGCAACTAAATTGCCTTCCAGCCCACAAGAGCCTCCAAGGCAATGAACACATAAAAGCAACTAGAATCATAGAATTGGGAGAGATAACAAGGGCCATCCAGTCCAACCCACTGCCTTGCGGCAATACACAACCAAAGCACCCCTGATAGATGTCCATTCAGTTTCGGGTTAAAAATCTCCAATGAAGGAGACTCCACCACACTACGAGGCACTTCTGAAAAGCTCTTACCATCAGGAAGTAATTCCTAATGTTTAGGTGGATACTCTTCTCCTGTAGTTTGAACCCATCTCTCTGTGTCCTAGTCTCAGGAGCAGCAGAAAACAAGCTTGACCCCTCTTCAATATGACATCCTTTCAAGTATTTAAACATGGCTATCATGTGCCCTCTTAACCTTTTCTTCCCCAGGGTAAACATACCCAGCTCCCTAAGCTGCTCATCATAGGGCATGGCTTCCAGACCTCCCACCATTTTGGGCGCCCTCCTCTGAACGCATTACAGCTTGCCAATGTCCTTCTTGTATTGTAGTGCCCAGAACTGGACACAGTAGTCCAGGTGAGATCTGACCAAAGAAGAATATGATGGCACTATTATTTCCCTTGATCTAGACACTATACTCCTATTTATGCAGCCTTGGCTGCATAAATCACATTGGCTTTTTTAGCTGCTGCTTCACACTGCTGACTCATGTTCAGCTTGTGGTCCACTAAGACTCCTAGATCCCATTCGCATGTACTGCCATCAAGCCAGGTGCCACCCATCCTATATCAGTTCATTCCATCTTTACTGCCTAAGTGTAGTATCCTATATTTCTCCCTGTTGAAATTCATTTTGTTAGTTTTGGGCCAGCTTTCTAATCATACAATCATAGAATCATAGAACTGCAGAGTTGGAAGAGACCACAAGGGCCATCCAGTCCAACCCCCCTGCCACGCAGGAAATCTTGATCAAAGCATCCCCGACAGATGGCCATTCAGACTCTGTTTAAAGACCTCCAAGGAAGGAGACCCCACCACGCTCCGAGGGAGTGTGTTCCACTGCCGAACAGCTCTTACTGTCAAAAAGTTCCTCCTCATGTTGAGGTGGAATCTCTGTTCCTGGAGCTTGCACCCATTGCTCCGTGTTCCAGTCTCTGGAGCAGCAGAAAACAAGCCTGCTCCATCCTCAGCGTGACATCCCCTCAAATACTTAACAGGGCTATCATATCGCCTCTTAACCATCTTTTTTCCAGGCTAAACATACCCAGCTCCCTAAGTCTCTCCTCATAAGGCATCGTTTCCAGACCTTTCACCATTTTAGTTGCCCTTCTCTGGACACGCTCCAATTTGTCAATATCCTTTCTGAATTGTGGTGCCCAGAACTGGACACAGTATTCTAAGTGAGGTCTGACCAAGGCAGAATAGAGTGGCACTATTACTTCCCTTGATCTAGACACTATACTTCTATTGATACAGCCCAAAATCGCATTGGCCTTTTTAGCTGCCGCATCACACTCTTGGCTCATGTTCAACTTGTGGTCTACTAGGACTCCTAGATCCCTTTCGCACGTAGTCTCATTCAGCCAGGTCTCTCCCATCCTATATTTATGCATTTCATTTTTCCGCCCTAAATGCAGTACTTTACATTTCTCCGTATTGAATTTCATTTTGTTAGCTTTGGCCCAGCTCTCCAGTCTATCCAGGTCATTCTGAATTTTGATCCTGTCCTCTAGGGTATTAGCTACTCCTCCCAATTTGGTGTCATCTGCAAATTTGATAAGTATGCCCCTAATTCCCACATCTAAGTCATTGATAAAGATGTTGAATAGCACTGGGCCCAGGACAGAACCCTGTGGCACCCCACTGGTCACATCTTTCCAAGACGAAGAGGAGCCACTGCTGAGCACCCTTTGGGTTCGGACAGTCAACCCATTACAAATCCATTGAACAGTTAACTTGTCTAGCCCACATTCTACAAGTTTGTTTGCAAGAATGTCATGGGGAACCTTGTCAAAGGCCTTACTGAAATCAAGGTATGCAATGTCCACAGCATTCCCTTCATCTACCAAGCTGGTAACTTTATCAAAAAAAGAGATCAGATTAGTCTGGCATGACTTGTTTCTCTGAAACCCATGTTGACTTTTTGTGATTATGGCATTGCCTTCTAAATGTTCACAGACTCTCTGTTTAATGATCTGTTCTAGAATCTTCCCTGGTATTGATGTCAGACTAACTGGACAATAATTGTTGGGGTCCTCTTTTTTCCCCCTTTTTGAAGATGGGAATAACGTTTGCCCTCCTACAGTCTGCTGGGACTTCTCCTGTTCTCCAGGAGTTCTCAAATATTATTGCCAATGGCTCTGAGATTATATTTGCCAGCTCTTTTAATACTCTTGGATGTAGTTCATCTGGTCCTGGAGATTTAAATTCATTTAGATTAAGAAGGTATTCCTGTACTACCTCTTTACTTATTTTGAGCTGGATTTCCCCTATTGTGTCCTCTGTTCCATTCTCCTCAGGTTGGTCCTCCTTTTCCTTTTCTGAAAACACTGAGGCAAAGAAGGTGTTGAGTAATTCTGCCTTTTCTCTGTCCCCTGTTAGCATTTTGCCATCTTCTCCACGTAGCAGCTCTATCATTTCCTTCTTCCTCCTTTTGCTGCGGACATACCCAAAAAAACCCTTTTTATTGTTCTTAACCTCCCTAGCAAGCCTGAGCTCATTCTGTGCTTTAGCTTTTCTGACTTTACTCCTACACGTGTTCGCTATCTGTTTGAATTCTTCTTTGGTGATTTCCCCCCTTTTCCATTTCCTATACATGTTCCGTTTAAAACTTAGCTCCATTGAAAGTTCTTTAGTCATCCATCCTGGTTTCTTGAGACACCTCCCATTTTTCTTCCTCGATGGTACTGTTTGAAATTGTGCCTTCGGTATCTCCCTTTTGAGAAAGTCCCATCCGTCTTGAGGTCTCTTCTCTTTTAGTATTCCTGACCATGGGATCATCCCCAGTATTTCCCTGAGTTTATTGAAATCAGCTCTCCTAAAGTCAAGAATGCGTGTCTGACTATGCCTGGCTTCTCCGTTCCATTGTATAACAAACTCCAGGAGAACATGATTACTCTCACCTAAGGATCCCACCATTTGCACCCCATTAACCTGGTCGTCTCTGTTGGTTAGGATTAGATCTAAAATAGCTGACCCCCTTGTTGCCTCTTCCACCTTTTGGACCATGAAATTGTCTTCCAGGCATGTAAGGAATTTGCTAGACCTTGTAGTTTTGGCTGAGTTAGATTGCCAGCAAATATCAGGATAGTTGAAGTCACCCATCACTACTACATCTCTCCTTTTTGCATGTATGTTCATCTGTTCTAGAAAGGCAACATCCAATTCCTCCGTCTGATTTGGGGGTCTGTAGTAGAGTCCCACAATAACATCCCTATTGTTTCCCTCCCCTTTAATTTTTATCCAGATGCTCTCCACCTGGCTTCCAGTATTGATGTCGTGGATCACTTCACTGGTGTAAATATCCCTGACATATAATGCTATTCCTCCTCCTTTCCTGTTTGGCCTGTTTCTTTTATAAAGGTTATACCCCTCTATTCCTACATTCCAATCATTCGACTCGTCCCACCAGGTTTCAGTAATGCCTATTATATCATACTTGCTTTGTAGTGCTGGGAGTTCACGTTCATGCTTATTCCCCATGCTCTGTGCATTAGTGTAGAGACATCTAAGACCATGTGTTTCCTTTACTTGCTGCCTGTGCAAGTTTTTTGCCTCCCACTGTTGGGTCCTTGCACTGTTTGCCTTGTTCCCTCTATGACAGTTTGATTATTTTCTCCAGCCCTTTTGCCTTCCAGAATACTGTCTCCCTCCCCCATTTGACTCAGTTTAAAGCCCTCCTGATCAAATTCTTGAGACTGTTGGCAAAAATGTTTCTTCCAACTGTTGTAAGATGCACCCCATCTCTTGCCAGAAGTCCCCCCACATGGAAGCGCAGCCCATGATCCAAGAATCCAATTTGTTCTCGGCGACACCATCTACGGACACCATCTATGTTCAGGTCATTTTGGATTCTGCTCCTGTCCTCTGGGGTATTAGCTACCCTTCCTAATTTGGTGTCATCTGCAAATTTGATAAGCATGCCCTCTATTTCCTCATCCAAGTCATTGATAAAGATGTTGAATAGCACTGGGCCCAGGATAGAACCCTATGGCACCCCACTGGTCACTTCTCTCCAGGATGAAGAAGAGACATTGGTGACTCCCCTTTGGGTTTGGTCAGTCAACCAATTACAAATCCACCTAATAGTTGCATTGTCTAGCCGGCAGGTTACTAACTTTTTGTAACTCTATCAAAAATAGAGGTAAGATTAGTTTGCTACAACTTGTTTTTGCAAAATCCACGTTGACTTTTTGTGATCACGACATTCCTTTCTAAGTGGTTACAGACTGTCTGTTTAATGATCTGCTCTAGAATCTTTCCTGGTATTGATGTCAGGCTGACTGGGTGGTAATTATTTGGGTGTTCTTCCCCCCTTTAAAGATGGGGATAACATTTGCCCTCTTCCAGCCTGCTGGGACTTCTCCTGTTCTCCAGGAATTCTAAAAGATTATTGACAGTGGTTCTGATACTCTTTCAGAGTCTTAGCAAAAACATTCCTGCCAACAGCTGTGAGGTGCAACCCAGCCCTTGCCAGAAGTCCACATCCCTGAAACTGCACCCCATGGTCCAGGAAGCCAAACCGTTCCCGGCAGCACCATCTGTGGAGACAGTTGTTCACTTCCACTATCTTTCTTTCCCTTTCTGGGCCAAGCCCTTACACAGGAAGGACAGGCGAAATGACTACCTGTGCATCCAAGTCCTTCAGCCTCCAGCCCAGAGCCTCATAATCCCTTTTGATATTCTGAAGACCATGCCTTGCAGTATCATTGGTTCCCACGTGGACCAAAAGGAAGGGATAATGGTCAGTAGGCTTCACGAGTCTCATCAGCCTCTCCATTACATCGTGGATTTTTACACCTTGGAGACAGCACACCTCTCAAGACACCTTTATCAGGCCCGCAAAATACTGATTCTGTAAGCTTCTGCAAAGAGTCTCCTACCACCACCACCACAGACCTCCTTTGAAGATTGGCCGAGGCCAATCTGTGTGCTGAACCATCCAAGGTCCCATGCACATTCTTGGAGCCTTGGCTCTGCTGCTCTCCTTCCCGTTCCTTGTCATCACTGACAAGGGAGAGAGTTTCAAACCAGTCCTGTAGTGCCCAAACTCATAGAATGGCCCATGCTTCTTCTCCTTCTGTGAGTCACATTCTTCCAGACACTGGCCTCCTGTGTATCAGAACTACCCTCCTCCACAGAGACATCCCCTGAGTGTTCCTAACCAGGACCATTTGCTCTGCTCTGTCTAAGAAAACCTCCTGCTCCCTAATATGCTGTATGGTGGCTAATCAGGCCTCAAGTTGTTGGGCCTTCTCTTCCAATGACACAACCAACTTGCACTTGGTGCAGGTGTAGCTCTGCACATCCACAGTCAAAAAGACAAACAGCCCACAGCTGTTGTAAGTGACTGCAGCAGTTCCCTGCTGCATTAATGGGGGGTAGTCTTATAAAGTCATTTGTTTTCTGCTGCTCCAGAGACTAGAATGAGAACCAATGGATTCAAATTACAAGAAAAGCAATTCTACCTAAACATAAGGAATAACTTCTTAACAGCAAGAACTTTTCAGCAGTGAAATAAATGGTCTCAGAGTGGACTATTCTTCTGTGCAGGTCTTTAAACAGAGGTTGGATAGTATCTTTCAGGAGTGCTGCAGCTGTATATTTCCTGTATAGGAAAGGGTTGGATTTGATTGCCCCTGTAGTGCCTTCCAGCTCTAAGATCATACAATTCTATTATCTCCATCCTTAATAAGGATTGATCCATCAGGAACCTAACAGCAGCAGCCCGCGGTGACAGGAAACCAAGATGTTTTGTCATTGCTTTTCTCAAACCATTGGATGTTGGAAAATCTTTTTGACCTAGAGACAAATCACCAGGAGATCTCCCAGTCAGTCCACAACTACCCTCTCCTCACAGATTGTTGCCTGCTATTAACAGACTGTTTTAAGTTTGTCAGCTAGACTAACTAATAATTGCTTAAAATAATGCTTGCCAACTAAGTATTTTTATGGGGGCTAATCTGTTTTGCCTACAGCTGAATTTGTTGGTTCTAAGAAGACACTCTTTAGGCTTTGTATGCCTGCAAATTCTTATAGACTTTTTTATTCTGTACTGACGTTTATCACATTGTATTCTGAGGTAGTGTTCCTTGTATCTCTATTTTTCCACCATATTTAGAACCATAGAATTTTAGAGTTGGAAGGGGCCACAAAGGCCATCTAGTCCAACCCCCTGCACACAGGAATACACAACTAAAACCCTGCTGAAAGTGGAATCATGATGCTGTAATTGTGTAGTGTGAGTGGACCCCAGAGTCACGGTGCACACACTCTGCTTGTCAGGATCATCCATGAATTCTGAGACATAGAGTAGGGTTCATGGAGGATCCTGACAGTTTGTTGGTTTGAGTCTGGTTCTGCCTTGGGCCTCTGGAATGTCTGGGAGATGTTGGTTACCATGGGAACGCTGCTCATCCCGGGAGCTCAAGGCCGGACAGATGGTTTGGCGCTTCTCGCTCCCCCATAGTGTACTTTGATATGCTGCCCTCCCTGTTTGTTTTCTCACGCTGGGTGTCTCTTATCTGTTTCCACTGTAAGCCTGCTCTTTAGTTGCAGCTTTGCCAATGTCCCTTACACATGCTTCTATTCCAATAAAGAACTTTATTGAAGATATGTGAGTTTGTGTTCTGTGTACATCACACTGCTCACATTCTCCTCCATTCCCAAAATACTCCAGGGAGACAAGAACCCCATTATTTTATGTGTTCCCCCCATTACTTCCAGGTACCCCTTTATGCTGCCAGGGTTCCACCCAATGGAATTCTGGAATGTGTATTTTAGTGAGGCACCAGAGCACTCTGGCTGACAGTTCTAAATTTCCCCCCCTAAACAGCCAACCCCAGGATTTCATGGGTTGGAACCAAGGCAGTCAAAGGTGCACAACAGTACTATAATTTCATAATGTGACTGGGCCTTCCTTTATAGTGCTATGATTCTGCTTTAACTGTCATAGCTGCCTTCTGTGGAACCCTGGGGTATGTACTTTGCAAAGGCACTAGAGCTCTTTGGCTGAGAATCCTAGGTGCCCCTAGATGCCCCAATCCAAGGATTCCATAGGACAGAACTATTGCAGTTAATGTGGAATCATCATAGCATTATCATTTAGATGTACATGGTAGTTAACCGGTGGCATATGAGAAGCTTTTTGGCAGAACATGAGTGCCACTGAACTCTATTTCTTATCTTGCTCTTCAACAGACACACAGAGCCACAACTCCCCTGATATTTTCAGTGATGCATACCCATCCTGACTAGTTGCCTCTGACAGTCCTATCCTCCACAAATTTATCCCTGTTTGAAGCAATTCAGTTTGGCAGCCATCACAACATCTTGTGGCTGTGAATCCCACAGTTTAACCATATGCTGGGTGAAGAAGTCCTTCCTTTTACTTGTCCTGGTCAGCTACAATAGGTGAGCCCTTTGGCTTCCAGTATTAAGTGAAAAGGAATTATGGAATTCTCTTCTGAGAAAGACCTGGGGCCCATTTACACAAGGGGAAAAATCCTAAATACCTCATACTATTGGCATCTCACAGCAGCAGAGACATGTCTAAATAATTTTCTGGCCTCAGAAAAGCCTCACATTCCTGATGGTGGCCACGAGTGATTTACTCACATTAGTTCTTCACTGCCACTGGTTTGTTTTTTTAAAAAAAGTCATCCCAAGGTGTGCTGGTGTGATAGAACAATTTTCCAGGAAAGCAAAACAGAAAATATTGATCCTTTTTATTGCCTAAGTGAGCGATCGCTAAGGCAAAAATCCAACATGGTAGCAGTGGGTGCTTGCCCTCCTAGCAAGTCCTGCCCACGCTCTCACCTGACCAATCTTCGAGGTTTTTATTGTCCAATAGTCCAAAAGAGCAAAAATGCACATCCGTTTCGCAGTTTGTGAAAAAGTACAGGGAAATTTGTGAAGGCTTTTCCCCTGTTGTTTTTGCCATTTTGCCCCCCCCCCTCCTTCTGAATAGTGTGGATTGGTGCTGGATCCTGTTTAGACAGGTAGGATTCCCAGTGAATTCCATGAGGTGTGTTTTCATCATTTCGATGGGCCCCTGATCTGCTTCTTTTCTGCTTTCTTTTTGCTGGCAGGCAAAGACCTTCTTATTTTAAACAGGCCTTCAGCTTTTAACTGTTAGGGATAGTCCAATGGATGTGCTGGTTTTGTTTTGTTTTTTACTATGTAAGAGGTTTTAATGTTTTTAACTGTTCTCAAGTAATGTTTTTAAATAGGTTGTTGTCTGATACTTTCTAAAATATTTTGCATTCAGATTGTTTCAGCTATTGTGTTTAAATGTACACTGTAAGCCACTTTGGATCCCATAGGGGAGAAAAGCAGGGTATAAATTGATTAAATAAATAAATAGGGAAGCTTCTTCTTGATCTTCCTTCTCCACACCATGCCTGGTGTGATACACCTTTCCATCATATCCTCCCCTTTACCTTTATTTCTCAGTTAAACAGCTCCAGGTCTTATAATCTCTCCTTAAAGAGGCGTTGCGCCAATGAGCTGGGCCTCTGGTGCCAGGTTGTTGGGCTTTGACATCTGCGTTACCACCGTGGCCAAACATTAACAGCTGTCCAGTGATGTGAAAGAGTTAATTTGTATTAATGAACTTGCATGATTTTTATTTATTTATTTATTTTTGTTTTAGCTTTAGCTTTGCGAAGCTGGGGGAAAATGCAAAGGCTGGGAGCAGTCTGGGGAAGTGAACCTTCCTCCATTGCTAACCTGCATTTTCAGTTCTCATAGCTAAGATGGGTGATGGGTCATGCCTGCACACTTTGATATTATTTCTCTGCTTCTGCACTAGGTAACCCTTGAGAGCTCAGCTTCCATGAGCCTTGTCTTGATGGGAGATACACCCCAACCCAGGCTCTGCATATTGCATACGGGGAATTGTATTGCTGACCAAAAGATAATCTAGAGAGGATTAGATGTTTACTGGTTCTGCCATTTGTTTAGAGTGGAGGCTGGACCCCATCAGCAAAAGAGCTGGAATGCTTCTCTGCTATGTATCAGCTGCTGCATCATTTACCATCCATAAGGCTTATGTTGTAGCAGTAAACTGTGTGTCTGGCACCAAATGAACTCCTGGGGAGTCCTGGAACTACACCTAGATCCAGCACAAGACAAAATCTAAATATGGAAATAGAGAAACATGACTGGGATGGAGCGTCCCCACTATATATGCACAATCCAGATAGTGGGTGTTGAAAGCTGTTCATGATTGGCATCAAAAAACAAAGTGTGTTGGTAGATATAGGAGATTATCAGACACTGGAAAACAACAGCCAAGGAGCTTGTGAGAATGACATCACTGTACCGACAAAGGGTCCTGATGTCATACAGCATCATTCTCCTGGAGTGCTTGCTCTGTCCTGCCTCTGTGCTAAAGTGACAAGGTGCCACTTTTCATTAGCAACATAGTGTAGGGAAGGCAATGTATAGCCCCTGAAGGAACTTCCTGACAGTAAAAGTGGTTCAGCAATGGAATTCTCATGGTGCTGTAAATTTACAATAAGTGTGAGGTGCTAAACAGAAGGTGTCCTTTTGGACCACCCTCTACTCCTGCCTTGAGTCAAATTCATGAATTACATCAGCTTGGGTTCTGACATGATCTTTGCACCCTGCCAAATGTTTACGACCATTGGCAGTCAGACTGGCTTATGCTAGTGATTTTGACATATGTTATACCTTCAGATTAGGAGGCCTGGCTAGCTTCCAGAATCAAATGATAGCACTTCCTAGCTGGCTGCCAGCATTCATTTCTCTCACCTAGAGAACAGAAACAAAAATAAAATACTCCCATTGCTCTGCCATTAATTTCTGATGCCTATCAGACAGATCTATACAAAGTTTGTCAAATCAGTCGAGAAGATGCACTGTGTGTATCAACAAGGAGAGACTTTCATACATGATTAATACATTTAAGAACTATTTTATAATTTGGTGTGAGGACCGTGTCTTGTTTCTTGAATGTAGGATAAGCAGGGCATCTACAAGACCCTAAAGGTTAAGTGAAATTGGAGTGAAGCATCTGGGCTTCATCAGTTCCATACCCTGCAGGCTTATCAAGGACAGATCGGCTGTAAATGAAGGTGCCAATTCATAAGAATGGGAATGAAGCATCTGACTGTTGCCTAGCAGCACCTGACCACTTCCTCCTATCTTCTATTTCAGCCAGGACTTACTGAGGATGGAGCAGGCTTGTTTTCTGCTGCTCCAGAGACTGGAAAACGGAGCAATGGATGCAAGCTCAGCATTCCTCTGTTGAGGAACAGAGATTCCACCTCAACATTAGGAAGAACTTTTTGACAGTAAGAGCTGTTCAGCAGTGGAACGCACTCCCTCGGAGCGTGGTGGGGTCTCCTTCCTTGGAGGTCTTTAAACAGAGGCTGGATTCCCATCTGTCGGGGATGCTTTGATCAAGATTTCCTGCGTGGCAGGGGGTTGGACTGGATGGCCCTCACGGTCTCTTCCAACTGCAATTCTATGATTCTATGATTCTATACTCTACCTGAGTGGTATAGTTGCTACTCCCAGGTGGCTGTATCTTAAGATGTTCCAGGAACATCTGGCATTATGGGGTTATCTTGCACCATGGTTTGACAAGGTACACACAAAACCATTAGATTGTATCGGACTAGGGGTACAACACTAGAACTTGATGCGTTTCACTAGTTGCATGAGATTTTTATAAAAACCAACCTGTCCCTAAGCATTAGATGTCGCATTATCAAGGCCATCTGGAGTCTGCACCAGGAGCTCATTCGTGGAATGTGGGGTGTGTATACACTATGGGTTGTGTATCCTCAATAATAATAATAATAATAAAATTTATTTCTACCCTGCCCCTCTGTTAAAAACAATCGGGGTGGCTTACAAAAATTAAAATATAAATACAGATTAAAATCCCTAAACCCCACCCTCCCCATAAAAAAAATATTAAACCAATATAAATTAAAAACAACTAATCTAAAATAACATTAAAAAATAATAAATAGCCAGCAGACTAAAAGAGGCCAGGAGCTCCTGAAGCTGGGATCTAATTAGGAAATGCCTGCTGAAAGAGATCCGTCTTTAGTGCTTTTTAAAATCTACTCAGGCTCATCATCTGATGGATCTTGTTTGGCACGCCATTCCATAATTTGGGGGCAATTACCGAAAAGGCCCTCTGGGAGGTTGCAGACAGCCTAGATTTTTGTGGCTAAAGCAAATTCCTCCCAGGGGACCGGAGTGCGTGGGGAGGATTATATGGGAGGAGGCGGTTCCAAAGATAAGCTGGACCGAAGCCATTTAGGACTTTAAAGGTAATAACCAACACCTTATACTGGGCCCGGAAACTGATAGGCAGCCAGTGGAGAGATTTTAATATTGGAGTTATATGGTCTCTCAGAGATGTTCCCGAAACCACTCTGGCCGCCATATTTTGTACCAACTGAAGTTTCTGGACCAAGCACAAGGGTAGCCCCATGTAGAGCACATTGCAGAAATCTAGATGAGATGTTACCAGCACGTGCACCACAGTCTCGAGGTCCCTTACTGCCAGGGAAGGGCACAGCTGGCGTATCAGCTGAAGCTGATAACAAACACTCCTGACCGTTGTATTCACCTGACCAGTCATCTGGAGCGATGAATCAAGGAGCACCCCCAGACTGCGAACACAGTCCTTAACAGCAAGCGTGACCCCGTCCTGGACTGGAGATTGCAACCCAACTCCTGGTTTTGGGGGCGTTACCGTGAGCACCTCCATTTTGTCTGGATTTAATCTCGATCTGTTTTTCCTCATCCAGCCCATTACTGCTTTAAGACAATCATTAAGAGGAGAGACACCATTGGAATTCAAGGCTGATGATCGGGACAAGGAGAAATAGATCTGGGTGTCATCAGCGTACTGATAACACCCAGCCCCATAACTCTGAATAATCTCACCCAGCAGCTTCATATAGATGTTAAACAGCATCGGGGACAGGATGGTACCCTGCGAAATGCCACAAGTAAGCTCCTTTCTGCTGGAGCAGCTGTCCCCAAGCAGCACCCTCTGGGACCTGCCCAAGAGGAAGGACTGGAACCACTGGAGTGCAGTGTCTCCGATTCCTAATCCACTCAGGCGATCCAAGAGGATGCTATGATCTATCGTATTGAAAGCCGCTGAGAGGTCTAAAAGCACCAACAGGGTCACACTACCCCTGTCGATGCTTAGATGCAGGTCGTTGGTCAAGGCAACCATGGCAGTATCAACTCCAAATCCCATCCTAAAGCCAGTTTGAAATGGGTCTAGATAATCGGTTTCATCCAAGACCACTTGGAGTTGAAGAGCAACTGCCCTCTCTATCACTTTGCTCAAGAATGGTAACACAGAAACCAGCCTATAGTTGTTCATGTCCAGGGAGTCCAGGGAAGGTTTTTTCAAGAGCAGCCCAACAGCCGCTTCCTTTAAACAAGATGGAACACACCCTTCTCTGAGGGTAGCATTGATGATGTCCTTAAGGAACACCATCAAGGCACACACACCCTGGATGGCCAGCCATGAAGGGCAAGGATCGAGAGGGCAGGTCGTCTTCCTCAGGGGTACTAAGAGGCAGGGGCAAGACCCCCACGCCCAGAACTGGAGAAAGAGGTGCAGCAGAAGAAGCAACAGATGGAGGTCATGCAGACAAGCCTCTTGGAGATCCTGCAGAGACTGCCTCAGCAACCTGCCACCCTGGGGGGAGGCCAACCTCCTCAAGACCCTCAGTTGCCAGATCCTCCAGGGGGGTCCTGGCCCTTCCAGGAGGAGTCCCAGCTATGCCTGCTGGGGCCCCTGTCCCGCAGGCTCCTGGTCCAGTACCCCCTGGGGGGGCTGGCCCAGTTGAGCCACGGGAGAAACCTTGTGGGCTCAATCATCGAGACCTGAAAGCCACATTTGATGGGGGTGTCGCAAAGTTGCCATACTTCTTAACCCAAGTGATGGGTTTCATGTCCCAATGGGAATAAGAGTTCCAGACAGAGGCCGAGAAGGTGCAGTACATCTCCAACCAGTTGGAGAGAGAGGTGGTGCAATGGCTGGTGGGGCTCTACGACATGGGGGCTCCAGAGTTGGGGAGTTTCCAAAACTTCATGATGGCCTTACGAGCTCAATTTGAAGACCCTCTGAGGGTGAGGAGTGCACGCACCGAACTCCACCAACTGCACCAAGGTTTGAGACCCGTGGCTGAATATGCCTCCGAATTTCGCCGCCTGGCCAACCAGATTCCTGACTGGACCAAAACCAATAAGGTGCAGCATTTTCAGGATGGTGTTAATGTGGACATCCTAGAGTGGACACCCAAAACCCTCCTGGGGTGGGTACGGCTGGCTTGGGAGGTGGAAAGCCTGAGACATAGCGTCAAGCTGGCACGGCAATGCCAGGGGTTTGGCAGAAAGCCCACTGGGTCCTCGGGAAAGAAAACTAAGGTGGCCCAACCAACTAGAGGTGCGGTGGGGGAGATGGAGAGGGAGCGAAGGATGTGAAAAGGCTTGTGCCTGCACTGTGGGAAGGGTGGGCACTGCATAGCCAAATGCCCAGAGAAACATCCCCGAGACAACCCCGTGGAAGAGAGGTCCAAGAAGGCAGATGGGAAGCCGACAGCACCGAAGACGCCATTTAAGCCAAAGGCCAAAGCAGTGGTGCGCGCCTTGATTTCAGGCCACACGGCAGCAGAGTCTTAAGAGGAACCAGATGACAGTGGGTCCTCTTCAGATGCTGAGCCGGCGGGAAACTGATCCAGACCACCCTACTGAGCGCCCAAGGGCGGGCTAATCCTGAAGGGTGCCCAAGTGCTGTAGTGAGTGGGGTTAAAGGCCCTTTTTTTCCTAAAAGCCAAAATAGGGGTTGCAAATAATGGGGTCCCCCGAAAAGTAATCTTAACGTTAGATTCTGGATGTACCCAAGTGCTAATTCACACCTCCTTGGTCAGTGAACTCGCAGTTAGCACCATTAAGCTAGACAAGCCGGTGTGGCTGTCTCAGATGGATGGAGGGATGATGAAGGGGGCCCCTGCAAGGTGGATGACTGGCCCAGTACAGATGAAGATGGGAAATCATCAGGAGGTGCTCCAATTCGTGATAGCGCCAGGCTTAGTCCCAGCTGCAGTAGTGGGCTTAAACTGGCTGAAATTTCACAACCCCACCATAGATTGGGTAAAGGAGACAGTGACTTTTATAGAACCCTGGTGTTTGCAGGAACACAGAGTGGGCAAGGGCTCACTGCAGGGGGGGGGGTGTCCCTCAACAGGCCAAACTTCAGAAATTTAAAGCCGCTCTGGTCCAAGGGAAAATGAAAGTGTTACTGGTGGAGTATAAACAGTGGCAGTATATGTTTGAAGAGAAGGAATGTGACATTCTGCTCCCTCCACAGGCCATTTGACTGTGCAATTGAGATAGTTTCTGAGACCAAGCTGCCCAAAACTAAGATTTACTCCATGACCACGCAGAGATGGACGCCCTCTCGGAGTTCATTGATAAGAACTTGGCCTCGGGGTTCATCAGACCCATGACCTCCCCTTCGGTGAGCCAAAACTTGATTAATGATGTACTTAGAGAGTTTTTATACAAAGGGGTACTGGTGTATTTGGATGATGTGCTTATTTATTCTGAGGACTATAGTCCCATGTTAAGCTGGTGAAGAAAGTGCTCAGTAAACTGGGGGAGAATCACTGGTATGCCAAAATGTCAAAATGCAAATTCCACCAGAGCCACTTGGATTATTTGGGGTACCGCATCTCTAGCAGAAAGTTAAGGGTGTCCTTGCATGAGAGGGCCCCAGAACCAGGAAGCAGCTTCAGAGCTTCCTGGGGTTTGCTAACTTTTACTGGTCCTTCATCCCTGACTTTGCTGAGGTTGCCTTGCCCTTGACTGACCTGTTGAAAACCAGGGGTGTGGTGGGGGGAGAAATGAACTGGGAAGAGGAAGGAGGAGAAGCCTCCCCAAAAGAATGTGTGGACTGATCAATGCCAAAGGGTGTTAGATAAGCTGAAGAAGCTTTTCACCTCTGAACCCATCCTGAAACAGCCCGACCCTGAACAACCTTTTGTAGTTCAAGTGGACGCCTCAGACATGGCGATGGGGGAGTGTTGTTACAGCAAGATGAAGTGGGGACCTCAGACCCTGTGCATATCTGCCAAAGAAGTTCAATGAAACTGAACTAAATTGGCCAGTGTGGGAGAAAGAGGCAGTGGCGATAAAATTGGCCTTAGAAACTTGGCGCCATCTGCTGGAAGGATCTTCCCTACCTTTTGAGGTTTGGACAGATCATAAAAACTTGGAGGCTTTGAAAACTCCACAGCGCTTGAACCCTAAACAAATTAGGTGGGCCAGTTTCTTTTACCAGTTCAACTTCACCCTGAAGTTTCTCCCAGGAAACAAGAATTTCTTAGCTGACACTTTGTCCAGGCTCCCTCAACATGACAGTCAGTGGAAGGAGGTGATAGACACAGTCTTCTCCCCCTTGCATTTGGGATTGGCAGTTCTCACACGCAGCCAAGCCAAATGTCAGGAGACCACTGCCGACCCCTCTTTGGGCCCAGAACAAAGCTTTGCGGGAGAGCCTGACGGCCCGCCCACAAAGGCCGCGACCCCCACCGTGGCATCGGCCCGATCATCCCTGGAGCCTTCTCCTCTAGTCTCGAAAGATGTTGGGGGATGGGTGGCAAGCTCAGATGGTGGCCGCTCTGTCCCAGGAACCCTGGTTTCTTTCTCACCAATGGGAGGTAATTCTGTGAGGGAGGTTTGGCTTGGAAGGGGGAACGCATGTATGTTCCTGAGGCTATGAGAACTGCCATCCTTAAACAGTACCATGATGTAAAGAGTGCAGGTCACATGGGTATGTGAAAATATTACACTTAACACAATGGGAGTTCTGGTGGCCCAAAATGTGGAAGGAGGTGGAGGAGTAGGTAAAGGATTGTCATACGTGTGGTGGCAAAAAGAGCCAGAGGAAAACCAAAAGGCTTGCTGCTACTGTTACCAACCCCCACTAAACCCTGGGAGGTCATTAGTATGGACTTCATTGTTGAATTACCAGAAAGTAAGAAAAAGACTGTTAATTGAGTGGTGACTGATTTGTTTTCCAAGCAAGCGCACTTTGTGGCTTGCAAGAAATTCCTGACCCCCTCCCAGCTAGCTAAGCTATTTGTACAACACATCTATAGGCTACATGGGGTTCCTGCCAAGATCATCTCAGATAGGGGAGCACAATTCACCTCCCAGTTCTGGAAGGCATTTACAAGACTGTTGGGAATTGAGCTGTGGTTGAGCAGCTCCCACCATCCACAAATTGATGGCCAAAGTGAACGTGTTCTAGCTCTGGAACAGTATTTAAGGTGTTATGTCAACTTCCAGCAGTCTGATTGGGTTGACCTCTTGCCATTTGCAGAAGTAGCATACAACAACGCAATACACCTAAGCACGGTCTTGTCCCGATTTAAAATTGTTTCAGGACAGGACTTTGACCCTCTGCCTTCAGGAGAGGGGACTTCCAAAGACCCCGTTCTGGTGACCCAGTGGAGCACCAAATCAAGGATGCATAGCCAAGAGTTATGTCGGACCTGGTGTTTGCGAAACCCCACTACAAAGAGTAAGCAGACAAAAAACGTGACCTTACCTGGTGGAGTATGTGGTGGGGGACTTGGTATTTCTGTCCACCAAATTCCTAAAGAGCCCACAGCCCTCGAAAAAGTTGGAGCCTAATTACATTTGATCTTTCCCTATTGTTAGGGAAATCAACCCTGTGGTTGAAATCAACTGTCCTTGCACAAGATGTATCGTAATGTCTACCCTGTGTTTCATTCCAGTTTGCTCAAACCTGTCTGCCCTTCGGATTGACATCATTGAGATCCTGAGACAACACCTCACCCTATCATGGTGGACAAGGATCAACACTTTGAGATTTCTGATGTACTGGACTCTTCGGTGCACAGGGGAACTTTGCAGTATTTAGTTAAATGGAAGCATTTGCCTATGGGTCAGTTCCATGCTCGCTTCCCTGATAAGTCTGGCTGAAAGGGGGGTTCTCTTTGCAGGGGTGATATGTCATGCTCATACATGGATTCTGGGTATTAGAGTAGACTCCATGGAAGACCCTGGAATGAGTCTGGTAATAGGCCTGATATGAGTTTGGTTTCTGGCCTGTTTTTCCTGCCTGGGCCTCTCAGCCCTTGCATGGGTGCCAGCCCACCTTTTGGGTCTGGGAACGCTGTTCCTCAAGCAGCTCAAGGTCACAGCACCTGGAGATGGCTGCCCGCCTACAGCCCTCCCTACATACCATTCTCACACTGTAAGGGTTTATCTGGAGACTGTACTTGGATGTGTTTAGTTCTGGCTTTGCCTATGCTACTGAATCATGTTTCCTTGCTTAATAAAGAAATCTTATTGAGTTAATGTGAGCGTGTGTTTCTGGTACATCACACCCTACCAAGTAGCTTGTCCACATCCTCGGTACTCATGGATTGAAATTGATACCTCAAAGTCCTCTGCAGGTACAGAAATGGAACACCAACCTCAGTGATTGGCAGGTAGTATGAAGTCCCTCTATTGGCTGGCTGAGCGTAAATGCTCAGAATGCGAGAAGCTGCATTATAGAAGTCCAGACTCTTCTTCATCCTGTCTCTGTGTTTTCTACTTTGGATAGTAGCCACTATCCATCATCTCAGGCAGAAAGCTTCCTTCTTACTTTAAATATGGGGAGAAGGGCAGGGAATCAGTACTCATTCATTCATACATACATATGTAGATGTATGTGTACAATTTATACCCCACTTTTCTCCCAGAATGGGGCCCAAGGTGATTTCTAATATGGATTTAAACCAAATACAGTGGGTCCTCCACATCCATGGGAATTTGGTTCTGGACCACCACCACCCCCAATAGCAAAAAGCATGGATGGTTAAGGTCTATATAAATTAATGGACACCACCATTTTAAGTATGGGAGCTGCCATGTTAAGTATGTGGTGATGATTAAGGATGCTGGAACCCAGGTATACCAAACTCGTGAATATGGAGGGCCCACTGTATAGCAGTAATTCCCAAACTCTAGTCCTCCAGGTGTTTTGGACTTCAACTCACAGATTCCTCAGCCACCTTGGAAAAAAATCAGGGAATCTGGGAGCTGAAGTCCAAAACACTTGGAGGAATAGATTTGGGAAACACTAAAGTATAGTGATAGATGGGCAGAGAGAGAGAGAGAGAGAGAGAGAGTTTGAAATGTTAACTTAGTACTAATCTGTCTGTTCTACCTCTGAGATACAATCCCTACCCAACTAGAATAATAGAATCATAGAATTGCAGAGTTGGAAGCGACCACGAGGGCCATCCAGTCCAACCCCCTGCCACACAGGAAATCACGATCAAAGCATCCCCGACAGACGGACATCCAGCCTCTGTTTAAAGACCTCCAAGGAAGGAGACCCCACCACGCTCCGAGGGACTGTGTTCCACTGCCAAACAGCTCTGACTGTCAAAATGTTCCTCCTAATGTTGAGGTGGAATCTCTGTTCCTGGAGCTTGCATCCATTGTTCTGTGTTTCAGTCTCTG
Organism: Gambelia wislizenii; assembly: GCA_030847615.1. NCBI lineage: Eukaryota > Metazoa > Chordata > Lepidosauria > Squamata > Crotaphytidae > Gambelia > Gambelia wislizenii. The sequence goes on along the minus strand of JAUMIR010000015.1, from coordinate 6,691,637 downwards.
GAGCAGCAGAAAACAAGCCTGCTCCATCCTCAATGTGACACCCCTTCAAATACTTAAACAGGGCTATCATATCGCCTCTTAACCATCTTTTTTCCAGGCTAAACATACCCAGCTCCCTAAGTCTCTCCTCATAAGGCATCATTTCCATATCTTTCACCATTTTAGTCACCCTTCTTTGGACACGCTCCAATTTGTCCGTATCCTTTTTGAATTGTGGTGCCCAGAACTGGACACAGTATTCTAGGTGAGGTCTGACCAAGGCAGAATAGAGTGGCACTATTACTTCCCTTGATCTAGACACTATACTTCTATTGATGCAGCCCAAAATCGCATTGGCCTTTTTAGCTGTTGCATCACACTGTCGACTCATGTTCAACTTGTGGTCTACTAGGACTCCTAGATCCCTTTCGCATGTAGTCTCATTCAGCCAGGTTTCCCACATCCTATATCTATGCATTTCATTTTTTCGCCCTAAGTGCAGTATGTTACACTTCTCTGTATTGAATTTCATTTTGTTAGCTTTGGCCCAGCTCTCCAGTCTATCCAGATCATTTTGAATTTTGATCCTGTCCTCTAGGGTATTAGCTACTCCTCCCAATTTGGTGTCATCTGCAAATTTGATAAGCATGCCCCTAATTCCCTCATCCATGTCATTTATAAAGATGTTGAATAGCTCTGGGGCCAGGACTGAACCTTGTGGCACACCACTGGTCACATCTTTCTAAGACGAAGAGGTAATTGGCTTTACATCCTGCGTGGCCAGAAGACCTGCACTTTGCACTACTTGCCCCACAAGAATTTGTTAGCACCGCACATTTAAACACCCTCTACCCTCCCCCAACTTAGGTCCTGCTTAGAGGAAATATTGGAGGGATTTCAAACTGAGAAAAAAAACGTCCAGGGTGGGGGGGAGGACACAAAAAGAGGAACTTCCCAAGGAAGAATGACTTTCCCATTTCTTTGGTGTTGTGCCTTCTTTTGGGGAAAAAGAGCAATTTTAACATTTGGGCAGCCCCAAAAGAGAAGCAGACAAGTCAGTCCCAGTGAGACCAATGCTCAGGTGTGTTTCTGAGACCTAACTAATCTGGAAGGAAGACAAGGAGGAGAATGAGATCCATCTGTCTCTGAGAAGGGATTTGTAAGAGGTGATGGGATCTTCTCCAACATCTCAGTATGCCAACTGCTACCCTTTAATGACAAAAAATTAACAGCTTTGGAATAATTAAAATCATGATGCAACCCTCATCTTGAGAATCCAGTCCTCCCAGTCCAGCATCAACAGCCATGTCCAAACACAAGAGGGAGCTAGAGAACAAGTGATAATCAGTAAACAAATACAATATACTGAAGAAGTAAATAGAATATACCAATTCCTATGCAAAAAGAAAATGTGTGCAGAAAACACATTTTTACCACAAAACACATTTTCTGCAGAAAATAGTCTTGTTTTTTCTGTCACAAACAAGTCCTGAGCTGTGAAGAAACTCACCCAATAGCCATGTGTTTTTTGTCACAAGCAAATTTTCCAAAGTTCTGAACTGTGATGAATCTTACTGCTGTTCCCTTTTTCCTTGGTGAAGTGTCACAAATATTGGGGGAGATTTCTAAGAAGTAATCATGATAGTATCTTGCAGCATAAGAAGGAAAACTGGGGGGAGGGAAAATGCGGCAGCACCTTCATGACTAACTGGTTTTTACCTTAGCATGAGTTTTTGTAGATTCAGGTGTAGTACTGGGTAGTATTCAGGCCTCAGGTATAAAAGCATATTTATGACAGTTGTGGGAGTGGAATATAAAGTAATAGAACCAGAAAGATGAGAATCATGTCCCTTGCCCTAAATTTTCAAAGGGTTGCCTAAGATGATATAGGTCTTTCAGAGCTTTACAGTGATCAATTAGTATTGATGTGTGGAAGCAATAAATCTGCTTACCAAAATTCAGTTTCCCTGGGTTCAAAACTCTCTTTAAAAAGACTCCTTTTGTTATATGTGTGGTACCGAGGACTCATGCAGTGTGCCATGAAGCCATTGTTTTTGTTCATACCTCTGTTAATAGTTTGGAATTGGTGAATATAACACAATTCAGCTGTTTTCTTTCTAATTCCCTTGTTCAAGGACTGCAATCTGTAAATCCCATCCAAGATGGTTGAAATGTTCTGCAACTGGTTTTGGGATATTGCCATTTCTAGTCTCAGATTTGTGTCCATTAATTCTCTTGTGTAGAGACTGTCCAATGTAGAGTGTAGAGGGGCTACAAATATTGGGGTGCATTTTTTTTCCATTGAGGATCCAGATATTAGTGAATAGTCTTCACATCCACTTTGCAACCTCTCACATATGGGTTACATGCTTGAATAATCTGAATGTGACTCCTGCTGAAAAACTGATGTGAACACAGCATGGCACAGCAAAACCAAATCTCCTTAAACTAGGGGTGGGAAAAGTGTGAGCTATGGGCCACATGTGATTTCTGGACCCCACTTTTGTGGTCTAAAAGTCCTCCAAACCCCCCCCCCCATTTCTGTGGAAAAGTATAGTATAGCTTTTAGGGTGATTTCCATTTGAACACAATGCAAAAACTCCCACAAAAATACTCCCACCCACACCTTGAATATCCCTGTTTTCATCCAGTTCCCTCATAAAATGCCAACAGGAAGTGATGCAACATCATTTCCAGTCACCATTTTGAGAGGAACTCTGAAGCAAAACAGAGGGGGGAGCCTGTCGAGGAGTCTGATTGGCCCCTGGCCTTATGCAGTTCTTTATCCCTGCCTGGTACTTTTTATTTAGGGGGCAGAATGGGACATGTACAAAAACACACATAGAGGCTATGCCTTCTGAGCAATGGTGGACACTGAAAGGAAACTTGAAGCAAGGTTATACTTTATTGATCATTCTTTCAGACACAAGTAAGAGCATTTGTAGATTATTAATATCTTAGAAATAATAAATAACAAGAGGCAGCCCGAAAAGTGGTGGTACAAATGTTGTTGTAACATACTCATTCTAAATAACATAGTTGATTCAAAATACACCTGCAGACAGAGCTCCAGTGGAGATGGAACTGTCCAGTGGAAATTTATGGGAACAGGGACGCTGTTAAAGATTCTGCCTGTGGACTTGGGCAATGGCTACTTCATGGATTCAGATTTTTACATTGACTGAGGTGGCTATTTGTTTAGACAAATGAGCACAGAGAGTTTCTCTTCCTTATGAATATGAGGACTGGGAGTCTGTTGGTGTCCATTTAATTGCATATTAATTTCCTCATCAAACTAACATTTCAACACTCACAAAGTGTTGTTGCGAGAAGTGTCTCTGCTGTCCCAATAGCACCTGTACACCAAGATCCTACATTAAATCATAGCTCTGCCCATGCAATTCCATGTTCTTTCCCCTACCCAGCAGCTGAGGAGGAGAAATAAAAGTACATTCATGGATGGAGTGACTCTTCTTTTGCTTCCCCCAGAAGCCCAGATCAGCCATCTCTTCATAGACTGATTTGCTACCATCCCACTGATTGGAAATAACTGCCCCTTCCGGGGCTTGAGCAGCTGTCAGGGGGTTGGGTGGAGTGCTCCATCCAAATAGGGACGTACATATGTGTAAAACATGCATCCATGTATGCTACTAACAGGACTCAGGGAAGCAATATGTGTACTTCTCATTCCAGTACAGAGAAGGAAGACACTCCAAGAGTGGAGATAATGATACAGGAATTAAGTGCATCATATAGGATGGAAGTGCTTGCCCAGAACAAGCAAGATGGAAGTGAGAAACGTGGAGATAAAGATAGCAGTCAAGTTGGCCTCCCCCAGTGACATACTGGAGGGAGGGGAGGCAGAGGATCTGGGATTCTTTATATGCCTCTGCTGCAGCCAATTGGTCTTCTAACATCACCTGATTTCACAGGTGAAGAGGATTGTGAGGTGCAATGTCAAGTGCTTGGATAGGTTGTGGTTCCCTCTTCTGGCCAGCAGGTGGTACAGAGATACAGTCTTCATGGGTGCAGGACCTGTAGTTTCTGATCTGACTTCCAGAAGGTTCCCCTTCACACTAATCACCAATGAGTTATGGGAGGCCAGCAAGACTTTTCAGATACGGTATAATATGGAGCTCGGCTGTGATGTTCCATGGATCTGAAGGAATGTGAAATGGAGTACAGTATGAAATTTAAGGATGTTGACTACCATATGAAGCACACATTTAAAGCTCTTTGGCCTAAATCAAATTGTTCATTCCTACTAGAGGAGAACAGCTGAATCAACAGAACTTATATTAGTGTTGATTCACCAAGTCCTAATTGATTCAATAGATCTATTTTAGTTGAGACTAAACGATGAAGGCAAAGTAGAGTCCAATGCTTATTTGACAGACACAGATTCCCTGTAAAATAGAGGTATCTCATACTATTAGATATCAGAGTAAGTCTTTTGTCTTGAGCTGAAACTGATCTAGAAACTGAAACTGATCTAGGAGGAACCTAGTAGAGGAAGATGTTATGCTTGTTGCACCAGACAGAACAAAGAATGCTGTGGCTCTCTCAACATAAGAGTTGTAGGCTGTAGTTTAGCCTGGAAAAAAGACGGTTTAGAGGCGATATGATAGCCCTGTTTAAGTATTTGAAGGGATGTCACGCTGAGGATGGAGCAAGCTTGTTTTCTGCTGTTCCAGAGACTAGAACATGGAGCAATGGGTGCAAGCTCCAGGAACAGAGATTCCACCTCAACATGAGGAGGAACTTTTTGACAGTAAGAGCTGTTCGGCAGTGGAACACACTCCCTCGGAGCGTGGTGGAGTCTCCTTCCTTGGAGGTCTTTAAACAGAGGCTGGATGGCCATCTGTCGGGGATGCTTTGATCGGGATTTCCTGCGTGGCAGGGGGGTTGGACTGGATGGCCCTCGTGGTCTCTTCCAACTCTGCAATTCTATGATTCTATGATTCTATGATTCTATGAATCAACGTTCCTTGACTAGAGTTATCAGTTATCTTTATTGTGTGTAGACAAACACTGAAGAGGATGAGGCAGAGGTGGAGGAGGGGGAGGGAAAGTTTGGTCCCAAAAGCCATTAAATACAGAATCTTTTCCCTGCCAATTCTAGATAAAGCTCAAGCATGATGGCCATTCACAAGAGTGCTGGTTGGCTCTAATAGAGTATTTTTTGTTATGCCAGTTTAACATGCAAAATTGGAGAGGGAACCCCCATGAAACTCACACAAACTCCACTCAATCTGCTAATGCTTAAGTTTCCTTTAGAGTGACTGTTGTGTTAGCATGATGAGTTTCTAGAATATATTTTTAAAGTCAATGTACCCATTATGGCCACTAGGGGGTGATAAAGTATCACTGAGTTCAGCCAAACCCATAAGGAAGAACTCACTCATCCAATGCATCTCCAAAATAAAATCTGAACATTAGCAACCGGTAGCAGGGGTTTACCCATGATTGTTGGATATCCAAGTCACAAGGTATTATCAAGCCACTTCCAATATAAAGTTTCTGCAACACAGTAGTATTTGGGTGTTGGTCACGTGGATGAATTCACATTTATATCAGATAAATCAGACAGAGGAGGGAGTGACCTTCAGTGTGAAGCACCAGAAGCTAAATCTTGCCTATAGTAGCAACACACAACCTAGTGGAAACTGCAAAGCATGAGTTTTCCCCTGGCTCCCAGAAAACCCCATAAGAGGTTCATCCCTGCTATGCCCTTCCCCATTGCTATTATTTCTACAATCCCACACTCCAATGCTGCCTTAAAAAAAAACCCTGAATGGCAGTAAGACCACTGAAAGAAACCCTACCAAGGAGCAATCACCCTACACTGTGACACAGATCATAGCATGATTGTGGGATCACTGCTAGCATCTTGTTGTATAGCCAACTACTTCAGTGGCCACTGGGACAGTTGTTTCTTCTGCTGGTGCTTTTGTTCCACCAGAGGTGGTGGTGGTGGTGCTTGGGTGGACAGGTGACCTTCAGCTTCTTTAACAGGAGAAGGATGGTCTTGCTTCAGGGTTTCTTGACTTAGTAGATGAGGCAAAGTTGGGGGTTCTTTGGGTTGCCGTTCAGCTGGCTGTGGATCCGCCTCCCCATTTCCAGATGAAAGATCATGTTTAGACTCTTCTGATTCTGGTTCTGGTTCTGTATCAGGCTGGGAAGGTGACTCCTTCTTTTCAAGGTGCTCCTCATTCTTCTCTTCAGGTGGATTTTCAAACTCTTTGGTTGCTGGTGGGGGGTGCTCTTCTTGTTCCAGTCCTCCGACCACTACTGGTTCTGGGATGGGCTCAGATGAAAACTTGCTCAGTGCTGGGGGAAGAATGGAGCTTTGCTTCCTCTGTTGATCAATTTGCTCTGCTGACATCTTCCTGTGTCTTCAGTCCACCTGGAAGAGATGACTGAGACATTGACTACACTCTGGCATTAAGTTTTATAGCAACAAAGAAGTAGAAAAGGGGAGAGAAATTGGTTGGGCTTTTGGATCATCTGATAGTCTCCTTAGAAATTTAGTCAAGCATTTAGAAAGGGAATTGAACCATCCAATGCAAAGGGACAGACAGTGACCAGGAAAATGTGAACACAGCAAATAGAAGAGTACTAGGTATGAATGATTATAATTGTCTCACTCTCTGCAAGGCTAGAAATTTGGGGCTCAGTTACACAGCAGTTTTTATTGTGGTAATTTGCACTTTATTGCAGTTTCTCACCAGTGCTGCATAGTTCATATGATTTACTGCTAAATCAGTCTATCAGTTTAGTTTTCTGCTTTTTTTCACTTTGTAATTCACACACAGACTGAGGTGGGGGCTTGGCCTCCCAAACACATCTGGGCAAAGAGAAAGAGAGAGAAAGTGCTGGCACCTTTCCCTCCTCTGATTACCAGAGGAATGGCTGCTAATTTTTATTCCTTTATTTTTATTCCAGAAAGCCCCCCTCCCCTTCACCCCCCTCTCTCTTCTCACACACAGAAACATCTCAGCAGGGCGAGGGAATGAATGAATGAACACACACACAGAGAGAGAGATGTGAAAAGGCTAGCTGGGGATTCTTCAGCTGACAGCAGCAAAGTAGGAAGATACTGAGGAGCTGCGAGGGAGGGAGGGAAAGAGAGAATGCCTGCTAATTTTTATTCCTTTGGGAGTGTCAGCCTGTCAAGCCCCCCCCTTCCCCTCACCCACTCTCCCCCTCTCTTCTGACACACAGAAAGGGCTCTCAGCAGGGCAAGGGAATGAACACACACACAGAGAGAGAGAGAGACGGAGCAGCAAAGCAAGAGACAGCTGGGCGATTGGGATGGGTATAGCACTTGCTCGGTCTTTTCCCTGGCTGAAAACAACAGTGGATGCATCTTTTCATCTGCAGCTCCTCCATCCCCTCCTGGTCAGTCCAAACCCCTCCCTGCTGAGTTCAACCAATCATGGCAAAGCTCTTCTGTGACTGTATTGGAAATATTGCTGGTAGTTCAAACAGACATTTGTGAAATGGTAGTTCACACAATTGCTAAGTCGAAAGTTTTCAAAAAAGTCGAAAAAAGTAGAGAAATCCCCTATCACGCTACTTTTGAGTTTTTGAGCTCCCCCCCCCTCTCTTCTGAATGAGGTGATACTGTGGCGCGATGTATGGGAACATTTAGGAATTTTAGCGATTTATTCAAGGGAATATTTTGCTGTGTAAACGGGGCCTTGGAGACTTAAGAAAAATCATTGATGGGTCAGAATTCTTATTGGGAGACAATATCCTCATTTTGTTGCTGTCTCTCCTATAATAGCTACAGCTCTACTTTCAAATCACAGCTCAATCAGTTCTCCAGTGGTCTTACAGGACTTTATCAGATGCAGCAAAAATTGTGTCTTAACAATGCAATAATATCATTACCAGATTAAATTATCAGATGACAATGTCCTTCTCCCGTGGAAAACATGTGCGCCACACATAAATAAGGCATTACATTTTATTGATGGGATAAGCCATCAATAGATCCTTAATATCAATTTATTGGCAATATTAAAAACATCTGAAACCATTTCCTGCTGTAACTGCAAGATGATAGAGTAAATGGGCAGTTTTCTTTCCCCCATACCCGTTCCCAGGGAAAAAACTTCTGGGTGAGAATGTAAAAACAATTGAGAGGACACTCTTTTTATGAACTGTCCCCTCTTGCTGACAAGATTTTACGTTTGTTTTAGGGCTTATCCATACATTTTGTTTTTCATTTTGAGTGTTTTTGGTGTTTTTACATGGACTCATGTCTTCTTGCAAGAGCCGCCAAGATCTCACGCCCTGGCTAACAAGGAAGGAAGTGGACATTTCTCTTAAAGGAGCATGTGCTCGACAGTGCAAAGCGTTAATACAGTGTGATTACAAGGCTGTGAAAAGAGAAGAGCCACTGTGGCTGGACCTTTAATCCCATTCTTAAAACATAAGTGGTGGTTGTTTGATAATTCCAGTTATTATGCCATGATGTTTCTGCCTTCTTTATTCGTGTTATTACAGCATTTTAAGACACTCATCTGATAAAGTCCACAGCCTTGCTTACCATGAAGTAAGTCCCCCCTAGAGGCTTTTTTAAGATTAGGAAGTGTGATGAACACCCCAGGAGATTATAAGACCCCTGGGTGCCAGTTAAACAGTAGTTATTGTCGCGGGGCGTCCCGGGACTTATTGATCCTGTATTCATCCCTCGTTGTTTTTGTTTCATGATTTTTGTCTCTGATTTGGATATCCCAGGAGGCCCCAGGATCATTGTTTACATGGCATCTCATCCCGTGTTATGTCTCCTCTCCCACTATATACTATCCCGGTGTTTTGGGGGGTTGTTTGTTTGTTTGTTTACACGTGTTTATGGTCCCAAGATATATTTTTTTAGCTGTCAATCAAGGATGCAATTACTCATTTTTTCACAACCTCGGTGACTATTTCCTGTAGAGTTTCCTACCACGAGCGATGCTATTGGCTGGCACAAATGTTTGTTCAAGCTTCTGCATTGGTCAGAGAAGAAAAGCGAAGACAACCCCCTCTGCACAATTTGATTTTTTTAAAAAACTGATGGGTAAATGCCCCAAAAAAGTTAAAATCCATGTAAAAGGAGAATGCCAGTACAGACACACAAGGCATTTTAAAAGACAAATCTCAGTTGGTGCGATCGTCCACCCAGACACTGGCAGTTTTTACTGTGCCTTTAAATCCACGATGGAGGAGATGCTGCAGAGGGTGAGTGGATGAATGAGCAATTGTCCGTCCACCCACTTTCAGTGTTTACTGTGTCATTAAACTCATGGAGGGGATGCAGACAGGGGATGAATGGCCAATCATCCACCTACGATCTCTTTAAAATTTACTCTCTCTTTAAAATTTAAACCCAGCATACAGGGGAAGGACAGATTAAAGCTGAAGGGTTTGCAGTGTAGAAATCCATTGAATGGGTGACTTAGTGCAGAGACACACACACAAACCTATGTGCAGCTGGAAGGGAAGCCTTTGTTTTCAGCTGGTGAGGCTGAATCTATTGAATGGGTGACTGACCCCTCCTCTGATCTCTGAGCCTGCCCCTGGTCACATCAATTTCCGGTCATCATCAAGTACCAAGATATCTTGTCCCGGGGTTTTTACATTTCCAATTTTCTGAATTCTCCCGTGACTTTTTAAAAAATTACTATAAATCACGGGACAGAAAGTCCTGCTGGTTGAGGGATAAAAGGTGGGCCCCCTTCCAAAAATCTTGGGACCATCACGATGTACATGTAAACAACTAGGAATAGACACAAATTCATCCCACTACATTTTCATCGTGTAAACCATGCCCTGGAGAGATGTAAGAACAAAAATATAAAAGAAAGGAGGGAAAATCCTACACCACACCCTTAAACCTTCACAGTGATAAGAGTAAGCTCAAAAACACTACAAAAGAATTTCTTAAAGTGTCCTAAGAATAAGACAGGCAAATGTAAAAAATTTTGGGAAAGCAAGACATCTTTAGGAAAATGAAGGGCTGCATCAATAGAAGTATTGTGCCTAGATCAAGGGAAGTAATAGTGCCGTTCTATTCTGCCTTGGTCAGACCTCACCTAGAATACTGTGTCCAGTTCTGGGCACCACAATTCAAAAAGGATATTGACAAATTGGAGCGTGTCCAGAGAAGGGCGACTAAATTGGTGAAAGGTCTGGAAACGATGCCTTATGAAGAGAGACTTAGGGAGCTGGGTATGTTTAGCCTGGAAAAAAGACAGTTAAGAGGTGATATGATGGCCCTGTTTAAGTATTTGAAGGGGTGTCACGTTGAGGATGGAGCAAGCTTGTTTTCTGCTGCTCCAGAGACTGGAACACAGAGCAATGGATGCAAGCTCCAGGAACAGAGATTCCACCTAGGAGGAACCTTTTGACAGTTAGAGCTGTTTGGCAGTGGAACACACTCCCTCGGAGCATAGTGGGGTCTCCTTCCTTGGAGGTCTTTAAAGAGAGGCTGGATTGCCATCTGTCAGGGATGCTTTGATCGTGATTTCCTGCATGGCAGGGAGTTGGGCTGGATGGCCCTCGTGGTCTCTTCCCACTCTACAATTCTATGATTCTATGATTCTATGACTACTTTAGCCAATCCTATTGTAGCTATACAGTATCTGCCTACCTACAACAGGCAAGGTAAACAGCATCTCCCTCCATAAATCCCTACTGAGCATGTGTGAACAGCAAAAGAGAAAGGAAAAAGGAGAACTTCCACAAGATGTTTTAAAAACATAGATCTATAAGTTTGACCAAGAAAGTGGACATTATAAGAAAAGTTGAAGCTGTATGTTTGTTTGTTTTTTAAAAAAAGGCCATCCTTGGATACATTCTGGAAGAAGCCTTCAGATTGTCTCTAGAAAGTTAAAAATCTCTACTTATGCAAGGCTTATCTGACCTATTGTTTCATTTCACATGTGCAGACCATTAGTTTTGAATAAGAGGTTTGCTGAAATGTGTTGAACTGCTCTTCTTTTTTGTGGCGTCAGAACCTATCAGACCTGGTGTAGTGTTGTAGTTTTCAGCATTGGCCTGCGACTCTGGAGACCAGTGTTCGAATCTCCACTTGACCATGGAAATGCACTGGGTGACCTTGGGCAAGTCAAATTCTCTCAGAGGAAATCAAAGGCAACCCCACTCTGAACAAAATCTTGCCAAGAAAACCGCATGATAGGTTCACCTTAGAGCAGTGATTCTCAAACTGTGGCGCAGGACCCTTGGGGGGAGTCGTGAGATAGTTGCTCAAGGGGGGGTGCAATATGTTTTTGGGGCATTAAATTATTAATGTCCCTTGGTCCCAGGGCAGCAGCAGAGATGGCAGCAAGCCCTGGGCACCAGGCATGCATTCTGGGGCTTGTGAAGTGGCTGGCTGGTGGGCTCTCTACAGGAGACAGGAGAAAGACCCTATGGCAGAGGGCAGTGTCAGCAGAAAGGTCCGGGCACCAGGGATGCATTTTTCCTGCTTTGGCTGCAACACTTCTGCTCTTTCCATTTCAAAAGTGGAAGCAGTCGCTGGTGTCCTCCCCAGATGCAGCTGAACAGGAAGAATGCACACCTGGTGCCCCGGGCTTCCTGCTCTGCCAGGGAGGAGCATGGCATTTGCATGTAAATGTAAAGCCGGACACAGAGGCAAAAAGTTTAAGAACCACTGCCTTAGAGTTTCCATAAGTTGGAAAGCACTTGAAGGCACACAACAACAACAGCAAGGAACCTATCTCTATTTTTTCCATCTCTTTTTTGCCTCTATTAGATTTTCTGTTAAAAAAGTAATGCCCAGGAAGACATCTACTCTAAAATTGAGCTATACCTGTACAGAACACCATATTGGGTCTCCCCCCTCTCTCCCCTTTGTCCCAGAAAATTGAACAACAAGCAGGAATTAATCATAATTGTCACTTACCTAATTGGTCAAGTCAAACGCAAACACCCCCAAGTTGTCTGTTCTGGAGAGAAATGAGACAATCCCCCTCTTTTTAAACAAGCGGCCCCAGGTGTAGCAGCACATGAAACATACCCCTTTGCAGCTGGTTGCATTGCAACCTGGTCAACTCATACAAATTACCTGTTTGGGCCATTCCAAAGACAGAAAACTCCCAAGCATGGCATTTAAAAATACAAATATCTGCCTAGTATTTTTGTCAGACCTGCCCAAGCACAAGCCCATTTTCCCCCCTCCACAGCCCTCAAATCACAAGGTCTTGGGGAGGGGGGGACATATTTCAGATTCTCAGCTGATCTCTGCAGAAGAGGCTATAATTAATAACTAGTTTAAAAATAAAAGGTGTTATTTTTAAACAAAGATGATACCAGAATAAAGAAAGAACACCCAACATTACATTCAAAGATAGACAGTTTATAACCACTGAGGTTAGATATCCAGGCACTGGTGGATTCTGGGAGATGCAGTGCAAAAAGGGAATTTCTCAAGCTCAGGTGAGAATCTTGGATTTGTTCCATGCTCTGCTAAGACATTTCTGAGCTAGTGGTTTCAACTATGTATCAAGAAGGGAGGAAGAAAATGAATGGGATTAAATGACAAGAGCATGGAGTTTTACTGGATGTTAAGATGATCACGCCCAAATATATGGATTTGTCAGACTTTATTGATGGATTTGCCAATCTTAACTCTTAAAAATCTGGGTTTGCATACCGGCTTCTTCATACTTGTAGTGTTGAGAGGGACCAGGATGTGAGGGCGATCTGGCTGTGATGTCTGTCACCCTGTTGATTGAAAGAGTTGGTTCAGCTGTTCTGGCTGGCTAGGCTATTGTTCCCTTCCTTCCTCAATGAAACTTGTTTGTCTCTCTTGAATCTGTGTGCTTGGTGGAAGAGGATAACCATCCCAGATAGAAGGAATATACCCTTCTTCAGTCAAGGCAGGTTCACGTTGTTCCTCTCCACACTGGCAACATTTTTATTTTTTCAACTGGAATGGTGCAAGTGAATTTCAGTGCAGTTCATTTTTAAAGAATCTACCAAAACTCACAAATGATAGGATGGAACTGAACAAATTCTGGATGGAAAAATGAAGGTGTGGTAGATGTGTCCTCTGTCTCTAAGCAGATGAGTTCTAGAGTCCTTATCAGCATCATGACCAAAGTTGAACAGGGTGATTTTGTGCTCAGTTAGTCCTTCTGTGTAGATTGTGTTTTAACCTTGCAGTTCAAGGACATAAAGGCTGTTGGGGAAGGGAAAGTAAACCTTTGTGTTAGCAACTTGCATGCACTGTTCTCAAATATTTTAGGATGGGAGGTGTGCTGTGCCTGTGCAGTACAGATTCCTATATAACTCCTCTCTCTGGCTTTTCTTTGCAAACGATTCAGGAAGGGCTCATCCCGTCCTTTCTGCAAGCGCGCTGATGTCTAAAAAGGCCAATCCAAGATAAACAAGTCCGGTTGCAGAAGGCACAGCAGAAGGTCTCCTTGGTTGATGTTTCCAGGTTATGATTCTTTCTGTGTTGTTGTTTCTCTTCAAGACTTGTTTGGCGTGTGTTCTCAAATAAGGCTGCAGCATTGTGGATGGTGCATCTCCATGCCTCCCGATGTGAGGCCAGGACAGACCATTGTTGGTGATCAATTTGGCCGAGCCTGAGATGTTGTTTCAGGGAGTCCTTGTATCGCTTTTTTGGAGAGCCCCTCTTACGCTGACCTGTGGCGAGTTCACTGTAGAGTACTATTTTGGGGAGGCGATGGTCCTCCATCCTAGAAACGTGCCCTGCCCAACGCAACTGTGTTCTCAATATCATGGCTTCAATACTGGTGATCCCTGCTTCCTCAAGGACAGCAACACTCATCACATAGTCAGTCCAGTGTATATTTAGGATTGTGTTTATATAGCACTGATGAAAGCATTCGAGGAGTTGTAAGTGGTGGCAATAGGTGACCCATGTTTCAGACCCATAAAGGAGAATAGACAGTACAATGGCTCAATACACACTGATTTTTGTGTTTCGCCTCAGGTGTTTATTACTCCAGACTCTTTTCTAAAGTTTTCCAAATGTGCTATATGCCTTTGCTAATCTGTGATCGATCTCTTTGTCAATCTTGGCATCTAAGGAGATGATGCTTCCCAGGTAGGTGAACTGCTGAACGGACTTAAGCACAGATTTGCCGACAGCAATGTGGGGATGATGGTGTTTGTCCTGTGGTGCAGGCCAGTAAAGAACTTCTGTTTTCTTAAGGTTGACTTCCAGCCCAAACAGTAGTTTTCAACATATAACTACTCTACTCTATATATAACTACTCTACTCTATATAACCCCAGGAGCCATCTTCCAGTTCCCTTGACACAGTGGGTGATGTGTACCCCAGCTCAGGGAACCCAAATCCAACCAGCGAGATCTACAATGTTGGCTTTGAGGCAGTTCAGTCATTGTTAGGGACCCAGTTCTACCACCTGTTGTGAAGGGATTCTGGAACCCATCTGCTAAATGGCTGTGGTGTTTTCTGTGCTGTAGACCACCTACTGCATGGATTTACCAGCAGTAAAGCTTGTCTTGAGAGCCAGTGTGGCATAGTGTTGTGAGTGTTAGACTAGAAGGCTTATCACACATCAAATTAAAGTGGCAGGGCAGCCAGAAGGTTCTATCTTCTATGCAGGCTTATTGCATGACGTCACCGTCCTTCCATTCTGGTGCCATGGGAGACTGGGATAAAACTGCATCCCTTTGCTAACCAAAAAAAACCCACTTGCAAAAAGATACAGTTTTACCTTGGTCTCCCATCGAACCCCAACAGCAGAACACTGGAAGAACGATGATGTCATATAGTAGGGCAGCATGGAAAGCGGAACCTTCCACTTCCCTGCAACTTTAATTCAGCATGTGATAAGCCTCTAGTGCATCAGAAGACTAGGGTTCAAATCCCTGCTTAGCCATGGAAATGAAAGGTCACTCTCTTTCAGCCTTGGAGGAATGCAAAGGGAAACCTCCTCTGAATCAATCCTTCAGAGAAAACCTGGGATAGGGTGGCCATAAATCTGAGTTGACTTGGAGGCACAGAACAGTAGAACTTAGCCTTTGACTGGTTTTTGTTGTTGTTGTTTGTCATTAACTGAACTCTTGATTGGGTTGCTAGGTGAAATAAGGGACAGGGATCTTTTCCCTTTCAACAGTTGTGCTGAAGATGGATTCTCAGTAAGTGTTGCTGACTACCTGCTGAAATTTCATCTTCTGTGCAGTCGTTAAATGGACAGGAGCCCAGTCCCTTATTTCATCTGACAAGGATAAGGACTTTATCAGACAAGAACCTTAAAGTGTTCTTTTGCTGGAATTTTAAAAAAAAATTCATTTTTATGCCAGCAAAAGAACATTCCCCTCCCCCACACTTACTGCTAATCCTGGCAAAGGCAGCTCTGGCAATGAAAGAGGAAGTGAACAGAGCTGCCTCACTTCCTCCTTTGAAATCCCACGAAATATCGCAAGACTTCATTGCGCAGGAATTTTTTAAAAAACCAAAAAATAACACTTAAAAAGTTTTTAAAGCACAAAAACACACTTTAAAACTTAAAAGCAACCCAGGAGGGTCATAAAAACTTCATCATTTACCTGGATGTTGTGATTTCACCTGGAAGTCTTTGCACCAGACCTGCCACTGGCGGGGTAAGTATGGGGGGGAAGGAGACACAAGGTTTCACATGACAGCTATGCTGGCAAAAAACGGCAGGGGGGATCAATTGACAGCTTAAGCCTTCAAAGTATAGGTTTGGGCAGGGACATAACCATGAAAGGGTGACATTGTCTGATATGCATGCCCTTTCGTAGTTATGTGGCATCGTTATGATGCCATATTTGATATATCTAATAAAGTCCTAAGTCTTGTAGATACCTGGAATTGGAGTCATTTCCAGTTCAGAACAATGAGGTTTAAAATAATATGAATTGTCCCTGAATAAAATCTTGGCGAATATAGCGTGGCAGGCTCCAAGCCTTAGCGCGAGAGGGAATGATGATCTCGCAGCAGTGACAACGTCATCTGAAATCGACCCCCTGCCGTGCTGCTGTGACGAAGCTGTCCCAGGTGATCCTTGCACAGCAAGGATCATCTGAAAATCTCCTAGGAAACGGAGCAATGGGTTCAAACTACAGGAAAAGAGATTCAACCTAAACATTTGGAAGAACTTCCAGATGATAAGAGCTATTTGACAGTGGCATACACTGCCTCAGAGTGTGGTGGAGTGTACTACTTTTGAAGGTTTTTAAGAAAGAAAGAAATCTATGAAGGTCTAGCTCTAGGGACTAGTTTTTAGCTCATGAAATCTACTTCTGCCCACTGGAACAACAGCACACTATAACATCATGCCTTTCCATTTACCGTGTCTCGGTTTAACCAGTTTTACAAGCTGTCCAGAAACATCAGAGAAATATGAAATCTGGTCCAAGGGATGAGCCATGAGAAGAAGAATGCAGGCGTGTATACCCTGAAACAATTGCAAAGAAATGAGGATGTGAAAGGGTGGGGGAGAAAACACAAGAACAACCCATAATCAAGCAAGTCAGAGTGAGAGCCGTGCCCATGAAAATCTGGTTCGATGGCTTCTCTGATGTCTACCAGGAAACTCATTCCAGGACTCAGAACATTTCCTTCCCAGTTCTCAGCTTCCCTAAGAGAGACTCATGGGGCTTTGGAGATATCTGTCAATTACAAGGAGAAAGAGAAAAATAATCAGTAAAATGAAATATTGACATCATCCCCAAGCAAAGGCTTCATTTCATTTTGCAAGGTCTAGTTTAAGAGCAAGGAGCCAGCATGGCATAGTGGTTTGAGTGTTGGACTATGACTATAGAGACCAGGGTTTGACTCCCTTCTTGGCAATGAAAACCCACTGCGTGACCTTGGGCAAGTCACACCCTCAGCCATCAGAAAACCCTGTGAAAGCTTCACCTTCAGGTTGCCATAAGTTGAAAATGACTTGAAGGCACACAGCAATGACAGTTTAAGATCACATGTGATTGATCCTATGAGCCAGACAAAACCATCTGTCATTTCTACTGATATTTGTCTCTCCACAGAAATCATCCAACAGCTGCCATTCCCCCAGGCTGAAGAATCTCCTAACACTGAGGATCTATTCCTGGGATTACTTGTTTTCATTTGCCCTCCTTTTCTCTGTTTTCCTTTTCTGTTAGAATCATGGAATTGGAACAGACTGCAAGGGTAAACTACTCCGAAACACTGATATTCAGAAATACGCAACCAAAGAGCTGGCCATTTAACCTCTGCTTAAAAACTACCAAAGTAAGGATATTTCAATACAGTATTTCAAGCAATATCTGAAAATATTTGGAAAATGAAATATTCTTTCCCACATAAAAAATGTTTCCTGTGCAGAAAATGCCATTTTTCTGTGCAAAACAGCCACATGTGAATTTTTGTGCAGAATAAGTCCTGAATTGGAAATACCCTTTAAAAGTTATGTTTTCTGAAGACTTTCTTGCAGCAGGGGGAAAAGAACACTGAAATTACTCATTACTACCTTCAAGAAAAAACCTGTACATCCCTACTCCAAAGAAGGAGAGTCCACTGCCCTCTGAGATAGTCTGTTTCACTCTCAAACAGCTCTTACGCTCAAGGAGTTCTTCCAAAAAGTTAGGTGGGTTTTTTAAAAAAATTTGAATCCATTGCTTCATATTCCATTTATTTGTTTGTTTGTTTGTTTGTTTCTGTCCTGCCTTTCTCCCAAGATTGGATTCAAGGTGGGTTATAAAATACAACTAAAATCTTACAAATTACAAAAGTTAAAAAAGAATAAATTAAATTTATTTAAATTTAATTAAATTGTTAAAATATAATTAAGAACACATAAAGTTCTAGTCTCTGCCACAGGACAAAACAAGCTCACCACATCTTCCACATGAAATCCCCTCAGATATTTCAAGATACCTGCTGCACGTTTTGAGATTAGAGATTAGCCCTGCATGGCTCAGGTCCAGGTTATTTGAAAAACTGAATTCTCCCATATGAACCTGACCATGTTTTGAGATCTGCTGAGGAGGCCCTTCTTTCTGTCCTATCACCCTCACCGGTATATCTGGTGGGAACATAGGGGACAGGGCTTTGTCAGTGGTTACTCCCACCAAGAAAGCACCCTCTTTACATAGCAAGGGAAAGACCCTTTTATTCCAGTGGGCCTTTGGGAAATGAATTTTTTAGGGGCCATAGAACATGCCTAATGTGCTAGTAATTTATTTGATACCTTTTGATTATTTCTGTTTTAATGGTAATAATTTTAATTTGTTGATCATTTAATTACTTTTAAACTTTTTAGCTCCATCATGCTTGGGCCCAGAAGCAGATAGAAGCCCCCCCCCCTCCATCCCAACTGTCTCTGCCCTGGCCTCAGAGACACACTGCCATCCCCCTTTTCCTTGTGGATCCTTTCTTATTTAGAATCTAAGCCTGAGGGAAGGGAACTGACAAATTAAAAAACTGTGAGCTGCTCTGACAGCCTTTGTGACTGAAGAGCACGGTATTCATGCTCTAAATAAATTAATTCATGCATTTTAACTATGTTTCCTTTAACTGTTGGAAGCTGCCTTTAGTTACACATTAAGGAAAACATGGTATAACAACAACAACAACAACAACAGTAGTATCATAGAATCATAGAATTGTAGAGCTGGAAGAGACCACGAGGGCCATCCAATCCAACCCCCTGCCATGCAGGGATACACAATCAAAGCATCCCTGACAGATGGCCATCCAGACACTATTTAAAGATCTCCAAGGAAGGAGACCCCACCACGCTCCGAGGGACTGTGTTCCACTGCCAAACAGCTCTTACTATGAAAAAGTTCCTCCTAATGTTGAGGTGGAATCTCTGTTCCTGGAGCTTGCATCCATTGTTCCGTGTTCTAGTCTCTGGAGCAGCAGAAAACAAGCCTGCTCCATCCTCAATGTGACACCCCTTCAAATACTTAAACAGGGCTATCATATTGCCTCTTAACCATCTTTTTTCCAGGCTAAACATACCCAGCTCCCTAAGTCTCTCCTCATAAGGCATGGTTTCCAGACCTTTCACCATTTTAGTTGCCCTTCTCTGGACATGCTCCAATTTGTCAATATCCTTTTTGAATTGTGGTGCCCAGAACTGGACACAGTATTCTAGGTGAGGCCTGACCAAGGCAGAATAGAGTGGCACTATTATTTCCCTTGTTCTAGACACTATATTTCTATTGATGCAGCCCAAAATCACATTGGCCTTTTTAGCTGCTGCATCACACTGTTGACTCATATTCAACTTGTGGTCTACTAGGACTCCTAGATCCCTTTTGCCCTTTTGAGGTGGAATCTCTGTTCCTGGAGCTTGCATCCATTGTTCCGTGTTCCAATCTCTGGAGCAGCAGAAAACAAGCTTGCTCCATCCTCAGCGTGACACCCCTTCAAATACTTAAACAGGGCTATCATATCGCCTCTTAACTGTCTTTTTTCCAGGCTAAACATACCCAGCTCCCTAAGTCTCTCCTCTTTGTAAGAGGCTAGGTTTGTGGTGGTTGTGTGCCATCAACTCATTTCTGACTTATGGAGACCCTCGGGCCAACCTGTCTCAGGGTTTTCTTATCAAGATTTCTTCAGAGGAGGGGATGCCATTGCTTTCCTCTGAGGATGAAAGAGTGGGACTTGCCCAAGGCACCCAGGGCTTATCTACATGGGCAATTTAGGGTGGAAAAAAAACAGATTGGCCTCCATGTGACTGTAGGAGCCTGCTCCAGGATGTCAACCCATTTCTGCAGCTGCCCTCTGCCATTGCTGTTCCACAGCAGGAAGCAGCCCACAGCACGTGAACAAGGTTGGCCACATGCAGGAAGCCTTGGTCACATGTTGTGGGCTGGCTTCCAGGCTGCAGAGAGAACAAGGGAGGTGGTGGTGGCAGCAGTGATGAGCCAGCATGCCCATTGGGATCTCCTCCCATTTCATCTAGGTAAAAGGGGGGGGGCAGAGTTGATAGATGGGAAGGATACACCAGTGGGGAGCTGGTGGATCCTGGCCTGTGCAGATGAGCCCCCAGTGGGTTTTCATGGCTGAGCAGTCCTAGCCCTAGTTCTGCACTACACCACATTGGCATGCATTGTAAAGGTTAAGAGGTGACATGATAGCCATGTTTAAATATTTGAAGGGATGTCATACTGAGGATGCAGCAAGCTTGTTTTCTGTTGCTCCAGAGACTAGGACACGGAACAATGGGTTCAAACTCCAGGAAAAGAGATTCCACCTAAACGTTAGGAAGGGGATTTACTGGTCTGGTCTGGTGGGCCATTTGCAGCCTGCCCGGAGCCCCGTCCTGCAGTGGCGGCCCCCACAGCTGCATGGGATCCAGCATGGGGCTGCCATGTTGTTCACCCTCTTCTTGGCCTGTCCCGTGGGCCAGGTAGAGGGCAGGAAGCAATGGCCAATTGGGGGGAGCCTCCCCGCTCCAATTGCCCAGTTTGGGCTGACAAAAAGAGCTGTTCGACAGTTGAATACACTGTCTTGGAGTTTGGTGAAATCTCCTTCTTTGGGGGGGTTTAAACAGAGGCTGGATGGTCATCTGTCAAGAATGCTTTGACCGTGTATTCCTACATGGCAGAATGGGGTTAGTCTGGATGGCCCTTGAGGTATCTATCATTCTATGATGGTCATCTATAATTGGGTAGCATTAGGTTGTTGCTCTGGGTCCCAAGACCGGCATGGGGAGGAAATGTAGTAGCTTAGATCCATAAGAATTTAATTTTTAATTTTAATTTAATTAGGTATTTACACCCCGCTCTTCAGCCACAAAGGCTATCAGAGCGGCTTACAAATTGTTTTAAGCAATAGCTATTTACACATCTAACTGCATTAAGCAGTTTCCAACGTGTGTTCGCTAATTGCCCCCACAACCCGGGTACTCATTTTACTGACCTACGAAAGGATGGATGGCTGAGTGAACCTTGGAGCCCACTGGAATCGAACTTGCAACTTGGTGGCTTGCAGTACAGGCATTTAACCACTGTGCCACCAGGGCATCCCTCTGGTAATCACTCTGCACTGAAATACATGTTCTGTACTACAAAATATCACCTCCATCTTGAGGAGAACCCATGATGGGGAAGAGAGAAACCAGTCTTACCTCAACCATCCTATAATTAATTCCTTAGCATGCAGGGTTTGTGAGCCTGTGCTGCTCCAGATATTCTTGGAACTCAACTCCCATCACCTCTGACCCTTAGCCATTCTGGTGGCTGATGGAGGAGAAAGTCAATAACGTGGATGAAACATGTTGGGGAAACAAGAAACACTTAGCTCTCATCCTCTTTCAGAAAGTATGCCTCAAAACATCACAGAATTTCATCAAGAAAATGATCAATCACCACAAGATATTTTGTTCATATTTAGATCCTTTTTTGCCAAAAAAAAAAAAAAAATCATTTGTGAGAAAGTGCAAAACTCCAGAACTTTTTGTGCAGAAAACTATTTGCAAAGAATACATTGGGTATGGATTCTGCTGGTTCATCCCAACTAGAGTAGACTCGTGGAATCAAAGAGATTCGCCTGTTTGTTGACTCACTATTCATGGCTCTACTTTAGCTGGGATGAACCAGCAGGATGCAAGACAGAGTTTTCTGTGCCAAAAAAAAAAAAAAAAAAAAAAAAACCTTTGGGGTTTTGCTATGTCTGCACAGACTATTTATTTATTTATTTGGTTGGTTATTTTTGGTTTTTGCAATTTCACCAAGCAGGTTTGAAATGATTTTGCTCTTGTCTGTACAAATAAAATAAGCCAAAATTTGTATGCTTCGCTACAGTCCCTGTAATACTGGTATCTAAAAACCAGAGGGAGCAGTTGTGTGTCAAATACACCACAGCCCAAGCCAGGTGTGTTATGAAGCTATAATTAAAAACACTCAAGCAGACTGTCTCCTTGGGCAAGCACGTTCTCACAAGAAGAACCAGTTAGGCTCTTGGAAGTCGCCTTGGTTGCTTCAGCTTAATGAACACTGAACAATGTGTGACAATGAAGCAGCTCAGGAATGATGTGCTTCATACAGAAGACCATCTCATGCTACTTGGGGGGCTCTGATCTTTCCACACATCAGATCCACATGTCTCAGAAAAATAACCAGGTGAGAGCTTATTTCCAAAATAGAAAAAAAAAAGTTGTGCTCAGTAAATTCAATGAAAGTTGCATTGTCACACCTTCTAAAGCTCATTAGAAGAAAACATATACCTCGCTTTGGGCATTTGTATTTTTACAAGGTTTCCAAGGTGTTCCTGAGAAACAAAGTGTTCACAAAACATTGCACATATTTTAAAATGTGAAGGGCTATTGGATTAAAAACAAAACAAAACAAAACACAGAAACACACTTTTGGTCCAGGAATGCAGAAAGTGAACCCTGTGGGCCACATGTGGCCTCTGATTTCCTTTCATGTGGCCCTTGGTGCTCTCTAGGACACACCCACAAATTCCCAGGCTATTCCCGCAAATTTTTAATTTGGAGAGGTTGATTTTTGACTTCCAAATAATGAAACATAGGCAACACTGCCACAAAACACATCAGTTTTGCCCCCTCCCCCATGTTCATCCCCATTTTTAAAAAAAAAAAAAAAAACACCCTTAAAATGGCCAAAACTAAAACTGGTGTCACTTCCAGTTTAGGTAAAGCAGATTTGGTGCAGCCACTGAAATCCAGGCCTGGTAAAAACTGTCCCTGTCCCTTAATGCAACCCTTCCCCCACTTTACTCAATAGGACAGTTGTGTGGACACCCCTTGCTCTTTCAAACACCCCTCTTTCTTTTCTTTAGAACACCTCTTCATTCTTTGGAGCATCTTCTGTTTCTAGTATCCCTGCTTGTAGCAGCTAACATTAAAACTCAAGGCTATCATTAAAAAATGTATCAAGTCAGTATCTTGCTTCACAATGGGTCAGATCACCAAAATGACTAAACATTCAGCAAATTGCAAGAGCATAGTTGATACACAGGACTTCATGGGTAAGACACTTGTCAGAGGAAAAGGTTAAGGAGTTCATGTAAGTCTTATATGTTTATGTGTTGGTGTGTTGTTCCCCGCCTTTAATCCTAGGGACATCTACTTGAAAGCAAATAGTATTCTGGCCAGTGCAGACAAGGTCCTGGTCTCCCAGAAGCCTGGTCCAGCATTTGAATAAAAAGGGCTTTATTAGTTATGTCCATAGCAAAAGAAAGAACAAGGAAATATTAGGGCCACTGCATGGAGAAGGTGGAGAAATTCTGACAAGGGACAGAGAAAAGGCAGAACTACTCAACACATTCTTTGCCTTGGGACTTTTTCACATGGGCGACAAATATACTGTCTCTGTCTTGCCATCTAGCTTACCGCCACCCCCCATCCCTGTAACAATGTAAAAAAAAAATAAGTCAGGCCTACCTTGACAGCAGGATAAAAAGTATGTCCCCTCACCTCCAGCAGTCCAGGAGTGAATGGAGCTCAAACAGAGCCCCATTCACTTCCTGGCTTGAGTTCCTGGCCATTCTTACGAGAGAATGAGTGCATGGGAAATTAAAAAATAAAAAGTAAAATAAAGGTTGAAAAGTGACAGCAAGCACAAAAACACAGTTTAAAAAATGCAAGTAACCTGGGGAGGGGAAAAAAGGGTGTCACTTACCTGGATGTCCCAATCTCATCCGGAAGTGTTTGACACAGACCTCCCACTGTGGCTGACATTGCACCAGCATACTGGGACACCTTTTCACTCACCCGTTATTCCATTACAGGTACGGAACGGGTGACCTATTCATGGCTTGAGCCACAAATAAGAAGAAACGGGGGCAGCATGGAACCAGGACGGGGGCATAACGGGATGAGGACGATGTCATCTGAAAAGTAAGCCCTTCCAAGTCTCCAGGGCCAGTCTCTTTCAACTCTATGATTCTATGATTCTATGAGATGAACTGCATCCAAGAGTATTAAAAGAACTGGCAGAAGTAATCTCAGAACCACTGTCAATAATCTTTGAGAATTCCTGGAGAACAGGAGAGGTCCCACCAGACTGGAGAAGGGCAAATGTTGTCTCCATCTTTAAAAGGGGAAAAAAGAAGACCCAAATAATTACCACCAGTCAGCCTGACATCAATACTACGAAAGATTCTAGAGCGGATCATTAAACAGACAGTCTGTAAGCACTTAGAAAGGAATGCCGTGATCACAAAAAGTCAACATGGATTTCTCAAAAACAAGTCATGCCAGACTACTCTCATCTCTTTTTTTGATAGAGTTACAAACTTGGTAGATGAAGGGAATGCTAGTAGTGTATCTTGATTTTAGAAAGCCTTTTGACAAGGTTCCCCATGATATTCTTGCAAAAAAGTTAGTAACCTGTGGGCTAGACAATGCAACTCTTAAGTGGATTTGTAATTGGATGACTGACTGAACCCAAAGGGTAGTCACCAATGGCTCCTCTTTATCCTGGATCTATCCTGGGCCCAGTGCTATGCAACATCTCTATCAATGACTGGATGATGGAATAGAGGTCATCCTTAGCAAATTTACAGATGACACCAAATTTGGAGGGGTAGTTAATATCACAGAGGACAGGCTTAGAATTCAAAATGATCTTAACCGATTTGAGATCTGAGCCAAAACTAACAAAATGAATTTCAACAGGGAGAAATGTAAGATACTACATTCAGGCAGAAAAAATGAAATGCAGAGATATAGGATGGGGGACACCTGGCTTGACAACAGTACATGTGAAAAGAATCTAGGAGTCTTAGTAGATCAGCTGAACAGTGCGATGCAACAGCTAAAAAAGCCGATGTAATTTGTGGCTGCAGCAATAGGAATTGGACTTATGTTTATCTATTTCATTAACAGGATGCTGCCCACAGAGTGCTTGATGGGCTCAGGACATGGTATGTTCAGCCAGAAAGTCATGGAAGGTCCTATTATGGGTCAATGACATGGATATTGGTTGGTCTTCAAGAAGTGAATTATAATAAAAGATTACTTCCAGATCACACCCTGAACTAAGCAGAAGGTGGAGATGGCTACCGGTCCACTTCAGGGAAGAATTCAAAGTGGTAATTATGACCTATAAAGTCCTACACAGCTTGGGTCCAGACAATGTAAAAAGATACAAAAGGTGGTCTGAATTTTAAGATCTTTGAAGGGTGCCTTTCTCTCAGTCCCAACATTGTCACAGGCACATTTGGTGAGGGCACACAAGATAGCCTTCTCTGTGGCTTTTCCCAGACTGTGTAACTCTCTCCTCCGGGAAGTTTAGTTGGCTCCCTTTCTGCTTTCGTTCTGCCTGCAGGCAAAGATCTTATTTAGGCCAGTTTTTGCTCTTTAAATTATGAGGCAGAAGGGTGTTTCAAATGTTGTGTGCTTTACTTTGGTCTTTTAATTATATCTTAACTGTAGTTTAAAATATTTTGTCTGTATGCTTTCAAACAGAATCCTCTGTTTAGTTCTTTTAAGTTTTCTAAATGCAATTTAGCTAGACTTTGTTTTAAGATTTTTGGAAGCCACATTGAATGCCTTGCTGGGAGAAATGGAGGGGGAAGTATAAGAAAGAAAGAAAGAAAGAAAGAAAGAAAGAAAGAAAGAAAGAAAGAAAGAAAGACAGACATTTTGGACTACAGCTCCTAGGATCAAAGCTTTATAGTCTGATAGAGACAAAACTTTTGAGAAGAAGTAAGGTGGGTTTGGGATAAACACAACAAAATCATGAATGATTGTTGAGGTAGGGCAGGCTACCCAGTATCAGCTGGTGGGCCCTGTGCCAGTAGGATAGCGAATCCACTGTGTGTTTTAGTCCAAGCCTTAAAGGAGCTATTTCAGAATCTGAACACTAGCCCAGAAATGACTTCAACATCTTGGACAGCATCCCTACAGTTCAGACTAATCTAAGAGCAAATTCACTGCACCATTGAAATGAAATCCAGGAGCCTCTACCAGCTTGAAGGATGGAAGTTTTCCCACAGTCTGCTGCTGAGCTTCATGGCTGGAAGGAGATCTCAGCTGAGGTCTACCCAACTTGAGTCCATCACACCAGTCATTACACCAGCGGTGAGTAAAGTGTGGTCTGTGCACGGCATGCCCAAGGGGTAAAAATGAAAAAAATGGGGGGAAAATTAAAAACTCCAAAAGGTCTCCAAAACACCTTGCAGGGTTGGTGGCGCATTGGTTGCCCCAAGGGTCAAACAATTTTTAAACATTTTTTCCAAAAATATTCCAAAAAAATGCCATCAAAAAGGATATTGACAAATTGGAGCGTGTCTAGAGAAGGGCGACTAAAATGGTGAAAGGTCTGGAATTGATGCCTTATGAGAAGAGACTTAGGGAGCTGGGTATGTTTAGCCTGGAAAAAAGACGGTTAAGGGGCGATATGATAGCCCTGTTTAAGTATTTGAAGGGGTGTCACGTTGAGGATGGAGCAGGCTTGTTTTCTGCTGCTCCAGAGGCTGGAACACGGAGCAATGGATGCAAGCTCCACGAACAGAGATTCCACCTCAACATTAGGAGGGACTTTTTGACAGTAAGAGCTGTTCAGCAGTGGAACACGCTCCCTCGGAGCGTAGTGGGGTCTCCTTCCTTGGAGGTCTTTAAACAGAGGCTAGATGGCCATCTGTCAGGGATGCTTTGATTTGTGTATTCCTGCATGGCAGGGGGTTGGACTGGATGGCCCTTGTGGTCTTGTGTCCAATGCCCCTCCTACCCATCCAGGTCTGCAGACTGTTGGATAAGAATTCCCCTCCCCTATCCGTCACTTGACTGGAAACCTTAGGAGAAGGAAATTAATGTTCCACTACATTCACCCACTCAGAGAAACTGTCTGCAGCCTGATATTTTTCCTTCAGTAAGTATATGTAGGTGTACCTAGTATGTCAGTCCTTCAGTGGGCTTATAGGGGCCTGCTAAATCAGCATGGACAACTGCAAAGGGCCCCTGACAGATGGCCACCCATCCTCTGTTTCAAGACCTCCAAAGAAGGAGACCCCACCACGCTTCGAGGGAGTGTGTTGCACTGCTAAACTGTTCTTACTCTCAGAAAGTTCCTCCTAATGTTGAGGTGGAAGCTCTGTTCCTGGAGCTTGCATCCATTGCTCTGTGTTCTAGTCTCTGGGGCAGCAGAAAACAAGCTTGCTCCATCCTCAATGTGACACCTCTTCATATACTTAAACAGGGCTATCATATTGTCCTTAACCATCTTTTTTCCAGGCTAAACATTCCCAGCTCCCTAAGTCTTTCCTCATAAGCCTGCACCCAAACTGTATAGGGCTTGATTGGTCAAAACCAACACTTTGAATTGTGCCTGGAAATTGACTGTTGCAATGAGGGAGTTGTGTGCTCCCTGTAACTCCTCAGTTAACAACCTGGCTGCAATTCTTTGGGCCAACTGAAATTTCTGAGCACTTTTCAAAGGCAGCCACACGTAAATAATAATAATAATAATAATAATAAAATTTATTTATATCCCGCCCCTCTGCAAGCAATCGGGGCGGCTTACAATGATAAAATGGTAGACAGTATAAAACAACCCAAAATCCCTCCCTCCCCTTAAAACATTATTAAATTAATGCAAGTTAAAATCAATACAAGTTAAAATCAATATGTATTACCATATGCTAAATATCCTTTTAAGCAGGCAGCATCTGTTAGGAGATCCAAAAGGAACCTCCAGAGGGGGTTCCAGAGGCCGGGGTTAGCTATTCCGGAAAAGCCTGCCCGAAGAGAACCGTCTTGACAGCCTTTTTAAAGCTGTCTAATGATGTCAATAGGCGGATCTCGTCGGGCAGGCCGTTCCACAATTTGGGGGCGACAGCCGAGAAAGCCCTCTGGGAGGTAGTCGCCAGCCTAGGTCTTTGTGACTGCAACAAATTCCTCCCAGAGGACCGGAGAGCGCGGGGAGGATTATAAGGGAGAAGGCGGTCCCTGAGATAGCTTGGGCCCAAGCCATTTAGGGCTTTAAAGGTGATAACCAACACCTTGTACTGGGCCCGGAAGCTGATAGGCAGCCAGTGGAGGGACCTCAGAACCGGAGTAATGTGGTCCCTCCTAGATGTTCCAGAAACTAACCTTGCTGCCATATTTTGTACCAGCTGTAATTTCCGAACTAGGTACAAGGGTAGCCCCATGTAGAGAGCATTACAGAAATCCAGACGTGAGGTTACCAGCGCGTGCACAATGGTCTCAAGATCCCTTACTTCCAAAAAAGGGCGCAGCTGGCGTATCAGCCGAAGCTGATAACAAGCGCTCCTGACTGTCGCATTTACCTGATTTGTCATCAGGAGCGACGAGTCAAGGAGCACCCCTAGGCTGCGAACACAGTCACTGGAGGAGAGTGTGACCCCATCCAGGACTGGAGATTGCAACTCGATTCTTGGTTTCGGGGCCGCGTAAAGTGCATTACAATAGTCCTATCGGGCTGTAACAAAGGCAGGTACCATTGTGGTCAGATCCAACTTCTCTAGGAATGGGCATAGTTGGCATACTAGCTTTAACTGTACAAAAGCACTCCTGGTCACTGCTAGCACCTGGGCCTCCAGGATCAGAGCTGAATCCAGGAGTATCCCCAAACTGTGAATCTGCATTTTCAGAGAGAGTGTAACCCCATCTAACACAGGTTTAATCCCTATTCCCAGACCTGTCTTTTGACTGACCAGGAGCACCTCTGCCTTGTCTGGATTAAGTTTCCATTCCATTACAGCTGCCAAGTACCAGTTTAGCACAGGAACAGCTTCCATGGAATTAGGTGGAAAGGAGTAATAGAGCTGTGTATCATCAACATACTGGTGACATCCAGTGGTGGATTGTCCAGTGCATCAGCTTGCCCAATGACAAGTGGGCCCTATGGATCCCTGATGAAGAAGGCCCCCTTGCACACCCCCTCCCAAGCCTAGCACACATGCTCCTTCCTGGTTCCTAGAGCCTCCAGTTCAGCTTCCCTTGCTGTTTTGGCAGATGGAAAGCTCAGGCGGGGCCTTCTATGGAGGCACTCTGCATCAGAAAGAGCTGAGCGTGGTTTCCTCAGTGGCAGCAAAGCATGTATGTGTGGCTCTTGCTATGTTGCCATCCCCAACAAATAGGTTGTGCTGTCAAAAAACTGTTTTCATTCTCCCCCTCACTTTTTCTTTCTATAAAAATAATTTACTTTTATCTAGCCATGTCTTTATTATCTGCCACTTGTGTTTTTTTTAATTAATTTATCTTGATCAGGGACAGAGGCTAAGGTAATAAAGCCAAAACAAACTGTTCTCCTGTTGTGCTCTATCTTTCATTATCCTCTGCCCCACTTCAAAATTTTATTTTATTCTTATGGAACTATTAACTAGTTTTCCCATACACAGACCAAAATGTGGACATTGCTAGTTTGGTAGTTTACTGTTGAACAGATGAAAAGAAGGAAGGAGTTTTGTGGCACTGGAGGGGGAGAGAAAGCCTTTTTCCTGCTTCTTGCTGCAAGTGTGTGGCTTCAGAGGATTGAATGGCAATGCACAGACCAAGCCAGCCAGTCAGCCTTTGCCTGGGCTCCTGTCACCTGGCCACTCCATGCAGGGAGGAGGTGGGCCAAGCAGCCTTCAAGCCTTCACAGGGGCCCTGTGAGGACATCACGGACTCCTGGGAGTCCCCAGACCACAGTTTAAGAACCACTGACCTAGTGAATTCAAAACTATTGCTGTTAATATAGTGGGCTGCATGAAATATGCTTTGGAGCTACCTGTTAATGTGTAAAATGATCAGTACAAGCAAACTATTTAAAAATATCCACCATTTATTTAAAATTAATTACTTAAAAATAGACATTTATTTCACTTATGTTTTTGAAAATTTTATTTCTTATAAAAATTAAATGATAGCCTTATAGGTGTGGGTGGGTCCCCTTTGACTCCTGGCAACCAATATTTTTAGACCCAGTCCACCACTGGTGACAGCTGACTCCAAAATACTGGACAACCTCTCCCAGTAGTTTCATGTAGATGTTGAATAGCGTAGGGGCAAGACTGGGGACAAGCTGAGGAGACAAGACTTACACCTGAGGGATTCCATAGGCCAATGGCCAAGGAGTTGAACAGGAGTCCCCCAGCACCACCCTCAGAGAGCACCCCTCCAGGGAGGCAACTCAGGAGAATAACATGGTCGTTGGTATTGAAAGCCACTAAGAGGTCCATCAGAACCAACAGGAACACACTCCCCCTGTCCAGTTCTCTTCCTAAGTCATCTACCAAGCTGACCAAAGCTGTCTCTGTCCCATAACCAGGTCTGAAACCAGACTAGAATGGATCTAGATAATCTGCCTCATCCAGGAACCCCTGGAATTGAGAAGCCACCACATGCTCCAGTACTTTGCCAAAAAAGGAAAGATTGGAGACTGGCCTATAATTATCTAGTATAGTAGGATCCAGAGAAGGGTTTTTGGGGTTTTTTTGTTTGTTTTTTTTTTTTTTTTAGAAAAGAGGTCTTGCCACAGCCTCCTTCAGGCATGTTGGGACCTTGCCTTGTTCTAAAGAGGCATTACTCACTTCACTTATCCATGTACTCAGCCCTCCTCTGACCTGTTTAATTAGCCAGGAAGGGCATGAATGCCATTGTTTGCATGAGAAGATATATATATCTCCATCAATTATTATACATATATAATACACATATATATTGCACAGAATAGTTCCTGAAGAGGTCTTTGAAAATGTACAGTTTTTAACAACTTTCTCACAACAAGGAAAAGAATGGTAAAATACGTCACTCTGGCCTGTGCAAACAAAATTCATGAAGGATGCCCACATTCCTTAAAGGGGAAAAACACAACCAGATAAGGTTCCACAAAGGTGAGAAAGGAAAGATCTCTGTGGACATAGAATTAATTCATGAAATTAATCACCCTTAGCAAGTGTAGAGCAAAGAGTGCTGCCCTTTGGATCTAGCAGGCTGGTGATGATTTTCTAGCAAGCTAATGATGTCATTTGTTTGCACCCTAGGCCACCTACCCTCCATGAGATGGCCAAGGAAGCCACACCTTCTCTGAAGTCACCAATCTCATCTGGTCCGTATACACACGCATGCAACATTTCTGAGTTGCCATGATGCAAATTCATCACAACACCTTCTAATGTCTGCTGAGGGGTTGTGAAACCAGGCATGAGCTCAGAGTCAGGTGTGGAATGAATAACCTGTGGAACAGATTTCTGCATGACACTCATCAAGGGTTGGGCATCCACCTTGACTCTAGTGACACACCTCGGCTATGCATTCTATGTGCCTTTTTCATTTCCAATAAATCCATGAATGTTTATAGTTATATTTTGAATAGGCCAAGATCCTACATCACCTGTGTGAAGCTTAATATTCCTAGTGTGAAGCACTATGGCTTTCTCCCATCTGGCCATTGGTGGGCACTGCTAGGACCATTAAACAGGTGGTGGGTGAGGAGGGCGAAGGGAGAGAGGGAGGTAACTGAGCAGTGAACCAGCCTCCCCTCCTGGTTGCAGTTCTCCAGAGAGAGGTACAGGAAACAATAGCCTCTTCTCTCTGCTCTGAAGAACTGTAGCAGGTACAGAAGGCAGTCCCCATGAATCAATTATCTCCCCCAGTTATTCAATTGCTGTGGCAATACTCCATGGGACTTGACAGCTTCTGTGGGCTTGGTTTAAAACGAGGAACAAGGGACTAGTAAATAACTCCTTTCACTTTGTCCAAAAAAAGACATGTATGTGTGTAATCTCAGTGTAGAGACACTTAGGTCATAGAATCATAGAACTGGAAGAGACCACAAGGGCCATCCAGTCCAACCCTCTGCCCTGCAGGAATACACAATCAAAGCAACCCCAAAAGATGGCCATCCAACCTCTACTTTAAAACCTCCAAAGAAGAAGAGTCCACCACACTCCAAGGCAGTTCATTCCACTGCTGAACAGCTCTTACTGTCAGGAAGTTCTTCCTAATGTTTAGGTGGAATCCCTTTTAGGTGGAAACCCATTGCTCTGTGTCATAGTCTCTAGAGCAGCAGAAAACAACTTATTTATTTTTATCTTATTTATTTTATTTTTTATTTAGTTAGTTATTTATACCCCACTCTTTAGCCACAAGGCTATCAGAGCGGCTTACAAATTGTTTTAAGCAATAGCTACTTACACATCTACACTGCATTAAATAGTTTCCAATGTGTGTTAGCTAATTGCCCGCACAAGCTGGGTACTCATTTTACTGACCTACGAAAGAATGGAAGGCTGAGTGAACCTTGGAGCCCGCTGGAATCAAACTTGCTACGTGGTGACTTGCAGTACTGGCATTTAACCACTGCACCACCCATCCTCAGTATGACAAACCTTCAAATATTTAAACATGGCTATCATGTCCCCTCTCAACCTTCTCTTCTCCAGGCTAAACATACCCAGCTCCCTAAGCTGTTGCTCATACGGCATAATGGCTTCCAGACCTCCCACCATCCTGGTCGCCCTCCTCTGGACACGTTCCAGCTTCTCAATATCCTTCTCGAATTGCGGTGCCCAGAACTGGACACAGGTCACCAATAAGATTCCAGCCATATTTTTATTTACTCTGCTCTTCCTCCAAGTAGATCAGGATGAAAGATTCCTCAAAGTATGCAATTCTTAATTACAATTCTTCTTGAAGGAAGCAATGAGTAACTTTAGCAATTTTCTTCCCGACATGAGAAAGTTTTCAAAAACCAGGCATTTTTCAAAACCCATTCATAGTTTGGGACTTATTCTGTGCAAAATTCACACATGACTTTTTTGTGAACCCCCCCCCTAGCCTTTTCTGGGTACGAAACAACTTATTTTTCACTGAAAACAATGTTTCTATGCAGAAAAACAGTTTCCTGTGTAGAAAACACTGGTTTTCCTGCAAATCAACCACATGCAAATTTGTGCAGAGTAAATATCTACAGTCGTCCCTTCACATTCGTGGGGGTTAGGTTCCGCAGACCCCCACAAATGTGAAAAATCTGCTAATAATGACAGCCCTCCCCCTCCCTCCTGAAGCAACCATGGGGCCTCCAGAGGCCCCATCGTTGCTTTCCCGCACCTCACCCCTCCCTCCTGAAAGTGGCGACAAGGCTTCAGGGGCCCCCATCCCCACTTTCCCTGGCCTCCCTTCATGGCAAACCACGAATATGTGGAACCACAAGTGTGGAGGCCATGAATGTGGAGGGAGGACTCTAATTATAGCATTTTCTGTGCAGGAAACAGCTTCTTCTGCACAGAAAATCATATTCCTTCATATAAATATTATTTTCTTTGCAGAAAATGTTGTTTCTTGCATGGAAAAGACTGTTTTATGAGCAAAAGAGCCATTTGCAAATTTTGTTCAGAATAAGTCCTGAACTGAGAAGATTCTAGTCCATCCAGAATTGTTTTCACCCAGGGTTTTCAGCACAACCCCCCCCCCATGGTTTTTGACCAATTTTTGTATATTTACGAATATGATTTACATCCCCAATTTCTCACTTTTTCCCACATTGTAATTTTTCTTTTAAGTCATGCTCTCTCCATTGAATCTAGGATATTTTTTGGTAATTTCTTAATGTCCCCCCCCCACCACCACCATGAAACAACTCTTTGAAATAGGTTAGGGTAAGAGGTAATGAAGTTTTGGAGGAAGCTTTCTGGTAAACATGATATGGGCCTCAGTTGCTCTTCTCCAGCATTATAGCCACTGCATAACACTTATTCTTGCTTGTGGTAATCTTTTAGGTCTTTTTTTAAAAAAAGAAGCTAGTGGTAATTTTCAGACAATTCTGGCATTTACTAGTCAATTTTAAGATTTGCTGAAGGCTAGCAAAGACTAGTCTTCTCATAATAAATGTTATTGGATGATGTCATAAATCTAATGAATGGGTCAGAAATCCTTAAGATATTCCTGCATGGCAGCGGGTTGGACTGGATGGCCCTTGTGCTCTCTTCCAACTCTACAATCCTATGATTCTATGATTATGAAGCCACAACAGAACCCTTTCCTATTACTTTTGGAGATAAGTCTTCATCAATGAAAAGAGACTTGAGAAGTTTAGAGTACCTCATTTTTCCTTGAAGAAAAGTCTCATGCATTTCAAATATTCTCAACTAT
Source organism: Gambelia wislizenii (assembly GCA_030847615.1). Lineage (NCBI taxonomy): Eukaryota > Metazoa > Chordata > Lepidosauria > Squamata > Crotaphytidae > Gambelia > Gambelia wislizenii. The sequence goes on along the minus strand of JAUMIR010000015.1, from coordinate 6,657,618 downwards.
TCTTTTGGTCCCAAAGGGCGATATGAGATGGCATCTTGGACTCTTCCTCACTTCATTCAAAGCTAAAGAGCGAAAACATGTAGCCCTCTCCACCTTCACAGCACACTTGTCCAACCATCAATGCCACTAATCTTGAATGCAATGGTAGAACATTCTGTGGTTAGTCCAATACACACAGGTTCATAGGTCTAGATGTCTTCCAAATCAGGGCCACAAAAATCAGGATACTTATGCATTGGCAACATGGGACCTGTAGGCCAAAAATACATTTTTGTAGTCCCTAGCTTTGGTCCCCAGCCACACTGCTGAACTAGCAAACAGGGAAGGATATTCCATACTCACACACACAAAGTTATCATGGGGAAATACAATTCCCAGCATCTTTCAGTTACTATGGCCACAAGTTGTCTGGGTTTTGGGGAACAGTCTGGCTCAACCCTAAAAATGTGTGATCTCCCAACTGCATTTCCATTGTGCAAGAAACTAGGGACTTGTGAACCTGTCTCATCCGCATCCACAGACTTTTTTTCTCTCCCCACCTCCACATCCGGTCCTTATTTGCTTATTGTGTACATTTTTCAAATTCTATAGACTGCATGGATCCTCCTAATTAACTAAAGTATGTTTTTGCACATTCTTCTAGGTGCACCTTTCAAAGGTCTGTAGCTTGTGAGACAAATCAAATGCAGTCCAGTTATGTTCAAATTCCAAAACATCCGCAGGCACTCTGGACCACAGGATGTTTGGCAAGTCATCCTGGATTTATACAACCTTATGTGGTAAATGGGAAAACACCAAAAGTTTCTCCTTGTGTGAGCTGCCATGAGATACTGAGCTTTGGTGGTGGTCTTGAAGAAAACCATTTCTGTTAAATGAGCACTGATAGGCTAGCTGAAAGTCCTTCTCTTCTCATACAAGTTCATCCAAGTATTATCATCTTTGTGAAAGGATTTTCTCTCTGTCCCATTCCACTCATAGGCTCATCTGGTGAAGACATGGGAGAGAGCCTTCTTAGTGGTTGCTCCTAGGCTTTGGAACATCCTCCCAAAGGAGGCTCCTTTGTCCCCTTGCTGTTCTCTTTTTACCAACAGGCAAAGACCTTCCTATTTAAATAGGCCTTCAGCCTTTAACTAAATATGGGGTAGAAGGAGATGCTATGGTTGTGCTGTTTATAATTCTGACTTTTTTATTGTTTCAAATGCATGTTTGAAAATACTTGTTTTAATTGAATTGGTTACTTTCTGCTTTATAATTTTTGCATCTCATACTAGTTTAGCAATCTTGTTTCATGTTGTATGATATGCCTCCTTGGGTCCTATGCTGGGAGAAAGATGGAGTATAAATTAAATAAATAAATAGGAATCATTGGCAGAAATCTGAAACCTTTACACCTGCAGCTCCAGATTTCCATTTCCCAGCAGCTGCCAAGTCCTAGGGGGAGCTGCTGTGACCATTTAATGCTATTGCCATTGCCATTGCTATGGCCATTAAATGGAAGGGGGTGCCTGAGTAGTAGGAACTGTCTCCTTCTCCCACTGCAATTATCACAGCAGGGAGAAGGTGGATTAAATTATTTGTTCTTGCCTTCAAGATGCATAGAGAGCCAGCATAACATAGTTGTTTGAGTGTTGCACTAGGACCCTGGGAGGCAAGGGTTCACATCCCCTCTCGATCATGGAAACCTTCTGGATGATCTTGGGCAAATCATGTTCTTTCAGCTTCAGAGAAAGGTCACAGCAAATCCCCTCTGAATAAATCTTTCCAAGAAAACCCCATGAACTGGTCACCATAACTCAGTCAACTTGAAGGCACATAACCACAAAGTTTGTAATGTGAGACCTGGTTTCTAGTTTGAAGGCTGCACACATAAGCAGTTTGGATTTGTGGTCTCAGACTTAATGTTTTGTAGTGTGGAAGAAGCCAGTGGTTTAAGTGTTGGACCAGGACTCTGGGAAGCAGAGTTCAAGTCCCCACTCAATCATGGAAACCCCTTGGGTGATCTTGGGCAAGTCATACTCTCTCAGCCCCAGAGAAATCAGAATCATAGAGTTGGAAGAGACCACAAGGGCCATCCAGTACAACCTCCTGTCTTGCAGGAACACATAATCAAAGCACTCCCGACAGATGGCAGTCAGTAGCAACCCCCCTCTGAACAAACCATGCCAAGAAAACCCTGTGATAACCCTAGAGTTGTCATAAATTGAAAAGGTCTTGAAGGTACACAACAATAATGAGAACAAAATTATTGCATATGTACTTCAGTATAGCCCAGGAGCAGTTGAGGTTCCCTCCCTCCAACATCTTTTATGGAAGTCCATCTAAGAATTCCACTGGATTCCTCATACATTCCCCAAACTATCTTGGGCAAAGGATATTGACCCAGTCAGCAAACCCTGCTTCCTGGTTCTTCCTCTTGTGTTGTTAAAAGAATCTCTGGTACGTCCTGTCTGAGAGCTTATGTGGACAAAGTAAATATCCTTACCTGTAGTTCCACAAAGGATATCACCACTGCATTAAAAAAACATTGTCCAATTTACTTCTGGAGTTTAATTAACTAATCAGCAATCTCAGGAGCCTCAGCAATGTGCTTTGCATATACTCTTGGGATACCAACAGTTGCTTCTGCCTGCATGCTGTTGACACTGCATGAAGACCCAGGAAGTCTTAATGTGTTTGTAAGCTAGATTTATTGTTCACTCATTCAAGGCATTCATTTATCACCTCTTTACCCATCAGGGCCCCTGTGGCAATGTCCAATTGATTAAAACACTTTAAAAACAGTATATAATTTTAACACAAGTTAAAAGAGCACATGGAGTCATAGAATCATAGAATCATAGAATCATAGAATAGGAAGAGATCATAAGGGCCATTTAGTCCAACCCCCTGCCATGCAGGAACACACAGGGATCGTCTATACAAGCCCAGTTCCCAGGGCTCAGTTACACGACATTTTTTATCACAGGCAGAAATGGGATTCCCTCATCCCAAGTTTGTTACTTGTTGTTTACACAATTTGTCACGGTAGCATAAGTGTCCATTTTTTAAATTTCTTGTTCTGAGTGCCTCCATCCCGGGATAGGGACACACAGCAGAGCAGTATTTTGATTGGTCAGACTTTGGAGAGGACGTACTTACAACGGAAGCCTGACAAGTCTGGATCTGCCATTTTTTGAAAGGTCAGAGCCACCCCCACCCATGCCAGGCACAGCTACACACACCTTTAAAGAGAAACCCCCCTCCCCTACACCACGAGGCTACTGCCTACTGCCCTTGCATGAGGGGTGTCTTCTCCATGACTGTCAGTCATGGAGAAGCCCTCCCACCCCTCTTGTTTTCCCCCCACCCTTGTGGGGTTAAAGCCATGCGGGGTGGAGGGGCTCCTCCATGACTGCTAGACATGAAGAAGACCCCCTGCCCCATGCAGATGGAAGGCTGAGGGAAAAGCTGCATGGAGCAGGAGGGCTTCTCTGACTGGCAGTCACAGAGAAGACCCCCCCTACTCCATGCGGCTTCAAGGGGGCTGCTGGAGGCAGAGCGTGGGGGGCACAGGCTGGGCCACAAACTGGCCCACTGGCGAGCCAGTAAGCCCCCTTGTGGACCCAGACCATATGACCCCACTCCCCCTCCTTTAAAGAAGACACATACAATAACATGTGATGAACATGTTTGTACTGAGTACAATGCAGAAATTGGTTAGGTACAGGTTAGTAGAAATTGGAAATGCACAGGCAAGGGTGGGGTGAAAGCCTCATGGGGCGGGAGGGGGGCTTCTCTGTGACTGACAGATTTATATGGAAGGTTATTACCGGGATTAACAGAATACATTAGAATCCCCCAAGAAAGGATTGAATTTGAGGTTGATAGAATTTATAGAATTAATTCAAAGATTGTTAGACAAAAGATGCTTCCTCAAGATATCGTTATATACTTTACTAGAGGAAGGATCAGAGATCAAATATTGCAGGAGAATTTTGAAACTAAATTGGTGATAGAGGATAGTGAAATTGAGATATACAAAGATATCCCTCCTTAAATCCTAAAGAAAAGAAAGGACTACCAATTTATCATTTCCAAGCTTTGGAGAAAAGGTATCCAGTATAGATGGGAAAAAATAGAAGGTATAACAGTCACTTATAATCAGAGAAAATACAGATTAAATACGGTAAAGAAAGCAAAGGATTTTATAGTGAAATTTAAGAAAGAGTTTGGCAATATAGAGAAAACTACAAAAGATGAGTGTGATAGTGGAAAGCCAAAAACCTCAAAAAAGGGAACAGATAAAGAGAGGGGAAAACAAATAGAGGAGATTGAAAACATGAGAGGCAGTAAAGAAGACAGTACAAGGGAATCAGGAGAAAAAGAAGAGAGTGAAGAAGAGGAATTGGAGACAGAGGAAATTGAAGAAGAGGAAGAAGCGGGAGAAATGGAAAGTGAAGAAGAGGAAGAAGCGGGAGAAATGGAAAGTGAAGAAGAGGAAGTAGGAGACCGAGAGGAAGAAATAGAGGACAGCTAAAAAGTAAATAAACAGTCTGCCATTATAAGTAAAATAAGTAATATAAGTAATAAGTATTTAAACAAGATAGCAAATATGAAAATAAGAATTATATCTTGGAATGTCATGTAAGTAATATAAGTAATATTACTTATAATAAGTAGGGAGCCCTGGTGGCGCAGTGGTTAAATGCCAGTACTGCAAGTCACCACATTACAAGTTCGATTCCAGCGGGCTCCAAGGTTCACTCAGCCTTCCATCCTTTCGTAGGTCGGTAAAATGAGTACCCAGCTTGTGGGGGGCAATTAGCTAACACACATTGGAAACTGCTTAATGCAGTGTAGGTGTGTAAATTGCTATTGCTTAAAACAATTTGTAAGCCGCTCTGATAGCCTTGTGGCTGAAGAGCGGGGTATAAATAAATAAATAAATAAAAAATAAATAAAAAAAATAAGTAATAAGTATTTAAACAAGATAGCAAATATGAAAATAAGAATTATATCTTGGAATGTCAAGGGGCTAAACTCCCCAAATGAAAGAAGCCAAATATTTCATAGATTGGAAAAGATGAAAGCTGTCATTACATGCATACAAGAAACCCATATAAAAGAAAAAGATCAAAGATTGTTGAAAAACAGAAGACTAGGGCAGGAATTTATAAACTCAGGACAAGAAAAGAAAAAAGGAATAGTTGTATATATAAACAGGAAATGGGCAGCGAAAGAGGTTCTAAAAGATCCGAATGGAAGATATAAAGGAATTGAGATAAACTTACTGGGGAAAAAACCTCTGATTATAGGAGTATACGCACCGTCACAGAATAAAGATGGATTTTACAGAAACTTGATGAAGACAGTCCTTGATACCTTGATACAGAACATGATAGCTTAATTTTCCTAGGGGACTGGAACAGAGTCTTAGATCCTATAAAAGATAGAACAGCGGGAAGTTTAAGGAAATACCAGAAGCAAGGAAAATTGCCAAAATCATTCTCAAAGCTTATGGAAAACTTATCACTTATCACTGATGGATGTATGAAGACATTTATATGGAGATAGGAAAGAATACACTTATTACTCAGCTCTTACTGTCAAAAAGTTCCTCCTAATGTTGAGGTGGAATCTGTTCCTGGAGCTCCCATCCATTGCTCCGTGTTCCAGTCTCTGGAGCAGCAGAAAACAAGCTCCATCCTCAGCGTGACATCCCTTCAAATACTTAAACAGGGCTATCATATCGCCCCTTAACCATCTTTTTTCCAAGCTAAACATACCCAGCTCCCTAAGTCTCTCCTCATAAGGCATAGTTTCCAGACCTTTCACCATTTTAGTTGCCCTTCTCTGGAAACGCTCCAATTTGTCAATATCCTTTTTGAAGTCTAATTGACCATTGGAAAGCTGAGAGTAACGGTATAAGAGCAACTTGGTTTACGGATTAATGCAACTTAATAAATCTGTAGTAACTGGTATAACTATTTGTATGTATGTAAACTCTCTGTTGGGAGAATACAGGAGGAATGGTGTACATGTAACGTATATAGTGAGAAAGGGAAAAGGGATTCCTGTTTCTATGACTTTGGTGTATAAACACATTTGAAAAGGAAGAAAGCCAATGTTAGAAGGAGAATCAAATTCAGACAACAGTGTAAAGGAAGTGTATGGATTTTATTTTGCTGAAATAAATTGAAAATATAATAATAATAATAATAATAATGTAACAGAAGACACATACAATAACATGTGATGAACACGTTTGTATTGAGTACAATGCAGAAATTGGTTAGGTACAGGTTAGTAGAAATTGGTTATGTACAGGCAAGGGTGGGGTGAAACCCTTGTGGGGCGGGGGGGGCTTCTCTGTGACTGACAGTCACAGAGAAGACCCCCCCACCCCCCACAGCTGCAAGGGGGTAAAAGCCACGCAGGGCAGGGGGGCTTCTCTGTGACTGGCAGTCATGGAGAACACCACCCGCCCCGTGCGGCTGCAAGGGCATAAAAGCCATGTGGGGCAGGGGAGCTTCTCCATGACTGCCAGTCACGGAGAAGCCTCTCCCGCACCATGCAGCAGCAAGGGTGGGGTGAAAGCCACGTGGAGTGGGGGGGGGCTTCTCTGTGACTGAAAGTCACAGAGAAGGCCCACCCCACCCTGCACGGCTGCAAGGGCAGGGGGAAACTGTGCAGGGTGGGGGGCTTCTCTGTGACTGACAGTCATGGAAAAGACACCCCCACCCCATGTGGTGGCAAGGGTGGGGGGAAAATCACACGGGGGGCTCTCCATAGATGCTTGGGTATGGGCGGGGGAGGGGAGAGTCCTTGCCTGGCACTCAACTGGCTGCTTTGGAGCCAGCGGAGGACCCTCGGGGGGCTAACAAAGTTGCGATTTCAAGGCTTCCCTTGCAAGCCTGCCCCCTCCAATGTCCAACCAATCAGAAACCATCCCATGTCCTGGGATGGTTCCTGGTTGTTCAGACAACCAATAGCATGGGCTGTCTCATACTTCCCCCCCCAAAAAAACCCCTGAAAAATAGAGGGGTGGAAAGTCAGGGGTTAACTGGGCTTTTTGATACCCCTCCTTCTGAATAGCCCGTGATGCATGTGAATGAGGCCCCAGAGTGATTCACAGTAAAGACAATTCACAGCAGCTGCAACTTCTGTTAATGGTCTTACAGCCTCCATAAACCTTGCATGCCCTCTATTCAAGATGGTGGGTGCGAGTGAATTACTTGTATTTTTAAATCTGTGGCCACTGAACTTTTTTAAAAAATGAACAAACCCTATTTCCATGGTACGCATAAGGAATATTTCACCTTTACACACACACACACACACACACACACACACATATTTTATCACCTTAGCGATCCCTCGCTAGGGCAAAAATCCAATATGGTGGCAGTGGGTGCTTGCCCTGTTAGCAAATTCTCTAGCCCTACATTTGTCCAGCCAATCAGCTTCTGCTGTCTCTCCTATGGGAAAGCAATTCAAACCAAAATGCTTGTCCCAACAAGTGGGAATGCTCATTCCTCACAGAGCTTTCTAAAAAAAATCTGAGGAAAACTGCGAAGGCTTTCCCATCACAGTTTATGATGTTTTTGGCCACCCCTTCTGAATATGGCAAAACAATGTGGGATGCCATTAAGGCAGCCCATATTCTCCTTGCATTCTATGAGGAGTATTTTCACCATTTAGACAACCCCACAATCAAAGTACTCCCAACAGATGGCCATCCAGCCTCTGTTTAAAAAGAGGGAGACTCCACCACACTCCCAGGCAGCAGTGCATTCCACTGTCAAACAGCTCTTACTGTCAGGACATTCTTCCTAATGTTCAAGTGGAATCTCTTCTGCCTAAGTGATTAAAATCAATCCATACTTTAAAACTCATAATTTAAAAATCATCTGGATAGGCCTGCTAGAACAGACTTGTCTTTAGTGCCATTTTAAATTCAGACAGCACATCCAGCTATCAAATTTCTTCTAGCATGTCATTCCACAGTCTGGGAGTGGCAAAAGAAAAGTTCCTCTGAGTGAAAATTGCCAGACTAGTCCTGGCTGACTGAAGTAAATTTCCTCCAAAGGACTTGACTGTATGGGGTGGATTATACAGGAGAAGGCAGTCTGGTAGGTAAGCTGGACCCAAACTGTTCAGAGCTTTAAATGTAATAATGAACATATTGTACCTTGCCCAGAAACTAATTGGCAGCCAGTGAAGTGATGTTATTCTTGGTGTAACATGATCGCTCCTAGACCTGGCTGCTGTGTTTTGAACTAATTGAAGTTATCAGACTTGGGAGAGAGATGGCCCAAATGTACCATCACTTGCAAAAGCCTAGCCTTGAGGTCACCAGCACATGCACTACCATCTTTAGATCCTCCAGTTATAGGAAGGGGTACAGTTGGTGTAATAGCCAAAGCTGATAGTAGGCACTCCTGGCCTTCACATCTATCTAGGCTGTCATTTGGAGAGAAAGATCTGGAAGTACCCGCAAGCTGTGAACACAGTCTTTCAGGGGGAGTGCAGCACACTTCCAAACCCAGGTTAGGACCCTTGACAGTAAGCACCTCCATCTTCTCTGGATTCAGCTTTGGCTTCACCTTTCCCCATCCAAACCATTACCTCCTCCAGGGATTCATTGGTAGGAGATACAGTATCAGTCTTACTTCAGTTGACTCTTCCTTCAAGTCTGATTTGAGAGCATAGGGCAGCCTGCATGTTACACACAAATTAGCTTCCCAATACCTTGCCACTGCTTTGTCTTCATCAGCAACTGCTTCTTTGGTGGCTATTTCATTCTGCCTAATGGTAGGACCATACCCATTAGAAAAGGACCACATTGAAGGCACAAGTTTACTCTTTGGACAGGACATATTTCTATGATGATGTTAATTTTTGTCAGTGCTCAAAGTGCATAAATCACTATAATACATTCTATAATGTAATACAATATAACCAGGATGTTGTTGTTGTTGTTGTTGTTGTTGTTGTTGTGTGCCTTCAAGTCATTTTTAACTTATGACAACCCTAAGGTCATAATGAGTTTTTCTTGGCAAGATTTGTTTAGAGGTGGTTTTGCCTTTTCCTTCCTCTGAGGCTGAGTGTGTGATATGCCCAAGGTCACCCAGTGGATTTCCATAGCTGAGCAGAGATTCAATCCCTGGCCTCCAGAGTCATAGTTCAATGCTCAAACCACTACACCACATTGGCTGTCTTAACCAGGATATCACAAGATCTAAAAGGACACACAGAGAGAAAAGGGCAGAGAATGAGGGAAGGCTTAAGGACAAAATTTCTTAAAAATGGCAATGGAAATAAAAATGTGTAGTGAATATGAAGGTTCCGTCTCAAACAAACCATCAGAGTAATAGAGAGAGAGAGAACAAAAGGGACATTAAATTTGATTTCTTGGTTTCAGGTTGAATGAGTTAAACAGGTTTAATCTGGAAAAAAGATGACTAAGAAGCAATAAGATTGCTTCTGAAAGCAATCTGAAAGGCCTGAACCCTGTCATTAGTCCCAATTAGAGTAGACTCACTGGATCAATGGGATTTACCTACAGGTTGACTCACCATTCAGCAATTGTGTCAGTGGATGTTCTCCAGTGGAGACTCACCAGCAGGATTCAGACCAAAATGTCTGAGTGGCTCTCATAGAGGTATTGCTCTAGAAGATACGTCTCCAGAGGTCTAAGGTGGCCAAACATCAGGGAATGATATTTTGACCATGATATTTAATATCATGGCGAACTTTCTGGTGATACAAAATGTCCAAGTGTGTAATAAATTGTCTCTGAAGATCATGGATCCACCTTTGTCAAAGGGATGTAAGCAGAGGCTGAGGGGGACACCTTTGTAGGATGTTGTAGCATCATTTTCTGAGACAGTAGCTTGATTCTGGACTAGATTATGTTAAAGTCTCTACATAGAATCTAGGAACACTGCACATTTATAGCTGTCTGATACCATTTTAACTGTGGTGCCACATCCTATGAAATCCTGGGATTTGTAGTTTGGTTGATGTGCTCAGACTTCTTTGCTAGAGAAAAGAGCTCTAGCTCTAGTTCAATGGGGGATAGAGCTCTCTTGGACAGAATTCTTAGTGTCTCACCATCTATGGCGTCACTAAAGCTGGTGTCAACCCTTCCCCAAATGGTGTCACCTAGTGTGGTTCAGACTCTCCACACACCCTTAGTGCCACCACTACCCATCATACTACAAATCTGGGGGTTCCATAGAGCCATGACTCTCCAGTGGTATCAAACAACTGTAACTATGTAGTGTGAGTGTAATCTATGATTCTATTATTTTATTGGGCATGCTACTCCCAACAAAACCTTAAATAAAAACACAAAAACTGCTTCATGCAATCAGAGCTAAAGCACATGTAGTCCAGGGGAGAGTAGACCTCAGGCTTGTAGAATCTACTTTGGGTGTTTGGTTTTTTTAAAAAAATTAATCAAATCTCCTGAGTTCTGTGAACTGGAAGTGGAGACAATGACAAAATGGTGGCTCTGGTAAAGCTAGATGGACCCCACAAACCAAAGTTCAGATGACCTGAATATTTAAATAAAGATCTACACACAAATAACTAAAGAAGATGAATTCTAATGTAGACTTTTAAAATGCTATTGGTATGTGTGTGGAAAGTTTTGTTGATTTAATGCAAACTGGCTGGGTGTCTATCAATAGTCCTCAATGTACATTCTCCTCACTTCTAGGACCTTATCAGTCACAGTAAATATGGTGTCATAACAACACCTAATGAACGCGAAAGGACATGCATACCAGATGATGCATGGCAGGAGGTTGGACTGGATGGCCCTTGTGGTCTCTTCCAACTCTACCATTCTATGATTCTATGATTGTGCTTTAGCGATTATGTGTAGAAAATAAGGTGTTCTTTCTCATTGATGAGCCAAGTCATAAATAGATCTGCCATGGTGTTTTTGTGCCAGTATTGCCTGGGTCTGAAACTGCGTGCAATTTTCTTCTCATGATTACATCGTCAATGGGCAGAACACTTCCAACTGAGACCAAGAAAGCCAGGAATGGGGTGCTATTTTTATGAACCTCCCCGGTTTACTTGGGACTTTGTCAGTGTGTTTCTGTGCTTGTGTGTACTTTTTTGTGTTTCTTTTGCTGTATTTTTAAATTAAACCACACTCACATCTTCTTGTCTGAACTGCCGAGCTCACAAATGTGGAAGTAAACAGCACTAGCATTCGTGCTTTAGTAATCCTGGGGTTGCCTTTTAATGCTATTACAGGTAGGTCTGATAAAAAGGGCTATTTTTCTTGCAGAAAAACGGTGCAAAATATGGTGGCAAAAGAATGTTTGTAGAGGCTTGTCTGATAAAGTCCCTAATCTAGTTGATTAATCTGCATTCAGTAGTGGCCAGTCTGATCCCTCTGAGAGGTCATGACCAGGACATGAAACTGATGTCCTACCCTTGTGGTTTGGCATGGAACATCTGGTGAGCAGATGTTTTCATTTAGCTGCTGTGTAATTCTCAGTGACTGATAGATCTGCCTCCTATGAGGATTTATCTAGTCTTCTCTAAAAGCCTTCTAACCTGATGGCTGTCACTAAATCTTGCCATAACAAATGCTGTTACTGTAGTGTGTGTGTGTGTGTGTGTGTTGTCTGAAGAAGCACATATTCCCAGTCTCATTGTCCTGAGTCCTGCTGATGACTAGAGTAGACCCATTGAATCAGTTGTTGAATTATGAGCTAACACTAAGGTGAATTCCAGTGATTGAATAGGTCTGCTCTAATTAGGAAAGGCTCCAGGCCATTGTCTCACTGGGTGGCCAGCTTCTAGCATTGTACATGAGAAACATGTCTCTCTCTTCCCTCTCCTCTCTCTCTCTCTCTCTCTCTCTCTGCCTCCCTCATTCTCATTTCCTTGCTCATTCTACATCACTTCCCATTCCACTTTTTTTCTAATAAAAATAAAATGATGATCTACCAAAGTGAAGGTCAATTCTGGTTGCATAAACAGATGCTCATAGTTCCTATAAGCTGACCAAAGACCATAAAAATACATTAACTCAGTCAGAGTTGCTACAATGTGAACTAACCCAAACCCACACCTCAGGTGACCTAAATATCCATTGTCGATAGCAGACCTACCAATGTGCTCTTGTTTTCCAGAGAACCAGAAAGTTGGAAGCGACCTTGGAGCTCATTTAATCCAACTTCTTTCTTCCATGTAAGAATTTTGTACTTACAACATCCCTGACAGACAGACTCTCCAAACTCTACTTAAATACTCCACAGAAAAAAAGACCCCACTATCCCTCAAGGCAGTCTGTTGTTTTTTTTATTATTATTTTGGTACACCTCTTATCAAGAGATTTCTCCTGAGTTCCTTCCTTACAATTTCCACCCAATGGATCTAGTCCTACCCCTTGGAGAAACATAGAATATGTTATAGAAATTCTGATGCTTCTTCTTTGTTTGAGTTAGAAAAAGCTAAGGAGAAAATATTGTTCTGAATCTTATGTTAATACTGACTAGTGTAGACGCATTGAATCAAGGAGATTTCATAGCCTCCAACATGTCATAGATGAAAACAAGGGTACTTGTAGCCAAGGAATATCAGATTATGGTCAGGATGGCAAAAGATACCATTGAGGAAGAACAGTCGAGTCAGGAGAGGATGCAACCATTTGCTTTTGCCTCAGCCTACAGGGAAGGGCAAGATTTGGCCTCTTTTTCTCTCCTCTCATGGAGTTAATTGAAGAACTACCTCTGCAGTTTGAACTCTGTTTGCAGCAATGGAAGTACCTTGGAGCATGGTGGGGTCTCCTTCCTTGGAGGTCTTTAAACAGAGGCTGGATAGCCATATTGCAGGGATGCTTTGATTGTGTATTCCTCCATGGCAGGGGGTTGGACTGGATGGCCCTCGTGGTCTCTTCCAACTCTACAATTCTATGATTGTATGAAGTAAACTGAATACAAAGCAGGGAAGTAGAAAGAGGAGAAGAGAATGGGGACCCTTTAATTTTTTTTATTTTATTTTTAATATATATATTTTATTTTACACAGAATCTTGAGTTACAATGTTATATTCAAATTATTACATTCATCATTTTTAACTTCTTTTTTTATATTTTTCATCACTTAACCATCACAATCACTTCACCTTTTCCCCTCCACCCATATCCTACCCCTCCTTCCATCCATTTCTTTCTCTCTCACTTCCTCTTCCTTCCTCACTTCTCATAATCTTTCACCACTTCCTCACCTATGGGGACCCTTTAAAAGCAGCTGGAAAAGGGATGACAGATCAATTGGGACTTGCTGTTGCTATGAGCCTTCAAGTCGTTTCCAACTTATGGGGACCCTAAGGGGAAACTATCACAAGGGTTTCTTGGCAAGATTTGTTCACAAGAGGTTTGCCTTCTTCTGAGGCTGAGAGAGTGTGACTTGCCCAAAATCACCCAGTTGGTTTCATGGCTGAGCAGGGATTTGAACCCTGGTCTCCAGAGTCATAGGAGATTATCAAACATGGCTAACCATGGTGCCATAATGATGCCAGAGGAATGCAAAAAGATGCCAATATCAGATGGCGTTGTCCTTTTGTGTTCTGCTGGCATCATTATGGCATTTCTTTTTATTGATGGGCCAAGCCATCCCGTTTTGGTGCTGGCATTACTGGAGTGTGACACCTTGGGCCATTTAACTCTCTTAAATGGCCCTGCCAGAACATTTCCAGGTGAGATCGCAACATCCAGGTAAGTAACACACATTTGATGACCCTCCCTGGATTACTTGTAAGTTTTAAAGTGTGTTTCTGTGCTTGGTGTAACTTTTTTGTGCGTGATTTACTTTTTATTTTTGAGTTTCCCTCACTCATGTCTTCTTGCGAGAATGGTTGGGATTTCAGTCCAGGAAATGAACAGAGTTCCATTAGAGCTCTGTTCATTCCTGGGCTGCCTGTTGATAGGAAAGAAGGTAAGTGCGGTGGGGAGGGTTATTGTGCTGGGACAGGGGGAGGGATTGGAGATTGTGGGACAGGAATGCTTTTTGCGTTCCTGTCTGATAATCTCCATAGTCCAGCACTTAAACCTAGTGGTGCCACACTGGCTCTCACTCAGTTGGGAAGCCCCCCCCCCAACTCGGAAAGTTGGAGAGTATGAGATTTATATATGCACTGCCTCACCATTCAACAGTTGATTCAATGGGTCTGCTAAAGTTCAGGCAATTTAATTTAACAGTGAAAACCTTTTTCATTCATTGTCCTCCTTTGTACCAAATGAAAGGGGCCAATTGGAATAGCCAATTAATGTGGCATAGCATCCATGTTCTAACTTGATGGGGGGTCTTGGTGACTTCCATTATAATGTATCAAGACTAGGACATCCATACACTTCCCCTCATCCTATTGGCTATGCCCTTAGAATCATAGAATTGGAAGAGACCACAAGAGCCATCTAGTCCAACCCCCTTCTGCCATGCAGGAATACACAATCAAAGCATTCCTGACAGATGGCCATCCAGCCTCTGTTTAAAAACCTCCAAAGAAGGAGGCTCCACCACACTCTGTTCCACTGCCAAACAGCTGTTACTGTCAGGACGTTCTTTCTGATGTTTAGGTGAAATCTCTTTTCCTGTAGTTTGAACCCATTGTTCTGTGTCTTAGGTCCCGTCTACACGATTTAAATAATACGTATGGCATGCAAAAGTTCGCACTTCCGTACAAACGACCGTTCGGATGCACACGAATGCAAAAGAGTTTTCCACCCTGAAATACGCACACGCGGCATTCGGGAAGGAAAGCAGATCGCGAAGAGAAATCCGTATGCCGTTCGGATGGCTGATGGGTCTGTACGGTCCGTTCGCACACATATGAACAGGCAGGGTAATCTGATTGGCTGGCCGAGTAGAGGGGGCGGGGCTAGCACAGAGGGGAATTGGGAGCGGCCGCCATGTTGGTTTCCCAACTAGCGAGCGTCCGGTAAGTCCGTGAATTTATATGTTTATTTATTTTTATTTTATATTGTAAATACGGAAAACCGAATGTCCGCAAACCAGGAACCTTTAAAAAAAAAAAGTGGCAGGAGATTTAAAACTGCCGCTTGGCTTGCTCGCTCCAGCCAGCTTCGGGAAGAGGGAGTCATACGGAGCTTAGGGGGCTTAAAAATCATATAGCAGGTTCGTATGCATACGAACGACAGGCTGTTCGTATTTTTTGCCCCCCATACGGATTTTTTTATGATCGTATAGCCGCACCCGAAGTCTCTGGAGCTGCAGAAAACAAGCTTGTTCCATCCTCAGTATGACATCCCTTCCAATATTTAAACATGGCTATCATGTCCCCTCTTAACCTTCTCTTCTTCAGGCTAAGCATACCTTTCTCTTGAAAACATCCACAATGTGAGTCCAGACAAAATACATACACAGGTACAATGAGACATCCTATCAAGAAAATGGTCAAGTGCTGTGTGATGTATTAATTTATTCTTTTTTTCAAAAACGAAATTGTTTGCCAACCCCCCCTCATTTTTCACATACACACACAAAATCACTTTTGCACAAGAAACAATTTTGTTGTACAGAAAAGAGTAGATGTTCACACCATATGCAATGGATCATATTGTTGGTCCTAACTAAATAGTCCTATGGAATCAATTGAAGAGACCACAAGAGCTATCCAGTTCAACCCCCTGCCATGCAGGAATACACCATCAAATCATTCCAGGCAGATAGAGTGGGTGGGTTTTGGCTCCTGAAGAGCCACTGGCTGATCCGGCGTGGCGGCCAGGTTATATACCCGACCCCCGCGCCGTAAAGCAACTGCAGTAAAATGTTTTAAAACAGTCATAAAAGACTGCTCCAAAATTGTTGTGAAATTGCTGCAAAAGGGAGCAATGTCCCACCTCCCTCCAGGCAAACAATCAGGGTAGGACTGACCTGCCCTGATTGGTTCCTTTTCTCATGCCCCTTCCCAGAGCAGGCCAGGAAGGAGAAGATGAGAATGGTGATGCTCTGGCCACCCCATGTGGGGAAGAAGACTGGAGTGACTGGACCGGACCTGCAAACAGGCTGCCAGATAGGCAGGTAAGTCTGGAAGCCCCCTTGTTTTGAGAGTCTTTTATGAGCCACACTGATTTTTCAACTTCTCTGGACAAAGGAGAGAGAATCACATGATCTCCACACTAGAGAACTCAAATATAATATAAGCTGTTCCAGTCCCCATCCCCACCCCATGTTTTGAATGTGTAGCATGGTAAGCCAAATGATAATCTGGTCTCTGTTGCTCTTATGTCTGTGGGGGAAACATTCCACCTAAACATTAGGAAGAACTTCCTGACAATAAGAGTTGTTCAACAGTGCAACACACTGCCTGGGATTGTGGTGGAGTCTCCTTCTTTGGAAGTTTTAAAACAGAGGGTGGATGTCCATCTGTTGGGAGTGCTTGAATTGTGCCTTCCTGCATGGCAGAATGGGGTTAGACTAGATGGCCCTTGTGGTTTCTTCCAACTCTATGATTCTATGAAAGTCAGCTGACACCAGTAGAAAATATGATGGTTCAGTTTTTAGGACTTCTATTTTTAGAATATCACCAGGTTTGCTAATCAAGGAAAGGATTGGCATAAATTGCCCGCAGCCATCATAAGGGCAGAGTCTAAGAAGGGAGTTTTCTTCCAGAGGCAAGGAAGAAAGACATGATGCACATCCATTGTGAAACATCAGTGTCATCCAAGTTTGCACACACTATCTGGGGGAGGGACCTGAGTACTGTATAAAAGGCATTTGCCATTCCCGGAGTCACAGAATTCCTTCAGTCACTATTGTTGCAACCAATTAGGTAAGTCTCCTTCAGCTGACTTGAAGAAAATATCTGTTTAACAAGGATCATTGTAGTCAAAGTAACTGCTGTACTAGGAGTAGTGGTGAAGTATCTCTGTGATCATGTGAGCAAATCCAGTTCAAGTAATGTTAGCAGTTGATCTACCAAAAGAGAGTCCATGGTTTGTTGTAGTCATGATATTAATGACTCTGTGATTCGCTGGATTACTCTGTTTCTGGTAGGAGGTGGGTGAGAATTCTCTTTGGCTCATCCTCTAAGAAGAGCCAGCAGAGATTGAGGGCTTCTATGTCTGTGGGGCAAGGAATCCACTCTAGGATGTAGTAGGAGGTATTCAAGGTGTTGCACCTATTTGGGAGAATAAGGTTTTGCACCGTGGATAGCTTTTTAAAGTCTAGATTAAAATCTGTATCAAATTCACCACAACCTGGTGTCAGGGTGATCACCTGTCTCCATTGGTATGAACTTAGTACAGTTTGCAAGGTTCATCTGAGATTTGACAGGAAAAATGGGAGATAGTAAAAGTTTGAAGGTAACAGAAAGCAAAATGGAGTTATTCCCAGCTAGATGGAGAGATTTAAATGCTAAACTTTCAAAATTCTGGCTTTTAATTGCTATGCATTCATTCATATTTGTACTGATGAATTGGGGTTGCCACGTTTTTTTTCTGACAGGCTCCTCAGTTTAACGGCTATGCACAGACAGGTTCAACATGGTTCTAGCTGGATTTCCTTCATTGAGCAGGGAGTAAGACTCAATGGCCTATGGGGCCCCTGCCAACTCCATGATTCTATGACCTCTGGTGCTTCACCAAACTGCAAACTTCATAGGGTTTTGCCATGGCAATTAAAGTAGAATCATAGTTCTATAATTGTGTAATATATGGAACTATGGATGGATAAATATGCCGATTGCAGTTGCAGTTTTTTCTCACATTGGCATTTGCTTAAAAAAAAACCTCATGTTTTTTTCCAACCCAAATAGGAAGAAATTTTTAAATGTTAAAAAATTCTATTTTTTTTTAAAACAAGAAACTAAGTTTCATGAATGCAAGGGGGCTTATTTCTGAGTAGAAACAGAACAAAAAAAAAATCGTAGACTCTTAGGATTGGAGGGGACCATAAAGTCCATCTAATCCTACCTCCTGCCATGCAGGAATACACAACTAAAGCACTCCTGAAGGACGACCACCCAACCGCTGCTTATAGCCGTCTTGTTCTCCTCCAGTACTTCAAAACAAAAGGAAAATTCAAAATTTGGCCAAAATAGCTGCTTTCTACAACTAAAAGCACTATGGTGTTGTTTGTAGTTGTCATGCCCTCCCCTGGATTCTGGGTATTAGAGTAGAATCCATGGAAGACCCTGACATGAGTTTGGTTCCTGTACTGATTTCCCTGCTTGGGCCTCTCAGTCCCTGGAAAACAGCCCGCCCACCTTAGCCTGGGAATGTTTCTCCTCTTGAGACTTCAAGGCTGCACCACCTTGGCACATCTCTCCCCCTCCTCCCCCTGCATACTGTTCTCACACTGGAAGGGTTTATCTATTGTCTGTGGTTGTGGTAGCTTTAGTTCTGGCTTTTACATGTTACCAGTATGCATTGCCTTGCTCAATAAAGAAATCTTGATGAGTTAATGTGAGTGTACTATTGGTGCATCATAGTACTCCTGCCAGAAATACCAGTGTGGCCCATAGAGGGGCTGCAGAAGGGAAATGGTCCCACCCTTTCCACAATTGTCCACCCCTGAACTAGCATAACCAGGGGGTATGCTGGCAGATCTACTTGCTGTGACATTGCGTAAGGAGGTAGCCAAGGACTGGAGAATTAGGATGTATGTATCCCTTCCAAGCCTTTGGTCATCATGCGACCAACTTGTGGAGGCAGTTTCTTCAACTTGTACATTTGGGAGATCAAATCCCTACTGAGTCTCTCTATGGTTAAGGAGCACCTATATCCTCAGTTCACGCATATAGACTATGTTTAGAGTGCTTGCTTTGCATACAGATGGTCCTGGATTCAACCCCCAGTGGCTTCAGGTAAAGCTAGGAGAGATTCTTGCCTGGAGCCCTGAAGACTTGCTGACTATCAGTGTAGATAATGCTGAGCTTGTTGGACCAAGAGTCTGACTTAATAGAAAAGTAGCTTCCTATGTTCATGAAGGGGTGAATTTAGAAGAAGGCATGTTGTGTGTACATGTCTTGTGGGGTTTATGAACTGCGTATGAAAATATTTTTCCTCTACTCTGCAGGTAGAACAGCTGTTAAAAAATAAAAATGGCTTCATTCAACAACCAGCATCAGTGCAAACAAACAAACACCTTGCCACCAGCATTGTGCAAAAAACTTCCAGAGCCATCCCCATGCCCACCTGAGGTGAAGATACCACACTGTCCTCCAGAGGTGCACCAGTGCAAGCAAACTGTCACATGTCCTCCAATAATATGCCCTCAGCCAACACCATGTTCTCCAGTGGGACCACCATGCAAGGAGCCACCAGTGGTGGTTGTCCAAAACCCATGCTGTCCAGAGCCATATCCTTGCCCAGAGAAGAAGCAGCCATGCAAGCAGCCACCAATAGTTGTCATTCCAACTCCATGCCCAGATCCAATATGTCCTGAAAAGAAGTCTCCATGCAAAGAACCACCAGTAGTGATTGTCCCAACTCCATGCTGCCCAGAGCCAACTCCGTGTCCTCAACAGAAACCACCATGCAGGGAGCCTCCAGTAGTGGTTGTCCCAAATCCATGCTGTCCACAGACAAAGCCAGTTCCTTGCCCCCAGGAGAAGCAGCCATGCAAGGAACCACCAACAGTTGTTATCCCAACTCCATGCTGTCCAGAGCCAACTCCATGTCCTCAAGGGAAACCACCATGCAAGGAACCTCCAGTAGTGGTTGGCCCAACTCCATGCTGCCCAGAGCCCACTCCATGTCATCAACAGAAACCACCATGCAAGGAGCCTCCAGTAGTGGTTGTCCCAAATCCATGCTGCCCAGAGCCAACTCCGTGTCCTCAACAGAAACCACCATGCAGGGAGCCTCCAGTAGTGGTTGTCCCAAATCCATGCTGTCCACAGACAAAGCCAGTTCCTTGCCCCCAGGAGAAGCAGCCATGCAAGGAACCACCAATAGTTGTTGTCCCAAATCCATGCTGCCCAGAGCCCACTCCATGTCCTCAAGAGAAACCACCATGCAAGGACCCTCCAGTAGTGGTTGTCCCAAATCCATGCTGCCCAGAGCCCACTCCATGTCATCAACAGAAACCACCATGCAAGGAGCCTCCAGTAGTGGTTGTCCCAAATCCATGCTGCCCAGAGCCAACTCCATGTCCTCAAGAGAAACCACCATGCAAGGAGCCTCCAGTAGTGGTTGTCCCAAACCCATGCTGTCCACAACCAACTCCATGTTCGCCAGAGAAGCCATCATGCAAGGAGCCTCCAGTAGTGGTTGTCCCAAACCCATGCCCAGGGAAACAGCCTCCCTGCAAGGAGCCTACTCCAGCTCCATGTTCTCCACCTGCAGCAAAATGTCCTTCTCCTATTGATCACCAACAGAAGAAACAGCAATGCACATGGCCACACCAGTGCAAGTAAACAAACAAGAGAAAAGTATCAGAGAAGAAAATCCATATCTTCTTTTCAACTGGTTGCCTCTTCCAATGTTAAGTATACCTCAACCTTTTGTTCCTTCATGCTGGATTAAAAGAAACAATGGTTCTGTTAATATTGTATAAATTGCTGTCCATATACTAATTAAAGTAAATCACTAGATCTCCATCAACATGTTTATGTTTAAATTGTTTCCAGAGGAAGTATTTTGGTGTTGAGACAGCTTAAATGAGTTCTAGTAGGAAAATATGCAATGCATTCTTGAATTTCTTCTCTTCTTTAATTAAACTGCATGTATTAACTGCATTAGTGATGCTATTTCTTATCATGACTCAATCAATGATTTCTTCAGCCTAGTGAGACACACTTATTAGGGAATGCAATCCAAGCAAAAATATTAAATTTCCAAAACTAATTGGTTCTAAGGATGCCTCCATCATTTTTAATGTGGATTTAATTAAGGTAATTATGGAAACAAAGCTGATTTTATGGGTCTACTTATGCATGGTGACTGTATTGGAAATAATTATTTACTTGACAGGGGAAACATAGCACCACAAAGATGCTGATCTTGTAGCCTTACTGCATCCTATCTGTGGGTGTTCCTTGAATTAAACTTATAGCTCCTATTATTCTGAACATCAAAAATAAAACAGAGAAACAAAAAGTACCAGACTTTGTTTTGGAAAAATCTGTGTGCGTATCCATGAAGGTGTGAGGATGGACTAGTCTAGGAATACAAATGAAATAGGGAGTCTGTATACAGGTCCCCCCACCTTTACATGGGATCAGTACCTGCAGTTTCACTTTTTGGGGAAAAGGTCTCTCTAGGCATCTGGAAAACCATACAGCCACATTGAAGGTGGTCTTCCTAGGCAATGGAAGGTCCTCCAGTGCAAGTCTGTAGTCCATTTCCACCAGAAGTTGACCATAGAGGTGCACCAGATGCCTAGAGAAGCATCCTCTCTAGATATTTTCTAGGTCCTCCAGCATGATTCTATAGTATTCTATAGCTGTTTGCTATTATATATGATTTCACATATCTGTGGTAAGTCTGGGAACATATCTCCCATGGAATGGGGTGGTGGTGACCTGTATTAAATAAAAGGAATATGAAAACATAGGCCGCAAGTCTTGAGTACTTGCTACAGTTTGTGAAAGATAAAGTTGGGCACCACTCTGTTAAGCTCTTATATAGTCAGGAGACCCAGTGTGGTTTGGGTGTTGGACTAGGACTCTGAGAGACCAGGGTTATGGTTCCCATTGAACCACAGAAGCCCAGTGAGTGCCCTTGGCAAGTCATCTTCTCTCAGCCTCAGGGGAAGGCAATGGCAAACCTGCTCTGAAGAAATCTCAACAGCTAGCATATTGTAGTGCTTTGAATGTTGGGTTGGGATGCTGGGAGACCAAGGTCTGAATCCCTGCACAGTCATGGAAACCCACTGGATGATTGTGGGCAAATCACACTATGGAGATGATCAGATGGGGAAATATCCCAGGGCAGGAACAGAATAGAGGCGAGAAAGGGGCTCCCTTTTGCATGATGTCAAGCCCCTCCGTGCTGCTCCCGTTCTACTCCCAGGGTATTCTATTTACAATGAAACATCGTGAATAGAACACCTTTTCCATTTTCTTTTGTGCCTGTCATGGAATCAGGAATGTGGGAAAAGGACTCCATCCCTGTTCCGAGATGACAGGCACAGGGGAGGAACTCCATGCCAATCACTTCCTGCCATGATCGGGACATCAAGGGAAGTGGCACTCTTCCCCTCCCCCATCCCCGGGTTGCTTGTTTTATATTTAATTTATTTTTCTATTTATTTTCTTTCTTTGACAGCTGGGGGGGGGTATTTTGAATTTCCCTCCTGTTCGTTCTCTTGTGAGAACAAGCAGGATTTCAGCTGGCCGGTCGTAAAGCAGCCTTTACAACAGCTGCATTAACAGCTGGCTGGCAAGGAGGAAGGAGGCCCATTCCTGCAGCGGAATGGAGGTAAGTGTGCAAACATTTACCTCCATTCCATTGCAGGAATGGGATAGGAGGTGGTGGGGCAGTAACGGAGCATTTTGGCCCCATCTGATAATGTCCTGTCTCAGACAGCCTAAGAGGAATGCAGCAGAAAACCCCCCTCTGAATTAATCTTGCCAAGAAAACTGGAGTCTCCAGAAGTCAGAGTTGACTTAAGGACACAAAACAACAACAGAAACAAGGAGAGCTTTGTGAATTCCTATATGCACTGATTTGTCACACAATTCTGGGTATAATGTGTGGGTCCAAATCTAGGTATCCCCTAGTTGTTGCACTTTTTGAAGATCCTTACACTGTTCTCAGTAGATTCAGGTTCAATTGGATTCAGAATGCTGAGCTGAAACTATCTGATTTGGACTGATTTGGGGAAACAGATTTGGGGAGATGTCCAAATCAAAGGGATATTCCTTTGGACTGGAGGGGTTATAGGCTGAGACATCAATCTTGTGGGTGTCTTGTACTTCCCCTATGGAAATGTATTAGCAAAGCTGATACCCTTCCTCCAGAGACCCCCAAAATTGGCATATAATAAAACTGGTGTATTAATAAATTGGCATATTAATAATCTGGTTCATGATGTGGCCTTTCACTAGGGAAAAAGCAGGATGGTCTCAAAAAGATCAGCTGAGTGTCATGCTTTGCCCTAGGGAAGACTAAGACTATTTTGAAGGTGCAAAGGAAGTATTAAAGGTCAAAAGGACACAATTGCCACTGTATATTTGAAAGGGAGATGATGGGTGGATGAATCCTTTGTGTGTTGGTTTCGAAATTTCCTCTCCTTAATCCCCAACCTTAAGAAAGAGGCAGCTCAAACTTTTTAAATCCAAACAATTGGACATTAAGGACAGTTTGCAACACATTAGCATCTTTGGACACCTATTGTCAAGGCCAGAAGTCTCCTGGAACTCATTGAGCAATCATAGAATCATAGAATTGTAGAGTTGGAAGAGACCATGAGGGCCATCCAGTCCAACCCCCTGCCACACAGGAAATCACAATCAAAACATGTTACAGACTATTGTTTCAACCCATGAAACATCCCCTCCCCTTGAGGCATATTTGGCAGTATAGATATGACCCTCAAATCAGCCTCAATTGCACACAGACCCAGTTCCAGGGGAAAATCTGTCACTCTGTATTAGCCACCTTCAGCTTCCTCCATCCACTCTGCCAACTGTTCAATGAACTTTGGACTCCAGACAGGTCATATAACCCACAGCAAACCCTTTTCCTATTCCTCTCTCCAAGTCCTTCCTACTGCTTTCTATAGTCTTGTGTGAATGCTTCTTGTGTGACTGTGTGTGTGTTTGGTGTTTATCTTTGAACTCTTAATAAAAACCATAATTAATTTCACATGTGTGTGTATTCCATCCAGGCTAGTACTGGTATACATAGATTCAAGATTCCCTTTTTGCCCCTATCACATTGTTAAAATCGAGTTGCTGCTAATTTCCTCAACACATTAGAAACTTGATATTTTCTTGGAATTTCCAAGGAGCATTTTAGGTAACAAATGATTGGACAATTTTGTCCCATGAGCAACAACCATATTCAGCTCAAAGTCATGGAAACATGTGTGATGTGTGTGCAGATGTGCATTCCATTGTATCCTGGTTGTACATTCAGCTGTGCAACATTGCCATTCAACACAGGCATTGTGTTACACAATCAGTGCATAACTCTGTATGCCCTATATCAGGAGTGTTCAAGGCAGCATACAAGTAAAATCAATGTAAACAGATTGAACCAATTTTAGAACAATACAAATATAAATGCAAATAGACTAAAATATATTAAACAAGTTGACACATTAAAAACAGGCTAAGAAGGTTAAGAAGCCAACTTGGTGTAGTGGTTTGAGTGGTGGACTATGATTCTGGAGACAAGGCTTCTAATCCCCACTTAGCCATGAAAACCCAATGGGTGACCTTGGGTAGGTCACACTCTCTCAGCCTCAAAGGAGGGCAATGGCAATTCCTCTCTGAACATATCTTGCCAAGAAAACCCTGTCATGGGTCACTTTAGGGTCATCATAAGTCAGTAACAATTTGAAAGAACACAGCAGCAACAAAGAAAGTTAAAACAATTTACGTATAAATCAGTCAGAAACTAAAAACTTTATGGATGACCATGCTTTACTTGGTGCTTTAAAAAAGCCAGGATTGACACCAATCAGGCATTCTAAGGGTAGGGGATTCCACAGTTGGGCTGCCTCTGCAGAGAAGACCTTCTCCAACATGTTCAAAGTGTACTAGGCTCCCCTGGGGTCATTTATGCCCTGGATCTTGGGCCAAGATTCTGTTGAGATCTGCCATGGATAACACTACTATGGCCTAACTCCATGGAGTTGCAAGGGAAATAAGGAATCCAGACTGGTGCAGGAAGATAGAGCTCTCCTATAAGTGCTTCCAGAAACACTGCAAATTGTTAGACAACTTGGGACAGTACCCACTTTTAAAGACAAGTGTCTGTATTTCCATGTCCCTTCAAACTGGAATATTTAAAACAGGAGCAGTCAGATTTGGATTCAGAGCAAGTGACTTACATTTGTTTAACAAGCCAGTTACTCAATTAGTTGGAATTTTTATTAACTTGCAGGGACTGCTTGTGTAAGGAGGTCTCTGAGACCTCCTTATGCAAGTTAATAAAAATTCCAACTAATTGAGTAACTGGCTGGTTAAGCAAATGTAAGTCACTTGCTTTGAATCCAAATCTGACTGCTCCTGTTTTAAATATTCCAGTTTGAAGGGACATGGAAATACAAACACTTGTCTTTAAAAGTGGGTATTGCTCTCTAAGCTCTTCACAGAAGGAAAAGAGAACTGAAGAAGGGTAGAGAAGAGAAAGAGGGAGAAATGTATGACTATTGAGCTTCTAGGGAGCTGGGTATGTTTAGCCTGGAAAAAAGACGGTTTAGAGGCGATATGATAGCCCTGTTTAAGTATTTGAAGGGATGTCACGCTGAGGATGGAGCAGGCTTGTTTTCTGCTGCTCCAGAGACTGGAACACGGAGCAATGGGTGCAAGCTCCAGGAACAGAGATTCCACCTCAACATGAGGAGGAACTTTTTGACAGTAAGAGCTGTTCGGCAGTGGAACACACTCCCTCGGAGCGTGGTGGCGTCTCCTTCCTTGGAGGTCTTTAAGCAGAGGCTGGATGGCCATCTGTCGGGGATGCTTTGATTGTGATTTCCTGCGTGGCAGGGGGGTTGGACTGGATGGCCCTCGTGGTCTCTTCCAACTCTGCAATTCTATGATTCTATGATTCTAGTCACCATAAACAGTTTCATCAGGGCCCTTTGAGCCCAGGGCTTGAAGGGAATGTTGAAATAAGACTTTGGTGGTAGTTCTTCTATATATGGAGCAGTGAATCTGCTCTGGGGTTTAGTCTAAACTTTAAAGGGGCTCTCCAAGCTGCTGAACCTATTGTGCTTGTAGAGCGCAGCACTTTGGATAGCTTCTTTAACCTCTGGACAAAAACCTGGTAGGGATTCCATTGCCCCAACTACATGGAAGCCGCCACTGAAACTGTGTCATAGGAATGGCCCAATGTTCAGAACTTTTTGCAGGATCATTAAAAGGCTTTGGTGGAGTGTGCTGGCTTCAGAAGGCTTAACAGTGCGCACTTCCTTAGAAAGTTGTGGACATACATATCTTTCTGCCTGCTCCTCTGCATGATTCAACATCCATTCTAGTCCTGTTCTGTGATTTTGGTGCCATGAAGCAGAAAACAAGCAAGAAAACAACATCTTAGAATTTTTTTCTTCATTCAACACAATTCCCTAGTCCTTTTGCCTATCTTTCTGAATTTTAACTGGTTGCTGGCCATGGGCTACCTCTATAAATTATGCCATTTTCATGCAAATTGAAGAAAAGCTTAACTTGGGTGGAAACAGGGTAAAGGGCAAGCAGTTCATCTTCCACTCACTTCCCCCCACTCTAAAATTTGAATTTTGATTTGAAATCACCCTTTGATTTATAGCTCCAAACTGATCTGCTTGAGAAATTTCTTCACCAACTGAAGTTGAAGGAAATAATTGCTTGAAGTCAAGACTTGGTGGCATCTCCACACTGTATTTCCCTGATGAAACATGCCCAAACAAAATTGCTAATAAGTACAGCAAGAGGTTGTTCAAATGCTTGCTGTTTTATAAAGAACATAGTGTGAACTCCAGGAGCTACTCCTTAATTTATACTAGGTTCTGGGAAGATAAATTTAACTGCCTAAACCTGTTCAACCACTGTTTCTTTCCAAGTCCTTCTCTGCATCTCCTCCAGGAAACATCCACTGCTAATTAAAAAGGGATATCAGTTGCTAATCAGCAAGAAGAGAGAAAAGATACACATGAAAAGTATATCAACACACTACCCAACATTGCCCTTTCATACTATACCATTATAGCACTGTGATTCCATTTTAGCCACATCTCCTCAAATCCTGGGGTTTGTATTTTGATGACTCCCTAGAGTTCTCTGGTACAGACCAGGATGCACAGGACAATTTTATACTTAGAATCATAGAGTTGAAAGAGACCACAAGGGCCATCCAGTCCAATCCCCTACCTGGTGTAATTCCATTAATGAAGATAGCTGAAAAATCGTGGCATTATAACACTTATTATCCCATGATGCTGTAATCATGCAAAAGAAATGCCATGGCATTATCACACAACCACCACTAGTGCTTACGAATGGGAGTTTACTTCCACAATTTGACATGGGAGAGATTTTGGCGGTTCTCACGAGAAGATGTGAGTGTGCTTAAAATTCCAAAATGCCCTTAATTAGCAAAGTAAATGAACACACAAGCACTGAAACAAACATAACAACATGCATACTAAACAGGACAGTTTATAAAAAGAGCATCCTATGTTTCATTTTTTGTTCTTACCTGGACATATTGTCAATGAAGACTGCCCATTCATGCTGTAATCTCGCAATTACAATGGGACATGTTTTCACACACAGTCAGTGCAAAAAAAGTGCTAGTGACTATCTATTCATGGCTTCTCCTATCAATTAGAACTGATACCTTTTTTGCATGTGGAACACAGAGTAATAACACAAAGACAACCATGTTGTGCGATAGTGGGGCTCATTTGCATTACCCTGACATCGGAATACCGTGATTATTGCCATGTCTGATAATGTCCCTAGTCCCTGGAGCAGCAGAAAACAAGCTTGCTCCATCCTCAATATGACCTCCCTTCATATATTTAAACATGGCTATCATGTCACTTCGTAACCTTCACTTCCCCAGGCTAAACATGCCCAGCTCCCTAAACCGCTCCTCATAGGGCATGGTTTCCAGATCGTCCATCATTTTGGTTGCCATCCTCTAGACATGTTACAGCTTGTCAACTTTTCTGCTGCTTTCAAACATTAATCCTTATACAACAGATAATGTTGCTAGATTTTGTGCAGCAGTGCTTAAAATTCATCAGATTATGACTGGTGCCACAGACTAGACTCAATGAATATTGCTTCACAATTTGATGGATCGTGTGCTCCATATGTTATTATTTAATGTTTTCTATATCTAGCTTATATTCTAAACATATGTATATTTTATTTTCTATGCTTTTAATTGAATGTACATTTTCCTCTTGTGCTGATCTATAACCATAATAAAGATTTGTTTGTTGTTAATTTGTTGTTGTAACACAGAATGTCAGGGGATGATAGGACACTCAATCCCTGGCAGAAGCCAAAAACTATCTCAGCAGACTTAGTAGCAACCCATTCCCAAGAATACTCACACACAGAGTGTTTGACGTCCAAATGAACAGGAGGCACTTTTATCTTCCAAGTCAAGCAGTTACAGTATCTACAAATATTTACAACTGAAGGACAAACTGCCTCACCAGACATCAGCATTCACAAGAAGAGAATGAGCTCTGGACTGAGCTCTCTTATATACATAGTTACAGGGCATTGGGGGATGAGGGGGGAAATGGCCATATTTTGACATGCATGTCAAAATAGTAACTTCTTTTCCTGATTTTATTTTGTTAGGGTTATTTTCCCTTTGCCTTAAAAAAAACTTAGAAGACTGAAAAGAATAATAAGAGCCATTGAAAAATTCTGCCCAAAATATTCTTTAAAATGTCTTGAAATGCCTTTAGAAGTAACTTTTAAAAGTAATTAGAAAATGCCACTCATCACACACACAAGTAACAATTTCCCTACTCAATGCATTCCTTTTGAAAAGTAACTTTATTATGCTTTCGTAACACATACACACACAATGAGTTACAGGTGGCTATATTCTATGTGACGTGTTACTTCCGAGATCTGGATAATGAAATCTGAAATCTCTAATGATCTGAAAAGGTCTGGAATACTGGAGAAAGTCCAATATTTGTCTTGCAGTGTATGTGGGGGTGCTAGCTTCATTCACAACATGACTACACCAGGGGTGGTCATAGCAGGGCCCATGGGCAACATGTGGCCACTGAACCTCCACACCAGTCTCCCAAAATCCCCAAGATACCTCAAATGTGTGAAAACACAAGAAAATATCCACATTGCATTCATAGAAGCACCCCAGAAAACTGTACTATGCAAAAAAATGTATCTGTTTTCCTCTGTAGTCCCTCTCAAAATGGTAACAGGAAATAAAGCAATGTCACTTCCTGTTGCCATTTTTGGAGGGACTACAGAGGAGAACAGATTATTTGGTTTTGCTGTGAGAGGGTATGACCCAATGAAGAGTCATGGGGGGAAGGAACTGTCTCTTGGTCCCCACACAGTTGCTTACTTTGATGTACAACATCTCTTGATCAGATTTACGGTAGCTACCTTCTTCTTTGTTAGGAACAAGGGAGAGGGCCTTCTTGGTGGATGCTCTCAGACATTGGAACTCCCTCCCCAGGGAGGCTGGGATGGCCCTGTCCTTGCTTTCCTTCTGTTGGCAAGTCAAAACATTATTGCACCATTAGGTTTTTACAAACTGACTAGGATTGGGCTTTTAATGCTGTGTGGTGCTGTTTTTAAGGACTATGTACAGGCTTTTAATGAATTTTAATATTTTAATGTTTAATGTTTTACTTTTATAAATAGTTTGGTTTTTAAAATTTATATTTATACTTTTATTAATGTTCTTCTATAGTTTTTAATTTGTATTGTTTTAAATATGTTGTTAGCTGCCTTGAGCCCCATTACTGGGATAAAGTTGTAATATAAAGCAAGAACAATAGCAGCCCTTTGAATTTTCATCTAAATAGATACATCTAACCATTTCAGCAGAAAAGAGTCCATATATGAGGTGAATACAAAATATAACTAAAAAAGAAAGTACAAACATAAGATATTGATTTGGAGGACCATTTATTAACATTATTTATATGATTTCATCTTTGGATGACAGAACTAGCTAAGGAGAGCTTAGCATTGCTTTGCTTGTTGGTGAGGATGACAAAATTGAGAGCCATCATTTTTGCCTGGTGGGCACTGCACTGAGTTTCCCATTGATCCTTGGCAGGGCTTTCCAGTTGACCCTGGGCACTGAATGTCAGTCGATTCTTGGCACCCTGGTGGTGGGCATGGCTTCAAGCAATCAGAAAGAGGCACACAGGATGTTGGTGGGCAGGTTGGAGGCTGCTTGCATTGTTGCTGGTGCTGCTGAGACATTCTCTCTGTGTCTAGGGAAACCTGAGAAAAAAAAATAAAGGGTCAAATTGTAGATCTCAGAGTTCCACACAATAAGGGTGTACATCTTTGACTATTTTGTCCTTGCATGCAAAGACAAATCATTCCCATACTTTTCTCCTTGCTGCAGGAGAAAAATTTATATTTCTATACAGGATTCTCCCTGTGTTTTCTTATCTTAAATATTCCAGGAAATTATTCGGCACAGAAATGCACCTGGGGTTTTTTTCTGCACAAAGAACTAGGGACAGAGAAAATATTCCAAAAATGGTCAAAAAAAATTTTTTTTCATGTGATTAGAAACCCTGATGACAAAAATCCTGGACTGAGAAAAATCTTCATAATTCAGGACTTATTGTGTGCAAACTTTGCAGTTGCATAAAGCAGGGTTTTCTGCAGAGAAAACCCTGGAAATGATATTTCTGCATATAAATATTATTTTCTACACAGAAAATGTTGTTTTCTATGCAGAAGAACCACATGTGAATTTTGCGCAGAATACATTCTGAGTTGGGAAAAGGCTTTGAAAAATGTGTGGTTTTTAAAGACTTTGTTGCAGTGGGAAGGAAACTGCTAAACTACTCATTGTTTCCTTCAAGAAGAAAGTTAGTGTAGAATTACAAGGAAATGCCCATATAAGATTTTTTTAAAAAAGTAATTAGAAATGTTTAAACACTAATAAGGTAGGAATGTAAGGCTTTTCTTATTTTGCTCTCTTGTCTGAGAATGAAAAGTTTCAACCTGCTGGGTGAGATTACAAGAAATGTAATCACAGCTGTGATTTTATAGATTATTGGGTGATTTTTTTCACATTTGCAAAAAAGTTGAGTTGTTTACGCAGAAAAGATGCATTTTATGGAAAATAGAGGCTTGAATTATCTTGGCATTCACTGGTAAAGTTAAATCAATGGGGTATACACTACTATTGACTCACCATTTACCATGGGATTCAATAGGTCTACTCTAGTTCAAAAGATGTTAAGATGTGCTGAGACATCCTTTCTCAGTGCAGATGAGAAAATTTGTCAATATTCTTTGCATCTGTACACTAAAGAGTCAATGTTCCTAGGCATTTCATTTGTCATGGGACTTGGCAATTTGCTACATGCACATGAAGGAATTCAGTGTGGGTTCAGTGTTGCTGTTTTAATTTCCAAGCTCTAGGATTACCTCATCTCTGGAAGGCAGGCATCCAAAATTCTTGAAACATGGAAAAAGAAAGACATACCAATGGCACTATTGGGTCTCCATCTATCAAAAATTGGGGTATATGTACAGGGAAAGGGAATGGCAGATTCAACCACCCAGAAACAAGGAATTTGGCAGCTTATGTCTTCAAAGCCTGAGCTGGAACCCTTGTGATTCAACCACTTTAGTGTTAAGCAGGGGTGTCGCTAGGCCCTCCAATGAGTATTTTGCCTCTCAGAAAAAAATTCCTTCCATCCCCAAATTTCAATCATTGAGGAGAATGAGACACTGAAAGTCATTCCCAGCTCAATCTTTTCTATTTGCTGGGCTCACACTCTCTTGATCCCTTTGCTTGCACCTTTCCTTTGGATGCCCAAACTTGATTTCTAAACACTCAGCTGATGTTTTAAGTTACTGCATTGCTAGAAATTTGGAAACCGAAGGAACAATTTATTGGAGAGAATTGCCCTGGTTGGAAGGGTAAAATCCAGGCCGAGCAAGTCTAATCTGGAAAAATAAATAGGAGGATTTCTAATATTTTATTTTATTTTATTTAGAGAAAGAAGGTTGAAATACATCAGACAGATAAAGGAAGAAACCTGGAAATTGTGATTTTAAAAGTTAATGAACAAAGGGTTTGGGTGTAGAAAAAGAACCAATGTGATTACAACTATTATCCATATCATGGAAAATGCATCATTAATAGTCATCTAGATACATCCTCTGTAAAGCGATTTAAGAGGGAGGGGGAGAGAAAGAAGCAAATTAAAAATGAACTATTATGTAATGGTTTGTAAAAGATTAAATAAAGAATATTTTTAAAAAAAATTATTGGAGGTAGCCAGAATTCTTATTTGTGGAAAAATGCTCACATTTTGCAATTATCCCTATAGCTACACCCCTAGAGCAAAATGAACAAGAGGGTACCAGATAATCTATTGGACTCAAGCATATTTTGAAGTAACTTAAGTTATATCCATCACTATTTGAATAGCGGGGAGGATATTAGACTGTAAAATCCAAACCTAAACATTGCACACCTGGGATGCAACTTGGGCAAAAGTTGGAAGTGACTTGTTCAGACTCTGACTCCCAAAATCAGTCCAGAGTTGTAGTCCAAAGAGGTATTCCATATTGTCCTCATTGAGTAAATACATGATTCTTCATGTTTTTCAGATTCAGTTAGAGAGCCAGAGAAAGAGAGGGGGGGGGGTGGGAGAGGAGCTTTGGCAAGAAAAACCTCAGCCCAATACCCTTAGTGCCACTTATCATATAGTGTAGTCAAATGCTGGACAACCTAATGACTTCCAGATGTTCCAGATCCAGACCAAAGCTTCCATAATCAAAGGCTATCAGCCATGCTGGCTGGGTTTATGGGTACTGTTTTTCAAAACACCTGGAGGACACCAGATCATCTACTCCTA
This sequence comes from Gambelia wislizenii, assembly GCA_030847615.1. Classification (NCBI taxonomy): domain Eukaryota; kingdom Metazoa; phylum Chordata; class Lepidosauria; order Squamata; family Crotaphytidae; genus Gambelia; species Gambelia wislizenii. Next base: position 6,624,925 of record JAUMIR010000015.1, on the reverse strand, counting down.
ATAGTGTTTGTTTGATGGCCCCATGGATCTCTTACTACAATCTGAGACCAATGGCAGACACTTCTTAATGGTCTACCTCTCAACATGGGAGCCTCCAGGCAAAAAGAAAATACAGCAAAGACTCAACTCACCCCACAATATGCCAGCCCAGGTGAATGGAGCAGGAAAGAGGAATAACTTGCTGAGAGCAGAAAAAAGAGGCCTTTTATAGCTCCTTCAAGCACCAACTCACCAGGAAATACACGTGGAGTCAGCAAAGATTGACATAAGGAGAGTCCACCCTGATGGCTCTGACAAAACTTTTTGAACCCTAAGTCTCTATTTTAACAAAAAGGGGAAAAAAGAAGAAGAAAGGAACCCACCCTTTTCAAAAATGACATGTTCACCTTAATTGGAGTCTTGATAGATTGTTGAACAATGGGCAAAAGTAGCATTTACAATGCCGTCATCCTGTCTGGTAAAACTCCAATGAACCACCCTAGGATTATGGGCATAACCTTCACATCACCATGTCAAGATGTTGGAGTCAACTGGACCACTCCCAAAATACATGGTGCACAGGGTTCAAGATTCAGACACTCTACAGACTGGATGCTAGCCAAGACCTAAGTGGCCTATGCTATAACATGCCTGAGTGAGATATAATGAATAAATTTTGCTTATACCATAGGCAAAGCCAGGAGCGTAACTGAGGGAGGGAGAGAAATGAAAAATTAACAATTTCCCCCTCCTTAATAAAATATTCCCCCAGTTCTCAAATTTCTACCATCAAAGGGAGCATGACATAGAAAATCATTCACACCTAGAACTCTTCTGTTTGATGTGTAACTTTGCCTGCCCCTTTTCTTTCAATGCCTAAACAGTATTTCCAAATGCTCAAATGGAATATGAAGTTACTACAATGTTAGAAATTTGAGGGGTGGGAGAAATTTCCATGGAGACGACAGCATTCTTGTTAGCGGTAGCAATAGCAATAGCAACCACAGCACTCCCTAAGTGGTTTACAATGTGTTAGTTAATTGCCCCCAACAAGCTGGATACTCATTTTACTGACCTTTGGAAGGATGGAAGGCTGAGTCAACCTAGAGCCCTGTAGGATAGAACTTACAACATTGTAGCTACAATACTGGCATTTAACCACTGCACCACCAGGGCTCCTATTCTGGGCAATGGCCTCATTCCAACCCACCCACCCACCCTCATAGCTATATCCCTGGAAAAAGAAAAGGTCAGAATGATATGGCTACCTTCATTGTGAGCTTTTGTAAAACCTATGCCATGGAATACCACTTTCCATTCTGGTGGACCTTTCTCATGAAGGATATCACAGAGTTAGGCAAAGGAGCACAAGAGGGCAACCAATATATTCAAGGAGCTGGAGTGACTTTCTAACAAGGAAGGGCAAAAGCTTTGTTTTGGCTTGCATCACCCATCAGCCTCACCCAGCATGACCAGTGGTATGGGATTGTTGGAGATGGAAATGGAGTCCAGAACATCTGGAGGAAGAAAATAACGAGGGCACAAAATGGAGCCTTCATGATGAAAGGTTTTCATTTCTTGTGTTCATGGATCTGCTGTGACACACACACATTTTAGGCATTGCACTTGTAGACTGGAATCCTGTGCTGGAACACATGCTGGTGCAACTTCCTTTTATGCTAAAATGTATATTTTTGGTGTTTTTGGTGTCCAGCGGCTTCTTGTGCAACAGCTTCCTTTGCACAAACTGATTGACCATGGGAGCACGCCACAGCATTGTCATGGTCCATTGCAGCCAGTTGATTATGTAGGGTTGGTTACGAGGAGCACACTACACCCTTGTCACAACAGCTCCATTGGCTACCAGTCTGTTTCTGGGCACAATTCAAAATGCTGTTTATGACCTATACAGTTCAATACAGCTCGATACAGCTTGGATCCAGGCTATGTATCTGAAGGATCAGATTCTCCACATGAGCCTGCCCAGGCTTTGAGAACATCAGAGGCTTTTCTCTCCATCCCATCACCTTCACAGGTAGGGCTGATGGGAATGTGAAACATAGCCTTCTCAGTGGCTGCTTCGAAGACTCTGGAACTTCCTTCCCAGAGTGATCCCTGCCATGAAGTTCTTCTGTCAGAAGACAAATGCTTTTTAATCCCAATAAACTTTTTGGCACTGACATCAAAACTTAGAAGATGAGCAAATAAACCGTGAGCCACTACATGCTAGGAATAGCTGCATGCTATTGAATTTGGCTACTGCAAATGGAGGGGCATCTTATTTCAGTTCATGTTTGAAGAATTTACCAAAATTCATAAGTATCTCCTTAGCTTTTTAAATAACATTTAAATTTAGCTTTAAAATAACATTCTAAAAATCAGCTTCACATTCTCCCACATTCAGATTGATTTCCCCCATCTCTTCTTTTCCTTCCATACACATATAAGACTATCACATACCATTTCATCATTGTTCTGCATTATTTTTAAATTAATACAGTATCCTTTTTAAAGATGGCTTTACATGCACCAGAGAGCCCTGGTGGCGCAGTGGTTAAATGCCAGCACTGCAAGCCACAAAGTTATGAGTTTGATCCCAGAGGGCTCCAAGGTTGACTCAGCCTTCCATCTTTCCGCAGGTCAGTAAAATCAGTACCCAGCTTGTTGGGGGCAATTAGCTAACATATTGTAAACCACTTAGGGAGTGCTTTGGCACTGATAAGCAGTATAGAAATATCAATGCTATTCCTATTGCTATAAAGGTGGCAGCTGGTGGTTTCTATGTCAGTGGGCATAGAATCTGTTCCAACTTTTAATCTGAAATTTACAGGTGCTATTGAGGTGCTGAACCCTGTCCATAAAATACATTCAGAATCATAGGACTTTTTGATCATTGATCGTGAGTAAAAATCTGTTAAATATAATGCTCAAATGTCCCAGCAGTACTGCAACAGTACCGCTAGGGATGGGCATCTTGCGAAATGGACGCCCTGCAGCGCTGCAACCTCGCAATGTGGCGAGGCTGCTAGCATTGTTTTTTCTTTGTCTGAAAAAGTGCTTGGATAGCTCCTTTGAAGTTTAGTCTCAAATCTAGAAAGGATTTGCTGTCCCATGGAAATGGAAGCCACCAGACAGCTGGGATCTTTCATGTATTTTCTGTTAACATACGTGTTTCTAAATGAATGTTTATTTTAAAATGTGTCTTTAAAAAAATCTATATTAAATTTAGAAAAACGTGCAACACAATCAACATACAGCAATAGGACCATCCATTCAGATTTTGTATCAGTTAGTAACGACTATGTATTACAACGCTTAATCAGAGTCCTGGTTGAGATGTTGAAAATGTTGATAGTACCGCAACACATTGTTGGTTTAATCAATAAAAGGAACCCATTTATCCTTGAAAGAGTCATGTGTGGTGTGTCCTTTTATTATCTTTTCATAAAAATGAGCCTTTTAAAATTCATTTTGATTCATTCCTGAGCCAGGAAAAGTATCACAGCCCTTGGAAAAGTGCACAATCCAATGGAAAGCTACATTCTCAAGTGGAATATGAATCTGAGCCTTTGGTGGTCAACTAGTTAATCTCAGAATCCATAGAATCTAATTCCTCAGGGGAAACCAATGGCAACATCCTCAATCAACCTGTCCAAGAAAACCCCATGATGGGTTTGCCATAGGATCTCTGTCAGGAATGATTTCAAGGCACACAACAGCAACAGAACTCCGCAAGAGTCTGAAGTCTCAGATAGTCCAGGATGGGAAATATGTCTTCTACTTCAGTGGTTTTCAAACTTTGTCGTCTGATGTTGGGGACTTCAACTCCTGGAATTGGTCATGCCAGTTGGAACCTCTGAGAGTTGAAGTCCAAATCATTTGGGAGACCAAAGCCTTAAAAGTACTACCCTAATTAACTCTCCAGCATGGTTCTGTGCAGAGACAAACAGACCCGAAATCTTGGGTAGAACAGAACACAGCTTTCAGTAGTTGTTTGGCAAAATTCTCTATCATTAGGCTTCAGCCACCATTACCAGAATCCATCTCATCTTTCTGTCCTTCTGAAGACAGGATATATTTTATCATTACATGGAATATGTACCTGAAAAGGGGTGTTTTCTCAAAAAGAAAGGAAGAAACAAAGAACTCATGCCTACCTCAGGAAGTCCAATTGATGACAGCAGGGTGGATTCAACCTATGTCAGTCTTAAGTCAGTGAAGATTCATCACATCTGTTTCCTGGGTGGGTAGAAGTTGAAGACCTATTAAAGACCTTTCCTTCCTTCTCCAAACTATCCTTCTCCTTCTTCACTTGTGGATCTCTGTCTGCATATTGTGTTGGGTAAGTTGGTCATTGATTGTGTTTTTCTCCTTTTTAGAACACATTTTCCCTTGTTTCTTTGTGAATGATTTAACCTATGGAGAGCAGATCAGAATGTTGTGTGTGCGTTTGTTGTTTACCTTTTAAGTGAACTAACTTCATTAATATTTCTCAGATAATACATGGATCAGACTTATGGTGATCCTATGAATGAGAGATCTCCAAGAGCCCCAGTCATCAACTGCTCTGCTCAGGTCTTGCATTGGCAGAGCAGCTGTGGCTTCCTTGATTGATTCAATCTATCCATAATGTGGTTTTCCTCATTTCCTACTGCCTTCCACTCAACTAGACATTACCATCTTTTCCAGTTAGTCTCATCATATCATGGTATGTCCAAAGTACGACCATTGCCATAAGTCAACTCATAGGGCCATCATAAATCAAAGTGGACTTGAAGGCAAATAACAACAACATGGATCAGAAAACAGTTACTGCATATTGATTGTGTATTCCTGCATGGCAGGGGGTTGGACTAGATGGCCCTTGTGGTCTCTTCCAACTCTATGATTCAATGATACTTTGGACTGTGTGCTTCTCTGAATGTAGCAATGGTGTTTCTTGCTACAAAAGTAATATTTATCCATATGTTATGAAATGCATATTTTGTTGGAAATATGTACCATTTAAATGTCTATATTTGCAGTTTCTCTGCCTCCATTTAGCATAAAATGGTACAGACTCTAGCACAAGAGACTGGTTTAGTGAACAGATGTGAAACTGACACAAACTGGAAATTGGTATCCAACTTACATACATCTACCAAACTAGGGGTGGCAACTGTCTTAAATAGATTTGACAGGGAGTAAACAAAGTCTTGATGGAGAAAGGGGAAAGTCCCATGACCTATTAGCCAGGGTGGTTAAATTAAACTGGATTGAGAATCCAAAGCTGGGTAATACCTTTATCTGTATCATCCAAAATGGCATGATAGCAGTATCATGCCAATTTAATCACCATTGTTCCTATGAAATCTTGGTTGAATTTTTGAATGCTGCAGAATTCTTCATCAGGTTACATCAGTGGTTCCCAATCTTTGGTCCTCTAGATGTTTTGGACTTCAGATCCCAGAATTCCTAACAAATGACCAAGCTGGCTTGGACTTCTGGGAGCTGAAGTCCAAAACACCTGTAGGACCAAAGGTTGGGAATCAAAGGTTGGGGTAGATGGGTTGCTGTTGTTGTGTGCCTTGAAGTCATTTCTGACTTATGGTGACCCTAAGGTGAACCTAACATGGGGGTTTTCTTGGTAAGATTTGTTCAGAGGGGGTTTGCCTTTGCCTTCCTCTGAATCTGAGAGGGTGTGACTCACCCAAGGTCCATGACTGAGCAGGGATTCAAACCCTGGTCTCCAGAGTCATAGTCAAATGTTCACACCACAACACCATGATGGCTCTCAGCCTAGATGGTACCTCCACTAAAAAAAAAGGGATGTAGAAAGACACAGAAGAGTCTCCCAACCATGTATGCTGTGTTAGTAGTCTGTTCTAGTGCCCTTCCTTGAACTACAGTTCCTAAGGTACAGTTCCTAAGGTACAGTTCCTAAGGAATCATAGAATCATAGAGTTAGAAGAGACTTCAAGGGCCATCCAGTCCAACCCCTATCTGTCTAAGCTGCAGATTTACACAGATGTAATCCTCAGTCCCTCTCTTCTAAGGGAATTTTAGTTCAATGAACCAAAGCTCTGTAGCAAAGAATTCTACGTCTTTCATTAAACTAAAAATCCCATGGTTCCATAGGATGGATCCAGGGCAGTTAAATGTGGTATCAGACAGCTATGATTGTGTAGTGGAAAGTGCAGATGGGAACAATTCGGTGTGTGCTTATACTTCAGGGGATGTAAAATCAATGGGTTCCCTCTATTTTTGAAGAGCAAAATCCACCAGGAACCCAGAAATCTGTCCCTTACCATCATCATCTGTTCATATTTAGAGTCATTCTACCTCTGAAAACCTATTTTGGGTGGGTGGCTGTGGGTCAAAAATGGGAGAGGGCAAAAGGACTTCCCAGAAACATCTACTTAGCCACTCTAAAAAGCAAGATGCTCAGTGATAAGGGCTGATCTGTCATGCTCTACCAACAGTGATAATTAGGACTAGATCATCTATGCAGAGACACAGTATACCCCAATAAATCTTCCAGAGTTCAGCAATGGAAAAGTGTTGCTTTACTTACTTATTAACTTACTTACGACATGTATATATAACCTTTCTTCCAATGAATGATTATTCTGATTTCACTCACTGGGTTTCATTGCTCAGTGATCCTGATCCTGCATTTCTCAAGCCCCAGTCCAGCACACTAACCAATGTAGCACACTATTCCTTTCATGTCTTGTTTGTGGGCTTCCTGGAACCATCTGGTCAACTACTGTAACATGATGCAAGGCACTAGATTATATGAAGTCTTAGTGAGATCATGGCTAGTGGGCAGGCTGGCTGGGGGATTGTGCAAGTTGCAGTCCCAAAATTAACAATTCCATGCTTTCATTTGATAGCAACATCAGTGGATGTGGCACTTTATTGAGTACAAAGAAATAGATACCTGCCCCAGAAAATTACAGTCTACCATTTGACATACGACAGTTGTGATGTCATATTGAGAGGTGGAGCAAGCTTGTGTTCTGCTGCTCCAGAGACTAGGACACAGAGTAATGGATTCAAACTTAAGGAAAAGAGATTCCTCCTAAACATTAGGAAGAACTTCCTGACAGTAAGAGCTATTTGACAGTAGAATGAGCTGCCTTGGAGTGTGGTGTTGTCTTCTTCTTTGGAGGTTTTTAAACAGAGGTTGCATGGCCATCTGTTGGGAGTGCTTTGATTGAGTATTCCTGCATGGCAGGGGGTTTGGTTGGATGGCCCTTGTGGTCTCTTCCAACTCCATGATTATATAATTCTTCCCTTTCTTCCTTTTTCCAGGTCTCTCCCAAACCAAAGACAATGTCTTACCAGAGTGAGCAACAGTGCAAGCAACCTCCCATGTGCCCACCACCATCCTGTGTGAAGCCATGCTTCCCTTCAGGATACTTAAAGCCATGCCCATCTTCAACCTGTCAAGGGTCATCTGGAACCCAAGGCCAAGGGTCATCTGGAACCCAATGCCAAAGGTCAACTGCAACTCAATGCCAAGGGTTATCTGGAAGCCAATGCCAAGGGCCAACTGCAACTCAATGCCAAGGATCACTGGGAACACAGTGCCAAGGGTCAACTGGAACACAGTGTCAATGGTCACCTGGGAATCCATGCCAAGTTTCAATTGGGAATTCCTGTCAAGGGTCACCTGGAGCCCACTGTCAAGGATCAACTGGAAGTTCACGGCAATGCTCATCAGGTACTGGTGGTAGTTCCCAATGTCAGTACTAGCACCATCATCATCAAGGCACCAAGGAACCCAAGCAATTCCACCATCAGAGTCATCCATCACAAGATGAAAGCATAGCAGTACATGCCCCTGCAATTAGTTTTTTTTAATTGTCTATTCTTTCCATGCTCTTCTATGCATTAGCACTGATCTATCTAGCTAGCTAGCTATCTAGCTAGCTGTGTTGTAAAGATGGGAGATTATTAATTATTGATTGATTGGACTTACTCTGAAGTAGGCCTCTAAAGGGCTATTTCTAGATTGATGATGGTTTTGATCTGCAGGGTTTGTTATTCCTCTAACAGTCTTTGTTAGAAATTTCTTTCTCTCAGTCTTTGGTTTAACATGGGTTCTCGTGTTAATCAACTCCTGTCAAAATATACTATAGAAAAACATTCCTAATAAATCTTCATGCAACCAATTTCATGACTCCTTGCTCTCATTCACTCTAGTGGCTCCAGTTGTTTGCTTTTGCATGTCCTTATCTGGGAGGCATGTCTGTTTCCACATCAAAATTCAGATTCAGACCTAAATCAAATTGGGCTTTCCCCCTAAAAAATTGCTGTATCAGGATCTAAACTTGATCTTGTGTTCAATGCACATCCCCTACTTTGCATCCCATTTGACAATTTTGGGGCTAGATGAATTAGTGATAAATTAGCTAACACACATTGGAAACTGTTTAATTCAGCGTAGATGTGTAAATAGCTATTGCTTAAAACAATTTGTAAAGCCGCTCTGATAGCCTTGTGGCTGAAGAGTGGGGTAGAAAGAAAGAAAGAAAGAAAGAAAGAAAGAAAGAAAGCTGATAAATTAGAAAAGAGAACACATTTGAACATCAGCATCCATAAACCTACATTTATTGATGCCATGATACCTATGTGTGCTATTCATTTAAGCAGCAGATAAACAACAAGTGCTTGTCCACAAACTCAGCATCTCTGAAGCCTTTCAAGAAAAAGGAGTTGCCTGCTCTGAAATTTGGCTACATCTATATCTGGATATTTAGATCCAGAGTGAGTTCTAGACAGACTGGAAGCATCTCAAACGGTTGTTTTTGAAGTATTTCATAGCATTTGAGTTCACTTCAATTGAGCTTTGGATCTTTCCTTTGAGCATCAACACCTCCCCAAAATTCACAGCAGGACTGTATCCATGAAGTGAGGTTGGGTAGGGGGGGGTTCTGCCTCCCTTAAGACAGTTATGGGGAAAGTGTGACCCACAGGCCACAGAAGGCCCCCACTGACCCTCTGGGGACCCTCAAAGCCAGTTTAAAAGATCCAGAGTCAGTTTCCAGGGGATACGTTATCACAAAAGTCCCAAAACTCTTTGAAAATGTAGTGGTTTAACTCATCCACCACCACCCTCAAAAAAAGCCCTGAATGACCCCTAAATCCTGGGGAAAAAATGGTCCCAATCAGCAAAAATGGTACAAAATGGCAGCCAGAAGTGATATTGTATCAGTTTCAGTGAGCACAGGCAGTGCAGGCACAACCCATAAGGGCAAAAATACCCTCCAATGCAATTTCTCTCCACTATCTTAAGGGCCTCCCATGGAAGAAAAGGAATTTAGAGTCTTTATTTTTCATAGGTACAAGAGAAGCAGGCCATCACAGCTAAGCCCATGTTCACTTGAAGACATCCAAAGTCACCCAGGGATGACTAAACAGCTTCTTCTCTTAGACTTTGAGCAAGGGAGAATGCATCCCCTGTCCTCTGGACTACTGATTCTTTTATTGGACTGCTCTTACTGAAAAGGCATTCAACCCAAAGTTGCCTCCTATAGTGTTAGGCCATTTGACTTTGTCTACCTGACCATTTCAGTTTAAAAATGATAACAAGTAGAGAAAGTGGAGTAGAACCTTCAGAGGTGAGTTTGAGCAGGTATCTAAATCTTTGCAATGTCACTCTCAGAGGCAAGAACAAAGAGTTTTACTATGTTTATCCTCACTGCAAGAACATTGTTGAAAATTTTGCAGCTTGCAAAGTCTATTTGTACTCTGGAACTTACTTTATGCCAAAAAACCCACACAAAACCCACTTTTTCCAGTGAAAAAAGTGCTGTTTTCTGTGAATAAAAATTGTTTTCTTTGCTAGAAATATTGTTTTCAGTACAGAAATGCTGCTTTCAGTACAGAAAATGCTAGTTCATGTGCAAAAATACCGCATGCATTTTTTGTACAGAATAAGGCCTTGTCTAGAGGGCTCGTTACCCTGTAATAGACCTGTCTTTGAGCCCTGTGGTCCTAACAATGCAGGGCTTTTGTCCTGTTTTGTCCCTGGGCAGTCCTCATGACGTCTGGGACAAAGATGGAGCCAAGACAGGGTAAAGACCAATAAATGATCTGGGGGACATGTTTCTCTTCAGAAGAAATGGATTGGGCTCCATGGGGCCATAGGAGGCCCTATTGCCATGCTGACCCATTGCTGCAGTTTCTATCTGTATCACACTTTCTGGATCCAGGAAGCAGGCCCACAGCATGTGACCAGGCTGGTCAAATGCAGGGGGTCTTGCTCACATGTTGTGGGCCTCCTGCTTGGACCTGGAGCATGGGATGTAGGCACCAGTGGCAGCAGCTATAGAGACAGGTCAGCATGGCTGTCTGGGCTCCATCACATTTTATGCCAGTAATGAGGGGAACAGTCCAGATCTGTGGCCAGAATATGCTGGCAAGGAGCTGGTGTATTCTGGCCCGTGAAAATGAGCCCTTACTCATCAGCTGCAAAGATTCCCACCCTCCTAGGAATTTCCCCATCAGAGTTTCTTGACACTCAAAACCACATTTTGACCATTTTTTCAAATATTTTTTTGTATGTTCTTTCTATCCCTAAGTTGGAGTGAAGACGGTGGGGCACAGGAATGGATCCATTGTAGATTTGTAGATACAGAGGAGACCCAGCATGCTGTAGTGGTTTAAATAATGGACTAGGACTCTGGGACACCATGGTTCAAATCCCTGTTCATCTATGGAAACCCAGAGGGTGACTGAGTAAGTCAGACTTTTTCAGCCTCAGAGTAAAGCAATGGCAAACCCTGTCTGAACAAAGCTTGCAAAGAAAACTCTAGGGGGCTTTTCTAGACAGGTAATTTACACCAACTTCCCCCATATTGGAGCCCTGCAGTCCAAATGATGCAGAGCTCTTTTCCCATTTCACCTCCAGGCTGCTGACTGCTGACTCATGTTCAGCTTGTGGTCCACTAAGACTCCTAGAACCCTTTTGCATGTACTGCCATCAAACCAGGTGCCAGCCTGGCTTGATGGCAGGCTGTCCATTTCATTTGTACTGTATCTGTCCATTTCATTTTTACTGTCCAAGTGTAGTATCCTACATTTCTCCCTGTTGAAATTCATTTTGTTAGTTTTGGCCCAGGTTTCTAATCTGTTCAGGTCATTTTGAATTCTGATCCTGTCCTCTGGGGTATTAGCTACCCCTCCTAATTTGGTGTCATCTGCAAACTTGATAAGCATACCCTCTATTGTACGCAGACTCAGAGAAATAAAGAGGCCACACACAGAATATGGGTGAATAAAAATGGGATTTATTTATCACCCTCCCTATTTAAATTCCCTATTAATCTTCAGCGGGGGGAGGCAATCTCATGAGGGAGCAGCTGGGGCGGATAGTCCCTCCTGGACTTATGCCCCCAGCTTCCCCGGGCGAACACCTGAGCCCTGTTGAGCAACCCCAGAAAGTGGGGTTGCTCTCGAGCCGGCTCGTGTCTGGAAGGTCAACCCGAAAGTCCCTCACCCAATCCCTACAGATTAAGGTGAGGGGTTTATCCTTCAGGCCAGCCTCAAGATAAGTCTCCTTCTGTTCTCCCAGATCATACAATCTAAGGAGACCCTTCCAGAGACCGTCCCTTCACCGAAATCGGTGCCATAGCTGAACACCATAATCAACCCCTCCCCCCTTTCCCGCCATAGATAAGGGGTAAGCGTCCACTTTGTCCCTTACTCCCCCACAATTTTGACCAACAGGTCGCTCAACCCCCGCTGAAGATCACCCAAGAATAACAAATTCCCCTTGTCTGAGAGGTGAACCCCATCAGCTCTCAAACACTATTTGGGCGTGCACCAGATAACAACCCCCCACAGTAGGCAGGAACTTTGCCAGCTGTCTATTAACTTTCCGTCTAGCCCTGTCAAGTAATCGTGGGTTGCCCTCCCCACGCCAAATCTGCCTAGGTAAAATGGCAGACCACATGATGGTGACCGCCGGCCACCTGGACTTGATCAGCTCCAAATCATGTGATGCCTGTATTACCAGCGCTTTGCCTTTTAAAAGGCCCAGGTCATTCCTACCAAGGTGGAGAACCAGCACATCCGGGGGTGACCCCCTTCTCTCATCAAACAGTAATGGCATGAGCCCATGCCAGTGCAGTCCCCTCCTCCCCAACCACTCAATCGTCCCCATGTTTCCCAGGCCGAGGTGAGGCCCAAAGTAACTCATCCGGGCCTGTTGGGCCGCCCAGTAGACCATACTGTGGCTGAAGATCAGCACCCGGCGTCTCACCATCTGTGATCTAAGACCTGGAAGACAAAACAGGAAGAGACCAAGTTAGTAAGTGAGAGGACGAATATACCTCCGGTAGGAGGCAGACCTCCAGCGCCCGATGTGCTGGATTGCCGAAGCGGACATGCCCATTGCCACTGTAGTGGAGGCAGCACCTATCCTGAAGGAATGTGTCCCAAACTTGAATCCCTTCAGCCCCAGGTGCTCCAGCGCCTTTGACGTAACCGTCCAGAACTGGTACCTAGTAAGGGGGGAAGAATCTGAATGAACAAACAATGCACCCGCACACACCCCTCTGACCCGGAGATAATCTTGTAAAGCTAGGACAGGACATATTGTTGTATCAGTGCAGCGTCTAAGCGTGAATGTCTTACCCTTCTCCACCTGATCGGTCTTGGAAAAACGCAGTGTAAATGTAACTGCCTGTTCCGTGACCCTAACATCATTATATTCCAAAGCCCATCTTGTAGTGTCAAATTTAGACCCCACCACTAGCTCACTGACTCTCAACGCCCCAAAAAATGCTAACAAAGACGCTGCGTGAAAAAGCAAGGACTCGTAAGGTGAAGAACAAATCCCGACCCACGACTGGCGGAGGCCTCTGAGTATGTTAGGAGACAGAGGAACTCTAACATCCCTTCTCCTACCTCTCTCGCGTGTCCAACCTTCCAAAGCTTTTCGGATGCGAAAATCGCCAGTGTTATCTGTGGCCCCTTGTGCCTTAAGCCAAAAAGCTAATGCAGCCAAACGGCTCCGAATTGACTGTGGGGATAATCCTTTTTTGTAAAGATAAACACAATAATGGAGAAGGTGTGCCATAGGTACATTCGTTCCGTGATGTAACCCCCTATGTTCCCTAAACTGATAAAATTCCCTAACTGCCCTGGCATATCCCTTCTTTGTGCTAACAGCCACTGACATACCTAGAGCCCTCCATATTTCAGATTCCCAATCCTCCACAGTCCCTCCGGCATCCTGTCACCCTCGGGTTCCGCCTCTGGTGCAAATTCTCTGAAGCGCTCCATCTGTATGCGGAAGAGAGCATCAGCAATCTCATTGTTAACGCCCGCCACATGCCGCGCAATGAATAAGATGTTATTTTTGAGGCAATGTAATGTGAAAAGCCGTACCAGGTGCATGACCCGTGGTGATCTGGAAGTAAGAGTGTTTATTACCTGAACAGTTGCTGCATTATCACACCAAAAGTGTACAGCTGAGTTAGCTAACTCCTTAGCCCAGATAATAACTGCTACTAGGATCGGGAAAAATTCTAAAAATGTAAGATTCAACGTAATGTCGGTCCCAATCCAACTAGGGGGCCACTTGCTATCACACCACCTACCACCAAAGTATATCCCAAAGCCAATAGACCCTGCAGCGTCGGACGCAATTTGCAAAGCGTCCTTCAATCTCCTCTCTTCCCGCCAGAAGGAGATGCCATTGAATTGGCTCAAAAACTCGTGCCAAACCTGCAAATCAGACCATATCTCCCTGGTAACCCTAACCATGTGATGGGGCCGCTGGATCCCTTTAATGGCATCACACAGGTGACGAAGAAAAGCCCTGCCAGGAGTGACAAACTTACAGGTGAAGTTTAAATGCCCAATAAGGACCTGGAAGTCCCTAAGAGTGGCCTTATGCCTAACCTTAAACTGATTCACCCGATCCCTCAGTTCCTGAACCTTTTGGACCGACAGACAGCATTGCTGATTGACAGTGTCAATCTCAATGCCCAAGAAGGTTAACTGCTGTGCAGGACCCTCGGTTTTCTCAGGCGCCAGGGGAACCCCCAGTTCCTCAGCCATCCGCTCAAACTGCCGCAACAAAAAACTGCAACTGCCTGAACCCCACTCACCAATCAGTAAAAAATCATCCAGGTAGTGAACCACTCCGGACATACCTGTCCTAGTTCTAAGAGCCCATTCCAGAAACATACTAAAGGTTTCAAAAGCATTGCAGGATACGGAACACCCCATGGGTAAGGCGCGGTCCATATAAAACAACCCGTCAAATTGAAAACCAAGCAACTCGAAGTCAGCCGGGTGAACGGGGAGGAGGCAGAATGCAGACTTGATGTCACATTTCGCCAGCTCAGCACCGGGGCCATGTCTCCTTACTTCTCATATCGCTGCATCAAATGAAGTGTAACGCACCGTGCACAATTCTGGAGGGATAGCGTCATTGACTGACTCTCCCTTTGGATATGACAAATGGTGTATCAACCTAAATTCCCCAGGGGCCTTCTTAGGAACAATGCCTAGCGGGGAAACCCGCAGATTAGGTACAGGTGGGCAAGTGAAAGGGCCAATTACTCTGCCTTCCAGAACTTCCTTGTTAATTTTTTCCCTAACAACATGTTCTAAACCCTTAACTGATAACAAATTCCAAGCCCTAAACGGGCACCTAGGCCCTTGGTACAGAATCCTAAACCCAAAATGGAAACCCTCAAACAGATAAATAGCCGCTTGTCTATCAGTGTAGACAGCCAACCACCTATCCAAAACTTCCAACTTAATTGGACTGGGGCCCTTTTGGAGGTTGGGGGGTGGAGCTACCACCTTTGCCCCCTCCTTGTCCCCCCTTTTGCTCCCCGGAACTGCCCCCTCCCTCTTGGACAGCTCCGAAAGGAAGGAGATGCCCCACAGATAGAACATTCGTGATTGAATCTACAGGGCTTCCTGGAGCACGCACCCTGAGAGCTGAACTCCCAGCATAACATCTTCTGACCAGAAGACCGCGCAGAAGCCGATGAAGCAGCCTTAACCCCCGCTGAAGCAACTGGCCGTAAAAGATGGCCGCTGTGTGTATGCTCACCCTGTATTGGGTGTTCCGGGGTCATCAACTGCATCCAAAGTTGAGGATGCATCATATTGCAGCGAAGAGCCAGGTATATCGCCGCCCGCATACGAAAGGCTTCGTCATAAAGAAGCCATGCGGGGCCTGCAAAATCGGCATAAGCTCTATGGATGATGTCTATATATTGCAACAAGGAGGCTGCCCTATGCGGCTGTGCCTTTACTATGACACCGGCTAATATTAAAAACCCAGATAGCCAATTGGACCAATTCCTTTCTACTTTCCTTTTTTTAATTTCTCCTTGTCTTTATCATCTAGCTCCTCTTTATCCTTCTTCTCCAATTCCCTGTATAACAGGGAAAAAACATCCACATATTCTCCTCTTATTATCTTGTCCCGTGTACTCTGTAATAAGTGGTTGCCAAGGGCAAGAGACATTTCCCTGAATGGTACCGCTGAGTATGCTACCGATTCATACCCTGGCGTCTGTGTAGCTCCTGTCATGCCCAGTGTCACTGGCGGAGATGCGCCGCATCCCCCAACTGAATTCGCCACCCAGGGGTGGGGCCACTGAGGCCCCGCCCAACCATACACCTGCGGTCCAGGTGGCCAAGGCACTTGCATGAAGTGTGAAACCCCCCGCCCCCGGGTTGTGTTATTAGGCCAGGGCAGAGAGGCTGCCCAAGGCCAACCCTGCCCAGTGTTGTGAGGATACGCAACCAGAGCTGACTCACCAGAAGGCATCTGTATCTCCACTGGTTCAGGCTCCCCTCAGGATGCGCTGGCAGAGAAGGAGGCTCATCCGGCTGCTGCAAACCCGAAGCGCCATCACCATGAATCACCTTCTCAAGGGCATCTAGGCGTGCAAGAATTTGATTAGCCATCTTACCCTTTTTTGACAAGCTCTTTGCAGGCAGTGTCGGGTTCTTTCCCTTAATCCCTTGCAATTTCTCCAAATGTTGTATTCTATCCATTATTGCCTGCCAAGGGATAACCTCATCATCCTCACTGGATGAACCGGGGGGGGCGGTGTTGGTGGAACTGGCGCGGGCCTTTTTGGCTTGGGCCCCTTACCTTTGCCACCCCCTTTTCCTTTCTTGGGAGCCATAACCCAATTAATGCTGTTCCAATCACAGACAAACGCTGAATCACTATCACTATTGACACTATTATTATTATTATTATTACTAGTATCAGTAGTATATCCCGTATAGCAAGCCAAGGCCTACTAGGCCACAGTCCAAACAACTAGGCTGAGGCCATCCACTAAGGCCGAGGCCTGCAGGCCAATCACGGACAAATGCTGAACCACTACCACTATTGACACTATTATTACTATTATTATTATTATTACTAGTATCAGTAGTAGATTCAGTATAACAAGCCAAGGCCTACTAGGCCACAGTCCAAACAACTTAGGCCGAGGCCATCAACTAAGGCCGAGGCCTGCAGGCCAATCCAATCCCCCAGGCCGAGGCCTACAAGGCCTTAATCAACTCAAAAAAGGCCGAGACCTGCCAGGTCGCGATGCCACCCAAGCAAGGCCGAGGCCTACCAGGCCACAACCCTGACCCACTATGCCGCAAACCCCCCCCTAGCCCTGCAGAAAGGCCCCCACAAGGCTCGACAAGGCCCAAAGGCCTGGGAGATATGCAGCCAAGGAAGGCGTAAAGCAGTGGGCCCCGTGGGTATCAGGGTTGTTCCCAGCCCCTTAACCACCCCGATCCCCCCGCAGGCCTCGTCTGAGGCCCGCTGAAGCAGAGAAGGCTCACAGCTGGGCGTACGTGGCCCCACTGAAACTGCCGCTCCGAATGGCGGAAATAGGCTGCCGCTCAGCCAAACAGCCGCGGCCGTCAGTGAAAGCATGCGCTTAAACAAGCAGGCGGCAAAGGAGCCGCCGTAGCACCGCAGCACCCACCTGCGATCCCAGACAAACACCGCCGCCCAGCTGGCTGAAACCCTCAGGCCAAAACAAATTCAACCCCCCCCCCGACAGTGGGGAGCCCGCAAGCCCGGCAGCCAGACGGCCCAGGTGAACCAACTGCCCCCCCCTAAATAAGGAAGCCCAATTTGATCGCTCGTGGAGCTACTCATCCGATCCTGCTCAATGAAACGCCGATCGCAAGAGAGGCCGAAGAGAGGGGCGGGAGGCCTTTTATAGCCTCTGGCCCCGCCCCTCTCTTTGAGTCGCCGGCGCTTGCTGGCGACATCATCAGTGGACCTGCTTCCTCCTTCACTGCGCCCAAAGGAGGCTCCCTGGCCGCAGGCTTCACGTAGCGGCCGGTGGAGCCTGATTCCCTCAGCCAAGTCATTGATAGAGATGTTGAATAGCACTGGGCCCAGGACAGAACCCTGTGGCACCCCACTGGTCACTTCTCTCCAGGATGAGGAGGAGCCATTGGTGACTACCCTTTGGGTTCAGTCAGTCATCCAATTACAAATCCACTTAAGAGTTGCATTGTCTAGCCC
Organism: Gambelia wislizenii; assembly: GCA_030847615.1. NCBI lineage: Eukaryota > Metazoa > Chordata > Lepidosauria > Squamata > Crotaphytidae > Gambelia > Gambelia wislizenii. The sequence goes on along the minus strand of JAUMIR010000015.1, from coordinate 6,607,428 downwards.
ACAGGTTACTAACTTTTTTGCAAGAATATCATGGGGGACCTTGTCAAAAGCCTTACTGAAATCAATTTACACTACATCCACTGTGTTCCCTTCATCTATCAAGTTTGTAGCTCTATCAAAAAAAAAAAGAGAGAGAGAGAGAGATGAGATGAGATTAGTCTGGCATGACTTGTTTTTGAGAAATCCATGTTGACTTTTTGTGATCATGGCATCCCTTTCTAATTGCTTACAGACTGTCTGTTTAATGATCTGCTCTAGAATCTTTCCTAGTATTGATGTTAGGCTGACTGGGCAGTAATTATTTGGGTCTTCTTTTTTTCCCCTTTTAAAGATGGGGACAACATTTGCCCTCCTCTAGTCTTATGGGACCTCTCCTGTTTGCCAGGAATTCTCAAAGATTATTGCCAGTAGTTCTGAGATTACTTCTGCCAGTTCTTTTAATACCCTTGGATGAAGTTCATCTGGCCCTGGAGACTTGAACTCATCTATGCTGGCCAGGTATTCCTGGACTATCTCTTTACCAATTCTGTGCTGTATTTTCCCTACTGCATCATCTGCTCCATCTTCCCCAGGTTGAGCAGTGTTCCCCTTTGGGAGAAGACTGAAGCAAAGAAGGTGTTAAGTAGTTTTGCCTTTTCTCTGTCCCCTGTTAGCCTTTGGCCATCTTCTCCATGCAGTGGCCCTACCATTTCCTTCTTCTTCCTTTTGCTATGGACATAACCAAAAAAACCCTTTTTATTGTTTTTAACCTCTCTAGGAAGCCTGAGCTCCATCTGTGCTTTAGCTTTCTGACTTTCCCCCTACATGAGTTGGCTATTTGTTTGAATTCTTTTGGTCTCCCTTTTTCCATTTCTTGTACATGTCCTTTTTAGGTTTTTGCTCAGTTGAGAGTGCTTTCGACATCCATCCTGTTTTCTTTAGATACCTGCCATGTTTACTCCTAATTGGAACTGTTTGAAGTTGCACCTTCAATGGCTCACGTTTTAGAAACTCCCATCCATCATATACTCCCTTCTCTTTTAGCATTCCTGACCATAGGATCACCCCCAGTAATTCCCTAGGTTTTCTGAAATCAGCTTTCTTAAACTCTAGAATGCATGTCTGACTATGCTTGGCTTCCCCTTTCCTCTGTAGAACAAACTCCAGGAGAACATAGTCACTCCCCCCTAAGGATGATAAGCTGTCACTAGCAGTTTGTTGAAAGAAAAGGAGGGGGGAGGAAGAGAAGGAGGAAGAGGAGAGGGAAAGGGAAAATGGAGAAGGGGAAGATACATAGGATATTGACTGAAATCATAGGCAACTTTTGTGGTGATGATGCTATTCCCCTCCAAAAACAGGTTCCTTCTGGCTTTTATTTCAGAAAAGCTGCCAATTTTTGACCCAGGCTGCAGCTCATCATCTTAACAATATGTATCAGGAGAGTCTCTTTTGTTTTTCTAACAGCCATTAGGAAATAAAAGAAAACCAACGAGTTATTTAGGCCGCTTGTCAAAGACACACCCATTCCTTTGCAAGTCAATTGCTATCCTGCCATGGGAATAGCAAACATAATTAAAAAAAAACAACCGTATATCAGATTTCTGTAAAATCTTTGAAATTAGAAAGTCACATCTTTCTCATCACGTTTTCTCTGAACAAGGAATTCCTTCCTGCCATGCTATTGCTGAAGGCAAGGTTGCTAACTGACACTGTTGTTGCTGTTAGGTATCTTCAAACTGACCCCAAATTATGGCCACCTACTTGAAGGGTTTTTTTGGCAAGATTTGTTTAGGTGAGGTTTGATTGCCTACATCACCTGGCAGTCTGCTGTCCAAGTAGATAGGATCTGCTGCCTTTAGGATATTTAGGCCCTAACACCCTATTCAATTACTAGTCCAATTACAGTAGACCTATTGAATCAACTATTGAATGGCAAGTCAACACCTATATAAGTCTCATTGGTTCAATAGGTCTATTTAATCTACTTGGATCTAATAATTGGATTAAGGCCAGAATGACTTAAATTTGTTGCCTTCTACATGTATTAGACTTCAGCTTCCATCAATGCCCTTTATGAGAAAGCAGAAACTGACAAATTTATCCATCTGCCATAGTATTTGTGGTCTACTTTGTGGTTTCTTGTGCAATGCTCTACTAAGAGGAATTATTCAGCCCTGACATTGCACTGTTTTAAGAGGTATGATTAAAAGTGACTTTTTAGGAAAACTTTGCTTAAAATATTCTGCAGCCATTGGATGTTATTGTATTTAGTTTATTTCTTTGTTTTTGGTATACTTATTTTGTCCTTTTCCAAAGCAAGCTCTTGTTCTTGCAGACGCTTCCTGTCATTGTGGTGAATCAAGCTACAGGTAGTTTTCTAGCTTCCTTTATAGAATCATAGAATCATAGAGTTGGAAGAGACCTCAAGGACCATCCAGTCCAACACCATTCAGCCATGCAGAAATGCATAATCAAATCATTCCCAACAGATGGCCATCCAGCCTCTGTTTAAAAACCTCCAAAGAAGGAGACTCCACGACTTTCATAGGCAGTGTATTCCACTTCCAAGCAGCTCTTATTGTCAGGTTTGTTTCTTTCCCACCTTTAACTGTTCCTCAGAGAAACAGACAGGATATGGAATAAAAATATATGAAGTCCCTTAAAGCTGTGAGTATTATCCCTCTAGTGGAGGAGTGGGAATCAAGTGATCCTTCTGATATTATTGGAATGAAACTCTCAGTGTTCCTTACCATACGTTATGTTGGCTAGGGCTGCAGGAAGTTGCAGTCCAATAACAGCTGGAGGGGTTTAAAGATTCCATTGCATCTTTTTGAAATTCTATTAGTTTTCATACTGATGTTGGGCTATCATAAAATCAGAACATGTCTGATTTTCAAACAGTCTGAATGCCTACAGCAAAACTAAGAGTTGTCTGAGCAACCAATGAAAATTGAATTGTGTTTGCAAACTATGGCTTAGCATACCAGCTTCAAATCTTCCCTAGAAAAGCATTAGCATTAGCATTAGCATTAGCACTGATATTTATATACCGCTTATCAGTGCCAAAGCACTCCCTAAGCAGTTTACAATGTTTTTTAGCTGATTCCCCCCCAACAAGCTGGGTACTCATTTCGGAAGGATGGAAGGCTGAGTTAACTTTGGAGCCCTCTGGGATCAAACTCATAACCTTGTGGTTTGCAGTACTGGCATTTAACCACTGCACCACCAGGGCTCCCTACAATACCCTAGAAAAGGCTTCTATCAGTCACAAACAATGTGGCATAGTTGTGAGTCTGGCCCTTCTGACATCCCAATCTGACACTCTGGGCTTCCACATGACATCATCATTTGGTGTTTCGTACTGTCCCCCCCTCCATGCTAAAAATTGTGATGATTCTCCTAAGGCATAGTTATTGGCAGTGAGAGTTTCTGCTAAAACATGCTGCCCGTTTTGGCTCCACTCCCACCAGTACAGCCCCAAAGGTATCTGGAATTGAATGTGGCTCTTCAATTAAATGATGGTCATCATTTTTGAGTATTCTGTTCCTACCAGTAGACAAATAAATGCCTCTAGGAAGCACAAAAGCTGGGCATAGAATTAACTGCTCTCCATACTGTTTGTCTCCTATTGACAGCTTCTGAGAGGTATCCTACCTCTGAACCTGCAGGATCCATTTAGCTCTGGGGGGCTAATAAACCATAGACTGACCCTTTCTCCATCAGTAATTTGCCTAGCCCTCTTGGAAGACCTTTTGAGGTGATGGACACCTCTATATCTTCTGACAGAGCAATTGTGGCTGATGTCTTCCATTTCAATGGGGGGATGAACCAGCATGGAAGCCACCAGACATCACTGCTCCCTACCTGAACTGTAATGGAGCTCTCCAAGGTGATCAACCTATTTGTAGGATAGGGTTCAGCATCTTAGATTTAAACCACAGACTAAAACATAGAGGCAGATTCACCACCTCATTTATATGGGAGATACCACTCATTACTGGTAATGAATCCCATAAATCAATGAAAGGTTGTGTAAAGAATGGATTGTGGGTTTTTTCTGTCTTGGATCTATTGGAAAGGATTTAAAACAAGACTGGGGTGATGCTGCAAAGTAGTAACTTTTATTAAGTGCAAGCGAGTATTCTACATTTGGAGATAATAGGATGAGAAAAAAAAGAACAGCAGTGAAGAATTAGAACATTTGATAGAAACACATGTTGGCATCTTCTTCGAATGCACACAGTATCCCAAATAGATGGAAGAACCAGGGAGTTAGACATTCCAAAGAAAAGCGTACATATAATGTTCAACAGACAGAAGATAAATAGTAAGGATCATAATTTTGGAACCCCTAAGAGAAATGTTCCCAAAACCTGATCCAAATGCTAAGATGCAGGCAAGGACAGACAGAGAAACTTTCTGAAATCCATTTAAATCCAGATTCCAGAACTTCTGTGATGTCACAAGGACTATTAACATGCTTTCTTGCTGCATGGGCTCACAGGGACACATGACTGGGCAGCAGGGACACACTTTGGTGCACAGACTGACTGAACTGGAACACATGGGACCACAGACTGAGGAATGCTGGATTGCCCACAGATGCTGGAAGCACATGGAGCCACACATTTGGGGGCACACACAGGTGAGCACTTTGGAGAGCATGGGGCAGCACAGACGGGAGAGCAGGGATCCACACATCCTTTGCCGCATGGAGAGGAACATGGAGAAGTGCAGATGGACTGGCCAGAGCATGATTTCCCACAAGAATCAGCACATATGGGTTGACATTTGGTGGTGCAGCCCTTCCCGCAGATTGGGGGTGGCAGGCAGGGCTGCTTACACTGCTGGAATGGGCAAGCCATTTTTTAAAAAAATATTTAATTCCCTTTGAAATTGCTGGAGAATCTGTGGAAACAAGTAAAAGAGAATTAAGAACAGTGGGATATTGGAAGCTGTGTAGTTTTGAATGGGACCAGTGGTCCATCAAGCTCAGTATGGTCAACTCTGCTTTCAGTCCAGCTATTAGGCCCACTCCATTTTAGACCATTTTAAACAACAGGAAGTGGCTGGAACTCACCTTCTGTTTGCTTCCTTTTTTAAAAAAACCAAAGGTCTTTCCTGAGCTGGAAATGGGCCAAGAGGGCAGAAAAACTTGGCAAAAAATGCTCCCCACACCCCTAGGGGGCATTTAGGGGTACAATTTGTTTTAAAACCCCACCATTTTTGACCCATGGGGGATCTTGGGGGCAATATATGGTTCATGGGCCACTCTCCCACCCCCCAGCATTGAGAATGCACAGCAGTACAATGCCTTCTTTTCCAATAACCTGCATCCCAGCAGCTGCCACCATGAGGGAACTTTTCCCTTTTGTGTAATGGTAGGGCCAGACCTGGTTATCCAGATCAATTATTTAACACCATATCAACCCGACATGAGGCAACATCTTCCAAGCTCCTTTGCCACAAAATCCCCTTGGGTATTTTCATTGCATGTAGGGATACTGAGATTTGGACTACCATCTTTGAAACAGAGGTTTTGTGGATTTTCCTTGGTTTTTTTCTGGGCTGTGAGGCTGTGTTCTGGAGTAGTTTCTTTCTGACGTTTTGCCTGCATCTGTGGCTGGCATCCTCAGGGAATGGTTGGATAGGGGTGTGTGTGGAGTTTATATGCTGTGAACCCTTAATGGGAAGGATATGTAAATTTGTGTAATTGAATGGTTAGTTTCTGGGTATACAAATGCAAGGCTTGTTAGTGTCTGTTTGGCTAATGCTTGGTTGATGGGCCATTTTATGCTGGAAATCCCCCTGTCCCTGGTTGGAATTCTTTTGTAAGTGTTGAGTTTTGATTCTATTGTATCAAAACTCAACTTCAACAGGAAAGAAGAAACCTTAAAAGTAAACAAAATCTGGCTCCCAGATTTGAAATACAATAGAATCAAAACTCAACAGGAATTCCACCCAGGGACAGGGCACTTTCCAGCAGTTAATGACCCATCAACCAACCAGTAGCCAAACGGACACTAAAGAGGCTTGCATTTATATACCCAGAAACTAACCATTCAATTATACAAATTTACATACACTCCCCAACAGGGTTCACAGCATATAAATTCCACACACACACACCCCTACGCAACCATTCTCTGAAGATGCCAGCCACAGATGCAGGCAAAACATCCAAAAGAAACTATTTTAGAACACAGCCTCACAGCCCAGAAAAAACCCAAGGAAAATCTATAGATGCTGCCCGTGAAAGCCTTCAACTTCACAGATGTTTTGTGCTTTTTAATGTTATGTTAACAAGATGACATTAAGTCCTTTCCAATATGCACATGTATGGAGAGGTCTGTGGTGGTCTTGATGTTCTGTTTCTATGCAGGAAATTTACTCTTTGAGAGCACATACCCTCCCAACAGTGCATAGATGAAAACAGGAATATTATATCCTCCAGTTGCCCCAATTTGACAGTGACAGTCACAGTTAATTCTTTGTTGTCTCATTTTTTTTGAGCTGCTTTTAAAATGTCCTGGTTTCTTTCTCCTAATCCTATTGTCCCCCTTTGTCCTCAGCTTACATCAGTTGCTGCAAACTGAGTTCAGACTGCACTCTTATTAATTCAGCAGGGGCTAGAGGAGAAGGCTAATTCTTGCTCAGGCAAAGTAAACTGTGGCATCCTCTCCGAGCTTGTGTGCTCTTCCTCATTAATTCCTTTTGTCAACTTGACCACACTCTAATATCACTTGGAGGGTATGGAATAGGTACCATACTCAAGTTAGATGAATATTTATTACAGCATGACTTGGAATTTCCTGAGCCACAGATGTAACTTACATGAAAATAAGGCAGATGGGGAGGGGGCAGGGAAGGAATTACTCAAATTTACTTCAACATAAGCTTCAGGCTAACATCTCCAATGCAATTTGCTTTTCCTTAGGAGAACCAGATGAATGAGATGGTAAGCCATATAGAGTTTGGACCAGAATAATAAATATATAAATGTATATATACACCACTGTCTCTCAATGCTCTATTACTCAGCCATAACTTATCTCACAAGAACATTCTTAGTATTCAAAGACATAGCCATGTTAGTCTGTATCCGTATATAAAGTGATCTTGTAGCATCTTTGAGACTGATAGAAACAGGCTTGTAGCAGAAGGTTTTCTGTAGATTCAGGCCAAATCCACACTACACAAATAACCCCATTTGAGACTGGATTATTTGCCATGGTTCCTTTCTATGGAATCCTGGGATTTGTAGTTTGGTGAGGTAACAGCATTCTTTGGCAGAGAAGGCTAAAGATCTTGTAAAACTACAGATCCCAGGATTCAATAGAAAGGAGCTACGTCAACTAATCCAGTTTCAAACTGGATTATTTGTGTAGTCTGGATTCATCCCCAGTCTACTTCATCTGATGCAAAAAGATTCTCAGATGTGGTTGCCCAGCTTAGCAAAGGAAGCTTGCAGAGAAGAAATCAGAACCAACACAACTCCTTCCTGAAAACCACATCACAGTCACTAAATGAGGAAAGAATAGGATACAAATCAATGCAGGCACATGAAGACTCACCTGAATTAACACCAATCCAAAGTGGAGCACAATTGAGAACAATGACAAGCCATCTCTTTTTATATGGTTTTGCTGAACCGTGTTCAGGAAGTGAGGCACCCCAAGGCTATGAAGCTCTGTTAATTTTTTTTTAACAACTCCGACATGTTCTTCCTACACATCTTTCAATTACCAGTTTTGAATCAGCCTCTTTTTTTAATGAATTCCTCCCCAACTTAAGGGCAGAATTCATTTTGCAGATAGTTTCTTGGAACGTTACAGAACTTGAGTCCTGTTGCCCACGTCATCGAGCAAAACGTTGTTGAGACACTGGACCGGAAATGTGGTAGAATTTGAGAAATGATAGAATTCAAACATGGAGCATTTTGTAAACAAAGAATTCTCAGATGTTTATGTCAACTATAGTAGGAAAGCAACTTCCTGAAAGATGGCAAGCCTGAAGCATAAGCAGATAAGTACTAGGAATGTGCATCCACTACTTTCAGCAAAACCAGCATCAGCCTGTTGTAAAGAGGCTAGAGATATTCAGAGTTTGGGAATTCCAGTGCAAACTGTCAAGTTTCACACTTCCTGGCCTGGAATGTAATTTTTCTGGTGGTGACTGATGTCTCTCATGAGTGTAGGATGGTGGGGGATCCACTTAGGGTTTTAGTCTGAAATTTAAAGGAAGTTAACAAGGTGCTGGACCTATTTGGTGGGACCTTGGGTAGCTTCTTTAAGGTTTGGACTAATACTCAGAGTGGACATACCACATGATGTTCAGTTATCAGCTGATGTTTCATCAATCAATCCATCTATCACTTTATTTTATCCCACCTTTTTCCCAGAAGCAGGAGTCTTGTTGGTTGTTGTTGTTGTTTCTTCCTATTGTTAACTTCTCTGAAAGCTGAAAATGCAGCAGGAGTTCTAAATGACAGTTTTAAGACAGAATACATTTAGAGATGTGGATCTTCAGACACACTATACTGTGAATTTAGTTGCTTAGTCCCAACTAGAGTAGATGAACATAAAAGGACATGTACAAGAAATGGAAAAAGTGGGAAATTACCAAAGAAGAATTCAAATAAATAGCCAACTCATGTAGGGGGAAAGTCAGAAAAGCCAAAGCTCAGCTGGAGCTCAGGCTTGCTAGAGAGGTTAAAAAAATTAAAAGGGTTGTTGTTGTTGTTGTTATATGTTTTTTATATGTATCAATAGAAGTATAGTGTCTAGATCAAGGGAAGTAATAGTGCCTCTCTATTCTGCCTTGGTCACACCTCACTTAGAATACTGTGTCCAGTTCTGGGCACCACAATTCAAAAAAGATATTGACAAATTGGAGCATGTCCAGAGAAGGGCAACTAAAATGGTGAAAGGTCTGGAAACCATGCCTTATGAGGAGAGACTTAGGGAGCTAGGTATGTTTAGCCTGGAAAAAAGATGGTTAAGAGGTGATATGATAGCCCTGCTTAAGTATTTGAAGGGGTGTCACGTTGAGGATGGAGCAGGCTTGTTTTCTGCTGCTCCAGAGACTGGAACATGGAGCAATGGATGCAAGCTCCAGGAACAGAGATTCCACCTCAACATGAGGAGGAACTTTTTGACAGCAAGAGCTGTTCAGCAGTGGAACACACTCCCTCGGAGCGTGGTGGGGTCTCCTTACTTGGAGGTCTTTAAACAGAGGCTGGATGGCCATCTGTCGGGGATGCTTTGATCAAGATTTCCTGTGTGGTGGGGGGTTGGACTGGATGGCCCTCGTGGTCTCTTCCAACTCAACAATTCTATGATTCTATGATTCTATGAAAGAACAAGAAAATGGTTTGACTGCTGTGGGGAGAAGGTGGTGAAATGCTAACAGGGGACAGAGAAAAGGCAAAGGTACTCAACACCTACTTTGCCTTGGTCTTCTCCCAAAAGAAAAACTGTGTTCAACCTGGAGAAAATGGAGCAGATGATCCAGTAGGGGGAATGCAGCACAGAAGTGGTAAAGAGGCTATTCAGGAATACCTGGTCAGTATAAATTAATTCAAGTCTCCAGGGCCAGATGAACTACTTCCAAGGATATTAAAAGAACTGGCAGAAGTAATCTCAGAACCACTGTCAATAATCTTTGAGAAATCTTGGAGAACAGGAGAGGTCCCAGTGGACTGGAGGAAGGCAAATGTTGTCCCCATCTTTTTAAAAAAGGGTGGGATGACCCAAAGAATTATCACCCAGTCAGCCTTACATCAATACTAGGAAAGATTCTAGAGCAGATTATTAAACAGACAGTCTGTAACAACTTAGAAAGGAATGCTGTGATCACTAAAAGTCAAAATGGATTTCTTAAAAACAAGCCATGCCAGACTTTATTTTTTTATATATTTATTTATTTATACCCCGCTCTTCAGCCACAAGGCTATCAAAGCATCTTACAAATTGTTTTAAGCAATAGCTATTTACACATCTACACTGCATTAAGCAGTTTCCAATGTGTGTTAGCTAAACTCATCTCTTTTTTTGATAGAGTTCCCAACTTGATAGATGAAGGGAAGCTGTGGATGTAGTGTATCTTGATTTCAGTAAGGCTTTTGACAAGGTCCCCCATGATATTTTTGCAAAAAAGTTAGTAACCTGTGGACTAGAGAATGCAACAGTTAGGTGGGTTTGTAATTGGTTGACTGACTGAACCCAAAGAGTAGTCACAAATGGCTCCTCTTCATTCTGGAGAGAAGTGACCAATGGGGTGCCACTGGGCCCGGTGTTATTCAACATCTTTATCAATGACTTTGATGAGGGAATAGAGGGTACGCTTATCAAGTTTGCAGATGACACCAAATTAGGAGGGGTAATGAATAACCCAGAGGACGGAAGCAGAATCCAAAATGACTTGAACAGATTAGAAAGCTGGGCCAAAACTAACAAAATGAATTACAACAGGGAGAAATGTAGGATACTACACTTGTGCAGTAAAAATGAACTGGACAGATATAGGATGGGTGACACATGGCTTGATGACAGTATGTGCGAAAAGGATCTAGGAGTCTTAGTGGACCACAAGTTTAACATGAGTCAGCAGTGTGATACAGCAGCTAAAAAAGCCAATGCGATCCTAGGCTGCATTAATAGGAATATAATGTCTAGATTAAGGGAAGTAATCTCTGGCTTTTCTTCGCAAATGAAGATTCAAGGACTCATCCCATGCTTTCTGCAAGCACGATGATGACTAAAAAGGCCAATCCAAGATAAACAAGTCTGGTTGCAGAAAGCACGGCAGAAGGTCTCCTTGGGTGATGTTTCCGGGTTGTGATTCTTTCTGCGTTGTCATTTTTCTTCAAGACTTGTTTGGCATGCATTCTCAAATAAGGCTGCAGCATTGTGGATAGTGCATCTCCATGCCTCCCGATGTGAGGCCAGGGCGGACCATTGTTGGTGATCAATTTGGCCGAGCCTGAGATGTTGTTTCAGGGAATCCTTGTTTCGCTTTTTTGGAGCACCCCTCTTATGCTGACCCATGGCGAGTTCACCGTAGAATACTATTTTTGGGATGTGATGGTCCTCCATCCTAGAAACATGCCTTGCCCAGCGCAGCTGTGTTCTCAGTATCATGGCCTCAATGCTGGTGATCCCTGCTTGCTCAAGGACAGCAACATTCGTCACATAGTCAGTCCAGCGTATATTTAGGATTGTGCCTATACAGCGCTGATGAAAGCGTTCAGGGAGTTGTAAGTGGTGGTGATAGATGACCCATGTTTCAGACCTGTAAAGGAGAATATACAGTACAATGGCTCTATGCACACTGATTTTTGTGCTTTGCCTCGGGTGTTTGTTACTCCAGACTCTTTTGTAAAGTCTTCCAAATGTGTTATATGCCTTTGCTAATCTGTGATTGATCTCTTTGTCAATCTTGGCATCTGAGGAGATCATGCTTCCCTGCTGAATGGAGTTAAGCACAGATTTGCCGATGGCAATGTGGGAATGATGGTGTTTGTCCTGTGGTGCAGGCTGGTAAAGTAATAGTGCCACTCTATTCTGCTTTGGTCAGACCTCACCTGGAATACTGTGTCCAGTTCTGGGCACCACAATTCAGGAAGGATATTGACAAGCTGGAATGTGTCTAGAGGAGGGCGACCAGGATGGTGGGAGGCCTGGAAGCAATTATTTCCTATGAGGAGTGGCTTAGGGAGCTGGGCATGTTTAGCCTGGAGAAGAGAAGGTTGAGAGGTGACATGATAGCCATGTTTAAATATTTGAAGGGATGTCATACTGAGGATGGAGCAAGCTTGTTTTCTGCTGCTCCAGAGACTAGGGAGATTTTCAGATGCAATTTTCAGCAGGATATATTCCAAAACAGCTCCGTTGCTGCCACGCGGCAGAAGAGCAGTTTCAGACGACGCCGTCCCTCTGCCGAACCCCTCCGTGTCACTTCCATGACATAATGGAGGAAACCGTGTCGTATTTCACTCACGGGCAAAAATCGTAAATGAAATATGATGCATTATCCTCCATTCTGTCACGGAAGTGACACGGAGGGGTTCGGCAGAGGGACGGCGTCGTCCGAAACTGCTCCCCTGCCACGTGGCAGCAACGGAGCTGTTTTGGAATATATCCTGCCAAAAATCACATCTGAAAATCTCCTAGGACATGGAGAAATGGGTTCAAAGTACAGGAAAAGAGATTCCACCTAAACATTAGGAAGAACTTCCTGACAGTAAGAGCTGTTCAGAAGTGGAATACACCACCTGGGAGTGTGGTGTTTTCTCCTTCTTTGGAGGTCTTTAAACAGAGGCTGGATGGCCATCTATTGGGAATGATTTGATTGTGTATTCCTGCATGACATGGGGTTCGACTGGATGGCCCTTGAGGTCTCTTCCTACTCTATTATTCTATGATTCTATGACTCTATGTGTTCAATCAATTGTTGGATGATGTCTCAACCCTTGGTAAATCCCATTGATTCAACGGATCTATTCTAGAGTTTACCTATATGGTGAAAATGCTCCTCATAGAATTCAAGGAGAATTAATTTTGTATTAATGGAATCCTACATCAATCCACCATATTTGGAAGGAGGGGACCCCACAAATGCCAAATAGTCCACTGGAAAAACCTTCACAGCTTTTCCTTTAAAAAAAATAAATAACTCCGAAGGAAATGTGCATTTCTGCTCATTGGGACAACCAATTCACTTTGATGTGCATTCCTGATAGGAGCAGAAGTGGAAAGCTGATTAATCAGATGTGCACAGGGGATGGAGCTTGCTGGCAAGGGAAGTGTCCCAAACCACCATGTTGGATTTTTGCCATAGTGATCGTGCACTGAGGCGATGAACCAGCCTTTGTTTTCTCTTTATTTAAGCCAAATATTGCATCTTGGTTATGCTTTTTTTTTTAGTGGCGGCAACTGGTGAAAATAAAATACAAAACACATCTAGAAGAGACCATATAACATCGATCTTAAAAACACTTCACTGGCTGCCCATTAGTTTCCAGGCCCAGTACAAGGTGTTGGTTATCACCTTTAAAGTCCTAAATGGTTTGGGTCCAACCTATCTTCGGGATCGCCTCCTTCCATATAATCCTCCCTGTGCACTCAGGTCCTCTGGGAGGAATTTACTACAACCTTTAAAAACTAGACTTTTTTTGACCTCCCAGAGGACCTTTTCAGCTATTGTTCCCAGATTATGGAATAGCCTGCCAGATGAGATCTGTCATGTCCCCACTCTAAACAGCTTTAAAAGAGCTCTTAAGACAGATCTCTTCTGGCGGGCCTTTCCTGAATAGATACCCGGCCATCAGAAAGAAAGAAAAATCTAATTTATCCCTATCCCACTACAGCCATGGTCTATTATTTATTTTTAGTATTTTTAAGTATGTTTTAGGGTTTTTTTAAGGATTTAATTGTATTTTAAGAAGGGGGTGGGATGGAGGGTTTTGTGGTGTATTTTGTAATGTCGTAAGCCACCCTGATTGCGTTTTGTAGAGGGGCGGGATATAAATAGATTTTATTATTTTTATTATTACCGTATGTTCCTGTGTTTAAGACTGTTTTTTAAGACTTGAAAATCTCCTCAAAAGTGGGGGGTCGTCTTATATGCCCAGCAGATCTTTTCCCCTGCTGTGAGAATGACTGCTTTGCCTTTGAAGTGTTAAATTGCCCTCCACTTAGCTCAGGAGAGAAGAAAAGCAGTCCATTTAAAATGATGTTTCTTTTCAGCACAAGTTAGCCTAAAATTAGAAGTTCTGGATTCAAACTTATCAATTTGCATCAAGTTTTGTCTATGGTGAAATTATCTTATCTGAATAAAAGCTTCTGGCAGAGTTAAATCATTCTTTAATTGCAAGGTATTTATTATGGGATTGTATTTTGGTAAACTTGCCAGGAAGATTCCCATTTGCATAGCTTTGGGGATTTCCTCTCCAGGAGTTTGCAAGTCTGCCAATGTGGCTCTAAAATCATTAATGTGCTCATTCAAAAATTTGGGATTTGATAGCTTCATATTAACCAACTTCATTATTAATGCAACCTTACTTTCCAAAGATTGAACACCACAGAGATTTTTCAAAGTATCCCATGCTTTTTTAGCTGTTCTTAGTCCTTTAATTTCACAGACTATTCCATCATCTACAGCCACTGAGCTGGCTGGCTGGTGGGGCCAGGCTTTCCAGCCAGGTGGCTGGCTGGATGCGGGGGGGGACTCTATATTTTAACTTAAAAATTGGGGGGATCGTCTTATACGCCCAGTCGTCTTATACGCCGGAATATACGGTTTATTACAAACAACTCACTCATGCCCACCATCTTGATTCACAGGGATGCCTGTTTGAACAATGAATGTGGATAGCTTCGTATATCTGCAATCTTGCCAAAAAAATCATTGAGACAAATGAAAGGTTCTGCGAATTGGCATTAGTGTGCATCAATCCATATTTTCTAGCCTTGTATCGACAAGTCCCTAGTTTGAACTAATGGTAAGATTCAGACCTATATTGAGGAATATATTTTGGTGTGCAGGCATATCTTTCTTTTGTTTTAAAAAATGCATAAGTGAGACAGAACAGACTTGTGAATAAATGCATGCAAAGGTAACATGGGCTGGAGGGGGACTTTTTCATTCTTTCCTATCCTTTTGATCCCCTGGAGATGTACCATATAGGTGAGTGTAGCAGCATCTTTCATGGACTAGAGACCACTTCATAAAATATATGGAGGACCACATCTACCTATATGAGCCTGTCAGAGCAATAAGATCTTCAGGCGAGGCCCTTCTCTCAATCCCACCATCTTCACAGGAAGGTTTGAGGAGAACACAGAAGAAGACCTTCAGAATGGGTGCTCCCAGCCTCTGCAACTCCCTTCCTAAGGAAGCTGGGTTGGTTCCTTCTTTGAGGTCTTTTCCTCAATGTGTGGAGACTCTTTAGGCTTTGGCAAATTGTTTTACAAGAAAGGTACTGGGTTTGGGGGGTTTGGGTTTTGTTTGTTTGTTTGTTTTGGTTAGGTACTGTTTTTATCCTTCATTTTAAAAGTGATGTTTTAAATTATTTTGATGCTGTTAGGGTAATACTGTTTCAATCTCAACTGTCTGTCTGTTTTTCACCATGCACACTTTTAATTAATTAATTGTAATTATCTCTATTTTGGAAGCCACCTTCCAAAACAGAAGCCACCTTGTGTTTCACTTTGTGGTAATGGGAAGGGGGGAGGGCATAAATAAAGGGATGGGTGGAGAGATCATCTTAAGTAAAGGGTGAGAATCTTGTGACCCTCCAGATGTTGAACTGCAAGTGCTGGCAGCCCTAGCCAGCATAGCCAATGCCAGGGAACACTGCGAATTGCAGTCCAACCAGATTTGATTCTCACTCTTGTCCAGACAAAATCCACGCATGTCCATAACAGCTATGATGGCAAACCCTACCTGATAACAGAAAATACACCAAGGAAGGAGAATTTGTGACCCTCCAGATTACAGTGGACTTCAATACCCATCAGCCCTAGTCAGCATTGACAATGGTGAGGAATGCTGGGAGTTTCAATCCAACAACACTTTGATGGTCATATGTTTCCTAGTAAGAATGTAAAACCTTGCATATTCAATTTTCATCTGCCAGAATCAATTATTTTACCATTATCCTCCTTACAGTGAGAAAGTCCTTGAAAACTGTGCATGTATTTGAAGTATTTGTAGTTCAGGGTTCCTTCTTTGGGGAAAAACACACACACACAGTTTTTCTGTGCAGAAATATTTTCTTTTTTTTTCTTTTTAAAATATTTTATTAGTTTAATTCAAAACAAAACAGTATAGTACAAAAGGGGAGAACAACAAGCCACAATTGAAAGTATTGTGATTACACATAGGTGTTGATTCTTCTATACAAATGTGTAGAAGTAAATTCAGGCACTTCATCAAATTATTTCAAGTTGTGGAATATGTCTTTCCATAGGTGACGTTGGTTGCTTGGCGGCAAAAGGCACCATGCACTGTTCAAAATATATTCAATCAAAATAAACCAGTCCTCTTGAAATGAACCTGCCTTTGTGTTTCCATTACAGCTTCTAATAGAGTAAGACAATTTTTCCGACAACCAGGAAGCCTATACTTTCCCCCACCACCCCTCCATGGTAAAATGCCCAGTTTTCCAGTTTTGGGTTACTTCAGTTCTGGCAGCTGTCAATAAAAATGCAATAAGTTTTCTATGTTTTAATGACTTGTTATTTCCTAAGTTTAGAGACAGCAATAAGAGAGCTGGGCATAGACTAATTCGTAGTTGAGTTATGTTTGAGATATAGGTTTCTTGCAAATAATACAGTCAAAGAAAGAAGGAATGAAGAGTAGGATGCAATTTACTTTAATTTTTATGCAGAAATATTTCAGAACTGCAACTTTCTAGGTGTGCTTCTAGCATGTTCACCAAATTGACCAATTATATGATTCTATGTCATATGCAGAAATGGAGACTAAATGCCTTGTTGATTTAACACAGGCAGCTGATGACAGGGTAAGATCTTAGAGATGACAACAAACAGAAACAGAACAATTATGTTTTAGTAACTAATTAGGAAACTGGAATTTGATGAGAATTCCATGTAAGTAAGGAACCCAGAACTCCCCCAAGCTGTTTAAAAAAAAAACAATACAAGAAGGCCCATGTCACTGAGTTTCCTGTCTTTCTAGTCCAATAATCTCTACCTGGATGACACCATCTAGTCCATGGTTGGCCAATTATGGAAGCTGAATGGCGGGGAAGCAGGACAGATGGAACTACTTCTGGAAATACTTCTTCCATGGCTTGTCTCTAAGCAATGGGATTCACTGTATTTATCTATTTATTTAGGTTTGACCTCTCACAAATCTAATGTAAACATCATTTACCCATGTTCTGATCATCATCAGATTGGACCTCCTTCTCCCTCATGCAATTGATGCCCACTAAAGTAGGTTGGGGCAAGGGAGTTGCAGTCATGACAATATTGCCACAATCATGACTAAATAGTGGTTGTGGAAAAGGAAGAGTTTCAGATTAGTAAATCTATAAATTGTGCAGTCCTTTCCAGAATAAAACTGCTCTAACAAAGCATCAGGAAGTTCTTAATATTTTGATTGAATGTTATATCTTGCATTGGAATATATTGGTTCATATTCTTGTCTCTGGAGCAGCAGAAAATAAGTGTACTACATGGCATCCCTTCAGGTATTTAAAGATGGCTATCACCTCTTGTCCTGGTGTTTGTTGTTTGGTAAGACACCAGAGTTTTCTGGTTAAGAATTCTAAAACCTTTCAGGCATGCACAACATATGGCCCATGGGCCACTTGCAGCCTGCCAAATGATTTTGAGATGCCCACAACCTGGCCTTCCTTGACTTGGGCCTCCCTACCCACCAAAGTCACTGCCCACCACCCCTGCCACCAAGTTAGGGGCCATTTGAAGGCCAGGGTTCCTCGGATGGCATCTGACATCATGTGCAGCAGCAGTGGGCAGTGGCTGGGTTTGGCAGGTAGAGAGGACTCCCTTAACTCAGTCCTCCTTACCCACCAAAGCCTGCTGCCCACCACCGCTGCCACTGAGTCAGAGACCATTTGAAGGACTTTGGATGGCCAAATGATTTTGTGTGGCCCGTGACTTGGCCTCCCACAACTCGGGCCTCCTTACCCACCAAAGCCTGCCACCCGCTGCCGCCGCTGCTGAGCCAGAGGCCATTCAAAAGCCAGGGTTCCTCAAATGGCCTCTGATGTGGCAGGCAGCGGCAGCAGGTGGTGGGCAGCGGTGGGATTTTGTGGGTAGGAAGGCCTCCCTCGACTCAGGCCTCCCTACCTGACAAACCCTACTGCCCACCACTACTGCCACTGAGTTAGAGGCCATTCAAAGGCCAGGGCTCCTTGGATGGCTTCTGACATGGATACTGGAATCCATAGATAATAGCAAACCTATTAAAATGAATGACTTCTGGCCTAAACATACATAGAGTTGCACTGGAGAACCAGTAAGAAGAACTTACAGGTTCTCCAGTGCAACTCTGTTGTCAGCTTCTGGCAGAAGCTTACCATCGAGTCATGCTGGAGGACCTAAAAAATGCCTAGAAAGACCATATTTTTTCAGTCGCAGGTAGGTGAATCTGTAGATACAGGTCTCACAGATACAGGAGTCTATCTGTAGTGACATTTCTCAAAGAGTGGAAACCACTTGTAGACTTTTTGTGATAAAAAAGGAAATGATTTGGTAACTTTTGTTTTTGATGATTAGAAGGAATTGATTATGAAAAAACAAGCGTTATTTTAATGTCAGAGAGTATGAATAATTATGCAGCATCTATAACTGTTGAAAAGACAGATGGAAGTCCTCATTTTCTTTCTCTCTTTTCTTCTCTCTTTCTTTCTCTTTCTCTTTTTTCTTTTCCTTCCTTACTTTTTTCTGATATCGTTTAGTGTAATATTAAAATCTTCAATTAAAAAAGAGAACAAAATGTTTATCATTTATTTGTTTATTTATTTATTTAACGTATTTCTGTATTGCCTCCCAGCCCACAGGGGATCCCAAGGAGATGAACAAATTAAAACATAGATACAAAACCTTTTTAAAGCACATTAAAATACTCTTTAGAAACTCCCAAAAGCAGTCTAATAAGAATCTGAGAATCCAGTTAAAACAGCCAGTTCAAACCTTTAATTCAATGCAGCATTTAGAGAGGAGGATGTTCATATAAACTATGGCCTGTAGACCCAATGAATCAAATTTTGAATTGATACTGGTTTATTGGCTGAATTGGTTGAATTGTTCAATTGAACCAATCAACCAATGTTGAATTGAACTGATGTTGGTTGACTGGTTGAACTGATTTTTGATCTGATATTGGTGAATCCCAGCTAATATAGACCCACTGAATCAATGGGAGATTACATTTAGGGCAGAGCTATACAGATAAATTATGGCCTCAGTCCTATTGTTGAGTCCCAACCAGCACAGAAACCATAAGTCAACTGTTGAATAGTCAATGCAAAGGCAAATCTCATTGATTCAATAGGCTGACTCTAGCTGAGAGCAGCAATATGATTTAGGGGCCATCTTTCCACACAATATACCTTGATCTGAATCCTATCTGTTAGAGTTGGAGCTGACCAACTGATAAAATTGTCCAATGGTGAGTCAACACATTGGTAAACCCCACTGACCTACTCTAGTTGGGATTAACAGGCTTCAAACTATATGTGAATTTTTTTCCAAAAACATAATAAAAATGCATTAAAAATATTTAATCATCTCACCCAGCAAGGGGAAACCTTGACATTTTTCATTCTCGTGTGCAGGAACAAAATAAGCAAAGATTTATGGCTAGAATCTTGTGTGGAAGTTACATCTTTATAAGAGGACGTACATATGTGGAAAATTGGTTAGTTTTGTAATGTTTGTGTCCAGTCGAGGGCTACTGTTACCTTACTACATAAAAGAGACAGCAAAGTGCCCAACAGGTATTGTGAATCAATGTACAACAGTCCTGATGTGTATCAGGCATTATTGCCAGTGTTTCAATACTCATCTTCACACTTCACTAACAGGGTTTCTTAGCAGCTCTGCTACTTAGCTAAGTATACATAAAATTACTTGAAGTAAAAGATGTTATAGGATTCCAACATACTTCCATAAATGGAGGAATGGGCTACAGAATAGAATGTGTTCCTGAGAAGCTAAAAATAAGCAGAGTCACATCCAAAACACAATCCTGTTACTCATCCAAAAACACTTGCCAGATCTATGTGTAAAATATGTGTCAGAATCAGATACAGCCAAACATCTGTTTAATGTACTAATTAAATGGAAGCTCACAATTAGGTAGGACATGATTATTTTGGGGATCACATTCCACAGAAACACTGTGAATATTTCTCCAATGTTTTATCAGCCAACTTTCTCAAAAGGTTGTTTTGCTTGTTCATTTTAATTGCTCTGCTCATAAAAGAGACTGTCATAGGAAGTTTGGGGAGGCATGTTTTTCTGTGTTCACAGCGGAGTGTGTTTTATAGCTGTCTTTCCTTAATTTAATTTGATCTTTTGATCTACATGACTGCCAATTGAAAAGGAACGTGATACAACCTGAAACTCCTGCCTCATGGTAAGAAGAGACCAGATGAACCACTGCTTATTTAATATGTTTGTAATCTGGCTCCTCAGACAAAAGGCCCCCAGTGTGGTTTATAGACTATCACTGAAAAACAAATCCTGCCTGCAAGGGTTTACAATCTAGAAACACAAAGCACAAAAGGAAGAAGGGATGCAGAGGGAAAAGGAACAATGCAAGCAGGCTTTCAACGGGGCCAGTGCAATGGCCTCTGTTTTCCACCCCTCCCAGATGGGCTAATTTTGAGTGATTTATCTTACACCATTCATTCACGTCTATTGTCAATTTTTGTTGTCCCTTATCACTTCTCCTTCCAAACACTGCTTCTTGCCTGTCACTCAATTGTGTAGCTCATAAAGACAGTTCATTTCAATAAATCTGTGGGCATCTGCTGGTAATGTGAGCCAAGATGTCAACTATCTGTGTGTCTAATCACCTACCCCCGATTTTCTTGTCCTCTTTTATTTTGATTAAAAAAACAACACTCTTTACAGACCACTGGCATTCTACGCCTGCTCCTTAGGCCTTGTCTAGGTGGGCTATTTACCCCATCCTGTCCCCATTTTAGAGCCCTGCAGTCCAGACAACAGAGGGCTTTTGCCTCATTCCCCACCCCCGGGGCATTCCTCATGAGGGGAAGGTGGGGTAACCCCAATAAAACATGTATACTGTAAGTGTTAAGGATGTAATTCTTTACTAATTCTATTCTCAATTTTGTTCTTAGTGAGTAATTTGAACAATTTTCTTCCTGCTGTGAGAAAGTCTTTGAAAACGGTGCAGTTCTAAAATACTATTTGCAGTTTGTGATGGATTCTGCATGACTTTTGTATGTGGCATTTTTACATAGAAAATTTTGTGCACAGTGCAGTCCCAAATTATAAAGCTTCTCATCTGTCAAGGCTTCTTGTCAGGGCTTTCAAAATCTTACCAAAAAAATTATTTTGACCATTTTTTGGAAAATTTTCAAATATTCTTTCCCTCCTTAGTAGGTGTTAAGATAGTAAGCCGAAATTTGCTTCCTAGCCAGAGCTGTGGTCAAATGGCCCATGACACCACCATTTCAGGCTTTCCACTCCCCCACCTCCCACTAGTACAATTAATGCCTGACATCCTGTTCAACATTTATGAGATCATAAAACTCATAACTTTGGGCATTCACGTTTACAGTCATTAGATTGAACGTGACTCTGAAAACCTACCTCTTAAGCCAGGCCGCACCCCAAGCAAAAGAGTTTCCAAGGCTGGGCACTGAGAAATGGTGACTGGAGCCCTCTGCAGTCATGGGCCATGTTGAGACAAACAGCTGCAGCAGGACCCCAGGTGGGCTCCCCATGCCTGTCTCAATGCACCCTGCATCTAAGCACTGCAGTTGTGATTTCCCAGTGCTTTGGAAACCCTTCAGACTTCCTGGCTGAAGAAGTAGGCCTTTGGGTCACATTTGATCATTAACCACTGACATTCTACACCCGCTACTTCAGCCTTGTCTAAACGAGGTATTTACCCCATCTTACCATCCCATCTTATTACCCTGCTGTCCAGACGACACAGGGCTTTTGCCCTGTTTTGCCCCTAGGTAGTCTTCATGATGCCCAGGGCAAAGACAGGGGATAGTTGTTGAGAACATGGGGTAAAGTCCAATAAAATGTTTCAGCAAAATAATTGGGAAAAGCCACTTCTTTTCAGAAGAAATGGATGGGCCCTGTGGATCCACAGGAGTCCATACTGGCATTCTAGCCCGTCACTGCAGTTGCCATCCACATTGTTCCCTCTGAAGCCAAGGGCCTTGACCATGTGCTGTGTGCCTCCTTCCTGGCTTCAGAGAATATGACATGGATGGAAGTGGTGGCAGTTACAGAGATGGAGTGACAGGCTGGTCTGAATTCCATCCTGTTTTGTTATGGTACCAGGGAGGAATGGGCCTGAACCAGAGCCAGAATACACTGTTGGGAAGCTGGCATAATCTGGCCAGTGTAGAGAACACCTTGGTTACATCTGTGTAACTAAGTAACATCTTTTGGTCTGCCCCCCTCCTAGCCTACTTTAAGAGCCAGCAGCTGAATTGTGTGAAGGAGGCCTGTTCAGCTTCTAATTTGGGTGCAAGGAGTATGACTTTTCCATCCACATCCTCCTAGCAAGCAAGGCAGTGACAGTCAGAAGCAGGACACCTACCGTAGGTCCTTGTTGCAGTCTCACTTGCTTCCAGGAGGGGGTTGTAATTGTCATCTTCTTTGCACCCCAGTGGGAAGCTCCTTCACCCAATCTGGCTGACTCTTAAGGTAGGCTGGGATGGCATTTATATAGTTTTACAGTAAGGAGATTTTCACATGGGGAAATTATTCCCCGGGGAGATCAGGACAGAAACAGGACTATTCCGATAGCAGTGCTGCATTTCGCATGCCTCCTTCCTTCTCATGATATCCCGTTGTCCTCACTCCATGTTGCTTCCATTTCCCTCCCAATATGTTCCATGATTTTTTACTAATGAACAACTTTTGTTAATAAAAAATCATGGAACATATTGGAGGGAAATGGAAGCAGCACGGAGTGACGACAACGGGAGATTGCAAGAAGGAAGGGGGTGTGCAAAACACGGCGCTGCTACCGAACAGCCCTGTTTCTGTCCCAATCTCTCCGGGGAATAATTTCCCCATGTGAAAATCTCCTAAGACTATGTAGTTTTACTGAATATAGAGGAATTACAGATCGGTAACTCTGGGTTATAAATATGTAATTGCCATGCAGAAAGCCAGCCAATGACTGTAAATGTGAATCTCCAAAGTTATGAGGTTCTATGTCCAGAGCTCCATTGTTGTAGCTATATCTGATTATCTTGGACTATTTTTTTTTAATATCTTAGCATTTTCCCAATATGGGACCCAAAATGCCTTATGATATAAGGTTAAAACAAAATATGGTTAAAAGAATACATGCTACAAAGGTTTTAAAACCATTAAATAGACAATTGGGTTAAAATTGTGAAACAGTTTAAAGTACAGTAGGACGCCTGTATCCTCTGAGGACTGGTTCCAGCGGGGGAGGGGGGCTGGATACCAAAAACCACAGGTTAACAGCAAATGCCATTGAAAATAATGGAACTTACGGTTTAAAATACCATAGAGTTGCTTTGGAGGACCTAGAAAATAGCTAGAGAGGACACATTTTCTAGGAAGACTCTATGGTAGGTGTGCTGTTTTGTGTCCCATGGACAACTGAATCAGTGGATATGGGGATCCTACTGTATATAGAAAACATAAAAAAGGTGCAGCCTCACCCTGTTAAAAGACTATCCTCCACAATGTGGGAGCAGCCACTGAAAAGGCTCTTTCCTATGTCCTCACTAAGCAGACTTTCAATGGTGGTAGTGTTGCAGAAATCATGGAACAGCAGACCCACAGATTGAAAAAAGAGCTTTATTACACCGGTGGGCCTGACTAGAATACCTTCCAAAGAGTCAGAGCCAAGAGTTATGGCTCTGACTCTTTGGAAGGTATCCGAGTCACAGCACCATTTATGTAGCAGAAATCAGGACCAGCAGACCCACGGATTGGAAAAAGAACTTTATTACAGTAGGACAGAGAGAAAGCACCACCCAAAAAGAGCTTAAAGTTCAGGCAGGCTTGTGCAGGGAGCTATGTGCAGGAGCCTCCAGAGTCAGTGGCCAGCAGTTTCAGAGTTGAAAACAGAAAACTTTATTGTCACAGTAATCCAAAGAGCTACCCCTACAAGTTTGTTGCTCAGAATGAAAGCTAACTAACAAACAGTGTACTAAAAGTATATTCCAATCTACAAAATCTTGCAGGCTATACAGTCATTGCCTACCCATTACCCCCACTCCCAATTCCTACCGTACCAGGGCTCAGCCTCCTTTTCCCGCAGTTGAGACCCAGGTGCAGTGTTTATCAAACCATTACAGAAACAGAGCACATACTACCTTTAACAGTCAGGCTACATACTCATTAACAAGAACAGAAAAATGCAAACACAATTAGCCACAAGGTTATACAGCAAAACTGAATTTGACAGGAAAAAGTCACATCCAGGACTGATCCTGACACTATGATTTTTCCATAGAATTTCTCTCCCTCACCACTGGCTCCTCACTGGCCAACAAGTACCATTTCATCTTGCTGGTTTAGGCATTAATGTGTCTTTACAAAATGTCTCCACATTAATGCCTAAACCAGCAAGATGAAATGGTGAAAGAGTAAAATGAGAAGGGAGAAGTACAGCTGGTTTGGTGAACGGGTGCTAATTGCAATGTTTTCTGTGCAGGAAACAGCACTGCGTGTCCAGTCAGGATGTGTCCCCCTCCCCCGTTAACGAAGAAAGTCAGACACAATGTGAGTTTGAAAGAACGTATCTGCAATAACAGCTACAACTTTACTGATGACAGGTGCAGTTGGATGGCTCAAACATGGGTTTGGATGCAGACATCGACTAACCTGCCTGCTAGTCGATGAGACCATTGTCAGCCTGCCTGCCAACCAGTAGCAGCCAGGAAAGGGGAGGAGTCTGGGCAGGCCCCTGGAGGCCTGACCACCACCTCGTTCTCCCCTTCCTGACACCAAGAGGTAAGAGCAAAAATTGGGGGGGGGCATCTAGAAACCGCATACCCCCGAGCTGGCATGCCCCACTGGCCATTGCCCCTCATACCCTGGGGTCTCCATGACCTTGTATTTGACCTAGACCTTGACCTTGACCATGAACTTGACAGAGACCCTGATACCAGTGACCTTGGATCAGAATCCATGCCTACCGCCCCCAAAAGTTGTGACAGTGAGTAAATCTACATACAGTCTAATATATCCCTTAAATTGTATAGCTAAGGGTGAGTGGGTGGGTTGGCTTCTGGAGAGCCACTGCTTCATCTGGTGCAGTGGCTGGGAATATATACCTGACTGCTGGACCAGGGTGAAAACTGATGAAAAAGCAGTGCCCTCCCACCTTCCCAGCCAATCAGATTTGAATGCCCCAGGCCACATCTGATTGGCTGGGAATCAAATCATGCTGTCCAATCAGGGTGAAGCTAGCAAACCCAGCCCAGAAAAAGATGGACGAGCATGGTGGCAGCCATGCAGACACTCACTGCCACATGGGGGGGGGAGGATAGAGCCTCCCAGCCAGGATTGCAAGTGCACTGCTGGGTGAGTCTGGCAGTCCTGTTTTCTGTACATTTTTTAAAAATCTGCACTGTTTACTGTGCAGAAAATGATATTCTCTCTCAAAACAACCATGTGCAAGTTCCAGTCTGTAAAGATTATATTCTTCAGTCGAAGATTCTTATCAGAATTTCTCGACCCTCAAGAAACATTTTTTTAACATTTTGAACGTTTTTTAATATTCTTTTCATCTATAAATTATGTAACATAAAGTTCCAAATACAGAGTGATGCATTAATTGTGCTTCACTACCTTTATGTTGAATGGTGAGATTGCACAACTGAACAGAGACACCAGTGCCCAAATCCTATTATTAATACCACTTAGAGCAGACCTATTGAATCAATGGGATTTGCCTAAGTGTCAACTTACCATTCAACAATTGATCCAATGGGCCTCTTCTAGTTGGGGCTCACCAAATAGATTCATGTCTACACGAGCAAATGAATGTACAACCCAATGTGCATGTGCATCCATGCACAATGGGAAGGGACATCTGTAGACAATCCATAATGTGCATCAGGCACATTGTGCATCTAGTCCCAATGTGCCTTTACCTATAATGCCATCACATGTGCAACTGTGAAGTGAATGTGGGCCTTAGACAAAAAGGTCCAACTGCTTCTAAAAGGGAACTTAAACATGTATTGGATGCCACATAGATCACAGCAATGGAGAGAGGGGATATAGTCATTCAACATGAAAAGCAAAGTGCCTCTCCTAGAGATGTAATTGGTCACTATTTTTTTCTCTCAAAGGAGGCAATGAGCAATTTTACCAGTTTTTTTCCTCACTGCAAGAAACGCTTTTAAAACCATGCCATTTTCAAGACATTACACAGAATATGTCTTGAATATTCACAATTCAAGACATATTCTGTGTAAAATTTGCACAGTATTTTCCATGCAGGAAATATGTCTCTGCAGAATTATTATTTTCTGCACAGAAAGCAGAGTTGCTTCCTGTGAAGAAACAACTGTTTCCAGTACAAATCAACATGTGCAAATTTTGTGTGGAATGGCCCCAATTGCCACATTTTCTGTGTAGGAAATAGCTTTATTTTGTGCCCAGAAAAAGCTATTTCCTGTGCAGAAAGTTCTGTTTTCTGTGCATAGCAACCATATGTAAATTTTGTGTGGAAGAAGTCCTAAAGATTTGCATCAGTCCAGGATTCTCCTCAATGTGGTTTCTTGATACTTGAAAAACATGTTTTTCAATCATTTTTTAATATTTTCGAATATTCTTTCTTACTCAAGCCTCTCAATTCCAACTGCTGGGGAACATGAGCACGAGCGTGTGATTGTGCCTATGCTTTCCTTGTGGCTACTCTATGGATCATCTCATTGCTCACTAGGGAAGTCCAATGGTAAACTTGGTGAGCCTTAGGGTCTGGCCAGAATAAACTCATCAGGCCCTGTCACTAGACATGGAGAGGCACTGCTGAGTCCTAGACCATGTCCCCTTCAGGCTGCCTCTCTACCTGTCTTTCACTGTCTTGAGATCTTGGTTTTACTGTTGTTGTTTAGATCAGTGTAAGTTACAGTGCTCGGCCTGTGGACCAGTGCAACTCTGTGAGCAGTTGACAAATCATCTGTAGAATCATAGAATCATAGAGCTGGAAGAGACCACAAGGGCCATCCAGTCCAACCCCCTGCCATGCATGCTATACATCCCTCAAATACCTCTACTTCAGTTCTAAAGTTTAAAATTAAAGGCTTCATTTTAGATATTAAATACCTTTTGCAAATTACAATTACATTTGCACTTTGGTGAAAGACTCCTGTATCTTCATATGCAGGAAAGCTACCTTTTTAAAAATAAAAGATCCTTTGGATTTTTTAAAAGCAGTTAAAACAATTGAGTTGTGTGAATGTCCAGCATCACTCACTGGATTTCAGGGAGTCATATCCCTTTTTTAGGAGGCTCCGCCATGTTTTAAGGAATCGAGCATGTTCTGTACATTTTGTTTCAAGCTCTTCCACCTGGGCTGATACTGCAGAGGTGGCCTCCAAAAGCTTAGTCAATGAAAACGCAGCATCCCCGAGCTGCACCTCCAGCAGCCACAGCTGCAAAGACTCGGCCAGGCTTGGTCCTCAGCCATCCCTTAAGATTCAAAACCAATCTGTAGCAACGAAAGAAAGAAATAGGTGTAGCCAATGAGCCCAAATATGGTGCTGATCCCTGGCACACTGGATCTCTGCAGGTCCCTGGTAGAAAGCCTGCCAGGTCACCCCATCAAAGAGCTTAAGACGCACTTGTTTAGTTCACGTTTTGGGTTTCTGCATACATCCAACTGTTAGTCCCAACTAGAGTAAGTGCGCTGAACAAATGGAGTGTTGACTTGACAAGCTGTCGTTGATTCAATGGGCTTGCCTAGACCAT
This sequence comes from Gambelia wislizenii, assembly GCA_030847615.1. Taxonomy (NCBI): domain Eukaryota; kingdom Metazoa; phylum Chordata; class Lepidosauria; order Squamata; family Crotaphytidae; genus Gambelia; species Gambelia wislizenii. The sequence continues at coordinate 6,579,766 of JAUMIR010000015.1, read as the reverse complement.
TACCCCATCTTGCCCCTGTCTTGGAGCCCTGCAGTTCTGACAGTGCAGGGCTTTTGTCTCATTTTGCCTCTGGAAAGTCCTCACAACCCCCGGTCAAAGACAGGGGGAAGACTGGGGAAGACAGGGCCCATTACACCATTTTTAAAAAATACCTGGTAAAATCTGCTCCAGCCAAAACAAAACAGATCAGGCCCCATGTGACCACAGGAGCATAGCCCACCATGCTTGTCCATTGCTGCAACAACTGCCATCTGCCTCACTCTTTGGTAACCAGAAAGGAGCCCCACAACATCTGACCATGTCTGGTCAGGACCGGTTTAAGCATACCACCAAATCTGCATGGGGGGGCAGCCACAGGGGGCCCTGTCCTAACAAAACAAAACAGGAGAGAGAGAGAGAGCAAGCCAAAACCCTCCTGCTGGCCTTTTTTAAAGAGCAGGTTTCCTGTCTCCTTTGTCCTCCCTCCCTCCACCCCCACCCAGCAGGACAAGCTGCAGTGACCCCCCCCCCTCCTAACTGGAGAAAGAGAAAGAGAGAAAGAGCATCTCCTTCCTCCTTCCTTCGTCCGCTCCCCCCACCCGAGCCAATCAAGTTGTCCTATGTGGCTGAAGGTGGGGGGAGTTTGCTGCTCCCTCACCCCCTCCTCCCAGGGGATTGTCAAAAATGCAAGCCAGGTGTGTGTTCCTATTTGTGTCAGAGAGGGTTGTGTGAATTAGAGAGGGGGAGGGAAGTGTGAGAGTCACCTCTTTCCCTTTCTTTCTCCCCTGGTCTCTCAGGGAAAGGGTTAGGGTTTCTTTCCCCTCCCTTCCCTTCCCTTCTTTCCTCTCTCTCTCTTGACTGATCTCTCTTCTCTCCTTCTCCTGCCTCTACTGGGAAGAAGGGTGCCCCCCTCTTCTGCCCTCCAAGCCAGGAACCTCACTGGGCAGCCACACTCCACATAGATCCCCTCCAGCCCATCTTTCCAGCTGCTCTTAACATGTCCTGGTTTCTCTCCCCTCCCTTCCTTTCCCCTTTTGTCTTCAGCTTCCTCCCCTTGCTGCCAACTGAGTTCAACCTGCAAAAGGAATTTGTGTGTTTGCCTGTGTGCCTTCAAGTCATTTCTGACTGAGGTGAACCTATCATTGGGTTTTCTAGGCAAGATTTGTTCAAAGGGGGTGTGCCTTTGCCTTCCTTTGAGGCTGAGAGAGTGTGACTTGCCCAAGGTCACCCAGTGGGTATTCATGGCTACGTAAGGATTCAAACCCTGGTCTCCACAGTCATAGTGCAATGCTGAAACTTCTACAACACTCTAGCTCTTTTAACCGAAGAATATAAAGAATATAAATAAAATACAAATTTGAAGTACTTTTACTGGGAACAATGGTTTTATCGTTGTCACTAAAACACTACTATCCCATTAGTGTTATAATAATAATAAATAATAATAATAAAATTTTATTTATATCCCACCCCTCTACGAAACGCAATTGGGGTGGCTTACAGCAATTAAAATATCCATACATACTCTCAATCCCACCCCCCTTAAAAACAATTAAGTAATTTAAGAATTAAAACATACTTTAAAAATACAAAAATAAATAAATAAAAATAAACAATGGACAGTGGCCGTGGCGAGGTCAGGATAAGCTAGATTACCTTTTTTGATGGCCGGGTATCTATTCAGGAAAGGCCTGCCAGAAGAGATCCATCTTAAGAGCTTTTTAAAAGCTATTTAGGGTGGTAGCATAATGGATCTCATCCAGCAGGCTGTTCCATAATCTGTGAGCAATAGCTGAAAAGGCCCTCTGGGAGGTCAAGGAAAGCCTAGTTTTTAAAGGTTGCAACAAATTCCTCCCAGAGGACCTGAGTGCACGGGGAGGATTATATGGAAGGAGTCGGTCCCGAAGATAGGTTGGACACAAGCCATTTAGGGCTTTAAAGGTGATAACCAACACCTTGTACTGGGTCCAGAAACTAATGGGCAGCCAGTGGAGTGATCTTAAGATCAATGTTATATGGTCTCTTCTAGATGTACCTGAGACCAGTCTGGCTGCCATATTCTGTACTAGTTTAAGTTTCCGGACCAAGCACAAGGGCAGCCCCACATAGAGTGCATTACAGAGATCAAGACAGGAGGTTACCAGAGACCAGGACATGGAGTAATGGGTTCAAACTACAGGAAGAGAGATTCCACCTAAACATTAGGAAGAATGTCCTGACAATAAGAGCTGTTCAGCAGTGGAATACAGTGCTTTGTAGTGTAGTGGAGTCTCCTTATTTGAGGGTTTTTAAGCAGAGGATGGATGGCCATCTGTCGGGAATGCTTTGATTGTGTCTTCCTGCATGGCAGGGGGTTGGACTGGATGGCCCTTGTGGTCTCTTCCAACTCTATGATTCTATGACATCAGAGCATGTATCACGGTCTCAACATCCCCAACTTCCAGGAAAGGGTGCAGCTGGCAGATCAGCCGAATCACAGATAACAGGCAGTCCTAACTGTCGCATTTACCTGATTCACCATCTGGATTGACGGGTCCAGGAGCACCCTCAGACTGTGAACATAGTCCTTGGAGGAGAGTGTGACCCCATCTAGGACTGGAGATTGTATCCCAATGCCTGGGTTCGGGGCTGCTACCGTGAGTAACTCCGTTTTATCTGGATTCAGCTTCAATCTGTTTTCCCTCATCCAGTCCATTACTGCCTTAAGACAAGCATTAAGAGAAGAGATACCATCTGAAGTCAGAGCTGAAGACTGAGGCATGGAGAAATATATCTGGGTGTCAGATTCCACCTCAACATGAGGAGGAACTTTTTGACAGTAAGAGCTGTTCGGCAGTGGAACACACTCCCTCATAGCGTGGTGGGGTCTCCTTCCTTGGAGGTCTTTAAACAGAGGCTGGATGGCCATCTGTCAGGGATGCTTTGATCAAGATTTTCTGCGTGGCAGGGGGGTTGGACTGGATGGCCCTCGTGGTCTCTTCCAACTCTGCAATTCTATGATTCTATGATTCTATATGATTCTATAACACCCCACCCCATGCCTCCAGATAATCTCTCCCAGTGGCTTCATGTATATATTGTATAGCATTGGGGACAGGATGGTGCCTTGTGGGATGCCACAATTAAGCTCTTTCCTTGCAGAGCAACTGTCCCTGAGCATCACCCTCTGGAATCTACCCAAGGGGAAGGAGTGGAACCACTGCAATGCAATGCCTCCGATTCCTAGCCCTCTCAGGTGAACCAAGAGGATGTCATGATCTATTATGTCAAAAGCCACTGAGATATCCAGTAGCACCAACAGGGTCACACTACCCTGTCAGTAGCCAAGGCAACCATGGCAGTCTTAACCCTAAATCCCACCCTAAAGCCAGTTTGAAATGGATCTAGGTAACCAGGTTCTACCAAGACAGCTTGGAGTTGTAGAGCAACTGCCCTCTCAATCACCTTGCTCAAAAAAGGTAGTAAAGAGACTGACCTATGGTTCTTTATATCCAGAGGGTCAAGGGAAGGTCTGTTTAGGAGCGGTCTAACTGCCACTTCCTTCAAGCAAGATGGAACATTACCTTCCCTAAGGGATGCATTGATGATGTCCCTAAGGAACGTCCTCAAGGCATCACCCCCCTGGATGGCCAGCCACGAAGGGCAAGGGTCAAGAGGGCAGGTAGTCTTCCTTATTCTACCAAGGAGCTTGTCCACATCATCAGTACTTACAGACTGAAATTGATCCAGTATAACCTCATCAACAGAGTTACTGGACACCTCGTCAATCGAATCTGCTACAACCCCAGCGTCCAAGTCAGCTCTTATCTGAGAGATTTTATCTGCAAAGAAGTTGTTAAATGCATCACAGCAGGCCATTGTTGGGTTTAGTAATGAGTTCTGCACAGGTTATGTGAGAGCCATTGGGCAAGAGCAGTGGTTCTTAACCTTTTTTTTACAAGGGACCCCCTTTAAATATGTTTTGTTGCCCCAAGACTTAACTCAAGATTTAAAACCCTAATAGTAATGGCTAATAATAATAGCTAACAACAACAATACAATTACACCATCCATTAAACTTTCCCTCAGAGGCACTCTTGCTTCTTCCTGGAAGTTTGTGGCTGGAGTGGATTGAATGGCAATGTACAGGCCAAGCCAGCCAGCCTTTTGCTTGGTTCCTGTCATGTGGCTGCTCCACTACAGGGAGGAGGTGGGCCAAGCAGCCTTCAAGCCTTTGTGGACCCCCTGTGAGGACATTGTGGACCCCACGTTAAGAACCACTGGGCTAGAGAATGCTGAAAAAGAAACAATGCAACCAGACCTAGAGAAGAGTGCTGGCATGGGGATTCTGGTAGGTGTAATTGTAATCCAAAAGTAACTTTCTCCGGCTCTGAATGCAGCCTAGAATCATAGGGCTGGAAGGGACCCCAACAGCCATCCCATCCAATCGGCTTCTGCCCTGCAGGAACACACAGTCAAAGCCCTCATGACAGATGGCCATCCAGCCTCTGCTTAAAAACTTCCAAAGAAGGAGACTCCATCACACCACCAGGCAGTGTATTTCACTTCTGAGCAGCTCTTACTGTCAGGAAGTTTTTCCTAATGTTTAGGTGGAATCTCTTTTCCTGTCATTTGAACACATTGCTCTGTGTCCTAGTCTCCAGAGCAGCAGAAAACAAGCTTGCCCCATCTTCAATATGGCATCCCTTCAAATATTTAAACATGGCTATCTGTCCCCTCTCAACCTTCTCTTCTCCAGACAAAACATGCCCAGTTCCCTAAGCCGCTCCTCATATGGCATGGCTTCCACACCTCCCACCATCCTTCTTAGTATCCTTCTTGAATTGTGGTGCCCAGAACTGGACACAGTCTTCCAGGTGAGGTCTGACCAAAGCAGAGTGGAGTGGCACTATTACTTCCCTTGATCTAGATGCTATACAGTTGTCCCTCCACATTTGCGAACTTGACATTCGCTGTTTCGGTTATTCGGGGTTTTGGGAGGGCCCCCCCGGGTCCCCCCAAAACCGTGACACGGGGCCTCCAGAGGCCCCGTGAAAGACCTGGGAAGGGGTGGGGAGGCCTTCGCGGGACCCCCGGAGGCCCTCCGGAGACCCCGCGAAGGCCTGGGGAGGGGTGGGGAGGCCTTCGCGGGACCCCCGGAGGCCCTCCGGAGGCCCCGCGAAGGCCTGGGGAGGGGTGGGGAGGCCTTCGTGGGACCCCCGGAGGCCCTCCGGAGGCCTCGCGAAGGCCTGGGGAGGGGTGGGGAGGCCTTCGCGGGACCCCCGGAGGCCCTCCGGAGGCCCCGCGAAGGCCTGCGGAGGGGTGGGGAGGCCTTCGCGGGACCCCCGGAGGCCCTCCGGAGGCCCCGCGAAGGCCTGGGGAGGGGTGGGGAGGCCTTCGCGGGACCCCCGGAGGCCCTCCGGAGGCCCCGCGCAGGCCTGGGGAGCGGTGCGAAGGCCTTCGCGGGACCCCCGGAGGCCCTCCGGAGAGCCCGCGAAGGCCTGGGGAGGGGTGGGGAGGCCTTCGCGGGACCCCCGGAGGCCCTCCGGAGGCCCCGCGAGGGCCTGGGGAGGGGTGGGGAGGCCTTCGCGGGACCCCCGGAGGCCCTCCGGAGGCCCCGCGAGGGCCTGGGGAGGGGTGGAGAGGCCTTCGCGGGACCCCCGGAGGCCCTCCGGAGGCCCCGCGAGGGCCTGGGGAGGGGTGGAGAGGCCTTCGCGGGACCCCCGGAGGCCCTCCGGAGGCCCCGCGAGGGCCTGGGGAGGGGTGGGAAGGCCTTCGCGGGACCCCCGGAGGCCCTCCGGAGGCCCCGCGAAGGCCTGGGGAGGGAGGGAGGGAGGGCCGGGGAGGCCTCCGCGGGGCCTAGCAAGGCCCCGCGAAGGCCTGGGCAGGGAGGGAGGGAGGGCCGGGGAGGCCTTCGCGGGGCCCAGCAAAGCCCCACGAAGGCCTGGGTAGGGAGGGAGGGAGGGCCGCGGAGGCCTCCGCGGGGCCTAGCAAGGCCCCGCAAAGGCCTGGGCAGGGAGGGAGGGAGGGCCACGGAGGCCTCCGCGGGGCCTAGCAAGGCCCCGCATAGGCCTGGGGAGGGAGGGAGGGAGGGCCGGGGAGGCCTCCGCGGGGCCTAGCAAGGCCCCGCAAAGGCCTGGGGAGGGAGGGCCGGGGAGGCCTCCGCGGGGCCTAGGAAGGCCCCGCGAAGGCCTGGGCAGGGAGGGAGGGAGGGCCGGGGAGGCCTTCGCGGGGCCTAGCAAAGCCCCGCGAAGGCCTGGGTAGGTAGGGAGGGAGGGCCGCGGAGGCCTCCGCGGGGCCTAGCAAGGCCCCGCAAAGGCCTGGGCAGGGAGGGAGGGAGGGCCACGGAGGCCTCCGCGGGGCCTAGCAAGGCCCCGCAAAGGCCTGGGGAGGGAGGGAGGGAGGGCCGGGGAGGCCTCCGCGGGGCCTAGCAAGGCCCCGCAAAGGCCTGGGCAGGGAGGGAGGGCCGGGGAGACCTCCGCGGGGCCTGGCAAGGCCCCGCAAAGGCCTGGGGAGGGAGGAAGGGAGGGCCGGGGAGGCCTCCGCGGGGCCTAGGAAGGCCCCGCGAAGGCCTGGGCAGGGAGGGGGAGGGGTGTTTGTTATTCGCGGATTTTTCACATTCGCGGGGGTCCGCGGAACGGAACCCCCGCGAATGTGAAGGGACGACTGTACTTCTATTAACGCAGCCTAGAATCACATTGGCTTTTTTAGCTGCTGCATCATACTGCTGACTCATGTTCAGCTTGTAGTCCATTCTTTCTTTTCTTTGAGGAAATCTACATCATTACATTAATTGCTAATAAACAAAAAATATTATGTAAGTGTCTATAATATAGTTTTTAAACTAAATTATTGGTGGCAAATTATGTAATACAGTAGCCTCCCCTTATCTCCTGGGGATTGGTTCTGGGGTGTGTGGATGCTGAAAACCGTGGATAATAGTGAATGCCATTGAAAATAATGGGACTTCTGGTTTAAAATACCACAGAGTTGCCTTGGAGGACCTAGAAAATGGGTAGAGAGGATACATTTTCTAGGAAGACGCTATGGTAGGTGTGCTGTTTTGTGTCCCATGGATAATGAATCCATGGATACGGATGTCCTAGTGTAATCTGAACATCCTGTACTGTGAATAGGTTAGGTTACATTGACCTGAGATAAACATATCCCCCCCCCCAAAAAATAAAGCATTGTAGGGAGGCCCAAAATCCCTTAAACTGGCCCTGTGGCTGGTCACATGCAGACAGCCTTGGTTACATGCTGTGGGCTGGCTTTCTGTCCACAGAGAGTGGGATGAGGGCAGTGGTGGTAGCTGCAGAGATTTGCTGGCGTGCTGGTCAGGACTCCATCCTGTTCTGTGCAGGTAATGGGGGAGCAACATGCCAGATACACAGGCAGAATACGCTGGTGGGGAGCTGGCATATTCTGGGCTGTGTAGAGGAGCCCAAGGACTCTTCTCTAGCTGGAACTAAATGGTTGATTTTAGCCCCCTGTCGACATGTTTATTATGCTAATCCTTTCAATATTTCTTTAAAGATTATTCCTTCCCACATGAAAATTCATGAGCATTTTCCATATGTGTTTTTCCATAATGTAAATGTATTTCTGTACACATACTGAATTTCCCATGCCCAATTTGGTAAGTTTAGTTCCAGATATTCCACCACCATACTACTGTTTCAGCTGCTTTTAAAATGTGTGACTTGTCTAGACAGACTATTTACCCTGGCTTCCCCCTGTGTCAGAGCTCTGCAGTTCAAACAATGCAAGGCTCTTGCCCCTTTTCACCTCTGGGCAGTCCTGGTGGTGCCCAAGGCAAAGCCAGCGGAAGCCAGAGTAAACCCTTTTAAACCGTTTTAATAAAATACCCAGGAAAACCCATATCATGCAAGAAAACCCAGATGGGTCTTGTTTGTGAATGGAAGTGCAACATGCAACACCGGGGGAAATGCCTGCCAATAGTGGCTGGTGTATTCATGTGGACTCCTGCCTGTTTTGTCACAGTAATGGATGGGGGTGGGGAATGGGCCTGCTCCAGGGCCAAAATACCCCCCCAAGTTTTCCCCCTTTGTTGTTGCAAATAAGATTTCAAATTGGAAATCCATTGACTGCAAACTGAGTTCAAATTGGAAGTTGTTTGCACTCAATTAACTTAGCAGGGGTAGAGGAGATGAGGGGGAAGAATCTTGCTCTTCCGAGTCATCTCAGTCAAAAGCAAACTGCTGCAGCCTCTCTTAGCTTGTGTGTTCTCCTTCATTAATATTGTTTACCATCTAAATCACACACTGTTGTCCCGTGGCCACATGTGCTCTGGTTTTAATCAGTGAAGTATTGGAGGATATGATTCCACCATTTTATGCACCTTGGTAGAGACTTCTAGTTGTTCATATTTGTAAAATTGCACACATGTGTTTATGCCTATTTTGTTATTTCTTATTTATTTATTTTTTCATTTATATCCCACTTTTCTACCAATAATGAGACTCAAGGCAGCTAGCAACATATTTAAAACAATGTAAATTAAAAACAATACAAATTTGCCAATAAAAGTACAAATATAAACTTTAAACACAATTTAAAAATTTTGAAGTTAAAACATTAAGCATTAAAAATATTAAAATCTATTAAAAGAAGATATACAGTCCTTAAAAACAGCACCAGGCAGCATCAAAAGTCCAACCCTAGTCAGTTGGTAAAGGCTGAGAGCACAAGAATGTTTTGACATAGCAACAGAAGGAGACCAAGGATGGGGGCCATCTTGGCTCTCTAGGGAGGGAGTTCCAAACTGGGAACAGCTACCAAAAAGGCCCTCTCCCGTGTTCCCACCAAATGAGCATGAGAAGGTGGTGGGACAGAGACCAGAACACATTACTAGCTTCTCAAACATGTGATTTTCTGAAGGGTTTATCTCAGAACAAGTCTTGGAAAATGCAAAGTAGACACTTTTTTTCAACAATCTTGACTCCAGTCTAATTCATTTCCATCCCTTTTAAGAATTCCACTTGCACTTAGCTGAGTTGCTCACAAGATAATTGGCAGCTGGTGGTATCCAAGTTCATAAGCTGGATTCCTTCTGGTCATAATTCTGAACTTTAAATGGATTATCCAAACTGCTAGATCTATTTTGTGGGTAGGATTTAACCCAGAGGTGAGCTGAGTGAGGCCTGTGGGATCCATGTGGCCCCGAGGCAATTTTTGTGGGGGCAATTTTTTAAAAAAAATGCCCTTTGGGGCATTTTGCCACTTTTATCCCCCTGGTCAATTTAGGTCTAAGCAAGGCCTTTTTAAACAGGAAGTGAACCAAAAGTGAACCAACTTCCTGTGGTTTAAAAAGGCCTTTCCTGGGCCTAAATTGGCCCACAGGCCCTAAGACATGCCCCCGCATATGTTAGAGGCCATTTGGGAGTAATGGGGGAGCAACATGCCAGATCAAATGTAGATTTCTGGTTGAAGGTACAATTGGGGATATATATATACACAGGGTATCCGGAGGGGGGAGTAATATGCCCTGCTAGCCTGTCAAGTTACCCATCCCTAATTAGAGAATTCCTTTAAAGTTCAGACTAAAAATCAGAGTAGATTCACCTGCCCACATATCTAGACCCCATCACCTGCCACCACACAAAAGCTAAGCATCTTTCCTCTAGTTCTGTTTTGGCTCCAGATATCAGAAACATCATTTCTATGGATGGAAACCTTCATGAATTGTGTTCTCACAGGCAAGAACTAGTAATTACACTCCTCCCCCCCCCTCTCTTTGCTGAAAGTCATTGAAAAGTATCTGATTTTTGAAATCCATTTTCAGTTCAGGACTTATTCTGTGAAAAAAAATGCACATGCAATTTTCTGAGTAGATATGTTTTCTGCACAGAAAATTCTGTTTTCTGCACAGGGAACTTACTTTCTTTACAGAAAAATGGTGATTTTGAGTCACATACAAAAACCCCTCCCACATGCATAAGTCCTGAAATGAGAAGATTCTCACTCATTCTTCTCATCAAGGTTTCCCAATACTCAAGAAACCCATTTTTTGACCATTTTCCAAATATTTTCCAATATTTTTTTTCCAACCCTTGTCATTTATTGGGATGCTTAATCGCAGGAATGGTGGTTGCTCCTCAGACAGTGCATCTGCACTGTAGAAATGATGCAGTTTGACACCACTTTAACTGCCATGGCTCCATCCAACAGCATCCTGGGGTTTGTAGTTTTGTGAGGCAGCAGGACTCTTGGCAGAGAAGGCTAAAGATCTTGTAAAACTACAAATCTCAGGATTCCACAGGATGGCGCTACAGCACTTAAAGTGGTGTCAAACTGAATTGTTTCTACAGGGTAGATGCACCTACAGATACAAATGGTGCCCTGAAGATTTTTGCTTTATTGTTGTGTGCCTTCAAGTCATTTCTGACTTATGATGACTCAAAGGTGAAGTTATCACAGGGTTTTCTTCACAAGATTTGTTTGGAGGGGGCTTGCCTTTGCCTTTCTCTGAGACTAAAGGAGTGGGACTTGCCCAAGGTCACCCTGGAGGTTTCCATGGCCAGTTGGGGATTTGAACCCTTGTCTCCCATAGTCCTAGTCCAACACTCAATCCACTATACCACCCTGGCTCTCTGAAGATTCTTGCTACTCATGACACATTAGGAAACATTTTGGCATGTAATATGAACTTCAATTAGATGGAACATCATCTTATTTTAATTAGGAACGCTCAACAATAAATCAACTTCCTGGTTTCACCTGGCAGTGTGTCAGAATGTGATTTTCTCCCCTGCTACTGCTGAGAAATACAGATGTGTTCAGCATTGCTCTTTAAATGCTCCACCCTCTCTGTGGGCAGAGAATTGGCAATTTCATCCCTCCTCAATAAAATAAATACAAATCAGGAGATGGTGAAATTCTCTAAGTGCTGCTTAAGGGTGGGTTCACCCCACAGGGAACCGAAGATATTCTTCTGTCTGAAGCAGCCCTCTCCCATCCCCCTGTTACATGAGATCATTGTGACTGGTTGACCAGTTGAATACTGGCATGGAGGAGCATCTGCTACCACAGTGGTAGTCAAAAAGATGGTTTTTAGACCAATGCCAGTACGTGAGTTATGGGCTGCCAGTCTGCCAGTTTAAATAGATGCATTTTAAAAAAAGAAAAGAAAAAAGAAGAAGAATTAAACTATCAGTAGAGCTTAAAAGAAACCCATTAAAATGTACAGGTATGACCTGGATAAACTGGAGAGCTGGGCCAAAGCTAACAAAATGAAATTCAATATGGAGAAATGTACGGTACTGCACTTAGGGCGAAAAATTGAAATGCATAGATATAGGATGGGAGAGACCTGGCTGAATGAGACTACGTGTGAAAGGGATCTAGGAGTCCTAGCAGACCACTAGTTGAACATGAGTCAACAGTGTGATGTGACAGCTAAAAAGGCCAATGCGATTTTGGGCTGCATCAATAGAAGTATAGTGTCCAGATCAAGGGAAGTAATAGTGCCGCTCTATTCTTCCTTGGTCAGACCTCACCTAGAATACTGTGTCCAGTTCTGGGCACCACAATTCAAAAAGGATATTGACAAATTGGAGTGTGTGCAAAGAAGGGCGACTAAAATGGTGAAAGATCTGGAAATGATGCCTTATGAGGAGTGACTTGGGGAGCTGGGTATGTTTAGCCTGGAAAAAAGACGGTTAAGAGGCGATACGATAGCCCTGTTTAAGTATTTGAAGGGGTGTCACGTTGAGGATGGAGCAAGCTTGTTTTCTGCTGCTCCAGAGATTGGAACACGGAGCAATGGGTGCAAGCTCCAGGAACAGAGATTCCACCTCAACATTAGGGAGAACTTTTTGACAGTAAGAGCTGTTTGGCAGTGGAATGCACTCCCTCGGAGCGTGGTGGGGTCTCCTTTCTTGGAGGTCTTTAAACAGAGGCTGGATGGCCATCTGTCGGGGATGCTTTGATCATGATTTCCTGCATGGCCCTCGTGGTCTCTTCCAACTCTACAATTCTATGATTCTATGATTCTATGACTAGTTAAATAATAGGGCCATTTTGTTTCAGTGCAAACATTATTCTTTTCCTCGCTTAATCCATGTTGAATCTGTGTCCGGGAAATAAGAATTGTGTTTACTGGTGGCAACCATCTTAACTAGTTCTGGGATACTACAAATGGACAGCCAAGTAGAGATCCATTTCATTTCAGAAAACTCTGGGTTAATTTAAACTGGCCTGAGAAGTAGGATGGAAGAAAATCCTTAGTAATGCCAGGTATCTCAAGAAATACTTGAGGATGAAGCAAAAAGATCATGTGGATCTCCAAAATAAAAATGTTTTCTACAGGAACCAAAGTCTGACCTTTCAGATATTTTCTCTCTCTTGTTGGGAAGGGTTTTTAACTTCCCCCATGTTTTTCCCCTCTTAAGCCAACCATAAGAACCAGCAGCCGCATCAGAGGAAGATGACCTGTTCAGCTGCCAATTGGGGCACCAGGAGGATGCTTTCTCCCCCTCCCATCAGTGAGCAAGGCTAGAATGAGGAATTGTGATGGGATCCTGCTTCTGATTGTCACAACCTCACTTCCTCACATGGGAGGAAGCCAAAAATGTCACCCTTCTTTCATTCTGAAGGGCAGCTGAATAGGGGCTTGTCTAAACAGACTATTTGCCCAACCTTCCCCCATCTTGGAGCCCTGTCAGTCCAAACAATGCAGAGCTTTTGCCTATGTTGCCCCCAGGCCGTCCAGGGCAAAGATGGGGGGGGGAGAGAAAAGCCCATTAAGCTGTTTCATCAAAATACATTGGGAAAATGCCTCATTGAGGGAAAAAATGGATTGGGCCCTGTGGGACTGCAGGCATCCATAGCAGTGCCACACCCCATCTCTGCAGCCACCACTGCTGCTGTCCACATCACACACTCCAAGTCCAGAGAGGAGGCCCACAGCATGTGACCAAGGCTGGTCGCATGCAGGGAGCCTTGAGCGTGTGCTGCAGGCCTCCCTCCTGGTCTCAGAGAGGGTAATGTGGTCAGCAGTGGTGGCAGTTGCAGACACAGACTGTTGTGTCCATGTGGACTCCATCCTATATCATGCAGGTAATGGAGCAGCAATGGGCCTGATCCTGCTTCTGTTACAACCTTCCCACTGGTTGGAAGCCAGAGTATTCTGGACAGTGTAGAGAAGCCCTAGATCTCTTTCACTCAGTATTACTGCTGGTTGTTACAGTAGGCTGGGGGACATTTACAATGATGTCAGTAGTGCCATGATTGTGACTATGGGCATTATTGGACGTGGCAAAAATTGCAGGATTTCAACATCAGGGTAGCACAAATGGTCCCTGCTATTGCACAACATCATCATCCTCACATTATTACCCCATGCTCCAGCCACAAAAAAGGCACTCTTTCTCATTCATGAGACAAGCCATGAATAAAATGTCAATAGGGCTCTTTTTGCATTATTGAATGGGTGCAAAAACACATCCCATTGTAATCGTGAGATTACAGCATGCATGTGCAATCATCAGAGAGAAAATGTCTGGGTGAGAATGCAAAAATGAAGCACAGTTCTTTTTATGAACTGTCCCCTTTAGTTTGCATGTTTTTATGTTTGTTTCAGTGCTTGTGCATTCATTTATTTTCTTAAGGGTTTTTTAGGGAATTTTAAGCACGCCCGCATCTTTTGCAGAACCACTGAAATCTCGCCCATGCCAAATCACAGAAGTAAACTTCCATTTTTGAAGCATTCATGGTTGTCGTGCAATAATTCTGTGGTGTTTCTTTCACATGATTAAAGCTTTGTGTAATAAAAAGTGTTATAATGCCACGATGTTCCCACTATTTTCATTCACAGAATTAAAGCATTCTTAGATGCTAGTCTGATAATGTCCAATGTAGTGTTACTAAATATGGAGCAGTTATGGATCCATAACTCTAGGTTAAGGACCCATAACTGCAATACAGAATGTCAGCCCTAGTCTTTTTGTCCTGACTCTTTTTTCCTTTGGTCCCACCCTCTACTGGAATCTGGTTCCCAAACATTCTGTTGAAATTAAATCCAGTTCTCAGGATTCTCCCATCCCTGTTCTACACAATGCAGGCCAGATTCAAATGGGGGAAGTGGTATACGCTTTGTGGTATGCCACCTGTTTTTCACGCCAAATATCCCAGATTCCAGATAAAGGCCATAAAAAGACTTCTGTGTGAAATCCTAGAGATCCATTGTTAGTCATCATAACAATCCTGAGCTAAATGGGTGGATGATCTGACTTGCTGTAAGGCACAGCTGCCTGGATTCCTAAACCAGAAGTAGATGCCACCACCATGCAAGGAGAGTTAAAGACATACCAAAAAAATCTGCAACAACAGCATACCCAATGGAGCAAACACCCCATGCTCGTGTCTACTGAAGTGCCTGGCTTGTCACAACCACGTGTGTATTCGGTATAAATATTTCATGAGCAAGCCAAGATGCCACTCCTCTTCATCAGATGTTTTATTGATACTTCAGAATCTGCACCACTGGCATTTTTATAATTTGTCACTCTTGAGATATGGCTCACACCCTCTGTGCTATTTAGACTGTATAAACATTCAAAGGAATGGGAATATTTCCATCCTTAGAAAAGGAGACAATTGTCTGACTTGCCCAAGGCATGGCTTGCCTTGTGGCGTCTTTCCCTGCCCATCTCACATGATGTTCACATCCTTTCTGAACTAGCAAATTGCTCTCCTGGGCTTTCAGGCCTATTCTGCTGCCATTCCTGTTTGTCATCATGCAGTATTTATTTGTCCAAAGAAATCAACTGAGATTTCAAAGGTCAGATTACAAAAGTGTGTTGGGTTAATCCTGCAGGTTTGCAGTGAGCTGGACCTCTGCCAATGGACAGATGTGTCTTGGAGTCCTTTTGAGCCCAATGGCCAAATGTTAACCTCTGTCTAGTGTCATGCAATAGTTAAATTGCATTAGTGACCTTGTTGGATACTTTTTGCATCAGCTTGAGGTTTGAAGGCTGGAAAAGGACAGGGGAGTGAATTTTTCTTTAGTTTGCACAGTTCTCATAGCTATGGGGAGGTGGAGATGGGTCACGCTTCTATACTTTGTTTGCTTCTATGTTATATAATCCTTGAGAGTTCATCTCAAGGTGTCCCTAGGGGGAGGGCTTGCACCTTGGACCTAGGGTTTCTCATTTAGCTAGCCACGGGAATTTGATTTAATTGCTGGCCAAAGGATATGTATCAGTAGACTTTGTCCATTAGGGTCCCCATTCTACCATTGGTTGTAAACCAGTGCTGGACCCTATCAGTGAAAGGGCTGGAATGCTTGTCTGTTTTGTTCCATCTGCTGCATCATTTACCACCAATAAACTTTATGCTATAGCAGTAACCAATGTCAGTGTTTGGCAATTAAAGAACCTGCGGAGAGGCCAGGTACAACACACAGTTTTGGAGCAAGGCAGGGTTCCACCAAACCAGGTTCAAGAATAATCAGGACACAAGAAAACCATCGATGTTAAAGGGCAGCACAACATTTAATGAGTTTAGTGATGGGACATGGATGCATATGATGAGCAACAAAAGAAAGGAAATCTTGCAAATGTCTCTCAAAGATACTGTAAGGTAGAGGTGGGGAAAGTATGACCCATGGGCTGCATAGGCCTCAGTGCCTTCCTTTGCCCCCCACGCTCTGCAAAACTCCCTCAAATTTCCCAATCCTTCCCCAACATTTAAAGTATGATACTTTGTTTTATTTTCCTTGAAAAACTACCTCCAGATCACCTCAGAACATCAATTATTTGTTCTATTTCATTTCTCATCACCACGCCAAATTAACCCAACCTCAATGCAAAATGGCTGAACACTAGCCGAAGGGCTTGTCTATATGAGGTGAAAATGTGTATTGATGTGCACTAATGCTAATTCAAAGCAGCTTCCATTTGTCTTGATGGTTGTTTTTTTTTGGTGTTTTTTTTTGGCAAAATTACAGGCATGCACAGCTATCTGCTTTTGTTGTTCCAATGGGCATGCCTGTGAATCAAGATGGCAGGTACGAGTAAATTACTCGTATTTTTACTCTCACCAGTTGCCACTGCTGAACAGTATTTTTTTTTAAAAAAAAAACATATCTAAGGTGGGAAATTGTGATATTCTGCCTAAAGGAAAGGCTGTTTTGTCACCTCAGTGCATGATCACTAAAGCAAAAATCCAACATGGCAGTTCCAGGTGCTTGCCCCTGAATCAAAGCCCCAGACCCCTCAAAAAAATTAAAAATCAGAGTATTTTTTCACCCTACCAAAAAAAAAAAAAAGTTCAAAACTGCTGCAAAACACAGTGAGTTTGCCCATTGGAGCCCCCCACACACTCCCCAAACCAAAAGATGGCCAAAATTGGGCGCATTCGTGCAGGCCATGTGGGGGGGAGTGTGAGGACAAAAATTGGTCCCCAACCCCTCTAGAGTCACCCACCCTATGAACAGGCATCTAATTCTCCCCATGGCTGCACAAGCAATACGTGTTAGGACCAAGTAGAAGAGTCAAATCATCTCTTTGACCGTCTTCTGACACAGAGCCTAATATACAGACGCTCATCTTCGAGTTACTACAAGGATCATAGAATCATAGAATTGTAGAGTTGGAAGAGACCACAAGGGCCATCCAGTCCAACCCCTGAGCTACACTTCCAAGAATCCCTGGCCACTAGACATGCTGGCTGGGGCTGAGGTGAAGTCCGGTGTATTTGGAGAGCCACAAGTTTCTGATCTACTGAAGTAAAACTGGTGGACACTGGTCTCCAGATCAGTGGAGAAATTAATTCACTTTGCATTTCAGTCTGAACTTTAAAGGAGTCTCCAAGGTTTGTTTTGGTTTTTTTAGTCTGGGCTCTGTGTTTTAGTCTGAACTCCCAAGGTGTTCTCCTCTGAATTCTGTCTCTTTAAACCAATCTCCAGGATGCTTTAGTCTGACCTGAATATTATACTCTCAACCTACAAAGTCTTGTTGGGCTTATCTACGGGGGCCAAATGCCCCCATTCCAGAGCCCTGCAGTCCAGATGGCACAGGGCATTTACCTTGATCTGCCCCTGGTCATTCTTACAACCTGTGGGTCAGATATTGGGCTGGAATGAGGGAAAGCTGGGATAGGGCCCTGTATCACATTTTAAGATAATAACCAGTTTAATCTGGTACCACCAGATCTGGTCCTGCATGTCCATGGGAACCCATCCCAGAATGCTGTCCCACACTACTGCTGCCATTTCCCTGGCTCTCCCAGAAGCCAGGCAGGGGTGTCTCAGCATGGGACCAAGGCTGGTCTCATCCAGGGGGCCTTTAGTCACATGTTGCAGGCCCCCTTCCTGGCTTCTGCATCAGTGGTGAAAATGGAGGTGGGGGCAACTGTAGTGATGGGTGAGCATTCTGTTTGGCCCATTTTCTCCAGGTAACAAGGGCAGAACCAGAGCCAGGATATGCCAACAGGGAGCCAGCATATCCTGGTTAGTGTATCGATAAACTCTTAGTCTGAACTTCCAAGATCCTGAACCTAATGGGAAAACAGAAGGAAAAGAGGAAGACTACATTACAGGTGGATAGATTCAGTCAAGGAAAGCATGGCCCTAAATTTGGAACACCTGAGCAGGGCTGTTGATAACAGTGTGACTTGGTAGTCATAAGTCAAATAACCAATAACAATGGCAAAGTTTACAAGGTCAAGTAGGAGCTGATGCATTAAGAAGCCTCTATACTTCTGTTTTCAAAGGTGAAATGTCTGAGAACAAATTTCTATGATACAGAATGAATGAATTATGTGAAGCCGAAAGCTTTCACGGCCGGCATCCATAGTTTTCCCTTGGTTTTTTTCTGGGCTGTGAGGCCGTGTTCTGGAATAATTTCTTTCTAAACTATTCTAAACTAAACTAAGAAAGATACTATTCCAGAACATGGCCTCACAGCCAGGAAAATCAATGAATAAATAACATTCCTTGCTTTTCAACTACAGCACGGGATCTACTAGCCAGCATGGCCACCAGGTGGCAGACTCTCCTTTGTTTCATATAAGGGCTGGCTTTTCTTCGCAAACGAAGATTCAGGAAGGACTCATCCCGCGCTTTCTGCAAGTGCACTGATGACTACAAAGGCCAATCCGAGATAAACAAGTCCAGTTGCAGAAAGCACAGCAGAAGGTCTCCTTGGGTGATGTTTTTGGGTTGTGATTCTTTCTGAGATATATATATATATATATATATATATATATATATAGAGAGAGAGAGAGAGAGAGAGAGAGAGAGCAGTGGCTGGCTATTTCAACCAAGATATTTTAACACAGAATTTTCTTCATCAACATGGAGTTGGATTAACTAGTCTTTTGATGTACCATCCAACTCTATCAATCAAAATTTTCAAAATTGTTCACACAATGTGTGTTTAGTTTCCAAAGCTGTTGGTTCTTTCAGTGCAGTCCTTTAAAACTTGTGTGCCGTCAAGTTGTGTTCTGACTTAAGGTGAACCTACCACAGGAGTTTGTTTGCGGACCCAGACTGGACAGCCCCACCGCCCTCCTGAATAAACACAGACACACAGATTTGATTAACTTTGTATTGATTACAAATATAAAACTTCAGAAAACATGGTTAGGTACAGGTTAGTAAATATAGACACATGTTGAGGTAGATAAGATAATATATGTGTTGGCAATAATTGGCCGCAACTTGCAAGCTAAATGGTTGACTGCAATGTATGGGTTGTGAACACAACGCTGCCCACACATGTGGGTGGTGCAGGGACCAGTCCATCCCGGTTCCCTTGCGCGAAGGAGAGAAACACTGGCCGAGCCGCTTACTCGACGCTCTCTCCTCCCCTGTAAACAAGCATATGTTAACAACTAACAGGGGTCTCCCTTGAATTTGAACTTGGATTTGACCTTGAACTTGCACTTGAACTTGACTGAGACCCCTGAATTCTTACAACTTCTCGCGACCCAATACATCCGCCCGCAAATTGCGACATAGATAAGCCGAGGGAGGGTGGGCGGGTTCTGCTTTTTGGCGTGACGGAGGATGCTGCTGCTGCCTCCGTCGCCACCTCAGATCTGGGAGGGGCGCGTCCGCATGCGTCCCTTTATCCCAGATCCCCAGGCCAATCAGAGGCAAGCAAACTCGCCCCTGATTGGCCCAATCTCCCTTTCCCCTCCCCGCCGCTAAGGATGATGGGGAGAAGAAAGGGAAGATGGCGGCGCGCATGGACTATGCCTGGCGAGCGGGGGCAGGGCCAGAGGGCTGATGTTCAGGGCTGCCGGCCGGGCCGCAAACAAGCCCGCCGGCCAGTGGCAAGCCCCCTTGTGTGCCTATGTGTTATTTGTCCTCTTCCCTTCACCCTTCCCCCCAATAAAACACAGACACATATTTTTGTTTAGCTATATATCGGGAGGCATGGAGACGCACTATCCACAATGCTGCAGCCTTATTTGAGAACTCATGCCAAACAAGTCTTGAAGAGAAACGACAACGCAGAAAGAATCACAACCCAGTAACATCACCCAAGGAAACCTTCTGCTGTGCTTTCTGCAACCGGACTTGTCTATCTCGGATTGGCCTTTTTAGTCATCAGCGCACTTGCAGAAAACGTGGGATGAGTCCTTCCTGAATCTTCGTTTGAGAAGAAAAGCCAGAGAGAGGTATATATTATAGCATGAAAAGATGATAAGAATATATATTGGCAATGAAAGGCCACAACTTTTGATGACAGTTGAGTAGGTTGGCACATGCGCATGGGTTTGGATCCATGAATCGACCAACCTGCCTGTCTGGGTGATGGTCCCATTGTCGGCCTGCCTGCCGACCATCACCAATCTTGAATATGGGGAGGAGTTTTACGCAGGCTCACTCAACGGCCTGCCAGCTTCTTTTCCTCGCCATATCACCAGCCCACGTGATCCGTGACTCACGGGGCACACCAAGTAAAGAAGGGGGGAATTTCCAGCTGACATGCCCCAAACTGGCATATATCATGTCTGGGCTTCCCCCAGGCTCTCTGTGACCTTGACCTTGACCTTGATTTTGAACTTGCTGGAGACCCCTATAACCAATGACTTTGGATCAGAACCCATGCCAACCACCACACAAGTTGTGACAAAGAATTCAGTACATACATAACACATATAACATACATGAAAAGAGGGTGTGTGGGTGGATCTTCGGCTCAAAGCGAGCCACTGCCTGATCTGCCACCTCCCCCAGTCAGGCTTAAATACTCAACCACCAGACCAGAAGGAAAACTTTCTGCAGTAGCAGCAAGCCCCGCCTGCTAGCCAATCAGAGGCTGATCCCAGCCCCGGCTCCCGATTGGCCAGTGAGCCATTTGAATCAGCCATTTGATTCAATTGGCCGGTGAGCCATTTGATTGGTCGCCCTACATTCCTCTTCCCACGCCTTCAAGCAGGCTGGGAAGAAGAACCACTGGCATGGCAGCACCCATGCCTGCCCTCCAACCATGTGGGAGGACGAAGAATTGGGGACCACAACCCCCACCAACCAGCTGCCAGCAGCCACCTTGTTGGTAAGAGTTATTCAGACAGGGCTTGCCTTTGCCTTCTCCTGAGGCTGAGAGAGTGTGACTTGCCCAAGGTCACCCAGTGTGTTTCCATGGCTGAGCAGGGATTCAAATAGAGACCAATAGTCTCTAGAGTTCCAGTCCAGCACTCAAACCACTATGCCACGCTGGTCCTTACCCATTTAATATAATATAAACTTCATATATATTTAAAAAATACAACTTCATATTACACCATACCCTCCAACTGTTCCAATTTGGCAGAGAAAGGGCTAATCCTATTTGGCAGAGAAAGGGCTAATCCTCTGTCATCCTATTTTTTCAGCTGCTTCTAAAATGTCCCAGGGCTCATCTATACCAACAGGAAAATCCAGTTTATCTTTGGGTTACCCTGGTACACCTCAAGCATGGTCTTGTCCACATGATCACCACACACACCAAGGCAAGTTCAGGATCACTGTCCTCACAGTTCTCCCTTCCAAACTCACCCTGGTCTAATAAATCAAACACCCCATTCCTCCCTTCCCCCCATGCATGTGAATGTATGTACAGTAGGACCCCCTTATCCACTGGGGATTGGGTCTGGCCCCCCCATGGATACTGAAAACCATGGATAATAGTGAACACCATTGAAAATAATGGGACTTCTGGTTTAAAATACCATAGAGTTGCCTTGGAGGACTAGAAAATGGCTAGAGAGGACACATTTTCTAGGACAGCTGTATGGTAGGTGTGGTGTTTTGTGTCCTGTGGATAATTGAAACAGTGGATAATGAATCAGTGGATATGGGGGTCCTACTGTATGTCCACATCACCACAGGGCTCTAATCAATATGGTTGTGCTGGTATGTGCTTAACTGAACAACTGAATGTATGCAAAATAAATGGCAGTGAAAGGACCACTAAAAGGTGAGAATGAAACAGGAAAAGAGGTGGGTTCCTCACAAACTCTTCTGCCCACCCACTGAAACTCCCCCCACCCCATCCCCACACTTATTTTGCTATGGAGAACAGTCCACACACACATCTGAATATCTGGATTTTCTGCTCAAATTCAAAGTAAAACCCAAATTTTGGGGGCCAGATTAAAGCCCCAAGGCACTGAAAAGGCCCGGATTCAAGCCGTATATCACCTGGATGGCTCACAGTGAAAAACAAGGTGAGATTGTTTTAGTTGGCCATTTATATAGACTAGCCCCCAGTTTCTCTCTCCTCCCCCCACTTTCCCCTCAGCTTACTTTAATGGCTGCCAACATAGTTTGCACTCAGCTCAAGAGGAGGCAGAGGAGGGGGCAGAATCTTGAATCTCCTGCCCAGCCCAGAAGAAGAGTTGCCACCACCTGATTCCCAGTTGGCTCAGACAAAAGCAAACTGCTGCAGTCTCTCCTAATGAGGAAGTGGGTTCTTCTTCATTAATCACTTCAGCCACTGTGACCACACTCTGATGTTGCTTGGCCATACCTGTTACAGTTTTTATCTAGGAGGACATGTTACACCTAGCATTACACTTTTTTAAAAAAAATTACATGTTTCCTCCAAGGAGGTGTAGATCACATGTGTGAACTGTGCCAGGTATCCTTTATTGTAAGGCCCACAAAGCTTGTCCTGTGTGAGCATTAAAGAGGACCCCAAGAATCCTGGACCATGGGGGTTGGGTTCCAGGAAACCCCCCCCCAATAGATGAGGAAAAGTGCAGAGGGGCATACCCCATATTATTGAATTGCAGTGATGTGCACGTGGATATACCAGTGTATCTGTGTGCATGTCACCACCATTTTAGGTATGGGACATGGTGATATGTGGGTAGTTGAAACTGTGGATTGGGAGTCCGTGGTATGGGATGGCCAACTGTATTTTCAGATATCAGTCAAATATGCCTCCCTCAGGTTACAGATACAATGTTGGGGGTGGTCTATGAATGTGGATGGTGCCCACTTTTTCCAATCCAGGCCAAGCAGTAAAATTCTTTACCTCATGAAGGCTGTTGGTCTACCATTGCAGGATTTCCAGGGTTTGGCAGTTCCTAAGAGATTTGAGATCTCATAGGAGTCTCTTCATGAGAGGTCCTCCTCTCATAAGTCTTAAGGTGGGCCTTATATTGGGCTGTTTCATGTGTCCCAGCCAATCTTGACTGGCCCTTATTGCCATTTTGAAAACTTGGCAACCCTGCTAGCATACTTTCCAATATTTCACAGATGAAAACTGGGACATGTGTGGCTATGTGACATCAGAGTGTGGCCAAAAGGGCAAAAGTGATTTAATAAGGGTTATGTACTAGTGCTGAAAACAGTACTTAAAATTATCCCCCCTTCTCTCCCCCCCCCAAAAAAAGGAAAAAAATGTGTTTCTCAAGTGTCACAAAAACCTGATGAGGAGAACCTTGGAATAATGGAAATTTCTACAGTTTGGGGTTCATTCTGCTCAAAATTCACATGTTGGTGTTGTTTTGCACAAGAAATAAGCATTAGTTGCAAACAAAACAAAATTCTGGGGGCAGAAAATAATGCTGTCTATTGTGCTGAGTATCTATTTTCTACACAGAGAATGCTGCTTCCTGCACTAAAAGCCCACATGCCAGTTCTACAGGATAAGCCTCAAACTGTGAATAGTCTTTGAAAACTGCACAGTTTTTAAGACTTTCTCCAGAGTGGGAAGAAACTTGCTAAAATGATCTGTTGCTTCCTTCAAGAATGAAATCAGCAAAGAATTACCTCCCTAAATTGGATTGAAACTACCGGTATTATTCACCAATGGCTAGGCTTGGTAGGACTGATGGGAGTGGTGTTCCAACAAAATCTGGAGGGCCACACAAATCAAACCTCTGGTGTATATGGTCCTTCTCCCCCACAGGCACTCTATATTTTATCCCCACAACAATCCTGTGAGGTATATCAAACTATGAAGTGACTACCGTGAAGTAGGAATGTGAGGGATGTTCATTAATATTCCTATGCTCAATGAAAAAAGGCGTTCTGACACTCAAAACATGCTATTGAGAAGAAGGAGAACACCATGAG
This sequence comes from Gambelia wislizenii, assembly GCA_030847615.1. Classification (NCBI taxonomy): domain Eukaryota; kingdom Metazoa; phylum Chordata; class Lepidosauria; order Squamata; family Crotaphytidae; genus Gambelia; species Gambelia wislizenii. Next base: position 6,556,266 of record JAUMIR010000015.1, on the reverse strand, counting down.
ATTCTGTATACTTCAAGGTTTTCTTCTGAAATGTTCACAACACACACTGCCAAGAAATCATAGAATCATAGAACTGCAGAGTTGGAAGAGACCACGAGGTCCATCCAGTCCAACCCCCCTGCCACGCAGGAAATCTTGATCAAAGCATCCCCGACAGATGGCCATCCAGCCTCTGTTTAAAGACCTCCAAGGAAGGAGACCCCACCACGCTCCGAGGGAGTGTGTTCCACTGCCGAACAGCTCTTACTGTCAAAAAGTTCCTCCTAATGTTGAGGTGGAATCTCTGTTCCTGGAGCTTGCACCCATTGCTCCGTGTTCCAGTCTCTGGAGCAGCAGAAAATAAGCCTGCTCCATCCTCAGCGTGACATCCCTTCAAATACAAGTCTTTCCCAGTTTTCTGTGCAGAGATGTTCATATTTGTGCAAAATTTTGCTATGTAGAAATTGTGTAGCATTGCTGAGATCCTATATCAAGCAGGTGGAATATAACAGTCTTCCTGCACAGTTCAGCATCCTCCACCTGGCCACACAGAGGGACCACTGATGATGTGGAGAGGAGGGGGGAAGCAATGGGGCAGAAGCAGCTGGTCTGCAGAACAAACTCACAGAGCTGGCAGGTGAAGGCTGCCTTCTTTTCCTTCCCTTCAGGGCCCAGACCAGACCAGATCATCACCATTCAAATAAATTTGTGAGTTCTTCCATTGGAAGAAGTTTGGAATTCATTCAGATGCAGGGAATCCATGATGAAGAGAAACTGTAGTGAGTGAAATTGAAGGCTGTAGTGACATGTTTAGGTTGGCCCCGTTTAGGACACTGGGGCTTCAGTTACATGGCAGTTTCTATTGTGGTAATTTGCACTGTATCACAGTTTTGCACCAGTGCTGCATCGTTCACATGAGTTATTGCTAAATTGGTCTATCGGTTTAGTTTTCTGCTTTTTTCCACTTTGCAATTCACACACAGACTGAGGTGGGGGCATGGCCTCCCAAGCACATCCTCCGATTACCAGAGGAATGCCTAATTTCTATTCCTTTAGTATGGAGTGTCAGCCCTTCACCCAATCTCCCTCTCTCTTCTCACACACAGAAAGCTCTCAGCAGGGCCAGGGAATGAACGAACACACACACAGAGAGAGAGAGACAGAGAGAGACTGGAAAAGGCTAGCTGGGGATTCTTCAGCTGGCAGCTGCCAAGCAGGAAGATACCAAGAAGGGAGGGAGGGAGGGAGGGAAAGAGAGAAATGGTGGGGGGATCTCAGCAGGGTGAGGGAATGAACGAAGGAACACACACACACACAGAAGGAGCAGCCAAGCAAGAAACAGCTGGGCGATTGGGATGGGTATAGCACTCGCTCGGTCTTTTCTGTGTCTGGAAACAACAGTGGATGGATCTTTCCTCCATCCTCTCCTTGCCCAAAACCCTCCTTGGTGAAATCAACCAATCACGGCAAAGCTCTGCTGTGAATGTATCAGAAAGATTGCTTAGACACAGCCCTTAGTGAAATGGTCATTCACACAATCGAAAGTGCGCTAAGTCGCGCTACTTTCCAAAAAAGTTGGGAAAAGTTCCGAAATCCTTTCTTACGCTACTAATGGGTTTTTGTGCCCCCCTCCTTCTGAAAGAGGTGACCTTGTGGTGCAACATGTGTAAACAATTAGGAATCTTAGCGGATTCTTCACGGGGTTTTTTCATTGTGTAACCAAGCCCTGGGATTTTTACCATATGTCACAAAACCCCACCCCTAGTCCTACTGCTAACTCTCAATACACCAGGATTTTCATGGGGGGAAGAAAATACACCACAACTCCTGATTAAGAAAAATTGAATTGAGGTAGACTAAAAACACAATACACTAAACAAATAGAAGAGGACAAAAAAATATTCCTAGCTGAATGTTTCTGGATTAATTGTATTCAGTTTACAGATTCACTAAATCATGGGTTTTGAGGTGGCAATACTATTGTGATACTCACCAGGACATTCCAGAGGCACTGTTTTCAGTCTGCAATCACACTGCATCAAAGGCTTTGTAGTGTACCTATTTAGTATTTTGATGATTCTCATGATCATTATTTCAAGAATCTGGATCTTTTCTTCCAGATGACAGAGGCAGAGTCATCACCACAGATGGGTGCTTGGAAGATCCCAACTAGGATTGTTAACCCCATGTCAAAAATGGGTAGGAACTGACCCATGAGAAGGGTTTGAGGTCATGGGTCATAAAATCATGACCTTAATAAAGGAACGCTTGAAGGATGGCTTAGGCAACACTTCTATGTAGGTGAAATCATTAGAGAGAGAGGTTGTTTCCACCCTTTCAAATTACAAACAGGAAAATTTATCACTATCTGCAAAATTATAATAGTTGGATGTAATAACCATACTCAACCTATAATTCCAGGAAGGGAAGATAGAGCTGTTTTTTGTTTGTCTCCATCAGAAGTCTTCAGGCATTTCTCAGATTTCTCCCTTTCTTCAAAGTGTATAATTATCTTTCTGTATGATCCATTAGCACCATTTCTTTGTAAAATAATCACATGTGCCACAGAACAAGAAAATGAACTTTCCTGTACAATTGACAAGGATATCGTTCTCTAAACTGTGGTGGCAGGCAATGTCACTTATTATACAACTCAACAGCCAGCAAATAGTCCAGATTTGATGAACTATAGAATCATACAATCATACAGTTGGAAGAGACCCCAAGGCTATCCAGTCCAATCCCCTTCTGCTATGCAAGAACACACAATCAAAGCACTCTGGACAGATGGCCATCCAGCCTCTGTTTAAAAACCTTCAAAGGAGACTCCACCACATTCCCAGGCAGTGTATTCCATTGTTGCACAGCTCTTAAAATCAGGAAGTTCCTTCTAATTTTTAGGTGGAATCTCTTTGCTCTGTGTCCTAGACTTGGAACAGCAGGGGGGGGGGAAGCTTGCTTCCTCTTCAATATGACATAGTCAAAAAGGAAAAAGATGTTCTCTTCCTCAAAAAGGGAAATAAAGAGGACCCAAATAATTACCACCCAGTTCGCCTAACATCAATACCAGGAAAGATTCTAGAACAGATCATTAGACAAGCAGTCTGTAAGCATTTAGAAAGTAATGCCATAATCACTAAAAGTCAACATGGGTTTCTCAAAAACAACTCATGCCAGACATGAATTGCGAGTATGACAGATGAAGGGAATGCTGTGGATGTTGCCTATATTAATTTCAGTAAGGCCTTCAACAAGGTCCCCCATGATATTCTTGCAAACAAGCTAGCCAATGCAACTGAGAGATTAATTTGTAATTGGTTGACCAGCAGATCCCAAAGGGTAGTCACCAATGGCCCCTCTTCATCCTGGAGAGAAGTGACCACTAGTGGGGTGCCACAGGGTTCTGTCCTGGACCCAGTGCTATTCAACATCTTCATCAATGACTGGGATGAGAGAATAGAGGGCATGCTTATCAAGTTTGCAGATGACATCAAATTAGAAGGGGTAGCTAGTACAACAGAGGACAGGATCAGAATTCAAAATAACTTTATCCAATTAGAAAGCTGGGCCAAAAGTAAATGAAAGTAATTTCAACAGGGAGAAATGCAAGGTATTACACTTAGATAGTGAAAATAAAATGTACAGATATAAATGGGGGACACCTGGCTTGACAACAGTACATCTGAAAGGGATAAGTCTTGGTAGACCACAAGCTGAACACAAATTAACAGTTTTGTGTGGCAGCTTAAAAGCCAATGTGATTCTAGGCTGCATCAATAGAAGTCTAGTGTCTAGTTGAGGGATATGATAGTATCACTATTCTGCTTTGGTCAGACCTTATCTGGAACTCTGTGTCCAGTTCTTAACCCTCTCTTCTCCAGGCTAAACATATGCAGCTCCCTAAGCCATTCCTCATAGGGCATAATGGCTTCTAGACCTCCCACCATTTTGGTCATCCTCCTCTGGATGTGTTCCAGCTTGTCAATATCCTTCTTGAATTCGGGTGCCCGGAACTGGACACAGTATTTCAAGTGTGACTCACCTTTCATGTGTTCAGTGCCTGGCATCTCCACTTAAAAGGACCTCAGCTCACAAGTAATACAAAAATACTGGTAGCCAGAGTAGACTATAGCCAGTACACCAGATATACCAAGGATTTTGTTGACTCCTTTTGGACATCACATGAAACTATAGTTTAGGGAGGAGATGTCTACATATGAGGCCTCCTCTTTTCTCCCCTGATGTGGACATTTGGGGATATCACATGCTCTTAGCCGGTAATGAAACTCCCCTCTCTTCTTCTGGTGTGATTCCATTACCCATTATTGAGAACCCAAGCTATGGTTAGCATTAACTATAGTTTTGTTCTAATGAGCCAGTTTGATGTCTTGCAACTTGAAGCTGGCTTGTTTTAAACAAACCAACATTTATGAAAAATACTATTGATTTTAAATAAACCATAATTAAAAGAAACAATCGTTTCTGTGCTTGGATGACACAGCCAACTGTGGATAAGCCAAAAAATGGGAGTGAAAACTTTCAGATTCCTCCTCATATCTTTTCTGGAGGAGGAAATAAATAGGGGATGCAGAGCCCCAAGCAAAGCTACAGGAAGGCAAAATCAGGGCTTGCCCCTCCAAATCAGAATTCTGTCCCTGCCCAATTAAATTTCCCTTACTTCCCCTAATGTCTAGCACTGCAGCAACATAACTTGTCAGCATTTAGAAATCCAGTTTAGACATCCAAACCAAAGGAGCAGAGAAAGCAACCAAGGGATACAAGCACAGCAAATAGAAAAGTGCTGGGTGCAAGCCATTTTCAATGTTCCCCTCTCTTAAGTGCTAGGAATTTGAGGACTTGAAGAAAATTTCATTTGGGAGGCAGAATTCTTATTGGAGGCAACACCCTCATTTTACTTCCCCCTCCCCTGCACATAGCTAAACCTCTGGGCCACCCAAGGGCTTATCTACACAAGCCAAATAACCCAACTTGCCCCCATCTCAGAGCCCTGCAATCCAAATGATGCAAGAGCATTTTCCCCATTCTGCCCCTGGGCAGTCCTCATCACCCCAGGGGCAGATATATGGGGCTGAGATAGGGGCAAGCCAGGATAGGGCCTGATAAAAGCATTATAGCAAAATACCCAGTTTAACCCAGTAGCAGTGGCCAATACCCAGATTGGGCCCCGCATGTCTACAGGAGTCCATCCAGCACATTGGACTTCATTGCCACTGCCAGCTCCCTGACTCTCCTGGAAACCAGACAGTGGTCCTGCAGCATGTGGCCAATATATTTATTAGCTATATTCATGTGATACCTTTCTAACTATAGTCTGAATGTCATATAGGGGCCTGCAGTCACATGCTGTGGACTCCTTTCCTGGCTTCAAGTCAGCAGAGAAAATGGCAGTGGTAGCAGCTACACTCATGTGTCAGTGTTCCTGTGTCTGCTCTGGCCCATTTTGTGAAGGTAACGGGGAAGAACAGGCCACCTCCTCAACCAGAATCGCCAGCAGGGAGTTGGCATATCCTGGCTGGTGTATGTTAGCCCTAAGACTCCAGGTAGACTGGGGACTCAACCTGGGCCTGATTTCGGTCACAAAATCAGTATGGAATAAGTAGGTGCAACATATGTGGCTCCATCAAAGGGAATTTTGTATGAATTTCAAAAAAGCTCAAAATGTTCTGATGCTATGACCAGCAAAAGTTCTCAAAAGAGCTATGTTTAGTACTATGGTCAGTACAATGGACCCTCAGTATGCAATGGAGTTTGGTTCCAGCCCCCCCCCCCGATGGATACCAAAATCCATGGATGCTCAAGTCCTATGATATGCAATGGCTTAGTAAAACAGTGTCCCTTATATAAAATGGCAAACAGCAAGGGCCAAATCCACACTACACAAACAATCCAGTTTGTAGCAAAAACTGTGGCTCCTTCCTATGGAATCCTGAGATCTGTAGTTTGGTGAGGCACCAGCACTCTGGCAGAGAAGACAAAAGATCCTTTAAAACTAAAAATCCCAGGATTCCTGAGGAAGGAGACCTGTAAAATAATTTGTGTAGTGTGGATTTAGCCAAGGATTACTTTTTGGAATCCCCCCCCCCCAAAATAGTTTTGAGCTGTGGTTGGTTGAATCTGTGGATGCAGAACCCATGGACACAGGGGGCCAACTGTATTCCCCAGAGCTATGCTTAAGGTTTCCCATCTTAAGGCCTAAACTACTAGAATAATTGTGATCTGTATTGTGGAAAGCAAGAGAAAGCTGTCTTCTCAGCAAATTCCTAAAGTCAACTTTTCTTTGGGCAGGTGAGTAAACATAATAACAGATGTGCAGGTCAGAAGATAATCTGTGTTTTTTTCCCCACATTGGAGTCAGAAGAACAAGTTTCCTAATTTGCCACCAGCTAACTGCATGGAGAGGAAGATTCTAGGAAATGATATGTTGAGGAAGAGAACTACAGGAAATGTTTCTGTGTTGGAGATTATTTTTATGGGTACCACGTGGCATCACAAGAAGACTTGGAAACAGTATATAAGGTCCCCTTTCTCAATGAGCATTCACAATCCACTGGCTGAAATAATCTATTCTCAAAGAAGAAGACGGTAAGTCATCTTTATGACTACTCAAGGTCCATTCTGTTCTCTTCTTAATCTGGTGAATGTTATATCTATATGTTTTGACATGTGGTGGTATGGGGGAGATGTTTATTGGCTATAGAGAAAACCATTTATTATGATGACTGTGTGGAGGGAAGACATGTTTGTTTGCTAAAAGACTTATATCCTGTCTTTCTCTCATACAAGACAACCAAGATACCTAACACCATGATAGCAAAACTCAGGTCCTCATATGTTGTTGGACATTATTTCCCAGAAGCCCCAGCTGGCAACATCTGAGAACTCACATTTGGGAACCAGGGGTCTTTGTGTTTCTGTGTGCCTTCAAGTCATCTCTGACTTATGGTGACCCTAAAGTGAACCTATCATGACGTGATAGTTATTTTTTTGAGCCAGCATGATATAGTGATTTGAGTGCTGGACTAGGACTGTGGGAGACCAGGGTTTGAAGCCCGTTGGCAAACCACACTCTCTAAGGAAGGCAACAGCAAAATTCCTCTGAAGAAAGCTTTCCAAGGAAACTCCATGGTAGGGTCATCGTAAGTCAGAGCTAACTCAAATGCATGTAACAACAACAAATGGGAAAAGTGAGCGTAGACACCTGAATCTTATTGGTGGTCCCAACTAGAGTAGACCCATTAAATGAGTTGGATTGGCATACAGTACATGTTGACTCATCATTCAACAATTTCTTTGCTCAGGTTCATACTAACCAAAAGGATTCAGTCAGAGGGATTTCCCCTCTTTGTTTTTAATATATTTATTAGCTATATTCATGTGATACCTTTATAACCATAGTCTGAATGTCATATAATCCGGAAGGAAGAATTATTAGAAATAAGGAAGAGAAAAAGAGGCAAGCTGTAATATCATATCTTGGGGTGGGACCAAGTTCATTGCACTGTAGTGGCCCTCCTTTGTGTCCTGTCAGTCAGGACAATATGCTGTAGGACAGTGGTTCCCAAACGTTTGTCCTCTAGATATTTTGGACTTCAGCTCCCAGAATTCCTGACTGTTGACCAAACTAGGGGCTCATCTACATGAGCCAGCATAATCCAGCTCCCCACTGGCATATCCTGGCTGCAGATCAGACCCATTCCTCCCCTGTTACCTCTATGAAATGAGCCAGAATCCAGAAGGCATGCCAGCCTGTCACTGCACCTGCCACCACTGCAATCTCCCTAGCATCCCTGGAGAGCAAGGAAGCTGGCCCACAACATGTGACCAAGGCCCCCTGCCTGTGACCAGCCTTGGTCACATGCTGTGGAACCCCTTCCTGGATCTGGAAGAGCAAGAAAGACCAGCAGCTGCAGTCACGGGACAGCTTGCTGGGATGGGTGTCTGTAGACACACAGGGCGCAATCTGTTCCTTCCCAGTGGGAATGGATTAAACTGGGTATTTTTTAAAGACAAGCCCTAGGGTTTCCGGGCACTCAAGTCCAAAACACCTAGAGGACTAAAGTATGAGAGCCACAGCAGGATGTGGGAAAGGGCTTTCTCCACTACAGCACCCAGGTTGTTCCTATTGGACCCAATTGGTGCCTATGTTGTTGTCCTTCCAGCATCAAGTCGGGAATGCTTTGAATGTGTATTCCTGCAGAGCAGGGGGTTGTACTAGATGGCCCCTGTGGTCTCTTCCAACTCTGTGATTCTATGATTCTAAGTGAAACCATTCTTGTTCATAAAACATGGTTGGAGCCTCACTGATTTTACAGAGGTCCACACACACACATGTTTTTAAATTGTTTTGAAGTGTTTTAATTGGTTTTAAGCTGTATTCTTTTAACTTCTTAAGTTTTTTCATATGTTTTATTTATTATTTATTTTATTTAGTTAGTTAGTTATACCCCGCTCTTTAGCCACAAGGCTATCAGAGCGGCTTACAAACTGTTTTAAGCAATAGCAATTTACACATCTACACTGTGATAAGCAACTTCCAATGTGTGTTAGCTAATTGCCCCAACAAGCCGAGTACTCATTTTACTGACCTACAAAAGGATGGAAGGATGAGTGAATCTTGGAACCCACTGGGATAGAACTTCCGATGTTGTGGCTTGCAGTTACTGGCATTTAACTACTGTGCCACCAGGGCTCCCTTTTAGCCTTCTAAAGTCTTTACTTTTTTACTGTTTGCATTGTTTTAAATGGATCATGTTGTTTTATTGTACACTATGCTAAGATTTTCAGATAGAGGGCAGGATAGAAGTATTCAAACAAACAAATATAAGATGAATGAATTAATCAGTTCCTGGCTTTTGCCTGGTTTATGTGATTTTTTTAAAAAAAAAATAATGTGTATTTATCCAAAATAATTTTTGCACATATTTTACTCTAAAAGAAGCCTTTTTGTAAGCATCTTTGCCTTAAATACACATATGGGTAGACATTTTTTAATATATATATATTCATTGTGGTACAATTTCCAAGCAGAACACTTGCACACTTTTGTTGAATTACAAAATTTGGACAGTTATTTATTCTGATCTGCGTCTCAGTCCAAGAAAGACAAATCAGATAGTTCAGGTGAAAACAATATGGAGCAAGTTTAAAAACTGAACTTCTCTGCGGAATACACACTTATCTGGTACCTAGAAGTAAATCCTATTGAATTCCACGTGGGTTACTTTTGAGTTACATATAGGTTTGCGCTGAAAGGCTGCAATTCTATATGGTCACTTTATTGAGGAACGTCTTTAAGGAAGTTTCAAATTCCCTTGATGATTTGGAGTTATTCAATGTGCAGATTATTCCTTCAAAGTTTAGTGGACATGATACATCTTCCTTGATATCTAGCAATCTCTAGCAATTTGACCAGAAACTGTACATAGAAACTCTACAGCACCCTTCTTAAAGTATTGCACTAGCTGGTCTGAATTCCAGGTGCTGGTGACCATATTCTAAGCCCTAAATGGTCTGGGACCTCAATATCCAAAGAAGCACCTCTAGCTATATATGGCTGCCTGAGAACTGAGATCTGCTGGAGGGCACCTCCTCTGCATCCTACCAATGGGGGGACAATATGTGGAAGGATGCATGAGATGGCCTGCTCTCCAGTGGCAGCTGTGGAATTCCTTCCCCGGAAAAGCCTGATTCACACCAATGTTGATGTTATTCTGATGCCTAGTAAAACATGGGTGTTTACTAAAGGTTTGAATGCCCAAATGATTTTGTCTGGTTCTGTATGTAAAATTACTTCTGACTAGAGATGTAAAATTTCCAGAAATTTTGAAGCCATGGGGGAAAGAACCAATTTTGGAGGGGGGGTTTCCAGAAAAAAAAATGTTTTGTTTTTTTTTAAATTGAAAAAATGCAACATTAGGACTTTTTATACATTGAAAGTCACTGTTACTTTAGGAACATAAAATATGACTATGTACAATTTGTTTTTGCATAAAATTACCACAATTGGTATATTTAAAATACATTGTATTCAAACAATTATTACAAATGGAATTTACTTTTATTTATTTTTTAATTATTATTTGCAGCAAATGGAGCAACAATCTCCTGAACTGTATGGAACCTCTTTGGTTTTGCTAGTTTATGTGGAGCAGGGAAAAAAATTAAAAAGAAGAAACCATCAACATTAGTAACAAAGAAAATTATTTATCAGACATAAATCACCCATTCCCATAAAAAGAATTGAGGGGGCAGGAAGTGTGTGGAATGAAGGAGGGAGGGACTAGGATTCAATGAATATTCAATGTTTAAGAGAATATATGCACACCTTGGAGATTATCAGACACCCTAATTTTACCAGCACAGGGACACCAGGAGATCACGAAAGGGCTTGTTATGCTCCTGTGCCCCTTACATTCCCCTGGCACTCCTTCTTATTCACAGGCTAAGCTGTGAATTGATCCGTTGTTTCATTTCTGTAATGAAACGACAAGTGAGCGATAAGGTCCCCCGTTATGCTGGCGCAATGCCAGCATCACTGGGAGGTCCATGCCGAACACCTCCAGGTGCGATCGGGACAAGGAGGGACACACTTTTTTGTACCCTGCCTGGGTTACTTGTATTTTTTAAAGTGTGCTTTTGTGCTTGGTTTTACTTTTTTCCTTTTATTTTTATTTTTATTTCTGAATTTCCCATGTGATCATCCTCTTGCAAAAATGGCCAGGATTTCTTTCCAGGAAGTGAATGCAGCTCTGTGAGAGCTCCATTCACTCCTGGACTGCCAAGGGGAGGGGGAGGAGGCGCTAAAGGTAGGTCTGACAAGTTTTCTATTTATAGCATTACAGGGACAGGAGAGAGGTGGATTAGAATGTAGCGAGACAGGGATGCTTTTTTGTCCCCGTCTGATAATCTCCCTTGTTTTAAAGATTTTATTCACAATGCTAAAATAAAGCATTCCATAAGCAATTTTCTTCTTCTTCTTTCTTCTTCTTCTTCTTTTGGAAAAAAACCAAAAAGGCTTCAGGAAAAAAACAGAAAAAAACATTTTTTTCCTGAATTTTTCCAATTTTTTTTCCGGGCCTTCACATCTCTACCTCGGACTGTTTAAACTATGTTTAAGCTATCTTCTTTTAGCCTGTGAAATGGTTTAATATGATTTCAGTCTGTTCAATTTTTTCACTATTTAAATTGTTTTAGTAATCCAAACTGATTTCATTGCATGAGACCTCAAGATCTTTAGACAGAGGGTAAGATAGAAATATTTTTAATAAATAAACAAAAAAATAAACCTAACTATTTCTTCTTCGCATGTACATCTCTTCTTCTCCTTCCAGAAGTAATAAGATGTATCCCAATCAGTCATGCCCAGAGCTCGTGGATGCATATGGCCCGTTGGTACTCGAAGGGGGCACCGTCATCTTGATCAAGCATAGCCCTGATTGCCTACCGACAAAATTGCCTTACCCCATCAAGCCCAGCTGTGGCCAGACCAGCCCTTCAAAATACATTAGCCACTGTTCTTCTCAATGTTACCCTCAGTCAGGGTTCTTTCCTCCTAAATGTTTGCCTCCCTATGGCCCCATCTATGTGAAACCACAGTGCCTAACACCCTGCCATCCTTTCTCGAGTCCTCCTAACTGTGTGTATCCATGCCGTCCCATCTATCAATATCCATGCCAACCTCAGTGTGTGTATCCTTGTGGCCCATACTATGGGAGACAACAATGTGTACCTCCGTGTCGTCCATTTTGCCTGAATCCATGCCCACCCAGGTGTGTACAACCCTGCTATCCTCAACGCTGTTACCCGATATCTTGTCAGTACCCTCTGCGTCAGATCCCTTGTTATCCACCCTATGGGTATCCATTGTGCCCTCAGGTTGGACAGGAATGCCCCTGTGATTATCTCGATGTCTATTATTTAGGATAGAGATCAACATAGCTTCCCCCATTCTGTTTGGTGACAGTTTCCTAGGCCTTCTCTACTATGGCTTCTGCTTTGACTACCTTCTAGTTTAACATAGAATTTTAAACTCTAGATTTAGATTTCAACACTGGATTTAATTCCATCAGTGGCTTTTATTTGCCACAGTTTTGAGCCCAGTCTCTGAATCCTCTTGCTAGTCAGTGGTGTAGCTATGGTTAGGGGGCTAAAAGCACTGCCTGCCAATAAGAATTCTGAACTACCCCCCACAATTAAAAAATGTCCTTCAATCTCCAAATTTGTAGCATTGCGATGTCTTGCTGTCTATGATGCTAGAAATTTGCGGAATTAAGGTCAATTTTATTGGGGCAGAATTTTCATTTGGAAAAGGCAATCCCCTAATTTTGCTTTCACTCAATAGCTATACTACTATTGCTAGTTGCAACTAGAATGGAGCCATTAGATTGAGCCATATTGGAGAAAGGTGGTATATAAATCAAAATAATAATTATTAAACCAGTGGGATTTACCTAGGGGGCATCTCACCATTCAACAGTTGAGTCAATGGGTTAACTCTAGTTGCAACTAACCAATTGGATCCAGGCATCTTTCAACTTCTCCCTCTTTCTTACAATCTACCAATGTGATCCAGTATACTTGACTGTTCTTCAAACTTTAATGCACAACCAAAAAAGAAAAGCTGGGCCTTAATCCTGTTGGTGCACTACATTGGCATAACTCCACTGGTGTAAGTAGTGGGAGCAGGAGGAAACAGTCTACAGATGTGGTGGCCATGGAAGAAACAAGACATTGGAGAAATAAGCTGCTCAGACCCAGCATGTTTCATCTTCCTTCCTTCAGTATCACCGTGTAACTCTCAAAACAGTACAGTTGCCAATATAGTATGTCAATAATATTCTGGTCCTCAGTGACAGAGCTATTCAGAGCTGGTCCATTCATGAGGTGGAGTGGGGCAGTTGTCTCAGGGGATAAAGCACCAGCAGTGGCAAACTCCACATATCCTTTAGGATTCTGGCACTGCTGTAGAACAAATAATACCCAAAGCTACATAGCCCACAATATCTGATTCTAAGGAAACCAGCATTTGGAGGGAGGGTGTCATTTTTTTTCTCTGGAGGACATCAGATTTTTGCTGCCAGCTGGATTGTGGTTTGTGTATTGGACAGGGACTCTGGGAGACCAGGTACAAATCCCAATCATGGAAATCCACTGGGTGACCTTGGGCAGGGCACATTCTCTGAAGACCATGACAAACCTCCTCTGATGAAATCCAAGCAAATCCTGAGAGTCACTATAATTTGGAGTTGGCTTGAAGCCCCAGCACAGCAACAACTGCTGCTACTTCCCCAAGCAGGGGGCAGAGGCAAGGAAGAAGGAACACCAACACCAGGCAGTAAAAGAAGTAAGGACACAAGGCCAAGGAAGGAAGGAAGGAAGGAGGGAGGGAGGGGGTCAAGAAGGAAGCAGAACAGGAGGAGCACGTGAGAAAGAGAAGGCAGGAAAGGAACAAGACAAGTAGGAAAGCCAGTGAAATCTGATCATTCTGGGTCTGGGTTTTCAATACTCAGACACCATAGAATCCTCAGTGGCAAGCAAAGGAAGGGGAGGAGGAGAGTGTATTGAAGGGGGCAGTGGTGCTATTTCTCTTCCTGCCTCAAGCATCAGGGAAAGCTTGGCTTCTTTGGGTACAATTGCATTATTGTTGTTGTTGCTGCTGCTGCTGCTGCTTTAAGAATTGAGTAGTACCCATTTGGGCTCATGTTAATTGAGTCTGTGACTGCACTGAGGTCAGCATCTCTGATCACTTCTAATTCAACCATGTGGCTAAGTGGTCATATCCTGCTTTGAACAACAATGGCCAAAGTATTCCTGCTAGAACTCAAACAGATTTTGTGACAGACAGAGGACATATTCCTGACTTAAATTTGATGGCATGAATCGCAAATGTATGTTTTCCTAATGTATTGTTCTGTCTATGTTTGCTGGCTTTCTCAGCTGTGAAGGTTTAGGAATCTTGGGGAGAAAACAAAGAGTAAATGCATCATATTGGTTTAAAGATAATTTATAGAAGTGTTATATATATCAGATATCTGTCTATCTGCTATCTATCAGATAGATGCATAGACAGATAAATATCTGGATTTTGAAATGCAAAACAAATCAAAACAATCACCTTCAGTCCTGAAATTATGCTTATTTTAAAGCAACAACAAAAAATGGGCATTATTCTATTTCAGCTGTAGGTCCAAAGCCTGGAACTCCCAGAACTTTGCTTCCCCACCCTCATAGTGGCTTTGTGTCATAAAGTGATCTTGGGCTGCCATTTTGAAAGGTACAGTAGTGATGGTCCATGACACTGGACGAATTCAGTCTTCACTTCCTCTTGACTCAAAGCCAATGTATATTTCAAGAGGAAGGGAAAAGTTGTGGGATGCAATGACCAGTAAATTGCTGTCAGTACCTGGTACTTTTCACAGAAATGGCTAGCTGACTCAAATCCTCAGACAATGTTGACCCCACTGGTTGCTTCCCTGCAAACCATAACCTGAATAGTGTATGTTAACATCAAAATGCTTCCTCCATATTTTGAGCTGGTGAAGGGTTGGATATTTCCATGGTTAAACCAACAGGTTTCATTGTTTTGTCAACAGTGCCCTACTCTGGACTGGATCCCCTTGACATATAATCATTGTAGATTTCTTATTCTGTCAAAGACAATCTATGCCTTACTTCTTCCAGATGCTTTGGTAGTGGGATTGTTGTGTGATTCCCTAGTGATAAATATCTTCTGACTGTTTGTTATATCTACTGAACAGCGTAATATCTAGAAACATGTTCACCATTATCTTTGGATCAATAAAACATGTGCTTCTCAGCATATCCTATCTGATGTGTTTTGACTTGTTCTGGCTGACACATTTAATGCTGTAAAACATGAAACAACATTGCTTCTGTTCCATAATTTTTACTCTCAATAAATAGAAAATAAATAGAAAAACCTGCAAATGTGTAAGAAAGTTATAAGACAGGGTAGGCAAACCTCAGGCCCTGAGGCCAAATCTCAGACCCCTGGGATTCCCCAAATGGCCACACTCCTTTTCCCATACACCATCCTATGATGCCATCGCTAATTAGTTTTCCAGCTTTTCTATGGATTTCTTCCAATTCCAAAAAAAGCTGAAACACCTGTCCTAAATTTTAGCTGCTGCTTCTTGTTCTTGCATGTCTTCAAGTCAGCTGACACTAAGCTGAAGCTTTCATGGAGTTTTCTCAGCCAGATTTCCTCGGTCAGGGTTTGTCTGAGGCTGAGAGACTGAGGCTGCTACCACACTGCAGAAATAATCCAGTTTGACACCACTTTAACTGCCATGGCTCAATACTATGGAATTCTCAGAGGAGCTCAGGCGCTATACTTAAATTCTTTATGACAAGAGGAGGCCGCTGTATAGCTGCAGTGCTTAAGCTCTTTGAAGCTAAAGTAGTAGCCCAATTGTTATATGGTTCTCAGCTGGGTTCCTCTTCAAACTTTACACAGCTAGAGCTAGTCCAATCCAAAGTTCAGTTTTTCAACTGCCAAATTGTGTTCCTAATGCACTGTTGAGACTGGAGTATGGGTGTCTATACTTAACTATTGGCTTAGACTATTCTTTGTTCCCACTTGTAAAACTACAAATCTCAGGATTCCATAGGAAGGAGTCATTGCAAATAATCCAGTTTCAAACTGGATTATTTGTGTAGTGTGGATTTGACCTAAATTCCCCTACAGAAATGGTTGGACATTGTTGTCCAATGTGGAACAGCCACATTCAGTTCAAGGTCACAGAAGCAGACATGCTTCTATAGCGCTAATGCACACTGAGTTGTGCCCACATGTTTGGTTTTCCATTCTGCTGTGCATTGTGTCATGCAAATGGTTGCTCCATCAGTCACACATTCAGAACTCATTTCCCTCAATGTAAAGTAAATGCCCACCTGAAGACTCCCCTGACTTACTGTAAAGTCCCTGAAGTTGCCCCACACAACCACTCTGTGCTTTACAGCAAGAAGACAAGATCAGGATACCTCCTCATATCCAGATGCACAATGATTGCAGCAGTACTGAGACTTCTGGAGGACCCTGGTGCATCACAGCACTGATGTCATCATTTTTCATCTCACTACAGAGACATAGCCAGATGTTCCTGTTATCCTGCCTCTTGCTTCAATGCACACAATGGCCCTGGATGTCTTCAGGGGCTTTACAGTAAGTTGCAAGAGTTTGGGGTCCTGCAGAGGAAGGAAGGGGTTACCAGGGCCCAGAAATGGACATCCACACATGTAAGGGATATTTTTGTGTGTGCATGTTCCTAACAGACGTCCAGCTTCAGTTGTACAGCATTGCAATTCAACACAGATTTCCACACTACACTGTTATAGTGCTATTATTCCACTTTAACTGCTAAGGCTGCCTCCTGTGGAATCCTGGGATTTGCAGTTTAGGGAGGGGCATTTAGAACACTCAGCCAGAGAGATCTTAGGCCTCAATAAACTTTAAAAAAAAACAGATTCAGGCTGCCAGACTTACCCGGTGGTCATTTTGCTGTCCCAGCAAGAGCCCATCCCTGGCTGAGAGCATGGTTGGCACCATGTGTCTTCCTCCTTCCCCGGCAGGCACTGCATCTGGCCAGGGAAGGTTGAAGGTGTGACAGCCAATCGGACCACAGCCTGCTCTGCTCAGATTGGCTGGAGCGCCCCCCTTGCAGCCAATCGGAAACAAGCACCTGGCTTGAATCTGATTGGCTGGGGGAAGCAAGGGAAGCCACCTTTGTTGATTGACTGAACCCAAAGTGTAGTCATCAATGACTCCTCTTCATAGAATCATAGAATTGCAGAGTTGGAATAGACCACAAGGGCCATCCAGTCTAACCCCATTCTGCCATGCAGGAAATCATGATCAAAGCATCCCTGACAGATGGCCATCCAGCCTCTGTTTAAAGACCTCCAAGGAAGGAGACCCCACCACCCTCCGAGGGAGTGTGCTCCACTGCCGAACAGCTCTTACTGTCAGAAAGTTCCATCTAATGTTGAGGTGGAATCTCTGTTCCTGGAGCTTGCACCCATTGCTCCGTGTTCTAGTCTCTGGAGCAGCAGAAAACAAGCCTGCTCCATCCTCAGTGTGACATCCCTTCAAATACTTAAACAGGGCTATCATATTGTTATAAAATGATTGTTTTTGTGACAAGGTTTTTTTTTCATCTAGAGAGAGAGAATAAGGTTCAACCACTAGGACTATAGGAGAAGACCATTACTTGGACACCAGATCTGGTTTTAAACACTCCTTTCATGTAACATTTATTAGACAGGCATTAAACATGGTACCAGACATTTATTAGACATCCATTAGGCATTTATTAGACATGTACAATCACGTGTAACATTTATTATGCAAACATACAATGACTTTTGGTACCAAGAGTTTCATTCACTTACACACTCATACATTATACTTACAAATAGGCACCTCATGAAAATTAGGGCTTGGTTACACGACGAATTAGATCCATGAAGAATTCACTGAGAATCCTAATTGTTTACATGTACACGGTCCTATGTCACCGTTTTCAGAAGGAGGGGGTCCAAAATACCTATTTGTAATGTAGCTTTTGCTATTGTATTTTCCCGTCTTTTTTTAAAAAAAAAAGTACAAAATTTACCGTAGTATCAATAATGTGAACTTTCTTCCGATCTACGGACAGGACGTCCCAAGAACCGGAAATTTTGTCAGTAGGGTGGGATGTGGGTGTGGTTTCTACCCATCCCCTGCTAAATTCCACTTTGGTAAATACAGCTGTAAATATCTGTCTTGAGAAATGGCTGCTGTTACCGATGCAAGACAAAGGAAGGGTGGCAGGGGCATTGCTTGGGCACAAGATGAAACTATCGATTTGCTTGACTTGTGGGGAGAAGAGAAGGTCCACGATCAGCTATGAAGTTCACACCGAAATATTGATGTTTTTGAGAAAATATCAGAAGAAATGAGAAAAAGGGGACACAACAGGAGTGCGGAAGAATGCCACATGAAAAGTAAATCGATGCGTGCCCATTATCGCAAAGTGATAGATCATAATTCAAAAAGTGGAAATGATGCTATTACTATGCCCTGTTTTGAGGAACTTCATGCTATATTAGGGGCGGACTGCAGCATGCATGAAAACGGGTAGGGAGAAGTTCATCTGCAAACCGAAGACCATTTAAAAATTTATTAAGACCGAACAGTACATCAACAGACACCAGGAATGAATCCTTACTGCTATTTGAAACTGTCCCTGGTAAGGTCCTATTTATTTCTTAAATTGTCCTCTGATCTAACATAGCATGACTGCAATGAATGCTTGCTGTAACAATTACTTTCTGTAATGAAAGACTTATTGATTTTGCTATGCTTTCGTAGGACTTTTTCGGACAACAGTTTACAACGCTAGCAGCCTCGTCCCCGTTGCGAGGCTGCAGCGCTGCAGAGCGTCCCTTTCGGATGACGCTCTGCCCTGCTGTCCCTCTTGTGGTACTATTGCGTAACCGTGGGGATGCAGCAGTGTTATATTTGGCATTTTTCTACTCACGAAAGTTGATCGTGAGTAGAAAAATGCCAAATATAACACTGCTGCGTCCCTGCGGTTACGCAACAGTACCGCAAGAGGGACAGCAGGGCAGAGCTTCATCCGAAAGGGACGCTCTGCAGCGCTGCAGCCTCGCAACGGGGACGAGGCTGCTAACGTTGTAAACTGTTGTCCAAAAAAGTCCTTACACCGCAAATATGCAAATTCTGGGCAGCATCGGTACTGAGCACCAACAGTTGTTCCCCCCACCCCATTCTGACAGTCATTAACTTGCTTAATAAGGTTTTTTTTTTTTCAATGTATTTTAATGCCTATTTAACTTTTTCCTTACTGGCAGAAATTTGGTATGAAAGCTGTTTCTCAAGATTGGTAAATAAATCTTGATTCCTGTGTAATAATCTCTGTTTCACACCTCTCTTTGTCTGATAGCTTGGGGGGGGGGAAACCATGCTGTCTAACAATGATTTTTTTCCCACTGTATTTTAATGCCTAAGTAATTTTTCCTTACTGGCAGAAATTTGATACAAAAGGTGTTTCTCAATATCGGTAAATTTAACTAGATAACTGTGTAATAAGCTACTGCTTCTCACCTCTCTTTGTCCGAGAGCTAAAAACATATTGTGCTGATGTGATTTTTTATTTCGCTAAAGACACCAACGTCTTGAACATTGAAAAAAATGTGCCAGTATGGTCTACAGGAGTATTGGCACATCTGTGTTTTATGAAAAAAAAAACCATTTATTACTAATTTATCATGTTCCACATAACATAGATATCAAATTGCCATTCCAAAATTTAGTGTTTCTATAACCTTTATTAAGCAATGTTTACTTTATAATTGGTAACGTAAACTTCTGCTGTATGGGGTGAAGTTTGAGCAGTAAGCGCAACTGGTGAGTTTTTGTTATAAGACTGTATTCTGAAATTATTCCTATGTTTTAATGATCACTTTAAGAAAGATATCAGGAAAAGAGAGCATGTTAAAGGCCCACACTTTAACCCTCCATATTTACAGCATGCCATAAACATTGGAGATGAAAGGGATTCTTTGTCTTTAGGCTCTCTGTCCCCCCCCCTTTCCTAAGAAGAGTGGTCAGAGAGTTTCCTCAATTTGTTATGCTAATTGCAGCAATAAATGCCTTAAAGGCTGCAATTGTTTTCTTTTGCTGACCTAAACCCTTTCACTTTTTTTTAAAAAAAGGATTTCCTCTGTTGCAGTTCCCCTCTATTAATATGCTTACTTGTTTAAGTGTTTTTACATTGCACCAGTATAAACCACAATTCCTAAATATTGAAAAGACATACCACATACACCTGTTTATAAAAGGATTATATTTTAAAAGTATGTCACCTTTATGTTCAGTGAGTGGATAGAGTCTCTTTTTTATTGTTTTGTTATGATAGAATCAAATATATTACTTTTATCCATTTATCTCCTTCTGTTTTCTTGTTATCTTTTGAAATCTCTGAAGAAACACAAGAACAAGCTCCCACAAATGGTGACCAGCAAAGTATCACTCTTCATCTGGTGGAGGAAATTCCAGAATCATCTCCTAACTTCAATGCCATTCTTCATACTGAAGAAACAAATGATATAATGGAGGAAAGGATGTCTACTGAGTACGAACTACTATGGAGTAGTCAGCAAACAAATATTTCAAGTGGTACCTATGTGATCTCCTTCTTAAATTTTGATTATATGTATTTGTCATTAGTTTATCTGTCATGGTTCATTCTGGAGCTATGCATTTAGTATTTCCCTTCATTAATCCTTTTCAGTTGCGTCTTCGACCAATTCAGTTGCCACCCTCACAACTGCAGAATGTCTAGCAATGAATAAGAGAAGAAAAGAGCGAAAGGGTATTGATACTGGGCAAATAATGCAGCACTCCAGTAGGCTGATGGACAGATTGCTATCTCATTTTGAATCACTTTCCAAAGTAGAGGAAAGCAGAGTGGAGTGTTTGGAAAGGGCAACCATAGAAAGGCAAAAAACTGAAGACATGCAGTACGAGCATAGTAGGGGAATGCTAGAATCAAATATGAAGGAGCAGACATCATTGCTTTCAGCAATGGTTCAGCAGTTGACTGCATTAACATCCCAAAAAAATTGTTAGAAAAATAGTTAGGAAGCGTAGCCAGCCTATGCCTGATCAACCATCGACATCAGTGTCTGGTTTGGATGCACCAGTTATAAGTCATGAAAAAGAAACTTCTGGATGTCCACAGCCTTCAACTGAAATTTTAAAAAGGCCTGTGTGCAAAATTAAAAAGCCAGAAGTAATGAGCTTGTAGTTCTAAAGTAGTGTATTGATATCCTGCAGTAGACAACCACACCATTAGATTACTTGAAGCTGTAGACTGATGTCTATTATGAGTTATGCACTGCACATAAAGCCCCCCTTGTAAGAATTATGTATATTAAGAAGTATAAAACAATATAATATAGACAGCTTTTTACATTGACATACTTCTCTCTAACTAATTCCTTTGCTTAAACTCGTAATTGGTGCTGTTGTTGTGCTATCAGTTTTATTAAGGTGTTCTATTTAGTTTAGTAAGTGTAGGAAGATTTCATTGAGTAATGAAACACTATTTTGATAAGATAGTTTTTGCTACAGTCAATTGAATTATTAGGCCTGGAAAATAATTTTCCTTTTTAAAGACAAGTGGGGCAATGTAACCGAAAGGTTGTGTACATACTTGAGTTGTGGTACTGTGTATTTCTGCCGTATAGGAGTACTATAAATAATTCTACTTTAGCTTTATAATTGGGCAGACTGTGAAACAATGCTGTATAACCTAAAACATATTCAACATTGCATGCTCTGTAACATAATTTCACATTTCATATTGTTTCTATTGAAAATACCTTTACCTGTGTCACATCACTCTAGTGTTAAATGAAAAGAAAAAAGGAATGAGACAGGTAACAGTTTATAATAGTTTATTCAACTTCTCTTTTTTAAGTATTTTATATGCTTTTCTTGAAATGAACCACTACAGTGTATACTCAAAGTAAATAAAATATCATTTCTCTGAAAGCACATCCTCAATACATACAAACATTAAAAATAAATTGTGCTTTTCCACTTCTATAGCAGAACATTAAAAAAATGTAGTAAAAGTTATCATAGAATCATAGAATTGTAGAGTTGGAAGAGACCACGAGGGCCATCCACTCCAACCCCCTGCCATGCAGGAAATCACGATCAAAGCATCCCCGATAGATGGCCATCCAGCCTCTGTTTAAAGACCTCCAAGGAAGGAGACCCCACCACGCTCCGAGGGAGTGTGTTCCACTGCCGAACAGCTCTTACTGTCAAAAAGTTCCTCCTAATGTTGAGGTGGAATCTCTGTTCCTGGAGCTTGCATCCATTGCTCCGTGTTCCAGTCTCTGTAGCAGCAGAAAACAAGCCCGCTCCATCCTCAGCGTAACATCCCTCCAAATACTTAAACAGGGCTATCATATCGCCTCTTAACCATCTTTTTTCCAGGCTAAACATACCCAGCTCCCTAAGTCTCTCCTCATAAGGCATGGTTTCCAGACCTTTCACCATTTTACTCGCCCTCCTCTGGACACGCTCCAATTTGTCAATATCCTTTTTGAATTGTGGTGCCCAATTCAAAATTATAAATTAAAGGATCCAAAAAGTCAGTTCCCACCACGTTGGCCCTCCCTTTGATGGAAGAGATCTTCAAGGGCCCGTATTCTCAGTTCCAGTCGAGCAACTAAAAGTAAATCAAGATTTAATTAGTAAAATATTTTTCAATCTGCACTCCTAATATTTATTCATCAAATAATTTACCTACCAACAGCTTCTGTAATTGCTGCAATCAGGTCCCTTGCTTGCTCTCCTCCCAAAGGGATATTTATGGGATGTGGTGCTGCATGTGGTGCTGTTCAGCTGTCATTAAGTAAAAGAGTTACACATAATTTTAGCAGTGTAGATCAAGTTGCCTTTTTAAAGAAAACCCTAAAACGAATAACTTATCAGCATCCTTTCCTTTAAAAAAAAATTGGTGGTAAGTATATTTCAAAAGCGTTGAGTCACTGTTACAGTGTACATCCTTTTCCATATTGCATTTCAAGATTTTGTGATCTTTCCAGTATAGAACGTACTCACAAAACTGGAGGAAAAGTAGTAGATGAGTAAGCATTAGTTTATACCATAGCAGTACATTCACATTTATTAGGAGCAATGATAATAATTTCAAAGGCTGAGACAGTGTGCTTATGTCACTATGCAGTACTAGTCAACACAATCAATACTTTATCACTCATTTTAACAAGCAGACAAATGTGTGACACTTATATGTACTTAAAATGTGCTTTCTAATTGAACAATTACTGCACACACTTTCTTGATACTGCCAGACCAGTTAAAAAAAAAATGCTGGTACATATTCATTTTTTTTTTTTGCACTAGTGTAAATGAAAACATTACATTACAAGCAGTGCTCAGGAGAACAATTTAGTTCACTGAGCATACATACAGTTACATTAAACACATTCTTAAAAGTTGAAAGATGTAATTAAAAACATTTAGGAAATGTTACCAGCAGCAGGCTCTTCCTGAACAACCCCCCTCTCTTCCTCATGCTGGGATTCCTCAAATGAGGAATCGTTCTGAGCGGCAGCCCTATGTGCTCATCCACGCATACCTTTATAAGAATTTAATAAGAAAGGTTTGTATATTGAAATACTTAGAGTACAATTTAATTTTTTAAAAAACTAAACTATAATGAAGTACTTACCAGCAGGCCTGCGGTCTTGCCAATGTGGTCTCCCACCAGTAACCCACAGGTTGTGCATAAGGTTATAGAATGGTGGGCGACGCCTGGGTGGTGGGCTTCCATCGAATGCCTCCCTGGCATCAAAAAAATTGGTTTTTAAAATTTTAAATTTTGAGCAGCACTGTTGGGCAGACCTGTTGTAACCAGCCCTTCGCAAACAGTTTGCCGCTGCAGAAAAAAAATGCCAGTTAACCCGGTTTGAAAAATGCATTATTCTTCATGGACAACCCTCCTGCTGAACTAGATTTTCTAGAAGGAGGGTTGTCTCTTGGGTCCTATTTATTCTACGTTATTCTACTTTATCTACGTGTTTCCCTACCAGGGACAGCCATGACAAAAATAGCGATAAAACTATAAAACTCCACTGCGCCTTTGCACAAAGTTCCGGCAGTGTGCACGTTAGTTTTGAAATTTGATATTCAAGTAAAATGTAATTGGTAGAGCAATTGCACCTTTAAGGAGTAGTGCTATCATGTGTACTGTTTATGACGGAGATATATATTTAATGAAAAGTAGTTCACCACAGTCTGAACACTGGGGCAACATGATATGATATAAGTGCAGAAGTTAAAAAGTTGAACTGCATCTTTAATAGATCTGCCGCCCATGTCCACTTTAACTCATTTTTGAAAGGGGAAGACCACAATATTTTCACCAACTGGTCAACATCTATTCTGTGAACTCCACATAACAGTTATAGAATATTTCATACTGTGCCGTAAATAGGACTTATTGGCATAGCATGATTAAAAGCAGAAAGTCACTGTATGAAAAAAAGCGCTATTTTGTATGTTTTAAAGCACCTCTGTTTGTGAATATTACACCTTCACCAAACTTAACTGTATGGTACCCATGCAATATGTATGGATAATGATATGGATCAGTTGTTTAAAGTGAAGGAAAGTTTAATGAAAACTAGTGCAGTTGTTATACCTTCAAACTAACAGTTTGTGCAGTTCTCAGTCCTCCTTGTACCGCATAGTGTTAAGATATAGTGTACACAACAGTAGATATAGACAGTTTTTACAGAGTTTATTTAAAATCACAGCAAAGAAGGATTTTACTAATTAATCATGCTGGGAAGTAACATTACTAGTATTTCATTTAAAAGTCAAAGGCGAGTACAGGGTATTCTTTTAACATACACTCAGGACATGGTAAGAGAAATAAAAATGAAATATCACGGGTGGTTTTTTTTAGCCAGAAATACTCAGTTAGGGCAGCACAAATTTTTTCACCCTCCTCTTTTTTTTTTTTCTTTCTCCCTGTTTTCAAGGGGAGCTCCAAGTGTGCTAAGAACATAATGATTCAATCTGTATCGGTTTGGCTCCAGCACTTTACCACACATCTCACAATAATTGTGAAGAATTACAAAAGCACTAACTACTGAACGAATATTTTGTTCAGCAACCTCCAGAGGGATTCTTAATGCTCTCCACCGAGCCTTCAAACGGCCAAATGATTTCTCTATGCAATTTCTACACTTGTTATGATGTTTATTGTAAAGCATTTTTTTAGGTGTTAATCTACCTCGGAACGGCGTCATAAGGCATTTCTGTATAGGGTAGGCTCCGTCAGCCAAAACTAATGGACCGATCTGTTGTCCTAATACAGTGATAGTCAGGTTATGGGGCACATATATTGCAGCTTCCATTGCTTAAAAAAAAATGGAATTGCTTAGCATTCGAGCATCATGAACCTTCCCACTCCACCCAACCTCAAGGTCCACAAAAAGTCCAGTATGGTCACACCCTCCTTGAAGTAATATTGAATAACTGTTCTTCCTGTTGATATAATCATTCTCTTGTCTAACTGGTGGGATTATAGTAATGTGACATCAATCAAGAGCCGCGATAACATTAGGGTATCCCATTCTTTCAAATCCATCCATGATCTGTAAGTGAGAAAAATAAAGGTTGCAGTAATTATTATTAATATTCCTTTTACTTTCTAAAGGAAGAAGGGCAAACAGTTATTACTGCTGAATTAATATTTGACAATAAGTGTGCTTCATCGATAATTAAGATCATAGAACATAAGTAGTTACAATATTGATATAAGTCCTGTACTTGAAATGGAATACAACATTAGTGTTTCCCATTCTTTCTAATCTATTCATGAAGAGAAACATGAAGGGATAAATAAGTACTAATTTTCCTTTCTTTAAACTCATATGTACAAGGGCAAATCATTATTACTGTTGAATTTAAATTTGAGAGAAATTGCACTACAGTGATAAATCAGAACATAGAATTTAAGTAGAGTAAATGTTGACATGGGCGCTAAACTTTTGAAATGAAGTATAACCTTACCACTTTTGGATCCCCGGGGTACACAGCCTTAGAAAGAAATTCATTCTCCATTATCAGCACAAACTCTTCAAAAATTTTAGAGACAGTGGATTTTCCTACTCCGAAAAGATGACTAGCACTAGCAAAGGAACAACGGTGACCCAGCAGCCAGATAGCTATCACTACACACTTTTCTGGAGAAATTTCCTTCCTCATATTGGTATCAGATTTTGCAATATGTGATCTCAGTAGTTCAACAAGTTTCATAAACAGTGCTCGATCCATGTGAAAGTTAGCAAACCAACGCTCATCAGACCACACAAGCCTCACAAACTTTCCCACCATGCCGTAGATGAAGGATACACCCATAATCTCAATCTCTCATTGATGTGTTAAAGAATACTGCTCTAATTGATGGCAAACTTTCCAAAATCCCAAATTGAAGCACCGTGTTACGTATACGACGAATTAAGTGGACGCCATCAGTTGTTTGTGTCTTCATCAGCCTAGCCATAATCCTTAGCCTCCGGTGATTCAAGATACGGTACCATCTTTCATTATCCTCGTACGCCCTTATGGATGCTTTCAGTTGATCGATAATATATAAGCAGATGCTAATGAGATAAAAAGCTTCCATTGTTACAAATGATACAAAGGAAGGTCTAGATCGCTATGGGGAAACACCAATCAGATAAACAGATGTAATACAACAGATGGTTGTAAGGTAACCAATGGGAAGTTTTCTGGTGGGGAAAAAGAAAGGAAGTACGTAATTTAGCACTCAAACACGCGGTTGAGTGACAGGAGCAACAGGAGAAAAACCCGTAAGGTATTACCCGTCTAAATTAAAAAAATACAAAACACTTTATACTGGATTAAAAATAAACACGGATAAAACTGTAATGTGAACATATGTAACAGAACTTACTGGTACCGGATTTAAATCGTGGGAACTTATTGCCACTATATCGAAAGATCACTAATGCTCAAAGTATTGGAACAAAACATGCCGTTTAACTGAACCCTTAGATTTTCATAGGGCTACGGATACAAGTTTAGCACTTCTTGCTTGCATGCCCAGTGGTGAAAAGTCTCTTGTTATTATAGTCCTTTTCAGCTAAATCACACCTGGGCTGCATACAGTCAGAAATTTCCCATCACATTCCTTGCAGGCTGCAATCAGATATTCCTTTGATGTTAATCAGATCTGCCTTTCCTGCCATTTTCACCAATGATGAACTGATATTGATCTGGTCCATTCTGCTTGTCATAAAGAAAGGTCAGACAGAGCTCTTGCTTTCCTTGCCTCCTTGCTTCAAGGGTCACGTATCATGCATTGCGAGAATCTCCATTTTAGGTAGCCTGTTTTCCTTCAGCCTTCAAGACCCATACATCCTCTCTCTCTCTGGCTTTTCTTCGCAAACCAAGATTCATGGACTCATCCTGCACTTTCTGCAAGTGCGCTAATGACTAAAAAAGGCCAATCTGAGATAAACAAGTCCTGTTGCAGAAAGCACAGCAGGTCTCCTTGGGTGATGTTTCTGGGTTGTGATTCTTTCTGCGTTGTCATTTCTCTTCGAGACTTGTTCAGCGTGAGTTCTCAAATAAGGCTGCAGCATTGTGGATAGTGTATCTCCATGCCTCCTGATGTGAGGCAAGGGCAGACCATTGTTGGTTATCAATTTGGCCAAGCCTGAGATGTTGTTTCAGGGAGTCCTTGTATCGCATTTTTGGAGTGCCCCTCTTACACTGACTTGTGGCGAGTTCATTGTAGAGTATTATTTTTGGGAGGCGATGGTCCTCCATCCTAGAAACGTGCCCTGCCCAGCACAGCTGTGTTCTCAATATCATGGCCTCAATGCTGGTGATCCCTGCTTGCTCAAGGACAGCAACATTCGTCACATAGTCAGTCCAGTGTATATTTAGGATTGCATGTATACAGCACTGATGAAAGCATTCGAGGAGTCGTAAGTGGTGGCGATAGGTGACCCATGTTTCAGACCCATAAAGGAGAATAGACAGTACAATGGCTCTATACACACTGACTTTTGTGATTCACCTCAGGTGTTTATTACTCCAGACTCTTTTGTAAAGTCTTCCAAATGTGCTATATGCCTTTGCTAATCTGTGATTGATCTCTTTCTCAATCTTGACATCTGAGGAGATGATGCTTCCCAGCTAGTGAACTGCTGAACAGACTTAAGCACAGATTTGCCGATGGCAATGGGGAGATGGTGGTGTTCGTCCTGTGGTGCAGGCTGGTAAAGAACTTCCATTTCCTTAAGGTTGACTTCCAGCCCACATAGCTCTGCAGCTGTTGCGAAGCAGGATGTTAGGTGCTGCAGAGCTGCTTCTGTGTGGGCAACAAGGGCAGCAGCAGCAGCAAAGAGCAGCTGATGAGCTAGATAGTTTAGAGTCTTAGTGCAAGCCCTCAGACAGCTTAAGTTAAACAAGCTACCATCAGTACGGTAACATATATAGATGCCGTCTTCTTCCTTGAGCTCTGCCGTAGCCCTTTGGAGCATCATGCTGAAGAAGATAGTAAATAGAGTTGGAGCAAGAACACAACCTTGCTTCACTCCATTAGTTATTAGAAAGGGCTCTGAAAGAGCATCGCCATATCTGACTTGACCACGTTGTCCCTCGTGTAGCAAAATAATCATTTTAAGGAATTTGGTGGGACATCCTAGTCTTTCCAGGATCTGCCACATACCTTTTCTACTCACAGTGTCAAAGGCTTTGGTGAGGTCAACAAATGTTACATAGAGACCCTTGTTCTGCTCCCTACATTTTTCTTGCAGTTGTCTAAGGGCAAATACCATGTCTGTAGTACTCCTATTGGTTCTGAAGCCACATTGGCTTTCAGGAAGAAGTTCTTCTGCAATAGCAGGAACTAATCTGTTCTGGAGTATCCTTGCAAGGATTTTTCCAGCAAGAGTCCCAATCCTCCTCCCAGTAGGCACAGCCATTTTGGGAGGGGATTGGTCTTTGCCACTTAGGATGAGCGGAGACCAGTGTGGCCATTGGGCTGGCTGCCCGACGTATGGAGAAGGGGCGGGGCTGAGCAGGAGGCCTATCTAAGGCTGCTCTGCCCTCCCCTTCTCTCTTCTGGATCAAATTATGGCCTGAAATTTGGGGGAGGCGTAGATTCAGTGTGCACCTTGGCACCTATTTGAGTGAAGGGAGGGTCTTTGGAACGACCAATAAAGTCACAGGACTTAGTGGAAGGGAAGGAGACCCACCTTGGGGCTGGCCTGAGGGATAATCCCCCACCCTACTCTGTGCGGCTTGAGTGGAGACTTTTGGGTTGGTCTTCCAGACGCAGGCCGGCTTGAGAGCAACCCCAATGCTGGGGTTCCTCTCGAGGGCTCAGGTGCTTGCCCGGAGAAGCTGGTGGGGTAAGGTCTCAGATCTACAGCCTCAGCTGCTCCCTCACTAGGTTGCCTCCCCCCCATGAAGATCCTAGAGGGCTTAAATAGGTAGGGTTCAATAAAGACCCTTTATTTCACCCATATATCTTGTGTCTGGTCTCTTTATTCCCTGAGTTGAGTGGCAAAGAGCAGTGTTATTCCTCGATAGTTTGAGCAGTCAAATTTTCTCCTTTTTTCTTGTACAGGGTGATGATGACTGCATCTTGGAGATCTGATGGCAGTTCCCCTTTTTCCCAGCAATTCACAAGGAGATCGTGGAATTTTTCATGGAGTACATGACCTCTGTGTTTCCAAACTTCAGGTGGGATTCCATCAAGCCCTGCAGCCTTGCCGTTTTTCATCTGCTGTATGGCCTTATGGGTCTCTTCCAAAGTGGGAGCTATGTCCAATTCATTTTTCATTGGTTTTTGTATCATATGTTGGATAGCTGAGCCTTGGACTACTCAGTTGGCACTGAAGAGACTTTGAAAATGTTCAGCCCATCAATTCAGGATGGAGGCTTTATCAGTAATTAATGTTTGACCAACTGTACTGTATAAGGAGCTTTGGACCTGATAGGTAGTTCCAAACACTGCTTTAAGAGCTTCATAAAATCCTTTAAGATCACCCAGATCTGCACAGTGTTGTGTCTTTTCTGCTACATTGATCCACCATTTGCTCTACATGTCTTGGAGTTTTGGTTGACATTTACTACATCTGAGATGGAAAGCTGCTTTTCTTACATGGTAACTTGGCTGGGCAAGGTATGCCTGGTGAGCAGTTCTCTTCTTTGCCAACAGCTCCTGGATCTCTTGGTTGTTTTCGTCAAAGCAGTCTTGATTTTTCTTGTGGGAGAACCTGAGGGATTCTTCCACAGACTGGAGGATACTGTTGTTGATATGTTGCCAAAGCACTGTAGGAGAAGGATCTGTAGGATGGTCTTCAAGTTTTGTTTGCAGATTTGCCTGCAAGTTGTCTCACATGGTAGCTTGTTGAAGACTGTTGACTTAGAGTCTCCTCTTTAAGATGCCACCCCTCTTAGGTTTGAACTTAAGATGAAGATTTAGTTTATATCTTACAAGGCGATGATCTGTTTAGCATTCTGCACTGGGCATCACTCGAGTATGACAGACATCACAAATGTTTCTCTGGCAGACTCGAACATAGTCTATGAGGTGCCAATGTTTGGATCTGCTAGGACTCCTAGATCCTTTTCCTCCATAGTCTCATTCAACAGGCCTCCCCCATCCTGTATCTTTGCATTTCGTTTTTCCGCCCTAAGTGCAGTACCTTACATTTCTCCGTATTGAATTACATTTTGTTAGCTTTGGCCCAGCTCTCCAGTCTATCCAGGTCATTTTGAATTTTGGAGAGAAATGACCAGTGGATGCCAAAGGGTTCTGTCCTGGGCCCAGTGCTATTCAACATCTCTATCAATGACTTGGATAAGCGAAGAGAGGGCATGCTTATCAAATTTTCAGATTACACCAAATTAGGAGGGTTAACTAATATCCCAGAGGACAGGATCAGAATCCAAAATGAATTTAACAGGTTAGAGAGCTGGGTCTAAGCTAACAAAATGAATTTCAACAGGGAGAAATGTAGGATACTACACTTGGGCAGTAAAAATGAAATGCACAGATATAGGATGGGTGACACCTGGCTTGAGGGCAGAACATGTGAAAGGGATCTAGGAGTCTTATTGGACTACAAGCTGAACATGAGTCAGAAGTGTGATGCAGCAGCTAAAAAAACCAAATCAATTCTAGGCTACATCAATAGGAGTATAGTGTCTAGATGAAGGGAAGTAATGGTGCCACTCTGTTCTGCTTTGCTCAGGCCTCACCTGGAGTCCTGTGTCCAGTTCTGGGCACCACAATTCAGGAAGGATATTGAGAAGCTGGAAAGCGTCCAGAGGAGGGTGACCAAAATGGTGAAAGTTCTGGAAGTAATGCCCTATGAGGAACGGCTTAGGGAGCTGGGCATGTTTAGTCTAGAGAAGAGACTGTTGAGAGGGGACATGATAGCCATGTTTAAATATTTGGAGAGATGTCATCCTGAGGATGGAGCAAGCTTGTTTCCTGCTGCTCCAGAGAGTAGAACATGGAGCAATGGGTTCAAATGACAGGAAAAGAGATTCCACCTAAACATTAGGCAAAACTTCCTGACAGTAAGAGCTGTTTCTATAGTGGAATTTGCTGCTGCCTGGGAGTGTGGTGTAGTTTCCTTCTTTGGAGGTTTTTAAGCAGAGGCTGGATGGCCATCTGTTGGGAATTATTGATTGTGTATTCCTGCATGGAAGGGGGTTGGACTGGAGGACCCTTGTCGTCTCTTACAACTCTATGATTCTATGATTCTATGCAGTCTTCCCTCTGGTCCGGCATTCGGGGATATATTCCCGTTGCTTCACCAGCTCAGCCAGTCTCTCTTGGTGAAATTATGAGAGCAGATTGCAGGGAGAAGAAGCCTGAGAAGCAGTGGGGTGGGGGGAAAGAGGAAGATTCAGCAGTGGCTGGAGGGCAAAGCAGTGTTCGTGGCAGTGGGAAGAAGTGGCGAACAGAAGGAAGAGGAGGAGGCAGATGCTGTGGCAGCCACCATCAACAGAGGTAGCTGATCGGAGCTGAAATCACTGACTTCTCCATCCAGGGAGCTCAGAACTGAACTTACTGAGGGCTCCATCCAGGGAGCCCGGAGCTCCAGGGAGCTCAGAGCTAGAATCACAGAGGTTCAGGGTTCAGGCAGAGCTCAAATCACTGGGGCTCCATCCAGGGAGCTTGGAGAAGGGAGGCAGCCACTACCAATGGAATGGTGGAACTGAAATAACTGGGGGCTCCATCCAGGGAGCTCAGAGCTGCAACCCCTAGGGAGGGATAATCAGAGGTTCCTGCAGCTTCTTAGGGACAACACTGGAATCACTGGGGGGTCGTTTACACGGGCAAATATTCCTCTAAATATACCACTAAGATAACTCATAGTTCCCACGAATCGCAGCACAGCATCGCCTCATTCAGAAGGGGGGAAGGTAAAACACCCAAATATAGCGTGCCAGGGGATGTCACTATTTTTTCTGGTATATTTGCAATGTAGTGCATTATTGGCAGTGTAAACTAGCATTCCGCTAAGGGTTAAAGCACAGCTGCATTGTGATTGGTTGATGATGCAGGGGTGGGGTTAAAAGAGGAGCAGGGAGGGAGGCAAAGACAGTAGCGATTAGAGAGGAAACTTGCAAAAATCCTGTCTGCTATTTTGAAAGCCAGTTTACAAACAAAAAGGATTCCCAACAATTTTCATTCAGGGAGCATTCCTTCTCATCCTCTCTGCTGTTTTGAAAGTATGTAAAAGCTGAGTTCGTCAGCTGTGATCCTGTGCATGGGGGAGGGAGAGAAACTGTTTCACGAAGGGCTGTAGCAAGCTGAACTGCTATTTCCCCCCCCTCTCTCTCTGCTTCAGGAGGGAGAGAGAGAGAGCACGAGTGAGAGAGACGGGGGAGGCTGGAAAAACTTGTGATCCACGGCATGGCAGCAAGGTCTTTTAGCAGAGAGATTACTCTCCCTCTGCTTTACGGAGTGAGTTCATTTACAGGCAGATTGACAGAGACAGAGCCACTACTTTGATCTCCACCACCCCCCCTGCTATTTCTGGTCTATGCCCTTCCTCATAAAGCCTTTGTCTGCTGGGGAGGCCACGCCCCCCACTTATTCAAGTCTGAACTTAAAAGTGACATAATTAGAAAAAAAACCGACTGGCACAGCTGCGGAACAGAATTAAAGCGCAAGTTGCCGCAATAAATCTGGTGTGTAAACCAGCCCTGGGGCTCCTGGGAAGGGAATCAGACCTTGTGGGAGTGCGAGGGGGGACTCCAAGCAGGAGGGGCTCAGAGCAAAAGGGGGTCAGGTGACAGGCAGGAATGGGCAGAGCAGGACATGACTTGGGACAAAAACAACAAAGGTGCACATGCCTCCCAGAAAGACACAGTTGCCTTCTCAGCCTGTCACCAGAGGGCAGACGGGGAGACCCCAGAAGTCCTGGGCAACCCTGGCATCTCATACTAATCTCTGAGGGGTAAACTACAAAGCCCAGAATTCCACAGGGGGCAGACAGAGCAGTTAAATTTGAATAATAGCACTATAACAGTCTTCATAACTCCGGATAATCTTACCCAGTGGCTTCATATAGATGTTAAATAACATCGGGGACAGAATAGCACCCTGTGGTACTCCACAGGTAAGCTCCCTTTTACTGGAGCTACTGTCCCCGAGCAGCACTCTCTGGGTCCTGCCTGAGAGGAAGGACCAGCACCACTGCAAAGCAGTGCCTCCGATGCCTAACTCCCCCAGGCGATCCAGAAGAATGCTGTGATCTATCGTATCAAAAGCCGCTGAGAGGTCTAGGAGCACCAACAGGGTCACACTACCCCTGTTGATGCTCAGATGCAGATCGTCGGTCAAAGCAACCATGGCAGTCAAAACCCCAAAGCCTGTCCTAAAGCCAGTTTGAAATGGGTCTAGGTAATCGGTTTCATCCAAGACAGCTTGGAGTTGAAGAGCAACCGCCCTCTCGATCACCTTGCTCAAAAATGGTAATAAAGAGATCGGCCTATAATTATTCATAGCCAGGGGGTCCAGGGAAGGTTTTTTCAAAATAAGCTTAACAGCCGCCTCCTTTAAACATGATGGAATATATCCTTCCCTGAAGAATGCATTGATGATGCTCACAAGGAACTTCCGCAATGCATCCCCTCCCTGGATGGCCAGCCAAGATGGGCAAGGGTCGAGGGGGCAGGTTGTCTTCCTCCCACTACCAAGGAGCTTGTCCACGTCATCGGTACTCACAGATTGCAGCTGATCCAGTATAATTACATCGGCGGAGTCTCTGGACATCTCATCCATTGTTTCTGTTAAAATAGTGGCATCTAGGTCGGCTCTTATCTGAGAGATTTTATCTGCAAAGAAGTTATTAAATGCATCACAGCAGGCAGTTGTTGGGTTAAGCAGGGGATTTGGCGCAGGGGACACCTGTGCCAGCTCCCTCATCACCCTAAACAGCTCTGCTGGACGGGACTCTGCAGACGCAATACATGCAGAGGAGAAGGATCTTTGCGCTGCGTGCATCGCCTCCTGATAGGACCAAAGAAAGTTCCTATGGTGAGTTCTGTCAGATAAGAGTCGAGTCTTCCGCCACCTGCGCTCTAGTCGTTGTCCAAACCGCTTCATTTCCCTACGCTCAGGTGTATACCATGGCCTACAGTTAGAAGCGGGTTTGCAAGGACACTTGGGAGCAATCGTGTCGATAGCTCTGGTAAGGTCGGTGTTCCACGTATTAACCAGAACATCAACAGGATCACCGGCATTTCCAACCATTAAACCCTCTAAGGCTTTCTGGAAACCCATAGGTTCCATTAGCCTTCGAGGGCGGACCATTTTAATGGGTCCACCACCCCCGGTGGGGCAGATGTAGCCTCTAAGTTCCATCTTGACCAGGAAATGATCCGTCCATGACAAAGCAGAGGTACTGATTACCTCCGCCCACGGATATGCCTGATCTGAACTAAAGACCGCATCGAGTGTATGACCTGCACAATGCGTGGGCTCGTTGACCAATTGGGATAGGCCCATGTTTGTCATGGTCTCCATGAACTCCCGAGCCGCACCTGTTAAGCTGGTCTCGAGCGGAATGTTGAAGTCCCCCAAAACCAAAAGTCTCGGGGACTCCAGCAGCAGCTCTGAGACCAGCTGTGTCAGCTCAGTTAGGGAGTCTGCTAGACAACGGGGTGGCCAGTAGACTAGCAGAATCCCCAAGCTGTCCCTGGTCTTCAGGCTTAGGTATATACACTCGAAGTGGGCTGTGTTCCAGACAGGTATCCTGGTCAAGGTCAGGTGGTTCTTATGAACTAGAGTCACTCCGCCCCCCCCCCACCCACTTCCTCTCACCTGCTCGCTAACAGAGTACCCAGCTGGGAGGGCCTGCACCCATGTGACAGCGCTATCCTCTCCCAGCCAGGTCTCCGTGAAGCAAGCCAGTTCGGCGTCCTCATCCAAGAGAAGATCCTGGATGATATGAGTCTTATTCCTCACCGACCTGGCATTGCAGAAGAGCAGAGTGAGGTTCTGTCGAATGGTTGGTCTGCTCTCCAAGCCATTCTGGGAAACAGAGGGAACTGAAGACGGGATACCTTTCAAACAGCGATCCCGTCTTCTCTTGCAACATTTGTTCACTCTGTTCCAGCCATATCTCCCATTCCCCAACACTACTCTGATGGCTGCCCCCGCCTCCTTCCCGGCCTCAGGTAAGACAGAAGAGCACTCACGCTCCACCCCCAGCTTGAAGCCACCCTAGATTGTTTTATAAAGAACCCTCTCATGACTGGTTTACTTGCTTCCCAAATCGTCTTTGCTTTCATACCATCAGTAGAATTCTCTAAAAAATATAGTTTCAGTGCCTTTTTTTGCTTTTCTTAATATCTCCTCATCATTCAATAGTCTATCATTAAGTCTCCAACAGAATTCTCTCTTTTTTTTTGTGTAGTAACTGTAATTGAATCAGATTGTGGTCAAAGGTCCATTTAGGTAAAACTTCCATACTCTTGTTAGACTTTTAGTTATCAGAAACATATCAATCCTGGAGTATGTATGGTGAGGATCTGAATAGAAGGTGAAGGCTTTTGCTTCTTGGTATTTCCATCTCCATACGTCCAGTAAGTTTTGTTCTTTCATTAATTCAAAGAAAGCTTTAGGGAGTTTACCTTGATTTTTTTTATATAGTTTTAGTTGACATTCTATCTATTGCTGGCTTTATTACTCCATTCCAATCCCCCATTAAAATTATGTTCTCTACCTGAACTTTTTCAATTTTTTTCCAATTTTATAAAGAAAGCTTCATTGTTCTCTAAAGGGGAATAAATTCCTGTTAGTAAAATTTGAAAATTACCAATTTTAATTTCAACTCCTATATAGGAGCCTTCAGAGGGACCAACTTCTCCCTTATAATCCTCACCGCGCTCTCCAGTCCTCTGGGAGGAATTTGTTGCAGCCACAGAGATCTAGGCTTGCAACCACCTCCCAGAAGGCTTTCTCGGCTATCACCCCCAAATTGTGGAATGGCCTGCCGGATGAGATCCGCCTATTGACATCGTTAGACAGCTTTTAAAAGGCTGTCAAGACGGATCTCTTCAGGCAGGCTTTTCCGGAATAGCTAACCCCGGCCTCAGGAACCCCCTTTGGAAGTTGATTCTGGAACTCCTAACTGTTGCTGCTCGCTAGGAAGGTTTTTTAATAACAATTGTATTATATGTTGATTTTAATTTGTATTGATTTAATAATGTTTTAAGTGGGGAAGGGATTTTGAGTTGTTTTATATTATGTATTATTTTACTGTTGTAAGCCGCCCTGATTGTTTGCAGAGGGGCGGGATATATATAAATTTTATTATTATTATTTTTATTAGAGTTCTTTTGCATAATATTTTTTATTTATATATAAGACCACCCCTTTTTTCTTTTTTCAGTTTGATGAGATGAAACTTTGGCCTAGTTTGGGGTTTCTGAGATACTTAGTATGGTCTTCTTTAATTCGGGTCTCTTGTAAGCATATAATTTCATTTTTTGATTTTTCTAAATAATGAAACATTTGTTTTCTTTTGTGATTTGAGTTCATACCTTTCACATTCCATGAGATTATTTTTGTATCCATGTTTATTTCAATTGGTACTAATATATATATTTTAATATTATATGTGTATGTAAATATATATTTTCTATCATTTATTGACCCTCCTCTTCTATCTCCCCTTGGTCTTCTTGTTCAGTAAGTTCTCCCTTGTCTTCATCTTCTTCACCTTCTTTTTCTTGCTCTTCACCTCTTGTTTCTTCATCTTCTTCTTCCTCTCTCACTTCCCCTTCTTTATCTGAACTTTCTTCTTTTCCCGTCATGTTAGTTTCTTTATGATGTTTTTCTAGTTTTTTACAAAATTCTCTCACTTTTGTATTTGTATTTATTTTAATTATTTTCTGTCTGTAGGTAAAATAAACACCTTCTAATCTTTCCCATCTGTAATTAATATTCCTCTTCTTTAATTGTTGAGTAAGGAATTTGTATTCCTGTCTTTTCTTCAAAGTTTGTACAGATATGTCTTTATATATTATTATTTCATCTTCTTCAATTTTTAGCTTGTTTGTGTAGCTTTTTTGGATAATCTGTTCTCTTAATCTGCTCCTGGTAAAGCAGACAACAATATCCCTAGGAATTTTTCTTTCTTTTGTTATTGCAGAGTTGATTCTAAACATTTTATCTATTTCAGAATCAACTTTTTCAGTGGTAGTTTCGATGTATCTTCCTAGGTGTGGTATAATTCTTTCTTCCAGTCTTTCATAAACATCCTCAGATAATCCTCTCAATTTTATACCTCTTTCTCTGTATCTGACCTCTTCAGTTAGTAAACTCTTTTTCATTTGTTCTTGTTCAAGAGATATAGATTGTGTATCATTTTCTAATACTTTAGACTTTTTTTATACTTTCAACTTCCTGTTTAATTACATTCATATCTTCTGTTAATCTCTCTAATTTCTTACCAAAACTGTTCAATTCTCTCCTTAAGTCTGTTTTATTTCAGTTTATTTCAGTTCAGTTCCTTCAGTTCATCTCTTATTTCTTGTCTCATTTTCTTCATTTCCTTCTTCATTTCTTCCATTAATAATGCACTGAGATCTACCGCTTTTAATGAACCTTCAATTGAAGGTCTTCTTTGTGTCATGATCTGAGCCTGAGCTTGTGCAGTTGCTTTCCTTTGAGATGTTGCCATATTGATGATTTTACCTTTATCTAGGTTTAAAATTATATTTATATTTATATTTATGTTTCTTCCTTGTTTGTATTTATATGTGTGTGTCTGTGTGTGTGTGTGTATCTGTATATATTCTTGTATATATGTATATGTAAGTATTTATATCTGTTCTAATTATCTACATTTCTAAGTACAGTATTTAGTATCCAATATCTAATATATGCAATATGAGCATCCGATGCTTCCAACTTCAGACCTCAGATTAACATTTCAATATGCAGTATATATATATATATTTATATATGCAATATATATAGTCACTAGTCTGTATACAACTACCAAATATCAAGTCTAAATCCTTGATTTTCTAAATACCTTGTTTTAAACTCAATTTGCAACCTTCAACCTACAGTGTCTTCTATTCAAAATATTCAGTTCTCAATACTCAAACTGACATACGTCTAATTTATGCAATATGAGCATCTAATGCTTCTCATTTCAGACCTCAGATCAACGTTTCAATGTTCTGTATTCCAATATTCAGTATTTTGTTTACAATGTAAAATTGTAATTATATTCAATATAGTCCCTATCCTGTATACAACTACCAAATATCAAGTCTAAATTCTTAATGTTCTGAATAATATATTTTAATCTCAATTTTCAACCTTCAGTCTACAATGTCTCCTATTCAAAATGTTCAGTTCTCAATACTCAAACTCGCAGCAATTAATATGTCAGTTTTCAAATTTCCAGAACATTATTCCAGTATTCTATATTTAAATTTCCAGTCTCAAAACCAATAATCAATGTTCACTATTCGATATTCAACATTCGACTTCCAATATTCAACATCCAATATTCACCACCCAGTATTCAGGGTTTTGAGGCCTCCAGTATTGTCAAATTAATTATATTTTTAACTAGGATCAAATTATCAATTACAAGGTGTACCCAATGTTTAATATTTAATTTCAGATGGGTCTCCTAACTCAATGATAATTATCATTAATTCCCTTTAAAAGACAACAATTTTGGTTTTTTAAAACCTTTTCACTTTCAAGATCACTGTTCTATCACAGTACAGTACAGTATATTACAATTATCATAGAATCATAGAATCATAGAATTGCAGAGTTGGAAGAGACCACGAGGGCCATCCAGTCCAATCCCCCTGCCACGCAGGAAATCACGATCAAAGCATCCCCGACAGATGGCCATCCAGCCTCTGATTAAAGACCTCCAAGGAAGGAGACCCCACCACGCTCCGAGGGAGTGTGTTCCACTGCCGAACAGCTCTTACTGTCAAAAAGTTCCTCCTCATGTTGAGGTGGAATCTCTGTTCCTGGAACTTGCACCCATTGCTCCGTGTTCCAGTCTCTGGAGCAGCAGGCAACAAGCTTGCTCCATCCTCAGCGTGACATCCCTTCAAATACTTAAACAGGGCTATCATATCACCTCTTAACTGTCTTTTTTCCAGGCTAAACATACCCAGCTCCCTAAGTCTCTCCTCATAAGGCATCGTTTCCAGACATTCCACCATTTTAGTTGCCCTTCTCTGCACACGCTCCAATTTGTCAATATGTTTTTGAATTGTGGTGCCCAGAACTGGACACAGTATTCTAGGTGAGGCCTGACCAAGGCAGAATAGAGTGGCACTATTACTTCCCTTGATCTAGACACTATACTTCTATTGATACAGCCCAAAATCGCATTGGCCTTTTTAGCTGCCACATCACACTGTTGGCTCATGTTCAACTTGTGGTCTACTAGGACTCCTAGATCCCTTTCGCACGTAGTCTCATTCAGCCAGGTCTCTCCCATCCTATATTTATGCATTTCATTTTTCCGCCCTAAATGCAGTACTTTACATTTCTCCGTATTGAATTTCATTTTGTTAGCTTTGGCCCAGCTCTCCAGTCTATCCAGGTCATTCTGAATTTTGATCCTGTCCTCTAGGGTATTAGCTACTCCTCCCAATTTGGTGTCATCTGCATATTTAATAAGTATGCCCCCAATTCCCTCATCCAAGTCATTGATAAAGATGCTGAATAGCACTGGGCCCAGGACAGAACCCTGTGGCACCCCACTGGTCACATCTTTCCAAGACGAAAAGGAGCCACTGCTGAGCACCCTTTCGGTTTGGCCGGTCAACCAATTACAAATCCATTGAATAATTAACTTGTCTAGCCCACATTTTACAAGCTTGTTTGCAAGAATGTCATGGGGAACCTTGTCAAAGGCCTTACTGAAATCAAGGTATGCAATGTCCACAGCATTCCCTTCATCTACCAAGCTGGTAACTTTATCAAAAAAAGAGATCAGATTAGTCTGGCATGACTTGTTTCTCTGAAACCCATGTTGACATTTTGTGATTATGGCATTGCCTTCTAAATGTTCACAGACTCTCTGTTTAATGATCTGCTCTAGAATTTTCCCTGGTATTGATGTCAGACTAACTGGATGATAATTGTTGGGATCGTCTCTTTTCCCCTTTTTGAAGATGGGAACTACGTTTGCCCTCCTCCAGTCTGCTGGGACTTCTCCTGTTCTCCAGGAGTTCTCAAAGATTATTGCCAATGGCTCTGAGATTATATTTGCCAGCTCTTTTAATACTCTTGGATGTAGTTCATCTGGTCCTGGAGATTTAAATTCATTTAGATTAAGAAGGTATTCCTGTACTACCTCTTTACTTATTTTGAGCTGGATTTCCCCTATTGTGTCCTCTGTTCCATTCTCCTCAGGTTGGTCCTCCTTTTCCTTTTCTGAAAACACTGAGGCAAAGAAGGTGTTGAGTAATTCTGCCTTTTCTCTGTCCCCTGTTAGCATTTTGCCATCTTCTCCACGTAGCAGCCCTATCATTTCCTTCTTCCTCCTTTTGCTGTGGACATACCCAAAAAAACCCTTTTTATTGTTCTTAACCTCCCTAGCAAGCCTGAGCTCATTCTGCGCTTTAGCTTTTCTGACTTTACTCCTACACGTTTTTGCTATCTGTTTGAATTCTTCTTTGGTGATTTCCCCCTCTTTCTATTTCCTATACATGTTCCATTTAAAACTTAGCTCCATTGAAAGTTCTTTAGTCATCCATCCAGGTTTCTTGAGACACCTCCCATTTTTCTTCCTCAATGGTACTGTTTGAAATTGTGCCTTCAATATCTCCTTTTTGAGAAAGTCCCATCCGTCTTGAGGTCTCTTCTCTTTTAGTATTCCTGACCATGGGATCACCCCCAGTATTTCCCTGAGTTTATTGAAATCAGCTCTCCTAAAGTCAAGAATGCGTGTCTGACTATGCCTGGCTTCTCCTTTCCATTGTATAACAAACTCCAGGAGAACATGATCACTCTCACCTAAGGATCCCACCACTTGCACCCCATTAACCAGGTCATCTCTGTTGGTTAGGATCAGATCTAAAATAGCTAACCCCCTTGTTGCCTCTTCCACCTTTTGTACCATGAAATTGTCTTCCAGGCATGTAAGGAATTTGCTAGACCTTGTAGTTTTGGCTGAGTTAGATTGCCAGCAAATATCAGGATAGTTGAAGTCCCCCATCACTACTACATCTCTCCTTTCTGCATGTGTGTTCATCTGTTCTAGAAAGGCACCATCCAATTCCTCCGTCTGATTTGGGGGTCTGTAGTAGAGTCCCACAATAACATCCCTGTTGTTTCCCTCCCCTTTAATTTTTATCCAGACGCTCTCCACCTGGCTTCCAGTATTGATGTCGTGGATCACTTCACTGGTGTAAATATCCCTGACATATAATGCTATTCCTCCTCCTTTCCTGTTTGGCCTGTTTCTCTTATAAAGGTTATACCCCTCTATTCCTACATTACAATCATGTGACTCATCCCACCAGGTTTCAGTAATGCCTATTATATCATACTTGCTTTGTAGTGCTAGGAGTTCAAGTTCATCTTGCTTATTTCCCATGCTCTGTGCATTGGTGTAGAGACATCTAAGACCATGTGTTCCCTTTACTTGCTGCCTGTGCAAGTTTTTTTGCCTCCCACTGTTGGGTCCTTGTGCTGTTCGCCTTGTTCCCTGTATGACAGTTTGACTATTTTCTCCAGCCCTTTTGCCTTCCAGAATACTGTCTCCCTCCCCCATATGACTCAGTTTAAAGCCTTTCGGATCAAATTCTTGAGACTGTAGACAAAAACGTTTCTGCCAACTGTTGTGAGATGGACCCCATCTCATGCCAGAAGTCCCCCCTCATGGAAGCGCAGCCCGTAATCCAAGAATCCAAATTGTTCTCAGCGATACCATCTACGGAGCCAGTTGTTTACATCGGCTATTTTCCTCTCTCTTCCTGGACCATGCCCTTCAACTGGCAGAAGAGACGAGATGACCACCTGTGCGTCCATTTCTTTCAGCTTCCTCCCCAGGGCCTCATAATCTTCTGATCTTGGGAAAGCTGTGCCTTGCAGTATCATTGGTTCCCACATGGACCAAAAGGAAGGGGTAATGATTATATTATATTTACACTTGTGTTCATTTAAAGAAAGTAATACACTGAGGCACTTCCCTTTCTCTTTTTTCCTTCTTCCTTTCTTTTTCTTTCTCTTCCTTTCCCCACTCCCTTGTTGTAGTTTTATTGTATTGGCTTATTGTAGCCACGGATTCAATGAGGAGAGGGGGGAAGATGCGGAGGCGCTACCAATGTTTCCTCTTCAGCATTCGCCGACAACTAAGCCTGAACCCCCCACTCTCTGATGCCAGCATTGACTGGTTTATTGTGGTTTAATGTAGCTTAATACAAGTCTATGTAGTCTTGTGTCGCTTTGTTGCTGATCTCTCTCTTATTTACTCTACTCTTCTTAATGATTCTATTTCTGCACCTTTACTTTGCCTGTCTCTCTTTCCTCCTCATTCTTTCCTCTCACTACTCCGTTTGCAATACCTCTTTTATTTTCTGTTTTTTTTTCTGTTTATTTTTATTTCCAGTTTCCCATTTAGTTCAACTCAGTTCTGTCCTATTCAGTTCAAACAAGTGCTTTCTTCTTCTGTTCCACCTTCTGCACCGTCAGTTTCCCCCTCACTCACTTTAAATCAGTTCACCTTTCTGTTCATTTCAATGTTGACTCAGTTTTCTTTCGCTGGCTTTTTCCCCCCAGCTTAATGTACTTTTGAAACAGATTCCTCCCTCATCTTGCTCTTATCTTACTTTCACAGTTCGCTCCCCACTCCTCCACTTTCCTTGCTTTTACTGTTGCTTACTCCTGGCTTTCTCTGTCTCTCTCTCTCTTCTTTTCCTTCTCCTCCTCCCCACTTCTCTGCCACTCTATCTTCTTGATTTTAGGGGATAATTTCGAGGACCAACCTTGTCCTTGCTCCACGGGAATTTTCTCTCTGCCTTTTTTCTGCAGTTTTTTTTTTCTTTAAAAAGGTGCTGGCATCGCTAGAACTGCTAAAAGCGGTTTGTTTGTTCTGGCTATGGGGCTCTGCAGTCTCCTTAGACCCCTCTGCATCCCGGGCACAGCGGGGTTCACAGACTCCCCAGAGGATGCCTGTGTCCCCCCCCCCAAGCAACCTGGATGTTGGGGCTGGCTTCAACCCCCGATGAGCTTTGCTCCCCACCTCTCCTGGGGTGGAGCTGCCGGCAGTTCTATCGCTCGGTTCACCAGAGCAAACAGCTGCAGCAGGAACTCAACCCTCCTGCAGCCAAACGCAATGCCATCACACTGGAACTCTCGAGATAGAAATATTTTAATAAATATTTTAAAGAACAAAATTGGTGTCTTGCTGTGTCTCCAGAGGCTGCAAAATCAGGCATTTCCTTCTCCATAGGAAATAAAATTTGTGAAAAGGTGTAACCACACAAATGATACCCAGTCCTCACCTTTGGAGGGAATTTGATACACACACATACACATTTATTTGGCTTTGATTAAAGTGGGAATACAAATGGCCATATAGAACAGAAAGTTGAGAGGTGATATGAAAGCCATATGCAGATATCTGAAGGGATGTCATGAAGAAAATGGGTGGAGATTGCTGCTCCACAGGCTAGGACATGAACCAATGGATTCAATTGATAAGAAATGAGATTCTACCTAAACATTATGAAGTACTATTTTACAGTAAGAATTGTTCAATATGCTGCATCAGAAAATGGTGGGATCTCCCTCTAGAAGTTGGATGGCCATCTCTCAGGAGTCCTTTTGTTGTGTACTCTTGCATTACAGGGGTTGCACTAGCTGGCATTTTTGGTCCCTTCCAACTCTGTGGTTGTATGATTCTATGGCATATTTCTTTCAGATGCCTTTCTCAGGAAATTATCAGACGTGAGGGAACGCGGCAAAAAACTGCATCCCAAACCACACCAGAAGAACACAACAAGTACAGAAAGGGTGACATTATCAGATGCCCACATCCTCAGCCATTCTTGAGGCATAGCGCTGGAGTGGATGTGGCATCACTTTTTTATTTTTTTAATATATTTATTGGTTGTTTATAATAAGATTATAGTGCAGTCACATTCCAATGAAAGGAAACAAATCCATCCTTCTACTTTGTACATAATTAGGTATAGTACTTAATAAATTGGCTTAATAAAAATTAAAAAAGTACTTAATA
This sequence comes from Gambelia wislizenii, assembly GCA_030847615.1. Classification (NCBI taxonomy): domain Eukaryota; kingdom Metazoa; phylum Chordata; class Lepidosauria; order Squamata; family Crotaphytidae; genus Gambelia; species Gambelia wislizenii. Next base: position 6,511,878 of record JAUMIR010000015.1, on the reverse strand, counting down.
AAAATTAAGAAGTTAAGAAACTTCTTAATTAGGCACTGAAACATCACTTTTTTTATTGATGGGGCTAAGCTGCCAATAAAAAGAGACACCTGATTCACACCCATGCTACGCCCCTGGAATGCTGAAGGACGCCGTCGTCTGATAATATCACCCATTTCTGTTCCCATTGCATTCTTCTGACACAGTTTTTGCCACATCTGATAATCTCCTAATGCTGAGCTGTAACTTGTCAGTAGTCTTCTTTTCAAAGGAAGCAATGTGTAATTTTAGCAATTTTCTTCCATCTACAAGAAAATCTGGAGAGCCAGCATAGTGTAGTGGGTGGAGTGTTGGACTAGGACACTGGGAAACTAAGGTTTGAATCCCACACTCATCCACAGAAACCTACTGGGTGATTTTGGGCAAGTCACATTCTCTCAGCCTCAGAATGGCAAACCTCCTCTGAATCAATTATGCCAAGAAAACCCCATGATAGTTTCACCTTAGGGTCACCATAAGTCAGAAATGACTTGAAGGCACACAGTAACAACAACAATAATAATGTCCACCCAGTTTTCAAAGCCTTTTCACAATTCAAGACCTATTCTGTGCATAATTTGCATGTAGTTGTCTTGCACAGAAAATTTCATTTTCTATGCAGGAGACAACATTTCTGTGCAGAAAATAATATTAATTTAATAATATTAAAGAATGTAATTTTCTACACAGAAAAAAAAGTTTCCTGCACAGAAAATGCTGTTTTCTACACAAAACTATCATATGTGAATTTTCTGCAGAATAAGTCCTGAACTGTGAAGATTGTCATCGGTCCAGGATTATTCCTGTCAGAGTTCCTTGATCATCTTTTCAATGTTTCAAATGTATTCAAATGTTTTCAAATATTCTTTACATCCCTATTCTAAAGCCATCTAGTCATTCACTTTTAATTCCTACATTTGTTTGCGTAATATCTATTCCCTTTGGCAGCAGTTTTATCTGAGATGGACATTATTTCTCATTACTTAAGCAGTATTTCCCAATCTCCTTGTGTTTTCACCCTGTCACAACTGGTTTTTTTAATTACAGAGAGAATGCCTATCCATTTATGGTCTTAATTGGCTACTGATGGAAGATAACAATGAAATAAAGTGTGAGGTTCTGGATGAGCAAAAAAGAAATCATACCGTCCTATGACAACTTTATACACAAGTAGTTGCTCCAAAAAAACAAGAAAAAAATGGACTCAGAAGCATTCTAGTGAGCATGGCAATTGCCCTCAAAAGGGATTGTTCTGTGTATCTACCTAGTACTCAGCATGTTGTTTCACATAGAATCATAGAATCATAGATTGCATCTCTGAATAGACATGGACAAATGCAATATTTTTCTTGGCATAGACACAATGCCTCATTGCACTGTTCACCTCAGCCTGGCATTTCAAGCAGACATGAGCATCAGCTGACTATTAGTCTCTGGGGTCGTTTACATGGAGTGATGTATCACGGAAATTTGTGCAATAGCGCAATTTCTATATTGTACCGCATAGTTTACACAGTTTTTTTTTTACTGTGTCAACATATAGCGCGATACTTGTTTACACGGAATTTATTCCGTCATCCAAATTTATTCCGCTCCAAATCCTGTTCCCACTGTCAAAGATGCGCTCAGGTTGTCCTGTCATTCAAGCTCACATGACCTCAATTCTACATGTATTTCCATTTGGTTTTCCCGCCACCTTCATTCCTATTGGGTAACCACAAATGGGTAATGTTGTGTTCTCATTGGTCTGGCCATATTACCTTTGTCTGCACATCTGGATGAGCAATGGCAGATGATGAAGAGATGGAGTCGTTGGCGATAGTTTCATGTGGGGGTTTTTTGTTATCCACCATCTGCTCAACATTGAGTGCAATTGATGAGAACCTGCGTGTCCACCTCCGTAGGAAATCTAAAAGAACTAGCAGGGCTCTGTGTTTGAGTCACGGCAGTCGCGATGGTTACAAAAGAAGAAAAGTACCCACCTATCAGGCAGGGGAACGACTACATCAATAGAAAAAATAGCTACTCTGTGTTGCTTCAAGGTGTTTATGATCACAGAGGGTTGTTTGTGGACACGGAGATTGGTTGGAGCTGCAAGGTGCACGACGCACACATGTTGCATAACTCCTTTTTTTTTTTTTTTGAGGCAATGGAGGCAGGAATATATGTCCCTAACAACCCTAGCATTACAGTAAACAGTGTGCTGATTCCTCCACTGGTTCTTGTGGATGGAGCATACCCCATAAGGAAGTGGTTAATGACTCTGTATAGGCAGGGCCATTTAAACCCAAAACAAGCGCTGTACAATAAAATCCATAATAAGGTTCAGAATTCCATAGAACTGAGTTTTGGGTGTCTCAAGTCCAGATGGAGGGCATTAAAAGTACCCCTAGAAGTATCAGAACAAAACATATGTTCAGTTATTGCTGCATGCGTAATTTTGCACAATTTCTGTGAAACAAAAGGAGAGATATTTAACCCAGAACGGTACAGGTCTAACCGATACGTTCTGAACGCCCTTGGTGCACCCCTTGTAAATCAAGAGCAAGTTAAAAAAGAGGAGGGGGAAGCTGTGCGCAATGCGCTGGCTAATTATTTCTGGGAGAGAAGACTCATGTAGTTGATGCAAAGGAGAGGTACAATTTGTGCATGTTTCATAAGCATCATCAGTTTAAACAAGGTCGCTGTCTGGTTTCCTTCACATAGTATCATTCTGGATGTTAAGTTTTTTGGCTGATCATAAAGGAAATAAAAACGTGTTGCTTTTAAAATGAAAACCACGATCAGGTCTCATTACTTTATGGGGTGCATAGTCGCCTGTATACTTGTTCCGCAGTAGTCATGCATACATGCCTTTCCGGCAGTTAATCCAGGCAAGAGTATCAATACACCAAAACAATTCAATTTAACCTATTGTATCGATGGGTCCAAGTTGCAACTTTCAAATTTAAAGTTCTCCAACGGGTACCGCGCCGAGCCTATACTAACCACCGGAAGAGCGTTTTAAGGGCACTGCACTTTTGTTGTCAGTGCTGGCATGGCCGCCCGCAGGATGGAAGCATGGCGGATGACCTATTGGAGGTCTCAGGAGACATTGTGCCTCCTAGAACACCTTGTCCAGCAGGAGGGGTGTCCTAGGAGGATAATTCACTCCTCCAATAGAGTGAACCACCACTTCTTTGCTGTGGCAGCCACCAGCCTGCACCGGGCCGGCTATAATCAATCGGCACAGCAGTGCCGGTTGAAGTTTAAAATCTTGAAGGCCAAATTTTTTGAGGCCAGGGAGGCCTACGACAGCAGCCCACCACCCCGCCATCGCCCCCCCTTTACCCACAGATGCACGATCTGTGGGTAACTGGGGGGAGACCAAGCTGGAGGGATCGCCATCCTGCCGGTAAGTGTCATTGGGTATATGTCCTTATGACTTTATTAAACATTTTGTTTTGGAAATCTAAAAATTGGGTGCTTGTCTTTAACAGGGATGTGTGGCCATGCTAGAATGGCAGCAAAGGCGGCAGATTCCTCATCTGAGGAGTCCACAGCTGGCCAACCCAATCAGCCAGCTGGAGGAAGGGAGGAGGAGGAAGCACCACCCCCGCAGCCAGCTGCCAAAGCACCCGGTATTGTTTGCTTCCAAAGTACTTAGCTATGAATAGGTTTCCTTTAGTGGCCCATGGAGTATTCATCCTGATTGTTAAAAAGCATTTTCCAAACTGACTACTGCAACAGTAATGTTAGTCACAGATAGTAATGCCCATCTCAGATGTTGAGAATGTATTGAAGGAAATAGTTGTACGCCTGTCACCAATACATACTCCCTTTACTTAATTAAATTGAAATTCTGGATTGTGTGTATTTACAGAACTAATTTAAAGGAAATGTACTTGTTGTATGTATTCATCTTTAAACCCCCCCCCCCAAGTAGGTCTTATAGGAATAAATAAGTATCCATTTAATGCTGTACTCCTTTAATGCTGATGAATATCAACATTGCCCACTGATGAGAGTGTACTCTTGCTGTGGATCCAAAAGCACAGCTATTAATGTGAGTTTTACTATTTCTGTCTTATTACAGCACTACCCAGAAGGATGGACTTTCTTGATTTCCTATGAGGGGAGGAGGGGCAGGAATTAATAGCCGCAATATCTGATGCAGTTGGTATGTACCAAGTAATGCTTAAAAAATGTAGAAGTACTCATTACTTGTTCCTGTCATTTTTACAGTAATGTAATAAAGTAATTTATTCTCCTAATGGTGCCTGACTGTCAAAACTACTAACGAGTAAAATGTTTTCTATGTGGCTAAAATGTACATGCCCTGTTTAACTACAGCAAAGTTAATTGTCTCAGCTCAGGAGAACTGTCCATATGGTATTTTCCAAATATGACTTTTTTTTCCCTTTCCAGCCCAGAGACTTGAGCCCAGGTTTGTGGCGATAAAGCAACACCTGCTGGACGGGGGGCTATAATTTTTTTTCTGTTTATTTTTTTTTAAGTTTATGGTGTGCTGAAGAAAGCCTTTTTATTTTTATTGTTTGCTGAAGAAAGCTATTTTTTTCAATGCTGTAAAAATTGATAATGTTTTCAAATACATCTATCCTATGTTTCTGTAAATTGTAAATATTTTTCATTGTGTACATAATGTAAATACAAAGATATATTTTATAACACCAAGAATGTTTTGGTTCCAGTTACTTAAATGCCAACTTTTCCTTTATTTGAAAGGGAGAAATAGCTACATTGGCCCAAAGCATTGTTGAGCCAAAAGGAACACTATGGTAATATTCAGAAGTAAACATTACTAGGATGCCAAGCAAGCATTCTGATTTCAAAGCTAGGATGTGTTCATTATGCTACACTTAGACTTCATAACCCAAAAACGTGGACAAGAAGGAAAATGAGTTTTGGTTTTTTGGTTCTACACCTGAGAACCACATCAGGCTTTGAAATAGAGTAGTTAAATGGCTTCACTTCTAAAGGCACATAATATCAGGTTTGCGAATTTTCCTTAAAGGCGTTGTTTTACAAGTGGTACTGTTGCACTATTTTCCTTGTCATGCACAGGCTCAGAAAATAACTCCATACTATTTTGTGTGGCCTGACCATGTTCAGACAGAGGCTGAGGGGTAGACTGCTTCCTAACCACCTTACGTACTACTGATGGTCTGTTGGCCATTGTTCCTATGTATTGTACCATTTCAGAGAGCAGAGATGTCTGATTCTCCAAATTGGTTTGCAAGGAAGAACTGGTACATTCATACATAGCATCCTCAACCTTTTGCCTTTCCTCAGCAGCTTTTTCTAAATGGTCAAGACGCTCATGCTCTCTTTTTGACAGAGCATCCATATGAGATAGCATGCGTGTCATCAATTTTGAGGAATGCAGCATCAGCTGTTGATGTTCCGTGGGTTTCCGTCCCTTCCTTTTCTTACTTAGTGCCAGTCTTTCACCTGGGGTAAGGTCTGACAAAGGTGTAGATGTTGTTGTTCCTGCAATTACAGTTAAAACACAGGGTACATGAGAAGTGGATACCTGTATGGTAAGCAGTAACAAAACAGTTTCATTGCACATATGAAAGAAAGCTTATCTTTATACCAACCTTCATGGAACTCAGACTGCTGGCTGCTCCAAGCGATCTCAAACTCAGTGGCTCTCCTCTCAGCAGACAAATCAAGTTCAGGATCCTGGCTATCCAGCAGCAATACAGAGGCAGATGTGGATGGTGTTGCAACTTCTTCAACTGTTAATGTGACAGTTTCCTCAGCAGTGTTCTCTGATGCAGTTTGTAAGTCTACGAAAGGGAGAAAACATTTACTCATTTTAAGATGATACCCTGATGCCTCCACGAGTAATCCAATATTTAATTATTAACAACACAAGTAATATCAAAAGTTACGTAACACTTTAACTAGTTTTAGTGGAAATCCAGGCACAACTGGTATAGCTGCAGGCAAACAGAGTAGCTACTTTGCAAAACAATGCCCTCAAAGGTACAGTAGAAGATCACTTTAGCAGCCTGTAAAATTCTTTAGGAAGAGGAAATGCAGCCTTTACAACACTTAAAGCACACATTGGCCCACTTTTAGGAAAACTGGAATGACAAGAATCAATTGCCCCAAAAACAGTTTCTCCCCAAACCTGCAAGATATTAATTACTGCATGGGTAGACACAAAACTACAAATGTGTAAGTTAAAGAAAAAAGAAGTTGAGGCACTTTTCTTTCTGAAATCGAAAGTAAAGCTGCAAACAAAGGAAATTGCTTTTCCGGTAACCTTTTATGGCCCTTTTATTGCCCTCACTTTAGTAGCTTATGCATGGGATGGAGGCCATCATTCGGTTACTGCATCACATGTAATAAATGTTTAAGAGGATAACCATTAGCACTGTTAATGATTTCAGGGAAAAAAAGTTATGTTCATTATGGATTTCTCATTTTAAAAAATCCCCCGCCTACTAGGATAAAGTTGGAAATATCTGATCCCCAGGTAGCATTAAGTAACCTACCGATCTTCAAAAGATGGTTCTTTAATACATTGCTACCCTCTATATTTCTTTCTGGAAGGCAAGGGAGCACACACAGAAAGGGTGTTATGCACCAAAACTCAAGCAGTGGTTTTCATTACCAACATGCTACTGTAATGACTTCTAGGTTTTTTTGAATTAAAAAAAAAGGAAATCTCATAAAGTGAACTCCCTAATGCACCCCCCCAAAAAAAAAAACGTGAGTGTGCTCTTGCTGTCACGGGGGTTAATGTAGAAGGAGAATTAAAAATATTTAAATTTCAAAATTGAGCTAAAATGAATGCTGTCCCTGGATGTAATTGTGCAAAACACCTCATGAATTCCACCATGGGGGAATATATAATACACATGAATTTCAAAATAGGGGAAGTGAAAATGAACGTAGAAGCACTTTTGTTTTCATTGAACAGGTAAATACAATTGGTTGCGGAAGAGAAAGAAGGCAAATAAGGTCATGTATTAACTGTGATTTATTCTGGAGAGTATGTCGTTCAACGTACCCCCTTCTGAATGAGGCGTAACTGTGGCTCAACCCATGGGAACTATGAGCTATGTTAGTGGTATATTTAGAGTAACATTTGCCCGTGTAAATGACCCCTCTGAAAATACTTTGGCCTAACTGTGAGAGGTGTGGGGGAATTAGGGATGAGGGTCAGGGGGCTTCACTAAGGGCTTGTCTAGAACTGCCAGAATATGCTGGTTTTCCCCTTGCATATTCTGGCCCTGGATGAGGCCTGTCTCCCCACCCCATTACCTACATGAAATGGAAGGAAGTCTGCATGGACACACCAGCCTGTGACAGTGGCTGCCTCCCCTGTTGTCATGTGTTGCTCACTCTGAAGCCAGGAAGGAGGCCAGCAGAACATTATCAAGGCTGGTCACATGCAGGGGGCCTTGGTCATGTGCTGGGGGCCTCCTTCTTGGCTTCAGAAGGACTCCAGAGGCAGTGGTAGCAGTATCCAACTATACAGGCTGGCGTGCAGGTATGGGCCCTACATTCCCACACCTGCCTGGTCCAGGTTTTCCTGTGTAACGTGGGTTTTTCTAGGGTTGTTTCTTTTACACCATTGCAAAGGGCTTTACCCACATCTTTTCCCCTTCTCTGCCTTGGGCTTCATCTGGACTGCTCTGGGGGGGAAACGAGGCAAGAGCCCTGCATAGTTTTATACTTTGAATTCAGTTTGCAGAAACTGAAGCAAGCTAAGGACAAAAAATGGAAAGGAGGAGGAGGAGAGAGAAACCTTTCAGAAACAACTGTGAAACAGGGATGACAGAGGATTAACTAGGATTGTTCCCTGTCAAACTGAGGGCTGGTGTAGATAAGGGAATAAAATGTGGATTGGTTTCACATTTTATGCCAATTCACATCAGCTATCATTGGTCTCAATTATTGTTTTTTGCAAGGTTGCCAGCATGCAAAGCTATCTGTGCTTGCTGTTCACATGGAGGCATGCCAGAGAATCAAGATTGTGGGTGCAAATGAATTACTCACAGTTCTATACTCCTCAACTTGCCCCTGATAAACAGTATTAAAAAAAAAAAACTAAATCCAAGGTGTGGAAGAATGATCTTCCCTTAAAGAAAAAATGAAAATAAAAAAGAAAGGCTGTTTCATTGCCTCAGTGCACAATTGCTAACTTGACAATCCAACATGGCAGTTCTGGGTGTTCCCTTCTTAGCAAGCTCTGCTCCCTGCATATGTCTAACCAATCAGCTATCCTCTTCAGGATCACACTGTGATGTGAGTTAGTTGTCCTAATGAGCAGGAGTGCACATTTCCCCTGAAGTTTTTAAAAACTTGGGAAAAGCCTGAAGACACCCCCCCTTGTAGTTTTCCTTCATTTTTCTCCCCCCCCCAAAAAAAATATGACAGAACGCTGCAGGATCACATTTGGACACATTGGATATTCCCCCTGGATTTTATGAGGATTTATTTCACTGTCTGGACTACTCTTTTTGAAGTTCTGGACTAGACTTTTTGAAGTTATGACACACTATTCGCTGGGAGGGAATTCGATTTCCCTATTGGCTTGAAGGACACAAACTTTTTGTACTATAAAAATTTGTGGCACCCACTCATCAACAATATATTTTCTTCTACACCAGTTGTGAGGAAAGTGCAGCTCACAGGATTCTTGCAGATCTCAAACTGAAGCCCAAGGGCATTCCCCCCAAACTCCCAGAAACCCATTTCATTTCAGGCCAATTTTGCAAGTAAAAAATGGTCCCAAATGCCCAAAACTTGCATGCAAATGTGGCAGTTTTGTAGCTTTCCCACTCTTGCAGAATCCCTCAAACCCTTTTAAACACCTCTTTTCAGCTGAAAACTGGACCAAAATGGTGAGAGGAAGTGATGTGATGTCACTTCCTATGTACTTCAATGTGCAGCTTGGAGGAAGAAGATGAAAATGTGTGTGTAGCTGCCCACTCCTCTTCAATGCTAACCACTTTCTGTCTTTGTAATAATCTTTTAATGTATGTAATGACCCCAATCCCTTACAATAACCCAGCCTATCTTATAGGATAGAGACTGGTCAGAAACAGCACTTTGTTCTGGAAAGATACTTGAATCTCAAGCATTTAGAACACTTTCCCGTAAGATCTCCTGTGGGAAAGAAGAAGTGGGTAGAATAAGAGCCCCTCATGCTTGACGCATTTCAAAAATCTGGCCCTAGTGAAAAAATGACTTGTTCAACAGAAATGTATGTGAACAGCTGGATCTGAGCATGTGCTGCTATTACTACACTAAAAGTAATTGTGAGGTGTGATGAGGCTTTCACCAGCTTCCAGACTTACTTTAAAACAGTATTTAAAACAACATCATAAAAAGGATCTTTTCAGAACTTCCTGAAGCAAAATTCCTTTCTCCTTTGGCACATACATCAGATCGTGATGAGAAGGTGGTGAGATAATCCAGTAAGAAGCTAAACTCCTTTTCCCCACTCATTCCTGAAGATAGTTTTAATCTAGATCTTTCTAGGATTCCTCTTTCTACTTTCTTTTTTTCACAATGCTTTTCTTTCTATCTTTATATTCCTGGAACCATCCCAAAGTAAATGAAGACAACTAAATGCTGGATCAGGGCTGGGCAAAACGCAACCTGTAGACTGCATGCATCCCACAGGGGCCAGAATGTGGCTCCTGAGGCCTCCCAAAGCCTCTAGACTTTCCTCCCCCTAATTTAATTCTTTTAATACCAATTTTTAGATATTTGTTCCTGCAGAAAACTGGCCAAATCAATACAGAATCAGCTGCAGAATCAGCTGCAAATATTTTTTCCCCTAACTCCCCATGACCCTTAAGCACCTTCCCCAAAAATCTGAAAAAACCCTTAAGAAGCCAAAACTCAGCCAAAATGGCAGCTAAAGGTGATGCAATGTCACCTCCCACATGCTAAAATGTAATGGCGTGACCCACCCAGGAGCATGGACGGAATGGCCCCCATTCCCTCTGCTATTTTCTACCCTTGCTACAAAGTAACCATGTGCCAAAAATGGTCCTAGTCTATTATTTCATCCACAGTACACACACACCCCACACAAAGAAGGAAACACAATCAGGCAGATCCATGTGATGAATTACAATGGTTTATTGCAGAAAAGCACAGGAAACTAAGCAAGGTGAGGTTACGGAAGCATCAGACGGCTGTCAAGAGAATGGTTGACTACAGGTTGTGAGCAGGTATCTCTGAGTGAGACAATATACCCACATGTACATTGCTGAAATTTAACTAGAGCAATGAACATGTACATTACAATGTACTACATGATTCTATGCAGGTGTTGTTAAGTTCTCATAGCACAAGACTGAGCTTCTCTGGATGCAGAGTCCCCTGATCACCATTGGAGAAGCTGTTCAGATACTGGAGACAAGGTAAGGCAGGCCAAAGGACCAAGGAAGAAAGGAAGTGCAGAAGAAGCTGGAACCTAAATGATTTGGAGGCATCAGCATGCCCTCAAAAGAACTGCAAGTCGAGGGCCATGCTGTTGGTACCATTTGGTCACTGGGACTTGGTTCCACTGTTGCTGGAGATCTTTGTGGGGTCTCAATGATGCTTCTGAATCTTGGAGTGCTCGTCATGGTGGTGTTCCTTCTTGTTGTGGCAAGAGGAAGAGGAGGAGGAAGAGGAGGAGTGACAAGGGGGCTTATGTGATGCAGGACGGTGAATGACACGGGGAGTTTCTGGGTGTGAACATTTAGGAGAAGTTGGCTTCTGGGCTGGGGTATGATGCTGGACCACAACAGGTGGTGCACAAGTCTGCTGCTTCTTCTGCTGTTGATCCTTGGCAGACATCGTTCTGGAGCTTAAGCCAAGTGTGAGGAGAAAACAAGAGTTTGTAATGTTTCATCATATAATAAGCTTATAGACAATGTCTTATCAAGCAGAAACAGAGAGGCAGAGATGAACTTTCACACCTGGAAACCTCCAGAAGTGGAAGTTCACCCTTTATGTAGATTGCAGAACCTTAGTGCACTATTTCATATCAAAGGCAGACATGGGCTTCTAGACATTTCCAGTTTTGTTATGAGTTTTTGCTATGTTTCTTGGCATGTAAGATAATCTCTCTGAACCTTGGAGGCAAATACCTGGCCTCTGAACACAATGAAATTTTCTGCCCTGGCATAGAACAATAAACAAGACAAAACAATGGTATGGTGTGGTGATTTGAGTGTTGGAGCACAATTTTGGGACACCATGGTTCAAATCCCCGTTCAGCCCTAGAGTGACCTTGGTCAAATCCCCCCAGCACAAGAGGAAGGCAATGGCAAACTTCCTTTGAATAAATCTGGCTGAGAAAAACCTAGGAGAGAGTCATATCATTTTTAGAGCAAGTGAGGTATATAGTTTGAGCACTGGACTAGGACTCCAGGACACCAGGTTTCAAATCCTCACTCAGCCCCAGTAACCTACTGGGTGACATTGGGCAAGTCACAGTCTCTCAGCCTCAGAGGAAGGCAAGGACAAGCCTCCTCACTACAAATCTTGCCAAGAAAACACAATGGGAGGGTTGCCAGAAGTTGAAGTGAACTTGAGGGCACATAACAACAAAGCAACAACAAAAAGACCTAAGACCTAGGAGGGAAAAAATCCACTAAAAGGTGAAAGAAAGCAAAAGTAAAACAGACAGGGCAAAAGAACTAGAAGAAAGAGAATCATTTTTAATTGGAATATTAACTGAAACACCCAGCATATGTGTCATGGGAAGGTGTTCTAAAGCTGGGACACATTAATAGAAAATGCCCCATTCTTGAATTACCCCTACTATAACCTCAACAAGCAGGAAGACCTGAAGAAGTATCCTTCAATATCATCTCAGAGCACAAATAGGTCCAACAGAAGCAGGAAATATGTAGGGCTTTATGTGAAGAATAGCATCCCAGTTTGCACCTGTTAACCCAAGCTGTCCCTATCATTAGTAGGGATATAAATCTTATTTCTTATTTCATTCTTACACACATGAAAGATTTCAAAATTTCCCCTTCATGCCTCTTGCTGTCCTGCTAAATCAAAATCTTAAGTGTTAGTAAAAGCGGCAAAAGCTTGATGGGTGACAGGTCTATTGGAGTATGGTAGAAGCCTCAATGGATCTAACTAGTTAGCAACTAGAATCATTCACAGCATTCATAGGGCTGGATGGTTTGTAGGCCATCTAGCCCAGCTTTCTGCTTAAGGTAGGAAATCCAGACCTAAAGCATCTCTAACAGAAGGGTTCCCACTACAGCTTCAGCTTCAGCTTGAAGATCCAGAGGAACCCATAACCACCCTTTTAGGAAATTAGCTCTATTGTCACACTGTTCTTCTTATAAAGAACTTTCTCATAATGCTCAGATGCACCCTCCTGTCCTGGATCTTAAGTCCTGTAGAACTAGTCTTAGTTTCTAGGGTAGCAAGAGAACAAATCTCTGTCCCCTCCTATGGGACTAGCCATTCAACCAATTCAAAGAAGGCTATTGTATTCGTTCCTCCATTTTATACTACCAAGTAATTCATAATGAGAATAGAAGAAAATGGCTTACCACCTTCAGCTGAACCACAGGGAGAGGCAAGAACCCAAGGTGAATGAGGATCTGTGAAGGGAGACCTCTTTTATAGGGTACCTGAAGACCTGCCTTCTGAGAAGAGGGTGTAGATTAAGGCATATCAGAGGGTCATTATCTTTAGTCACTTAAACTATCTGATCTGTCCTGTCTATTTACATAATTTATTTGCAATTGGCCCTGATACACCTCACCCACCAGAAGCCATACATATGGAAATATTTAGATCAATTTGAAAGTCATGATTCTCAATCTTAGAGGATTTACTATATACAAATTTGAATAATTATCATTTTAATTACTTTGCATTCTTAAATTAAAGAAACTGCACAGTCTAGGTTACTCTTGCTTGAAGGGAGGGTAGACTAGGGATTTCATTCCCTATTGCACAAGTCCCATTGTTTTGTGATGTTGTTGGTATTCATTGTGATGTTGTTGTTCTAAATCAGTTTACATGATCCACTCTACATGTTTTCTGAAACATCAAGGTGAATGCATAGATCAACAGAGCATGGGAAAGTTCCTTTTTGGATGACAACCTCCAGAATTCCCCAAATAGCATGTTCAATGGGCATGCGAGCTAGTGGATTCTGAGGGTTCTTGTCCCCAAAAGTCACTTTCCAAACTCAGTCAGACAATCAGCAAACTGAAGAATTCCACAAAACTGAAGGGGGAATCTGGTGCTCTCACAAACAAATTTCCAGGTGCCTCCAGAATATGCTATGAATGCTAAGATTTACTGACCTAAATCTAATTTTCAGTCCAACTTAGAGAAAAGCCAGCCACCTGAATCCAATTGTTAATCACAACTAAAGTAGACCTGTTAAATCAAATGGATTTACCTTTGTGTTGACTGACCATTTAATGATTGATTCAGTGGATCTAATTTAGTTGGGAGCAACCAATAGGATTCTGACCACTGAATGAACAAAAGGATTGTGTATTCCTGCATGGCAGGGGGGTGGGATTGATGGCCCCTGTGATCTCTTTGTGGTTTTATGTTTCCATTGTTGATTTGACATTGAACAATTGATTGAAAGGATCAACTCTGGTTTGGACTGGTCAATAGGATTCCAATCAAAGTGTGACTATGGAGTGGGATTTAGGAGACTGGAGTTGAACCATGAAACTCACTTTGGGCCATTTGCTGTCTCAGTGTCTGACCTACCACAAAGGGTTGTGAGAATTAAGCAGTTCACAAGAGTTTTTGCACATTTTTCAATGGCCTTTTGCATCACATCAAAACAATGAGCATACACCCTCCTGTTATCTATAAAAATAGCTTTTTAAAAAAAATCACTCTTAATCCATTTGCAAAAAAAAAAAAGAGTAAACTCATTGAATCAATGGAATTTACATAGGTGTTGATTTACCATTAGCTAACACACATTGGAAACTGTTTAATGCAGTGTAGATGTGTAAATAGCTATTGCTTAAAACAGTTTGTAAGCTGCTCTGATAGCCTTGTGGCTGAAGAGCGGGGCATAAATAAATAAATAAAATAAAATAAAAAATAAATTAAAAAACCATCCAGCCATTGATTCAACAGATCCACTCTACATAGTTGGACTAGCAATTAGATTTAGGCCACTATGCCAAAATAAATATTCACAAATATTCACAAGCCTTTGCAAATTTGACTATTCAAAATTTGAGGATAAGATTTGAATCTGCAGTTCAAAACTTTAAACAGCTGTTTTGTGCTTTAGCCTGTATCGACAACTGCTCAGGGTTATTTGTGCTTGCAGAATTAGGGGAATATGCTACCAAAACTACTTTTTCCAGCATTGCACAATGAGGTATCCACTGTCTCCTTCTGCAGTAGGAGAAAGCATTCTCCATGGCTGCTCCAAGACTGTGGAACTCCCTTCTATGGGAGATCTGGTTGGCCATCTCCCTGCTCTCCTTTCGTTGGCAGTAGAAGGTGTTTTATTTAGGCAGGCATTTGAAATGTGAATTTTAATTGGTCTGCTGCTTTTAATGTTGTATTTTTTCTAGAGAAGAGAAGGTTGAGAGGTGACATTATAGCCATGTTCAATATTTGAAGGGATGTCATACTGAGGAGGGAGCAAACTTGTTTTCTGCTGCTCCAAAGACTAGGACACAGAGCAGTGGGTTGAAACTACAGGAAAAGAGATTCCAGCTAAACATTAGGAAGAACATCCTGACAGTAAGAGCTGTTTGGAAGTGGAATACACTGCCTGGGAGTGAGGTGGAGACTCCTTCTTTGGAGGTGTTTAAACAGACGCTGGATGGCTGTCTGTCGGGAATGCTTTGATTGTTTATCCTTGCATGGCAGGGGCTTGGACTGGATGGCCCTTGTGTTCTCTTTCAACTCTATGATTCTATTATTCTAATCAATTTTATGTTTTTAATTTATATGTTTTTAATTATATTTTAACAATGGTAATTTAATTTAATTCTTTTTTAAACTTTTGTAACTTGTGATGTTTTTGCTGTATTTTTTAATGCTTGTAAGCAACCTTGAATCCCATCTTGGGAGAAAGGTAGGATATAAATCCAGTAAATAAATAAATAATAGTTTTGCTAGGTAAAGCAATAGCCGTTGGACGATACCCCAGTTAGGCTTTTTCAATCTAAATAGCCAACTGATTGATTGGGAGGATGAACCAGGAAAGGTCCATTGTGCCTAGCTAGCCATCTTCATCCTCTGTCTCTGGCACCCAGACTTTTTCATACATTAGTAAATCTAATGGAAATCTACTCCCCACTGAATTCTAACTGGATTTCAGACAGGAAGTCCATCCCTTGGGGTTTCTGTCCCCCTGACCTTCCTATTGCCAGTAAGCATCGAAGTTGTGATTACCCCCCCTTTTTAAACCTCTCACTCCATCCAACATGCATAAAGGAGCAGAAGAAGGCATTTTGCCAGCAACCCAACAGCCATGGATGCCTTCAGAGAGACATACCTGTGACACAAGACCTCCTTAAAAAGTTTGGGAGTGAGGTGTAGTATGTCTGAAACTGCCAAACAGCATGTGAGTATCAGAGTCCTTGGTCAGCATCACAGGTAACCATTGTTCAGCTGCCCAAGGCACATTAAAGAGTTATTTACACTGGGCAATGCTATGGCCCATAGTTGATGTTACTTTGGTACTACAGTAGCATGAGAACATGACAACTCTTAGCCCTACAACATAGCTGGAATGTTCAACTAGGCCACACCTGGGCAAAAAGATTTTCTTTGTTTAGAACAGGTGTGGGCAAAGGGTGGCCTGTGGGCCCCATGGCCATTTTTGTGGTCCCCAGGATGCTCAGGGGGCAATGGTGGCCCCAAATGCCCTCTAGGGGGTGTGATATTATTTTTCACTATGAGAAAAATGGCTGGTCCATTCTAGTTCCAGGAGAGCCCTTTTTTAAAACAGAAAAAGGGAACAGAACATGACTTCCTCTCACTTCCTGTTGTTAAAAAGGCCTCTCCTGGGACTAAAATAGCCCGAGGATCCTAAACACATGGGAAAATTCTCTCATGTCTCCTAATGAGTGTTTGGGACCTTTGGGGGCCACCATCCAAGATCTCCTGGGAGGGGATAATACAGATCTTGGTTTAGAAGCTCAAGCTATGGGCTTGAGTTCACACCTTTGTCTTGCCCTAAGTTCACACCTTTGTCTTGCCACACCTTGATGCATGCCATCTTAGGATACCTATGCTCCAACTATGAAAACTTGTAGTGTTAGCCCTGGAGTGGTCTGGGTAAGGTTCATTGTTGTGACATCCAACCTCTGCTCACCTGCCATGAAGCAGTCCTGGGTTGCATTTACACAGCAGATTTTATTGCGGCAAATTGCACTTTAGCACTTTTTTGCAGCTGTGCTGGTCAGTTTACACGATGTATGGGGGATTCCGTTGCTTTGTTTACTATTTTGCTTGTCCCCGCAAAGGTGTGGGGCATGGCCTCCCAAGCAGAGACCAAGCAGAGGAGGGACTTGATGGGGGGGGGGGGAATAGATCTTCCATGACTGAAAGGACTTGGAATCCTGCATTTTCTTGCCAAATAAAGAATCACAGACTGCCAAAATAGCAGGGGGAAAGATCAGAGAAAAGTTTTTCTCTCTCAATCTCTCTCTCTCTCTCTCTCTCTCTCTCTCCCAAGCAGAGACAGCTGCTCACAGCTGTGGAGAAGGAGGAGGGGCTTGATGGGGGGAATAGATCTTCCCTGACTGAAAGGACTTGGAATGCTTTTTGTTGGCAAACTGGATTCACAGACTTTCAAAATAGCAGAGAGGATTTTTCAAAATTTCCTAATTGCTACTGAATCTCCCTCCCTCACTCCACCTCTTTTAAGCCCACCCCTTCATCATGAGAACCAATCACAGTGAAGCTCTGCTGCAACTGTATCGGAAGATTGCTGGTAATTCATATAGCCCTTAGCGAAATGGTTGTTTACACTAGCAATAATGTGCTAAGTCATGCTACTTTGCAAATAACTCGGCAAAAATAGTGACATCCCCTGTCACGCTATATTTGGGTGTTTCACCTTCCCCCCTTCTGAATGAGGCGATGCTGTGGTGCGATCCATGGGAACAATGAGCTATCTTTGCGGTATATTTAGGGGAATATTTGCCCATGTAAATGCAGCCCTGGCAACCCATGAATTTAACATACTTTCCTCTACTTTAGACCATCGGCTGCATCCATTTATCACTAATACATTTTATTTTATACAGCAACATGTGTCAGTCTTCATATCAACACTTGATAACTAGACCTTGATAGATCTAGAATTGTGCCCAGTTCCAGCTCAGAACATGAGGCCTGATGCCAAGGTGAGTACATTATGAACAGGGTGAATTATGAGCCAGGCCCAAATTTAGCTCTAGGTTTGGGCTCTGCTCATAATGGGTTCACTGAGAAAAATTCCTGAGTCCATAATCCATTTTCCCATCCACAATTATAAAACATGATGCCCTCTCTCCAGGCACATTCCAGAGACAATGACTTCCTTGACATTATACAACTCTCAGGGCAAGAAAATAAAATGCATACACATTTTGCCAACTTATTCTATCTCACTACAATAAAATTCAAATACTGTGTTATGAATTGCTTATATATTCTGATAGCATTTTGATAACACAAGCTCATCATAATATTTTCCTTGGTATTAAATGAAAACAAATCTACTGGGCCAGATACACCCAGTTCGTTGTTTTGTTGTGGTTGTTAATTGCCTTCAGTTAACAGCTGAAAGGTTGTATCGAGACTGATAAACTTGAAGAGAAGCAACCTAGCAAAAGTTATGTTTCATAACTGTGCTCAGGATGGATGGGCCAGTTATTGGTCAATAACATCCCAATTAGTGATGGAAAGAATATTTTTTAAAAATTTAAATGGCCAAAAATATGTCATTCACACATCAAGAAACCCTGATGAGAAGGATCCTAGACTGATGAGAATCCTCCTAGTAGTTCTACATCTAAAGTGGAATTTTCTGTGCAAAAATGGCATTGTTGTTAATTGCCCTCAAGTCAACTTCGACTTATGGTGATCCTATGAATGAGAGAGCTCAAAGTCACCCTCATGTTTATGTGGCATTGTTATGATGCCTTATTTGGATGCTCTGATAAAGTCCTAAGTCAAGGAAGCCACAGCCATGTGTTTGCCAGACCTGAATGGGTCTGTTGATAACAGGGCACACATATCATAGAATCATAGAATCATAGAATTGCAGAGTTGGAAGAGACCACGAGGGCCATCCAGTCCAACCCCCTGCCATGCAGGAAATCACGATCAAAGCATCCCCGACAGATGGCCATCCAGCCTCTGTTTAAAGACCTCCAAGGAAGGAGACCCCACCACGCTCCGAGGGAGTGTGTTCCACTGCCAAACAGCTCTTACTGTCAGAAAGTTCCTCCTAATGTTGAGGTGGAATCTCTGTTCCTGGAGCTTGCATCCATTGCTCCATGTTCCAATCTCTGGAGCAGCAGAAAACAAGTTTGCTCCATCCTCAACGTGACACCCTTCATCACCCTTTTTCATTTATATCTTGTCCAAAACCCATACTTTTTTATTGATAGTTCAAGCTGTCAATTGATCCTCCATGGTGAGAGAGTGTGACTTGTTTTACTGAAGTGGTCCTATGGCTTGAAGGACAAATTTTCGAATCCCTCCTGAGAATAATGAAACAGAGGGAGTCATTAGGCCACACACTGTTTTTCAGCCAAGCCTACCTCTCAGGCTTGTTGTGGTTGCAGGTGTCAAATAGGACATGGGGCAAAATCTGACCTTCTTCGAGTAAGAATGGGGCCAAAACAGGACAGGTAAGTTGGGGAGAGTAACTGAGTGAAATAGCATAACATCCAACATTTCACAGGTGGAAAATGGGAAACATGTGGGCAAGCAACATCAGAGAGATGTCACAGAATCATAAAATCATAAGAGTTAGAAGACACCCCAAGGGCCATCTAGTCCAACCCCCTGCGCTTCAGGAATATCCAATCAAAGAACTCCTGACAGATGGCCATCCAGCTTCTGTTTAAAAACCTCCAAAGAAGGAGACTCTACCACACTTCAAGGCAGCAGTGCATTCCATTATCCAACAGCTCTTATCATCAGGAAGTTGTTCCTAATGTTTAGGTGGAATCGCTTTCCCTGTAGTTTGAACCCATTGCTCCATGTCCTAGTCTCTGGAGCAGTAGAAAACAAGCTTGCTCCATCCTCAATATGACATCCTTTCAAGTATTTAAACACAACTATCATGTCACCTCTTAACCTTCTCTTCTCCAGGCTAAACATTCCCAGCTCCTTAAGCTCCTCATAGGACATAATGGCTTCCAGACCTCCCACCATTTTGGTCACCTTCCTCTGGACACAATCCAGCTTGTCCATATTCTTCTTGAATTGTGGGGCACAGAACTGGAAACAGTATTCCAGATGAGGTCTGACCAAAGCAGAATGGAGTGGTAGTATTACTTCCCTTGATCTAGACACTACACCCCTATTAATCGCATTGTCTTTTTTTGCTGCCGCATCACACTGCTAACTCATGTTCAGCTTGTAGTTCACTCTTTCTTTTCCCTGAGGAAATCTACACCATTATGTTAATTGCTAATAAACAAAAAATATTATGTTAGTGCCTATAATATAGTTTTTAAACTAAATTATTGGTGGCAAATTATGTAATAGAGTAGCCCCCCCCCCCTTTATCCACTGGGGATTGGTTCTGGGGGTGTGTGGATACTGAAAACTGTGGATAATGTATGTACAGCAGGACCCCCTTATCCACTGGGGATTGGTTCTGAGGACCCCATGGATACCAAAAACCATGGATAATAGCGAACACCATTGAAAATAATGGGACTTCTGGTTTAAAATACCATAGAGTTGCCTTGGAGGACCTAGAAAATGGCTAGAGAGGACACATTTTCTACGAAGACTCTATGGTAGGTGTGCTGTTTTGTGTCCCATGGATAATGAATCCATGGATATAGGGGTGTACTGTATTCTGAACATCCTGTACTGTGAATAGGTTAGGTTACATTGACCTGAGATAAACATATGGGGGCCACCAAATTCCTTAAACTGGCCCTAGGAAAAGTTAACTTAATACTTTCATTTTGTATTTAGGTAGAACAGAAATTTGTTGACCCTGCATGCCACGAATTTTGACAGTCCCTTATTGCTATTTTGCAAACCTGGCATCAGTAACAGGAACTCATCTGCAAATCTGCAGTGCAAACATGAAGAGCTTCCTGAAGGGGCCCTCTTACTCAGCAATCTCTGAGCACCTGCCTTCTCTTTCCTTTATGTTATGACTGTGTCAGCTGGTAAAAAGAAAAGGACATTTCCTGAAACCCATGCAAGATTCATAGACGCATGACATATAAGTACCACAGCCAGATTTACACTATGGGTTCCCTTACAGCCCAACTGAACTTCTGCTCCAGCCTCCACTCGATGGCTATTCAGTGGTTGATGGAGAGAGGAGGGGACTGGGTAAGTGTCTGGCTATGTTCCCATAGCTAGATGCAAAATTATTACATCACCCACCGAGACCTCTGGAGGACCCTGGCAGATCTCAGAAGATCATAGAATCATAGAATTGTAGAGTTGGAAGACACCACAAGGGCCATCCAGTCCAACCCCCCACCATGCAGGAAATCACAACCAAAGCATCCCTGACAGATGGCTATCCAGCCTTTGTTTAAGGCCCTCCAAGGAAGGAGACCCCACCACCCTTCGAGGGAGTGTGTTCCACTGCCAAACAGCTCTTACTGTCAGAAAGTTCCTCCTAATGTTGAGGTGGAATCTCTGTTCCTGGAGCTTGCATCCATTGCTCCATGTTCTAGTCTCTGAAGCAGCAGAAAACACGCTTGCTCCATCCTCAATGTGACACCCCTTCATATACTTAAACAGGGCTATCATATCACCCTTTAACCGTCTTTTTTCCAGGCTAAACATACCCAGCTCCCTAAGTCTCTCCTCATAAGGCATGGTTTCCAGACCTTTCATCATTTTAGTCACCCTCCTCTGGACATGCTCCAATTTGTCCATATCCTTTTTGAATTGTGGTGCCAGAACTGGACACAGTATTCTAGGTGAGGTCTGACCAAGGCAGAATAGAGTGGCATTATTACTTCCCTTGATCTAGACACTATACTTCTATTGATGCAGCCCAAAATCACATTGGCCTTTTTAGCTGCTGCATCACACTGTTGACTCATGTCAACTTGTGGTCTACTAGGACTCCTAGATCCTTTTCGCCCGTAGTCTCGTTTAGCCAGGTCTCCCCCATCCTGTATCTTTGCATTTCATTTTTCCGCCCTAAGTGCAGTACTTTACATTTCTCCATATTGAATTTTGTTAGCTTTGGCCTAGCTCTCCAGTCTATCCAGGTCATTCTGAATTTTGATCCTGTCCTCTAGGGTATTAGCTACTCCTCCTAATTTGGTGTCATCTGCAAATTTGATAAGCATGTCCCTAATTCCATCATCCAAGTCATTGATAAAGATGTTGAATAGCACTGGGCCCAGGACAGAACCCTGTGGCACCCCACTGGTCACATCTTTCCAAGACGAAGAGGAGCCACTGCTGAGCACCCTTTGGGTTCGGCCGGTCAACCAATTACAAATCCATTGAACAGTTAACTTGTCTAGCCCAGATTTTACAAGCTTGTTTGCAAGAATGTCATAGGGAACCTTGTCAAAGGCCTTACTGAAATCAGGTATGCGATATCTACAGCATCCCCTTCATCTACCAAGCTGGTAATTTTATCAAAAAAAGAGATCAGAATAGTCTGGCATGACTTGTTTCTCTGAAACCCATGTTGACTGTTTGTGATTATGGCATTGCCTTCTAAATGTTCACAGACTCTCTGTTTAATGATCTGCTCTAGAATCTTCCCTGGTATTGATGTCAGACTAACTGGACGATAATTGTTGGGATCCTCTTTTTACCCCTTTTATGATACCATTGGTCTGCATCTGGCTAGGTGAACATAGCCAGACATTTCTCCAAACCCCAGCCAACCTTCACCAGCCACTGGATGGCCACGAATTGGGGGCTGCAGCAGCTAATCTGTGAGTTTAGGGAGGGGGCTTTGGTCATTGTAGAGAGAGGATGTGGATCCCAACCTCCACAACCACCCAAAAGAGACTTAATATGGCACAAGTAAGGATTGCACCATAATAAGTCACTAATAGGGTGCCAGTCTTTGTTTTCTTGGTCAGCTTCCACAAGGTCATCCTCTGGGATGGTCAGTCACAAGTGACAAATCTGGAGAAGGGCAACTAAAATGGTGAAAGGTCTGGAAACCATGCCTTATGAGGAGAGGCTTAGGGAGCTGGGTATGTTTAGCCTGGAAAAAAGACGGTTTAGAGGCGATATGATAGCCCTGTTTAAGTATTTGAAGGGATGTCACGCTGAGGATGGAGCAGGCTTGTTTTCTGCTGCTCCAGAGACTGGAACACGGAGCAATGGGTGCAAGCTCCAGGAACAGAGATTCCACCTCAACATTAGGAGGAACTTTTTGACAGTAAGAGCTGTTCGGCAGTGGAACGCACTCCCTCGGAGCGTGGTGGGGTCTCCTTCCTTGGAGGTCTTTAAACAGAGGCTGGATGGCCATCTGTCGGGGATGCTTTGATTGTGATTTCCTGCGTGGCAGGGGGGTTGGACTGGATGGCCCTCGTGGTCTCTTCCAACTCTGCAATTCTATGATTCTATGATTCTATGATTCTATGAAATGAAATGTCAGCATGTGTTTCCTCTGGTGCTTGTTTAAATCTTCCACTGATTCAGCTTCCTCTCACTTCTGCAGAATAACAGATGTGCAGAATGATTGATTCTCCAACTGCCACATGTGTGACGAAACCAAGTCAGCCAGTCATGTCCTTGGCAACAACCTCTGCCTTATTTACTGATTATATCCTTTAAGTGTTTTAGAGCAGATAACTTGCCTCTCTGCTCTTTCAGTGTGTTCTTAAATCAATTCTATGGGTGCATCTACACTGTAGAAATAAATGTAGTTTGACACCACTTTAACTGTCATGGCCCCAGCCTACAGAATCCTGGGATTTGTAGTTTTGTGAGGCACCAGCATTCTTTGACAGAGAAGGCTACAGACCTTGTTAAACAACAAATCCCAGGATTCAATAAAATGGAGCTACAGCCCTTAAAGTGGTGTCAAACTGCATTACTGCATTTGTATGCTGATTTCTCAAATAAAGATTATATTTTGTTACTTAGATGGAGTTCTGGCAGCGATACTGGTATACATAGGGGAAAGGTTCTGCAAGTAACCCAACCCTGAACTGTCAATTATTTGAGCTAATTAATTCCCCTAATTAAGATCTGAATAAGAGCATTTTGGGTAACACATTCTTTTGCTTTCCCTGCCTTGGTTTTCAGTGGTAAGAAATCATCATCATCTCTTCCTCCTCCCTCCTCCTTCTTCTTTTCTATTTACAATTAAAGGCATTTCATTTTTTTTAAAAAAAAAGGATAGAACTACTCCTCTAAACTCCTACCCTGCTCCAGTTTATCATGTTTTAAAACCAACGTGTGAATCTAGAGAAGATATGCAAAGGTTTGGATCTTCTCAGCATCAGTGCCTAGATAAGGGGTGGAGAGCTATTGGGTTTTTAGATGTTTTGGCCTACAGCTTCCATCAGCCCCACCAAGCATGGCCAATGTAAAAAGGGTTTCTGAAAACTGTAAGTCCAACATAATCTGGAAGTCCAAAGGTTGCCTCCTCCTGTCCTGGATTGTTGAGTTCATTGCCACAAGCTGTGTGGCAACTGGCTTCATTGTTCAGGCAACAAATCAAAATAACTTTGTTCAAACGCATCTTTGAGAAAAGGCAACTATTGCCAAAGGAATTGTTAATTTTTTAAAAAAGTTTTGACTTGTTTCTTATGTCTACTTTTCACTATTACCTGAATTGCAGAGGTCCTTGGAATTTCCATGTGTGTCTGAATCTAAATTCTGAGGAATTTTAATTAGCTCAAATTGGCATGCAACAGGCCAGTTAACTGGGGGTTTTTGCCTGTGTATACCAGTACTCACTGAGTGAACTCAAGAACAGGGGCTTGGTTACACGGTGAAAAAAAACCGTGAAGAATTCGCCAAGATTCCTAATTGTTTACATGCATTGTGGCTCAAAGTCGCCTCTTTCAGAAGGAGGGGGGCACAAAAACCCATTAGTAACGCAATAAAGGATTTTGGGACTTTTCCTGACTTTTTTGAAAAGTAGCACATTTTCAATAGTCTGAACAAGCATTAAACTACGTGCTGTGTGAATTACCAGCAATCTTTTGGATACATTCACAGCAGAGCTTTGCCATGATTGGTTGAACTCACCAGGGAGGGGTTTGGACAAGGAGGGGATGGAGGAAAGATCCATGTTGTTTCTAGCCACGAAAAAGACTGTGAGTGCTAGCCTTGTGTGTGTGTGTTTCCTTCTCTCCCTCCCACCTTGCTACTTTCAGTCTCAGTGTGTGTGAATGATCTAGTCTCCCCTCCTGACATCGCGTCCCTTCTCTTCTCCTTGTGCTTAGCCACGAAAAAGGCTGGAGTGCTAGCCTTGTGTGTGTGTTTCTTTCCTTCTCTCCCTCCCTCCTTGCTATCTTGTGCCCAGATGCTATGATCTGAAGAATTAAGCAAGCCTTTTCCAGTCTCTCTTGTGTGTGTGTGTGTGCGTGTGAATGTTCATCTCAGGCATTCCTGTGGTAATCAGAGGATGTGCTTGGGAGGCCACACCCCCGTCTCAGTCTGTGTGTGAATATCAAAGCGGAACACAGCTGAAAACTAAACCAATAGATCAATTAAGCAATATATCATCTGAACGATGCACTACAGCTGCGAAACAGCAATAAAGTGCAAATTACCGCAATAAAAACTGTTGTGTAACTGAAGCCCAGGAAACACAGATAAACCAAAACAGTTTTTATTGAAAAATAGTTTAAACCTCATTCACATCAACACTCAGGCTTCAAGTACTCACACATGGCTATCAAAGATAGTAGAAAATACTTGGATAGAGGAGCAGATTGATGGGATGCTATGTTATACTGTACCGATCTGAAGAGCAAAGATGTTGGAGCAGTGAACAGGCACAGAGGGAGGAGGAAAACAGAGAAGTGGTGCCACTGACTAAAGGGTAAATGGGATAAGAGAGATCTGTGCATGGCAACAAACTGGCAAAGGGGTAGGGGTAGGAAGAGGGGGGTTGGAAACACAGACTAACCTGGAGACAGAAGGAAAGGGATGCACGAGATGGCATTTGGGGGTGATATTTATAGTCGATATTTCCCTTGAAGGGGTGATTTTGAGAGGAAGACATGTTTGCCAGAAATTCCCAAAGTTAAACAACAGATCCCCAGATATGTAAATGGTCATGATGAAAGGAATGTTTTAGGACTGATGAATGACAGGCAACTCCCTTTTGATTTGAAGATCTGGAAGAGTAAAACCAGCATCTGGCACAACAATGAGATTTCCAACTACTTTTGATGTGATCGGTGAATGTCACACTTCCAGAGATACCCAGAATGGACCAGCCATTATCACTCTAACTGTTGTCTTCAGAGTTTTCTGTGTAATCCTTATCTGGGGATATGACCCTTTGAGGAATTTATGGGGGCCCTTCCTTAGGTTATACATGCCTGTAAGCATGACTCCAGCCCTGGACATAGGGAGTCCTGATTTACTATCACCCTTGTGGAAGGCCACATCAATCCAAATTATAGAATGCAGCCAATTGTGAATTATTAAAAAAAGTAGGGGTTGTTATGTCTGGTTACATCTCCTGACTTCCACCATAGGACTGGAGGTGACATGCAGTGCCCTCTATGGTACACTTCTCTGCCAGCTCTTAACCACACAAAAATGTTGTAGGGATGTCATTCCTCACTATTATACATGAGGGATTATATTCCTGATCTAAGCACATTATTACAAATGAGCAGCAGAGCAGAAGTGTCTCAACGGTATTTTGGACCACTCATGGGAAATCGAGGTGACCCCTCTTGTTCTTGTCTAAATGGAGTGAAACAAAATAGAGTCAAAGAGTAAATTACTGTGCTGTGTTTACCATCCTGATGGGGTGTGCGCTTTGCACTATTTAAAAAAAAACTGTCAATCAACTTTGTGCATGTGTGATCGACCACATCTGTTGTCACATACTTCCTGTGGTGCTCTTATCCATGAACACAATTCGATGTAATCGATTGTCCCAACGGTCAGAGGTGTGCATATCTGTCAGGTTATTTTTTTAAGACTGTGTGTGTAGTTTTCCTGAATTTTGCTCCCCCTCTCCCCAAAAATGATGGACTACTGCAAGATCCCATTTGGACACATGGGATCCCCCCTAGATTCAATGAGGATTTATTTCACCATCTAGACTGGCACTAAGTTTCTTCTCAAAGGAAGCAACAAGTAATTTTAGACATTTTCTTCTCGCTGTGAGAATGTATAGAATCATAGAATCATAGAATTGTAGAGTTGGAAGAGACCATGAGGGCCATCCAGTCTTCAATATCATCTTCAATAACACTGCAATTTCTGAAGCCTATTCACAATTAGGGAGTAAGGACCTTATCAGACATAGAAAAAATCATGCAAAAATGAGATCACGATAGCGCAAACGAGCCCTGCTATTGCACAACATTCTCATGCTCACATATTCATCCTGTACTCCAGGCTGCAAATAAGGTGTCACTTTCTATTGACGGGAGAAGCTGTCAGTAGCTCACAATATCACATTTCCTGTGGCATTGAAGAGTGTGCGAAAACACATCCTGCTGTAATTGCGAGATTACAGCATGAATGTGTGATCCTCTCCCCCCCCCATTGCCAGTGAGAAAATTTCCATGTGCAATGGGAAAACCATACACAGGACACTCTTTTTATGAACTCTCTCGGTAGTTTTGCACATTTTTAGATTTGTTTAACTGTTTGTTCATTTACTTTGTAAATTACAGAGGTTTTTTTTTTTTTTTTACTTTTTTTAAGTGCACTCACATCTTCTTGTGAGAACAGCTAAAATCTCACCCATGCTATACCATGGAAGCAAACACCTGTTGTTAAAGTGTTAGTGGTGGTCATGCGATAATTCTGTGGCAGTTCTTTTGCACAATTACAGTGATGTGTGATAATAAGTTTAATAATGCCACTATGTTTCCGCTTTTCCCATTTGCAGAATTACAGCATTTTTAGACGCTAGTCTGATAATGTCCTAATTCTATCCCAACTTCGCATGTTATTGTTTTGTCCAGAAAGCTGCATTTTCTGCACAGGAGATTATATTTCTTCACAGAAATACTATTTCATGTTCAGAAAAGGCTGTTTTCTGCACAGAAATTACTGTTTTCTGTGCAAATCATCCACACATGAATTTTGCACAGAATAAGTCCCTATTTATAGCATTTTCTACACAGAGTTTAGCTTTTACTATGCAGGAAATAATATTTGTGCATAGCATTTTTTCTCCTGTACAGAAAGTGCTGTTTCCACCCTGAGGATCCTGTTTTCTGCACAAAACAAGCATACACAAATTTTGTACAGAATTAGTCCTGAACTCTCTCACCAGTCCAGTATTCTTCTCATCTGGTTTTCTCAATATACACACAAAAACATGTTTTTGACTAAAAACATTTCAAATACTCTTTCCATCCCTACACTATTTTAAGGTAGATTAGGCTAAGAGGAAGAAACAGGATTGTGTGTCCAGGCAGGATATATCTCCCTCCCCCCTCCCCAAATAAAGAGAGACACAATATATGTTTCAAAGAGTATATTGATAACATACGAATATATTCATAATAAAAGGCCACACTTCAATTGATAACAGCTGCAGTGGATGGCTCAGTCACATGGGTTCAGATCCAGACACCAAGCAACTCGCCTGTTGGTTGATGATATTGCTGTCGGCCCGCTTGCTGACAATCACCAGCCCAGAAGGGTGAGGAGTCTTGGGAGGCCCCTGAATGCTTGCCGATCCCTCCCTTCCCCCTCTCACAACCAAGGTCAAGGTCCACAAGGGGGGTCTCCATGACCTTGACCTTAACCTTGACCATGAACTTGACGGAAACGCACCCACCCCATTACTGATGACCATGGATCAGAACCCATGCCAACTGCCCCCAAAAGTTGTGACAGAGAGTAAATACACTAAGCTGATAAAGTTACCAAATTGGTAGATGAAGTGAGCGCTGTGGATATCGCATACCTTGATTTCAGTAAGGCCTTTGACAAGGTTCCCCATGACATTCTTGCAAACAAGCTTGTAAAATGTGGGCTAGACAAGTTAACTGTTCAATGGATTTGTAATGGGTTGACCAGTTGAACCCAAAGGGTGCTCAGCAGTGGCTCCTCTTCGTCTTGGAAAGATGTGACCAGTGGGGTGCCACAGGGTTCTGTCCTGGCCCCAGTGCTATTCAACATCTTTATCAATAACTTGGATGAGGGAATTAGGGGCATACTTATCAAATTTGCAGATGACACCAAATTAGGAGGCGTAGCTAATACCCTAGAGGACAGGATCAAAATTCAGAATGACCTGGATAGACTGGAGAGCTGGGCCAAAGCTAACAAAATGAAATTCAATACAGAGAAATGTAAAGTACTGCACTTAGGGCGGAAAAATGAAAGGCATAGGTATAGGATAGGACAGACCTGGCTAAATGAGACTACGTGCGAAAGGGATCTAGGAGTCCTAGTAGACCACAAGTTGAACATGAGTCAACAATGTGATGCAGCAGCTAAAAAGGCCAATGTGATTTTGGGCTGTATCAATAGAAGTATAGTGTCTAGATCAAGGGAAGTCATAGTGTCACTCTATTCTGCCTTGGTCAGGCCTCACCTAGAATACTGTGTCCAGTTCTGGGTACCACAATTCAAAAAGGATATTGACAAATTGGAGCGTGTCCAGAGAAGGGCAACTAAAATGGTGAAAGGTCTGGAAACCATGCCTTGTGAGGAAAGACTTAGGGAGCTGGGTATGTTTAGCCTGGAAGAAAGATGGTTAAGAGGCGATATGATAGCCCTGTTTAAGTATTTGAAGGTGTGTCACATTGAGGATGAAGCAGGCTTGTTTTCTGCTGCTCCAGAGATAGGAACACGGAGCAATGGATACAAGCTCCAGGAACAGAGATTGCACCTCAATATTAGGAGGGACTTTTTGACAGTAAGAGCTGTTCGGCAGTAGAACACACTCCCTCGGAGCATGGTGGGGTCTCCTTCCTTGGAGGTCTTTAAACAGAGGCTGGATGGCCATCTGTCGGGGAAACTTTGATCAAGGTTTCCTGCATGGCAGGGGGTTGGACTGGATGGCCCTCTTGGTCTCTTCCAACTCTACAATTCTATGATTCTATGATTCTATACTAGCATGCTATAATAACCCATGAACATCAAAAATATAGGGTTGGTTTCAGCCCCTGAAGAGCCACTGGTGTGTTGGTCAGGAATTTATACCTGACTGCTGGACTGGTGTGAAAACTGCTGCAAAAAGCAGCAGAGCCCTCGCCTCCTGGCCAATCAGATTTGGAGGCCCAGGAAAGCCTCTGATTGGCCAGGAGCTGGTTCAAACCCACCAATCAGGTCAATGCAGGCTTTCCCTGATTGGTTAACACTCCAACCCCCTCCTGGCCTGCGAAGCTGGCTGGGAAGCAGACAAAGGAGCATGGTGGCAGCCATGCTGCCCCTTCCCCACCGTATGGGTGTGTGTGAAAAGACACCGGCCTGGAACCCACAAACCAGCCACCTGTGGGGTGAGTCTGACAGCTCCCTTGTCTCAAGATCATAGATTTCATGAATCAGTTATTATCTGAACCCATGTCTTCCTAGCTCATCTTGGAGGTTTTAATGAAGCATGTCAGATGCATGATGATGGAAAAATTACACATTGGAATGAGAGTATGATGAGTGAAGGAGGTTATGTTGTTTGTATCATTTGCACAAAAAAGAATTTTAAAAAATAAGTTTAGCTGAATGCACAAACAGGGAAAGAACATAAGTGGGTGGCCTAGCCATGGTTTTTATGAACAAAACTTCTGACTTTAAAGAGCTACACAATGGTCAGAAGTCAACTAGAGAATTTTTTTTTCACCAGTGCATTTCCATGGGCCCATTTACACTACACAGTTATAGTGCCATGATTCCACTTTAACTGTCATGGCGTCATCCTGTGAAATCCTGGGATTTGTAGTTTTGGAAGGGGTGCTTACAATACTTAGCCAGAGAGTTCCAAAGCCTCATCAAGATTACAAACTCCAGTATTCCACAAGGTGCAGCCAGGGCAGTCAAAGAGGAAAGATGCCCCAGATGATGTAGCCAAGTGGTTCAAACAGAGCTAAACCTAACATTATGCAGAGTGATGTGGCCAGTTGAGGCAGCCAATTTTGAAAGCTAAGAATGAACAAGGAATTGGGTTTTTCTAAAAAAGAAAAAAACTCAATTTGTTACAGTTCTTCACTGCTGTCCATATTTACGTTGTGTACCTTTGATTCAATATCTCTACCCTTTTGGGGCCTAAGTATGGGACTGAGTACTAGGATTGCTACAAACTTCAGTTCAGCCATTTTGTTTCCACACATTGCTGAATGTGTGAACCTTGTAATTATTTTCTATAACTGGAAGTGAAAGCCCTCGAGTCCTTTGATTTTTATATAAGCTGCTCTTCCAGTGTGGTGTAGCAATTATGAATGCAGGAATTGGAAGGTCTAGGTCCAGTCCTCACTGAGGCATGACCATACCCACCAACATTTCACAGATGAAAACCAAGACATGTATGGCTAAGCAACATTACAATGTGGTTAATCTGGCAAAAGTTATTGATGGAGAAGAAAATACAAACTAGGAGACGCTGCAGCATTTTGTTTTTGCCTCAGCTCACTGGGAAGGGCAAGATCCCACCACCTCACCTACCCTCCTCCCCACTAAGTTAATTAAGTGCAAACTACTTTTGTACTTGGAACTCAGTTTGGAGCCATTGATGTAAACTGAGGGCAAAAATGGGAAGGCGGGAGGGAAACTGGGACTTTTAAAAAGCTTCTGGGAAAGTGGGGTGTAGGATTTATTGGGATGGTCCCTGTCAAATTGGGACAACTGGTGGGCAAACATGACATGCATTGGGCAACCTTCTCAGCTTGTCCTATCTTGTAGAGTTGTTATGAGGCTAGATTGGGTAGGAGGACAGTGATTCATAATCCCATTAAGCCCACTTTAACAATTGTGGGCTATAATTGTGAGGATTTTTATTTTATATTTATTTCATTTTTTTATTTTTTATTTTTATTTTATTTTTTTGCCTCAGGTGGCACAATGTCTGAAGTCAGTCCTGAGTCCAAACCAGAGACTATGAATCAAAAACCCCTGGTTCATCAAATCCTCACTCAGTCATTGAGCTATTGGTTGACTTGAGGGGATTCTTCCCCCCCCCCAACACACACACACACACACACACACTTTTTAGGAATGAGATGAATCAGAATTAATTTCTATCATGCTTGATAAAATAGACAAATCTGACAGCCAAACAAATAACAGACCAGGTCGTAGCTATGGGGAGGGCAAAATGAGACCATTGTCCTCAAATAAGAATTCTCCCCCACCCTGCATGAATGTTTCCTTCAGTCCCCAAATATGTAGCTTTGCAGAGAACAAGACATTGAACATCATTCACACCAACATTTCTTCTGTTTGCTGTGTTTGCATTCCTTGGGTCACTTTGCCTGCCCTTTTTTTCTTTGGATGCCTAAACTGTATCTCTTAACAGCTCAACTGAAGTTTTAAATTATTACTGTGATATAAATTTCGGTACTGGAGGAAAATTTCATTGGAGGCAAAAGTCTTAATTGGGGAAGCATTTTGTTCCCCGTCCATTGCTACATTGCTACCTGTGCTTTTGTATCACCTCTTTTGCTCCTCTCCTCCAGATAAGTCAAGAGTTTGAAAGCTTTTACTCTAATTCTAGCCTAACCGGAGTTGGTTGTCTCATCCAAACACAGAAACTATGGTTCGTTTCAACCATGGCTTGTTTAAGTCATGCAATGCTAGAAATTTGAGGATTGGAGGAACATTTCATTGGGGTAAGAATTTTTATTGGGGGAGGGGCAATGCCTTCATTTTGCCCCCTCTGCCCATAGCTACACCCTGAGAGCAGACCCTCTAAAGCCCAAGCTTTCTTGCTTGAACAAAATGGCAGAAGGGAGATTAGGGCTTTATCTACTTGGGTAATTTACCCCAGTTTGCCCCCTTTCCAGAGCCATGTAGTACAAAGGATGCAGGGAGTTACCCCGCTCTGCCCCTCAGGCAGTCCAAATGACCCTCGGGGCAGATATGGGGCTGGAATGGGGGCAAGCTGGGATAGGGCCCTTTACAGAGGTATAGTACCCAGTTTAATCTGGGACCACTGGATCAGGCCCCACATGAGAGCCCGTCCCAGAGTGCAGGTCCTCACTGTCACCACCAGCTCCCTGGCTCTCCTAGAAGCCAGGCAGGGGTCTCTCAGCACGTGACTGAGGCTGGTCACATGCAGGGGGTCTGCAGTCACATGTTTCAGGACCCCTTCCTGGCCTCCATGTTATTGGAGAATTGGTGGCAGTGCCGGCTTCAGTGACAGGCCAGCATCCTGTTTTGACCACAGTCCCATTTTTTCCAGGTAACATGGGGGAAACGGGCCAGCTACATGGCCAGGATATGCCACTGGGGAGCCAGCATATCCTGGCTAGTATATATAAACCCTATAGTTGCATCTGCATTGCAGAAACAATCCAGTTTGACACCACTTTAACTGCCATGGCTCAATGCTATGGAATCCTGGGATTTGTAGTTTTGTGAGATATTTAGCCTTCTCTGTCAGAGAGCTCTGGTGTCACAACAAACTACAAATCCCAGGATTCCATAGGATGGAGCCATGGCAATTAAAGTGGTTTCAAACTGGATTATTTTTGCAGTACAGATGTAGCCTAGGAGAATGAAGGCAACCAATAAAATACAACAAAATTAACAACAATCGAAATGAGGGAGGATCCTGACAGGCTACTGAGGTGTGGGAGGGGGGGGTTAAAATCAAGAGAACATTAACATGGGTGATAGAAATAATGTAAGAGAAAAACAATTCAATATTAATATGTATGGGAGGAAAGAAGTCTTAAACAAGAAGAACCATGAAAGCATTCATAGAAGAGGAAAAGATTTCTGCAGAAGGGCAAAGAAGCAACCAAGGGAACATTGGCAAGAGAGATAAATGATTTCTGAGGAAGGGCAAATATTCAGAGAGAAGGAGATTCCTGAGGGAGGGGAGAAATAAAAAAAGGGGAGGTGTCTTCTGAGGGGAAAAACAAGAGAACATTCACAGGGGGGAAAATGGACTGAAGGAGAATCAGTAGGAAAAACACTGAAAGAGAAAAATCAACAGGAAAAGAAGCTTGTTTTTTGCTCTTCCTTTCCTTGTCTCCAGGTGAGAATTCCAGCCAGTCTAAGACTTTGCATGAAAGTCAAGGAAAGGGCAGCCCCTGCTGGAATTTCCTAGCCTTGGTATCTCTGCAAGAAGATAAAAGACTCTCTTCCAGGATGTAGGGAAGGTGGTGGGCAGAACTGGTGAGGACATTGGCCACCCATAACAATTCTGCCCCTGCCCCGCTGCCCATTTTCCTTCAGTCCCCAGATTTCTAGCATTACAGAGAGTGATAATACTGGGCATCATTCACACCAAAACTCCTCCATTTGCATTCTTTCCAACTGTTCCAGTTTGGCTGGGCAGTCTCAATTCATCCTCTCCTGCCCACTCTTTCAGCAGCTTTTAAAATGTCCCGGTTTTTCCTTCCTTTTCTCCTCAGCCTGCCTCAGTTGCTGTAAACTTGAGTTCCGAGTTCAAAAGGAGTTTGCACACAGTTAACTCAGCAGGGGAAAGAGGAGAAGGGGAGGCCAAATCTTGCTTTTCCCAGTCAGCTCAGGCAAAAAGAAACTGCTGCAGCCCTTTCTTAGCTTGTCTGTTCTTCCTCATGAATAATGTTTGCCTTCTTGGCCACATTGATGTTGTTTGGCCACAAATATCCCAGGTTTCATCTGAGAAATGTTAGTGTGAATTAATTTGCTGGGTCTACCTTCCCTTGATCACTAGGCCTGCCTCTTTCTGCCTGAACTCTGTTTCTAAATTCTTGACTGAAGTTTTAAGTTCATAGAATCATAGAATTGTAGAGTTGGAAGAGACCTCAAGGGCCATCCAGTCCAACCCCCTGCCATGCAGGAATACACAATCAAATCATTCCCGACAGATGGCCATCCAGCCTCTGTTTAAATATTAAAAGCATTGTAGTGCAATGCTACAAATTTGGTGACTCGAGGAAAATTTAACGGAGGGGTAGAATGCCCTCATTCTCTCCCCCTACCCCAATTCTCTTCCGAAGAAAATATGGTGGATTTCAATGCCAAACAAGTTCCTTGCAGCATGACAAAGCAATTAGAAGGTACAAGAACATTAATTCAAAATCTGGAATTCTAGCTGTGGGGACACCAAAGGTTTGATTTTGGGGCAGAGAGTTATAAACAGTTGCAAAAAACAGTGCCCAAATCATGTCTATTGCTTAGGGATATCTTGTATGCAGATGTGTGTTCTGTGTGTCCTAGCTCACTGTGAGGCAGAGAAGATCTGAGAATGTTTATTCCAAAACATATATAATGGAGGAGGATCCAGATGGTGTTTGAGTGCAATTCCCATCATCCCTGAGCCAGCCCATCCCAAAGTGAGAAATGCTGGGAGTCACAGTCCAACAACATCTGAGAGTCCTATTTCTAGTCTAAATGTTTACCATTTTTAGCACCAGTTTAAAACAGAGATCATAGAATCATAGAGTTGGAAGAGACCACAATGGCCATCTAGTCCAACCCCCTGCCATGCAGGAGTACCCAATCAAAGCATTCCCGACAGATGGCCATCCAGCCTCTGTTGAAAAACCTCCAGAGAAGGAGATTCTACCACACTCTGAGGCAGTGCATTACATTGTTGAACAGCTCTTACTGTCAGGAAGTTCTTCCTAATGTTTAGGTGGAATCTCTTTTCCTGTAGTTTGAACCCACTTTTCCATGTCCTAGTCTCTGGAGCAGCAGAAAACAAGCTCACTCCATCCTCAGTATGACATCCCTTCAAATATTTAAACATGGCTATCAAGCATCTTCCAAAAATGGGTGGGGGGAAGAATTATCTAAATTTCTTTGGGTAGGCAAAAAAACCCAAAAATAAAATGGAACCTATTAATAGATGCTAGAGAAAGAGGAGGACTAGGAGTACCCATTTTAACATTATATTTCAAAGCAGTTAGTTTAACATGGTTAAAATGTTGGATAGTATTAGAAAATGCTAGGGAATTAGAATTGGAAGGGCATGAACTTAGAACAGGATGGCATGGCTACTTATGGTATGGAAAAATTAAGATAAATGCAGAATTCAAAAATCATATTATAAGAAGATATTTGATAAAGATATGGCAAAAGTATAAAGAGAGATTTAGCCCCCAAATTCCAGGTTATTTATCTCAGGAAGCTTTTTGTAAAAGAGAGTTGAGGGGTAATACTTGGTTAACTTTTAGGGATATAATGACAAAAAAAGCAAGAAAATGGATTATTAAAGAAAAATATGACTTGGGGCTCAGTTAAACGGTATAAAAAAACCGTGAAGAATTCGCTAAGAGTTCTAATTGTTTACATGTTTTGCGACTCTAAATCGCCTCTTTCAGAAGGAGGGGTGGGGGAAAAACCATCTGTAGCGTATTTTAGGACTTCGTATTTTTCCCGTCTTTTTAAAAAAGAATCGAAAATTATCGTTAAACCGATGATGTGAACTACCGTTGCATTTTTAGATCGATTCCTAAAAAAGTACCAGAACCGCATCCAAAGGGGTGGGATATGGGAGTGGTTTCATATTCACAGCAGAGCAGATCTGTGTGTGTGTGCATCTTTCCTCCCTCACTCCTTGGTCTCTTCGAGCTTGGCTGCAGCCAGCTGAAGAATTCCAAGGTTGCCTTTCAGTCTCTGTGTGAATGTTCTTCGTCTCCCCTCCCTCCCTCCTCCCTCTCTCTCCCTGTATGCTCCACCAGCTGATCTATCAACAGATCGTTGTTTTGTGTGTGCATGTTTGTGCACGCTTGCAGTGCTGGCATGAGAGAGGGAGAAAAAACAGTCTACTGACATAGGAGAAATGCACAGCAAAGAGAATTCTTTTCCTTCCATCCTTTGTCATTAATCCTTCCCACTTCCTGGTCTCCCTGCTTTTTAGTTGCTTTCTGGTTTTTCTCGCTGAGATCAAGCTGTGAAAGGTGATACAGTTGCTTTGTATACAAATCCCTTCTGAGGAACGCCTGCAATTAAAGCCCTTTCAGAGGAACTATTCCCCCCAACAAGCCCCTCCTGCTTCAACTGTGTGTGTTTTCAGTGAGTGGCTTTAAGAGGCAGGTAGGCACGCCCCCTGCACCTTTGCCATCTGAACTGAGAAGCGAAAAAATAAACAACACAACTGAATCCCTATAAATCATATGAACTATCCATAGCTGCTTCGAAAAAGCACTAAACCGCAAATTGCCGCATTAAAAACTGTCGTTTAACTGACCCCTTGGAAAAAGATGGATTCAATATGCACTGGTTGGGTTATTA
Source organism: Gambelia wislizenii (assembly GCA_030847615.1). Lineage (NCBI taxonomy): Eukaryota > Metazoa > Chordata > Lepidosauria > Squamata > Crotaphytidae > Gambelia > Gambelia wislizenii. The sequence continues at coordinate 6,475,191 of JAUMIR010000015.1, read as the reverse complement.
TCCATTAAGAGAAAGAGTTAAAGAAGATTTAAATTTAAAACTGAAGAGGAACAAGTGGTAGTGTCTCCTTCCTTGGAGGTCTTTAAACAGAGGCTGGATGGCCATCTGTCAGGGATGCTTTGATCGAGATTTCCTGCATGGGGGCATTGGATTGGATGGCCCTCGTGGTCTCTTCCAACTATACAATTCTATGATGCTATGATTCTAAGTCAAACCATGTATGATCAAATGGGCAGTAAATATAGGCCATAATATTCACATGATGCAATGGGAAGATACTTGGAATAAGGGTTTAAAGTTCACCTATTCTTATAATATGAAGGAAAACTTTTTAAAAATGATGTACAATTGGTACTTAGCCCAATACAAGTTAACCAAAATGTATAAAAATGTATCAAACCTATGTTGGAAATGAGAAAACCAAATTGGTTCTTCTTCTCATCTATGGTGGAAATGTAAAAAAGTTCAAAGATTTTGGTCTAAAATAAATAGAAAAATGGGGAAAAAATAGGATTTAAATTAGAAAAAGCAAATTTAATAATCATGGCTTTTAAAAGTAATGTAGTTGAAGGAATTTCAAGTGGGCAGTTTCTCCACGGGTTTGCAGAGAAATCACAGCTCATTGGCCTTTGTTAACTGTAATGTAAATGTAAAGTACTATACTTAGGGCAGAAAAATGAAATGCATAGATATAGGATGGGAGAGACCTGGCTGAACGAGACTATGTGCGATCTAGGAGTCCTAGTAGACCACAAGTTGAACATGAGTCAACAATGTGAGGCGGCAGCTAAAAAGGCCAATGCGATTTTGGGCTGTATCAATAGAAGTATAGTGTCTAGATCAAGGGAAGTCATAGTGCCACTCTATTCTGCCTTGGTCAGGCCTCACCTAGAATACTGTGTCCAGTTCTGGGCACCACAATTCAAAAAGGATATTGACAAATTGGAGCGTGTCCAGAGAAGGGCGATTAAAATGGTGAAAGGTCTGGAAACGATGCCTTATGAGGAGAGACTTAGGGAGCTGGGTATGTTTTGCCTGGAAAAAAGACGGTTAAGAGGCAATATAATAGCCCTGTTTAAGTATCTGAAGGGATGTCACACTGAGGATGAAGCAGGCTTGTTTTCTGCTTCTCCAGAGACTGGAACACGGAGCAATGGATGCAAGCTCCAGGAACAGAGATTCCACGTCAACATGAGGAGGAACTTTTTGACAGTAAGAGCTGTTCGGCAGTGGAACACACTCCCTCGGAGCGTGGTGGGGTCTCCTTCCTTGGAGGTCTTTAAACAGAGGCTGGATTGCCATCTGTCGGGGATGCTTTGATCAAGATTTCCTGCGTGGCAGGGGGTTGGACTGGATGGCCCTCGTGGTCTCTTCCAACTCTACAATTCTATGATTCTATGATTCTATGATTCTAACTGTTCAGATGAATATAACACAACACAGTTTGACACACACACCCCATGTGTGCGGGATAAATCCCAGATAGCTAAAAAAGTAGATAGTAGTGAACCCTATATTTCTGGTGGAAGTTGACCATAGAATCACATTGGAGGACCTCCAAATAGAGGTCATATAGTATGACTCTGTGGTTGCATGAAACCACAGGTACTGGTCCCACAAATACAGGGTTCATATTATATGCATTTACTTGTTAGAAGGGATATACTTCTTCTCTACTTTTTTTCTCAAAAGAAGCAAGTGTGAGAAAGACTTTGAAAACTGGAGTTTTCAAAAATATTCATGATGTGGAACTTAGGCTGCTGACACACTGCAGAAATAAAGCTGTCATGGCTCAGTGTTACAGAATTCTGGGATTTGTAATTTTGTGAGATATTTAGCCTTCTCTGTCAGAGCTCTGGTGCCAGAAGAAACTACAAATCCCAGGATTCCATAGGATGGAGCCATGATAGTTGAAGTGGTGTCAAACTGGATTATTTCTACAGGTGTCAACAGCCTTCCTCTGTGCAAAATTCATACATGGTATTTTTGTGCAGGAAACAGCATTTTTAGAAAATAGTAGAATATGCTGTTTCCTGTGCAAAAAAGTACTGTAATGGGGGGCTTAATAGTTTCAAAATTTGCTTGTACTTTTGTTTTGGGCTTTGGCTTTTGGTTTTGGATTTTGCCCAGAAACCAGCATTTTCTGTGCAGGGAACAACATTTTGAGGCAGAAAATAATATTTTGCACAAATTTTGCACTGGATAACATCCAAACTGCAAAGATTCTTGTCAACCCAGGTGTCTCTTACTTGGAATGTCCTGACACTGACACTAAAGAAATTTTTTTGCACCATCATTCAACTGTTTTCAAATATTCTTTCCAGTGAGATGGTTCCTTCCAGTGAGATGGTTCTCCTTTAATTTCTGGCATGCTGTGAAAGAATTTTTTTTTTCAAGTGTTGTCCCATTCATCTAGCTCAATGTTTTCACCAATACCCACTGCCCATTTAATCTTTTGTATATACATAATTAAAGGGGATAACTTCAAGAAGCCATTTGTTTGTTGTTATTGTTAACTGCCTTCGAGTTGGCTTCAACTCATGACAGCCTCATGGATGAGACATCTCCAAGACATCTCCAGTCCTCAGCTGCCCTACTCAGGTCTTGTGGGTTCAGGCCTGTGTCCTCCTTGACTGAGTCTATCCACCTAGGGGCCGTTTACATGGCAAAATAAATCCTCAAAGAATGCAACAAGAAGCCTGATAGTTCCCATGCATTTCGAAGCCACAGCACCCTTTTCAGAAGGAGGGGGGTTAAAAAAAACCATAAGTCGTGCAGGATCAGCTTTCGCTAGTTTTCCTGACTTTTTTGATAAAGTTTGCGAAAATGCTCACGGTTGTGTGAACTTACCATTCACAAATGTCTGTGTGAACTTACAGTGACCTTTTCGAATTAGCGTGAGCAGAGCTCAATCCTGATTGGTTGGAGTGACCATTGTGCCTTCTCTGAATAGACAGAGGGGTTGGAGAGAGAAATCCACTGAGCCTGCCATTTGCCCCTTCTACTGCTAGCAGCCCACTTTGGGAAATCTGCTCTGAGCCCTTCCTGTCTGTTTCAAAGGAAGGCTTTGGGGGCAGGGAAGACAATTGGTAATGGAACTAGCCCCTGCTTGGGTGGTGTGTGTGCATGCATTTGCGCGTGTGCGTTCGTGCATGCGTGCGTGCGTGCGGCAACCAGCCGATCTCACCGTCGTGCTTTTGTTTATGCTTCCCTTCAGTCCTTTGTCTTTATTCAAGGCTTTTGGGGCAGCAGGATTTAATCCTGATTGCTTCAACTGACCAGAGAGGGAGGGGGTTTATCTTGCAAGAGATGAGTCTGAAATAAAAACATCGAGCTAGCTGGCTTGCTTCCTAACTACTGTTCCCCTCTCCCTCCCTCTCTCTATCTGTGTGTGTGTGTGTGTGTGCATGAGAGAGAGATCAACCGGCTGATCGATCAATCGTCCGTCCGTGTGTGTGTGTGTGTGTGTGTGCGTGCGCGCACATGCATGCGCTCTGGCAGGGATCTCCTTTCAGCTGATTTCCTTCCCTCTAGCTGCTTCTTTTCTGTGTGTGCACACATCCTGGCAGGGATCTCCCCCTCCCATTGTGAAGAGTGAATGAGTTTTCTGTTTTAGTGGCACTAACAGACTGGCTAAGAAACTTAACAACAAAAAAAGATAGAGAACCACAATGCATGATATGGGAGTTACCCGGACAGCGAAGCGAGAAGTCTCAAACTGCTGAGGTGGCATTGACGTATCCTAGGATACGCAGGATGCTGCTGCCTGTTCATCTAGGAAGGAACAGATCCTTCATACAATATGGACAGCAAGTAATAAGCTACCAGAATGTTTGGATACAAACTGATAAGACTTGGAGTGCTTCTGAAACATCAACAAAAGACCAGAAAGAGCTGGTTGAAGATTTTGTGGACAGACGCAAAAGGGTGATGCTGTTTGATGCAATGCAAAGACTTTAAAAAGATGAGACTTTCTAACCAGCAGGTGTGTTCCTGTTCCACGGCAACTCCCATGGCCTTCATGAAGTCTGCCTGATCAACAATCTTCAGTGAAGAGCCACTTGGTGTGTATGTGAGTATATGTGTGTGTGCATGGTTAGAATGAGAGAGCTCTCTTGGTACTAAATGTTATGTGTATGATCCTATGAATAAATGTTAATACAAAGTGAAAAAAATCCAAATTTGGTGTCTCTGCCTCTGTATCAGCTCTATTGGGGTATCTTCTCTGGGGTATCTCCACTACACATTTTCAAAATTAAACGAATGGCCTTATCACCTTGGCCATGACACCATGAAAAGGAGAGAGACAGGCTTCAGCAGCATTCCAGAGAAAAAGGAATCTCAGCAAATCATTCTTTTGTGTGTGTTTGTGCTTTCTTCCCTCTGTCATTATTTACGTCTTTTTTCCCCTTGCCCCCTCTTTGCTTCCTCCCCGCCTCCTGCCTGGCTTTAATGACCCTGAGGCCATGCCGTGTAAACTATGAAACCCGAAACTCACCACATCTTCCAACTTAGCCAAAATTCATGTGAACTGGGCACTGCTGATGCAAAAGGACAGCAATCCAGAATTTCCCGCACTTTATCCTCCTGTGTAACAGGCCCCCTAGTGTGCGGCCCTTCTCTCTTTCTTTTTCCCTCCATCTTTCCTAGCATTACTGCCTTTTCCGGTGAGTCATTCCTTCTCATGCTGTGTCCGAAGTACAACAGCCTCAATTTGGTCATCTTGGCTTCTAATGAGAGTTCAGGTTTGATCTGGTCTAAGATCCATTTGTCTGTCTTTTTGGCCATCCATGGTATGTTCTCCAACACCACATCTCAAGTGAGTTGATTCTCTTCCTATCAGCTTTCTTCACTGTCCAGCGCTCACATCCACACATGGTGATACGAGAGACAATGGTTTGAACGATCCTGACTGTAGTGCTCTGTTTTATATCTTTGCATTTTATGATTTTATCCCTTTATTTCATAGCCATTTGTATACAAGTCTAATTTGAACACTGGACAGAAATCCTGCATAAAATGAGTAAATGACTGTTTAGAGCCTAACAAATGCTGAGGTGATGCTTCTGTAATATTTTTATTTTTAGCTCCCTTGCTTCACTTCACTCCCATAAAGTTTGTGATTCAGCCACTTTTAAACCTCTTTTAAAAACCTGAACTCATTTATCATCCAGGATGTTCTCTGACTTCTTTCACGTTCACATTAAGGTGCATTATGGGGTGTTATTTCTTAAACTACCACTAGATGGCAGGGTTCAACTGAAATTTCCTTTAAAAAGCACTGAGAAACCTCTCACCCTTTGCATGTGTTGGACATCAGTTCCCGGAAAACCCAACCCTCATGGCCAATGTCACAGGATTGTGGGAGCTTTAGTCTAAAACATATGGAGGGCAAAAGGTCCACATTACACAAATAATCCAGTTTGAAACTGGATTATTTGCCATGCCTCTTTTCTATGGAATTCTGGGATTTGTAGTTTGGCAAGGCAGCAGCACTCTGCAGAGAAGGCTAAAGACCTTGCAAAAGTATAAATCCTAGGATTCAATAGGAAGGAGTCGTGACAAATAATCCAGTTTCAAACTGGATTATTTGTGTAGCGTGGATCTGACCTAACAACTTGGAAGATTCCAGTTCTAGCTGTCAGAGAGCCATGGAATTCATTGGGTGACCATGGACCAGTCACTCTTTATCTCTCTGGCAGCCTGACCTGCCTCACAGAGTTGTAAAGATAAGTGGGGAGCAGGATGGAAGAGGACTACATATGCTGCCTTTTCCCCATTGGGATCCTCCATTTATGATGGCTGGGACATAAATGTAACTAACCCTTGCTTTTTAAAACAAACAAACAAAAACACAACCTAAGTTTCTTGACATGTAGAATCATACATCCTATAGCTAGTTCCTCCAACAATATCCTATTGTTGGTTTTAAGGATATAATTCTTCATTAAGTTTCTTCTGAAAGGAAGCAACAAGTAATTTTAGCATCTTTCTTCCTGCTACAAGAAAGACTTCAAAAACCAGGCAGTTTTTGAAACCTATTGACAATTTGGGACCTATTCAACACAAAATTTACACCTAGTATTTTTCTACCAAGGAAAAAGCTTTTTCTGCAAAGGAAATACTATTTCTGCATAGGTATTTTGTTTTCTGTCCAGAACATAACAATGCTGTTTCCTGTGCAAAACAACCATGTGTGAATTTTGCACAGAATAAGTCCTGAAGAGTGAAAAATTTCCCTCCACTAGAATGTTAAAATACTTGGATAGGCTTATAATGGTGTGGTTTTACTATTTTCATATTGTCCTTTAATGATTTTTAATGTTTTTAACTTCATACAAAACTTTTATATTTACATTTTTATTTTTATTTTTTTGAGATTTTGGTACAGTTTTTAATCTGTATTTTTTAAACTTCGAGTTGGGAGAAAGGTGGGATAGAAATGAATAAAATGCATCAATACATAAAAAATAAATCTCAGGTGTCCATGATTCATAGAATCATAGAGTTGGAAGAGTTGGAAGAGACCTCAAGGGCCATCCAGTCCAACCCCCTGCCATGCAGGAATACACCATTAAAGCACTCCCAACAGATGGTCATCCAGCCTCTGTTGGGGATGCTTTGATAATGATTTCCTGCATGGCAGGGGGTTGGACTGGATGGCCCTCGTGGTCTCTTCCAACTCTGCAATTCTATGATTCTATGATTCTATGAGTTGTAAGAGACGACAAGGGCCCTCCAGTCCAACCCCCTTCCATGCAGGAATACACAATCAATAATTCCCAACAGATGACCATCCAGCCTCTGCTTAAAAACCTCCAAAGAAGGAGACTCCACCACACTCCCAGGCAGTGTATTCCACTGCTGAACAGCTCTTACTGTCAGGAAGTTCTTCCTAATGTTTAGGTGGAATCTCTTTTCCTGGAGTTTGAACCCATTGCTCCATGTCCTAGTCTCTGGAGCAGCAGAAAATAAGCTTGTCCTATCCTCAGTTCAAATTTTTAAACATGACTATCGTGTCACCTCTCAACCTTCTCTTCTACAGACTAAACATGCCCAGCTCCCTAAGCTGCTCTTCAAAGGACATCATGGCTTCCAGACCTCCCACCATCCTGGTCACCTTCCTCTGGACATATTCCAGCTTCTCAATATCCTTCCTGAATTGTGGTGCCCAGAACTGGACACAGTATTCCAGGTGAGGTGTGACCAAAGCAGAATAGAGTGGCACTATTACTTCCCTTGATCTAGACACTATACTCCTATTAATGCAGCCTAGAATCGCATTGGCTCTTTTAGCTGCTGCATCACACTGCTGACTCATGTTCAGCTTGTGGTCCACTAAGACTCCTAGATCCTTTTCGCACGTACTCCCCTCAAGCCATGTGTCACCCATCCTATATCTTCTCATTGGGATTTCTCAACACTTGAAAACATGTTTTCTGACCATTTGGGGAACATATTTTTGAATAGTCTTTCTATCCATAGTTGGTTCTGACAATATCTATAGAATTTACCTATGTGTTGACTCAAAGTTAACTCTTCATTCAACCAGTCTGCGCTGGTTGAGATTCATCTGTACTATTCATGCCAATGAATGCAAAGTTGTGCTTGAAAATCTGTGAACAATTTTCATTAATGGGCCAGGAAATTGTGTAAGATTTCCAGACCCTGTGAGGGAAAGTTTAGAAGGTCTTGTCTATAACCAGAACTGTCAGAAGCAGTGATGATGGAAAGAATAAATAAATAGGATAAACAAGATAAATTTGGCATTAAAAAAACAAAGAAACCTCATGCAGAACTTTATTTATTCAAGAACTCATTTTTCTTCAGTTGTAGACTTTGGTTTACATTGTAATCATGTTCAGAGGATACATGGCCTTTATTCACCAGCTGCTATGTTTCTCTGCCATTCACAGTTTGAAGGCATTGCTGACATGATCTTGATTATTTACACTTAGAGGTGCAGGAGTCTCCACATTTTGTGTCACACGTCTTCCCACCTTGGGAGGCACATGATGCCCCACTGGTGGAATCATATGAAGGCTTGCAAGATGGACCACATGATGTCCCACCAGATGGAGCACAGGTTGGACCACAAGTTGGACCCCATACTGGCTTACAGGATGGAGTGCATGATGCCCCACTGGCTGGACCACATGGATACCCGCAAGATGGACCACATGGATACCCACAAGATGGACCACATGGTTGCTTGCAGGCAGGAGTGCACCATGCCCCTCCAGATGGCCCATGGGCTGGCCTGAAGCTTGAGCCACAGGATGAACCACACTGAGAACTACCCTGGGGATGGCACATACTTCCCCACTGTCCTGGAGGACATGGTTGGCAAGGCTGCCCACATCCAGGAGAGTATGTCATTGCACACCCAGAAGGTGACATGGATGGCTGCTTCCACTGATAGTGATAGTAAGACATTCTTTTCTTTTCCTTTGCTTGGAAGATAAACCTGGAAAGAAATGCATCAGAAGAAAACCAATTCAGCAGCAAGAAGAACTTTTCCATTTTGGTTCCCTTATAAAAAGTAAAACTTGAAGGCCTAGAACTAAGATGGTCATTGTCCAACCCATGGCCAGGGACCTGACTTCTATGACCACAGAAGCCCCCACCAGTCCCCCATGCCCTCCCAATTTTTTTTTTAAAAAATGGCTTTAATTTGGGGCAATTTTTGTCCCCAAATCATGCAAACTGCTTCACAGAAGTGTGGAATTTAAAACAAACAAACAAACAAACCTCTCCTTCCCCACAAGCACCCTAGGGCCCCAAAGCATTATCCATTTTTCTCTGTAGTTCTTCTCAAAATGGCAATAGGTAAGTAATACAAGATCGCTTCCTGCTGCCATTTGAAAAGGCCTGCAGAGGACAATTGAGTCATTTCAGTTGCTATGGATGGAGGGGGGATTGGCTCCTGTCACCACACAGTTGCCCATCCCTCACCTAGAACTTATTTTAGATTGAATATAGAAGAAGTAAAAGATTCCAGCCACTTATAGTTTAGTTCCATTATAACAAGAAGAACTTGAAGATCCCTAAACTTATTTTGGACTGAATATAAAAGAACTGGGCCCATGAAAAGTTTCCAACTTCATATTGGTTCCCAAATAGCAAGAGGACCTCAGATACTTTGGAATTTATTTTGGACTGGACATAGAAGACTATTTGAAAAATAGATGTAAAAATAATCAAAAACAAGTTTCCCAAGTGTTGAGAAAACCTGACAAGAAGAAACTTGAACTCGCAACCATCTTTGGAATTTGGCACTTATCCTATGCAAAATTCACATAAGGTTGTTTTGCATAGAAAACTGCATTTTTCTGCACAGAAAGTGCCATTTTCTTTGCAAAGGAAATGGCATTTTCTGTGCAGAAAATATATAATGGTCTTTCCTGTACACAAAATGCTGAAGATTAGAATTTTCTGAACAGGAAATGCAATTTTCACTGTAGAAAATAATATTTCACAGAACTATTGTTTTCTTGCAAAAGATACTCATTCCTGCTCAGAAAATGCTTTTTTCTGCAGAAGAATATTATGTGCAAACCTGGCACAAACTGAGTCTTGAGCTGCATATGGTCTTTAAAAACTGTGATATTTTCAAAGGTTTTCTTGCAGCAGAAAGAAAATTGCTAATGTTACTTGTTTCTCCTTTCAAGAAGAAAATTGGTAAAACATTAAATCCTAAGAAGACCTGACCTCAAAAGTATATGCCAACTAGTCCCAATTAGTCTAACAGTTCCTGTTAGACTAATATTTCAGATCCATTATAAGAAGGAGATTTTGAATGTCTCAGAATTTATAAAAGAACTGGACTGATAAGGAGATTCCAGCAACCTCCACCCTGGCTAACATTCTGGCCCTTGAAACCACTCAGTATTTGACAGTCCTCTCATTTTCACACTTTTCTCAATTCTCCAGTATTCTCTCAATTCTTCTGACCAAAAACGATGCAGACAAAAATACTGTATAATGTTATGGGAAAAGTCATACATGAAGGAAAATTCAGTTGCTTATTTCCACTTTTCTGGAAATTAATTGCAAATAATACATATGCTTGTGGGAACTATATGCAAAAAGACTAATATTGAGATAAATGCTTAAAATGTATTTATGAAGAGGTATGTGTATGAAAGGTTTCCTGAGACTTTTTACCAAAAATTAGCTCAAACAGATGAGGGGGGAGGAATTTGTGCTCAACCTTACCCACACAGAGTTTATGAATTTTCATGAATTTTCTTCTCAAAAGAAACAATGCATAATTTTTGCAATTTATTTCTGATTGGGATAAAGTCTTTGCAAACTGCACAGCTTTCAAAGATCTATTCTCAGTTTGAGAATGTGTTCTGTGCAAAATTCACACATACCATTTCTGTGCAGAAAATGGCAACATAATATTTCTGCACAGAAAATGCTGTTCTCTGCACAAAACAACACAAAATTAAGCATAGAATAAGTCCTAAATGGCAAAAATTCTCCAGAGTCCAGGATTCTTCTCATTAGGGTTTCCTGACACTCAAGAAATGCAATTTTGGCTTTTTAAAGAAAATATTTTCCCATCTATACATGAAGGTTTTTTGCAGAAATTGAAACACAGAACCAAATGTGTATATCAGTGGTTCCCAAACTTTGGCCCACTAGGTGTTTTGGACTTCAGCTCCCAGAATCCATGAACACCAGCCAAACTAACTGGGACTTCTGGGAGCTGAAGTCAAAACACTAGGAAGACCAACATTTCTGAACCACTGCTATATATCCCTTATACCTAAGGCCAGAAATCTTAGGGGAGCGATGAGTTCACATATCTCACCAAGCACTGAAAATGGACTTGGTAATCTTGGAATCCACACCACCTCTTAGCATAGACTACACCACAGAGTTGCTGTGGGGGATTCAAAAAGGGAGCAAGAGGAAATATATATTCTACCCTGAGCTCCTTGGTGGGGAAAAAAATGATCTAAATGAAATAAACATACATGCTTGTGGTTTCACTAAATCAACCTCACAAAAACTGAAAATGTCTTACAATTTAAACCCATTGTTTCTTCCCTAGAATGCAAACTGGCTTTGGTATATTTTCAACAGGCAGAAGATTAAAGTCCCATAAAAAAATGGTCCTCCTGTATCTTCAAGCAGACAAAGAGCTAAAGTTGAATATGAAAATCACCTGTATGTACTTACCCAACAAGCCCAGAGGAAGAAAATGTCCAAGTGGGATCAAGAGCCAAGGGACATGGCAACTTTTATATGCTTCCCAAGACTCCTAAATAACAGCCAACTGGTTGTGCAAGAAAGCCAAGCTAGTGACATATCAAGAGTCACAGCCATAAAGATTTTCTATGAATACATACTTGAAAACAAAAGGTGTCATATTTTCCACCATACTTTTTTTAAAAAATTGTATTTGTTACAGCGCATGTCCTTTGAAGTGTCCCAGAATGTTTCCACTCTGCAAAAAGAAAACTTAGTCCATTCCATCATTGAAGTGGGATGGGGGAATTAAAAATAGCAATTCTGTATGGGAAGAAGTGATGTATCCCTCACAATGGCCACTTAAATCTGGGGCCGGTCTGGAGCATTATGCTCCAGACTACCCCTGGACTGACCACACACACCAGACAAAATCTAGTGTGATGGCTGTTGTTGTCCCCACAGGCCAGCCAGGCCAACACTGCATCAACCCCACTGGCCCATCCCCTGTTTTCTGAGCCACCGCTGCCACTTCCTCACCAGCCAAAGAGCTCCGTGGAAAGCCTGCCTGCCATGCAGTAGCTGCTGCTAAGATAAGAACGGGTGCCCAGACGTGATCAACAAGGAGGGGGTTGCTCCAGCCCCTCCTTGCTAATTGCATGGGTGCCCTGTTCTGACCTCAGCAGAAGCAATGCCACCAGCCAGGCTCTTACACAAAGCTGCTTGGATGGTGAGGTGGTGGCAGCAGCAGCTCCAAAAGGGATCCATCCCCTTCTCTGCACTGCTCAGCACAGGATAAGGAAGATGGTGTCACATTTGCATGTGGACCAATTGTTCCACACCAAATCAGATGTGATCCAGATACCCAGACCTCAAAAGACCCCAAGGTCATTCTAGAGATTCTGGAAAACCCTGAGGTTTTCCCAGATTTGCTTAAATTGGAGCAAAGTTGAGTTAAGGGCAAAAAAATGTGGATCTTCCCTAGAAGTACCCATACATCACCTGAACCACCAAAGTCAGACTTAGAGTGTATCCACTTTTTTTTTTTTTTTTTTTTTTGCTAGTGTAGACACCCCCACCCCCATGAGGCTGGGATGCCATAAGTCAAGCAAGGCAATGTAGAAAATGGGAGAGATCCCACAGGTTGAGTTTCAGTTCCTTTTGTCTATCTGGTAGGAAAGCCATCCAGGCTTTGTCATAACCACAGTATCCCTTCAGAATATTAAATCTAGTATAAATATTTGGGTCCAGACCCCAGCATAGTGTGCCACAGATGGACCCCCTTCATCCTATTCTTTGCTGTGCCACCCTCAGATGCTGTCTGGACCTCTCCTCCTCGAGATTGATAACTATCACCCTACCTTCTCAAACCTCTCTCTCTATCTAACCTTTCTATTATTATTATTGTTATTATTATTATTATTATTATTATTATATAACTCTATCCAGACTTTCTGACTTACTCTGCCATAGCCTTGTATGGATCATAAGAATGTATGTTGTGTATGTGAGTTTACTCTCTGTATAATTCCAATAAAATACTTTATTTCTCTTTAACTGGAATGCTTTCTACAGTTAGTACTGGAATAGATAGGTGAAAAGATCCCTGAAGATACCTTCCTCTCTGAGGTCTCCTTTTGAACTAATAATTACCCCAGATATTAAAGGAGATTTTGGCATCACAGGTGAGGCTCTAAAGCATGCTCACATGTGTGCACACACACATACACACACTTCTTAGGGTAATAATTTGAATCTACTGGTTCATGTTCTAGCCTCTGGAGCAGCAGAAAATGAGCTTGCTCAATCTTCTATATGACATCCCAAAAGAAATTTAAAGACAGCTAGCATGTCACCTCTGAGTCTTCTCAGAGAAATGTAAAGTACTGCACTTAGGGCGAAAAAATGAAATGCATAGATATAGGATGGGAGAGACCTGGCTGAATGAGACTACGTGCGAAAGGGAATTAGGAGTCCTAGTAGACCACTAATTGAACATGAGTCAACAGTGTGATGCGGCAGCTAAAAAGGCCAATGCGATTTTGGGCTGTATCAATAGAAATATAGTATCTAGATCAAGGGAAGTAATAATGCCGCTCTATTCTGACTTGGTCAGACCTCACCTAGAATACTGTGTCCAGTTCTGGGCACCACAATTCAAAAAGGATATTGACAAATTAGAGCATGTCCAGAGAAGGGCAACTAAAATGGTGAAAGGTCTGGAAACAATGCCTTATGAGGAGAGACTTAGGGAGCTGGGTATGTTTAGCCTGGAAAAAAGACGGTTAAGAGGTGATATGATAGCCCTGTTTAAGTATTTGAAGGGGTGTCACGCTGAAGATGGAGTGGGCTTGTTTTCTGCTGCTTCAGAGACTGGAACACGGAGCAATGGGTGCAAGCTCCAGGAACAGAGATTCCACTTCAACATTAGGAGGAACTTTTTGACAGTAAGAGCTGTTCGGCAGTGGAACACACTCCCTCAGAGCGTGGTGGGGTCTCCTTCTTTGGAGGTCTTTAAACAGAGGCTGGATTGCCATCTGTCGGGGATGCTTTGATCAAGATTTCCTGTGTGGCAGGGGGTTGGACTGGATGGTCCTTGTGGTCTCTTCCAACTCTACAATTCTATGATTCTATGATTCTCTTCTCCAAGCTAAACCCATCTAGCTCCCTCAGTCATTCCTCATAAGACTTGGTTTCCAGACCTTTGATCATCTTGATTGCCCTTCTCTGCACATATTCCAGCTTGTCTATATCCCTCTTGAACTGTAGTAATGAGAACTTGATGCCTTAAGGTGTAGGCAACTAGTATATATAACATAATTTAAAGTGTCTGCCTGTTTGTCTGTTGCACTCTACAAATTTCCGTGCTTGATTACAGAATCACCCAAGGTAATATGTTTTCTAATGGAACCAAATCAAAGACCATAGTGAAGTTTTAGACCTATCTTTAGTGTGAACTTTGAAGGAGCTATCTGAGGTGATGAATCTATTTGGGTTTCAGTGCCTTGGACACCTCCTTTTAAATTTCAGATAAAAGCCTGGGATGGATTTACTGCCCCACTGACACTAGAACTAGCAGCCCCCACTTCCTCCAAACTCCAGAAGGCTGCAAATTAACCTAGAACTGGCTTTTAGGGGCCCCAAACTCCAGAGACTACTGTATAGGAAGGAAGAGCCAAAAAATCCAGATACTACAACCAGAGTCAGACTGGATTTAGGTGGAAACACCCAATTTGCTCTCAAGTCAGTGAAAGATTCTTTAAACTATTGGATCATATTATTTAAGCTGAAGGCACTATCACAGCCATCTTGCAGTATGTGTTCTCACAGAGAGGCTGGTGAACATTTGTTCTTTCTTGCTCCAGATCGGGATGAAAAACTTCAGTGGGACCAAGCCCCAGTTTTCCTCCACAGGGACCACCCAGGAGCTGAATGGACTTCCAGAAGAACCCAAAACAAATGATAATTGAAATGGCCAGAAGTTTACTTCTGATTTTGGGGTTAAAAAAAAGGGTATTTTTAATGTTAATCAGTGCAGGGGAGGCCTTGAGATTTATTTGAATTGCAATTCCTCTGTGTTTCTGGTAGAAGTGTCCTTCCTTCCTTCCTTCCTTCCTTCCTTCCTTCCTTCCTTTCCTTTCCTTTCCTGACTCCCTTCCTCCTTACTTCCTTTATTTCCCCTTCTTTCCATCACTCCACTTCTCCTTCATTCCCTCCCTTTCTTTCTGCCTCCTTCCTCCTCCCCTCCACCCTCTCCTTGGGGCCACCAATAGATGGCCAAGGAGTCTGGAGGGATTGAGGACCCTATGTGAGGGCCTATATGTGTAGCCAAGGGCCACACTTTGTCCACCTGTGGCCCAGAAGATAGGACCCAAACCGGTGGTTCCAATCTCAATAAAAAAGAATGTTAATTAAATGAGAGGAAGAATGCCCTTGTGATCTGGGGTTTCTAAAAGTGGAACAGTTCATCTTTCGAAAGGTGATGTACCCTCCTTCATTAGACACTTTTGTGCAGTGTGGATGACTATAAGTAGCAGATCTATAGATCCGGCTAGCTTTGCTGGGGTGCCTCAAATAACAACCACATTCCTCCAGCTGGTTTCGGTGTCATTAAGGGCTCCCTTGTGTCTACCTCTGTTTTTATGATGTCTAAATATAACCTGGAAAGTCAGAAGGGCAAACACCTTGCATGAAACAACTCTTGTTGTGTTTTCTATTCCAGTATCTGGAGCTTCTCAGAAGAAGTGATGATTAACACAAGAGAAATGCAATGAGATGGGCTTGACCTGGACAGGCAGAGACAGAAAAGGTACAGATGACCAGCTGAAGTATGCCAGCCAGTCATGGATGTGTAAAGAAAGAAAGAACATGGGACAAGGAAAACAAAATTAAGAGGTATGAGTTGTAACTGACCTGGAAATGTGTGCTTATTGTTAATATGCATTGTTCCCAGCAGTTGAAGTTCTTCAAGTTTCAAAGGATGTAGCAATAGTATGGATGGAACGAATATTTGGAAATATTTGACAAATGGTAAAAAAACATGGTTTTTGAATGTTGAGAAACCCTCATGAAAAGAACCCTGGACTGCTGAGAATCTTAGCAGTTCAGGACTTATTATACACAAATAATGGTTGTTATGTGCAAAAACAGCATTTTTTGCATGGAAAAATAATATTTCAACATTGAAATACTCATTCCTGTGCAGAAAAGTGGTAACTTGGGATTTATTCTAGATGAAAATCGCACCTAGGTGATTTGCATAGAAAACAATATTTTCTGCAAAGAAAACAATATTCTCTGTGCAGAAAACAGCATTTTCTGCACAGGAATTAATATTTCTGCATTTACATGTTATTTTCCATGCAGAAAATGCTGTTTCCTGTGCAGAAAATGTTGTTCTATGCACAAAACAAACACATGAAAATTTTATGCAGAATAAGTCCCAAATTGTGACTAGCCTTCAAAACTTACACGGTTTTCCTAATAGTCTTAGGAATTATTTGGAAAGTTCAGATTGTGGCCATAATACCAGAGTAACATAGATGTCATATCCGGCCTGGATTCTGGGAGTTAGAGTTGAATCCAGTGCAGGCCTGACATGAGTTTGGTTCTGGGCCTCTCCCTCCAGGAATGCAGTCTGAGAATGTTTGGATGTTTTCTCTTTGCTGTTTTCTCTCCCATATAACTTTATGGTCGGAGCCATCTGGTCCCCAATCTCACTCCCTCTGACATTTGACATTTCTCTTCAAGACTTGTTCAGTGTGAGTTCTCAAATAAGGCTGCAGCATTGTGGATAGTGTGTCTCCATGCCTCCTGATGTGAGGCCAGTACGGACCATTCTTGGTGATCAGTTTGGCCGAGCCTGAGATGTTTCAGAGAGTCCTTGTACCGCTTCTTTGGAGCTCCCCTCTTATGCTGACCCGTGGCGAGTTCACCATAGAGTACTAGTTTGGGGAGGCGATGGTCCTCCATCCTAGAAACATGCCCTGCCCAGCACAGCTGTGTTCTCAATATTATGGCCTCAATGCTGGTGATCCCTGCTTGCTCAAGGACAGCAGCATTCGTCACATAGTCAGTCCAGTGTATATTTAGGATTGCATGTATACAGCACTGATGAAAGTGTTCGAGGAGACGTAAGTATTGGCAATAGGTGACCCATGTTTCAGACCCATAAAGGAGAATAGACAGTACAATGGCTCTATACACGCTGACTTTTGTGCTTCACCTCAGGTGTTTATTACTCCAGACTCTTTTGTAAAGTCTTCCAAATGTGCTATATGCATTTGCTAATCTGTGATCGATCTCTTTGTCAATCTTGGCATCTGAGGAGATGATGCTTCCCATGTAGGTGAACTGCTGAATGGACTTAAGCACAGATTTGCCAACGGCAATGTGGGGGTGGTGGTGTTCATCCTGTGATGCAGGCTGTTAAAGAACTTCCATTTCCTTAAGGTTGACTTCCAGTCCAAACAGCTCTGCAGCTGTTGCAAAGCAGGATGTTAGGCACGGCAGAGCAGAGCTGCTTCTGTGTGGGCAACAAGGGCAGCATCCTCAGCGAAGAGCAGCTCACGGACTAGATAATTTAGAGGCTTAGTGCGAGCCCTCAGACGGCTTAAGTTAAACAAGTTACCATCAGTACGGTAATGTATATAGATGCTGTCTTCTACTTCGAGCTCTGCCGTAGCCCTTTGGAGCATCATGCTGAAGAAGATTGTAAATAAAGTTGGAACAAGAACACAACCTTGCTTCACTCCATTAGATATTAGAAAAGGCTCTGAAAGAGCATCATCATATCTGACTTGACCGTGCTGGCCCCCATGTAGCAAGATAATCATTTTAAGGAATTTGCGGGGACATCCTAGTCTTTCCAGGATCTGCCACAGACCTTTTCTACTCACAGTGTCGAAGGCTTTGGCAAGGTCAACAAATGTTACATAGAGACCCTTGTTCTGCTCTCTACATTTCTCTTGCAGTTGTCTAAGGGCAAATACCATATCTGTAGTACTCCTATTGGCTCTGAAGCCACATTGGCTTTCAGGAAGAAGTTCTTCTGCAATGACAGGAACTAATCTGTTCAGAAGTATCCTTGCAAGGATTTCTCCAGCAATAGAGAGCAGTGTTATTCCTCGATAGCTTGAGCAATTGGATTTTGCTCCTTTTTTCTTGTACAGGGTGATGATGACTGCATCTTGGAGATCTGATGGCAGTTCTCCTTTTTCCCAGCAATTCACAAGGAGTTCATGGAATTTATCATGGAGGTCATGACCTCTATGTTTCCAAACTTCAGGTGGGATTCCATCAATCCCAGCTGCCTTGCCAGTTTTCATCTGCTGTATGCCCTTAAGGGTCTCTGCCAAAGTGGGAGCTACGTCCAATTCATTTTTCATCGGGTTTTGTATCATATGTTGGATAGCTGAGCCTTGGGCTACTCGGTTGGCACTGAAGAGACTTTGAAATTGTTCAGCCCATAGATTCAGGATGGAGGCTTTATCAGTAATTAATGTTTGACCATCTGTACTGTATAACGAGCTTTGGACCTGATAAGTAGGTCCAAACACTGCTTTAAGAGGTTCATAAAATCCTCTAAGATCACCCAGATCTGCACAGCATTGTGTCTTTTCTGCTATATTGATCCACCACTTGTTCTGCATGTCTCGGAGTTTTTGTTGAGATTTACTACATGTGAGATGGAAAGCTGCTTTTCTTACATGGCAACTTGGCTGGGTGAGGTATGCCTGGTGATCAGTTCTCTTCTTTGCCAACAACTCCTGGATCTCTTGGTTGTTTTCATCAAACCAGTCTTGATTTTTCTTGTGTGAGAACTCGAGGGATTCTTCCACAGACTGGAGGGTACTGTTTTTGATATGTTGGGAAAGCACTGTAGGAGAAGGATCTGTAGGATGGTCTTCAAGTTTTGTTTGCAGATTTGCCTGGAAGTTGTCTCTCATGGTAGCTTGTTGAAGATTGTTGACTTGGAGTGTCCTCTTTAAAAACTCCTCTTAGGTTTGAACTTAAGATGAAGATTTAGTTTACATCTGATGAGGCAATGATCTGTTTGGCATTCTGCACTGGGCATCACTTGAGTATGACGAACATCACGAATGTTTCTCTGGCGGACTAGAACGTAGTCAATGAGGTGCCAATGTTTGGATCGGGGATGCATCCAGGTTGTCTTCAAGCTATCTTTCTGCTGAAAGATAGTGTTTCTAATAGTCAGCTGTTGTTCTGTACAGAACTCTAGCAGGCGGTGACTGTTATCATTGCAATTTCCAACACCATGCTTGCCTAAGACACCTTTCCAGGCTTCGGAGTTCTTTCCTACTCTGGCATTGAAGTCACCAAGGATAATAATTTTATCTTCTACAGGGACTTTTTGTATGAGTTAGCGTATGAGTAGGTCTGTGTAGAATTTGTCTTTCTCTACAGGGTCGGATTGCATACTTGGAGCATATATACTAAAGAGAACAACATGTGGGAGGCGTAAGGAAATAATGCGATCAGAGTATCCTGTTGGCAAGGTTTCGAGTTTGGAGGCAATGGAATTTTTAATCATAAAGCCTACTTCTGAAAGATGTTTTTGGTTTTGAGTTTGCCAAACCAGTAAAGTGTGTAGCTGGCACCATGTTCTTTAAGGCTGCCTTCCTCATGGAAGTGAACTTTACTAAGAGCAGTGATGTCAATATTAAGTCGTGATAGTTCATGGGCTATTAGAGCAGAGCGACACTCTGGCTGTCCACTATCTGCAGAGTCTCGCATGGTTCTGATGTTCCAGCATGCAAGCATCAGTTTATTTACAACTTTGGAGGCCAGTGTGTGCCTTTGTTTCCTTGCCTTGGTTTGACTGCATCAGAAGATGCCTGTTGGCCGTGGCTAGCCAACCAGGTAGATGGGGATGAGCTTTTGTTAAGCCACCTTTTCTAGACCCATCTCCGTATGGAGCAAGCAGTGCTCTCCTTAAAAAATGCTGTTTGGTCGTTCAGGATGCTGCCGAACAAGACAGTCATCTTCCAGGTCAGCCTCAAGCGACCAAAGTCCTGAACCACCTGCATGCAGGGTTGGGTCTGCAGCTTCCAGTGCATCTTTACACCTGCCATTTCATCCCTCGCCTATCGCTACAGGGCTTTTTTGGAACTGTATTTGTGCTTCGAGCCTGTGCAATGGATTTTTCTGGTGGAGCACAGTGTGCACAGAACTGGCCTCACCCTTTAAGCCAAAGGTTCTATGATGTACAGAGAACACATGCTCACATGCAATCAATAAATTGCTTTATTGACATGGATTCATGTGTCAGGAACATTGGAATAGCTGAAACTGAGTTACAGGCAAGCAGGGCTGTAGATAAAAGCACACAGCATGAGAAATGTAGGAAAAGGGAGGGAACCACAGATGAGGGGGAAGGGGAGAAGATGTCTGCACCTGGGCCTCAATGGCCTTGAGTTGCTGGAGAGGCCAGAGTTCCCATGGCTACCAGGCAGGCTGGCCTCACTCCAAGACATTCCAGAACCCAAGAAATCAGTCCTAAACCATCTACATGTCAGGGTCCTCCATGAATTCTACTCCAACACCCAGAATTCAGGGATGAGCCTGACATACTGCCCCCCCCTGAAGACAACCCCCCCTTAACCAGGCTTATTAGGAAGGCGGGCATAGAACTTTCGCAATAAGCGTTTAGCACTAACATGATCAGAATTAACCCACTCAGCATGACCCAGAGGCAAATGTTTCCATTTCACTAAATATTGCAACCCTCCCCGATGAACCCTTGAGTCCAACACATCGGAGATTTCAAAATGTTGATCGTGGTCGACCAGAATAGGTTGGAGTGGAGGTCTGGAGGGCACGCCGGTTTGAGCAAGCTGGAATGAAACACAGGGTGCACATGTCGGTACAGTTTAGGCAAAGCCAGTTCAAATGCCACTGGGTTTATCACCCTAGTAATAGGAAAGGGTCCAATGTACTTGGCCCCCAACTTTTTGGAGGGTTGGGGGCTCTTAAGGAATTTGGTGGATAAATAGACTAGGTCCCTGACGGCGTATCCCGGGGTGGGGTCCATCTTTGGTTAGCATGATGTTTGTAGCGTGCTTTGGCAAAATCCAAGGCAGAGATCACCTGAGGCCAGGCGTTCCTGACCTTATTACACCACTGGGTCACCGAGACCGGGTCTGTGGGGGACCCCTCCTTCAGAGGCAAGGGACTGAAATCCTGAGACAACCTTAAAGGGAGAAAGACCAGTGCTTTGGTGGATGGCATTATTATAGGCTACCTCCGCAAAAGGCAAGATGTCGACCCAGTCAGATTGTTGGAAATTTACATAACACCTTAGGTATTGTTCAAGAACCTGATTAATTCATTTGGTCTGTCCATCTGTCTGGGGATGATGGGAACTGCTGAGCCCTAGCTCCAACCCCAGGAGGTTCGTGAAAGCCTTCCAAAACTGGGAAGTAAACTGCCCCCCCCGGTCAGACACAATCTTGGCAGGAATACCATGGAGCCGGTAGATGTGTTGAATGAACAACCTGGCCAATTGGAAGGCCATTGGAATGTTCCTGCAGACCACAAAATGTGCTTGTTTAGAAAACAGATCAGTAACCACCCAAATAACAGTCTTTTGCTTACTCTCTGGCAACTCAACTATAAAGTCCATGCTGATGACTTCCCAAGGGTTGGTTGCAGTAGGCAGAGGTTGGAGTAGGCCTTTGGGCTTCCCTGTCCCTCCCTTTGCCATAGCACATGTGGAACACCCCTTCATATACTCCACCTCCTTCCGCATCCTTGGCCACCAAAACTATCTCTGGGCCAAATGTAAAGTTTTGATATACCCAAAATGCCCAGCACTTTTGATATCATGGCACTGCCTGAGGATGATGGTCCTCAGAGCCTCAAGGACATACAGACGGTCACCTTTCCAGGCCAGGCCGTCCCTCATGGTCACCTCCCCGGGGTGGGCCAAGAACCACGGGTCCTTGGGCAGGGCCGACACTAGTTGGGACTGCCACCCACCCTCATCATTCCATGGGAGGAGGGGTGGTGGTGAGTGCTCTGGCGCAGGCAGAGCAGCAATGGGTCTAACAACTGATGGGGAAATGACCTCCTTGGCTGGCTTGGGCTCAGGATTTCACCCCACTGGAGCATCAGTGGGTCTAACGTCTGGTGGTGGAGCACCATCCTTAGCTGACTTGGGCACAGGCCCTGGGCACACCGAGGGGCTGACTTGGGATTCCTGCTGTTTGGTTTTACTACGTGTGAGGACTGCCAGCCCCAAGTGGGAGGGGGAGAAAACAGTATCAATGACTTCTTTTCTCTTACTCTCATGTTGCGGGAGCCTGGATAAAGCATCAGCCAGGAAATTCCTTTTCCCTGGGATAAATTTCAGGGTGAAGTTGAACCAGTAAAAGAAACTGGCCCACCTGACCTGCTTAGGGCTCAACCGTCTATGGGTGGCTAACACTTCCAAATTTGTGTGATCTGTCCAAACTTCAAAAGGTTGGGGAGACCCCTCCAGCAGGTGGTGCCACATTTCTAAAGCCAGTTTGATGGCACCCGCCTCCTTTTCCCACACAGGCCAATTCCGCTCAGTTTCATTAGATAGGTAGGCACATGGCCTGAGCTCCCCCTCCTCCCCCGTTGCATCAGCACCCCTCCCATTGCAACATCAGATGCATCAACTTGGACTACAGAGGGTTGGGAGGGGTCAGGGTGTTTGAGGATTGGTTCAGACATGAAGAGAGATTTCAATTTATCAAAAGCCAGTTGACACTGATCCATCCACACTATTTTGGGGGGAGGTTTTTCCCTCTTTCCTGCCCCTTTCCCTTATTCACCACATCTTTGGTTTTTAACAAATCAGTCAGAGGAAGGGCTACCGTCGCAAAGTCAGGGATGAAGGACCAGTAAAAATTAGCAAACCCCAGGAAGCTTTGCGGTTGCTTCCTAGTTCTAGGGGCTAACCATGCCAACACCCCTTTGATGTTTTCAGGGTCCATTTCTATCCCCTTGTTTGAGATGCGATACCCCAAGTAGTCTAAACAGCTTTGATGGAATTCACACTTTGACATTTTGGCATACAGATGGTTTTCACCCAACCTTGCAAGCACCTTTTTCACCAGTTTCACATGGGACGTGTAGTCCTCAGAATAAATCAATACATCATCCAGGTACACCAAGACTCCCTTGTACAGCAAGTCTCTCAAAATGTCATTAATTAGGTTCTGAAATATCCCTGGGGCCCCTTTTAATCCAAAAGGCATGACCTTGAACTCGAAAGCCCCCAAAGGGCAATTGAATGCAGTCTTCCATTCGTCTCCTTCCCTGATCTGCACTCTATAATAAGCCTCCCATAGGTCCAACTTAGTGAAAATCTTTCCTTTGGACAAATGGGCTAATATGTCCTTCATCAGGGGCAGGGGGTATTGGTTGGAGACACTAATTGCATTTAACCCTCAATAGTCCTGAATCAAATGAAGACCCCCATCTGATTTGCGCCTGAACATCACAGGGGCCCCCACAGGTGAGGTTGAGGGCCTAATGAACCCCCGCACTAAGTTCTTGTCTATAAACTCTCGGAGTGCCTCCATTTCAGCAGGGGTCATGGAATAAATCCTAGGCTTGGGTAGTTTAGTCTCAGAGAGTATCTCGATGGCACAGTCAAAGGGCCTGTGGGGAGGCAAAATGTCGCACTCCCTCTCCTCAAAAACATATGGCCACGCCTTGTACTCTACTGGCAAGCCTTTCAGTTCTCCTTTAACTAAAGCAGCTGTGCAGTTCATTGAATCAACCTCTAGAGGGACTCCCTCCCTAGGGGATGCTTTCCCCACCCGGTGCTCCTGCACACACACTGGGTCTGCAAACGTCATTGTCTCTTTCACCCAGTCAATGGTGGGGTTGTGGAACTTTAGCCAGTTTAAGCCCACTACCGTAGCGGGAACTAGCCCTGGGGCAATCACAAACTGGAGTTCCTCTTGGTGGTTCCCCATTCTCATGTGGATAGGGCTGGTCATTCATCTGGCGGGGCCCCCCTTCATCATCCCCCCATCCATCTGCAACAGCCACACAGGCTTATCTAACTTAATAGTACTAATGTCCAGTTCACTGACTAGAGAGGGGTGCATTAGAACTTGGGTACAACCTGAGTCGATCATTATCATTACTTTACAGGTGGGGCCCTCCCCCTCGGCCCCTACTCTGGCTTTAATAAAGAAAGGTCCTTTTACTCAACTCACCACAGCTTCTGGGTGCCCTTCGGGGTTAGCCCGCCCTCGGGCGCTTAATAGGGCTGGCTGGATCCGTTTCCTGCCAGCTCAGCATCGGAAGAGTCGGATCCACTGTCATCCGGGTCATCCGAAGACTCCCCCGCGGCATGGCCTCTTACCAAGCCCCAAGCTGCTGCTTTTGGCTTGGGCTTGAGGGGGGTCTTAGACGCCGCTGATCTCCCTTCCCTCCGCTGGGGTTTGTCAGCTGGCTCCCGGGGCCCCTGTCTGGGCACTCAGCTATGCAATGGCCGCCTTTCCCACAATGCAGGCACAACCCCTTTCTCATCCTTCGCTCCCGTTCTGACTCTCCAGTCGTGGCTCCACCCAAGCGTGCAGACTTGGCCTTCTTCCCGGTGGACCCGGTGGACTTCCCCTCTGCCCCTTGCTGACTGCGTACCATCTTGATGCACCATCTCAGCGTCTCCACTTCCCCAGCGAGCCGCACCCACCCTAGGAGGGTTTCGGGGTTCCCCTGGAACATCGCCCACTCTAGGATGTCAGCGTTCAGCCCTTCTTGGAAAAACTGCACCTTGACATCTTCCGGCCACTCAAGCACTTGGCTGGCCAGGCGGCGGAACTCAGCAGCATACTCTCCCACTGTCTTAGTGCCTTGCTTTAGTTGTCTGAGCTCCGCCCGATCTCTTCTCACTCTCAAAGGGTCTTCAAATTGGGCTCTAAGGGTTATCAAAAACTCTTGGAAGTTTCCCAGTTCTGGTGCTCCCATATCATAAAGCCCCACCAACCACTGTGCCCCTCTCCCTCTAGTTGGTTGGACACATACTGCACTTTCTCAGCCTCCGTCTGAAACTCCCCTTCCCACTTGGTCATGAAACTCACCACTTGGGTCAGGAAGTAGGGTAGCTTTGCTGCATCTCCATCAAAAGTCGCCTTCAGATTCCATTGCTTCAGGCCCTGGGGCCTTTCCCATGGCTCAGCCGGCCCAGCCCCTCCAGGAGGAGCCAGTCCAGGAGCCGGCAGGACAGGGACATCAGGAGGCAGAGCTGGGGCCCCTGCTCCAGGTGCTGGAGCAGCCGTTGGTTGGGCTTGGGGAAGCTGGGCCACTCCAGGGGCTGGTGGGGCTGGTGGTATCCTTTGCAGGAGTTCTAGGAGGCTCGTCTGCACCTCCTCCATTTGCCGCTTCAACTGCAGGACCTCAGCTCCTACCTCTGCCAGGGAAAACCTCACTCCTGGCTCACGAGCCCCCTCACCCAGGGGCCTGTCCCACCGGCAGGACCGACGTTCCTCCCAGCTACTGTCGCCCGCCCATGGCCAGTGGGATGCCAGGACTTCTCGGACTGGAGTGCCGAAGAGCGGCATGCTGCCCCTCCCCTGAGCTTGCTTGGCTCCCAGCTCCAAGGGATCGGAGGGGAGAATAAATCTCCCAGCCCTGCTGCGGTCCCAGCTCCTGTCTTCATCAGAAGCTGCTGCAACACCTCCTGCTGTGCCAGCCTCCAGCCCAGAGGCACCAGCTTCTGGTCACTGCTGGCAACCAGATCTTTATCCGTCTGAGTTCCAGTCTCCGCGTCGTCCAACATTGCAGGTAGAACCACTCTCAGGAGTAGATTGTAAAGAAAGAGTTTCAGTTTACTATGATGTACAGAGAACGCACGCTCACATGCAATCAATATTGACATGGATTCATGTGTCAGGAACATTGGAATAGCTGAAACTGAGTTACAGGCAAGCAGGGCTGTAGATAAAAGCACACAGCATGAGAAATGTAGGAAAAGGGAGGGAACCACAGATGAGGGGGGAAGGGGAGAAGATGTCTGCACCTGGGCCTCAATGACCTTGAGTTGCTGGAGAGACCAGAGTTCCCATGGCTACCAGGTGGGCTGGCCTCACTCCAAGACATTCCAGATCCCAAGAAGAAATCAGGCCTAAACCATCTACATGTCAGGGTCCTCCATGAATTCTACTCCAACACCCAGAATTCAGGGATGAGCCTGACACGTCTGTTGTGGCCTTGCAAGCATGGATGGTAGCAGCGAGGTCCTCAGGTCATTGCTTTGATTAGAGTTTTCTTCTCTTAGATGGTTGACCTTACAAGGTTGGATGAGCACCATCTGCCCGGGTTTGGGATTAGAGTTTTCCTTCTCCTAGGACAGTTGCCATAAGGCTAGAGAGCCCATCCTGCCCTTTGACGCTCTTTGTCAGACTCTTCAGTTTTGACATGTCTGGCATGGGAGACCCTACCGATGGCTATTATATCACTGCCAGCATAGCTCAAAACATCATTAGGGTACGCAAGCCTCTCTCCCATGACAAGGGGGCATCAATGGAGAGGGGTATCCATTATATCACATGGTAAAATCAAGGTTTCCTTTTGGGGGAGGGTAAATGAATATTTCAAGCTGTAGATAGAGGAATCTGTAGATGCAGAATCTGTGGATACAGAGGGCCAACTGTACAAGATTTTTTGAAGTGCAAATATGTTATTGAAAATGTGTTTGATCTCCAAGATCAACTAACCACTAGATGGCATCTGAGACCAGATATGATAGATCATCTTCATCATGAACAGAAACCAAATATGCTAGATCATCATCATGAAGAGAGGAATCACAAACAAGCTCCCAAAATATTTTTAGCAGTCTAGGCAATGTGCCATAAGGCCCAGGCCAGTATCTGCAAGGACAGGTAGTAGTTTATCCCATCTTCTGCCCAATGTAGGCCATGGTCTGAATCCTATTGAGTAGTCCTTACTAAAAGAAACCCACTAAGTCAATTGTTGAGTGGAGAGACAACCCATAGGCTTCCTCTTGGCCCCACCATCATCACAGGCATGTCTGGTGAGAACACGGGAGAAAGTCTTTTCAGTGGCTGATCCTAGGCTGTCGAACTCCCTGCCACAGGTGGGTCAATTGGTTCCTTCTCTGCTCTCTTTCTACTGGCAGGCAAAGACCTTTTTGTTCAAACAGGGCTTTGGCTCTTAACTCATGTGGTAGAAGGGTGTGCTGTGCGTTTGTCTTCTTTGTTGTGTTTCAGATGTGTTCCAAACTGTTCTACCTTTGGGCTTTCAACAGAATTGTTGGATGGTTTCTGAAAATTTTGTATAAGAAGATTTTAGCTGTACTTTGTTTTTAACTTGTTGCAAGGCTCCTTGGGTTGTACCAGGAGAAAGGCAGGATGTAAATTAAATAAATAAATAGCTCAATCCCATTGATTCAATTGGTCTACTCTAATTCTACCGATAGGATTCAGGTCCATTTGTTGGCAATGGAGGGCAGTATTCAAGGTGCTGGGCCATTCTCAGGTTCAAATTCTGACTCTGCCATGAGACCAATTAGGTGATCTTAGGCCAGTCAGACACCCTAAGCTAGGGGTTGAATACCTTTTGTCCCTTCTGAAATGTTTGGATTAAATCTCCCATAAGCCCCAGCCTGAACAACTGGTGGCCCGGGATGAGGGATCTCTTTTTTTGATAAAGTTGCCAGCTTGGTAGATGAAGGGAATGCTGTGGACATCGCATACCTTGATTTCAGTAAGGCCTTTGACAAGGTTCCCCATGACATTCTTGCAAACAAGCTTGTAAAATGTGGGCTAGACAAGTTAACTGTTCAATGGATTTGTAATGGGTTGACCAGCCGAACCCAAAGGGTGCTCAGCAGTGGCTCCTCTTCGTCTTGGAAAGATGTGACCAGTGGGGTGCCACAGGGTTCTGTCCTAAGCCCAGTGCTATTCAACATCTTTATCAATGACTTGGATGAGGGAATTAGGGACATACTTATCAAATTTGCAGATGACACCAAATTAGGAGGAGTAGCTAATACCCTAGAGAACAGGATCAAAATTCAGAATGACCTGGATAGACTGGAGAGCTGGGCCAAAGCTAACAAAATGAAATTCAATACGGAGAAATGTAAAGTACTGCATTTAGGGCGGGAAAATGAAATGCATAAATACAGGATGGGAGAGACCTGGCTGTATGAGACTACGTGCGAAAGGGATCTAGGAGTCCTAGTAGACCACAAGTTGAACATGAGCCAACAGTGTGATGCGGCAGCTAAAAAGTCCAGTGCG
The DNA here is from genome assembly GCA_030847615.1 of Gambelia wislizenii. Classification (NCBI taxonomy): domain Eukaryota; kingdom Metazoa; phylum Chordata; class Lepidosauria; order Squamata; family Crotaphytidae; genus Gambelia; species Gambelia wislizenii. Next base: position 6,447,217 of record JAUMIR010000015.1, on the reverse strand, counting down.
ATTTTGGGCTGTATCAATAGAAGTATAGTATTTAGATCAAGGGAAGTAAATAGTGCCACTCTATTCTGCGTTGGTCAGACCTCACTTAGAATACTGTGTCCAGTTCTGGGCACCACAATTAAACAAGGATATTGACAAATTAGAGCGTGTCCAGAGAAGGGCAACTAAAATGGTGAAAGGTCTGGAAACGATGCCTTATGAGGAGAGACTCAGGGAGCTGGGTATGTTTAGCCTGGAAAAAAGACAGTTAAGAGGCGATATAATAGCCCTGTTTAAGTATTTGAAAGGATGTCACACTGAGGATGGAGCAGGCTTGTTTTCTGCTGCTCCAGAGACTGGAACACAGAGCAATGGATGCAAGCTCCAGGAACAGAGATTTCACCTCAACATTAGGAGGAACTTTTTGACAGTAAGAGCTGTTTGGCAGTGGAACACACTCCCTCAGAGCATGGTGGGGTCTCCTTCCTTGGAGGTCTTTAAACAGAGGCTGGATTGCCATCTATCGGGGATGCTTTGATCAAGATTTCCTGCGTGGCATGGGGGTTGGACTGGATGGCCCTCGTGGTCTCTTCCAACTCAACAATTCTATGATTCTATGATTCTAGGGAGCATGTAGTGCAGACACCTGGAAAGCACAAGGTTACCAACTCCCTGTTCCAAGCCTGACTACTTTCCAGGGCACAAATGCCCACACACTATATAAACAAGATAGTTCCCATCAGAGCTTTTAAACTACAACTCCAATCATACAGGGGTGTAACTACCAGGGAAGGAGGCAAAATGAAGCATTACCCCCCTCAGAGAAAGATCTCTCCCACAGAATTTCCCTTCACTCCTCAAATTTCTGGTATTGCAGATGGTAAGACGTTGGGAATTTTTCATACCTGGAAGTCTTCTTTTTGCTGTGCTGGCATTCTCTTGGTCACTTTGCCTGACCTCATGCATTGGACACTGACTGTATTTCAAAAAGCTCAACTGAAGGTTTGAGTTGCTGCTTTACTAGAAATTTTGGGAGTGAAGGAAAATTTCATTGGGGGAGATAGAACTCTTATTTTGGGTGGGCACTGCCCTCATTCACCCACCCCCATGTGTCATACTCAGCCAACATGGCCAGTGGTCGGGAATTATGGGAGTTGTTACACAAAACATATGGGGGAGTCACCATCTTTGCTGACCCCTGAGGCAAACCAGCCTCAGTTCTGTACGGAAGTTGTAGGTCAAACATTATGGGTGGGATTCAGTATTGAATGTTGTTGTTGTCATTTTGGACTTATGGCGACCCTGAGGTCCACCTATCATGGGGTTTTCTTGGCAGAATTTGTTCAGAGGGGTTTGCCTTTGCCTACCAATTTACAGAATTGGTGAAGAGGTAGTACAGGAATACCTGGCCAGTATAAATGAGTTCAAGTCTCCAGGGCCAGATGCACTTCATCCAAGGGTATTAAAAGAACTGGCAGAAGTAATCTCAAAACCACTGTCAAAAATCTTTGAGAATTCCTGGAGAACAGGAGAGGTCCCAGCAGACTGGAAGAGGGCAAATGTTGTCCCCATCTTTGAAAAGTGGGGGAAAGAAGACCCAAATAATTACTGCCCAGTCAACCTGACATCAATACTAAGGAAGATTCTAGAGCAGATCGTTAAACAGACAGTCTGTAAGCACTTAGAAAGGAATGCCGTGAACACTAAAAGTCAGTTAGCTAACACACATTGGAAACTGCTTAATGCAGTGTAGATGTGTAAATGGCTATTGCTTAAAACAATTTGTAAGCCGCTCTGATAGCCTTGTGGCTGAAGAGCAGGGTATAAATAAATAAATAAATAAAAATAAAACATGGATTTCTCAAAAACAAATTATTTCAAACTAATCTTATCTTTTTTTTGATAGAGTTACAAACTTGATAGATGAAGGGAACACAGTGGATGTAGTGTGTCTTGATTTCAGTAAGGCTTTTTTTTTTTTACTTTTATCCAAATCATTTTATTAAGTCTTTTGCCATATAAAATTAAACATATAGACATCATAGACACATTTAGCCTCCTTATACCACCAATTCAAAACACCTCAAAACAAAACAACAACAAACAAAACTTAATCTTAAACACTTAAACATATAACATATAATTAGACAAAAAATCCACCCTCTCCTTAAACAAAAAGACATTCCACATGTTCCTGAATTGCTTCTACATTTAAATGATCTGTTTCCTCCTCTTCTTTATCTATCATTTCACATAGTCCATCTATTTGTCAACCTATTAATAATTCACCTTCCTACCTAAGTTACAGAATAAAAAGAGTAATAATATCCCTAATAATAACAATAATAACAATATTCCTTAACTGTTAAATCCTAATGTACATGTATCCCCTCTTATACATTTTAAATACTTTATAAATGGCTCCAAAGTTTTCATGAAGTTTTCAATAGCACTTCCTCTTATTAAGTTTGTTAATTTATCCATTTGTGCCACTTCCATTATTTTCTCAATCCAGTCCATACATGTTGGTATTTTTTTGGATTTCCATTGCCTTTTGTAGACCAATCTTGCCACAGTTACTAAATAAGTTATTAATTTGCCATGCTTCATTTCATTTCTGTTATCTAGATCTAGCATATTTAATAAGTATAATTCCGGTCTTTGTTTTATTCTAAATCCTAATATTTTTCCCATTTTTTAAATTGATTTTGGACCAAAATCTTTGTGTTTTTGTACACTTCCACCATAAGTGGAAGGATGTGCCTACATGATCCTTACATTTCCAGCATAAATTTGAACAATTTTTAAACATTTTAGCTAATTTTTCAGGAGTTAAGTACCAATCATACATCATTTTATAAAAAATTTCTTTTAAATTATAGGAACAGGTAAATTTTAGCCCTTTATTCCAACTATATTCCCACTGGTTCATATAAATATTATGTCCTACTTTTGTTGCCCATTTAATCATGCATTGTTTAATATGTTCTTCTTCAGTACTGAATTTTAACAATATTCTATATAACTTACTAATTAGATGATTTTCATCTAAATATAAAATTTTCTCCAATTCTGATATTTGTCCATCATATTGCCACATTTTTAGCTCTTCTTTGCTTCTTGCTTTCAATGGCTGATATGCTAGCCAATGCAGATTAATACCTTCTTTTTCTAACTCTTGTCTTTCTTTAATCACCCATTTTCCCAATTTTTTCACCGTTATGTCCTTGTAGGTTAACTAGTTTTTTTTTTTAATTCTTGTTTACAAAAGGCTTCCTGGGGCGAAAGCCAGCTTGGGATTTTCAAATTTACCCTTTCTTTATATTTCTGCCAGACTCTTATTAGTGATCTTCTAACAATATGATTTTTGAATTCTGCATTTACTTTCACCTTCCCGTACCATAAATACCCATGCCAACCCATTCTTAATTCATAACCTTCTAATTCTAGTTTTCTCATATCATCCAATACTATCCATCCTTTTAACCAAGTCAGGCATGCTGCCTCGAAATATAATTTTAAATTGGGAACACCTAATCCTCCTCTTTCCTTGGCATCTGTCAATAAATAGTCTCCATTTTATTCTTGGTTTCTTGTCCGCCCATACAAATTTAGCTAATTCTTTTTGCCAGTCAAGAAAAAAAATATATTTGTAAATATGATTGGTTTTGTTTGGAAAAGAAACATTAATTTGGGTAACATGTTCATTTTTATGACTGAAATTCTACCTAATAATGATAATCGAATATCCTTCCATCTATATAAATCTTTCTTAATTTCTTGCCAAACCTTTACATAATTATTTTCAAATAGCTGCTGAGTTTTCGTTGTTAAGTTTATCCCTAAATATCTTACTTTTTTAACTATTTCAAAATCTGTTAATTCTATTAATTTTTCTTATCCAATTCTTCTAAATTCTTAGCTGGTATTTTTGTCTTACCAGTATTAATTTTGAAACCAGCACACTTACCAAATTCTCTATTTTTTTGTAAATTTTTTGGTAAAATTAAAATTAAAAAAATGACAAACAAAAACAAAAACCACCAAAAAAAATTCAGTAAGGCTTTTGACAAGGTCCTCCATGATTTTCTTGCAAAAAAAGTTAGTAACCTGTGGGCTAGACAATGCAACTGTTAGGTAGATTTGTAATTGGTTGACTGACAGAACCCAAAGGGTAGTCACCAATGGATCCTCTCTATCCTGAAGCAAAGTGACCAGTGGGGTGCCACAGGGTTCTGTCCTGGGCCCAGTATTATTCAACATCTATCAATGACTTGGATGAGAGAATAGAGAGTACGCTTATCAAGTTTGCAGATGACACCAAATTAGGAGGGGTAGCTAATAACCCAGAGGACAGGATCAGAATCCAAAATGCCCGGAACAGATTAGAAAGCTGGGCCAAAACTAACAAAATGAATTACAACAGGGAGAAATGTAGGATACTACATTTGGGCAATAAAAATGAAACGGACAGATATAGTATGGGTGACACCTGGCTTGATGGCAGTACATGTGAAAGGGATCTAGGAGTCTTTGTGGACCACAAGCTGAACATGAGTCAGCAGTATGATGCAGCAACTAAAAAAGCCAATATGATTCTAGCCTGCATTAATAGGAGTATAGTGTCTAGATCAGTGGTTCTAAACCTGTGAGTCCCCAGATGTTGTTGGACTACAGTTCCCAGGAGCCCGCTGAGGTCTCACCTTGACAACCAGGTGGTTCTCCCAGTCATTAGTGAGGATGTAGGATTGAATTCACAGCCTCAGTAATGACTGGGAGGACCACCTGGCTGTCAAGGTGGGACCTCAGAGGGCTTCTCGCAACTATAGTCCAACACCATCTGGATATCCACAGGTTGAGAACCACTGGTCTAGATCAAGGGAAGTCATAGTGCCACTCTATTCTGCTTTGGTCCGACCTCACCTGGAATACCGTGTCCAGTTCTGCACACCACCATTCAGGAAGGCTATTGAGAAGCAGGAATGTGTCCAGAAGAGGGTGACCAGGATGGTCAGAGGTCTAGAAGCCATCATGCCCTATGAGGAGCGGCTTAGGGAGCTGGGCATGTTTAGTTTGGAGAAGAGACTGTTGAGAGGGGACATAATAGCCATGTTTAAACATCTGAAAGGCTGTCATACTGGGGATGGAGCAAGCTTGTTTTCTGCTGCTCCAGAGACTAGGGCATGGAGCAATGGGTTCAAAACTACAGGAAAAGAGATTCCACCTAAACATTATTAGGAAAAACTTCCTGACAGTAAGAACTGTTCGGAAATGGAATATGCTGCGGTCTTGGAGTGTGGTAGTCTCCTTCTTTGGAGGTTTTTAAGCAGAGGCTGGATGGCCATCTCTTGGGAATGATTTGATTGTGTCTTCCTGCATGGCAGGGGGTTGGACTGTATGGCCCTTGAGGTCTCTTCCAGCTCTATGATTCTGTGATTTGACATACATCTATGTAAGTGAACTTGCATCTTCAGGAAACAGGAAAAAAAAAACTTTGCAATTCACCATAGGGTTGCCCTGACATGACACCAGGATCTATTCACTGGGCCATATCAGGCACTCGCTATGCCCATGTGGACAATGGCTAACTGCTGCTGATGTTTATCAGTACAGCCTGATGTACATCAGGACACTGGTTAGGTAGAGCCCAATGTACCTTAAACATTCTTGACAGTGCCCTGAAACACATCTTCACAATTCACTAGGAGGGTTCTATAGCACTGCTACATAGCTGTGTAAAGTTATGCAGTATAGACCACAATATAGACCTGCAGCCATAGTTTTAAATATCTCTGTGCTTGCATCCCAGATATAACACTGTTGAAGGGACTGGGGTTTGTGAATTCCCGCGGGATCAAGTTTGCAGGTTTAATTTCCTTCCTGTCCAAAGTCCTTTGATGACATCTCAGGAGCTTCCAAATATATATCAAATGTTATTAAAGGTGCCATGAAATCATTACTCTGGAGCACAAAACTAGTCTTCCAGACGTAGATCAAGGAAGAAAATGTTAGTTGTGAAGAGCTGTCTCAGTGGCTGCCCCCACCCTAGGGAGGATGACCCCCTTCCTGCTTTCCTTTTGCCAGCAGGCAAAGATTTTTTATTCAAGCAGGCTTTTAATTTGTAGCTGTATACACAGAGTCTTTTTATTAGGGTATATTTGTATGGTTTAATTTTTAAAAAAAAAAATACATTTTTTTTACCTCACTTAGAATACTGTGTCCAGTTCTGGGCACCACAATTCAGAAAGGATATTGACAAATTGGAGCGTGTCCAGAGAAGGGCAACTAAAATGGTGAAAGGTCTGGAAACAATGCCTTATGAGGAGAGACTTAGGGAGCTGGGTATGTTTAGCCTGGAAAAAAGACGGTTAAGAGGTGATATGATAGCCCTGTTTAAGTATTTGAAGGGATGTCACGCTGAGGATGGAGCAGGCTTGTTTTCTGCTGCTCCAGAGACTGGAACACAGAGCAATGGATGCAAGCTCCAGGAACAGAGATTCCACCTCAACATGAGGAGGAACTTTTTGACAGTAAGAGCTGTTCGACAGTGGAACGCACTCCCTCGGAGCGTGGTGGGGTCTCCTTCCTTGGAGGTCTTTAAACAGAGGCTGGATTACCATCTGTCAGGGATGCTTTGATCAAGATTTCCTGCATGGCAGAATGGGGTTGGACTGGATGGCCCTCGTGGTCTCTTCCAGCTCTGCAATTCTATGATTCTATGGAGATTTTCAGACCTGCCAAAATGCATGTCTGCCGCGCGAGCAGCCTCCCGAAACTGCTGCACGGCAAGGGTCTACTTCGGACGACGCTGTGCCTCTCGCGAAACCATCCGTGTCACTTCCGTGAAGCTTCGGACGGCTCGGCGCCATATTTCAATCACGGGCAGCCTCCGTGATTGAAATATGGCGCGGAGCCGTCCCAAGCTTCACGGAAGTGACACGGACGGTTTCGCGAGAGGCACAGCGTCGTCCGAAGTAGACCCTTGCCGCGCAGCAGTTTCGGGAGGCTGCTCGCGCGGCAAACCGGGATTTTGCAGGTCTGAAAATCTCCTTAGATTCTATAATGTTAAACTGTCATGATTTTAATTGCTTTTAACTTCTAATTGTCGTGATTTTAATTGCATGTTGTATTTTATGTGTTGTGAGCCAACTTGTGTCCCATTCTGGGAGAAAGGCAGCATATAGAATTGTAGAGTTGGAAGAGACCACGAGGGCCATCCAGTCCAACCCCATTCTGCCACGCAGGAAATCACGCTCAAAGCATCCCCGACAGATGGCAATCCAGCCTCTGTTTAAAGACCTCCAACGAAGGAGACCCACCACGCTCTGAGGAAGTGTGTTCCACTGCCGAACAGCTCTGACTGTCAAAAAGTTCCTCCTCATGCTGAGGTATAAATCAAATAAATATAAGCCAAGAGTCACACAGTGCCCAAGAAAGCAGACTTTATTTGATATACTTTTACATACAAAGCAGCAATGAAGCAAAGCAAAGAGAGGAAAAGCCCCAGCTGCCATGAAAAGAGTGGTTCCAAGTAGAACTAAAATGGTGTTCTCTTCATAAATTTTCCTGATAATTTATGTCTGTGAACAATTATAGCAACTCTATATTTCCATTGGACTATTTAGTTCATAACCATCTGCAATTTGATTATCAACAATATTTGATTCCATTATTTTATAATCTGAGGGATAATTGTTGACAGTATTTCACTGTGCAGTGGCATTTAGAATTTATGTGTGAGAGCTAACAGGTAGGAATGTTTAGCATTTGACAGTGCTTAATGGCTGACATGCAATGGCATTAGCATTTGTTTGGGGAGCTAACAGGCAGGAGTGATTAGCATAGCTAACATACAATGGCACTGACCATTTAACAGTATTCCATATCTGATATCCAGAGATATCAAAAATGTAAGAGTATTTGATGACAATTTATGGCATATCATACCTGGCATCTTCCAAAAGTAGAAAGCGAGAGGCAGCAATAAAGTTACGGCACTCAGATTTCAAAATCTGAAGTTAAGTTTTTCATTCAGAACTAGAAACTGAATTTCAAACTGTAAACCACTGAAAAACTGAGGGAACTTTGCAACAGTAATGTAGTCATTTCTACCATTTTATTCTTAAGTTTTTATTATTGTGCCATGTCTAAAAAAATACTTTTATGAGGCATAATCACAACTCCAGAAATCATTTTGGTCTCATTTGTCAATCCCACAACCATCATCCTTAGCTCAGTTCATAGTACTTCTCTTCAAAATGTTTGCAATTCTCTTGAGAGACATTGTCTTTAGTGGGTGACCTGAAGAAATTTCATCTTCAGATAAAAGCATAGAATAATGTGACACTTGGATACCACTTCAGCTACCATGACTGCATCCTAATGAATCTGGAGATGTGCTTTGGGGAGAAACTACAGCTCTCTGGTAGAAATGCCTAAGTGCCTTGTGAAACTACAAATCCCAGGATTCCATAGTCATGACACAGTCATATCAAAGTGCTATAATTCTGTAGTGTGAAAGAGACTGGTGACTCATAAGTAGGAAGACATAACATGACTGAGGCTGAAGGCAATCAAAGAGACACCACAGAGAGGTGGGTTGCTAGAGAGGACAAGGAGGTGTGGGTTATGCATGAAACTGTCATTTCTTCAATTCCCCAAGACCCAAGCCAAGATATATCTACACTGCCCAATTATCATAATACAATGCCAGTTTAATTATCTTGGCTCTATCCAATGCAATCTTGGGATTTGTAGCTTGGAGAGGGATATTTAGAATTCTCAGCTGCAGTCCCCTGAACTGCAGCTTTAGAGGGCTTGGAAGGGAATGCTTGGTCCCTCATAAAATTACAAATCCCAGGATTGCATAAGAGAGAGGGACCAAAGGCAGTTAAAGTGGAGTCAAAGGCCAATAATTATGCAATGTGGACACAAGATTTTCAGAGCATTTTCAGAGCATTAAGAACATGTTGTCTTGCAACAGGAAGCAGACTGAGAAGAGCAGGAAGATTTGCAACAGGGAGCAGACTGAGAAGAGCAGGAGGATTTGCAACAGGGAGCAGACTGAGAAGAGCAGGAGGATTTGCAACAGGGAGTGGACTGAGAAGAGCAGGAGGATTTGCAACAGGGAGTGGATTGATAATATTGATGTGGTGAGGACAACTGGAGCTGGTATGGAGTCACACAGACATTGCCACAGGAGCTGGTGCATGGATTTATGCAATACCTCTGTGGCACCAGGACAATCTGGCCACAGCCATACCCACAGCTCTGGATGCAGATGGGGATGTATGTTTGCCCTTGGCAAGGGGAGGCACAAACAGGAACACAGGTCTGGCCTTGGCAAGGTGTTACGCAAATGGAGGCACATGTTTGAGCTTGGCACACACTGGATTGGCATGGGCTGTCACAGGGCACCGCCTGGTATGGTGTGTCACAGACAGAAGCACAAGGGCTTTTGCATTTGACTGACTCTGTCTTCACTCCACATGGGTCGCTGCACACCGTTTGGCTTGGGGCAGAGCAAGGATCTGGGCATGTCTTAGCTTTCACTCCTCCCGTGCTGCTGCATGGGTCAGAGCACACAGCTTGGCTTTGAGTGGCACACACTTGGGTGCTGCATGGGTCCACGCACTTTGCTGCAGTTGCCTTCACGGTCATAGCTTCACATGAGGATGGTGATGCACAGACGCTGCTGCAGGGGTTTTTACATGCTGAGGAACACACATCTGCACACTTGATGGAGGCCCCCTTTATGCTGATGGGAGGGGGCAGGCAGGGTTGCTTGCACTGGTAAGACATTCTGATGAGTCACGTCAGACCTATGAGATGGAGGAGAGAGAAAAGAGGGGCTCTTTCTCAACACTTGGGTCAGAGGGATGCATGCATGGAAGGAGAGAACTGCATGTCTAGAGCAGTCATTAAGTTCATGTCTGGAGAAGTCAAGAAGAGGTTTTGCATCACCCTCGCCCTCAAGCAGAATCCTTTTCAAGGGAGTTACTTCTCATATTCTGGGGAGACAACTAAGCAGGGACACGAATCTATGCTTGTTTTGTTTATTTGGGAGGAGGGGGGAAAAGAGGAAGGAAGAGGAGCAGGAGGAGAGGAGAAAGAGGAAAAAGAACAAAAGGAAATGGATAAGAAAAAGAAAAGGAAGAGGAGGGAAGAGGAGGAAGAAACAAAAGGAGGAAAAGATGAGGAGGGGCAGGGGAGAGGAAGAAGAGAAGAAGGAAAAGGAACAAGAGGAAGAACAGGAGGAGAAGGAGGAAAAAAGAGGGAAGGGAAGGGGGAGGGAAAAGGAAGAAGAAGAAGAGGAAGTAATGGTGGTGTTTAGAGCTTGGAAAGTTTAAAAAGTAATATCTTACAGTTAAAAGGCAACATACCCCCACACACACTAGTTGCTACACTTGTTGCTATCTTTTTTCTTCTTTCTTTTCTTTTCTTTCTTTTTTTTTTTTTGAAAAAATAACTGGTTACCTTTTTTCTTATACAATTGTAATTAGAATTGTTATAATTTGTTACTTTTAAAAATGGTTAATTTGTCAGAATGTTAGAAGTCACTTGGTATACCAATGTGCAGCCCTCAAACTTTTTTTGCAGAAAACAGTATCTCTTTACCATCCATCCACAACCTTTATTAGGTATAATACAACATATACATATAACAATAGGACTTCAAGGATCATTTTTAGGCAGGTTAAGCCATATGTTTGCTGCCTCAACCAAAAAGTTAGCCATTAGTCTGGTAATATGCGGGTTCCGATCTTCCAATAAGAATTCCACTGATGATCTATCTGTACAGACATTCCTTTCCAATAACCTCCTTATCAACTTTTCCCTTGGAATTAGATACAATGGGCAAGTCAATACAATATGATAGAGAACATCAGGGGCTTGAACGCAATGACATATACGATTCAAAAAAGGGGTCTGTAAATATCTACCTGTGTGACAACACAGTACAGTACGTAGACATTTAAAAATTATATTGTTGTATCATTGATATAATATACTACTAGTTTCACTTTTGAGAATCGGGTACACAATTCCTCCTATAGCGTTGTCATACAGTGGTCTGTAACCCTGGTGCTGTTATTTCTGAATATCTACCTGTGGTCACATTAGAGAGATGTACATTCAACTTTGCAAGTAGAAAAGGCTGGAATCCAGGTAAATATACTATAAAGTAATTGCGGTCTTAAGTTGGCTTATAATTTTTTAAGACTGCCAGGATATCCTGATTGCCTTTTTTATAGTAGAAAGACTATATAGCTGCCAAATATCTTTTCCCTGCTAGAATTACTTTATCTCTCTGTTTACACCAGTGTCCATTAAAATGAAAAGGGACATCAAGTTAAACATACTTCTTGACCTGCTCAATTGTCTGATTACTAACCTTCCACATTCTTGGGGCAAATCTCTTAGAAAATGCCAGTATTTTGGATTTGTCCGAATTTACCAGCAGATGAGATTTATCACAATATTCAAAAAATCCTTTTAAGGCTTTTGCCAACCTTAGAGAAAGTAACAATGTGTCGTCAGCATATTGGATTACAAATAGCAGCTGATTACTCAACGAAGGTGAATGAGAGTCTACTTTGGCCATACAGGCAGGTAAATCAGCCACAAATAAATTAAACAGGTGAGGAGCCAACACACATCCTTGTCTAACACCTGTACCAGAGTAAATAGGGTCTGTTAATAAGCCAGTTTCAGAGAACTTCACTGTGCAAAACAGTATCTCTTGTACAAATTATGCCCCCTCACCCCCAAGGGAAAGGAATGGAAAAAACTCTTAAAAAATAAAAGTTGTGCTGTTTGCAGATGCATGCAGATTTCAGCACAGGAAAACCATATGCAGTTTCCCTGCATGTGTTTTCTGTGCAAGAAAACCCCACACATTTTTTAACAAGGATCTGTATTTTGCACAGAATATACATTTGCTGTCCCAAAGGATGTTTTCTGGATGGGGAAACTACATAAATATCTGTGTAAATGGATTTTCCCCAACGAAGTCCTGAAGTGCAAAAAATCTTGTAACTGATGTCATTTTCCTCTGTAGAATTCCTGGAGTGTTGAGATGCCTTTTTTCAGCAATGATGGCATTACTAAGTGGTCTTCACATCCCTAACCTGGATATACAAGGGCTTGAACCTTTAAAATATTCATGAAGATAGGTGTTCTGTCACTGAACTATATTTCACTTCTCCAGTCATTGCAACTATGTACAACTTAATATAACTTTGGGGGTTTTAACTAGAAAATACAGACCCCGGCATCCTGAGATCACCCTCCTAACAAGGCATCCTGAAATCTTCCTAATCCCCTAAACTTCTTCCAAGGTCTTCCTAACCTCCTGATGTTCACCTGAGTTCCTCCTAACCTTCTGAGGTCCTTCTGAGATCTTCCAATATTCCTGAGGTCCTCATGTCACCCTGGGAACTTCCTAACCTCCTAAGCTGCACCTGAGTTCATCCTAACTTTCTGAGGTGCTTTCAAGATCTTCAGAATCTATTGAAATGTACCAAACTTGACATCCTTCAATCTTCCTAACCTCCTTAGGTCCACATGAGTTCCTCCTAACCTTCTGGGGTCCTCCTGAGTTCCTTTTAACCTTCTGAAGTCCTTCTGATAACTTCCAAACTGGTGAGGTCCTCCTAACCTGATATCATAAGTTCCTGCTAACCTTCTGAGGCCTCCTCACCTGGCATAGTGAATTCCAGCTAACTACCTGAGGCCCTTTTGAGATTTTCCAAGCTTCCCGATGCTCTCTACATAGCATCCTAGGATCTTCCAAACCTCCTGAGGTCCTTCTAAGCTAGCATCCTTAAATCTCCCTAACTTCCTGAGGTTCCTTTACATTCCTCCTAACCTCCTGATGTTACCTGCTCTGACCCCCACTCTTTCAATAACTCATCAATTGGTTATATTTCATAACTGGCTCATTAACTGGTGCTTCATGAAGGTTAGCAGTAGACCAGGACTTCCCTAGAAATAGGGACTGAGTGAAGGTTTGCTCAAAACCTAATGAAGAAGTCACTCCAAATTTTCCAAAGACACACCAGGGTAGCAATAATGTGGACCCCCTTTGGAAAGGTATTTGGGGTGGAATGTGCTAATTCTCCTGGATGCACCTCTAAGTGGGTCATTCACTAATTCAATCAAGTGGCCAGGACACTCACGGCTCTGCAAACTGGTTTTCTTTCACACCCCTCTCCTCAACCAAATTGTGCACAGCTTTCATACTTCCTGCCACTCTGTCATTCTGCTGTGTGACCCTCAGAGCTCCATCTAAGTATCTTCTGCTACATGAATCTCTGCTTGGCGAACAGATACAATATAGCTTATCATCCCAGATTCTATTCCTATATCCCAATACTTCCTCCTATCTTTCATTAGCCTTGTGTGATTGCTTGAAGCTCAAATGCTTTTGAGATTATTTTTCAATAAAAACTATAATTAGCTAACACACATTGGAAACTGTTTAAGGCAGTGTAGATGTGTAAATAGCTATTGCTTAAAACAATTTGTAAGCCGCTCTGATAGCCTTGAGGCTGAAGAGCAGGGTATAAATAAATAAATAAATAAATAAAATCTTATTTTATTTCCTGGCTGTGAGTCTTGTCATTTGGTACATAGGTCAAAAGGTACTGCTCACTGCCATATTGAGCCAATTACAATTCCCCATGTTAATATCTGGACACCAGTGCATTCTTCATGGACCCCACACAATTTGGGTAACACTGAGGTCCTTCTGAACTACTGATGTCCTCCTCATCTGACATCTTGAGTTTCCCTTGACTTACTGAGATCCTTCTGACATCTTCCAAACATCCTGACATCCTCTATCTGGCATCCTTCCTAACTTCCTGAGTTCCTTCTGAGTCCCTGCAACTTCTTGAAATTGTCCTAACCTGGTGTCATGCCCCATCAGCCTGATGAGGCTATAGAATCAGAGGAGGAGGAGGACATGGCAGGGAATGGCCCTAGGGACCCTGACACAGGTTTATCTACACCTGTGCCAGCACAGAACCCTGCCAACCTAGAGGCTCAAGCAGAGGAAGAGCCTGGTCTGAGTGGGTTGGCATCAGTCCCAGCAGAGAGTCCTGCCCATTCAGATAAGGACGAAGAAGAGAGGGACTTACCTCCACCATCGTATACCGAGCAGTGAGCTCAAAAGGAGGCTCAAAGGAGGTCTCTGAGAATTTATGAGAAGAACTTGCTTATTAAGAAACACCTGGCAAACCCTTAATTGCTTTATAGAGGCTGGGAGAGGCAATGGAGGCTTTCTTAGAGGTCAACTGATCTCCCTAGAGAAAGCTTCCTGCTGACTTTGGTACCTGAATCCTTGCTGCCTTGACTGGTGTCTTGACCTTGGACTATTCCTGACTACACTGTTGCCTGATCCTGCTGACCCATGGACCTACTTCTTGATTACGCTGCCTTCTGCAAGCCTTGACCTTTGGACTGTATTCTGGACTCTCCTCTGTGTGCCTCCTTGCCCGTCTTCCTGCTTCAAGAAATGGGACCTTGCTTGTTCCTAAACTTATCTGGCTCTCCCTAATTAACTTTGCTATCACTGGGGCTTGGCTGCTTTCCCAGACCTTGTTTATCCTGCTGGAATTTTGGCTGCTTTCCTAAAGTCATCCTATCCTCACTTCCTTGGAAATTAATTGAACTAGGGTGGGCTTGCAAGCAAAATGTTCTGGCATCCTGGAATGTACAATTGTCACTGAAATGTCACCCCAAGTGGAAATTCATTCTAATTTGGAGGAATTCTCATAAAAATCTCTTCCATTGGGATTTTTCTGTAGAGCAAATAGATTTTCAGAACAGCTGGTAAAACTTCTTGGGGTAAGGTATAATTGAAATTAACCTGCAGGTTCCAAAATTCCAAGAACTGTGTGTAATTTAATGGGGACTCAAAAGAGTTTTGAAAAGACTAGCAACCATTTCTTAGAGGGGAGAGCCTTCTACATATCTTTATTGCCAGTTCTTTCCATCTAACTATTTTCAAGTTCCTTCTCTTCTCTTGGAAAAAATATACTTCTACAAACATCTTTTTCTAATCAATGTTCATCCTAAAAGTACTCTGTCTCTCATAAAATTGTCTAACCAGTACTGGCATATATTTTTTTCTATCTTCTTTACAAAACTAGCTGTAACTCTACGGCAATCTGTTCCTGTCATGATGGAGTGACCAACTCCATCATGGAGCATCTCATCTGCAAGAGCTACAATTCCCATCATCTGTAAATTTCCATTCCCTGCTTTTCACAGCAACAGGTAAGGTAGAGGGTGGCCCCTCATTTCCTAAACATGACATCACATCACCTGACTGGAGAGCCAATCAGATTTGGCAATGCAGATCCAATCAGAACTGCTTAATGGAGTTTTTTGAGATTCTGAATTCCTTTGTTTGGAAGCACATGGCTTAAGAACATCAAGAGCCACATGTGATACCATGAGGCCTGAAGGGCAGGCCTATTTGAATTGCTCTGAGTTCTATCAACAGAGACTGATTACTATGGACTTCATAAATATGAGTTATAATCTTCTTAGCTTAGGAGAATGTCTAGATAGAAACACATAAGTTTTTGTGATTTATTTCAATCCCCTGACTGAATGTATTCTATGTAGTTTTTAAGTTGAGAACCTGGAGAGGAGGCTTCCCCTCCATGCTAACTGTTTCATCGCTTGAACTAGAAATAAAGTTTTCTCTCTTTTTCTACAAGCCTGCATCCATGTGCCTTCCACTGTCATAGCTATCCTGTCTCTTCTCTGGGGAATAGAGAAGGGGGTTGGAAATCCCCAACAGAGTGAGTTGTTCACTGGTTAGCCAGAGAACTGTCCCAGTTTCCCACTGAACTGGGTTTTAAGTAACAAGCAGTGTGAGGTGGCGGCTACCAAAGTGAGGCACAGTTCTCAAGGCATTTCTAGGCTACAGGAGCCCTGAGAGTGTGTCCCAGAGTGTACAAACAGCTCAAGCCTTCCTTTCCCTCTCTGTGATAGTGTGAATGCGCAGAGAAGGAGGAGGGAGCTCAAGCTTAACAGTTCCATAGAACACTTTTGAAGCCATTACTTAAAACCATTCCAGGTGGCCATAAAACCAAGGAAGACAGCTCATGTTGCCAATAATGAAACTGCTGATGAAATGTTGAGAGTGAGAAAAATTCTAGCTATTGAAATGTAGCAACTAATTAACAATAGGAGTAAATTCTAATATTATTGTTATACTCACCAATACCATGAAGAATCAAATGGACAAAGAATCAAGCAGATGAAGATGAAGAAGAAAAGGATAGCAGCTCTTTTATATTATTCCTGTGAACCAGGTTCTGGGAACAAAACACCTCAAGGGAAAGAGAAACCTAGTATTAAAAAGTCTACTCTGCTCTAAGCATTAATCCTTAAAATTGCTCTTTGACATCATTATTCTTAATGGAAACTTCCTAATTTAACAGGAAGCACCCATTGGCTTCAGGAAGGTAAGCAGTGTCCAATCCAGTTCCTACTCAATTCATGCCATCCTACATCATTCATGCCAGAGTGATGTTTTTTTTCATTGTTATAAAACTAAAGACTAGGAGAGAAGTATGCATTTTGATAAGAATTCATCTTTCATGAAACAATTTGTAAACCAGAATGCACTTTTACTCTGGATTTTGCAATTCAAACCAACCCCCACTAATGTACAGTTGTTGTCATGAACCTTCAAGTCAACTCCAACATATATGGGGAGCCAATTCTTGCATTTTCTTGGTAAGATTTCTTCAGATGGGGTTTGCTCTTTCCTTCCTCTGAGGCTGAGAGAGTGTGACTTGCCCAAGGTCACCCACATGGCTGACCAGGGATTCAAACTCTGGTGTCCCAGAATCCTATTCCAACACTCAATGCTGGCCATAAAGATTTCATAGAATCATAGAATTGGAGAGTTGGAAGAGACCACAAGTGCCATCCAGTCCAACCCCCTGCCATGCAGGAATCAGGATCAAAGTATCCCTGACAGATGGCCATCCAGACTCTGTTTAAAGACCTCCAAGGAAGAAGACCCCACCACGCTCTGAGGGAGTGTGTTCCACTGCTGAACAGCTCTTATTGTAAGAAAGTTCCTCCTAATCTTGAGGTGGAATCTCTGTTTCTGGAGCTTGCATCCATTGCTCCGTGTTCTCATCTCTGGAGTGGCAGAAAACAAGCTTGCTCCATCCTCCACGTGACACCCCTTCAAATACTTAAACAGGGCTATCATATCACACCTTAAGCGTCTTTTTTTTCCAGGCTAAACATACCCAGCTCCCTAAGTCTTTCCTCATAAGGCATGGTTTCCAGACCTTTCACCATTTTAGTCACCCTCTCCTGGACACACTCCAATTTGTCAATATCCTTTTTGAACTGTGGTGCCTAGAACTGGACACAGTATTCTAGGTGAGGTCTGACCAAGGCAGAATAGAGCGGCACTATTACTTCCCTTGATCTAGACACTATACTTCTATTGATGCAGCCCAAAATTGCATTGGCCTTTTTAGCTGCCGCATCACACTGTTGACTCATGTTCAACTTGTGGTCTACTAGGACTCCTAGATCCCTTTCGCATGTAGTCTCATTCAGCCAGGTCTCTCCCATCCTATATCGATGCATTTCATTTTTTCGCCCTAAGTGCAGTACCTTACACTTCTCCGTACTGAATTTCATTTTGTTAGCTTTGGCCCAGCTCTCCAGCTTATCCAGGTCATTTTGAATTTTGATCCTGTCCCCTAGGGTATTAGCTACTCCTCCTAATTTGGTGTCATCTGCAAATTTGATAAGTATGGCCCTAATTCCCTCATCCAAGTCATTGATAAAGATGTTGAATAGCACTGGGCCCAGGACAGAACCTTGTGGCACCCCACTGGTCACATCTTTCCAAGACGAAGAGGAGCCACTGCTGAGCACCCTTTGGGTTCGGCTGGTCAACCAATTACAAATCCATTTAACAGTTAACTTGTTTAGCCCACTTTTTCCAAACTTGTTTGCAAGAATGTCATGGGGAACCTTGTCAAAGGCCTTACTGAAATCAAGGTATGCCATATCCACAGCGTTCCCTTCATCTACCAAACTGGTAATTTTATCAAAAAAAGAGATCAGATTAGTCTGGCATGACTTGTTTCTCTGAAACCCATGTTAACTTTTTATGATTATGGCATTACCTTCTAAACGTTCACAGACTCTCTGTTTAATGATCTGCTCTAGAACCTTCCCTGGTATTAATTTCAGACTAATTGGATGATAATTGTTGGGATCCTCTTTTCCCCCCTTTTTGAAGATGGGGACAACATTTGCCCTCCTCCAGTCTGCTGGGACTTCTCCTGTTCTCCAGGAGCTCTCAAAGATTATTGCCAATGGCTCTGAGATTACATTTACCAGCTCTTTTAATTCCCTTGGATATAGTTCATCTGGTCCTGGAAATTTAAATTCATTTAGATTAAGAAGGTATTCTTCTACCACCTCTTTGCTTATTCTGTGCTGGATTTTCCCTATTGTGTCCTCTGTTCCATTATCCTCAGGTTGGTCACCCTTTTCCTTTTCTGAAAATACTGCGGCAAAGAAGGTGTTAAGTAATTCTGCCTTTTTTCTATCTCCTGTTAGCATTTTGCCATTTTAGCAATGGTAGTGGCCGTACCATTTTCTTCTTCTTCCTTTTGCTGTGGACATACCCCAAAAAAACCCTTTTTATTGTCCTTAACCTCTCTAGCAAGCCTGAGCTCATTCTGCGCTTTAGCTTTTCTGACTTTACTCCTACATGTGTTCGCTATCTGATTGAATTCTTCTTTGGTGATTTCTCCCTTTTCCCATTTCCTATACATCTTCCGTTTAAAACTTAGCTCCATTGAAAGTTCTTTAGTCATCCATCCTGGTTTCATGAGACACCTCCCATTTTTTCCCTCATTGGTACTGTATGAAATTGGACTTTCATTATTTCCCTTTTGAGAAAGTCCCATCTGTCTTGAAATCTCTTCTCTTTTAGTATTCCTGACCATGGGATCATCCCCAGTATTTCCCTGAGTTTATTGAAATCAGCTCTCCTAAAGTCAAGAATGCGTGTCTGACTATGCCTGGCTTCTCCTTTCCATTGTATAACAAACTCCAAGAGAACATGATCACTCTCACCTAAGGATCCCACCACTTGCACCCCATTAACAAGGTCATCCCTGTTGGTTAGGATCAGATCTAAAATAGATCTGATCCTCCCCAGAGCCTCATAATCTCTTCTGATCTTTGGAAAGCTGTGTCTTCCAGTATCATTGATTCCCACGTGGACCAAAAGGAAGGGGTAATGATCAGTAGGCTTGACCAATCTTGTCAGCCTCTCTGTCACATCACGGATCTTTGCCCCAGGGAGACAACACACTTCCCGTGACATCTTGTCAGGCCCACAAATTACTGCTTCCATAACCCCTCAGCAAGGAGTCCACCACCACCACCACACTCCCTTGTCTCCCTCTAAAGCTGAGAGAGTGTGACTTTCCCAAGCTTATGCAATGGGTTTTCATGGGTGAGCAGGGATTCTAACTCTTGTCTCCCAGAATCCGAATACAACAATCAAACCAGTATAACCTGCTGGCTCTCGATATGTTTTCAGAGGACATTTGCCATTGTCTTCCTCTGAGGCTGAGAGAGTGTGACTTGCCCAAATCACCCAGTGATTTCCCATGGCTGAGCAAGAATTTGAGCCCTGGCCTTCTGGAATCATAGAATCATAGAGTTGGAAGAGACCACAAGTGCCATCCAGTCCAAACCCCTGCCATGCAGGAAGACACAATCAAATCATTCTCGACAGATAGCCATCTAGCCTCTGCTTAAAAACCTCCAAAAAAGGAGACTCCGCCACACTACCAGGATGTGGATTCCACTGTTGAACAGCTCTTACTGTCAGGAGGTTCCTCCTAATGTTGAGGTGGAATCTCTTTTCCTGATAGCCTTTGTGGCTGAAGAGCGGGTATAAATAAATAAATATAAAAATATATAAATACATATTTCCCTGTAGTTTGAACCCATTGCTTTGTGTCTTAGTCTCTGGAGCAGCAGAAAACACTCCTGCTCCATCCTCAGTATGACATCCCTTCAAATATTTAAATATGACTCTCATGTCCCCTCTTCACTTTCTCTTCTCCAGACTAAACATTCCCAGCTCCCTAAGCTGCTCCTCATATGGCATAATGGCTTCCAGACCTTCCATCATTCTGGTCACCCTCCTCTGGACATGTTCCAGCTTCTCAATGTCCTTCCTGAATAGTGGTGCCCAGATCTGGACACACTATTCTAGGTGAGGTCTGACCAAAGCAGAATGAAATGGAACTATTTCTTCCCTTGATCTAGACACTATACTCCTATTAATGCTGCCTAGAATTGCATTGGCTTTTTTAGCTGCCGTGTCACACTGCTGACTCGTGTTCAGTTTGTGCTCCACTAAAATGCCTAGATCCCTTCCGCATGTACTGCCATCGAGCCATGTGTCACCCATCCTATAACTGTGCATTTCCTTTTTTACTGCCCAAGTGTACTATCCTACATTTCTCCCTGTTGAAATTCATTTTGTTAGTTTTGGCCCAGCTTTCTAATCTAGGTAATTGTTTGGGGCCTCTTCTCCTCCTCAACCTTTGTGGAGATGGGGGCAACATTTGCCCTTCTCCAGTCTGCTGGGGCTTCTGTTCTCCAGAAAATCTCAAAGATTATTGACAGTGGTTCTGAGATTAGTCCTGTCAGTTCTTTTAATTTGGCCCACACAGACAAGACCTTGGTTAGGCCTAAGTGTAGTAGACACATTCAGTAAATTGTTGAATGATGAATCAACAGATCAAACCAGCATGGTGTAGTGGTTTGAATGTTGGACTAGGACTCTGTGAGATTCGGCCTGAAATCTTGCTTAACCACTGAATGACCTTGGGAAGTCCTACTCCCCCAGCCTCAGAGGAGGACAATGGCAAACCTCCTCTGAACAAATGTTGTTGAAAAAATCCTGTGATAAGTTCACCTTAGAGTCACCATAAATTGGAAACAACTTAAAGGCACACAACAAAAACTTAAGTCAGGACTAACAATCTAGGCCTTCAAAGCCATGGCTCCATCCTATGCAATCTTGTAATCTGTTAATTTCATGAAGTACTTAGCATTTGCTGTCAGAGAACTCTAATGCTGAGGTTCAAGGGAGTAGTCTAGAGGATTCTAAGTTCCCAGGATTCTATAGGATTCAGCCATGGCAGTTAAAGTGTTATCAAATTGCTATAAATTTGTGTAGGGTGGATGCACCCTCCACTCACTACATCACACTGGCTCATCCACTGAATCACTCATTCTCCCCAGTATAGCAGGCCTTCTTATGTGAAAACTATAAGGAATATTAATAGGCAGCTTTGAATGGATTAGGACACCATCAGAACCAAGGTAAAATAAGTAATAGATATTTTATTACCCCATCCCTTTAATTCATTACACAAAATTTCCCTCCTTTAGGATTTATAGGAATGTGAGTGTTTATACCAAAATAAACAAACTCATTAACAAAGCAAAAGACAGGGCAAGTCATTAAGAGAGCAGGTGTAACCTAGGAGTCAAGAATTCCTACATCTATTAGTTGGATTTAATGAGTATGCTGGGCTCTTTCATTAGGAAAAAAAAAGGTAATCTTGCCCATCTTGTTTCCTCATGCTTAATCATGGTGTCTGCAGTCCTCAAGGCCTGGCCTGAAAAGAAAAGGTGAAGTAGGAATTCTATATGAAAGAATGATATCTGTTTTTAAAGTAAGTCAGAGAAACACCTTGGAAAGGCATTCTTTCTTTTCTAACCTAGTAAAAGAAAGTCTATGATGAACAAAGGGTGAGGCTTGAACTGGGGTTGTGTCTCCTCACCAGGGATGCATTGTTATTGCTGGCAGTGTTGTATGCCTTCAGGTTGTTCCTGACTTATGGCAACCATAAGGCAAACCTCTCATGGAATTTTCTTGGCAAGATTTGTTCAAAGAGGCTTTTGCCATTGCCTGTCTCTGAGGCCTAGAGAGTGTGACTTGCTCACAGCCCCCTGGTGTGTTTCCATGGCCAAGTGGGAATTTGAACCCAGTTCTCCAGGGGTCCAACCAGTCCAACACTCAAAACACAAATACCACACTGCCTGTACATGTTGACTTGCCATTCAAAAATGGATTGCATGTTGGGCCTAGCCAAGAGTCCCGGTGTGGATATGGGACTCATTTTGGGAGCCTGGAGTTCTAATCCCCACCAGACTCCCAGGTGACTTTTGACCACTCACTGTCTCACAGCCTCTTCTACCTCCAAGAGCATTGTGAGGATAGCTCAGCCCTCAAACCACTGCACCATGCTGTCTCTGTTTTCATGCCAACTTCAAGCCAACTTTGACTTACGGTCACCTTACCCCAGGGTTTTCATGGCAAGACTTTTTCAGATGGGGTAGACAGTTAAACATATAATTAAACTATCAAAAGCATTAAAAGCAGTTAAAAGCACAACCATTAAAAGGAAGAACAAATATAAGAGACATAGCACATGAAAGCCCCTCTCCCTCAGAGCAGCTAGTTGTTAAAGGCCTGCCAAAACCAAAATATCTTAAACTGCCTAGGAAAGGATAGCAAGGAGACCACTGGTCTAACATCTCTGAAAAGGTTGTTTCAGGGCCCGGGAGCAACCACCAAGAAGGCCCTCTCTGATGTTCCCACCAGATCATAGAATCATAGAATCATAGAATTGGAAGAGACCACAAGGGCCATCCCGTCCAACCCCCTGGCATTCCTGACAGATGGCCATCCAGCCTCTGCTTAAAAACTTCCAAAGAAAGAGATTCCACCACACTCCCAGGCAGTGTATTCCACTGCTGAACAGCTCTTACTGTCAGGAAGTTCTTCCTAATGTTTAGGTGGAATCTCTTTTCCTGGAGTTTGAACCCATTGCTCTGTGTCCTAGTCTCTGGAGCAGCAGAAAACAAGCTTGTTCCATCCCCAGTGTGACAGCCCTTCAAATATTTAAACATGGCTATCATGTCATCTCTTAACCTTCTCTTCCCCAGGCTAAACATGCCCAGTTCCCTAAGCCGCTCCTCACAGGACATAATGGCTTCCAGGCCTCCCACCATCCTGGTTGCCCTTCTCTGGACACCTTCCAGCTTCTCAGTATCCTTCCTGAATTGTGCTGCCCAGAACTGGACACAGTATTCCAGGTGAAGTCTGACCAAAGCAGAACAGAGTGGCACCATTACTTCCCTTGATCTAGACACTATACTTCTATTAATGCAGCCTAGAATTGCATTGGCTCTTTTAGCTGCTACATCACACTGCTGACTCATGTTCAGCTTGTAGTCCACTAAGACTCCTAGATCCCTTTCACGTGTACTGCCATCAAGCCATCCTATATCTGTGCATTTCATTTTTACTGCCCAAGTTTAGTATCCTACATTTCTCCCTGTTGAAATTCATTTTGTTAGTTTTGGCCCAGCTTTCTAATCTGTTCAGGTCATTTTGGATTCTGATCCTATCCTCTAGGGTATTACCTACCCCTCCTAATTTGGTGTCATCTGCAAATGTGATAAGCATGCCTTCTATTCCCTCAGCCAAGTAATTGATAAAGATGTTGAATAGAACTGGCCCAGGACAGGATCCTGTGGCACCCCACTGGTCATTTCTCTCCAGAATGAAGAGGAGCCATTGGTGACTACACTTTGGGGTCAGTCAGTCAACCAATTACAAACCCACCTAACTGTTGCATTCTCTAGTCCACAGGTTACTAACTTTTTTGCAAGAATATCATGGAAAACCTTGTCAAAAGCCTTACTGAAATCAAGATACACTGCGTCCACAGCATTCCCTTCATCTATCAAATTTGTAACTATCAATAAAAGAGATAAGATTAGTCTGGCATGACTTGTTTTTCAAGAACCCATGTTGATGGTTCGTGATCACAGCATTCCTTTCTAAGAGCTTACAGACTGTCTGTTTAATGATCTGCTCTAGAATCTTTCCTAGTATAGATGTACCTGTGCAAATGATGGTACAGGGAGAAGGGTCAACGAGACTGCATGAAGAGTGCCAGTCTAACATGTCTTGGAAGGGAGTTCCAGAGCCTTAGAGCCGCCAGCGAGAAGGCCCCATTGCATGTGTTCCCACCAGATCACCTGTGAGGGTAATGGGACAGACAAAATAACCCACAAGACAGTAAGAAGGAGCAAGTCTCATTGGTCTAATTAGGGAGCTCCAGAGCCTGGGAGCAGCCACCAAAAAGGCCTCTCATGTTCCCACCAGATGTACCTATGATAAAGGACAGAGAGAAGGGCCAATGAGATGGACCTGAAGATAGCCTGCATGACAATCCAGCAGCAAAGGAAAATTCTTCCCACTGAGATTGTTAAATTCTTGGTGATGTTACTGTTTTAAAGCAGGAAAAGAAGGAATCCCATGGCTTATAGCTGACCACCCAAAAGGCCCTCCTATGTAGACCCTCAAAATAAGTATGCCTCAGCCAAAATGTCAAATCATTACTTTTTGCACTATGTAAAAAAATTATCAGCGTGGACAGCAGCCAAGTGGGCTTGGGGACTTAGGGGACCATAATAGGGGGGAGAGGTACTTTTCTAGCCTCCAGCCCAGGCCAACAGGTGGAAGAAGCCAAAATTCCATCACACACCCCATCAGATTAAGAAGGATTCCTTAGGGAATATGGATGGTTGGAAGGAAATTAGGAGCTGACTATCTAGAGTGATGTTATTTGACTCCATAACTACATGTTTCCTATCCCCCAGAGATGCCTCATCCCCAGAGAATGTCCTTTATGAGTAACCCCATGTGACAATGTTGCTCTTTAATACTCCCAAGTCCTTCTGTGGCCACATAACCTACTTGTTTCCCTCAGAAAGGCAGGTAAGTTTCAAAGTCTTTTTTTCCCCTCAATGTATCTTGTAAAAGAATTCTGAAAATTTTCTCCATTAATAGGGGGCAGAGTTTGAAAGTAATGTGGAATTAATAGGTAGTGAAAAAAATGTAACAAGTTGCTGAATATTCTAATGTTAACTGTTAAAAAGTCACCTGGAGTGAGGTGGGTTGTAACAAGTTCCATGATATATTACTTTTAAAATGTAAGTTTGCACACTCTGAAAGGGAGATCGGCTACATGCTGTTTGGAGGAACAATCTAAGTTTTGGTGCCTGGATGTTTTTATCAGTGACCTGTTTGTACAGTCTGCAGAAACTTCCTGCTCTTACTTAAGAAATAGAAAATTCATTTGATCAACCTTGTGATTAAAAGTGATGGCAATGATTGTAATCCCTCTTTCCTGGCAGGTTTAATGATTATTTAACTACCTTTTCTAACAAAACAAAACAAAAAAGCTCCCACAGGATTACACAGGATGAGTAATTAGCAAAACAACTTACAACCTAAAAGTCAAGTCACAAGAGGAAAAAGAAGTGAAGAGGGTAAAGGAAAAGAAGAATGCTTAAGCACTTATTCTCAAAGTTAAAAGGCTCAGCCATGAAGGGGAACATAGTGCCACTACAGGAAGACAAATGGAAATGGTTTCAGCTGAGAGGATGTTATGGTATCTGCTTCCCATAATATCTTCCTTTGCTGCAGCCAGACTTAATGGCTAAGGATAGATTGTATGTTGTGAAAGAGAAGAAACCCAATGGAGCTGATCGCTCAGCATCCCAACATTTCCCCTCTTGCTCCATGTTATTCCAATGAGGGATTCTGAGTGAAAAGAAATCATTGCCACTGGGTGAAATGTTTTTGGCTGTGAGAGTAATTCTATAAAGGATCAGGTAGTTTGCTAGTTCTTAGAAAACCATTCCACCTACATGTTAATGTGACTCTCTTGTATCCATTAACACTTGTGTTTTCCATGCCCTAATTTTATACAACTATTTTCTGGATTAGTGGTCAGGGTGGAGGCTTAATAGGCCTGCAAGGAAAGAGAAGGCATAAGACAAGGCACAAACTCAAGGAGACAACAAAAGACAAAGCATGATGCCCAGAAGAACTGACAGAGGGTGAGGCATGAAGCAAAACAGGTGAAGCCAGTCCCAACTGAAGCCTGGAAGGAGAGTTTAGCATGGCTGGAAATAATGGGGCTGCATTGTGAAGATGTAGCATAAAAGTTCTGCAGGCAGAACTATGCCATGTCTCTGGGCTTATCTACATGGGCTACATACCCCAGTTTGCCCTGTTCCAGACCCCTGCAGTCCATACAATGCAGGACCCTAGGCCTGATCTGCCCCTGGGCAGTCCTCACCACCAATATGGGGCTGGAACAGGGGCACGCTGGGGTAAATCCTGCAAAACTGCAATAAGAAAATACCCTGTTTAAGCTGGTACCACCAAGACAGGACTCTGTCCCTCACTGCCGCCACCAGTTCCGTGACTCTCCCAGAAGCCAGGCAGAGGTCCCTCAGCATGTTGCCAAGGCTGTTCACATGCATAGAGCCTTCAGTCACATGTTGTGCCCCCCCCCCGGGTTCTGCACCAGCATCAGCAGTGAAAATGGCAGCAGCGGTGGCTGCAGCCATGGGCTGGCGTTCCTCTTTGTAAGCCAGGCCATTTTCTCCAGGTAACAGGGGCAGAATGGGCCAGATCTGGAGCTCGGCTGTGCCAGCAGAATCCTGGCTGATGTAGATAAGCCTTGT
Source organism: Gambelia wislizenii (assembly GCA_030847615.1). NCBI lineage: Eukaryota > Metazoa > Chordata > Lepidosauria > Squamata > Crotaphytidae > Gambelia > Gambelia wislizenii. The sequence goes on along the minus strand of JAUMIR010000015.1, from coordinate 6,420,583 downwards.
TTCCTATCCATGAACTGTTGCAAGTTGCCCACCCTGGCACGGCTATCTAGTGGCCAGTGGAGAGTGGTAATGTTTAAGAAGCATCTGGCTATGTCCCTAAAGCCCAGGGGTGGGCAAAGTGCAGCTTTCAGGCTAAACAGGACCTCTTATTTTGGCCCCATAATCCCCCAAAGCCCCCAGAACCACCAACATTAATTTGGGGAGCAATTTGGGATTGATTTTTTTCTCTGAAAACAGCCCAAAAGCTGCCAAAATATTCTTAAAATCTGATGCTTTGTTTCTCCTAACAACTCCAGAGCCCCGAAATCTCTCTCCAAAAGATCCAAACCAAAAAGAAAAGCCAAAATTTGGCCAAAATGACCAACAGAAGTGTTATTGTATCACCTCAAGTATCACAAGTGCATTTGGCCACCCCTGCTATTGCCAGGTGCACAATGAGGAAGGCATTCTCCAGGATCTCCCAGAGGTCCTCTGGATTCCCTGGATCAGGGTTCAGCATAATGTGGCCCCTGGACCCCACTTTGGTTGCCCTGGAAGCCCTGTCAGTATCCCCAATTCTCTCTCTCTTTTTTTAATGTTGTGATTTGGCACCATCCTTTTGTCCTCAACCCATACAGATCCCCCCCCCCAATATACAAAAGCATGCAAAAATACTGCTGCCAACCCCCACAAACACACCAGAACCCCAAACTACCTCCAAATGCCTTCATTTTTCTCTGTGGTCCCTCTCAAAAGGGTGACAAGGAAGCAATGGGGAGTGAAAATGACCCCTGGAGCCCACACAGATGCCCATCCCTTTCTTTGAGGGTGATGTCATTCTTGTGCATCCAGCTATAGGGACACAGCCAGATATTTCTCAAACATCCCAACAGAAGCCACAGTATGGCTGTGTTGGAGATGGGCAGCATGAAAAGGCTGGGTTTACAGGACCAGTTGGATGTTGAGTGAGGGCCATAGAGGATTCCAATCTCTGCAGTGACCCAAAAAAGTGAATTACACAGACGTAAGATAAATTTACTATCTATGTAGTTCACTAGTAGGATGATAGCCATGGAAGATAACACAGTTCAACAGAAGAGCAAGAGGCCTATAAAATCTATTCTGCTTTCTATTTCATGCAACAGGCAAGGCAGGAGTGACCAAGGAACAGCAAGATTAATTAATCAGTTAAGAAGTAGATGACATGTGTCACTCCAGATGTTGTCAGACTAGAATTCCCATCAGTCCCAGGCAGCATCACTGAATGGTGAGCAGTGAGAGGGACTGATGTACCAAAACACTTAAAGGCCTACACCAGGTTGCCTACCGCTACTGTATAGCAGGGCTGTGAATCTTCATTGGTTTTGCTCTCACATGGAAGAACAAAGCATGTAAAATGTTTTCTCCCCACTCTATGAGACTAAGGATGTTTTGCACATTTTTTCACTGGGATTTTTGATTCTTCTTCATATTTTGGGACATTTTTGCAACAAAAAAAAATCATGCATGCAAAAGAAACCCCACAACACCTTGGATTTTTGTGCAAAATATCCCTGAGTTTCATTAAGCAAAAAAGACCACGTTTGTGCAAAACCCAGTGTATTTAGTGTAGAAGTAGTCTTTTTGTGTTTATTATTATTATTATTATTATTATTATTCCACTTTTCTCCCAATAATGGGAGTCAAGGCAGCTTGCAACATATTTAAAAACAACACAGATTAAAAAACTATACACAAACTTCAATAACTTCAATGAACAATTTATTGTGGGCTGCATCAATAGAAGTATAGTGTCCAGATCAAGGGAAGTCATAGTGCCACTCTATTCTGCCTTGGTCAGACCTCACTTAGAATACTGTGTCCAGTTCTGGGCACCACAATTCAAAAAGGATATGGACAAATTGGAGCGTGTCCTGAGAAGGGTGACTAAAATGGTGAAAGGTCTGGAAACGATGCCTTATGAGGAGAGACTTAGGGAGCTGGGTATGTTTAGCCTGGAAAAAAGATGGTTAAGGGGTGATATGATAGCCCTGTTTTAAGTATTTGAAGGGGTGTCCTATTGAGGATGGAGCAAGCTTGTTTTCTGCTGCTCCAGAGACTGGAACATGGAACAATGGATGCAAGCTCCAGGAACAGAGATTCCACCTCAACATTAGGAGGAATTTTCTGACAGTAAGAGCTGTTCGGCAATGGAACACACTCCCTTGGAGCGTGGTGGGGTCTCCTTCCTTGGAGGTCTTTAAACAGAGGCTGGATGGCCATCTGTCGGGGATGCTTTGATCGTGATTTCCTGCGTGGCAGAATGGGGTTGGACTGGATGGCCCTCGTGGTCTCTTCCAACTCTGCAATTCTATGATTCTATGATATAATTAAAAACATGAAAATGTATTATTAGACTATACAAACCATAAAACAGCAGACGACATCATTAAAAACCCTCCCATTCAGTTTCTTAAAGCCTGATGACACAAGAATGTTTTAACTTGGCAGCAGAAGGAGAGCAAGGAGAGAGCTTTACTGGCCTCCCTTGGGCAGGAGTTCTAATGTATGGGAGCCACCACCGAGAAGGCCCTGTCTCCCTTGTTCTCACCAAAACAAAAAACAAAACCAGGGACCAGAGGTGAGGGGCTGCATGTTTAAATGCTTCCCACATTCAAAGAGAAAGAGAAGCAGAGAAACAGACAGTTACAGGCATGATGTGCCACTTTCCTAGAATGTGTAATCCTATCAGAGCTTGAAAATGTTACTTTTGGGGGCTACAAATAAGGCAATTTTTCAAACTCTGGATCCCACTGTTGGCTGGTGCCTTCTGTGTCAGAGATGTGGTGAATATACTCCAGGTTTTTGTTGGAGCATTAAAGGGCTGTCCAAAATGCTGAACTTTAAAGTTTTGGCATAGGGTTTGGCACCCTGCATAGTTCCTTTAAAGTTCAAGCTAATAGCTGGAGTGGAGTCTTTGCCCCACTGACATGGAACCACCATGCAGTGCTGCTGAATCTATACAAATGCTTCCCTGGGAATAAATCCTATAAACTCTGATGAGTCTTACTTCTAAGTAGGAGTGCACAGACTTGCATTGTCAGAAGTTAATTGACCCATAAAGCAGAAAGCTGGTTCAGAATATCCTTGGTTAAAAACCAATGTCAGAGGTTTAAATTTCAAAACAAAGAGGGCAGAGGCTAGTACTCTGATTCCTTCTTGGCAGAATATTTGCTGGAGGAATGCAGTTGGGAAGGGCATTAAGAACGAAATTGGTATACAGATAGATCCATCATAGTCTTCCCCCTGAAGGCTTTTAGAACTGGTTGGGAATCTATCCAACTCACTCTGGTTAATGTGTGGTCCAGCCCCTGGGATTAAGGAAAGCAGAGCAACTAGCAAGCTACAGAAGGGTGTTCTCAGTCATCGCTCATTGCTTTGGCCTGGGCTGCTCAGTCTGGCTGCTCTGGAGAACTCATGATCAAATCTCCTCTGTTTTATTCCCTTTCTGTGATCAGAGGCTGCCTTTCTTCCAAGGAACTGAAGGTTGCAGGCTTCTGGTGGGGTTATCCTCACAATAATGCCTCCAAGGTACACTAGGCTGAGAGAGAATGTGACTGACTCAGAGAAGGGATTCTTGAGGACTTTGCTCTTTCTGAAATCAAATGCCAGGGGCATCCCACAGACCATTTTTGCAGTTTAGGTCACCTAGAAGACCTTTTATGCCACCAATGCAAAAAAAAAAAGGAAAATGCATTTTCCCCAAACCTGGCCAAAATCCTATTAGTGACACAGGCATCTGTAACTCTAGGTTCTGTGTGCATGTTTTGTTTGATATGTTGTGGAAGGAGCTATTCTCAAGCCCCTTTGGTCCCCCACCATTCAACAGCTGCCAAGCCCTAGGAGGAGCACTCCAGTTGTCAAATATTATCAACAAGGGGGAGGGGGAAGCAAGGCAGGTCAGGAAAACAATGAAATGTCTGATCTTGGCTATGAAAGGAAGAGAAACAAGGGCATGCTTCATCTAGGAATGCACTCTCATTTCTTTTTTCTTTACAGCTGCTTCTTCATTACCTGGGTTACCTCCCTTTCTTCCTCTTTAGTGGGGCCAATAAACACCAGGAGGAGGAGCTCCCTGGGTCTTGACAGCTGCCAAGGCAGGAGGAGGGCACAAACGTGTGGACCACTTGATCCAAGATCTCACCTCAGGGGTGGTTTTGTCTTTAAATGCATGACAGGTTCCTGAAACACTGAATGAAAGGATACTGTAAGTAGACTTCTAGCCACTTCCTTTTTTAAAAAAGGCACCTCCTTCCCTGGTGCAGCCTACAGGATGTCCTCAGAGCCAAAAGTTAGCTCCAGGACTGTTATACGTTGCACATCCTTGGCATATAAGAAATTATCTGATCTCTCCAATGAATGTACAGATAGAAACTTTGCTGTCAACTGGACACCACTGTGAGATATTGGTAGATATAGAAAATGGATTGAAGTTAGGGTGGTGGTGGTTAGTACCATCCTTCTCTGAATGTTGCCACACAGTCTAAATTACATCTCCCTCATTAACCAAACCATACGTGGTGTTTTGAAATCAATGTTATGCTGAAAGTTTGTACTTTATTGACCAAGCAGGATGCAACTGACTTAAGAAAACAAAACACACAAAAGAGATATATTATCAGATGGACCCTTACAGTCCATTTCTGTCCCACTACCCCACCACCTCCACACTCCCTTTCCTGCTGCAAAATAAAGAAAAAAGTTTCACACACCTACCTTCATTCCGTGACAGGAATGGGCTCCCCCTCCCTTTGCTGCCTGGTCATAAATGCAGCCATCGTAAGGCTGCTTTTACGACTGGGAACTGAAATCCCAGCCAGTCTCACAAGAGAACAGTTGGGTGGCAAATTTAAAAACACCCCCTCCCAGCTGTCAAAACTGCAAACCAACTACAGAAACATGTTTTAAAAAAATAAAAGCTACCCAGTGAGGGGGGGGGGTGTTTAACTTGTCATCCCGATCGCACCCAGAAGTGTCCAGCAGGCACCTCCTGGAGATCTCATATCCATTTGTTGCCCTGGAAGCAGAACAGGGCTCCTGTTCACTCACCCATCATTCTGTTAGGATGATGGAATGGGCCTCTTATTCATGGATTTTTCTGTGAATAAGAGGAAGTGGGGGAGGAATAGGAGCAGAACGGGAGCATCCTAGGACAGGGACGTCGTCATCTAAAAGATAAGCCTTTTAGCAATCTCCTGTCATCCCTGTCCTGGGATATTTTTAACATCTGATAATCTCCATTGACTGGATTCATCCCCCCAACCCTGCACCAACCAGGGTCACAGCAGCAAAAGTTACTTTCTGGATCACAACAGCCAGAATTTTCCCATGTGGCACAGTGTGGGGGATTCGAGGAGTCATGATCAAAGAAAGTAACTTCTCCAAGCTGTGACCAAGACACCACTGAGGCTTATCTGGCCCCAACGTCCCTTGACATACAAGCTCCTTTAAGGTGAACACCACCCATGAAGATGTACCCTCAGTTTCCAGTCCCACAGTTAGAGAAAGGTCCTTGTAGTATCATAGAGCTGAAAGGGATCCCAAAAATTTGTCTGGTCAAGAGCCCAGCCTTCCAGGAATACACAGCTAAAGCACTTCCAAAAGATGGTCATCCAATCTCTACATACAGACCTTCAAAGGAGAGTCCACCATCTTCGGAGGCAGTCTATCACAGTGTCGAACAGCTCTTAAGGTAAAGAAGTTCTTCGGAATGTTTAGATGGAATCTCTTTTCTTGTAATTTGAATCCATTGGCTCATGTCCTAGTCTCCAGAGCAGCAGAAAACAAACTCACTCCATTTTCTACATGGCATCCCATCAGATATTGAAAGATGTTTATCATATCACCTCTTGTCTTATGACAGCGCAATATAAAATCAGCATAAGAATCAGGACTAGTTTTGAAGGAAAGTAAAATCAACTGCATTTTCTGGGATAGACCTCCAACTGCACTGACACTACTTCTGAATTCAATCTTCTCTTTTTAATCTTTAGGTGGAACTGGGGCCCCATAGGATGTTCCTATGCCAACAGCTCTGCCTTCCTCTTCCCATCTTTCCAACAAAGTTTGCAGGTGCCTGTTCAACTCCATGTGTGAAATCATGTGCAGAAACATGCACACCTAAGTACTTGGATTCGTGCACTGCTGTATGTAAACCCCAATGTGGTTCTGACTTTATGCCAATCCCAGACTCATACACAGAGATATCTGCTGCAAAATGTGGGGATTCATGTGATCCTGTAGTCAAGATGCCACATGCAACCTCATGTGTTGATAGTTCCCCTCAAAAATGTGTGGATATGTCTGGTATTGTAAATGGTCCCCAGTGCCCATCAGATTCCATGGCACCAATCGCAAACCTGTGCACAAAGTCATGTGTCACCATACCCAAGCCCCTTAACAGTCCTGTTTGTGGAACTCCATCCCTCATCTCATGTGTTTCCATGTGCCAAGACCCCTGTTTCTCTGCCAATAAGTCTTCCTGTACAATACCACCTCCACTTCCTTGTGTTTCTGTCTCCCAGGGTCCCTCCTGCCTTGCTTTTGCCAGTTCATTTGTGAAAGAATACTGTAGTACAATCCAATGTCCCACAAAATGTGACATTACATTCCCATCCACCACCAAATGCTATGATTGCTGTGCCAGTGGGAAAGGCATGGCCCCTCGTGTGCCACAGGCAATACTAGCATGTGCAAGGAGATGTGGCATTCCATACTCCAACCCATGCACCACTCGTTCAACTAAAAGTGAAGGTTCATGTTCCACATCAGGGACCTATGAAGTCTACTGCAAGAAATGACTGTGTGCATGAATTCTCAAATGTCTGCAGAAGCAGCACATGGCTGAGTGGAATGCTCCCTTAATTGTTTTTGCAAGTTCTTAAAGAGTGTTTTAATTTGTTCTTAAAGTTTTTAATCTCTGTATTGCTTTAAATGTTTTCATCTGTTGTATATCTCCTTGGGGACTCTGGTAGATTGGAAGGTGATATATAAACATTTTAAATAAAATGAAATGAATCAATTTAGCTAGTACTTTGCTCACTCTATAGTGTCTTTATTAAGTAAACATCTTTGATCTTCTTGTATTTTATACTCACTCTATTCTTAATAAATATAAATCAGGGATTTCCCTTGGAGATGTATGTGTCTGTTCTTTCTTGAGTGTTACTTTCATTTTGGAATTTGCTGCTGTTCTCTAACTCATTCCATGTCTTCACTTGTCCTGATTTGGCAGGGACCGCCTTGAGTGATCCTCTGTCATCCCACTATTTCAACTGCTTTTAAAAGGTCTCAGTTTCTCTCTCCTCCTCCACTTTCCTCCTTTGTATTTACTGGGTGACCTTCAACAAGTCACACTCTCAACCTGAGAAGGCAGTGGCCCAAGCCTGCTCTGAAGAAATCTGGCTACGAAAACTCTGCGATAAATTTACCTTAGTGTCAATAGGTTGAGAGCTAGCATGGTGTGGTAGTTTGAGCATTGGACGAAGACTCTGGAGGACAGGGTTTGAATCCCCACTCAGCCATGGAAACTCCCAGGGTGACCTTGGGAAGTCCCACTCCTCTTAGCCTTAGAGGAAGGCAAAGGCAAACCTCCCCTCTGAACAAATCTTGCCCAGAATAGAGTGTGATAGGGTCTTAGGATAGCCATAAATTGGAATCAACTTGAAGGCACACAACAACAACAGTCAAAAAAGTTTTTAATTGCTGTAATTTAGTGTTTTTAATATAAATGTTTATTTTATTTTTTAACTTTTATATCAAATGAGGGGTATTATACTTTGACTGGAGCTTTGTTGTTTTGGGTCCTGTTTTCTGAGAAAAGCAGGAATAAAACAAAATAAAAATTTAAAAATGAAATAAAATGAAATACAGGCAGCCTTTATTAGTCCTGGGAAGGCTCAATGACAACAGCCATCTTAATATTTCTTAGTGTTTGATCATTTTGCATACTTCTGATTCAGTGGCTCTTAAACCAGGGACCCACAAGAGCCCACAATGTCCTCACAAGGTGTCCATGAAGGCTTGAAGGCTGCTTGGCCTACCTCCTCCATGCAGTGGAGTGGCCACATGACAGAAGCCAAGGCAAAGTCTGGGTGGCTGGCTGGCTTGACCAGCACATTGCCATTCAATCTGCTCCAGCCACAAACTTGCAGTAAGAAGCAGGAGAAAAGTCTCTCCCCTCTTTCCAGTGCCTCTAAGGGAAGGGTTCATGGATGGTATAATTCTATTATTTTGTCATGACCCACGAGCCTGATAAGGCTGTAGAGTCAGAGGAGGAGGAGGACATGGCAGGGAATGGCCCTAGGGACCCTGGCACAGGTTTGTCTACACCTGTGCCAGCAGGGAGCCCTGCCAACCTGGAGGCTCAAACAGAGGAAGAGCCTGGTCTGAGCGGGCTGGCAAAGCCTTAATTGCTTTATATAGGCTGGAAGAGTAAATGGAAGCTTTGTCAGAGATCAACTGATCTCCCTGGAGGAAGCTTCCTGCTGACTTTGGTGCCTGAATCCTTGCTGCCATGACTGGTGCCTTGACCTTGGACTGTTCCTGACTACCCTGTTGCCTGATCCTGCTGACCCATGGACTGCCTCTGGACAACACTGCCTTCTGTAAGCCTTGACCTTTGGACTGTATTCTGGACTCTTCTCTGTGTGCCTTCTTGCCTGTATTGCTGCTTCTCCAAAAAATGGAACCTTGCTTGTTCTGAACTTTATCTGGCTCTAACTTTATCAGTGAACTATCACTGGGGCGTGGCTACTTTCCCAGCCCTTGTTTATCCTGCTGGCATTTTGAGCTGCTTTTCCAGACATATTATTATCATTGGGTATTATTGTTGTTATTATTTGTGTTTTAAATCTTGAGTTAAGTCTTGGTGGACCATGGCAACAAAAGGTGTTTAAAGGGGGTCCCTGGTAAAGAAAAATGTCAAGACCCACTGCTATGATTGAGAATTCTTGAGACGTTTCAGCTACACAGGAATCTTAGTGGACCAATTTTGCCAGATCATACAATCATAGAATCATAGAGTTGGAAGAGACCTCAAGGGCCATCCAGTCCAACTCCATTCTGTCATGCAGGAATACACAATCAAATCATTACTGACAGATGGCCATTCAGCCTCTGTTTAAAAACCTCTAAAGAAGGAGAGTCCACCACACTAAGAGACAGTGCATTCCACTTCTGAACAGCTCTTACCATCAGGAAGTTCTTCCTAATGTTTAAGTGGAATCTTTTCCTATATTTTGAGTCCATTGCTCAAAAATATAGTTTTGAGCTCATTGCTCAAAAGTCCTAGGACCTTTTCAGACAGGGTAAAAAAAAAAAAACGCAGAGGTTGGGAGGAGGACGGTGCAGTCCAGCTTCCAGCGATCAGTTTCAGATGACGGCATCCTGCTCCCATCATTCATTTGTTCTTCCTCCACCCTTTGTTCATTTTCCCTCCACTGCTTTTTATTGACAGAAACTTCCACCAATAAAAAGTGGCACCTTTCTCAACCCTTCAGCACAGAGAGAGAATGAAGGAAGGATGGGAGAGGATGACATAGTCCAAAACTGATCGCTGAAAGCAAGACTGTGCTGTCCTCCTCCTGACCTCTGCAGAGGGTGGGGGTTACCCTGTCTGAAAAAGTCCCTAGTCTCTGGAGCCTCAGAAAACAATCTTGCCCCATCCTCAGTATGACATCCCTTCAAATATTTAAACATGGCTACCATGCCCTCTCTTAACCTTCTCTTCTCCAGACTAAATAATCCCAGCTCCCTAAGCCAGTCCTCATAGGGCATCATGGCTTCCATACCTCCCACCATTTTGGTTGCTCTCCCCTGGACACGATCCAGCTTCCCAATATCCTTCTTGAATTGTGGTATCCAGAAGTGGACACAGTATTCCAGGTGAGGTCTGACCAAAGCAGAATAGAGTGGGACTATTACTTCCCTTGATCTAGACACTGTACTCCTATTAATGCAGCCTAGAATCGCATTGGCTCTTTTAGCTGCTGTATCACACTGGTGACTCATGTTCAGCTTGTACCAAGACTCTTAGATCCCTTTCACATGTACTGCCATCAATCCAGGTGTCACCCATCCTATATCTGTGCATTTCATTTTTACTGCCCAAGTGTACTATCCTACATTTCTCTCTGTTGAAATTCATTTTGTTAATTTTGGCCCAGCTTGTGAGAGTATGCTTGCATATATGATTGTGTGTATGTATGGGTTCTAATCTGTTCAGGTCATTTTGGATTCTGATCTTGTCCTCTGGATCCTGTCCTTAGCTACCCCTCCTAATTTGGTGTCCTCTGCAAACTTAATAAGCATGCCCTCTATTCCCTCATCCAAATCACTGATAAAGATATTGAATAGCACTGGGCCCAGGACAGAACTCTGTGGCACCCCACTGGTCACTTCTCTCCAGGATGAAGAGGAGCCATTGGTGAGCCCCCTTTGGGTTCTGTTGGTCAACAAATTACAAATCCACCTAACAGTTGCACTGTCTAGCCCACAGGTTACTGATATTTTGCAAGAACATCATGGGGGACTTTGTCAAGGGCCTTACTGAAATTAAGATACACTTGTACATCCACACCATTCCCTTCATCTACCAATATGTTACTCTATCAAAAAAAAAAAAGATAAGGTTAGTCTGACATTACTTGTTTTTGAGAAATCCATGTTGACTTTTAGTGATCAAGGCATTCCTTTCTAAGTACTTACAGACTGTCTATTTAATGATCTACTCAAGAATCTTTCCTAGGAGTCAGTTACACGACAGTTTTTTATCACGGGGAGAAATGGGATCTCCTGATCCCAAGTTTGTCCCTTGTTGTTTACATGATTTGCACTGGATGAACAATATCCCGGGATTATTGTTTACATGACAACCTTTCCCATGATAAAAGCAAGATCCCGAGACATAGTATCCCTTTTTGTTTGTTTGTTTGTTTGTTTGTTTACACAGGAAAAGGTTCCGGGATTTTTTTTTAACTGTCAGTCAAGGATGCGATTACTTGTTTTTTTCACAACCTTGGTGATGTACTTCCTTTACAGTTTCCCACCACGAGTGATGCTATTGGCTGGCACAAGTGTTTGTTCAAGCTTCTGCATTGATCAGAGAAGGAGGGTGAAGGCAACCCCCTCTGCACAATTTCATTTAAAAAAAAACCCTGATGGGCTTGCCACAGAGGTTAATGCCCAAAAAATGTTAAAATCCATTTAAAATGAGAATGCCAGCACAGACACACAAGGCGTTTTAAAACACAAGCCTCAGTTGGTGTAGGGGATGGTGAGAGAAGTCAAAAGCAGAGCCGACCGGAGCCCCGCATGCCTGCTTTGGTTTAAGTTGGGAAGCTGAGTGGTTTGCAATCTACTGAGGCACACACACACACACACACACACACACTTTAAAAATTAAACCCTCCATACAGGGAATGGAGAGGAGTGAATGAATGAGGCAATCATGAGCCCAGAGGCTTGCAGTGTGACTGTCCCTTTAAAAATTAAACCCTCCATGCAGGGGAGGGACAGGTTATTGCTGAGGGGTTTGCAGTGTAAAAATCCATTGAACAGGGTGATTTGTGGCACGCACACACACACACAAACCTTACTGCTGCCTGGAGGGAAGCCTTTGCTTTCAGCCAGTGAGGCTGAATCTATTGAACGGGTGATTGAGCCCTCCTTCTCTGAACTCCTGGCCCGCTCCGGCCCACCTCAATTTCCAGTGATCACCTACTCCCAAGATATTTTGTCTGACCTGTTCACATATCTGATTTTCCACATCCTCCTGTGACTTTTTAAAAACACGGGACAAACCACGGGATGAAAAGTCCCACTGGTTGAGGGATAAAAGGTGCCCCCCCTTCCATAAAGCTCGAGACCGTCACGCAGGACGTGTGAACTGCCAGAGATCAACATGACTTCATCTCACTACATTTTCACGGTGTAAACAGCACCCTAGTATTGATGTTAGGCTGGCTGAGCAATAATTATTTGGGTCTTCTTCCCCCCCCTTTTTAAAGATTGGGACATTTGCCCTCCTCCAGTCCACTGGGACCTCTCCTGTTCTCCAGGATTTCTCAAAGATTATTGTCAGTGGTTCTGAAATTACTTCTGCTAGTTCTTTTAGGACCCTTGGATGTAGTTCATCTCAGTCTGGGGACTTGAATTCATTTATGCTGGCCAGGTATTCCTGAACTACCTCTTTACCTATTCTATGCTGCATTTCCCCTACTGCATCATCTGCTCCATTTCCCCCAAGTTCAGCAATGTTCTCCTTTCAGAGAAGACCAAGGCAAAGAAGTTGTCGAGTAGCTCTGCCTTTTTTCTGTCCCCTGTTAGCATTTCACCATCTTCTCCATGTAGCAGTGCTACCACTTCCTTGTTTTTCCTTTTGCTACGGACATATCCAAAAAGCCCTTTTTTGTTTTTAACTTCTCTAGCAAGCCTGAACTCCATCTGTGCTTTTGCTTTTCTGATTTTTCCTCTACACGAGCTGGCTATTTGCTTGAATTCTTCTTTCATGATTTTTTTCACATTTTCCCATTCCCTTTTTCCATTTGTTATATATGTTCCTTTTAAATCTTAGCTCAGTTGAAAGTTCTTAAGACATCCATACTGGTTTCTTTAGACACCTGCCATTTTTCCTCCTCGTTAGAACTGTTTGAAGTTGTGCCTTCAATATCTCACTTTTTAGAAACTCCCATACATCATGTACTCACCTCTCTTTTAATATTCCTGACCATGGGATCGCGCCCAGTAATTCCCTAAGTTTTCTGAAATCAGATTTCTTAAAGTCTAGAAGGCATGTCTGACTACGCTTGGCTTCACCTTTCCTTCATATAACAAACTCCAGGAGAACATGGTCACTCCCCCCTAAGGATCCTGCCACTTCCACCCCATTAACCAGATCATCTCTGTTGGTTAGGATCTAAAATAGCTGATCCCCTTGTTGCCTCTTCCATCTTCTGGACAATAATATGGTCCCCAAGACAAGTGAGGAATTTGTTGGACCTTAAATTTTTGGCAGAGTTGGACTTCCAACAAATATCAAGATAGTTGAAATCCCCCATTACTACTACATCTCTCCTTTCTGAATGTGTGGTCATCTGTTCCAGGAAGGCATCATCCAAGTCCTCAGGTTGGCTTGCAGTAGACCCCCACAATGAAATCTCTTAGAAAATACCAGTATTTTCGATTTCTCCGAATTTACCAGCAGATGAGATTTATCACAATATTCAAAAAATCCTTTTAAGGCTTTTGCCAACCTTAGAGAAAGTAACAATGTGTCGTCAGCATATTCATAGAATCATAGAATTGCAGAGTTGGAAGAGACCACGAGGGCCATCCAGTCCAACCCCCCTGCCACGCAGGAAATCACAATCAAAGCATCCCCAACAGATGGCCATCCAGCCTCTGTTTAAAGACCTCCAAGGAAGGAGACCCCACCACGCTCCGAGGGAGTGTGTTCCACTGCCAAACAGCTCTTACTGTCAAAAAGTTCCTCCTCATGTTGAGGTGGAATCTCTGTTCCTGGAGCTTGCACCCATTGCTCCGTGTTCCAGTCTCTGGAGCAGCAGAAAACAAGCCTGCTCCATCCTCAGCCTGACATCCCTTCAAATACTTAAACAGGGCTATCATATCGCCTCTTAACCGTCTTTTTTCCAGGCTAAACATACCCAGCTCCCTAAGTCTCTCCTCATAAGGCATCGTTTCCAGACCTTTCACCATTTTAGTTGCCCTTCTCTGGACACACTCCAATTTGTCAATATCCTTTCTGAATTGTGGTGCCCAGAACTGGACACAGTATTCTAAGTGAGGTCTGACCAAGGCAGAATAGAGTGGCACTATTACTTCCCTTGATCTAGACACTATACTTCTATTGATACAGCCCAAAATCGCATTGGCCTTTTTAGCTGCCGCATCACACTGTTGGCTCATGTTCAACTTGTGGTCTACTAGGACTCCTAGATCCCTTTCGCACGTAGTCTCATTCAGCCAGGTCTCTCCCATCCTATATTTATGCATTTCATTTTTCCGCCCTAAATGCAGTACTTTACATTTCTCCGTATTGGAGTACAAATAGCAGCTGATTACCCAGCGAAGGTGAATGAGAGTCTACTTTGGCCATAAAGGCAGGTAAATCAACCACAAATAAATTAAACAGGTGAGGAGCCAACACACATCCTTGTCTAACACCTGTACCAGAGTAAATAAGGTCTGTTAATAAGCCAGTTTAAGAGAACTTCACTGTGCAAAACAGTGTCTCTTGTACAAATTATGCCCCCTCACCCTCAAGGGAAAGGAATGGAAAAAAAACTCTTCCATCTTCTGGACAATAATATTGTCCCCAAGACAAGTGAAATACCTTGAAGAAATTTTGACAAGAAAATCCCATGGTATTAAATGTTGTTGACTTGAAGGCATATAACAACAACAAACTCCTTGCTGAGAAGAAACCAGTTCTGGCCAGCTCTGTGTTCTTCTTGGGTCCTGTTTTGCTCCTCATGCACTGATTTGCCAGAGGGTTTGGAATGATGTTGGTTGAACTGTCTCCCCATAAGAGATTGGTAGATCTTGGTGTTTCCTTTAGATCAAGAGTGGGAATCATTTTACTGCCAAAATAAGCCATTTTTGTGGGCCTCAGGCCTATCCTGGATCACTCTGTCTTAAAAATTACCTTTAGGAACAGCAGTTCTTCTCAAGGGATTATTAATGTAGTGGCAGACCTTAAGGTGTTTGCTTCCCCCACCCCACCCCCAGCAAAGGTGGAAGTAAACATCTGGTATTTCCCAGTTCTGAAAAAAAAAAATAGAATGACCAGCTTCATAGACCAACCACTGTTGTGCAGCTAAAGCACTCCTGAGAAATGGCCATCCAACCTCTGCTTAAAGAACTCAAAAGGAGAACTCAGTACTTTCCTAGGCCATCTGCTCCACTGTCATGCTTGCCACGAGCACATTCCTCCTCACATCTCTTGTCATGCCATCTGAATCCATTGGTTCAGGGGCTAGTCTCTGGAGCAGTGGAAAAGAAACTGGCTCCTTCTTCTACAGGACATCCAGATACTTAAAGAAGGTCATCATGTATCTTCTCAGTCTTCCCCTCTCCAAGCTGAACTCAGTTCAGCTCCCTCAGTTCAGAAATTCTGGAGGAAATGTCATGGGATAATATCAATGGCAAAAATTACAAATCAAAATTTAACAATTTTCTGGGGAAATTATTGCTGGTGTCAATATTCACTGGAGCATATCAAAACCTACAACATAAAAAAATTACATTTTCAGTATATGCTACTAGGACAGTAATTAGTGGGAAATGGAAATACTTGGGAAATGTAAATATGGAACGCTGGTGGAATAAAATTGGGGAGATTATGGACTTTTTCGGATGAGTCTTTTACAGCGCAAGCAGCCTTGTCGCGTTGCAAGGCTGCTGCACTGCAGGGCGTCCCTTTCGGATGATGCTCTCCCCTGCTGGTACTGTTGCGTTACTGCGGGGACACTGCAGCATTATATTTGGCAGTTTTCTAATCACGAAAGCTTTAAGTATTGATGGAATACTTAACATGTGGGTAAAGCAGTAGAAAACATAGGCAAATGCAATTCATTTTGGAACACTTAGTCCCCCTTTACATAATCTATGACTAAGCCAAAAGCAGAAAGGGGGCCACCAAAGACATACACAACATTTTGGATGGATATTTTCCTAATGTTGGATTGAACACTATAGATGTCCTTTGTTCATGCAATGGAAGTAACAACTGTGGTCTATTGTCCTGTCTACCTGCAGATCTTAGCAGAATAGATTATCATTTTTGACAATGTCTTCCAATATATATAGAAGTAACTCTGCAAGGAGGAAGGCGGTGATGAGGAGAGGGAGGGAAACTGCTCTCTAGTGCTTGAAAATTGTTTCTTCTACAGTGGGAAATCTATCTATCTATCTATCTATCTATCTATCTATCTATCTATCTATCTAATTCTCTTGGCTATGTTGCCATTCCCAGTATGCTGATTGGCCACTCAGGAAACTTTCCAACCAATCAAAGCTCTCTGATGGTTGGCTAATCAGCACACTGAGAATGGAAACATGTGGATTAGCTGTGGTTTTTGAGTGTGCCGCCAGGCAGGTCTGTGGGAGTTACTCACAAGTAAAAGGTTTCTCCCCCCCCCCTGGGCTGTTAGGCCAAACCCCACACATGCCACCAGAGCCAGATTTCTTGTAGCTTCCCCCGGGGGCAAGGTGGGTTTACTTGGGAGAAAAGCCCTACTGGGCTTTCTTTCCTGAGGAACTGCCAGAACTTGGTCTCTCCCCCACATCCCGCCATGAAGTGTGTTGGAGGAGCGGGATAAAATAATGGCATATGTTACACAGGGTACAGCTAGTTTGAGCTAATGGGACAAAAATGTGGGATCTATTGATGGATTTTTAATCATGTCAATGAGTGGTAATATCTTTTTAGTTTTCATAATAAAGATCTTCTTTTAAAAAAAAAAAAAAAGGAAACATACCCAGCTCCCTTAAGCTGTACTTCATAGGTCTTGGTTTCCAAAGGGTTCTTCACAAGAGTGCTTCTGAATTTAAGGGAACAGACTCTCAGTAAGCAGATTTAATGCTTCCCCACCTCAGAACTACAGGTGAAACTGATGGAGCTGCATCATTTTCTAGATCTGTTTAAAGGTTTATGGCCATTGTTACAAATTTGCATCTTTCTGTATCCTCTTATGCTCTGATCCGAGCTTCACAACTATGTTATTTCTGCTGTTGTTGTTGCTGTGCGCCTTCAAATCATTTCTGACTCATGGTGACCCTAAGGGGAAATTGTGGGGTTCTTGGCAAGATTCATTCAGAAGGGGTTTACCATTGCTGTCCTCCAAGACTGAGAGTGTGACTGACCCAAGGTCATCCAATGGGTTTCCATGGCCAAGCAGGGATTCAAGCCCTGGTCTGCAGACATAGTCCAAAGCTCAGGCCACTAACTACATCATGCTCTCTCCCCCAGCTATGTAGTTGTGAATATATCTGTTATTTGATTAGATTAGAATTGATTTTTTAAAATAATTTTTATTAGTTTTCTAGATTACCCCATGAAAAAAAAGATTATTTTCAAAAGAAATCTTCTCAAACACATTAGTTTTCCTCCACAGCATAGACATATTTTTTCTTTTCATCTTTTCGAATGAATCATCCTGAATCTTCATTTGCAAAATACAAAGTGTCAAGAATCCTGTAACAAATTTCCCACTATTTTTGCTGAAACATAAGTGTTCTTGGGATATCAGCTGTATTGTTTTCAAAAATACTGAACAGAAGCCATATCTCAATAAACATGCCTGTCCTCCTTTCCCCTATAAGAACTTTATACTTAGCTGTAACTCTCATTTGACATTTACTGCATCAATACATATGAAGAAATTGATTAATGTTTAGCCTGGAGAAGAGAAGGTTAAAAGGTGACATGATAGCCATGTTTAAATATTTGAAAGGATGTCATACTGAGGAAGGAGCAAGCTTGTCTTCTGCTGCTCCAGAGACTAGGACACGGAGCAATGGGTTCAAAGCCCAGGAAAAGAGATTCCACCTAAACATTAGGAAGAACATGTTTTGTTTTTGTTCCTGATGGTAAGACCTGTTCGACAGTGGAAGGCGCTGCCTCAGAGTACGGTGGAGTCTCCTTCTTTGGGGGTGTTTAAACAGAGGCTGGATGGCCATCTGTCAGGAATGATTTGATTGTGTATTCCTGCATGGCAGGGAGTGGGACTGGATGGTCCTTGTGGTCTCTTCCAGCTCTATGATCTTTGTTTCTAAATCCACAAAATCAGTCTTTAATATGTGGCTAGATTTCTTCTTCCCTGCCATTCCTTTTCCTTTTCATTCTGGAAGTGGTTAAAAATGTTATTTGGATCAACACAGGATGAGGTACAAGGGACACTGGGAAAGGAGGAAATGTCCAGAATTGAAAGGAGCTTTCCATCTAAGTAAGTTCTGGACAAAAAGGTATTTGGAGTAGCCCAAAAGCAATGTGGAACATTACAGAATTCTTATTCATTGATGTCCCACAAAAAATTCCAGAGACACACAGCCTCCAGTTAATACTTTAAGTCTTCCATTGTTCCATGTAAACAGGAAAATCAGCACCCCTCCCAGCCTTCAACCTCCCCTTCAAGCTTCTATTAAGCAAAACAATTAGCTCATCTAGAAAATCCATCACTGTCATCCATCAGTCCTTCTTCTTTCTTCCTCCATGCTACCTTGCAGTAGATGGATGACAACAAGACCTACACAGGTTTCAAGCTGAACTTCATTTGTTTAATTACTCTCAAGTCAGAGCTAGATATACCCAGTAGTTGAACTGTAGGGCCTCACCTCACCTTCCTCATCTAGAGCAAAGATGGGCAAAGTGTGGCCTAAAGACAGAACCCAGGGGGGGTGTTCATGGGCCCCAGCAGTCAAAAAATGGTTTTAAAAATTACCCCAATGCTCCCCAACACACTCTAGGGGGCCTGATACATTTTCACCACATTTTGGGGGGTCCAGACCATTTTAGGCCCAGGATAAGCCTTTAAAAAAAATCTGGAAGTGAACAGGAAATATATTCCTGGTCACTTGCTGTTGTCAAAAAAAGGGGGGTCTCTCCTGGGCCTAAAGTGCTCCAGGGAGATCCAAAGAGTGGCAAAAAAAAGTCCGGGGAAAAAGGCAGGATTTATTCAATTGAACAATAAACAAAAAATATATATGACAATTTCTCCATGCCCCTAAAGACCATTTGGGGATGTTTGGATGAAAAAACTGGTTTTCTGTTTTCTGTTTTCTTTTTTTATGGGGTATAGCAGAGGTTTGTGGACTTCCAAGGTCTCCAGAGACACTGATATGGCCCACTAGCCTTTGACAACTGCCACTCCTGCTCTATAGGGACACCCCCGTGGTGAGTGCAAAAACTGCAAAGTGCTGTGTTGATCTGAAAAAAATTCTGAGTGTTTTCATCTCCATCAAGAGCATGTCTTCACAGAATCACAGAATCACAGAATTGCAGAGTTGGAAGAGACCACGAGGGCCATCCAGTCCAACCCCCTGCCATGCAGGAAATCACGATCAAAGCATCCCCGACAGATGGCCATCCAGCATCTGTTTAAAGACCTCCAAGGAAGGAGACCCCACCATGCTCCGAGGGAATGCGTTCCACTGCCGAACAGCTCTTACTGTCAAAATGTTCCTCCTAATGTTGAGGTGGAATCTCTGTTCCTGGAGCTTGCATCCATTGCTCCGTGTTCCAGTCTCTGGAGCGGCAGAAAACAAGCTTGCTCCATCCTCAACGTGACACCCCTTCAAATACTTAAACAGTGCTATCATATCGCCTCTTAACCGTCTTTTTTTCCAGGCTAAACATACCCAGCTCCCTAAGTCTCTTCTCATAAGGCATGGTTTCCAGACCTTTCACCATTTTTGTCGCCCTCCGCTGGACACGCTCCAATTTGTCCATATCCTTTTTGAATTGTGGTGCCCAGAACTGGACACAGTATTCTAGGTGAGGTCTGACCAAGGCAGAATAGAGCGGCACTATTACTTCCCTTGATCTGGACACTACACTTCTATTGATGCAGCCCAAAATCGCATTGGCCGTTTTAGCTGCCGCATCTCAAGGCTCTTGCCAATTCAAGAACAAGCTGCCCCCAAATAGTTTCGATTGCATGAGGGATAGCTCCTAACAGTGCATTGCAGCTGGGAAAATGCATTTCTTCATCAATGACTGAGGAATTTGCAGCTAAATTCGAGGAATTTGCAGCTAAATTCAGGGAAGAGGGAGGGAGGCAGAGGGAGACAGATCCCAAGATGGCTGCCTAAAGCTATTTTCTCTTCAATAAGAATGAGGCCTTCTCAGGGACAACCAGCTGTTGGTCCGTGAGGTTCAATTCCTGATCAAAGTTGGCAAGCAGAGCAATATGCATAGGTGAAAACAATGGTTGGAAATGTTACTTATTTGCCTACAGCTCCCAGAATCCCCCAGCCAAGAAAATATGTATGAATACATAATGAAATGATTGACAACAGGTACTTTATGAACAAGACCTCAGAAGGTTTTGTCTTCCATATTCCTCAGCAATATCTGTTGGAATGGAAGTGATAGCCATTTAGTCAAAGTGACTACAGTAAAGCTATTGTACCTTGGACACATCATGAAATGACATGACTCTTTTTCTGATGAGGCTCAGCAAAGTAGAAGGCAGTAGGAGAAGGGAAAGACCAAATTATGGATGGATTGATTCAATCAAGGAAGCCACAGCAAGTCCTGAGCAGGGCTATCAATGACCAGGGTGGTTCTCGTTCATAGGTTCCCCATGGGTTGAAACCAATTTGACAGCAAATAACAAGAAGAAACATGGAAGTCAAAGGATGGTGCTGGACGCAAGAGTTATATTGGCCTCCTGGGGCCCATTCACACTACAGAATTATAGCACTATTATTCTGCTTTAACTGTTATGGTTCCATTTGATGGAGCCCTGGGATCCACACTTTAAGGAGAGGCATTTCGAATTCTCAGCCATAGCATTCCAGTGCCTCACCAAACTGTATACTCCATGATTCTATAGGCTGAAACCATGAGAAGTTAAAGTGGAATCATAGCTCTGTAACTGTGTAGTATGAATGGGCCCCAAGTAAGGCTGTACAGTGTCAATGTGTTAAGTGTGTCAGTGCAGAAGTCTTGATTTTTCTCAAGCATGGTTGGATTATATGGTTGCAATACTGGAAGTATAGTCATAATTAAAACATCTTGCAAAAGGTTGTTTAAGGATTTTTGTGGTAAATTCGTGGTTTCTGGCTCTTGAATCTTCTGCAAAGACTAGTGGTAGTATTAATTAAGATACTGCATATTGCATCCAGGCACTCTGCCATGTACAGAACAGTGGTGGAATAACAAGTCATGTAGTAGGTTTTGCCAATGCTGCTGCTTTCAAATGTTGTTTCATGCAGATCTGTACAAGTGTTGCAATGCTTGGATACACAGGGATGTGGTCCAAGATTTGCAGTTGGTGCTTTGATTTCAGCACCCACCAGCAACAGTAGGTGGATGACGTATCTGTACCTGTTCTACCTGTAAACAGTGCTGTTCAGTTGCTTTATTCAAACACACACACACACAATTTGTGTGCCTGGAGAGGGAAAGCAAACTGGCAGAAACAACAAGGAAATGTATAAGTAGGAGCGAAGCCTGGGAACCAGTGGCAGGGCCTTGCCAAGTGTGGCCCCTAACAGGAGCCAATCAATGGCAAGGGGTTGGACTAGATGGTCCTTCTGGTTCCTTCTTACTCTGTGATAACATGTTCTGATGCCTACCCATCTCCTAAGTCAGGACGGGCATCATTTAGCTCACATTTCCAGGTGAACTTCACTTTCCTAAACCATACTGCAATATTGGTACATGAAAATAAATAAACACAAAAACACCTCTTTTAAAAAATCTATTGCTTCAGAAAAAGCACATACAGAAATGCATTCTGTAAGGGGAAACTGCTTGGTGGGAATGCATCTATTAAGTAAACACGCACAACAGACACAGTAGGAGGAAAGTACACCAAGGGCTGAATCCACTACTGTGCTCATTATATCATCAGGAATTTCTTATCCTTACCTCTTTAGCCTTCTGTGAAGCTAAAGTCTATTCCAGATGGTTTCCCAGCATTCCAAAGAAGGTTGTTCAGGTGCACATAGGCTACCAGAGGGAGCGGAAATCTCATCATCCTACTTCCACTGGTGGAAGACCCTGTTGGGTAATGACTAAAAAACACCCCCCAAAATACTTTCATGTAAACTAAAAAAAACTGATGTGGAAATGGTTTAAAATAACCTTCTTGTTTTAAAACTGAAACTTGAGCCCTATACAGCTCAGGTGCCGGTTAGCTGAAGGACCATATTCTTCCATATGAGTCCTACCCTGCCTTTCTCTTTCCCAACACCTCCACAGGTACAAATGGTGGGAATGCAAGACAAGGCCTTCTCAACGGCTGTTCCGATATTCTGGAACTCCCTTCCTAGAAGGCTAGACTGAACCTCACCATGGTGTCCTTTCAGTGGCAGGTGAAGTCTTTTTTATTTGTTTCTTTGTTTTGTTCAGCAGAGTTTGGTGAATGGATATAAGGAAAGGCCTTTTAATCATGTTATCCTTTATTTATATCTTGCTTTTTAAAATGGATATGCTTTAGGTTGCTCTTAATTCTATCAGATAACTTAATTACTTCTTAGCAATAAGTTACTATGTGTTTCTAACAGATGTGCTTTTTTTATCTGTTACTATTTAAATTTTTGTAAGCCACCTAGAGTCCCAGTGTTGAGAAAAGAGGAGAATATGAGTATACTAATACATTTAGTGATTAACTGTAATAATACTAATATTTTTGGTGACTAACTGCATATTACTGGGATCCACAGTAAACTTGTAAGGAGGACTGTAGTGTCTAAGGAGATTATCAGACGCCCTTAATATGGTGTTACACGAATGCCAGGAGATTGCCAAAGGGCTAACCTTTCAGATGATGTTGTCCTCATCCCATTATGCCCCATGCTGGTTCCAGCCTGCCCTCATTTCTTCTTTTTCATGGCTTAAGCCATGAATAGATCACCTGTTCCATTCCTGTCATGGAATGACAGGCGAGCAAAAAGGTGACCCGTTATGCTGGCGTGACGCCAGCTGCAGTGGGAAGTTTGTGCCAAACACTTCCGGGTGCGATTGGGACAAGGAGGTAAGTGACACACTTTTTGTACCCTCCCTGGGTTACTTGTATTTTTTAAACTGTATTTTTGTGCTTGGTGTAACTTTTTGAAGGTTTACTGCTTTTTATTTTTGAATTTTCTATGTGCTTGTTCTCTTGCAAGAACAGCTGGCAACTCAAACCAGGAAGTGAATTGGCTCTGTTTCAGTCCATTCACTCCTGGGCTGCTGAGGGGAGGGGGCGGGTCATGCAAAAAGGTAGGTCTGAAACGTGGAGTTATCGTACCAGGATGGGGATGGTAGGGGGGCAGGAGAGAATATAGCGAGAGGGGGATGCTTTTTTTGTCCCCATCTGATCATGTCCTATATCAAGGGACATAATAGAAACTGTTCTGCTTTGGTCAGACTTCACCTGGAATACTGCATCCAGTTCTGGGCATCATAATTCAAGGAGGATATTGACAAGCTGGAATGTGTCCAGTGGAGGGTGGCCAAAATAGTAAAAAAATCTGGAAGCCATGCCCTATGTGGCTTAGGGAGCTGGGTATGTTTAGCATGGAGAAGAGAAGGTTGAGAGGTGACATAACAGCCATGTTGAAATACTTGAAAAGGTGTCATATTGAAGAAGGAGCAAACTTATTTTCTGCTGCTCCAGAGACTAGGACATGCAGCAATAAATTCAAAATCCAGGAAAAGCAATTCCACCTAAACATTAGGAGGAACCTCCTGACAGTAAGAGCTGTTTGGCAATGGAATGCACTGCCTGGGAGTGTGGTGGAGTCTCCTTCTTTGGAGGTTTTTAAACAGAGGCTGGATGGTCATCTGTTAGGCATGCTTTGACTGTTTTCCTGCAGGGTGGGATGTTGGACTAGATGGCCCTTGGGGTCTCTTCCAACTCTGTAGTTTTATGGTTCTATGATTCTATAAGTGCTGTTTTTTTTAAATCACCTTTACTGATATTAATATTAATACTAACAATAGGACCTGATCATTTACTCCCTCTCAGAGCCTGGAAGAGTTCCATTTTGTACTCCAGTGCCCAGAATCCCCAATCAGCTATGTTCCCATGTAAACATGCCTGGAATTTGTAGCCCTCAGTGTTTCAAATATAGCCTGATCTTTTATTCAGTGTGATTTGTGGTGGTGGAATTACCATCTCCCAAATGTATGCATTCTGTTATGCCACCCAGACATGTCATCTATCTGCAAGTCAGATTTCCAATTACATTTGAAAATGACACATACTGAGCTGCATAATAAATGAATTGCTCTGAGGCCCATAATTAGCCAAGAGTACATCAGGGGAAAATATGTTCTTGAGCAAGAAAAGAGAATGGCATTTCCTGCCAATCAGCATCTTTGATATATGAATTAGTTCAAGGAAGTGTAATGGAAGAATCCTGTACTTTTGCAACCCTTTGAAAGACTGGTTTCAGGGCAGTGGTGGGGAAGATGTGGTCTGCGGGCATATGAGGCCCCAACTTCATTTTCTTTATTTTCTTAGTATATTTTAATTTTAAGATCAAGAAAAGTAAATGCAGTAAAGCAACAGTAGAACAATGACAGTCATGGCAGGGGGTTTCTGCATGGCTGGGGGTTGGACTGGATGGCCCTTGTGGTCTCTTCATAGAATCATAGAATCGTAGAATTGTAGAGTTGGAACAGACCATGAGGACCATCCAGTCCAACCCCCTGCCACACAGGAATCACGATCAAAGCATCCCTGACAGATGGCCATCCAGCCTCTGTTTAAAGATCTCCAAGGAAGAAGACCCCACCACGCTCTGAGGGAGTGTGTTCCACTGCCAAACAGCTCTTACTCTCAGAAAGTTCCTCCTCATGTTGAGGTGGAATCTCTGTTCCTGGAGCTTGCATCCATTGCTCCATGTCCTAGTCTCTGGAACAGCAGAAAACAAGCCTGCTCCATCCTCAATGTGACACCCCTTCAAATACTTAAACAGGGCTATCATATCGCCCCTTAACCGTCTTTTTTCCAGGCTAAACATACCCAGCTCCCTAAGTCTCTCCTCATAAGGCATCGTTTCCAGACCTTTCACCATTTTAGTCGCTCTTCTCTGGACATGCTCCAATTTGTCAATATCCTTTTTGAATTGTGGTGCCCAGAATTGGACACAGTATTCTAGGTGAGGTCTGACCAAGGCAGAATAGAGTGGCACTATGACTTCCCTTGATCTAGACACTATAGTTCTATTGATACAGCCCAAAATCGCATTGGCCTTTTTAGCTGTTGACACTGTTGACTCATGTTCAATTTGTGGTCTACTAGGACCCCTTTCGCACGTAGTCTCATTCAGCCAAGTCTCCCCCATCCTATATCTATAATAATAATAATAATAATAATAATAATAATAAAATTTTATTTCTATCCCGCCCCTCTGCAACGCAATCGGGGCGGCTCACAATATAAAAACCCCACAGTCCCAGTACCCTAGACCACCACCCCTAAAATAATATTAAACTATAAAAGATTAAAAACATACAGTAAATTAAAAATATATAAATTAGAAAAAGATTAAAACACAATAGTTTTTTTTTAAAAAAAATCTGATTACAGCTCAGGGAGGACAGCCGAGTCTTCGGCCGGGATAGTTATTCAGGAAAGGCCTGCCGGAAAAGATCCGTCTTGACAGCTTTTTTAAAGCTGTCTAAGGTGTTAATAAGACGGATCTCGTCCGGCAGGCCATTCCATAATCTGGGAGCGGCAGCAGAGGAGGCCCTCTGGGACGTCACCGACAGCCTTGTTTTCATAGGCTGTAACAGATTCCTCCCAGAGGACCGAAGTGCGCGGGGAGGGTCGTACGGAAGGAGGTGGTCCCGGAGATAAGTTGGACCCAAACCATGCAGGGCTTTAAAGGTTATAACCAACACCTTGTACTGTGCCCGGAAACGAATAGGCAGCCAGTGGAGAGCTTTTAGCACAGGTGTTATATGCTCTCTTCTGGAAACACCAGAAATCAACCTGGCTGCCATGTTCTGAACTAGTTGAAGTTTCCGAGTTAAGCACAAGGGTAGCCCCATGTAGAGCGCATTACAGAAATCCAGACGGGAGGTTACCAGTGCATGTACCACAGTTTCGAGGTCCCTAGTTTCCAGGAAAGGGCGCAGCTGGCGTATCAGCCGAAGTTGATAACAGGCACTCCTGACCGTTGCATTTACCTGATTAGACATCTGGAACGTCAGGTCCAGGAGCACCCCCAGACTGCGAACACAGTCTTTGGAGGAGAGTGTAGTTCCATCCAGGACTGGAAGTTGTATTCCCAGACCTGGTTTCGGGCCTGTAACTGTTAGTACCTCCGTTTTGTCTGGATTCAGTCTCAATTTGTTTTTCCTCATCCAGTCCATTACTGCTTTAAGACTATCATTGAGAGGAGAGATGCCATCTGAAGTCGAAGCTGATGACTGAGACATGGAGAAGTATATCTGGGTGTCATCAGCATACTGATGACAACGCACTCCATGCCTCCGAATGATCTCTCCCAGCGGCTTCATATAGATGTTAAATAGCATCTATATATCTATGCATTTCATTTTTCTGCCCTAAGTGCAGTACCTTACATTTCTCCATATTGAATTTCATTTTGTTAGCTTTGGCCCAGCTCTCCAGTCTATCCAGGTCATTTTGAATTTTGATCCTGTCCTGTAGGGTATTAGCTGCTACTCCTAATTTGGTGTTATCTGCAAATTTGATAAATATTCCCCTAATTCCCTCATCCAAGTCATTGATAAAGATGTTGAATAGCACTGGGCCCAGGACAGAACCCTGTGGCACCCCACTGGTCACATCTTTCCAAGACGAAGAGGAGCCACTGCTGAGCACCCTTTGGGTTTGGCCAGTCAACCAATTACAAATCCATTTAACGGTTAACTTGTCTAGCCCACATTTTACAAGCTTGTTTGCAAGAATGTCATGGGGAACCTTGTCAAAGGCCTTACTGAAATCAAGGTATGCGATATCCACAGTGTTCCCTTCATCTACCAAGCTTGTAATTTCATCCAAAAAACAGATCAGATTAGTCTGGCATGACTTGTTTCTCTGAAACCTATGTTGGCTTTTTGTGATTATGGCATGGCCTTCTAAATGTTCACAAACTTCCAACTCTATGATTCTCTGGGAGTATGGTAATGCACTTAAAGAACCCCTGAGTTACTATAAGCCTGGTAAAGTGTTCCAAAGACAAGGATCCCAATGTTCTTACGCATTCTCTCCAGTTGGCCACCCATCTTTCTTCTGGGTGGGCTCTTTACTATTAAGAGGTCGCATAATTCCCACTCAGCTATGGAAACCACTGGGTGACCTTGGGCAAGTCCCCTTCTCTCAGCCTCAGAGGAAGGCAAAGGCAAACCCCCACTGAATAAATCTTGCCAAGAAACCTAATGATAGTTTCTCTGTAGGGTTGTCATAAGTCGGAAAAGACTCGAAGGCACACAGCTGCAACAACAAATCATTCCATAAATTGTTATGCACTCTGGGAGAAGCAAAGTTTTTGTGGTTCATCTTGGCCAAGTTAAGTAGGTCAGAAGGTTCTATCGTGGTCTATGTTACATAACTTAATGTATACTTAGATATGTAGCAGAGGCACTAAGAAACCCTGTTAGTGAATTATGAAGATGTGTAACAGAATACCTGCAAGAGTATCCCAATAGGCATTGGGCTGTACCAATATACATCGGCACTCCCTCGCTGGTGTACTGATGCTCAAAGGGACCAAAGAACAAAAGGACTGATGCACATCAGTTCTGTTGTGCATTGGTCTCAATGGACATTGGTCACTTCCCTGGCTCCCCTATGTAATAACGTAACAGGAGCACCTTGCTGAATACAGGTATTATGAAACTGCTCAGTTCTATTTCCTGTCAATGTAAGTCCATTTACCAAGATGTAAGTGGATTTCCACCATAAACTAAGTAGGGTCTACTTGCCCCAAACACACTGGGCATCAGCCACCACAAGTAGCAGAGGTCTGTTCTCCTGTCAATTGTGGAACAGCAAATTGATATTTCCATACCCTTCGTGCCAGCAATCTTGGATGCAACAGTCAGAAGCAAGATCCCTGTTACAATTCCTCTTCACAAGAGAAATCACTGATGGGAGAAAACAGTAAGAGCTGTTTGGCAGTGGAACATACTCCCTCATAGCGTGCTAGGTTCTCTTTCCTTGGAGGTCTTTAAACAGAGGCTCGATGGCCATCTGTCAGGGATGCTTTGTTCGTGATTTCCTGCACGGCAGGGAGTTGGACTGGATGGCCCTCATGGTTTCTTCCAACTCTACAATTCTATGATTCTATGATTCTATGAAGGTGGAAGCACCAGTCAGTTGTGCCCTGATCAACAAGAGAACAGATCTCTGTTGCTCACAGTGGCTGATGCCCTGTAAAGCAAGATTGGGGGGCCTTGTACATAGTCTTCATAAATACAGATCAGTTACAGATGTGTAAATCTAATTTGCACATTCTTAACTGTGATAATGAATTCCAGCCATAGTCTACAAATGAAGACCAAATACTATAAAATTCAGGTTCTGTTCATTAACGTCTTCATTTCTTTAACACTGAATTATATTTTTTCCATTAATGCCAGAGACCGAATCTTTTTCCAATTGTTTCTATTTGCCATCAATTTGGCTTTCAACCCAGACAATCCTATATTTCATTTTTATCCTGCCTGTCTCCAAGGCAACTTACATCAGTTAGAAAAGACAACTGAATGAGAGACTTCAAAGATCCCTGGTCATCAACTACTTAGATCTTGCAAACTCAGGGCAGCCTTGATTGAATCAATCCATTGGTAATGTGGTCTTCATCTTTTCCTGCTGTCTTCTGCTTTGCTGAGCATTTTCATCTTTTCCAATGAGTCATGTCATTTCATGAGCTGTTCAAAGTACCAGTAATCCAAATGGGATGTAAGCAAGGCATGTGTCACTGTGGCCAGATCAGACATCTCCAGGAACAGGCACTAGTCTCACTTCCTAGCATTAATTCAGCTGTTATTGTTTCAATTTTGTGCCATTTCCATTCTTTCAGGGAGGGCTGGTTTACACAGCAGATTTATTGCGGCAACTTGCGTTTTAATGCGATTTTGGGCTGTATCAATAGAAGTATAATATCTAGATCAAGGGAAGTAATAGTGCCGCTCTATTCTGCCTTGGTCAGACCTCACCTAGAATACTGTGTCCAGTTCTGGGCACCACAATTCAAAAAGAATATTGACAAATTGGAGCATGTCCAGAGAAGGGCAACTAAAATGGTGAAAGGTCTGGAAACAATGCCTTATGAGGAGAGACTTAGGGAGCTGGGTATGTTTAGCCTGGAAAAAAGACGGTTAAGAGGCGATATGATAGCCCTGTTTAAGTATTTGAAGGGATGTCACGCTGAGGATGGAGCAGGCTTGTTTTCTGTTGCTCCAGAGGCTGGAACACGGAGCAATGGATGCAAGCTCCAGGAACAGAGATTCCACCTCAACATGAGGAGGAACTTTTTGACAGTAAGAGCTGTTCGGCAGTGGAACGCACTCCCTCGGAGCATAGTGGGGTCTCCTTCCTTGGAGGTCTTTAAACAGAGGCTGGATGGCCATCTGTCGGGGATGCTTTGATCAAGATTTCCTGCGTGGCAGGGAGTTGGACTGGATGGCCCTCGTGGTCTCTTCCAACTCTACAATTCTATGATTCTATGAATTCTTTTCTGCATCTGTGCCAGTCAGGTTTTTTTTCTAATTATGCCACTTTTTCGTTCAGATTTGAAAAAGTGTGGGGGATGTGGCCTCCCAAGCAGACAAAGGCTGTATGGGGAAGGGCATAGACCCTCCTTTGAAGCCTTGCATTTCTGAGCTAAAGACTCACAGACTGCCAAAATAGCAGGGGGGAAGATCAAAGAAGTGGCTCTGTCTCTGTCTCTCTCTAAATCTGCCTGTAAATGAACTCACTCCCTGAAGCAGATGAACAGTAATCTCTCTGCTGAAAGACCTTGCTGCCATGCCATGGATCCTAAGGTGAAGCTATCACAAGTTTTTTTCAGCACGATTTGTTTAGTCAGGGTTCACAGACTTGCAAAATAGCAGAGGATTTTTGGCTCTCCTTCCCTCAGTCCCCCTCCCTCACCCAATCACAATGCAGCTCTGCTGCAGCCCTTAATGAAATGGTTTCTCTCTCTCTCCCTCTCTCCCTCTCTCCCTCTCCCTCCCCCAAGCAGAACTGACAGATGGGAACTTTATGACTGAAAGGTCTTGGGAATCCTTTTTCTTGGCAGACCTTCTGCAAAATAGCAGAGAGGATTTTTCAAAGTTTCCTGATGATACTGAACACAGTCCCTCTCTTTTAAGCCCGCCCATTACATCATAGCAACCAATCATAGTAAAGATCTGTGGAAGCCCTTAACGGAATGCTAGTTTACACTGCAAATAAAGCACTACATTGCAAATATACCGGCAAAAGTAGCGACATCCCTTGCCATGCTATATTTGGGTGTTTTACCTTTCCCCCTTCTGAATGAGGTGGTGCTGTGCTGCGATCCGTAGGAACTATGAGCTATCTTAGCGGTATATTTAGAGGAATATTTGCCTGTGTAAATGACCCCGGAGACAAAAAATGATTAAATCTTTGTATTGTAACTGTTTGTCATTGCCTTAAAATAAAGACAGAAACCCAAAGATGGAAAAGCTGTTATATCTGATATTACTTGTTAGTGCAAATACAGTAGGACCCCCATATCCTCTGGGGATTGGTTCTGGGAGGGACGTGGATATTGAAAACTGTGGATAATAGTGAATGCCATTAAAAATAATGGGACTTCCAGTTTAAAATACCAAAGAGTTGCCTTGGAGGACCCAGAAAATGGCTAGAGAGGACCCTTTTGCTATGAAGACTCTATGGTAGGTGTGCTGTTGTCAGGCTCGTCCATGAAATCTGGGTTTTAGAGTAGACTTCATGGAAGATCCTGACATGAGGTTGGTAACAGGCATTGGCCTCTTTTCCTTGTCTGGGCCTCTCTGCCTTTGGGTGGGTGCCATCCCGCCTTGTTGGGCCTGGGAACGCTGCTCTCCACAGCAGCTCAAGGTCACAGCTCCAGGTGCTGGCTGGGGCATTTGCTATCCTCCCTACATGCCATTCTCACACTGTAAGGGTTTATCTGGGTATTGTGCTAGCCTGTGTTTAGTTTCGGCTTTGCCTATGTTCCTGATACACGCATCCTTGCTTAATAAAGGCTTCTTATTGAGTGAATGTGAGTGTGTGTTCTTGGTACATCACAGCTGTTTTGTGTCCAGTGGATAATTGAATCAGTGGATACAGAATCAGTGGATACAGCGGTCCTACTGTACTTAAAGCCAAACTAATGTGCATTGGCACTCCCACCACATGTGCAGATAAGTACCCAGGTTATCACAATTTTGTCAAAACCTTCCATTTAATTGTTTATTTAGGTAAACTCAAGCTTGATTCAAATACCAAGATAAACCACTTTAAAGGCATGCTCTTTGACTTGTGTGGAAATAGGTTGGAGTGCAGGTGTTTCTGTAAATTTTCCAAGTGATTTCATCTATGCTAATGCTGGCCCAATCTCAATTGGTTTAGTACATAATGCCTTTCTGCTCCATTTGTGGCTTTTGTGTTCCAATATAAAAGCTAGGATTCACTATTGTAGTTATTTATGCCTAACAGAGTTACACATCTGTAACTCATTCACATTCATGAAAGACCATGTATTCATGATCGTGGCACTATTGCCATGATAAAGTCCTACTTTCTGCTTCTGATCCTGCTTCTGATTATCACACTGGAGATCACTGTCAAGAGGGGGATGGAAATCTTAGTCGCTGCTCCCTGATGGACATAACAGTTCTCATTGCTTGCAGTGGCTGTTGCCTGGTAAGTCAAGATTGGG
This sequence comes from Gambelia wislizenii, assembly GCA_030847615.1. Lineage (NCBI taxonomy): Eukaryota > Metazoa > Chordata > Lepidosauria > Squamata > Crotaphytidae > Gambelia > Gambelia wislizenii. Next base: position 6,388,978 of record JAUMIR010000015.1, on the reverse strand, counting down.
AGGGGGGGTTGGTCCAGGACATGCTAGTTCACCAAACAGCTGATCTAGAACCCTGATCAAAGTCTTTGGGCTTCTCTACACTGTCAGGAAACCCCAAACCCACCTCATAGCCACTGCAGATGTTTCTGATCCACAGCAGCCCTGTAAACACCACACTTACCGCCACACTGTAATAGGCAAACTTGCAGCAATGTAAAAAGGTGGCCCAATGCTTATCATGTGTCCTATATGTTGCATTAGGTCTGGCCACACTGCCAGGGCTGCTCTGTTGTTGTTGTTTTTCCTGTCTGCATGTGCATGCGAATATATGTTTCTCTGAGTACTGTATTACAGGGTAAGCAGAAATACACTTATCCAGATATGTGCACAATTGAACCTCCCAAATTTTAAAGTGCCAGAATGGAGTCCTATCCACCAGAAGCGTCACACCTGGCTTCGCACCTAAGCCAATCCATGGCCACCACATGGCCAATAAATGTGGAGCAAACCATGAATCTTTTAGACCTGAATTTTCCTGTAGAAACCCTGATGAAGATGTGAATCATTGTAAATGTCATGAGGCAATGGCACTATGACTATGGGGTGAATGCAGGGTTTTTTTGCCTGTGTAGACAAGCCCTTTGTGGCAGAAAATGTTAACATATGTAAGACAAATGACTCCGGGGAACACAACATTTAAATAGAAGAATCCCATTTCTTTGCTACTTTCTTTAGCAAGACTGAAAATAAATAAATAAATAAATGGACAACTGAAATAGTTTAATTTGGTTGAGAAAGCTATGGGCCTTGCACTTAGTGCAAAACTCACTACATTTAAAAAAAAAACTTGTTTTTAATGTCTTAAAGCTGGCTCTTTTTGAACTACTTACTCAAGCAAACAATATGATAGTATTGTTGACACCCAGACATGCAAAATATGTTGTATTCATATTGACGTCACAAAGGCTAACAATTAACTATGGTTACATTGGATGGGTGTACATGTTTTGTTTAAGTCTTGAAGAGAAACAACAACGCAGAAAGAATCACAACCCAAAAACATCACCCAAGGAGACCTTCTGCTGTGCTTTTTGCAACCGGACTTGTTTATCTCGGATTGGCCTTTTTAGTCATCAGCGCGCTTGCAGAAAGTGCGGGATGAGTCCTTCCTGAATCTTCGTTTGTGAAGAAAAGCCAGAGAGAGAGAGAGAGAGAGAGAGAGAGAGGAGAGAGAGAGATCAATAAGCTGTTTTTTAAAAAAAGAATGCTTTTACCACCAAATAAATAACCTATGTAGTTTTCAAAACTATGACAGCTTCATATGGTGAGACAGAGGCCTGAATCTTATTTTGAGTTTCCACTAGAGAAGACCTATTGAATCAAGGAGGCTCACCTACATATGGACTTACCATTCAACAGTTGATTAAGTGTATCTGTTTACAGTTGGGACTAATATAATTCAGCTCAATGTCTTTCAGGTGGTCTGTCTGGACCCAAACCATATAGGGCCTCTGATAAAGTCCATTGTTGTCATTATTTGCTGTCAAGGTGACTTTGACTTATGGCAGCTCTATGAATGAGAGGCCTCCAAGTGCCCCAGCCATCAACTTCCCTGCTTAGTTCTTGTAAACTTAGGCTGTGGTTTCCTTGATTGAACCAATCCATCTGCAGCATGATCTTCCTCTTTTCCTACTGTCATCCAATTTATCAATCATTATTGTCTTTTCTGATGAGTCACATCATCTCATGGTATTCCCAAAGTACCAGTAATCCTAATGGGATGTAAGCAAGGCATGTGTCACAATGGCTAGATCAGACATCTCCAGGAACCGGAACAATTAGCACACAGGTTTTAACTGTGTAAATGAATTCTTTAGCGACCAGCATCCCCAGCTAAAGTATGGGTGGCTAAACAGTTGACAAGACATGACATTATTTACTTTTTTTGAGGCATTTTCCATGGCCTTCAGCTCAAGAACTGAGTGGTGAAGAGAATTTTGATGAGTCGGAGAAGATAAGACAAAGAGGTAACATGACAGCTATCTTTAACTATCTGAAGGGATGTCAAGCAGAAGGTGCAGAGAACTTGTTTCTGTTGCTCCACAGGCTAGAACAAAAACCAGTGGATTCAAATTACAAGAAAACAGATTCCACCAAAACATTAGAAAGAACTTTAAAAAAAAAAAAAAAAACTTCCAGAGCTATTCAATAGTGGAATAGACTGCTTAAGGGGGTGGTGGATTTTAAACAAAGGTCAGAAGGGCATCTTTCAAGGGCACCTTCGTTGTGTATACCTGTATGGCAAGGGGTTGGACTAGATGGTCCCTTCCAACTCTATGCTTCTGTGATTCTACATGTTTTCCCCAAAATCCACCCCATCCAAATGAGCTTCTGTCTGCATCTTCATATCCTGAGTTCCATTTCTTGGTTACCAGAAGGTGTGACAGAATATCAGGACAATGTGATGGAATGTTGGAAATGCATGCTTTGCATCCAACTGGCATCCAATGCAAGTCATAAGCCTACAGGAACTCCTATTTAAGGGTGTTTCATTTGCCCTCAAAGAGCATATAATCATTCCATTAATGAAGGGTGTGGGATAACACCTCAACACATGCCACTGCTGGAGGATTGTTTTGACACCTTTATTGAAAGAGACAAAAAGAGACAAAGGATATAATTTTGTTTTAATCAACATGAGAATCTACATATTAACCCACTCTTTGGGAAAACTAACAAAAAACCATTTTTTATTTCTTGATTAAAGGCTTGGGCTCTGTAGAAATTACCATGGTGGCCACTGTGACACTTCTAGATTCTTCTTTTGCTAATTGTTGATGTGGTGGGGTAAAATTGTTGTTGTACGATAGTTTGTTGTTGATGTGATTTTTTGTTCTAAGATCATAGACTCATAGAATCATAGAGTTGGAAGAGACCATGAGGACCATCCAGTCCAACCCCTTGCCATGCAGGATTATACCATCAAAGCACTCCCAACAGATGGCCTTCAAGCCTGCATTAAAAGCCTCCACAGAAGAAGACTCCACCACACTCCCAGGCAGAGTATTCAACTGTTGAATAGCTCTTACTGTCAGGAAGTTCTTCCTAATGTTTAGGTGGAACCTCTTTTCCTGTAGTTTGAGTCCTCTAGTCTTCTGAAGCACCAGAGAACGAGCTTGCTCCCTCTTCAATATGACATCCTTTCAAGTATTTAAACATGGTTATCATGTCACCTCTTAGCCTTCTCTTCTCCAGGCTAAACGTACCCAACTCCCTAAGCTGTTCCTCATAGGGCATGATTTCCAGACCTCCCATCATTTTGGTTGTTATTCTCTGGACACATTCCAGCTTGTCAATGTCCTTCTTGAATTGTGGTACCCAGAACTGGATGCAGTATTCCAGGTGAGGTCTGACCAAAGCAGACCTATTACATCCTTCACTAGACACTATGCTATTACTGATGCAGTCTAGAATCATATTGGCCTTTTTAGCAACCACATCACACTGTTCACTCATGTTCAGCTTGTTGTCTACTAAGACTCCTAGATCCCTTTCATATGTAGCCATGTGTCACCCATCCTGCATCTGTGCATTTCATTTTTACTGCCCAAGTGAAGTATCCTTCATTTCTCCCTGTTGAAATTCATTTTGTTAATATTGGTCCAACTTTCTAGTCTGCTGAGGGAGTCATTTTGGATTCTGATCCTGTCCTCTGGGGTATTAGCTACCCCTCCTAATTTGGTGTCATCTGCAAACTTGATAAAATGCCCTCTATTTCCTCATCCAAGTCATTGATAAAGATAGTGAATAGCATTGGGCCCAGGACAGGACCCTATAGCACCTCACTGGTCCCTTCTCTCCAGGTCACATGGGTTGTCCCAAAATTCCTCTCATCAATATCCACTGTTGGGTTCCTTTTTTGTAGTCTCTTTGGACATCACATTCAGATTAGCTGTGGGTCTTTTAATGCCAAGTTCTTTGTACTAGCATTCCCTCAGGAAGAAAGATTCTCCCTCAAGATGTTGTTGGACTTCCGTTCCCATTACCCAGTGGTGAAAGAATCTAGCTCAGAAATGTGCTTGGGAACTGATTGCTCCCTTCTTAAAAAAAAAAAAGAAGAAGAAGAAGAAGAAGAAGAAGAATTTATTTTTTATTTCCACCCCCAAGATAAATTTTATAACATCTTTTCAACATTGCTCAAACCATGCCAGATATTAATTATTGAAATCATTCGGTACAAATGCATCATTTTAGGTAAAACCCACATTTTTATGACAGCAATTTTCCCTAACAATGAAAGTTTAAGCTTCTCCCATTGTGACAATTTGGCTTTGATTTCTTTCCACTTTTCAAAATAGTTATTTTGAAATAATTGTTTGATGCTTGCTGTTAAATTTATCCCTAAATATTTAACTTTTTAAAAGATATCTACCTGGAGTTTCTGTTTTAATTGTTATTTTTGCACCTCATTCATATTTTTTGACAATATTTTTGTCTTTCCTTATTGATTTTAAAACCTGCTATTCGTCCAAATCTTCTAGGTATGTCATTTAATATCTCAATTGTCTCAACCGGGTCGTCTAAAAAAATAATTACATCATCTGCAAAGGCTTTTAATCGGTATTCGAACTTTCCAATTTTAGTCCCTTTTAATTTTTAATTTCCCTTTATAGATCTCAAGACTACTTCTAGGGCTAAAATATATAATAAAGGTGACAGAGGACATCCTTGGTGGGTTCCTTTATTAAGATATTCTCTGTTAGTTCTCCATTAACCATAAGTTTTGCCATTGGTTTTTCATGTATTGTGTTGATCCAACAATGAAAGGTTTCTCCAAAATCCATACATTCCAATACTTTCTTTATAAACATCCAATTAATTTTATCGAAGGCTTCTTCAGCATTATAAAAATGAGTGCCCCTTTCTTTCCTATATGATCTTCATAATATTCCAAAATATTCATAACCATTCCCATATTATTATGTATTTGCCTTCCAGGGAGAAAGCCTGTCTGATCTGGGGGGTCGTTTACACGTGCAAATATTCCCCTAAATATACTGCTAAGATAGCTCATAGTTCCCACGGATCGCAGCACAGCATTGCCTCATTCAAAAGGGGGGAAGGTAAAACACCCAAATATAGCGTGCCAGGGGATGTCGCTATTTTTGCAGGAATATTTGCAATGTAGCGCTTTATTGGCTGTGTAAACTAGCATTCCGCTAAGGGTTAAAGCACAAATGCATTGTGATTGGTTGATGATGCAGAGGTGGGCTTAAAAGAGGGGCAGGGAGGAGGCAAAGGCAGTAGCCATTAGAGAAGAAACTTGCAAAAATCCTGTCTGCTATTTTGCGAGCCAGTTTGCAAAAAAAAAAAAAAAAAAAAAGGATTCCCAACAATTTTCATTCAGGGAGCATTCCTTCTCATCCTCTCTGCTGTTTTGAAAGTATGTAAAAGCTCGTTCATCACTTTTATCCTGTGCACGGGGGAGGGAGAGAAACCATTTCACGAAGGGCTGTAGCAAGCTGAACTGCTATTTTAATAATAATAATAATAATAAAATTTATTTATACCCCGCCCCTCTGTTAAAACAATCGGGGCGGCTTACAAAATTTAAAATACAATACAAATAAAATCCCTAAACACCCCCACTCCCACCCTCCCCCATAAAAAAATTAAACAAATATAAATTAAAAACAACTAATCTAAAATCACATTTAAAACTATAAATACAATAAAATATAATAAATGGCCAGCAGGCTAGAAGAGGCCAGGATCCCCTGAGGCCAGGATCTAATTAGGAAAGGCCTGCCGAAAGAGATCCATCTTTAGTGCTTTTTTAAAGCCACTCAGGCTTGTTATCTGACGGATCTCATTTGGCATTTTCTCTCTCTCTCTCTCCTCTCTCTCTCTCTCTCTCTCTCTCTCTCTCTGCTTGGGGGAGGGAGGGAAGGGGAGAGAGAGAGAGAGAGAGAGAGAGAGAGAGAGCGCAGCTGGAAAAACTTGCGATCCACGGCATGGCACAAGGTCTTTTAACAGAGAGATTACTCTCCCTCTGCTTTATGGAGTGAGTTCATTTACAGGCAGATTTACAGAGACACACAGAGCCACACCCCCCACACTTATTCAAGTCTGAACTTCAAAGCGACATAATTAGGAAAAAAAACCTGACTGGCACAGCTGCGGAAAATAATTAAACCGCAAGTTGCCGCAATAAATCTGCTGTGTAAACCAGCCCTTGATGTATGTATTCCTGTAGGTGAATCTTCAGCCAATTTGCTAGGATTGTTGAAAATATCTTGTAATCTGGATTTAAGAGAGATATAGGTTGCTAATTCTTTGGTAATGTGTTATCTACATCCTCTTTAGGGATCAGTACAATATTAGCTTCTTGCCATATGTCAGGTATCTTTTTCTCATTTATTATATTATTTATCACCATTGCTAGTGGTTTAGACAGTTGATCTTTAAAAGATTTATAGTAACAGGCAGGGAGGCCATCAGGTCCTGGTGTTTTGTCATTTTTTTACTTCCAATTGCCTGTTTAACTTCTTCAGTAACTTTTTTATTTAAAATTTTACAGATATCAGGTGAAACTTTCACTAGATTTTGTGTTCTTAAATAGTCTTCCACATTTCTTTCATTAACTTCATTAGCCTGGTAAAGATTAGCAAAGTAATTATGGATTTTTTAAAATTTTAATTTTTATTCAATTTTAACATACAATACAAAAAGTATAATAAAGCTTCATTCATTCCACAGTTCATTTTTACAAAAGTTGTTTTTCCAAAACTACCTTTATTGAACCCTTGAGCTAATTTGTTCTTTCAATTCACCAAATTAAATGTTTCCCACTATACATACTAAAGAGTTTATAATCCAGAAATATTATCTACATCTGTTTTCATTATTGACTCATACTCCATATATTCTGTAATCATTAAATTTATATTCCTCTTATTTACAGTCCCTTCCCACAAACATAACATTGATCTCAAATTCATTCTTACTTAGGCAATCACAAAGTAATCTCCTCATATCTCATCATATTATATATTTTGATCAGCTATCACAATTGAAATATCACAAATAACATATCAATAACTGTGTTTCTATATCAATTTTTGATATCTTTGTATATAGCATCTGTATTTTCCCAAAACCTTAATAACACTAGTTATTTAGCTTAGTTTAATATTTTACAAATTTCTGCTTCATTTGTAATTCTATGATCTCCTTCTCTAACCTCTAGAATCCATCTTCTCTCTTTCTTTTTTTTCTTAGTCTATATGACAACCGCCTTGGTTTATTCACATGTTGGAAGTTATTTAGTTTCAATTTTTTTAAAAAATTTCCACCTCTTCTCCAGTTAATATAGTAAATTGTTGTTTTAATAATTTAATAGCCTGTTGTGTTTTTTTTTAAATTTGGTCTTATTTTCAATTTGTCTTCCAATCTTTTGATATTTTCTAATAGATAATTATTTTTGTTGTTTCTTCTTCCTCCTCTCAATATATTTTTGGATTAACATCCCACTAATCATTGCTTTTGATGTATCCCATACAATTCTTTCTGGTACTTCATTATTCCTATTGATATCAAAGAAATAATCAAGTTCTTTTTTTACATAATGATAAAACCTCTTCTTGTTATAATAATGTATCATCTAATCTCCATTTGGGTTGTGATAAGCACACTTTTAATATAACAACAACAGGACTATGATCTGCTAAGACGTGTGGGTGTATTTCAACTCTGCCATATAACCTTTCCAAACAAAATTGCCCAACAAATTTTGCTCCCCATCCCCCACCACTGCCTCGGGATCTTGAATGTCCCTTAGTCTATCTCTCATACCAGCTCTAGTCCAGCTTTTCTTGAATTTCCTGATGTTATGATAGTGGACAATGGACTACTGAGAATAGTGGTGGACTAATCTTCACTAGGTGTTTCTAAACCTAGTGAAGATTAGTCTAGGGCTGCCTGGTCAAAAATCACAGCTGCTCAACAGTTGGTCTCTTGCATCATCAGGAGATTGTACCAGATGATTTTGGGTGTTTCCAGTACATCCTGCCCTGGGCCACACACTCTGAAAAACACAGCAGTTGAAATCTTACCTCATTTGGAAGACTACATGTTCCACATCCTGATTGTGGAACCATTGGGACCACATTGAAAGAGACAGAGCCATAAAACTTCCCTCCTTGATTTCAATATAACTGAAATTGTTTCATTTTTCAATGTAGTTGAAAGAAGAAGGGCCCATGATAGATCCAAATAGGCAGAGATGGGGAGTGGGATAGCATTTTAGGTAAATCAATGTACTCTTTAAAACATACCTATGTCTGTGAACAAACACAATCACACCATAAATAAATAAATAAGATTAACTTGTGTCTAAGGATGAAACAGGGTTGGCCACAACTGACCATTCAATTTGGATGACTTGGGCTGGAAGAGAGGATGAGGAGACACCAGGCCCATCTAAATGGTGAAAATACCCCTCATGGAATTCGCTGGGAATCCTACCTGTCTAAACAGGATCCAGCACCAATCCACACTGTTTGGAAGGAGGGGGGCTCAAAATGGCAAAAGCAACAGGGGAAAAGCCTTCGCAGATTTTCCTGTACTTTTTTAAAAAATGCAAGGTGGGTCTGTATTTTTGCTTGTTTGGACTATTGAACAATAAAAACCTCAAAGGGAAGCACAAAGCTAATTGGCTGGACAAGAGCAGAGGAGGGGCTTGCTAGGAAGGCAAGAACCCACTGCTGCCATGTTGGATTTTCACCTTAGTGGTTACTCACTAAGGTGATAAAAAGGATCAATATTTTCTGTTTTGTTTTCTTGTAAAGTTGGAAAATCACTCTATCACACCAGCGAACCTTGGGACGCCTTTAAAAAAAAAACCCAGTGGCTAATGCAAGTAAATCACTCGCAGCTGCCATCAGGAATGCAAGGCTTATGGAGGCTTCCAAGGCCAGAAAAACCATTTGGACATGTCACTGCTGCTGTGAGATGCCAATACTATGAGGTATTTTAGATTTTTTCCCTTCGTGTAGATGGGCCCACCATCTCCTCATGCCCCAAGATCTCCATCCTTTCAACTTAAAAGAATGGCATTAAAAATAATGATGGTTTGGAGCAACCAATGGATGAATGACTCCAGACTGTTGGAATTCCTTGTCTCTCCTCAGGGCTCTTGGCTTCCAGAATCCAAAACCCTAAGAATCATGGAAAAGTGACCAGGTTGCAATGCTGTTGACTCCAGTCAGTTCCTCAGCTACCCTTGAGTATCACCACTGATCTAATCCCCACAGAGCCATATAAACTCATGGGGTGACCCTGGACTAGTCACGTTCTCTCAACCTGGCAATGACAAACCTTCTCTCAATAAATATTAGGAGGCTGTGTGATGTAGTTGTTTTGAGGGTTGAACTAGGACTCCAGGAGACCAAGTTTCAAATCCCTGCTTGGCCATGGAACCCCACTGGGTGACCTTGGACAAGTCATATTTTCTCAGCCTCAGAGGAAGACAAGGGCAAATCCTCTGTGAGCAAACCTTGTCCAGAAAACCCTGAGATTGATTCAACTTAGGGTTGCCATAGGTTGTAGATGACTTCAAAGCACACAACAACAAAGCTGTCTTCATGTGTTTGTAGACTATTTAAGGCAGGTCATATTGATAAATAAAAAATCAACAATTTCTTAAAAGACACAAACAGGCCTGAATTCTGTTGTTAATCTCACATACAGTAGATCCATGAAATCCATGTGATTTGTGTTCCTGTGTCTGTGCCTTCAAGTCTCCTATAAACCTATGATGAATGACTCCATGAATTTTTCATATGATTTTCTTAGGCAAGGAATACTCAGAGGTGGTTTTGGCAGTTCCTTCCTCTGAAATAGAGCCTACAGCACCTGATATTTGTTGACAGTCCCCCATCCAAATACTAAGCTGGGCTGACCCTACTTAGCTTCAAACAGGATCTGGTACATTTAGGGAGCCCTGGTGGTGCAATGGTTAAATGCTAGTACTGCAAGCCACAATATTAGGAATTCAATCCCAAAGGGCTCAAGGTTGACTCAGCCTTCCATCCTTCCGTAGGTCAGTAAAATGAGAACCCAGCTTGTTGGGGGCATTTAGCTAAATAACATTGTAAACTGCTTAGGGAGTGCTTTGGCACTGATAAGCGGTGTATAAATATCAGTGTTATTGCTATTGCAATCCCCTCCATGGGATTTACCTGGTGTTATTTTAAGCTTTATCAGCGTAAGAGGGGCGCTCCAAAAAAGCGATACAAGGACTCCCTGAAACAACAGGCTTGGCCAAATTGATCACCAACAGTGGTCCGCCCTGGCCTCACATTGGGAGGCATGGAGACGCACTATCTACAATGCTGCTGCCTTATTTGAGAACTCACGCCGAACAAGTCTTGAAGAGAAACGACAACGCAGAAAGAATCACAACCCAAAAACATCACCCAAGGAGACCTTCTGCTGTGCTTTCTGCAACCAGACTTGTTTATCTCGGATTGGCCTTTTTAATCATCAGCACGCTTGCAGAAAACGCGGGACGAGTCCTTCCTGAATCTTCGTTTGTGAAGAAAAGCCAGAGAGAGAGAGAGAGATTTTAAGCTTTATTTATGAATACTGGAACACTGAACATAAGGGGGGGAGCAATATTTAACAATGGTAACCACAGTTGAGCAGCTAAAATGGCAAGAACATCTCTCTATGCTTTTAGTCCCAAACCTAGCCATCTGCAATGAGATGTTCCAGTGTGACTGAGTCTTTCTTTAAAAGGAAAAAAGCAGATGCCAATTGAGTCAATGATCTACTCTAGTTGGGATAAATGAATAGGAGGCAGGTCATGGTGTTGTGTTTTGTCACTTCTCCATCAGAAGGACCAAGTCAGGACCAAATATGGAACATATGACTGTGAAAGATCATGAGTGGGTATGGTGAACAGTAGATCCTCTCAGTTCTGCAATCTACCTGAATAGTGAATCTTCCATGCTCATGATCTCAGTAGTTTCTCAGAGCCTAGTAGATTCCATTGGACCCCATAAGTGCTTGGGCTGGGGGATGGCTGGCAGTAGCAATAATGATCCTGGTTATGGGATCTTCATCAGAACAGAAAGAGTTCCATCTGTATCTGGTCTTAGGCTGGTCCTCCTGATGGACACCTGAGTCCTCAACTTGAGTAGATTCACTAAACCAATAGAGTTTGACCTATGTGTTGATGCAACATTCAACCATTCAGTAGGTCTACTCTAGTTGGCCACTGGCCATGGCAGGCTAAGAGATTCTGGGAGTTGTAGTATTCATTCATTCATTTATTTATTTATTTTAGTTATTTATACACCACTCTTCAGCCACAAGGCTATCAGAGCAGCTTACAAACTAGCATCATAGAATCATAGAATTGTAGAGTTGGAAGAGACCATGAGGGCCATCCAGTTCAACCCCCTGCCATGCAGGAAATCTTGATCAAAGCATCCCCGACAGATGGCAATCCAGCCTCTGTTTAAAGACCTCCAAGGAAGGAGAAAGCACTTTACACAACTACACTGCATTAAGTGGTTTCCAATGTGTGTTAGCTAATTGCCCCACAAGCTGGGTACTCATTTTACTGGCCTACGAAAGGATGGAAGGCTGAGTGAACCTTGGAGCCCTTGAGATTGAACCTGCAACATGGTGACTTGCAGTATTGGCATTTAACCATCAATGAAATGTCCAAAAAAGTGACTTTCCCAAGCTCTGGGACTCTCTCACTGAGAATGGTTGGTTAAGCACTGTAAAAAAGCAAGAAGGAAGGAATGGAATGAGATCTATGTACAAAAAAAAATTAAAACCTGTGTTCCTCCCTTTCTTTCTCCAATCTCCAGCAACACCCCCAGGCCAGAATGACTCATCAGTGCAAACTTTCTGTTGTGGCTCCCCACCCCGGGGCCTGTGTGAAGTCTGCTGTAAAAGACGTCATGTCCTGTGACACTTCCTATGCTACCAAATCCACAACTACCACTAGCTGCCAGCAACCAGGTGTGGCTGTCTGCACAACCCCTGTCCAGTCTACTTATTTCCCTCTACCTACTGCCACTGTGTGGGGGTTTACCCTGCAGTCCTGCTGTAGTCCCACCCCATGGAACACTGGTGGTGTCTCTCTGTGGGCCACCACTGCAGACTGTCCCATGTGCCACAAGCTCTGGGGTACCACTGCAGAGCAGCCCCCTGTTCCACCACCTGTGAGCTGCCACTGCATTTTGCCCCATGTGCTGTGTGCGTACAGCCAATTGCACTAGCCAATCCCGGTGTCACTTCATGCTCTTCTGTCTGTGCTGAATTGTGCAGCCCTGTTTGGGTTCCAAGCTGTGTTGGATCCTCATGTCTCCCACCCCCCTTTGCATCTCAGGGTCTTCCAGTGACAACGTGTGTGCACTGACAACTTATGTGGCAAGCTCCACCCACTGTGCATGTCCAACCAATCAGCTGTTCATTCTGAAAATGCAGAGTGATGTAAATCAGTTGTCCTAATGAGTGATAATGCACACTCCTACACATTAACAGGAAAAGCTGAGTATTTGGAGTCCCCCCTCCTTCCAAATACAGCAGATTGATGCCAGATCCCATTTAGACAAAACGTATTCTCCTCAAATTTTATGAGGAGTATTTTCACAATACAGATGATCCCCAAGTCAATTTAGGGAAAGAAATGCATTTCTGTCACCCACCCTGACAGACCAGAATCTGAAAAGAATGGGTGTCCTGAGTCACAAGCGTTCATGATCACCTGGAAATGTGATCAACAAGGAGAAGGGAGCTCTACCCCCTCTTCACTGATCACACGGGTGCCCCATTTTGACCTCAGCAGGAGCAACACTGCCGGCCAAGCTTTCACTGGAGCTGCTTGGCTGGTGAGGCAGTGGCAGCCGCAGCAGTTCTGATGAGGATCCATCCCCTTCCTGGCACTTCTTAGTGCAAGGTAATGGAGACAGGGCCACATTTCATGTGAACGACTGGAATCAGGCCAAATCAAACCCAAACCAATATTAACAGTTTAATAATATAGATCTGATGTGTGCATTGTCTGGACATATCACATAGGGTCCAGGACACATTTGGGTTTATTTCCCTAGTGCATACAAGCCCAAGTCTTCAATATACCTTTGCGAAAGGGTGGAGAAATCACCATCCTGACAACCTCAATTTCTTTCAACATAAAAAGTTTCTAGACCTCATGAGCACACATGTTCATACAGGTTATACTCCAAGCTGTGACATGAACAGGATGTGCTGCCTTAAATTATTTATTCCTGCAAGGGAGAATGGATAATTTAATAAATTTTCTCCCCACTACCAGATGTCATGGAAGTTTTATTTTTTAAAAAAAATTAGTTACACAAACATAAACATAAACACATACTTATTTTTAAATGCATAAAACAGACATCTCTCTCTGGCTTTTCTTCTCAAACGAAGATTCAGGAAGGACTCATCCCGCGCTTTCTGCAAGCGCGCTGATGACTAAAAAGGCCAATCCGAGATAAACAAGTCCGGTTGCAAAAAGCACAGCAGAAGGTCTCCTTGGGCGATGTTTTTGGGTTGTGATTCTTTCTGCGTTATCGTTTCTCTTCAAGACTTGTTCGTCGTGAGTTCTCAAATAAGGCTGCAGCATTGTGGATAGTGCGTCTCCATGCCTCCCGATGTGAGGCCAGGGTGGACCATTGTTGGTGATCAATTTGGCCAAGCCTGAGATGTTGTTTCAGGGAGTCCTTGTATCACTTTTTTGGAGCGCCCCTCTTACGCTGACCCGTGGCGAGTTCACCATAGAGTAGTATTTTTGGGAGGCGATGGTCCTCCATCCTAGAAACGTGCCCTGCCCAGCGCAGCTGTGTTCTCAATATCATGGCCTCAATGCTGGTGATCCCTGCTTGCTCAAGGACAGCAACATTCGTCACATAGTCAGTCCAGTGTATATTTAGGATTGTGCGTAGACAGCGCTGATGAAAGCGCTCGAGGAGTCGTAGGTGGTGGCGATAGGTGACCCATGTTTCAGATCCATAAAGGAGGATAGACAGTACAATGGCTCTATACACACTGATTTTTGTGCTTTGCCTCAGGTGTTTATTGCTCCAGACTCTTTTGTGAAGTCTTCCAAATGCGCTATGTGCCTTTGCTAATCTGTGATCGATCTCTTTGTCAATCTTGGCATCTGAGGAGATGATGCTTCCCAGGTAGGTGAACTGCTGAACGGACTTGAGCACAGATTTGCCGACAGCAATGTGGGGATGGTGGTGTTCGTCCTGTGGTGCAGGCTGGTAAAGAACTTCTGTTTTCTTCAGGTTGACTTCTAGCCCAAACAGCTCTGCAGCTGTTGCAAAGCAGGACGTTAGGCGCTGCAGAGCTGCTTCTGTGTGGGCAACAAGGGCAGCAGCATCAGCGAAGAGCAGCTCATACATACAGACAAACAAAAAAGACACACGCTTAACTAAATTCACTAACAAAAACAAATACAAAGTAAACTAAAACTAATGACTTTCCCTCCTTGACTAATTACTATATTCCACTAGTAAAATACTTCCTTTGATATTGCAAACAAGCTTCTACTTTAAGTCAAAACCAAACTATTAAAAAAACAACTAATTTATAAATGCCCCCTACTCTGTTGCCAAAAAAGTAATAGACCAATCCCAATCTTTCATGAAATTAAACAAATATTTCTCCTTCATCAATGCTGTCCATTTGCCCATTTCAGCCAATTCACATGTCTTCATCAGCCAGGAAGACTATGCAGTTTTCGAAGAGGTCTCCTGTGGGGAGACTCCCTGGCATGCTCCCACATCAAGAGGATTAGGATTCTGGGGAGGCTGCATCCTTCCAGCTAGCTTCCTCCCTCAGCTGCTCCATATGACTTTGTGAGGTGGGAAAAGGCAGATGAGAATTTGGAACCATTGGGTAGGCTTTCCTGGCTCCTCCACCCCACCTGCTCACTACGTGAGCTCAGGAAACTGAGCGCAACTGGCGGAAAACTCTACGCTTATCCAACAGGACTCGTCATAGGAACTTTCTTTGCCCCTATCGAGAGGCAATATGTGCAGCACAGAGATCCTTCTCCTCTGCACATATTGTGTCTGCAGAGTCCCATCCAGCAGAGCTGTTTAGTGTGGTAAGGGAGATGACACAGGGTATACCTGTGCAGAACCCATTGCTTAACCCAACAACGGCCTGCTGTGACGCGTTTAATAACTTCTTTGCAGATAAAATTTCTTGGATAGGAGCCGACTTAGATGCCAGTATTTAAACAGAAACAACTGACGAGGTGTCCAGCAACTATGTTGATGTAAGTTTACTGGATCAATTTCAATCCGTGAATACCGAGGATGTGGACAAGCTACTTGGTAGGGTGAGGAAGACGACCTGCCCTCTCAATCCTTGCCCTTCATGACTGGCCATCTGGGGGGGGGGTGCCTTGATGGTGTTCCTTAAGGACATCATCAATACATCCCTCAGAGAAGGGTGTATTCCGTCCTGTTTAAAGGAAGTGGTGGTTAGGCCGCTCCTGAAAAAACCTTCCCTGGACCCCCTGGACATGAACAATTATAGGCTGGTTTCTATGTTACCATTCTTGAGCAAGGTGATCAAGAGGGCAGTTGCTCTTCAACTCCAAGTGGTCTTGGATGAAACCAATTATTTAGACCCATTTCAAATTGGCTTTAGGATGGGATTTGGAGCTGAGACTGCCATGGTTGCCTTGACCAATGACCTGCATCTAAGTATCAACAGGGGTAGTGTGACCCTGTTGGTGCTTCTAGACCTCTCAGCAGCTTTCGATATGATAGATCATAGCATCCTCTTGGATTGCCTGTGTGGGTTAGGAATTGGAGGCACTGCACTCCAGTGGTTCCGGTCCTTCCTCTCGGGCAGGTCCCAGAGGGTATTGCTCAGGGACAGCTGCTCCAGCAGAAAGGAGCTTACTTGTGGCATTCTGCAGGGCGCCATCCTGTCCCCAATGCTGTTTAACATCTATATGAAGCAGCTGGGTGAGATTATTCAGAGTTATGGGGCTGGGTGTTATCAGTACACTGATGGCACCCAGATCTATTTCTCCTTGTCCTGATCGTCGGCCTCGAATTCCTATGATGTCTCTCCTCTTAATGATTGTCTTGAAGCAGTAATGGGCTGGATGAGGAAAAACAGATTGAGATTAAATCCGGACAAAACAGAGGTGCTCATGGTAGCGGCCCCAAACCAGGAGTTGGGTTGCAACCTCCAGTCCTGGACAGGGTCACACTCTCTGTTAAGGACTGTGTTTGCAGTCTGGGGGTGCTCCTTCATTCATCACTTCAGATGAGGAGTCAGGTGAATGACGGTCAGGAGAGCCTGTTATAAGTTTCAGCTGATACGCTAGCTGTGCCCTTTCCTAGAAGTAAGGGACCACGACACTGTGGTGCATGCACTGATAACCCCTTGTCTAGATTTCTGCAATGCTCTCTACATGGGGCTACCCTCGTGCTTGGTCCGGAAACTTCAGTTGGTACAAAATATGGCAGCCAGAATGGTCTCAGGAACATCTCAGAGAGACCATATAACTCCAGTATTGAAATCTCTCCACTGGCTGCCTATCAGTTTCCAGGCCCAGTATAAGGTGTTGGTTATTACCTTTAAAGCCCTAAATGGCTTGGGTCCTACGGTACTTATCTTCGGAACCACCTCCTCCCATACAATCCTCCCAGCGCACTCTGGTCATCTGGGAAGAATTTGCTTTGGCCACAAAAATCTAGGCTGTCTACAACCTCCCAGAGGGCCTTTTTGGTAATCGCCCTCAATTTATTGAATGGCCTGCCGAACAAGATTCATCAGATGACGAGTTTAAGTAGCTTTTAAAAAGCACTAAAGACGGATCTCTTTCAGCAGGCTTTTCCTGATTAGATCCCAGCCTCAGGAGCTCTTGGCCTTTTTTTAGTCTTGCTGGCTATCGATTTTTTTTAATGTGCTTTTAGATTAGCTGGGTTTTTTTTAATTTTATACTGGTTTAATGTATTTTTATGGGAGAGGGGAGGGTGGGTGGTGTTTAGAGATTTTAATCTGCATTTTTATTTTAATTGTTGTAAGCCACACCAATTGTTTTTAACAGAGGGGCGGGGTAAAAATAATAATAATTATTATTATTATTATCATCATCATCATCTATTTGAGGATGCGGGGGAATCAAGAAAGGGACTTAAGGAGGCTACTTCTTGCTCGGGTTCTTGGGCACTCAACCCCCCCATTGGGCATTTGAATGTTCTTTCCATCCCTGATGAACACAAACTACATATTCATGGTGGTGGTAGTAGTGATGAAGCAGAAGCTATTCATCCAGTTGGCAAGCTGAAAAGATTTGGAGTAAAAAATTCCTCTGCTTTTCACTCAGACTGACACATTGAGATAAATTTGTGTTCCTCTACCCTCCCTTTGCAGAATTTTGGAGGGAAGCCAATGAGTTTTCTTTTTAAAAAAAAAAGAATCAGTAAGACATCTCAGGTGGCTTCCTCTACACATGCTGATGGAGATGCTATTTGTGAATGCACAGCTAATAGCCATCCAACGGTATGATTGACCCATTTATCTATCTCTCTAATGTATTCATTATCATTGAGCCTGACATACTGGCATGCCTTGTCCCACAGAGGTCAGGAAAGACAAGAACAGGATGAGTAAGTGACATTGCCTCACAACGCCTAAATAAATAACAGAATTAACCACAATAAGGGCATGTGCCTTTCTGGAGTATTAGCTTAATCATCTCTTCCGGGAAGTTATTAGGAAATCAGACTGTGGGTATACTTCTAACCTTTGGTTCTCTTCATACTTACCTATTATTTCAGCCTACCTGTTCCAGAGGAGATGATGCTTCCCAGGTAGGAGAACTGCTGAACGGACTTAAGAACAGATGCAAGACTGACAAAGAGATCGATCACAGATTAGCAAAGGCATATAGCGCATTTGGAAGACTTTACAAAAGAGTCTGGAGTAATAAACACCTGAGGTGAAGCACAAAAATCAGTGTGTATAGAGCCATTGTACTGTCTCTTCTCCTTTACGGGTCTGAAACATTGGTCACCTATCGCCACCACTTACAACTCCTTGAACGCTTTCATCAGCGCTGTATACACACAATCCTAAATATACACTGGACTGACTATGTGACAAATGTTGCTGTCCTTGAGCAAGCAAGGATCACCAGCATTGAGGCCATGATACTGAGAACACAGCTGCGCTGGGCAGGGCACGTTTCTAGGATGGAGGACAATCACCTCCCCAAAATAGTACTCTATGATAAACTCGCCATGGGTCAGCGTAAGAGGGGCACTCCAAAAAAGCTATACAAGGACTCCCTGAAACGACATCTCAGGCTCAGCCAAATTGATTACCAACAATGGTCCGCCCTGGCTTCACATTGGGAGGCATGGAGACGCACTATCCACAATGCTGCAGCTTTATTTGAGAACTCATGCCGAACAGCCCTGGTGGCGCAGTGGTTAAATGCCAGTACTGCAAGTCACCACGTTGCAAGTTCAATTCCAGCGGGCTCCAAGGTTCACTCAGCCTTCCATCCTTTCGTAGATCAGTAAAATGAGTACCCAGCTTGTGGGGGCAATTAGCTAACACACATTGAAAACTGTTTAATGCAGTGTAGATGTGTAAATTGCTATTGCTTAAAACAATTTGTAAGCTGCTCTGATAGCCTTGTGGCTGAAGAGTGGGGTATAAATAAATAAATAAATAAATGAACAAGTTTTGAAGAGAAACGACAACACAGAAAGAATCACAACCCGGAAACATCACCCAAGGAGACCTTCTGCTGTGCTTTCTGCAACCGGACTTGTTCATCTCGGACTGGCCTTTTTAGTCATCAGCACACTTACAGGAAGCGTGGGATGAGTCCTTCCTGAATCTTCATTTGCGAAGAAAAGCCAGAGAGAGGCTTGTTCCAGAGTGGTTGAGAAATCAATATAAGAGATAAACCATGTAAACTCAGGATACCTTAGAACATTATGCAGGATGGTGTAGGGGGTTATCAACATTTCATGCTTCCATTCTTCTCTACTACTTTATAAACCACTTTATTTTATGGAATTTCTTTCTTTATTTTAGAAAAGGCCTGAATACTATAGATTAGTCTCAACTAGAGTAGGCCCATTCAATCAGCTGTTTTGTGGTCAGGCAACACATAGGTAAATTTATTTATTTATTTATTTATTTTATATCCTACTTTTCTCCCACCTGGGGCCCAAACCCCCGTACACTGCACAAGGTCTGTCTATCAAATAATGAAACTGTTTTCTACCTTTCAGACAAACCAGGGCGAACTGATTGTGAACATGTGAGTGAACATGTCTGAACATGCATGACAAAAATCAACACTCTCAGCCATTCAATTAATTGTCAGTCAACATTTAAAGCAGCTGTGTTGTCTGTTGTGTGCCGGGAAAATGCTAAATTTAAAAGTCAAGTAACGTGTCAATTTGAATTTTTTAGTAAAATTGAACAAAAAGACAGCAGAATATTTTCAAATGCTTACTGAGGCCTACAGGGAGGACTGCATGTCTTCTGCACATGTGTTTGAGTGGCACAAAAGATTCAGAGAAGGATGTGAGAATGTGGAAGACGATGAACGCCCTGGATGATCTTCCACATCATGAACTGAAGAAATTAAGGAAAATATCAGCCAGATTGAGGAGAGCCCCAATTCAGTGTCCAAATGATAGCTGAAACAGTGAACATTGACAAAGACACTGCGTGGAAATTTTTTCATGAGGATCTCAACATGAGAAAATTTTGTGCCAAGATGGTCCCTAGGGGTCTCACATCAGAGCAAAAAGAGTGCCGCAAGGAAATTTGCACTGCCATTCTGCAGCAACTTCAGGCAGACCCAAACCTTTTTCAAAAAATCATCGCTTGTGATGAAACCTGGATCTTCCAGTATGATTCTGAGACAAAATGACAGTCAATGCACTGGGAAACACCATCATCACCAAGAATGAGAAAACATGTCAAAGCAAGTCCACATTCAAAGCCATGCTCATTCTTTCTTTGTTTTTTTTTTAAATCAAGGGCTTAATTTTGGCAGAATGGGTTTCAGAAGGTAGAACAGTGAACCAGCATTATTATAAGGAAGTTTTGGCAAAGCTGAGAGAAAGTCAGGAAAAAAAGGCCAGAACTGTGGGGAAATGGTTTCATTCTTCACAAAGACAATGTGCCTGTTCACACAGCACTTTCTGTGAAGAAGTGTTTGGCCGATAAACACATTACTACACTTGAACATTCTCCATATCTGTCAGAGTTGGCACCATGAAACTTTTTTCTTTTCCCTGAAGTGAAATCATTGCTTAAAGGAACACATTTTGAGTCAATTGATACAGTAAAGAAGAAAACGGCAGATGTGCTGAAACAGCTCACAGAAACTATCTGCTCCACACCTTCGAGCAGTGGAAAACAAGACTGCATCAGTATGTAAGAGTGAATGGGGAGTATATGGAACAGGACAAGCATCAGAATTGTAATACATGTAAATAAAGATGGGTTATTGATTCAGACTCTTTATTTAATAGACAGACCTCGTATGTTAAAACAAACCAGCTAAAACAACCTGAATATAAAAAAAATTAAAAGCATGAAATAACAATCCATTTAAAAACATTAATTTAAAAGAGTTAAAAGCACATGAAAACCTACTGTGCATTAAGAACTGGCACACTTGTTGTACTACCTGAAGGCCTGTTTAAATAAGAAAGTCTTTGTCCGCCTGTGAAAAGAAAGCAGAGCAGCCACCAAGAAGACTCTCTCCCAAGTCCTCACTAGATGTACCTGTGCTAGTGGCGGGACCAAGAGAAAACCCTCATGAAGATCATAAAATTCAGGTGGTCTCTAATAGGGAGACATAGTCTTTCAGATAGTCTGGACTCAAGCCATACAAGTCTTTATAAGTCATAACTTTGAATTTTGCCCAGAAACAGACCAGCAGCCAGTGAAGCTGCTTCAGTAAGGGAGTTGTGTGCTCCCCACAACCAGCCCCAGTCAGCAGTCTAAATGCAGGGTTTTGGACCTTCTGAAATTTCCAAAGTTTCTAAAATTAAATTCCAAATTAAATTAAATCCTATTGATTTGGTAGGCCTACTCTAATTGGGGACTTTGTCACAAGAGGCTGCCAAAGTGGAATTACAGCAGGAAAGTAGCATCTGTAGCTGAACACAATGCCATGTTTTTCCTGTAGCTGCTTTGTCTTCCATCAGTTCCTGGAGTGCTTCTTTCCATTGATGGGCAAATGTGCCTCTTAATTGTGCTCCACTTTGTTACACATGTGAAAAGTTCCTCCTGTTGCAGTTCTGATATGCAGGCAGTCACATGGTGTGAGTGGGTGTGATTCTGTTCCTCTCTAGCCTCTCCACCTCGCTATTCCCAAGCAGGATTTTTTTTCTTTTCTTTTCTTTTCAATTTCTTTCTTTCTTTTTACTTAACCAATTGCTGTGACTTCACAATTGGGCTGATTTTTTTTAAAAGGCAATGTGGAAATGGCATAGGGTAGGAAGTTGGGGTTATGGAGGCTGGTAAGTGGAAGACAGAGCCCGGGACTATAGCAGCACCATGGCACTTTCGAAAAGCTGTGTGAAAATGTCTATTCCCCAAACCAGTATGCTTGTGTTTCCTACACTAATGTGATTGTGGCATCTTAGCAGCCTGGTGTGATAAAGTCCTGGCACTAACAATAGGGTTCAGAACAATGGCTTTCCATGTAAGTGATGAAGAGAGTGCACTTTGGGTTCTTTTCTGAAATTTAAAGGATCCATCCAATGTGCTGAATCCAATCCCCACAAACGGGTGCAGCATTTGAATAGTGTTAGCATATCTTACTACCCCCTCCCCATGATATCTCATAATTGGAAATATTGGACACTTTTCAAGGTCAAGTGAGCTGAGGCAAACCAAAAAGGTCAGGTAGAGGCCACAACGACCTGGCATGTGTATTAGAAATATTTTGGCAAACAAGCCTATATTAGGATTGTGCAGAAGCCCCTTAGTAAACAAAGCTATTAAGGAGGTATGTGCTAATTCCTTTATTGCGCCTCAGCAATCAGTCATTCAACCAAAAAATTAAGTTACCATTCCCAACCCAACTCCTAAGGAAATCTCACCTCATGCCCCCTCCTGTCCAGCATTGAAAGGTTGTTGTAAACCCATGAATTCCTATCTCCCAGCCACTAACACAATCAGTTAAGTTTCAGTTTCTTTTGTCTTTCTGGTGGAAAAGCCATCCAGGGTTTGTCCTAGCCAGAGTACCACTCCAGAATATGAAACAGGGTACAAATATTAGTCCCCCAACAATAGAAAGATGTGCCATGGTGGATGAACCCAGCCAATCTCTTTCTCATTGTGCCCCCAGATCAGAACCTCCTGTGCCATCCTCAGACATCCGTCTGAGTATCTTTGACTCTTCAAGACTGGTAACTATTGCCCTAAATCTCTGAATCAATCCCTGTATCCAGTCTTTCTGCCTTACTCCTTGATAAACTTATATGGTTCTTAGGAATGTGTGCTCAGTGTGTGTGAATGCATTTTGTGTTGTTTCCAATAAAATACTCTATTTCACCTTAAAGCTGGAGTGTTCTCAGCAGTTAGTATTTGTATACATAGATGAAAAAATCCCCACAGTTACCTTCTTCTCGCTGGCATCCATTTAAGCTAATATTTCCCCCAGATAGATTTTGGCACCACGGGCAGGTCTCTAAAGCACCCCCACCTCTTAGGGTAGCATAGGTTCTTTAAATTTCAGATAAACACCCACCACAGATACACTGCCCCATTGATATGGCAGACCCCAGTCTTTGCTGACCGATGTTGTATTAACCAATATAACTTTTCAAGGAAGGGAGATACAATAGTATCCCCTATGCTGCACGCACTTGTCCTTGTGGAACCAGTACAGTGGAGACTATAGGTCATGTGTTGTTATACTGTCCTTTCTACAATGGTTATTGTCAAATTTTTATCTATCCAATTCTTAATCATTTTCTTGAAAGAACAGATGAGTTTTATGCATCTTATTTGCTAGCGGACCATTGCCCATCAATAACAACAAGGATAGCCAGCTTTTGTGTAGCAGCAATGGTCTGCCGGTGTAAGATGATATCTTAAATTTTAATTTTAATATATCTTTTAGTTTGTTTAAAAGATTTTTATAATATAATTTATACTTTACAATGAATTTATATTCATTTATTTATATTTATATTGTTAATTTTTACCTTTTTTAATATGATTTTCTAACCAAATTTCTAATTAATATCACATACTTTTATAATTTGATGAGCTACTATGATGTTTATGTTTATGTTTATGTTTATGATGTGTATTTGTGTGTTACTATGATAGTTTATTGTTGTTTATTTGATCTCTGATCAGTTAATCGTAATATATATATATATATATATATACACACATATATATATATATATATAAATTAAAGACAAAATTCAAAGATAACCACCATTTTCTCTTCACTTATGTATAGCCTTTTCACTGTTAGGAAATTCATTGAAAGTATAATACACAGTGGTTGGAATCCATGTGTACATATGCCCTGGTGGCACAGTGGTTAAATACCAGTACTGCAAGTCACCACGTTGCAAGTTTGATCCCAGAGGGCTCCAAGGTTCACTCAGCCTTCCAACCTTTCGTAGGTCGGTAAAATGAGTACCCAGCTTGTGGGGGCAATTAGCTAACACACATTGGAAACTGTTTAATGCAGTGTAGTTGTGTAAATTGCTATTGCTTAAAATAATTTGTAAACCACTTTACAGGTCTGAAACATGGGTCACCTACCGCCAACACTTACGACTCCTCGAACGCTTTCATCAGTGCTGTATAGGCACAATCCTAAATATACGCTGGACTGACTATGTGACGAATGTTGCTGTCCTTGAGCAAGCAGGGATCACCTGCATTGAGGCCATGATATTGATAACACAGCTGCACTGGACAGAGCACATTTCTAGGATGGAGGACCATCGCCTCCCAAAAATAGTACTCTACGGTGAACTCACCACAGGTCAGCATAAGAGGGGTGCTCCAAAAAAGCAATACAAGGACTCCCTGAAACAACACCTCAGGCTCAGCCAAATTGATCACCAACAATGGTCCGCCCTGGCCTCACATCAGGACGCATGGAGACGCAGTATCCACAATGCTGCAGCCTTATTTGAGAAAGCACGCCAAACAAGTCTTGAAGAGAAACGACAATGCAGAAAGAATCACAACCCGGAAACATCACCCAAGGAGACCTTCTGCTGTGCTTTCTGCAACCGGACTTGTTTATCTCGGATTGGCCTTTTCAGTCATCAACGCGCTTGCAGAAAGCGCAGGATGAGTCCTTCCTGAATCTTCATTTTCCAAGAAAAGCCAGAGATATAAAAAATAAAAATATGCATAACCTGAGGTTCAATGTATATATAGTCTTTTTTTATTTTTGGAGTTGTATAAGCAAGTAGCCTCTCCCTCCCTGTGCAACAACTGCATACACAGCAGGCACCTTCCAAGAGCCAGAGCACACATACACTAGCTGGAGGAGAAGAGATGGGGGGGCAGGCAGCACCCAGAAGAAGTCAAGGCCAATGCGATTTTGGGCTGCATCAACAGAAGTATAGTGTCTAGATCAAGGGAAGTCATAGTGCCACTCTATTCTGCCCTGGTCAGGCCTCACCTAGAATACTGTGTATAGTTCTGGGCACCACAATTCAAAAAGGATATGGACAAATTGGAGCGTGTCCAGAGAAGGGCAACTAAAATGGTGAAAGGTCTGGAAATGATGCCTTATGAGGAGAGACTTAGGGAGCTGGGTATGTTTAGCCTGGAAAAAAGACAGTTAAGAGGCAATATGATAGTCCTGTTTAAGTATTTGAAGGGGTGTCAGGTTGAGGATGGAGCAAGCTTGTTTTCTGCTGTTCCAGAGACTAGAACATGGAGCAATGGAAGCAAGCTCCAGGAACAAAGATTCCACCTCAACATTAGGAGGAACTTTCTCACAGTAAGAGCTGTTTGGCAGTGGAACACGCTCCCTCGGAGCATGGTGGGGTCTCCTTCCTTGGAGGTCTTCAAACAGAGGCTGGATGGCCATCTGTCAGGGATGCTTTGATCAAGATTTCCTGCGTGGCAGAATGGGGTTGGACTGGATGGCCCTTGTGGTCTCTTCCAACTCTGCAGTTCTATGATTCTATGATTCTATGACTTCACCTTCCCAGATGCCAGTGAGATGGATATCCAGGAGGGTGATCTCAGCTTTCTACCCCGGCTGCAAAATGAAGCCAGGTACAATTAAGGACACCCCATGAACAAGAGAGCTCCAAGAATCCTGGTCATCAACAGTCCCGTTCTGCTCTTGCAAACTCAGAGCCATGGCAAACCAGGGAGCCCCAGTGGCACAGTGGTTATTTATTTATTTATTTATTTATTTATACCCCACTCTTCAGCCACAAGGCTATCAGAGTGGCTTACAAATGGTTTTAAGCAATAGCTATTTACACATCTACACTGCAGTACAATGCTGTACACTACACTACAATGCTGGTACTGCAGCCAGAATGTTGTGAGTTGGATCCCACAGGGCTCCAAGGTTGACTCAGCCTTCCATCCTTCCATAAGACAGTAAAATCAGTACCTGGTTTGTTGGGGGCAATTAGCTTACACATTGTAAACCGCTTAGGGAGTGCTTTGCACTGATAAGCTGTATAGAAATACTAGCTGGACTCAGCGTACCATACCCCATTAAAAAAAAAACTTTCCCCAAAAATGCCAGGTAGATTTTAAATTCCTCCTGTCCCTTCTCAGCATTCCACACTTTTCCTGGAATTGCTGAGGGTGACTTGCCCTGCCGCTGCTGCCAGTGCCACCACCAGCTGACTGCCTGGGTCATGTTGCAGCAGTGGCAGTGTCATCCTACCAATGCCAGTTGACTGCCTGGGTCCCAATCTGGGCCACGGATTGAGTGACAGGAGGGCATTGTGAGGTGAAGAGGGGATTTACATGTGGGTAGTGATTGATTGGGTGTGTGTTGGGTGTGTTTCCTGAGCAGCCAATCAGCACACTGGGAAAGGCAACATACCCAAGATAATTATGTATAGAAAGATAAATGCCATTGCTCTGCTGTGGCTTCCTTTTTTGAATTGATCCTTCTACATCCAAAATCAACAATTTTGGACTTGCCTCCAGTCACATCTTTAGACACATCAGTATTCCTGCTTGTCCTTTGGCAGACTGAGTGCTTTCTAACCTCAGATGTTTCATCTTCCAACACTGTCTCTGGTTTCATTTTGAAGTGGTTTGGGACCCTAGTTGAAATTTGCCTGGCATTAAAAAAAATCAATTCATTCTAGGAAAAATATGCTAGGAAAGAGAGATATATTATATTCTTCAGTTGTTGTTTTTTAAATTGAGAACTTTCCAATGCATGCACCTTTCCTCATCAATTCAATATGGAAAAGACCTTTGAAAAACAGTGTGTATGAACTCTGTATAGAGGGCTGTGTGGAGGGCTTAGCCCAGAATTGCCACCTCTTTTTCTTTTACAGCCAGAATTCTCACCTGCAACAGGTGCATTGCATGCAAGTGTCATGCTAAGAAGAAATGTAGCCATTGACTTTGTCCATTGCCATTGGCTGAGAATTTTTGTTTCATCACTTGTTTGAAAACAACTTATTCACCAATATCCTACATCACATACTTAATTAGGAATGCATAACTAAGTAACATCTCCTGGCCCAACACACAGAGTGAACAGCTGCACCAAGCAATGGAAGTCTGTTCAGTGGGCCAGTCAGTCAGTCATAAACTTTATTGTACATAGCCAATGGCCTTCACAATATACACAGAAAAAAAAGAGCATGAATAAAATTAACAATAAACATTAAAATGTTATACATAATGTCAAGATATCGCAACAATTCCTATAAAAACATCAGAAAGACCAAAATCCCTTTCATGATACAATATGTTCCTTGATAAAGCGAGCACTTAATTTCTTAGCTGCCAATGCAAAACGGGCTACTGAGTATGTGATAAATAGATTTATGTCAGCTAGCAATGCTACAACTACTTCCTGAGATGAGCAGTCTGTGTATAGCTGAATAATAGGGGACACAAATCTTTGTCTAGGAGCAGCATAAAGGGGGCAAAATAACAGATAATGGGTTATGTCCTCGATCTGGTTACACCCAAAAACACATTTCCTTTCTGGCACTGGAGTACCTCGAAATCTCCCTTCAAGATATGCAGACGGCATCTGCTGAAATCTAAGTTCTGTAAAAGCTCTTCTGATCTGATGAAAGGTTAGAGCTTCGAAGTACTGTGGCCTTGCATGGTTGATCTGAATCTGTGGGTACCAAATGGAAAAACGTGCTCCAACTATGGCTGCCCTGTCTTGGTTAGCATCATGATCAAAAATCCAGTTTTTGAGATCAAGAGGGCTGAGTCTTAAGTATTTCTCGCTATCAAGGTTATAAACCATTAACTTATCTTGGCACAGTTGTGCCCAACCTCCTGTCCTCAGTTCCTCCAACCAGCAAAGTTTGCTGAGGGAGTGATCCTCAAGATCATTTAATCTGCTCCAGAATCTTAAAAAAGACAGATCAATTCTAGCTGCAATTGAGGGGAGACCTAACTCTGCCCTAAGGTGAGCTGCAGGAACCCCATGGGGTAGACCCAAGATCTGTCGCATGAATTTGTTTTGCAATATTTCCAAATCATATTTAATATCTTTTCCCCAGATTTCAGCTCCATACAACATTTGTGCTATTATTTTTGCAGTAAAAGCTTTTAAGACAGGATTTATTAACTGCCCCCCTCTTGAATAGAAAAATCTTTTGAGTTGTCCAATAGATCTAGCGCATGAGATTTTGGTGACTTCCAATTGCTGCTTCCAAGTAAGTTTCTCATCAACATGCAGCCCTAGATATTTAAATGAGTGCACCTGTTCTAAATGGCAACCATCAAGTGTCCACATGCACTTAGGGGTTCTCCTCCCAAAAACCATTATCTTGGTTTTAGTATAGTTAACAACCAACTGCTCTTCTTTACATAGCCCCCCAAATTTAACTAACATTCTTTTGAGACCAATTTTATTCAAAGATAGCAACACCAGATCATCAGCATAAAGTAAGATTGAAATTTTGCGGTTACTAATGGCTGGAGGGAAAAATGAAGGGGAGTTCATTTCTGGGATCAAATCATTGATATAAAAATTAAATAGAAAAGGTGCCAAGATACAACCCTGTTTCACTCCCTGGTTGATGGGAACAGGTTGTGTTAAAGCACCATTTAAGCCCGTTGTCACCTGCAAAAAATTATCCTGATGTAGGAGCTGAATAAGCCACAACAGTCTTTTATCAATGTTTGTTTTAGCCAATTTGTACCACAACCGCTGCCTGTCTATCAGATCAAAAGCTGATGAAAAGTCTACAAAAGCTGTATATATAAACTTATTTAGGCCACTGGTATATTTACATATAAGATGATGTAATGTAAAGACCTGGTCCAGAGTACTTTTACCTCTCCTAAAACCTGCTTGTTCCTCATGAATAATAGATTGATTACTGTCCCACTCTAAGAGCTTGTTTAAAAGATATCGTGCATAAATTTTAGAGGCTACATCTAAAAGACTGATGGGCCTATAGTTAGAGGGATCTTTTATGTCACCTTTCTTATAAATTGGTACTACGATGCTTGATTGCCACCCTGAGGGAAAGTTGCCAGTTGAGTTAATATAAGTAAATAGTTTGGCAAGAATCGGTGACTACCAGTCAATATCTATTGTAAATACCTCAGAGGGAATCATATCTTCTCCAGGGGCCTTACCACTCCAAAGAGTGGAAATCAATTTTTTTATTTCAGCAGAGGTGACTGGAGGCCATTCAGTGAATTTATCAGAGCTCTTAATTGTAATATGCTGCAAAATTAAATTGCTTCCGAAAATGTGCCTAAAGTGGGCAACCCATGCCTCTGGTGAGATTGAGGTAGCAGCCTCATATGTCTTGTGGGTGAGACCTCTCTGCAACAGAGACCAAAATTTCATGTCATTGCCTTCAATGAGGGCAAGACCCAGCGATTTCCAATTGTTAACAAAATATGCCTTCTTTTTTTCCCTAAGAAGAGTTTTATATTCTCCTCGTTGTTGTTTTAGAAGGGAGATAGCATCATCAGTGCCTATATGTCTCACCTGCCTTGTTAGTTTACTCAGCTCCTTTTTCTTGAGTTTGCATTCCCTATCAAACCAGGTCTGAGGGGTAGCAGTAGATTTACCTGATGTGGTAGTGACCACGTATGGTCTAATTGTACCAATAATATCCTGATAAATTTCCCTGATGTTGTGCAGCTCCACTAGGGCATGTTGTCGTAGTCCTTGAAGCTTATCTGTTCTTAGTGACTGCCTGATATTGGCATCGATTGTAAGAGACCATTTAAGCCGTTTTTCACCTTCTAAGAGGCCAGACATTTTAAGATCTGACAGAACCCCAGAATGAGTCTCTTGAAGCTTAAGGATCAACCTTAGAGGGAAGTGATCACTTTCAGCTCTATCATCAATTTCAAAAGACTGAACAAATGGAATAATAGTGTCTGATCCTATGATGTAATCGACCACACTGGCCCCTTTGTCAGTTAGAGATGTAAAATACCCATTCGATTGGTCTAAATAAGTACCGTTAAGGCAGATGAGATGAAATTTGCAAATTAAAGAGAAAAGAGACTGGGCATTCTTATTAACTAATTTGTCTTGTGAGGATCGAGGCACAGTTAAAGCTTCCCTCAAGTCAAACCCTAATGCTTTTTTCATCGCAGAATAGTCACTGCCCATTCTAGCATTAAAATCGCCACAAATTAGAACCAAGTGATTAGGATAGTCTGAAAACAAACTATCAAATAGGTCCTCCAACTTGGCCCAACTATCTAATGAAGATCTGGCATCTCTTGGAGGAAGGTATACATTGATGCATATCAGAGGGCCTGGTTTACACCCTTGAATAATCAAAGTCTGGCAGTAGTTTGAAGCTGCCCCAGCAACTATTATTTCACCCACCTCTATGGTGGTAGAAATCAGAATGGCCAGCCCTCCACTGCCCCGGCCCGCATTAGAAAATTTAAGAGCAGGCTGTTCCCAAGACCTGTAACCCTGTAATCTCATGGAATCATTCTCTGTAAGCCAGGTCTCTTGAAGGCAGATTATGTCAAAGGTCTGAAGATACTGAATAAAATCTCCATCAACTAATTTATTCTTCCAGCCTGAGATGTTCCAGGAAATGAAATTTATAGACCGAAATGGGTTCTTACCATCTAATAGTCAGTTCTTTTGTTGGTAAGCCAAAGAAGTATACCTGTTACACAGACACCAATCAAAATTTGTTACCAGGGGCTTCTTGGTGACTTGTGTTTGGCCAGGCAGGTAACCTTTCCTGATGGGCCTGCTCTGGGTACTGTGTTTCCTAAGGGACTTGCCACCAGCTAAAGGTGATCTATAAACTAAGGGCTCTCCCGTCTGTACACTCAGTGTGTTAGATTTTCTCATTAGATGACTTTGTGTCTTCACTGAAATATTATTAGGGAAAGTTACAAAAGATGGGCACACTGCTTCCCCTCTAAAATCTAAGCAAAGGTCTGATTGGTAACTATTACTGCCCTTAATGCCCTTAGGAGCAAATTTTAACTCCCCCTGCTTTTGAGATTGCTCCCACTTACTTGATGTCATTATTAACAAAAATTGTGGAGTCTTAGTGAGAAGAAGATTGCCACTCGGGACAGTGGTAATTTCCTGGTTACTCAGGCAGTTTTGGACATAAGAACATAGGGTGATAGAAGAGAATCCCAAAACCACCGTACCCTTATTCCCTTTTTCTGGGATTATTTCAAGAATATCCACCTCACCCCATTTAAAATTTAAACCAGTTTGATATTCCAGATCATCTAAGTTGGCCTTCTTTCCTATGAATAAACCATTTCTGTCCCTTGTGATACAATTACATAATGTTAATATGACCAATTTATCAGGGATGAGCACTTTTGGAGCTTCAACTTGTTGGGATGCTATCCCAGATACTATTTGTTCCTGGGTGCCAAACAGTCCTTTTGAGCACGGGTCATCAGCGAACTCTGTAGCTGCTAATTCTCCAGGAAAAGCATCTCTACCTTTTAGAACATAATTTCCAGTTTTTGAATTTACTAACTTGTGTGTGTATGGATTCATATAAAATTTAGCATTGGTCTTTAAGAGATGCGTATGTAGGCCCCACTTGAATGAAATTTCTCTTCCTTCAAATTTGAAGAGCTGCCTCCAAAAGCAATGGGCATAGTTATCTGTAAATGTCAGGATCACCATGCTTCTTGATTTGTTAGATCTTGTAGGATATATACACGAGCATGTTATATCCACTGAGTTGTTCCACCCATCCCCCAATACATCCAAAATATCTTTTAACACTTCTATAGATGTGAGCCATGCATTATTTGGACTCCTTAATGGCCAATTGAAAATAGTAACATAGCTCTCACTGTTAGAAGATGGAGCTTCTACAAGGGTTGGCTTCCTGGAGCCAGGGCCTGCTTGATCTACTATCTGTTGCTGATGTTCATTCACGTGCAAGGCCATTTCACATGCTGTTCCTACAGGAGAAAATAAGGCCTGAGGATTGTCTTCTTTCAGAGTATCATCATGCCATTCATCTAGGAGTAATAAATTTGGATTTGAAAAACTTAGATTAAAGTCCTCCATGTCACTTTTTACATTTCCATCTCCAACTGGGGTCTCGGAGGTCTTCTCAGAATTTGTTACCCAATCATGCATTATTTCCTCCAGATGTCCTGGGGGGCATGAGTCATTGACAAATGGACAATAGTTACTTCTTCTTTCATTTATTATAGATTTTAGGCTCACTTCCTGTTGATCAACCAAATCTCTGTCTGGGGAGTTTGATGGAGGTGCTGCTTTTAAAACTCCCAGCTCTATCAAGGCAGCAATAGATTGCAATATAACTTTTAAACCAGATATCTCTTGTTTTATAGAATGCAAATTGTCAAACAATTTTTTATTTACTTGAGCTGAAAGAAAGCATTGATCTCTCAAGTGGGAGTAGATATTTTGAACATGCTCGCTGAATGACCTGTGAGATTTTTTCATCAGATTTTTCCAGCAATTTACCATTGGCATCCAGGGCTATGGATTTTGAATTGGAATGATTAAGGGGAATATCCACTAAGGCCCTGGCCAAAAACTCTGGGTCCAGGGACCAATTTCCAATTGCGTTCTCAAACTGTAGAACCCATTTCACAGGACTCTCATCATCCCCTTCATTATTTATGGTCCCATTATCCACATTCATTGGAGTGCTTGAGGCTGGGGTGTTTGAAATATTGTGATTTTCTGTCTGTGCGCTAATTTCTAAAGGAACACAATAATCAAGGATTGATTTTTGAGTCAAGTTTCTGGAGGTTTCATTTGCCTGTTCTCTTTTTTTCTGGGCCTGAAGTGTTTGAGCTCGAGTAATAACCATAACTGATGTTGTCTGTCTGCACCAGCTCTAGTTGATTCAACAACAACAATATCAATCCAGTGTTAGGCTATCAACAAGTAGCACCACCAATGTTACTATGTAGAAAGTGCTTGAGAAGTCCCAAATGATGTGGAAATAACTGCTTCCTCCCAGAATTTACCAGGGCTGGATTTACGCCCTGCCAGATTCGTCCCAAACAAAATTTATTCCTGACTCAGTATAAAACAACACAGCTAAATAAAACTCCAGAGCTGCTTCTCTGGTAGGAGTCTCTCTTCTTCTTAATCACCAGGCTGGAGTTTTCCTATTGTAAGGATTACTCCAGGTAAGGATTACTCCACTAATATTAGATGGTTCAAATAATTACCTCTGTTCTTTTCCCAGCTCAGTGTCCTTACCAACGTTTCTGGCTTGGCTTCCTTGATGGTGTTTTACTCCTCCAAGTTTGTAAATGGTTTTACTTCAATTTTTAGAGTAGCAGCTCTTATTCCCTTTGTGCAAACTGTTGTATAACACAGAGTATTCACTGCTCGTTGACTCGCAGCTTGTTGTTAAAGTTGCAGCATTCCACCACCTTCATTAGTCAAGATATCAGTTTTATCACACAGCTCCCAAAAAGCTGAAGGTTAAACATCAGGGGAAAAGTCCTCTGGAACCTTGTAAACAGGGGAATCCAAACCTCCAGATTTTAAAAACACTGAGTAGGTTAGATAAGATTAAAACCAAATAAAACTTAAAATGAGAAACGAAGCTTTAGCCCTGATACTATACGTGCCGCCATCTTCCAAAAAACCCCTGTTCATTGGGCAATTGGGGCACAGGAAGATGATGCTCCCACCCTGCCCTGCCAGTGAGCGAGGCTTTAATGAGGGAATTGTGGCAGAGGTCTTGCTTCTGATTGTCACAACCTCATTTGCTCGTGGGAAGCAGGTGGAGAAATCATCTTCATGTACCCTGATCATGAACTGAACAAACCTGTATTGCTTGATGCAGCTGCTGGTTCTTAAGGTAGGTTCTGGGAGGCACTTGTGACGATGATAATAGTGACTACTTAGTGTTTTCGAATATGGAGCAGTTATGGATCTATAACTTGAGTTTATGGACCTGTAACTGCAGTACAGAATGCTAGCCATCATTATTACACTATTATAATTATTATTATTATTATTGTCGACATCGTCATCATCATCATCATCCTTTCACTGTGGGGTTTCATGGCAACTTAGAAATAAACAATCAAAAACATTTCAAAACAATTCCAGATTAAAACAGTAAAATAATATAAACAAAACTTTAAAGAGGTGAAGAAGTTAAAAACAGCTTAAAAGGCTAGAACGACTGAAAACGATGTACATTTTGCAAGGGGAACTTGTAGTACCTTGAGGCTAACGGAATGAAAGAAAATTGTAGCATAAGCTTTTACAGACTCAGTCTACTTCCTCAGATGCTAAGTCTATGAAAGCTTATGCTACAATTTTCTCTGTCAGTCTCAAAGGTGCTACAAGATCCCCTTGCTTACTGATATTCCAGACTAACATGGTGATGTCTTTGAATTCTATCCCCATGTACATTTTGTGAGCACCATAACATGGGAACATCTTGAGGGCACAAAACAACCACCTCATTTATATCTTGATCCGCCCCCCAAAAATAAACCTGTCTCTCAAGGTGGCATACAAATTACAGCAAATACAATATAGTAAAAATATACAAAGCTGAACGTTAAGATAGAATCAAGCTACATTACTTGTTTTTAGGAAAGGCCTAAAATGGTATAGGGGAGCCTAAAAACATGTTGACAATGCCCCCCTAGAAGGTTTTGGAAGGCATTTGGTGGCAAACAAATATTTTGATTGTTTAAAGGAGGTGGGGGGCATAGCTTTCCAAGGTTACTGAAGGGGTTAATGCAACCCCCTAGCCTCCTACACTTTCCCTACTCCTATTCTAAGACATTTTACTTTAAAAAACAGGGTCACCTATCGCTAGCTGGGGCATGATTCCATCCTTGATCTCTCTCCAGGTGACCAGCTCAAAATGCAGCACAGGATCAGATCCTGACAATGACTGAGATTCTGCTTCTGCGTTGTAACACTTTACAAATCCTTAGCTACATTGCTAATGAGGTGCAATGAAACCCTGTTACTGAATTGCAAAGACGTGTATCAGGGTGCCAGCAACAGTGCTCCAATGCAGACTGGGCTCTTCTGATGCACATCAGGCACTCCTGCTGAACTCCAGCACTTCCCAACCAGTGTCTGGATGTGCACTGGGGAGTGCTTCAATGAATACATGTGCCTGTTGTGCAATGGGCCATGGAGCATCAGTCACTCCATCATTGTGCAGTGGATGCCAATATGTTGTAACATCACAGAAGCCCCGGAGTGAATGCAGACATTGCAAAACTGTTCAGTTTCCCAGTCTATTTCCCATTAGAACAGACTTCCCTCCCTCAATGCAGCTGCTGCCTGATAAAGTAGGTTGTGGGGTGTCTCAGCAGTGTACCAAGGTCACTGGTTGCTGTAAAATGCTTGGGAATGTTTAAGGAGGTCTGCATAACTATAGATAACTGTAATGACCAGGTTGTGGGGGGAGAAACTGAAACTGAGAGAATGTATTAACAAATGGGGTTTTGCCAACAAAGCCTCAGAACTGTCTATGCAGTGTTACCGTATGCATCTATATGCTGACAATAAAGCAATCTTGATCTATGCCTGTTGTATGTGTGAAGAGGTGTTAATGGAGTTCACCACAGTTAGACAGAATTACAGGAGTACATAGATAAAAATGTGGCCAGAGGGTTCGTCAGACTGACTACATCAGCTCTGGGGGCTCCAGTCCTATTCCGGCAGAAGAAAGATTCCTCCTTGATGCTATATATTTATTACTGCAGCCTCAACGCGGTGAGCGTGTCTAATCAATAACCATTGCCCCTAATGAAGGACATGCTAGCCAATCTGGCAAAGGGCAACATATTTTTTATTTATTTATTTATTTAAACTGGATTTAAGGGAGGTGTATTATTGAGTTCGAATCAAAGAAGGGGATGAATGGAAAACTGTCTTTAATTGACAGTTGGGGTCCTTAGAGTTTTTGGTTATGCCATTTGGGCTTTCTGGGCCCCAGGGATATTTATGGACTTGATCAATGATGTGTTGTGGGAGGTTTTGTACAAGTGGGTGTTGGTGTACCTAGATGATGTTTTGATTTATTTGGAAGATTACACCTCCCATGTGAAGCTGGTGAAAAAGGTGCTAAGCAAATTAGCAGAGAATCATTTGTATGTTAAACTGCCCAAGTGTGAATTTCACAAGACCAAACTGAAATATCTGGGGTACCACATCTCCAGCAAAGGGGTGGAGATGGATCCAGAAAAAGTGGAGGGCGTCTTAGCCTGGGAGGCCCCAAGAACACGCAAACAGTTGCAAAGTTTCTTGGGATTTGCAAATTTCTACCGTACCTTTATCCCCAACTTTGCCCAAGTGACTCTGCCCCTAACTGACTTGTTGAATACCAAAAAGAAGGCTAAGGGAAAAGGAG
This sequence comes from Gambelia wislizenii, assembly GCA_030847615.1. Lineage (NCBI taxonomy): Eukaryota > Metazoa > Chordata > Lepidosauria > Squamata > Crotaphytidae > Gambelia > Gambelia wislizenii. The sequence continues at coordinate 6,352,898 of JAUMIR010000015.1, read as the reverse complement.
GCAGGTCACCAGAGGTCAAAGAAAAACAACCCCAGAAAATAATGTGGACTGAGAAGTGTCAGCTTGCTTCCAATGGGCTCAAAAAATTGTTTACCTCCGAACCTGTATTAAATCATCCTGACCCATCGAAAAAATTTGCAGGTGGATGCCTCCAATGTGGCTATGGGGTAAGTATTGTTGCAGAGGGATGAGTTGGGGGAAGTAAGACCATGTGCCTATTTGTCACACAAATTTAATAACACTCAATCTTTCTCTCTCTCTTGCTTTTCTTCGCAACTGAAGATTCAGGAAGGACTCATCCCACTCTTCCTGCAAGTGTGCTGATGACTAAAAAGGCCAGTCCGGGATGAACAATCCGGTTGCAGAAAGCAAAGCAGAAGGTCTCCTTCGGTGATGTTTCTGGGTTGTGATTCTTTCTGCGTTGTCGTTTCTCTTCAAGACTTGTTCGGCATGAGTTCTCAAATAAGGCTGCAGCATTGTGGATAGTGTGTCTCCATGCCTCCCAATGTGAAGCCAGGGCGGACCATTGTTGGTGATCAATTTGGCTGAACCTGAGATGATGTTTCAGGGAGTCCTTGTATCATTTTTTTGGAGTGCCCCTCTTACGCTGACCCATGGCGAGTTCACTGTAGAGTACTATTTTGGGGAGGCAATGGTCCTCCATCCTAGAAACGTGCCCTGCCCAGCGCAGCTGCGTTCTCAATATCATGGCCTCAATGCTGGTGATCCCTGCTTGTTCAAGGACAGCAACATTCGTCACATAGTTAGTCCAGTGTATACTTAGGATTGTGCATAGACAGCACTGATGAAAGCGTTCGAGGAGTCGTAGGTGGTGGCGATAGGTGACCCATGTTTCAGATCCATAAAGGAGAACAGACAGTACAATGGTCCTATACACACTGATTTTTGTGCTTTGCCTCAGGTGTTTATTACACCAGACTCTTTTGTAAAGTCTTCCAAATGCACTATATGCCTTTGCTAATCTGTGATCCAACTCTTTGTCAATCTTGGCATCTGAGGAGATGGTGCTTCCCAGGTAGGTGAACTGCTGAATGGACTTAAGCACAGATTTGCTAACGGCAATGTGGGGATGGTGGTGTTTCGTTCCTGTGGTGTTGGCTGGTAAAGAACTTCTGTTTTCTTCAGGCTAACTTCCAGCCGAAACAGCTCTGCAGCTGTTGCGAAGCAGATGTCAGGCACTGCAAAGCTGCTTCTGTGTGGGCAACAAGGGCAGCAGCATCAGCAAAGAGCAGCTCACGGACTAGATAGTTTAGAGTTTTAGTGCGAGCCCTCAGACGGCTTAAGTTAAATAAGCTACCATCAGTACAGTAACATATATAGATGCTGTCTTCTTCTTTGAGCTCTGCCGTAGCCCTTTGGAGCATCATGCTGAAGAAGATGGTAAATAAAGTTGGAGCAAGAACACAACCTTGCTCCACTCCATTAGTTATTAGAAAGGGCTCTGAAAGAGCATCACCATATCTGACTCGACCACGCTGGCCCTCGCGTAGCAAAATAATCATTTTATGGAATTTGGGGGGACATCCTAGTCTTTCCAGGATCTGCCACAGACCTTTTCTACTCACAGTGTCGAAGGCTTTGGTGAGGTCGACAAATGTTACGTAGAGACCCTTGTTCTGCTCTCTACATTTCTCTTGCAGTTGTCTAATGGCAAATACCATATCTGTAGTACTCCTATTGGCTCTGAAGCCACATTGGCTTTCAGGAAGAAGTTCTTCTTCGATAGCAGGAACTAATCTGTTCAGGAGTATCATTGTAAGGATTTTTCCAGCAATAGAGAGCAGTGTTATGCCTCGATAGTTTGAGCAATCGGATTTTGCTCCTTTTTTCTTGTACAGGGTGATTATGACTGCATCTCGGAGATCTGATGGCAGTTCCCCTTTTTCCCAGCAATTCACAAGGAGTTTGTGGAATTTATCGTGGAGTGCATGACCTCCGTGTTTCCAAACTTCAGGTGGGATTCCATCAATCCCAGCTGCCTTGCTGTTTTTCATCTGCTGTATGGCCTTAAGGGTCTCTTCCAAAGTGGGAGCTATGTCCAATTCATTTTTCATCGGTTTTTGTATCATATGTTGGATAGCTGAGCCTTGGACTACTCGGTTGGCACTGAAGAGACTTTGAAAATGTTCACCCCATCGATTTAGGATGGAGGCTTTATCAGTAATTAATATTTGACCATCTGTACTGTATAAGGAGCTTTGGACCTGATAAGCAGGTCCAAACACTGCTTTAAGAGCTTCATAATATCCTCTATGATCACCCAGATCTGCACAGCGTTGTGTCTTTTCTGCTATATTGATCCACCACTTGTTCTGCATGTCTCAGAGTTTTTGTTGAAGTTTACTACATGCTTTTCTTACATAGCAAGTTGGCTGGGTGAGGTATGCCTGGTGAGCAGTTCTCTTCTTTGCCAGCAGCTCCTGGATCTCTTGGTTGTTTTCATCAAACCAGTCTTGATTTTTCTTGTGGGAGAACCTGAGGGATTCTTCTGCAGACTGGAGGATACTGTTTTTGATATGTTGCCAAAGCACTGTGGGAGAAGGATCTGTAGGATGGTCTTCAAGTTTTGTTTGTAGATTTGCCTGGAAGTTGTCTCTCATGGTAGCTTGTTGAAGATTGTTGACTTGGAGTCTCTTCTTTAAGATGCCACCCCTCTTAGGTTTGAACTGAAGATGAAGATTTAGTTTACATCTGATGAGGCGATGATCTGTTTGGCATTCTGCACTGGGTGTCACTCGGGTATGACTGACATTGCAAATGTTTCTCTGGCGGACTAGAACATAGTGAATGAGGTGCCAATCTTTGAATCAGGGATGCATCCAGGTTGTATTTAAGCTATCTTTCTGCTGAAAGATTGTGTTTGTAATAGTCAGCTGTTGTTCTGCACAGAACTCTAGCAGGAGGCGTCCGTTATCATTGCAATTTCCAACACCATGCTTGCCTAAGACACCTTTCCAGGCTTCGGAGTTCTTTCCTACTCTGGCATTGAAGTCACTAAGGATAATAATTTTATCTTCTACAGGGACTTTTTGTATGAGTTGGTGTAGGTCTGTGTCAAATTTGTCTTTCTCTATAGGGTCGGCTTGCATAGTTGGGGCATATATACTAAAGAGAACAACATGAGGGAGGCATAAGGAAATAATGCGATCAGAGTGTCCTGTTGGCAAGGTTTCGAGTTTGGAGGCAATGGAATTTTTAATCATAAAGCCTACTCCTGAAAGATGTTTTTGGTTTTGGGTTTGCCAGACCAGTAAAGTGTGCAGCTGGCGCCATGTTCGTTAAGGCTGCCTTCCTCATGGAGACGAACTTCACTAAGAGCAGCAATGTCAATATTAAGCCGTGATAGTTCATGGGCTATTAGGGCAGAACGACGCTCAGGCCGTCCACTATCTGCAGAGTCTTGCATGGTTCTGATGTTCCAGCATGCAAGTGTCAGTTTATTTACACCTTTGGAGGCCAGTGTGTGCCTTTGTTCCTTTGCCTTGGTTTGACTGCCTCAGAAGATGCCCATTGGCCATGGCTAGCCAACCAGGTATATGGGGATGAGCTTTCGTTAGGTCACTTTTTCTAGGCCCCTCTCCATATGGAGCAAGCAGTGCTCTCCGTAAAACAGGCTGCTTGGTTGTTCAGGATGCTGCCGAACAAGACTGTCATCTCCCAGGTCAGCCTCGAGCGACCAAAGTCCTGAACCGCCTGCATGCAGGGTTGGGTCTGTGGCTTCCAGTGCGTCTTTACACCTGCTGTTTTGTCCCTCACCTATCGCTACAGGGCTTTTTTGGAACTGGATTTGTCCTTTGAGCCTGTGCAATGGATTTTTCTGGTGGAGCGTAGCATGCACACAACTGGCCTCACCCTTTAAACCAAAGGTTCATCTGCTGTGCCCTTGCAAGCATGGACGTAGCAGCGAGGTCCTCGGGTCGTAGGTTTTGATTAGAGTTTCCTTCTCTTAGATGGTTGACCTTACAGGGTTGGATGAGCACCATCTGCCCGGGTTTGGGATTAGAGTTTTCCTTCTCCTAGGACGGTTGCCACAAGGCTAGAGAGCCCATCCTGCCCTTTGATGCTTTTTGTCAGGCCCTTCGGTTTTGACCTGTCTGGCATTGGAGACCCTACCCGTGGCTATGATGCCACCACCAGCATACTCAACACATCTCCATTGATGCCCCCTTGTCGTGGGAGTGAGGCTTGCATAACACTCAATCAATCAAGCTTTATTACGTTTACCAGAGTAAATTTAGTGACACTGAGCAGAACTGGCCAGCATGGGAGAAGGAAGCAGTGGCCATCAGAGTAGCATTGCAAACATGGAGGCAACTGTTGGAAGGGGCGTATGAACCCTTTGAGGTTTGGACGGATCACAAAAAACTTGAGGCATTACGCACCCGCATAAACTGGGTCCAAAACAATCCAATGGGCAGATTTTTTTCTATAAGTTCAACTTCATGCTGAAGATTTTCCCAGGAAGGAAACAATTTCTGGTGGACGCCTTATCCAGGCTACTGAAACATGAGAGTAAGTGGAAGGAGTTCATGTTTGGGCCTTCTCAGTTTGGGTTAGGCATCACAGGGGTGGTGTTAGACCAGGAGATGTTACTTAATTATGCATTCATAACTAAGTAGGTGATGCAGAATATGGGCCTGAGTATTTAAGACAATGACATCATGGCTGAGATTCTGCATCAAAGAGGTGTGGCATAGCTTTACAGTCACACAGTTGCATCTTAGTTGTGCTATGTCACCTCATTACAGAGTTGCAACTGTACACCACCAATTGTGCATTGTGCACTGATGTTCAATGTGAAACAGTGCACAACCATGCAATCAATGGATAATGTGAAACAATGTGCAACACACAATGCACAACAATGTGCAATGGCACCACAGCTGTAACTCCACTTGCCAAATATGGACATAACCCATATTTTTAAAAAAATTAAAAATAGAACTGAGAGCAGATTAATTCATAATGTTGATAATGGATTTGTTGGTTCATGCATGCTCCATTAATTGATTTGAAGAATGAAGAGATCATATTAGATACTTCAAACATTATGTTGCTCATCTGCTGTGAAGCTGCTTGACTGAAATTCCATCCAGGAGTACTCACCTCCCCTTGTAAACTGATCCATCACATGACCTTGCTGTCTGTCTTTCCATTCCTGAAGTCATGACTCAGCCCATTTAACATATTCAATCTGTTAACCAACTTGAAATAGTTTTCCCGGTCTGGTGTACCCCATAGTTCATTCCACTTCAATGTTCACAGCAGGTCATTATATGCTGAATATTCCAGAATTGTCCAGATGCCAGGTGCTGACTGGACCATGTCAGAAATGAGGCTTGAAGAATTTTGTGAGACATTTGTTTTGTTTCTTCATAACACAACAAAATGTGCAAAGAGCCCTGCTAGATAAGAACAAAGTCTGTCCACCTAATCTCATGGTGGGCCATTTATGTCCCCCCAGATGTCATTGGACTCCATTGCTCATCTGACCTAGGCAGCATACCCAAGGGCAAAGGATGGTAAGGATTTGTTCTATTTGCTTATCCACTGCATTTGTAATCCACTTTTCCTAAGACAGAGCCTAAGATAGTATATATAGTTCTCTGTCTCTGTTTCTATCTTCAGCCCTCTGAGGCAGGCTAAGCTGACAGATAGTAGTGACTGGCCCAATGTGGCCAAGTGACCTTCCAGGCCATGTGAGGATTTGAACCTGCACTCTTCAGTCTTAGTCCAGCACTCTAACCACTACACCATACTGGCTGTCAAGTTTCAGGCTGAAGACAACTTTTGGTCATAAGCAGCCCACTCTTTTCTAGTCCTTCTACAGTCCTTCTACTCCTAGGAGATTTTCACACGGGGCCAAAATGCCCCGTTACTGCCCTGCTACCTCCTCTCCCGTTCCTGCCACGGAATGACATAAATCTTTCACACACTCACCTTAATTCCGCAGCAGGAACGGGCTCCCCCTCCCCTTGCTGGCCGGCCGTAAATGCAGCTGTCGTAAGGCTGCTTTTACGACCGGCCATCTGAAACATTATCACGTTATCACGTGATAACGCCGGACAGTAAATTTAAAAAATAAAACTCCCCCAAACATAAAATCAGTTCACCAAGCACAAAAACACTCTTTAAATCACATAATCAAAACAGGGAGGGTAAAATAAAGGGTGTCACTTACCTGGATGTCCAGATCATACCAGGAAGTACTTGGAACGGACCTCCCCTCCGTGGCTGTCATTTCAGAACAGGAACGGGGCTCCTGTTCGCACACCTGTGATTGCATTATAGCGACGGAACGGGAGGTCTATTCACGATGAAAAATCGTGATTACATTGTTCTGGAACAGTCACAGGAGTAGGATGGATGCAGGACAGAACGGGGTCAACGTCGTCCGAAAGGGAAAACCTTTCCCGACCCTGTTCTGTTCCTGCCACAGGATATATAGCCCGTGTGAAAATCTCCCTACAGTCACCAGCCAGTCACCAGCCGACAAAACCAAAGCAAAAAAATATCTTCCATTTGCCCCTAATCTCCAGGAATCAAACATGAACATGAAGGTTCAACATAAACACCATGACTAAGTCTGCAGTCCTGTGGCCACATACCTGGAAGTAGTCCCATTGTAGTCAGTGGGGCTTGTTTCTTCATTGGGTTTCTGCTGTGCCTTTATTCCAGTGAGTTCAAGACAAGGTATCTGGCTCTCCTTCTCTCTGCTTTATCCTCACTGTGACGCTGTGAAGTAGGTCAGACTGAGAAGGGAAAAGTGTCTGGGCCCAAGATAACGCAGTTTCTAGAATCTGGATCCCTCAATTGCCAGACCAACTTTCTAAGCACTACACCACACTGTACAGCAGGGGTGGACATAGTATGGCCTGCCAATTTGCACAGCCCCTGGACCCCATTTTTCTGGCCTCCCATCAGTCCCCCCAAAGTCCTCACCCACTTTACAAAATTTCAACATGACTGTGACAAATTGTGCCCCCAAATATACCCACCCCATCTATGCAACCATCCCAGAACTCGTCACTATCCAAAAATACCTCCATTTCCCTCTGCAGTCCCTCCCAAAATGGTGACAGGAAGTGATGTGACATCATTTCCTGTTGCCATTTTGGGAGGGACTGCAGAGGAAACTGGAGCAGGACTGTAGAGGAAATGTGGGGAGGCGCCTGTGGGGGGCATCTCGAAGGAAAATTGGCTGCTGACCCCCATGCAGTTGCCATCCCCTGCTGTATAAGATTGCACTGTCATTAGCCTGTAATAAAACTCTACTCCTTATCTTTTTCTGGCAAGTTTCCTGAGGATTATGCAAGGTTGCATCATGCACACGTGTTCATATGCAGTTTTGCCGTACAGATATGTAGATTTGGGGACTGCATTTTTTTAAGGATGGTGAATACCAAAAGAATATATGGGGGAGGAGTGTTCCAATTTGTTTGTCAGTTTGGGAAGCCCTAATGTGCTAAGTTCTCATAGAAATGCAAATTGGATAAAATTCTTGTCTATAGTGATGGATTGCAATGGGAGAATGTATACTGAATAGAGATGAAAAAAAGATTTGAAAATATTTGCAAAATGATGGAAACCTGGGTATGTGGAATGTTGGGAAACTGGCATGGAGAATTCTAGATGGGTAAGAATCTTTACAATTTGAGACTTAGGAGCTTGTCTATACAAGGCAATAAAATGTGGATGATGCACACTAATGCCTATTTGCAGCAGCTTTCATTTGTCTTAACATTTTTCGATAAGCTTGCAGGATCTGAAGCTGTCCACGTACGTTGTTCAAATGGGCATGCCTGCAAATCAAAATGGTGGGTGCAAATGAATTATTCATGTTTTTATTGTCACCATTTGCCACCGCCAAACAGTATTTTTTTAAAAAAAGCATATCCAAGATGTGGAAATGCGATATACCACTTAAATAAAGAGAAAATGAAAAAGGCTATAGATTTTCCTTGGTTTTTTTCCAGGTTACGAGGCCGTGTTCTGGGATAGTTCAGCCCGGAATAGTTCAACCCCTCACAGCCCGGAAAAAAAACTAAGGAAAATCTATGGATGCCAGCCATGAAAGCCTTTGACTTCACAAGAAAAAGGCTGTTTTGTCACCTGAGCACACCATTGCTACAGCAAAAATCCAACATGCAATTACAGGCACTTGCCTTGTTAGCAAGCCCTGCCCCTGTGCACATCTAGCCAATCAGCTTTCCACTTCTGCTCTTGTCGGGAATGCACACAGAAGTGAATCAGTCATCCCAATGAAAGGGAATGTGCACTGCCCATGGAGCTTTTTAAAAAATATGGGAAGGCTTTTCCTGATAAGTTTTTGGAATTTTTGGCTCCCCTCCTTCCGAATATGGTGGATTGATGTGGGATCTCCTTAAGACAAATTGTATTCTCCTCGAGGAGTATTTTCACCATATAGACAACCAACACACACACACAACAGGGGTTCTTACTCATAAAACAGAATTTTTAAACAGATGTTTCCTGGACAGAAAGCATAATTTCTGCCCAAAAAAGACATTTCCTGCATATCATTTTCTAAAAATAAAAGAAAGTTTCTACACAGAAAAAAAAATGTTTTTCTGAGCAGGAAACTTGTTTTATGCCCAGAAATGTTGTTTTCTGCCCAGGAAAATAATGCTGTTTTAGGTTCCCCAAAAATTGCATATTTTTCCACAGAAGTCTTGAACCGTGACAACTTTCTCACAGTAAAGAGGAAAACCGTAAAATTATCTGTCTTGCCTGCAAGCACAACATTTACAAAGACTGAAATCCCTAAGTAGAAAGGTTGACATCCTGTATTGCAATTACAGATTCATCAGCTAAAGTCATTGGTCCATAATTGTTCTATATTCAGTAAGACTACATAGTCTTACTGTAAGACTATATAATGTACCCCTCAGCCCACCTTTAACAACCAATAGCTGCATCAGGCAAGGGGGGGGGTCACCTGCCAATCAGGCACAAGGAGAATCACATTTCCAGCCCTCTCCCACCAAGGACTTTATCAGACTAGCATCTAAAAATGCTGTAATTCCACTATTGAGGAGAGCAGAAAAATAGTGGCATTATTACACTAAGTACCGTATGTCACTGTAATTGCACAAAAGAACCACAATTATCACAGGACCACCACTAGCACTATAAAAATGAGATTTTGGTGGTTCTCACAAGAAGTGAGTGTGCTTAAAAATACACACACAAAAAACCTTAATTAACAAAGCAGTTCAATACATAAACACTTAATCAAACCTTAAGAAGTGCAAACAAAATGGGACAGTTCATTAAAAGAGCATCCTGTAATCGTTTTCATGTTATCACCCAGAAGTTTTCTCCCTGGAAATGGGGAGGGGAAAAGAGGTGTGCCCATTCACTATGTAATATCGCGATTACAGTGGCATGTGTTTTCGCACACTCCTCAATACCACGAAAATAGTGGTATTGAGAGCTATTGACACTTTGTGAAGTCGAAGGCTTTCACGGCCGGCATCCATAGATTTTCCTTGTTTGTTTTTTTTTTTTTTCTGGGCTGTGAGGCCATGTTCTGGAAGAGTTTCTTTCTGATATTTCGCCTGTATCTGAAGATGCCATCCACAGATGCAGGAGAAATGTCAGAAAGAAACTATTCCAGAACACGGCCTCACAGCCCGGAAAAAAACCAGGGAAATCTATTTACAGCTTGTCCTGTGAATTAAAAGGGACACATTATTGGTAGCTGGAGCACACAGTAACCACAGGAGAACGATGATTGTTGTGCAATAGCAGGAACCAATTCTCACTACCATGATGTCCTAATCATGCAATTATAGCCTCCGCTGATAAAGTCCGAAGAAGCAGGGTTGAGACAATCAGAAGCAGGACCTTTTTCACAATTCCTTTCACCCTCATAGGCAGCTGAACAGGCCTCCATTGCCTGCTGATGCTGCTGGCTGTTAAAGTGGGCTTGGAAGGTTGGACTAGGAGACTTGACTTCTTTACACATCTGTAACTAAGTAGCTGGAAGAGGTCACTGAATCCTAGTTTGTAATTTGCAGGCAGACTCTCTAAACATGTGCCCCAAGGAACCTTGGGCGATGCCTAGTTGTGACATTTTTGTGTTACCTGGTTATTATTACAGTTGTTGTTTTCAGGTCTTTTCCCCACTTACTTACACCTGCACTTACTAAGTGCAAATTTATGATTAGAGAAGAAGATACAGAACTACACCTGTCCTTGTTATCAGATTTGGAAGGGGAAAAAAGCATGCACACCCGGGCATGATAAACATGATAAAACTGGATTGTAATTATGCATGTTACCTGCCTGATCTAAGGAGACCGCTTGATGACAAGGATAATGCAGAGGTAGTATAACAAGGTTTTGTCAACAATTAGCATAGAGGAAGTTGCCTCATGCAGATCATTTTTCCTACTCAGAGGTGAGAAAAGTTACGTTTTTGACAAGAGTTACATTTTCTAGCTCTGAGAAAGATCTGTTGTTTCTGGCCATGTTAGCTGGTGGATTCTGGGAGTGTTACACCTATAAAGGAATTTTTCTAAGCTCTGAGAAGAATCAAGGACCACTGGTCATGCTAGTGGGGGATTCTGGTATTTGCAGTCCCTAAAAGTAACTTTTCCAAGCTTTTAGTAAGATCAGTTGCCACTGGCTAGTCTAGTGGATGGATTTGCATCTTCATTTATCTATCTTTACTTAATTCTGTAATGAGTTTAGACATGTGTATGTATGTGTATGTGTGCATGATTGTCACATTCCTTCAAGTTGACTCCTACTTATGTCAATCCTATTACAGACTTTTCTTGGCCAGATTTGTTCAGAGGAGGTTTACCATTGCCTTACTATGAGGCTGAATGTGACTTGCTCAGCATCCCCAGATTAAATGACTAAATGAGGATTTGAACCCTGATCTTCTGGAGTCCTAGTGCAATGTTCAAACCACTACACCATGCTGGGTCCTCAGAGAGGTAGATAGATTTGTTGTTGTTATGTGCCTTCAAGTTGAGTCCAGCTTAGGGAAACCCTATCAGAGGCTTTGATTGGCCAGCTTTATTCAGATATACCATGCTGCATCTCAGGGAAAATTTCTTCAGAGTTTGCCATTGCCTTCCTCTGAGGCTGAAAGAGTGTGACTTGCCCAAGGTCACCCAGGTCTGAGCAGGGATTAAAACCTTGACTTCCAAAAGCCTAGTTCAACACTCAAACCATTGCATCATGCTGGCTCCCCAAATAATTTTTTTTAGTCCTATATAATTTTCTACTTATGCTTTCATTCATTTTTATAACTATCATCCAATATTTCCCTGTTCTACATAAAATAAACAGTGGCAGCTGGTGCTTGTCTTGCCACTGGGGTAGAGATGCCACTCTAGATTTTAGTCCAAATTTTAACAACGCTGTCCCAGGTGCCTGACCCATTCAGGGGATAGCATTCCCTAAAGGAACTGTCCAAGGTGTGGAACCTGGGTGGGGGGGAGAGTTCAGCACTTAGGATGTCTCCTTTAAAGTTCAGATGAAAATCCAGAATGGATTCACCATTCTCCAGCCACCACTGAAAATAGCTATATGCCTGAGGATTATTTTATAGGCAGGCTGGCTAGCGACTAGTTCTTGTTGTGGTTTCCAGAAAGAATGTTTGCAGAGAAAATGCATTAGGTGGTGACAACAATGGAGGATGGGCAAATCCGAACATCCACTTTCTCCCACATCTTCCCACCCAGAAATATGAAGAAAGTTGCAAGTTTTATGGGGGTGGACCCCTGAAATGATATTCACCTCCATTGCACTGGCCAAATTCAAGAGGTATTTCCACCATGGAGAAAATAGAATCATAGAATTGTAGAGTTGGAAGAGACCACGAGGGCCATCCAGTCCAACCCCCTGCCACGCAGGAAATCACGATCAAAGCATCCCCGACAGATGGCCATCCAGCCTCTGTTTATAGAATAAATAATCTTGTGCCTATTTGTCATTAAGTGTTAAAGATCAGGGGTATCTTGGGAGTGGGGAGTGGCAACTCTAATTCATCACCATTAACAGGGCTGAGGGATTCAAATCCAGACTTTGAACACCTAAGCCAGGGGAGAGGAAAATTGCAGCTTGCAGGCTACTTGAAGTACCCAGGGTCCATTTAAACAAAAGAAGAAGAAAAAATTCCTTTCAAATGCCATTTAGGCCAGTGTTACTCAAAGTGGTGGTCTGTGGATCCATGTGCAAACTTCCAAATCCAAAACTGCCAATCCATGTGCAAACTTCTAAAGAAGAAAGAAAGAGTTAAAGCCAATGGAAGCACATATGGTACCAGTTCCTGTTACAAGGGAGGGGAGGACTGGCTTAAGAAGAGAGGATGGGAAAATGGCTCCACTTGACCATTTTAGGCCTTTTCTCTAACACAGGCTTAAGCCATCATAGAATCATAGAGTTGGAAGAGACCTCAAGGGTCATCCAGTCCAACAACCTGCCATGCAGGAATACACAATCAAAGCATTCTCAACAAGATGGCCATCCAGCCCCTGTTTAAAGACCTCCAAAGAAGGAGACGCCACCACACTACATAAATAGATTGCCCATTCTGTCTCTGCGATGGAATCACGGGCTTGTGAACCAGTACCCCGTTTCTTGGTGTGATGCCAGCCGTGGTGGGAGACCCCTGCCAAAGACTTCCGGGTGTGATCGGGACATCAAGGTAAGTGACATCCTTTTTTTTCCCTCTCCAGGTTATTTGTATTTTTTAAATTTTGTTTTTGTGCTTGCTTTCACTTTTCTTTCTTTCTTTAACTTTTTTAAAATTTCCTGCACGCTCGTTCTCTCGCAATAATGGCCTGGGATTTCAAATAAGGAAGTGAATACACATCTGTGTGAGCTGTATTCGCTTCCTGGACTGCAGGAAGGAGGGGGAGCCGTTTCTTTCTTGCTTTTAAGGTAAGTCTGGGGGAAAAAAATAAAGTGTAACAGGGACAGGAGGTGGGGTGGGAGTGGGGTGGGAAATAGCTAGCGAGACGGGGATGCTATATATGGTCCCCATCTGAAAATCTCCAGTGATTGTAACAAAGCAAGGGAAAACTCTACTCCCTTTGTGCTGTAATTGCAACCATTTTAGTCCCTGATGTGAGTTGGACCTCAGCCACCAGGCAGATGGGTTCTGGAGTCCTTATTACCATCACAGCCAAACATTGACCTCTTTCAAGAGAGGCATGAAAGTGTTCACCTGTATTAGTGGCCTGTATTAGATACTTTTTCAACATTCGCTTGGCCGTTGGAGGTTGGGAAACGATATGAAGACTAGGGGAGTGATTTTTTTCTGTTACTAATCTGCTTGTTCAGTTATCATAGCTATTGGTGGAGGAGATGGATCCCACTTGTGCACTTTGAATTTCTCCTCCTCCCCAGTTTTGCAATTGATTGATTGATTGATATTTAACACTAATGATCTAATTCACAAAGTAGTATACATTCAGAAAATAAAGAAACAGAAGAAAAAGAGAAGAGAAAAGAAAAGACAGAAGGAGAAGAAAATGGGCATATAACTAAAACACAGTTTTAGAGACCCTCCCAAGTCTAACTGTAATTTGGAGGGGGGATAGAGAAAAAATATATATTATTCTACCACTATAGATCCAGCTAAATAAGTCTACCAATTACTAATAACCATAACCACAAATTATTGCATTGTTAGATTTCCTATTGTTGAAAAAGTCCATAAACATCCTTTCGTAGGTCAGTAAAATGAGTACCCGGCTTCTGGGGGCAAGTAGCTAACACACATTGGAAACCACATAATGCTGTGTAGATGTGTAAAGTGCTATTGCTTAACAATTTGTAAGCCACTCTGAGAGCCTTTGTGGCTGAAGAGCAAGGTATAAATACCTAAATAAAATAAATAAAAATAAAAATAAACAGTTTCCAATTTTTCAAAAATGCACTCTGAATTTCTTTTAATTCTGTGTTATTGAACCTTGAGGAGTCCCTCTTCCATTGGCCTCACCTTGGAGGGGGTGCACTCCTGATGAAGACTGGATTTGATTACTGAAGACTGGAAGGCTGGAATTAGTTGTTCAGGGGGCCAGTTCTACCAGCAGTCGTGTGCCACAGTATTTGACACTGAAAGAACTCTTTGGTAGGCCTAGCATTAGATCCAGTTTTGGAACAAAACAGTTGCGGACCAGCCCGGATGCTCCCCTCTCCTCCCATGATAAGAAATACACAGACCAAAGTACCTTCAAAAAATGTATTGGGTACATGATGAGTAACAAAAGATTTGAATATAGTTGGTGATATATTGGCAATAAAAAGGCCACAACTTTGGCAACAGCTGTAAATGGTTGGCACAATCGCAGGGGTCCGGATCCCTTCATCAACCAACCCTGTCCCTGCACCTCATCACATGGAGGGGAAGAGCCCTGGCCGAGCTCGCCCTACATGACAACTCTCCCCTCGGGTCTCTGTGAACTTGAACTTGAACTTGATGGAGACCCCCCCCCAATTGCTTACTCTAGATCAGGCCCTATGCTATCCACCACAAAAGGTGGTCCCCCAGTGAGACCTGCCTTCTGCCAACCCATTGAGAGCTGCCACCAACTGGCCTACCCTCCTGGCCCCTCAGGCAGTCTGCATTGGGATGGCCAAGCCCAGCCAGATGTACGCTGCAAAGGCCCCGGAGCGCCACCTGCCCAAATGCTTGATGAACCACTGAGGCCTCTGACACCAGGGCCAGCTATTTATCTGGCCCTGGCGCAGAATACCGCGTCATCCGGCTGTACTGGAAGTGGCAGCCAGAAGACCCTCCCCTAAGGCTGGATTGGCCAATCAGAGTGGGGGAGGCCCACTCAGATTGGCCGACCTTTCATGCCCCTCTCCTGGCCCATGGGACAGGCCGGGAGAGGGACAACTGACATGGCAGCCCCCCCTACCGACCAACACATGGCTGCGGGGACCTCTGAGACTAAGGGGGCTCCGGGCAGCCACAAAAGGGGCTGCCAGCCAAGTCCAGTAGGCCCCTTCCTTTCATGGTTCACGTGGGCCAAGTGTAGCCCTCCAGATGTAGCTGAACTACAGCTCCCATCAGTTCTAACCAGCATAGCTAATGGTGATAAATACTGGAGGCTGCTATTTAACTGACTTCCCTGCTATAGGGAATAGGTATCACAAACCAGTGACTGGTAGTATTCTGATACAGTGGGCCCTTCGTATCTGCTGGGTTTGGTTCCAGGACCACCACCACCCCATGGATACCAAAATCCATGGGTGCTCAAGTCCTATTAGATACAATGTCATAGTAAAATGGTGTCCCTTATAAAAAATGTCAAAATAAAGCTTCTTGGATTTTTTTTTTTTTTTGGAAGGGGGAGGATATTTTCAAGTGGTGGATGGTGGAATCAATGGATGCCAAATCCATGGATACAGAGGGCTGACTGTAGGTTTTTGGTTTTTTTCATTTTTAAAGTAACTATTTTAACTATGTGAATAACAAGAAAAATTTAACAAGACAATTTTAAAAGCTACTTTTAAAATGTGTAACTATAATGGTAACCCTGTTTTGGGCCTGCCTTGTAACTGTAAACAATTACTTTCTAAAAATAACTTTCAAGGCTCTATCCTTTAATCGATCCTCATCATCTTCATCCTCATTATACAAAATCCACAAGTAGATCACACAAAAAGTCTTCACACAAAAAAGGGCATTGCAACAGCAATTACAGCACATCACAATCTTGTGATGACAAATACCCTTATGAGGATATGAATCCTTACAGAGCCTTATCCTCATTAATATTTGTCCTCATTAGATGAAGAGGCAACTTTTGAGGTTTCCAATCATGATAAAGAAGTTGGTGAATCAAAGAGGAATTTGCAGAGGCTGGTCTCACGAGCTGCAGGCCCTAAAGAATGGATGAGAGGGCAAACACAGAAGTCAGCAAACAAAACCACACATCCGTATTCCTCATCATTAAAAGCAAATTAGGCCAGTTCTTCATGTTAATGGTCTGATCAGTTAGATGCAGGCCCACACGTGGGTTCAACTGCACCTGACCCAACCTTGTCATCATGACAGAAGCCTTCTGTTCACATTAGGAGGAGATGCCATGCAAAGTCATGAGGCCAGTCAACACCTTCGCGATGATTAGGTGGGGCAGGTCTGGGTTCTCCAAACAATATGCTCCTCATTACTCTCAGTCATTTCCTGGAAATTTCCTCTGGAGAGCCATATAAAAGAGAGGGCAGGTCTGAGTGTCCTCCAAGCTCAATTTGATCTCTTGAATCTTCTAGCTGTCACCAGCCACTACAGTAGTAAGTATCTGAACCTTCAAATCTTATCTCTTAGGTAGAATCCATCTCTTACATTTGTAAGAAATCTCTTGTGGCTAACTTCCAGGCTGGTTACTTATTGCAACATCCCTTGATTGTTGGGTTCTCTCCCCATTTGGGGATAAAATTTCTATTGCTCTATCTAAGGTAGTAATCTCCCTCCATGCCTTCAGGGGTGGTTTGTGACAGATACACAAAACCCAGGTAGATCTTGTCCATTCTGTCTTGAGATCTCAACTGCAGGTGCTTTCTCTACCCTCATTTTTGGAGGAAGTATTTGCTTAAATGACCGATGAGAATTAGAGGGAAGAAAGCAGTAAAGAGGGCTGGTGTGGAAACATAGATAAATGGAGAAGACAATCCATGTGAGGTTTATTGGATGAAAGATGGCTGGGAGGAAAGGCAAGGTCAAAGAAAGGCAGAAGGAAGGAGATGGGAGAGGTGGAATAAGACAGTCTGATGGTGGAGATATCATCAGAACTTGCTTTGGTGGAGGCTTAAGCAGCTTCTTTCAAACAAGGTTCACCAATTTCCACACTGATGGCATGATATCATATAGATGAGCCCTGGTGATGCAGTGGTTAAATGCCAGTACTGCAAGTCACCACATTGCAAGTTCGATTCCAGCAGGCTCCAAGGTTTACTCAGCCTTCCATCCTTTCATAGGTCAGTAAAATGAGGACCCGGCTTATTGGGGCAATTAGCTCACACACTGGGAACCGCTTAATGCAGTGTAGAAGTGTAAATTGCTATTGCTTAAAACAATTTGTAAGCCGCTCTGATAGCCTTGTGGCTGAAGAGCGGGGTATAAATAAAATAAATAGACACAACATCAGAAGTAGACTATCAACAGCAACAAGTACAAATAAGTTGGACTGATGTTTTCAAATCCCTCTCAAGTGAAATGATTCCCTGGTTTAGAGCAGTGCTTCTCAGTATTTTGGTCTTCCAGATGTTTGGGACTTCTGCTCCAAGAAGCCCTTGTCAGTGTGACCAATGGTAAAGAATTCTGGGAGCTGAAGTCCCAAATATCTGGAGTACTAGCATTTGAGAAGCACAGGTTTAGATGTACTCTTTGCATAACGGCACCAGTACAGTATCAATTTTCAAACCCTTCATTCATTACAGTGGGGTGGACCATTTGTGACCCTTCAGCTGCTTTTGGACTGAAGTTCCCATCAGCTTAGGCAGCAGAGCTCAGCTCAGCCCCAAACAAGAAGAAAGGGCTGTATGTGAATCCTCACCTTAGCTCTTAGAGCAACACC
This sequence comes from Gambelia wislizenii, assembly GCA_030847615.1. NCBI lineage: Eukaryota > Metazoa > Chordata > Lepidosauria > Squamata > Crotaphytidae > Gambelia > Gambelia wislizenii. The sequence goes on along the minus strand of JAUMIR010000015.1, from coordinate 6,335,304 downwards.
TTGCAGCCATTTGCAAGGCTTAATTCATTTCTTGCTGCACCTTGCAAAGACTTGGAGGGTCTTATGTACTTTCTTTATGTGCTTTCTCCTTTCCCTCACAATCATTGTGGCACCAGGGCTCACCTCCACATCGGGACAGAAATAAGTAAGCTAGATTAAATGTTCCTTATACCACCTCCCCAAGTAAGTGAGAAAGAATCCCCCTCCATTTCACCTTGATTTGGTAATAGACCCTTTAGCTAAGATTTCTTAGTTAATCACCAAATGGAAAAGTATTTTCTATGTGTGTTTGTGTGTTTTAATGACAAGCTGCGAGTAACTGTGGCTGGTACTTAAAGCACAATGCTTCATGATATCACCAGGGGCCATTTCCATGACTCAGGTATGAGCCTGGAAATTCTGGGCCTGATCCTGAACTGGCAAACGTAATTATTAGATATTCATACAGATACACATATAACCAATAATAGACCTTTTAGAGTTCTCAGACCACGTTATAACTACTTTTTAAAATATATATAGATAAAACAAAAGATCAACAAATGCTGATACTCAAACTAAATTGCCAAAGAAAGATGTTAGACTAGCCTTTCCCAAATAGCCACCCTCCAGATGGATTTGACTACCATCCCCATCATCCCTAGAAAGCACACCAGTTGATTGGCTGGGGCTCAAGGGAGTCAAAGTCCAACAATTCTTAGAGCCCAAGTTGGTAAAGACCATTCTAGATAAGGTAATTAACAGATAAGTGTATGCACAGTTGTTCAATGCTGTTTTGACCTCCTTGCACAACTAATTTGCAATAAGGGTGTAATTCTTTGCCGATGTCATTCCCATTCTCAAAGAAAGTAAGGAATAATTTTAGTAATTTTCTTCCTGCTGCAAGAAAGTCTCCAAGAACTACACTTTTTTGAAGACTATTTATGATTCAGGACATATTCTGTGCAAAATTCGTACATATTTTTTCATAGAAAACAGCATTTTCTGCACATAAAATAATAGATACAAATGGTGTTTTCAGTTTGAAAAATCCATGTGCAAAATTTGCACAAAATAAGATATGAACTGCCAAGTTTCTTGGTAGTCCAGGATTGTCCTTGACAGGGTTTCCTGATACTTGACAAACATGGTGGGGTTAGCATTGTTCAATATTTATTTTGTATTCTTTCAATTTACAGGCATATTTTTGTCCCTGAAATCTTATTAGCATAACTTTCCAGCAAGGGAATTGCATTCTTTTCACATTTTAAGAAAAATAGTCCATATAATTGGTCCAAAAAAAAATAATCTGTGGTTTTGTTTCTTCCTCTGGATTTGTCTTTAACTTTTATGCAGTAGGATCAAAAACAGCAGCCTTGCTTTGCATGTTATGTATTTTCTGACTCCCATTAGGATTCCAGTGTATTGAGAATTAGGATTGGAGTCAAATCTATGCCTCATTTTTCCTGATAATTTCAGTGTCAACCCAATGGAAGAAAATTTGGTTTTCCCTAAATGAAGTGAATCTACCAACACACAGGAGATTTTCACAAGGGGAAATTATTCCCGGGGGGGGGGGATCAGGACAGAAACAGGGCTGTTCTGGTAGCAGCACCCCATTTCGCATGCCCCCTTCCTTCTCACGATCTCCCGTTGTCTTCCCTTCATGCTGCTTCCATTTCCCTCCTGGTATGTTCCATGATTTTTTACTAACGAACAACGGGCTGGCTCTTTCTTTGTTTGCAGGTTAAAACAATTGCAAAAATCAAGTAGCTGAAACTGGACAAAATACCTCACAACATAGCTCACAACAACATACTAGGAGATCCTGCAGCAAAACACTGCAATTTAACTCCTATTATTAATCTAACCAGAGTAGAACCATTGGGTGAATAGTATTTACTTACATGTTCACCATTCAATGATGGGTTCAATGGGTCTACTCTAGTTGGGACTAACCAAAAAGAATCCAGCCGACTCTCTGATGGAAAACTTAAATGAATTACCATGGAGTATGAGGGTTTGGTAGGGATTTAATCCCCAACTTCTTCAAAGATGCATACATGCCATCCTTTTCTCCCTTGTTGTTCTGTGCATTCAAGTCAACTTGATAAGGAGCTGGGTATGTTTAGCCTGGCAAAAAGACAGTTAAGAGGCGATATGATAGCCCTGTTTAAGTATTTGAAGGGGTGTCACGTTGAGGATGGAGCAGGCTTGTTTTCTGCTGCTCCAGAGAATAAAACACAGAGCAATGGATGCAAGTTCCAGGAACAGAGATTCCACCTCAACATTAGGACTTTTTGACAGTAAGAGCTGTTCTGCAGTGGAACGCACTCCCTCGGAGCGTGGTGGGGTCTCCTTCCTTGGAGGTCTTTAAACAGAGGCTGGATGGCCATCTGTCAGGGATGCTTTGATCGTGATTTCCTGCGTGGCAGGGGGTTGGACTGGATGGCCCTCGTGGTCTCTTCCAACTCTACGATTCTATGATTCTATGATTCTATCAACTTCCAACTTACAGTGACCCTATCCTAGGACTTTCTTGGCCAGATTGAATCAGAGAAGGTTTGCTACAGCCTTCCTCTGAGGCTGAAACCATTGTGATTTGCCCAGAGTCAATGAGTGGGCTTCCGTGGCCAAGCAGGGATTTGAACCCTGGTCTCCCAGAGTCCTAGTCCAACACTCAAACCACTACCACTATAAGAATTTACTCAGAAGAGGTTTGCCATTGCCTTCCTCTGAGGCTGAAAGAATGTGACTTGCCCAAGGCAACACAGTGGGTTTCCATGGCTGGGCAGGGGTTCAAACCCTGCTCTCCCAGAGTCCTAGTCCAACACTGAAACCACTACGCCATGTTCTTCCTCAGTTTTCTTCCTGATAGAGGAGAAAACAAATAATTCTACATGGTATTCTCACCATCTTGAAACATGCAAAAGGATTCCAGAGTGTGTATTTCTATACAGAATAATCTGCCAGAACATTTCAGGACATTTGGATATCAGGAAAACACTGTGCAAAATTCTCGCTGCTCTGTTATTCTTCCCAACAAGGTTTTCCAACTGTTGGGAACCCCATTTCTCAACCAGGGAATAAATAATGGAGAATATTCCTTCCACCCCTACTGACAATTCTCAACTTCTTTGTCTTGTAGGACAACAAACCCTAAAACCAACAAGATGTCTTACCAGTACAAGCAACCCTGTCTGCCTCCTCCCAGTTGTGTGAAGAAAACCACTGTCTGTGCTGGACCAGGCAACACCGTCTGTGTCACCCCCTCTCAAGGTCGCTGCACAGATTCATGTGCTCCAACCTGTGCTACTGTGTCTGCCACCCCCAGTGGCTCTGTGTGTGTGACACCTGCACAGGCCCAGTATAGTGCACATGGGGGCCAATGTGGCTCTGTCTGTGTCACACCACAGCGATACCACTGTGCCACTGTTTGCACTGATTCTTCTGGTTCAGTCTGTGTGACTCCATACCCACCCCAGAACCGGGGTTCTTGTGCCACTGTTTGTGCCACTCCCGGTGGTTCTGTCTGTGTCAGCCAAGGACAGGGACAGGGACAAGGACAGTGTGCTACAGTGTGCCAGAACCAATGTGGCTCTGTCTGTGTCACACCACAGCAAAACCATGGTGCTACTGTTTGCACTAATTCTTCTGGTTCAGTCTGTGTGACTCCATACCCACCCCAGAACTGTGGTTCTTGTGCCACTGTTTGTGCCACTCCTGATGGTTCTGTCTGTGTCAGCCAGGGACAGGGACAAGGACAGTGTGCTACAGTGTGCCAGGACCAATGTAGCTCTGTTTGTGTCACACCACAGCAAAACCACAGTGCTACAGTTTGCACCAATTCTTCTGGTTCAGTCTGTGTGACCCCATACCCACCCCAGAACCGGGGTTCTTCTGCCACTGTTTGTGCCACTCCCGATGGTTCTGTCTGTGTCAGCCAGGGACGGGGACAAGGACAGTATGGTTCCATCTGTGTCACACCATACCAACCTCAAGGTGTGACTGTTTGCCAGAATCCCTGTGGGGATGTTTCTGTGACCCCCATCCCCAGCCAAAGCAAGGGATCCTGTGTGACCATCTGTGCAACCCCTGGCAGCTCCATTTGTGTGGAACCAACCCCAGAACCAACTGGGGGTTCGTGTGCCACAGTCTGCAGCTCTTCTGGCAGCTGTGCTACAGTCTGCCAGGATGGGTGTAGTTCTGTCAGCATCACCCCATGTGCTTCTAAAGGCTTTGGTATGGGTGCCACCAAGTATGGGGCTTCAGGCACCACAGTGTACACTGATTCCTGTGGGGCTGTTAAGTCTGTAAAAACATGCACTACCAAAAGTGGGAACCCCTGTGTCACAGTGTGCAACGATCAAGGCTGTGTGAAGGCCTGTCCAGCCATTAGCATGGGTCAATGCAATGTGAAGAAGTGCTAAATTCTCCATGAAGTGGTCTTTAGATCTGGAAAGAAAGAAATGGACCTATGAAACATCACTTCTTCATCTTCTCCCCATGCTTCCTCCTGAACTCCACAGTGGTGAATGATTCCCTTTGCTCTTCCACATGTTTCTCTGCTCCATCTTCTCTGTTCTCCTTGATGTTGTCTATCAACAGCCACATATGAGATGAAATCCACCAGGAAGATGACATTTACTTTAGAGGAAGGGAAGATGCTTTCTGTGGCATGGTGATGGAACATCTCCCAACCTTTTCCCCCAAGCTTCCATGTTAGATCATCAATAAAAGCAAATATAAAGGCACCAGGTTGTTGTGTCCTGAAATTCTTCTACATAGACGTTGCATGGACCTCAGAACTAACCAGCCATGTTCTTCAGGACCAGTTTAGAGCTCTGTATAAATGTCCTCCTGAAATTCTCCATTCTATCCAGGGCCAGATTATCAATGGTCCAGTGTGTGCAATTGTGCCAGGACCCTTACAGGCTAAGGGACCAGTGCTGAAGGAGGAAAGTGCCACTTGCTTCCTCTTCTCCAGTCTCTCCTGTATTGCCAGTTTCATTTTTACACTACCCCTGCTAAATAGTTCACCCATGTGGCCGAAGGTGGCCCCTGTTTTTGCAATGCCTGCTGATATTCCCTTATCTACACCACCATTAAAGATACAGGAGCCGTCTCCACCTTTCAGAATGGAAACCCTATACCAAACTCACCCTCCTGGTCTACAATTTGCATAGGGTAGAATTTTATTTTTTATTTTTTATTAGAATGTTTCCATTCCCACCTTTTATCATGAGATCTCAAGATAGTATACAAGGAAAACCAAGTTAAACAGGTTGGACCAATTAAGAATTTAAATAATAACAAACAGACAAAAAGCATATTAAAACAACATGATAAGTTAAAAAAAAGATGGAAGGTTAAAGTAGTTCAAAACATGTACATGGATATTTGGAAAAGAGCAGTTTTGGACCCAATATCTAATAAAAGGCCATAACTTCATTTGGCCATGGAATGAAGCCAGGGTTGGGACCAACCAAGGCTCCAAGGGGAGGGCAATCCACACATGGGATGAAACAACATAAAAGGTTCCTTCCCATGTCCTCCCAGCTAGGGTTGCCAGACTGAAAGCTGGAGACAGGCCATGATTGTGTAGATGGACAAATTTCAAAAGGTGTTGCTTGTTATGCAATCAAGTAACAAACAACACTTGATGAAATGCCCTCTACTACATTAAAGGCACAGAAACTCCAGTTTTCAGTCTGGCAACACTACCTCCCATAGGCTCCCACACAAATAGCACTTTTGCTCCCCTTAAATTGAGACTGAAGTTCCAGGCAGTAGCCCAGGGCTTAACTAGCCAAGCCCAATGCAAATCAAGTCTTAATTGATAAACACAAACTCATCTCTACATTAGTGATGCCATATTTTGAAAACACATTTACTGACTACTTCAAAACCCTCATTGCTATGAGAACTCTCACTTTAAACAGCCCAAACAAAAGAATTGTGCTCATTGCAACTAGAAATATTCCTGTCCTTCACTGTATTTAAATCATAACCATTTTTTCTTCCCTCCCCCTTCCCTCTTTCTTCTGGCAGCCACCTCACTCACTTCACCAAGTCACCCTGTTCCATCACCCCTGGGCATCTGGAGGTTCCCTCAGCTCCCTGGCTTGGCTAGCTCACCTTCCCCTCTCTGAGTCTGTCTCTCATCTCCCCATCGCCACCCCTGAGTCACTGTCTCTCTTTTTCTGAGTTCCCCACTGGAACCATCTCGATCCCTTCTCCTTGTGGAGTCCTCAATGGAGCTGGCAAGATGGCTATGAGGAGGCTGCATTGGCAGGCAGGAGAGGGCATTTTAAAAATCTGCCTAGACAGAAATGTTAGCTCTCAAAAAGAGGACGTGTCTGGGGAAAGGAGGACGTATGGTACCTCTACCTTATAGTCTAGAAACTGTGAGGCCTAGCTATACTAAAATATAGCTAGGCCTCATTTAGTACAGGTCAACCCCCATATTCATGGATTCGGTATGCACAGTTTCACTTATCCACATTTTTTAAAACAAAAAATCTGTTCTCTCTAGGCATTTCTAGGTCCTCCAATGTGATTTTATGGTCAACTTCTGGTGTTTGTCTCATTGAAAATAATAGGGTCCCCTATTATCCATGGTTAAAGGTATCCACAGGAGGTCTTGGAACATATATAGTATAGTGTCTAGATCAAGGGAAATATTAGTGCCACTCTATTCTGCCTTGGTCAGACCTCACTTAGAATACTGTGTCCAGTTCTGGGCACAACAATTCAAAAAGGATATTGACAAATTGGAGCGTGTCCAGAGAAGGGCAACTAAAATGGTGAAAGGTCTGGAAACCATGCCTTATGAGGAAAGACTTAGGGAGCTGGGTATGTTTAGCCTGGAAAAAAGACAGTTAAGAGGCGATATGATAGCCCTGTTTAAGTATTTGAAGGGATGTCACGCTGAGGATGGAGCAGGCTTGTTTTCTGCTTCTCCAGAGACTGGAACACGGAGCAATGGGTGCAAGCTCCAGGAACAGAGATTCCACCTCAACATTAGGAGGAACTTTTTGACAGTAAGAGCTGTTTGGCAGTGGAGCACCCTCCCTCGGAGCGTGGTGGGGTCTCCTTCCTTGGAGGTCTTTAAACAGAGGCTGGATGTCCATCTGTCGGGGATGCTTTGATCAAGATTTCCTGCGTGGCAGGGGGTTGGACTGGATGGCCCTTGTGGTCTCTTCCAACTCTACAATTCTATGATTCTATGATTCTATATCCCGCTGTGGATATGGGGGTCAACCTGCATAGCTAGGCCTCACTTAACTCTGCGAAGAGAGGCTTGCACTTTTGCAGGGGATGCATTACAGAGGGAGAGAGAAAAGAAGGAAGGGGAGGAAAAGGGGAAAGGGAGAGAAGGTAAAAAAGGGAAGGAAGGAGGCATGCTATTTCTAGTGGCAGCTAGTGGAGGGGTCATACTACACCAGGTGACACCGTCGGGGTATGTATGTGACAGAAGCCTTAGTGACCTCACAGGCTAGTGTCATTCCTAATGGTGAATCCCACCCAAACTGAATAAACTCTTCTTGAGAAACTGAGGGAAACACCCCACTGCCTGTCAGGCTCATCCCTGAATTCTGGGCATTAGAGTAGACTCCATGGAAGATCCTGACATGAGATTGGTAAAAGGCTTTGGTCTGTTTTCCTTGTCTTGGCCTCTCAGCCTTTGGGTGGGTGCCAGCCCGCCCTTTGTGGGTCTGGGAACATTGTTCTCCAAAGCAGCTCAAGGTCACAGCACCTGGAGTTGTCTGGTTGCCCACAAGCCTCCCTGCATGCCATTCTCATGCTGTAAGGGTTTATCTGAGAATTGTGTTAGGTTGTGTTTAGTTTCTGCTTTGCCTATGTTCATGCTACACGTATCCTTGCTTAATAAAGAATTCTTATTGAGTAAATGTGAGTGTGTGTTCCTGGTACATCACAGTAAGCCGAAATGCACAAATCATACTTAATTTTTGTGTTCTACCCGCAATGTCTGACAATACGGAGATTGGGACCCAGACAGATAAAGGCCTGGCCACAGGTGATGACCAGGTAGCCGGCGTACTGGGGGATGGTGCAGGCATGTTGGAGGAAGAGCAGAGCAGAGCCCGGTGGAGGGCTGGAAGGCTGACCTTCCCCCTTGACCTTATGGAGCTGGGAGCCAGGCAAGCCCTGGGGAGGGGCAGCCTACCCTTTTCTGAGACTCCAATGTGTGGAGCTGGAATGGCCATGGGAGCCAGTTGGCTCTGGCCAGAAGAGCGAGGTTGGGAGGAACGCAGGTCCTGACGGTGGGACAGCCACCTAACTGAGGGGTACCGGGGACCTGGGGTGAGACCTCCGAACTCAGAACTGGAGGATGAGGTACAGCAACTGAAGCAACAGATGGAGGTCATGCAGACAAGCCTCCTGGAGATGCTGCAGAGACTGCCTCAGCAACTAGCCACCCCAGGAGGGGCCCAACCTCCCCAGGACCCGCAGTTGCCAGCTCCAGCACCAGGTGGAGGGGTCCCTGTCACACCTGCTGTGGCCCCTGTCCCTCAGGCTCCTGGTCCAGTACCCCCTGTGGGAGCTGGCCCGGTCGAGCCGTGGGAAAGACCTCGGGGGCTCAAGCATCAAGACCTGAAAGCCACCTTTGATGGGGATGCCGTGAAGTTGCCATACTTCCTAACCCAGGTGATGAGGTTCTGGTGTTTGTCTCATTGAAACTAATAGAGTCCCCTATTATCCATGGGAAGAAGAGTTCCAGACAGAGGCTGAGAAGGTGCAGTATGTCTCCAACCAACTGGGGGGAGAGGCGGTGCAATGGCTGGTGGGGCTCTACAACATGGGGAGTCCAAAGTTGGGGAATTTCCATGACTTCATGATGGCCTTACGGGCTCAATTTGAAGACCCTCTGAGGGTGAGACAGGCATGCACAGAACTCCAGCGACTGCTGCAAGGTTCGAGGTCCGTGGCCAAATACGCCTCCAAATTCTGCTGCCTGGCCAGCCAGATTCCCGACTGGACCGAAGGTACTAAGGTGCAGTATTTTCAGGATGGCCTTAATACAGACATCCTCGAGTGGGCATTGATCCAAGGGAACCCCGAAACCCTCTTGGGATGGGTACGTCTGGCTGGGGAGGTGGAAACCCTGAGACAGAGCGTCAAGCTGGCCTGGCAACACCAGAGGCTCAGAGGAAAGCCCACTGGGTCCACTGGGAAGAAAGCTAAGATGGCCCGACCAGCTGGTGGCACGGCACGGGAGTCAGAGAGGGAGCAAAGGATGTGAAAAGGCTTATGCCTGCACTGCGGGAAGAGTGGACACCGCATAGCTGAATGCCCAGAGAAACAACCTCGAGACACTCCAGCAGAAAAGAGGGCTAAGAAGGCAGAGGGGAAGTCAATGGCACCCAAGATGCCATTCAAGCCCAAGATCAAAGCAGCGGTACGCACCTTGATGTCAGGCCATGCGGCGGGAGAGTCTTCAGAGGAACTGGATGACAGTGGGTCCTCCTCCAATGCTGAGCTGGCGGGAAATGGCTCCAGCCCGCCCTATTAAGCACCCGAGGGCAGGCTAATCCCAAAGGGCACCCAAGTGCTGTGGTGAGTGGGGTGAAAGGCCCTTTTTTCCTAAAAGCCAAAATAAGGGTTGCAAACAATGGGGTCCCCTGAAAAGTAATGTTAATGGTAGATTCTGGAAGTACCCAAGTACTAATTCACCCCTCCTTGGTCAATGAACTCGCAGTTAGCACCATTAAGCTAGACAAGCCGGATGATGAAGGGGTGCCCCGCAAGGCGAATGACTGGCCCAGTACAGATGAAGATGGGGAATCATCAGGAGGAGCTCCAATTTGTGATAGCCCCAGGTTTAATTCCAGCTGCAGTAGTGGGCTTAAACTGGCTGAAATTCCACAACCCTACCATAGACTGGGTAAAGGAGACTGTGACTTTTACAGACCCCTTGTTTGTGTGGGAACACAGAGTGGGTGAGGCCTCACTGGGGGGGATCCCTCTAGAGGCCAAACCGCAGAACTGTAAAACTGCTTTGGTTCAAGGGGAATTGAAAGGGTTACCGGTGAAGTATAAACAGTGGCAGTATATGTTTGAAGAGAAGGGATGTGACATTCTGCTCCCCCCACAGGCCATTTGACTGTGCTATTGAGATAGTTTCCGAGACCGAGCTGCCCAAACCCAAGATTTACTCTATGACCCCGGTGGAGATGGATGCCCTCCGGGAGTTCATAGACAAAAAAATGGCCCGGGGGTTCATCAGACCTACGACCTCCCCCTTGGGGGCTCCGGTGTTGTTCAGACACAAGGCCAATGGAGGTCTTCATCTCTATATTGATTACAGATCTTTGAATGCTGTCAGCATGACAAATCAGTACCCCCTCCCCTTAATGAAAGACATCCTGGCTCATTTAGCCAAGGGGAAGATATTTACCAAACTGGACTTGTGGGAGGCTTATTACAGAGTGCAAAATAAAGAAGAGGATGAGTGGAAAACTGCTTTTAATTGCTAGCTAGGGGCTTTTGAATTCTGTGTAATGCCATTTGGGCTACGTGGAGCCCCCAGAATTTTCCAGAACTTGATTAATGATGTACTGAGAGAGTTCTTGTACAAAGGGGTACTGGTGTATTTGGATGATGTGCTTATTTACTCTGAGGACTATATGTCCCATGTGAAGTTGGTGAAAAAATGCTTAGTAAATTGGGGGAGAATCATTTGTATGCCAAAATGTCAAAATGCAAATTCCATCAGAGCTGCTTAGATTACTTGGGGTACCGCATCTCTAGCAGGGAGGTTGAAATGGACCCAGAGAAGGTAAAGGGGGTTCTTGCATGGGAGGCCCCCAGGACCAGGAAGCAGCTTCAGAGCTTCCTAGGGTTTGCTAATTTTTACTGGTCCTTCATCCCTGACTTTGCTGAGGTGGCCTTATCTTTGACTGACCTGTTGAAAACCAAAGGAGTGGGAGAGAATAAACGAACTGGGAAGGGGAAGGCAGAAAAGCCTCCCCAAAAGATTGTGTGGACTGACCAATGCCAAAGGGCGTTTGACAAGCTGAAGAGGCTTTTCACCTCTGAACCCATTCTGAAACACGCCAACCGCACGCAACCTTTTGTGGTTCAGGTAGACGCCTCAGACGTGGCGATGGTGGGTGTTGTTACAACGGGATGAAGGGGGAAGCTCAGACCTTGTGCATATCTATAAAAGAAATTCAATGAGACTGAGCAAAATTGGCCAGTGTGGGAGAAGGAGGTGGGGGCGATCAAACTGGCCTTAGAGGCTTGGCACCATCTACTGGAAGGATCTTCCCAACCTTTTGAGGTTTGGACAGATCACAAGAACTTGGAGGCTTTGAAAGCTCCATGGCGCTTGAACCCTAAACAAATTCGGTGGGCCAGTTTCTTTTACCGGTTCAACTTTACGCTGAAGTTTCTCCTGGGGAAAAAAGAATTTCTTAGCTGATGCTTTGTCCAGGCTCCCCCAACATGACAGTCAGCGGAAGGAGGTGATAGACAGTCTTCTCCCCCTCCCATTTGGGATTGGCAGTTCTCACGCGCAGCCAAGCCAAGCGTCAGGAGACCAAGGCAGGCCCCTCTTTGGGCCCAGAACAAGGCTTTGCGGGGGAGCCTGATGGCCCACCTGCAAAGAGCACGACCCCTACTGTGATGCTGGCCCCATCATCCGTGGAGCCTTCTCCTCCAGTCTAGGAGGGAGGTGTGAGTGTGTGGCAGGCTCAAATGGCAGCAGCTCTCTCCAAGGACCCGTGGTTTCTATCTCACCAAGGGGAGGTAGTTCTACGAGGAGGTTTGGCTTGGAAGGGAGAACACCTGTATGTTCCAGAGGCTATGGACTGCCATCCTTAAACACTGCCATAATGTGAAGAGTGCAGGTCATTTTGGGTATGTGAAAACATTACACTTAACATGGTGACAGTTCTGGTGGCACAAAATGAGGAAGATGGTAGAGGAGTATGTAAAGGGGTGTCACACATGTGCAGTGGCAAAGAGAGCCAGGGGGGAACCAAAAGGCTTATTGCTACCATTACCTACCCCCACTAAACCATGGGAAGTCATTAGTAGGGACTTCATTGTTGAGTTGCCAAAAAGTAAAAAAAAAACAAAAAAAAACAAGACTTTTATTTGGGTTGTGACTGACTTGTTTTCCAAGCAAGCACACTTTATGGCATGCAAGAAACTCCCAACAGCCTCCCAGCTAGCCAAACTGTTTGTGCATCACATCTATAGGCTACATGGAGTTCCTGCTAAGATCATTTCAGATCAGGGAGCTCAATTCACCTACCAGTTCTGGGAGGCGTTCACAAAATTGTTGGAGATTGAGTTGGGGTTGAGTAGCTCCCATCATCCACAAAGTGATGGCCAAAGTGAACATGTGAATCAGCTTTTGGAACAGTATTTAAGGTGTTATATCAACTTCCAGCAATCTGATTGGGTTGACCTTTTACCATTTGCTGAGGTAGCGTATAACAATGCCACACACCAAAGCACAGGCTTGTCCCTTTTTAAAATTGTTTCAGGACAGGACTTTAACCCTCTGCCTTTAGGAGAGGGGACCTCCAAGTACCCGGTCCTGGTGACCCAGTGGAGTACACAAATTAAGGATGCATGGCCAAGTGTCGTGTCAGCCCTGGACTTTGCAAAAGCCCGTTATAAATCGTATGCCAACAAAAAGCAGGACTCTACCCCACAGGACTCTGTGGGGGACTTGGTATTTCTATCCACCAAATTCCCAAAGAGCCCGCAGCCCTCAAAAAAGTTGGGATATAAGTACATTGGACCTTTCCCTATTGTTAGGGAAATTAACCCTCTGGCTTTCGAACTATCATTGCCCAAGCTGTATCGTAACGTCCACCCTGCGTTTCATTCTAGTTTGCTCAAGCCGGTGTGCCCTTCAGATCGACACCATTGAGATCCTGAGCCATCGCCCCGCCCTATCCTGGTGGACAAAGATCAACACTTTGAGATTTCTGATATGCTAGACTCTCAGGTGCACGGGGGGGGGGGGTTGCAGTATCTGGTTAAATGGAAACATTTGCCAATGGGTCATGCTGAGTGGGTTAATGTTGAACACATAAACGCTCCACTATTATTGTGAAAGTTCCATGCTCGCTTTCCTGATAAGCCCGACTGAGTTGGGAGGGGGTTGCTCTTTGGGAGGGCGGTATGTAGGCTCATCCCTGAATTCTGGGCATTAGAATAGACTCCATGGAAGATCCTGACATGAGGTTGGTAAAAGGCTTTGGCCTGTTTTCCTTGTCTGGGCCTGTCAGCCTTTGGGTGGGTGCCAGCCTGCTTTTTGGGGCCTGGGAAAAGTGGGACTTCCCTCTCTAGCAATCCCACTAGTGAGGCCAGATGTGCGTTTCCTATGCTTAACCCACAAAATGTGAAGACTTCCACCATGTTCGCTGCAATCACCAAGACTGAAGGCTCCTCCTGATCCCTAACCAACCTCTGTCAACAGCACAAGGAGCTCATCCTGACACTCTTGTGACACCAACTGTGGAGACTGTCTAAATGCCCTTAATGTTCCTATGAGGATTTATGCACCTTCTATCCCCATTGGATGCCACCCCTCTGTACTCAACATGCTGCCACTTTCAGTTAGATATCATCCCGGAAGCCAAAAGTGTATAAAAACAAAAACAGTTCTTTACTATTGTTTGTTGTTTATTGTTGTGCGCATTTAAGTCATTTCCAACTTATGGTGACCCTAAGGCAAACCTATCACAGGGTTTTCTGAGGGTGTGACTTGCCGAAGGTCACTCAGTGGGTTTTCATGGCCAAACAATGATTCAAACCCTGGTCTCTAGAGTCGTAGTCCCAACACTAAACCAATATGCCACACTGGCTCCATACAGAAGCTAAACATAACAAACCAGATTAAGGAGATTATCAGACAGGGACAAAAATAGTGATCCTGTCTCGGTATCTCCTCTCCTGCCCGCTTTCCTACCGCATCCTGGCACAGTAACGAAAGTAATAGTGCCACTCTATTCTGCCTTGGTCAGACCTCACTTAGAATACTGTGTCCAGTTCTGGGCACCACAATTCAGAAAGGATATTGACAAATTGGAGCGTGTCCAGAGAAGGGCAACTAAAATGGTGAAAGGTCTGGAAATGATGCCTTATGAGGAGAGACTTAGGGAGCTGGGTATGTTTAGCCTGGAAAAAAGACGGTTAAGAGGCGATATGATAGCCCTGTTTAAGTATTTGAAGGGTTGTCACGTTGAGGATGGAGCGGGCTTGTTTTCTGCTGCTCCAGAGACTGGAACACGGAGCAATGGGTGCAAGCTCCAGGAACAGAGATTCCACCTCAACATGAGGAGGAACTTTCTGACAGTAAGAGCTGTTCAGCAGTGGAACGCACTCCCTCGGAGCGTGGTGGGGTCCCCTTCCTTGGAGGTCTTTAAACAGAGGCTGGATGGCCATCTGTCGGGGATGCTTTGATCAAGATTTCCTGCTTGGCAGGGGGGTTGGACTGGATGGCCCTCGTGGTCTCTTCCAACTCTGCAATTCTATGATTCTATGATTCTATGACCTACCTTTTCCATGTCTGCCCCCTCCCCTTGGCAGCCCAGCAGTGAATGCAGCTCACATGGAGCTGCATTCACTTCCTGGTTGAAATCCCAGGCTGTTCTCGTGAGAGGATGAGCACACAGGAAATTCAAAGTTAAAAAGAAAAATACACACACAAGTAAAATCAAGCACCTAAACACACTTTTAAAATACAAGTAATCCAGGGAAGGTAGAAAAAAGTGTGTCACTTACCTTATTGTCCCAATCGCACCTGGAATTGTTTGGCATGGACAACCCCCCCCCCACTGACACTGGAATAATGCCAATATAACGGGGCACCTTTTTACTCGCCCATCGTTCCGTGACAGGAACAGAACGGGCGATCTATTCATGGCTTAGCTCATGAATAAGAAGAAACGATGGCAGAACAGAAAGAGCACAGGGGCATGCCGACTCAGGGATAACATCATCTGAAATTTAAGCCCTTTTGCAATCTCCTGGCATTGTTATCACACCATATTAAGGGCATCTGATAATCTCCTAAATATTTATTACATTTAAAACATTACACACACACCTCTCTAGCTAACTCAGACCCTTTAAAACCACTCATTTTTTCCTAAATCCAAAATCCACAAAAAATGTGATACCTTTCTTAGCCAACCAAAGGTCAACCACATGATGCAAGCTTTCAAAGCTCTACTGGCTTCTTCATCAGGCAAAAAAATGTTTTTTAAAAAAGTAATGATGTTGGAATCACAGGCCTACATGCTATTTCAGATGTCATGCAGGCAGAGGCCACTCCTGTTTCCTGGCCACGTGGAGTTGAAACCAAAGACAGTAAAATTTATATCTACCATATATCTACCATACCCTTTCACACAGACCACCCATACCCTGTCCCTCATATCCTCTAGCTATCTAATACAAAAAATACCTGACACTCACCGATGGTTGTTCACCTGCCTTATGCAAATCTCCTCAAATGTTCCAACAATCAGAACACCACCATTCCATTCTCTCCTGCCTGCTTTACAGCCCCTTACCTTATACTTTACCTTATATACCTTGTATACCTTATACAACCAAGAAATTAAACAACATTTACCATCCCAAGTTCATGACACCACAATCTTCTCTAACTTGGGTCCAGGTTATTTGAAGGGCTATATCTCCCTGTATGAGCCCAGTAGAGCTTCAAAATCATCTGGAGAAGTCCTTCCCTCTATCCCACCACCTTCTCAGGCACATTTGGTGGGAACAAGAGAGACAGGGCCTTCCGGTGGCAGCTCTGAGACTTTGGAACTTCCTCCCCAGAGAGCCCAGGATGGCCCCATGATCCTTGCTCTCCTTCCGGAGGCAAGTCAAAACATTTTTACGCCACCAGGTTTTATGAACTGACAAGGGCTGGGCTTTTAAGGCTGTGCTGTGCAGTTTTAAAGATTGCGAAGGGTCTTTTATACAGTTTTTAATGCATTTATATACATATATTAACTATTTAATGTTTTTAACCTATAAACTGTTTAATTTTAAAAAAAATTATATTTATTTATTTATTTATTTTTACTTTTTGTTGTTTTTCACTTGTATGGGTGGGAGAAAGGCAGGATATAAGTGAAATAAGAATAAGAATAGCTGGGACTAACCAATAGGATTTAGGCCACAATGCCTTCACAAGCTCTTTTTGGCACACAATTTGAGATTGGTGAATGGATGAGAAATTTGAATTCATAGATTTTCTGTGGGTTTTTTCTGGGCTGTGAGGCTGTGTTCTGGAAAAGTTTCTTCCCGATGTTTCACCTGCATCTGTGGCTGGCATCTTCAGAGAATGGTTAGGTAGGAGTGTGTGTGGAGTTTATATACTGTGAACCCCTGTTGGGGAGGATATGTAAATTTGTGTATTTGAATGGGTAGTTCCTGGATGGAAATACACAAGGAGGATTAGTGTCTGTTTGGCTAATGGTTGGTTAATAGTCCATTGTCTGCTGGAAATCCCCCTGTCCCTGGGTAGAGTTCATTTGCAAGTGTTGAGTTCTGATTTTAGTGTTTTTCAGATGCTACTGAAATCCACAAACACCTGGACAACTTCAACAGGAAAGAAGAAACCCTAAAAGTAAACAAAATCTGGCTTCCAGTCCTCCTTGCATATCTGCACCCAGAAAATAGCCATTCAAATACACAAATTTACATATCGTCTCCAACAGGGGCCCTCACAGTATATAAATTCCACACACACTCCTGCCTAACCATTCTCTGAAGATGCCAGCCACAGATGTAGGCAAAACCTCAGAAGTAAACTCTTCCAGAACACGGCCTCACAGCCCGGAAAAAAACCCAAGGAAAATCTATGGATGCCGGCCATGAAAGCCTTCGACTTCACAAATTTGAATTCAATGTCTTGTGGTTCCTGGTTCATGCCTGGTCCCTGGTCCCTCTACTATCACCATATCGCCTTATGTGAGGCTACCCAAATTTTAATATAATAATAATAATAATAATAATAATAAATTATTTATATCCCACCCCTCTGCGAGCAATCGGGGCGGCTTACAACAATAAAATAGTACACAGTATAAAACAGCTCAAAATCCCTTCCCCCCCTTAAAACATTATTAAATTAATACAGATTAAAATCAATATATAATACAATTTATTAAAAAACCCTTTCAAGCAAGCAGCATCAGTTTGGAGGTCCAGAAGCAACCTCCGGAGGGGGTTCCTGAGGCCGGGGTTAGCTATTCTGGAAAAGCCTGCCTGAAGAGAACCATCTTGACCTGGACAGAATGACCTGGATAGACTGGAGAGCTGGGCCAAAGCTAACAAAATGAAATTCAATACGGAGAAATGTAAAGTACTGCATTTAGGGCGGAAAAATGAAATGCATAAATATAGGATGGGAGAGACCTGGCTGAATGAGACTACGTGCGAAAGGGATCTAGGAGTCCTAGTAGACCACAAGTTGAACATGAGCCAACAGTGTGATGCGGCAGCTAAAAAGGCCAATGCAATTTTGGGCTGTATCAATAGAAGTATAGTGTCTAGATCAAGGGAAGTAATAGTGCCACTCTATTCTGCCTTGGTCAGACCTCACTTAGAATACTGTGTCCAGTTCTGGGCACCACAATTCAGAAAGGATATTGACAAATTGGAGCGTGTCCAGAGAAGGGCAACTAAAATGGTGAAAGGACTGGAAACAATGCCTTATGAGGAGAGACTTAGGGAGCTGGGTATGTTTAGCCTGGAAAAAAGACGGTTTAGAGGCGATATGATAGCCCTGTTTAAGTATTTGAAGGGATGTCACGCTGAGGATGGAGCAGGCTTGTTTTCTGCTGCTCCAGAGACTGGAACACGGAGCAATGGGTGCAAGCTCCAGGAACAGAGATTCCACCTCAACATGAGGAGGAACTTTTTGACAGTAAGAGCTGTTCGGCAGTGGAACGCACTCCCTCGGAGCGTGGTGGGGTCTCCTTCCTTGGAGGTCTTTAAACAGAGGCTGGATGGCCATCTGTCGGGGATGCTTTGATTGTGATTTCCTGCGTGGCAGGGGGGTTGGACTGGATGGCCCTCGTGGTCTCTTCCAACTCTGCAATTCTATGATTCTATGATTCTATGATTCTATGATTCTATGACAGCCTTTTTAAAGCTGTCTAATGATGTCAATAGGCGGATCTCATCTTTGGAGATCTTTGGGAAGGCTTTTCTCTTGGTCCCACCAGTGTCACAGTCATATCTGGGGAGGACACAGGAGACCTGTTTGGCGGCTGCTCCCAGACTGTGGAATTCCCCCCCCCCATGTTAAAACATGTTGGCCCCCATTCTTTTTATCTCCCACTAGCAGGTGAAGACTTTTCTGTTTATTCTGACCTTTGAGCATTAATTATCTGTTGCACAAAGTTCTTTGAATGGAGTTGTTGTATTTATATTGGAACATTTACCATTATTATTACATTTTACAGCCTTTAAAAACTGTTTGAAATTAATGCTTGTAATATGATCTTTTTTTAACTTTTTTATTATCGATAGTTTTAACTCTATTTTGTTTTAACTCAAATTGTGAGCTGCCTTGGGTTGCATATTGGGAGAAGCGGGGGTGATTAAGCCCAGGTTGATTTTATTGATTCTGCATTGCAGTTACTGATTCATATCCTCAAGTTATAAACCATAACTGCTCTGTATTCAATAATCGTACATAGTCACAACAGTAGCACTATTGTAAATGCCCCCCAGCCCACCTTAAAAGCCAGCAGCCGGATCAGATGAAGAAGGTCTGTTCAGCTGCCAATCAGGGTGCAAGGAAGATGACATTTCCGTCCCCTTCCCACTAGCAAACAGGCTATGATAATCAGAAGCAAGGCCCCTGTCACAATTCCTTGTCACAGCCTGACTCACTGGTGGGAGCAGGAGGGTGGAAATGTCATCCTCCTTGTGGCCTGATCAGCAGCTAAACAGACCTCCTTCTCCCAATGCCACTACTGGCTGTTAAGGTGGGCTTGGAGGGAGATCATGCCAGGAGACATTACTTAATTATGCATACATAACTAAGTAACTGATGAATAATGGTGCAGATTCTTAAACGGTGGGGTGGGGGCTTGCATCATCATCATCATCATCATTATCATTTATTTATATAGCACCATCAATGTACATGGCACTTTACAAAAGGTTACAAAATAAAACAATTATCACTATTCCAATAGTGATCCAATCAAATTTCCAATAAAATATTTATTTTATTTCCAATAAATTTATTTCCACTAAAATACAATAAAAGGGGGAAAACATACAGATAATTCAAAATAAAACAAAATAATTAGTACAGGTAATCAAATACAATAATGATAGAAACTATCAGGATCATCCCTGAATTCTGGGGTTTAGAGTGGAATTCATGGAGGACCCTGACATGAGGCTGGCTTTGGCCTGTTTTCTTTGCTTGGGCCTCCCTGCCTTTGGAGGGGTGCCAGCCCACCCTGTTGGCCTGGGAACGCTGTTCTCCACAGAAGCTCAAGGTCGCGGCTCCAGGTGCTGGCTGGGCCGTTTGTTCTCCTCCCTAAATGCCATTCTCACGCTGTAAGGGTTTATCTGGGTGTTGTGCTAGTCTGTGTTTAGTTTCGGCTTTGTTCTATGTCCCTGATACACGTTTTCTTACCAATAAAGAATCCTTATTGAGTGAATGCGAGCGTGTGTTCTTGGTACATCACAGAAACATTAATCCAAAATTCCAAAGGTTTGAGAGGAAGAGAACAATAAAGTTTTCAGGTTGGATTTAAAAACAGCAGCACAAAACATTAAAGATTCTGAGGCAAATTAATTAACTAATAAATTGATTGATTCCTGTACTATACCATAGTGTACTGTAGCTGACTGCCAACAACAGCCAGGGAAAACAGCACCTGCCTCCAGAATCCCTTACTTAGCCTCTGTTGACAGCAAAACAAGAGGACACATAGAGAATAGTCACAAAACTACTTTATATATTATTTTATAATTAAGTAATAATGTTTATAATAAATAAATATTTATTTTAATAAAATACTAATAATAACTAATAATAAAAATAATGTCAAAATTTTAAAAGATTAATTAAAATGCCTGAGAATCTTTAATGTTTTGTGATGCAGGCCCCCATCCCAATATTTACAAACATGGTCCACAGCACCAACCAGGGAAGGTCACTCAAAGCCCTAAATCATCACACCAGCCTCCAGAAATTCCTGACTCTTGTTGTGAAAAGTGGCACTCTGGTGGCCACAGCTTAACACCTGTTGAAATCTCATGTGTTGGAAATAAACTGGTTGGGTCAAATCCGCATTCCTAAACTGCTGCTGTCACAGACTGAATCAGAATAAAAAGCTGGGATGTGCAGCCAAAATCCCAGGCAGAGTTTATCACCTGAACATGATACTGCCATGGTGAACTATCGGCTAATCTAATCCATTAATTAAAGTGTAGGCGGAGAAGATTTCAGAGGAATCCTCGCACCTACACCTTCTGTATAAAACAGAGCTCTCCAGCTCACCACGCCTCTCAGCAACTGCTTGCACAGCTCTGCCGTTTCTTGCTGGCACCAGGAAAGTTGGGTAAGTCCCATGTTGCTTTTCTTGGAAACTTACCAGAGGGAAAAGCTGGGGGTTTATTTACTTAATTTTTCCAAGAATGATTCTGAAATGTAAGCCCAGAGGTAGCTGAGATCTTAGGGAAGGTGATATGGGAGTCTATTGCAAGCTTTCATGGTGAGGGGGGAAGATGGGGGATTGTCTTGACTATACCACACAAACCAGCATGGTGTAGTGGTTTGAATGTTGGACTAGGATTCCAGGAGACCACTAAATCCTCTCTCAGCCATAGAAATCCACTGGGTGACCTTGGGCAAGTCACATTATCTCAGCCTCTGAGAAAGGCAAAGGCAAACTCCTCTGAATAAAACTTGCAACAAAATAAAACCATGATAGGGTTGCCTTAAGGTCACCATGCCTTGGGAATGATTTGAAGGCACACAGCAACAACAGACATATCACAGTTCATGAAGCAGATGTGTTCTTCGGTATGGCCTCTTTAACTGAAAATTTTATACCAGACTCAGAAATAACATGGAAAAGGTAGGAATAGATTACTATACCACACACACACACACACACACACACACACACACACAAAACCACCTAGCACACCTTTTACCCCAAACCAACCATATGCACAGGTGAAATGAAACAGCTAGTCCAGTAAGCCTTGTATCATGAAACAATAACACTTTCAGCCTTTTAAAGACCATTTGAAGCCTTCTTCCAAAATACATCCAGAGACATTTTCTCTCTTTTCGTCAGTCCCCACATTTGTTATGCTTTCCATTTTGGTGACCAGCCCCATAGATCTAAGTTGAGTGCAGCTGGTAAGGCACACTTACCTGCTTTCCCCTTTCCTTTCTGTTTAACTGTTCATGGCTCAGTACAATATTCTGGAAAGAGTGGCTGTTTACCTTGCCTGTTGTAGGCAGGCAAACACAGCTACAGTAGGACTGGTTAGAGCAAAATCTCCTTCTCTCCCAGCTCAGCCTTCCTTTACATTGTTTATTACAGACAGGCTGCTGCAACCCAGCATTGAAGGTTTGTGTTTCTCCAGCCCTCCTTCACCATCATCCAAACTCTGATGCTGGTTTTAAAAAAACAAAAACATCTAGACCTAGGACAAGAAGGAAAGTGGGGGTTAGGCAGGCCTTACAAAGACTTTGTAAAAAAAAAAAAAACACCTTCTTTGATGGAGGCTTTGGACTTTTTCGGACGTCTCTTATACAGCGCAAGCAGCCTCGTCGCGTTGCGAGGCTGCTGCGTTGCAGGGCATCCCTTTCGGATGACGCTCTCCCCTGCCGGTACTGTTGCGGTACCGTGGGGACATTTGAGCATTATATTTGGCTGTATTTTAATCACGATCAACTTTTGTGATTAAAATACGTCCAAATATAACGCTCAAATGTCCCCGCGGTACCGCAACAGTACCGGCAGGGGAGAGCATCATCTGAAAGAGACGTCCTGCAGCGCAGCAGCCTCGCAACGCGACGTGGCTGCTTGCGCTGTATGAGAGACGTCCGAAAAAGTCCTTTGTTCACTGAGGCATGCCTGTATTTGAAGCCCCTCAGGCCACTAATCTAGTGCCAAAATTCCCCTGCTGCTTCCAACATGCAGGTGCTGTATCCTATCCTTTAAAAAAAATCTGCATGATGTTGGATTCATTGATCTTATAATGCTCTGTCTGGTACTTAGCTCCAAAGCATGATGCATGCAGGTCTTGTAATGTTCCCCAAATTCTCTTCTTTTAAATGCAATAAGCGCTTTGCCAAATTTTTCCTTGCATTTCTCAACAAGTCCTTTTCCCACACACACAAAGCTACTATTCTTCTCCACACATTTTAGAATTCCATGTTTAATTCCTTTTAGTGGTGTTTCTGTGCTCTCCTGATCATGGGTATGGTGTGTGTGTGTGTTTTATCTTCACAACAATCCTGTGAGATAGGTCAGGCTGAAGGAGAGTGATTGGCCCAGAGTGACCTACTGAATTTCAGGGTCTGGTGGAGATTAGAACTTGGTTTTCCATGGGTGTTTGCCGGGCTGTGAGTCCATGTTCTGGAAAAGTTTATTACTGATGTTTTGGTCTGCATCTGTGGCTGGCATCTGCTCTGAACATGGTCTCACAGCCTGGAAAACACCCACGGAAAACCTATGGTTGTCGTCTGTGAAAGCCTTCAACTTCACATTAGAACTTGGATTTCTCCAGTCCCAGTCCAGCACTCTAAACACTGCACCACACTTTGTCTCCCCAAGACTTGTGTGTACAGTGGGCCCTTGGTATCCACTGGGATTTGGTTCCAGGACCCCCCCATGGATACCAAAATCCATAGATTCTCAAGTCCCATTATATGCAATGGCATTGTAAAATGGTGTCCCTTCTATAAAATGGCAAAATCAAGGTTTGCTTCTTTGAAGTTATTTATTTATCTCTGAATATTTTCAAGCTGTGGATAGTGGAATCTGTGGATGCCAAATCCATGGATACTGAGGGCCAACTGTATATGTGTGTTTGCATGGAATTTTACAACTATGTATATTTTATTGATCTATGTATTATTGTGTATATTTTGCAATACCCACAATCTCCCAGTTGGTGGCAACCCTAGCTGGGGGATTCTGGGAGTTGTAATTCAAAAAGTCACTTTTCCAAGCCATTGTTTCTTTTCTCTCATCACTTTGGCAGCCACCCAGGCTGCCCACACTCCCTGACCTAGATAAGTATATCTCCACTGCAGTTCTCTGTCATGCACTTCACCAGATGCAGAGAATTTCCAAAGGGAACCACTACCAGGTTGAGTTTCTGTGCCAGAGATTCCTATTGTAATATTTATGGATAAATACAAAAACCAAGCTTGACTCAAGTCAAATCAGCACAGAAGATTGGCTACACAACCTCAGATCCCGAGAGGAAAAGATCATGTAGCTGAAGGTGATACAACTAGTGGTCAATGGTGGTCCCAGTGGCAGCACTACAAGGGTGTGGAGAGGCCAAACCACGCTAGGTGATACCGTCAGAGGGAGCGGTGACACTGACCTTCATAATGCCACAGTGTGGTTCTAATGGGACCCTGAATCTACTCTGGGTTTTAGTATGAACTTTAAATGGAGACCTTCCCTAGTGCTGAGCCTATTAAGGGAGTAGGGCTCAGCACTTTAGACATCTCCTTTAAAGTCCACTCTAAAATCCAGAACAGATTCACCATTCCACGGACATAGAAGTCACTAGCTCCTCCTACTTAGAACTCCAACACCTTAATTCTTGCTCACCAGCTTCTCTATGCCCCCCTCTCTCCCTTTCCCTCTCCCTCTCCCCCCCTCTCTCTCACACACACACTTTTCCAAGGTCCAGTGTGTATCTCATTCCAGACAGCCAAGAAGAAGACAGAAGCTGCTACCACACTGCAAAAATAATCCAGTTTGACACTGTTTTAACTGCCATGACTCAATGCTATGGAATTCTGGTGTTTGTAGTTTTGTGAGATATTTTGCCTTCTCTGTCAGAGAGCTCTAGTGCTACAACAAACTACAAGTCCCAGCATTCCCAGCATTCTCTCAGCATTTTCATCCAAAAATGAAACAGCCAGTGTAGTGCCCATGGTATGAGTGCTGGATTAGGATTCCAGGAGACCAAGGTTCAAACCCACATTTAGCCATGGAAAGCCATGGCTGAGTCACACTCTCTCGGGGCCTTATCATACTACATAATTATAGCACTATGACATTATAGCACTATGACTCCACTTTAACTGCCATAGTTCCATCCTGTGGAATCCTGGCACTGGTAGTTTAGAGAGGGGCATATAGAATCCTCAGCCAGAGAACGATCTGGCTTTAGTGCCTCACCAAACTACAGTTTCCAGAAGTCCATAGGATGGGCCATGACAGTTAACATAGAATCATAGCACTATCATGCTGTAGCGTGAAAGGACCATCAGCCTCAGAGGAAAACAATAGCAACACCCCTCTGAACAAATCTTGCCAAGAAAACATCATGATAGGTTCACTTAAAGTCAGATATTACACAAAGGCACACAACAACAAACATAGACGCTTCTCCCAGCTCTAGTGAGTAGAGAGCTGTTTCCCTCCAAACAGCCTAGAGAGGGAGAGATTCCCCAGCTATCAAGGGTCTGTTTTCTTCCATGGAAGTAGCATCCTACCTTACTGTAAGACTTATTTGACAATGGAATAGACTTTCTCGGTAGGTGGACTCTCCATCTTTGCAGATCTTTAAACAGAGTTTGGATGGGCATCTTTCAGGAGTACTGTAGTTGTGTATATCTGCATGGCAGATGGTTGGACTAGATGTCCCTTGTGGTCCCTTTCAACTCTAAGATTCTATGCTTCTATGTTTCTGCTCAAGCATGTGACAAGCTAGCACCCTCTAGCAAGATTTCCTCTTTCCCTCATTTTTTGTGGTATCAGTGTTCCTAACCTGATTCATCCCATGTTGCTTCTATCACTTTCTTCTTCAACTTCTTTGAACCCATCAGAAATCAACCTTCCATCCAAACTGCCCAGGAGCCTCACCTGCAACCATTTTGGTCAATTGCAGGTGGCTCTCTCATCTCAAAGTTCTGGCCATACACAATAGCAGTGGTTAGATCTTGCAAATTGCCTTTGTGGGTAGTGATTATAATCATTAAGCATAATCACTCGGGGTGTGTATGTGTGTGACTGTTGTGTTTATCTCTTGTATTCCTTTCTAGCATCAGCCTCCAACACCGACCAGCAATGGCTTACCAGTCTAGACAACCCTGCCTGCCTCCTCCTGTTAGCGTGCCACAGTGTTCAGTTCAAGATAGCTGTGCACCATCATGCACCTCCCAGTGCAATGACACATGTGCAGCTCTATGCTCTGGGGGATCTTCATGTGGGCCAACCCTCAGCATGTCTTACCAGTCTATCCAACCTTGCCTTCCTCCACCCTTCTGTGCTCATTCAGGCCCCACTGAAACCATGAATGTATGTGCATCACCCTGTGTGTCCTTCTGTAATGTTGCCTGTGAAGAATCATGCTCTGCTCATTCTGTGGAGGTGTCATCTCCCACCCCATGTGGATCACCCACAACCCAACCTCTTCCAACTGTCCCACAGCCATGTACAGCTGAAATTGTGGAGACGCACAATCTGCCTTGTGTGACCCTGTGCACCAGTGAATGCTCAGAGGAACCTGTGACCTCACATCGAGAAGAAGTGCTGAGTTATGTGATGCCAGGCTCTGTTGTGAGACTGAATTCATGTGGCACCATCACGGTGAAGCCGGGCCCACTGGATGATGCAGGAATTCACCCACTGGATGATGCAGGAAGTGAAGAAGTGAGAGATTCTGTCTTCGTGGGATCCTACACTCCCCACTTCTCATGAGAGTAACAGTCAGTCTTCTAGCTCTTAACAATGCTTTGGCCTATTAGTTAGTCCTAACTAGAGAAAACTAGGAATGGAAAGAATATTCTAAAATACGTTTACAATGGTTAAAAATGTTTTTTTAGATGTCAAGAAACTCTGAAAAATCCTGGACAGGCAAGTTTCTTCACAATTCTGACAGATCCTGTGCAAAATTCACAGTAAGAATTTTCTGCAAAGGAAATGTAAAGGAAACAGCATTTTCTGCACTGTAATTTAGGTAATTGTGCACTGTAATCTGCACAAAATTCACGCTTGGTTGATTAGCACAGAAAACAGTATTTTTACACAGGACACATCTGTGTAGAAAACAATGTTTCTGTGTAGTAGTTTCTGAAAGGACTGTCTTCCACCAAGGAAAGGCTGCTTTCTGCACAAAACAAGCACATGCAAATTTTGCACAAAATAAGGACTTTATCAGACGAGCCCCATAAACCAATCTTTTGCCAGCATAGGTAAAAAAATTCTATATCGGCAAAAGAATGCCCCCCACCACACTTACCTCCTCTCCTAGCAAAAGGCTTCCCTGGTAATAAAGAGGAAGTGAATGGAGCTCTGCTCACGTCCTCATTTGCAGTCCCACGGATTTTCACGAGAGTTCATCACACAGGAAATTCAAAAATAAAACACAAAATAAAATATTTAAAGTTACACCAAGCACATACACACACTAAAAGATCTCTAAGTAACCCAGGGAGGGTCATAAAAAGTTCATCACTTACCTGGATGTCATGATCTCACCATTCACATTGTAATGATGTGATTTAAGTGGCCCAAGGTTTCACACACTGGCAATGCTGGCAAAAAGCTGACACAGCTGCTCTATTGATGGCTTAAGCCGTCAATTAAAACTGGTGCCTTATTAGCGGCCAATTGACACACTGGCCATGGGAGCAGAATGACTTTGTCCAATACTGATAACCCGTTCCATCAAAATCCCATCATTCTGGAGAATTTTTTCCCTCATCTGATAAAGTACTAAGTCCCAAATTGTGAATAGGCTTCAAAAAGTATGTGGTTTTGGAAGACCTTGTTTCCAGGAGGAAGAAAATTGCTAAAATTACTCATTGCTTCCTTCGAGTAGAACATTATTGAAGAATCACCTCCCTAATGCAGACTTGTCAAATTCACTAGTGGTCAAGAAATGGGTAAAACCTAAATGAGCCTACTCTAATTGGGACAAATAGTAGGATTCAAGAAGAATGACGACAATTCTACAGCATGCTGGCTGGTGGCATTCATATCAGTGGGATGGTGAATATGCTCAGGGATTTAGTCTGAACTTTAACAGAACTACTGAAGGCATTGAACTCTATTTCCAAAATAGGCTCAGCACTTTGGAAAAGTCCTTTAAAGTTCACTGCTTCTAGGGATGGAGAAATCTGTCAGCTTTGTGCTTGAATTCTAAAAAATTGGCAAGAAATTAGGTTTAATTCATTGAAAACAAACAGAAGAAACATTTCCTGTCATATATTTATAGCCATATATAGGCCATGTATTTATAGCTGTATGTATGTCTTCTATTTATGTCTATATGCTTGCCATAATATTTTGTGTCCTCAACTCAGCTTTGACCAAGCTTCCACTTAAATAAATCTGCTAAACTTTTATTTATGGTGTTGTGGGACTCTATTTTGTTCCTGGGAAACAGAGGTAGGCAATTAGTGGGGGAGGTAAAATTGCACATTTTATACCCTTTTTGGATTTTTTTAGGGCCAGGAGAGCCCTTTTTTCCAACAGGAAGTGACTCAGAAGTCAGCTTCCTGATTAGACTACTGCAATGCACTCTATGTGGGGCTGCCCTTGAAGATGACTCAGAAACTACAGCTTGTGCATAATGCAGCAGCTCAACTGCTGACTGGAACTCCACATAGAATCTGTAAAACACTGGTTTTAAAGGAATGGCCCTCACTTCTGGTCTGAATTCAAGGTGGTGGTGATGACATTTAAAGCCCTAAATGACTCGGGACCTTGTTGCCTGAGGGAACTCCTCTCTATCTATCTATCCCTACCCAGGAATTGAAGTTTGCTGGAGGAGCCCACTTCTGTGTCCCTCCAGTGGAGGTAATATGTTGTGGAAGAGCATGGGAGAGGGCTTTTTCTGTCTGGCATCCCAACTGTAGAATGCCCTCATAGAATCATAGAGTTGGAAGAGACCACAAGGGCCATCTAGTCCAACCCCCTGCCTTGCAGGAATACACAATCAAAGTCCTTTAGTTTCAGCTTGATACCATGTCAAAAACATGACTTTTCAGAAAAGCTTTTGGGGCCAATAGATTTTATTTGATTTACACATCAGTGGTGGGGTCGGCATTATTTTAAACAGTTTTAACTGGGTTTAGTCTGTCTGGTTTGAAGTGATAAATGATGTAATAGCATTTTAGCCTGTTAAAATTATTGCTATTGTTATTTAATGTCTTAAACTGATTTTATTGTATGCCATAGTGAGATTTTCAGGTATAAGGTTGAAAATAGAATATCTGAATAAACTTCAGGGTAACTTGCTGTTGGGGCAAAAAAACAAGCCTCTCATAAACCTAAATTGGACTCGAGACTAAACATATGGCAAAAATTTCCCTGCATACTTGGGTAGTGGGGGAGCCTGCAGAGCATTTTTGAGTTTTAAAAAGTTGTTTTCAAAGTAATTTGAGGTGTTGGGGGGCTCTGTGGATACACATCATTGGGGCTACTTTGGGTCATAGGATACATTTCCCCCGCCTCTGGAATAGGTTGCCTTGCACCATAGACTGTGGGAGATGTCTTTCAACTGCATCATTCCGTAATGATGAAATAAATGAAAGCCTGTTGAAACCCAATTCAGGTTCTCAAGTCTTCCTTTCAGACTTCTGAAACCCAGTTCCAAAGTGAATTTGCTAGGGGGGTGGGGTTGTGCATGTGTAAGATGTGACTCTTTGTGGCATTGGTCAGTTTTAGATGGCAAAAGGTGATGCTGGGGCAGAAAAGAACCAAAAGGAACTGGGACAATGTCTCTGTGGGGAAAGGTTGCACATCTTTCACTCAGGAAAAAAAATAGGGATGTAATTCTTCACTAATTTCCTTCTCAAATGAAGTAAAGAATAAGTCTAGTAATTTTCTTCCTGATATGAAAAAGTCTTGATAAACTGCATGGTTTTTTAGAATATTCAATGTCCAAGGATTTATTCTGTACAAAATTCACATGTTTGAGTGTGTGTGTGTGTGAGTGTGTGTGTGTGTGTGTGTGTGTGTTGGGAGGGGGTCATTCAAAAAATACAGAACAGAAAAAAAACTGTAGAGAAATGTTGTTTTCTTCACAGAAAATGCTCTTTTCTATATAGAAAATGTTGTAGTTAGGGATTTATTCTATACAAAATTCACATGTTTTATTTTGTTTTTGTTTCTTTTGAAGGTCCCCCCCCCCAATACAAAATAGTATTTTCTCTGCAAAGCAACCATGTATGGGAATAAGTCCCATATCAGTCAATGAGTTTCCTTATCAGGATTTCCCAGCATTTGAGAAACACATTTTTTTAAAAAATGAATATTTTTGTATATTGTTTCCATTCCTAAGACAAGATAGAGGTGTATATAAAACAAAAATTACCAGAAAATCACCTCATTTAAAAAAAACATGCAGTGAAATGGAAAATTGTAGAAGCACCATCAATAGAGGACTGGTTAAGTAAGCTGATGGAAATGTTGGATAATGACAAACTGGCACATATAATAAACAAGAGGAATGTGGCATGCGTGGAAGATTATTAGTCATCAGTAATTAATTATTGGAAGAATAGATAAGAAGGAATAAAATGAAAAGGGTCAATAGACAAGGGGGAAGCTAGAATAGTACAAAGGAGAGTTATTGAAAAGAGACCAGTGAAAGGTATGGAAGAATAATCAGCTTGTGGGGGCAATTAGCTAACCCACATTGGAAACTGCTTAATGCAGTGCAGATGTATAAATAGTTATTGCTTAAAATGATTTTTAAGCTGCTCTGATAGCCTTGTGGCTGAAGAGCGGGGTATAAATAACTAAATAAATAAAAAAAATTAAAAAATAAAAAAAATAATCAGAGAGAATAGAAAGATAAAGATTATACAAGGAATGTGATATTGGGTAAGAGAAAGCAGAAACTGAATATGCAACAAGTTGAAAACTCTCAAGGTTTTGTCTTAACAGAGGAAGTCAAGGTAGGGGAAGGGATGAGATGGGGATGAAATAAACATAGAATAAATCATTATACAGACACATGGTGATACAGCTAAATGGAAATGTAATCTAGGATAATTATGCAGCCTCACAACCTGGAAAAAAACCCAAGGAAAATCTATGGATGCCGGCCATGAAAGCCTTCGGCTTCACATTGTGTGAATGTTTTTTTTTTTTTTATTGATGATTACAACTATTGGAAAAATGAATAAAAATATATATATTAAAAAAAAACTTGGAAGCCTGGGGGCTTTGAAAGGAAGGTGTGATGTCCAGCCAGGACTGTTTGAATCTCCCCTACATTTTCCTTCATTTTAGTTCAGGCCTTAGTATGTCTGAGCATAGGAATGTTTCATTGTATTAGAATTGTGGGAGCTGAAGAATTCCCCTGCATTTTTCCAGATTTGGTTTGTCCCTTCCCAGCAAGCTCTGTTTAGCTAGAAGTTTCTTAGTGTTCTCTTTTTGCTCAGTCTTTGCTGTGAGCTTGCAGGGAGCTGTTTTATTGGTGGCAAACAGGCCCAGACAGCCGGGAAGGGCATTTCTTACACCATTTAACCAAATTAGTTACCAACAACAAATAAGTCAAAGGAATCAGGAGCTGAAAGACCCTGCACCAGCTCCATGGAGTGAGGAGATCAAACCAAGATCAAACCCAGAGAGATGGAGGGCTTTAAACAGAGGCTGGATGGCCATCTGTCGGGGATGCTTTGATCGTGATTTCCTGCATGGCAGGGGGTTGGACTGGATGGCCCTCATGGTCTCTTCCAACTCTGCAATTCTATGATTCTATGATTCTATGACACCCTGAAGTTTGCTGAAACTCAAACTGTAAAGTACCTTATATTTCAAGCTTTTAGAGCTGGGGAGGAGAAAGCCCTTTACTTTTGTTCTTTAAAATAAACTTCCTCCTTTTTGAACTTTATATTCAGCACCAGAGCCTTTTTGGGTAAAAGAGTTTGGTCTCACCAAGGTACTGGTGTTGCACACCCAAACCTGCCACCACCTTTAGTTAGCTGTGTCTTCACAGGAAGGGCATCCAGGGGCCAAATGTTGTCCATGGGCTGTACCACACACATCTCTGTTGTAGATTGAGGAGGAGAATCATGGAACCTTCTAGATGCCATGGGACTTGTAGTGCCAAGAATTCTTCACCATTACCACTGTTGGCTAGAGCTGCTATGAGTTTCAGTACAAGAATGATTGAAGCTCCAAAGTCTGGTGTAGAGAACGTGAAACCGGTTTTCCTTCTTTTTTTCTTTCTATTGGAACCCAGGTTGAACAGTGAGAGATTCAGGGCAGATAAAAGCATGGGCTCCTTCACATAGCACACAATGCCACAAGGTATTATTGCCAACTTGGATGCCTTAAAATTCAAGGAGGTTAGGGCCATCAGTGGTTACTATTCAGGAGGACTAGTAGTCACCACCACAACCAGAAGCAGTGTGTCTCTATGGACTTGTCCAGATGGGCTATTCGCCCCCACCTTGCCCCTTTCTTACAGTCCTGTAGTCCCGATGATGCATGTGTTTTTGCCCCTTGTTGCCCCCCATGGAGTCTCCCACATGCCAAGGGCAAAGACAGGCCAACTTTGGGTAAGGCCCATTACAGCATTAAAAAAAAACTTACCAAAAACCGCTTCTTTACAGAAAAAAACAGATTGGCCCCTCCATTACCACAGTAGCCCTTACCAGCATGTCAGCCATTGCTCAGCTACTGTCTGTCTCACTCTTACGAAGCCAGGAAGGAGTCCTGCAGCATGTGACCAAGGCTGGTCACACACAGAAAGGCTTGGTGAGGTGCTGTAGCCCAGCTTCCTAACTTCAGAGAATGTGGTGCGGGTGGTAGAGGCAGTGGCTACAGACACTTGCCGGTCTAGACTCCATCCTGTTCTAAGCAGATAACTGGAGTAACGGGCCAGATCTATTGGCAGAATAAGCCGGCAGGGAGCCAGCAAAACTGATGACCCATGTAGTTGAGCCCTATGTATCAGTTGCTTGGAGGACCTGTAGAACTCACATCCTGCTAGTGGCTTTTCCTTAGGCTATTGGTTGACCGCTGTGTCAACAGAATGTTGAATTAGATAATCTTTTGTCTATTCCAACCTGGCTTTTAGGTTCTTATGTTTTCTCCCCTACCTTCAAAAATAAACCCAGTTCTTTATATTCAAGTATCAAATTTTGAGTCTTCAAACAACTGGTTTAAAGCAGAAGTGGAGAACCTTTGAAGCTTCAAGTACTTTGGCTTACAAATCCTATCAGGCCCTACCCAGCATGACCAGGGCTAAGGAATTGTATTCATAGAATCATAGAATCATAAAGTTGGAAGAGACCTCAAGGGCCATCCAGTTCAACCCTCTGCCATGCAGGAATACACAATCAAATCATTCCCAACAGATGGCCATCCAGCCTCTGTTTAAAAACCTCCAAAGAAGGAGACTCCACTACACTACGAGGCAGTGTATTCCAAACAGCTCTTACTGTTTGGAGGTTCTTCCTAATGTTTAGGTGGAATCTCCTTTCCTGTAGTTTGAACCCCATTGCTCCGTGTCCTAGTCTCAGGAGCAGCAGAAAACAAGCTGTAGTCCAAAGGAGCTAGAGTCCAAAACATCTAGTACAAAGAGGGTGGTCCAGGGCATTTTTACAGATCAAAAGGTACATTCTAGCCAAAAGGTTGAACTCTTTTCAAGATACTCAAGGTTCATTTCTGATGGATTCCCCCCTACTCTTGACAACTGGGGAAGTGAAAACCCTTCTTATGACCTGCTCATCTGCTCCGGACAGAGTTCCTCTCCATGCTCTTGTCCATGTGGCTGAGAGGTGTTCCAGTAACCATTTCAGTCCTGCTGTGACTGATCTCTAGAGATCTGCATTTCCACAAATGGTGCAAATTGCAATAGACATGCTCCTGTAATGCCATCTCAGCTTTTCCTTTTCTATTTAGCACAAGCTGTATTGCACAAGGGCTGCAGAGTGTCTCCTCTGTGCCTATGGGGAAACAAAAAAAATCTTCCTATTGTGACATTCTGGAGGTGTTTCCTTCACAGTTTTTTTCATCTAGTATTATGGCTGTGATTGCATTGCTTTGCTTTGTTTTGTTAAGGTCTTGTTGATCAGGAATGTTTAGCCTACAGAAAGGAAAGCCAATGATATGTAATAAATTTAGATTCCTAGATAAGCTGGTGAACAAGCAGTCTTCACCGTCAATGACTGAGTTACCCAGGACCAAGAGGTCCTACTCTTCCCATGTATTGTGGCAGTCCCATTAACTCTGATTTAATGGACTAAAAGGAACCTATTAATTTTCCTTTCATTCACTTCTGCACAAAAACAAAAGAAATTTGATGTTATTGTGATGTACACAGAACACAAACGCCCCCCTCCCTTTCAACCAGGCTTATCGGGAAAGCGGGCATGAAACTTTCGCAACAAGCGTTTGGCATTGACATGCTCAGAAGCAACCCACTCCACATGGCCCAAAGGCAGATGTTTCTACTTCACCAAATACTGTAACCCTCCCCGGTGAAGCCTAGAGTCCAGGATCTCAGAGATTTCAAAATGCTGGTCCTGATCCACCAGGATCGGCTGAGGAGCAGGGTCTGGAGCCGGATGGTGTTTGTCCGGAGGGCTTGCGGGCTTGAGCAGGCTGGAATGAAACACAGGATGCACATGATGGTACAACTTAGGTAAGGACAGTACAAAGCCACAGGATTTACCATCCTAACAACACGAAAAGGCCCAATGTATTTGGCTCCCAACTTTTTAGAGGGTTGGGGACAGTTAAGGAATTTGGTGGACAAATAAACCAGATCCCCCACCTCATATCTAGGAGAAGGGTCCCGCTTTTGATCAGCATAATGTTTGTAGCGTGCTTTGTTTGGCAAAGTCTAAGGCCGAGATTACATGAGGCCACGCATCTCTGACCTTTTGACTCCACTGGGAGACCGAAATGGGGTCGGAGTTGGGGGACCCCTCCAGCAAAGGGAGGGGACCAAAATCATGTCCAGACACAACCTTGAACGGCGAGAGTCCAGTGCTCTGGTGAGTGGCATTATTGTAGGCCACTTCAGCAAAAGGCAGAAGATCAACCCAATCAGACTGTTGGAAATTCACATAACATCTTAGGTATTGTTCAAGAGTCTGATTCGTTCGTTCCGTTTGCCCGTCCGATTGGGGATGATGGGAGCTACTAAGACTGAGCTCCACCCCTAGAAGGTTCGTGAAAGCCTTCCAAAACTGCAAGATAAATTGGGCCCCCCGATCAGACACAATCTTGATCGGAATGCCATGAATCCGATAAATATGCTGAATGAACAATTTGGCTAATTGGGAGGCCTTGGGGAGTTTCTTACAGGCCACAAAATGTGCTTGTTTTGAGAACAAATCAGTAACCACCCAAATAACCATCTTTTTCCTACTCTCTGGTAATTCAACAATAAAGTCCATGCTAATGACCTCCCAGGGCTTGTTTGGGGTGGGTAGAGGGTGGAGCAAACCTTTGGGCTTCCCTGACCCCCCTTTTGCCACTGCACAAGTGGTACACCCCTTCACATATTCCTCCACCTCCTTCCTCATTCGGGGCCACCAAAACTGTCTCTGGGCCAAATGCAAAGTTTTGAGATACCCAAAATGCCCCACACTCTTGACATCATGGCACTGCTTGAGGATGCTCGCTCTCAAGACCTCAGGAACATACAGGCGATCCCCTTTCCAAGCCAAACCCTCCCTCACTGTCACCTCATTGGGGTGAGCTAGGAACCACTGATCCAGGGGCAGTTCCGAGGCCAATTGGGAATGCCACCCCCCTTTCTCCCCTTGAGAACCTGTAGGCATGGCAGAACCATCCACCGTAGGAGGCACTGCCCGGGGCCCCGGGTCTGGGGGAGGTGGGTCAGGGTTCAAGGGCTGGGGCACAGGTCCAGGCGCCAAGGACGGGCCACCGTCAATTTTATTTGGTCCAGGTTCCTGAGCAGGGCTAGCAGTGGATTTCTGTTGTTTGGCTTTGCTCCGTGTGAGGACTGCTAGTCCCAAGTGGGAAGGAGAAAAAACGGTGTCAATGACCTCCTTACGCTTACTCTCATGCTGCAGTAGCCTGGACAAAGCATCAGCCAGAAAATTCCTTTTCCCCGGGATAAATTTCAGAGTGAAATTAAATCGGTAAAAGAAACTGGCCCACCTAACCTGCTTGGGGCTCAAACGTCTAGGGGTAGCCAAAACTTCCGGATTCTTATGATCAGTCCAAACTTCAAATGGTTTGGGTGAGCCCTCCAGTAGGTGGCGCCAAGTCTCTAGTGCCAACTTGATAGCACCTGCCTCCTTCTCCCACACCGGCCAATTTCGTTCAGTTTCATTGAACTTTCTGGACAAATAGGCACATGGTCTCAAATCCCCTTCCTCCCCCTTTTGCAACAGAACACCACCCATTGCTACATCTGAGGCATCCACTTGGACCACAAAAGGCTGGGAGGGGTCGGGGTGTTTGAGAATAGGCTCAGAAGTGAAAAGGGATTTCAATTTGTCAAATGCTTGTTGGCACTGTGGTTACCACACAATCTTTTGAGGAGGTTTGTCCCCTTTACTGTGCTTGGAACTTTTGCCTTTCCCATCTTTGGTTTTCAGCAAATCTGTCAGGGGAAGGGCTACCGACGCAAAGTCAGGGATGAAGGACCGATAAAAATTAGCAGATCCCAGGAAGCTCTGTAACTGTTTCCTGGTTCTAGGGGCTTCCCATGCCAAGACCACCTTTACCTTCTCTGGGTCCATTTCAATCCCTTTGTTTGAGATGTGGTACCCTAAATAATCCAAACGGCTTTGGTGAAACTCACACTTGGACATTTTTGCATACAGATGATTTTCCCCCAACCTGGCAAGCACCTTTTTCACCAGTTTCACATGGGACGTGTAGTCCTCAGAATAAATCAACACATCATCAAGGTATACCAACACCCCTTTGTACAGAAAATCACGTAACACATCATTAATTAAGTTCTGAAAAATTCCAGGGGGCCCTTTTAGGCCGAAAGGCATGACGAGAAACTCAAAAGCCCCCAAGGGGCAATTAAATGCACTCTTCCATTCATCCCCTTCCCGAATCCGTACTCTGTAGTAGGCCTCTCGCAGATCCAGCTTCGTGAAAATCTTCCCTTTGGAGAGATGGGCTAGTATGTCCTTCATCAGGGGCAGGGGCTACTGGTTGGAGACACTAATCGCGTTTAGCCCTCTGTAATCCTGAATCAAACAAAGCCCCCCATCTGCCTTGTGCCTAAACATCACCGGAGCCCCCACAGGCGAGGTTGAGGGCCAAATGAACCCTCGGGCTAAATTTTTGTCTATGAACTCTCGGAGCGCCTCCATTTCAGCTGGGGTCATAGAATAAATGCGAGGTTTAGGTAGGCTGGACTCTGAAAGTATCTCAATGGCACAGTCAAAAGCCCGGTGGGGTGGCAGAATGTCACACTCCCTCTCCTCAAACACATATTGTCATGCCTTGTACTCCACTGGCAGTCCTTGCAGCTCCCCTTTTACTAAAGCAGTCGTGTAGTTCTGTGACTCACCCTCCAGGGAGACCCCGTCCCCTGGGGATCCTCCCCCCACTCCATGCTCCTTGGTACACTGTGGGTCTGTAAAAGTCAGTGTCTCTTTTATCCAGTCTATGGTGGGGTTGTGGTACTTTAGCCAGTTCAGACCCACGACTGCCTGGAGCAATCACAAACTGCAGTTCCTCCTGGTGGGTTCCCATCCTCATGTTCATGGGCCCAGTTATGCGCCGGGCTGGGCCCCCCTTCATCATCCCCCCATCCATCTGAGACAGCCACACGGGCTTGTCCAGCTTAACAGTATCAACGTTCAGTTCACTGACTAAGGAGGGGTGGATGAGCACTTGGGTACAACCAGAGTCAATCATTAACATAGCCAGCTCGACCCCCAGCTCCCAGGGCTCAGTGGAGAGTGGAAATCTTCCAGCCCTCCGGCGGTCTCGGCTGGTGCCTCCAGCTGCGACGGCTACAGCACCCCCCTCTGCCCCGGTCTCCTGCTTTGAGGCATCGGCTTCTTTGGTGCTGGCCACAATCAGATCTTGGTCCATCTGCGTGCCAGTCTCCGCGTCCTCAGACATTGCAGGTAAAGGCTCCACAGTTTCAGGATGAAAAATAAAAAGGGAGTTGCAGCTTTCTGTGATGTACACAGAACACAAACTCA
Source organism: Gambelia wislizenii (assembly GCA_030847615.1). Taxonomy (NCBI): domain Eukaryota; kingdom Metazoa; phylum Chordata; class Lepidosauria; order Squamata; family Crotaphytidae; genus Gambelia; species Gambelia wislizenii. The sequence continues at coordinate 6,297,956 of JAUMIR010000015.1, read as the reverse complement.
CATATCTTCAATAAAGTTCTTTATTGGAATAGAAGCATGTGTAAGGAACAGTGGCAAAGCTGCAACTAAAGATCAAACTTACAGTGGAAACAGATAAGAGACACCCAGCGTGAGAAAGCAGAAAAGGGAGGGCAGCACATCAAAGCACACTATGGAGGAGCGAGAATTGCCAGGCCATCTGGCCGGCCTTGAGCTCCCGGGATGACCAGCGTTCCCATGGTAACCAACATCTCCCAGACATTCCAGAGGCCCAAGGCAGAACCAGTCTCAAACCATCAAACTGTCAGGATCCTCCATGAACTCTACTCTATGCCTCAGAATTCATGAACAATCCTGACAGTTATCCATGTGGGCTTAATAGAGACTATGGTTTCCTGTCTCACTAGAGGTTTGTGCTTCCTACCAAATATTCCTTTTTGTATATGTTTAATCTTCAATTGGATTCTCTCAGATTACTCTCTGCCCACTGCATTTTGCTTTGATTTCATTTAACACCCACAACCACTATAGTGGGTGTGGCCTCCTTCCACCAGGCAAATGGGTTTTAGAATCCTTCTCAGAATCATGAACATATTAACAGCTTTGTTCAACAGATAGATTTACAGACAGAGCACATATTATTGTTGTTGTGTGCCTTCAAGTCATTTCCAACTTATGGTGACCCTAAGGCAAACCTATCACAGAGTTTTCTGAGGCTGAGAGATAGACAGTGCTAAATAGTTTCATTTTAGCCTGGTAGTTCACGGATATAGAAGCATCTAGGAACAGACTAGATGAATAATCTGTTTAATAGAGAGGGGGTTGGACTGGATGGCCCTTGTGGTCTCTTCCAACTCTATGATTCTATGATTCTATGAATAAGAATTCCTGTGAGCAATGTGCTTGTAGGTTTCTCAGATCTATCAGGGTGATACCCGGATCATACCTGCACAATTCAGTTTCCTTTGTCTGATGGGGATCCATCTTCCAGTTGTCTTGCCCAGATTGGAAATGTATCTCAGCCCTGGTGACCCATTATCCTGCCACAGAGAACCAGAGTATGGGCCCTGGGGTAGATCCTGTCTGATCTTAAAAGCTAAGCATGGTCAGCCCTGGTTAGTACTTGGATGGGAGACCACCAACAAATACCAGGTGCTGTATACTGTATTTCAGAGGAAGGAACTGGTAGACCCACTGCCAATTATCCCTTGTCTAAGAAAACCCTATGAGATTCATGGGTCACCATAAGTCAACAGGTGACTTAAAGGCATACACACACACACACAATCTCAGTAGAATTTGTTGTTTTAGGGCTGGATTTTACCGGCAAAGAAAATACTGGAACCTATCAGCTAAATGGCTGTGATGCTTCCTTTGTGAAAGACTGGGGGTGTAAATTGGTGAAAATCTGACAGGACAGAATTCATAATTTTACCATTTTCTCCTTATGGTAAAAAAGTTGTCAAAAACTTTACAGTTTTTGAAGACTATTCACCATTTGGGAACTATTCTCTACAAAACAAAATGCACATTTTTGCTAGGAAAATAGCATTTTCTGCACAGAAATAACATAACAAGTTTTCTGCATAGACAATGTTTCCTGCACAGAAAACTGGAATTTATGGGAGAAATATTGTTTTCTATGAAGGAAACTTGTTTTCTGCACAGAAATGTCATTTCCTATGCCAAAAAAAACATGCATTTTTGTATAGAATAATTCCAAAACTATGAAGAGTCTCATCTGTCTAGAATTCTCCTCATTAGTGTTTTCTAGCACTTGACAACCCTATTTTTCACATTTTTTTTATTATTTTCAAACATTCTTTCCACCCCTACTATAGACCACCTGCTGTATCAATTTATGTCTGGTACAATTCATTTTACAGCAGGGATGTGTGTTCCTTTTCAGTAAGAAACAAAGTCTTGAGGATGCCTTGAAATGAAGCCATCTGTAGTTCAGAACAACCACATATACCTTAAAACTGATGACCACTTTCTATGAGTCCAGCAACGACAGAGATGTCAACTCTGCTCCAATAGAGCTGGAGAAACCATCATGGAAGTTCTGTGTAAGCCACAGGATACACTTTGCCCATCCCTGTTTCTAGAAAGAGTGAGGATTGGGGTTGTCAACTTGGAATCTTCCCAGGCCCTGAGGTTTGCAGGCCAAAACCTGAGGCCTAGGGACAGTCCCTGGTGATGCCATTAAGAGTTGTGCATTAAGTACCAACCACATTTGCTCATAGCTTGTCATTCAAATGCAGAGAGAGAAAGAAAAAGAGAGAGAGAACATATTTTCATGCTTGGGAATCAAGAGAGAAGTCTTTGCTAAGAAGCCTGCACCCTAATCAAGGTGAAATGAATGAATTACTCCTCTCAGGTAGACAGGATAAGGAAAATTTAATCTGGCCTCCTTCCTTCTCACCAGAAGGTGGATGCAAAGCAAATTGAAGGGTGGGAAGGAAGGAGAAAGCTAAGTAAATCCATTGGAACCTCCCAAGAGTCTTTGGAAGTTGCAGCAGCAAATCAATAAGGTCTTGTAAATTGTAGCAAACTGTTGCTCTAGTAGTTGGGCTGAAGATTTGCACAAAACTCCTTTCCTTCTTTCTTGGAACTCACCCCCCCTGCTCAAATAAAAAACCTTGGAGAATTTGTACCCCGTCATCTGCCTGGAGACGACTCATGAAAACTGGCAGGCCATTTACATGGCAAAATAAATCCTCAAAGAATGCAACAAGAAGCCTGATAGTTCCCATGCATTTTGAAGCCACAGCACCCTTTTCAGAAGGAGGGGGAGCGAAAAACCCATAAGTCATGCAGTATCATCTTTCGCTAGTTTTCCCAACTTTTTGATAAAGTTCGCGAAAATGCGCACAATTGGTTGTGTGAACTTACCATTCACAAATGTCTGTGTGAACTTGCAGTGACCTTTTTGAATTAGCATAAGCAGAGCTGAATCCTGATTGGTTGGAGTTACCATTGTGCCTTCTCCGAATAGACGGAGGGGTTGGAGAGAGAAATCCACCGAGCCTGCCATTTGCCCCTTCTTCTGCTTGCAGCCCACTTTGGGAAATCTGTTCTGAGCCCTTCCTGTCTGTTTCAAAGGAAGGCTTTGGGGGCAGGGAAGACGATTGGGAATGGGGCTAGCCCCCACTTGGGTGGTGTGTGTGTGTGTGCATACGTGCTGCATCTGACCGATTGCTCCATCGTTCTTTGGTTTGTTTGTGCTTTCCTTCACTCATTTGTCTTTATTTAAGGCATTAGGGGCAGGGAAGATGCTCGGGAATGTGGGTGGTGTGTGAGTGTGTGTGTGAGCATGCTGCATCCGACAGATCGCTCCATCATTCTTTTGTTTGTTTGTGCTTTCCTTTTCACCCCACCATGACCCCCTCCTTGCTCCCTCCCCACCTCCTGCCTGGCTTTCATCATCTGGAGGCCATACCCCCCCCAAACACCTTTGCCTGTGTAAACTATGAAAACCGAAACTGACTGCATCTTCCAAATAAGCAAGAATTCATGTGAATTATGCACTGCTGATGTGAAAGAATGGTAATCCAGCATTTCGCGTACTTTATCCTGTTGTGTAACTGGCACCTGGGTTTGTCTATATGGCAAAAGTACTCCTCATAGAATTTGAGGAGTGTATGTTTTGTCCCAATGAGATCCCACATCATTTTGCTGTATTTGGGGGGATGGCAAAAACTTCAAATACTCTGAAGGAAATGAGATTGTTGGGACAAGCGATTCAGTTTGCTGCAAATTCCCGATAAGAGCAGAAGTGGAAAGCTGATTGGTTGGATGTGTGCAGGGGTGGAGCTTGCTGGCAAGGCAACTGCCATGTTGGATTTTTGCAGTAGTGATCATGCACTGAGATGACAAAACAGCTTTTTCTTCTTTTTTTCTGTTTATTTAAGCAGAAGATCGTACTTCCACACCTGGAATATGTTTTTTTTTAAAAAAAAATACTGTTTGGTGGCAGCAACTGGTGACAATAAAATGTGAGTAATTCACTCATGCCCGCCATCTTGATTTGCAGTCATGCCCATTTGAACAAGAAACGTGTATGACTTTGCATGCCTGCACTCCTGAAAAAAAAACATGGGGACAAACAAAAGCTGCTGATAATTGGTGTTAGTGCACATCGGTCCACATTTTATTGCCTTGTATAGACAAGCCCTCAGAGCCAGGCCCTGAGATCTGGCAACCTACCTTGCCCATCCTTGCAGGTAAGGCTTTCCCTTCTCTTATGTCTCTCTCAAGCTTTCAGGCAAAAGTCACTCTCCATTTAGATAGATTTCAGAGTGACAAGGTCTCACCTCTGCCCCCAAGTCAACCTGAATCAGTAAAGTTTCACCAGCTTTGTAGCTGTGCAGGAAAATTACAGTGAGAGAACTTTCTGCTGAAGTAAGACATGTTTCTTAACCACCCCAACCTGCTCCCTGAACCCTTTCATTAACGGATTATCTGGCTAATTCCTCTCAATGGGAATGTTGCAGGCAGAAGCTAATTAGAGGTTCCTTCTCCTGTGCCTGAAAACAATTATATTATGACATGAAACCAGACCTTCTCTGGTTTCATGTCAAGAAGATGGATTGTTGAGCTTTCTTCACCTGGAAGACACAGTTATTTTAAATCTTCAAAGCAAAGCAAAGCAAAACAGCTGTCTTAGCAGGCCTCTACAGGAGTTTTTAGAAATTAGGGTGATTCTTAGGCATCCTCGCTTGAGTTGCCAGATCTCAGGGCCTGCTCCCTAGCCTCCAGTTTTTGTGAGTCATCTCCAGGTGGGAAATGGGGGTGCAAATTTTCCAGTTTTGGTAGGTCCAGCTCTGGGCAAGAGGAAAGGGCTATTTACAAACCTCCAGCTCAGTTAACAGAATGCAAATTTGCAGAGATTTATTCATTTTTTGCTGCGACTAGCAAAGGCTTTCCAGAGGTGGGTAGGTGGGTACCTGTGTATTTACTTCGTTAGTTTCTTCCTTCCCTCTCAGTTCTTCTGGTGCCAGGGCTCACCCTCTGCTCTACTCTGCATCCACCTTCTGGCTAGAAGCAAAGAGGATAGATTTGATGTTCCTTATTCTGCCTCCCTAAGCAGGTGAGAAGGAATCATCCCCTCATTTCACCTTGATCTGGGAACAGACCATTTAGCTAAAATTTCTGTCTTAATTTTCAAACAGCAAATTATCTGTGTGTATGTGTTTGTATATTTGTGTGCATGTTTGAATTACAAGCTGTGAGCAAGTGGGGTTGGTGTTTCATGCACAGTACTTAATGAAAGCACTAGGAGCTCTCCCTCGGTCTTTTGGAATTGGCAACCCTCATAGAATCATAGAATTAGTCTTGGAAGAGACTACAAGGATCTTGTAGTCTTGGAAGACCTTGTAGTCTTAGAAGAGACTACAAGGATCCAACCCCCTGCCATGCAGGAATGCATAATCAAATCATTCCCAACAGATGGCCATCCAGCCTCTGTTTAAGAACCTCTAAAAAAGGAGACTCCACCAAGCTCCCAGGCAGCATGTTCTACTGTTATTTTCCTATCGTCTGAGTCCATTGCTCCATGTCATAGAATCATAGAATCATAGAATTGCAGAGTTGGAAGAGACCACGAGGGCCATCCAGTCCAACCCCCCTGCCACGCAGGAAATCACAATCAAAGCATCCCCGACAGATGGCTATCCAGCCCCTGTTTAAAGCCTTCCAAGGAAGGAGACCCCACCACGCTCCGAGGGAGTGCGTTCCACTGCCGAACAGCTCTTACTGTCAAAAAGTTCCTCCTCATGTTGAGGTGGAATCTCTGTTCCTGGAGCTTGCACCCATTGCTCCGTGTTCCAGTCTCTGGAGCAGCAGAAAACAAGCCTGCTCCATCCTCAGCGTGACATCCCTTCAAATACTTAAACAGGGCTATCATATCGCCTCTAAACCGTCTTTTTTCCAGGCTAAACATACCCAGCTCCCTAAGTCTCTCCTCATAAGGCATTGTTTCCAGACCTTTCACCATTTTAGTTGCCCTTCTCTGGACACGCTCCAATTTGTCAATATCCTTTCTGAATTGTGGTGCCCAGAACTGGACACAGTATTCTAAGTGAGGTCTGACCAAGGCAGAATAGAGTGGCACTATTACTTCCCTTGATCTAGACACTATACTTCTATTGATACAGCCCAAAATTGCATTGGCCTTTTTAGCTGCCGCATCACACTGTTGGCTCATGTTCAACTTGTGGTCTACTAGAACTCCTAGATCCCTTTCGCACGTAGTCTCATTCAGCCAGGTCTCTCCCATCCTATATTTATGCATTTCATTTTTCCGCCCTAAATGCAGTACTTTACATTTCTCCGTATTGAATTTCATTTTGTCCTAGCCTTTGGAGCAGCAGAAAACAAGCTTGATCCATCCTCAGTATGACATCCCTCCAAATATTTAAACATGGCTATCATGTCACCTCTTAAACTCCCCTTCTCCAGACTAAACATACCCAGCTCCCTAAACCACTCCTCATAGGGCATGGCTTCCAGACCTTTAACCATTTTGGTTGCCCTCTTCTAGACAAACCCCAGCTTGTCAACATCCTTCTTGAATTGTGGTGCCCAGAACTGGACACAGCATTCCAAGTGTGGTCTGACCAAAGCAGAATAGAGTGGCACTGTGACTTCCCTTGATCTAGACACTATACTCCTATTAATGCAGCCTAGAATTGCATTGGCTTTTTTAGCTGCTGCATCACACTGCTGACTCATGTTCAGATTGTGGTCCAATAAGACTCCAAGATCCCTTTCACATGTACTGCCCTCAAGCCATGTGTCACCCATCCTATATCTGTGCTTTTCATTTTTACTGCCCAAGTGTAGTATCCTACATTTCTCCCTGTTGAAATTCATTATGCTAGTACTGGCCCAGCTTTCTAATCTGTTGAGGTCATGTTGGGTTCTGATCCTATCCTCTGGGGTATTAGCTACCCCTCCTAATTTGGTGCCATCTGCAAACTTGATAAGCAAACCCTCTAGTCCCTCATCCAAGTCACTGATAAGGATGTTGAATAGCACTGGGCCCAGGAAAGAACCCTGTGGCACCCCACTGGTCACTTCTCTCCAGGATGAAGAGGAGCCATTGGTGACTACCCTTTGGGTTCGGTCAGTCAACCGATTACAAATCCACCTAACAGTTGCATTGTCTAACTTTTTTTGCAAGGATATCATGGGGAACCTTGTCAAAGGCCTTATTGAAATCAAGCTATACTCATATATCCAGAGTATTCCCTTCATCTACCAAGTTTGTAACTCTTATCAAAAAGGAATCTGGCATGACTTGTTTTTTAGAAATCCATGTTGACTTTTTGTGATCATGGCATCCCTTTCTAATTGCTTACAGACTGTTTGTTTAATGATCTGCTCTAGAATCTTTCCTAGTATTGGTGTCAGGCTGACTGGGCGGTAATTATTTGGGTCTTCTTTTTTACCCTTTTTGAAAATGGGGACAACGTTTGCCCTCCTCCAGCTGTTCTCGAGGAATTGTCAAAAATTATTGACAAATGGTTCCGATATTGCTTCTGCCAGTACTTTTAATACCCTTGGATGAAGTTCATCTGGTCCAGGAGACTTGAATTCATTTATACTGGCCAGGTATTCCTGAACTAGCTCTTTACTTATTCTGTGCTGCATTTGCCCTACTGCATCATCTGCTCCATTTTCTCCAGGTTGAGCACTGTTTTCCTTTTGGGAGTAGACCAAGGCAAAAAAGGTGTTGAGTAGCTCTGTCTTTTCTCTGTCCCCTGTTAGCATTTTGCCATCTTCTCCATGCAGCGGTCCTACCATTTACCTCTCCTTCCTTTTGCTGCAGACATAACCAAAAAGCCCCTTTTTATTGTTTTTAACCTCTCTAGGAAGCCTGAGTTCCATCTGTGCTTTAGCACACCCTACACCCTAATGGGCAACCTTCCATCCCAACCTCATGGGCAATCCTAAAGGGCTGCCTCCCAGCTGACAATGGGCCACACTGCTGCTTCTCCAACTACTGTTGCAATTTGGCAGCTGCCCCCAACATTCCTGGCTGCAGCCAGCATCAAAAGCAAGGGCAGCAGCTGTAGATCTGGGGGTTACAAAAGCACCTTCTTACACAATAGAGGGGAAGAGTACTCTATGGAACTCAAGGGTGATAACTGTGGCTTTCTATGGTGCAGCAAGGTACAAAAGCCTCCTCTGACACCATAGAGTAGAGAAGAAGAGTGTGTCCTTCCTTTCCAGAAGCCCAGGCAGGAACTACATGGCTAAACTCAACTGAGTTATCAATTAAGTTGGTTTAAAAAAAAAACTAAAAAAAACCTGAATTGATTAATATATATTGGCATTCATGGTTTCAGAATTAGGACTTTGTCACACTACACTCTTATAATGCCATTATTCCATTTTAACTGCTATGGCTGCCCCTATGGAATCCCGGGATTTGCAGTTTTAGCAAGGGGCATTTAGCATTCTTAACCAGAGAGCTCTTAAGCCTCACTAAACTACAAACCCCAGAATTACACAGGAGGCAACCATAGCAGTTAAAGTGGAATAATAGCACTATAAAGTATAGTTTGATAAAGTAAAATTAATTCAGAATTAATGTATTAATGATGACCAAGATTCTACATCACAGTCTCTTTTTCCTAAATTTATGAATCAATAGCTACATTGCAGAAATGCAACAAAGTCCTGATAGTGAATTGCAAAGATCATAGAGCCATAGAATCCTAGAGTTGGAAGGGCCCCCCTGGGCCGTCAAGTCCAACCTCCAGCTCAGTGAAGATTTCCAACTAAAGTATCCCCAGTGTCAGGAGCTTACATAGGCAGCTTGCCTTTCAGGATATGGAATATGGCGGGATATGTTACGAGGCATAGTATTTTAAGTAATGATAGGACATATACTAATATATATATATATATATATATATATATATGTATATATTAGTATGGAGATTGTGCCCAGCGCTGGTTGGCCAAACTGATCACCAACAATGGTCCGCCCTGGCCTCACATCGGGAGGCATGGAAACGCACTATCCACAATGCTGCAGCCTTATTTGAGAACTCACGCCGAACAAGTCATGAAGAGAAATGGCAACGCAGAAAGAATCACAACCCAGAAACATCACCCAAGGAGACCTTCTGCTGTGCTTTTTGCAACTGGACTTGTTTATCTCAGATTGGCCTTTTTAGTCATCAGCGCGCTTGCAGAAAGCGTGGGATGAGTCCTTCCTGAATCTTTGTTTGCGAAGAAAAGCCAGAGAGATGGGGATTGTTCTTTGCTTTCTTGTATTACCTCCCATTCCCAGGTGGTTATCTAGCAGGGAGTGAGATGATGCCAAGGTGTTCAGGGAGGCCAGACTAGGGAAGGTGGGTGTGAGAAAATGAAAGGCATTTACATGAGAACAAAGAATTGTTTTTCTTGAGCAACAAATAAGGTAGCAGCCCACCAAAATTTTGAAGTTTTGGACACTTTTTTGTACTGTGAAATGGCTTTCAGTCCTGACAATGAAAGACAGTGGAGAATGTCTATTGCAGTTTCTGTAATATAGCTTTGCTGAGCAAAGACTGAAAGCTTGAATTTCCGGGTTCTGCTAGAACTCTGTACATGATACCCAGCAGGGAGCTGTCCAGCTTCTTTTGGAAGATGTCCAGAGAAGGAGACTGCACCACCTCTCTAGGCAATGGGCTCCACCGCTGAACTGCTCTTACTGTCAAGACATTTCTTCTAATGTTCAGTCTAATGCTCAGTCACTTCAAACCAGTGAGCATCCAGGAACAGGCAGGAGTGCTTCATTGTGCTTCAGGTAGTCCTATTGTGTGCTGGCACTTTTCCTAGTGTATCCAGATGTGCAACTGGGAAGTGTGCCAATACATATTAGTGACCATTGTGCATCAGGCCATTTCACATCAGTCACTCTACTATTTTGCAATAGATTCCCATACATTGTAAAATCAGAGCAGCCTCTTAGGGGCATATGGACATTGTGAAACTATTCAATTTAATTTTACCCAAAGCCTTATTCTCTTGGATTTTTGAAAAATTACCTCTTGCTTTTTATTTGTCCTTGGGATCTGGGGATTGCACTATTTAGGTCACAAGCTCCAAACCACTTACAGTGGGCCCTATGGATCTGCAGGGGTTCAGTTCTGGTGACATCACCCCCTGCTGATGACAAAAAATGAGGATATTATTAAAGGCAGTGATACACATGCGGATGCTTCAGTATAGGATGTGATGATCCACAGTTGCTTGAAATCATGGATCCTGCACCTGTGGATCAGAAGGCATGATTGGAGTGTGAGAGCTTTGTTTAACAATAAACCCATAAGTAATAAAGGCTCGTTGGAACTTGTCGGTCATCTTTGAATCCAGATACTACTCCTGTATTTTACATCATACACAAAATCAAGGTTGCTCATTTAACCAGGAACCTGAGGCCCTTTCACACTACACAGTTATAATGTTACACTCCACTTAGCTGTCATGCCAACATCCCATGGAATCCTGGGATTTGCACAGTAGGGAGGTGTACTTTGAATTCTTAGCTGGAGGTGTCTAATGTCTCATCAAACTACATACCCCAGGATTTCATAGGATGGAATCATGGGAGTTAAAGTGGAATAATTGCACTACAATTGTGTAGTGTGAGTGGGCCCCTGGTGAGTTTAGCTGGGATCCCATAATTTCCAACTGTCCCGGTTTGGCAGGAACAGTCCCAATTAATCCTCTGTCATTCAGATAATTTTTTTTAGCTGCTCTTAAAATGTCCTGGTTTCTCTCTCCTCCTACCACCTTCCCCCTTTATCCTCAGCTTACTTCAATTGCTGTAAACTGAGTTAAAAGTGCAAAAGTAGTGCAGAAAGCAGAGGTGGGAAAGAAAGCAGGGGTGGGAATCATGTGCCTCTCCAGCTGTAATTAGACAGCAACTTCCAGCAGGTCTACCCAGACTAGCCAATGGTAAGGAAGTCTGGGAGTTGCAGTCCAAAAACATCTGGGAGCCAAAGGATGGATAGGGAAAAATGAGAAGGTTGACTCCCAAATAAGAATTCTGCTCCCTCCCCCATAAAATTTTACTTCAGGCCCCAAATTTTTAGCTTAGTAACTTAAAACTTCAGTTGGGCATTTAGAAATACAGTTTTGGTACAGAAAGAAAAGGGCCAGTCAAAGTGACCCAAGGGATGCAAACACAGCAAATATTGAGCAAATATTGGGCAAATATAATGCTGTGCCCATTTCTAGGAACAATTTGAAGTGCTGATTATGGCCTATAAATCCATATACGGCTTAGGTCCAGACTATGGCAAGATAGCAAAATGCTAACAGGGGACAGAGAAAAGGCAGAATTACTCAACACCTTCTTTGCCTCAGTGTTTTCAGAAAAGGAAAAGGGGGACCAACCTGAGGATAAAGGAACAGAGGACACAATAGGAGAAATCCAGCACAGAATAAGCAAAGAGGTAGTACAGGAATACCTTCTTAATCTAAATGAATTTAAATCTCCAGGACCAGATGAACTACATCCAAGAGTATTAAAAGAGCTGGCAAATATAATCTCAGAGCCATTGGCAATAAACTTTGAGAACTCCTGGAGAACAGGAGAAGTCCCAGCAGACTGGAGGAGGGCAAACATTGTCCCCATCTTCAAAAAGGGGGGAAAAGAGGATCCCAACAATTATTGTCCAGTTAGTCTGACATCAATACCAGGGAAGATTCTAGAGCAGATCATTAAACAGAGAGACTGTGAACATTTAGAAGGCAATGCCATAATCACAAAAAGTCAACATGGGTTTCAGAGAAACAAGTCATGCCAGACTAATCTGATCTTTTTATATATATATAAAATGACCAGCTTGGTAGATGAAGGGAACGCTGTGGATATCGTATACCTTGATTTCAGTAAGGCCTTTGACAAGGTTCCCCATGACATTCTTGCAAACAAGCTTGTAAAATGTGGGCTAGACAAGTTAACTGTTAAATGGATTTGTAATTGGTTGACCAGCCGAACCCAAAGGGTGCTAAGCAATGGCTCCTCTTCGTCTTGGAAAGAGGTGACCAGTGGGGTGCCACAGGGTTCTGTCCTGGGCCCAGTGCTATTCAACATCTTTATCAATGACTTGGATGAGGGAATTAGGGAAATATTTATCAAATTTGCAGATAACACCAAATTAGGAGTAGCAGCTAATACCCTAGAGGACAGGATCAAAATTCAGAATGACCTGGATAGACTGGAGAGATGGGCCAAAGCTAACAAAATGAAATTCAATAGGGAGAAATGTAAGGGCAGGAAAATGAAATGCATAGATATAAGATGGGAGAGACCTTGCTGAATGAGACTACGGAGATTTTCAGACAGCGTTTTAGAGAGCCTACCACGGGATGAGGTCCCGGGAGAGAAACGGCGGTCTTGCACGGCAGGGGGTCATTTTCAGACGCTGCCGTCCCTCTCCTGAAATCATCAGTGTCACTTCCATGAAGCTTTGGAAGCGGCTGAGCCATATTTTAAGCATATTTTAAGATCAAGGGAAGTAATAGGGCCGCTCTATTCTGCTTTGGTCTGACCTCACCTAGAATACTGTGTCCAGTTCTGGGCACCTTGGAGTGTGGTGGGGTCGCCATTCTCGGAGGTCTTTAAACAGAGGCTGGATGGTCAGGGATGATTTGATCGTGATTCCCTGCGTGGCAGAATGGGGTTGGATTGGATGGTCCTCGTGGTCTCTTCCAACTCTAAATTCTACGATTCTATGATAGTCAACATCTTTATCAATGACTTGGATGAGGGAATTAGGGCCATACTTATCAAATTTGCAGATGACACCAAATTGGGAGGAGTAGCCAATACCCTAGAGGACAGGATCAAAATTCAAAATGACCTGGATAGACTGGAGAGCTGGGCCAAAGCTAACAAAATGAAATTCAATACGGAGAAGTGTAAGGTACTGCACTTAGGGCACAAAAATGAAATACATCGATATAGGATGGGGGACTCCTGGCTGAATGAGACTACGTGCGAAAGGGATCTAGGAGTCCTAGTAGACCACAAACTGAACATGAGTCAACAGTGTGATGCGGCAGCTAAAAAGGCCAATGCGATTTTGGGCTGTATCAATAGAAATATAGTATCTAGATCAAGGGAAGTAATAATGCCGCTCTATTCTGCCTTGGTCAGACCTCACCTAGAATACTGTGTCCAGTTCTGGGCACCACAATTCAGAAAGGATATTGACAAATTAGAGCATGTCCAGAGAAGGGCAACTAAAATGGTGAAAGGTCTGGAAACAATGCCTTATGAGGAGAGACTCAGGGAGCTGGGTATGTTTAGCCTGGTAAAAAGACGGTTAAGAGGCGATATGATAGCCCTGTTTAAGTATTTGAAGGGGTGTCACACTGAAAATGGAGCAGGCTTGTTTTCTGCTGCTCCAGAGACTGGAACACAGAGCAATGGATGCAAGATCCAGGAACAGAGATTCCGCCTCAACATGAGGAGGAACTTTCTGACAGTAAGAGCCGTTCGGCAGTGGAACGCACTCCCTCGGAGCGTGGTGGGGTCTCCTTCCTTGGAGGTCTTTAAACAGAGGCTGGATGGCCATCTGTCGGGGATGCTTTGATCAAGATTTCCTGCATGGCAGGGGTTGGACTGGATGGCCCTCATGGTCTCTTCCAACTCTGCAATTCTATGATTCTATGATTCTATCTGAAAGTCCAAATCTCCCCAGATAAGCCCCAAATAAACTGCCAAAATTTTATCTCTCCTTAATTTCAACCAGCCTTTGAGGGAGGACAAAGGGGCAGTGAATCCACCATGAGTTTTGTTCCAAATTTTAAAGGCCCCATCCAAGCTGCCAAATCCAAGCATTTCCACCTAAACCTTGAAGCAGATTCACCACCTGGATTGAGATGAAAACTACTAGCCAACACTGGGATTCAGAGCTTGGAAAAGTGACTTTTGTACCATGTGGACAGTGAGATTCTGGAAGCTAAAGGAGGAAGGTCAGGAAGGGAAGCCTAAATGATAGAGAGCCATGTAAAAGAAAACAGTTTTCTTAGGTCTCATCTATAGGAGCCTGAAAAAAATTGATTGCTCTGCAGTAATAGCAAGTTGCAGCAGCTGTGACATGTCTTAACAGTTTTACAGCCCCCATAAACTTTGCATGCCCTCTAGCCAAGGTGTGAGTGAATTACAGTAATTGCATTTTAAGATTTGTCAGATCTGCCACCACCCATTTAAAAAAAAAACATTTCCATGGTGCACACAAGTGATATTTCACCTTTACACACAAAAAAAGAAAAAACAGCACTCTGTTTTATCACCTTAGTGATTGCTTGCTAAAGCAAAAATGCAGCATGGTGGCAGTGGGTACTTGCCCTTTAAGCCAGCCTCACGCCCCTGCACTCATCCAGCCAATCAGGTTTGTGTTTCCTCTCGTATGGGAAGAGATTCAAAGCTGATTGCTTATCCTAATGAGCAGGAATGCATATTCCCCACAGAGCTTTTAAAAAACTCTGGGGAAAGCCACAAAGACTTTCCTGGCATTGTTTTTGGAGGGTGTTTTTTTCTGCCCCCCCTTCCTAATATAGCACATTGATGTGGGTTCTCATTAAGACTGATCCTCTTCTCAGTGGATACTTTAGGATTATTTTGACCATTTAGACAACCCGTTAGACACAGACGATGCTGTATGTTCTGCTTCAGTGTTGTAGTCAAGCAAAGTAAAATGCAGGATAAGATCATACATTCTGAAGGATGTGCCTTAGGTAGCACCTTTAAAGTTTAGGCTAAAATCTGAAGCAGATTTGCTACTCTGCTAACAAAGACCACCTGCTGCCATTACCAAAAAGGCTGCAAAGGTGATTCAAAAGAGAGATGCTGGAAATAATTCATATGATTGCAGCAGAAATGCAAGAAAGCTTCCCATAATAAGGAAGATTCCTCAGGTGATCTATGAGACCACCTGTCCCACCTGCCATCCAAGTCCCCCTGATTTCTGATGGGTAACTTTGAGGTCCCTGGTCTCACCCATCCTCACATTCCTTCCCTTTAATCCAGACTTGGATTTGACACCCTTTCAAACAGGAACATCTTCTTAAAAAGTGCCACATCTCTTCTGACAGTTATTCTGATAGACATATATTTCCTAATTGTAGTCCCAACTGCGGAAGACCCATTCATAGAATTATAGAATCATAGAATTGCAGAGTTGGAAGAGACCATGAGGGCCATCCATTCCAACCCCCTGCCATGCAGGAAATCACGATCAAAGCATCCCTGACAGATGGCCATCCAGCCTCTGTTTAAAGACCTCCAAGGAAGGAGACCCCACCACACTCCGAGGGACTGCGTTCCACTGCCGAACAGCTCTTACTGTCAAAAAGTTCCTCCTAATGTTGAGGTGGAATCTCTGTTCCTGGAGCTTGCACCCATTGCTCCGTGTTCCAGTCTCTGGAGCAGCAGAAAACAAGCCTGCTCCATCCTCAGCATGACATCCCTTCAAATACTTAAACAGGGTTATCATATCGCCACTTAACCATCTTTTTTCCAGGCTAAACATACCCAGCTCCCTAAGTCTCCAGACATTTCCAGACCTTTCACCATTTGCCCTTCTCTGGACATGCTCCAATTTGTCAATATCCTTTTTTAATTGTGGTGCCCAGAACTGGACACAGTATTCTAATTGAGGTCTGACCAAGGCAGAATAGAGTGGCACTATGACTTCCCTTGATCTAGACACTATACTTCTATTGATACAGCCCAAAATCGCATTGGCCTTTTTAGCTGCCGCATCGCACTGTTGGCTCATGTTCAACTTGTGGTCTACTAGGACTCCTAGATGCCTTTCGCACGTGGTCTCATTCAGCCAGGTCTCTCCCATCCTATATTTATGCATTTCATTTTTCCGCCCTAAATGCAGTACTTTACATTTCTCCGTATTGAATTTCATTTTGTTAGCTTTGGCCCAGCTCTCCAGTCTATCCAGGTCATTCTGAATTTTGATCCTGTCCTCTAGGGTATTAGCTACTCCTCCTAATTTGGTGTCATCTGCAAATTTGATAAGTATGCCCCTAATTCCCTCATCCAAGTCATTGATAAAGATGTTGAATAGCACTGGGCCCAGGACAGAACCCGTGGCATCCCACTGGTCACATCTTTCCAAGACGAAGAGGAGCCACTGCTGAGCACCCTTTGGGTTCGGCCAGTCAACCAATTACAAATCCATTTAACAGTTAACTTGTCTAGCCCACATTTTACAAGCTTGTTTGCAAGAATGTCATGGGGAACCTTGTCAAAGGCCTTACTGAAATCAAGGTATGCGATGTCCACAGCATTCCCTTCATCTACCAAGCTGGTAACTTTATCAGAAAAAGAGATCAGATTAGTCTGGCATGACTTGTTTCTCTGAAACCCATGTTGACTTTTTGTGATTATGGCATTGCCTTCTAAATGTTCACAGACTCTCTGTTTAATGATCTGCTCTAGAATCTTCCCTGGTATTGATGTCAGACTAACTGGACGATAATTGTTAGGATCCTCTTTTTCCCCCTTTTTGAAGATGGGAACAATGTTTGCCCTCCTCCAGTCTGCTGGGACTTCTCCTGTTCTCCAGGAGTTCTCAAAGATTATTGCCAATGGCTCTGAGATTATATTTGCCAGCTCTTTTAATACTCTTGGATGTAGTTCATCTGGTCCTGGAGATTTAAATTCATTTAGATTAAGAAGGTATTCCTGTACTACCTCTTTGCTTATTCTGTGCTGGATTTCCCCTATTGTGTCCTCTGTTCCATTATCTTCAGGTTGGTCCTCCTTTTCCTTTTCTGAAAACACTGAGGCAAAGAAGGTGTTGAGTAATTCTGCCTTTTCCATTGAATCCCTGGAATTCACCACATAACTTGCAATGGTCCCAGATTTGTAAGGACAATCCCAATTAATCCTCTGCTGTTGTACTTTTTCAGCTGCTTTTAAAATGTCCCAGTTTTTCTCTCTTCCTTTGACTTTCCCCCCTTTGTCCTCAGCTTACTTCAGTTTGCAAATTGAGTCCAAAGTACAAAAGGAGTTTGCACTGGGTTAACTCAGCAGTGGGGAGAGGAGAGGAAAGAGGCAAATCTTGCCTTTCTCAATCAGCTCAGACAAAAGCAAACTGCTGCAACCCCTCCTAGCTTGTCTGTGCTTTTGTCTTGGCTACACTGGTGCTGTTTGGCCACATGAATCCTGGTTTTCATCTGTGAAATGTTGGAAGAATCATAGAGTTGGAAGAGACCACAAGGGCCATCTAGTCCAACTCCATTATGCCCTACAAGGATACACAATCAAATCACTCCTGACAATGGCCATCCAGCCTCTGTTTAAAGGAGATTCCATCACACTCCAAGGCAGTGCATTCCACTGCTGAACAGCTCTTTCTCTCTCTCTCTTTCTCTCTCTCTGGCTTTTCTTCACAAACGAAGATTCAGGAAGGACTCATCCTGCGCTTTCTGCAAGTGCACTGATGACTGAAAAGGCCAATCCGAGATAAACAAGTCCGGTTGCAGAAAGCACACCAGAAGGTCTCCTTGGGTGATGTTTCTGGGTTGTGATTCTTTCTGCGTTATCATTTCTCTTCAAGACTTGTTCGGTGTGAGTTCTCAAATAAAGCTGCAGCATTGTGGATAGTGCATCTCCATGTGTCCTGATGTGAAGCCAAGGCAGACCGTTGTTGGTGATCAATTTGGTGAAGCCTGAGATGTTGTTTCGGGGAATCCTTGTATCGCTTTTTTGGAGCGCCCCTCTTATGCTGACCCATGACGAGTTCACCGTAGAGTAGTATTTTTGGGAGGCGATGGTCCTCCATCCTAGAAACGTGCCCTGCCCAACGCAGCTGTGTTCTCAATATCCTGGCCTCAATGCTGGTGATCCCTGCTTGCTCAAGGACAGCAACATTCATCACATAGTCAGTCCAGTGTAGATTTAGGATTGTACGTATAAAGCACTGATGAAAACATTTGAGGAGTCGTTAGTGTTGGCAATAGGTGACCCATGTTTCAGACCAGTAAAGGAGAATGGACAGTACAATGGCTCTATACACACTGATTTTTGTGCTTTGCCTCAGGTGTTTGTTACTCCAGACTCTTTTGTAAAGTCTTCCAAATGCACTATATGCCTTTGCTAATCTGTGATCGATCTCTTTGTCAATCTTGGCATCTGGGGAGATGATGCTTCCCAGGTAGGTGAACTGCTGAACGGACTTAAGCACAGATTTGCCTACGGCAATGTGGGAATGATGGTGTTCGTCCTGTGGTGCAGGCTGTTAGAGAACTTCCCTTTTCTTCAGGTTGACTTCCAGCCCAAACAGCTCTGCAGCTGTTGTAAAGCAGGATGTTAGGCGCTGCAGAGCTGCTTCTCTGTGGGCAACAAGGGCAGCATCATCAGCAAAGAGCAGCTCATGGACTAGATAGTTTAGAGTCTTAGTGCGAGCCCTCAGATGGCTTAAGTTAAACAAGCTACCATCAATAGGGAACAGCTCTTACTGCCAGGAAGTTATTCCTAATATTTCAGTGGGTCTGTTCTAGCAGGAGACTAACCAATAAGATTGCAGCCTAGCAGCAGCAGCCACTGACAATTATTGAACTAGGAGCTGCAGTTCCACCCTTTGGCCATTGAGAATGATGTTGCTGCAGTGCAGTGGAGACAGAGGTAAAGAACAAGACAAGATCTCCCTCTGATGGTCAGATGCCTCAGGGACAAGAGTCTACTATACAAAGACTATGGATTCCAACCAGCCATACTCTTTTCCAAATTACTCCATTCCTTTTATCCCCCTCACCCAATGGCTGGTCAAAGACCTCATGCTGCTAAGAGTTGCTTGTGCACCTGTTGCAGTGTTGTGTTTTGTGTTCAAGTTGAGTCATGTTTCCTGAGAGTACTATCCTCTGTAAATCTGGATAAATGAACTGTAACAGGTTGTAAAGTACAGCTTTGTACATCAATAAAGCAGAGCTCATTCACACACACACACACACAAACACAACTATAACTGCTGTGCATGTTCTGTCTACCTTGTGTTGTTCTGCATTGCCTTCTTCATTTTTCTCCTTTAAAGTATATGTCAAGGTGTTCTACTTTTGGTGCTCCTGTGAACTTCAAGGATTGCCCCGGAACATGCTGCTCTGTCCCTTTTGTCTGTGGTGGATGCTGCTTTGGCTACGTACAGGCCAGAACTTCCCAGAATCTCCTAATGACTTTTTATTCAAGCTAGAGGATAGAATCATAAAACCATGGAGTGGGAAGGGACCCCCAAGTGTCACCTAGTCCAATCTTTTGCCAGTACAGGAATCCACAGTGAAAGTATTTATCAGAGGCAGCCACCTCATCTTCTCTTTCAAACCTCTAATAAAATAAAATCCACCACCTTCTGAGGAAGTCCAATCCACTGTCAAACTGTTATTCCTGTGTGGAAGTTATTCCTACAGTTTAATTGGATTCTTCTTTCTTCTGACTCCATTAGTCCAAGTCTTGCCCTCTGGAGCAGCTGTAAACAAACCCACTCCATCTTCCCCATGGCAGTCCTTCAAATATTTGCTAGTGCCTATCTTTTCACTTTTCATAGAATTGCAATCCCCAAAAGTAACTTTTCCTTCCAAGCTCTCATTGGCACACAAATGTAGAATTTGAAAATATTACTTTGGGGGACTATGGATCCCAGAATCCCCCAGGCAGTATGGCCACTGGACACTGTAGTGCCAGTAAGCAACTTTTCCAAGTTTTGATAAAGATGGGCATGCAAAGACCTGAGATCCCTGTTATGACATATGTGCCAAATAGCATGTCTCTACCTGCATCATCCCACGTAACATAAACTGTATATGGTTCATTAGGGGTTCATTTAATTTATAATCTTATCAATCTCATCATTCCAAATAATTCTGGCAGCTATCATGAGATTATCCTAAGTAATGAAATAATCAATGGGAAATCACTACTTAGAGAAGACTGAATTGCTAAGCCAACAATTTAAGTAATTGATAATTACAGATTAATTTATTATGTTAAATATCAATCCTGCAGTCTGCCTCCTACTGACATCAGAGTCTTGGAAACTGAACTTTTTGAAGTCCAGTTCCCAGGATCCTTCATCCAGCAGGGACAGTGACCATGGGCTGTAGGCAACTCTGTTCTGCTTTGGTCAGACCTCACCTGGAATACCGTGTCCAGTTCTGGGCACCACAATTCAGGAAGGATATTAAGAAGCTGGAACGTGTCCAGAGGATGATGACCAAAATGGTTAAAGGTCTGGAAGCCATGATGCTCTCTGAGGAGCGGCTTAGGGAGCTGGGCATGTTTAGTCTGAAGAAGAGAAGGTTGAGAGGGGACATGATAGCCATGTTTAAATATTTGAAGGAATGTCATACTGAGGATGGATCAAGCTTGTTTTCTGCTGCTCCAGAGACTAGGACATGGAGCAATGGGTTCAAACTCCAGGTAGAGATTCCACCTAAACATTAGGAAGACCTTCCTAACAGTAAGAGCTGTCCAGAAGTGGAATACACTGCCTGGGAGTGTGGTGGAGTTGCCTTCTTTGGAAGTTATTAAACAGCAGCTGGATGGCCATCTGTTGGGAATGCTTTGATTGTGTATTCCTGCATGGCAGGGTCTTGGACTGGATAGCCCTTGTGGTCTCTTCCAACTCTATGATTCTATGATTCTATGATAAGTAATCTAAGGAAGTGTAAAGATACGTCACAGAATACCAAAGTCAGGATTGTCCATACCATAGTACAGTCCATGTACAGTCAGCCCTCTGTATTTGTGGGTTCTGCATCCATGGTTTCAACCAGTCATGGCTTGAAAATATTTGGAGGAGGAGTGACGAATCCAAAAAGCAAACTTCACCATTTTATATAAGGGACTATACCATTGTATATAACGGGACTTGAACATCCAAGGATGTTGGTATCCAGGGGGGCAGGGTCCTTGAATCAAACCCCAGCAGACACCAAGGGCCCTCTGTATTTCTGATTTCTATGTATGGTTGTTAAAGATGGACAGTGAGAAAAGATTATAGGAATGGAACCAACCCATTTGATGTGGTGCTGGATAAGAATTCTACCGATACCATGGACTGCAAAAATAAAATAAAATCATCGTGGAGCAAATGAAGCCAAGTTCTCTCTTGAAGTCAAGATGACTAAACTGGACTATCATACCTTGGACATATGATAAGAAAATATGACTCTTTTAAAAAAGACAATAATGCTTGGTAAGGTAGAAGGCAGTAGGAAAAGAGGAAGACTGCATTACAGGTGGATAATTCTTTCAAGGAAGCCACAGCCCTGAGTCTGCAAGACCTGAACAGAGCTGTTGATAACAAGGAGACTTGGAGGTCTCAAATTCTTAGGATCACCATAAGTTGAAGTTGACTTAACAGCAATTAGAAACAATAAAATGCAGAGTAGTAACTATTCAAAGTTCTTCCAAACTCTCTTTGGTCTTAAGTCAATTATCTAGACTTGCTTTTGGCTTAGCAATTCAGCTACAACATCATCAAAATCATCAGAGGGAAAGCTAGAGATAGTCATGGAAAAGGAAGGGAGCAGCCATCTTGCCACAGAGAGGAGGCCACTAAGCCCAAACAAAAAAGATATCCAATCTGATCTTTGCCCTACCTTTGGTTACTTCATAATTGATGTGTCTCAAGAAAGGAAAGAAAGAAAGTGTCACGCTGAGGATGGAGCAGGCTTGTTTTCTGCTACTCCAGAGACTGGAACACGGAGCAATGGATGCAAGCTCCAGGAACAGAGATTCCACCTCAACATTAGGAGGAACTTTTTGACAGTAAGAGCTGTTTGGCAGTGGAACACACTCCCTCGGAGCGTGGTGGAGTGTCCTTCCTTGGAGGTCTTTAAACAGAGGCTGGATTGCCATCTGTCAGGGATGCTTTGATCAAGATTTCCTGCGTGGCAGGGGGGTTGGACTGGATGGCCCTCGTGGTCTCTTCCAACTCTACAATTCTATGATTCTATGTTTCTATGATCAAAAAGACCAAGTAGGATGAAGAAGAGGAAGAAGCAACCAAGTTTTCTGGGGGCTACTAACCAATGCCATTAAAGGCCAGATGTGATTCAAGGGTCTAAATCCTATTGTTATTCCCAACTGGAGTAGATAAATTGGATCAATGTTATTTATCTATGTGTTGACTCACAGTTCAATAATGGAATCAATAGCTCTATTCTAGATGAGTCAAACCAATATAATTGAGGCCAGGGGCACTTCAATGACATATTTCATAGCATACCCCACCAAAGTTGCCCAAATCCCAGGCATGCTGGTCAAGATTGAGAGGGTGGATCAACAAGATACTAGACTGCTATTACCAAATAGACCTGTCATTTTGAGACAGTCACATATGTATCAACTGGGAGCCAAATATCATGTTTCAGGCAAGCTGGGTTTTAATTCATCCTAGCCTGAAGCCAACAAGCCTGTCCAAATACTATATATATTAATTGCCTTGACAGCCTACTTTTCTTCCACAACAGTGAGGAGAGAATGCAAGGCAATATGGTGTAATCCAGACTGCTGGATGGAAAACTGGGAGATCCAGGTTCTAGTCCTGCTCAATAGTGATCTTGGTCCAGTCACTCTTTGCAATCCTGACCTGTCTCATGGAGTTGTTAATATGAGGGTACAGTGGGGTAGAAGAGAACCAGATACTTTCCCTTGAGCTCAGTGGAGGAAATCACAATTAAATTAGTTTAACTGTTAAAGTAAAATTCAATACAATTCAATTAACTCATTAATTTAAAAGGCAGTCGTTTTGTGACAATATCCCAGGGAAGGAAGCCAGACTGACAGAGCAGGAGGCTGGCTGAAAATGCTATAGCAACTGGGTCAAGAAGGTGAACACACTTATCCTTGCTTTAAGAGATGTGGTCTCTCCAGTCCACCAGAGGTGGACAACCTATGGTCCTCCATGTGTTGCTGAACACCAACTCTCATCATCTCCAGAGATCAGATGATGGGAGTTATAGTCTCCAATAGAGAGAGCAGGGCAACTGTGGAATGCTAGGAGGTACATTTGCCTGCCCAGGAGAACTTGGAGGACCAAACCCTCATTCTAGCCCCCACCCTGCAAATTAGATTTTTCCCCCAAATGCCCTCTAGTGTACATTTTTTTTATTACATTTGTAGGGTCCCTAGACTATCTTAAATTCAGGAGAGGCCTTTTTTTAGCAATAGGAAGTGAGTGGAAATCTAGCCCCCATCCTGCAAATTAGATTTTTTTCCCCAAATGCCCTCTAGGGTGCATTTTTGTTATGTTTGTAGGGTCCCTAGACTATCTTAAATTCAAGAGAGGCCTTTTTTTTATCAATAGGAAGTGAGTGGAAATCACTTCCTGTTATCTACTTGTTTCAAAATAAGGCTTCTTCTGGGCCTAAATTGGCCCAAGCGGGGGGAAATGTGATAGAAATGGCCACCATATTCCCAGAGGGTATTTGGGGGCAAAAAGTGACCTCTGGGAAGACTGGGGATCACAAAAATGGCTCTGGGGCTGCATGCAGCACATCGGCCACACTTTGACCATCCCTGATATAGAGGGTACAGGCTCCCTGCTGATGCATTTAACTATACTACACTGGCCCCAATTATGTAACAGAGGGAATTCACATAAGACTTTGGTGGGAGATGGGGAGGACTAGCTTAGAGTGATGTAGAAACAGAGTAGCTTGAAGAGTTTAGGTCTATCTGAGCCTATTAGCCTTAGAACCCAGCATGCTCAAAAACATCACAGGCATGAAGGAGCCCTGCAACATGGCATCTGCTGTCCATACTGAGAATTTATGTATCCTGGAAAAATTACATTTTCCATGGCCCCTGGTGCCTGGAAGAAATGAAAGCCTTCACCCAGACATCCTGTTATCTCTACAAGTGGGAAGAGACAGGAGCACTATGAATGCATATAGGAAGCTATGGAAGTTAAGGACATTAGATTCCAATGCTCTTTCGAAAATAAAATTTAAAAAGCTGCCTTGAATCTCATGTTGGGAAAAAGGTGGAATATCAGTACAGCTGAAACCCTGTATCTGTGGAACCAATATCGGTAGAACACAAAACGAGAAGACAGAGCATAGAGTCTTCCTAGAAAATGCCTAGAGAGGTAGCGGTATCCTCTCTAGACATCTTCTAGGTCCTCCAATGCAACTCTATGGTATTTTAAACCAGAAATCCCATTCTTTTAAAAGGGTTCACTGTTATCTGTGGTTTACGGTATCCACTGTAAGTGCGGGAACCAAACCCCTGCAGATACAAATGTCCAACTGTACAATGCATAAATAAATAAAATCAACTAGCTGGAGCCGGTGTACCATATTTTGTTCTCCCATAATCGTTGAGGGTGACTCTCTATGTTGCCCTGCCACCGCCATGGCTGCCACCACTGCCAGTTGACTGTCTGGGTGCTGTCATAGTGGTAGCAGTGGTGTCCCGCTGCCACTGCCACCACTAGTTGACTGCCTGGGTCCTGTTGCAGCGTGTGGGTGGTGATTGGTTGGGTGTGTTTCCTAAGCAGCCAATCAGCACACTGGGAGAGGAACCATACCCAGGCTTATTGTACATACCCAAGAATCTTATATATAGATATCAGCTACCTATAATGTGACTGTATAATTTGAACCCAGTTGCCCATATGTAAATGAAAGAGAAGGAGGAGGTTGTCAGAAAAAGAAGCAAAACAATGATCTGTTGGTGCTAGGAAGTAGGTAAGTTTATTGCGGTGAGAGCTGGATGGAATGTGAGATAATTAGGTCACAACACTTTCACAACACAGAGAAGCATTCCTGCTCTGAGATGGAGATTCAGATAGGCACTCAGTCAGTCAACAAAGATGTTCTAACACCACAAGGAAGTGACTTGAGAGTGCAGAATGGGAAGGAAGGGTTTCAGTGGTTCCAGAAGACGACAGGAAGAAGTTGGGTCAGTGACTGCGACGTCAACATGATGTAGCAGATGACAAGACATCTCACCGATATTCCATTTCATTGCTGGGCAGGTTTATCAACAGCATCCCTTGGGAGGTTGCTTGCATTTAGGGGGACATTTTACCACCGTCTGTGGAGGACAGCATGGGATGGTTTTGGGGGGACACTTCACCACCGTCTGTGGAGAACAGCATGGGGTGGTTTTGGGGGGACACTTTGTGACGCAGGGGGGTGCCTTGCAACCTTGCTTGCACTGCTGAGACATGGTTCCGGAAGTGATGGAAGAAACCTGTTGTGACAAAAGGAACAAGAAGGACATTTAGATATAAGTAGAACTGTGCTCTGTTGAGGGGAAACTCCATTTGGATGAGCCATTTCCTTCCTGCAAACCCTTTACATTATGATCAATGTTTGGGAAGTTTCTTTTTTTTTTTAATACCCATACACATACTGGCTTGGGGATTCTTATTTATTTATTATTATTTATTTATTTATTATTATATTTATTTATTTATTTATTTATTTATACCCCGCTCTTCAGCCACAAGGCTATCAGAGCGGCTTACAAATTGTTTTAAGCAATAGCTATTTATTCTGGGAGCTGTAATCTAATACCTAGTCCCAGGTAGAGTAGACCCACTAAGTCAATTGCTGAATGGTAGGTCAGCAATTCAGAGGAAGACAAAGACAAAAATTGGATTCTGAACAAATTTTGCTTAAAAACAACCCATGATAGGTTCTCTTTAAGTCACCATAGGTCAGCAACAACTTAAAGGCACACAACAACAGTCAACAATTATGCAAATCCCATTGTTTAAATGGGTCTACTCCAGTTGGGGCAGCAGTTGGATTTGAACTACCAAAACTAACATTTGCAAGTTCTGCTTACAGTGAATAGTTTGTTTCAACACTTCTGTATTTTTTAACCAATGTTCACCCACCTTTCCCCTTCATCTCTCCCACTTTCCCTTCTTTAATTTTAATTCCCTTCTGAACATCATATAAAATGAAAATGATGTGACTACACAAACTGTAAATGGTTTTCTTTTTCAAGCAGAGAAAGGGAGATGGAAAAGGAAAACAGAGGCAAACAACTGTGGCCTTCCAGATATTGTTGGACTGCCAGTTCCACCATCCTGCCCCATTGGCTATCCTGCCTGGATCTGATGGGAGTTGCAGTCCAGCAATAAATCAGAGGGCCAGCCTTCCTCTCCTTTGAAATAAAGTATTTCTGATGGTGCAGCTTCCCAGCATGATCTCCTGAAGGTCCTTCATAAATCATACACCTAATGCCCAAACACAGAATGATTTAAAGGAGGCAAAGTTGATGGGATACCATTCAGGCAACTGGCAATTAGCAGAGCCCGGGGAAGCTCCCCTGTTCTGGACTACAGCTCCCAGAACCTCCCCCGGTCAACATAGCCAACATGGTTTCCAAAGACAGCCTCCTTGTTTTGCTGGGAGGAAGGAACCAGAAGCAGTATAGAACCTTCTTGGTGGCTGCTCCCAGCTCATCTCTTTCTGTCAGCAGACCTTTCTGTTTACGGAGACCTTTAAACACTAACTGCCAGTTGCAGAGGGTCTTTCAACTGGAGTGAATTGCCTTATATTTTTATCATTATTCTATCATAATGGCCTTTAAAAAATTTAATTGATGTTTTTAATACCTTTGTTTAATTTTTAACCTGCCAAGAGTCTACATCAGCTCCTTAGTGACGTAGTTACATAAGTACCTCAGTTGCGTATCTAAGTTAACATCTGCCAGCCCAGTCCCCCCATCTTGACTTACTGGGCAGCAGCCACTGCGAGCCACAAAGGCCTGTTCTCTTGTCAGTCGGGACACAGCAGACGGACGTTTCCACTTCCACCAGGGATCTGATGTGACAATCAGAAGCAGGATCCCTATCACAGTTCCTCCTCACACAGGAGATCATTTGCAAGAGGGGAGCAGACCCCTGTTACTTGCAGTGGCTGTTGACCAGTAAATCAGGATTGGGGGACTTCTACAATCCCTACGTATTCCCTATGCTATTGAATACATAAGAACGGAGAATACAAATCAGTTATGGGTGTGTATGCATTCATAACTGCAATTGTGAATTCCAGCCAATTTTTTTTTGGTACTTTTTAAATTTATATCATGAATTGCCTTTGGACCCATATTGGAAGAAAGGCGGGATATCAAATAAGTAAATAAATGTTAAATCCCACCTCCAAACAACACAGATCACCCTAGATAAACAGGGTACTTCACCTTCACTGGCACACCTGGGGCTGCTTTGAAAAGCAAAATGCCAAGAGTTGTAACACAAGATTCCCTCAGGATGCCAGCCTGAGGAGATGGCACTCAATCTCTGTTGTAAACCCAAAAAGATAGAATGCCAAAAGAGACTTACCCAAATTCACAAGACAGAGTCAAGCGAAGAGACAAATCCACTAGACAGATTGAGGAACCAGGAGCTCCCAGCTGCTTTTTTATATCATTTCCTAAAACCTCATTTCCGGTAGAGAAGTGTGCAACTGATCCAGTGCAGCTGTTAATTGCTTTGGTGTTAATTGCCTAATTAAGCCCATGAGATTTCACATCTGCACCACTCCAAATTCTCCACCGATGTCATAAGGGAGAACATTCTTCTCTGATGATCCCCTGTTGCTTCAGCCCATCATCAGAGTGCCATTTTTGGTCTCCTCTCACTCAGGCCATCCTTTTTCTACCCATCCATCTGAAGTGAGCTTGGCCTCTGCCACCAGCCAGATGGATTTTAGAGTCCTTGTTGTCATCATGGCCAAAGGTTAATAGTTATCCTGTGGCATTGCTGTTGTTTTGTATGCCTCCAAGTCATTTCTGACTTATGGCAACCCTAAGGAAAATCTATCACAGGGTTTTCTTGGCAGAATTTGTTCAGAGGTGGGTTGCCTTTTCCTTCCCCTGAGAATGAGAGTGGGACTTGCACAAGATCACCTAGTGGGTTTCCATGACCAAGCAGGGAACTGAACCCTAATCTCTCAGTTTCCCAGTCCAGCACTCAAACCACTACACCACACTGGCTCACCTGTGACATAGAAGAGATTAATTTGTAGCTAGTAGGCTTTGCTGAATAGTTCTCTTTAGCTTGGTCATTGACGGCTGAGAACAGACCAGGGGTCCTGTTATGGTCTTCTCCATCACTATCGAGATGGTTACCCCTGCACATTTTGATTTCCTTTGTTTATTTGTACAGTATATAACCCTTGGGAATCCATCTTTATTCCTTCCCTGGACACATTCACTTATCAGCTGGAGTCCTGCCCTTTCCGGGGCAGGGAACCTATAGAGAGAAATACTTTCTTCAGAAACTCCAGAACAGATTAGAAGGCCATGCTGGTGAATCAAGGACTCAACTTTATTGAAAGAAATGCATTTCCCTTCCACACCCTGATAGACCAAAATCTGATTCTCTTCCCAGGTTAGGCTTCAAAACTGGCCTTCCACAGACTTTTTCCAGACTCCTTCCTATCAGAAGGCCTTACATGCCAAGGAGGAAATGACATGCTGGATGTAACTATAGCCATGTAAGCTATTCTTTGTGGAGAAAAAAATCCCTGAAACCAAGGCACACAATTCTAAACAAATGCAAACATTTTGCTCACTTAGCCCAAATGAAGCCATATTAGTGCCTCCTTCACCTTTGGTCTCACTGTAGAGGATGGGGTTAACATCAGCCCAGGGGCCCTGTTTAGCCAGCCATGGCAAATGAAAATATTGGTCATGAGACTGTCTGGTAGAATTACAAGTTGCTTAGGGGCCAAATTCTACCACTTGTTGAGAGGGGATGCTGGACTCCATCAGCTAAGAACTGGAATACTTTCTCTGCTATAGATCACCTGTTGCATCCATTTACCATCAATAAATCTTATGTATTTTGAGAGCCAGCATGGTATTCGTGGTTGAGTGTTGGACTAGGACTCAGGGACACCATGGTTTAAATCCCTGTTCAGCCCTGGAAACCCTCGTGGGCAAGCCCCTCTCTCTCAGCCTCAGAGCAGAGCAAGGGCAAACCCCCTCTGAACAAATCTTGCCAGGAAAAACCTGTTCACCATGAGTCAGAAATAACCTGAAGGCACACAACGACAATTAAATGTTAATATTTATTATTAATTTTATTAAATGGTACATTTCCCAGCTGGTTCTTTAATCAATGCAAATGTAAAACAGGGTTCCATCGGACTGGTGAGTGATCACATGTGAAACACGTACAGGTCAGAAATTGCAGCCGTGGGTACAATCATTGTCCTTCCAAAATTAGTCAACAGCATGATCAAAGCACGTGCCAACTGTCACAACCCAGAGTAGAAAAGTCGCTCTTCTTGAAAGTTTCCTTGTTTCCAGGAACTGAAAAATATGTTGTCAGGCACAGTCCAAGATTAATCAAATCAGAAGCTTATCATAGAATCATAGAGTTGGAAGAGACCTCACGGGCCATCCAGTCCAACCCCCTGCCCTACAGGAATACACAATCAAATCATTCTCGACAGATGGCCATCCAGCCTCTGTTGAAAAATCTCCAAAGAAGGAGACTCCACCACACTCCCAGGCAGTGCATTCCACTGCCGAACAGCTCTTACTGTCAGGAAGTTCTTTTTAATGTTTAGGTAGAATCTCTTTTCCTGTA
Organism: Gambelia wislizenii; assembly: GCA_030847615.1. NCBI lineage: Eukaryota > Metazoa > Chordata > Lepidosauria > Squamata > Crotaphytidae > Gambelia > Gambelia wislizenii. The sequence goes on along the minus strand of JAUMIR010000015.1, from coordinate 6,268,380 downwards.
GTTTGAATGCATTGCTCCATGTCCTAGTCTCTGGAGCAGCAGAAAACAAGCTTGATCCATCCTCAGTATGACATCCCTTCAAATATTTAAACATGGCTATCATGTCCCCTCTTCACCTTCACTTTTCCAGACTAAACATGCCCAGCTCCCTAAGCCGCTCATCATAGGGCATGGCTTCCAGACCTTTAACCATTTTGGTCACCCTCCTCTGGACACCTTCCAGCTTCTCAATATCCTTCCTGAATTGTGGTGCCCAGAACTGGACACAGTTTTTCAGGTGAGGTCTGACCAAAGCAGAATAGAGTGGCACTATTACTTCCCTTGATCTAGACTCTATTAATGCAGCCTTGAATCACATTGGCTTTTTTAGCTGCCGCATCACACTACTGACTCATGTTCAGTTTCTGGTCCACTAAGACTCCGAGATCCCTTTCGCTTCAACTGTGTTTGAGAACTTCAAACTGAGTGAGCATCTACACTACACAGTTATGATATTCTGGTTTGTTTGTTTGTTTTTAAACTATTTTTACAAGAGCACTTTTACTCAGCACTTTAGATAGCTCCCTTACAGTTCAGACTAAAGCCCAGAGGACATCCTTTGCTCTTCTGCTTCAAAGAATACCAGTCACCACGCCTTGAATCCCAAATCCGAGAGAAAGGTGCAAGTCAAATAAATGAATAGTAGCTGGACTCGGCGTACCATACGCCATTATCCTTGGATCATTGACGATGACTCGCTCTGTTATCCTGCCGCCGCCACCACCACCACCACCGCCACCAGTTGACTGCTTGTGTCTCATCGCAGCGGCATCCACCATCACCAGTTGACGGCCTGGGTCCAGTCACAGCCCAGGACTGGGGAGTGGCTGAGGGAGTGAGAGCAGGGAGGGGCCCTTGTGAGGCTGTGGGTTTTGATTGAGTGGCAGATTGAGTGGCAGGAGTGGATTGTGAGTTGGAGAGGGAATGTGGATATGGGTGGTGATTGGTTGGGTGTGTTTCCTGATCAGCACATTGGGAGAGGAAACATACTCAGGCCTATTGTACAAACCCAAGCCTTTCGTAGACAGATAGATAGATTACACAAAATTGAATTAGGATGAACTTTATCAACAGGACTGCCTGTTTTTCAGGCAAGGTGGAGAATGGCATGGGTGTCTTGGAAGGAAATCTTACAGAGCGAGAAATCACATGATCTTGCCTCTAGGAAGGAAACAGGGACTGACATTCCACTGGAGGTGACTCAAGCAGTTGTCTGAGATCTTCCTGGTCTGTGGCTTGCAGGAACATGCTTTAAGCAACCTGGAATGCAGTGTACAGTAGCAACAGCACTCCTACGTGGATAGTTTACCTTCACTAGCAAGGTAGCCTTAGGGAAGCTGTGCTCGTCTGTTTCTTCCCCCAACCGCAAGTCCTAGATGGTAAGATGACACCAGTAATCCCCTTTTGATTTAATCGACTGATGTTTGGAAAGCTCCAGCATGTGCTAGAATTTTTTTAAAAAAAGAACCCTGCATTGTACCAATGTAATGAGACTTATTATCCCCTAAAACAGATCCCATCATCCCCCATTTTGGTTCACTTATAATCAGCAATAGTTTGATTTCAATTTGGCTAACCTGGACTTTTCAAGGGCTGATGGGTGGAAACAACATTGATAGAAAAACCACTCCTATAGGGTCCTCACGGCTAACCTGACATCAACTGGGAGAACTATATTAACTCAAACTAAACTAAACTATAATTCAAGTACAGGACTACAAATCAAGTGCTAATCGTTAACTATAAACAATATCCAAGTGTATACATATGTATAGATAGATACACAATTACATATGGTAATGTTTTACTTATGGAAAATTACACTTTAGCACCCTTTGTACAATACATAAAAAGTTTATGCACAGTAATCATAACATATGTTATAATTATATAAACTGGTTTCCTACTTTAGAGGAAATTCACTTAAGTACACACTTGTGTAAAACTATTACTGTTGCTTGTCTATGTTATGATTACTGTGCATAAACTTTTTATGTATTGTACAAAGGGTGCTAAAGTGTAATTTTCCATAAGTAAAACATTACCATATGTAATTGTGTATCTATCTATACATATGTATACACTTGGATATTGTTTATAGTTAACGATTAACACTTGATTTGTAGTCCTGTACTTGAATTATAGTTTAGTTTAGTTTGAGTTAATATAGTTCTCCCAGTTGATGTCTGGAAACAACATTGGCCAGGGGAGCACGTACTAGCCAGGAAGGAGTCTACTAAACTCTTCTTCCCCCTCTCTTCTCAAATCCATTAACACTCCTTCAGCCCCTGGCTGACATCTTGCCGAGACAAAGGAGCCCTCCTCTTCAGGACTAGGACCAGCATAGCTCCAAAGCCTCAATCTAATCCACTTCTATTTCCTGCCTTACTTCGATAGTCTTGTGTGTGTGTGCTGGAGGGATGTCTCTGTGTGTGAATGCAGTTCAAATAGTTTAATAAAGCAAGGGGATGGTTGTTGAAACTTTACGATTTTATGGAAGTAGATAAACTAACCTATAAGATAAAAGGAAAATCTTGTCAAAAATTTAACACGGAATGGGGCCCATTACTAAAATTATTTACAGAAGGAATGGGGAGATAAAACTATAATTAGCTTGACTGAATGAGGTAAATATTCTCAAGGAGTGTATTGTATAGAGAAATATAGTCAACAGATAGTTGGTATATAAGTTTATGAGAATATAACGATGAAGAAGGATGATTTTCATAGCTTAAATAGTAAAAAAGAGGAGTCCATGAAGTCAGAATAATGTGTGTGTTATTTTATGTTTTTCTTTTTTGTTGTTGAAGTGTTTTTGATGTTTTTTATATTTATAATTTGAGAAATCTTTGGGGGGGTTATATAGTTAGGTATTACTGTACTGTGTTATTTTTATTTGTTATTGGATTGTATTTGTTATTTGGTGGATTTATTTTGATTTGTGTTTAGTAATGTATATTTGGGTTTTTTTAAAAAAATAGTTGGAACTATAAAAATAAAATAAAATAAAGTTTCTTCAGGTTATTTTTGGTCCCTTGTTCTGTGTCTTTCCTCAGCCCCACTGGTATACATAGGTTAAAGACCTCATATATTAAGTGGCTATAATTCCCATTTGTGAGACCAATAAACACACGGACTTTTTCCATGGACACAAGGGTTTTGCATAGCACCAATTTGGGGTTTTGTATTATCAATTTCACAGTGTACCAGATGTTACCAACTGGAGTTTTGAACTGTCATTGAATAAGATTCTCTCCGAGGAGCCAGGTATCATAGAATCATTGAGTTGGAAGTGGCCCTATGGGCCATCAAGTCCAACCTCCAGCTCAGTGCAGGATCTCCAGTTAGACTCTAGTTTAGAAATCACGGGGCTAAAGCAGTGGTTCCCAAACTTCATCTCCCAGAATTCCTTGCTGTTGGCCAAGGTGGCTCGGGCTTCTTGAAGATAATGTCCAAAACACCAACATTTGAGAATCACTGAGCTAGAGCATCCCCAGCAGGTAGCTGTCCATCCTGTTTCTGAAGACATCCAGAGAAGTAGACCTCTCCACCGCTCTAGGCAATTGGTTCCACTGCCAAACCGCTCTTACTCTCAAGAAGTTCTTTCTAATGTCCAATCAAAATCTCCCCTCCTGTAACTTAAAACCATTAGACCTAGTTCTACCCTCTCAGGCAGCAGAGAACAAGCCTGCAACCTCCTCTCGGTGAAATCTTGTCAAGACAATATAGTGCGTTCCAAGTAGTGTCACTTTTTGCAATTATAGAATTGTGTTGTCATCCTCTCTACATAAGATCCAGTGTGGTGTAGTGGCTTGAATGTTGGACTAGGACACTGGGAGACCAGGATTAGAATCCCCACTTGGGCATGGAAACCCACTAGGTGACCTTGGGCAAGTCACACTTTCTCAGCCTTACAGGAAGGCAAAGGCAAAAATCTTCTGAACAAATCTTGCCAATAAAACCCTGTGATAGGGTCTCCTTAGGGTCACTATAAGTCAGAAATGACTTGAAGTCACACAACAACAACAACAACAACAACAACAACAAATCCACAGGATAGCTCTTATCCTCTGAAAGTTCAGACTGAAACCTCACTTTCAGTGGTTCACTTTCTTATTGACATGAAAGCCACCAGCTGCTGATGCTATGGGGGAGTAATACATCCCATCTTTAGTGCTTGGAGGTGGAACACCTGAACTGCTGTATATAAATGGCATTTTCTGAGCAGCCATAAGAATTATGTGTTTGAAAATGAACATAGGGATCTGGGTCTCTGGAGATTAACAATGTCCTCTCTTGAGCATTCACTGGAATGCCCAATTATCCAAAGGTATGCACACTATCTGTCTGTCACCAACAGGACTTATTAAATCCATGAACAATATCAATTAAAGAGCAGGAGGGACCTGATGGTACATTTCAACATATGCTTTGAGTCAACATTTGGGCAGAGGGCTATTCTTAACATGCATAGGAGATAACTTTGCATCTCATGATGTTCTTGCATTCTCCATTAATGATGGGGAAGACATCTTAAGGAGATGTTCTCTTCTCAGAAGCATCCCATAAATCCATTGTATCTAAGCTATGTCCCAATTATTATTATTTTCCACCTGATTCAATCCACTTCTTTAAGGCAGAGCTGGACAGTGTGGTTTGCAGGCCCCATAAGTTCCTTGACACCACAAATTGTGGCCCCTTCACCCAGATGGATTAAAAATGACTCCCAGCTATCTTCTGATCCTATTGGAATTCCAATGCATTTGAAAGGATAATATGACCCATGTCCACATTAGGAAGGTGTTTCTTCACTCACAGCTATAAAATTGTGTCACTTGCAGATTTGATAAGCATGACCTCTGTTTCTTCACCCAAGTCATTTATTTTATATTATTTATAAACATGTTCAAGTACTTAGAGACAGGGCTCTAAGGCACCACAGTAGTAAATTCTCTCCAGGATGAAGAGCAACTGTTGATGAACACCCTGGCTTTGGTCTGTAAGTCAGCTACAAATCCACCTAAAAGCCGCAACATCTAGACTATACAGTGTGGCCCAGCATATCCACATGACTAATACCCACAGTTTCACTTACCTGCATCCAAAAAAAGTTCCCTCTAGGCATTTTCTAGGTCCTCCAGCACAATTCTATCGTATGCTTCCTCCAGATGTTGAGCATAGAGTTGGACTGAAGGACCTAGGAAATGCCTAGAGAGGTGTTCTCTCTAGGAATCTCTAGGTCCCCTAATGCATCTCTATAGTATGTGTGGGCCGGAAGCTGTTCATTTCAATAGGGTTCGCTATTATCTGTGATTTCACATTTCCACGGTAAGTCCAGGAATGCAGATATGGGGATCATACTGTATTTTTCCAGACTATCATGGAGCACTTTGTCAAAAGCTTTGCTGACATCAAGCTGCACATACAGCCACAATATACCCTGTAAAGCCTGGATCCCCTTATAAAAACAAGAGAGATAAGAGTGGTCAGGCAACACTTGTTTTTTGAGAAGCCCGTGCTGGCTCTTCACAAACACAGCATTCTTTCCTAAGTGCTCACAGCCTTGCTGTTCAGTTATCTGTTATAGAACAGATATGACTTAGGTCCAGACACTCTGAAAAACTGTTGTCACCTTACGTGAGTCTGATTGAGTTTTGGGATCCTTCAGGGCACAACTTGCTCTTAGTTCCACCACCATCACAGGCACATTTGGTGGGGACACAGAGGAGCCCTCTTGCTGACTGAGGAACTCCTCACAGAAGATTTGTTTGACTCCCTTTCTGGTCTGCTTCCACCAGCTGGCAAAGACCATTTTAATTGTTGCTATGTGCCTTTAAGTTAACTCTGACTTATGGTGATCCCATCATGGAGTATTCTTGGCAAGATGATTATTAAGAGAAGGTTGACCACGGCCCTCCTCTGAGGCAGAGAGCATGTAACTTGCGGCCAAGTGACATAGCTGCCCCCGTCCCCAGCCCCGCCTGCCCCAGTAAAGACGCAAAACAAGATTACATGCACAAGTTAGATTTAATACAGGTGATAAGGGTGAGAAAATTATTGGCAGAAAGGCCACAACTTTCTATTTGGTGATAGTAGCTGTGGTTGGTCTGGGCATGGATTATGACTGAGCAAGGTAAATGCCCCCCCTTGCTCTGCTGCCATGTATCTGCCAGCCCACTGCAGGCAGATCACATGTCTAGGTCATGTGACCCGAACACATGACTGATCACGTGACTAGTCACATGATTAAGTCACGTGACCGATCACCTAGCCAGACCCATGACAGACCACGTGATCCGCTCACGTAGGAAAGTGTGGCAAATCACGTGACTGGCTCACGTGACCTGTTTCCCCCAGGGGCAGAGTCTCCCAGGAACGATCCTAAACCTGGTACAGGCAAGCCTGCCCTGGACCAGTTGGAGACTCCTGGCCCCAAGAAGAGAACAGAACCCATGCCCACCACCAACAAAACCAAGTGCCCAACCCAACTCAGTTTCCGCCAACCCTGCAGCTATCACCAAAGAGAAATACCTTCTTCCTGAAGCCAACTAGCTGGGTCTGCAGGCAAGCCGGGAATTTATTCCCGGCTGCCGGACCATGCTGGGGACTAGCCCCACCTCCCAGCCAATCAGAGGCCGAACCGGAGCGGCAGCTCTGATTGGCTGGGGCTGTCCTAAGCCGGCCAATCGGGGTAGAGCCACCCTTCCCCTATTGGTCGGCTTCCAATCCTCTTCCTAGCCTGCCAGAGCATGCTGGGAAGAGGACACCAGCCGGCATGGCGGCACCCATGCCAGCCACGTGGCAGGCCCGGGAACCGGGGCGTCACCAGCCGCAAATTGCTGCCGCTGGTAAGTCCCAGGCAGCTGGCTTGTCTAACATCATACAACCAGGGCTCTCTTAACAGCATGATAGGCCTCCGGACAAAGCAGTGCACTGGGCCCTGCCTATACAACCACTTACAGGAATAAACATGTAAATTATTGATAAAATAAACTTACATTTATTGGTGCCTCTAACAAAATCAGTGTTTTGACCCTCTCCCCAGTGTACAGCTTCATTGGGAGCAAAGTCCCTTCCTGTCCAGACTTCAGAAGCCCTGATGTGTACTGCACGGGCAGCTGCTTCAGGCAGAGATAAGAAGGTGTGTCAGGCTTCCCTTTCTTGGCTGCTGCTTGGCTTTTATGCCTCTTCTGGCAGGGTTTCCCCAGTGCCTCCCTTGCTTTGCTCCCCCTACAACTGCCCATCCCTCCTCCCCCTCTCTTTTCTCTTTATCTTCCCCATTCCCCATTCTCACAAATGCAGACATGCCTACTCTCCATTACAAGTCGTAATTTTTCTCTGTCTACTGAGTTAGCAGGAAATTTGAATGTTAAGGAAGGTGATCGGAAAATGAGTGTTAAATTCTGCTCTGTGTATAGATTACCATGGAGCCCCTATGCTTGGGGGGGGGGGCCCTGGGCAACTGCCCAGCATGCCGAGTGTGCCCATGCGCTAAGATGGCACTGCACACAATGTGTTTCCAGGCCAGAGTAGGGATTACAGTCCTCCAGAGTCTTAGTGCAACACCCAAAGCACTACACCATGCTTCGTTTGCGAAGAAAAGCCAGAGAGACAGAGAGAGACACCATGCTGGCCTTCACATGCTGCCCATAGCATTGATATTTTGGTTCCTTTCCAAATCCAAAGAGGATGCAGGATCCTATTCTTGGGCTCGGAGTCTGCTCCCGAACAGTTTGATTATAGTTCAGACCTCAAACTATATACTGCCAGGCTTCAAGCTACAAACTGGGCCTCAAACTTCCAACTAGGCCCCACAAACTTTGTTGTTATGTGCCTTCAGGTTGGCTCCAATTTATGGTTACCATCTTCTGTGGTTTTCTTGGCAAGATTTGTTCAGAAAGGTGTTTGCCATTGCCTTCTTTTGAGGCTAAAAGAGTTTGACTTGCCCAAGGTCTCCCAGTGGGGTTTCCATGACTGAGAGAGGATTTGAATTCTGGTCTCTCAGAGTCCTAGTCCAACACTCAAACCACTACTCCATATGGACTAGATTTTTCCTATTAGTACATTGTTGCTGAGGGGTCTTTAGCAGAGGTGTTATAAATAAATTCTCGTTGTTCTCTTTTAAATGTTTTTCAAACTGTTGCAAAGCAGTGCTGCTTTTAATTGGATTGTTCATTGTTTTTTAACAGCTGAACATTCTGAAACTTAGGGAGCTGGGTATGTTTAGCCTGGAAAAAAGACGGTTTAGAGGCGATATGATAACCCTGTTTAAGTATTTGAAGGGATGTCACGCTGAGGATGGAGCAGGCTTGTTTTCTGCTGCTCCAGAGACTGGAACACGGAGCAATGGGTGCAAGCTCCAGGAACAGAGATTCCACCTCAACATGAGGAGGAACTTTTTGACAGTAAGAGCTGTTCGGCAGTGGAACACACTCCCTCGGAGCGTGGTGGGGTCTCCTTCCTTGGAGGTCTTTAAACAGAGGCTGGATGGCCATCTGTCGGGGATGCTTTGATTGTGATTTCCTGCGTGGCAGGGGGGTTGGACTGGATGGCCCTCGTGGTCTCTTCCAACTCTGCAATTCTATGATTCTATGATTCTATGATTCTATACTCAATTCAGAGTGCTTGAGACATTGACGATGATTATTTTCAGCTGTATTTTTGTTTTAATCTATGTTGTGAGCTGTCCTTCAGAAGAAAAGCTGGATGTTAATGAATTAATTTCAATTAACTATTAAAAACAAAATCTTAATTAAATATTAAATAAATATAAATTAATTAAATTCTGTTCCTTCAGTGAATTCTGTAGCTCACATTTTGACATCCAAATGTCCCCTTCTTCCAACAATGCAATCATGACTTTCAGTGTTTTTATTGTCAGTACTATTTATTATTCCTCTCCATTGACGCCCCCTTGTCGTGGGAGAGAGGCTTGCGTACCCTAATGATGTTTTGAGCTATGCTGGCGGTGGCATAATAGCCACTGGTAGGGTCTCCCATGCCAGACAGGTCAAAACTGAAGGGTCTGACAAAGAGCGTCAAAGGGCAGGATGGGCTCTCTAGCCTTGTGGCAACCGTCCTAGGAGAAGGAAAACTCTAATCCCAAACCCGGGCAGATGGTGCTCGTCCAACCCTGTAAGGTCAACCATCTAAGAGAAGGAAACTCTAATCAAACCTACGACCTGAGGACCTCGCTGCCAAGGCCATGCTTGCAAGGCCATGGCAGATGAATCTCTGGTTTAAAGGGTGAGGCCAGTTCTGTGCACGCTGCGCTCCACCAGAAAAATCCATTGCACAGGCTCAGAGGACAAATCCAGTTCCAAAAAAGCCCTGTAGCAACAGGCGAGGGACGAAACCGGCAGGTGTAAAGATGCACTGGAAGCTGCAGCCCCAACCCTGCATGCAGGCGGTTCAGGACATTGGTCGCTCAAGCCTGACCCGGGAGATGACAGTCTTGTTCGGCAGCATCCTGAACGACCAAGCAGCCTTTTTTAAGGAGAGCACTGCTTGCTCCATATGGAGAGGGGCCTAGAAAAGGTGGCCTAATGAAAGCTCATCCCCAACTACCTGGTTGGCTAGCCGCGGCCAACGGGAATCTTCTGATGCGGTCAAACCAAGGCAAAGAAACAAAAGCACACACCGGCCTCCAAAGGTGTAAATAAACTGACACTTGCATGCTGGAACATCAGAACCATGCAAGACTCTGAAGATAGTGGACGGCCTGAGCATCGTTCTGCCCTAATAGCCCATGAACTATCACGGCTTAATATTGACATCGCTGCTCTTAGTGAAGTTCGCTTCCATGAGGAAGGCAGCCTTAAAGAACATGGCGCCGGCTACACACTTTACTGGTCTGGCAAACCCAAAACCGAAAAACATCTTTCAGGAGTAGGCTTTATGATTAAAAACTCCATTGCCTCCAAACTTGAAACCTTGCCAACAGGACACTCTGATCGCATTATTTCCTTACGCCTCCCACATGTTGTTCTCTTTAGTATATATGCCCCAACTATGCAAGCCGACCCTGTAGAGAAAGACAAATTCTACACAGACCTACGCCAACTCATACAAAAAGTCCCTGTAGAGGATAAAATTATTATCCTTGGTGACTTCAATGCCAGAGTAGGAAAGAACTCCGAAGCCTGGAAAGGTGTCTTAGGCAAGCATGGTGTTGGAAATTGCAATGATAACGGACGCCTCCTGCTAGACTTCTGTGCAGAACAACAGCTGACTATTACAAACACAATCTTTCAGCAGAAAGATAGCTTGAAGACAACCTGGATGCATCCCCGATCCAAACATTGGCACCTCATTGACTATGTTCTAGTCCGTCAGAGAGACATTCGTGATGTCTGTCATACCCGAGTGATGCCCAGTGCAGAATGCCAAACAGATCATCGCCTCGTCAGATGTAAACTAAATCTTCATCTTAAGTTCAAACCTAAGAGGGGTGGCATCTTAAAGAAGAGACTCCAAGTCAACAATCTTCAACAAGCTACCATGAGAGGCAACTTCCAGACAAATCTACAAATGAAACTTGAAGACCATCCTACAGATCCTTCTCCTACAGTGCTTTGGCAACATATCAAAAACAGTATCCTCCAATTTGCAGAAGAATCCCTCGGGTTCTCCCACAAGAAAAATCAAGACTGGTTTGATGAGGAGCTGTTGGCAAAGAGATCCAGGAGCTGTTGGCAAAGAAGAGAGCTGCTCACCAGGCATACCTTGCCCAGCCAACCTGCCATGTAAGAAAAGCAGCTTTCCGCCTCACATGTAGTAAACTACAACAAAAACTCCGAGACATGCAGAACAAGTGGTGGATCAATATAGCAGAAAAGACACGACGCTGTGCAGATCTGGGTGATCATAGAGGATTTTATGAAGCTCTTAAAGCAGTGTTTGGACCTACTTATCAGGTCCAAAGCTCCTTATACAGTACAGATGGTCAAACATTAATTACTGATAAAGCCTCCATCCTGAATCGATGGGCTGAACATTTTCAAAGCCTCTTTAGCGCCAACCGAGTAGTCCAAGCCTCAGCTATCCAACATATGATACAAAAACCGATGAAAAATGAATTGGACATAGCTCCCACTTTGGAAGAGACCCTTAAGGCCATACAGCAGATGAAAAACGGCAAGGCAGCTGGGATTGATGGAATCCCACCTGAAGTTTGGAAACACGGAGGTCATGCACTCCATGAAAAATTCCATGAATTCCTTGTGAATTGCTGGGAAAAAGGGGAACTGCCATCAGGCCTCCAAGATGCAGTCATCATCACCCTGTACAAGAAAAAAGGAGCAAAATCCGACTGCTGAAACTATCGAGGTATAACACTGCTCTCTATTGCTGGAAAAATCCTTGCAAGGATACTCCTGAACAGATTAGTTCCTGCTATTGCAGAAGAACTTCTTCCTGAAAGCCAATGTGGCTTCAGAGCAAATAGGAGTACTACAGACATGGTATTTGCCCTTAGACAACTGCAAGAAAAATGTAGGGAGCAGAACAAGGGTCTCTATGTAACATTTGTCGACCTCACCAAAGCCTTCGACACTGTAAGTAGAAAAGGTCTGTTGCAGATCCTGGAAAGACTAGGATGTCCCCCCAAATTCCTTAAAATGATTATCTTGCTACACGAGGGCCAGCGTGGTCAAGTCAGATATGGCGATGCTCTTTCAGAGCCCTTTCTAACAACTAATGGAGTGAAGCAATGTTGTGTTCTTGCACCAACTTTATTTACAATCTTCTTTAGCACGATGCTCCAAAGGGCTATGGCAGAGCTTGAAGAAGACGACGGCATCTATATACGTTACCGTACTGATGGTAGCTTGTTTAACTTAAGCTGTCTGAGGGCTCACACTAAGACTCTAAACTATCTAGTCCGTGAGCTGCTCTTTGCTGATGATGCTGCCCTTGTTGCCCACACAGAAGCAGCTCTGCAGCGCCTAACATCCTGCTTTGCAACAGCTGCAGAGCTGTTTGGGCTAGAAGCCAACCTGAAGAAAACAGAAGTTCTTTATCAGCCTGCACCACAGGACGAACACCACCATCCCCACATTGCCATCGGCAAATCTGTGCTCAAGTCCATTCAGCAGTTCACCTACCTGGGAAGCATCATCTCCTCAGATGCCAAGATTGACAAAGAGATCAATCACAGATTAGCAAAGGCATATAGTGCATTTGGAAGACTTCACAAAAGAGTCTGGAGCAATAAACACCTGAGGCAAAGCACAAAAATCAGTGTGTATAGAGCCATCGTACTGTCCATCCTCCTTTATGGATCTGAAACATGGGTCACCTATCGCCACCACCTACGACTCCTCGAGCGCTTTCATCAGCGCTGTCTACGCACAATCCTAAATATACACTGGACTGACTATGTGACGAATGTTGCTGTCCTTGAGCAAGCAGGGATCACCAGTATTAAGGCCATGATATTGAGAACGCAGCTGCGCTGGGCAGGGCACGTTTCTAGGATGGAGGACCATCGCCTCCCAAAAATACTACTCTATGGTGAACTCGCCATGGGTCAGCGTAAGAGGGGCGCTCCAAAAAAGCGATACAAAGACTCCCTGAAACAACATCTCAGGCTCGGCCAAATTGATCACCAACAGTGGTCCGCCCTGGCCTCACATCGGGAGGCATGGAGACGCACTATCCACAATGCTGCAGCCTTATTTGAGAACTCACGCCGAACAAGTCTTGAAGAGAAATGACAACACAGAAAGAATCACAACCCAAAAACACCACCCAAGGAGACCTTCTGCTGTGCTTTTTGCAACCAGACTTGTTTATCTTGGATTGGCCTTTTTAGTCATCAGCGCGCTTGCAGGAAGAGTGGGATGAGTCCTTCCTGAATCTTCGTTTGCGAAGAAAAGCCAGAGATATTTATTATTACTATATGTATATGATTTATTTTTATTACTAGCAATACATTATCTTGATATTATTACTACCAGTAAAATTATTATTGGCTGAGATCCTACATTACAGTGTGTATTTTGTTACTTTATGAATCTGTAACTACATTGCAGAAATGCAACAAAACCCTGTTAATGAATTGTAAAGATGCCCATCTGGGCATCAGAAAGAGTGCTCTGATGCATGCCAGGGACTTCTGATGAACCTTGGGCACCACTGATTGGAGCGTGTCCAGAGGAGGGCGACTAAAATGGTGAAAAGTCTGGAAACCATGCCTTATGAGGAAAGACTTAGGGAGCTGTGTATGTTTAGCCTGGAAAAAAGACAGTTAAGAGGCGATATGATAGCCCTGTTTAAGTATTTGAAGGGGTGTCACGTTGAGGATGGAGCTGGCTTGTTTTCTGCTGCTCCAGAGACTGGAACACGGAGCAATGGGTGCAAGCTCCAGGAATAGAGATTCCACCTCAACATTAGGAGGAACTTTTTGACAGTAAGAGCTGTTCAGCAGTGGAACACACTCCCTCGGAGCATGGTGGGGTCTCCTTGCTTGGAAGTCTTTAAAGAGAGGCTGGATGGCCATCTCTCAGGGATGCTTTGATCGTGATCTCCTGTGTGGCAGGGGGTTGGACTGAATGGCCCTCGTGGTCTTTTCCAACTCTGCAATTCTATGATTCTATGATTCTATGATTCTATGATGCACATTGGGTGCTTCTGATACACACTGGGCACTTCTAACATGCATCAGGTGCTCCCATTGTGCTCTGGCACTTCCTAGCCAGTGTCTGGGTGTGCGTTGAGAAGTATGACAATATGTATAGGTGCCTGTTCTGCATCATGCCATGGTGTCACTCCACTGGCTACCAGTGTGTAATCGATGTCCGTACTTGGTGACATCATGGGAACCCCCATGTGGATACAAACATTCTGAAACTGCTCAATTCAGCTCTGCTCACACGTAAGGCTATTTATGAAGATGTAAGTCCCAAGAAGAATGCCAGCCAATATTATTATTCCCGAGGGGAGGGGTGTCTTTCTTTCATCATCTGAGGTGGCTTGTTTTTTTACCATATTTATTATTTTTACCCAGAATCCTGTTGCAGACTTATGAATACATAAAGCACCATCATTGTGGTGTTATGCAATGACTACCATCCTGATCCCCCCAATCCCCACTTGGTGGAAGCAGCTGCTACGATCAATGGGGAGGCGGGTCTGCTCTGCTGTCAATTGAGAAGCATCCAACTCTGTTTACTTAACATGACTACTTTATTAAGCAAAGAATTAAAGGAAATTAAAGGAAATATGGACAGGTTATTTTATATTTGATAATGTCTGCATGGATTCTCCTGGCCAAAAATTGGAAAAAACATCGACATTCGGGATTTAGACCATCAGCCAGCTGCTTTCCAAGCAACAGCGGGACAGAATCCCATCAATGACAGCAGCTTTTTTCCAGTAAGTGGGGACTGGGGGAATTTCATGGGCCCTGTGTATCCCCTAAACTAGGGGTTGTGCAACAATCATGAATACATAAAAGTCATGAGTGCATAACTCAAGGTTTTACATAAGCACAGAATCATAGAGTTGGAAGAGACTGCAAGGGCCATCTAGCCAACTAGTCTAATCCTATTTATTTATTTGTTTATTTATTTCCTGCCTCTTTCCCAATATTGGGCCTCAAAGTGGCTTAGAAATTATTAAAACCAATACAGATTAAAAGCATACAAAAACATAAGTAACAGTATGTGTTATACAGTGGGCACTTGGTATCCACTGGGGTTTGGTTCCAGGACCCCCCATGGATACCAAAATCCATGGATGCTCAAGTCCCATTATATACAATGGCATAGTAATATGCTGCCCCTTATATGAACTGGCCAAATCAAGGTTTGCTTTTTGGATTTTATATAATAGATAGATAGATAGATAGATAGATAGATAGATAGATAGATAGATATTTCAAGCCATGGATGGATGAATCTGTAGATGCAGAACCAGTGGATACAGAGGGCCCACTGACCAGTTTATGTTGTATATGGGACAGAGAGAAAGCCCTCCAAGGTGCTGATCCATTTAGCACTTTGGGGGACTCCATTAAAGTGCAGACTGATACCTGGAGGGGATTAACCAAATTGCTGAACCATATCCTCAAACTATGGTCAGCAGTTTAGGTAGCTCCAGATTTGCCACTCTGCTGGCAGGGAAGCCACCAGATGCTGTTGCTTATAGCAGCTCTATAGCATAACTATGACAGCACACCAGGGCTGGTTTAAGCATACTGCCAAATCCGCATCTGTGGGGGGGCCCACAGCCACAGGGGGCCGTGTCCTAACCCTCCTCCTGGCTCCTACAAAAACAGGAGAGAGAGAAAGAGAGCACAAGCAAGGGAGCAGCCAAAAACCTCCTGCTGGCCTTTTTTTAAAAAGCAGCATCTCCTGTCTCCTTTGTTCATCCTTCTGAGCAGGACAAGCTGCAGGGGTCCCCCTCCTGCAAAAACAGGAGAGTGAAAGAGAAAGAGAGAGAGAGAGAAAGAGTGAGCAGGACAGCAAGCCCAAAACCTCTTGCTGAGTTGAGGCATGTAGAAGTGACTATAGGGCTTTTTTAAAAAAATCAGTGTCTCCTTCCTCCTTCCTCCACCCCTGCTGAGCAGGACAAACTCCCATTGCTACTCCCTCACCCCCTCCTCCCAGGGGATCATCAAAAATGCAAGCCAGGTGTGTGCTCCTATTTGTGCCAGAGAGGATTGAGTGTGTGTGAGAGAGTGGGGGAGGGAAGTGTGAGGGTCATCTCTTTCCCTCACTTTCTCCCCTGCTCTCTCTTCAGAAATCCCCATAGAATCCCCTGCTCGCTCTTTCTTTCTTTCTTTCTTTCTTTCTTTCTTTCTTTCTTTCTTTCTTTCTTTTTTCTCTTTCCTTCTTTCTTTCTTTCTTCTCTTTCCTTCTCTTCTCTTGTTTGATCTCCCTTCTCTCCTTCTCCTGCCTCTACTGGGAAGAAGGGTGCCCCCCTCTTCTGCTCTCCAAGCCTGGATCCCATTTTGCAGCCACACTCCACATAGATCCCCTCCAGCCCATCTTTCCAGCTGCTCTTAACATGTCCTGCTTTCTCTCCCCTAACTCTCTTTTCCCCTTGGTCTTCAGCTTGGGCCCTTTGCTGCCAACCGAGTTCAACCTGCAAAAAGAATTTGGGTGTTTGCCTGTGTGCCTTCAAGTCATTTCTGACTAAGGCGAACCTATCATTGGGTTTTCTAGGCAAGATTTGTTCAAAGGGGGGCTTTGCCTTCCTTTGAGGCAGAAAAAGTGTGACTTGCCCAAGGTCACCCCATGGGTATTCGTGGCTGAGTTAGGATTCAAACCCTGGTCTCCACAGTCATAGTGCAATGCTGAAACTTCTATAACATTCTATCTCTTTTAACAGAAGAATATAAATAATACAAATAAAAATTTGGAGTAATATTACTGGGAACAATGGTTTTATTGTTGTCACTAAAACATATCAGTATCCCATTAGTGTTATGTGAGAGCCTTTGGGTAGAGCAGTGGTTCTTAACGTTTTCTTTACCAGGGACCCCCTTTAAATATCTTTTGTTGCCCCAAGACTTAACTCAAGATTTAAAACCCTAAGAATAATAGCTAATAATAATAGCTAACAACAACAACAATACAATTACACCATCCATTAAACTTTCCCTCAGAGGCACTCTTGCTTCTTCCTGCAAGCTTGTGGCTGGAGTGGATTGAATAGCAATGTGCAGGCCCAGCCAGCCAGCCTTTGCCTTGGTTGCTGTCACGTGGCTGCTCCACTACAGGAAGGAGGTGGGCCAAGCAGCCTTCAAGTCTTTGAGGAACCCCTGTGAGGACATCGCAGACCCAAGGTTAAGAACCCCTGGGCTAGAGAATGCTGGAAAAGGAACAATGCAACCAGACCTTGAGAGGGGTGCTGGCAGGGAAATTCTGGGAGATGTAATCCAAAAGTAACTTTTTCGGCTCTGAATGCAGCCTAGAATCATAGGGCTGGAAGGGACCCCAATAGCCATCCCATCCAATCAGCTTCTGCCCTGCAGGAACACACAGTCAAAGTCCTTACAACAGATGGCCATCCAGCCTCTGCTTTAAAACCTCCAAAGAAGAGACTCCACCACACTCCCAGGCAGCGCGTTCCACTTCCAAACAGCTCTTAGTGTCAGGAATTTCTTCCTAATGTTTAGGTGAAATCTCTTTTCCTGTAGTTTGAACCCATTGCCCCATGTCCTAGTCTCTGGAGCAGCAGAAAACAATCTTGCTTCATCCTCAGTATGACATCCCTTCAAATATTTAAAGATGAATATCATGTCCCCTCTCAACCTTCTCTTCTCCAGGCTAAACATGCCCAGCTCCCTAAGCTGCTCCTCAAAGGGCATGACTTCCAGAACTCCCACCATCCTTCTCAATATCTTTCTTGAATTGTGGCGCCCAGAACTGGACACATTATTCTAGGTGAGGTTCTGACCAAGGCAGAATAGAGCAGCACTATGTCTTCCCTTGATCTAGACACTATACTCCTATTAATTCAGCCTAGAATCACATTGGCTTTTTTGCTGCTGCATTACACTGCTAACTCATGTTCAGCTTGTAGTCCACTCTTTCTTTTCTTTGAGGAAATCATTACGTTAATTGCTAATAAACAAAAATATTATGTTAGTGCCTATAATATAGTTTTTAAACTTAATTATTGACGGCAAATTATGTAATACAGTAGACCCCCCCCCTTATCCACTGGGGATTGGTTCGGGGGGGGGCGTGCATACTGAAAATCGTGGATAATAGTGAATGCCATTAAAAATAATGGGACTTCTGGTTTAAAATACCATAGAATTGCCTTGGAGGACCTAGAAAATGGCTAGAGAGGACAAATTTTCTAGGAAGACTCTATGGTAGGTGTGCTGCTTTGTGTCCCATGGATAATGAATCCGTGGATACGGGGGTCCTACTGTAATCTGAACATCCTGTACTGTGAATAGGTTAGGTTACATTGACCTGAGATAAACATATGGAGCCCCCAAAATAAAGCATTGCAGGGGGGCCCAAAATTCCTTAAATCAGCTCTGTAGCACACCTCTTGTTTTCAGAAGGATAGACATCCAGTATTGCTATCATTTGCTATACTATCCCAAATCTGAGTGTTGGAACCCTCTAGTGTTTGAATAGAGAACAACAAGTAGATTGGGTGGACTTTCAGAAGATATTCTGATACTCCTCATTATCTCTTTTGGGAAGGTGAATGATTGGGGGGAGGGTAGAAATGGGGAAGCAAACATTTTGGGACATGATGAGAATTAAACCAGAAAATCTCTGGGCAAATGGCACCATGAGTTATGATGGCTATGTAGACTGTCCTTCAATGGAAACCATAGACCTGGGAGAACAAGAGTTGGAGCAGTAGGGATGTTGATCTTCTGACCTGAATTTGGGTACTCTGCCCATGGAACATACGCAAAACAAAAAAAAATCTTGCATTTTAGAGCTTGGGAAGTACCTTTTGGGCAACCCAACAGAACAGCAGCCAGGCACTGTTCCATTGTGCCTTGGTCCCCAGAGGTGGTGAGAGGCCTTCCCTCCATACCAATTGCCACTGCTGTGGCCTAGGAGGGATAAAAGGAGCAGCCAGCTTTTGTGGAACTTATCCCGCTCCCTACTGCTAACCCCTTTTCTGTGTATTTTGCATCTTTTTAAATTGTAAGCTTAAGAACTGTCAAATTAGCCATTTGTAATCTGCCCTGGGAGATGTTTTGGCTGACAAGAGGAGTACAAATGTTCTTTAGGATGGTACAAGCCACTGGCCTGTGGCACAAAAGACATCATCCAAGTGGTGAGGCCACACTCTCCCTGTAACTATAAAAATTACTTTTCTAAAATGGGCTGTATCCAATCACTAGTCCCAACAAAAGTAGACTCATTGAATCAATGAGATTTACACAAGTGCTCACTCAGCATCCAGTGGGTCTACTCTAGTCAGGACTAGTAATTGGGTTGAGGCCAATTGCATTGCAAAAATGTAGGGGTTTTGTGAAATTCTGTCCTCATGCTATTACAATTGTCATAATTACACCTCCATACTTGAAATGAAGCCCTCTCCCTATCTACACCTGCCTGAGACCTGAGACCTGCTGGAAGGGATGTTCTCCATGGCCGACTAGTAGAAGAGATACGTGAGGCTGGGACATGAGAGAGGGCCTTCTCTGCTGTGGCACCCATTGATGGAGACCAGAAAAGGCCACTGGAGGCCAGATCGATGCCTTCATTGTTTCATTCAGGTGCCAAATTAAAACCTTTGAAACCTAATCTTTTTTTTAAGTGTACATGTACATGGTTTTAACTGTTTTAGCCTTTTCTGCTGTTGTAACTTGGTGATATATTCAATATATTTTTATCCTATTAAAATTATTTTATTGTTTTTATCTGGGATTTGTTGCTGTCAACTGCCATCAAGTTGACCGACTTATGGCAATCCCATGAATGGGAGACCTCCAAGTCACCCTATCATCAACAGCCTGGCTCAGGTCTTGCACGCTCAGGGCTGTGGCTTCCTTGACTGAGTCTCTCCATCTGGTCTGCAGTCTTCCTCTTTTCATACTGCCTTCCACCTTAACAAGCATTATTGATTTTTCCAGTGAGTCATGTCTTCTCACAATATGGCAAAAGTACAAATAGTTGGCTGAAATTCAGTATCCTTTCGTAGGTCGGTGAGATGAGTACCCAGCATGTGGGAGCAATTAGCTAACACACATTGGAAACAGCTTAATGCAGTGTAGATATATAAACTGATACTGCTTAAAACAATTTATAAGCTGCTCTGATAGCCTTGTGGCTGAAGAGTGGGGTACAAATAACTAAATAAAAATTTAAAAATATAAAAAATAGTATGGGACGTACATCTAGGTACGTGGACTTATGTCTGAGGGGAAACAGAATAGAGCAGCTTTTCAACGTCTACATTCAGCAAGGGGCTGCTATAACTTTACTATGCAGGGGATCCAGCCAAGTGCGCATTGCACATTGTAGAATCATAGAATCGTAGAGCTGGAAAAGACCACAAGGGCCACCTAGTGCAACCCCATTCTGCCATGCAGAAATACACAATCAAAGCATTCCTAACAGATGGCCATCCAGCCTCTGTTTAAAAACCTCCAAAGAAGGAGACTCCACTACACTCCAAGGCAGTGCATTCTACTGCCAAACAGTTCTTCCTAGTGTTTTGGTGGAATCTCTTTTCCTGTAGTTTGAACCCATTGCTCCATGCCATAGTCTCTAGAGCAGCAGAAAGCAAGCTTGCTTCATTCTCAGTATGACATCCCTTCAAATATTTAAACATGGCTATCATGTCACTCCTTCAACTTCTCCTCTCCAAGACTAAACATACCCAGCTCCCTAAGCTGCTCCTCAGAAGGCATGGCTTCCAGATCTCCCATCAGGACCAATGCACATCACGAGATGATGCACATAGGTCACTCCCGATGTGCATTGTGCACTCCTGATGTGCATCAGGACATTCTTGTCAGTACCCTGACATAAATCCTTACAATTCACTGGAAGCACCATAGCACCTCTGCTACTTAGCTAAGTATGCATAAAATTACGTAATGTAGGCAGTGATCTAGAATCACAGTTGTCACCTTTGCATTGTTTATCTTTTTATCTTTCCATTGTTTATATTGTTCTAATTGTATGCCACTCTGAAGTTGCACAATAGAGGGCAGGGTAGAAATATTTTAATTGATAAAAAAAATAAATAAATGAATAAACATGTTTCTTGGTAACAAGAAACTTTCAAGCTGTACCAATCTCAGTTTTGCCACCTGCAGCTGGGACACAGAAATCGGTGGTGCTTTGAACTCAGTAGGGATGGGAAGAATATTCAAAAATATTTGAAAAGAGGCGAGGAAAGTGTTTCTTGAGTGTTTAGAAAACCCAGCAAGAAGAATCTTGGACTGAGGAGAATCTTTGCAGTTCAGGTAGTATTCTGTGCAAAAAATCAAACATGGTTGTTTTTTTGCAGAAAACAGCATTTTGTCCTGTACCGAAAATAATATTTCTACATAGAAATAGTATTCTATTCTGTGCAGAATATGCAGCCTATTTCTCTGCAAAAACAAAATTCTGTTTTCTGCATAAAACAAATGCATACAGTGTTTTACATGTAATGAGTCTCAAACTGCAAATTGATTGTGAAAACTGAGTGTTGTTTAAAGACTTTCTCACAATGAGAAGAAAATTGCAAAAAATTACTTTGCCATACTTTGCCAAAAATTGTTGCTATTGTGTGACTTTAAGTAATTTCCAACTAACATTGACCCTCAGGTGAGGGGCTTTTTCCTGTGGTTTTCTTGGCAAGATTTGTTGAAATGGGGGGTTACCATTGCCTGCCTCTAAGTCTGGGATAATGTGACTTGCCCAAAAAAGCCAATGCAATTCTAGGCTACATTAATAGGAGTAGAGTGTCTAGATCAAGGGAAGTAAGAGTGCCACTCTATTCTTCTTTGATCAGATCTAACCTGGAATATTGTGTCTAGTTATGGGCACCACTATTCAGGAAGGATATTGAGAAGCTGGAAAGTGTCCAGAGGAGGGTGACCAGGATGATGGGTGGTCTGGAAGCCATTATACCCTATAAGGAGTGGCTTAGAGAGCTGGGCATTTTTAGTCTGGAGAAGAGAAGGTTGAGAGGGGACATAATAGCCATGTTTAAATATTTGAGGGGATGTCATACCCCTCTGGAGCAAGCTTGTTTTCTACTGCTCCAGAGACCAGGACACAGAGCAATGGGTTCAAATTACAGGAAAAGAGATTCCACCTAAACATTATGAAGAACTTCCTGATAATAAAAGCTGTTGGGCAGTGGAATGTGCTGCTGCCTGGGAGTATGGTGGAATCTCCTTCTTTGGAGGTTTTTAAGCAGAGGCTAGATGGCCATCTGACAGGAATTATTTGATTGTGTATTCTTGCATGGCAGAATGGGGTTGGACTAGATGACCCTTGAGGTATCTTCCAACTCTATGATTCTATGATTCTAAGGTCAGCAAGAGGGTTTCCTTGGCAGAGTGGGATTTGAACCCTGGTCTCCACTCCTAGTGGAACACTAAAACCACTGCACCACACTGTCTCATTAGCAAAAAAAAAAAAAAAATCACATCTCAAAATCAGCATTTATCCAACACACCCAGCAAGCCTGTATAAGCATGTGATTGTCTGTAGCTAGAATGAGGTGTGAATGCATGCCTTTCACAGTTCACCTCCCTTCTCTTTCACCTCTTCATCACTAGAACCTAGGTCATGCTGTCATCATAATGTCACCTCCTCCCATGCTCTTTTTCTTTGCCTTCTGTTCTCACTCAGTCCACCTCTTTGTGCTATTTATAGGATCAGGAGTGTCAAGGGGCTGAAGGAATTTCTTTTTCTGATGGACATGCTAGCTTCACACTGGCAAAAACTTGTCTTCCTATGATGTTCTATCTGCCTTGAGGATTTTTGAAAAGTGCCCTAGAAAAGATGGGTGGATTGATCAATCCTAGCATCTCTTCATTTATTTGTGTTCAATCTGCCTTGAGGGGAAAAAATCACCTGGGTTATATGGTAGATATGGAAGACCAATCCACTATAGGTGGATTGATTCGATCATGGAAGCAATTGCCCTGAAGTTTTCAAGTTTTTGAGTTTTCAAGACCAGTGCACCTGGAAACCAGGAATATTGGAGGTCTCTCAGTCATAGGTCAACATAAGTTGAAGATGTCTTCACAGCAAATAATAACAACAGAAAGGATATTTCACGATCCAAAAGGTTCAGTTGTGGCAACAGTAAGATTCTATTCCAAGAACATAACAAACAGATCTGGTCCAAGATAGTCTGCTGCCGGTTGTGAGACAGCAAACTGAACACCCCTGTCACTCAGGTTAATGTATACAGTAGGACTGTGCTTTTGATTTTATCAGATCCCAAATAACAAAACAATCAGGGTGATTTGGACCAATTTGGACCAGCCGTGGATTGATTCAATTGGTCCAATTCCGTTCTAGAGAAGAATGATAGATCCCAAAGGACTTTGGACCAATCCAGAGTGGCCAATGTTAAGTATAAGAGGGACAAGGCCACCCAGACATTAAGCTTCCACAGAATGAAATTGGCAAGATGGTGTGATTTGGAAGGGGAAGAAGGAAGCTGGGCTTTGCTCATGGACAACTCTGCCATGCAAACTGGGATAAGAGTCTTGAAAGCACTCTACAATTACAGCATTTATGGAGAGACATTATGTGAGGCCGTTGAAGTTATATCATCGATTAATTTCTTTAGCATATCTTCATTTGTTTGCTAGATTTAACTGCATTATTTACCAGGTTTAGCTGGTTGTGAAAGAGCTGTGGTGAGGGATGGACAATTGTTGATTGTCATCTGAGTTGCTCACTCTCAGTCTTTCTCTTTTTAATTTCCTTTCATCTGGTTGTTTGCCTTTCTTGTTAATTTCTCTATTTGTGAATATGTGTCTTATAATCAGTTTTTCTTTCCAAATGTAAGTCAGGGGAGGAGGACTGACAATCCAGATTGTATTGTTTAAAAGCTATTCTGCCTTCAATTCACCCTGTTCCCCGAAATGGATCAGAGAGCATACCAACCATACTGCAGAACTTTACCTTACTCCTTTGCAATGCCAGGTCAGTAAAAAAACAAGACCCGCATTATCTATGATCTTCTTTTGGAAGAGGATGCCGATCTGGCTTGCTTCACTGAGACCTGGCTGGGAGAGGATAGCACCATAACTTGGGCACAGACAGGCCTTCCCAGCCAGGTACTCTGTCAGTGAGCAGGTAAGGGGAAGTGGGCGAGGGGGTGGAGTGGCTCTGGTTCATAAAAATAACCTTACCTTGACCAGGATACCTGTCCAGAAAATAGTCCACTTTGAGTGTATGTACCTGAGCCTGAACACCAGGGAGAGTCTAGGGGTTCTGTTAGTATACCATGGACCCCGTTGTCTAACAGACTCCCTAACCAAGCTGACACAACTGGTCTCAGAGTTGCTGCTGGAGTCACCCAGACTGTTAGTTCTGATGACTTCAACATCCCACTTGAGACCAGTTTGTCAAATCTATCAGGTGTGGCTCGTGAGTTCATGGAGTCCATGGCAAACATGGGCCTATCCCAATTGGTCGACAGGCCCACTCATTGTGCGGCTCATACCCTCAATGCAGATTTTAGTACGGAACAGGAACATCCATGGGCGGAGGTGACTAAAACCACTCCATTATCATGGATGGATCATTTCCTGATGAAGGTTGAACTCAGGGCCACTGTCCATCCCATTGGGGGTGGAGAATCTATTAGAATGGTCCGCCCTCAAAGGCTAATGGAACCAATTGGATTCCAGAAAGCCTTAGAGGGTTTATTGGTTGGTAATGCCAATGATTCTGTTGAAGCCTTGATCAATATCTGGAACACCAACCTTACCAAGGCTATCGACACGATCGCTCCCAAGCATTCTCTCCAATCCACTTCTAATCACCATCCATGGTATACTGAAGAACTTAGGAAGCTGAAGCAGGTTGGACAATGACTAGAGTGCATCTGGCAAAAAAACTCTACTCTTGTCTGACAGTACTCGTCATAGGAAATTTCTTCATTCCTATAGAGAGGCAATACATGCAGTGAGGAAATCTTTCTCTTCTGAGCGCATTGCGTCTGCAGAGTCTCACCCAGCAGAGCTGTTCAGGGTGGTGAGGGAACTGACACAGGTTCCACCTGTACAGAACCCATTACTAAAACTGACAACGGCCTGCTGTGATGCATTTAACAACTTCTTTGCAGATAAAATCTCTCAGATACGTGCTGATTTGGATGCCAGGGTTGCAGCAGATTCAATTGACGAGATGTCCAGTAATTCCATTGATGAGATTATACTGGATCATTTTCAATCTATAAGTACTGATGACATGGACAAGCTCCTTGGTAGAGTGAGGAAGACTACCTGCCCTCTTGACCCTTGCCCTTCATGGCTGGCAGTCCAGGAGGGTGATGCCTTGAGGATGTTCCTTATGGGCATCATCAATGCTTCCCTTAGGGAAGGTCATGTTCCATCTTGCTTGAAGGAAGCGGTGGTTAGACCGCTCCTAAAAAGACCTTCCCTTGACCTTCTGGATATGAAGAACTATAGGCCAGTCTCCTTATTACCTTTTTTTGAGCAAGGTGATTGAGAGCAGTTGCTCTTCAACTCCAAGCTGTCTTGGAAGAAACCGATTATCTAGATTATCTTCAAACTGGTTTTAGGATGAGATTTGGAGTTGAGACGGCCATGGTTGCCTTAGCTGATGACCTTCGCCTGAGCAACGACAGGGGTAGTGTGACCCTGTTGGTGCTACTGGATCTCTCAGCAGCTTTTGACACAATAGATCATGACATACTCTTGGATTTCCTGAGAAGATTAGGAATCGGAGGTACTGCATTGCAGTGGTTCCACTCTTTTCTCTCGGGTAGATTCCAGAGGGTGATGCTCAGGGACAGTCGCTCTGCAAGGAAAGAGCTTAATTGTGGCATCCCACAAGGCTCCATCCTGTCCCTGATGCTATTCAACATATATATGAAGCCACTGGGAGAGATCATCCAGAGACATGGGGTGGGATGTTATCAGTATGCTGATGACACCCAGATATATTTCTCCATGTCTCGGTCTTCGGCTCTGACTTCAGATGGTATCTCTTCTCTCAATGATTGTCTTAGGGCAGCAATGGACTGGATGAGGGAAAACAAATTTAAGCTGAATCCAGACAAAATGGAGGTTCTCACGGTAGCAGCCCCAAACCCAGGTATTAGGATACAACCTCCAGTCCTGGATGGGGTCATGCTCTCCTCCAAGGACTATGTTCACAGTTTGGGGGTGATCCTGGACTCGTCACTCCAGATGACAAATCAGGTAAATGCGACGGTCAGGAGCACCTGTTATCAGCTTCGGCTGATCCGCCAGCTGCGCCCTTTCCTGGAAGTTGGGAACCTTGAGGCCGTGGTACATGCTCTGGTAAACTCTTAACCTCCTGTCTTGATTTCTGTAATGGGGCTACCCTCGTGCTTGGTCTGGAAACTTCAACTAGTACAGAATATGGCAGCCAGACTGGTCTCGGGTACATCTATAAGAGACCATTTAACACTGACCCTCAAGATCACTTCACTGGCTGCCCATTGGTTTCCAGGCCCAGTACAAGGTGTTGGTTATCACCGTTAAAGTCCTAAATGCCTAAGGTCCGACCTATCTTTGGGACCACCTCCTTCCATATAATCCTCCCCGTGCACTCAGGTCCTCTGGGAGGAATTTGTTACAACCTTTAAAAACTAGGCTTTCTTCGACCTCCCAGAGGACCTTTTTGGCTATTGCTCCCAAATTATGGAATGGCCTGCCGGATGAGAGCCGTCATATTAACACTTTAAATAGCTTTTTAAAAGCTCTTAAGACAGATCTCTTCCAGCAGGCCTTCCCTGAATAGATACCCGGCCATCAGAAAGAAAAATTTAATTTGTCCTGATCCCGATACAGCCACTGTTTATTCTTTATTGTTTATTGTTATTTTTAGTATTTATTAAATATGTTTTAATTTTTTGGATTATTTAATTGTATTTTATGGAGGGGTGGGATGGAGGGTTTTAAAGGTATATTTTTAAATGTTGTAAGCTGCCCCGATTGTGTTTTGTAGAGGGGCAGGATATAAATAATAATTATTACAGTATTATTATTAATAATAATAATAATTAATTAATTGAACAGATTGTGTCCAGATTGATTCATATCAAATTCATACTCATATACAAATCTCCACATCAGACTCTGAACCAAATCAGTTGCCCTGGGCACATCTCTAGTGCACAGTACCCAAAGACATCTAAGTTATTTGGACACATGAAGCACAACATTCCACAAGAAAGTCTCTCCATGTCGAAGGTGAAAAAAAGGATAATAACAGATTATATAACTGACCCTTTGTTACCTTTTCATGACATCCAAAGTATGCTAACTGAAGTCACTGCCTCAGTATGCCTAATGATAGGGCTGGCTCTAATGATACATATGTCTTATTTGCCTACTTCAAAGACAGCAAGCTTCCTAATCATCATTAGCCAATGGAAATATCCCCCTTCCATTGCCCAAGTGCTGAGAAGTTTCAGAAGCAACTCTACATGATGCATTGTTAATGTCGTCGTCATCATCTCAGCAGTATCAGAGGTAAAAACAACAGCAGTAGCAGTATGAACCAGCATGGTGTAGTGATTTGAGTGTCAAAATAGGGCTTTGAGAGACCAGGATTTGAATCCCCGCTGGAAGCCCACTGGGTGACCTTGGTCCAGCCACGCTCCCCCAGCCCCAGGGGAAGACAATGGTAAACCTCCTCTGTTTTTCCCCCTGAGAGGCAATGTGGTATAATGGTTGGAGTGCTGGAACAGGACTCCAAGAGATCAAGGGTTGAATCCCTGCTCGGCCATGAACACCCATGGGGGACCCTTGGGCAAATAACTCTCTCTCAGGCTCATAGGAAGGCCACAAAATACCTTCTTCCAAATAAATCTTGCCAAGAGCCAGCACAGTGTAGTGGTTTAAGTATTGACTATGACTCTGCTCCCATTCAAATCCCCGCTCAGCCATGAAAACCCACTGGGTGTCCTTGGGCAAGTCACATACCCTCAGCTTGAGAAGAAGACAATGGCAAACTTCCTCTGAAGGAATCTTGCCAAGAAAACTCGGTCATATTTAGAGCCAGTGTGGTGCCCTGGTTTGTGGGGCTATGACTCTGGGAGGCCGGGGTTTGAATTCCCAGCCCACCATGGAAACACACACAGTTACCCTGGGCAAGTCACACTCCCTTAATCTGAGGAGACATCGATGGCAAACCTCTTTTGAATATATCTTGCCAAGAAAACTCCATGATGGGGTTGTTATAAGCCAGAGCTGACTTGAAGGCCCATAACAACAATGTATTGTCATCATTATTATTAGTTCTTGGTCTTCTTATAAGAGATTGGGATTTCCAAAGTCAGTGAAACTGCAAATAAACTCTGGGATTTACAGTTTTAAAGGGGTCTGTACAGGGCACTGAATCCTATTCCCCAAATTGGTCCAGCACCTTGGATACCTCCTTCATCACCTTGGCCAATGGTGAGGGATTCTGGGAGCTGAAGTCCAAAAAAATCTAGAGGCCCAAAGCTTGCAAACCACTGCTGTCATGTGCTCTTCCGAACTACATTTCCCAAGGTGACCTGAGAAAAACAACTGAGAATTAAATCAGGTTCCTTTAAAGTGTATTTTAAGGTACTAGAACTCTCTAGTAGAGACTACTTCACCGAAGTATAAATCCCAGGATACAACAGAGCCAGAAAATTAAACTGATTTCAAATTACCATAACTTAGTAGTGTATATATATTAGGCTTTAAAAAAAAACTATAACATTCAAAATCTTATGGCTTTAACCTCACTGAATGAGTTCTTTAAACAAAAGTAATCTTTTCATGGCATACCCTTAAATGACCACCAGATGTCGCTATTTAAAACATAATTGGAGGTGAACCCATTATATAGCAGAATATGCCTAGAAAACTTGTAGCCATCCAAACCATAGAATCATAGAATCATAGAATTGTAGAGTTGGAAGAGACCACGAGGCCATCCCGTCCAACCCCCTGCCACGCAGGAAATCTTGATATAGAAGGCAGTAGGAAAAAAGGAAGACCACATTATAGATGGATAGACTCAATCAAGGAAGCCATGGCTGCCCTGAATCTGAAAGACCTGAGCAGGGTGACTTGGAGGTCTCTTATTCATAGGGCCGTTGTATGTCAAAGTCAACTTGACAGCAGCTAACAACAGCCAACAACCCCCTTTCTGCAACTTTTTTTAACCTACACCGCATGAAGTTTAACCCTTATGGTCTTTCATCTGGTTGTACTTTGAGCCATGGGAAGCTTCAACCATAGATAGATAGATAGAAAGATAGATAGATAGATAATCTTCCACAGAGGAAAATGCTACTTTCTGTGTAGAAAATGTTGAAAATGTTTGCTGTGTGAAACAACCACAGGTGAATTTTGCACAGAATAAGTACTGAACTTGGAAGATTCCCATCTGTCCAGCATTCTTCCCATCAGGGTTTTCCAACACTTGAGAAGCATGATTTTCAACCATTTCCTAGATGTTTTCAAATACTCTTCCCATCTGTAGTGTATGTGGCTTTAAACCTCTGTTAGTCCCAAGTAGGCTGCTCCCTTTAGTCCCGTCTTCCTCCTTGTCCTGAAAATTGGAGAACAGGGCCCACCCACAGAGAGCCAGGACTGAGATCTGGGAATTGTAGTTGAGCCCTTAGCCACTGAGACTTTGGTGCATTTACTCCAACTGCTCCAGTGATAACCCAGTATTGCACTCAGGAGATGCAGCGTCAAGTAGAGATGTAAAGAATATTCAAAAATATTCTTTTAAAAATTGTCAAAAATGTTTTCTGAATGCCAAAAAATTCTGCTGAGAAAATTCCTAGACAAAAGAGAATCTGCACAAAATTTGCATGCTGGAACACGAAACATTTTCTGCACAGGAAACAGCATTTTCTCCATGGAAAATAATTATTATGTGCAGGGATATTAATTTTTATGCATAAAATTATGTAATTGTGAATTTGCTCTAAGCAAAATGTACACATGGGTGATTTTCATAGAAAGCAGGATTTTTCTGCACAGGAAACATTTTCTGTGCAGAAAATAATATTTCTATGAAAGAGTATTCAAGTCAAGTTTATTCCACATAACCAATCAGACTTTTGTATACATGCAGTAATATTATTTTCTGTGTAGAAAATTCTGTAAGTGGAGACTTTTTCAGTGCAAATTTTGTACATGGTCGATTCAACAGCATTTTCTTTGCATAAAATAAGATTTATATGCAGGAATATCATTTTCGGGGGGGGAATGCTGTTTATTACACAGAAAAGCCTACTTTCTGTGCAAAACAACCACATGAAAATTTTGTGCAGAATAAGTCCTGAATTGCAAAAGCTACATGGTTTCCAAAGACTTTCTCCCAGTTGGAAGAAAATTGCTCAGATTATTCTGTGTTTCTCTCAAGAAGAAACTTAGTGAAGAATTACATTCCTGCTGTCAATCTACTCATGCCTAACATTTTCTCCAACTCCTCCTTTAAAGCTGAACCAACAGAAAGATGCTAGAACAAGAAAGGTCCTCTAATTATGAACCTCACCCTTAGACAACAGGTTCTGCTGTACGTGAATCAGAGGGTGGCAGCCCACTAATAGCTACAAAATGTCAGATCTAGGCTTCATATTGAGAATTTTTATACTGGATGGGTGTTGCAGTTGGGATGAGCTCCCCCAGAAAAGCTTTGCAGCAAGGGCAGCTTTCAGCAGGCATGAGATCATTCCACACTCACCAAGTGAGGGAAGCACATCTGGGGCTGGCCCAGACTGAATCAGATGGATGCATGGAAAAGGGAGCCTTCTGTTACGTGGAGGAGACTAAGAGGCTCCTATATAAAACTTGGAGAGGACCAGCCTTCTCCCCAGCAAAGATTTGGAGTCTTCTACATCATTGCTGCCTGCCAAATAGGTAAGTCCAAAAGAGGAAAGCTGGGGCTGGGTGGGTGAAGGGGGTGAATTACTGGATAGGATCTATGGAAACCTCTTCCAGAAATTGATTTCTCTTATAATGTGTAGCTTAATGGACTGACTGGAATCAATCTGGGATCGGTACATTCATAGAATATACAATCAAGGCCTTCCAGTCCTCCTTCCCTTCCTTTCCCATCTTCATTTCTGACTTGCACCCAGTTCTCTTGGTTTTCTTTCTTTCTTCCTTCATTATATTGTGAGCTGCTTTGAGTCCCATTTTAGGGGAAAAGGTGGGATATAAATTAAACAATTAATTAATCCTACTTTTGTTGTCCGTTGTTCCTCCCCCCACCCCAACATAATATAATATAATATATATGCATCTTTGCACCCACATTTTCAATTGCACACGCTGCTGCTCCAGCATGTGGTTATTCTAACACCTGAGATGGGGTTGACTCCACTCTGGATTTTAGTCTGAACATTAAGGGATTCTCAAGTCCTGAACCCTGTCTTCAAAATACGTTCAGCACCTTGGATAGTGCTTTTAAAGTTCAGAGTAAAATGCAGAGTGCATTCAACCATGCATCCTTCCACCCTATCACCATGGTGCATTGCTTGAATGCATTCCCTGCATTGACTGGAGTGTGTTTAAAATGTGCACATTTTTCTGATCATATTTTCAAAGACAGCCTTTCTCTCCCTGTCTTTTTTTATTCTGGATATGTCCACCCCCACCTCAAAGTCATCTGTCAACATACTAGTTTCCAGCTTGTGGTCAGTCCAGGAAGTGAGCAAAGTCCTTAGGAACAGGTAACCAGGGATACTGAGATTTGGCCCAGTGAAAAACTGGGGGACCATTATGCTCCAGCAATAGATTTACATGATGGATGTGGGCCAGCTCTAGAAGCACCTCAGGATGAGGCTAGTGGCTTCAGGCTGAGTGGGAAAGGGGTTCCTGAGGAGGGGGGTCTGAGGAAGTGCCCCCTCTCCTGCTTCCTGACTTCCCTTCCTGACTTCCTTCAGGCTGCTCAGGAGGGGGCCTCCTAGTGGTCACACCAGGAATGTTCCTGTTACCAACTAAGGCAAGCGGTGGAAGGTGGTGCAGTCAAACAGCCATTTGATGCTGGCACTGGGGACAAAACTGGCGAGGGTCTTCAGCATGTAGGGCTGGAGCAGGAAGACCTTCCTTCTTTGCTTCCAAGGTCAGGCCATTTTGCTTGGCTGCTTCAGGAGCAACTCCTGAGGAGCCCACCTTCCTTTCCCAGCCTACCCAGAAGCAGTTTGGAACCCCTGGCTAAATATATTTACATATGATTTCAAAAATTTTGTATCATTATTACTTTCTTTGAAATCACTGATTTTTACCATGGATGTCAAAACCAATCAGCAAATAATGACATTATGGGGAAAAATAAAAACATGCTGGCCAGAATCCTGTATGGGATTTGCGTATATGTAAGCTTCATAGTTATGGGACTACTCAGTGAATTCCAGCCCAACCTCCCCAAGTCCCACTTATCGGGAAACAGCTGCTGTGATCAATGGAGATCCATTCCCTTGTCACTGAGGAAGCAGCTGATTGCCATTTCCAACCTCTCCCAGGAGCAATTTCCCTTGTGACAGGCAAAAGTTTTCAATATTACTGTCAGTTAGCCTTTGGGATTCCTTCCAGCTCTCTGGCTGGAATCTTGTTGGTGTCCAACACTTGTGTAATTTCCCTTACACATGTGGATTTATTATTATTATTATTATTATTATTATTATTTGCCATTTTGCAACCAATGTATTCAGTTCATGGTTACAAATGCAGAGAAATGCAATAATTTCTCATGGACTTAAATCCTATTGTTACTCCTGACTAAAGGAGAGCTATTGAAGCTACTGAATTAACCTATGTGTTTACTCACAATTGAGTCCATGGGTCTACTCTAGTTGGGACTAACCAACAGGATTTGTGCCATGCAATTGTACTTTCTTGGATGGCACATAACAATTCATCAGTGCTTCCAACATACCACTTGATTCCCAGGGGTTGCAGAAACCATCCCTATGTATTCCCCAATGCTCACGTGGACAACAACTATACACACAGGCATATACACAATCAGTTGCACAATGTCAACCACCATGTAAGTATGCAAGTGCAGCTTTACACTACGCAAGCACCATGTTGGATCTCAGCCTATGATTCAATTCTGTGAAATAATATATATGCTCTTCCTGCTTATCCTGGCTTTCCAGATAAGAAGGCTTCCTTATCCTTCTCTTGTTGTTTTCCCCTAGAGTGTAAGCTTCTTAGACTACAGGTCTATCCTCTTATACCTGCTGGAAATTGGATGCCGAGGCATGTAACAAGGAACTGGAGGGGGAATGATAGAAAGTTAGCTAGCCAGGTGGACCTGGGTATTTTCTCCTCTATCTTTTCTAACTAACCCCTTGCTGATATGCCAATTGCTACTATCATGTTCACCTTCCTTCCACCTTCTTCTCCAAAGCCATCTCTAGGGGCTTCTGTATCTAAAAGCCCCTCCAGATGAGAGAGGCTGGATTGCCATCTGTCAGGGATGCTTTGATCAAGACATCCTGCGTGGCAGGGAGTTGGACTGGATGGCCCTCGTGGTCTCTTCCAACTCTACAATTCTATGATTCTATGATTCTAAGTCAGCTAATATTAATCGTAACATCCATCTGCTTTTTTCATTCTAGGACCTGTCAGACCTGTGGAGAGATGTCTGAGCTACTCTATAACATTGACAGCATAATTAGTGCTTTTAACAAATATGCAAAGGAGGACAGAGAGTGCACAATGCTGAGCAAGGGAGAGCTGAAGCATCTTATCCAGAAAGAGTTTGCCGAAGTGATAGTGGTGAGTGTCATCCTCAATCGGTCACAGGTACTAAGATAGAGGATGGAAGTAGTAAAGTTCTTACATCCTTATTCTATGACATAATTAATGTTTGCCTGTTCATTTGTTTGAGTATTTATACCCTGGCCACCAGCCAAAAAGGCTTCCAGGGTGGGTTACAAATCATTAATTTGTTTATCATTAATTTATTTATTTATCATAATTTAGTCTTAATTAATTAATTAATTAAAATAAGACATGACACATAAGGACAGGGGAATGACATGGGAGATTCAGTCCAGCAAATTCTGGCTGCTGTGCTCTCAGAGGCCAGGCAGTTAGAATCTGGAGGGAAGGCCTCTCACCAACCACTGGACCAAAGCATGATGGAGCTGTGCCTGACTGCTCTTCTCTCCCACAGGAGCTAGAACAGATAGAACAGTGGCAATTGGAATCTGGAGGGAGGAGCTCCCACCAGCTGCAGGAGCAAGGCCCAATGGAGTTATTCCTGGCTGCTCCTCTCACCCTCAGAGGCCAGAACAATGGTAGCTGGACTGGAAAGAGGGCCCCTAACCAGCTACTGGGCCAAGGCATGATCAAGCTGTGCCTAGATGTTCTTCTTTCCCTTAGGGGCCAGAACTGTGGCAGTTGGAATCCAGAATGGGGAGCTCTCACCAGCTGCTGGAGCCAAGGCTCAATGGAGCGGTGGCTGGCTGCTCTTCTCCCCTTCTGTTGGAACATGGAGTAAGTAACATAAATAAGTAACCAAGTTCTTGCATTCTTTTTGTAGAATCCGCATGATCCCAAGACAATTGAGACAGTGCTACAGCAACTTGAACAAGATCACAATGGCAAGGTGGACTTTGAGGAATTTGCTGTCCTAGTGCTCAAAGTGGCAAGAGCTTGCTATAAGAAAAATCAGCACTGTAAGGCTGGGCCAGCAGGAGGTCAGTCCAGCAAAGCAGAAAGGTACAAAACATGCCAGGACACAGAGGCACCCACAGAAGAATCAACTTGTCAATCTGCTCAAGAACTGGAGGAAATGTCAGAGAATGGAGAGCCTCAGAGATCAAGCAAAGAAGAAAAACAAGAGGCCCCCAAATCAGAGAAATGCACTGATGGACAGCCTAAAGAATTTCTGGTGCAAGAAGAGCCAACTAGCCAGCCGCCAGGGAAGCCTTTGGTTGCCTGTTCAAGTCAGAGAGAAAGGAATGAGAATCAAAAACTCAATAAGAGTCCAAACCATGAAGCTGCTTGTGTGGAAGAAAAAGCAGAGCAGGAACCTCAAAGTGCAGTTGAAGAAGCAAGCAGCCAAAACAGGCAAAAGCCTTTCACACCAGATCAGGCTACAAGAGAGCTTCAAGGGTGTACAACCCAACCATTATCCCAACCATGCCAGACAGAGAATCAGGGTCACACTGGCCAACAGGAAGCAAAGAGCCAAAGAATCAAGCAAGAGCAGACAACTCAATGGTCTACCCAGGAGGCAGAGCAAACTCCAAAACAGAGAGATACCAACAAATCACAAGGGAGAGAACAGGATGTGACCAATGGAAAGCCTCAGAAGTCACAAGAAGCAACACAAAAGCCAACCCACAGATGTGTCAAGAAGCCTCAGACAGGAGAACAGCCAACACACCAACAGGAAACTAAACCTTGGACCCAAGAGCAAGTCCCAAAATGTAAAACTGAAGAAGAGCTTCAGGAGGAACTGGTGCATGAGTCTTCCCAACAGGCAAAAAGGAAGACTCAAGGACAAGAACAGGCCCAAACAGGCCAAGGAAAGTGTGAATCTCTGACAACAGGATGTCTGACTGGCCAGCTGGAATGTCAGCCTCAAGGATCTGAGAAGACTTCAGTTGGCCAGCAGAAGCAACAATCTCAAGCTCCAGAAAGAGCCTCAGCTATCCATGAGGGATGTCAGTCTTTGGCATCAGAAAAATGCAAACCCAGTCCAGAAAAACAGAAGCCTCAAAACCCAATAGGATTGTGCCAATCCCAACACCATGAATGTTGGCCTCAGACACGAGAGGAGTATCCTTCTCAAGAGAAGACAAAGCCTCAGATGCCAAAGCAAGATCCAAGCTGTGACTTGGAAGAGACCCCAGCTGTCCATAATCCAAGAGGTTCTTCTGCCAGGCAGCCCTTCAAAACATCTCAGTTCTCCAAACCGTTGCAGTTCCCTTCTCCGTGGTCTTCAAAGCAGTAACACCCCTTCTGTTGCCCCCCCCAAAACCCAACACAGAACCCGCATCTTATAAAAAGGCAGTCATAGAAAGCATTGTGACCCACCAAGCTCAACATAGTCCACCAAGTCTGAGTGGTAGTTTACCAAAGCAGGAGAAAACTTACTAGTTTCGGCCTCCACCTGACATCTGTGGTTTAAATGGTGGGAAAAGCAGTTATCAAACAACCAGCAGTCCATCCAAACCCAAAAGACTACTAGTAGGCTATGCTTAGCTTGGTAGGTCCCAAGTAGGGTATTTCTGGAGGTATTGGGTTTGCTTGTGTGCAAATAAATGTCTTTAATGCATTCTACTAATTATTTGCCATACTGGGACAACCCCCTGAGAGAAATGCTAGCCACTAATTCATCAACAAAAGCAATGAACTGCACTACAAACCAGCAATGTAAGGCTTTAAAAATTTCATTCCCACAGGCAATAACAAATAAGTTCAGCATTTTTTTTCTCCCCATTGCAAGAAAGTACAGTTGTCCCTCTGTATCTACGGATTTAAGTATTCATGGCTTGAAAATATTCTTTAAAAAATAATAATCCAAAAAGCAAACCTTGATTTTGCCATCTTCTCTAAGGGACACCATTTTGCTATGCCATTGCATATCATGGGACTTGAGTATTCACAGATTTGGGTATCCACAGGAGTCCTGGAACCAAACCCCAGTGAATATGAAGGGATAACTACTCAAAAATGGTGCACCTTTTGAAGACTCTTCACAGTTCACAAATTTCCCCCAAAACAACCCACATTTTTGTGCAGAAAATTGCATTCTGTTATTTTCTTTGCAGAAATGTTATTTTATCCATGAAAAATTCTCTTATCTACACAGGGAACTTTAAAATGGTTTTTCACAGTTCAAGATTTATTCTTCAAAAGAACACAAACACATGGAGATGTGGTTTCTGCAGAAAATGACATTCACCGTGAAGAAAACAAGGTTATATAGCAGAAATGTTATTTTCTCCACAGAGAACCATGCTTTTTGCAGCACAATGTCATTTTCTCCATAGAAAATCATGTTTTCTTCACAGGAAACTTATTTTCTCCATGCACACACATTTCTCCTGCATTTTTTACTCAGTATAAGTCCTGAATTGTGAAGATCCACATCTGTCCAAGATTCCTCTTGTAAAGGTCTCCTAACCCTTGAGAACCCCATTTTTAAAAATATTGTTCAACTAGTGTTGAATATTATTTCCATCCCTGCTACGAAGAAAAACACAACAATCTATACTTGAGGTGATTAGAAATTACTATTTCCCAGCCCACTCTGCTTTCCTAATAAATTTCTCTCATTTTATTTCTATTTTTAAAAGGTGGGGGAGGGCTGCAGCTTCTTTAGAAAGAGAATCACAGGAGACACAAAGAGAGAATTTTTAAAAAATCATGATTTTTTGAGAGAGAGGCTCATGGGGAATCCTGAAGATACTTAAGAGTAGAAACGTGGCCTTAGAATCATAGAATCATAGAGTTGGAAGAGACCACAAGGGCCATCCAGTCCAACCCCCTGCCATGCAGGAATATGCAATCAAATCATTCCTGACAGATGGCCATCCAGCCTCTGTTGAAAAACCTCCAAAGAAGGAGACTCTACCACACTCCCAGGCAGTGCATTCCACTTCCGAACAGCTTTTACTGTCAGGAAGTTCTTCCTAATGTTTAGGTGGAATCTCTTTTCCTGTAGTTTGAACCCATTGCTCCGTGTCCTAGTCTCTGGAGCAGGAGAAAACAAGCTTGCTCCATCCTCAGTATGACATCCCTTCAAATATTTAAACATGGCTATCATGTCCCCTCTTCACCTTCTCTTCTCCAAACCAAGAATCATAGAATCATAGCCAAGTGAAGCATGTAGGCTGATTCCTACTCCTGTTCTATGTGAATCTCCAACTTAGACAATGGAAAATCTGGCCCTCATTCAGTAGCAGCTGGGAGCTCACATGGGCTTATCTACATGGGTGATTTACTCTAGCTTCCAGAGCCCTGCAGTCCAAACGATGCAGGGCATTTACCCCAATCTGTCTCCAGGCAGTCCAAACAACCCCCGAGGTAGATATGCGGCTGGAGTGGGACAAACCAAGGTAGGGCCCAATAAACCATTATAAGAAAACACCTGGTTTATCCAGCAAAAAACAGACCAGGCACCATGTGTCCACAGAAGCCCGTCTGGCACACCACTCCTCACTGTTGCCTCTAGCTTCCTGGCTGCCCCAGAAGCCAGGCAAGAGTCCCTCCACATGTGACCAAGGCTGTTCACATGCAGGGGGCCTTCAGTCACATGTTGCGGGGGCCCTGCCTGGCTTCCACGTTAAACAAGGGAAATGGTGGCAGCAGCTTCAGAATGGGCCAGTATCCTGTGTGGACTCCAGCCCGTTTTCTCCAGGTAGGGGGGAACAAGCCACCTCTGCAGCCAGGATACACTGGTGCGGAGCCAGCGTATCCTGCCTGGTGTAAATGATTCCCATTGCAGTAGGGTAGTGAAACCACTCCACATTTTACAATCCATTTTAAAGGCACTACTATATATCCAGTAAGCTATGTGGAATTGCCCCTTTTAAAGTTCAGGCTAAAATGTGGACTTGGATTTACCATCCCACTGACCTGGAAGCCACCATGTACAACAATCTGTCTTAATACACTTGGGGTGGGAGACAAAGCCAGTCAGAGGAACGGATCAGAGACTAGAGGGATGGTACAGAATCATATTTTATATGCTTTCACTGCACTAAATAGATACTTTCCCCTGTATGTCTTGCTCCTTTGTTAGAGAATAAAAACCACTGCTATAACAATCCAGTGCAGAGTTATCTTTATCGTTAACTCCTTTCCTGTATGGAAATACAAAACTAGCAGGCCAGAATCTTGTATGGGAGTTATGTTTTTATAAGTGAACTTACATCAGAGGGAATAAGAACTGGGCAGAATTGTAACGTCCGTAATTGTTTCATCGAGAGCTGTGCTGAGCAGGATGGAGGACCATCGCCTCTCCAAAATAGTACTCTACAGTGAACTCGCCATGGGTCAGCGTAAGGGGGGCACTCCAAAAAAGCGATACAAGGACTCCCTGAAACAACATCTCAGGCTCGGCCAAATTGATCACCAACAATGGTCCGCCCTGGCCTCACATCGGGAGGCATGGAGACACACTATCCACAATGCTGCAGCCTTATTTGAGAACTCACGCCGAACAAGTCTTGAAGAGAAACGACACGCAGAAAGAATCACAACCCAGTAACATCACCTGAGGAAACCTTCTGCTGTGCTTTCTGCAACCGGACTTGTCTATCTCGGATTGGCCTTTTTAGTCATCAGCGCGCTTGCAGAAAGCACGGGATGAGTCCTTCCTGAATCTTCATTTGCAAAGAAAAGCCAGAGAGAGAGAGAGAGAGAGAGAGAATTGTTTCATATCAGGCACCCTTGCTGTTGTTCCGATATTCATCTTCACAATTCACTAACAGGGTTTCCTAGCACCTCTGCTACATAGCTAAGTATACATAAAGTTACATAACATAGATGGTGGCATAGTATTCCAGTCATTATTTTTATTTATTTAATTTGTATCCTACCTTTCTCCCAATTGGGACTTAAAGTGGCTTACAGTGTAAATTAAAACAATATGTTCTAACTTGATTATGCTGTGACAGATTATTGTTAAGTATGATGTCAGCTTTGCTAATTGTGCTTCTTCCGCCCCATCCTTTTGTATTTTTATCAATATCTCCATCCCATTTAAAAAGAAATTTGTGGAGAGATCTTGGAACAGAGATATAAAATTTACCCTGTGTAATGAATTAAAAGAAAATTATTATAAAGTACTATATAGATGGTACATGACACTGGTACAGATAAGTAAAATGAATAAGGGAAAAGGTAATGACATATGTTGGAAATGCCAGGAGCATGAAGGCACATTATATCATGTACTGTGGACTTTAAAAAAGTCCAAAAATGTTGGAAAGAAATCCATGATTCAATTATGAATATTATACAGGAACATATAGGAATGAAACCTGAAGTGTATTTGCTCAATATAGTTAGTGTAGAAATAGAGAAAAACAAGAAAGGGGTCTTGTTGTATTTAATGACAGTGGCAAGAATAGTTCTGGCTAGATATTGGAAAACCGGAAATACTCCCAAGATAGATGAATGGCTAATTAAAGTATTAGAAATTATTCAAATTGATAAATTAACATTGTCAATGAAAGGAAAATCAGCTACAGAGATTATCACAAAGTGGGAAGAAGTTATCAGATTTATGAAAGAAAGATGGGGAAAAGAATTGATTTTTGAAATAAATTCAATTATATAGAAAAAATAGAATGAAAGAGAGAGTTCAACTACTACATAGGAATAGAATAAACAAAGATGGTAAAGAAGCAAGTTAAGATGTACAATGAAGAGGGAAAGAGCTCTTTTTGATATATAGCGGATAAAACTGAAGAGTTCTTCAAGAGGAAGAGAGAAAGGTGAAGAGAAGAAAAGAAGAAAAGAAATGAGAAAGATACAAATTAAAGGAATATGAAATATCAAAATCTGATGTTTATCCATATATGTATGCATATATATGTGCGTGTGCGTGTGTGGGTGTATGTAGGTGTGTCTATGTGGACATATACAAGGATATAAATATATACTCTGGATATTTTGTAAATGATATTGTGAATCTATATTAGAAGAGAAAATGTTTTCTTTTTATTATTATTACTATTTACTATACATTATTTTTATTATTTTTTTCTTTTATTTGTACTTAGTAAAATTATTTATTTATCTTATATATTTAGAAGGCATGTTAAAGAAAAGGAAATTATGTAAGATACATAATGGATATGTAAGATACATATTACTTTGGAATTATAATAAAAATAAAATTGCCTGGTGGCGCAGTGGTTAAATGCCAGTACTGCAAGCCACCACGTCGCAAGTTCGATTCCAGCCAGCTCCAAGGTTCACTCAGCCTTCCATCCTTTCGTAGGTCAGTAAAATGAGTATCCAGCTTGTGGGGGCAATTAGCTAACACACATTGGAAACTGCTTAATGCAGTGTAGATGTGTAAATAGCTATTGCTTAAAGCAATTTGTAAGCTGCTCTGATAGCCTTGTGGCTGAAGAGCGGGGTATAAATAAATAAATAATAAAGAAATTTGTGAATCATCACTAAATTGATTTTTTAAACCAAGAAATAATTGTCACGTGTCCTGGGCACATTCAAAAGTCCAAGCTATTCCCAGCCAGAGTCTGGGAAATTTGAGAGGGCTACAACTCTGAGAATCCCCCAGCCAGTGGCCTTGTTGCTGAAGACAATTCTGGGATGATAGTCCCCAAAATGCCACTTTTCTGGTCTCTTTACCAACAACAGAGAGGACCATATCATGGCTCCTTGAAAGTTCAGACTAAAACGAGGAAAGGATTCACAATCTCACCACCATCAGCATCTCCACTGGTCACCTGGTCACCTGCCCAGTAGTAATTAATTTCCCCCTAAATATTTTGCTAATAGGGTTCAGCACTTTGGATAGTGCCTTCAAAGTTCAGACTGGAACCAAAAGTGGAATTACTGCCCCACTGGCCTCACAGTTGTCAGCCATCAGGGCAGATGCCACAGCTACTTCATTGTGTAGAATGTTTGTCAGTGTTTCCCGAAAGGACAAAATCATTTTAGCCCACAGAGGCCATCCTACTGACAAGTCTTGTGAAGTCAGCCATGGTATGGGCAGCGATGGCAGAAAAGGGCAGTGATGGCAAAAAAAAATTAAAACGTTCCCAATACATTCTTACGTACTGTGTTTGTTCCTTTAAATTGCCCCTTCTCTTCATTTGCTTAAGCTGCTTTTAAAAAGTTCCTCACTCTACAGAAACACTTTGTCAGAGGAGCTCACATTCTGCTTCAGCACTACCGTGATTCTGATGATTTCTCCTTTCCACCGCTCATAGGCTTCTAAATGCCATTGAGTGTGATGCTAAGCATCAAAGTATTGTGTCCACACCTGTAAGAAAAGCACACAGGTACATTGTATTGGTGCACCCTATGCATGCAAATTATGCTCATACAGTTATGCTCATATGAAGCTTTGCCCTGGAAAAATCTTGTTTGCTGTTGTGTGCCTTCAAGTCATTTCTGATTTATGGCAACTTTAAGGCAAACCTATCAGGGGGTTTTCTTGGCAAGATTTGTTCAGAGAGGGTTTGCCTTTACTGAGGCTGAAAAAGCATGACTTCCCAACATCACCCAGTGGGTTTCCATGGTCAAGTGGGGATTCAAACCCTGGTCTCCAGTCGCAGTCCAATGCTCAAACCACTACACCATGCTGGCGCTCTCAAAAATCCTGTGCATGCCCTTGATTCTGAGACAATTCGCTTCAGCTTGCCACGGATCTTCTCTCATTGTACAAAATTCAGCAACCACAAGATGGTGTTAGAGAGCCATAGAACTGCACTTTGTGAAAAACACCTTCCCTATCACAGAGAGAAAGAGATGCGCACTCAGAGGCTGCGTTTACAGGGGCAAATATTCCCCTAAATATACGACAAAGATTCCTCATTGTTCCCATGCATCGTGCCCCGGTATTGCCTCATTCAAAGGGGGAGGGGCAAAAAAACCAAAAATAGCGTCTCAGGGGATGTCGGTTATTTTGCCGACTTATTTGAAAAGTAGCGTGACTTTGCGCTATATTGATTGTGTAAACAACCATTTTGCTAAGGGCTGTGTGAATTACAAGCAATCTTTCTGATACATTCACAGCAGAGCTTTGCTGTGATTGGTTAAAGTCACCAGGGAGAGGTTCGGACAAGAAGGGCATGGAGGATGAAAAGATCCATCCACTGTTGTTTCCAGCCACCCGAGCAAGTACTATACCCATCCCATCCACCCAGCTGTTTCTTGCTTGGGTGCTCCTTCTGTGTGTGTGTGTGTGTGTGTGTGTTCATTCGTTCCTTCCCTCGTCCTGCTGAGAATTGGAGCGTGTCCAGAGAATGGCAACTAAAATGGTGAAAGGTCTGGAAACGATGCCTTATGAGGAGAGACTTAGGGAGCTGGGTATGTTTAGCCTGGAAAAAAGATGGTTAAGAGGCGATATGATAGCCCTGTTTCAGTATTTGAAGGGATGTCACGCTGAGGATGGAGCAGGCTTGTTTTCTGCTGCTCCAGAGACTGGAACACAGAGCAATGGGTGCAAGCTCCAGGAACAGAGATTCCACCTCAACATGAGGAGGAACTTTCTGACAGTAAGAGCTGTTTGGCAGTGGAACACAGTCCCTCGGAGCATGGTGGGGTCTCCTTCCTTGGAGGTCTTTAAACAGAGGCTGGATGGCCATCTGTCGGGGATGCTTTGATCAAGATTTCCTGCGTGGCAGGGAGGTTGGACTGGGTGGCCCTTGGGGTCTCTTCCAACTCTGCAATTCTATGATTCTATGATTCTCTTTCCCTCCCTCCCTCCCTCCCTTCCCTCCTCGGTATCTTTCTGCCTGGCTACTGCCAGCTGAAAAATCCTTTAGGTAGCCAGTCTCTCTCTCTCTCTCTCTCTCTCTCTCTCTCTCTCTCTTTCTTTCCCTCCCGATCTCCCCCCTCGCCCCCTCTCTCACACACACATAAACTGAGTGGGCTGGCAAAGACTTGTATCAAGAAGCTTCTTTGTCCAATGCTTTGTTAACTGGGGTATGCCTGTACTGTACCTATGTGTTCTCCCAGTGGGAGGAGGGGTAGAATTTGGGAGGAAACTGCAGTAGGAAGCTTTGCCCACTAGTTCAGGGATGAAAACTTCCAGACAGCTCTGTGGCCACAAACAACTTCTATTGCTATCTTCAATTAGTGAAGCAAGGAAAAGTTTAAATACCCTGCATGGAACTGTGCTGTGTTTTGCAAGCAGGAAGGCTGGGCGCAGCTTGCTTTGCTATCTGTGCTTGGGAGGCCATACCCCCCTTTGCCTGTCTGAACCAGAAAGCAAAAAAGTAAACATAGCAACTGAATCCCCCATAAATCGTATAAACTGACTGGCACTAATGTGAAAAAGTGCTAAAGTGCAAATTGTCACAATAAAACCTGGCACTAACTGAAACCAGAGAGTGGATAGGTGATATTTTCCAGTTAATCTGCAATTAATCCACTCTGGGCTTTAGTTTGAAGCCCCTTCTTAATTGTCTATATTCAAACTAATCCATTGATTAGCTACAGTGTATTATAGAATTGTTGTTGCGTATACTGAAGGTATATCTAAACAGTTGTTCTTGTCGTGTGCCTTCAAGTCCTTTCCAACTTATGACAATTCTAATGTGAGCCCATCAAGGTATTTTCCTGCCCAGATTTGTTCTGAGGGGGTTTGCCATTGCCTTCCACAGAGTTTAAGAGAGTGTGGCTTTCCCAAAGTTATAGAATCATAGAATTATAGAGTTGGAAGAGACCACAAGGAAGAGAGCATTCAGTCCTATCCCCTGTGTCAGGAACAGCTCACAATAGATCTTTTCCTGCCATTTGCTAACATAGACTCCATGCAGCTCAAGGCTTGCCTCTCTTTTGTAATGATAAAGTTTTAGGTTCTTGCCGTAGCCAGAAATAGGAGAGTCTCTGTGGAGACCAAATGGTGAGGAACTCAGAATAAGAAGGGGGGTACCAGGTGAGAAGAGAGTAGTAAATATTTGAAACAGCCAATGAATGAATGACATGCCAAGTTTGCCTGTTTTGTAAATACTTTTTTATATCACTGCTTTTCCTTTTGCTCTTCATTCAAAGCAACAATGTTGTACAAGTGACTCTGGAAATTTTGTTTAGCA
The DNA here is from genome assembly GCA_030847615.1 of Gambelia wislizenii. Classification (NCBI taxonomy): domain Eukaryota; kingdom Metazoa; phylum Chordata; class Lepidosauria; order Squamata; family Crotaphytidae; genus Gambelia; species Gambelia wislizenii. The sequence continues at coordinate 6,223,962 of JAUMIR010000015.1, read as the reverse complement.
ATAAAACTTGCTGTTTTAAATCTGAGGCTGCAGCTTACTGAGTTTGAAGATGACTGCATATGACACCCTGCCATGCAGGAATACACAATCAAAGCACCTCCAACAGATGGCCATCCAGCCTCTGTTTTAAAAACTCAAAAGAAGAAGATGCCACCACATTCCAAGGCAGCGTATTCCACAGCTGAATAGCTCTCATAGGTCACCCAGTGAGTTTCCATGGCTGAGCAGGGATTCGAACCCTGGTCTTCCAGAGTCCTAGTCCAAGAGAATGTGACTTGCTTAGGTTCACCACCATGTCCAAGCAGCGATTCAAACTCTGGTGTCCTGGAATTGTATTCCACACTCAACCCACTACACCACAATATCTAAATAACCAATTCTTTAATGAACAGAAAGTACCACTTGTTAGAAGGAATAACTATCTTTATTTACTCAACCAAGTGCCCTCTTTCACCCACAGTCCCACAGATTATAAAGCATCACCATAAGTAAGGGTGAGAATCATTGCCACTCTACAGATGTTGTTGGACAAGCCCCAGCAGTCCTGAGTCAGCATGGTCAATGGTGAAGAATGCTGGGAGGTGCAGGCCTACGATATCTGGAAGGCTGCAGGATTCCTACTTGCTTAACAGAAATGAATCAACAAAAGCCCCTGTATTACCTACCCACTTTAATTATTTAGCTTAGTTTATAATTAATTAGTTAATTCATTGTTTTATTCTAAAGAATTCAAGCCTAAGACACAAGGGTACCGACATAAATCTTCTTCAATTTCATTTTTGAAGGCAAAAATAAATAATGTTACGATTACACACACATTGCAAAGAAACTCTACAGTTTTTGAGGGCTTTTCTCAGTTTAAGATTTATGTGGGGGGGGTGCAGAAAATGGTATTTTCTGTATAGAAATGATTATGTTCTGTGCTGGGATGTTATTTTTGTGGAGAAAACTTTTTTTTCTGTACACAAAATGCGGTTTTCTATGCAAAATTAACTAGAAAATTTTGACTAGAATAAGTAGTGAACTGCAAAGATTTTCATCTGTCCAGAATTCTCCTTGTCAAGGTTTTCCAACACTTGGGGAATCCATTTTTCATCTGTTATTCAAATATTTTTAAATATTGTTTCCAGGGCTAAGGGTGGATAGATGTTGTGGTATCTGAATAGACATCATATTCAGAATCTTTAACACAAAGCACTTCCCCTGATCCAGGAAGTAAACAATGAGTGTCCCAACCCACTGTAAAGCCTGAGTAGGAGGCTAATACAAGGCTAATGAAAAGGACAAAAAACCAACATGGTCCTCCTAAGAAATGCCCTCTAATGGACATCAGTTCTGTCATCTCCGTTTTCCTCTTGCATGAAACTGAGTCCGGACTCTTCCTGCTGGCCCATCTGGTGATGTCCACCATCTCTCTTTTCTTCCTAAGATACACTGCAGTATGCATTACACAATTATAACACTTTAACCATCACGGCTCCACTCTAAATCCTGAGAGCTACTTAGAATTCTCTGCAAGAGAGCTCAAATGCTGGTGTTTCAGGGCTGTTTTCCAAAGCTTTTCAGCAGAAAAGTCCATATGCTTTAACAAACTACAGAGCCCAGGATCCCATAGAATAGAGTTATGGCAGTTAAAGTGGCATCAAACTGCTATAGCTTGCCATGTAGAATCAATAGACTCAGAAAGAGCCTACTCTATGTTTTGTATATTAAGAAAGCAAGTCTTGATAAAACTCAGTGTTTCATGTACAGGTCACCTCCCTGCCCATCCTTATCTACAAAACCAATATTCACAGTTTCAGTTATCAGAGGGCCACAAAATAGGGGACACACACCACAGAGTCATCCTGGGAAATGCCTAGAGAGGCATCCTCTCTAGGCATCCTCTATGTCCTCCAATGCAACTCTATGATATGTTTCTACAGGAAATCCTTTATTTTAACAGGGCTTCTATTATCTATGGTTTCACTTGTACATGATAAGCTGAGGAACGTAGCCCCTGTGGATGGGGGGGAGGTTGACCTGTATTGTAAGGAAGGAAGGAAAGAAGGAAGTCTGGTACTTCATTAAAAAAAAAAAAAGCAGGAGTGGGGTTCATGGCAGATCCTATCATGATGGTTCAAATTTTGGATCTCACACTAATGATGTCACTTCATTCCATCCTCTCAATCAAGGCAGAAGTAGACCCCAAGTAACATGAAACTTAGTTTAAATCCAGTTGTTAGTACCAATCAGAGTAGACCCATTGAATCCATTTAATTTACCTATGCATTCACTCACCATCTAACAACTGATTCAAATGATCAATTCCAGTTGGGACTAATCAACATGATTCTGATCTATGTGAGATTCAGCATGATGTGTCTTGGATACCCTTGGTTTGCCACTCTGGATTCTAGATTGCATATTTCCACTACACATGGCTCTTGACCTCCCCTTCTCTTGTGTCAGGGTAACACTGCTGCAGCCCACCCAGTTCAGGCCCTCCAGAGGTATGTGACATGGGCCTCATCTGATGTTCTCTCCCCAGAACTTCAGATACAGCGTACATTTGTCTGTGCTGCTCACCATCTCTGCATATCAGGCCATTCAGCTGATGTGTTCTTCTCTTGTTTTCTCTGGGGACAAACTCATATATCCGTTCCCTGCTTTGGTTAATCCTTCTTGGACTATACGCAGATGAGTAAGACCTAGCTTGATCTGTTGTTCTAGTCATGAGGTCTGTGGACTGAGGCCTCTCCTTCTCATTCTGTCTGACGTTAACCAGCTGAAGCTTTCTCCTTTCACCTTCCTTGGGGCCTGAATCTTGCATCTGGGGCCTCCTGGTCCTTTAGCTCTCCCATTCCCAGGATTTAGGTTCATAATATTGTTGTCTTCCTTGACTATCCCTTTTCCATTTTGGTTCACATGCCAGAGACCTCCTCTGTTCCAAATCTCTTCCTGAATGTTCAGGCCTGTGGTAACATTGACTTCTCTGAACATCCTCCCTTAAGACTGGTTCCAATGCTTCAGTGGTCTCTGTTTCACCTTGTCTGGGCTCAAAATCCCAAATCTTTCTCCTTGCACTCTCCCCAAATTCTGGTTCATAATATTGATCTCCTCCCTGATTGTCCTTTTGTCCATGTATCAGAGGCCTGCCATACTCATGTTGAATGGATTCTGACTCACGTGGGTGAGGCCTCCTCCTTTCACTTTCTGCCTCCTGAGGGTCAGCCTGATGGTGCTGTTGTGGTCTTCTCTTGTCACCTTCTATGGTTTCAGGCTCATAGGATTGGGGACATCTCCTCTGGCTATTCATGGGTTCAGGCTCAGATAGATGGAGCCTCCTCTCCTCTCTGTGTGCATCCTCTGATGTATATGACCCTTGCTGGTCCCCCATTTCTGCTATTTTTATTGGCTTGGATGTATAAGATCTGGCCCATTCATCCCAATCAGGAAAGCAGAATCTCCTCCTTTCAGCTTCTCTTAATTCAGGCTCATCTTGTTGGTCTGTTCTATGTTCATCCTCTCTAGACTGAAGTGCACTAGATCGGGGTCTATCTCTGCATTCATTCTCACATGTCTGGCTCCTCCTCTGCTCCCATCCTGGATCAGGTAATTGTGGTCTTCTCTCATAGTTTCTGGATAAAGTGTTATCCCTCTAGCAGTTCATGGTTAAGAGTCTGATTCTGCTGCTCACCAGTCTTATGTCCTTGAAGAAGATCTTGTGACTGGTGTTGATAGTCCTCTTCAGTTTCAGGTTGCCTCTCTTTTACTTGATGATGGCCTACATCATCCATTTTGAGCTCAAAATTGTGGGCCTGCTGAATCTCTACTTTGGCCTGTCATCCATACTGTGTTTGGCCAACATAGTCATCTTCCCATTTCTGGTGCTTGTAAGATAGATGATCTCTCCCATAAGGCTCTCTCTTCTCAAGATTGTAAGCCTGATGGCTCCTCCATCCACTTGGGAAACAGGCTCATGGAGGGGATCATCTCTCCTCTCTTGCCTTTGTGTAGTAGCTTGAGTTGGATGATGGTACCTCTGGTCAGAATCTTCTCTCTCATAGATATTTCTTTCACTTCTTGCATCACCCCCCACCTGGTGATGGTTCCTTTCATCCCTCTGTGGTTCCCCTCCATGTACAGCTGTGCCAGTTTCTTCTCTCTTAAGGAGGGCTTCTCTTGGCTTCACGTGACTATAACAGGCCTTGGCCACTTTGAAGATGAGAAGCAGTACTCACTGAAGTCCACCAAACTATCTCCATTGGTGTCCAACATCTGGAACATCAGTTCAGCTGTCTGGGAGTCATGAGGATTCTGAAAGAGGAGAAAGTCATGAGGAAAAGAAATTAGCCCTTGGTTTTTTGTAAGCTACAATTTTCAGCCACCACCATCACCGGATTCACAGTGACCTAAGGCATTTCTTTCTCTTCTCCATTATTAGTATAATTAATGGTATTTTCAGAAATGTCTGGTTATAATGGCAGGCCTAGCAGTTGAGATCCTGTGGCACAAAAAAAATTCCATAACACTCCCAGCCTCTCCCCCCAGAACTCACCGTTTAGTCACTAGAGCCCCGTGTTATGAATGCATGGGCCTATATTTAGGCTGAAGAAAAGCAAGCTCCTGGTGCTTCTATCAAGATGGAATTCTTGCAATTCTTGATAGATGTGACACTTGAAGCAAGAAAGAAATGACCCTGAGAACATGACCTGTTTATTGCTAAGGTGCAAATGACAGGAAGAATAGACCTGACCAAAATCAGTTCCAACCCTGGTGGAAATTATGGGAAAGACAGATCTGATTAAGATCAAAGGAATACCTGTTACAGCTCACAAAGGAATGTGGTGGGCAGCCCAGGTGCAACTCGGCTGAAAGAACTATATACAGGGATTTTCCGACAACTGGGCATGCATGCCAAGGACAGCGCTGTAACTTGCATCCATCAGCCCTGCAAGAGAATTGATCACTCTTTTGTGAGGAGCTTGTAAGCATTGGGTATGAATGTGTGTGTGAATGAAACTCTTGGTACCAAAAGTTATTGTATATGTCTAATAAATGTTACACAAATAAGTGCTTAACACCAAATTTGGTGTCACAAGTGTCTGTCCTTACCTATAGTCTCGGTGATTGACCTCTGTCTTTCTTCTCTCTCTCTGGATCAAAATAAGAAAGTTGTTCCAAAAACACAGTCATTTTGTAACATCCTCACATGCACATACAGCCATTCAGTGGCTAGTGGAGGGATTCAGAAAAGCATCTGCCTGTGTTGCCACAGCCAGACACAATGCAATGACAAATTCCTCTGAGATCCTGCTGGATGCCATTGATCTGCATCCAGCTATGGGGATATAGCCAGTTGATATGGTATTCCACCAGCCGCTGAATGGTAGGGAGGGGGGAATTGGCTAAACAATGGGCGGGGGGGGTTTCAGTCATTGTGGAGGAAGGAAAAGAATACCAATCTCCACAATGCCCCGAAACAGGCATATGTAGGAGCTGAACCTATGCTTGCATATATCACTAATAGGATGCTGGTCTATGTGTGTGGTCTGGAGGGAAGTTTTGTGAGACACTTAAGGGCATCTTTCAAAATCCCAAATCCATATTATGGTAGTGCCTATATTAGGTGAACCACAAAAACAATTAAAACACACACACAAGCTGGAATCCTGTTGCTGATTTACCCATGCAAAACTTATCCTTTGCAAACAGTTGGAGATTTTTGTCCAAAGTAGAACATCTGTGTTCAAGTCAAGTTTCTTGAGGCAGAGTTGTACAAGTGGAACCAATGTGGATGCTCCTTGGGTTGGGCATTAAAATGCACATTTCCTTGGGCATTCATTTATGCAAGTCTCTTGAGCAACCAAGCTTGCATAGCACAACTACAATGCATACCTCCACATGTGGAGATTTACACCAGGCAACCAAAATGTAGGCTCTTGCCATGTGTGTGTGTATTTGGGGACTGGGGGTTGCCAAATGAACGTATTGACCTAACAGTGAGTTTGGAATTCAGATTGTTTTTAAACAACTAACATGGTTACTTCAGTTTTCTGTACAGGAAGAGCACATTGCAAAGCCCCAAACCTAGTTGGGGCCTGAAGGGGAAACTTTCCCAATTTGGTTTCAAAACTGGAAGCATCATTATCCAGTGTGTGAAGAAAAGTACAAAGGATTATATTTTGAGGAAAAGGAAAAATTATCCCATTCTGGTGCAAAGGCTCAAAAGAGAGAAGATAGCATTCTGCTGGGACAGATTAGAAGGTATTATTTACATATAGAGAATAGAGATACAGAATTGACACTGTAGAAAAAGAAAGAGAATTTTTAAGGAAGAATAAAAGAGAATTTGGAAAACAACCATACCAGCAGGAAGAAGAAAGCCTCTCCAAGGGGAGTTAACGTGAACAGCAAAGGGAATCAAATGGGAAAAAAGATAAAAGAAGAGAGAAGGAGGAAGAAATGGAAGGAGAGAAGAAATGAGAGGAAGCAAGTTTACTGGACTTGGGCTTACCTAACGAAGAATAGGAGAGGTAAGCTAAAGGAAGGTTAGAAGGTTAGTTACTGAAACAAAGTTAGATAGATGGTAAATGGATTTCCTGGAATGTTAAACGAATAAATATTTGGGGGGAAAGGAATTTGACATTTCATTTCTTAAAGAAACTACAGGCAGAGATTGTGTGTATAAAAGAATTGCATAGTCCTAGTAGACCACAAGTTGAACATGAGTTAACAGTGTGATGTGGCAGCTAAAAAGGTCAATGCAATTTTGGGCTGCATCAATAAAAGTATAGTGTCTAGATCAAGGGAAGTAATAGTGCCGCTCTATTCTGCCTTGGTCAGGCCTCACCATACTGTGTTCAGTTCCGGACACCACAATTCAAAAAGGATATTGACAAACTGGAGTGAGTCCAGAGGAGGGTGACTAAAATGGTGAAAAGTCTGGAAGCCATGCCTTATGAGGAAAGACTTAGGGAGCTGGGTATGTTTAGCCTGGAAAAAAAGATGGTTAAGGGGCAATATGATAGCCCTGTTTAAATATTTGAAGGGGTGTCACATGGAGAATGGAGCAAGCTTGTTTTCTGCTGCTCCAGAGACTAGAACACAGAACAATGGATGCAAGCTCCAGGAACAGATATTCCACCTCAACATTAGGAGGAACTTTCTGACAGTAAGAGCTGTTCGACAATGGAACACACTCCCTCGGAGGGTGGTGGGGTCTCCTTCCTTGGAGGTCTTTTAACAGAGGCTGGATGGCCATCTGTCAGGGACGCTTTGATTGTGATTTCCTGCATGGCAGGGGGTTGGACTGGATGGCCCTTGGGATCTCTTCCAACTCTACAATTCTACGATTCGATGATTCTATGATATGAAGAAAAAAATATAGTAAATTGTTAATTTAGAAAAAAAATGTAGTGGCATTGTAGATCAAGGCTAATTTCTCCCCAAAATTAATTATTTCAGATAATAGGGATAGATTTATAGGGGTAGAAATGTAAATCAATGAAACAAAAATCCTAATTGTAGGTATATATGCGCCAGTAAATGAAAGGAGTACATTTTATAAGGAAGACTCTAAACTATCTAGTCCGTGAGCTGCTCTTCGCCGATGATGCTGCCCTTGTTGCCCACACAGAAGCAGCTCTGCAGCGCCTAACGTCCTGCTTTGCAACAGCTGCAGAGCTGTTTGGGCTAGAAGTCAACCTGAAGAAAACAGAAGTTCTTTACCAGCCTGCACCACAGGACGAACACCACCATCCCCACATTGCCGTCGGCAAATCAGTGCTCAAGTCCGTTCAGCAGTTCACCTACCTGGGAAGCATCATCTCCTCAGATGCCAAGATTGACAAAGAGATCGATCACAGATTAGCAAAGGCATATAGTGCATTTGGAAGACTCCACAAAAGAGTCTGGAGCAATAAACACCTGAGGCAAAGCACAAAAATCAGTGTGTATAGAGCCATCGTACTGTCTATCCTCCTTTATGGATCTGAAACATGGGTTACCTATCGCCACCACCTACGACTCCTCGAGCGCTTTCATCAGCGCTGTCTACGCACAATCCTAAATATACACTGGACTGACTATGTGACGAATGTTGCTGTCCTTGAACAAGCAGGGATCACCAGCATTGAGGCCATGATATTGAGAACACAGCTGCGCTGGGCAGGGCACGTTTCTAGGATGGAGGACCATCGCCTCCCAAAAATACTACTCTACGGTGAACTCGCCACGGGTCAGCATGGGAGGGGCGCTCCAAAAAAGCGATACAAGGACTCCCTGAAACAACATCTCAGGCTTGGCCAGATTGATCACCAACGGTGGTCCGCCCTGGCCTCACATCGGGAGGCATGGAGACGCACTATCCACAATGCTGCAGCCTTATTTGAGAACTCACGACGAACAAGTCTTGAAGAGAAACGACAACGCAGAAAGAATCACAACCCAAAAACATCACCCAAGGAGACCTTCTGCTGCACTTTTTGCAACCGGACTTGTTTATCTCGGATTGGCCTTTTTAGTCATCAGCGCGCTTGCAGAAGGCGCGGGATGAGTCCTTCCTGAATCTTCGTTTGCGAAGAAAAGCCAGAGAGAGAGAGAGAATAAAGGTAGCTAAATTGAAATATGAAAAATGTGTATTGTTGGGGGTTTTAATGGGGTGGTAGAATGAAAATTGAATGGAAGATCTGGAAAAGAGATTAAATAGAAACAGGGGAAACTATCTAAGGATTTTTTTTAGATGATTGATGAATTGGAATTAGTTGACATCTGGAGATTAAGGGAGAGTAACAGTAAAGGAGATGCTTTTTTTTTCTGACGTCCATACATTGTGCTCAAGGATAAACATGTTTTAGATTTCAAAACATTAGAGAATTTGCTTCAGAATATAGCAATAATCCCTAGGATAATGTCGGGCCATAACCCAACTGCAAAAACTGTGGGGGAAAAAAAGAATAAGTATGTTAGTTGGAGATTTGAACTTTATTCAAAAGAATACTGAATGGAAGAAAAAGAGGAAAGAAAAACTAGATAAAGTTATGGAGGGCAATAGAACAAAAGAGGAGGAAATGAGCCTCTCTCTCTCTGGCTTTTCTTCACAAACGAAGATTCAGGAAGAACTCATCCCGCGCTTTCTGCAAGCGCGCTGATGACTAAAAAGGCCAATCCGAGATAAACAAGTCCGGTTGCAGAAAGCATAGCCAAAGGGACTGTTTCCGGGTTGTGATTCTTTCTGCGTTTTCATTTCTCTTCAAGACATGTTCAGCATGAGCTCTCAAATAAGGCTGCAGCATTGTGGATAGTGTGTCTCCATGCCTCCCGATGTGAGGCCAGGGAGGACCATTGTTGTTGATCAATTTGGTCGAGCCTGAGATGTTGTTTCAGGGAGTCCTTGTATCGCTTTTTTGGAGCACCCCTCTTACGCTGACCCATGGCGAGTTCACTGTAGAGTACTATTTTGGGGAGGCAATGATCCTCCATCCTAGAAATGTGCCCTGCCCAGCACAGCAGTGCTCACAATATCATGGCCTCAGGGCTGGTGATCCCTGCTTGCTCAAGGACAGCAACATTTGTCACAGTCAGTCCAGTGTGTATTTTGGATTGTGCGTAAACAGCGCTGATGAAAGCGTTCGAGGAGTCGTAAGTGGTGGCAATAGGTGACCCATGTTTCAGACCCATAAAGGAGAATAGACAGTGCAATGGCTCTATACACACTGATTTTTGTGCTTCACCTCAGATGTTTATTACTCCAGACTCTTTTGTAAAGCCTTCCAAATGGGCTATATGCCTTTGGTAATCTGTGAACCTTAAGAAAACGGAAGTTCTTTACCAACCTGCGCTACAGGACGAACAGCACCATCCCCACATTGCCATCGGGAAATCTGTGCTTAAGTCCGTTCAGCATTTCACCTACCTTGGAAATGAGGACTGCCATATAGAAAAAGGATACTCAAAGTCAATTACAAGTATAAAGGGCCCAGGCTACAATGTTGTTGACTGGTGATATGAAGAGGGAATTAGATTATGCTAAACAAAAATACTTTCAATTTGCTAATCAACCAGGGAGATGGCTGGTGTATAAATTAAGAAAAGGAAGAACTGGGAGGATGAGAGAAGGAATTAAAGAAGGATTATAATGAAAGTGGATTATAATGAAAGGGAAGGAGATACAAAAAATGTTTCCAGAATTATTTTGGGTTGCTATCAAAAACAAAAACAAAAAAAATGATGAGGGTCAAATGAAGGAATATATTTTGAATAAAAGGGTTCCCCAACTATCAGATAATCAAAGAGATAATTAAACAAAGACATCTCTAAATTGGAAATTCAGGAAGCAATTCAAAGGCTTAAGTTAGGGAAGTTCCAGGCCTGCCTACAGAATATTATTTTAAAAATTCAGTAAGAGTTGATAGGACCACTTCAAAAAGTAATTAATGATATTTTGAAAAACAGTCAAATCCCGGAGACTTGGAAAGTGGCAAATATAGTACTTATTCCTAAAGAAGAGAAAGATCTTATGATAATTAAGAATTATAGGCCAATTTCTTTATTAAATTTTGATTATAAAATCTTTGCATTAATATTCTCTAACAGAATGAAGGAATATTTGCAAAATTATATTTCTGAAGATCAGAATGGCTTTTTACCTAATGGGCAAATTAGAAGTTATATTAGAACAGTACTAGACATAATAGAATATTTCACATTCCATTATGAAAAAAGGGGCACTGGTATTTTTGGATGAAGAAAAGGCATTTGATAATCTAAATTGGGCTTGTCTAATAAATGTTTTAGAAGAGATGGAATTTGGAGAGAATTTTACAAATTGGATGAGGTGTTTATACACATCAAAAAGCTAGAATAATGGTAAATGGTGGAATATATCAAAATTAAAAATGGGACAAGACAAGGTTGTCTGCTCTCTCCACTTTTATTTATTTTAATACTAGAAGTTTTTAATCAGGACATTAGAGCAGGAAACAAAATTAGAGGGGTAAGAGTAAGAAAAACTGAAATAAAACCAAGAGCCTTTGCTGATGGTGTGGTAATAATATTAGAGGATCCAACAGGTATTGAATCCCTTTTGACAAAATAATTTAAAAAATGAAGGAAGTGGATAAGGAGGATTTAACAAAAATCTCAGGATCTGAAATAGTTAAGGAAGTGAAACGTTTAGAAACAAATATAACAACCAATACCCAAAAACTGTTTGAGAAGAATGATATTAAGATGTGAGCTAAAATAAAGAGTTAATTAGATGCCAAAAAATTAATCCATCAATACTAGGTAGAATTTCTACAATAAAATACTCAAATACTTTTGAAATACTTGAAAACTGAAATACTTCCTAAATTCATCTGTTTCAAACAATGCCAATTATTACTTCTAATGCACCCTTTGTAGAATGGCAAAAGGAATTGTCAAAATGTATATGCGTGGGCAAAAAAGAATAGGGGTTCATGATTGATTTGGAAGATAAAGTGGAAAGGGAAAATAAAACTTTAATTGTTATATGGTCAGAGCTGCAAGAATTGTATATGCAAAATATTGGGAAAAGGATACTATGCCAAGCCTTGTAGAATGGATAGATAAACTGATGTACCTAGCAGCATTGGAAAAATTAACAAGTTTTATTAAAGGTAGGGATTAGGAAAATATTTGAATTTATGGGAACCATTTATTGATTATGTTACGTTATTAAGAGGGGACCTAGCTGTATCAGGATTCAATGTATAATATCATAAGAGCTGTTTTCCTTTTAATAGGAAAAGAGGGTTAAATTGATGAAGAGGATATATTCTTTGTGAAGAGTCTGAAGAATGTATTATGAAACAGCAGTACAGACAGATGGGAAGGGTTTTTTTCCTTGTCTTTTTGTTTCCTTTTTACACTGGTGGGGGTTAGGGTCTATTATGTAGTATTTTCTTTTTCTTATCTGTCTTTTTAGTAGTTTCTGTTAGATTATGCTATACTTTCTTATGCTATATTATGTTATGTTATTGTTATTGTGTTATGCTATGTTTTTCTCATTTTTTATATAATAGTGTAGTAGCTCTGTTATTTTATGTTGTTTCTTAAAATAATTCTTTTTTCGTTTGTATATCACTAATAAAAATATTTGCAACACAAAACTGGAGGCATCAGTAAACTGAAGACTTGAGTTTGTTTAATACCACAATGCCAGCGCAGATGTTAGCATTCTCTAGGGTTCCTTTTTATTAGTCATCATCCCAGTTTCCAGGTCCCAGCGAACCAATGTAACCATGGCCTCAAACCAAATGTTGGTCCATACACGACTAGACCAATTGGCTCCCTCTTAACTTGGCAAGCCATGTTCCATCGATTCAATGCATTTCACAGATGAACACTAGGACATGTGCAGCCAAGCAACATCAAAGTGTTGTCAATAGGGCAAGGGTTACTAAGGAAGATGAACAGAAAAGCTAGGAGAGGCCACAGCAGTTTGTAGATTTTTCTTGGGGCTTTTTTCCGGGCTGTGAGGCCGTGTTCTTGAACAGTTTCTTTCTGTCATTTGCGGACCCAGACCGGACAGCCCCACTGCCCTCCTGAATAAACACAGACACTCAAATTCGATTAACTTTGTATTGATTACAAATATAAAACTTCAGAAAACATGGTTAGGTACAGGTTAGTAAATATATAGTTACATGTTGAGGTAGATAAGATAATATGTGTTGGCAATAATTGACCGCAACTTGCAAGCTAAATGGTTGGCGGCAATGTATGGGTTGTGAACACAATGCTGCCCACACATGTGGGTGGCTCAGGGGCCGGTCCATCCCGGATCCCTTGCTTGAAGGAGAGAGACACTGGCCGAGCCGCCTACTCGACTCTCTCTCCTTCCCTGCAAACAAGCATATGTTAACAGCTAACAGGGGTCTCCCTTGAACTTGAACTTGGATTTGTCCTTGAACTTGCACTTGAACTTGACGGAGACCCCTGAATTCTTACAACTTCTCACGACCCAGTACATCCGCCACAAAGGCGTTCCCATGGAACCGCCTTCCGCCAACCATTACCCCATCAACAGGCAGGCCTACGGGTCCCTGTGGGCCACTGGTCTGGCAGGCATTGCCCTTCCTGGTCTGATGTAAGTAGCATAGGCCCTGGAACACCAACGCCCCACGCGCATGATGGACTCCATGGACATGCCAGCTTCCGCTGCCATGGTCGCCACCCCAATCTGGAAGGAATGGCTGGTGAAGTCCTCAGCCGGCAGGCCCAATCCTCTGAGGGCCATTTTTAACACGCTCGCAAACTGGAATCTGGTGAGAGGTATGCCGTCCCGGTGCCTGAACAGGGGGCCGTGCCCAAGTCCCCGTGCTTCCAAAAACTTCTTCATGCTCGCCACGGGACACAGGGAAGAACTCTCGACCCTCCGTAGATGCAGGGTGGCCCCATGGCCACACTGATCTGCCTTTGAGCGCCAGATGCATAGGGACAAGTCGTGAGCCCCCAACGATACATCACCGATCTGCAATGTCATGCCTGAAGAGTCCGTCTTGGAGGAGCACACCACCTCCCCCACCCTCAGGGCCCCGAAAAAGGCAATTGTGTATGCCGTGCCGAAGAGCAGCGCCTCGTAGCTGGAGTGGCATATGGATGGCATATGATCCACCAGCTGTGCTAGCATCGCGTAGGATGGGGGTGCCGAGAATCATGCGCTCGCGGTGCCATCCTCCTCCAGCCCTCCAACACTTTCCTTACCACGAAGGAGTCGCAAGGGTCCCTGTACCCTGCTGCCTTGCTGACAAAGGAAATGCCCGCCGCCTGGCCGGCTATTGTCCTTGCCACCATCCCTCTGTCTTTCAAGGAAGCCAGATAGTGCAGGACTTCCCTCTCCATAGCCAGACTGGCAGACCCGTAGCCGTGCTGTTGCCTGAAATGCATGAACTGCTCCGCCACCCTCTGGTAGCTGGCCTGTGTGGAAGGGGCTAAGGAATCTGCTGCGCCCTGGAGCACGGTTCGCTCCCAAGGCTCCAGAGGTCTGCCGGGAACTGGGTCTCCATTTCGTCCGCGTCTGGCGCTAGCATGCGGAACCAGTCTTTCTGAAACCGAGACAAGGCATCTGCAATCTCATTATCCACCCCGGGTATGTGCCGGGCGTGAAAGCTGATGTTGGCCCTCAGGCAGGCAAGCACAAACCTGCGCACCAGTCTCATGACCCTTTCAGACCTGGAGGACTGCCTGTTGATTATCCACACCACTGCCTGATTGTCACACCAGAAGCAAACTTTCTTGTCTCTGAATTGGCCGCCCCACAATGTGATGGCCACCACTATGGGAAAAAAACTCCAGAAAAGTGAGGTCTCTGGTGACGCCCCTTTCCACCCAGTCATCTGGCCAGGCTGAGCACACCAGTGCCCATCGTAATATACCCCAAAACCCACACTGCCTGCTGCATCGGAGTGAACCTGCAGACTGCTGCCCAGCTCAAGGCGGCCCTGCCATGTGATTACCCCGTTGTAATTCTCAAGGAAAGATAGCCACAACCTGATGTCCTCTTTCACCCCCTTTGTAATACGGATGCGGTGGTGCTGCGCCCGCGCCCCCCCCGGTGAGTCTCGCAATGCGCATGCAGAATGCTCTCCCCGGGGACACCACCTTGCAGGCAAAGTTCAGATGCCCCAATAGTGACTGCACTTCTCTGAGTGTGGCTTTCTCTTTCTTCAGCAGAGCAGCCATCAAAGCCCTCAGGCTGTGAATCTTATCATCTGGCAGTCTGGATATCCCCTTATCCGAATCAAGCTGTATGCCCAGGTACACCAGGGACGTCTCAGGACCAACCGTCTTGTCAGGTGCCAACGGTACCCCCAGTACTCTCCGGCCAAAGCCTGGAAAGAGGAAAGCAGAAACCCACACTCTTCCCCTCCCCCCAGCTGGGCCCATCATCAGGAAGTCGTTCAAATAGTGTGTGACAAAGGGGGAACCTGTGCACCGCTGTAAGGCCCATTTCAAGAATGTGCTGAACGTTTCAAAGGCAGAGCAGCTGATGGAACAGCCCATGGGCAATGCCATGTCATAGTACCATTTGTCCTGGAACCTGAAGCCCAATAGGCAGTGATCGTCAGGGTGCACCGGCAGGAGCCGGAAGGCCGCCTGGATGTCACATTTCACCATCAGCGCACCCTGCCCACAATTTTGCAGTAGGCGAACCACGTAGTCCAATGAGGCATACCTCACTGTGCAAAGCTCCGGTGGGATTGCGTCATTGACAGAAGCCCCTTTTGGGTAGGAGAGGTGGTGAATGAGCCGATACTCGCCCGGGGCATTCTTGGGCACCACCCCCAGCGGGGATACCCTTAGGTTGGGCATGGGACACTGGTCGAAAGGCCCCGCTATGCACCCAGCCTCAATCTCTTTTTTGATCTTATGAGCCAGCACCTCAGGCAACTGTGTCGCCGACTTCAGGTTGCCTGAGGTGGTGGCTTCCCTCGGGCCCTGAAAAGGTATGCGAAACCCCGATTCAAATCCCTCCACCAAATAAGTGGCCGCCTCTTTCTTGGGGTAGGCCACCAAGAGAGGACGCATGGCATGCACTTTCACCGGAGTGAATGCCATGAGCCTCCCGACCACAACCCCCAGCTCATTTTGAGGTGGTGCTGCTGGTGGTCCCACTGGGTCCGCTCTCTTTCCTGCTGCCGGAAGCGGTGAGGCAGCTGCTCCGAAAGGACTGGTTGCTGCCACCCTGACGGGAACAGTTCACCTTTGGGTAACCCCCCCCCCCGCAGCTGTCGCAGGCGTGCTCAAATCTGCACTTGTATCTAGAGCACTTGCTGCCATTGAATTCCCAGCACACCGGCTTCTTCCCCTCTTTATTGCATGCCGCCTTTTGGAGTTCGCCCTTCTCCCGCCTGCCAGGCCCCGTGGCCTGCAGCCAATTGGGGTAGTCGATGGTCTCCCATCTGTGCATGGGACAACAGAATGCTTTCTTCCTGCATTCAATGTCGTACATTATTGCTTTGGCGTCCCCCCCCCGGGACCTCACCAACAGCACCTGGCGGAGGTGATTGATCAGGTGCCATGCCCGCTCGGGGAAGATCAAAGCCACCACCCCCATGAAGACTGTGTACCCATTGAGCCAGTTGGCAAAGGTGCGTTCCAAAGGCTCCACACTAGTCTTGTCACTTTCTTTCTTATTGCTTTTGTGCACCCTGGCCTCAGCCCCAGGAGGCAGGGCCAGAGTAAAGACATCAACATAATAGCCTTGTAAAATCTTGGAATGCACCTTATGATCCAAGTGCCCCCCTGGGGGATCCTCCTTGGACTTGGCCTCCCGTAGCTCCTCCCCTTGTGGGTGCTTTCCCCCCACCTTCCTGTCAGCCCCGGCTTTTTCTCTGGCTCTGCGCAGTTTGAGGGCCCATGCCGGCAAACCCGGCTTGAAGGCCCCTTTTTCCCAATACCTGTATTTGTCCCCGTCGGAGGACTCACCTGACAAGGATCCTGAACGGGACCGACGTCACTTCTTGTGTGGACTCCGCCTCCCGTCTGACCTGCTGCGCCGCCGGGAAGAAGACCCGTGCGAGACTGACCGCCTGGAGTCTCTGGAACCGCTCCTCCCTTTTGACCTGGAAAGTCTGCACCAGTCACCGCTGCTAGACCACCTACACTGGAAGAAGTACTGGGCACCCCAGCCTCGGTAACCTCAACCACCGGAGGAGCCGCTTGATCCGGCGTGCTGCCTGCCACACATTCACAGTCTCTTGCAGTCTCTCAAGGCTTGCAATTACTATTAAAAATTACATAGGGCAGCAGCGGAGGCAGTGGCAAATAGAGTCTTCCCTCCATATTCGTGGGGGATTAGGGGCGCATAACCTCTGTGAATGTGAAAAAACCACAAATAAAAATAGTCCTCCACCACCCGCCCACAACCCCCCCACTCACCCTTCCCACTCACCTTTTCAAGCCCCATTGCCACTTTGGGAAGCGCGGGAGGTGGCTGAAAAGCCTCCTGCCCAGCCGCCACCCCCTCTGCACTTCCCACAGTGGCTGTGGGGCTCTGGAGCCCCCTCACCACTTTGGGAAGGTCAGGGAGTGGCGGCCGGGCAGGAGGGAGCCCATTGATGGGCATCCTAAAGAATTCCCAGTGCAAGACTAACATCCCCGCCTCACATGAGTGATCTCCATTATGCCAGGCACAAACAAAGTCCCTGTCAAAATCCCCCCTCGCAGCAGAGATCATTTGCACAAGCGGTGGTGAGAAGGTCAGTCAGTGACTTCCTGAGCAACAGAGGAACAGACGCCGATCAATTGCACCAGCTGTTGGCCAATGAGTGGGGATGGGGGACTTTGGCAGGGCACGTTTCTAGGATGGAGAACCATCGCCTCCCCAAAATAGGACTCTACGGCGAACTCGCCACGGGTCAGTGTAAGAGGGGTGCCCAAAAAAAGCGATACAAGGACTCCCTGAAACAACATCTCAGGCTCGGCCAAATTGATCACCAACAATGGTCCACCCTGGCCTCACATCAGGAGGCTTGGAGATGCACTATCCACAATGCTGCAGCCTTATTTGAGAACTCACGCCGAACAAGTCCTGAAGAGAAACGACAACGCAGAAAGAATCACTACCTGGAATCATCACCCAAGGAGACCTTCTGCTGTGCTTTCTGCAACCGGATTTGTTTATCTCAGATTGGCCTTTTTAGTCATCAGTGCACTTGCAGAAAGTGTGGGATGAGTCCTTCCTGAATCTTTGTTTGCGAAGAAAAGCCAGCCACCTATCCCTTAAATGAGGGAATACATAGGGATCATGACTACGAAGCAGTAATGAATCCTGATTACACATTCGTAACTACCCAATAGGATTCCAGTCATGGTTTTAATTTTTTTAATTTTATTTATTTATTTATTTATTTATACCCCGCTCTTCAGCCACAAGGCTACCAGAGCGGCTTACAAATTGTTTTAAGCAATAGCAATTTACACATCTACACTGCATTAAGCAGTTTCCAATGTGTGTTGGCTAATTGCCCCCACAAGCTGGGTACTCATTTTACTGACCTACGAAAGGATGGAAGGCTGAGTTAACCTTGGAGCCCGCTGGAATCGAACTTGCAATGTGGTGACTTGCAGGACTGGCATTTAACCACTGCACCACCAGAGCTCCTTTTAACGCTTTTAACGTTTTATTTATATTTTTAAAAAAACTTGTTTGCTCTTGCGGGGACTTGCCAGGCAGCACAGCTTTCCTGGCCAAGATTTCTTGCAGCCCCAAGAAGCCGCAATTTAGACATTTTTTTCCCAAATATTTGTTACATCCCTATTTGAACATTCTCTGATCGCTCTCATTTTCCTTAAAAACCATGTTGGTTATGTCTTTACTCCACTTGGGGTCTTTGATACATATTTTTCACCAAAGGGAAGGAAAACCTGTATCAAACCCAGACACACAACAAATAAAACAAGGTTTTGTGCTCATGTGGCCATTGTCACTCTCCATACTTTGAGAACAGTAGCAAATCTACCTTTGACATAGACAGATGTTAAATATGATAGCTGTTAATATGACAGATGTTAATATGACAGATGTTAACTATGATAAGGCAACTGACAAAACTGTGCTCTGGTTGACATTACAGATAGAAAGAATACTCGAACATATTCAATAAATGGTTAACAAACATGGGTTTTTGAGTGTCAAGAAACTCTGATGAGAGTCCTGGACTGACAAAATTCTTCACAGTTCAGGCCTTATTCTGTGCAAAATTTGCACATAGTTTTTTTAAACCCAGAAAATAGCATTTTCTGCAAGGGAAACAGCATTTCCTGAAAAGGAAATTATATTTCTATGCAGAAATATTTTTTTTCCTGCACAGAAAAAAAAAGTTTCCTATGCAGTAAATGCAGTACTTGGGGACTTAATGGTGCATAAAAAATTGCACATGGGTCATTTGTAGAGACAACAGCTTTTTCTGCATGGAAAATAATACTTCTATGCAGGACTATTATTTGCTGCACAGAAAATGCTGTTTCTGTCAGGGGATGATGGGACAATCTATCCCCAGGTGAAGCCAAAAACTGTCTCAGCAGACTTGGTAGCAACCCATTCCCAAGAATACTCACACACAGAGTGTTTGGCATCCAGAAAACAGGAGGTGCTTTTAATCTTCAGTAGTTTCAGTATATACAAGCAAAGTCCTACTCCAGGCATCTCAGGATCATAGGAAGAGAATGATCTCTGTTCTGTCTTGTTTTTATACACACAGTACAGCATTGGCTTAGCCAAGCACATGGTTGCATTTCATCAGATTTCTACCTTCATGGCTTTGTACTGTAGTAACCCTCTTCTGATGCAACCCTTCTCAAGCAGCTGTAGCATGATTAGCATGACTGGCAGTTCATGGAGTCAGTCATTATGACTCAGCATGATTTCTGCAGTTCTTTGGCCATTTCAAAACTCAGGGTTCAGTAACCAATTTCTGACAGTTTCCTGCATTTTTTGGTGCAAAACATGCGAATTTTGCACAGAATAAGTCCTGAATTGTGAATAGTCATTGAAAATTGTGTGGTTTTCAAAGACTTTCTTGCAGTGGGAAGAAAATTGCTAAAATTACTTTTTGCTTCATTCCAGAAGAAATTTAGTGAATAATTACATCCCTAGTTGACACTGTTCTTTAAGAAAAGGTCTCCAAAGCAAAAAAGATATTTTAAATTTAAAATTACTGGGAAAGAATTTATGCTGCAGTCCTCTTAAAATGGGGTGGGCAACTTTACAGTCTGGAAGCCAATTTTAGCAGGCAACACTTGGCACAAAATAGCCAAAATATTGAAAAACTGGGAGTGACCAGTTTTGATCATTTCGTTTTTTCTTAAGAGGGTGAAACCTCTTTAAGATTACTCCCGGAGCTTCCGACATTCCTGGAATCTCCACCACTCTTGATGGCTTCCACTACTCATGGAGTCTTCTATCCATGAGGCTTCCAATGTTCCTGGAGGCTTCCACCATTCCTCACAGTTTCCATCATTCCTGGAGGCTTCCACCTCTCTTGGAGGTTTTCATCCACTCCTGGAGACTTCCACCCCTTCGAGAGACTTCCACCATTCCTCAAAGCTGCCACATTCCTGGAAGCTACCACTCCCTCTGGAGGTTTCCACCCCTTTTGAAGGCTTTCTGATTTCTTGGAGGCTTCCACCAATTCCTGGAGGCTTCTGCACACTACACTTTGCCCATCCTTACCTTCGGCATAATGAATCTGTATTGGAAGAGGTTGTTTTTATCATTTTTGCTTTCTCCACATTCAACTCTTTGTTTCTGACTCTTGCCACCTTGCTTATAGAAATGTTTGTTAATTTGAAGAGGGGCTTATTTTTTTAAAAAATGAAACAAATGAAAATCCTGTCTTGCATGGTTGGAATAGCAAAAGTTCTGAGTTCTGATGGATTATCTGCCAGTCAGAAAAGACAACAGTGGACTCCATGGCCCAAAGGTCTAATCCAGTCTATGTCCACCTGAGTGAAGGCAAAGAAACCAAAAAGTCAGGAATCAAAATGGACAAAGGAATCCTTGAGAGTTCTGGAACATATAAGAGTATGAAGATTTATTAGTAATAGTTCATCCTTTTAAAAGATAATGATGAGAAAACCTTGCCTTTAAGATAAATGATGCAGAATGCAAATTACTGCCTACACCCTTCAGCTAATAATAACTCTTCTGGGGTGGTAATTTCATACTAGATTAGGGTTCGTGCGTGACCATGAGACTGTGGTCACAGCACGTATTTATCATTTCATGGAGCTAAGGGTATAATTTCACCTCTACTGAGGGTACGGGGAATGTGGGGCAACCAGAGATTATTTGGAAATTTGGAGGAACATTGTTTTGTTTGTCATGCCTGAAATCCTGATTTCAAGACTCCCAGACACATTCATGGAGATGGGGACAAATCAGTCTATCAACTATTATCCACACTAAGTAAAAGCAAAGCATCATTGTCCCACAGTAGTATATTTCTGAATCAATATATATGTATGAGTGAGCCCAGCACTTGTCCCTGGCAAGTCAGAAGCCATTTGGATCCAGGGTGCCAGATTTGCACCGGGCCCATCCAACAGCAGGGGAGAAAGCATAGAGCCAGGGGTGCTGGCTTCTGGATTGTTCTATTTGGCCTTGAGCTTTTTGAAATGAGGAGAAGGGGTTAAAGAAAACTGTCCCATCACCTTCAGAGGCAAATCTGGTAGGAATGCAAGACCAGGCTTCCTCAGTAGATCTCTTTCATCTTCGCCCATCATGTTCAAAAGTTATGTAAAATTGTCCAAAGGCATAGATTGGTTAGAGGTTTAAATTGTTTTGGTTTGATTGGTCGTTGAATTCTGTTTTTAACTTCTGTATGTTTTGTATGATGTGAGCTTTTATCTGTATGTGTTTTAGTTTCTGTAAGCCATTTTGAATCCCAGGATTGGGTAAAAGCATCATCATTATCATCACCACCACCAGAATTCAATATGACCTATTACATTATGTAATTTTATCTATACCTAACTACGTAGCAGAGGTGCTAAGAAACCCCTTTACTGAATTGTGAAATAGGACACTGGCAGGAGTGCCTGATGCATATTGAGACCCATGCACATTGGTGTGCAATGTGCATTGGTGTTTAATGAACATCACTACATGATGCCCATCAGTGCATTGGTATGCATTGCACACTTTATTTATTTATTTATTTATTTAGGTATTTATACCCCACTCTCCAGCCAGAAAGGCTATCAGAGTGGCAATAACAATTTACGCATTTACACTGCATTAAGCAGTTTCCAATGTGTGTTAGCTAATTGCCCCCACAAACCTGGTACACAAACCGGGTACACAAACCGGGTACTGATATGAATCACACTGATACACATTGGGCACTGATCTGCATTGCACACTGATACACATCACACACCGATGTGCATTGGACACTTCTGCCAGTTCTGCCACCTAGAAACATAACAACACCCCTCTACTGGATGCTGACATTACACAACTGCACAATCCTAATTCCCACTTACAAAGGTGTAGGCCCCAAAAATGTTCTGGTGAAGAAGAAGAATGATAACAGGAACAGGAACAACAGCCATAATTCTACATAGTGTTCTACATTGTACAACTTTACCCATAGTTAGCTACATAGCAGAAACTCTAGAGAAAACATCTTGTGAATTGAGAAGATGAGATATCAGGGCATTGGCAAGAGTGTCCTGATGCACATTGGGCTTTACTGGTGCACATCAGCACCCTCGACCAGTGTCCCTGTGCACAATGGTCACTTTGTTGGCCGGCAAACTGATCATTGTGCACTGGGACACCAGCTAGGGAGTGCCATTGTTCATCAGTAGACCCCAGCAACATTTCCAGCCCCCTCACACCAGCAAGCATGGCTGTGACAATCAGAACTGGGACTCCTGTCACAATTCCTTTTGACACCCACAGTCACTGGAAGGAAGAGGCTGGAAACGTCATCCCATTTCAGCCCCAATCACCAGCATAACAGACCTCCTTTGCTCTTTGTGGCTGTTGGCTCCAAAGGTGGGCTTGTGGGGTCGGGCCAAGTCATGTTACTTAGTTATGCATTCATAACAAAGTAGCTGAGGTAGCTGAGGTAAGTTTTGGAGGGAAGAAATAATTCACCCAACCAGAGCATTCAGTGGAGCAATTTTTTAAAAAATTACAATGAGGTTTCTAGAGACAGGATCACAATAGCACCATTGCAAAAAAAATAATGCTACTTGAAATGTGCTTCATTATCTGATGACAACTCACTGGTTGCTCGATTCTTGGACAGAACCTGAATCCCTGATGGTCCCAAATGACAGTTGGTAACACCTGGTAGACTGGTAAACCAAGGAGGAGGAGGCGATGATGGTGAAATGTGGTGGTGGTGATGATGATGATGCTTTTTCTATGCTGCCTTCAAGATAAATCTAAAGGTTGACCAAGGACTTGTCTAGACACAACAGTTTACTCCAAGTGAGTGCTCATTTTTCCTCATTCACAGCGAAGTTGATTTGTCTTCACATTACATCCATTCGCATTCACTGAGTGGGTACACACACTCATAAATGGCAATTGAACAAAAACATACATTGATGTGAATTCGGACAGCCATAAATCCAAAAATGTGTATCTACGTGCATTTTCCAGGAAGCTCCAGGGAAAACCATGAATCCTTTTGCTGCATGGTTTGTGGCATTTTTAGCCCCCTCCCTCTGAATACTGCAAATCGCATTCAGACATCATATTCTCTATGAATGCTACGAGGAGTATTTTCATCATGCAGACAAGCCCCAAGATCTTGTATCAAAAATGTAGGCACAATGTCATGGTTACAACCTTTCTCCTGATCCAACCCACATAATCCACCTTATGTGTGGTTAAGTGTGTTTCCAGAAACAGTGCTTTTATGCAAAAAAATTAGTTTGCCCCCCCCCACAAAGCCATGATTTTCACACACAAAAACAGACGTGGATCTTTCCATAGAATAATTCCCCCAAACACCTCAAGATGTGCAAATAGAGGGCAATTATTGTGCCAATATTGCACAAAAATATGTGTTTTCTTCTGCTACAGAGAGAAAATGGTGGAAATTATTTGTCCTTCCATGCAAGGATGAAATAGTTGAATATTTACATCTCCCCAAATGACGGTCAAAATCTTTATTTTATTGCCTGTTTCTTTGGCTGGACTCTTGGCACCAGAGCTGATGCCCTTGCATGAAAGCCACCATGAAAGCACAGCTTTTAAACCTATTGCACAACTGTTTGTGGCTTTTTCCAAGGCTGGGAGTGATGCACATTGAAACTGGAAGGAGGGGAAGTTTGACTTTACAATCAGAAAGCCACCACAAAATTCCCACGATTTTGTTGAATTACCAAAAGAGAAAGAAAGAAAGAAAGAAAGAAAGAAAGAAAGAAAGACACGGATAATCTTCCAATGGGTGTGTTCAGGACTGAGATGCTTTTTTCTTATCCTTCTCTTGTCAGGACAACAATATTGCCTTGCCTTTGAAGAATGGGTCCTTCTGTCTTGTCAGCACGGTCATGTTCTTATTTTTAAGAGGTTGATCCCAATTTAACAACTGGATCACTTAAGATATCATTACCAAAGCATTAAAGATGTAATTAGCCCAATGGAGGAGAGGACACTCCAACAGGTGTGTGCGGGCCCTGGTTACTCACATCCTTTTTTGGCAGATGACAAAAAGACAACAAAGAGTCATCAGAGAGATCTTGTATAAACAGGGCAGGGACCCTGGAGGGAAAAATGTTCTGAGAAACAGCTGAAGAATGACCAAAGGGCGGAAGAAGAATCCTGCGGGAGACTGGACCACAGAGAAGCTGCCAAGCCATTCACAACTCCAGCTTGTGGCTTCTACACTGGGATGCAATGAATCTGTCTGGTTTTTATTCCAGAATTTAGAGGTTCTATCCAAGGTGTTAAACCTACTTTGAAGATTAGGGGTCATCACCTTGGATAAAGTTTGGATTAAGGCTGTAAATCAGTATGAGACATAAGCAAACTTACATCAGCAGGAAATAGAACTGAGCGATGTGAAGTCAAAGGCTTTCATGGACGGCATCCATAGGTTTTCTGTGGTGCTGTTTACATGATGAAAATGTTCTGGGATGAATTCATGTTGAACCCCGGCTGTTTACACGTACATTGAGTTGGACACATGTTTTTCGGAAGTGGGGCCACCCTTTGTCTCTCGATCCACAGGACTTTCAATTCCGCAGGTTGTGCTGTTTTTTAAAAAAGGCACTGGAGGATTCGGAAAATCGGAAATGTAAACAGCCCGGGACAAGATATCATGGACTCAGGAAATGACTGGAAATTGTCTTGACCATGGGTGGGCTCTGGCCAGTAAGTGGGAGGTTTACCTGCCCCTTTTTTCACCATAACAATTTGAAGATACATCTCTATTGTCCTGGCCCTTTACCTGTGCAGTTACAGAGATGGATGCCGAAACCGCACCTCGCCCCAGGAAAGGCGGCCATGGGGTCTCCTGGTCCTACAATGAAACCATATACCTTTTGGCGATATGGGGTGAGGAGATGGTGCAGGAACAGCTGAGGGGGTCCCATAGAAATATTGACCTCTTTGAAAAAATTGCTGCCGAAATGAAAACCAAAGGGCGTGAACGCACCACTGAGGAGTGCAGGATGAAGACGAAACAGATGCATGAAAATAACCGACAGGTAAACGACCACAACTCTAAAAGTGGCAACAATGAGGCCACGATGCCCTTTTATAAAGAACTCCATGCATTTCTCGGCGGTGATGCCAACTACCACCCGAAGCGGCTGGGGAGCACAACCGACATTGTGCGTGTTCCACGTGAGTCAGTGACTCCACATCACGCTCCCCTCCCCGAAGAAGATGAGGGATTCCCTCCCTCATCCCAGGAGATGCTGCAGGGATACTCTGAGGAACTGTTCTCAAATCCTCTAGGTAAGGTTGCATCTTTTTTTATTTTTAAAAAAATCTTTTGTATTATGTGAAAACTCGATTAACTACATACTCTGATTTCAAAATCAGGCCAATTGAGATTGGTGCTGGGTCTTGTAATGTGTTTGTGGCAATTTAATGCATGCTATGTATTTCACTTGTGTAGGCTATTACATTGATAATTTATTAGTTTTCATTTCATTCTCCAAAAAAAGGCATTTATGTGAAAATTCGAATGTTTAAAAGTCCGTTTCTCTACTTCAAAGCTGCTTTTTAAAAAAGGGATTGTAAAGTGTTACATCCTTTCCCAATGCATTGAACCACTGTAGCTAGGTGGGAAGGATCATTTTACCTGATTAGCCTATATGGCTACAGAATGTGCTAGTGTGTTCCTTGTGTTCTCCTTTGGTATGCAAAGCCAAATGGCGCTATTCTCTGTACTGGGGATTTAAAATTGTGCATGCATCTTGGCACATTTACTATGGCATCTCCTCCTGCAGCCATAAACATTTAGTGCAGTTCTTTGTATAGCTCTGCCCCCAGCACTGCAATATGTTTAACTAGTGATTACAGTTCTTTTTAACCAATATTTTACAGTTCTTTTTAACCAATACAGCTCCTTTTCTTTATAACTTTATTTCCCCCAGATGTTTTGGAGACCCAGGGTTCTGATGAAACAGCAGTTACCGTAACCTTAACAGGGGAGTCCACAGAAAGCTTGGCAATTAATGATGTGAGGAAAACACCATGGTTGTGGTAACTGAAATTGATATTGTGTGGGCAACTACTCCAGCTCGCAATAGTATTTTTCACTTCATTTTATGCTTCTTTCTGTTGTGTTACTTTGTAATAATTTTAATAACTAAATAATGTAACTAAAACTTCATTTTATTCTTTTTCCAGTTGCATCTTTGAGCAATCCTACTGCCACTTTATCCCCTGCTGAGAGAGAGATGGGCCATGTTTCGCAGGAAAAAACGGTCTTCTGATGTAAATGAATTTACGGCGAACTCTAGATCAATTGCTGAATTATTTGTTTCTAACATGACAAAAATTGCTGACAGGGAGGATCAAAGAGCCTTGTCTTTGCAAGGGTATCTTGAGAAATTCTATGAGCATTTGGTGGAGGAATCTCAGGAAATGCTCAAAGAAATAAAATGGCAAAATGATCTCTTTGGAGACCTTGTGACACACATTAAGTCTTTGAATAATTCCAAGAAACGTGTTGTGGTCAAGAGAGTGTGCAAGCCAAAAAAATTCTGGGGAAGAAAATAAAGAAAACTCACAAGAACCACAACAATGTACACCATCCACAAGTTTGGGTGGAGGTAGTGTTGCTGCCAGTAGACCAACTAGAACAGTAAAAAAAAGAGTTCCCCTTACATTATAGGTTATTTTAAACACGAAAAGCATTCCTTTTTTTATAAGGAAAAAAATTGCACAATACAGTGTAATAATGGTATTTAAGGGCATTAAATAAATGTAGTAGTAAACATAGTAATCTTACAATAATAAATGTATTGCTGTTTGCACTGAACAACAGGTTAAGATGCTTTAATGGAAAATAAACAAGGACTACTGTTTAAATACATAACTATTTCATTTTATTATTGCAACTTGTGTATTTACATATTTACAGTTTTAAATAAAAAAGAAAAGAGATTTTTAAATAAATGTTTTTAAATACAATACAATAAGTAGACACAAACATACAATCAATATGAAAAGGAAGAGAAGCGGCACATTCATTATAAATCAATAAAATTACATATAATCCAAATTAACAAATCAACATTTGTAGATACACAGTTATTGGAGAAAAATAAGTGATGGGAAAATAAACATAAACCATTCATTAAAAAAATATTTACAGTAATTAGATTTTTGGTATATTTACAATATTTACATTATTCATATATACAACATATTAACATATGTACAATATTTATAAGGCAAGCCTTTCTTCTATGGCTTGCACCCTCCTGGCCAGGTCCCTAATCTCGGCTTGCAGTGTCCTCCCTGTAATGATGGGGGGGGGGAAGGATTATTTCACAATATAGCATCTGATGTGCAAACTCTTGGCACTTTTTTAAAGCGAGACTTTAATATATTTACCAAGCTCCTCTATCCTCGCAATTATATTGAGGCCAGACAGTTGTGCTGCAGCCTCATGGGCAGCTTGGGGACCTTTAAAAAAGTAATGCATAGGGATAACTTTATTTACACTGGTCACAATAACAGTTTTTCGTTATTTATGGTTTTGGTCACTAATAACATAAATAAAGGGTATACCTGGTGTGGGGCAGCCAGTGCAGGGCCTGCCTCCTCAATGCCCTCCTCCTCTGAGGAATCAGAGATGGGCTCGCCAGCAGCCCGTCTCTGAATTCAAACAGCTGTAACACATAAAAAACAAAAAAGTTATGTTTGTGCCATGCACAGACACACACACACACACATAAACACACACACATAATGAGACTCACTAGCGAGGAGCTGTGCCAATCATTTGCAGAACTTACCTCATGGCAGCCGGTCTCACCAGCTTGGCCGCTCTGCAGGTCGTGCAGGACAGCATAAAAAGGCAGCCGCCTATGGGGGGGCTACCGTTACTGGCCTCCAATGCCGCAAAGAATTTACCCTTGAGGGTTTTAAACTTGGAGTGGCATTAGAGGCCAGTTCTAATGTAGCCCCTCAACCGGAGGAAACATGCCGCCTCAATGAAGTAGTTGCAGTTCCTCCAGTTAGAGGACCGCATCAGCCGGTCTGGCACACCAGCCTGCTGGGCCAGGGATTCCAACAGGAGGTTGGTCTCCCTGGTGCCCCAGTAGCCGATGTGCCGACCCGGACTGACACGTCCTTTCCCCCCTTTGGCCATCGTAATGCCATGTGGCAGGATGCAGAAACTCGAGTTTATAAGTTTTCGAGTTGACCATTTCATTATTTAAATAAGCCTATGGTGGTTGGAATACCCTTAATTTTCAAAGGTTTAAATTGAGTAGTGGAGGAAACTATGTTAAGAAATTTGGCAGTGTGGAACCTTTACCTGAAAGCATAATCCCTGAGAAAAGCCCGCCAATTGCTTCAACCTCCAAAACCGCAACATTGTATTGGATCTTGCTGATTTTTTTAAAGAATACTTGTAGCCAGTTGGACCTACATTTCAAATTATTTTCCAACTGACCCTACAGTGTGATGGATACACTCATAATTGTATGGGCAAGAAGAGTTGAAATATTGACCTGGAAAAATTAAGTAGCGTTTAAAAAAAGGGCCAAGCAAATGCAGTACGCTTTAAGAAAACAAGAGGCTTTTATTACACATAAAAGGACCAATTTAACGAACTGACACAGAAGAAAGAGTTTACAAAGTTATTCCCCCCGATGATGTTCAAGCCAGAAATATTCTTTTAAAGTGTTGCGAACAGCCTCCCCCCCCCCGTGCTTTCTCCGCAGCATCATTATTAACCATTGGTGCTCCTAGCGTGTCAAGAACAAACCTTTGCACATTCCAATGTGGATCATCAAGGATACTACCTTTGGTTTCGCAGATATTGTGTAGAATAACACATGCACATATCACTGAACATACATTTTCCTCTGCAACCTCAATACAATATCTTAATGCCCTCCATCTAGATTTCAAACGCCCAAAGCACCTCTCCACCATCAAATGAATTTTGTTATGGTACCTATTGTACAGTCTCTGTTTAGCATTTGTTGTCCCTCTATAAGGTGTCAGCAGCCAATTCCTAATGTACCATCAACCAGTGTTAGTGGTACTATCTGTTTCCCCAAAATTGTTATTGTTGGATTACCAGGCACAAAGATGCCAGCCTCCATAGTCTCGAAAAAAGAGTTCCTTAACATTCGAGCGTTGTGATTCTTGCCGTTCCAACCGATCTCCGTGTCAATGAATACTCCTCTGTGATCGCAAGTTCCTTGCAGAAGAACACTGTACCTATTCTTCCTGTTGATAAATTCATCTCCCTGACAAATGGGGGGAATTATATTGACATGGCAACCATCTAAACAAGCGATCACTTGCGGTTATCCCATGGTGGCGAAGCCATCCATCACCTATATATGAACAAAAAGAAACAAAAAAAAAGGTATATGTCAGATTATGGAAACACGAGTATTCTATTAAACACATATGTACATGTAGACAGATTTAAATTCCCTTTATACATGCCATTTATTTTCAACTGCATACCATATGGGAAGGTATGTTTTATCGCCTTGGTATTATATTCATGCTTACTGTTTAAACTTTATTAAACTTGGTAGATTCAATGTGAGTAGCCGTATTTTCACAAACTAATATAAAGAAAAAAATTACCTTTCTATGGTCTCCAAGGAATACTGTCCACTTCAGAAGTAACTTCTCCATAGCGAGGACGACCTCCACAAAAATCTTACACACCATGGCTCTTCCGACTCCAAATAACTGAGATACAGCCCCATATGAGCAACGGTGGGCGAGAAGGAAAACGGCTATCTCTTCACAGGGATGGCTTTCTTGGCCAAGAAATATTTGTATTTGTATGGCGTTCTTTTTAGGGGCTATTAAAGAAATGAGAGAACCCCACACTATCCCAAAATGCCTCTTTTCCTCTGCTATCCCTCTCGAAATGGTGTCAGGAAGTGAAACAACTTTGCTTCCTGTCACCATTTTGAGAGAGTCTGCAGAGAGTACTGGTGTGGTTTGCTGGGGGGGTGGAGGGGAATTGGCCCATGCCCCCCATGCAGCTGCCCACCCCTGAAATAAAAAGGTCAGATGGTATCCCCTCCCCCGCTTCATTCCGCAAATATATACCCTCCGACATTTCACAGATGAAAACTGGGACCCACACGGCCAAGCAGCATCAGAGTATGATCATGAGGGCAAAATTTACTAACGAGGAAGAACACATAAGCGAGGAGAGGCTGAAGCAGTTTGTTTTTGCCTGTGCCTCCTGGGAAGGGCAAGCCTCTGACCCTCCTTTCCTCTCCTTCCTGCTGAGTTAATAGATTGCAAAACTACTCCTGTACTCTGAACTCAGTTTGTGGCAGTGTGAGGAGAGAGAAACGAGGACATTTTGAAAGTAGCTGAAAAAGTGGGGTGGCAGAGTATTCATTGGGACTGTCCCTGCCAAATTGGGTGGACTGGCAATTGGACCTTCCTTCAGTGTTGCCAATGAGAGACTGTTCTGCATGATGGAAAACTTAGCGGTCGTCTTAATGGTGAAAAAACTCCTCTCATAATGCGGAGAGAACCTTACCTGTCTAAATGGCAAGCTGCGTCATTTCACCATTTTGTGAAGGGGGGCAGAATATAAAAAACTACATGGGAAAAGCCTTTACAGTTTTTCCAGAGTTTTTTTTAAACTGCAGGGGGAATGTGCATTCCCTCTCATTGCAACAAGTGATTGATATTAATCGTTTTCCATAGGAGAGGAAGAGCAAAGCTGATTGGCCAGATGAGTGCAGGGGTGGGGTTTGCTAACAGGGCAAGCGCCTGGTGTCACCATGTTTATTTTTCACCTTAACAAGTGACCGCTAAGGCAAGAAAATGGGGTGTTTTCTTCTCTTTTCTTTTTTTGTTAAGGCAAAGTATTGCTCCTGCACACAGTTGAAATAGTTTTTTTTTAAGTTCAGCGGCGGCAGATTACAGTGAGTAATTCACTTACAGCTGCCATCTTGACTGGCAGGCATGCAAAGCTTGGGGGCCCAAAAACCATTAAGGCAAGTCACAGCTGTTGCAAAATGCCATTACTGCAGGGCACTCCAGGTTTTTTGGGCTTGTATAGATGGGCCCACAGGGCTTGTCTAGACAAAAAGATAAAAGATATAATGTGGGTTCCTGCACATTAATGCAAATTCATAGCAGCATTCATTTGTCTCCACTTTTGTTGGCAAAATCACTGGTATGCAAAGCTATCTGTGTTTGAAGTTCACACTGTGAATCAAGATGGTGGCTGGGAGTGAATTATTCGCATTATTAGTCTCCACAAGTTGTTGCCGCTGCACAGTATTTTTTTTAATTGTAAATTTATGGTGCGCAAGTGCGACTTTCCACTTAAAAAAGCTGTTTGGTTACATCAGTGCAGCAAAAAGGCACATAACTGATACCACTAAACTCCAGAATGGTGCTTTGTGGCTGGCAAGCCCACCCCGCTTGCATGTCTGACCAATCAGCTTTCCACTTCTGCTCTTATCTGGGAATGCACTGTGATCTGAATTGGTTGTCCAAATGGGCAGTAATGCACATTTCTGTATATTTTTTTAAAAAATCTTGGGGAAAGTCTCAAAGGCTTTAGAGGTTTTTGGGGTTTTTTTGGGTTTTTTTTGCTTGGGGGAGGGGCTTCCAAAAATGGTGAATCACCATTTGGGATCTCATTGGGACACATATTCCCAAATTCTATGAGGGTTTTTTTCACCATCTTGACAACACCTTAGTTAGAGGACACAGCTACAGTTGTGTCTTCCAACACTTCATTGATGCTCCCTATGGCTGGCAAAAGTCACCATTGCGCAGTGGACATACTTTTCTGAATGTTCCTCTCTGCACAGCACAGTTGCACGTTGGCACACTGCAGTTGTAAAATGTGTGTTATGCATTATACACCACACAACAGCACCTAGTCATTGGCATGTGTTGTGCAATGTTCCTATTTAGCATGGGGCTATTCATTCATTTTATTTTATATTCCACCTTTCTCCCAACATAGGGACTCAAGGAGGCTAACAATGAATTTAAAATTATACAAAATAAAAACAATACAAAAGCATTGAAGGTGTAAATATAAAATTTAAAAAGCAATTAAACAATTTATGCAGTCAAAACATTAAACCTTAGAAATATTAAAATATATTTTAAAAAATTATATACAGACCTTAAAATCCAAATCGATTGAAGTTTTTTTAAGAGAAATTCTTCCTCTGCAAAGGTTTGTTTTCTGCTCTCCGATACTGTGAAATATGTGTCTTTTAGAACATCTAAATTTCTTGTTGGGGCCTTATATTTACCTGCTGCAAAGAACAAGGGAGGGGCATGGAAAGTGATTTATTGATTGTCAGTCATTGCTGATTATCCACTATATGTAAATTGGCATGATCGTTTTATTTCTTTTTTTGTTTTTTGTGCAATGGATGCTAGGAGGCAATACAATTTGACTGACTGACTAATGGGCTCATATACTGTCATGTAATCGCACCTTCAGAGTCAGTGGACAGTAGCTTCAGGGTTAAACAGTAAGCTTTATTGTCACAGAAGAAACTAAAGAGCAATAGTGTACAAAATTGTTGCTTCAAATGAAGCTCAATGAGAAAGCAGTAAAACCAAAAGTATTTACAGTTAGCCAAATCTGGCAGGCAAGTCATTCATAGATTACTCATTATTCCAACTCCCCATTCTCACTTAGCATAAACTCCACCTATTGTCCACTCACAACCCTGGCAGCAAGGTCCTTCAAACCATATTTCCATGACAGAATCCATCCTCCCACAACTGTTCTCAGCACCTCAGCTTGTTAACATTTCAAAGCAATGACAAACATCAGACAGTCAAACAGGAAAGCACACAGTAACAACAGCACACAGAACTAATGGCAGGAAAAGATTGCTTTACAACCTGATCCTGACATCTATGGTCCTTCATATAACCTGGACCCAAGCTGTATAGGGCTTTGTAGGTCAAAACCAACACTTTGGATGGTGCCCAGAAATGGATTTGCTGTTGCAGCGAAGGAGTTGTGTTAATGACCTAGCTGCTGTGCTTTGGTCCAAGTGAAGTTCCTGAACACTTTTCAAAGGCAGCCCCACATAGTACACATTATAGTAATGCAGACAGGATATAACCAAGACATGTACCACCGTGGCCAGATCTGACTTCTTGGATCTCAGGTACAGTACTCACCTAGTGTATCTCTGCATGCAGATGTTTATGCTACATAGAGAGGATGATGGAAGGCAGCCCACCTCACAGCATCTGCTACCTTAGGCAGCCATCTTCTCCTACCTTATCTTAGAGCCATTCCTGTTCATAGCCATTAACAGCCTTCACCTTCATGAATTTTCCCAACCCTCTTTTAAATCAACAAAGCTAACAAGAATGTCCCACTGGCTTTCATGGCCACTTCAGATCTGAGCAAATGGGTCTGATAAACCAAACACTTTGAGAGAACCTCCCTCACAATGCTGGTGTTCTCCCCAGTGACCAAAAAAAATGACCTACAATCACTACTGCCCAGGGTGAATCCTCCAACTAGAGATTTCCTCACTCAGACATGGTATCCCCAAACAAATTCTGACTCACGTTCATCATTCATCTTGAGTCACCCTCTGGCTCTGGTTGTGAATGGCAACCTTCACATAGGTCACTAGGTCTGTCTTCCAGCCACCTTGCTGCTGTGTCAAGATCATAAAACACGTTCATCACATTGTTGAGAGAGAATTCCTAGAATGGCATCTGAAGTATTCAAGAGACACAAAGACCTTCCTCAGTTGGTATTTGCTTTCTGGTTTTTTCCTGTTTACATTATAGGCCCTTTCACATTACAATTTAGAGTTCTATGATTCCACTTTTAACTGTTGTGGTTACAGCACTATGTTCCATCTTAACTGCTGTGGCAACATCCTATGGAATCCTATGGGATTTGCAGTTTAGGGAAAGAGTACCTAGAATTCTCAGCCAGATAACTCTGGTGCCTCCTCCAAACTATAAACCCTAGGACTGCATTAGGTGTTGCCATGGCAGTTAAAGTGGAATCATAGCACTATATGATTCCATCCTGTGGAATCCAAGGATTTCGAGTCTCGTGAGTCACTTGAGCTCTCTGGATGAGAATTCCAAATGCCCCTTCCTATATGTTATATCCCATGATTTCACGGGATGCTGCCATAAGAGTTAAAATGTGCTGTAATTGTGTAGCATGAACGGCCCTAGATCAAGCCCAGTTCAGCACTTCAGCAGCCATAACACATGCCATGTCACATTTCCAGAACATTCCCAAAAGCAGCCCTACATACAACAGGGTCTTCTCAGTGCCTGGTCCTGGACTTTGAAACTCCCTCCCTATGGAGGCCAGAAGGGCCCCATCTTTGCTTGCCTTCTATAAGCAAGTTAGGACATTTTTATGCCTCCGGGCTTTAGGGAAATGACTGGGGTAAGCTTAAAATTAATCATAGAATCATAGAATCATAGAATCGTAAAGTTGGAAGAGACCATGAGGGCCATCCAGTCCACACAGTGCTATTTTTAAGGTTTGTTTGTTGCCTTCTAATGAATTTTAGTGTTCTTAATATTTAATGTTTTTAACTGTATCAATGTTTTTTTAAATATATATATATACTTTTATTGACATTTTTGTACAGTTTTAATCTGTATTGTTTTTAACATGTTGTTAGCCACCTTGAGTCTCATTATTGATAGAAAGTTGTGATATAAAGGAATAAAAGAATGATATTTACCAGATTCCTATATGAGCTTTTATGTAACATAACTTTACATACCCAGGTCACACACACACACCGTTATCCACAGGACTGGTATCCATGGTTTCACTTATCCACATCAAAAAAAAATATGTCCTCTCTAGGAATTTTCTAGGTCCTCCAGCGCAATTCTACAGTATGATTTCTCCAGAAGTTGGGCCAGATGTCATTCATTGCAATGGGGTTCACATTCACATGGTAAATCACATATCCATGGTAAATCTGGGAACATATCCTCTTCAGATATTGGGGGAGGCGGTTGACCTCTAGCCAGCTAAGTGTCAGAGGCACTAAGAAATCCAGTTCCAGAATTGAAATGATGTCTAATAGGACACTGGAAAGAGTACCTGATGCCCATTGGCACCCAGTTGTCCATTGGGTACGAATGCACATCGGGAACTTTACTGGCTCTGCTACATAGTAACATAACAGCAGCCCTCTACAGGATATAGATATTGTGAAACTGTGCAATTCTACTTCTTTCCTATAATCTTGTTTAATTTCTTTCCTAATATCCTTCAATTCCAATCTTATTTCTTGTTTAAAATTTTTAAGTTCCAATCTCAACTCTTCAAGGATCACATTATGTAATTCTGGAATTTTGGGAGATTCTAGTGATCCTCTTCTCCCAGTTACCGATTGTGTCTGTTGGGCTGCTGTTGCTTTTATTGTGCTATAGGCCATACTTACAACCTTACAGCCTCTGGTTTGTATTCCAGATTTTCCCTATTCCAAACACTTGTTGATTTACCTTGCAGTGGCTATATCTCCTAGTATCTCGCACTGTTATCAGCAGCAATTTTAGTTTTATATTGCAAATTTCACTATACAAATCATTAAACAGTTTATCCCTTGGTTATTCATATACATAAATTTGACGCAGCCAGGGGTTATTACAAATAGTTTGGACTACGTGCTTTGTAACCACAACTTAATAGATCAATAATGTTCAGTAAATCAGTATATATTCAATAGGAGTTGTTTAGTGTACTTATTTATTGGGAAAAAATAGATAAGATTAATAAAGAATTAGAGGATATGAGAGATGAGATAGGAAACTTGAAAGAAAAATCCATCAAAACTGAGGCCATTGTGACAAAGATTGAAATTCAGCAAGAGAAAGGGGAGACATTATTGCTCAATCATGAGCTTAGAAATAGAGAGAAATGCTTAAGATTAAGAGGACTATCTAAAAAGGTAAATGAAAATCTATTTGATAGACTAATTCCAGCTTTAGCTAACTATGTGGATATGCCTGAGGATTATCTTGATGAAGAGACAGAAAAGATATATAGAGTTAATTTGAGAGTGGCAAAGGAAAGGAGACTGCCCAGAGACATACTAATCCAATTGAATAAAAATAGAATAAGAGATAAAATACTCCAACAGAGTTATGAGAATACGCTGAAAGTGGAAGATGAGGAAATACGAATATTTAAGGACATACCTGCTTTAATCCTGAGGAAAAGGCAAGATTATAAACAAATCACTCAACTCCTTATGGGAAAAAATGTGAATTATAGATGGGAAAGGATTGAGGGAATTACATTTACTTATAAGCAAAGAAGGTACAAAATAAACACGATACAGAAAGCTAAGGAGTTTTGTAAAAAAAATTGAAAGGGAAAAACATCAGGAAAACGAGAAACAGAAGGGGGAGAATCAGGAGAAAGAGTCAGAGAGAAAAGAAAGCTCAACAAGAAGTGAGAGCAACGAAGGAAAGAAGCCTATAGTGGAGGACATAAGATCAAAGATGAGTGTAATGGAAAAGGAAGATACTGAATTAGAATTCCCGTACAAAGAAGTAGAAATGGTCGACCGAGGGATAGATGAAGAACAAAAAGGAAAGGGAAGCAGAGGAGAGGAGGAGGGAGAGGAATAGGTAGAAGATAATATAATAATAGACTTAAACATTTGAAAAATGTCTGTAAAATTGGTTACGTGGAACATTAAAGGTCTAAATTCTGAATATAAGAGGAAACAAGTGTTTCATTTTTTAATGAAAGAAAAGGCCGATGTAATATGCCTACAAGAAACAAAAATAAAACAACAAGATGAGAGGTTTTTGGTAAACAGAAAATTAGGCAATCTATTTTATGCGGCAAATGAAAAAAAGAAAAAAAGGGGAGTTGTCCTCTATGTTAATCAAAAATATGATTCAAAAGAACTTTTTAATGATAAAGAAGGACAACTTCTAGGGGTAGAAGTAAAATTTAGAAACCTGAAAATATTGATAGTGGGAATCTATGCCCCCAATATAAAACAAGATAAATTCTATAGAAAACTCCATAAAGTTCTAGAGAAATATAGTAATGAGAATATAATCATCTTGGGGAATTTTAATGGGGTCATAGATCCATCGGAAGACAGATACCCAAAACCAAAACCAACGGTAAAGAACCAAGGTAAACTTCCGAAAAGCTTCTTTGATTTAAAAGAAGACCTAACATTATTAGATGTCTGGACCTCAATAAAATGGGGGGGAGGTTATACCTTTTTTTCAGAACAGTACAAATCCATGTCGCAGATTGATTTTTGTTTGATTACAAAAAATCTAATTACGCAAATACAAGATATGGACATTCGGCCCAAGATAACTTCAGATCACTTTCCTGTTAAGATATCCCTCAATGTGGAAACAAGTAAGAGATATAATTGGAGATTAAATGAAAGCCTCTTGAAAGATGAAAATCTACTTAAAGAACTTAAACAAGAAGTAAAAGAGTTTTTTGAAATTAACAACACTAAAGAGAGCTGCATGAAAATTATTTGGGATGCAGGAAAAGTGGTTTTCAGAGGTTTACTAATAAAGAAAGGTTATGAAAGGAAAAAACGAATGACTGATAGATATACTTTCTTAACCGAAGAATTAAAGATAAGACAAGAAAAACTAAGAGAAAATCCAAAGGATGGGAAAGTAATTAAACAAATAGGAATAATTCAGAAACAAATCAATTGGGAAAAAATTACAGTTATTGAAAAAGCAATGAAGAGACTGAAACAAAACAACTTTGAGCATGCTAACAAGGTAGGCAAATGGATGGTGTATAAATTAAGGAGAGAAAAAGAAAAGAAGGTAATCTCAGCAGTTAAATGTAAAGGTAATCTAGTAATGAAACAAGAAGAGATCATGCAAACATTTCAAGAATACTATAGCCAGCTATACGATCAGAAAGATCCAACAGAAAAAGATATAAAAGATTTAAGGGATTATCTAGACGAACAGAATATATTAAAAGTAAATGATGCTCAAAAGAAACAATTAAATGCCCCAATATCTATGATGGAAATTGTCGAGACAATAAAAGATCTAAAGTTAAATAAAGCTCCAGGACCAGACGGTTTTACGGCAATTTTCTATAAAAAATTAGTAGATGAAATAAGTATACCACTTTTGAGCACATTCAACGATATTGGAAAGAATGGAATCCCTGAATCATGGATTAATGCTAACATAACATTGATACCGAAGGAAGGGAAAGATGAGAAGGATGCCGCTAGCTATCAACCAATCTCACTGCTCAACCAGGATTATAAAATATACACATCTATCCTGGCTAAACACCTAAAAAAGGTCCTGAAAGATATAATACAAGATGATCAAAATGGGTTTCTACCGGATAGAAGGATCAGCAGCAACACCAGATTAATCTTGGATTTACTGGAATATTTTGAATTTCATAATGGAAAAAAAAACTTGGGCTGATCTTTGTAGACTCAGAAAAAGCATTCAACAATGTGAAATGGGACTTCATGTTTGCGGTGTTGAAGAAGATGGATATGGGGGAAGAATTCATAAAAAGAATTCAGTTGATATATAAAGAACAGAAAGCGCAATTACTTGTTAACAGAGAAAAAACAGGAAACATCAATATTAGAAAAGGTACAAGACAAGGCTGTCCCATATCGCCGTTACTCTTTATTACTGTACTAGAAGTTTTGAATAATAGTATCAGATCAAATATAAAGATCCCAGGGTTAAGAATCAGAGGACAACTATATAAACTGAGAGCGTTCGCAGATGATTTAGTCATTACTTTGGAAAACCCACTAGAACAGGTAAAAGAATTAATGGACACCTTAACTCAATTTGGTAAATACTCAGGATTTAAAATTAATAAGAATAAAACCAAAATTCTGACCAAAAAAATGAGTAAAACAGAAGAAAAAGAACTTCAAAGCATGACCGGATGTGAAATAGCAAAAGAAGTTAAATATTTAGGCATTAATATTACAAAGAGAACTGGAGATTTATTCGACAACAACAACAAAAGAGTCTGGGACGGAATTAAAAAGGATTTAACTGTATGGAAGAGATTAAACCTGTCAATACTAGGGAAAATAGCGACAATTCAAATGAACATACTCCCTAAGATGTTATACCTCTTTCAGAACCTGCCAATAATTAATAATGAGAATGTCATGGTCAGCCAGGACTCTGAGGACTCAGAAGGCGAGGAGGCTGAGCCAGTAGCAGAAGAGCTGGCTGAGTCTGAGTCTAGCCCTGAAGAACCCAGGGCTCAGCAACCTAGCCCTCCCCCAGCACAGGGTCCAAGCCTGGGAGACATAGTGGAGCAAGAGCAAGAGGTAGAAGAGCAGGTACCTACCTTTAGCCAAAGGAGAGCAGAGAGGGCATGGCTTCGTCATTCCCAGAGATTAAGAGACAGAAGCTCATCAATCACCCCACAGCTGGGAGTGGGAGCTGGGCTAACATAAGCAGCTGGGGGATGCTGAGTTCCTTGTTTCAAGCAGTCTGCATTTCCTGGAAGAAGCCTCTGCCTTTGACTCTCCTGCCTCTTGGAACCTTGCTATCTTGAGACTTCGGATATCTTGACCTTGGACTGTCTTTGTTGACCCACCTGCCGGAATCCTTTTGACCTCAGACTGCCTCTTCGTTCTTCACTCTCTCTGTGTGTGTACTTCTGACCCTATAGGACTGCTACTGACAACACCAGGTACTGTGCTTTTCAACTGAGTTTTTGCCAAGCCAGGCTGTCTTATCAGCTATTTGAGTTGGCTTCCCGACAGAGAAGATCCTTGAGAATTGGGAAGGAAAACATTAAAAGAGTACATCTGGGACTAAAAGAAGGCAAGAGTTAAATGGTGTAATTTGATAGATGACCAGGAGAGGAGAGGATGGGGGCTACCCGACCTAAGAGTCTACTATGAAGCGGCGGCCCTCATATGGCTAAGAGATTGGATAACTCTAGAAAATGAAAATATATTGAATGTAGAGAAACAGAATACACGTTATGGTTGGCATGCATACTTGATTTATGGGGAAAATAAGGTAAATAAAGAATTTGACAACCATTGTGTAAGAAGAGGGTTGCTTAAAGTATGGGTGAGGATTAAAGAGAAATTTTACTACAAGATACCAATCTGGATCTTGACGCAGGAGGCATTCGAGTCAGGATGGAATAGATCCAACCCCTGGTTGAGATATTCAGACTTAATGGAAACAAGTAATGAAGGTATAAGAGTACTTAAAAGTAAGGAACAAACAACCAGGCAATTCAACATCAACTGGTTCTCCTATTACCAACTAAAGGAAAGATATAATGAAGACATAAAAGAGGATGGAACAGAGACAGAATCTAATGAATTGGATAAATTAATATGGGCAAAATCTTCAAAGAAACTAATACCAAAAATTTATAAACTCTTGCATGCCAGAAAACTAGAACAAAATTCATTAAGGATTACAGGGCGAAATGGGCCCAGGATGTGGGCCACAATATAGCATTGGCGGACTGGGTGACAGCAAGAAGAAGAACCATGAAATTCACAGCGTGCCAATCTTTAAAGGAAAATTACCTGAAAGTATCTCACAGATGGTACTTTATGCCAATAAGATTAAACAAATTGGAAACCACTTAATGCGGTGTAGATGTGTAAATAGCTATTGCTTAAAACAATTTGTAAGCCGCTCTGATAGCCTTGTGGCTGAAGAGCGGGGTATAAATAAATAAAAATAAATAAATAATAATAATAATAATAATAATAAAAACTGCTGGAAATGTGAAAAGGCCCAGGGCTCCCTGATACACCTATGGTGGAATTGTCCTAAAGTAAAGAGATTCTGGTGTAAAGTACATACTCAGATAAATAATATCTTTAAGATAAAACTAGACTTTTCCCCAGAGCTTTACGTATTAAACATAATTAAAGGATTAAATAAGACGGAAGAGGGAAAATACTGGAAAAACATATGGTATATGGTCTCAGCGGCTAGAATGACTGTCACAAAAAAAATGGAAGTTAAAAGAAGAACCATCCATCAATGAATGGAGGGGTAAGCTATGGGATTTAATTGAGATGGACGAACTTACAAACAGATTGAGACAATTTAATAATCAAAGGACTAAAGAGACTTGGAAACCGCTGCTAGAAATCTGGGGAAAATCTGGGGAGGTAGACAGTACTCTTAATGGAATACCTATCAAACTAGGAGGTTAACTCAGAGGGGAAAAAAGAAAAAAATATATAAGCAAAAAACATTTTGTTTGGTAAACGTTGTGTTATAAATGGAAATATAACATGGTGTTTATAAGAAACTATGCAATTTGTAAAACAGAAAATAAGAGTGGATTCTAAGTATAGAGGCTAGATGTTTGGAGCAGGAAATATTAGTAACAGGTTTTGATATGTATGAAAAAATAACTGAAGATTAAGGAGACTATAGGGAAACGTTTAGGAAAGGCTACAGGTCAACCCAAGTAATATATAAAGGAAGTCCATAGGAGAAGATCTATGTATTAACATTCATTAGGAAAACAAGTAAATGACAATTTGTATAAAAAGATTTGGAAAATATAGCTTGCAAATATTAACAAAGTTAGCTTGTATAGAATCAGAGACATAGAGACAATTTGGGTGATATTAATTGTTAAAACTTTATTTTACTATATCATGTTTATGAAACAACAACCAGAAGTAATGAGATATAATGGAGAAACATAACATGATTTCTATATATGTCTGTTCAACTGGAAATGTAATGTATAAACAATGAAAATTTAATAAAAGCCTGTCAGCAGGAAAAAACAAAAACAAAAAACCCTGTGCAATTCTATTTCCCACAGACCTAGAATCATAGAGAAGGGTCATCTAGTCCAACCCCCTGCAATGCAGCAACACACCATCAAAGCATTCCTGAGAGATGGCTATCCAGCCACTGTTTAAAAACCTCCAAAGAAGGAGACTCCAACACACTCCCAGGCAGTGCGTTCCACTTCTGAACAGCTCTTACCATAGAATCAGAGAATCAGAGAATCGTAGAGTTGGAAGAGACCACAACGGCCATCCAGTCCAACCCCCTGCCGCACAGGAATCACAATCAAAGGGTCACCATGTTAAGGGAAGACAGATTGCCATCCAGCCTCTGTTTAAAGACCTCCAAGGAAAGAGACCCCACCATGCTCCGAGGGAGTGTGTTCCACTGCCAAACAGCTCTTAGGAAAAATTCTTCCTAATGTTTAGCTGGAATCTCTTTTCCTGTAGTTTGAACCCATTGTTCTGTGTCCTGGTCTCTGAAGCAGCAGAAAACAAGCTTGCTCCTTCTTCAATATGGCATTCCTTCAGATGCTTAAGCATAGCTATCATGTCCCCTCTTAACCTTCTCTTCTCCAGGCTAAACATGCCTAGCTTCATAAGCCACTCCTCATAGGGCATGGTTTCTAGACCTTTTACCAGGACACACTCCAGCGTATCAATATCCTTCTTGAATTGTGATGCCCAGAACTGGAAGCAGCATTGAAGGTGAGGTCTGACCAAAGCAGAATAGAATGCCGCCAACTAGGGTAAACTCATTCAATGAATGCAAATTTGGTAAGTAAACGCTTACATAAGTACCACTGATAATAATGGGTATACAGTTGTCCCTCCATATCCACTAATTTGGTATCCATAGATTTAAATATTCACAGCTTGAAAATATTCTTTAAAAAATAATAATCCAAAAAGCAAACCTTGATTTTGGCCATCTTATATAAGGGACACCATTTTGCTATGCCTCTGCATATAATGGGACTTGAGTATTCACAGATTTTGGTATCCATGGGGGTCCTGGAACCAAACCCCAGCAAATATGAAGGGACAACTGTACTTTAGCGAGGACTGATAATTTGTTTTCCAGCTCTGCTAGAACAGCAGCAGCTTGCTACAAACTGTAACAGGATGTCTCCAGGATGTTTATAGAGTTACTTAGTTGCCTTCTTCCTTCCCCGCCAGGACTCACCCTCTGCTCTGCATCTACATTTTGGCTAGAAGCAAATAGCCTTTATTAAATGTTTCCTGTTCTATCTCTCTAAGTAGGTGAGAAGGAATACATATGTCCCCTGTATCCGTAGGCGATACATTCCCAGATTTACCATAGATACTGGAAACAGTGGCTACCAGATAATAGCAAACCCTATTAAAATGAACAACTTCTAGCCCAAACATATCATAGAGATGTTGGAGGACCTAGAAGATGTCTAGAGAGAACACCTATCCAGGCATCTTCTAGTTCCTCCAGTGTGACTCTATGGTACTATGAAACTAGAAGATGCTAGAGAGACCTTTTTTTTTAGATGTGGATAAGTGAATCCACAGTCATACTGTAATTCCCTCATTTCACCACAATCTGGAAATAGCCCTTTTAGTTAAGTTTCCCCCCCCCCCAATTTTAAAGTGTGTGTTTGAATGACAAAGCTGTGAGCATCTGTGGTTGGTACTTAATGACATTAATTGCATAACACTTAATGACATTAACTGCACCTCAAGGTCTCAGACTTTGATCCAGAAACCTCAGCACCTGGGACAATCCTGAACTGGCAAGCGTACTAACAAGTCTACATTATTACTTGAATGAGCTCCAGGCCTCTAAAGACAGCAATACCTATAGAAAGACCTGATCAGGCTCAAATCGGTTCCAACTACCAGTTATTGAGAGGCACCTAGGAGATCACCCCATACTAGGGATGGGAACTGTCAGGCCCTCTGCATGTTGTTCACTGGAATTCCCAGCAGCCCTATCCAGCATATGCTGAGAGTTGCAGTAACATCTGGAGGGCTATATGAGTCCCACCCATGCCATATATCATTCATTCCCCTATTCTTTTTTTTTCCCCCTTGCTAACCCATATCTAACATGAAATTACCACCACAAAAGAGGTATTATTAGCCTAGGGGTGGGGTATATTTATGCACCATATCATTTCTGTTAAAGGAAACCTTTTTATTTCAGGCAAATGAATAATGGGCTGGTTGCTTACACAACCAAGGTCTTGCAAGAGCTTCACTGTGAGCCAGAAGCTGGAAATCTACTGTGGAATATTCACAGATATTTGTTTAAGTTCCATGATTTCTCTTCAGCCCCTGGATCATGTCCTAATGCAACTTTAATAGATATGCTACCTATGATGCTTTTTACTGGAGCTGATCCTGAATGAGCTTACAAACATTCTTCGTTTATCCAAGTCAATATTCGCATTGACTCTACTTCCTTTCATCAGTCTCTGAATGAAGAACTGGACTTCTATGTTATCTCTGTTTGATCCTTTGATTCAGTATTCAAGGATATCATAGCTCATTTTATTGCTTAAACATTTTTCTCTGATTCATGTTTAATCTCAAGGTGGTATCCATGGAGCCTTCCTTCTACTTTGTCACAATAACCCCATTGACCTTTTCCTGCCAAATTCAGTTTTGCTGTATAACCTTGTGGCTAATGGTGTTTGCATTTTTCTGTGTTTGTTAACAAGTATGTAGCCTGACTGTAAAAGGGAGTATAGGTTTGATACGTTGTCTGTAATGGTTTGATAAGCGCTGCACCTGGGTCTCCACTCTGAGAAAAAGGGGATGGGAGGGTGGGAAATGGGACTGGGGGTGATGGGTAGACTGCATAGCCCACCAGATTTTGTAGATTGGAATATGCTTTTAGTAGACTGTTAGTTAGGTTTCATTCTGAGCAAGAAACTTGTACAGATTGCATTCTGGATTACTGTACCAATAAAGTTTTC
Source organism: Gambelia wislizenii (assembly GCA_030847615.1). Lineage (NCBI taxonomy): Eukaryota > Metazoa > Chordata > Lepidosauria > Squamata > Crotaphytidae > Gambelia > Gambelia wislizenii. Next base: position 6,179,050 of record JAUMIR010000015.1, on the reverse strand, counting down.
TGTTTTGAACTCTGAAACTGCTGGTTACTGAGTCTGAAAATGCCAGTACATGACACTGGGCTCCTCAGAGTAGAAGTCCAAAACAGATAGATCAGCATTTGAGAAGCACTGGGATAGGCCCCAGAGAAGTTGCCATTCTTGGCCATCTGAGAAGCGTTGTGACTACATGAATCAACAGTAACTAGCACATGATGGCTCCTGGAATGTTTGCAGAGCATGCTGGACTTCGTTGGACTTTGGTCTGATTCTCTTAAGCAAGAATTGCTCAGCCATGGTTCTGTGACATAAATTCATGATGCCCTAACCACAGCATCCTACACATTTCTAGTCAAAAGCAATCCCCGTGGAATTTAATGGAACTAATACTTGAGTAATTGTGGATTGCAGGATGCAACAATAAACAACAAATGAGACGCTTCACAAGGTACTGGTAGACTGCAAAAACACATTCTGGGGCCACATCTGGACCATGGGTCACATGTGGGCCACATGGTAGCCATCCCCAGTGTAAAAGCACAGCCTAAGAGAACTTGGCCTCAATGGAGGCTGGTGATTCCCATATCAGTGGGACAGTGAATCAACTCCAGGTTTTAAACCAGGCTTTCAGGGAGCCCCCCAAGGTGATGAACCCTCTTCCTAAATAGGTTCAGCATAATGGATAGGTTCTTTAAAGCTAGCCAAAACCTGGAATGGATTCACAGCCCCACGGACATAGGAGTCGGCAGCCACAACTGCTTAACCCAAATCCTATCAATTAGTCCCAAACAGAGAACACCCACTGAACCATTTGTTGAATGGTGAATCAACATTGTTTCAGTGGGTCTACTTTAGTTAGGACTATCAATAGGACTTAGGCTCTTGAGTGTGATTCTTTATTTTAAATGTAAAATACATTCTGCTAAAGAATGGCCTCAACTGAGCCCTGAACCATCTTGTAAGTACTTAACATGGTTTTTGACCATGCTGCTGTGTTTACTTTCTGGCCAATCAAAGCAGTTCCAGCTACAGAAATCTGCTATGATGAGAGTGGTAGAATTTGGTGTTTAGAGAACTGATTCTATGAATAGCTGTGAGGGACTGTAATGCTTTTCTCTACTGTAAACCACCTGCTGCATCAGTTTGCCAACAAGAAAGCTTCTAGTAGTAATGTGTGCCAGTCTTTAATTTGTTGTTGTTGTTAGTTGCCCTCAGACCACCTTTGACCCTGTGAATGAGACACCTCCAAGACATCCTGTCATCAACAGCCTATCTCAAGTCCTGCAAGCTCAGGAGTGTGGCTTTCTTGATTGAGTCTATGCACCAGTAATGTGGTCTTCTTCTTTTCCTACTGCTTCCCACTTTACTAAGCATTGTTGTCTTTTCAAATGAGCCATGCAGTCTCATGATATGGCCAGAGTATGATAGCCTCGAGTCTAGTTATGTTGGCTTCTAGGAAGAGTTCAGGCTTGATTTGCTCAATTATTGATCATTTTGGCAGTCCATGGTATCCACAGAACTGTCCTCCAGCACCATATTTCAAATTAGCTGATTCCCTCCATGTCAGTTTTCTTCACTCTCCAGCTTTCACAACTATAGACAGAAATCAGAAATGCTCCAGCGCAGATGATCTGGACTCTGCTATTCAGGGAAATGTATTTTTGTTTGAGGATATGGTTCCTTCATAGCTGCCTTTCCAAGTCTTAGTCTTTGGTATCAAATGAAATCTTGTAGAGGCCTGGAACTGCAGCCAGCTCCATCTCAGAACAAAGGTGCTCTGGTCCTGAACATGGAGTCACTGGTGCTCAGGGTGGAGAATGTACGGAGACCATTCTGCTCCATTGCAAGCAGTTGCTGATGATCAGAAAATGCTTGATCAAGGGAACTTCTGTCTATTCCAAAACCTTAGTTATTAACTTAGTACATTTCAACCAGAACCCATCATTATGAAACATTCTTTCCATCCTTGGTGGGACCATCCTTTGATGTATTGTGTCCTTTCCTTGTTCACTGGTGAATAAAACAACAACAATGTTTAGCCCCATAACTAACCAAGGAAGGTGTGACTCTCTTGTTTTCTTACAGTTGCTACAGAGCCATTGATGTTATTTTTAAAAAGAAGGTAAAAGGGGGTGATGGTAGACAGAAAAGAAGCAAAACAACCCGTTTTGGAGGAGACAAAGGTGTAACAGGCTTGTCTGGGTTGGGTTGGAGATGAATCAGACCATCATCCAGGAGGGTGTCAACTTCTAGTGGCCCAATTAAGGACTCTATAAAAAGGGACCAATTACCTGGTATTCTCCAACCTGCCTTCTCTGAAGTTGGTGGACTGTTGATTTTGCTTACCTGGGTGAGTTGACACTTCACATTACTGGGTTGCTGAGAAGTTTAGAAGTGGCTCTGTTACAAAAAGGGTAAGACAAGGATGGAAAACAAACCAGGGGAAAAGACAATGGAATGTTCAAGAGTTTGCAAGATCAGATATGGATGGGCAACCTGTTACCAAGCAGATATTTTGGACTATAAAATGCAGGCACTCCAGCCCATGTGGCCAATGATTAGGGATGATGGGAAATGTAGTACACCACATCTTGAGATCACCAGGGTACCTACTCCAAGGCTAAGTCATTTGGGGCTTCTGAATTTAGAAGGCCCTAAATACCCTAAATGTATCAGATCCCATCTGCTCTTGGAAGCTAAGCAGGGTCAGCCCTAGTTAGTACTTGGATAGGAGACTGCCAACAAATACCAGGTACTGTAGACTATATTTCAAATGGAGAAACTGGCAAAACAGATTAGAGAGCTGGCCTTAATAGACCACAAGCAGAACATGAGTCAGCACTGTGATGTGGTAGCCAGAAAAGTCAATGCAATTCTAGGCTGCATCAATAGTAGTATCTAGATCAAGGGAAGTAATAATGCCACTCTATTCTGCTTTGGTCAGATGTCACCTAGAATACTGTGTCCAGTTCTGGGCATCACAATTCAAGAAGGATATTAACAAGCTGGAGTGTGTCTAGGGGAAGGTGACCAAAATGGTAAAAGGTCTGGAAGCCTTGCCCTGTGAGGAATGGTAGCCTGGAGAAGAGTAGGTTTAGAGGTGATATGATGGCCATGTTTAAATATTTGAAGGGATGCCATATTGAAGATGGAGCAAGCTTGTTTTCTGCTGCTCCAGAGATGTGGACATAGAGCAATGGATTCAAACTACAGGGAAAGCATTAGGAAGAATTTCCTTGGGTTTTTTTTTCCAGGCTGTGAGGCCGTGTTCTGATTTCCAGAACTATTCCAGAACACGGCCTCACAACCCGGAAAAAAAACAAGGAAAATTTATGGATGCCAGCTGTGAAAGCCTTTGACTTCACATTAGGAAGAACTTCCTGACAGTAAGAGCTGTTTGGAAGTGGAATCCGCTGCTGCCTTGGAGAGTGGTGGAGTCTCTTTCTTTGGAGGATTTTAAACAGAGGCTGGATGGCCATCTGTCAGGAGTGCTTTGCTTGTGTATTCCTGCACAGCTGGGGATTGGACTGGATGGCCCTTGTGATCTCTTCCAACTCTATGATTCGATGATTCTATGGAAACCACCTCTGAGTATTCCTTGCCTAAGAAAACTATATGAAGTTCATGGGATCACCATAAAGTTCATAGGCAACTTGAAGGCACATACACTGCATGGAAAATAATATTTCAATGCAGAAATATTAATTCCTGAGCAGAAAATGCTGTAATTGGGGATTTATTTGGCTTAAAATTGGCATATGGTTGATTTACACAGAAAACAGAATTTTCAGCACAGAAAACTGCTTTTTCTGTGCAGGAATTAGTATTTCTGCATTGAAATGTTATTTTCCACACAGAAAAGGCTACTTTCTGTGCAGAAAATGCTGTAATGGGCTATTTATTCTATGTAAAATCTGCACATAGTTGATTTGCATATAAAACACCATTTTCTGTGCAGAAAACAACATTTTCTTTACTATGCCATTGCATATAATGGCACCAGAGCATTCATGGCTTTTGGTATCCATGGGGGGGAGGGTCTGGAACCAAACCCTAGCACATACCAATGGACCACTGTATATGCAATGGTGTAGTAAAATGATGCCTCTTACATAAAGTGGCAAAACCAAGGTTTGCTTTTTGGATTGTTTCTTTTTTAGTTTTTTATATATTTTTTATTTTTATTTTGAATATTTTCAAGCTGTGGATGGTGGAATATGTGGGTGCAGAAACCATGGGTACAGAGGACTGAATGTAGCTGATACAGGATTCCATCCCAAACTGATTTCTGTAGAATTTGGTTGGCAACTTGCATTTCTAATTTGACCTCCTGTGAATCAGTGGCGTTAGACTTCGGAAGTATTTTTATGGAATGCCCAATGTACATCTGACTGTTTTTATCATAGGGATAAAAAGAATATTTAAAAATATTTGGAAAATGGTCAAAAAACATGTTTTCCAAGTATTGAACCCTGACTAGAAGAATTCTGAAATGATGAGAATCCTCGTAGTTGGGATCTTATTCTGTGTGAAATTCACACATGATTGATTTGCATAGAAAACAGCATTTTCTGCACAGTAATCAGCATTTTCTGTGCAGGAATTAATATTTCTCTGTTGCAATATTATTTTCTATATGGAAAATGCTCTTTTCCACACAAAACAACCATGTGTGAATTTTGCACAGAATAAGTCCTGAATTGTGAATAGCCTTCAAAAACTGGGTGGTTCTTGAAGACTTTATCACAGAGGGAAGGAGATTGTTGAAGTTACTTATAGCTACCTTTGAGAAGAAACTTAGTGAAGAATTACATTCCTGCCTTTATGTTGTGACCAGCCTTACCTAAAAAAATTTAGTGGTAGCACTTTGATTCTGGGGAAATCTGTTGAGGTCCCATGCTGTGTAGTTTTAGACAACATAAAAAATAAATAAAACAACCCACATTTGTTCTCCCAGGCTTTTTGTCATCTGGTCCTGGGTCTTTCTGGCTGAGGTTGGATGCATTTCATTGAAATGACATTTAAAGTGGTATCAGACTGGTATAACTGTCTAGCACAGAGAAATGCTGCATGATTGAGTCTCATACAACAAAACAACTAAGATTGTCTTAATCAAAGGACGGCAATAAAACCAATAAATATGGCTACAGTCCCAGACCCATTGGGGCTTACCTCTGGGTTGAGATACATAGGATTGTGCTGCACATCAGAGAGAGGTAGAGACAGCCTCCTACAGAAAAGAAGTTCTAAAGTGGAAACAATTTTAGAAGATGAAGGATGAACAAGAAGATGTTAGGATTGGCTAAAAGACTAATTGTAGCCAATGACAGCGGGTGGTGCATTTGCTGTGGGTGAATTTGCCGTGGGAAAGGAGCTAGCCCAGTGGTTCTCAACCGGTCGGTCCCCAGAGGTTGTTGGACTACAGTTCCCATGAGTCCTCTGAGGTCAAACCTTGAGAGCCTCACTACAGCATCACTAATGACTGGGAGGACCACCTGGCTGTCAAGGTGAGACCTCAGAGGGTTCCTGGGAACTGTAGTCCAACAACATCTGGGGACCCACAGGTTGAGGACCACTGAGCTAGCCAAACAGTGCTGAACCTATTTGGATGTATCAGCTGCCTCACCTAGGATAGCTTCGATCAAGTTCAGACTAAAACCCAGAACAGAATCAGAGCCCCGCAGACAGCAGAGCCACTTGCTGTTATGATTGTAACCTCCTACTGAGGGGAAACGCCTTCTTGCCAGACAGGTAGGACTGCCATCTTGAACACACAGGAAATGTAGGCCCACTCCTGGGGGACATTCCATTGGTAGCAGGGTCCCATCCATTTCTGAGTTATGTGGAGGGTGGCCCTCAGTTCACTGGATCACTCCTCAATGCACCCATAGATTGGGGGCCCTGGCTTGCATAGGCATTTCCCCTTCTGTTGCCTTCATTGGGAAAGTTGGAAAGGAAGCAAAGTGTCAAATTTAGAATGCCAGCAGTTCAGAAATCCAGGCTTCAGAGTCAATTCAGCAAACCTTTATTACAGAAACTGCAGCAGACATCATCCACTGACTTTCATAGTCAGGACTGAACAGTCCTCATTAGCACAACACATTTACAAACATTTACAAACATTTAAAGCACAGCAAATTCAAATCCTTGGTGGGTTATAATCTCATTTGTCAATTCAACAAAACATTCCCTTTTCTCACAGCTCTAGCTTTCCTTTCTACTTGCCAGTGTTCCCACCCCAGTGACCTTGGCATACCAGAGGTAGACTAACAACCAAAAATGCAATAACAAGCAGTTTATATACAAGATTCACTCTACTACTACCCATCCCATCCTTCCCACATGATAAATCTCATGTAGGCATGCTGGTTGTACCATCACCTGACACAAAGAACCACCAAAAATTAGAAGGAAAAAGCCATCACCGTACCATCTCCTACGCTGACCAGAGTGAATCTACTTGGAAGTAGTGAGTCATCTATTTAAAAAAAAAAACTCCCACCTGTCAGAATTGTTCTCCACAACAGCAAAAATCGAGACTTGATTCTATCCCACCTCCATATTGGATAGCACAATCCAGGTTTCTGTTGTGCTTTGAAACAGTCCATTTCTAGTCCATGCAGGAGGTTGGACTGGATGGCCCTTGTGGTCTCTTCCAACTCTATGATCCTATGATTCCTATGATTCCTCTTCTTTTCTTTTGTCCTCCACCTCTAATTTGATTCCACCAATCCAGACTGTCTTGACTTGAATAAGAATCAACCAAAAACTACAAAGCAAATGCCAAAGTGATGATCAGATAACATCTGCTTGTTTTGGCCATGGTGGCTGCTTATGTCAGCAGGATGGTGAATTCACTAACAGGATTTACATCCCAGTCGGACTACTGTAATGCACTCTGCATTGGGCTACCCTTGAAGAATGTTCAGAAGATACAGATGGGGCAAAAGAGGGTAGCCAGATTATTATCAGGTGTGCCTTTTAGGGACCACAATCTCACCAGTCTTGCAAGAACTGCACTGGCTTCCATTTTGTACCTGAGTTCAGGATGATTTAATACTGTTTTAAAGTACAAAAGTTTTAATATGGTAGTTCATTTCATTATCCTTTCACTTTTTTATCAGAGGTTTTTTGAATCTGTGCCTTGTTTTAACTCATGATGAGAGCCTCTTGGGTCTCATGTCAACAGAAAGGCAGGCTATAAATTAAATACATTATTGATATTGTTATTGTTATTGTTTTATAGCCTGCCTTTCTCTCGACAATAAGACTCAAGGCAGCAAAACCTAGACAAAAGCTTCAATAAAAATATAAAAACAATTAAGCAAACAATACATCTTAGAATTATAGGACTTTATCAAACTACCCCCTAACCCCGTTCTTTTGCCAGCATAACATCTGCCATTTTATGCCAGCAAAAGAATGCCCCCTTACCTCACTTACCTCTAATCCCAACAAAAGGCTTCCCTGGCAATGATGGAGGAATGAACGGAGCTCTATTCACTTCCTTGTCTGAAATCCCGTGGATTCTCGCAAGAATACCTAGCATGGGAATTTTTTTAAAAAACCAAGAATAACACTTAAAAAAGTTTTTTAAAGCACACAAACATACTTAAAAATTTACAAGTAAACTGGGGAGGGTCATAAAAAGTGTGTCACCTACCTGGATGTTGCAACCTCACCCAGAACTGTTCTGGCCGGACCAGACATTCACATTGCATTCACATGAGTACAATGGCACATGGATTCAAATACCAGCAATGCCGGCACAAAAGCACCATGGGGGATCAATTGACAACTTGAGCCATCAATAAAATGTACGGGTTTTTAACAATACATGATCGTGAAAGGGCGTCATTGTCTGGTACGCCCCTTCACAATCATTTGGCATCTTTATGATGCTGTATTTGCATGGTCTGATAAAGTCCATAGTGTCGTGGAATCACAGAGTTAGAAGTGGCCTGATGGGTCATAAAGTCCAACCCCCAGCTATATGCAGATAAAGTATCCCTAGCAGGTAGCTTTACAGTTAAAACATTAAACATTAAAGACATTAAAATTCATTAAATGGCAACATACAAGCCTTAAAACAGCACATAAAAAAGCCCACCCCAGTCAGTTTCTAAAAGCTCAATGGCACAAAATGTTTTAACTTGCTGATGGAAGGAGAGCAAGGATGGGGCCATTTTGGCTTCCCAAGGGAGGGAGTGCCAATGTCTAGGAGCAGCCACTGAGAAGGCCCTCTCCCTTGTTCCCACCAAATGAGCCTGAGAAGGTGGTGTGACAGATGATCTTAAAGCTCTCATGGGCTCATACAGGTAGGTGTGTACGTGTGTGTGTGTGTGTGTGTGTGTGTGTGTTCAAGTTGCCTGTCGACTTATGGATCTATGGCTTTGATGGGCTTTTCTTAAGCAAGGAATCCTCAGAAGTGGGTTTTACCAGTCCTTCCCCTGAAATATAGCCCACAGAACCTGGTGCTGATTGGTGGTATCCTATCCAATACTAACCAGGGCTGACCCTGTTTAGCTTCCAAGAGCAGATGGGATCTGATACCCTTAGCATATTTAGGCCCTTATAAAGGGAAATACAGTCCTTCAAATACCCTGGACCCAACTATTACCTGTGGAAAAGATTGTATTTTTACATTTGTTTGCTGTTTGGGAAGGTTCACAACATCCTCCTATATGAGCCTGTCCAAAGTCAAAGATCTGCAGGGGAGGCCCTTCTCTCAGTCCTACCATCTTCACAGGCACATTGGGTGGGAACATGGAACAGGGCCTTTTCTGTGGCTGCTCCTAGATTCTGGAACTCCCTTCCCAGGGAGGTTAGACTGGCTCCCTCCTTGCTGTGTTTCTGCCATCAAATGAAGACTTTTCTATTCCTGCAGGCATTTGGGAATGGATTGTTTTATATAGATGGTTTTATGTTTTAGTGCTGTACTATTTTTAATTTATGTTTTTCAATTAATGATTTGTATGGCTTTAATTATATAGACAGTTTCATATGATTTTAATCTTAGCTTTTGGCTTCTTTTTAGCTTGATGTGGTTTTACTTGTATCTCTTTTCTGTTAGCCACCTTGAGTTCTGCTCTTGGGGAAAGGGTGGGGTATAAATGAATGTAGGGATGGAGAGATTATGCCATTATCTATGAAAACAGAAACTTCAGGTGTACACATCATAGTGTATGTTGCATAACTGCATGAATCCATAGCTATGTTGCAGTAATGCAACCAAACCCAGTTAGTGAATTGTGAAGATGCTCAACTGGGCACTGGCTAGAGTGCTGCAATGCACATTAGGAACTTCTTGTGAACATTGAGTATTTTTCACATGCACAAGGCACATCTGATCCTCACTGGGCACTCCTCATGCACATTGGGCACTCCAGTGGTTCTCCAACATTTCCTAGCCAGTGTCTGGATGCTTATTGGGAAGTGCTCTGATGCACATCAATGCCCGTAGTCCATTGGTCAGTCCACTATTACACAATGGATACCATTACATTGTAACATCATGGCAGCTGCTACGTGAATATGGACATCTCCAAACTATTCAGCTCAGTTATGCACACACGTAAAACCATTTACGAAGATATAAGTCCCAAGCAAAATGCAAACCTTCTTTTGTAGTGACCGATGTCCAAAACTTTCTGTTCCCACCCCCAATTTTTGTCTCTTTCCCCCCAGTGAAAATTATCATGCTGCACAGCTGAGAGGTAACCCTTCAAGGTCTCCCTGGCCTCAAAGGATGCCCACCTCTTTATTAAGTGGTATAGCCTTGGGAAACTCGAACCCTGCACCAACCGCAAACTTTTCTCTCCCTAGTCCCAACACAAAGGAAACATGAAGATGCCTTACCTTCTGGACAGCATATGTACCATCATTGGGGTCTTCTACAAGTACACCAAGTGGTATGGGGAGAGCTCCACCCTGAACAAGAGAGAGATGAAGAGACTTATCCAGAAGGAGTTTGCCGAGGTCATAGAGGTGAGCAGGAGCTGACAGGAGAGATAAGCTGCTAAGGCCAGCAATCATTGTTTGCTTAGATCAAGGGTGGGCACAGTACAGCCTGTGGGCCTCATGTGGCCCCACGGACCCCCAGGGGTCACTAATGGTCCAAAATGACCAAAAATTATCTAATTTTTTCATCAAAACACCCTCTAGGGGCCCAGGAAGGCCCAAAAACATGTTACCATGTCCCCTACAGCAGTGGTTCTCAAACTTTTTACCCTCTGTGATCCTCCCCCTTAACATTTACATGTGGACTTCATGCCCCACCCCCTGGGGCTGGCAGTGGGAAACCCCAGGCTCCAGGCATGCATTCTTCCTGCTCCACCTTGTCCAGGGAACATGCCAGCTGCCACTTCTGCCTTTGGAACGGAAAGAGCAGAGGTGCCACAGCCAAAGCAGGAAGAATGTGTACCTGATGCCCAGCCTTGCTGCCACCACTGCCCTGCACCAGAGGGACTTGCATCTCTCTCCTCCGGAGAGCCTGCCAGCTGCCTGCTTTGTACACCAAAGAATGTGCACCAGGCTTGTCGCCATCTTCACTGCAGCCCTGGGGCTGAGGGACATTAATAATTTAGAGTCTTAAAAATTTCTATCACCCCCCCTTGAGCAAATATTGCCCTCCCCCCCCCAGAGTCAAGGCCTAAAGTTTGAGAACTGCTGCCCTAGAGGGCATTTGAGGGTATTTGGAGTAATAAAAAAAAAAGGCCAGAATCCTGTTGCATGCTTGTAAGTGCATGAAAATTTACATTGTGTGAAAAGTCATACAGGATTCCAGCAATTTTTTTCTTACAGGAGGTGTGGAGCTCCCCCCTCATCCTCCATAGCTGCCCACCCCTTGATCTGGAGCAAGAATCAATGGGGGGGAAATTTTACATGATGGGCTCAACCAGACTACCTCCTCGTATCAAGAGTTTCCAATTCTTTTTGTTTTGATTGTACCTTCATATTCATGGGTCCTCATCCAGTTTTCTCTTGAAATATGCCAAATTTCTGTTCCTCCCTCCCTTCTTTGCATCCTACCCTTCTCCCTGATCATGTGTCTTGACCAGTCTCTTGCAACATTTCAGAAACTGATTTTCACCTGTTTCCCATGATCCTTCATTATTATTAGTAGTAGTAGTAGTATAAATTTATTCGGTCATTGACCAGCAAAATCAAAATTATAGATCCAATACAGAACAATTGCAATAAAAATTTAAAAATTTCTAAACATAAGTTATTAAACACAGTTATTAAACATTACTATTGTACACACTTCAGAATAAAAATTGAGATATCCATTTCTCCTAAGATTCGATACTTCCCCTTCAGTCTTTACCAGATTAACTTTATTATTTCCCAATGGCCAAACGAAGAGGTTATATCAACAATATAACTGAGTTGGTGCCTCATATGGAGCCAAATATGGCCGGCATAATCAAACTGAAGCCGTGATGGATAACTGTAATTTCCAGCCTTATTCTGAGAAATTACACTCACAATCTTTGACTATTATTATTATTATTCAGAAGTTATAGTCAAAGTGCTAAAGTGCTTTAGCAATATTACACTGGTTCAGTGGTGGCCAAACTGCAGCCCACAAGGCTGTTTTTTAAAACCCATTTTTTTCTCCAGATTGCCCCCAATGCACTCCAGGGCGTGTGGAGGCCATCACATTTGGAGGCCACCTGGCCTTCCAGGAGTCAAAAACAATGTTTACCAAAAAAAAGTTTTGTTCCAAAATGCCCCCAAATATCCACTAGAGCACAAAGGATGCATTTCTACCACAGTTTGCAGCCTCCCTGAGCCAATTTAGGCCTTTTTAAAAACAGGAAGTGAACAGGAAATGACTGCTCCTCACTTCCTGTTGTTAAAAAGGCCCGGGAAGGCCAAAGAAATACAGTAAAAATTCCCCCAAACTCCCCAGAGGACATTTGGGGGCATCTTTTGGCAGAAGCAGGTGTGACAGAGAGGTGCAGCCCTCCAAGATCTCCTGGAGTTGCCCTCCACACCTGCCATCTTTACTGCTTCTGAGATAGTAGAAGATCATAGGCAAGGACAGATATATTTCATTTTGGAAAGTTCTGGGTTACTTTCAACCAACCTGGAGACTGAGAACGTTAATATTCTTTGATAATAATAATAATACTTAATTCTTTATTACCCGCCTCTCTCCTCAGAATCGGGGCTGGGTACAACACCACACAGTACAGCATACAGTAAATTCAATACAATACATTACAATGCAATTTTTAATACAATACATTTCAGAGTATAGTACATTCAGTACAGACCATTTTACAATGTGGGTGCCAGTAGATGGCGCTGCTGGCATACAAACAATGCTGCAAGAGTGACACTGCAGAATGCATTGTACACTAATAACAACTGCTGCTTTTTTGGAAACTGAATTAACCATTTTCCACAGTGTACCACCTCAGCTCTTTATTATGCTGGTACTCATTTTACTGACTTACGGAAGGCTGAGTCGACCTGGGGGGCCCTGAAATCAAACTTATCAACTCAAGATCTATATGAGTTTTGGCTATAGTTTTATCTGCATTAGCCTATTGACCTGAGATAAATATATGGGGGTCCCAAAATAAAGTGTTGCAGGGGCCCCCAAAATTCCTTAAACCAGGCCTGGGTTTGACCAAAGCAGAATACAGTGGCATTATGACTTCCCTTGATCAAGACACTATACTCCTATTAACACAGCCTAGAATTTATCTTGTGCTTGGAAAGAAAGAAAAAGCAGCAAACATTAGAGGAAATGGATAAAAAGGGATATTAACCCTCCTTAGCAATGCAGATGCTCAGTGGTCCCAGAGCATTATGATTAGTGAAAGGAGGAGACAGAAAACTCTCTCTCTCTCACTCTCTCTCTCTCTCTGTGTGTGTGTGTGTGTGTGTGTGTGTTTGTGTGTGTGTGTGTGTGTGTGGTGGTAAAATGAGTGATAGAATGGTGTATCTTGGAAATGAGTACAGCTGGCTGACAGACTGAAGTCCTTGCCCAGGATCCTCAGATTGGGGGGGGGGGGATGCTCATGAAGTGCCAGGTTTTGTTCCTGTACTTATCAGTTCTATTTTGGAGATCCATATGATGTTTTCTTAATCCCAAATTATTTCCTGGAACCCCCTGGCATTACCAGGGCCCTGCTGGAAATGAAGCCTTATGAGGAGAGACCTAAGTCGTGATAGTTCATGGGTTTTAGAGCAAAACGATGCTCAGGCTGTCCACAATCTGCAGAGTTTTGCATGGTTCTGATGTTTCAGCATGCAAGCATCAGTTTATTTACACCTTTGGAGGTCGGTGTGTGCCCTTGTTTCTTTGCCTTTTTTGACTGCATCAGAAGATGCCCGTTGGCCGTGGCTAGACAACCAGGGATGAGCTTTCATTAGGCCATCTTTTCTAGGCCCCTCTCCATATGGAGCAAGCAGTGCTCTCCTTTAAAAAGGCTGCTTGGTCGTTCTTTTTGCTGAACAAGGCTGTCATCTCCCAGGTCAGCCTCGAGCGACCAAAGTCCTGAGCCACCTCCATGCAGGGCTGGGTTTGTGGCTTCCAGTGCATCTTTACACCTGCCATTTCATCCCTCACCTATCGCTACAGGGCTTTTTCGGAATTGGATTTATCCTTCGAGCCTGTGCAATGGATTTTTCTGGTGGAGCGCAGTGTGCACAGAACTGGTCTCACCCTTTAAACCAGAGGTTCATCTGCTGTGGTCTTGCAATCATGGATGTAGCAGCAAGGTCCTCAGGTCGTAGGTTTGATTAGAGTTTCCTTCTCTTAGATGGTTGACCTTACAGGGTTGGACAAGAACCATCTGCCCGGGTTTGGGATTGGAGTTTTCCTTCTCCTAGGACAGTTGCCATAAGGCTAGAGAGCCCATCCTGCCCTTTGACGCTCTTTGTCAGACCCTTCAGTTTTGACCTGTCTGGCATGGGAGGCCCTACCGGTGGCTATTATGCCACCACCAGCATAGTTTAAAACTTCATTAGGGTACACAAGCCTCTCCCCCACAACAAGGGGGCATCAATGGGGAGGATGGCGTGGTAGACCATATTCTTGATAGAAGCAATTCATTAAGATGAGAAGTCATGGTGAACTTCCAAAATATTGCTTTCAATTAACTGAAGAACAACAATTGGAAGATGTGTGGAGATTTCAACATCCTGAAATGAAAGATATTTTTTTTTTCAGATCACCACACCTCCTGGTCCAGGATTGACATGGTTTGGACATCTAAAACTCTACTCCACTTAATAAAATCAGCTGAAATCCTACCCAAATCCTTTAGCAAACATAATTCATTTAAAATTCAGATGGAAGTAGGAACAAATAAAAGGAACTGGAAAGTAAATGAAATTATTTTGAAAAAAAAGGATACAATTACCTATTGTAAAAATGTAGACATTTTTGTATGCAATTTCACCAAATGTCTACTTGTTTGTGTGTACTATTTTCTCAAATGTACATCTTTTCTGTATGCTATTTCCCCAAATGTACACAATTTTTGGTCTGCTGTTTGCCTGAAATCCATGCAGTTTTGCACAGAGAATTGCACTGCAAAATTTGGAGAAGTATGAAAACCAAAGAATAGTTACATTCTAGTTCATTGATGAATTCAAAAAGTGTGAATTAGGTTGGTCCACTTAAAAATGTAAACCAAAAGAAATGCTTTCCAATCTTCTCTCAGTTCTCATTGGAGTGTGTTTAAGAGGGTTTGTTTTGTCCTTTTCTTTTTCTTTTTTTCATACTCCCGTAACATACTGCCTCCACTCAAGGGTGGTGACACTTCCTTGTAGGGTAATGCCATAGCAACTAGAAGAAAGTGCATATCCTCTCATCCAGAAGTTTAGTTTTGTAGCCTTCCTACTTTAACCAGAATTCTGGGATGGCTGAATCATAAGAGTAGAATCAGAGGAGCAATACAGGAAGAGAAGGTAAGGGATAAGAACATTAATGGAAGAGAAGACAGAGAACAAATAAAGGGGGGAAAGGCAGGGAACAGGAACACCAAAGGAAGAGAAGGTAGAGAACAAGAACAATAAAGGAAGAGAAGGTAGAGGACAAGAACAATAAAGGAAAGGAAGGCAAAGAATAGGAACAGTGAAGGAGGAGAAGGAAGCAAATAGGAACAATAGAGGAAGAGAAGGCAGAGAACAAGAACACCAAAGGAAGAGAAGGCACAGAACAGGAAGAATAAAGAAGGGAAAATGCAGAGAAAAGAAACAATAATGGAAGAGCAAAGAATAGGAACAAAAAAAGAGAAGGCAGGGAATAGGAAGGATAAAGGAAGAGAAAGCAGGGGAAAGAGAATGGGAGGAAACAGGGGAAAAGGAATAGGAAATCATGTCTAGAGTTGCAGTGATGGCAGAATACCCACCCTCCTTCATGAGACTGAGTTGTCCAATTTGTGTTGACATTGATCCCATAGAAATCCATGTCTCCCTGGGTTGCAATACCACCACCACCCACTTGCAGAACGCACAGTTATGTATTGCAGGCCCTGTACAGAACCATGGAAAATACAAACCCATACTCCCCCCACAGATAGTGCCCATCATGATATTATCCTGTTTTCAGCAATAGCTGGAATAAACGTCCTAACAAAGAGATAAACCATGCTTTAAGTGATAGTGTTGGATGAAAGCAGTTTTAAAATGGTCATTTTAAAATGGTCAGTGGCTGACTTCCTGTCTCTTTGACTTTGTCATCTTTCAGAACCCTCGTGACCCCAAGACGGTTGAACTGACATTCCAGATGTTAGACACCAATGGAGATGGTTTGGTGGACTTCAATGAGTACCTGCTTCTCATCTTCAAAGTGGCCAAGGCTTGCTATAGTCATCTGAAGCCAAGAGAAGGTCTGCTTCAGAGAGAAGAAGCAACAAAAGCTCCACATAGAGGAGAACCACAGAGAAATGAAAGGGGCCATCACCAGGTCTGGGATGATTCAAGGAAAGGAAGAAACACCCGTGAGAGAGGAGATTCTGTCCAGACATACCTTCATCCAACTGAAGCTACTGAACAAGGGCAAGAGAGGAAAAATTATCATCTACATGAACCTGTAGAACAAGTGGATGAGTGGAGCCACCAAGCTCAAGATACTGAGGGAAGAGATCACCGTGGGAGGGATCGTCCATTCCTTGAGCCCCAGGAATTGGAAGAAGGCCAAACATATGGGTACAGATGGCAAGCTGCTGCAGAGAAACATCAGGAGGCCCATGACTTTCAGCCACAAAATACTGAAGCAAGCCGTCATCAAGTGAGACAAAAGGAACCACCAGCTGAAGAGGACCACCAACACCAGTCACAAGATCTTCTTCCAAGAAATGAAAGGGAAAGACGACATCCACCCCATGATCCTCAGTCCTGGGAAGATGATGAAAAACAACACCAAGAAGTAGGGAATGAAAGGAGGGGGAAATATCCAGAAGACTTGGAAACACAACATGGAGTCAGGTCCCGTGATATTCAAGGACATAAGGCTGATGAGCAACTAGATCAAACTTGTAACCATGAACTGCTGGGTGGATATGACTCATTGTCCAGCGAAGGTAAAAGAAGACCTCAGGTAGCTGATCCAGAATGGGAGCAGAGGAGAACCCAGACACATAAGACTGAACGCAGAGAGATGGCTAGACTTAATGATCCTGAATGGAGAGGGGAGGAGCGGACAGGTCAACAGCAAAGTGCACCTCAGTCTAGAGAGCCTGAGCATAGAGCAGACCAACACAATGAGCCTGAATTAAGGGAAGCTGAAAGGAGGAGATCCCACTTTCATTATCGAGATGAGTGGGCCCAATCTTATACATCCCAACCAATAAGAAGAGCAGTAGAGGACCATCAATGGTCATACCCTTCAGAGCACAGAGAGAGAGAACAGGGCAGGCTCCATGCCACGGATAGCGAAAGGAGACGTCTTCATTCTTATGAGTCTGAAACCAGAGATGGTGAGAGGAGGAGACCCCAATGGCATGAAAGGGATGACTTCAGAAGGCAGCAGTACCATCAGGCTGGCCTGCAGAAGGAAGAAACTAAAAGGAAGAGGCCCCAGCCACTTGAGTCAGAATTTGCTCAACGTGAGCACAGGAGACCTCTGATACATGGACATGAGGACAATAAGGAAAGAGAGCAGTATGACGAGCCAGAATCCTGGGAAAGAGAGAGTGAAAGAAGAGGGCCCCAGCTATGTGATCCTGAACCCAAGGAAAGTGACAGGAGAAGGCCTCAACAGATTCAATACAGAAATTATGAGAGGGAAAGGCCCCGACTAACAGAACCCCAAACAAGACTCACAGAACAAGACAGGTCATTTCCCTCAGATGCAAGTACAAGAGATCATTATCAGAAGAGGCAACAGGGTGACAGGTCAGCACTAATGCAAGAAAGAGCCAGTGATAGAAAGCTAAAGCAATCATGGGACAATGAGGCAAGGGGTGGTGTCCAGAGGCAAGAGCAGACATATGAGGATGCCCAAAGATATGGTGAGCCGCAGAGGAGATCTCCTACACTTGACACTTATGCTGATGATATTGATCAGAGGCAAAAACTGAGGCACAATGTTGACCCAAGAGATGGTGAACAGCAAAGGAGATCATCTCCATATAGCACTTATACTCGAGATGGTGAGCAGAGGAGAAGCCAGGCACATGAGGTTGACTCAAGAGATAGTGATCAGCAAAGGACAACTCCTTTCCATGACACTTTTTCTAGAGATGTTGACCAAAGGCAAACCCAAGAACATCAAGCTAATGAAAGAGATAGTGAACAGCAGAGGAGAACCAATACTGAGAACAGAGATTTTGACCAGAGGCAAACACAGACACATGGCTTTGACCAAAGAAGTGGTGAAAAGCAGAGGAGATCCTTTTCACATGACAATTACACTAAAAATATTGGCCAGAGACAATCAAAGTATTTTGACCCAAGAAATGGCCAACAGGAAAAGAGATTTTCTTCTCATAACATTGAAGCTAAAGATGTTGACCAAAGAAGAGCCCAAACATATGAGTTTGACCCAAGAGATGGTGATCAACAGAGGAGGTCCTCTTCATATGATACTTATGACAGAGATATTAACCAGAGGCAACCAAGGACATATGATGCTAATCCAAGGTATGGAGAACAGAAAAGAACCCCTTCACATGATGTTGAGGGTAGAAATGTTGACCAGAGAAGAATGCAGACACAAGACATTGGACCAAGAGATGCTGAACAACACAGCAGATCCCCTTATGCTAGAGGAGTTGACCAAAGAAGAACTCATACCCAAGATATTGACCAAAGAGATGGTGAAGAGGAGAGACAAATCTCTTCACATGACACTTATGCTAGAGATATCAAACAGCGACAAAGCAAGATACATGAGCTGGACCCAAGAGATATGGAGCCACAGAGAAGATCCCCTTTACATGATGTTGAGGGTAGAAATGTTGACCGAAGGAGAATACACACACATGACGTTCGACAAGATTGTGAACAACAGCACAGATCCCTTTCACATGACAGCCATGTTAAAGATGTTGACCAGAGAAGAACTCATACCCATGATGTTGAACAAAGAGATGATAAACAGCAAAGACGAACCCCTTTACATAACATTTATGCTGGTGACATCAACCAAAGACAAACCCAGGACCCCCAGATTGATCCAAGAGATGATGAATGGCAGAGGAAAACCAACACAGAGGATAGAGGCTTTGATCACAGAAGAACCCACTTACGTGACATTGACCCAAGAGAAGATGAACAACAGAGGAGATTCTCTCCACATCACACTAATGCTGGAGATGTTGATAAGAAAAGAACTCAGACCCATGAGGTTGACCAAAAAGATGGAGAACAGCAGAGGTGGACCCCTACACATGACAGTTATGCTAAAGATGTTGATCAAAGGCAGCCAAGGCCCCATGCTGTTGAAACAAGGGATGGAGATCAGGACAGGAGAGGCCTTTCACAAGATATTCAGGGTAGAGATGTTGACCATAGAAGAACCCAGACATATGAGATTGACTTAAGGAATGATGAACAGCAGAGACAAATCCATTCACATGACAATTATGCTAGAGATATTGACCAGAGACAACCAATAACGTATGATATTGACCAAAGAGAGCAACAGAGGAGAGCTTCTGCACATGATGATAGAGATACTAACCAAAGAAGAACCCAGATAAATGAGCATGACCCAAAAGATGGTGAGCAGCAGAGGATAACCACTTCACGTGCTACTTTGGTTAGAGATTTTGACCAGCGAAGAACACAGATGCATGAGAATAGCACAAGGGATGATGAACAGCAGGGACAGACCACTTCACCTGCCATTCAGGGTAGACAAACTGAACAGAGAAGAACCCAGATACATGAAATTGACCCAAATGATGGAAAAGAACAGAGGCAAATCCATTCACGTGCAAGAGATTTTGACCAGAGAGGAACCCAGACATGTGAGGCTGACCCAAGGGATGCTGAACAGAAGAGACGAACCCAGTCATGTGACAATGCTGCTACAGACATCACTAAGATAAGAGAACAAACACATGTGGCTGAGCCAAGAGATGTTGAGCAGCAGAGGAGAAAGTCTGCATATTACATTTATACTACAGATATTGACCACAGACAAACCCAGACACATGAAGACAACCCAAGGGATACTGAACTACACAGACGGGCTCAACCACAAGACATTGAACAAAGGGCTAATGAGCAGAGAGAAACTCAAGCACCTGACACTGACACAAGAGATGGTGAACATGGGGAAACCAAATCAAGTTACATTATTGCAAGAAAAGATGAACAGCAGAGAAGAACACCTTCACACAATATTGGTGCTAGACTTGTTGACAATAGAGAAACCCAAATATGTGAGGCTGGCCTACGGGGTGGTGAACAGCAGCAGAGAAGCTCTTCTCGTAGCACTGATGTTACAGACACTGACCACAAAAGAATGCAGATACATGAATGTGACCAAAGATATGAAAAACAGACGAGGAGAACAACTTATGCTAGAGATGCTGACCAGATGAGAACCCAGAGGCCTGAGGTTGATCCAAGACCTAGAGAACAGTCAAGGCAAACCCAATCACATGAGGCTTCCACAAGGGAGGGTGACCGAAAGCCAATCCAAACACGTCATGTTGACCCAAGAAATGATGAAAAACAGAGGCAAGCACCATCACATAATACTGAACAAAGAGAGAGGGAGCAGAGACAAACCCAAACACATGAAACTGATGTAAGTGAGGGTGAACCAAGGGAAACTGAGTCACATGGTATCACTTCAAGGGAACAGCAGAGGAGAAATCTTTCACGTGACCCTAACACTCAAGATGTTGAACAGAAGACAACAGAGCCACAGGTGGATCCAAGGGATCATGAGAAGCACAGGGAAATCCAAGTAAGTGACATTGTTATAAGGAAAGGTGGCCAGAGGTGGCCAACCCAGACATATAATGTTGATTCAAGGGATGGTGAACATCAGAGGCAGTCCCAATCACGTAATACAGACCAAAGGTCCATTGACCACCTAACACAAACCCAGTCTGGTGACACTGAAGTACGAGTTGCTGAGGAGGGAACAAACCAGGAGATACCACCTGAGGCTGTATCTAGGGACAGTATCCAGAAGAGAAAGGGTCAGCAAGCATCTCAGTCTATTCAGTCTGGCCACATGCAGCAAGAAGGTGAGGTCACACCTGTTTCCAATAAACCCAAGAGACTGGAGCCAGAAGAGAAAGGAGATGACGAAGGTATACTGAGAGGACAGGGGCCACAGAAGTCAAAGGAGGCTCAACGCAGAGAGGGTGAGAGGGAGAAAACTCGGGCAAGGAAGCCTGAACACAGTGAGGGACAGCAAAGGGAATCACCTGCATCCATGCCTCCATGGAGACAAGCCACAAGAGAAAGTCCATGTCTGTGTGGCCCAGAACTCAGAAGGTCTGAGAGAAGCTGGCCACAACAACATCAACCTGCTGGGCCCCAGGAAGGGGAGTCAAGGGTGTTGCAGGAACAAGAGCTTGAGGCCACAGAAGATAAAACTACTTTCTCCTTGTCTCACGAGCCACAGACCACTGAGGGTCAGCAAAACACAGCACGTGAGCCCAACCCAGATGCCAGAGCAGAAGGTGAGCCTGAAGCATCCCAGCCTGTAGAGGGAGAACATGCTCAGGAGCAATCTGGTACGCCTGAGCAACAGAAGCCGCCAGTCCAGGATGCAACCCAGAATGGAGATGGTGACCGCGCTGCACCATCTGAGACACAGTCAGAAGAGGGCAATGGAGGCAGTCCACAGGCCAGAGAACCTCAGCCACTGTTGGAGGAAGAAGAGGAGAACCAGCCTGATACAGAGAGACCACGACATGGAGCTGAGAAGATCCCCAAATCACAAGACCTTGATGCCTCCCAAGAGAGGCAAGGTTTTCTGTGTGAAAAAATGCCCCCTGTGTGCAACCCACTCTATGAATACCTACTGGCTCAGAAGAAGCTGGAGGAACCATAGGTAGTTCAGGAAGGAGCCAAACCCAGCCCCCAGGCCCTCAACCATCTCCATGTCTTGTTGTACACCTGGACAACATCTTTATTTTAGATTGTCTGTTGAGTATTCTTTTAATCAGTTCTTCTGCTCAACTCTAAATCAGCCCTTTTGCTGTATGGTAGTGCTCTATGCTCTTTGGTAGTGTAAAAGTCCTAACTAGCATAGCCATTTGGGAGGAATGCTGGGAGTTGGAGTCGAGCAACACCGAGAGGGCTGTACTTTGCCTACTCCTGCTTTAGCATGTCTATGAACCTATTGGGGCTTCTTCTATCTGTTCTTTTAATCAGCTCTAAAACAGCCCTTTGTTATATGTAATGTGCTAAGAATCATACATGTACACTGAAAGGTCTTACCAGGGGGAATAAATAGATGTTCATAAGCTTTGGATAGGAATACTTACACTTTAGTGCAAACCTTTACTCTGGAGTAAGCCCCACTAAGTTCAAAGAGGTGTGCTCCTGAGTAAGTGTGTACAGAGTCAAAGCTTAAGAAAGCCAAATAAGGATGGTTTCTGCCCAGTGCTTGGAAATATTATTTGTTGGACTACAGCTCCCAGAATCTCCTAAGTACTATGGCCACTACCCATGTTGTCTAGGGGATTCTGGGGTTTGTAGTCCAGAAAGTAACTTTTATGAGTTCTGGGTCTGCCATAACTAGAAGAATAAAAAGAGGATGAAGGGCCTAGATTAAGAGTGAGGAACTAGTCCAGATATTTCTTCCTCATTTTGTTAATTTGATTTCCCAACAGTCCTAGCCAGTGTAATCAATGGTCAACTATGATGGGAGTTATAGTTCAGAACAGTTCCCCATCCCTGGCTTGGACTACAGCCTCTTTCAAATTATACAATTATAGCACTTTGATACCAGTTTAACTGTGATAGATCCATCCTTTAGGGTCCTGGGATTTGTAGTTTGGGGAGGCACTGGAACAGTCTGTCAGAGAATTCTAAATATCTCTTAAAACTTTAAATCCCAGGATTCCATAAGGTAGATCCATTGCATTTAAAGTGGCATCAGTGCTATCATGGTGTAGTGTGGAACAGACCATGTGACCACAACTGTGGGAACAATCCTCCTGATATCGTTGGGCTGCAGCTCCCATCAGCCCATGCCAGCATAAATAATGGTGAGGGATGATGGGATTTTCCAGTCCAAGAGCATCTGGGAGACCTCATGTCTCCCACTCTTGTGATCTTGCATCACAGCTGAATTATTATGTGTATGAATCATCTACCAAAGCAAATAAAACCCAAAATGTGTGCTCTTTCCACCCCCACTACCCCTTTGGCTGTACTTGTATCCTTTTGCATATTTATAAACATATAATCAACTAGTTTGCTCAGCTAACCAGCTCAAATTCAGGCAATCAATTAATCCGCTTGAAACGTATATGATGCATCCACTTCTTTGAATCAGGTAACAGCTCTCACCATAGAGTTCATAGAATTATAGAGTTGAAAGAGACCACAAGGGCCATCTAGTCCAACCCCCTTCTGCCATGCAGGAAGACACAATCAAATCATTCCCGACAGATGACCATCCAGCCTCTGAAGAAGGAGACTACAATAACCAGAATCCTACAGGTAGCCCCAACCAGAGCAGACTACTGAATCAATGGTTTTTACCCATGTGTTGATTCACCATTCAACAGGTTATCTAATGGGTCTTCCCTGATTGGAACTAACCAATAGAATTCAACCTGAGGTTTCCCCCATGTCTGATCTTGGTCATTTAAGGAGTGAAATGTTGGATTTGGCTGTCACTGAAAGCTGAAGGGGGCAACCATCTGTTTTCCATTAAAGATCTTTCAAAGAAGCCCAGGGCTACAAGGGGTGGATGGATCATCATCAAATTGTGTTGACTTATATCTTCCTCTTTTCACAATGATTCTCAATAAATTCCTCTAGACTGATTCATCTGACATCTCGGTTTTGTTCTTTGACTTCTTGTCTGCTATTTACTCTCTCTGGTAAAATCAGAGAATTTGTAGAACTGCAGAGTGAGAAGGGTCTCCAAGGAGCATGATCTCCCTCCATGTGCCTGCCCAAGGACTGAGAGCCATGGAAAGGGAAACTTGTCTGGTTTGAGTCCAAGAATAGAGACACAGTAAACTAAAGACAACCATTTCTTTAATGACATACCACCAGTCCAGTGTGTCATCAAATACAGTAGACCCCCGTATTCAGGGGGGTTTGGTTCCTGGACTTACCGTGGATACTGGAAACCATGGATAACAGGAAACCCTATTAAAATAAAGGACTTCTGGTAAAAACATACCATAGAGTTGCATTGGAGGACCTAGAAGATGCCTACAGAGGACACCTCTCTAGGCATTTTCCAGCATGACTCTATGGTATGTGTCCCTGTCTTTGTATGTGCCCCTATTTTGTGTATTGTCGATAACTGAAGCCACGAATATTGGTTCCATGGAAACAGGAGTCCGACTGTACATGTAGTTGAAAAAGACAAGAAGGTTCCATCTGAAGGAACTTTGATTTGTCAGATTAAGCAGACAGCGTGGAACAATTACACACTTCCTCAAGCAAGTGGGCCTCTTGTTGCTTTCGCCCCCCAAGGCAGAAACAATAAATGGTCAAAACTTCATTTTTATTTTTATTTTTTTATTTTTTGCCAAAAGAATTCTGTCTAACTTAGTGCAAGGATGGTTGTTGTGTGCCTTTAAGTCTTTTTCGACTTATGGAGACCCTAAGGCAAACCCAGCACAAGGTTTTCTTGACAAGAATTGCTCAGAGGAGGGTTGCCATTGCCTTTGCCTTCCTCTGAGGCTGAGAGAGTGCGGTTTGCCTAAGGAGATTTGAACCCTGGTCTCCAAAGCTGTAGTCTAACCCTCAAACCACTATACCATGCTGGCTCTCTCAAGGGACTCAATGCTTTTTTAACCAGCCTGGAAAACAGCCAGTAGCTGCAGATTCCTCCAAAGGTAGCGGCTGTATGGATCATGATGGTAGCTGAACCTCCAAATCTAGTGGAAGTCTACCTCTGAATACCACATGCTGGAGACAAACAGCTGGGGAGGTCTAGTGACTTTCATAACTTAACTGTCGGCCTCTTTTTTTGGAGACATCTAAATGGCAACTCTGAGAAACAAGGGGGTAGGTGAGTGAATGGTTTCACTGACCAATCATCTTGTGCCTTTTCCCCAGTACAGGACTATGTTGGATTAACAGCTTGGATTAAAACAAGCAACGGATTTTTTTTTAAAAAAAAAAACATCAATGACAACATTGATGGCTAATTTTTAAAAGCTAATTAAAGACACTCTCATATTCATTTAAAACCAAGCCCAAACGGTGAATTGAAATGGTTGAAACATATTTGAAAACTTAAGAAATAGGAAGTAAAGTATGGCATCCACCCCATTAAAAGAACCTCTGGAGGGGAAGGCACTTCTTCTCATGGTTGACAAGAAGGCTGACCCAAGGCATTTTGCTGCCTGAGGCAAAAGACAAACTTTTCAATCGGAACAGCCATTGAATTTTGCCTCTGCCATGCCTGACGACACCAGGCTAGCTTAGGGGGCCTATGGCAGTCTGTGTGGCAGAAATAATGTAAATTTTTTTTACACCTTGCTGCCGCGGCATCTGCCTCATTCTAACAACAGAGCCAGTTGCTCTTTAAAAAAAGGACTGTGTCCATCTGCCACCAGGTGGCAGCAGGGAGTAGACCCGCTAACAATAGGGAAGAATAGTTTGGTATGGTTCAGCGCCTACTGGAGGAAATGATTAATGGTATGAGTCATGGGAAAATACATCCAGGGATTCTGTGTGTGTGTGCTTTGTCCTAGCGAGTCAGAACTTGTCTCTGTGGAATGGAAAATAAAAATAACAAGAGGAGCACAAAAGCAAGGCCTCCCTCTTTTTCCGCCCTGCACTTCTGGTGCAGCTGAGCACCAGAATCAGTGTCAGGATCTGTCTTCCTGCCTATTTTCTGCTGCTGATCTGCACCACTCTATTGTAGGCCTCTGGCACAGGATGTGAGTCTCTCTTCCCAGTCTCTAGACACTCCCCATTTTGTTCCACAATACTTTGGAAACTCTCCAGTTACCCCAGGTGCAAAGTTTTTTTTTCCCTTGAAATGTGGGGTAAACATTTCCACCCTCATTCCAGTTCTGTGACTCTATGGCACTTTGAAAAACATACCAGTTCTCTCAGAATTGGCCTTCTTAGAACAAACTGCATCTCTGCCACCTCCAGAAAAAGCAACAAGCTGCTAGATCTCATTGAGTAAAGGCCAAAATATAGAAGAAGAAGAAAGGAGTTGTGAAAGGATTGGATGTATGTATTGCCCTATGACGAAAGGCAACAGAGTTGATAACTTATTTAGCGGAGGGGAGGCGGAAGAGTGGAAGGGATGTGCAGTGGCAGCCCCCATGTCAGTGGCACAGGGAATCTGCTCCAGACTTTAGTCTGAACTTTAATGGAGCTGTCTAAAGTTCTAGACCTGATTTCATAGGCTCAGGACTTTGAATAGGGGAGAGTTTGGACTAAAACTCAGAGCAGATTCACCATCACCATCCCATTGACAGGGCAGCCCCCACTGTACCTGGGGATGGGATGCAGTTTAATAAAAATTAAGTTATTAATGAGGAAGAACAGACAACCTAGGAGGGGCTGCAGCAGTTTGTTTTTGCCTGAGCCTGCAGGCAAGGGCAAGACTCCACACACACCTCCTCTCCTCTCCATCCTTACTGGAGCCAATTGCGCTTTGGACTCAGTTTGCAGCAACTGAATTCAGCTGAGGGCAAAGGGGGAAATGAGAAGAAGAGAGAGAAAGCAGGACATTTTAAAATATGGTAGAGGATTAATTGGGCTTATCCCTGTCAAACTAGGACACTTGCGAGGTAGGCTTCTTCACACCAACACTGAATTTATCTGTGGATAACTTCCTGCCACAAAATGGGGTGTTGCGCCTTCAATTGGATGGCTTTTAAGGAGAGTTTGGAAAATCCAAGGAGAAGCAAAGCCCTATTGGCCATTTTTACTCATATCTACAGATAACCTCCATGCCCAGAGGTTGGGTGTCCTGCCCCATCTGTATCCACCATGCTCACCATTTGTGAAAGCCAAGGGTGGAGACCCTCTTCACCCTGAGGGCCACATTCAGTTCCACAGAAATAAATGCTCATGGGCCACATCCCGGGAGTGGACGGAGCCAAAGGCAAAAGGGGTAGGGCCAAAATACCGGCAAATTTTCGCTTCGTATTCTTATGGTTAGGCACTTAAGCCTTAAGAGAGTCCTTTAAAGAGAATCAACAGGGAAAGCCGGTACAAAAACTGGGAAACCACTCCAAATAGTTGTTTAGAGGAAGCGGGTGGACTCTGAGTGTGGCTCCCAGGTGGGCCAGGTTTAGCCTGAGGGCCTAAGAGCCTCCACATTGCAGAGGATTCCAAGAACCAAAGGGCTTGTCTACACAGGCAATTTATCCTGTCTTGGAGCCCTGCAGTCCTGACAATGCAAGGCTTTTGCTCCATTCTGCCCCTGGCAGTCCTCAAAATCCCCAGGGCCAAGACAGGGAGAAGATGGGGTAGAGCCCTTTACAGTGTTTTTAAAAAATATTTGTTTAAATCTGTTGCAGCCAGCAAAAAACAGATCAGGCCCCGTGTGACTGCAGGAGCCTCTTCCGGCATGTTTGCCCGTCGCTGCAGCTGCCCTCTGCCTCGCGCTTCCATAGTCAGGAAGGGGGGCTGCAGCATGTGATCAAGGCTGGTCACATGCAAGGGATCTCGCTCACACATTGTGGGCCAGCTTCCTGACATTAGAGGACAGCGGGGGCGGCTGCAGGTATGGGCTGGCATGCTCATCTGGACTCTGACCTGTTTTGTGCTGGGAACGGGGAACGGGCAGGATCCACAGGTGGAATACACCAGCAGGTAGCCTGCGTGTTCTGGCCTGTGTAGATGACCCCAAAGTTTGCTGCAACATGTTGAACTGCTCTTCTTTTTGTGGTGTAGGAAACTATTCTTTCCCTGTTATTTTTGCCCCTGGTACCAATGTTTCTGTTCCAGAAATGATGCCCAGGAACACATTGTGATGCCCACAGAAGTGATGCCCAGGAACATGATACCCTTTGATATACCACCAAAGCACTTTTAAAAGGTTTTTTTAAAAAAAACACAAATGAAACAAATTAATAAACAAAAGATAACACACTCCCCTACTACTGTAAAAGCTTGGCTAATTGCCAAGGGTCTGTCCAAAACAAAAAGGTTTTGTCTTTTGGATTCTGACTGAAATCCACCCTGTGATTTTTAGGTAGTACAGAATAGAAGAAGAGTTTAACAGGTAAATCTGACGTGAAGCCGAACAGAGTATGAGGGAGCTAGCTGAAACATGCAGCTATCACGTGTTTACCAACTAAATCTAAAATCAAGCACCTGGGAGATTGGTTGCCTTCTAAAAAATCAGGCTGAATTTTTTTACCCAACTGCAAAAAAATTCCAGATGCTCTTGCAACACTTTCCCCCCTTTGCAACATGAGAATCTTGCAAGCGGAACAGCTGAATTGCAGAGGAGATGGGGAAAGGAGCAATGACAACATCCATGCTGTTGTTATGTGCCTTCAAGTCAACTCTGACTTATGGCAATCCTATCATGAGGTTCTCTTGGCAAGATTTACTCAGAGGAGGTTTGCCATTGCCTTCCTCTGACTAGGGTTGCTGGATCTCAGGGCTTGGCCCTGAGTCTTCACTTTTCATGGGGAATCATAGAGTTGGAAGGGACCCCTTAAGGAATCAATTACAACCTCCCGCTCAATGCAGCAATTCCCACTAGAGCATCCCCAACAGGTAGCTCTCCAGACTCTTTCTGAAGACGTCCAGTGAGGGAGACCCCACCACCTCTCTAGGCCATTGGTTCCATCGCTCAATTGCTCTTACCATCAAGACATCCCTTACAATGCTCAATTGGAACAGAGGCTGGATGGCCATCCGCTGGGAGTGCTTTGATCGTTTATTTCTGCAAGGCAGAAGGTTGGACTGGATGGTATAGGGTATCTTCCAATTCTATGATTTTATAAAATCTGCCCTCTTGTCACTTCAAATAATTACTCTGGTCCTATCTTCTGGGGCTGCTGAGAGCAAAGCTGCCCCCTTCCTCTCTGCGACAACCCTTGAGATGTGTAAAGAAAGCAATCATTTCACCTCTCAATCTTCTCTTCACCAGGCTGAACATACCAAACTCTCAACTTTTCCTCCTATGTTTTGCTCTCTATATCACCTCCAGGTAGGAGATGCAAATGCTCCATTTTTGATGGACTCAGCTCCAGGCAACAGGAAAGAGCTGGGTTATCTCATTATCTCATCTCAGCTATTATCTCATCATTATCATCATTATCTCATCTCAGCTATTAGAGCAGCAGGTTGCTACCATTTGTAAGCTGCTTTGTATCCCATATGGGAGAAAAGCGGGATATGAAATTACCTGTCTGGAATACAGTCCACTTTGAGTGTATGTACCTTAGCCTGAGGACCAGGGATAGTTTGGGGATTCTGCTAGTATACCGACCACCCCGTTGTCTAGCAGACTCCCTAACCGAGCTGACACAGCTGGTCTCACAGTTGCTGTTGGAGTCGCCCAGACTTTTAGTTTTGGGAGACTTCAACATTCCACTCGAGACCAGTTTGACAAATCTGACTGGTGCGGCTCGGGTGGGGGTGGGTGGTGCTTAGGGATTTTAGTCAGTAAAAATAAATATTATTATTATTATTATTATTAATTAATCAATGGGCTTAATTAGTATGCTGCTGCAACTTGCAATGGCTCTACTTTGCTAGCTTCCTTTCTCCGCCAGTTGTTGGGGTGCCAGGGCTCACCCCCCACTCTGCTTTTCATCTATCTTCTGGTTAGAAGTAAGGAGACTAGATTAAGTGTTCCTTATCCCATCTCCCTAAGTGAAAAGGTGAGCAACTGTTGTTGGTACTTAATGTATCCTCCTCTGGCTTTGCTTCGCAAATGAAGATTCAGGAAGGACTCATCCCGCGCTTTCTGCAAGCGCGCTGATGACTAAAAAGGCCAATCCAAGATAAACAAGTCCGGTTGCAAAAAGCACAGCAGAAGGTCTCCTTGGGTGATGTTTCTGGGTTGTGATTCTTTCTGCGTTGTCGTTTCTCTTCAAGACTTGTTCGGCGTGAGTTCTCAAATACGGCTGCAGCATTGTGGATACTGCGTCTCCATGCGTCCTGATGTGAGGCCAGGGCAGACCACTGTTGGTGATCACTTTGGCCGAGCCTGAGATGTTGTTTCAGGGAGTCTTTGTATCGCTTTTTTGGAGCGCCCCTCTTACGCTGACCCGTGGCGAGTTCACCGTAGAGTAGTATTTTTGGGAGGCGATGGTCCTCCATCCTAGAAATGTGCCCTGCCCAGCACAGCTGTGTTCTCAATATCATGGCCTCAATACTGGTGATCCCTGCTTGCTCAAGGACAGCAACATTCGTCACATAGTCAGTCCAGTGTATATTTAGGATTGTGCGTAGACAGCGCTGATGAAAGCGCTCGAGGAGTCGTAGGTGGTGGCAATAGGTGACCCATGTTTCAGATCCATAAAGGAGGATAGACAGTACGATGGCTCTATACACACTGATTTTTGTGCTTTACCTCAGGTATTTATTGCTCCAGACTCTTTTGTGAAGTCTTCCAAATGCACTATATGCCTTTGCTAATCTGTGATCGATCTCTTTGTCAATCTTGGCATCTGAGGAGATGATGCTTCCCAGGTAGGTGAACTGTTGAACGGACTTGAGCACAGATTTGCCGACGGCAATGTGGGGATGGTGGTGTTCATCCTGTGGTGCTGGCTGGTAAAGAACTTCTGTTTTCTTCAGGTTGACTTCCAGCCCAAACAGGTCTGCAGCTGTTGCAAAGCAGGATGTTAGGCGCTGCAGAGCTGCTTCTGTGTGGGCAACAAGGGCAGCATCATTGGCAAAGAGCAGCTCACGGACTAGATAGTTTAGAGTCTTAGTGTGAGCCCTCAGACGGCTTAAGTTAAACAAGCTACCATCAGTATGGTAACGTATATAGATGCCGTCGTCTTCTTCAAGCTCTGCCATAGCCCTTTGGAGCATCATGCTAAAGAAGATTGTAAATAAAGTTGGTGCAAGAACACAACCTTGCTTCACTCCATTAGTTATTAGAAAGGGCTCTGAAAGAGCATCGCCATATCTGACTTGTCCACGCTGTCCCTTGTGTAGCAAGATAATCATTTTAAGGAATTTGGGGGGACATCCTAGTCTTTCCAGGATCTGCCACAGACCTTTTCTGCTCACAGTGTCGAAGGCTTTGGTGAGGTCGACAAATGTTACATAGAGACCCTTGTTCTGCTCCCTACATTTTTCTTGCAGTTGTCTAAGGGCAAATACCATGTCTGTAGTACTCCTATTGGCTCTGAAGTCACATTGGCTTTCAGGGATAAGTTCTTCTGCAATAGCAGGAACTAATCTGTTCAGGAGTATCCTTGCAAGGATTTTTCCAGCAATAGAGAGCAGTGTTATGCCTCGATAGTTTGAGCAGTCAGATTTTGCTCCTTTTTTCTTGTACAGGGTGATAATGACTGCATCTCGGAGGTCTGATGGCAGTTCCCCTTTTTCCCAGCAATTCACAAGGAATTCATGGAATTTTTCGTGGAGTGCATGACCTCCATGTTTCCAAACTTCAGGTGGGATTCCATCAATCCCAGCTGCCTTGCCGTTTTTCATCTGCTGTATGGCCTTAAGGGTCTCTTCCAAAGTGGGAGCTATGTCCAATTCATTTTCATCAGTTTTTGTATCATATGTTGGATAGCTGAGCCTTGGACTACTCGGTTGGCGCTAAAGAGACTTTGAAAATGTTCAGCCCATCGATTCAGGATGGAGGCTTTATCAGTAATTAATGTTTGACCATCTGTACTGTATAAGGAGCTTTGGACCTGATAAGTAGGTCCAAACACTGCTTTAAGAGCTTCATAAAATCCTCTATGATCACCCAGATATGCACAGCGTTGTGTCTTTTCTGCTATATTGATCCACCAGCTCTAGTGAAACACTCAAAACCACTACACCACACTGTCTCACCAAACTGACATTGCAAACAAAGAAACAAACAGGGGGCTACACCCCTGCAAGACACGCACAAAAGACACCCACCCAGTGACCCACAGTGCCCAAGAAGGACTGAGCATGCTCGGTAGTGACATAATGCCAAGCATCTGTTGGGGGGGGGGAAGGGAAACCAGAAGAAGGGGGAAAGAGCAGAAAGCCCTATTTGACAGGAATGGCTAACTAAGACCCTGAACAGGAGGGTTCATTTTAAGAGGAAGGATAAACTGCAACATTTTGTTGCAGCACTCACTTTGTCATGCCCTGCTTAGTAAGAGGACATTGCAAAATCAATGAAGACTACAGGCAGGCAAAGAGCCTTAGTAACATGTATGTTTATAGAGCAGGAACGAGAGTATAACATCTAGGGAATTCCCTTTTCATCTATAAAATATTAAAGGAAAAGTGAAGTTAATCCTTCTCTTCAGTTTTAGAAATGTGTCACCCTTTAGCTGCATATATAAGGGCTTGGACACAGGGCTTGGAAAGCAAAATTTGGACCCAGAATTCCCAGACAGCATTTTTTCCAAAGTCTGGACTAAATACAGTACTTTCAACAGATTTCTCTTGTATGAATATTGGTACCTTCTTTTTCCTGTGGATCTCCTCTACCTTAGCATCCATATGGCAGGCACATGCAACATGACCATAAGAAGGTCTGTAACTATTTAATTTGCCTAATGCCAATGGGGAAGAATTACAGATTTGTTTCTGAAGAAAAATTGTCAATGTTCACAAATTTCTTCCTAAAGATCTTCTATCATCTTCAGACCCTGGCTTGGCATTGCTTGGGAATGGTGAGAATGCAGTTGCTTGCCATCGACTCAACCTGTACATTTGTAAAGAAGCTATAGCCTCACACCCTCCAACATTTCACAGAGGAAAACCAGAACACATGTGGCCAAGCAACATCAGAGTGTGGTCAAGATGGCAAAACTTACCTCTCCTCTCTCCCCTGAGCAGTGAACTGAATGCGAGCAACTTAGGACATTATCAGATGGGGCCAGAATGCCCCGTTACTGCTCTGCCACCTCCTCTCCCGTTCCTGCAATGGAATGGAGGTAAACATTCTCACACTTACCTCCATTTCGCTGCAGGAACGGGCTTCCTGCCTCCTTGCCAGCCAGTTGTAAACGCAACTGTGGTAAGGCTGTCTTTACAACTGGCCAGCTGAAATCCCGCTTGTTCTCGAGAGAGAATGAGTGGGAGGGAAATTCAAACATAACCCTCCCAGCTGTCAAAGAAAGAAAATAAATAGAAAAATAAATTAAAAATAAAACAAGCAACCCAGGGAGGGGGGGAAGGGTGCCACTTACCTTGATGTCCCGATCGTGGCAGGAGGTGATTGGCACAGAGCTCCTCCCTCATGCCTGTCATCTCGGAACAGGGACGGAGTCCTTTTCCCACATCCCTGATTCCATGACAGGCACAAAAGAAAATGGAAAAGGTATTCTATTCACAATGTTTCATTGTGAATAGTATACCCTGGGAGCAGAACGGGGGCAGGATGGGAACATCACGGAGGGGTTCGACGTTGTCTGAAAGGGAGCCCCTTTCTTGCCCCTGTTCCATTCCTGCCCTGGTATAGTTGCCCCATCTGATAATCTCCTCAGGCACTTTGAACTCGGTTTGCAACAACTAAAGTAAGCTGAGGAGGAAAGTGGTGGGAGGAAGAGACAGAAGCTGGGACGTTTTAAAATGGGATGCAAAAGTGGGGTGGCAGAGGATTAATCAGGATTGTCTCTGCCAGTTTAGGAGAGTTGGAGGGTACGAACAGGTGCCAGGAAGTCCTCTGGATTCATGTAGAACCTCCACTGGGATTTCCAATTCATTTCTGAAGGTATTTATGAAGCAGGGAAATCCAGGACACAAAAAAGGGAAGGAAGAAATTGCAACATTGGAAAGACTGGGGGAAGGGGCGATGAACAGATAGGATGTGATCCAGAACAAGCAGAGGCAGAGAGAGGTTTCCTTGAAGAATGGCCAGCCTCAAAGAATGCATCACAACCATTGTCTGCCTCTAGGCTAAGAAAGCACAAGCAAGCAGAAAAAAGGGTGGGTCTCCCAACAAGAAGGACCACTATAATGCACAGAAGAAAATACAAATGAACAGAAGCCTATAGGCAACGCTATGAATGAATATACAGTTTTGTCCCTCCGTATTCATAGATTTGGTATCCACAGATTTAAGTATTCATGGTTTATTCATGGTTTGAAAATATTCTTAAAAAAACAATAATCCAAAAAGCAAACCTTGATTTTGCCGTCTTATATAAGGGGCACCATTTTGCTATGCCACTGCATATAATGGGACTTTAATATTCACAGATTTTGGTATCCATGGGGGGTCCTGGAACCAAACCCCAGCAAAGATGAAGGGACAACTGTATAACAGCGTATATGGGGACTATACAAACAGATAACAACTATTTAATAGGAACAGCTTCAAATTCTAATGGATTTGAATAGACTTGGATGTCAGCGTGGCTCTGAGCCCAGTTGTGGAAAATCCCATGGGTGGCTTCAGGAGTGGGCATTAGACTCTGAGTGCATTACAGTAGTGATTATTGTTCCACTAATACTATGCTGGTAAATTGGTTGGGAGTGTTTGTTTCTCCCCCCCCCCATGGAAAATCACTCTCATTTTGTCATTGTGAGTTTGTGGGGCAGGTCCAGGCTAGGAAAGTCTTGCATGCCTTTACCTGATGAATTTCTACCTACCATTCAGCTTTCATAGCTCAGGAGCCATTTGGCCCTGCTCACAAAAAGAATATGGTGGCATAAGGTTGCCAGAGGGGAAATCAGAGAGGGCTCCTGTACTTTTTGATGGTTATGTAGAAGAGGGAATTTCAACAGGTGTTGCTTGATCGCTGGTTGCCAGGAAATTCCTTCTTCTAGACAAACATTAGAGGCATTTTTCACTGTGGTAACTCCAAATCAGCTTCCTTTCCCAGTCCCCTGCTCCCTACTACGGTTGCCAGGTGATATAAAGGACAGGCCTCTTGTCCCTTTAATTGTTGTGTTTGTTGTTGTGTGCTTTCAAGTTGTTTCCTACTTATGGAGACCCTGAGGTGAACAGGGTTTTCTTGGGGGTCGTTTACACAGGCAAATACTCCTCTAAATATACCGCTAAGATAGCTCATAGTTTCCATGGATCGCAGCACAGCATTGCCTCATTCAGAAGGGGGGAAGGTAAAACACCCAAATATAGCGTGCCAAGGGATGTCGCTACTTTTGCCGGTATATTTGCAATGTAGCGCTTTATTGGCAGTGTAAACTACCATTCCACTAAGGGTTACAGAAGAGCTGCATTGTGATTGGTTGATGATGCAGGGGTGGGCTTAAAAGAGGGGCAGGGAGGGAGGGAAAGACAGTAGCGATTAGAGGAAACTTTGAAAAATCTTCTCTGCTATTTTGCAAGCCAGTTTGCAAACAAAAAGGATTCCCAACAATTTTCATTCAGGGAGCATTCCTTCTCATCCTCTCTGCTGTTTTGAAAGTATGTAAAAGCTCAGTTCATCAGCTGTGATCCTGTGCATGGGGGAGGGAGAGAAACCATTCCACGAAGGGCTGCAGCAGAGCTGAACTGCTATTTTCCCTCTCTCTCTCTCTCTCTCTCTCAGCTTTCCTCTATTTGGCAGAAAATGCTGTGGGTTTTTTTTTGTTTTTGTTTTGTTAAATACTTTTTATTGTTATAAACACCTTGCAAATTTACAGAAGCGGAAAAAAGACACATAAATTTCACCACTAATAACAGTAAAAATAATCTGACTTCCTTCATAAAAATAACTCAAAGTGTTTGTTCTACTTATGTAAGATTTCTTTCTGTCTTTCCCTCTAATCCTTTTTAAAACGATCTCTTTATCTTTTTAACTTCTCTATATGTTTGTTTATGCTACTTCCATCTCATCCCTTTTGTCTGTCGTTTCATTCTTTGCTCCTCCCTCCTCCCTTCTCCGTTTCTTAACCCTGTTACTTATGTCTTCTTGTATTTGTGTACACCTTCTATTTATACTTTTCTTGCCTTAAATCTCAATGTCTCTATCTACACTCCATCTTAACCTACAGTAATTGATTAGTGGTAGCCATTCTGTTTCCGTTTTTGCTGCCACATCTTGATTGATTATTCGAGTTAATTTATCGTTTTCTCTCATTATTAGTATCTTATTTAGCCAATTTTCTATCGATGGTTCTTCTTTATTTTTCCATTGTGCAGCAATAACCATGCGAGCAGCCGTGCATAGAAAAAGTAATATTCTCCAATATTTTCCCTCTATTCTTTTTGACAAAATTGAGGTAATGTTGAGAAGGTACAGCTTCGGATTTAATTCAAATTCGATATTAAATATTTTTTTAATTATTTTGTGGACTTTTGTCCAAAATTTTTGTATGGTAGGGCAGGTCCACCACATATGTTTAAGCGTGCTTATTTTTTTGTGGCATTTCCAACATACTTTCTCTTTTAAACTGTAGATTTTACTTATTCTGATTGGTGTTAGATACCATCTGTTACTTATTTTGAAGCTATTCTCTTTCAGATCCTGACAAGCCGTGAATTTTTTTGTTTTCTTCCATGCCTCTTCCCATTCCTTTAATTGGATTTCTTCTCCGATGTCCTTAGCCCATTTTATCATAGCTTCCCTTACTTCTTCTGTTTTGAGATGTTCAGAAATAAACAAGCTATATAATCTTGCAATCTTTTTTCTTTTATCATCCCATATGATCTTTTCAAAGTCTAGCTCTGTTTCTAGAAAACCGAACTCCTTTTCATCCTTTTTGAACCTGCTAAGTATTTGTTGGTAAGAAAACCAATTGAACTGCCATCCCTCCTGTTGTAATTCTTCCCTTGATCTTATTTCTGTCTTCCCATCTTTCTCCTTTTGGGGCAGTTCTTTGTATGTGATCCATCTGTCTGGTTTTCCGATCTGCCCCCATCTTCCAATGAAGGCCTCGACAGGATATATCCACTTTGGTATCTTCCCAAAATATTGCTTTTGTATTTTATTCCAGCTCAGTAACAGTGCTCTCCTTACTATATGGCTATTGAAATCTTTATGTATTACCGCCTTATTGTATCCTAAATAAGCATGCCAGCCTAATCTTAGTCCTGCTCCTTCTAGAGTTAGAAGGTTCTGATCATCCAATTTGATCCAGTCACTTGCCCACACTAACTAAAGTGCATGCCTTATGGTAAGTTTGTAGATCTGGCAAGTCTAGTCCTCCTCTTTCAGATCTTTCTATTAAGGTTTGCCACTTTATCCTCGCTTTCCGACCGTTCCATATGAACTCGCTTAGGTCTTTCTTCCATCTTTTGAACGGCTTATCGTTTGATATGATTGGCAAACTTTGAAACAAAATCATTATTTTTGGGAGGACCAACATTTTGATCGCCGCTATTTTTCCCATTAGTGAAAGATTTAATTTAGACCAGATCTTTAAGTTTGTCTTAATCATCTTCCAGGTCTTCTCATAGTTATTCTCATATAGATCTAAGTTTCTATTAGATATCCAAATTCCAAGATATTTCACTTTATGCTCTAGTTTGCATTTGGATCTTTCTCTTAGTATTTCTTGCTCTTTTTGTTACATTCTTAGTTAAGATTATAGTTTTCTCCTTGTTTGTTCTAAATCCGACATAAACTCCAAATTCCTCAATAGTTTCTATTAAGCAGTGCACATTATTCACGGGGTTTTCTAAAATGATGGCTATGTCATCCGCAAATGCTCTGACTTTGTATTCCTGGTTCTTGATTTTTACTCCTTGTATCTTTTTATCTTCTCTAATCTTATTCAATAAAATTTCCAGTATTGTTATAAAAAGCAGTGGGGATAGAGGACATCCTTGTCTAGTCCCTTTTTGAATCTGGATTTCTTGTGTTCTCTCTCCATTCACTATAATTGAAGCCTTTTGTTCCGTGTATATTTTTTCTATGTTGGCTGTTATCAATTGTCCAAAGCCAAGCTCTTCAATTGCTTTAACTAAGCAGCGCCAGTTGATATTATCGAATGCCTTCTTTGCGTCTGCAAATATTATTGCTGCTTTGCGGTCGTTGTTATTTTCCAGGAATTCCAAAATGTCAATTATATACCTGATATTTGTTGATAACAATCTTCCTGGAAGAAAGCCGCATTGATCAGGATGTATAATTTCCTTTAATACACCTTTTATTCTATTTGCTAGCATACTTGCATAAATCTTGTAATCCCCATTAAGGAGGGCGATCGGGCGGTAATTCTTAACATCAGTTTTTTCCTTGCCTGCTTTCCAGATCGTTGTGATATTTGCCGTTTTCCATGTGTCCAGCATTCCTTCTTTGTATATCAGATTAATAACCTCTAAGAGGTAACTTGATATTTCTTTTTCAAAGGTTTTATAAAAGATGTTCGTAAACCCATCTGGTCCTGGCGCCTTATCGCTTTTTAGTTCCTGGATAACCTTAGCCATTTCTTCCTATGTAAAGGGTTCAGATAGCTTTGACCTATAGAACTCAGAGATCATCGTAAATTTGTTCTCCTTTATATATCTATTCATCTTACTTTCCCAAGCTTCTTCTTGCATTGTTTCTTTGTACAGCAGGGAATAATAATCAACAAACACTTTTTTTATATCTTCTTGAAGTGTCAGGAGTTTCCCATTCATCTTAATTTCAGTTATCATCCTCTTTTCTTTCTCTTTTTTCAGTCTATAAGCCAGCCATCTACCAGTCTTGTTGGCCTGCTCGAATATCCTCTGTTTTACTTTCTTCAATTTCAGTCCGATCTCCTCAACCATCGTCTTATTTATCGATCTTTTTAACAATTCAATTTCCTTAATTAATGTTTTATTTTGGGGGTTTTCTCTCAATTTTCTCTCCTTTTCTTTCAGTTTTTGCAAAAATTCTTGATTTTTGTCTCTTCTTGCCCTAGCCTTCTCTGCTCCTCTTTGTAGAAATAAGCCTCTAATAGTTGCTTTGAAGGCGTCCCACACTATCCTCATTTCCATACCTTCTTTGTTTTCTTTAAAAAATTGACTCATTTCTCTCTTCATTTTTATTACAATGTTGTCTTCCTTTATTAAGTCTTCCCTAAGTCTCCATATGTATTCTTTCTTAAATAAAGTCATTTTCAAACTTATGGGATTATGATCAGATATAATTTTTGGTGTTATTTCCATCTCACTTATTCTTGACAGCAAAGTCTTCAATATCCAAAACATATCAATTCCTGACATTGTCTTGTGGTTTTCTGAGTAGAATGTGTATCCTTTCTCTTCTTGATATTTAGCTGTCCATAAATCTATTAAGTAGAATTCCTCCATTAAGTCAAGGCAGACCTGCGGAAGTCTACCCTGACTCTCTGCTTCCACCCAATCTGTCTCTTTTCCCATCCAACACACCATTATAATCTCCAGCAAGTATTATTAATCCTTTTTCAAGCTTTTTCAATTCCAGATGCAAGTATTTGTAGAATCGTTCTTTTCTAACTAAAGGGTCGTAAATTGTGATTATATATATCTTTTGATTGGAGAGGTTTAGTTCTATTCCAATTAGGTGACCTTCATTGTCATTCATTATCTGTTTTGCTTCATATTTTTTATTTACATATATCACCACCCCTTTTCTCTTATTTGATGATAAAGAAGCAAATTATTGACCTAATTTTTGATTTTTTAGATATTTGCTCTCATTCTGGCATATTCTAACCTCTTGAAGGCAAGTTATGTCCGCTTTGTTCTTTTCCAGGTGGTGGTATACTTTCCTTCTCTTAACTAACGTGTTGAGGCCCTTCACGTTCCATGATGTTAAATTTAATGTCATTCTTTATATGCCTTCGTCCTCTTCCTCCTCTCCTCCTACTGCTTTTTCTTTTCTCCCCTCTACCTCATCTTCTTCTTCCTTTTCCGACCTCTCACCAGATACTTCTTCGTCTTCAGGGTTGTCATCTCTCTTCTTTTTCCTCTAAGTCTTCCTGCTTTCCACTATTCATTGGTTGTTTATTGTCATCTCGTCTAGTTTTCCTTCTTCTCTTCTCTTTCTCCTCTTCATCAAGTTTTCCCATCATTTCTTTCACTTTGTCAGCTGAATTTATTTTATATCTTCTCTGTCGAAACATAAAGGAGACTCCCTCTATTCGATCCCATCTGAAGTTAATCCCCATTCTTGTCAGTCTTTGTGTAAGTTGCTTATATTCATGTTTTTTTTCCTGAGAACCTCATTTGGGATGTCTTTATAAAGTTGAACATGAGCCAACAGTGTGATGCGGCAGCTAAAAAGGCCAATGCAATTTTGGGCTGTATCAATAGAAGTATAGTGTCTAGATCAAGGGAAGTAATAGTGCCACTCTATTCTGCCTTGGTCAGACCTCACTTAGAATACTGTGTCCAGTTCTGGGCACCACAATTCAGAAAGGATATTGACAAATTGGAGCGTGTCCAGAGAAGGGCAACTAAAATGGTGAAAGGTCTGGAAACAATGCCTTATGAGGAGAGACTTAGGGAGCTGGGTATGTTTAGCCTGGAAAAAAGACGGTTTAGAGGCAATATGATAGCCCTGTTTAAGTATTTGAAGGGATGTCACGCTGAGGATGGAGCAGGCTTGTTTTCTGCTGCTCCAGAGACTGGAACACGGAGCAATGGGTGCAAGCTCCAGGAACAGAGATTCCACCTCAACATGAGGAGGAACTTTTTGACAGTAAGAGCTGTTCGGCAGTGGAACACACTCCCTCGGAGCGTGGTGGGGTCTCCTTCCTTGGAGGTCTTTAAACAGAGGCTGGATGGCCATCTGTCGGGGATGCTTTGATTGTGATTTCCTGCGTGGCAGGGGGGTTGGACTGGATGGCCCTCGTGGTCTCTTCCAACTCTGCAATTCTATGATTCTATGATTTGGATTTCCTGTCCCTCAATTATTAATTTGCGTGTATAATTCATTTGAATTAATTTGTCTCTATATTTTGATCTTGTAAATGAGACCACAATATCTCTTGGTAATTTCCGCTCCTTCGCTATTGCCGAGCTTGCTCTAAATATCCTATCCACCTCCTTCTCTATATTCTCTTCTGGTTCTTCCACGGTTCGCCATGGCCGGTATCAGCCTTTCTTGTAGATTTTCATATCTTATTTCTGATAGACCTCTCAGTTTCACACATTTCTCCCTGTATCTTAATTCTTGAGAGAGATTAATCTGTTTTTCTTTATCCAAATCTTTTGTCAAATTTACTGTCTGATTTTCTAAGGTTGTTGTCCTATTCTTCACACTGTCTACCTCTCCTTTAATTTCTTTCAAGCTTGTTGACATTTTGTCCAATCTCTTCTCTATTTTTTCAAAGTCTTGCTTCAAGTCTTTCTTAAGATTTCATATTTCTTCCTTTATCTCCCTCTTGAAGGATTTGAGTTCTTCCAGGATCTGAGCATTGATATCAATTTGTTTAGGCGACATCTCCATCAAGGTTCTCCTCAAAGTTGATACTTGGGAGGTAGTGTAGGCTCTTGGTCTCAGACCAGAGCCCATCCATGGAGGAGGAAGGTGGATATCCAAACAGTGGCTTTTGATAGCTATATGTTTATGTCAATGTATATATGCTAGCTAATATAAACAATGATTCTTAATCTATATTCCCTTCAAGTGATTCTCACACTATAGACAATTACACCAATTCTCTTAAAGATAGAGTAGGAGGGTAGTTTAGATTACAAACAAAAGGGCAAGGGTGCCCGCTTGATTGACACTAGTTGGGGTATCGCACTAAATATTTCCAAGCCGATAACCAACCAAAGAAGAATCAATTAATGTCAATCCAATGTAACTGGGTTCAAAATAGGTTAAATATTTAGGTTGTTGGTTTGTTTCTAGACTGGGTAACTCTAATTTCCCCTTCTGTTAATTAACATCAATATCAATTAATTATTAGCTGACCAATATCTCTTAAATATTAATAATTGCTCTGTTCATCAAAATTTGTATTTATACATATATATATATATGTGTACTCATATGTATCTATACATGCATACACACACATGTATATTTTAATTTTTATTATTATTGTTGTTGTTGTTTTGGTTTTTTTGTATTGTTTATCATTATTATTATTATTATGTATTGTTTTTTCCCCAACCACTTTCCCCAGTCACAATCTCAAACGTTTACTCTTATAACAGTTTCTTCAATGTCTCTATCTCCAGTCTTCTACCCTGCTTCACTCCTTGCCCCTTAATCCTTTCTGCACTCTCAGCTTCACCAGCTTTCTAACAGCTCCTGGTTTACTGCTCCTTCCCAGTCCTCCCGTCACTCGCACATCCACCGTCTGTTCCCTTTCTATCAATCCATTCCGTCTGGCTCCACTCCGCTTTTTGCCTCCGCCCGCTCGCTCCTTCTGTCAGCCCGTCAGCCAATCTGTCCGCTCCTCCTTTCGCTCCCCCTTCTGCCCCTTCCACCTTATCCGTCTGCACCACATCCTCGTCCTCGTCCTCTCTTCCTGTCGCTCTCCCGTCTGCTCCCGTCAGTCGCTTAGGCCCTTGTAAATAGCCATGTCTCGTTGTCTGCTCCTCCTTTCGCCCTCCCGTCTGCTCCTGTCTGCACCTTGCTTCAACCCCGTCAGATCGCTCGTCACTCATCGCATCCTCGTCCGTTCCTCCTATGCTCCTCCCATCTGCTTGTCTGCTGCCCATCTACACCACGTCCTTATCCACTCCTCTTTTCACTCTCCTGTCTACTCCATCCGTTTATCCGTCTGCTCCTTCATGATACCTCCTACTACTCTTGACAGCCCGCCCCAGTCTCTTAGTCCAGTTCAGGATTTGGGCCAAATCCTACCTAATTCTTGCCTAATCCTTATCAACCTTTGGGCCCCTCCTCCTCCCTCTCCTTCTTTTCTCTCCCCAATCCAGCTGTCCGGTTAGCTAACTGCGTAGTTACTGTGTCGCAGTTCTATTCCCCCTTTTCCTCTCCTTTTGTCAAGGTAAAAAAAAATTTTTTAATTAGTTTGTATCAATCGTCTCTATCGTTCAGTTCCTTCTGTTCCTTTTTGTCTCTATTATTGGTTAATCTCTGTGTATATCTCCAAAGGCTAACTGCCCTTCATTTCCTGGTTTTTGTTTTTTTGTTTCCAAAAGTAAATATGGTAACTAAAAAAAAAAAAAAAAACACTGGGAAGGGAATATCCGGCTTGAAGTCAGATAAATAAGTGTCTTACCAGACAAAGTAAGTGTTATAAATATTTTCCAGATGAGAGCCAACTGTTGAAAGCAAGGTTGACTTTTTAAAGTTATTTTTCCCAAAAACAACTATTAACTTGACAATGTCTCACTTAAAAATAGGGTAGAGAAATGAGGACTTTGTGCCCTAAGGCTCCAAAGCAGCAATGGCTGCTCAGCCTGCCAACTTGTAGCTGAGGGTAGGAGTCTTCCTTACCCACCCCCAGACCCAATATAGACAGCTACTGCAAGCCCCACACTTCTTGTACCTTCTCAGGTATAGAATTGGGGTGGTCCCCTCATCAGACCCCCCTTTGCTGCTCACGGATGACAGGTCCCCATGGAGCCCCGCTAGTTCCTGTCTGGCACCCTCGCTCCCCCTAGTGGAAGTCAGAAAATGCTGTTTTAAGCAAGGAGGAAAACCTTCCGTTTGATTTGTGGGAAGGGAGTGGGGGGGACTGCCTCTAAAAGCTGTTAAGCACGGAGTTGGGGCCAGGGCAGACATTCCTATGGCATTCCTTTCCCTCTCCAATGCTTGGCCATGCCCCCAGCACATTTTGCTGTGTGAACCTCAAAGCAGAAAAAATCAAAGAGCCACAAAATATAGCTGTGTAAACATATACCATGTAAACTACCCACCACTGATGCGGGAAAGCGCTAAAGTACAACTTAACGCAATAAAACCTGCTGTGTAAACGAGCCCATGGAGAGATTTGGAGGTGGGGGAGGGTGTTCATCCTTGCCTCCCTCTGAGGCTGAGAAAGTATGACTTCCCCAAGGTCACCCAGTGGGTTTCCATGGCTGAGTGGGGATTTGAACCCTGGTCTCTAGAGTCAAAGTCCAATTTACACCATGCTGGCTCTAATGGTTATATAGAAGAGGGAATTTCAGAAAGCGCTGCTTGCGCCACAACAAAAGGTTAAATTTGGAGCCACCATTGTGAAATTCTCTTTTCTACATTCACCATTGTGAAATTTCTCTTTTTAATGGTTATTGAGGGAGAAACAGTCAACCTTGCTCCTCCCCCCCCCCGCACCTCCTCTTTGGCCAGAAAAAGGACTTTCTGGAGAGTCTAGAGGGGCTGAGGGCCACAAAAACAGCCTTGGGGGCCACTTGGAGCACCAGGGCTCCCTTTTGTCCAACCTGCTTGAGAAGGACCTTCTCTTGCCAGCCTACATTCTTGTTCCTAGGAGAAGACATTCCTCATTTCTCTCCTGGGCCAAAGCTTTACCAGTGACGTTTCTGCCCATTGCAAGGTATTCCGCAGTTTCGGGACATGAGGTTTGAAGGAACAATATGGCAGAGCGATGGGGACGATACGGTGGTAGTTACAGGAGTGGGAAAATGAGGGCAATAAAAATTCTGCCACCTCATGAAAATTTCCAGCAGTCCCCAATTTTCTAGCATTGCAGAGAGTGAAACATTGTAAATATACCTAGAATATATTTATTTGCTGTCTTTACATTCCCTGGGTCACATTCCCTTTTCCAAGCCCTACAACATTTCACACATGAAAACCAGGACACATGTGGCCAAGCACCACTAGAGTGTGGTCAAGATGGTGGAAGTTATTAATGAGGAAGAGCACGCAACCTAAGAGAAGCTTGTAAAGAAGCTGGAAGGGCTGAGATTTTGCCCCTTCTCTCCCCTCCCTGCTGGTGATGTAATCAGGAGTAAACTACCTTTGCACTTTGAACTCAGTTTGCAGCAACTGAAGTAAGGTGAGGACAAAGGGGGAGGAAAAGAGAGAAACTGGGACATTTTAAAAGCAGCTGAGAAAGTGGGATGACAGGGAATTCATCAAGGTTGTCCCTGTCAAATTGGGACAGTTGGAGGGTATGATGGAAAGACACTGAAAATTCATTTGCATCTAGAGCTCTTCCATTT
Source organism: Gambelia wislizenii (assembly GCA_030847615.1). NCBI lineage: Eukaryota > Metazoa > Chordata > Lepidosauria > Squamata > Crotaphytidae > Gambelia > Gambelia wislizenii. The sequence continues at coordinate 6,134,400 of JAUMIR010000015.1, read as the reverse complement.
GCTTTGTTCACATTCCCTGGCTCACTTTTCCTGCCTCTTTCCTTTGGATGCCTAAAATGTATTTCTCAATTGAAGTTTTGAGTTCCTGCCATGCTAGAAATTTGGGGGATGAAGGAAAATTTCATGGGGAGGGTCAAAATTCTTATTGTGGGGGCAGTCCCCTCATTTTGCCCCCTAGCTACCCCAACCTCCGCCAGAGGGAGAAGCAATAACAAACAGGCTGGTCTGAATGAAGTCACAGCTGAGGCCTTAGGCGATGCCAAGTTTCAGAAGCCCTGAAGCATTACTAAAATATACACCTTATTTCACAGTAAACATTTGTGGCTTTTTTGGCATCATGATTATAGCTGCTGTATTCAGAAGCATAATGTCAGGCCCTGTAGTGTGCATAAACCCTTAGCCTGTGCAGAAATCCCACACTGGACAAAGAAGAAAAATAAACTCTCTAATCCACCCACCCACCCCTTTCCAGCACATTCCTGAGTGAATAAGTAAGGTGGGGCTAGCAAACTCTCCAAACAGGCATGTCTAGGTTTGCTGTTACAAAGCCATTGCTCAACAGAGAAACTGTCTGCCTCTCCACAGAAGAGGGGAGTGGGGCGTTGGCTGGGGAGGGGAGGGGAGGGGAGGGTGAGCACCTCCCACTGCGCATCATACCCATCCCTCTGAGTGAGAGGCAACCAGCTTCACCACCAACCCACCAGGCAAGCCAAGTTTCTGGTCCACGTCGTCATCTCTCCTGCTCCACAGCCATGGTAAGTTGAATGCCTGTCTTTGGCAAGTGGTCTCTGTGGGCCATGAAACCGTGCGCCTTAATGCACAGGGCGAGGCTTTCTTTCCTCCTTCTGTGTTCCTCTCAGAGAAAACAGACCCAAAGTGTTTGGGGTTATTTTATGTTTTTGAAATGTTTCATTTGGTGGAGATGCAAAGGGGAACTGGAAAGGCTTTGGCAGGAAACTGGGAGAAACTTTGCCAAGGCTGAAATCATTTTCTCCACAAAGTGGAGAGAAAGTTTGTAAAGGTGGAGTGGGAAGACGGGGGAACCCAGGGAGAGGAGCATCTCAGTTTCTACCCATGGGCCTCATTCAGCATTGCCTTCCTAACCTACAACTTGTATTACTTTTCCTTCTTTTCCTTTTCCCTTCTCACTGCCTTTTACCTTTTGTGTCGTGTCTTTTTAGCTGGTAAACCTGAGGGGCATGAACTATCTTGTCTTTTCTTTTTAAATGATCGGTTATTGAAACCTGAAAGATCACTTTCCTAAGCTCTGCTGGAAAGGTTTCTGGGAACCTTTCCAACAGAGCTTAAGAAAGTGACTTTTCAGGTTTCAATAACCAGACAGACCCCCCCTCCCGTCTGGCCGGTGGCCCTGCTAATTGGGGGATTCTGGGAGTTGTAGTCCCAAATTTGCCCCATGTTCTATATTTTTACAATACAGAGAAGATTGGCTTGGCCTCTGCCAAAGCATCAGTTCTAGTCCAAAAGTGAAATTTTCTGAGCTCTGAAAGAGAAGAATGGAAAAACCTCACATTTGGTGCATGTTCACCCACAAAGGGAAAATGCATGAAAACATGTGGTAAATGCTTTCCTTTAGTTTGCTCCTCTACCTTTAATAGCTGTGCAGAAGAGGGGATTTCAGCAGATGTAACTTATCAAACAACCAGGTAATGAGCAACCCCTGTTGTCATTCCCTCTCCACACAACCATTACAGGAGCATAAACTCTCTCCAGTTTTCACACTGTGGCCACACTGCGGCCTGTCTCCTTTTGTGTGGAAAAACATGGCAAATGTGGTGGCCAGATAGGAAGTGAGCCTTCCCTGTCTCAGTGCAAAAATAGCTACAAGCTGCAAACCACTGGGTTTAGTTTGATCATGGAAGGACTGCTCTGAGGTATAGTCAGAACTCTGTTTAACAAGGGGTTATTAAGCTCTCAGGACCATTCAAGCATGGTGAGTCTGCAAGAGCATGCAAGAGAGGCCTGCAAAAGGGTGTGGCCATGTGAGCCATAGAGGCACACCCTAAGCGCATAATGTGCTAACTTACATACCTCTATGCATGGGAGAATCACAGAGGTGCAAGGTTAGGGTGGGAAATATAACCTACTACTGGCCCAGTATAACCCACTAAGAAAGCATCAGGAGGAATTAGGCTTGCCATTTGGGCTGAAGTTCAACAGGTTAAGCCTTCCCTGGTATGGGAGGGCACAGCAAGAAGATTAAGATTGTACCTCTTGGACTTCTGCCTGCCATATTATTGTTAAAGAAGCTTGAGTACTGCTGATGGGAAGAGGGGAGCTTGTCATTTCATAAGGTGACAGTTAGAGAAGTACTGCCAGCCCCATCACTGTGTTGCCCTTCAGGAAAAAGGCCTCACCTGTTGAATATCTGTCTAGCTGGTTATCCAACTGTGTGCTGACATTTTGCATGCATGTGTGCGTGTGTGTCAAGTGTGTGCCAAATCGTAGAGTTGGGAGGGATCCCCAAATGTCATCTAGTCTAACCCCCTGACATTGCAGTGTACATTGCAAACATCCCAATTTGACAGACTCAATCCTGATTAATCTTCTCGTGTTCCTCTTTTTCAGCTGCTTTTAAAATGTCCCAGTTTCTCTCTCCTCCCCCTTTTCTCCTCAGCTTACTCTCATTGAACTCAAAGTGCAAAAGTAGTTTGTGCTCCATTAAAGGGTCAGGAAGGAGGACAGGAGGGGTAGAATCTTGCCCTTCCCAGTTGTCGCAGGCAAAAGCAAACTGTTGCAGACTCTCCTAGCTTGTGTGTTCTTCCTCATCATTACCTTTTGCCATCTTTACCACCCTCTGATCTTGCTTGGCCAAACGTGTTCTAGTTGTCATCTGTAAAATATTGAAGGGTGGGGTAGAGGAATCCACAGCTAATAACCCACCATTTTCCAAGACAGTCTATTCTGCCATTGCCAAACATCTCTTACCATCATGAGTGGTCTTCCTGACTTTTGTCATTAGAATTAGCAGACCAAAATGCCCATATTTCTTCCATAGACACACAACTTTTTGGTCAGCTTTTGCTCCTTTGCCCTTTTAACGGTAGTCTGGCACACATGATGCCCCCATGAACAGCATCCATCTCCTATTCCTCACAAATAGAGATGCTTTTATTTTAAAAAATATTTTATTACACATTATCAATTATTACAGCTAAAAACATACACACACATAAACATATCAACATAAACTTATAACCTGTATTTCTACAAAAAAAAAACCGTAATGTGCCTCTCACATTAAACCTCTCTCTATAAGTCATATACATTTAAATATACTTCCTAGCTACTACTAAATTATAACATACAATTTAAAAACTCTAAAATATCCCCCACCCCCTTTGACTTCCTATCTGGCTCCAGTTCTGCATTTCTGCACTTTTTGATCATTCCCTCTTAGTTCTTTGAATCTCCATGTTACTTTTACTATATTTGTTTCCCTGTTGGGTTTTCTCTTTCTGCATTACTCCTCACCTATGATCACAAATAGAGCTGCTTTTAGAGATGCAGGGTAAGAATAGACCATCTCTGTATGGTCAGACAATAACCGATTTCTAGCTGTTAGAAATTATTCCTACAAAAGGAAAAAGAACCCAACCCATCGCTGCGGGCTAATGAGAGAATGCTTGCATCAGCCAACATCATCTACCAGACAACATTTCACAGTTGAAAACTGGGACATGTATCACTGAGCCCCACCGGACTGTGGTCAAGATGGCAAAAGTTATTAATGAGGATGAGCAGAGAAGCTAGGAAAGGCTGAAGTAGTGGACTTTTCCCTGAGTTGACTGGGAAGGGCAAGATTCCATGTCATCTTCTCCTCTCCCCTGCTTAGTTTAATGACTGGAAACTACTTCTCCTCTTTGAACTTCGTTTGCAGCAACAGAAGTAAGCTGAAGACAAAGGGGGGGAGGAGAGAGAAACCGGGACATTTTAAAAATAGGTGAAAACGTGGTGTGGCAGAGGATTAATTGAGACTATCTCTGCCAGACTGGGACTGTTGGCGGGTCTGAGATCCATGCCCCTTACCTTCCTCTGAGGCTGAACCAAGCAGCCTCAGTTTCTGGGAGGGGGTGATTTTGCAGTGAGAGGAAGCCTGCTACTTCCACACACACACTTCAAAAATTCTACTCTTCTCAGCCACAAGAATAATTAGATTAAGAAAATCTCAAGGGGCAGTAGGGTTCTGGTCTCCACTGAGATCAGTTTACAGCCCAAAAAAGGCCAAGCTATTCTATCTATGTGCATTTTCCTGGATTGAGAAAGCAGAGAATGCTTCCTATGAGCGTGAGTTTCAGAACACTTCAGTAGTATAGGGTATGTACTTCTCGTCAAACGAAAAGTGACAGGTGGCCCCGCCCCCTTTTTTAGGGGTACACTCTTAGTCCCGCCTCCTGGATTTGGGGGTGTTCTTTTTGGGAATTTTTTTTGGGGTGCTCTTTTTAGGAGGCTTATTCCTATATTTTAAGGATTTGGGGGTTCCCTAGGGATTTTGGGGTTCCCTTTTCCTCATGGATTTTGGGGTGATTTTTTGGGGGAAATTTTTTTTGGGGTGCCATTTTTGGGAGGCCTATTCCTATGTTTTAAGAATTTGGGGGTTCCTGAACCCCAAATCCCCCAAGAAAGTGTCCATTTTGGGTTGTGTAAATCTTACCTGGTTTTTGGGGTGAGTGTGACCCCTCTCCGAGCTCGTCTTGGGACCGCCAACCATTAGGAACAGGTTCCGGACCTCTCGGATCTTTCCCGCGGGAATAACGGCTCTTTTAAAGTGTGAGGTGTCGGCCATCTTTGAGGTGCGAATTTGTTTTTCGGGGTGAGTGTGACCCCTCTCCGAGCTCGTCTTGGGACCGCCGACCATTAGGAACAGGTTCCGGCCCTCTCGGATCTTTCCCGTGGGAATTACGGCTCTTTTAAGGGGTGATGTGTCGGCCATCTTTGAGGCACAAACTTGTTTTTCGGGGTGCGTGTGACCCCTCTCCGAGCTCGTCTCAGTACCCCCGATAGAGCGGGACAGGTTTCCACCCTGCCAGAATTACGGAGAACATAGAGGGTTGCTCTTAACCTTTGGCCGGCACGCTGGGGTCTGATCTTGGTGGGGGTCTAAGGCGCTTGGGGGTAGAAGCATGTTTCTCCTCCCCCTAGGGGCGTGTTTTCTCGAATGGCGCCATATTTGAGCCGCTGATTGGTCCGATTTCCCCCTCCCTCCACACCAACCAATGAGCGCTTGAGAACGGATGTCACGCCCCTGCGGCAAAGAGTATATGAGCAGGGGTCCGCAGGACCTCGTCTCCATCCTCGCCGTTGCTGGAAGACCGCCTTTTTTTCTCTTCTTTTCTCTTCTTCGCCGTCATGGAGAGCTGCGCCGATGTGACAGCCATGAAACCCCTGGAAGAAAAGGAAAAATTCATCCTGGATATCCCCCAGGATTATCGTGAGCGGAGACGTGTGCGAAGGGGTATTAAGAGACGGGGGAGAGATCTTGAGAGAACGATTGAAAACCTACGTAAAATGTATGAAACAACTACAAAGATGGTAATTGAAAAGAAGATCTATGATTCTCCTGAAGAATTGAAACGGAACATTGAAATCTGGATGGCTGACACCCAACCTGATTATAAGGGATGTTTAGAAGCGATGACCTCAGATGACGGATATGTGGGAGAGAACTCAAGCAGCGAGGAAGAGGAAGAATTATACGTGTCAATGTCACCTGTGAACAGCGAAGAAGAGAAAGAGGAGCCTATTTATGAAGATATGGCACCAATCTCTGTGGTAATTATCAGGATGGATGGTGTGTGTGTGTGTGTGTGGAGAGATTATGATGAAAAGAATGTAATTTTATTTTGATTTTTTTTCTATAGAGCACTGCTGAAAAAGCTGTACAGGTCGTACCTGAGAGGGACTCTGTGGATTCAAAGGCACCAGTCATAACAGAGAAGGATTCTGTGGATTCAAACTGCTGTCTGACCTGCATTTGTGTAAATGTAGCTAATTCTGAAGAAAAAGAGGAGGAGGAGAAATAATATAATTCAGTTTTAATCTGATTTTAAAAAGTCAATAAAATATTGAACTGTAACACGTTGTCTTCATTGGAGCTTATGCGCGGACCAATATGGTTTCTCAGAATGATTTATTTAAAAAGATATATTATAATCCAGGAGGAGCTGGGAGCTTTGGTGGGGTGGAAGCTCTCTTTCGAGAAGCTTCTAAGCAGAGAAGTCTAACTAGAAACCAAGTGAAAGAGTGGTTAAAAGATCAAGATGCATACACTCTACATAAACCCGCAAGAATTCATTTTGAAAGGAACAGAACAATTGTTTCAGATGTGGATGCGCAATGGCAGGCAGATCTGGTGGATATGCAACATTTACAGAAATATAACAGGGGTTATAAATATATTTTAACGGTAGTGGATATTTTGTCAAAATACGCCTGGGCCGTAGCTTTGAAAGATAAGACGGGTTCTGAGGTGTACAGAGCTTTTAAGGTGATTTTTAGGGGTGGGCGATTACCCCGCCAATTGCAAACAGATAGGGGGAGAGAATTTTTAAATAAGAAGGTGAAGCAGTTGCTAAAACAGCACGGAGTCCAACACTTTGTAACCCATAGTGAAGTTAAAGCTGCGATAGTGGAGAGATTTAATAAGACCTTAAAGTCCCGAATGTGGAGATATTTCACGGCCAACAACACTTACAAGTATATTGATATCTTGCCCCAACTCATAAAGAGTTATAATTGTAGTTTTCATAGAACTATACAGGCCCGGCCCCGGGATGTGAATTCTTCTAACTCTCTCGAGATCTGGAGAAGAGTTTATGGGCCCTATTTTCAAATGAAAGAACAAAAAGCAAACTTCAGAAAAGGGGATCACGTGAGGGTATCCATAAGTAAAGGCTTTTTTGAAAAAAGTTATGAAGGGACGTATTCACGGGAAATGTTCATAGTTGACAAGGTCCTCAGAAGAGGGAAGAGACCGGTATTTCAGCTGAAAGATTATGATGGGGAAGTAGTGGTAGGCAGCTTCTACCCTGAGGAGTTACAGAAGGTGAATGCCCACCACAATAAAGTCTACCACGTTGAAAAAATTATAGCTACACGTACCAAGAAAAAGAAAAAATATCACCTGGTGAAGTGGTTAGGGTGGCCTGATAAATTTAACAGCTGGGTGCTGGCCTCTGAGATTGGTGATCCCAAAGAGAAAACAAAGAAGCAAGAGAGATGATGGGTGGATTTTATATTACACTTCCCAGTAATGCCTGTGTAGAAACTTTTCCTCATAATACAAATGCCAACTTTACAACACAATTGGCCCGGCCTCTGGATTTGCCTGGAGAGTGGGAAGTGGGTCTGGTTGAGATACAGTACCCCCACAGTTGGTACACTCTCACCGACCCTGCAGTGTTTCAGTTTTCCAACAGCCAAAAGAAATGGGAGTTCCAGTTACACAGAGGATATTACAAGGATATTGGGGATATTCTGAAAGCCATGAATACTGTTATACAGTCACCCCCAACTCCCCCTGAAGTACGGCTTGTTTATGATCCTCTGTCTGGTAAAGTGAGGTTTAGAGGTCCTGAAAGTTACAACTTTTCAGTAACCGATGAGCTAAGTCACATATTAGGAATACCAAATGTTCAACAGACTTCTGGAAAACTATATCACTCAGCAGATATTACAGGAGGATTCACCTCATTGTATCTGTACACAGATATCATAGAACACCAGATTGTGGGGGATTTCTCTGTACAATTGTTACGCTGTATACCTGTCCAGGGGAAAAGTCACGATTGCATCACCGTTACATATGACAAGCCTCACTACATTCCCATTAGTAAGCATCACATTGACACTATAACCATTGAAATAAAGACGGACCAGAATAAGCACGTGCCATTCCGTCTTGGGAAGGTGATTGTGAGGTTGCACATTCGTCCTAGAAAGGGGTGGATGTAATTTAAGAAAAAAAAAATGGTTGTGTTAAAAGATTATGGAGATCTCAACACTTACAGGGCTTACTACAGGGCTCAGGCAGGTCAAGGCCTACCTGGCTTCTATGGAGCCCCCATTATGTACGGAGCAGGTTTGGGCGGCATATTCCGTGGACTTTTTCGAAAGGCTGTTCCTCTTTTGAGGAGAGGTCTGGAATTTATTAAGCCGCATGTGAAGACTGCTGTGCACAACATCGCTGGGGATGTAGTGGGGCATGTTATGAAAAAAATGACCCCCCAGGAGGGATCTGGTATAGCGTATTTGAAAAGAAGGGGAGGAGTTAAGCGTAAAGTGACTCTTCGGCGTAGAGGGCCTCCTAAACCTTTAAAAAGCTGGGGAGTATGGCAAACAAAAGTTCAGAAGGAGAGGAGGGGGAAGAAGAAAGGTGGTCAGAAGAAAAAGAACCGTGTGAAGAGGAACAGAAGAGATATATTTTAAGATGGCATTCATTCACGGTGCTTCAGAAGAATGTGCCAAGTCTGAATTGGATCTCTTTCAATTATCACCAACCCAAACCAGCATTGAAAGCAGCATGTATATTGAAGTTCCGCCTTTGGCAGCCCTATCCCCCAACGCCCCTCTTGATTTTTACATCACGGGAAACAGCGAAGACTACATCGACCTAAATAACACTCTGTTGTATGTGTGCTGTAAAATCACTAAGGAGGACGGTACAGATATTGCGGATGATGCCAGAGTGGCCTTAATCAATTACCCCATAGCCTCTCTTTTTAGCCAATTGGATGTCACATTGGGGGACAGACTGATCAGCCAGAGTAACAACTGCTACCCTTACAGGGCCATGTTAGAACTGATTCTGAATTACAGCGATGATACCCTGAGTACACAGTTCACAGCAGGGGGCTTCTATAAAGATGTAGCCGGGTCGATGGAACGAACGGTTCTCACAGACCCTGGAAACTGGGGGTTTCGAGCTAGGGCAGCTCTAACAGCAGGCAGCCGGAAATGGGATCTGATGGGGCCGCTGCACAGCGATTTGTTCTTTCAGGACAAAATGCTATTGAACGGAGTAGATGTGAAAATCAAACTCGTACGTAACAAGGACACATTCTGTTTGATGAGTGGGAATGCCAATGAGAATTACAAAGTTAATATTTTAAACACATCTCTTTTTGTGAAGAGGGTAAAAGTATCACCGGGTGTTCGCTTGGGACACGCTGAGGCCCTTCTTACTTCTAATGCCAAGTATCCCCTCGAACGTGTGGGAATGAAGGTGTTTAGTTTACCAGGAGGTAGCCTCGTATGCAACCAGGAAAACCTCTTCTTGGGGCAACTGCCTAAGCAGCTGGTCATAGGATTTGTTGAGAATGCTGCTTTCAGCGGTGACTACACCAGAAACCCCTTCCATTTCAAACACTTCAACGTTAATTTTGTAGCATTATACGTTGATGGGGTTCAAGTCCCATCTAAGCCTCTCCAGCCTGATTATGCACACGGACACTGTGTGAGGGAGTTCATGCAATTAGTACAACTGACAGGGAAAGAAATGAAAGATCGCTCCCTTATAATTAATCGCGATGAATTCCTCAACGGGTATACCTTGTATGGTTTTGACCTGTCTCCTGGACAGAGCTGTGCTGATCACTATTCTCTGATCAAAACGGGAAATCTCAGAGCCGAGATCCGGTTTGCTCAGCCCTTGCCTGCGACTATTAATATGATCTTATATGGAGTGTTTGACAATGTGATTGAAATCAACCACAGCAGAAACGTTCTCTTTGATTATATGTGAAGATGAACACGGCAGAGATATTGCAACTATTATATCAGAACAAGTCCTTTCTAGATGTGTACCCGTGTGATTTACTGCCAAGGAGCATCATTGGCAAAAGACCCGCCGGATTAATCGTGAACACCCACCCTCATACTTTACCAGGAGAACATTGGATAGCCATCTACCTGCCCCCTGATGGACCCGGAGAATTTTTTGATTCCTACGGCATGGCCCCTGATGATCCCCGGATTCCTAAAGATATCACAAAGTTTTTACGGTATCAGACTGAGGAGACAGTGTTCCAGAAGAAACAGTTGCAACACCCCCAGGCAATGACATGTGGTCATCACTGTGTGTTCTTTTTACAGAATCGAGCTAGAGGATTAGATTTTCACCAGATTTTAAAGCTGTATTCTGATGATGTTTCAAGAAATGACCAAATGGTCATAAGATTTACTGAAGGCCGAAAAAAGAAATTGTACCAGATTCCTTACAATATGTTTCACCATGTTCAGACATGTTTCCCACTATGCAAAATGTAATTGCAGTCCTAATAACAATAAAAGAGAGAGATTTCTGATTCGTGTTGAATTTCTTTATTTATTTATGTTAGAAAGTTAGCCATTCTGGTTTCTTAATGAGTTCTCTTGAAGGGGTTACAGGGAGGGATTCTACTTGTAACCAAGGGGGTCTCTTGAACTGCCTTTTTGGACGAGGGGTGGGGGTCTTCTGAGGAAGGGGTGTCATTTTCAAGTTTTCTATTTCTTGTCTAACACCCAAATTTCCTACAAGAGAAGTGGGCATATTTAGATCTGCCAGAGCTTTTAGAAAAATATCCCAACCCTGAGGTTTTCTCTTAGCAGTGACAGAGCTAGACTGGATGACTCCCTTGACCAGATCTAGGATATTGGACCCTGGTAAGGCTTCCCCACGGTACAGAAACGTTCCTCGAGTATCCCATGATGAGATGTCTTTATGCTGCTTTAATTTGTTCAGCAAAAGCTCTGCATTTTTCCTGTATCTTCCGTGGATACCCTCCAAAACCTCTTGGATAGAGGCATCACTTTCGGGAGGAGGGGGAGAGGGTGGTGGGGGTGGTGGGAGAAGATCAGGGAGAAGCGGATTTTTTTCCATTTCATGCATTCTGGTTAAAGTTAGAAAGCGCTGTAAAACGCCGCTGTAGAGTTTTGCCTTTTCATATTCAGACAAGTCTGACCTTAAGAGAATTTCTCTCATGCTTGAGTCCAAGCGCCTAATAGTAGTGGTTCGGATATTTTCAGGACCACCCCGCAATTCTTCCACTTGTGTGCCGGGAACCAAGTACATTTTCTCAGCATATTCCATCTTTACTTTGTGAGGAGGCTGGTCAGGAGGGGAATAGCAAAACTGAGCAAAGGGGCAATAAAGCCACCCGACTGCTTAATGAGCAGTTTTTTCTTCTTTAATGACAGCTTTTTATTGCTCAACTGTTTGATGATACCCTTCTTCTTTTTCAGGATCCCCAACTGGACAGGCTTTAGGGGTATATTGCCTTTTAAAGTGTTAAGTGCTATCTCAGCAATAGCTGCTACAAGGCTATCTGAGGCGCCACATAAAATAGCTCTTCTCTGTTGGGGACCTGCTTTGACAAGTATTTTCAAGAGGGCTAAGTTGTTCTTTATATTGGTAGACATACTTCTGATGGACAGAGAAACGTCAAAAGCTCCAGAATGCAGGAGTCACCTCCTTTTATAGCCGACTGAAGGCTTTTTTGGAATATAGGTTGCTGGAAGGTCAGGCGGGAAAAGCCCTGTCCGTAATCTGTATGTTTCGGGGGTTGTAGAGTGAAGATCAATGAGAAGATATCCATAGGGTTTTAGGGTGGCATCATTAAAAGCATCCAAAAAGAATGCCGTATTTTTAGGGTACATTTGGCGAGCTAGAGTCATTACTTGTAATTTATCTCTAGGATTTTTAAAGAGTACTATATATTTAGCATTAAGGCTGATAGTACGACTTTGCTTTCCATGGCAAAATAAATTCTGGATAATGTATATCACGCTCATATTTTTGTGATGGACAAAGCGCGTGAACACTTTCTGGACCTCTTCACTTTTACTCACAGACTCCATAAGATCATCTAGTATCACCAGATTAATTTTATTGGGGGGGAATAAAACATCATCATCGAAGGTAGAGGGCAGACCTTCAACAAATTGTATAAAAGCATATTTAGACATTAATTCTTTATAAAGAGGTTGCCAGCATGTGAAAAACCACACAATATTATCAGGCATGACAGAGAGTATCGAGTCAGCATTTTGCAGTACATTTTTTATAAAGTAAGTTTTACCACAGTTGCTGGGTCCAGCAAGAATCATTGAGAAAGGATGTTGCCAGCGTGTATCCATATTTCAATAGCCGTAGGGTACAGTTTTGAAATCAGACACAATTACTCGTTTATCATAAACGACCCTTTGCCTTTTTTTCAGGAATTTCGTTTCTATCAGGAATTGCTTTTTATTTCTAACAATACCGTTCTGTTGAACTACAATCTCACGAGGAGGACACCTGTCCCGTTCTGAGACGTATGAAAAAACCAAATCTTTGAGACTGTTAAAGTTGATCTTCTCACTGTTTGCAGCATTCAGGGTGATCCCCTTCACTTTTATACACACTGAGTTATCAGACAGTCTGTAGGCATAGCTTTTTGGCCCCGCTGCCACATACTCTGTAATATGTTGGTCTGAGGGGATTTCACTCGTGAGATCCCCTAAATAATCTCCTAAATTGGGAACCCAACTACCTTCCCTGCTCACAAATATTATAGAATCTGTATCATGATACAAGCAGTCTTCCTGCAACTTATCTAACAACTTGTAGAGCTCTAAACGAGCGTAAGCAGTAGTAAAAGAGGCTATGAACACATTGGTGTTACCAGGGGGTACGACACGATTTTTAGCATGTTTCCAACTCACACAGATTGCCTCGTCATCGATAAAATCAAATGACGAGACTTCAAATTTCTCAGAAAATATGAGCTGAAAGAAATAGTCAGGATCTCTTACAATTTCAGTGTTAGGCAAATTTGTTCTCTGAGCAAATTTACCCCACAGGGAATTTAGGAAAAGTTTAGCAATCTGACGCTTTGCAGGATTCTTGCATATTTGGTCAGGATTAAGTTTTACTCCCTCCTTTTCATAATAAGCCTTAATGTACTGCTGTTTATCCCGAGACGTCAGACACCAGGAAGGAAAGCCTGAAGCTTCTTGTTTCCTCCCGAGATGTAATTTAATGTACTCTGAAAACAGAGTATCGGCCTGCTTTTCAAAATGCCAAATTTCAAAAATTTTTAATACCTTATACCCTTTTTTGAGAGCCAAATCCACCTCTATAGTGCACCATGTCCCCTCTAGAGCTCTCTCCTCCTCAGTGTGAGAGCACGGGTCTAACTGTCTGTTCTCTGCACAAGTGCGACATAATGGAAACATTAGTTTCCCCCCAATTTTTACTGGTAAAACTGGAAAATAAAGATTTCTAGGGGGGGCCAATCTGACTTTAACCAAGCCAAAATAGTTTTCAATGTCTTCAAAATCTGTATAGATGATGTTTGGATGGCCAAGCGGATAAGACTTTGTCTTATTGACAAAAGGGTATAGGCTGGTGAAGTCATAATAGTGTATCTGTTCCCCTGCCTTTGGCCTGTAGTAGAGGCTGATGGCATTGGTACGCCCTCCATACAGGGCATCTCTCGGGGATAAAACCTCTGGAAATTGAGCAGTGGCAAGAAACCCTTGAAGGGCTGGATCTGTTTTGACCATATGGACCCATTCATGCTCCCAAATAATCCTAAGCTCAAAGCCACAGGCTTTCAAATATTGGTTCTTCCTCTGAGTAGCATTGTAAAGATACTCAAAAGATGTTCCAGTCATGGGATTATGGCCTGAGAGAGAATAACATTCCGGGCATCCGTGGAAAAAACAGCCCTCGTACTCAAAGGCAACTTTCTTATTATCTACAACTGCATACCCATCCAGAAAATAAGAACCAACTTGGAGTTCGCCACCTTTTAAGGCATGACGAATTTGAATGTTTTCACTATGTTCAATGTATGACAACCACTGAATGGAAGAGGTTGAGAACCTTTTAACGTGCCCGTGGTATTCATTACAATCCGGGATAGCGATAGTTTCGGGCTTGAGAAAACAAAAGCGGTACATTTGTAGGCAGACACTAGCTAAAGTGAGACTCTGAAATGGGTCTATAGCCATGACCTGTTTTTTGTATCCCCCCTTCCCATCATCCAGCATACGCTCAGACATGGTCATAGCCATGATCTCATGTCTGTATCTGGTACAGGCCTCTTCCAGAATTTTAACATCCTGTTCACAATAATAGGCCAGTTCTTTTTGAAAATCAAATTGTTTTGATTTGTTTTGTTCATACCATTTTAAAAATTCAACTCTATCTTTAGGCATCATGTAATCTACACCGTAAAATTCTACAGCGGGCATAGGGCCAATGTAATGTTGATTTTCAGCTGTGTTGAAAAGGTGCGGAAAATGTCCCTTTTGGGAGTTTTCAAACCCCATCGCTTTTGGAAGTTTGGAAAGAGACATCGGCATGTGATTAAGAGAATCAATAAATCTTATTTTCAGGCTTTTCACAGTGACAGCCATCAGCTTTCCCCCCTGAGTAATTAGTTCGGGGTCTAGCTTTTCTCGGATGAGCTCCCTAACGATAAAATAGGAATCATATCCTTTCGCATTGTGCGCTATAAATGTACAATTTCTGAATGCAGCATTTTTAGTGAATGTCTGTACAAATTCTGAAAGGCAATTTGGCCCCCTGAAACTCCATTCCTTTGAAAATTGAGACCAAGGTTTTTTACACTCAAACACCGGATGTGTTTCCTGCTTCATTGCCCTAGCATGAATAAAATTAGGGATGTGGACACCCGTCTCCTGCATAGCTTCAAAATCATAAAAAACAATCTTAGCATTCACTTTCAAGGTGTCTATCTTTTGCATGAAACACCGGTGACCTTTTTCATTCTCAATGATCCCTTTACATACCTTACATTTTCTCCCAGGGCATTTCTTGACTGTGTGATCTGTTCCAACATAGGCATAACACCTCTGACACCATTCTCTAGGTTGGCACCCGTCTCCTTCTTCCAAAGCTAGACGCATGTGATTGTATAGACAAGTGTGCGACCTACACTGAATCTTACAGATATCACAGTGCTGAGGGGGACCACCATTATCATATTCACACTCTCTCCTTTTACAGGCCCTACACATGTACAAACACGTATGGTTTCGGTTATAGATGCACTGGCACAAGTTACAGAAATTATTTGAACCAAAGAATGCTTGTATATTTGTAATACCATAAAAGTGATTTTCATTCAAGAACAGAAAATAGGTT
Organism: Gambelia wislizenii; assembly: GCA_030847615.1. Taxonomy (NCBI): domain Eukaryota; kingdom Metazoa; phylum Chordata; class Lepidosauria; order Squamata; family Crotaphytidae; genus Gambelia; species Gambelia wislizenii. Next base: position 6,119,249 of record JAUMIR010000015.1, on the reverse strand, counting down.
TTAGAATATTTAATTTCCTGAGTCTTAAACAAAGTCCAACCCTTATCAGACCATGATACCACTTGAATGTTAACTTTTAAATGGTTTTCAACATGGGGTATGTCTGTTAGTGCAACCTTTCTTTGATCAGACCATCCTAGATCAGCATGTAATTTTCTACCAGAAGCTAGTAATTCTGCATCAGTGCATTCCCCAGAAGCTATGGCCCCTAACAGACCCCCTGCAAAACAAAGGTTATGGTTTTCATCATTGAAATCTATTAAATAACGCCTTTTCATGTGTACAATTTTGCTACAGGGGATAGATTTTAATGACCTACGTCGCCCTCCTCTTGGGGGCTTTAGGATAGTAACCATTAAGCGTAAAGTGCCATCCCCACAAATTTCTGCTTTACTCTGTATCAGATTTTCAACATGATTTAGAAAGTCTTCAGCATTAAAAGCATCTCTGGCCCTTCTAACTGAGTAAAGAGGGTGCTCTAGGCCATCCGCCTGGAAACGTACTTGTAGTATATCTCCCACTTCCAGGCGGCTGCGGATATCATCAAGAACACCTTGTATAGTTGTGTGGAGAACCTCCACAGCTTGAGAGAATGAGTTTATTTGATCTAGATTGTGAAACCTGAATTCTTCAGTAATAACAGTTCCATTAAATTTTGGAAGGCTCCACTCCCAACTTCTCACTCTTTGAATATAGACAGGTAGGGGTTCCTCTCCAGCACCCGGGGATGAGGGACTATCCTCTCCCTCTGAAGAGGGAGGGCTCTGCCCTTCCCTAGTACCCATTGAAGGGCCTTCTTCCAAAAGAGCACCCCCCATCTGTATAGGCCTAAAGCCCATGTTACCTTCATTGGGAACAGGGAGTGATGGGCTATCCTCTCCCTCTGAAGAGGGAGGACTCTGCCCTTCCCCACTCCCTCCCATATGTATAGGTCTAAACCCTGTGTTACCATCATTGGGAATTGGGGGTGATGGGCTATCCTCTCCCTCTGAAGAGGGTGGGCTCTGCCCTTCCCCACTGCCCCCCATATGTATAGGCCTAAAGCCTGTGTTACCTTTGTTGGGAACTGAGGGTGATGGGCTATCCTCTCCCTCTGAAGAGGGTGGGCTCTGCCCTTCCCCACTCCCCCCCATATGTATAGGCCTAAAGCCTGTGTTACCTTTGTTGGGAACTGAGGGTGATGGGCTATCCTCTCCCTCTGAAGAGGGAGGGCTCTGACCTTCCCCACTCCTCCCCATTGAAGGGCTTTCTTCCAAAAGAGCACCCCCAATTTCTATAGGCCTGGAACAATAATGACATACTACGTATTTGCAGTGGCGTTTAATTTTGCTTATTACGCTTTTCACTTCAGACTCAAATGAGTCCTGATCCCCCACCATCACAACAGAAATTAGATTTTTTATTTGCTCTTTACATTTCTTAAGAAATTCTATCTCTTTTTCATGACTCTCCATCGTTGTCATGGCAAGATGATGATACTCTGCTAACATCCACATGTGATCCACACGAATTGAACTCTCTGACACATTTTCCACATCTGCAGAACCCCTAGGGGTTGATCCTCCTTCACCTGTTGTTGCAAGCACAGGGGGTTGAGGAGAAAGAGGCACTGCAAAGGATTTGGATCCAGGGGAAATAGCTGCTACAGCTGTGGACGGCTTAGGGAGGGGAACCGGAGCCCTAGGGACAGCACCTTGTCTCAGTATGGGCGGAATTGTCGCTGCTGAGGGTCCTGGATTTGGGGGAGCCCCTGCTGCAAAAGATCCAGGTCTGGGAACATCTCCATTTTTCCTCTTTTTGGACTCCTGACCCCCATCATCTGCAAAGGGTGCTTCCTTTCGCTGTTTAGCAGAGGAGCTGGGGGTGTTTAGATTACATTTCTCATCACCTTCCTTTTTAAAGACAGGCTCTGAAGATTAAAAACAAAATGCTTAACTAAACTTTAGTACAGAAAGTTAATGACATAACTCCTACATACATTTTATGCCCCCCCCCCTGGCAATATCCTCTCCCCCCCCCCCAAAAAAAACCTTTTTATTCTCATGCAGCCTTTACCTCTCAGGTCAGAAGGCCACGCCCACGTTTTTCTTCCATGTGTGTGTTTTACTCCAGGCTTTGCTGTAAATAGAAAACAAGCAAACCTCCTATCAGAATTCTTATCACAATACTTAAAAGGCTGTCCCCATTTCCTGCTGATTAGAACACAGAACCCTCGGCGCTGTGCAGCGTTATTATACCTGCTTCTTTGGGGAATGCAACATTTTTGGTCTTCTCCTATCAGAATTCTTATCACAATACTTAAAAGGCTGTCCCCATTTCCTGCTGATTAGAACACAGAACCCTCGGCGCTGTGCAGCGTTATTATACCTGCTTCTTTGGGGAATGCAACATTTTTGGTCTTCTCCTATCAGAATTCTTATCACAATACTTAAAAGGCTGTCCCCATTTCCTGCTGATTAGAACACAGAACCCTCGGCGCTGTGCAGCGTTATTATACCTGCTTCTTTGGAGAATGCAACATTTTTGGTCTTCTCCTGCCTTTTAGCTGGTAGAGCAGATGTTGAAGGGGCTTCATCAAAATAAGCTGCTGTTAGATCTATCAGTTCCCCTGCAGATAAAGGTACACATTTACAATTTTGTTTGGAGAGGACTGACGGTGCGGGGGGAGATCTATAACTACAGAGATTAGGGATACAATATAGTTTCCCCCTGACAATATCCTCTCCCCCCCCCCCAAAAAAAAGTAGATAGACATCCAATAAAATACAACGTACTGTCTGAGAAACCAGAAAAAGCATCCATGTTCAAATTTTTCTTTTAATTCCTCCTAACAGAAAAAGGAGAAGATAATTTAGAACAGATTCTTGTTTCCTTCTAAAATAGAATGCAAAGATACAGAAGTACGAAAACTTAAGCAATTGCCCACACACACACACACACACACACACACCCTGCACCACAAACAGCAAAATAGCAACAGAAGCAAAACAGCGACAGAAACTACTGTAAGGCCCATCATCCCCCCCCCCAGCATTTCCCTCCATACTTACCTAAGGAGTTTTTTTGTGTGTGTGTGTTTTTTTTTACCCTTTTTCCGGTTGGAGAGGTAAAGAAAGGAGTCTTTAGACCAGATGCTTATTTCCTTCTAAAATAGAATGCAAAGATACAGAAGTACGAAAACTTAAGCAATTCTCCCTCCCTCCACCCCTGACACCAACAGCTGCAAAATAGCCACAGAAGCAAAGCAGCGACAGAAACTACTGTAAGTCCCATCATCCCCAGCATTTCCCTCCATACTTACCTAAGGAGTTTTCGGCCTCTTTTTCCAGTGGTGACAAGAAGGAGAGGTGCGGAAAGGGCTCTGGGGTCCCTCTTTTTATGCTGTTTCTCTGAGAGTACCCCACCCTAGACATCCAATCTTATTGGTTCGTTCAAACCTAACCATTTTTTCCTCCATTCTGATTGGCTCTTTGAAAGTAGCAACTGAACACACATATGTTTTAGAAGATATGGCACATTATCCCCAGCCCAGCCCCCCACCCCAGCCCACCCAGCCCCAGCCCACCCATCCCACCCCACACACCTAATGTAACAAGACAGCTGCTTCAGAGAAATATATAAAATAAGTTATAAAACTTATTTTCATACATATTTTTAAAATTACCAGCTGCTTTTCTATGTGTATTACTTATTTTTCTTACCAAACATCATTACTTGAGTAAGAGTTTAAGGAATAATGGTAACAACAGCTATTCTGGGGTAGCTCAGAGTTCGAATTCTCCCTTTAACAAGCACTGGTCAGTACCCTGATAGAGAGACTTAAATGTGTTATAATCTTTCATGGGGGAAATAAAAGTAGTCTAATACCCTTTTAGAAGGTTGTACTTGTCAAACTATGTATAGTACTTTGGGAGGGAATTCAAGAAATGGGTGGATTTAATCATTGAAAATACTTGACTGATTGAGCTTTTAAAATAGACCTAAAATATAGACCCCAGAATCAATGCCTTGGCAGGTTCATATGTGTGCACTTCACTAACTACAGTAGTTCTATAAACCTTACAGAAAACCTTCACACACTAACATCCCACTTCATGCAGAAACACAGGGGTGTGTGTGTGTCTCTACCATTTTTTAAACTAAATAAAAAAGATGATGGTCCTTGTCGAGTATACCCTCATTTGTGCTTCTATAATAAGGACATAAGCCTTTGAAATGTGTACACTTAATAAAGCAATTACGTTTAGCTTTAAGTCTTCGGAGGGAACAGAATTTTTTTCTTTTCGTTTTAAAAATCCCTCTTACATGTTTGCCCCCATCCCCATCCCTTCCTCCTTGTTCATTTTCCCTCCTTCAGAGGCATCACTCTATCTAGATCACAGAAGGCGCCCCCCCTCCCCTCCCTATGTGTGTGTAAGTAGAGATAAGGATTACAGATGCTTTTGCAAACTTCTTCCACAAACCCCCAGAATGCACCTTGGGAATCCTGGATAATGGCTCAAAAGTAAGTCATATTTCTCATGTTCCATCTTATAAATAGGCCTTGAAATACCTTATAACCTCATGATGTGGGGGGAGTCTCCTTCTTTGGAGACTTTTAAACAGAGGCCGGGGGTGGCCGTGTGTCAGGAAGGGCTTGTTTGCTTTTATAAACTTTGAATGGTAGATAACCTAGGCCTGCACCCGCCTCTCGCTTGCTGCCCGTAGCAGTTTGGCAGTGGAATCCGCTGCTGTCTGGGACTGTGGTGGAGTTTAAGTCTTTGGATGATCGCCTGTCAGGTGTGCTTTGTGTGTTCCTGCAGGGACAGAATGGGTTGGCCTAGAGGGCCCTTTCAACTGTAGGATTCTATGAAGGACCAGTCTTCCTATGCCCTATGCCGTCCAGAGACTAGGTCCCTGAGCAATGGGTTAAAACTACATGAAAAATGATTTCACCTAAACATTAGGAAGAATTTTCTGACAGTAGAGCTGTTCAAGAGTGGAATGTGAGCTGCCTGGGAATGTGGTGGTCGTGTGGGTGCTTTAATGATATTTTCCTACATGGTAGAATACCACTGCCATGGAACTATATATCAGAAGCTGACTATGACTTAGTTACCCTCCCACAGCAGAATCAGAACGTATAATATATTTTAGCATGTATTATTTTCCTCATCTTCGTCAGTCTGCTTTCTATGTATAGGTGTAATATTTAGGCAGTATTTTGTTTAGTTGTTCTCACATAAGTTTAGAAAACGTGAAGCTTACAGCATTATATGATGGTGATAATGCCCCCCCCCCCAAACTATCTCCCGATAGGAGGGTGTGTGTCCTCAAGGTGCCTAACATAACCAAACATTTAAAATCATAAGTATGTTTCTCACTACCTCCATACCTTGCTAAAATGAGATATACATGATTGGTTTTAACTTCCCTACAGGCCCCCCTCATTTAAAAGAGACAAGGTCTCTAACATTAATCATGATACCCTATCCATGGGGGTGGGGGAGATAGGGAAATATGAAATAATTTCTATTTGGAAAACATACATAGAGAATGTGGAAATAAGAGCTAATTTAGAGGTTGCGTTATGAAATACATGGGGAGGGGGATGCCAAACATCTTCTCCCTAAGAATCAGCCTCCTCTCTCTCTATTTTACTCCATTGATAGATAGAACATGCTTCCCCCATCCCTTCCTCCTTGTTCATTTTCCCGCCTTCAGAGGCCACACTCTATCTAGATCACAGAAGGCGCCCCCCCCCCCACCGTGTGTGTAAGTAGAGATAACCTTATCCTGCTTTACAAACTTCTTCCAGTCATCCCTCCAGCCCCCCATCCCTCCAGCCCCCCCCCCCCACACACACACATTGAAAAAGACGTAGGTGCTTCAAGGTGTTTATTTAGTTTTATTACAAATATGACAAGAATTCAAATAGAAATCATATTTCTCATGACGTATCATTTTATTGGCATATTTTAAAAAAACTTTGTCTCTTGGCTTGATGATTCTTTCCAAAGCCCTCCCTGGAAATTCAGAATTTATAATCCATTTCTGTATTTTTACAGCCATTACTAAGTGATTTGTACGCAGAGACAGACATTTGAAACCCACTGCAAACATTATGATAGCATTCAGATATTTTTTCATATCCAGCTTGGAAGAAAGGGATTTTAGAATTGAGTCTGTATAGGATTCTTCCCAAAACACGCACGAATGTGCTAATTGATTACTTTGATCTTCAACACATCCCACACACATACTTAGCAGTTTTTCTGATCTTACGTAGCACAACAGTTCATACATCGTTACACGGACAACACTGTTCATTGCTCCAGATATCTTGTTTGAAGAAACGAGATCTCCCTCTTCAATCTGTAATTCATAAAACTTATTAACCTCCTCGTGTGGAAAAAGTCCTTGATAACTCTGAAAGTTATTCACCAGGCATTCGCAGTCCTTTCTTCCACTGTCAGAATCTGTTACTTCCTGGAAAAAATAAATACTAAAGTTAATACTGAAAAGATCATACTAAAGTATTTTGACTTTTAAAAGATCCCCCCCCCCAAAATATTTTCCCATACTGAGCACTATCACCATCACCCCATGCCCCCCATGCCAACCCTCCTCTTAGACCCTTGCTTACAGTCTTTGATTCAGAGTGGTCACCGCTCTCAGATGCCATACCCCTTTTCTCCTCCAAAGAGGCAGAATCTTGAGGACCCTCTTCTGTTTCATGGGGAGCTGAAAAGAGACGTTTCACCACACTTGGTCCTTCATCTTTGCTTTCAACCATCCATCTCTTTCTCGTAGGCCGGCCTCTTATTACTGCTGGGGCACCCCCAGCTTCCAGGGGTCTCACAGGCGTCACATCAGCGCAGCTCTCCATGACGGCGAAGAAGAGAAAAGAAGAGAAAAAGGCGGTTTTCCAGCAACGGCGAGGATGGAGACGAGGTCCTGAGGACCACCCTGCTCATATACTCTGTACCGCTGGGGCGTGACATCCGTTCTCAAACGCTCATTGGTTGGTGTGGAGGGAGGGGGGAAATCGGACCAATCAGTGGCGCTCAAATATGGTGCCATTCGAGAAAACACGCCCCTAGGGGGGAGGAGAAACATGCTCCTACCCCAAGCGCCTTAGACCCCACCAAGATCAGACCCCAGCGTGCCGGCCAAAGGTTAAGAGCAACCCTCTATGTTCTCCGTAATTCTGGCGGGGTGGAAACCTGTCCCGTTCTATCGGGGGTACTGAGACGAGCTCGGAGAGGGGTCACACGCACCCCGAAAAACAAGTTTGTGCCTCAAAGATGGCCGACACATCACCCCTTAAAAGAGCCGTAATTCCCACGGGAAAGATCCGAGAGGGCCGGAACCTGTTCCTAATGGTCGGCGGTCCCGAGACGAGCTCGGAGAGGGGTCACACTCACCCCGAAAAACAAATTCGCACCTCAAAGATGGCCGACACCTCACACTTTAAAAGAGCCGTTATTCCCGCGGGAAAGATCCGAGAGGTCCGGAACCTGTTCCTAATGGTCGGCGGTCCCGAGACGAACTCGGAGAGGGGTCACAACCTACCCCAAAAACCAGGTAAGATTTACACAACCCAAAATGGACACTTTCTTGGGGGATTTGGGGTTCAGGAACCCCCAAATTCTTAAAACATAGGAATAGGCCTCCCAAAAATGGCACCCCAAAAAAAATTTCCCCCAAAAAATCACCCCAAAATCCATGAGGAAAAGGGAACCCCAAAATCCCTAGGGAACCCCCAAATCCTTAAAATATAGGAATAAGCCTCCTAAAAAGAGCACCCCAAAAAAAATTCCCAAAAAGAACACCCCCAAATCCAGGAGGCGGGACTAAGAGTGTACCCCTAAAAAAAGGGGGCGGGGCCACCTGTCACTTTTCGTTTGACGAGAAGTACATACCCTATACTACTCACTTCCTCTCTGAGCAGACATTTTGCAATGGAGCAACGTCCAGCCTGAAAGACCTCTGCTCGGCCTCTTAACTTCTTTTCCCTGGCAGGGGAGCTGGGCAATTCCCCCTTTCTCCTTAACAGCCAGAAATCTGTCTAGCAGCTGAAGACCTCTCCTCAGCTGATAGGCCAAAGGTCCACACTTGAAATTTCTGCTTTTGATATGCACTGCCAGAACAATATATTTAAAAAATAATTTAAAAAAAAAAACATAGGGCTGGGGAAACTTGGCCCTCCAGACAATTCAAGAAGGATGTTGATAAGCTGGAATGTGTCCAGAGGAGGGCAACCAGGATGGTGGGAGGTCTGGAAGCCATTATGTCCTACGAGGAGCGGCTTAGGGAGCTGGGCATGTTTAGTCTGGAGAAGAGAAGGTTAAGAGGTGACATGATAGCCATGTTTAAATATTTGAGGGGATGTCACACTGAGGATGGAGCAAGCTTGTTTTCTGCTGCTCCAGAGACTAGGACACGGAGCAATGGGTTCAAACTACAGGAAAAGAGATTCCAGCTAAATGTTAGGAAGAACTTCCTGAGAGTAAGAGCTGTTTGGGAGTGGAATACACTGCCTGGGAGTGTGGTGGGGTCTCCTTCCTTGGAGGTCTTTAAACAGAGGCCGGATGGCTATCTGTTGGGAGTGCTTTGATTGTGTATTCCTGCATGGCAGGGGGTTGTACTGGACGGCCCTTGGGGTCTCTTCCAACTGTATGATTCTATGTTTAAACTACAACTCCCATCATCCTCTGCCAATGACAATGCCAGCTGGGTTTTCTGGTCATTGAAGTCCAACAAAATCTAGAGGGCCACATGTTCCCCTGCCCAAGTTTCCTCTTGGGCAAATGGCAAGAGAAACACAGTGAGCCTCTGGGCATGTGTGAAAGACCCCCAAGTATCAAATGGAGGTATCTCTGAGCATGTACAAAGTACACTGCAAAACCATAAGGATCCCTTGAGGATGTTAACAGGATTTTAAAAAATGTAGGGAAGGATGTTGAAATTGATTCAGCAAAAACAGGAAATTTAACCCAGTCTCCACTGCACTCGTTTTTAATTATTTATTGCTTATTTATTTATTCATTTAAACATTAATTAAAAACAATACAAAAACATTAAAAGTATAAACATAAAATTCAAAAAAACAAACAATTTATGCAGTTAAAACATTAAACCATAAAATAGATTAAAAACTGTATACAAACCTTAAATACAAATTGCATAGCATTTAAAAGCCCAACCCTCATCAGTTTATAAACACTTTATGGGATATAACCAAGGCATGTACCACTGTGGCCATATCCAACCTCTCCACTTGGTGCACTAGCTTTAACTGTGCAAAAGCACTCCTGGTCACTGCTGCTTTCACTGAATGCAAGACAGACATTTTCTTGCTCTTATCTCTTGTTATATACAATTCCTGAGTTACAGAAGACAGGGATCACAAAGGAGAGGGGTCAATACCTGTTCCACTTACCTCCCCAAGCGGGTGGTCCCAGGGAGACAAAGGGGAGGGGCGGACAGCTGTTTTTATCACCAATCTCTGACCAGGGCCAGTTTAAGGCACTGGCAACATCAGCATTTGCAGGGGGCCCCTCATTGTGGGGGGGGGCATTGTAACCCTCCTTCTGCAAAAACATTATTAGTAATAAGCTGAATAGCCTGTACTGTGAATAGCTTAAGTTGAGTTAGGTTACATTGACCTGAGATAAACATATGGGGGTCCCCAAATAAAGCATTGCAGGGCCCCCCAAAATTCCTTAAACCAGTCCTGTCTCTGACTGGAAATGTCAGGGGAATTCCACCCACCATCCATTCCTGCTTTGTTACTGATTGCAAAAGCCAAGGTCGAGGGGGGGACTCCCCCAGTAGGTGGAGCTTTGGGAAGGGGAGGGGTATCCCTAAGCCTTTTTGTAACCCACCCATGGGCCAAATAAGCTCTGAAGGTTTTTGTACAAAAGGTGTGTGCCTCTCACTTATGAGTCAAAATGAAGCTGCCAGAAGAGGGCGGTAGCAATAGCACTGATATTTATATACTGCTTATCGGTGCTGAAGCACTCCCTAAGCAGTTTGCAATGATTTTTAGCTAATTGCCCCCCAAAAGCTGGGTACTCATTTTACCGACCTACAAAAAGATGGAAGGCTGATTCAACCTTGGAGCCCTCTGGGATTGAACTGATAACCTTGTGGCTTGCAGTACTGCACCACCAGGGCTCCCAGTAGGGAGGTGGTGTAGGGCACATGAGGGCCACATGGCCTGCCCTCCACTCACTAGGCTATGCTGCTGCTGGCAGGGTGTGGTGAAGCACACTGTAAGTGCTCCAATGGAAAAAACTGATCAGCAAGACGTGAGGCAACTTCACTCTCTGTTCCATGTTCCACAGCAACTGATACAGAGCAAGGAGGGAGGTCTTCACTTATTTCAGTCTTCCTTGCAAAAAATGAAGCATTTCAACAGATTTTTGTGTGCAGTTTTACACTACTCTTTATAAACTAGGGGGCCGGTTCCACGACAGGAAAAATTCGCATGAGGAGCGCATAAATCACACGATGCCTGACATATTCGAATGATGAAGGCAGATCCAGATACTTTCTGTTTTGCTTAATTCACACAGGCAAAGGTGGAGGGGGGAATGCCTCCAGATGATTAAAGCCAGGCAGGAGGCAGGGAGGGAGCAAGGAGGGGGTTATGGAGACCATAAATAATGAGAGGAAAGAAAAAGGACAAACAAACAAGCAATCGAAAGAGCATCTGCCAAACTCCCCTGTCTTCCCCAGCCCCGAAAGGCTTCTGTAAAGAAAGGAGTCAATGAAAGCACGAACAAGCAAAAGCATGGTGGAACAGACTCCGTTCATGCATGCACACACAAACACACACCACAGAACTAGGGCTTGCCTCATTTGGTTTCCCTCCCTCCGAAGCCTTGAATAAAGGCAAGTGAATGGAAGGACAAACAAACAAAAGAATGAACATGCAATCGGCTGTTTCCCAGCACACACACACACACACACCAGCGAAGCAGCAAAGCATCTTCCCACCCCCCCCACCCCCCAAAAGATAGACAGGAAGGGCTCCGTTTTCCAAAGTGGGTTGCAAGCAGACGGAGGGTGAATTTCTTCTCTCCAACCCCTCAGTCCATTCAGATAAAGCAGAATGGTCACTCCAACCAATCAGGATTCAGCTCTGCTCACAGTAATTCGAAAAGGCAGATGCCAGTTTACACGATCGTTAGTTCCCACGATAAAGTATGTGCATTTTCGCGAACTTAATCAAAAAAGTGCGGAAAACTAGCGAAAGCTGATACTGCGCAACTTATGGGTTTTTTGCACCCCCTCCTTCTGAAAAGGGCGCTGTTGCTTCGAGATGCGTGGGAACTATCAGGCTTCTTGTCGCATTCTTTGAGGATTTATTTTGCCGTGGAAACGACCCCTAGGAGTTTCTTTTTTTAAAAAAAATTAAAATATAATGTTTCTGCATAGAAAACATGGATTTCCTCCCTTTCCCCCCCCCCAAAGAAAACAGGTTTTTCTGTGCAAAAAGCAACATTTTTGGCCAGGAATCTGTGCATTTTATGAAGGAAACCACATTTTTGCACAAAAATAATCAAGAAAGCAAGTTTTCAGCATGAAAAGTAATCACTTTTACAGTGCGAAAAAAGGCACATTTTGGTTAAAAATGAATTTCTTGGGGGGAAGTCTGAAAGTGGGAAGAATCTTGTGGCTTTTACTCATTTTCTCACTGAGGTTTCTCAACTGTCATGATGATGAACAATTTTTTTTCCTATCAGGATGAGCAAATTTAAGTATTTTTTTACATCCCTAATACCAAAGTGGATGTACAGTTGTCCTTTCATATTCACTGGGGTTTGTTTCCAGGACCCCCCATGGATACCAAAATCCATGAATACTCAAGTCCCATTATATGCAATGGCATAGTAATGGCATAGCAAACAGAGGCTGGATGGCCATCTGTTGGGAATTATTTGATTGTGTATTCCTGCATGGCAGGGGGTTGGACTAGGTGGCCAAGGTTTGCTTTTTGGATTATTATTTTTTAAATAATATTTTCAAGCCATGAATACTTAAATGTGGGGATACCAAATCCGTGGATACGGAGGGACACCTGTATATCATAAGAATGTGATATACAGTCTTCCCAACTAGTAGGTATAGATGATCCTAACCTACATGAATGTGTCCAAACCCCCCGCCTTTAATGTCATTTCAAATTAGTGGCCATCACTCCATCCTGTGGCTGTGAGTTCCACCATTTAATCAAAGGGCTTCCTTTGGTGTCTCCTGGATCTCCCCGAATCCCCATCCCAAGCGTCAGGGTCAAACACCGCTGCCAAACAGGCATGGGACTGTGGGAGGCCTTATCTTGTTCTTCACTTCAGGCAGCAGAATATCTTTGGCAGCCCTGGATGAATGTCCACTTTTTTTTTCTTTTTTTTTTCTTTTCTTTTCTTTTTTTTTTTTTTCCCCCATCATGGAAGCACCTGAGATTTGGAGATTGGGCACCAGTACCTTGGCTATTTATTGTTTGTTTGTTTAAATATTTATCTATTATTTACTTGGTTAGCTCCTTTAAAGTTCAGACTAAAACCCGGAACAGATGCACCACCCTTCACTGGTGAAGCCCAAAGAGAGGTAGAAAGGGGGGTATTATTGAGCCACCCAGCTTCAGTGAAAGCGACACCCCCTGCTCTCCCCTCCTCCCACCACCTGAGCTCATTCCTTTGCACCAGACAAAGAGGCTGGGTGACACCATTCCTCCTGGCAAAGGCCCGGAGTTGGCCCAGTTCCCAAAAACTGACTCACCCCCGCCCAAGTCCTCCACCCAAACCCTCCTGCGCCTGGGGTGCCTCTTCCTTGCCCTGGCCAGGACATGTTGGCCACTAGGGAGTGTCGTGAGCCGATCTTTTTTTTCCAAATCCCCTTCCCTAACATGGAGCCCTTTGGGTTTGGGGCTACTACAGTCCCCATCCTGCTGGGAGTTGCTGTCAGAAACATTTGGGAGGAGCTTCGTTGGAGGAGGCTGCATAAAAAGCCCGTAATCTGTGAGCCTTCATCAGGCTGAACATTCCCAGCTCTCCAAACTTCTCCTCCTATGTTCTGTTCTCCATGCCTCTTATCATCCTGAACCTGGTCCAACTTGTCTTATATCCTTCCTAAAATGAGCTACGCAGAATTGAATGCAGTTCTCTAGATGAGGCCTGACCAGTGCAGAATATAGTGGGACAGTATTACTTACTGTGACTTGGAAACTACGGTTCTGTTATTGCAGACTAAAATATTATTTGCCTTCTTTGCTGCAGCATCACACTGCTTTGTCACATTCAACTTGATCATAACAATAACCCCAAGGTCCTTTTGACACATACTGCTGCTAAACCATGTATCCTTTACATTTGGTTTTTGTGGCCTAAATGTATAGCAACTATAACAAGCCAGAAATAAATTTCAAATAAGGAAGCCAAGAGAAAAAACAGCATCTTACACATTTGTATAGTAAATATAGCCTCACCTTGAATACTGTGTCTAGTTCTGGGCACTACAATTCAGGAGAGATATTGAGAAGCTGGAACGTGTCCAGAGGAGGGCGACCAGGAGGTGGGGGTCTGGAAGCCATGATGCCCTCTGAGGAGCGGCTTAGGGAGCTGGGCATGTTTAGTCTGGAGAAGAGAAGGTTGAGAGGGGACATGATAGCCGTGTTTAAATATTTGAAGGGATGCCATACTGAGGATGGGGCAAGCTTGTTTTCTGCGGCTCCAGAGACTAGGACATGGAGCAATGGGTTCAAACTACTGTGCAGGAAACGAGATTCCAGCTAAACATTAGGAAGAACTTCCTGACAGTAAGAGCTGTTCAGAAGTGGAATACATGCCTCGTAGTGTGGCGGAGTCTCCTTCTTTGGAGGCTTTTAAACAGAGGCTGGATGGCCATCTGTTGGGAATGATTTGATTGTGTATTCTTGCAGGCATGGGTTTGGACTGGATGGCCCTTGTGGTCTCTTCCAACTCTTATGATTCTAAAGCTCATAAGATTCTAAACAGAATCTTATGATTCTGTTATTTGTTGGTAGTGTTCCATCCAAGTACTAACCAGAACAGACAAGGGTTAGCTTCTAGATAACTGTTCCTGATTTACAGTTGCTACTTAGTCACATTTTTGACACTGTTGTCACAATCATAACTCGTCCCAACCTAATTTACTAGGCATCAGCTGCATGGGGAGAGGGAGATCCATTCTGTAGATGATTGGAGCAAAGGGGGAATGATGTTTCCATCTGGTTTGGAGGGGAGAGGTCACTCTAGAAGAAGTTACCTAATTAAGTATACTCAACTAAGTAGCTGATGTAGAATACCAGCAATGACTTTGGGGGACTACAGCTCCCAAAACTCCCCAGTCAGCATCTATGAGTTGTAGTCCTAGAGTCCTCTTTTACACTCTGGTAAAAGCCCACAATGGAGGCAAGTTCTTACCATGAGGACATTCCACAGATAGGGGTGCCACCAATGAGTAGGCCTCTCACAGGCCAAAACCCCATAACTGTTCAAGTGGTTCTTTCACAAGTAACTGTGAAGTAATTGTTTTAGCTACTTTAAAGAAAGGACATGATAAAGAGCTACTTGTTAAAAACTGCAGCTTGAAGGGTAACTAATGTATGGGGAGAGGGCTGAAACACTAACTGTAATTACTTTTATAAAATAATTTCCCACACTCTGAGAATTAATGTGCATCCTACTGCTTGTTGGGATTCCATATGGGAAGAAAGGTGAGTTCATGATTAATCCTCCTGCCAGCTCACCATCCAAGGCCTCTTCCTTTATTTATTTGTTTGTTTGTTCATTTATGTTTGCTAGCTGCTTAAATTGTTCCAGAGGTCCCTTTGGGATCCAAGACTGGGAGATTCTAATACAGGTAGACCTCAAGTCACAAAGTCAATGTCTTCCTGGGCATGACTTCTTTAACTGAAAATTTGGTACCAGAGGCAGAAATAACAGGAAAAGATTAGGGAGACGTTCCTATACCAGAAAAAAGGAGAGCAGTTCAGCATGCTTCCACACACTTTTGATTCAAAACTCACAAGATGTACATGTCAAATGAAACAACCAGGTCAGTGAAGTTTCAAATAAGTAGACAAAAACATTTTGAACCTTCTAAAGCTTGAAGGCTTCTTCCAAAATGCATCCAGAGTTGCCTTTTGCTTTCACCAGCTCTAGCTTTCTTATGATTTTCATTTTGGTGGCCAAACACAGATGCCTGCTTGCTGAGGGGAGGGAGTGAAGGCGGCTGATCTGCTCTCCCCTTTTGTCTCTGTTTGGCTGTTCACACATGCTCAGTAATGGATTCTGGGGGCAGCTGCTGTTGACCTTGCCTCTTGTAAGGAGCCCTGGTGGCGCAGTGGTTAAATGCCAGTACTTCAAGCCACCACGTCGCAAGTTCGATTCCAGCCGGCTCCAAGGTTCACTCAGCCTTCCATCCTTTCGTAGGTCGGTAAATTGAGTACCCAGCTTGTTGGGGGCAATTAGCTAACACACATTGGAAACTGTTTAATGCAGTGTAGATGTGTAAATAGCTATTGCTTAAAAAAAAATTTGTAAGCCGCTCTGATAGCCTTGTGGCTGAAGAGCGGGGTATAAATAAATAAATAAATAATAATAATAAATAATAATAATAATAAGCAGGCACAGACAGCAGCAGTAGGATCGGCTGGAACAGAATCCCACCCTTTCCCAGCTCAAGTTTTATTCAATTGTTTACTGCAGACACATGGCTGCAACCCAACATTGAAAATGTTTCTCCAGCCCTTCTCCACCACCCTCCCATTGCTAGTGCTGCTTTTTTGAAGAAAAAAAAAACCTTCCAGCTAAACAGGAGCAAGAAGGAAAAGGGAAGCTGGGTGGGCAGAAAAAGTCTTTGTAAAAAGGAACTTCTTTGTTGGAAACATTGTTAACCATGGTATGCTGCTAATGGCAGTTAACATCACTTTGTAATGGTTGTTTTTAAAAGAGAGAGAAAAAGAGATGAGAATCTGTATTTTGTTCTTCCCCAGTCATCAAGATACACCGCCGGCCCCACAGAGACGGAGCGCTGCATTGAGTCGCTGCTGGCCGTTTTCCAACGCTATGCTGGCCGCGATGGGGACGTGGCCTCCCTCTCCAAGAAGGAATTCCTGACCTTCATGAACACAGAGCTGGCCTCTTTCACAAAAGTGAGTTGTGGGAAGAGGCTCCCTTGATCATCCACTTTGTGGTTGGACTACAACTCCCACCATCCAAAACCCAGGGAGAAAACAAGGGTGGGCAAATGGCAGAGGCAACGGCGATTCATTTTTACCCTTGCACCATTACCTTGACATGTTGTTTAATGAATTACATTACATTGTTGTTGCTATTGTGTGCCTTCTGGTCATTTCTGGCTTGTGGTGGTCCTAAATTGAACCTATTATGGGGTTTTCTTTGCAAAATTTGTTCAGAGGGATTTGCCTTTGTATTACTCTGAGGTTGAGAGAGTGTGACTTGCCCAAAATAACCATGACTGAGCCAGGATTCGAAGCCTGGTCTCCCAGTGTACTATTCCAGCACTCAAACCACTGCACCAGGCTGGCTCTTTACATTACATTGCATTATATTTATGTCCTGCCTTTCTCCCAAACTGGGACCCCTGAGACAACTCAAACTTTAAGTCAAAACATAATACCATTAAAACTACAAAAGCTATAAAAGTTTTTTTAAAAGCAATTCAGCAAACAATTGCACTAAACGCATTGGTTTTGAAACAGTTTTAAATGGCAGTTAAAATATTATAATAGTGATAAAATGCCAATACATTTGCTAACCACCCCATTGAAAAGACATTAGGCCCCAAACAGTCAACATTCAAAGGCAGAAGGCAGAGGAGGGGGCAACCCAGCTTTCTGTGGGAAGGAGTTAGGATTCAAACAACAAGGAAGCTAGGGTGTTATCTAAACCATGGCGGGAAAAAAAAACTTTCGGAATGCAAGGGGAATACATTTTGTCCAGATGAGCTCCCGCAGGGATTTATCTTATTCAAAAAGAGGGAGGGGGGGACTCCAAGTACTGTACTTCACAATAACAGCCTTCACTGTTTCTCTCTAAGCTTAAAAAAAATGCATGGAAATGTGCATTCCAGCCCATTTGAACAACCAATTTGAGTTGGGGCACATCCCATAAGTCAAAATGTGATTGGTCGGATGTGCGTGGGGACAGTCTTACTGGCCACTTTGTGGCCAAAGCCACCATTGTTGATTTTCACGGAATCAATCCTGTGCTATTTTAGAGTGGCAGAGGAAAAAAATGTTTTTTAAGCAGATTGCTCTTATGTGTCTCAGATTTAACAAGGGGGGGGGAATGGAGAGAGCTTTAGGGGAATAATAGGGCACATAATTTACTCACAGCACTAACTTTACTTGCGGGCATGCTCCGTGTGAACTTCAAACACGCATAGCTTTCCATGCCAGTGATCTTGTGAATGGATTATAGAGACAAATGAACGCTGCTGCAATGGTGAATTAATGTGCTGTTTTCCATAGTTAATTCTCCCGTCTAGCTGAGCCCAAGAATTCAAAGACAGCCCTGTTAGTCTGGAATATCAGTATGCAAAGAGATCTGGTAGCACCTTTGAGACGTAACTGAGAGAAAGAAGTTGCAGCAAAAGCTTTCATAGATTCCAGTACTTCCTCCATGCGTCTGAGGAAGTAGACTGAAAATTCTTTAATGGATGGGCAAGTCACACTCTCTCAGCCTCAGAGGAAGAAAAAGGCAAACCCCCTTTAAACAAATTCTGCCAAGAAACTCTGTGATAGGTCTACCTTAGGGTCAGAAAGGAGTTGAAGGCACACAATACCAACAACAGTCTTCTGTCAAAAGCCAATGAAATTCATGGGGTTGCCATAAATTGACAAGAGACTTTAAGGCACATACATACACACATCCTCTAAGGCTGCAACCAGACTGATTGAAAAGTCCCAAACGTTGTTCCTATTCCTGTTCTTTCCAATTTTATACAGGGTTAAAATAAACTTGACCTGGGGAACGGATATAAAAAGTCTCTGATCAGAAAATGATCTGGGATAAACAAAACATATGGGGACCCATCCAGATGGACTGGAAAACCCAGAGATTTCCTGAGTTTGTTCCTGACCTTTCTGATTTTTAATCTTTTTTTTAGATCTATAAAGTTTGCAAGGCTTCATTGATATTTGTTTGTTTGCTTCAACTTGCAAAGATTTGAGGGGGGTAATCTATGTATTTGCTTAGTTAACTTCCTCCTTCGTTCCCAGTTTTTGTACTGCGAGGGCTCACACTCTGCTCTGCTTTTTCTCCACCTTCTGGCTAGAAGCAAGAAGGTTAGATTCAGTGTTCCTCATCCCACCTCCCTAAGTAGGCGAGAAGGAACAATACCTTCATTTCACCTTGATCTGGAAATGGGCCCCATTGCTAAGATTTCTCTCTCAATTTCCAAACAAGAAAATTGCTCTTCTCTCTTTCTCTCTCTGTATGTGTGTGTCTCTTTGAATGATAAACGGTGAGCAACTCTGTGTGTGTGTGTGTGTGTGTGTGCGTGCATGTGTGTGTCCATTCTGGCAACCCTATTAATTTTCATAGGTTTTTTTCTGAGACAAGGATTCCTCAGAGGTGGTTTTGCCAGTTCCTTCCTCTGAAATACAGCCTACAGCACCTGGTATTCATTGGCAATCCTTCTGGGCTTGGGGAAGAAAATGTGGACTGCCACTCCCAGAATCCCCCAGCCAGCTGTGCTGGCTGGGGGATTCTGGAAGTGACAGTCCAAAAAGCACCTTTTCCCATGCTCTGGAAATTCTAACCTGTGGTATTTAAGGGAAAGGGACCAAGGTCAGATCTTGTGTGTGTGTGTGCCTTCAAATTGCCTGTTGACTTATGGTAGTCCCATGAATTTTCACAGGGTTTTCTTAGGCAAGGAACCCTCAGAGGGCATTTTGCCAGTGCCTTCTTCTGAAATATAGCCTACAGCACCTGGGATTCATTGGTGGTCCCACCCTGCTTAGCTGCCAAAATCAGACAGGATCTGGTGCCTTCAGGGCATTTAGACATTAATGTGAGCACAACGGTAGTTGGTACTTAATGCACAATGCTTGATGGCATCACTAGAGGCCATCCCTAAATCTCAGGTTTTGGCCTAGAAATCTTGAATGATCCTGAGCTGGACACCCTTGCCAACACAACCAATGCCAAGGGATCATGGGAATGGTAGTCCAAAACATCTGAGGGTCTAAAGGTTCCCCACTCCTGGCCATGCTAGCTGGGGTTTCTGAGCCAACCAACCTTAAAAGTTTCTAAGCCAAAAACCAACCTTGACTTTTTGAAGCTGTGAAAATAATCCTCCCTGGTGCCTTGCAGAACCAGAAAGACCCTGGCGTCCTCGACCGCATGATGAAGAAACTTGACATGAACAGCGACGGGAAAATTGACTTTGGGGAGTTCTTGAACCTCATCGGGGGCCTCGCACAAGCCTGTCACACCCATGTGTTGACGTCACCCACCCACCCCCAGAAACCATAACTGGGCATTTCAGATCAGAGACCAACGTCATCGCAAACATTCCAAAATGGGCCACTATGTAAGACACAAGTACAGGCCGCAACCAGCGTAGAAGTGTGGTGTGGACGTTGCAACCGCCATCTTCTCTGTTTCCTTTTCTCAATAAAATCAATCTAGCTTTAACAAAATTGACTTTGGGGAGTCCTTGTTTCTATGTGAATGGATCTTCAGGGCTCTCTCAGTTGTTTAAGACCAGAGGCAGCCTGGGGGACATCTAAAAGCAGCTGGTGGCTTATGTAAGGCAGTGAATTTGCTCTGGTATTTAGTCTTAACTTTAAAGGAGTGCTGAACCAGCTTAAAGCAGGTTTCATGACCTTGGATAGTTCCTTTATAAAAAGTAGGAGCAGATTCATGGCCCCACTAATATGAAAGCCATCTCCAGGACTAGGAAGTCATCCTGCTTTGTAATGCTGAAAAGCTGCTACTCCCGGTTGAAGACAGAATCAGAAACTCTGAAGAGCTGGAAGGGCCATCTAGTGCAACCCCTACTATGCAGAAATACACAACTCAAGCACTTCTGAAAGATCCAACCTTTGTTTAAAGACCTCCACATACGGAGAGTCTGCCACCCACCGAGGCAATCTGTTGCCCTCAAGAACAGATGGGAAAGCCTTGGAGTGACACAGGCCCCTCAAAAATGACCTTGGGTCAAGGCCACTCCCTGATTTCCCCTTGGGGGGATCCTTATCAAGTTTGTAGATGACACAAAACTGGGAGAGGTTGCTAGCACATTGGAAGATAGGAACAGAATTCAAAAGGACCTGAGTAAACTAGAAAACTGGGCAGAAATTAATAAAATGAAATGCAATAGAGACAAACACAAAATTCTACATTTAGGCCACAAAAACCAAAGGCACAGGGATAGGATGGGGGATGCATGGCTCAGCAGTACTCCATCAAATCAGACTTGATGTTGGAGTAGGTCCAGAGAAGGGCAACAAGAGTGTTAAGAGATATGGGGAACAAATCATATGAGGAGAGGTTGAAGGAGCTCAGCGTGTTCATCTTTGTGAACAGAAGACTGAGGTATTTGATTGTAAATACCCCAAGAGCTTTCCACAGAGAGGAGGAGGCAGGCCTGTTCTCTGCTGTCCCAGAGGGTAGGACAAGGTCTAATGGTTTGAAATTACAGGAAGGTGGATTTCAATTGAACATTAGAAACAACTTTTTGACAGTACATAGATTATCAGACAGGAACTCAAAAAGCATTCCTGTCCCACAATCTCCAATCCCGTCCCAGTCCCAGCACAATAACACTCCCCATCAGATTTACCTTATCTTCTGTTGAAAGGCAGCCCAGGAATGAATGGAGCTCTAACGGAGCTCCATTCACTTCCTGGACTGAAATCCTGCCCATTCTCACGAGAAGATGAGAGCGTGGGAAATTCAAAAAGAAAAAGAAAAATATACAAAAAAATGTTTGAAACCACATAAACACACTTTTAAAAAAACAAGTAACCCAGGGAGGTTCATAAAAAGATGGTAGCCTACCTTGTTTTTGTGATCCCACCCGCAATTGTTCTGGCAGGACAACCATTGATGCTGTATTCATGGTAGGACAATGGCATGAGGTTCCAGACACTGGCAATGCCGGCACAGAAACAAAACAGGCAATCTATTGACGGCGCAGCCCATCAATACAAAGAAACGCCAGAATAACAACAGTGGAACACAAAAGCAGATATTGTGTGATATTGCCGTCCTTTTGCAATCTGCTGTTGTTATACTGGCACCACATTAGCCGCGTCTGATAATCTCCTAAGAGTGATTGGGCAATGGAACCAATTGCTTAGAAAGGTGGTGGGGTCTCCTTCTCTGGGCATCTTGAAAAAGAGGCTGGGCAGCTCCCTGCTGGAGATGCTTTGGCTGAATATCCTGCATTGACCAGGGGTTGGACTCAATGGCCCATGAGACCCCTTCCAACTAGGATTCCAGATCTGATAGAAAGGGAAGGTGAGGACAGCCTTTGGATGGTATTTGACAGACTGCACCCGCCGCCATCAATCTAACAGCCAATCCTAAATCTATATTCCTAATCAAAATCTAGGTGATATTTTTCCTGAACTTGAGTAAGTTCCTTTCTGTGTCTTTGGTTCTTACACTGCTGGCTTGTTCCTCAACCACCTCCATCTACAATGTCCTTCACCCACACTAGGACAGCTGGATGAGCAGGCTGGTAGTTGTCATCCCAAAACATCTCAAAGGCACCAAGTAGAACAAAGGTTGGCTAAATATTGGCCCCCTGGTTTCTCCTCCAGCCATGAGATCTGACTCCTGGCTCTACTTGATCTACTAGATTTCTGCTTGCAAGGAATAGTTAGTGCTGTTTTTAAGATCAAGGGAGCATCTGAAAATGGTAGTGTCCATCTGCCCTGTGAAACAGTACTGTTTGTTCTACCGCCTTATTCTGCCATCTGCATCAGTTCCTTTTTTGGATGGAGAGTCCTGTCACCCTCATGTCCTGCATCCAGTTGGCCTTTATAAGTACAAAATCCTGGAATATAGAGAAGCTTTTGGTCTGAACCAAAAGCTTCTTCAAGGCTGCTTTGGTATCTTGGGGCACATCCAGACTGCTTGAAAAATCCCAGATTTTGTTCCTGTTCTTTCCAATTTTATTGTTGTTTGTTTCTACTGTCAAGTCGACTCCAAATTATGGTGACCCTATGAATGAGAGACCTCCCAGTCACCCTGTCCTCAACAGCCCTGTTCAGGTCTTGCAGACTCAGGGCTTCATTGACTGAGTCTCTCCATCTGGAAGCAGTCTTCAGCTTTTCCTATGGCCTTCCACTTGACCAAGCATTAGGGTCTATCACATCATCTCATGATGCATCCAAAGTATGAAAGTCTCAGTTTAGTCATCTTGGTTTTTGTGGAGGGTTCAGGCTTGATTTAGTCTCCAACCCATTCATTTGTCTTTTTAGCAGTCCACAGTATCTACAGAACTTTCCTTCAGCACAACATTTCAAATGAGTGGATTTTCTTTCTATCCGCTTTCTTCACTGCCCAGCTTTCATAACCGTACATAGAAATGGGAAATATGGTGGCATGGCCAATCCTATCTTTAGTATTCAATGATATATCTTGACACGTTAGGATCTTATCTAGTTCCTTCATAGCTGCCTTTCCAAGTCCTAGTCATCATCTGATTTCTTGACTGCAGTCTCCATTCTAATTAATGACTAAGGCAAGGTTTGGAAAATCTTTAACTGTCTCAATGTCTTCATCATCTATTTTAACGTTATGTAAATCATCTGTGGTCATCATTTTTGTTTTCTGAACATTCAGCAGCTAAAAAAGCCAATGTGATTCTAGGCTGCATTAATAGGAGTATAGTGTCTAGATCAAAGGAAGTAATGGTGCCGCTCTATTCTGCTTTGGTCAGACCTCACCTGGAATACCCTGTCCAGTTCTGGTCACCACAATTCAGGAAGGATATTGAGAAGCTGAAACGTGTCCAGAGAAGGGCAATCACAATGGTAGGAGGTCTGGAAGCCATGATGCCCTATGAGGAGCGGTTTAGGGAGCTGGATATGTTTAGTCTGGAGAAGATAAGGTTGAGCGGGGACAAGATAGCCATGTTTCAATATTTGAGGGGATGTCATACTGAGGATGGAGCAAGCTTGTTTTCTGCTGCTCCAGAGACATGGAGCAATGGGTTCAAACTACAGGAAAAGAGATTCTACCTAAACATTAGGAAGAACTTCCTGACAGTAAGAGCTGTTCGGAAGTGGAATCCGCTGCCTTTGAGTGTAGTGGAGTATCCTTCTTTGGAGGTTTTTAAACAGAGGCTGGATGACCATCTGTCGGGAATGATTTGATTGTGTCTTCCTGCATGGCAGAATGGGGCTGGACTGGATAGCCCTTGTGGTTTCTTTCAACTCTGTGATTGTATAATTCTATGATTTTTCATTCCATTAAATCAACCCCACTTTGGGAGTGAAAGATAGAATGGATGGGATAACCACTAGGGGGTGCTGCAATGCCTACAAATCCACCTTTGTATATGCTGCATATTTGCCTTCAAATCGCCTTTCACCTTATGGTGACCTCATGAATTTCACAGTTTTCTTAGGCAAGGAATACTCAGAGGTAGTTTGCCAGTTCCTTCCTTTAATCAGAAGAGGGGAAAAGCCAAGCCCTGCAGTTATATTTGTACATTTATCTAGATGACTGGTAGTCTGATTTCAAAACATTTGGATACCAGTTAGACGGTAGTTTTTGTCGCGGGGTGTCCTGGGACTTCTTGATCCCGTAGTCGTCCCTCCCTGTTTACACGATTTTTGTCTCTGAACTGGATATCCTGGGAGATCCCAGGATCATTGTTTACATGGCATCCCATCCCGTGATATGTATCTTCTCCCACTATATACTACCCCAGGGTTGTTGTTTTTTTGTTTACACGAGTTTACAGTCCCAGGATTTTTTTTAGTTATCAATCAAGGATGCGATTACTCGTTTTTTCACAACCTCATTGACGTACTTCCTTTAGAGTTCCGCGCCACGAGCAATGCTATTGGCTGGCTCAAATGTTTGTTCAAGCTTCAGCGTTGGGGATGAGGGGATGAATGAGTGTTGCATTGGGGATGAGGCGATGAGGGGATGAGGGGAGGAATGAGTGATCCGTGACCTCACGTGGGGAGGAAGGAGCGATCAGTGGCTAAACCCTGTGCTTTCCTTTCGAATGGAAAGAACACCATTTAAAGCAAGCTAAACTGGGGAGGAAGGAGCGATCAGTTGGTGCTGGGGAGTATGAGAGAGGTCAAAAGCAGAGCAGCCTGGAGCCCCGGCACGCACGCACACACACAATCCCAAGCCAGTATGCTTTCAGCCAGGAAGCCGAGCGCAGGGGCCCAGAGGCGTGCCGTTGTCCTGTCTCTTTAAAATGTTAACCCTTTAAGCAGAGGCAGCTGTGGAGTGAAGGTTTCAAGCCAGTGCAGGGGATCATAAGGGGAGGACACACAAGGCCACTGGCATTTTTTACTGTGCCTTGAGGGGGTGGATGAATGTGTGATCATCTGCTCAGACAGCATTTTTTACTGTGCCTTTAAACCCATAGAGGGGGATGCAGGCAGGGAATGAATGGGCAATCCTCCACCCACAATCTCTTTATAATTTACTCTTTCTTTAAAATTTAAACCCAGCATGCAGGGGAGGAACAGGTTAAAGCTGAAGGGTTTGCAGTGTAGAAATCCATTGAACAGGGTGATGTAGTGCATGCGCACATGCACGCACACACACACACACACAAACCTACGTGCAGCTGGAAGGGATGCCTTTGTTTTCAGCTGGTGAGGCTGGATCTGTTGAACGGGTGACTGACCCCTCCTTTTCTGGTCTCTGATCTCTGAGCCCGCCCCTGGTCGCCATTTCCGGTCATCCCCTAGTACCGAGATATTTTGTCCCAGGCTGTTTACATTTCCAATTTTCCGAATCCTCCAGTGACTTTTTAAAAAAACGGCACAAACCGTAGGACTGAAAGTCCCGCAGGTTGTGGGATAAAAGGTGGCCCCCCCTTCCTAAAATTTTGGAACCAACCCGATGTACGTGTAAACAACCAGGGTTCAACACGAATTCTTCCCACTACTTTTTCATCGTGTAAACGGCACCTTGGAAGTCACCAAAGGGGGAGCGTTGTAGAGTGTTTATTTACCTGGATTGCTTTCTGGATTATAGAACAGGGCAGAAGTGATGCTAAACCTAAAGCTATGTTTCAAACTCGTCTTTTTTTTTTTTTCATGACAACCTTGGGGTTAAGTTTCTAGTCCCCATTGTTGTGTGCCTTCTAGTTGTTGCCAATAACTTACAACTTTGGTTGAGCATTTCGAAATAGATTTAGGCATCCAAAGAAAGGAGGCAGGCAGGCTGAACAAGGGGAATGAAAACAAATAGAAAGCAAATAGAAGGGTTCTCACTGTGGACAATTACCCGGCGTATAAGACAACCTTTGAACCCTGAAAAATATCCTCCAAAATTGGGGGTTGTCTTATACGCTGGATGTACTTTGCTTCACCCGCTGTCCGATCTCCTGCCTCTTTGCTCCCTTCGCAAACAGAGTGAAGAGGCAGGAGATCAGGCGGGGGGGTGAGTCAAAATGTTTCCCAGTTAATTCACCCCCCTCCTCTGCCTTCTCCCCCTTTGGGGAGGAACCAAAGACAGAGGAGGGGGGAACGTTGTGGTTTGCTGTGGCCACTGCTCGATCTCCTGTGTGTTCGTTCCCCAAAGGGAACGAACACACAGGAGATCGAGCAATGGTCGAGGCAAACCGGGTATGTTCGCCCCTTTCTTCCACCTTCCTGGAAGGTGGAAGAAAGGGGCAAATCCAGCAGTTTGCAGCGGCCGCTGCCCATTTCCTCCGTCTTCATTCCTTCAGGGGCGAATCCAGCAGTTTGCAGTGGCTGCTGCCCATTCCCTCCGTCTTCATTCCCTTTGCGAAGGGAATGAAGATGGAGAGAAGGGGGACGGACGAGGCAAACTGGGTATAGCAGTTTGCAACCGTTTGCAACTAGTGGTTTGCCTCGTCCGCCCCCCCTTCCCTCCATCTTCCTTCCTTTTACGGAGGGAATGGGCTGCTGCAAACCACTGGATTCACCCCTGAAGGGAATGAAGATGGAGGAAATGGACAGCAGCGGCTGCTGCAAACCACTGGATTTGCCCCTTTCTTCCACCTTCCAGGAAGGTAGAAGAAAGGGGCAAACATACCCGGTTTGCCTTGACCGCCGCAGCAAACCGCAATGTTCGCCCCCTTCCTCTATCTTCGGTTCCTCCCCAAAGGGGGAGAAGGCAGAGGAGGTGGTGAATGAACCGGTAAACACTTTGCCTCATCCCCCCGCCTGATCTCCTGCCTCTTCGCTCCATTTGTGAAGGGAGCGAAGAGGCAGGAGATCAGATGGCAGGTGAAGCAAAGGGAATGAACACACAGGAGATTGAGTGGCAGCTGAGGCAAACCGGGTATGTTCACCCCTTTCTGCCACCTTCCTGGAAAGTGGAAGAAAGGGGTGAATCCAGCTGTTTGCAACAGCCACCCCCCTTCCCTCCCTTCATGGGCCAGAATTGAGGCCTCGGCATTGGGTGTGGCTGCTGCTGCCATGCTGGACAAGGCTCCACGGTGGCTGGGGGCGCTTCGCTTTGACAACCGGGCACTGCGGGCTCTGCCACTGGACCCGAGCGAGGACAACATGCCTCGGCCCCTGGCGGGCGCCTCTTTCCTGTGAGTGCGGCCGATGCCGGTGACGGTCGATGCCGGTGCCAACGGCTGGTGGCACTCTCCCTGCCGGTGCTCTCACTGCTGGGCCTGAGGGAGCCCTGGGCACCAGAGGAGGAGGCCGAGGCCGAGGCCAAGGTGGCACTCTACTTCAGCGGCAACTGGCTCCTGCCCAGAGCGGAGCCCACCGCCCACTGCTACTGCGACCACAAGTTCGGCAGCTTCGCCAGGCAGCTGGGCGATGGTGCCACCATCTACCTGGGCGAGGTGCTGAACCCGCAGGGTGAACCCTGGGAGATCCAGCTCAAGGGCGCCAGACTCACCCCCTTCTCTCGGTAAAAAGAGCCGCCCCTGCTGCCGACTCTTGTCTCTTTGCCCGTCGGGGGGCCAGGGGTCTCCAGGGTTTGCTTTTGCCCGCTGCAAGACTTGGCCCTGGAGAATAAGAAGTGCCTTTAAATTTATCACACTACACTGTTATAGTGCTATTATTCCATTTTAACTGCTGTAGCTCCTCCTGTGGGATTCTGGGGTTTGTAGTTTGTAGTTTAGTGAAGCCTAAGAGCTCTCTGGCTGAGGATGCTAAATGCCTCTCCCTAAACTGCAAATCCCAGGATGCCACAGGAGGCAGCCAGAGCAGTTAAAGTGTAATTATAGCACTATAATAGTGTAGTGTGATAATCTCCTCAGAAGTAAACGAGCTGGTAGCATTGTGGCCAAATCCACACGGCAGCCAAGGCAAACCGGGTACATTCGCCCACCTTCCTGGAAGGTAGAAGAAAGGGGCGAATCCAGAGGGAAGGGGGGCAGATGAGGCAAGTTTGACTGGAAGGTGGAAGAGAGGGGCGAATGCAAAGGGAAGTTATATGGAGGGAATGGGCAGCCGCCGAGGCAAACCGGGTTTTTTCACCCCTTTCTTCCACCTTCAAGTCAAGGGTGACTGGAAGGTGGAAAAGAGGGGCGAATGCCGCGGTTTGCCACGGACGGCATCCATCCCCTCCATCTTCATTCCCTTTGCAAAGGGAATGAAGATGTAGGGAATGGGCGGTGGCCGAGGCAAACTGGGTTCATTCGGCCCCCTCCTCTGCCTTCACCCCCTTTGGGGAGCAACCGAAGGTGGAAGAGAGGGGCGAATGTAGTGGCTGGCTGGCTGGGAGAGCCCTGCCAGCTGATCCTGTTTGCTTTCCCAACTCACGAGGAGATCCTCGTGAGTTGGGAAACAAAGAGGATCAGCTGGCAAGGCTCCCCCAGCCAGCCAGCCAGCCAGCCAGCCAAATTGGGAGGTGGCCTTATATGGCGAATATATGCCAAACTCTATATTTTCACTTGAAAATTGGGGGGGGGCATCTTATACGCCCAGTCGTCTTATACACCGGAATATACGGTAACTGTGTCTCAGCCTCTGCAGGGGCATAAATGTGTGTGTGTGTGAGAGAGAGAGAGAGAGAGAGAGAATTCTTATTTGGAGGCAGTGCCTTACTTGATCAGAGTAGGGGAGGTTGATCCCTGGCTAGAGGTTTGCACCCACTGCATTGTTGGTTCCTCCAGATCCTCTGTTGGCTACAGGCTGCCATTTTGGCAGGACCAGAAATGATGCCCAGAACCATTTCTGATACCCCGTTTGATGGAGTTTGTTGTTTCTGATTGCCTTCCTCAAAACAATAATGAAATGTCAAACCACCTCCAAAAAAGAATCCCCCCCCCCATTTAGGGAGGGGCATTTACAATTCTCAGCCAGAGAGCTCTTAGGCCTCACTAAGCTACAAACCCCAGAATTCCACAGCAGGAAGCCAGAGCAATTAAAGTGGAATGGTAACATTATAACAGTGTAGTCTGAAAATCCATAGAGTTTAATTTTCATTGTAAACACTTTTCATATACTTACCTTCATGTGAGAATTGTTTGATTATATTTCTATTGTGTATAATTGACTGTATATATTTGTATAATTATACAAATCATTGGTGATTTGTATAATTTCTTTGAATCGCTGGATATTGACATATTGACAATATAATAATTTTGGATATTAGTTATATATATTTGGTTCTCTCCTTCTCAACTTGCTACAGTTTCTGACAGACATCCAGCCCACTACTTACTAGTAAGATCTGTTTGGCAGTGGAATGCACTGCCTGGGAGTGTGGTGAAGTCTCTATCTTTGGAGGTCTTTAAGCAGAGGCTGGATGGCCATCTGTCGGGAATGCTTTGATTGTGTATTCCTGCATGGCAGGGGATTGGACTGGATGGCCCTTCCAGCTCTATGATTCTATGAAGCCATCAAATGATGGTGCCATTGAGAAAGGGTCATTGTCATCCAGGGAAGCCAATGGTGGGGGGAGAGATTGGGACCCCAGAAGGGCCAGATGTGGCCCTAAGGACACAGGTTCCTCACCTTTGCTCTAGAGGAATAACTTAGCTGCAGTAGTCCACATGCTGGTAACTTCCCGATTGGACTACTGCAATGCACTCTGTGTGGGGCTTCCCTTGAAGATGACTCAGACACTGCAAGTAGTGCAAAATGTAGCAGCTAAAATGCTCACTGGAATTCCGTTCAGCTATCATGTAACACCTGTTCTGACAGAATAGCACTGGCTGCCAATATGTTTCCAATCTGAATTCAAGGGGCTGACAATAGCATTTAAAGTCCTGAACAGCTTGAGACCTCATTACTTGAGGGGGCACCTCTCTCTGCCTGAGAATTGAGATCTATTGGGAGGCCATCCTCTGTGTCCCATCAGTAGGAGGAATACATTGTGGGGGCCTTTTCTGCAGTCACCCCCTGGTTGTGGAATTCCTTCCCTCTGCAGGCCCGATTGGCACCAGCACTGGAACTCCAGTAGGACCCCCGTAACTGCTGGGGATTGGTTCTGGGGGGCCTTGCAGATACTGAAAACTGTGGATAACAGCAAACACCATTTAAAATAATGGGATTTCTAGTTTAAAATACCATAGAGTTGCCTTGGAGGACCTAGAAAAAGTTTAGAGAAGATGCGTCTCCAGGCATTTTCTATGAAGACTCTGTAGTAGTTGTGCTGTTTTGTGTCCCACGGATAATTGAAACAGCAGATATTGGTTTTGCAGATATTTGATCCTATTGTATTTCAGCACCAAGTTAAAACCTGGCTTTTTATTAAAGCCTTCGGGCCAAACTGATTTTAACCAGGCTGCACGTTTTATGATTCAAAATGAACAAGATTAAATTGTCTGCTTTGAAATTAAGAAACAATTTAATATATTTTTAATATTGTTACACTTTTATAATTATTTATTGTTTTAAGTTAATTTTTGTTGTAAGCTGCCCTGCCATTTTCAGATAAAGGACAGGATATAAATATTTTATTTGATTGATTGATTGATCGATTGAATGAATGAATGAATGGTGGGGGCATCCCTATGGCCTGACATGAGTTTGGTTCTTGGGCTGATTTCTCCCCTGGGCCTCTCCCTCCAGGGATGCAGCCTGAGAATGTTTGGATGTTTTCTCTTTGCTGTTTTCTCTCCCATATAACTTTATGGTTGGAGCCATCTGGTCCCCAATCTCACTCCCTCTCACCCCTCCCTTCTATTCTCCCCCCTCGCACAGCCCAAGGGTTATCTGTTGTGTATTCTGAGTGTTTGCCTCAGAACTAGCTTTGCTATGTTACTGGAACTACACTGCCTTGCTGAATAAAGATTTTTTTATTGAGATAATGTGAGTGTGTTTACTGGTGCATCACAGTAAGCTAGTTCTCACAATTCTCCATGCAACCTGCCCGTGTACTAGAGGCGTGATGTCTGAGGACACAGAGACTGGAACCCAGAAGGAGAAGGAACTGGTCCCAGACGAGGACCAAGGAGCTGGAGCAGATGTCAGTGCAGACTTAGCTGAGGGAGAGCTGAGTCGAGTACAACGGAGGGCTGGGAGACTGGACCCTCCTTTCGACCTCATGGAGTTGGAAGCCAGGCAGACCCTGGGGATGGGCAGCCTTACCTTCTCCGAGACCTCCTTGCATGGAACGGGGGTGGCCATGGGAGCAAGTTGGCTCTGGCCAGATGAGCGAGGTTGAGACGAGCGGAGGTCTCTGTGGTGGTGGGACAGACCTCTAACTGGTGGTCTCCACAAACTGGAGATGAGAGGCACCCACCCTGGGTTAGAGAGAGAGGTGCAGCAGCTGAAGCAGCAGATGGAGGTAATGCAGACGAACCTCATGGAAATCATCCAGCAATTACCTCAACCATCCCAGGTACAACCGCCCCAGTTGCCAGCACCTCCAGGGGATGGGGTCCCTGGAGGGGGGTCCCAGCTCCCCCGTTGGGTGGCTCGGTCCCTCCAGCTCTGGCAGTCCAGTACCCCCTGCGGGTGCTGACCCAGTCAAGCCGTGGATGTGGCCACATGGGCTCAAGCATCGGGACCTGAAGGCCATGTTTGACGGAGATGCCATGAAGCTGCCGTACTTCCTAACCCAGGTGATGGGATTCATGTCTCACAGGGAGAGTTCCAGATGGAGGCCGAGAAGGTGCAGTATGAATCCAACCAGCTGGAGGGAGAGGCTGCCCACTGGCTAGTGAGACTCTACAACATGGGAGCTCGGGAGCTAGGAAGTTTCCATAACTTCATGATGGCCCTCCGAGCACAGTTCGAAGACCCGCTGAGGGTGAGGCGCACCCGTACGGAGCTGCAACGTCTACGCCAGGGCTCGAGAGCAGTAACCAACTATGCCTCTCAATTCCACCGCCTGGCAAGTCAGATTCCCGACTGGACCGAAGCCACTAAGGTGCAGTACTTCCAAGATGGCCTCAACGCGGACATCCTGGAATGGGCCTTGGTCCAAGGAAACCCCGAAACCCTACTGGGGTGGGTGCGGTTGGCCGGGGAAGTGGAGACCCTGAGACAGAGCGTGAAGTTGGCCAGGCAACACCAAGGGCTAGAAAGCAAGTCCGGTGGAGCCCCGGGGAAGAAGACCAAGACAGCACATCCAGCCGGCGGTGCACCAGAGGGGTCAGAGAGAGATCAATGAATGCGGAAGGGCTTGTGCCTGCACTGTGGAAAGGGGGGCCATCGCATCGCTGAGTGCCCAGAAAGATAGCCACGGAGCAACCCGACTGAGGAGGGAGCTAAGAAGGTGGAGGGAAAGGTGACGGTACCCAAGAAACCGTTCAAGTTGAAGCCCAAAGCAGCAGTCCGCTCCCTGGTGCCTGGCCATGCTGCTGGCAAGTCGTCCAATGAGACAGAGGACAGCGGGCCCTCATCTGATGCAGAGCTGGTGGGAAATAGATCCAGCCAGCCCTACTAAGCACCCAAGGGAGGGCTAACCCTGAAGGGTGCTGAGATGCTGTGGTGAGTGGAGTGAAAGCCCTGTTTTTCATAAAGGCCAAGTTAGGGGTCGTAGGCAAGGGGGTCCCCTGGAAAGTAATGGTGATGGTGGATTGTGGGTGCACGCA
This sequence comes from Gambelia wislizenii, assembly GCA_030847615.1. Lineage (NCBI taxonomy): Eukaryota > Metazoa > Chordata > Lepidosauria > Squamata > Crotaphytidae > Gambelia > Gambelia wislizenii. Next base: position 6,087,074 of record JAUMIR010000015.1, on the reverse strand, counting down.
GGTGCTAATCCACCCCTCCCCAGTTAGAGAACTCTCCATCAAGACAATAAAGCTAGATAAGCCAGTGTGGATGTCCCAGATGGACGGAGAGATGATGAAGGTGGGGGCGCAAGACGAATGACTGATGTAGTACAAATGAGGATGGGGAAAATCAAGAAGAACTCCACTTTGTAATCGCACCAGGCCTAGTGCCCGCCACAGTGGTCAGCTTGAACTGGTTGAAGTTTCATAACCCCACCATAGACTGGATCAAAGAGACTGTGACTTTTGCTGACTCTGTTTGCGTGCCAAATCATGAGGTTTATGAAGGGGGTGATACATCTCTCGAGAGGGGTCCCAATAGGGAGGATGTTCACCAGTGTTGTGATGTGGCTATGGTACAGGGGGAGGTTAAAGATTTGCTGGTTGAATACAAGAAGTGGAGAATAGTGTTTGAAGAAAAAGAGTGTGACATGCTGCCTCCCCACCGACCTTCGGACTGCGCTATTGAGTTAATCCTTGTGGCAGAGCTTCCAAAATTCAAGTTATATTCAATTACCCCAACTGAGATGGAAGTCCTGAGGGAGTACATAGATAGGAACTTGGCAAGGGGGTTCATCAGGCCCACCACATCGGCCCTAGGGGCCCCCGTGTTGTTCCAGCACAAAAAAGATGTATCCCTACGTCTCTGCATAGACTACCGTGGTTTAAACGCGGTGAGCGTCTCAAATCAGTACCCTCTCCTCCTGATGGATATGTTGGCCCATTTGGCCAGGGGGAAGATATTCACCAAGTTAGACTTGCGGGAGGCATACTACCGAGTCTGGATCAAGGAGGGGGTTGAGTGGAAGACTGTGTTTAATTGCCAGCAGGGATCCTTCAAGTTCTTAGTAATGCCATTTGGGTTATCCAGAGCCCCTGGGGTTTTCATGAACTTGATCAATGATGTTCTGAGAGAATTCTTGTACAAGGGGGTCCTGGTCTATTTTGATGATGTGCTGATTTACTCAGAGGACTACACATCCCATGTCAAATTGGCCCAGAAAGTACTGAGCAAACTTGCTGAAAACCATTTCTATGCCAAACTGTCAACATGTGAGTTTCATCAAACGCAGCTAGATTATTTGGGGTATCACATCTCTAGCAAGGGGATGTAACTGGACCCTGAGAAGGTTAAGGGAATTCTCGCATGGGAGGCTCCCAGAACCAGGAAACAGCTTCAGAGCTTCCTGGGGTTTGCTAATTTTTATCGGTCCTTCATCCCGGAATTTGCTGAGGTCACGTTACCTCTCACTGAGCTGCTGAAGATGAAAGGGGTGGGGGGAAAGAAATGATCAGGTAAGGGGATGGGCCAAAAGCCTCCCCAAAAGATAGTGTGGACGGACCAGTGCCAACGAGTGTTTGAGAAGTTAAAAACCCTTTTCACCTCTATACCCATCCTCAAACACCCCGACTCCAAACAACCTTTTGTAGTTCAGGAAGACACTTTAGATGCGGCGATGGGGGTGCTGTTGCAGTGGGATGAGAATGGAGAGCTTAGGCCCTGTGCATAACTTTCCAAGAAATTCAATGAGACCGAACGAAATTGGCCAGTGTAGGAGAAAGAGGCAGGGGCCATCAAGGTAGCATTGGAGAATTGGTGCCATCTACTAGAAGAATTCGCCCAATCTTTCGAGGTTTGGATGGATCACAAAAACCTGGAGGCTTTGAAAACCCTGTGCCACTTGAGTCCCAAGCAAATTTGGTGGGCCGACTTCTTTTACTGGTTTAACTTCACGTTGAAGTTTCTCCCGGGTAAAAGTAATTTCCTAGCCAACACATTGTCCAGGCTTCCCCAATATGACAGCAAACGGACGAAGGTGTGGATACTGTGTTCTTCCCCTCTCACTTGGGACTCACAGTTCTCACACACAGCCAGGCCAAGCAGAGAGGAGTGAAGGGGGATCCTGCAGCGTCCCCACAGGAGATCAGACTCCAGAAGAAGTACCCAATCTGCCACCCCAAGCAGACACGGACACAGGCACAAGTCTGGTCCCAGAGATGCAGGAGCCTTCCCATCAGACATCAGGGGTGCAGGAGAAGGTTGGCAGGTTCAGATGGTGTACTCCCTATCCCAGGACCCCTGGTTCCTCTCCCACAGAGAGGACTTAGTAGTGAAGGGGGGTTGGCTTGGAAAGGGGAACAAATGTATGTCCCGGAAACCCTGAGAGTGACTATACTAAAGCAATGTCATGATGTGAAAAGTACAGGTCACTTTGGGTATGTAAAAACATTGCATTTGACAAGATGACAATTTTGGTGGCCTAAAATGCATAAGGAAGTAGAGGATTATGTAAAGGGTTGTCATACGTGTGCTATTGCAAAAAAAGGGCAGTGGGGAGCCAAAAGGTCTTTTTCAGCCATTGCCTACCCCCACTAAACCTTGTGAGGTCATTAACATGGACTTTATTGTTGAGTTGCCAGAGAGTAAAAAAGACAGTCATTTGGGTGGTAACAGACTTGTTTTCCAAGCAAGCTCATTTTGTTGCCTGCAAGAAGATCCCGACTGCCCTACAACTGGCTAAGTTGTTTGTCCAGCACATATACAGACTACATGGGGTCCCCACCAAGATCATCTCGGACAGGGGGCCCAATTCACTTCCCAATTTTGGAAAGTGTTTACGAGACTGTTGGGAATTGAACTAGGGATGAGTAGTTCCCATCAACCACAGACAGATGGATAGACTGAACACTTGAGCCAGGTTTTGGAGCAGTACCTAAGGTGTTATATCAACTTTCAGCAATCTGACTGGGTGGATTTGCTACCTTTTGCAGAGGTGGCGTACAACAACACTATGCACCAAAGTACTGACCTATCTCCATTTAAAGTTGTCTTTGGACAGGACTTCAACCCTCTGCCCTTGGGGGAAGGGGATTCCAAAGACCCAGTTCCTTTGACTCGGTGGAGTATTCAGATTCGGGAGGCATGGCCAAAAGTGGTGTCAGCCTTGGAGTTTGCAAAGGCTCACTACAAAGAGCATGCTGATAAAAAGCAGGACCCCACACTGGATTATGCTGTGGGAGATCTGGTATATCTCTCCACTAAGGTCCTGAAGAGCCCTCACCCTTCGAAGAAGCTGGGCCCAAAATACATTGGACCTTTTCCTATTGCTAGAGTTATCAATCCTGTAGCTTTTGAACTGACGTTGCCCAAGCTGTACCGTAATGTTCATCCAGTTTTCCATTCCAGCTTACTCAAGCCAGCGACCCCTCCAGATTGGCATCATCCCGCTCCTGAGATCCCTAACCCCATCATGGTGGACGATGGGCAACATTTTGAGATTGCTGAGGTGTTGGACTCTAGGAAGCGTAAGGGGGTGCTTCAGTACTTTGTGAAATGGATACATCTGTCATGCTGAGTGGGTCGATGCAGAACATGTCAAGGCCCCTCGTTTATTAAGGAAGTTCCATGCATGCTTCCCTGATAAACCAGACTGAGTTGCCTTTACATGTCTTATGGTATATGTTGGTTTGCTTTCTGTCTCTCGATTTTTGTATATAATGGTTTGATGGATTATGGGAGGGGGAAGTTTGTCTTTGGGGGGCGGGATGTCATATCCCCCTGGATTCTGGGAGTTAGAGTTGAATCCAGTGCAGGCGTGACATGAGTTTGATTCTTCAGCTGATTTCCCCCCTGGGCCTCTCCCTCCAGGAATGCAACCTGAGAACGTTTGGTTGTTTTCTCTTTGCTGTTTTCTCTCCCATATAACTTTATGGCTGGGGCCATCTGGTCCCCAATCTCACCTATCTCTCACCCCTCCCTTCTGTTCTCCCCCCTCGCACAGCCAAGGGTTATCTGTTGTGTATTCTGAGTGTTTGCCTCAGAACCAGCTTTGCTATGTTACTAGAACTACATTGCCTTGCTGAATAAAGATTTTCTTATTGAGCTAATGTGAGTGGGTTTACTGATGCATCACAGGTGTGCTGTTTTGTGTCCCACGGATAACTGAAACAGTGGATATTGGTTTTGCGGATATGGGATCCTATTGTATTTCAGCACCAAGTTAAAACCTGGCTTTTTATTAAAGCCTTCGGGCCAAACTGATTTTAACCAGACTGTACGTTTTATGATTCAAGACCGTTTTAACTGGTTTTAAATTGTCTGCTTTGAAATTGAGAAACAATTTAATATATTTTTAATATTTTTACACTTTTATAATTATTCATTGTTTTAAGTTAATTTTTTTGTAAGCTGCCCTGCCATTTTCAGATAAAGGGCAGGATATAATATTGTACTTGATTGATTGACTGAATGACGGGGGCAGCCCTATGTTTTCCTCAAAAGGCAAACAGGAATCTTCAGGAAAAACCATAGGAACAAAGAATCCTCTCACTGAGGTTACATTGACCCAGTCAGAATTCATCCCAGCCCAATCAAAATGTCATCCTCTTAGCCAGCCAACACCCTCCTGATGTGTTGGACTACAACTTGCATCACCTTCACCACTCCCATGCAGGCTGGCTAATTCAAGTTGTAGTCAAACCCACCAGAAGGGCATCAGGTTGGGGAAAGCCCATTTTTCCAGGGGGGAGGGGAATCAAGGATTTTAAAAAGTTGCTCTACCAATTTTAATAAGTGCGGGTTCCATTTCATTGATTTAAAATCCAGTTTTAAGATATTTGTTTAAAGGTTGGTTTTTTAAAAAAAAGAAAGAAAAAGAGCTCAGTGGCAACAGAATCAAAGGCTGGTGTGCACTATCAAAGATCATATCCTTGGGTAAACAAGATGAGAGATTTTATTTGGGGCTCAAAGACACTTAAAGTAGGTGCTAGTTAGAGAGAGAGAAGGAAGAGCGGTTCCATGGATTAGAAAGAAATACCCTGAAGGCCCTCATAAACCCATGTTGCTGATCGGTGCCCTCTGGTAAGTTATAGGATCCTAGGGTGGGGTCTTAAAGGCCATCTATTCTGACCCCAAAGTTGATGCAGGAAATATAGTGCTACAGCTTCCCCAAAAGGTGGTGGGAAAGGTGGGATATAAATTAAAAACAGAAATGCATACATACATAAATGCATACATAAACCCATCATCCCTAGCCAGTATAGCCCATGGTGAGTTCTCCACCCATGTCATAGACTGAGATATTTTACTTGGATGTTAGAGACTGGTATCATGGAATACCAAAATCAGAATCATCCAAGCCATAGTATTTCTGATTTCTACATATGGTTCTGAAAACTGGACAATGAAGAAAGCTAACAGGAAGAAAATCAGTTCATTTGAAATGTGGTGCTGGAGGGCAGTTCTACAAATATGGATACCATGGCATGATAAAAAGATAAATGCATGGGCCTTATTAGAGCCAGTCAAGCCTGAACTCTCCCTACAAGCCAAGATGACTAAACTGAGGTTGTCATGCTTTGGACAGACCATGAGGCAACTTGACTCATTGGGAAAGCAATAATGCACAGCAAGGTGGAAGGCCATAGGACAGGAGGGAGACTGCATTACAGGTGGAGAGACTCCATTAAGAAAGCCAACACTGCCCTGAGTTTGCAGGACCTGAGTTCATGACTGAGGATCTCAAAGGTCTCCCATTCATAGGGGTGCCATAAGTCTAAAGTTGTTGGAGCTTGCCCTTCAAGCACTTCTGGAGAGCCACATGATTCCTTTTCCTGATTTAGACCAATGCTGAGACCAATGGTGCTGCAGTCAAGCTCCTGATGGCCTGGGAAAGGGAGGAGACAAAGAATCAGGGTCTGTGTGATTGAGTTTGCTTCCTTCAAGCAGCAATGGACCCAGAACTGAGGACAGAAGACACCTGGTTTGCATAAAACTGATTTAAAGGTACACATGCAAAATGAGGGTGTGTGGTTTTTTTAAATTCAGAACTATGGAAAGAGAATTGTACAAAACCCTCTTAGCCAATTGGGAGAAACTGACCAAGTAATCCAAGTAACCCCCTGGTCAGTCAGCTACTCAGGTGCCATCTGTGGATGGGAGAACTCTGATAAAAGGGCTTAGGGCTTATTCTTTTTAAACCAGATTTGGAGAGGACAGAGCCATTACAGTAAAGGAATAATTATAGATAGAGAAAAGGTTCTTAAACTATGGGTCTGGTAACTGAATGTGGTGGTCACAAATAGACAGACCAGCTCCCATACTATTGGAAAAATTCTTCCATTTATCTTGGCAGGAAGCTACAACCTCCCTCTCAGGCTGTGTCTGGCTGCTTAGCTGCTGCTTTTTTGCAAGCTGTGTTAGCTCAGAGCTCAGTCTTTGGGTCAGAGTCACTGATGTAGCCATATTTAAATATTTGAAGAGATGTCATGCTGAGGATGGAGCAGGCTTGTTTTCTGCTGCTCCAGAGATTAGGACACGGAGCAATGGGTTCAAAATCCAGGAAAAGAGATTCCACCTAAACATTAGGAAAAGCTTCCTGCCAGTAAAGAGCTGTTCGGAAGTGGAATACACTGCCTGGGGGTGTGGTGGAGTCTCCTTCTTTGGAGGTTTTTAAGCAGAGGCTGGATGGCCATCTGTCGGGAATGATTTGATTGTGTATTCCTGCATGGCAGAATGGGGTTGGACTGGATGGCCCATGAGGTCTCTTCCAACTCTTATGATTCTATGTTGCTGCCTCAGGCATCAGAGCATGGTAACCTAAATGATTAAACTGAGATTGTCTTACTTTGGAGAGATATATTTATATTTATATTATATTTTATATTATATTTGTATTATAGAAATTTCTGACCCTGCAAATATCAAATATGTATTGCTAGCAATGTGGAATATAAGCATCTATTTTTTTCATTGTTTCTGTATTTATTTATTTTTTAAGGGAGCTGTAGGTATAATTTTTACATAGGGATTCCCTGAGATGAGAAAATTATTTCAAGGGTTCCTCCAGGGTAAAAAGGTTGAGAAAGGCTGTTTCCCCACTTCTAGCTAAAAGCAAATTTGTAGGCATTGCAGTACCCCCTAGTGGCCATCCCACCCATCCTCTCTTTCATACCAAAAGTAGTGTTGATTTAATGGAGTAATAAAGAGTGCATCCAAATTTGATTAAGAAGACCAGAAAGCCTCAGATTCTGTTCCTGTTGTTTCCAAATTTATTTTGGAGATTCATACACATTTTGTTTTTCCCAGAAAATTTTCTGTCAGCTCCTGGTACAATCAGAAACCTTTCATATCAGCTCCCCAGCTCAGTTTATTTTAACCCAGTAGAAAGTGTAGGAAGAAAGTGGAAAGGCAGGTTTATGGTTGAACATTGGGGGTGGGGGGGAATAACCACAGATGATTTACATAACTTTGAAATAGATGATGAAGACACTGAGACAGTTAAAGATGTTCCACATCTTGGCTCAGCCATTAATCAGATTGGAGATTGCAGTCAAGAAATCGGAAAAACAGCTATGAAGGAACTAAACAAGATTCTGAAGTGTCAAGATATATTATTGAATACTAAAGGTTGGATTGTCCATGCCATCATATTTCCCATTTCTATGTATGGTTATGAAAGCTGGACAGTGAAGAAAGATGATAGGAAGAAAATCAACTCATAGATTTTCCTTGGTTTTTATTCCCAGGCGAAGATGCCAGCCACAGATGCAGGTGAAATGTCAGAAATAAACTCTTCCAGATCACAGCCTCACAGCCTGGGAATAAAAACCAAGGAAAATCTATGGATGCTGGCCATTAAAGCTTTCGACTTCACAAAATCAGCTCATTTGAAATGTGGTGCTGCAGATACCATGGACTGCTGAAAAGACAAATCTACGGGTCCAAGAACAAATCAAGCCTGAACTCTCCCTAAAGCCAAGATGACTAAACTGAGACTGCTGTACTTTGGCCATATCATGAAAAGACATGACTCACTAGAAGACAATAATGCTTGGTAAGGTAGAAGGCAGCAAGAGAAGATGAAGACTGCATTCTGGATGGATAGACTCAATCAAGGAAGCCACAGCCCTGAGTCTGCAAGACCTGAGCAGGTGACTTGGAGGCCTCTCATTCATAGGGTTGCCATAAATCAATATCAACTTGATGGCAGTTAAGAACAACAAATCGTACTTTGGATAAATCATGGAACTGCATATCTCATTAGAAGAGATGGGGGAGCACACACTTTCAAGTCACCTGTTGACTTATACTGACCCCATTAATTCTGTAGGGTTTTCTTAGGCAAGGAATACTCAGAGGTGTCTTTGCCAGTGCCTTCCTCTGAAATCTAGTCCACAGCACCTGGAATTCATTGGAAGTCTACCACCCAAATACCAACCAGAGTTGACCCTGCTTAGCTTCAAAGATCAGATGGGATCTGGTGTTTTTTGGGTATTTAAGCTTTGCTCAGTAAAGTGGCGGGCAGTAGGAAAAGAGGAAGCCCACATGTTGTTGTTATGTACCTTCAAGTCATTTCTGACTTCTAGACACCCTAAGGAAACCTCTCATAGGGTTTCCTTGGTAAGAATTTTGCAGAAGGGGTTTTCTATGGCCTTCCTCGCAGACTGAGAGAGTGTGACTGGCCCTAAGGCCCCCAGTGAGTTTCCATCATCAAGCAGGAATTTGAACCCTGGTCTCCCAGACTCCTACTCAAACCACTACACTTTGCTGGCTCTCAATCCACATTACAGGTTTTTGTAATGTTTTGACATATTCAGTCAAAAGAAGCTACAGCCTTCAGTGTAGAAGACCTGAGTGGCTGGTGGGGGCCCTTGGAGATCTCTCATTCATAGGGCTGCTCTAAGTCAACAGTGACTTGATGGAACTAATAACACCAGGCCTACAAAGACAAGGAGAATCCCATCAAAACTTGTCCACTTGGGGTGGAGCTGTCTATTTCTGGAGCAGGAAGGCATTGTGAGGCAAGAGGCCTTCTTTATTTCCATTTTTACCCCTTGCACCACTATCCACATCCCACCTTGCACAAGCAACTTGAGGGAGGAGTTACGCTTTGCCTTCTCAGCAAGACAGTAAACAAAAAGATGACTGGAGAGTTATCTACATTATAAGCATACCTCAGAGGATGGGAGGTTGTAATAAGCATTTTAATGGTTGTGCCTCCCCTTCCCAAGAACCTTTGGAGTTGTAATTAGTCATTCTCAAAAGCAATCAATTGAAGGCAGGGGAGTGGACTCTACTATGAATCAATATCATCTGCTTGCTTCCTTGTCAGTGGAGCAGTAAGTCCACTCTGGGATTTAGTCCAAACTAAAGGTACTTTAAAGAAGCAATTTGCCTTTTAAATGGGTGTCAGGCACCACAAGCCCAACACTATTTAACATATATACATATATACATACATTTTTTTAAGCCCAGCAGTGAACTTCCACCAACGTCTGCATTTTAGCTTGCTTTGTTGTTTGGCATGGGGGTGGCAGTCTGTACAGTCCCTCCCAAGGGCAAAATGTGCCCTGCTCTATCTATCGTCGTTGCCTTGTATTTGGATTTTGTTCTCTCTCCCAAGACTTTCCAGAAGGTCAGAAAATTGGTCCTCAGACTTGCTGTAGTCAGCCACCCCTCTTCTAACGGGTCCTCTGTTGAAAGTTTCATCAGGGGCTGGTGAGATGGGAGGTTACCTCCACGAGAAGAAATGAGATTCTGGAAAGATTAGGTAAGGGACAATGGCTCCGGTGCAGGGGAGCACTGAGGTGGAGGGGGGTAGGGGAATTAATATTCTTGAAAAGAATCATAGTAAAAAAATTATGTTAACTTTTGAAATTAGTTAATAGAAAAAATGTGATGTTTACGGTAATATTATGTGTTTTACTAAATAAGTATCAATTGGATATTATAATGTATGATTATAAAATTAATAAAATTAAAAAATTGGGGGCTGGTGATGCTGGAGCCAATGGAGAAGACAGCCCTGCCACCCCAGGGGGTGGGACAGTCAATGGGGCTCTCATGTCAGTGTGGCAGTGAATCCATGCCAGGGTTTGTGTAGCTTCCAAGAAACTCTCCAAAGTGCTGAACGTACTTGGGAATCAGGTTCAGCACCTCGGAGAGCTCCTTGAAAACTTAGATCAATGTTTCTTAACCTTTTCTTTACCAGGGACCCCCTTTAAGTATCTTTTGTTGCTGCAGACCCCCAAGCCTTAACTCAAGATTAATAATAATAATAATAATAATAATAATAATACAATCACACCATCCATTAAACCTTTCCTCAGAGGCATGGGAGGGTGAGGGAAGCCCTGACAGGCCCATCAGTACTGGATTCCAGCCAGCCCGCCTTAAAGGCTGGGAAAGAGAATCTTCTGCCCAGCCTTCAAGGACAACCACCTGGGCTGGCGCCCCCTCCCTTTTCCTCCTACTAGCTTTTCCCAGGGGCTGGGGAATATCGAAACCTACGCTGTTGCTTTTATCTACTGTTTAGTACTAGGCCGGCCAGAACTGGCTTTGAAGTGATACCGTATGCATATCCTTGCTCAATAAACCATGTTGAACTTACAATGTGCGTGCGTGACCTGGTTCATCACAGTAAGCCAGTTCTCCAAATTCTGCCCATGTACCGAAGACGAGATGTTTGAAGGTACAGAGGCTGGAACACAGACGGAGAAAGACCTGGCCACAGCCGGTGACCAGGGAGCCGGCTTGCCAGATGCCGGTGCAGACTTGGCAGCAGGAGAGCTGAGTCGGGAATGGCGGAGGGCCAGAAGACTGATTCCTCCCCCTGACCTGATGGAGTTGGGAGCCAGGCAGGCCCTAGGGGTGGCCAGCCTTCCCTTCTCTGAGACATCCGTGCATGGAGCGGGTGCGGCCATGGGAGCCAGCTGCCTCTGGCCAGACAAACGAGGCCAAGACAATCATAGATCGCTGAGGTGGGATATACTGACTGACGGCGTTCATGACCCTGGGGTGAGATGGCCTCAGCCAGAGCTGGAGAGAAAGGTACAACAGCTGAAGCAGCAGATGGAGCTGATGCAAACCAGCCTCATGGAAATCCTACAGCGGCTGCCCCAGCAACCAGCACCATTGGACCAGCAACCAGTTCCCCCAGACCCCCAACCGCCAGTGCCCCAGGGGGTGGGGGTTTGCCCTGTTCAGCACCGAGGGGAGGGGTTCCTGCCCCTCCAGGAGGAGCCCCAGTTCCACCATCTCCCAGAGGCCCCTCAACCCCAGCAGTTGCTGGCCCGGTTGAGCCACAGCCATGTGGCCTCAAGCACTGCAACCTGAAGGCCACGTTTGATGGGGACACCATGAAGCTGCCATTCTTCCTAACCCAGATGATGGGGTTCATGTCTCACTGGGAGGAAGAGTTCCAGACAGATGCAGAAAAGGTGCAGTATGTTTCCAACTAACTGGAAGGAGAGGCGGCACAATGGCTGGTAGGGCTCTATGACACAGGGGCTCCAGAACTAGGAAGTTTCCATGACTTCATGATGGCACTCTGAGCTCAATTCGAAGACCAATTGAGAAGGAGGTGTGCATGCACGGAGCTACAACGTCTACACCAGGGCTCAAAGTCTGTGGTCGAATACGCTACAGAGTTTTACCGCCTGGCCAGCCAGATCCCTGACTGGACCGAAGCCAGCAAGGTGCAGTATTTCCAGGATGGGCTCAACGCTGACATCCTAGAATGGACCTTAGTCCAAGGGAACCCAGAAACCCTACTAGGATGGGTTCGGCTAGCCAGGGAGGTGGAGACACTGAGGCAAAGCATGAAGCTGGCGAGGCAATGTCAAAGCCTGGCCGGGAAGCCCAGTGGAGTCCCGGGAAAGAAGGTCAAGGCAGTGCAATTGGCAAGTGGTATGGCAAGAGAGACGAAGAAGGAATGACGATTGCGAAAGGGTTTGTGTCTACACTGCAGAAAGGGTGGCCACCGCATAGCAGAGTGTCCAGAGAAACAACTGAGGAGCAGCCCTACTGAGGAGGCGGTCAAGAAGCCAGAGGGGAAGCAGATGGCACCCAAGACGCCTTTCAAGCCAAAACCCAAAGCAACAGCGCACTCCTTGGTTCCTGGGCATGTGGCTGGAGAGTCCTCCTGGGAATCAGGGGACAGTGGATCTTCTTCTGATGTCGAGCCAACAGGAAACGGATCCAGCCTGCCCTACTAAGCGCCCGAGGGCAGGCTAACCCTGAAGGGTGCCCAGGTGCTGTGGTGAGTGGAGTCAAAACCCCATTTTTTATTAAGGCCAGAATAGGGGTCAGTGGTAAAGGGGACCCCTGTAAGGTAATGGTAATGGTGGACTGTGGGTGTACATGGATACTAATCCACCCCTCCTTAGTCAAGGAACTAGCCGTCAATACAGTAAAGTTGGACAAGCCCGTATGGCTGTCCCAGATGGACGGAGGGATGATGAAGGGGGCCCCCGCAAGACGAATGACTTCTCCAGTAAAAATGAAAATGGGGAATCACCAGGAAGATCTACAATTCGTGATTGCCCCAGGCCTTGTGCCTGCGGCAGTGGTCGGTTTAAATTGCCTGAAATTCCATAATCCCACCATAGACTGGGTCAAGGAAATTGTGTCTTCACCGACCCCTCTTGCATCCAGGAACATTGTTTGGACAAAGAAGGGGGGCTCCTATGGCAAAGGGAGATAGCCCCGATGAATACCACAAAGGGTCTTTAGTTGCCCTGGTGCAGGGAGAAGTGAAAGATAGGCCGGTGGAGTACAAGCAATGGCGAGTTGTTTTTGAAGAGAAGGAATGTGACATTTTGTCCCCACATAGACCGTTTGACTGTGCTACTGAACTGGTCCCAGATGCTAAACTGCCTAAGCCCAAGATTTATTCCATGACTTGGGCCAAACTGGATGCACTGAGGGAATTTATAGACAAGAACTTTGCATGGGGCTTCATTAGACCCACGACTTCCCCCTTAGGGGCCCCAGAGTTGTTTAGGCACAAATGGGATTCTTCTCTCAGACTCTTTATTGACTTCAGAAACCTGAATGTGGTTAGTATTGTAAATCAGTACCCCTTGCCTTTGATGAAGGACATATTGGTTCATTTGGCCAAAGGGGAAATCTTCACCAAGCTGGACTTGAGGGAGGCGTACTATAGAGTGCAAATCAAAGAGGGGGACAAGTGGAAAACTGCTTTTAACTGTCAATTAGGGGCATTTGAATTTCTGGTGATGCCTTTTGGGTTGGCTGGGGCCCCGGGAGTGTTTATGAATTTGATTAACGATGTACTCAGAGAGTTCCTGTACTGGTTTATCTTGACTATGGGTATTGGTTTATCTTGACAATGTGCTCATTTATTCAGAGGACTACACATACCATGTTAAGTTAGTGAAGAAAGTGTTGAGTAAAATTACTGAAAACCATCTATATGCCAAACTTTCCAAATATGAGTTTCACCAGACCCAGTTGGATTATCTAGGGTATCGCATCTCTAACAGGGGGGTTGAAATGGACCCGGACAAAGTAAAGAGGGTTCTAGCATGGGAGCCCCCTAGGAACAGAAAGCGGCTGCAGAGCTTTCTGGGTTTTGCTGACTTTTACTGGTCCTTCATCCCTGACTTTGCTGAGGTGGCCCTACCCCTCACAGAGTTGCTAAAATCCCGGGGCCCTGGTGGACAGAAAAAGGGCAAGGATGGGAAGCAGGAAAAGCCTCCCCAGAAAATTATGTGGACTGACCAATGCCAACAAGCTTTTGAGAAACTGAAAAAAATATTCACTTCTGAGCCCATTCTCAAACACCCCAACCCTGAGCAGGTTTTTGTGGTTCAGGTGGATGCCTCTGATGTAGCCATGGTGGGGTGCTGCTAGAATGGGATGAAGGAGGAGAGCTCAGACCTTGTGCATACCTTTCTAAGAAATTCAATGAAACTGAACGGAATTGGCCAGTGTGGGAAAAGGAGGATTCTCCCAGTCTTTTGAGGTCTGGACAGACCACAAAAATTTGGAAGCTTTGAAAACCCCACGCCGACTGAGCCCCAAGCAAATTCGGTGGGCAGATTTCTTTTACCAGTTTAACTTCATACTGAAGCTTCTCCCAGGAAAGAAAAACTTTCTAGCTGACGCTTTGTCTAGGCTCCCCCAACATGAGAGCAAAAGGAAGAAAGTAGTTGACACTGTCTTCTCCCCCTCTCATTTGGGTCTTGCTGTCCTCACACACAGCCAAGCCAAACAGAAGGGTGCTGAGGTAGGTCCCGCCTCAGCCCATCCCCCGGGAGGGAACCAGGATCTGGCTAAGCCAGTTGATTCACTACCTCCCCCATCCATCCCACCAGCGGAGAGCCCGGGCCGGGAGTCCCAGGCTCCTGCCCTACCCATTTCCTTGTCAAAGGGGGAGGGTTGGCAAGCTCAGATGGCTGACACACTCTCCCAAGACTCTTGGTTCCTCTCCCATCGGGGTGATGTTGACATGCAGGTGGGGTTAGCTTGGAAGGGGGGCCGCATGTATGTTCCTGAGGCCATGAGACCCTCCATCCTCAAACAATGCCATGATGTGAAAAGTGCAGGCCATTTCGGCTACGTCAAGACATTACACCTGGCGAGGAGGCAGTTTTGGTGGGCCCTCATGTGCAAAGAGGTGGAGGGGTATGTCAAAGGATGTCCCATGTGTGCCATGGCAAAGAGGGGTGTAAGAAAACCCAAGGGCTTGTTAGTTCCATTACCCACCCCGGGCAAGCCCTGTGAAGTGATAAGCATGGATTTCATTGTGGACCTACCCGAAAGCAAGGGGAAAACTGTTATTTGGGTGGTGGTTGACATGTTCTCAAAGCAAGCCTTTGACATGTTCTCAAAGCAAACGCATCCCCACAGCCCAGCAACTAGCCAAGTTGTTCATTCAACACATTTACAGACTGCATGGGGCCCCTGCCAAGATTGTCTCCGACTGGGGGGGGTGCAATTTACCTCCAAGTTTTGGAAAGCATTCACTAAGTTGTTGGGGATCCAAAGGGCCCTAAGCAGCAGTCATCATCCCGAATCAGATGGAAACACGGAACGGTAAAACGCAACCTTGGAACAGTATTTACATTGCTACATTAATTTCTAACAATCTGACTGGGTGGACCTATTGCCTTTGCTGAGGTGGCTTACAATAATGCTGTGCACCAAAGTACTGGTCTCTCCCCCTTCAAAGTTGTGTACGGCCTGGAGTTTGATCCACTGCCCTTGGGGAACCTGGACTCTAAGGACCCTATTCCATTTGTTCAATGAAGTGCTCAAATCAAGGATGCTTGGCTGAAATTTGTAGCCACTCTAGACTTTGCTAAGTCCCAGTATAATTGGCAGGCAGACAAAAGGAGGGATCCCACCCCTCCCTATGCAGTGGGAGATCAGGTGTACCTGTCCACTATGTTTCTCAAGAGTCCCCAACCCTCAAAAAAGTTGGGGCCCAAGTATATTGGTCCTTTTCCTATTGAGCATCAAATCAATCCTGTGGCTTTTGAGTTGTCTCTGCCTAAGTTGTATCATAATGTCCTCCCTGTCTTCCATTCTAGCCTGCTGAAGCCCACAGCACATCTGGACTCACTGCACCTGGTGTCTGAAGTACCCTGCCCAATCATGGTCGATGATGGACAACACTTTGCGATCTCTGACATTCTGGACTCTAGAAGGTGTCGGCGGGTTCTCCAATACTGTGAAATGGAAACACTTGCCATTGGTGCACGCTGAACGGGTTAATGTGGAACATATCAAGGCACCTCGCTTATTGCAGAAGTTCCATGCTCGCTTCCCCGATAAGCCAGGTTGACCTTGTTCGGGTCTTGATTTTGGGTTTCCCATTTGTTTGGTTTTTTGTGGGTTTTTTTGCTGTTCTCTTCTATTGTTTGAAAATTGTTTGGAAATTGGGTCAGTTTGTCATCAGGGAGTGGAATGTTGTGCCCTCCCCTGGATTCCGGGTTTTAGAGTCAAGTCTCCTGGAATCCCAGCTAGGCCTTGACATGAGTTTGGTTTCCTCTGGAGCTCTGGAGCTTTCCCCCCGACAGGCCCCTCAGTACTGGATTCCAGCCAGCCCGCCTTAAAGGCTGGGGAAGAGGATCTTCTGCCCAGCCTTCAAGGACAACCACCTGGGCTGGCACCCACTCCCTCTTCCTCCTACTAACTTTTCCCAGGGGCTGGGGAATATCGAAACCTAAGCTGTTGCTTTTATCTACTGTTTAGTACTAGACTGGCCAGAACTGGCTTTGAGGTGATACTGTATGCATATCCTTGCTCAATAAACCATGTTGAACTTACATGTGTGTTGAGTTAATGTGTGTGCGTGACCTGGTTCATCACAGGACCCTTTTCTCCTGCTTCTTCTTGCAAGTTCGTGGCTGGAGTGGATTGAATGGCAATGCGCAACTTTTGCCTTGACTTCTGTCACATGGCTGCTCCACTGCAGGGAGGATTTGGGATGAGCAGCCCTCAAGAACATTGCAGCCCCCTGGGAGTCTGCAGACCACAGGTTAAGAACCCCTGACTTAGATGTCAGCCTGCAGTGGATTCACCACACCATGAAAAGCCTGCAGTGGATTCACCACACCATGAAAAGAGATTCCATCTAAACATTAGGAAGAACTTCCTGACAGTAAGAGCTATTCAGAAGTGGAATACACTGCCTGGGAGTATGGTCAAGTCTCCTCCTTTGGAGGTTTTTAAACAGAGGCTGGATGGCCATTTCTCAGAAATGCTTTCTTTGGGTACTCCTGCATGGCAGGGGTGTTACCCAAAATGCTCCTTGGAAAATTTCAAGAAATATTGAGTTTTTAATATGTTGGGGAAATTAGCAGCAACTCGACTTTAGCTATGCGAAGGGGTAACAAGGTAATCTTGCAAACCTGTGTCTACCAGTACTAGTCTGGATGGAATACACACACATGTACAATTAAGTATGGTTTTTATTAAAGAGTTCAAAAATAACACCACACACATTCACCCAGAAAAAGCATTCACACAAGGTTATAGAAAAACAGTGGGAAAAACTTAGAGGGTAGCATGAAGATTTGTTGGGGTGATACAACCTGTCCTGTGGTCAATCTGGCAGAGTGGCTGGAGGGATCTGGGTTGGCCACACAGAAGGACATAGGTTCCCCTGGAACTGAAGTTTGTGCGCACTGGGAATATTTTTTTTTGGGGGGGGGTCATTTATAGCTCCAAATACACCTGAGGGGAGTGGTGTTTCATGGGTTGAAACAATAGATTCCATGAGCCTTCATGGATTGCACAATGAGTTTCCTGGTCTTGACAAAAGGTGTAAAAAATGCTAAATGTGTTTCTTAAAGTTCAGTGATTGGATTTCAACATCTTGAGCAAGGGTCTTAAGGTTTTGGAGATTAAGAAAGAAACTTTCAAAATCAGCAAATACAAAGGTTTCATTCCATCCATTGTCTCCCTTTCCTGGGAAATGTGTCCTTTTTGGCTTTTAGCCTTAGGCTTCCCTGGGGTAAGACATAGATGACCTTTTCTGAGACCATCCTGCCTTTTCCCTTGTGGAAAGCCACATTAATGAACCAAATTAATAATATTCCAGTTTCTGAGACCTCTAGAAGTGGGGTGTAAGTCTCTGGAAGTGGGGGGTGTAAGCCATGCTTAACAGGGGGTTGGACTGGATGGCCTCTGAGGTCTCTTCCAACTCTATGATTCTATGACATGGGAACCATCAGCTGCCCCATGTGAGCATCTTGGTACCCCCAATGAACAAGGGGGCAAATGAATATTTTAAAGGTGAAAGCGAGAAATACAACTCCCCTATTATGTGAATGCCCCATATGAGGAAAAGTGAGCGAACGCTCTGTTTTGCTTTGGGGCTTTATTTCTTGCCACTATTCTATAAACTACAGCAAACCAGCAAAGCACAATGCAATGATCCATAGAAAGCTGTTCCCTGTTGGAGACATGTCAACAGCACAGGCAAGTGGACACTGGATGCTTTGACTGTACAAAAGAGCTATAACTGGAACATCAAGACGTAGCAAGCCATTTTTGAGGGTGGCAAATGTCCCTGCCCCCTCCCCCTCCTGCTCACACACACATTCTCTACCATGTTGCTTCACTTCCTAATTATTGTGGGAGGACCTCCAAGTCTTGCTTGCAAGGATGACCTGTTTCTCTCACTAGCCTCTGCTCCAGTCAGAAAGTGTCCCAGGAATCAAGTGGTCAGAATGCACAAACTGTCAAGTAGTTGATTCAGTCCAGGTCAGTCACAAGGTCTCAAGCAGGTCAAAGGGAGAATCAAGAGGGTGGTCTCAACCAGTCCAGAAGTCCTCCAGCAAGTCAGTAGTCCAAATAAACAAAGCTACCAACAAGTAAAACTGAATTGTAAACCGTAGCCAGTCCAAGGTCAAGAAAACACCCAAAAAGTACTGCTAATCACCAAGAAGGGTTGGAAGCAACAAGGCTGCCAGGGAGTGGCTAGATTTATAGGCAGTACACTGGTGCCTAATTAGGTCAGCATCTCTTACTTAATAACAGCAGGGAGTGGCACAATCTCTCTTTGTTGCTTCATGAATGATGCCAATGGGTCTTCAGCATGTACAACCTCCTGCTGGGGAACAGGACCTCCCCCCCTGCTGCAGCCCCCAGCTCTTCAGACTCAAAGAGACCTCTTCCTCTTTGTCTGAATCTTCCAACTCTGACTCCAGATGATTGAGTTATAACACTTACAATTTCCATTTTGGTGGCCAAACTTATAGATGTATGTTTTTTTAACCTGCTGAGAAGATGAGGCAGGCTTATCTGCGATCTCTTTTTCCCTTCATTTTCTTTTACTTGCAAGTTGCTTCTGGAGCAGCTGCTGTTTACTTCGCCTGTTGTAGGCAGGCACACATGATGCCAGTCGGATTAGCTAGAGTCCTGCTCTTTCCAAGCTCAAGCTTTGTTTATTGCATTGTTTACTGCAAACACACTGCTACAACAGATCGTCCAAGTATATTGCCCAAAAAACAACCACAATTGGGCTTTCACCATCCTTCCTTCTAAACCTGGGTTATGACACAGCCGTGAAAACAGTTAAACAAAGACTTCAGGACTTTTGCAATTTGTGGGCTAAATCCTTTCTGTCATGCTCACCTAGTGCATTGCATATACCATATTCAAGTTCATTTGCTCTGGCTGATTATATAAAGAACTTGACTGTGCCAATCTATCACATATTATTTACAAAGGCCAGATGTAATGTTTTTCCCTCAGCAATGTTGTATGGTAGATATGTGGGGCTGCCATTTGCATCAAGGCTCTGTCCAAGTGGGTCGCAGGAGGTAGAAACCATGTCTCATATCTTACTGTCTGTGTCCTTCATTCTCAGAGCCGTAAACAACTGATTTCTCCCTTGCTATGCCATCTACCTGGCCATTCAGAGAGGTTCTATGTCAAATTCTTACTAGAGGATAAATGTCCTAATATTACCTTATCAGTTGTTAAGTTCTTATCTGTGATCATTAAGACCAGTGAGAGGGAAAATAGATGAGCTAGATGAGCTCCAAAAAGTCTATCAATAAGTATCCTAATTTTATTAGTTTGTATTATGGTTTTATCTATTAATGCACATCATGTCTGTTGTTTGATGGGTCTATGGACTGTATGATTGAATTGATTATTAACATGCTGCTACAACCCAGCACCAGAACACTATGTTTCTCCAACCCTCCCTCACTATCCCCCTAATGCGAATGCTGCTAAAAAGAAAAACATCTAGACAGAAGAGAAGGAGGAAAAGGTGGGGCAGGGCAGGGCATGGAAAGCCTTTGTGAAAAGGAGCTTCTTGGTCAGAAGCTTTGTTAACTGAGATACGCCTGTAATAAAATGACCAAAACCAGGTACTTGTATGAATAAAGCATCAGATCTTTCTGTTCCCCCCCCTTCCTTGGGGGTGGCAGTCAGAACGGGAGTGATAAACAGCATCAGATAGCCATCATAGAATCCCTAGAAGTGAGTGGCACTGCCCTATAACTTAAGGCTTTACCATATCAAGGTACTGAGTTTGTAGATCTGCAAGTTCCCTCTTTTTTTCAAGCATGGTTGAATCATGGAGTTTCTTGGCTGGAACTATGGCCATGTTGCAAAGGCTGTGTCCCTCAGAACTAAATTTTTGCAACTCGTTGTTCCAACATTTTGTAGTACATTTTTCCAGTCACCCCACCCAGGTCAACACAGCTGTCTGAGTTTTGACTCTCCTTGGGGGTGTCACCACAGAGACTATCAGGATGATCAGCCCTGCTTCCAAACTGGAGGCAGAGTGAGCAAAGTGAAGAATCTCAGCTTGACCTGAATGGCTTCCAGAGCAACAGGAAGTGATGGCAGGGAGCGATAAGAGCAAATGAGCTTTTATGACATCCCATCAGAGGATGCTGGGAGAAAACACAGAGAAGAGAAGCCACATGGCGGGGAAAGAAGATGGGAAAAGATGAGAGAATGTTCTCTGCTCTGTGGGATTTGGAACAAGGGCCAACACATTCCTTCAAAAGTTCTATATTAGATTTAATTATTTAAATTAAATTGTTTAAATGCTCTATGGCATTCTATGTTTTTAACATTCTATTGAACTAATAAAAAGAAAAAAGAAAAGCTCTGCATTAGAACAGGCAGCCAGACTCTGGGGTTCCTGTTTTGGACTACACATTTCTGAATCTCTTAGCCAGTACGGCCAGCAGCCATGCAAACAACACCTGCTGAATTTCCCACTTCTAGATAACCACTAAAGGTACAGGAGACATTTTCCTTATTTCACCTGGCAACCCTGCCTTCTTTTTAAGCCACAGTTTAAAAAGAAGACAAGTTACGATAAAGGTGAATGGTGGGAGATTAACAGATGAAACCTTGTAGCATGCTGTGACCCACCCTGGCTAAACAAAAATAATAAACCACTGATGGTTTTACATAACTTTAAAGTGGGTAATGAAAACTTCAAAATACTTGAAGATTTTCTATACCTTGCCTCAGATCAAAATGGCACCACAATTCAAAAAGGATATTGGCAAATTGGAGAGTGTCCAGAGGAGGGCAACTAAAATGGTGAAAGGTCTGGAAACCATGCCTTATGAGGAAAGACTTAGGGAGCTGGGTATGTTTAGCCTGGACAAAAAATGGTTAAGGGGTGACATGATAGTCCTGCTTAAGTATTTGAAGGGATGTCACATTGAGGATGGAGCAAGCTTGTTTTCTGCTGCTCCAGAGACTGGAACACGGAGCAATGGATGCAAGCTCCAGGAACAGAGATTCCACCTCAACATTAGGAGGAACTTTTTGACAGTAAGAGCTGTTCGGCAGTGGAACACACTCCCTCGGAGCGTGGTGGGGTCTCCTTCCTTCGAGGTCTTTAAACAGAGGCTGGATGGCCATCTGTCAGGGATGCTTTGATCATGATTTCCTGCATGGCAGGGGGTTGGACTGGATGGCCCTCGTGGTCTCTTCCAACTCTACAATTCTATGATTCTATGACTGTAGACAAGAAATCAGAAGAAGACTAAGACTTGGAAAGTCAGCTATGAAGGAACTTCACCTTAAGTGTGAAGACAAAGCATTAATGGCCAAAGTCAGAATCATCCAGGCCATAACATTTCTGATCTCTCTATGTGGTTATGAAAGCTGGAGAGTGAAGGAAGATGACAGGAAGAAAATCAGCTCATTTGAAATGTGGTGCTGGAGGAGAGTTCTACGGATAACAAAAAGAACAATGAATGGATCTGAGAACAAGTCAAGCCGGAACTCTCCCTAGAAGCCAAGGTGACTAACCTGAGAATGTCAAACTTTGGATGTATGCCGGCAAGACTCATTGGAAAAGACAATACAGTAATGCTCAGTAAAGTGGAAGACAGTAGGAAAGGAGGAAGACAGCATTAGAGGTGGATTGATTTCATAGATTTCATAGAGTCGCTCAAGGAAGCCACAACTGCCTTTGGTTTGCAAACTTGAGCTGTGGCTGAGTGGGGCTCTTGGAGGTTTCATATTTCCAGGGCCACCATGGGTCAAAGTCAACTTGATGGCAAATAACCACAAAGGATGCTGTTACTCTGTGGAACTCCCTGCCACAGGATGAAGTGGTAGCTTGCCAACTTGGACAGTTTTAAAATGAAGTCAGAAGAATTGATGGACAATGCACAATCAATGCCTACTATATGAGACCTCCAGCATTAGCAGTAGTAGGCCCCTATCATTTTCTGGAGAACACAAAATGGAAGACACAGTTTCACTCCTATCCCACTGGTGGGTGTTAGTATGGCCTACTACCCCCTTCCCACAATATCTCATAATTGGAAATATTGGACATTCAGGGGCGTCAGATTGACTGGGGCAAACCAAAGGTCAGTTGGGAGATATTATGGCAAGCAAGCCCATATTAGGATTGTGCAGAAGCCCCTTAGTAAACACAGTCATTTAGGAGGTTTGTGCTAAACCTTTCTTCTAGTCCTGGACACCTCAGCAGTGATTTATTCATTCAAACAATTAAGTGACCATTCCCAAATCTAGTCCTATGGAAACTCTCCTATACCCCTCTCCTGTCCAACCCTATGAGGTTATTGTAAACCCATCAATTCCTATCTCCCAGCCAATTCCTATCTCCCAGTTGAGTTTTGGTTTCCTTTGTTTATCCTTTGGGAAAGCCATCCAGGCTTTGTCCTAACCAGAATTCCCCTTCAGAATGTGAAGCAGGGTATAGATATTAGTCCCCCAACAATAGATAGGTGTGCCATGGTGGATGAATCCAGCCACTGTCTTTTTCAGTGCGCCCTGAATCGGAATCCCCTGTGCCACCCTCAGACGCCTGTCTGAGTATCTTTGCTGCACAAAGCTCTTCTCTTCAATACTGGTAACTATCACCTTATATTGCTGAATATCTCCCCCTATCTAATCTTTCTGCCTTACTCTACTATAGCCTTATATAGTTCATGGGAACATGTGTTGTGTGTATGAGTGCATTTTATGTTATTTCCAATAAAAAATACTTTATTTCACTTTAAACTGGAGTGATCTCTACAGTTAGTACTGGTATAACTAGGTGAAAAGATCCTCGAATTTACCCTCCTCTTGCAGGCTTCTGTTTGAGCTAATAACTCCCCCAGATGATAACATAGATTCCCCTATCATTCTTGGTCTTTGCCAGGCAGCTGCACTGACACGGCCATACAAGCCATTCATGAGCCATATTAGAAAGCAAGGTCTTGGTACTGACTGTCTCCGGGAATCTACCTACCTCAGGGTCTACCATGGTGTGGGATCCAAGAGTTAGGTGTTAAGAACACATACAGTAGGATCCCCATATCTGCTGATTCATTATCCACTGATTCAATTATCTATGGGACACAAAACAGCACACCTACCATAGAGTCTTCCTAGAAAATGTGTCTCCTCTAGCCATTTTCTAGGTCCTCTAAGGCAACTAAACTCTATGGTATTTTAAACCAGAAGTCCCATTGTTTTCAATGGTGTTTGCTATTATCCATGGTTTTCAGTATCCACGGGAAGCCCCAGAACCAAGCCCCAGCAGATACGGGGGTCCTACTGTACACACCACACTTTAGGAACAGGAGCTCTCTAGTTACAGTTACGGAGTGTGTAAGAAGCAGAAACTTGTAACTTTGTTTTATTTCGGCTGCATGCCTCACGTCATTGTGCCTTTAAATTTCCCAGTTAGAGAAAGCGGGCAGGGCGGGAAGAACCCTTTGCCTCTTTGTATCTCCCTCAAGGTCACTGCCTGGAGAAGAGTCCTTTGTGCATTGGAGGTGGAGACAAAATGCTCTTGGGGTTTAATGCTTTGCCCAGATTTGGAGGAGGCACCCCCCTCTCTCTGGCTTTTCTTTGCAAACAAATATTCAGGAAGGACTCATCCCGCGCTTTCTGCAAGCGCGCTGATGACTAAAAAGGCCAATCCGAGATAAACAAGTCTGGTTGCAGAAAGCACAGCAGAAGGTCTCCTTGGATGATGTTTCCGGGTTGTGATTCTTTCTGCGTTGTTGTTTCTCTTCAAGACTTGTTCGGTGTGAGTTCTTAAATAAGGCTGCAGCACTGTGGATAATGTGTCTCCATGCCTCCCGATGTGAGGCCAGGGCAGACCATTGTTGGTGATCAATTTGGCCAAGCCTGAGATGTTGTTTCAGGGAGTCCTTGTATCGCTTTTTTGGAACACCCCTCTTATGCTGACCCGTGGTGAGTTCACCATAGAGTACTATTTTTGGGAGGCGATGGTCCTCCATCCTAGAAACGTGCCCTGCCCTGCCCAGCGCAGCTGTGTTCTCAATATCATGGCCTCAATGCTGGTGATCCCTGCTTGTTCAAGGACAGCAACATTCGTCACATAGTCAGTCCAGTGTATATTTAGGATTGTGCGTATACAGCGCTGATGAAAGCGTTCGAGGAGTCGTAAGTCGTGGCTAGGAGTCGTAAATGGTGGCGAGGCACCCCACACTTCTGAAAAAGTAGCTTATAATTGGCAATACTCAGACAGGACCCCAAACCCTCTTTCCCCTACATCTCAGCCAGGCGATACTAAGAGTTTGTCACACACACGCCCTTTGCAGCTCTGCTTCGTGCAGACACAGGGAGTTTCCCCCAAAAGACCCTGGTGGTCTTCCCATCACTGAGTATCTGGGCCACTTTCCCAGTTAGAAAGGCACAGACCTCACCGGAAGCCATATAGGAACTGCAAGGACATTTAGAGAGATGTCTTCACATTTAGAGCCGCAGGAGCATTGCGGGTTTGTTTTGAGGAAGCACCTTTGCACTTTGTCAGTTAGAAGCAAAGTTAGTTTTATTTGGAAGGCAATAAGTTTGAAAGCAGCCCGAAAATGGATAAACTGAAGAAATGGGTTGCCGGTAAGGGTAGGAACCCATGGAAGAAGTGGTCGTTTAAGAATTCAGACCCATTTGAAACCCTGCGTTTAACGCCTTCTGTACGTAGTGTAAGGAGAGGTCACTTTTTGGCCCCTCCAAATCCCTTTCTAGAGATTTCCAGAAGAAAATCACTCCCCTTTTCAGCCAGAGAAAGAAATAGCATACAGCAGAAAGAAATGCCTAGGGGGAGCACCCACTGCACTTTGTCCATGCCCAGAGATATAGGAATGCTGCTAAGGACCCAGTTTGAAGGCCCCTTCCCATTACTTCATCCAAGTAATCCCACCACTGTCTAAAGGACTTCTGCTTTCCTGGTTCTTCTGCCCTGTTGTTTTATTTCTTGAAAGATCTGGCAGAACAAGCCGAGGCAGTTCCACCAGCCTTTGGAAGGTGGGCTCACCCTTTCTTGAGCTTCAAAATGGAATTAACAGATGAGACAGTCCAAGTCTGCCTAATAAGCACAACCAGGAACCGCAAGAAACAAAAACAAACAAAAAAAAATCACACCCCTGAAACACAAAAAAAGTCACACAGTTCCCAGGAGAGAACAATGCATTTCATACACCTGGGGAGGATTACTAAATCCAGGTTGTTGAGGATCCACCCTACAATATGATTTTACCTTGGACATGTGCTCCTGAGCATGCATAAAGTGTGTTTCATTACCACTGGATAACATTCAGGGAAGGAGGGAATCTATCCCTTTCACTTTTTCTTGAATTCATTTTTTTAAAAAAAAACAAAAAACTCATTTCCTGATCCCATCTTGAATATGAAGAAATTAGCAAATTTGGATAATTTCTTTCAAAAACAAACTCTCAATTATCTGTACTGGCCAAATTCAACAAATACAGTGATTCCCAGCACAGAGAGCACCAATGGTACCTGTTGCTTCCATTTCTGAGTTTTAGTCCTAACTTTAAAGGAGTTACCCAAGTTGCTGAACATATCATGGAGATAAGGTTCAGTGTCTTGGACAGTTCCCTTAACATTTTAGACTAAAACCCAGAGTGGATCACCACCTCACTGACATGGTAGCCACAGCAGCCACTGTGGGTAGAAAAGACTCCTACCTGAAACCCCAGAGAGCTGTTGCTGCCAACCAGAACTGACAATACACAGCTATATGGACCAATGGTCAGAGGCAGTGCATGGGAATTTTCTGTGTCCCTAAATGCATGAATTTCTGGTAAACTATTCAGACTAAAGCAGTCTGAACCTATTTGGAATAGGAGTGGGCGCCTTGGATATGTCCTTTAAAGTTCAGACTAAAACCCAGCACAACATGAGAGCCACCAGCTACCATGGGTATGGACTTGGAAAGGAAACCACTAGGGAATACCAGGGAACATCAGGTATGTTGTTGTTGTTGTTTTTAAACTATCTGGAAGTCTGGAGCTGCTACCAGTCAGATATTGGGCTAGATGACCCAATGGTCTGACTCAGTATAAGACGCATGCCTATAACCCTACGCAGAAAGTTTCACTTTGATTTCCCTGTGGCATCTCCAGGGTAAGGATTAGAGCTAGAGTTGGAGTAGGAACGAATCTTCCCTGAAACCCTGAAGGGCAATGGCTGCTGATCAGAGTTGACAATACTGGTCTAGATGAATCAAGTAGCCCTGGTGGCGCAGTGGTTAAATGCCAGTACTGCAAGCCATCACGTCGCAAGTTCGATTCCAGCCGGCTCCAAGGTTCACTCAGCCTTCCATCCTTTCGTAGATCGGTAAATTGAGTACCCGGCTTGTGGGGGGCAATTAGCTAACACACATTGGAAACTGCTTAATGCAGTGTAGATGTGTAAATAGCTATTGCTTAAAACAATTTGTAAGCCGCTCTGATAGCCTTGTGGCTGAAGAGCGGGGTATAAATAAATAAATAAATAAAAATAAGTACAGAGCTGATAGTACCTCATACTAGCTTAGTATCACAGTATCCAGCAGTTTCCAAAGTCCATATGCAGAATGTCCCATGTTCTTCCAAGCAGGGCTAGGAAAGACTCCCACCAGAAGCCCTGAAGAGCTACGCCTGTTAGCCAAAGTTGACGATGCGGAGTCCATCTAAGACACAGAGCAAGGAATTCAAACTACTGGAGAAGAGATTCCAACCAAACATTCGGAAGAACTTCAGGGGGTAAAAACCCAGATAAAATTTGGACTACTTTGGCCCAGAGCTGCGGCACATGAAATTCGGACTCCTCTGGCCTGGATTTAGGTGCCGCACCTTACCTGCCAAAGCCCAAATCTGGATTCAGATTTTTACCCCCAGTGAAGCTGTGGGTCTGCCTCTGCTAGCCAGCCACCTTTGTGGCACCGCTGGCCTTTGGCAAGAAGAGCAATAGGGCTCTGCCTTTCTGGTGCATAATTACCTGCTCTGAAGTCAGAATGACCAGCCAGCCCTACCATCGCAAGGCTGGTTGCCCATTCTGACTTCAGAGAGCGTGACTAGGACTGGGACTTTGCTTTTCTGGTGCACAATTGCCCGCACTGGATCCATAAAAAGAGAGCCCGACACTACTCGCTCTCTCTGAAGTCAGAATGGGTGGCAAGCATTACGATGGTGGGCCGAGCCATCATTCTGACCTCAGAGAGAGGAACTAGCACCAGGGCTCTGCCTTTGGAATGAGGCAGTGGCACCATGGAGAGGAAAAAATGGTGGCACCTCAGGCAATGTTTGTCCTGCTTCTCCTCCCCAGCCCCTGAATCCAGGGTTCACACTACCATTTTCTCTGGAGTTTCAAAAAACTCTGGAGAAAATTGTGAGTTTTCTAAAACCCAGATTAAGGGGTTATTCCCCAAGCCTGGTGTGAAATTCAGACTACTCTGCCCTGGATTTAAGTGCCACACCTTACCTTACCGTACATCATGTGCCATTACTGCACCAGATTCAACGGGAAGGCAGCATGTCATGTGGCATTATCAGGCCAGATTTGGGGTGGGGGGGTTCACTAGTGTAGACAAGCCCTTCCTGACAGTAAGAGCTGTTTAACAGTGGAATACACTGCCTGGGAGTGTGGTGGAGTCTCCTTCTTTGGAGGTTTTTAAACAGAGGCTGGATGGTCATCTGTTGGGAGGGCTTTGATTGTGTATTCCTGCATGGCAGAAGGGGGTTGGACTAGATGGCCCTTGGGGTCTTTTCCAACTCTATGATTCTATGGCAGTGTTCTGTGCTACCCAAAAGTACAGCACAAGAAAGTCTGCACACCGGAAATTTCAGCACACCCAAAAGTCCAGCCCAGCCTGCACTGACCCAGCAGCATTATGTGGATGAGGTTCTTCACACCCCAGCAGTGGAAAAGAGCCTCTCCACCCCCCCCCCACAAGAGTGGGGCGTATGCAAGCAACACAGCAAAAGAACAGCCAACAACAACAATCCCGCCTTGCTGCTATTGCCCTGCCAGTGGAATTTAACTGCATAGATATGGAGGGGGAAAGTGGGACAGGTTAGGGCAGGGCAGGGATTATCTGGAAAAATGGAAAGAGAAACACAAGAGACAGGTCATTGCTCTGCACAGAGAGGAGGAGTACAGAAGGCTCAGAAGATGCTGGGTTTCATCCCAGGTGCCTCTCCCTTGGAAAGGTCTATGTATGGTTGTGAAGGCTGGACCATGAAGAAAGCTGATAGGAAGAAAACCAACTCATTTGAAATGTGGTGCTGGAGGAGAGTTCTGCAAATACTGCTGAAAAGACCAATACATGAGTCCCAGAACAAATCAAGCTTGAACTCTCCCTAGAAGCCAAGATGACCAAACTGAGATTGTCCTAAAGTAGAAGGCAGCTGAAGAAGATGAAGACCACATTCCAGATGGAGAGACTCAGATCAAAAAACCCATGGCCCTGAGTCTGCAAGACCTGAGCAGAGCTGCTGAGGATGGTCACTTGGAGGTCTCTCATTCATAGGGTCAGTTGACTTGGCAGCAATTAACAACAAAGAAACAAACAAGCAAACAAAAAACTGGAGCCACCAGCCAGCAGTGCTTTTCAAAAGTAACTAGTTACAGTTACATTTGAAACCATCAGTTGCTTTACTCTTACTCTTTCAGTTGCTTCTAAACTGTAATGCTATTACCTCTTCCTGACCTCCCAAAGGTAATGAGTTACAAGTAACTCTTTCTAGCTGGAGTATGTTATTTGCAGGTTTTGAGAAGACACCAAGGATTAAAAAGGCAGCAAAGCAGAAAGGGGAACCGAAGTGTTTGCTCAAAGCACTTCATAGCTGTGACCTCAGCTACTCTTATGACAGAACTGCTCAAGCTGTAAACCGCCAAGCTGAACATAACCTATCCAAATTGTGGCCTGTTTCACAAGCCCTCTACCCTCAGTTTTGAAGCCATATATCAAAATTGCTTTTACATTACAATGATTATTTCCCCACATACTACAAATAGCTCTTACTGTCAGGACGTTCTTCCTAATGTTGAGGTGGCATCTCTTTTCCTGCAGTTTGAACCCATTGCTCCATGTCCTAGTCTCTGGAGCAGCAGAAAACAAGCTTGTTCCATCCCCAGTGTGACAGCCCTTCGATATTGAAACATGGCTATCATGGCCCTCTCAACCTCCTCCTCTCCAGACTAAACACGCCCAGCTCCCTCAGCCGCCCCTCAGAGGGTATCGTGGCTTCCAGACCTCCCACCATTTTGGTCGCCCTCCTCGGGACCCCTCCCAGCTGTTCCGTATCCCTCCGGAGCCGCGGCGCCCATTTTCTCCGCCACATGTTGGAGGCCCTGGCAGCGGCGCTCGGCGGTCCGGACCCAAGGGCCCCGGGGTGCGGTGGAGCCTCGCCGAGGGCCTTGGCCGGCCCCCCGCCTTCCCCGCCTCCCTCCGCAGGCGACCGACCTTGCAGGGTTGTTGTGGGGCCACGGGGGCCGGACTTTGCCCCTCCTCTCTCTTCTCCCCCCGCCCTCGGCCGCGGCCCCGGAGCCAATCAGGGCCTCCCCCCTCCCTCCCTCCCGCCCCTTCCCCGGCCAAGGGCTGCGCGGCGGAGGCGGAGGGCGCTCAGTCCGCTCGCCGTCGCTCCAGGCGCCTCCCGCTGCCCGCCCGAAGGCCCGCGAAGCCCCGCCGCCCCGGTGAGTCGCGCCCCAGTCCGCCCGCCCTGCCCGCCTGCCTGCCTCCGGAGAGGGGCCCAGAGCTGGGAGGACCCCCTCGGCCAGGGGCCCCTTCCTTGAGCCTTTGCCTTCTCCCCCCCCCCTTGCAATACAGCCGCCCCTTCATAGCCGCTGGGGTTGGGATCCAGGAACCTCACCTCCGCAGATACCAAAATCCGCGAATACCCAAGTCCCATTCGATGCAATGGCAGAGCAAAATCGTTTTTTAAAGAATATTTTCAAGGTGTGGATACTTAAATCTGTGGATACCAAATCCGCGGATATGGAGGGACAACTGTATTGATACCTTACCGGGCAGGGGGGCATCCCTCCAAAGTCGCAAATTGGGAATGGGCGACCAACGAAAAGGGAGGAGGAGGACTCAGACACAGCCTTGGCCACCCCGGAGAAGAGGCAGCGCCAAGCGAGGGAGTCAAGGCAACCCTTCCTTCAGAATGATAAGGACTGGAGCCAAAGCCACACTGCACAAATAATCCACTTTGAAACTGGGTTATTCACTGTGGCTCCTTCCTTCCTTATGGCATTCCAGGATTTCTAGTTTGGTGGGGCAACTACTCTCTTTGGCAGACCAGGCTAAGGACCGTGTGAAACTACACATCCCAGGATCCCATTGGAAGGAGCCATGACAAGTCATCCAGTTTCAAAGTGGAGTATTTGTGCAGTGTGGATATGGTGGGATCTGACTTCTCCTAAAGGGAAGGACGGCTCCCAGTTTCCTCCTTCCTTGGAGGTCTTTAAACAGAGGCTGGATGGCCATCTCTCGGGGATGCTTTGATCAAGATTTCCTGCCTGGCAGAATGGGGTTGGACTGGATGGCCCTCGTGGTCTCTTCCAGCTCTGCAATTCTATGATTCTATGAGTAGAATTCAAAGGCTTTCATGGCCGTCATCCATAGATTTTCCTTGTTTTTTTCCCCCAGGCTGTGAGGCCGTGTTCTGGAAGAGTTTGTTCCTGATGTTTCTCCTGCATCTGTGGCTGGCATCTTCAGAGAATATATATATTCTATAAAACAGCCACAGATGCAGGCAAACAGTCAGGAATAAACTCTTCCAAAACACAGCCTCAAAGCCCACCCACCCCCCAAAAAAACCACAGCCCACAGAAAACCCATGAGTAGAATCTTTTTCTCTTTTTTCTTTTTTTAAGGGAAGGGCTGCTTCCAGTCTTCTTACTCAAATTGACCTTCGTTCAGAACCATGAGGACTGGGATCTTATTTCTCATAAGGGAAAACACTAATGTTCTAGTCAAATCCACCAGTGGAAAGAATTGGGTTTTTAAAAAAACTTTGAAGGGAAAGGCTTCCAGATTTGAGCAATAATGCAATAAGGGCTAAATGTTGGGTGCAGGGGCATTGAAGCCCTATTCATCAGGAGTACTTGGCCATATTTCAGTTTCTGGCAAATAAGGAACTGAGAGTAAGGAACTAGCTTCAGCCACCCCTCAGACCAGGAGGCCTGGGATCTAAAGCAATCAGCAGTCCTTTCATTCCAGACTGGGGTCTTATTTACCGGTATCTTAAGGCTGCTGTTGCCCAGGAGGCGAGCATGTTTCCCACTGAAGCAACCCCGGACTAGTTTCTGTGTGCTATAAAAAACAATAGAGACAGCAAGCATTGGGAAGGAGGGGGAGTTGGAGGTTTTTCTTGCAAGGGGGGCGGATAGGTGGAGCTCTCTTGCAAAGAAGACTTCATTCCAGCAGTCCCGGAAAAGGGAGTGGTCCGCATGAAAACCACAGGGCAGTGTGTGTGTGTGTGTCCAATAGGGTGGGATGTCTCCTCACTCTCTTAAATGCTTCAGCTGTCCTGCACCAGCCAATTGAATTTATTTCAGCAGCTGACACTTCTGGACTGCCAGAAAACTGCTCCAATGAATCAAACGGAACTTAATTAATAAGTCAAAATGGGTCCCTTTGTGTTTGCCTGCTGTGTAGGCCTGCTGTATTTGGGACTCACTGTTGGGTTTGGACTAGTGGTTCTCAAACTTCTAGTCTCCCAACTCCCAGATATGCCAGACATCTTGGCCAGTGGTCAGCTATTCTGGGAACTGAAGTCCAAAACACATGGAACCCCAGGTTCTGAGAACCACTGATTTAGGAGAGGAAGTTGGGAGAGGTTTTCCCACAATCCCCTACCCAAAAGAAGGGCAAACTGGGACGTACACACACACAGGAAGAACCTGGGACAAAGAGGGGCAGTCAGAGTCGGCCACCCTAGCAAATGGGTGTATGTCTTTGGTAGGGGCATAGTGAGACCATCTGGCAGTGGGACAGAATTATAGAGAAATCCTAGCTGTGGGGATAAAGAATGGACAGACAGGGAGCTTCCTGTGACTGAACACAGGGCCTTTTGCAACAAGGGCTCTCCCATTTTTAAGAAGCCCTTCTCATTAAAAGATTATCGTCCTTATGGCTGTGTGAATAAAGGGCTGGTTCAATTTAGCTCAGTCTTGACTGTGCTGGTTGGCATCCGCTCTTCAGGGTTTCAGGCAGGGTTCTTTGGTTTTTCCTATCTGGGGAGGCCAGAGATTGCACCTGGGAGTTCTGAGTCTTGTTGGAACACTCCCTAGAGAAAGTGTAACCACTAGTATAGTGAACCAACAGGTTTCTGATCTCTGCCCACAAGGCATCTGTTCTGCCACTGAGCTGCAGTATTTTCATACCCTCTAGCATTTCACAAATGAAAACCAGGATGCATGTGGCCAAGCAACATCAGAGTGTGGTCAAGATAGCACACAAGCTAGGAGAGCCGGCAACAGTTTGCTTTTGACTGATCCTGCTGGTAAAGGCATGATTCAGCCCTGTCTTTTCCTCTCCTGCAGCTGAGTTAACTCCTTTTGCACTTGGAACTCAGTTTGCAGCAATTGAAGTCAGCTAAGGACAAAGGGGAGGAAGTGGAGGGAGGAGAGAGAAAGAAACCAGGACATTTTGAAAGCAGCAGAAACAGTGGGATGACAGAGGATTAATCGGAACAATTGGAGGGTATTATTTTTCCCCACCCAGTGCTGGTCTGGTACCAAAAGATGTTGCAGTCTTTCTACAACATGAAAACAAACTACAGCTGTCTGGATGTGGTTGAATTGCAGCTCCCAGCATTCCCTATCCTCTGCTATACTTGCTGAAGGCTCATGGGAGTTGCAGTCCAAGAATATGTGGAGGGCTGCTCTTTGCCCATCCCTGTTCTCCTTCAAGGAGAAATGCCTATGGAAATGCCAGGCTGGTATCAATCTAACAAAGCTTTATTCATTTATCAGTATTGCCAATGTTTTTCCTCAAAGTTTTCAGCAGCTTTATGGGGAGGAATAATGACCACATAATATTTCAGCAGTCATACAAATAGGCTAATCATTTCAGAGAAAAGATGTGTGCACACATAGAAACATTAAACAATCCACTAATGGTTTTGAAAGTGTAACAAATCGTGATTTTAATTGTTTGTGAGCCTCCTTGGGTTCCACTTTGGGAGAAAGGTGGCATAGAAGTTACACAAAGGAAGAAAGAAAGAACGAAAGAGAAATAAACATTTTAAAAAATCTAGATCACAGCTAAAATATATTTTATCCAAAGGTCAATAGTGCCCCAGTTACAGACTCTAGTGCCCTTGTGAACTCTAAGTTAGAGCAGGGGAAAAGTTCCTTATCTGGACTACAGGTCCCAGAATCCCTGCTGGGTGGGAGACTCTGGGACATGGAGTCCAAATAAGGAACTTTTACCAGCTTGGAACAGCAGCAACCTTTAGTGTCAGAATCTACCAGGGTTCCACCTGCCCAGACGAGTGAAACCATCAAAGTGGAAGGAACAGGTCACACCCAAATAGTCTTATAGACTAGCATCCCTGCCACAGACCAGCATCTGTTAAATTTGCACAGCAGGAATGCTTCATTGCAGTCTACTAAAAGATAAGCCTCCTGATCAATCTAGGTGCTAAATCATCTCAGGTTCCAAACAGACTCAATAGCACAAGTGCTTTGCTGGATCAAAACTTGGCCTATCAAATCTGGAGTCATTTTGTGAAAAACAAGACCAAAAGTCACCAGGGGCAAGCAGGATTATCTACCTGAAAATGGGCCTGTGGCCTTCCCTAGTTGGCCTCCATCTACAGCAAGTGGGGCCTGCTTGCTTTGCCACATTTTGTGCCCACACCCCCATCCAGCCCCAAGGAGTGGCATCAGATGCATTGTGGCTACATTAGGGGGAAATCTTTATCACCACCCTTGATAGGAAAAATCTGTTCCTGGAGAGAAGATGATTGGGTATTTGCTTGTTTGATTGAGTGGCTCTGACCAGAAAGGAGGCAAAGTCCATGGAAGTATGTTTGCAGGGATGTGGATGGGTGGTTGGGTGTGTGACCTGCTGATCCCTTGGGACTACAGGGCCCAGAATCCCCCAGCCAGTCTAAAGTGTCCTATAGACTGATTTACCTAGCAAAGGTTCCCCTATGGCCATGAAGGTATTATGGAAGACAGATATCAAAGTCTGAGAAGAATTAACCTTTATGACAGTTAATCTTTATGATGGACACTGAGAATGTCCATAGCCTCTCCTATTCTTAAATTTCTTGTCAGCTGGGGAAAAAATATTGAACTAGCATTTCTGTTTTGTTTCTTTATTTCATTTCTGAATTGCCTGTAATTTTGAAAAATTTCCACCCATATTTGCTCGCTGTTCAGCATTGTTGAAATTCTGAATGTCAGTTTAATAATCTGAATTTCAGTTCATGTTACCGAATTTCCATTAAATGGAAATGTTCTTTTTTGTGGGGATTACAACTTCAAGAATCCCCCACTGGCCATGCTCGCAGGGGAAATTTGTGTGTTGCAGTGCCCCAAAAGATAGTTTCTTAGGCTCTTCTGGTGGTTTTTAGCTCTTAACACTTTCAAAAGTCTGTCAGGCTTTGGGTACCTTGAAGGAGCCATACTATTCAGGCTTTATAAGATTCCCTTCTCATTTTGATGGGGTAAAAGAAAACTATAAGGCTGCAGTTGTCGAAAGTGACATGAGTTAAAGCTAGGAACCAGAACAAGCTGAAGAAACAAACTGTACTCTGGAAGGATTTAAAGAGGGTGTGAGTGGATTTCATGTGTTTGTGAATTTTCCATGATGACCTACTTAAGATGGCATGTGAGCCCACAAGTTTGTCGGAAAATGCTTCTTTTCCGTCAGAAGGCTGGATCTGTCATCCTGGTGAAAGTCCAGTTCTTCATCTTTCTTTCCTCCAGTTTTGAAGAGAGGGAGAGGCGGGTGGGGCTCAAAACCGTTCATTTCACACCTGGCACCCTGGAGAGGCTCCTTCTCTGCTCCAGAGAGGTTAACATGAGCCCTGCCAGATTAGACTAGATTAGGGCAGAGCATGGGAATGTCTCCTGTCTCAGAAAACTCTCCCAGCCAGTCTGGCTACTGGTAGCCACCCCAGGGTCCCTCCCTGCCTTTGCATCAGAGGTATAGATTTTATGTGTTAACATTTTTAAAGTAGTAGCCAACCAACATCCCCTCCTGGTGCTCTATCTAATACCCAGAGGGATTTCTATATTGCAGTGGCTCTTAACCTTTTCTTTACCAGGGACCCCCTTTAACTATCTTTTGTTGCCGTGAACCTGCAAGACTAAACTCATTATTTAAAAGCCTAATAATAATAATAACAATAATACCTGATAATAATAGTAATACAGTTACCCCATCCATTAACTCAGAGGCACTGGAGGGGGAAGGGAGACTTTTCTCCTGCGTCTTCTTGCACGTTTGTGGCTGGAGTGGATTGAATGGCAATGTGCAGGCCAAGCCACCCAGCCAGCCTTTGCCTTGGCTCCTGTCACATAGCCACTCCACTGCAGGGAGGAGGTGCACTGAGTAGCCTTCAAGCCCCCTGTGAGGACATCACAGACCCCTGGGGGTCTGCAGACCACAAGTTAAGAACTACTGCTATTGTGTTAGTCTGAAATGTGCTATAAGATCCATTTTGCACACAGATCCAGACTAACACAGCGATGTCTTTGAATTCTATATTGTACTTGTTACTTTTCTAATTACCAGCTAACACAATGCTCCTCCCTGCCTCTGTATCATAGATGTGGATGTTATGTGTTACATTTCTAAGTAGTAAGTAACTTGATGCCCCTCCCTTCCTCTGCATCTAATACCCAGAGGGCTTGCTATGTTGCAGTAGTTAACTTTTCTAACTACGGTACT
Source organism: Gambelia wislizenii (assembly GCA_030847615.1). NCBI lineage: Eukaryota > Metazoa > Chordata > Lepidosauria > Squamata > Crotaphytidae > Gambelia > Gambelia wislizenii. The sequence goes on along the minus strand of JAUMIR010000015.1, from coordinate 6,051,120 downwards.
AGCCAACCCACAGCCCCTCGCTGGTTCTGCATCTACTGCCCAGTATTTATAGATTGCATTTGAATATACAGTAGTTAGAAAAGTAACTAACTGCTAGCCAACCCCGGGGGAGGGGGCGGCTCCTTGCCTCTATGTCATAGGTCTTTGTTTTGGCCCTCTATGCCTCTGCATCTTATACAAAATATATGGATATACTGTATTGTATTAGTTACCATTCTAATAGCCAAACCAGTGCTTCTCCCAGCATCAGATGCCTGAAGTCATTTATTCAGTCAGATCAATTTTTCAGTTGCACCCAACCCAACGCCCTACTCTGTCTCTGCATCCAACGCATGGGATGTTCATTGACCACTTTAGTTTATTTTTTTATCCCACCTTCCCCCTGCTGAGCTCAAGGCATTCCTCTTGCCTGCTTTATCCTCACAACAACCCTCTAAAGTAGGACAGGCTGAGTAAGAGAGGGAGAGAGACAGAGCAGACCATGGTCACCCAGTGAGTTTTCACAGCTCATTGGAGGATCTGAACCTGTGTTCCCCAAATCCCAGCCCAACGTGATAACCTGGGGCGAGGCTCTCTAGATGTTGTTGAACAGCTTCCATATTTCACCATTGGTTGTGCTGGGTAGGGAAGATGGAAGTTGCAGTCTGATACCATTTGGAGGGATACCGGTCTCCACCCTTTACTCCAGGGGTGGGAATCTTGGAGCTTTCCAGATCTGTAGGACTGTAATCCCCAGCATTCCTCACAATGTAGGATGCTGTGTAAGGATGCTGGGAGTTATTGTTCATCAGCATCCAGAGGGCTGTGTGATTCCCACCACTGCCCCCCTCTAAGCACAACACTGGCTCTCTCTCACGACCCTCTTATGATGTTTGCTTCTCAGTCTGTAGTGTGTGGTCCCTCTTGTACCCTCCTCCTCTTCCTAACCCACCTTGCAGGGCTCTTAGGGGGATAAAAAAAGGAGGAGTGCCATGCAGGCCTTCCTCAGCTCCTGCAAGGAAGGGAAGGGTGTGTATGTGTGTGTGAAATACATGGATGGATACATTCGGAGATTAAAAAAAAAACTCAACATGACCATTCTCATTCTTCTCCTTAGGGCATCTCCAGTTTTAAATATCCTGAAGAAAACAAGCCGTTGCCCCAGAGAAAAGATCCCCCCTCCCTGTGTATTTTAAATTGAAATTTGGGCAGAATGTTTCATTCTTGCTTTAAAAAATAAATTTTAAAAAAGATTTGTCAAAGTGATGGCCAACTGCTAAAAAGGCCCAATGAAATAAGATTTTTTTTTCTCCTGGGTCCACCCAGCATTCAGTTTCATCTAGCACCTTGTTTTATAAACAAAACAGCCACAGACAGAGCAGAAATGCCATAGCTAGCCCCTGACATTTGTCTGTGTCATCAGATATACTGCTTTAGTACATGGTGGTTCAGTAGCTTGGAATAATTCACTTTTTGGATGAAAACTTCCAGAATCCCCCACAGCATGGTCAGTGACTATTACTTGGGGGTTATGGGACCTCTAGTCCAGGAAGGTAATTTTTGGGGAGTCTAGGAATATTCCATTTATAGATTTTCCTTGGGTTTTTTCCGGGCTGTGAGGCCGCGTTCTGGAAGAGTTTCTTTCTGACGTTTCGCCTGCATCTGTGGCTGGCATCTTCAGAGAATGGTTGGGTAGGAGTGTATGTGGAGTTTATATGCTGTGAACCCCTGTAGGGGAGTATATGTAAATTTGTGTAATTGAATGGTTAGTTTCTGGGTATAGAAATGCAAGACTCATTAGTGTCTGTTTGGCTAATGCTTGGTTGATAGGCCATTATCTGCTGGAACTCCCCCTGTCCCTGGGTGGAATTCCTTTGTAAGTGTTGGGTTACACTCCTACCCAACCATTCTCTGAAGATGCCAGCCACAGATACAGGTGAAACATCTGAAAGAAACTATTCCAGAACACAGCCTCACAGCCTGGAAAAAAACCAAGGAATATTCCATTTAGCTAGCAGAACTTAAATAGCCATGGATAAGATCTGCTTTCTTCCACAAATTGGTAAAAACCTCCTATAAAAAAGCCATCTGAATTATTGGACCATCTCTGTATCTAGAATCATAGAATCTTAGAATCAGAAGGAGCTGCAAGGGCCATCTAGTCCATCCCTTTGCCATGTAGCACACCAACTCTCTGTTCAACAACCTCCAAAGACGGAGAGTCCACCACCCTCCGAAGTAATCTATTCCCCTGTAAAACAGCTCTTACAGTAAAAAATTCTTTCTAATGTTCAGGTGGATTCTCTTTTCTTGTCATTTGAATCCATTGGTTGGTGTCCTAGTCTCTGGAACAACAGAAAACAAGCTCACCCCATCTTCTACGTGACATCCCTTCAGATATTTAAAGATGGCTGTATTATAACCCCTCTCAGTCTTCTTTTCTCTAAACTAAACATATCCTGCTCCCTAAGTTGTTTCTCATCTAGTGGCAATGAGTTCCACAGTGGCCCTATGTGTACAGAAACACTCCCATTTTTGTTTGTGGTCACGCTGGCTGGGGGATTCTGGGAAGTGTCGGCCCCAAAAAAGGAACCATTTCCAAGCTCTGAGTAAACTTTGACACTTTCCTAATCCAGCAGCAACAAGGGTAAATATACAAAGCCAGCCCTGACTGTTGAAAGGCAGTCCTGAGTAGAGTACAGGGCGGAGGCAACGGTAACATTAAGCAAAACGCTCTTTCAACAAAGGATACCACTTAAAATAAATAAGGCGTGACAGGTTCCTGTGGGCGCGTGTACATGCCCACAAGACTTAATTGTACCATTGATAGCAGTTATTCAGCATGAACCAAATTCCACTGATGAGTAATTTACTCACAACTCAGAGTAAGAGAGCAATAGTGCTACAATTCTTATTATACACCCTGTGCTGACAGAGACAGGCTGACACCCTGCTGATTCAGAGTAGCCGTTTCCTGAGCTTTTGGCTGCCCCTGTGCCCACCCCCCTCATCTGGTCAGGTGCCAAGGAGAGCTGTGTTGTTCAGTGGCGAGAGCTCTGAGTGAGACATCAGAAAACTGCAGATTTTCCCCCTTCTTTGCATTTAAGTATCAAGTTTAATGTGGAAGGTGCAGCTAGTGCAAAATGTAGCAGTCAGACTGGTGTTAGGTGTACATTTTAGAGCCCATGTAACACTGGTCTTATGAGAAGTGCACCAGCTTCCAATCTGCTTCTGAGCCTTAGCAAAAGGAAGCTCTTACTTTCTTGTCCCAGAAATGAGCTTCCCCTAAGCTCTGGCAAGCTATGACAGGAGAAAGCAGGATGCTAGGCTTGCTTATCCATAGAATGAATGAATTTCTTTATTACAGTCATAGATCAGGACAAACGTATCCATAGAACCTCCAGGTTCGAATGGAGTCTATCCCAGAGTATCCTTTCCTGAGAACTTTCAGCAGATGCAGGCTGTTTGTTCTCCTGTTGATGGACTTCCTATAGGCCTCTCATGGTTTGTGGTAGGAAACTGAATGCTAAATGAAGTAGGCCTGGTATGCTGGTTACAAGGAGCACACAATTCATAGATTTTCCTTGTTTTTTTTCCGGGCTGTGAGGCCATGTTCTGGAAGGGTTTACTTCTGACATTTCGCCTGCATCTGTGGCTGGCATCTTCAGAGAAGATTCTCTGAAGATGCCAGCCACAGATGCAGGCAAAACATCAGAAGTAAACTCTTCCAGAACACAGCCTCACAGCCTGGAAAAAACCAAGGACAATCTATGGAAGCCGGCCGTGAAAGCCTTCGACTTCAGAGCACACAATTCCCTTGTTGCAACAGCTGCACCGGCTGCCAATCTGTTTCCAGGACCAATTCAAAGTGCTGGTGATGACCTGTAAAGCCCAATCTGGCTTGGGTCCGTGCTACCTGAAGGACTGTATCTTCCCATATGAGCCTATCTTAACTCTCAGTTGCACAATCTTCACAGACATGGTTGGTGAGAATGTGGGACAGGGCCTTTTTGGTGGCTGCTCCTAGACTCTGGAATTCCCTCCCTGGGGAGGCTAGCCTGGCTCCCTCCGTGCTGTCATTCCACCATCCAGTGAAGACTTTTCTAGTCCAACAGGCATGATTGTTTTATATAATAGGTTTTATGTTTTAGTGTCATGCTATTTTTAATCTATACTTTACAATTAATGTTTTATATGGTTTTAATTCTATAGACAGTTTGATATCATTTAAATCTTTTTAAGGGTGTTTTTTAAGCAATGTGTCACTTTACTTCTATTTCTTTTGATTCTGTAAGCTGCCTTGAGTTCCACTCCAGGAAGAACAAGGCAGGATATAAGTAAAGTGATTGATTGATTGATTGATATGATCTTCCTTGGTCCTTTGGGGAGAACACTTTTAGCTTAGTTCTTTTACTTGATACAGTATCTTTTTATTTGATGATGAAAGGAGCTTTCTGTCGTACACTCAAAATAAATGCCTATCCTGGACAGAGAGCTAAAGAAATATCATGTAAACATTAAGAAGAATACTTTACTGTCAGAGCGGTTCAACAGTGGAAGGGGCTGTCTTAGAAGGTGGTGGACTCTCTCTTTGGAGGTCTTAAAACAGAGGCTAGATGGTCATTTCTCAGGAGTGCTTTAGCGGTATATTCCTGGCATGGCAGGGGACTAGACTAGATGGCCCTTGTGGCCCCTTTCAACTCTATGATTCTGTTATTCTAAACTTTGCAAGGAATGTCTCATGAAACTACAGGAAATAGGAGATTATCAGATGGACCCTTTGCATCCGTTTCCATCCCGCTACCCAGCCACCCACCCCTCTCCCATTCCTGGCACGGAATAAAGAAAAAGTTTCACACACTTACCTTTATTCCACGACAGGAATGGGCTCCCCCTCCCTTCCCTGCCTGGTTGTAAAAACAGCTGTCCCAAGGGGGAACTCAAATCTCAGCTGTTCTCGGGATAGAGGGAAATTTCAAAAGACCCCCCCCCCCCAGCTGTCAAAAACAAAAGCAAGCACTAAAACACATTTTAAAAAGAAACAGCTACCCAGGGAGGGGAATTTTTTTTTTACTTACCTTTCTGTCCCGATCGCACCCGGAAGTGTCCAGCAGGGACCTCCTGGTGACGTCACATCCTGTTGTCATCCCGGGAGCACAACGGGGTTCCTGTTCACTTGCCCATCATTCCGCTATCATAACGGAATGGGCCTCTTATTCACGGATTTTCCATGAATAAATGGAAACGGGGGAGGAATAGGAGCGGAATGGGAGCATCCCAGGACAGGGACGACGTCGTGTAAAAGGTAAGCCTTTTAGTGATCTTCTGTCATCCCTCTCCTGGGATATTTTACACATCTGATAATCTATTCCACCTAAACATTAGGAAGAGCTTCCTGACAGTAAGAGCTGTTTGGAAGTGGAATGCACTGCCTGGAAGTGTGGTGGAGTCTCCTTCTTTGGCGGTTTTTAAACAGAGGCTGGATGGCTATCTGTCGGGAATGATTTGATTGTGTATTCTTGCAAGGCGGAGGTTGGACTGGATGGCCCTCATGGTCTCTATGATTCTGTGATTCTAAGTTTGAATGGGAGAAAATTCCTTGCACCCACACAGCTAGGCCTGTGCTGGCCTCAGAATGCAACATTGGGAGGCTACAGATCTCAGCAAGCCCTAGAAGTTGCAAACCCCCTCCTCCAGAATATCTGTGTGCGTGTGTGTGCACGCATGTGTTTTAGATTGTATATTTTTGGCAGGGCTGGTTGTCTTTTTTGTTGTTTTACTTTATGAAGCATGTTGTACACCGACGGTGATAAATTGTAATATTGACTGGCGTTCTGCTTGGGACTGATGTCTTTGTAAATGGCCTGACGTGTGTGCAAATTGAATTCAGTAACTTTGCAATGTCTGTATTCCCCTGGGACTGTTACAGCATAAAGGCACCTGTTGCAGATTGGTAGCCATTGGGGTGACTGATGCGCCATGGCCTGATGGGTAATGGGCACCAATGAGCATGGGGGCATTGGCTAGGAAATGCTGGAGCACAACAGGAACATCCGATGCACATCAGAGTTTACTGATCCCCCTCAGAAATGCCCAGTGCACATTGGAGCACTCTTGCCAGTGCCCAGATGCACATCTTCATGGTTCATCAACAGGGTTTCCTTGAGTTTCAGTAACGTAGGTACAGATCTGCAGAAACTCCATGAAACCCTATTAGCGAATTGGGAAGATGTGTATCTGGGCACTGGCGGAACTATTTGTAAAGTTATGAAATGTAGACTGCAATGGAAGAAGTCACATGTCTGAGCTTTGGCCTGCAATTATTTTGTGTATTTCAGTACTGGGTATTTTCCCATGAACCTCTCTGTCTGTCTGCAGTGCACAGCATCTGCAGCAAGGCACAGACTGCCAGAAAACCTCTTAAGAGGGTTGAAGGTCTTGGCACGGCCTTGCATTTGCCTTATAAATCTTTTCTGCTCTCTCTTCAGTGGCCTGGCCTCCAGGTGCCTTTGCAGAGCAATCTGTTCCCTCCAAGGAAAATTAAGAAACACCCCCCAATCAGCTGAAGCTTTGGAAAAGCCTTTCTTAGTGCCTCTTCTGACTCATGAGCAGTCCTGTAGCATCAGAACTTGGAGGCCAGAGCAGGGAGACACTCTGTTAGGCAGTTATGATGTCATAAGCTAGACTTATTGACCTCATCAATAAGTGTTTGATGTTTACATATACAATCATAATACCATTGCCACAATCCTAAATGCCCCTGAAACCCACCTTGACATACAGGGAGTTTTCTGCAGTGCTGGCGAACAGGGTGCTCACAGATGATGCATCTAGTCCCCTCCTACCACCAAGCAACAGTGAAACAAGGGGTTGTGACAGGAGCCTTCAGAGGTCCCTGCTTCTGCTTGTCATACTATCATGAGATGGGCTGGGATGGAAGTGGACACGCCATCCTTCAGCACACCAGTCACCAGTGGTGCAGAACTCCATTCCTTGGTGCTGCTGCCTGGATTTTAAGGTGGATTTCAAGGATCGTATCGGAAGATGGATTGTAGCCACAACATTGTGCCTGTTTGTCTGATGCAGGATCTCAGCCAAGGTTTATATTCTCATTTTTAACCTTTGCACATACAGTATTAATATATTTCCAGGGCAGGCAGACAAAATTGGCCAGCTTTGAACAGCCTCTTCCTCCAACACCTTTCTTGCTTCTAGACTCCAGCCTCAGCCCCACCAGATTCCCTGTTGCTGTGTTGTGTTCGTGTGCTTTCAAGTCATTTTCAACATGTGACAACTGTAAGGCAAACCTATCACTGGGTTTTCATGGCAATATATGTTCAGAGGGGGTTGTCTTTGCCTTCTTCTGAGGCTGAGAAAGTGTGACTTGCCCAACATGACCCAGTAGGTTTCCATTGCTCAGCAGGGATTCCAACCCTGCTGTCCCAGAGTCCAATGCTCAAACCACTACACCACACCGGCTCATGTGCTTTCAAGTCACCCGTTGACTTATGGGGACCCATGAATTTCACAGGGCTTTCTTAGGCAAGAACAGTAAGAGCTTTTCAGAAATGGAATACACTGCCTGGGAGTGTAATGGAGTCTCCTTCTTTGGAGGTTTTTAAACAGAGGCTGGATGGCCAGCTGTTGGGAATGATTTGATTGTGTATTTCTGCGTGGCAGGGGGTTGGACTGGATGGTCCTTGTGGTCTTTTCCAACTCTATGATTCTAAGATTCTGTGAACTGCTCAGAGGTGCTTTGCCATTGCCTTCCTCTGAACTATAGCCTATAGCAATTGGTATCCTTTGGTGGTCTCCCTTCCCTTTAATTAGCAGGGCTTAATTAGCCTTTCTCTTGATTAGTGGGAGTCTGGCTGTGAGCTTTTCCTGTTAAGAGCAAAACCACATTTTCAGGTTGTTGCTAAATTGTAACTTGGCAGGGTAAAAGTTTGATTCTGTCCATCTCCCTCCCCCCAACATGCATGCTTTTGTGCACAGGGCTGGAGATGGTTCTGCACGGTCATTTCCCGAGCATGCCCCCCATTAGCAGATGCCAGCCAAGTGTGGACCACACCCATCCGCTCAGGACTGCAGCAGCTGAGAAGGAGGAAGAAGTAGGCGACGGTTGCCAGGAGCTCTTAAGCTGTTTATGCATCAGAACAATTGGCAGAGACCATAATTCTTTCCTCTAGCTCCCCCTCCTCACCCCAGCCCCTTCAAAAGCAAACTCATCCTTGGGTAAGCCCCCACCCAGAGGGAACACCCAGAAGGCGATGTGCTGGCATCATGAGGAAACTTCTGCGGAGAAGCCAAATCCCTTCCCACTTTGCAAGGATTTTGTGCTTCTGAGTTTCAGAAGCAAAGAGGCATCTAGGCATGTAACAAAATGATCAGTGATAGCTCACAATAGGAAACTATCTATCTATCTATCTATCTATCTATTTATCTATTTATCTGTCTTATCTATTTGGAGCTAAAAAGGTTCCCAAGGCAGCTTACCAAATATTAATTTGATGTTTCCCTGCCCTCAGGCTTACAATCTAAATAAGATGTAGCCCACAGGGAAAAGGTGTTGGCATTGCGGGGGGGGGGGAGGGATTAAGTCCAGAAGATGCTGGCTGCTCTTCTCTCCCTCAGAGCAATGGCTGTTGGAACATGGAGGGAGAGCCTCTCACCAGCCGCTGGGACCAAGGCAGGATGGATCTCTTTAGCAGCTGTCTCTCTGTATCTATGAACTCTGTAGCTTTCCCTTCTATGTCTTTTCTACCTTCAGCCTTTTGCTTCCTTCTTGCCTCTTCCTTAAGAAATGAGTTAGTTCAGTGTGACTCGTTGCCAGTTCACAGACCTTTGGCTACCAGTCTGTGGAGAGCTTTCAGGAACGAAAGAAGGAAAGTGTTGTAGCCAATGCACACAATATCGAACAAGTCCCTGGCCCATTGGAGGGGTGTCAGGAATGCTGGTCCCCCACATCTCTGTGTCTGAGAAACACAGGGTTAGGTCTCCTCATTCCCTTCGTCTCAGAAGGAAACACTGCTGGGGTTCTAACCCTGGTCATGGTTGCTAGCTTACCTAGGCAACAGTCAGGTTTAGGGCTCCATAGCCTCTGACATGTCACAGTTGAAAACTGGCATGTGTGTGACCAAGTAACATCAGAGTATGGTCAAGATGGCAAAAGTTATTAATGAAGAAGGACACACAAGGTGGTAGAGGTTGCAGGAGTTTGCTTTTGCCTGAGTCTACAGGGAAGGGCAGGTTTCTGCCCACTCGTCACCTCTTCCTTGCTGAGTTAATTGAGCACAAACTGCTATTTGCTCTTTGAACTCAATTGTATTTGCAGCAATCGTAGTAAGCTGAGTACAAAGGGGAAGGAGGAGAGAGAAAATGGAACATTTTTCAAGCACCTGAAAAAGTGAGATGAGACAGGATTAATCAAGACTGTCCCTGCCGAACCAAAACAGTTGGAAAGTATGGGCTCCTGTATCCAAGGACAGTAGACCCCCGTATCTGCAGGAGTTTGCTTCCCAGACTTACCATGGATACCAGAAACATGGATAACAATGAACCTTATTACAATAAAGGACTTCTGATAAAAACATATGATAGAGTTGCATTGGAGGACCTAGAAGATGCCTAGAGAGGATACCTCTCTAGGCATTCTCTAGTGCGACTCTAAGGTATGTGCCCCCTATTTTGTGTCCTGCAGATAACCGAAACCCCAGATATTTGTTCTACGGATACGGGGATCCAACTGTATCCCAACATGGATTTCCTCCAACAGTAAACACAAGCTTTTTGGTTAACCTTACAAGAACATCTGCAGTAATTTATCCTGTTTCCACCCTAAGTTCCTATTGCACTAGCTCTTGTGCATTCTGCATAACATTAATCCCAAATATTTTTGTATTCACTTCTGCATTTTCCTTTCCCTCTGTCTCTGTCTCTGTCTCTCTCTGTACTCTTTTTCACATTTCTGTTGCAGGACACCCAAAAGCCACAGTTAAATTTAAAACACACACACACATGATGACCACTGTGCATGTCCAGAATCGCACAGCATCTCAGGGGGTCTTCAAGCACCGGTAAGTTTTAATCTTTAAGAAACAAGGGACATGTTAGGTGTGCAGGATTCCTTCCAGAAGCTTCCACATGCAGAGGAACAGCAGGTTATGAACAAGCTGGTTGGCCTGCTGCCAGCACCCAGGATTAATGCCTCATGGAACCGCACCCTCTGGCTCAGCATGCTCTGTTAATGTTCACCCCGATCAGACTCCCTCTTGCTGCTTCTTTCACCCTGCCCTGGCTTCTGCACCAAATCTGCCATTTGAAAAAGAGGTGGAAAGTTCAGCTTGTGGATGATTCATTCCTTGGGTCCCCAAGCAAACAAGAAGGAAGGGAGAGAAGAGAGTAAGATGAAAATAACAGATTTCAGCAGACTTTTCATTCAAAACTTAGAGGTTGTCTAGACAGTGAAAATACTCCTCATAGAATGTGGGTAGAATACAATCTGTCCCAATACGTTGTGAATGAGATTTACAGTATTCAGAAGACGGAGGGCTAAAAACTCCACAAACTGTGCGGTAAAAGGGTTCACAGTTTTCCCCCAAGGTTTTTTTGTTTTGATTTTGGAAAATGCACATAGATGTGATTTTTTTGCATGTGTGGACATCAAAATGTGCAGTCATAGAATCATAGAATTGCAGAGTTGGAAGAGACCACGAGGGCCATCCAGTCCAACCCCCCTGCCACGCAGGAAATCTTGATCAAAGCATCCCCGACAGATGGCCATCCAGCCTCTGTTTAAAGACCTCCAAGGAAGGAGACCCCACCACGCTCCGAGGGAGTGTGTTCCACTGCCGAACAGCTCTTACTGTCAAAAAGTTCCTCCTCATGTTGAGGTGGAATCTCTGTTCCTGGAGCTTGCACCCATTGCTCCGTGTTCCAGTCTCTGGAGCAGCAGAAAACAAGCCTGCTCCATCCTCAGCGTGACATCCCTTCAAATACTTAAACAGGGCTATCATATCGCCTCTTAACTGTCTTTTTTCCAGGCTAAACATACCCAGCTCCCTAAGTCTCTCCTCATAAGGCATCGTTTCCAGACCTTTCACCATTTTAGTCGCCCTTCTCTGGACACACTCCAATTTGTCAATATCCTTTCTGAATTGTGGTGCCCAGAACTGGACACAGTATTCTAAGTGAGGTCTGACCAAGGCAGAATAGAGTGGCACTATTACTTCCCTTGATCTAGACACTATACTTCTATTGATACAGCCCAAAATCGCATTGGCCTTTTTAGCTGCCGCATCACACTGTTGGCTCATGTTCAACTTGTGGTCTACTAGGACTCCTAGATCCCTTTCGCACGTAGTCTCATTCAGCCAGCAGTGATGTGCATTTTCACTCTGTTCCCCTTTATAGGAGTGTGTGAACGCTCCATTCGAATGGATGTACACATGTGAATTGGCGGGAAAATGGTGGAGATAAAACACTGTTGCTGCGAATGGGCAAAAATCCACATCCACTCGCAGTATACCATCCCATCTAGATAGGCCCTCAACAATACGAGCGCTTGTGAAATGAAACTACCAAGTCAGGGAAGCCTTGCAAAAGTAAACAAAAATGTTTTGAACCTTCTAAAATCCTCTTGAAAACTTCTTCCAAAATGCATACAGGGATGGGTCGTTGTTTTGTCTTTCACCAGGAAATGTATGATTTCCATATCAATCTAGGCTTTTTTAAACATACTGTGAGAAGTTGATGAGGCAGCTTTATCTACTTTCCCCTATTCTAACTGTTTTGCTGTCCATGCATGCTCAGAAAGGGATCCTGGAGGCAGCTGCTGTTTACTTTGGCTGTTGTAGGCTGGCATAGACAGCTACTGTAGGATCCACTGTGGAAGAATCCAGCTCTTTCCCAGCTCAAGCTTTATTGCCTTGTTTACTACAGGCACACTGTTGCAACCTGACACCAAAAGTCTGTGTTTCTCCAACCTTCCTTCCCCATCCTTCCATTGCTAATGCTGCTTAAAAAAAAAGTCTGGCTAAATAAATTAAGGAGGAAAACAGGGGTTAGGCAGGCCTTTGTAAAAAGGAGTGTTTTGTCAGATGCTTTGTGAACTGAGGTATGCCTGTAATACAGTTTAAAAAAATGTTTGAGACAGTGCGGGAGCATGGGCACCTTGGAATGCCTGTGAGTCTCTTGCCTTGAGGTTATGGATTTTTGGAACTGGTTAAATGAAATGATAACACATGAGGGATGAAGCGACAAAAAGACCCAGCGCCCGTCTGTGGTGCCTGCATGAAAGCTGTTGTGCACTGTCAGAGCAGTCAGCGCACTGGGCCAAAACTTCAGACTCCTGGCTTCAGGGAAGAAGTCGAAGCAAATGAGTTGAAGCAGGGTGGCTTGAAGGTAATTCAGTCTGACCCCCTGCTTGATAATGGGGATGCCAATATATAGCCTAACTTCCCTATACATATGCCCAACCAACTGGACATTTAATAAGTTTTTATTTTGAAGCTGGAGTCGGTACATTTCTGCCAACCCCATCTCTGCCCAAAATTGCTTATCACTCTGCCCCCACGGCCTTGATGTGTGGCAGCAGCAGTAGTTCAAGGGTGTGTGTGTGGGGGGGGGGTAACTTAGGTGCCATAGTGGTGCGGCAGATGGAGATCCCCACGTTTGGTGGCAGCAGTGGGATACAAACCAAAGTGCATCCACAACTCTTTGAGCTTTGGCATCAGGAAATCTTGCAGCATAATGTAAATGACTGGAACTGGATTGATGATAGGATCGCACCCTGGCCTGCATTTTTTTCCAGATTCTCCTTTGGGGGTCATGGCTGCAGGGGCCATCTTGGGGAGTCGCCTGTACTTCCAGTTCTGCAAGTGACTGTGGGGCATGTTCTTAGAAGGCTTTTAGTCAGCTCAGCGTTGGGAATTTGAACAGGGAAGCCAGTAAGCTAGATTGCGTTTCCTCAGAGTGCCTTTTGAGAGGTGGAAGAGGTGGGTTGGAATCTCTCTGGCAAGGCTGTCAGAGGGATTCCAGCCAACGCCTTTTGCCTCAAGCAGAGTCCTCTCCAGATAGGAACCAGATGGCGCACCCAGTTTGCACAAAAAGGCCCTCAGATCAAAGGCATTGGCAGCCAGCAGAGGGGTCATGGAAAGAATGTGAAAAGAGGGAGGGAAACCATATCTGAACAAGCTTTTTCAGAAAGATTCCTCCAAAGACTGACACAAGCAGCTCTTCAGGAGCCACGTGTCCCAAAGAGGAATCTTCCCAGAGATCAGGAGATGCCATTGTGACCATGATGGAAGTAGTAATAAGGAGGCGGCACTTGACACATGCTCAGATGTGCGCTTGTGGATATATTCCAGGCAGGACAACGTGGCAGAATGGAGCTCCCCTGCTGTTGCAACTGGTCCCTTATTGCAGTTTAGCAAACCGCAGTTTTAGAAAAGCAAAACTACAGGTTGCCCCCGTATCCATGGGTGGTGTGTTTCTGGACTTACTGTGTATAAGTGAAACCATGAATAATAGCAAACCCTATTAAAATAAAGGATTTCCTGTGCAAACATGCCATAAGAGTTGCATTGGAAGACCTAGCAATTCCTAGAGAGGACACCTCTCTAGGCATTTCCCAGTGCAACTTTATGGTATGTGTGCACTATATCTCCCTCGGGTAACTGAAACTGCAGATATTGGTTCCATGGATACAAGGTGGCGACCTGTACACAGAATTCTGAGGGGGGTTGTTATTGCAAAAGTAGGTTTTTCCTGGTACATGTGTTTTGGATTATTCTGATCACTTCTGAGAGTCTGTGCAAAGAATACAGATTACTTGGGTTGAGAAATTTTTGACGTCTAGGCATGTCTATCCAGCTGTGGGGGGTAGGGTTGCCAAGTCAGGACTATCCTAGGCCCTGAGACTTAAGGGATACCCCTTTGTGATGTCATAGGAGGTGGGCCCTTTGTTGATGACACAAGGGTGATGTCGTACCTGGGACAGCCCCCAGTGATGTCATGAAGCATGATAACTTGAACATCAAGTGCTGCTGCACAAAGCATGGCATTCAGGTAAAAAACCACCCAAGTCTAACAGATGAGGAAAATATTTATAGACACACATGCATTTCAAGGCAGTGCTGTCACCCGAGATTCTTCCCTCTCAGTGGGGGAAGAGGGTCCAAGCCCTGATATCTGGCAACCCCTAGTGGGGAAGCGTTTTGTAAGGCTGAGGCCAGAGACCTGGGGTGGGGCGGAAGCTGCAGAAAATTTTCAAAAATGGAAATTCTTCTGATGATATATATTTTGGAGGAGGAACAGGGTCCAAACACGGTAGAAATGCCCTCCATACACCTCCAGAGGGCATTTGGGGGCATTTTGACCCCTGCGATTCCTGGGCACCACAAAAAACAGCCTTGTGGCCATTTGTGTGTCTGTGCCTTCAAGTTGCCTGTTGACTTATGACAACCCCATGAATTTCAAAGGGTTTTCTTAGGCAAAGAATCTTCACAGGTGGTTTTGACTATTCCTGCCTTTGAAATATATCCAGTCTGCCATCCAAGTACTAACCAGGGCTGACACTGCTTTCTTTTCAAGATCAGACAGGATCTGGTGTCTTTAGAGCGTTTAGGCTGCCCACCCAAAACTTTCCAGTTTATTTTTCAATTCTCCTTTTTCTGGAAAGACCCCATCCCTCATTGTTGCAGATTAGGTGGAGCGACTGGCTCTTCCTTTCCCTCCTGCCAAGACCCTTGAACTGTGAAACTCAACTGCTTTCCCCCTCTCTCTCACTCTGCAGGCACGGACCAGATCCAGACAACAGTGCAAAGATGCCGTCCCAGCTAGAGCACGCCATGGAGACCGTCATGTTTACTTTTCACAAATATGCGGGAGACAAAAACTACCTAACTAAAGAAGACCTGCGGCAGCTGATGGAGAAGGAGGTCCCGGGGTATATGGAAGTAAGTGAGGCTGCCTTGACAACGGGATGCAGATTTGGGCAAAATGCAAACACAGTGCTCCAACTAGTTGCCATTACATAGTGGGCAAGCAGAAGCCTCCGGACTGTCTTCAAGGGCAGCCCCATCTAGCTGTAGTAGTCAGATCTGATTCCGCTTTTAGTGTTGATATACATACAGCACGACCCCCTTATCTACAGGACCAGTGCCAGTGGTTTCATTTACCCACGTCCGGAAAAAAAATGCCTGGAGAGAACATACCTCTGAGGTATGCTTCTGCTGGAAATTGACCATAGAGTCATGCTGGAGGACCTAGGTGTTCTCTCTAGGAATCTCTAGGTCCTCCAGTGCAACTCTATGATATGCTTTGACAGGAAGTCATTGAGTTCAATAGGGTTCGCTATTATCCGCAGTTTTGGTTCCCACAGTATATTCCCTGTGGATATAGGAGTTGTCCAATATTCCTAAAGCCAATGCATCTCTGTGAACATAAGTTCTAGAGCAGGAGTAGGTCACTGGAGGAATCAAGGCCAATGTCGGACTTGACATGAAGGCTCACAACAACAATGCAGGCCAGTTAACAAGCTTCTTTACAAAAGTCTTTTTATGTCCACCCAGCCTCCACTTTCCTTCCTCATCCTCTATCTAGCTGGACTTTTTTAGCAGCATCTACATGGGGGGTGATGGAGAGCTGTCTCCTTGCAGCAGCGTGTCTGCAGTAAACACTGCAGTAAAGCATGGTCTGGGAAAGAAAGGGATTCTGCTCTACTGAATCCTACTGCAGTCATGTGTGCCTACCTACAACAGGCAAGGTAAAGAGCAGCTACCTCCAGAATCCCTTACTGAGCATGCATGGACAGCAAAAGAGAGAGAAAAGGGGAAAGCAGATATTTCTGTCTCAACAGCTCCCCCCAACATGTTAAAAAATTATAGCACAGCTCTATAAGTTTGACCACCAAAATGGAAATCATAAGAGTAGAAGTCTGGTGAAAGGAAAAGTAATGCCTGGATGCATTTTCAAAGAAACTTTCAAGCTGTCTGTAGAAAATTCAGCATGTTTTTCTTTACTTATGCAAGGCTTCCCTGAATTGATTGTAACATTTCATGTGTACATATTTGGTCTAAATACCCTAGAGGCACCAGAACCTGTCTAATGTTAGAAGCTAAGCAAAGGCAGTCCTGGTTAGTACTTAGATGGGAGACTGCCAATGAATACCAGGTGCTGTAGGCTATATTTCAGAGGAAAGAACTGGCAAGCCCACCTTTTAATATTTCTTGCCTAAGAAAACCCAATGAAATTCATGGGCTCACCATAAGACAACAGGCAACTTGAAGGCACATGCACGCGCTCGCACACACAGTTTGCTGAAACATGTTGAACTGCTTGACTATTTGTGCTCTAGAAACCTATCCCTATTTTTTCCATGTTATTTCTGCTTCTGGTACCAAATTTTCTATTAAAGAAGTAGTCTGGAATTCACAATTACAGTTACATATGCATAACCTAGAGGTGAGCCAGTGTGACATAGGAGCTTGAGCATTGGACTGACTGGAGAGTAGGGTTCAAATCCCCGCCCAGCCATGAGAACCCATTGGGTGACTTTGAGCAAGTCACACTTTACCGTCAGAAAACCCCATGATAGGTTTGCCTCAGGGTCACCATAAGTCAGAAAATGACTTGAAGGCACACAACATTAACAACACCAACCTAGAGTTAAGAATTCTTAACTAATTCAGGGCCACAATCTCTACATATTTAATAGTGTAGAGAATGCAAAGGGACTGTAAAATAGTTGTTGTTTTATTCATCTATATCCTGTCTTTCTTCCAATACTGAGATTCAAGGCAATTAATAACACATTTTAAAATAGTACAGACTAAAAACTATACAAAAACATCAGTAAATAAGCCCCCCAATCCTGCCTTACCAGCATCAACTGCAGTGATGGGATTTGGTTCTAGGATCCAGAGCCAGCCTTCTGCATCTATGGGTTCTGCATCCACAGATTCAAACAATCAAATATATTTGGGAGGAGAAAATGCCAAAAAGCAAACTTTACTGTTCACCAGTTTATATAATGGATTTTCTTATCCACAGTGGATCCTAGAACCAAATCCCAGTGGTCCAGAGGAGGGCGACCAGGATGGTGGGAGGTATGGAAGCCATGCCCTATGAGGAGTGGTTTAGTAAGCTAGGCGTGTTTAGTCTGGAGAAGAGAAGGTTGAGAGGGGACATGATAGCCATGTTTCAATATTTGAAGGGATGTCATACTGAGGATGGGGCAAGCTTGTTTTCTGCTGCTCCAGAGACTAGGACACGGAGCAATGGGGTTAAAACTCCCAGAAAAGAGATTCCACCTAAACATTAGGCAGAACTTCCTGACAGTAAGAGCTGTTTGGAAGTGGAATACACTGCCTGGGAGTGTGGTGGAGTCTCCTTCTTTGGAGGTTTTAAAGCAGAGGCTGGATAGCCATATGTTGGGAGTGGTTTGAGTGGGTATTCCTGCATGGCAGAATGGGGTTGGACTGGATGGCCCTTGCGGTCTCTTCCAACTCTATGATTCCATGATTCTATGAGTGATGGGGGTCTGTTCTCCTATCATTTGGGATGCAAGAGACTGATGTTCCCACCTCCCTCCCACAAGTGGCCTCTGGTGTGACAATCAGAAACATGATCCTTGTTGCTATTCCTCCTTGCACTGTAGATCACTGGTAGGAGGGAAGGGGAAACATCAGTCTGTTGCATCCCAATCAATAGGACAAAAAACCCCTGTTGCTCACAGCAGCTGCTGCCTGGTAAGGTAGGATTGAGGAGGGGGCTGGGCTGAGAGATACTACGTAACTACATAGCTAAGAAGGTGATCTAGAATCTCAGCCGTAATGCCTAGAACCACATCAGCTTGGTTAACTGAGGTATACTGAAACTATTTGAATTAACAAATAAAACATCTTCTCTTTTTTATTTCTTCCCCTTTCCTTTCCCAACCTTTCCTTTCAGAATCAAAAAGACCCCATGGCCATCGACCGTATCATGAAGAACTTGGAAGAGTGCCGAGATGGCAAGATCAGCTTTGAGGGCTACCTCTCCCTCTTTGCCGGGCTGACCAATGGCTGCAATGAGTATTATGTGAAAAAGATGAAGCCAACCGGAAAGAAATATTGAAGAGAGAAGCAGCCTCCTTCCCTCCGCCGTGCTGACAGCGTGCCAATATCACTCCCAAAAACCTTCTAGACACTTCCGGAGCCAAACCTGCTTGTGCTTCAAAGTGCCACATCCCTGTCTCAGAGCTAACCACTGAGGGATGACTCAGACCTTAACGAAACCCCATCCTCCTCCCCTTTCCCATCCCCACAATCTTTTTCCTGAAATGTTTACATCTCTAAACCGCTCCCCATGCCGCTGCCAGGATCAAATAAGCTTCTCTTTTCCCCCATGTGTCCTCTACTTAACCATGAAATAAAACTTTTTTTGTTGTTTCCTACTACAAGGGCCTGTTTTTTTTTTCCTTGAAAAATAAATAATTTGTTTTTGAAAAAAATGGTTTTTGAGCATTTTTTTTGAACTTATTCTTGTAAAAGTGGTTCTGCACAGTTCAGGGTGTCAGAAGACAGGACAAGTGTTGCCACCAGCTTGTAGTCAACTTCTGGTGCAGCATTTGAAGCCAGGTCCTAAACCAGTTCTGTCTGCTCATGTACCCAAACTCCAGCAGGAAGAGTACAACCTGGAGTGACATAGACACTCCTTTTTTTTTAAAGTGGTAGTAAGTTATATGGTCTTCCCAGACCCATGCATTTGGCCATGCTGGCTGGCCTGATGGGAGTTGCAGACCCAGACATCTAGAAGGCTGAAAGGTTCCCCACTCCATTCTAAAGGGTACTGTCACATCATTACATCCCAAGTGATGGTGAAGTGAACCTGCCCTACACATTTATATACCATTTAATGATTATGGCTCCATTCCCAAGAAACCTTAAGAAAAGAGATTTGTGAATTAAATCAAGTGAATTTAATAGTGTAGACTAGACACTCCGGGTATCTTGGGAACTTTAGTTTAAGGGCTGGATGTAGTGGTTTTTCAACTCTGGTCTTCCAGATTACTGCCCAGTCAGCCTGACATCTATACCTGTACTAGGAAAGATTCTAGAGCAGATCATTAAACAGACATTCTGTAAGCACTTAGAAAGGAATGCCATGATCACTAAAAGTCAACATGGATTTCTCAAAAACAAGTCATGCCAGACTAATCTCTCTTTTTCTGATAGAGTTACACACTTGATAGATGAAGGGAATGCTGTGGATGTAGCATATTTTGATTTCAGTAAGGCTTTTGACAAGGTCCCCCATGATATTCTTGCAAAAAAGTTAGTAAGCTGTGGGGTAGACAAGGCAACGGTAGGGTGGATTTGTAATTTGTTGACCGACAGAACCCAAAGGCTCCTCTTCATCCTGGAGAGAAGTGACCAGTGGGGTGCCACAGGGTTCTGTCCTGGGCCCAGTGCTATTCAACATCTTTGTCAATTACTTGAGTGAGGGAATAGATGGTAGGCTTATCAAGTTTGCAGATGACACCAAATTAGGAGAGGGCAGGATCAGAATCCAAAATGACCTGAACAGATTAGAAATCTGAGCCAAAACAAACAAAATGAATTTCAACTGGGAGAAATGTAGGATACTACACTTGGGCAGTAAAAATGAAATGCACAGATATAGGATGGGTGACACATGGCTTGATGGCAGTACATGTGAAAGGGATCTAGGATCTTAGTGGACCACAAACTGGACATGAGTCAGCAGTGTGATGCAGCAGCTAAAAAAGCCAATGCAATTCTACGCTGCATTAATAGGAGTATAGTCTCTAGATCAAGGGGAGTAATGGTGCCACTCTATTCTGCTTTGGTCAGACCTCACCTGGAATACTTTGTCCAGTTCTGAGCACCACAATTCAGGAAGGATATTGAGAAGCTGGAACATGTCCAGATGAGGGCAACCAGGATGGTGGGAGGTCTGGAGGCCATGCCCTATGAGGGGCGGCTTAGGGAGCTTGGTATGTTTAGTCTGGAGAAGAGAAGGTTGAGAGGGGACATGATAGCCATGTTTAAATATTTGAAGGGATGTCATACTGAGGATGGAGCAAGCTTGTTTTCTGCTGCTCCAGAAACTAGGACACGGAACAATGGGTTCAAACTACAGGAAAAGAGATTCCACCTAAACATTAGGAAGAACTTCCTGACAGTAAGAGATGTTTGGAAGTGGAATGCACTGCCAGGAATGTGGTGGCGTCTCCTTCTTTGGAGGTTTTTAAGCAGAGGCTGGATGGCCATCTGTCGGGAATGATTTGATTGTGTATTCCTGCATGGCAGAATGGGGTTGGACTGGATGGCCCTTGCAGTTTCTTCCAACTCTATGATTCTACTATATTCAGGACATCAGCTCCCAGAAGTCCCAGCTAGCATGGCTAGTGGTAAGAATTTGGGGAACTGAAGTCCCAAACGTTTGAAATACCGGTACCAGTTTGAGAACCACTGGACTAGAGTGCTCTACCAAAGAAATCTAAGTAGTTCACCAAACTACAAATCCTATAAATCCTTAGGGTGGAGCCATGGGTGTATATGTGCCTTCGTGTCACCTGTCGACTTATGGCAACCCCACAAATTTCATAGGGTTTTCTTAAGCAAGGAACACTCAGAGGTGGCTTTGCCAGTTAGTTGCTTTCTTTGAAATATAGACTACAGCATCTGGGATCGTTGGTGGTCTCTCATCCAAGTACTAACCAGGGCTGACCCTGCTTAGCTTCCAAGGGTATGACATGAAACTGACAGAGCTATGGAGTGCTCATACACTGAAGGAGATTCTCTGAAACTGCGCAGTTTCCATCCATAATAACCCCCCCTTCTTACCTTCTCTTAATGGCCCCAGATTTAAAAACATTGGCATCTTCTGCAGAGGAGGAAGCAAAAACGGGGGAGTTTAAATAATCAGAAAAAAAATGAAGACTAGGAATGTAATTCTTAGCTACGTTTCTTAAGCTATTGGCAATTTCGGACTTATTCTGTGTGTTTTGTACAGAAAAGCATTTTCTGCACATAAAGTATTTCCACACTGAAAATGTTGTTTTTTGTTCAAAACAACCATGGGTGAATTTTGCACAGAATAAGTCCTGAACTGCATGGTTTTTGAAGACTGTTTTTTCAACCATATTTTGAATATTCTTCCCATCCCTACTGGAGGCATGTCTCAAAGTGTTCAATTGATAAATGATGTAGGGATAAATAGTCTAATGCATTTCAGCCTGTATATGTTCTCATATGCCTACAAGGGCTACCAGTATATAGAATCATAAAATGAGAGACAACAGATATACAGTAAACCAGTTCATAACTCTGAAATGCATGAAATCATGATTACTTTTGTACACTGTCTATGGCCCGTGCATACCAATTTAAAATTTAACTTCAGAAATTTCTGGAGCTGAAATTCTTACATCATTTATTGGACAAAAAGAAGAAACAGGAACTAAGACTAAAGGATCTTTTTATGTTAGCAGATGTTGGTGGGGAGGTCAAAGGATTTTTAAAATTACATTCAAGGACACTGCAGAAATAACTGGGCTGAAGGAAAGGAGACCAAAAACCACAGAGGAAATTTATGAGAGTGGCAGGAGGGCAAGATCCTGATTTAGGCCTCTGGGGGACAAAAATAATCACTGAGATTCAACATCACAGCCTATAAGTTTTCCGTAGGTTTTTTCCAGGCTGTGAGGCCATGTTCTGGAAGAGTTTATTCGTGACGTTTCTCCTGCATTTGTGGTTGGCATCTTCAGAGAATGGTTGGGTAGGAGTGTGTGGGGGGGTGTTATATACTGTGAGCCCGTTGGCGAGGACATGACATGAAGGCACATACACATTCATGACCTGTGACAAGGCACACACACCACATTCGTGGTTCCACCCTAAGGATTCATAGGATTTGTAGTTTGTTGAAGCCTTCGACTTCACATCACAGCTTGGCGCCAGTTACATGACTATTTATGTCATGGGGAGAAACGGGATTCCCTCATCCCGAGTTTGTCCCTTGTTGTTTACATGATTTGTCATGGTAGCAGAAGTCTCAGTTTTTTATAGTTCTTGTCCTTGGTGACTCCACCCCAGTATAAGAGCACATAGCTGAGAAGTATTTTGACTGGTCGGACTTTTGAGGGGATGGACTTACATCAGGAGCCTGGCAAGACTGGATCTGCCATTTTGGGAACAGTCAAATGCACCCTGCCAGGCACAAACCCCTCCCACCCCGTGCGGCTTCCCCACCCCTTGCAGCCATGCGGGGGTGTTTTTCCATGACTGTCAGTCACGGAGAACACCCCTCCCACCCGCGTGGCTTCCCCCAGCCCTTAAAGCTGCGTGGGGTGGGTGGGGTCTTCTGCGTGACTGACAGTCATGGAGAAGACCAACCCCCACCCTGCACGGCTTGCCCCACCGCCCCTGGAGCTGTGCGGGGCAGGAGAGGGTTCTCCGTGACTGGCAGTCACAGAGAAGCCCTCCCTTCCCCTTGTGGGGGAAGCCGCACAGGGTGGGAGGTGATCTTTTCCGTGACTGTCAGGCACAGAGAAGACCCCCCCCGCCCCCCGCAACTGCAAGGACGGGGGGGGTAGGCTCACGTTGCGGGAGAAGGCGCGTGTGGCGGGGGATGGTCTTCTCCATGACTGCTAGTCACGGAGAAGACCCCCGCCCCGAGAGGCTGCAAAGGTTCTGTGTCACAGTCTCTGGAACTACAGAAAATAAGCTTGCTCCATCTTCAGTATGACATCCCTTCAAGTATTTAAACATAGTGCTTTACAAGTAAAAGAACAACAAAATAGCTCCCTGCTCTCAGGTTTACAATGTAATTAAGACATGACAGAAAAGTAAAAGGGGATGGCAGTATGGGAGAGGATTCAGTCCAGCAGATATTGCCTAAGTATGACTACACCTTCTTGTGGAGAGGAATCTAAACATTTCTAAATTCCCGTGTTGGGCCTGGTTCTTCTTCTTGTTGGATACTCTTCAACAACCATCAACACAGAACATTCCCCACATTGTACACCTTGTAATTTAATTTTAATAGGACCGACCTAGGCTGCTCCGCTGCATACATTTGATGTTTCTCCACCCAACATTTTAACTAAGAGCAGCAAGGTCTTAGAGAGAAGGAGCGAATCCTGAGAAATATATATATCTTAAACCAATGGTCCTTAATCTTTGGACCTCTGGGTATTCAAATTCTAGAAGCCCCTGGCAGCACGGCCAATAATCAGGGATCCTGGGAGGTAGGTTGCCAGATCTCAGGGCCTGGCCCTGAGTCTCCAGTTTCCATGGGTCATCTCTAGGTAGGAGACAAGGGTGCAAATTCTCCAGTTCTGGGGGGCTCCGCTCCAGGAAAGAGGAAAGGGCTGTTATGCAAATCCCCAGCTCAGCTAATAGAGCAGCCTGCTGCAATGTGCAAGGCTTCACTAAGATGTTGCTGCAACTTCTCCAGGTAATGGCCAGAATCCTGTTGGAGATTTAAATCTTTGTAAGTGGACTTGTGTCTGCAAGAATTAGAATGGGCAGGTCCATGACATCCATATCCTGTAAAGGGCTGCTGTTGCATAACTACGCAGGGGAGCCAGCAAAGTGACTGATGTGAATTGTGACCAATGTGCATCAATCCCACATTGGGTGTGTCAATGCACAGTGGTAGAGACAAATGCTCATCTGGACACTTTTGCCAGTACTCTCTTCTGCATCTTTGCATTTCTTCGTGCTTCTGCTACATAGCTAAGTGTAAGTAAAGTTATGTAACATACACTGTGGGTTTATCTAAATGGCAAACATACTCTTCACGGAACGCAAAGAGAAGACTATCTGTCCTAATGGCAATCTGCATTGTTTCACTGTATTGTGAGGGAGGGGAGTCCAAAATGGCAAAAAACTCCATAGGTAATTTTTTTGCAGCTTTTCCCAGAGTTTTGTAAAAACAGCGAGGGGTATGTGCATTCCTGCTCATTGGGACAAGCGATTCGATATGAATTGCTTTCCCATACAAGAAGAAGAGTAAACCTGATTGGGCAGATGAGCGCAAGGGTAGGGCTTGTTAACAGGGCAAGCGCCCAGAGCCGCCATTTTGGATTTTTGCCTTAGTAAGCAATTGGTAAGGCGATAAAACAGGGTGTTGTTTTTTTCTTTTTTCTCTTTTTTCCCCGTAAAGGCAAAATATCCTTATGCACACTGTGGAAATAGTTTTTTTTAAAGGTTGGCGGCAGCAGATTTTAAAATGAGACTAATTCACTCACAGCTGCCATCCTGACTAGAGGGCATGGGAAGTTTATGGGGGCTGTAAAACCATTAAGACAAGTTGCAGCTGCTGCAAATTGCTATTACTGTGGAGCAATCAGTTTCTTTTGGCCCCAGTATAGGCAAGCTCTGTGATTCCAGCCAATAAGTTAGCTTTCTCCTTCCTGTCCAGTCATTCTAGTGCCAGCGCTCACCGTCAACTCTGTGCTGCATCCACCTTCTAGCTGGAAGGAAGTACGCTAGTTGAAATGTTCCTTATCATGTTTCTCTAAGTAAATGAGAAGGAATAATCCCCTGAATTCACCTTGACCTGGCAATATATTTCTCTTTTAATTTCCAAACAGGAAAAAATGTGTGTCTATGCATATGTGTTTGAACAACAAACTATGAGCACTGTGGCCGATACTTACCCCATCCCTAGGTCTCAGGTTTTGGCCCAGAAATCTCAGAGCCTGGGACAATCCTCTACTAGCAACTCTCCTGGGGACTGAAGTCTAAGGAGATTTTCACACAGGGCCAAAATGCCCCGTTACTGCCCCCCCCCACCTCTCCTCCCATTCCTGCCATGGAATAACGTAAATCTTTCACACACCTACCTTAATTCTGCGGCAGGAACAGGCTCCCCCTCCCCTCGCTGGCCGTCATAAGGCTGCTTTTATGACCGGCTGTCTGAAACATTATCACGTGATAACAGCTGGGTGGTAAATTTAAAAAATAAAACTCCCCCAAACATAAAATCAGTTCACCAAGCACAAAAACACTATAAACCACACAATCAAAACAGGGAGGGTAAAATAAAGGGTGCCACTTACCTGGATTTCCAGATTGTACCAGGAAGTGCTTGGAACGGACCTCCCCTCCGTGGCTGTCATTTCAGAACAGGAACGGGGCTCCTGTTTGCACACCCGTGATTGTGTGATAGCGACGGAACGGGAAGTCTATTCACAATGAAAAATCGTGATTACATTGTTCCGGAAGAGTCATGGGGGCAGGATGGATGCAGGACAGAACAGGGTCAATGTCGTCCAAAAGGGAAAAATCTTTCCCGACCCTGTTCTGTTCCTGCCGCAAGATATATAGCCCATGTGAAAATCTCCTAAAACTGCAGCCAGGCACAGCTTCATCGTGCCTTGGTCCCAGTGGCTTGTGAGAGGCTCTCTCTCCTGTCCCAACTGCCACTGCTCTGGCCTCTGAGGGAGAGAAGAGCAGCCAGCATCTCAGCAACTGAGATAAGCTGTGGACAAAGGGGGAAACGGAAGGAGGATAAAGAAACCAGAACATTTTATAAGCAGCTGGAAAGTGGGACAGCAGAAGATGAACTGTGACTGTCCCTTGCCAAATTGGGACAGTTGGCGGATATGCAACCAAAATGGCATCAACCCTTAATTTCTTCCCTCACACAGTTCTGGACTGTGGCAGTATTACCAAAATTGGCAAAGAACAGATCCTGTGAGGATTACACAGTCGCCAGGGTAGCTTAGTATCATTATCACACAAGCCTAGAGAGTGATTAATCTACAGGAAGCTGGCCGCCTCCCTGTTTAAGCCAATCCAAACAGTGATACAAGAATGCAACAGAAAGAGAGGCAGAGAAAGAGAGAGAGATCGATTTACCTCAGGCCAGAGGAATTTTATCAGTAAAACACTTGGACATGAAGCAAATATGAAATCAAGCTGCCACAGAGGGCAGATTTAGAAAAGGTCAATCTGTGGAAATTTCCAGCAAAAAACCAAAACAAAGCCAAAAAAAGTCCCGCATGACAATAGTCTGTTCAGACACTAATGCATACATTATGTGGTCACATACCATCAAAACACAAGATAGCCATCATATGAAGCGTAATACAAAAAATGAACAATAGAACATAGAGAGAACAAGTAACAACTGAGCAGTTATATGCCATCTTAAACCATAATAAACGTAATATAATTATAAAGAAGAGGGATGGAAACCCCTAAATGTTACAAATGGATCTTGTAGCACTGTTGAGATCGAGAGAAAGAAGTTGGCGCATAAGCTTTGGTAGACTTAAATCTACTTGCCCAAATGCTATTTCCTCCTTGCACCACATTATTACAGCAGTTTGACACCACCTTATCCACCATAGGTCTACCCTGTCGAAGCCTGGCATTTGTAGTCAGGGCCAGGGTCAACTTGTAGGTACTTTGAAGCTTGGTAATTCAGTGTGTAAGGAACCAGAGGTTTGAATGCTACACTAGGAATCTGGGAGATCAGGATACGAATTCCCACTGAGCTATGGAAGCCCACTGGGTGACTTTGGGCAAGTCACACTCTCTCAGCCTTACAGGAAGGCAATGGCAAACCTCCTCTGAAGAAATCCTGCCAGGAAAATGTTTCAGTGAGGGCACAATAAGCCTGGGTTGATTCAGAAGCACATAAAACAAACTCTGCTGCATTTAGTGGGACTTACTTCTGAGCCAGCATGCCTAGGATTAGGGCCCACCAGAGGTCTCGGGCAGAGAATTCTAAGTACCTGACAAAACTACAAATCCCAGGATGCTCTAGAATACAGTTAAAGTGGTGTCAAAGTGCTACAATGGTGCAGGGCAGCCTTTCTCAATTTTGTTTACCCCAGAGGAACCCTTGAATGAATTTTCAGGACTCAGGCCACCTCTGCATAAAAATTATTATATCTACGGCTCAAAAACATGCTTATTATTTTCCCCCAGCCATGCTCTCTTAAGGAACTCTGTAGTGAACCTCTCATGGAACAGCAGGGTTCAGAAATCTAGGTGAGAAACTCTGGTGTAGGGAGGAAGAGACCCTAAATGATGATAGCAGGGCTGTGGGTCTGCTGAGTTCCACCCCACAACAAAGGCCCCACCTTTCCCTTCAGCCACCTGGAAATTCTTAACAGCACAATTACGGCTGGGGAATGCATTCACGGTAGCTATTTCTGGGCTGCTCCACCTCGTTGGTAGTTCTGTCCCCAAGCAGGGGGTTTCTCTCCTGGCCCAAGTATGCTATGAAGTCTAGTTTGTCACCAGGGATGTTGAGACATCTTGTCACCAAGTAGGAAGTAAAACCTTGAAAACACAGAGAACTGTAAGCAAGCATTGACGCTTCTTCACTTCCAGCATGCTTAAGATCAAAAAGTTATTAATGAGGAGGAGCACACAAACTAGGAAAGGCTGCAGCAGTTTGCTTCTGCCTGAGCCTATTGGAAAGGGCAGGATTCTGCAACCTCCTCCTGCGAAGGGCAAGACTATGACTCTCTTTTCCTCACCCCCTCTGCTGAGTTGAGTGCAAATGCCTTTCTAAATAAGACAAGGACAAAAGGGGAAAGTGATAAGGAAGGAGAGAGAAACTGAGACATTTTAAAAGTAGCTGAAAAAAGTGAGATGACAGAAAATTAATTGGGACTGTCCCTGCCAAATTTGGACTCTTGGAGGGGTGTGATGCAGCAGCCAGCAGCTGGGGAATGAGTTCTCGTCCAGGCCCCATTGGCCTCCTGGAGGAACTGAAGGCGGCTGACTCCCTGCAACTGTGTACCCAAATTTTAAAAATAATCACTAAAAAGTCTCCCTCTATACCCTGGTTGACTTTCTGGTTTATCCAGGTTGAGCAGAGGGAGCTGAAAGAGGCCCCAAAACATAGTAAAATTGCCTCAAATGGCTGGGGTGGTGGGTATTTTAAGGTTGTTGGTTTTTTTAATGGGGAAATGTTAAAAATAGGATGATAGGGACATCAAAATAGCCTTGTGGGTCAAATGTTTCTCAATCCTGATACAAAAGATATGAGAGTTGACTGCTCATTTCCAAGGCTGTTTGTTTATACGTTAAAATACAGTTGTCCCCCCCCCGCCCCGTATCCATGGAATTGGTATCCATGGATTTAAGAATTCATGGCTTGAAAATATTCTTTAAAAAATAATAATCCAAAAAGCAAACCTTGATTTTGTCAGGGATTGATAAAACATGCAATCCCCAGCAGAAGCAAAACCAAAACCAAAAAACCCTGTCTCAGTAGACTTAGTAGCAACCGGTTCCCAAGAATACTCACACAGAGTGCTTGACATCCAAATAAGCAAGAGGCACTTTTATCTTCAAACTCAGTTGCAATACAGTAAATACACATATTTACGCTTGCAGGAGAAACTGCTTCACCAGGCCTCAGCATTCACAGGAAGAAAAAAAGTGAGGTCTGTTCTGAGCTCTCTTATATACACAGTCACAGGGCATTGGCTTCCTCAATCACATGATCTGACCCACCAGTAAGAACCCTCCTTCTGTAGCTAAGGGAGACTAGGCAGTTCATGGAGTCAGCCATTTTGAGTCAGCATGACTCTGCAGTTTGTTTGGCCATTTTAAAATGGAGTTCAGTCTCTAACTCCTGACAGATTTTGCCATCTTATATAAGGGACACCATTTTGCTATGCCACTGCATATAATGGGACTTGAGTATTCATGGATTTTGGTATCCACGGGGGATCCTGAGGATCTCTGAGGATGGAGCAGGCTTGTTTTCTGCTGCTCCAGAGACTGGAACACGGAGCAATGGGTGCAAGCTCCAGGAACAGAGATTCCACCTCAACATTAGGAGGAACTTTTTGACAGTAAGAGCTGTTCGGCAGTGGAACACACTCCCTCGGAGGGTGGTGGGGTCTCCTTCCTTGGAGGTCTTTAAACAGAGGCTGGATGGCCATCTGTCGGGGATGCTTTGATCGTGATTTCCTGCATGGCAGGGGGTTGGACTGGATGGCCCTTGTGGTCTCTTCCAGCTCTGCAATTCTATGATTCTATGATTCTAAATAGGAAGGGACAACTGCACTTGTAATGTTTTGGTTCATTTGGTTGCATTTTCAACAGAAGTAGACATTTTTAAGATGTGGTTTCAATGTCATGGTTTATTGTTGCGTGTGTGCATATGCAACAACTCTCTCTCTCTCTCTCTCTCTGGCTTTTCTTGGCAAACGAAGATTCAGGAAGGACTCATCCCGCGCTTTCTGCAAGCGCACTGATGACTAAAAAGGCCAATCCAAGATAAACAAGTCCGGTTTCAGAAAGCACAGCAGAAGGTCTCCTTGGGTGATGTTTCTGGGTTGTGATTCTTTCTGCGTTGTCGTTTCTCTTCAAGACTTGGTCGGTGTGAGTTCTCAAATACGGCTGCAGCATTGTGGATACTGCGTCTCCATGCGTCCTGATGTGAGGCCAGGGCGGACCATTGTTGGTGATCAATTTGGCCGAGCCTGAAATGTTGTTTCAGGGAGTCCTTGTATCACTTTTTTGGAGCGCCCCTCTTACGCTGACCTGTGGCGAGTTCACCATAGAGTAGTATTTTTGGGAGGCGATGGTCCTCCATCCTAGAAACGTGCCCTGCCCAGCGCAGCTGTGTTCTCAATATCATGGCCTCAATGCTGGTGATCCCTGCTTGCTCAAGGACAACAATATTTGTCACATAGTCAGTCCAGTGTAGATTTAGGATTGTGCGTAGACAGCGCTGATGAAAGCGTTCAAGGAGTCGTAAGTGGTGGCGATAGGTGACCCATGTTTCACACCCATAAAGGAGAATAGACAATACAATGGCTCTATACACACTGATTTTTGTGCTTCGCCTCAGGTGTTTATCAACTATGTGGTGTTCAAATGCAGGGGAACATGGAAGGCCGCACTGTCAAAAACTCAACCATGTCAATACAGTTGTCCTTTCATATCCATGGATTTGGTATCCATGGATTTAAGTATTCACGGCTTGAAAATATTCTTTAAAAAATAATAATCCAAAAAGCAAACCTTGATTTTGCCATCTTATTGAAGGGACACCATTTTGCTATGCCATTGCATAGAATGGGACTTGAGCATTCATGGATTTTGGTATCCATGGGGGGTGGGGGGGTTGAACCAAACCCCAGCAAATATGAAGGGACAACTGTATTAGTAAGATCAGGGGCATTTTCTAGGGTAGTGAAGGACCCAAGATAGGAACTAAGGGGCATTTCAGAAAGGAAAGGTGCATACCCTGTAAGTCTGGTAGGAATAGTCTTGGTTAATTCTCTGCTGTCCCTATTTTTCAGCTCCTTTTGAAATGTCCTGGTTTCTTTGTCCTCCTCCCACTTTCTTCACTTTCAGTTCAGTTTCTGCAAACTGAATTCACAGTGGGATAGTAGTTTGCACTTCATTAACTCAGCAGCTGGGAGAGGAGAGGCAGAGGCAGAATCTTGTGCTTCCTATTTGGCTCAGGCAAAAGCAAACTGCTGCAACATCTCCTAGGGTGCATCTATATGACAAAAAAAATCCAGCAAGAATATGGGCAGAATACCTTTAGTTCAGATGAGCCCCTGCCGGGATTCGCCATAATCAGAAGGAGGACTGAAAACTCCACATGGACCATGATAACAGCTTTCGTTGTTTCTCGCGGTATTTTTTTAAAAAGTATGCAAAAATGCACATAATAGGTCATCTGTACAGCTAATTTGAAAAGAGGATGCAGCAGAGCTGAAAGCTGATTGGTCAGACCTCAGAGGGGGCAGGCTTGCAAGGGAGGGCTTGCAATGCCAAAGGCACCATTGTTGTTTTTTGCCAACTGATCGTTCAAGCGGCAGAGCAAAAGTATGAAGATTTTTTTCAAGCAGAAATAGCTCTTCCACATCTTTCATTTAAAAAAAGGGGGAGGGGAGAATGGGGGTAGATTTTCCAGACACAGCTCACTTGCGGCCACCTTTTTTTTTTTTTCTGGCATGTAAACTGCAAACTACAGTAGGACCCCCTTATCCACTGGGGATTGGTTCTCGCGGGGGGGGGGGGGAGGCATGGATACTGAAAACCATGAATAATAGCAAATACCATTGAAAATAATGGGACTTCCTGTTTAAAATACCATAAAGTTGCCTTGGAGGACCTAGAAAATGACTAGTGAGGACACATGTTCTAGTAAGACTCCATGGTAGGTGTGCTGTTTTGTATCCCGTGGATAACTGAATCAGTGGGTAATAAATCAGTGGATATGGGGGTCCTACTGTATTCCCTTCCAGCAAGCTTGCAAATTAGCCATGGGCACAAATGGGCACTGCAGCGATAGAGAGGTAAGGCGATATTTTTCACTACAAATTATCCCATCTAGCTGTGCCCCTAGCTTATATGTTCTTCATTCTTTATTTAAACTATCAATTTTAAATTGGTATGTTTTAAGTTTATGTCCAGGTGGATTTTAATGCATAACCATTGTTTTAATCTTATGCTTATGTGTGTTAACCTAAGTGTTAAATCATTTTATGTGTTTAGATATACGTATATTGTATTTTAAATCTATGTTGTACCTCGCCTCAAGCCTTGGGGAGAGGTGGGGATGATGATGATGATGATTCCTGACCACATGTGTCCTGGTTTTCATCTCTGACATGTTGGAGGCTATGAAGGAGAGGTGGAAGGTACACAAGAGCATAATAATCCAGTAAAATGAGAAGGACCCCAAACTCATCAGGGTATGCTTACCATATTTTAAAGTAAGCAGAGTGAGACAGGGTGGCCAAGTAAACCACTGAGTCCAGAGTCTAACAAATTTTCCAACAGCACCACGACAGATTGTGCAATTTTATGGCACACTTTTGCACAAGAAAATTTCTTTCACTGATAAGGTTGTTACCTTCATCTCCTCAGAGAGACAACTGTTCAGCCACTCAGGCCCTTCACAGGCCAATTTGAGCTTCAGACTGCAAAATATTACTTTTTAGAATTGCAGCTCCCAGAATCTCCTATTCTCCAACAGTCCTAATTTGGCAGCAATAGTCATGATTAATCCTCTGTCCTCCCGCTTTTTCAATTGCTTTTAAAATGCCCCAGTTTCTCTCTTCTCTTCCCCTTTGTCCTCAGTTTACTTCCATTGCTGCAAACTGAGTTCAAGTACAAAAGTAGTTTGTATTCAGTTAACACAGCAGGAGGGAGAGAAGGGGCAGAATTTTGCCTTTCCCAGTCGACTCAGGCAAAAGCAATCTGCTGCAGTCTCTCCTCACTCATGTATTCTTTCTCATTAATACCTTTTTAATCTTAACCCCACCCTGGTGCTAGTTGGCCTCACATGTCCCTGTTTTCATCTGTGAAATGTTGGAGGATATGGACTACAGTCAAGATGGCCAGCAGCCTTGCAGCTTAGGGGATTCTGAGAGTTGCAGTAGTCCTAAAGTAGAGGTAGGCAACTGATTCAGCTACTTGGGCAATTTTATTCCATATGAGATGTCAAAAAGGCCATCCTTGGAGGCCCTGCAATCTGCCAAAAAAGAGTGTATTTTTTTAATGGCTAGGTTTTTTTTTCTTTTAATGCTACAAGGTACAAGGTACCCTTTCATCCTATTTAAAAGGATGTATCAGGAGGGACAAGTTCCCTTTTTCTGGCCAGAAAAAAAAGTCAGTTGAGACTCAGGCCCACACTTGGCTCAACCTCTTCTAAAAAGTAACTTTTCCAAGGTCAGGGCATGGAAGAGTCAATTCCCTATCAAATGACAAAGAGCCTCACATCTGGCTGTCGAGCTTCGCTCCCCCACCCCATCCCATCCCACCCCACCCGACTGTCCTTGGCGTGATTCATCCTTGCGGTTCCAGTTCTGAGTGTTTAGCCAGAAATATTTGACGTTGCCCAGGTGATGGAGCCACAGAAGGCCCAAGAAGGCGTGCCACTGGCACCACCAGCAACAACAGTTGGCCCCTCCCTTTACACACACACAGACACACACGCACACACATTCAGTAATCTGCAAGCTAATTTTGAGCAGTACAGGAAGTGAGTTTCCTCCCTGGACAGAATTCTGGGTATTTGGGCCTCTTTTCTTAGCAACAGCCAATAAATCATGTCTAGTGGACATGCCTTCTAACCCACTTACATATTTTGCTGGACTCTACCTCCCATCAATCCCCAGGTGGCCTGGCCAATGATCATGGCTAATGGGAGCTGTAGACCAACAGCCCTCAGAGGAACACAGGTTTCTTCACCTAGGCTACCATGCTGAGTGCAGCAGCCAATCTTCTATACCCTAGGACCTTCCTGGGGTGACAGGGAGTCATAAAATCCGGAGGCCTTCAGACCAGTCTGCTTCTGGTTTTGGAAAGTGGGCATTTAAAAAATGTTAAATAGTACAAAGGGTGACTGGTTTAAAATGTGAATTCTCACCACTGGAGGCTTCCCAAAGAGGGACTGATCAATTGATTGATTCATTGATTGGCCAGGAAAGGCATGCACACCCTCCAAGTGTCCCAGTTTGGCAGGGAGAGTCTTGATTAATCCTCTGTCGTCCCACTTTTTCAGCTGCTTTTAAAATGTCCCAGTTTCTCTCTCCTCTTCCCACTTATGTCCTGTGTAAAGGAACATCCAACTTTACCCATTGCTGCATGGCACACACACATTTGCAACAGACCACATGAGTTACATAGCCTCCTATATTTCCCAGATGAAAACAGGGACACATGGGGCCAAGCAACATCAGAGTGTGGTCAAGATGGCAAAAGCTGTTAACAAGGAAGAACACACAAGCTAGGAGAGACTGCAGAAGTCTGCTTTTCCCTGAGCTGACTGGGAAGGATAACACTTGACCCCTCCTCTAAGTGCAACCTACTGTTGCACTTGGAACTTAGTTTGCAGCAATTGAACTAAGCTGAGGACAAAGTGAGAGGAGAAGAGAGAAACTGGGAGATTTTAAAGGCAGATGAAAAAAAATGGAACGGCATAGGATTAAGCAGGGCTGTCCCTGCCAAACTGGAACAGTTGGAGAATACGTGGTTGTGCGCATGACACCATCTGTGCTGTTGGCTCTCTGCCCTAGAGCATCTCTGCAGACATGTTCCAAGAAACTGGTGCATGAGTACTTACAACCAACCCAAAAATGCCTGTGATAGGATGTTTTATGGGCTTGTCCTTTCCCTGATTCCAGCACTAGAGATAGGAATTCTGACCAGCATCCCTGGGAAGCTAAGGTAAGAACAGTGGTTTCTCTGGAGTTCACTTGCAGAATAACAGCTTCAGGAACCAAACTTCTGGTTCAAATTGTTCTTTTTTAAAAAAACAAGGGGGAGGGAACTCTCCTGTGTAAAAGACTTTGAGTCATTCCTGCCGACCACAGAGATTTGTAAAGAGGATAAAACTGTTGCATCGTATGGCCAGCCTTGTACTGAGAAGGGGTGTGATGGTAGGGAAGTACAACAGGAAGGATCAAGAGTGATGATTCACACTCACATCTTTCAGATACTGAGGGAGGGGCTCACTTAGACTTTGCCAAAAAAGAGAGCAAAGGCACATTTCACATTTCACATATGAAAACAGGGCCAAGCAACATCAGCGTGTGCTCAATATGGCAAAAGGTATTGATGAGGAAGGCCACAGCAGGACACAGGGGATCGCTCAACCTAACTGTGTCCAAGAATCAAAAGCACACACAGCCTTTTTATTACAGAGAAACAAAACCTAAAAATCTAAGGCTTTGCGCATGTCAATTACATCATTATATCAGTTAAGTTTCTATTTCCCAGAAAAATATTTCCCAAAGAAAAAAACTGCGGAGAGGTGAGAGGTTCTCTTTCTTAGCTTTGGTATCATTCCTTTGAACAAGGGATCTTCCCTAACTCTGTGTCTCAGCTATAATAAATCAGTACTAACAAGACAAGCTGGGAAGTGTACCAAGAGAGGTAACTGAACACAGCTGTTGGCTAGATAAACTATCATATTTGATTTTAACAGGCAATGCAGACTATATTATTTTCTAAACGCAGCATAATATAACAAGCATTGGTTAATCAAGACAGACCCTAATAACAGGCATTATTATTCTCTTATAGACCCTGTCAATATCAAGGATGTTGTGTGGAGTGAGGCCAAAGTGGAATGTGTCACAAGGCTTTCCCTGGGTTTGGGAGCTGAATTCCAGCCTTGGGTGGGAGTTGGGTTTAAACATCATGAAAGTTCACATTCTGCATGCCTGTTGTATTGCACTCAGTGCCAGTTACTTTCTGAGTACACTGTACATTCTTTTCAGGAACTCCCTGAGAATCATCATTGGGAGTGATGATTAACATTTTCAAACAGAAAAAAAACTTTACCACAACCCAGAGCTAGGCACCTCCATGCAGGATGCAACCCAACAATGCAGCCAAAGCACTCACCTTATACAGTGAACTACCACTTCTGGAGTCTATCTACGACTGCTCGGACTCGCAGTCCAACCTCTGAGGGTGACTGTGATTTCTATACATGATTTAGGCCCATGTGTTCAGCAGCATACCTTCCAGTTGTTGTGATTTGGCATGGACAGTCCTGATTAATGCCCTGTCATCCCACTTTTTCAGCTGCTTTTAAAATGTTTCAGTTTCTCTCTCCTTCTGCTGCCTTCTTCCTTTCTCCTCCTCACTTTAATCAATGCAAACTGAGTTCAAAGTGCAGAAATTTTTCACACTCAGTTAACTCAGGGGAGAGGGGGGACAAGAGGGCGTAAATCTTGCCCTTCCCAGTAGACTCAGGCAAAAGCAAACTGCTGCAGTCTTTTCTAGCTTGTGTATTCTCACTGAGGTGCTAGATTTGTGTCTGGATTGTACCATTTTGTGAGCATGTCCTATTCTTTAAAAAAAAAATCCTGCACATAGAAAACCAATGCATCTAGATTTTATCCTTGAATTTTCTCTGATATGCAGTTTTCTCTATGCAGGGATTTACTGCTACTTTCCCGTGTGTGTGTGTGTGAGAGAGAGAGAGAGAGAGAGAGAGTCAGAGAAGCCTTGCCTGGCTGCTATTTCAAGCAGTACAGCCTTGAAACTGCTGTGATGGCCACTGAAAGATTTATGCCAAAGTTGCAGGCAAGAAGTGGAGCAAATGCAATATTAGCTCCACCACCACTGACTAATTATTTTCCCAAAATTTGACAGATGAAAACCAGGACACATGTGGCCAAGCAACACCTGAGTGTGGTTAAGATGGCAAAAGTTATTACTGTGGAAGAACAGACAAGCTAGGAGAGGCTGCAGGAGTTTCCTTTTGCCTGAGCCTTCTGGGAAGGGCAAGACTCTGCCCCCTCCTCTGCTCTCCTTCCCTGCTGAATGCAAACTACCTGTACTTTTGCATTTTTAATTCAATTTGCAGCAATTAGAGAATGAAGGTGAGAATGAAGGGGGAAAGTGAGAGAAAGCAGGTATTTTAAAAGCAGCAGAAAAAAGTGGGATGTCAGAGGCTGAATCAGGACTGTCCCTGCCAAATCGGGACAGTAGGGTGACATGTTATTTATTCTGTAATGTTTCATGCCACCGTTACAGTATGTTCTAATTCTTCCCATTCCCGCTTCTTTGTCAGCATTTGAGCACATTCTTTCAACATAACGGAGCCAGAGAATTGTTGCAATCTACCCTAAAAGCACCGCAAATCAATGCCAGAATCATAGTTGGCAGAGAACACAATCAATCTGTTTGGACTAAAGTGGAATATGTGTGCCAAGTATGTCTGGCCCAAATGCTCCCTCTTGCGTTGAAAAGTGACAGAGGGAAAAGCTACAAGGCAAAAAACCCCACAAAAAACTGTATGTTGACCACAGACGATCTCTATTTTCTCTTCTCTTGGGGGGTGGGGGAATCACTATTTTCTCCTTCCATTTGCCAAAGGCTGATGGCATGTTCCCTTTTTATTTAATGCAAGTTTTTAAAAATTGTTTAGTGTTTTCTTTAGGGTTTATTTGTTGCACATATTTATAAACTGCTTATAGAGGAATACTTCATTTAACATCTGAGGAAGCAGACCAAGTCTACAAAAGTTTATGCTACAACTTCTTTCTCTCAGCTAGTTTCAAAGGTGCTACAAGATCCCTTTGCCTACTCAGTTAACAAAACATCTGACAAGTTCCTTTTTGCGAAGTCGAGCCCAGCTGCTTCCCTTCCTTTCCTTGTCTTCTGTTACCTGAAAGGTGTCCCCCCACCCACCAGCAGCAGCAGCATTGACACTGAGAGGATGGTGAAGGAGGGCATGAGAAAGACAGACTTTCCATGTTGGGCTGCAGCAGCATGTCTGCAGTAGACAATGCAATCAAGCTTGACCTGGGAAATAATGGGACGATCCTACTGAAGCTCTGTCTACTTTGGTACATCAGGCAAAAAGTAAACAGCAACTGCCTCCAGAATCCCTTACTGAGCATGAATGAACAGCAAAATAGAGAAAGGGGGAAAGCAGATTCGCCTGCCTCACCAGCTCCTCCCAACATATTAAAAAATACATTACAGTATTTTTTAATATGTTGGGAGGAGCTGGTGAGGCAGGCTAATCTGCTTTCCCTCTTTCTCTGTTTTGCCGTTATAGGCAACGGCATAGCAAAATAGCAAATATTATATGCAATGGCATAGCAAAATAGCAAATATAGATCCCGGCCTCAGGAGCTCCTGGCTTTTTTAGTCTGCTGGCCATTTATTGTATTTATTGTTTTTAAATGTGATTTTAGATTAGTTGCTTTTTAATTTATATTTGTTTAATATCTTTTTGTGGGGGTGGGTGGTGTTTAGGGATTTTTATCTGTATTGTATTTTAATTTTTGTAAGCCGCCCCGATTGTTTTAAAAGAGGGGCGGGGTATAAATAAATATTATTATTATTATTATTATTATCTTATGGTGATACTAAGGCAAGCTTTCTTGACAAGATTTTTCAAAGAGGGTTTGCCTTTAAAGCCTGCCCTCTGAGGCTGAGAGAATGTGATTTACCCAAGGTCACCCAGCACGTTTCCATGGCCAAGTGGGAATTCAAACCCTGGTCTCCAGAGTTGTAGTCCAACACTCAAACCACTATACCTGGGAGCCCTGGTGGTGCAGTGATTAAATGCCAGTACTGCAAGCCACCATGTTGCAAGTTCAATACCAAGGGCTCCAAGGTTCACTCAGCCTTCCATCCTTTCGTAGGTCGGTAAAATGAGTACCCGGCTTGTGGGGGCAATCAGCTAACACACATTGCAAACCGCTTAATGTGGTGTAGATGTGTAAATTGCTATTACAGTTATTCCTTCACATTCGCTGGGGTTTGGTTCCAGGACCCTCCGTGAATACCCAAATCCATGAATACTCAAGTCCCATTATATGCAATTGGCATAGCAAAATGGTGTTCCTTATATAAGATGGCAAAATCAAGGTTTGCTTTTTGGATTATTATTTTTTTAAGAATATTTTCAAGCCGTGAATACTTAAAACCGTGAATGCCAAATCCATGAATGTGGAGGGACAACTGTGCTTAAACAATTTGTAAGCTGCTCTGGGAGCCTTTGTGGCTGAAGAGCAGGGTATAAATACCTAAATAAATAAATACTTAAATACCACACTGGCTGTCTAGAAGACTATAGGCTAAACGTGAGTCAACAGTATGACATGGCAGCCAAATAAGCCAGTGTAATTCTGGGCTGCTTTAACAGGAGCATAGTCAGGAACCTTGAGACCATGGTACATGCTCTGGTAACCTCCCATCTTGATTCCTGTAATGCACTCTACCCTTGTGCTTGGTCTGGAAACTTCAGTTAGTACAGAACATGGCAGCCAGACTGGTCTCAGGTACATCTAGAAGAGACCATATAACACCGATCTTAAGATCACTTCACTGGCTGCCCATCAGTTTCCAGGCCCAGTACAAGGTGTTGGTTATCACCTTTAAAGCCCTAAATGGCTTGGGTCCAACCTATCTTCGGCCAGCCTTCTCAAGGGTTGGGGAATAGCCCGAGGGGGCTGAGCCTCTTCTCAGCCAGGCAGCCATCCCCCATGATTCCCGAACTCGTGAGGAGGCTGGCCAGCCTCCTCGAGGGTTAGGGAATCGCACAAGGGGGCTGAGCCATCCCCCAGCCAGGCAGCCATCCTCCATGATTCCCAACTCGTGAGGAGTCTGGCCAGCCTCCTCAGGGGTTGGGGAATTGCGCGTGGTGGGTGAGCCTCTCTGCAGCCAGGCAGCCATCAGCCAGCTTCGGGGAGGCTTCAGGAAGGGTGGCTGGCTGGCTGGAGGCGGGGAGGCTTTCCAGCCACCACCCGCCCTCCCCAAAGCCGCGATGGGAGCCCAATCGAGGCTTCGGGGAGGGTCGTCTTATATGGTGAGTATACCCTAAATTCTATATTTTGACTTAAAAATTGGGGGGTTGTCATCTTATACGCCCAGTCGTCTTATACGCCGGAATACACGGCATATTTTAAATGTTGTAAGCCGCCCCGATTGCATTCTGTAGAGGGGCGGGATATAAATAACTATTATTATCATTATTATTATTATTATTATTATTGTGTCTAGAGCAAGGGAAGTG
The DNA here is from genome assembly GCA_030847615.1 of Gambelia wislizenii. Taxonomy (NCBI): domain Eukaryota; kingdom Metazoa; phylum Chordata; class Lepidosauria; order Squamata; family Crotaphytidae; genus Gambelia; species Gambelia wislizenii. The sequence goes on along the minus strand of JAUMIR010000015.1, from coordinate 6,011,640 downwards.
GTAACGCCACTCTGTTCTGCTTTAGTCAGACTCAGTTGGAATCCTGTGTCCAGTTCTGGGTACCACAGTTCAAGAAGGATGTGGACAAGCTGGAATGTGTACAGAGGAGGGCGAGCAAGGTGGTCTGGAAAGTAAGCCGTAGTAGGAAGCTGGGTCTGTTTAGTTTGGAGAAGACTCAGAGGTGATATGATAGCCATCTTTAAATACCCAAAGGGATGCCACATAGATGATAGACTGAGCTTATTTTCTGCTCCAGAAAGGAGAACAATAGCCAGTGGATATCAAATTACAAGATACCAGACTCTACCTAAACATGAGGAAGAACGTCCTTACTCTTAAGAACAGTTCAACGTTGGAATAGATTGTCTTGGAGGGTGGTGTCTTTAAATCAACACCTCCAAATCAAGGCCTTCACCAAAATGGTGAACAAGGAGTGGCTTAGGGAGCTGGGCATGTTTAACCTGGAGAAATGAAGGTTGAGAGGGGACATGATGGCCATGTTTAAAAATTTGAAGGGATGTCATACTGAGGATGGGGCAAGCTTGTTTTCTACTGCTCCAGAGACTAGGACACGGAGCAATGGGTTCAAACTACAGGAAATAAACTCTTCCAGAACAGGGCCTCACAGCCCGGAAAAAAACCAAGGAAAATCTATGGATGCCAGCCATGAAAGCCTTCAACTTCACTTAGAAAGGAATTCTGCTGCACAATGTGAAGGAATGGCCCTCCAGCCTTTAAGCACTCTGCACATGTTCAGAGATGTTTGGCAGGGGAGTAAAAAACTTTTAGGGAGAAATCTTTCCACACATGCACAGAGACACTGATATTGTATGTCAAAATGCTTATAAACAAGGACTCTTCTGCCTCTGCACATGGACAGAGCACCTGGAGGAATCATCACACTACACTGTTATAGCGCTATTATTCCATTTTAACTGCTGTGGCTGCCTCCTGTGGGATTCTGGGCTTTGTAGTTTAGTGTGGCCTAAGAGCTCTCTGGCTGAGAATGCTAAATGCCCCTCCCTAAACTAAAAATCCCAGGATTCCACAGGGGACAACCAGAGCAGTTAAAGTGGCATAACAGCGCTATAAGAATGTAGACTGATATTGTTAAACCCCGCCCCCCGTGGTTTCCAATGCCGACTGGACCAATCAGAGTCATTAATCCAGAATATTCGATTCCAAAGACCATCTAAGAGAGCATTCGATTGGCCCAATCACAGTTGAGAATTCCCCTCCGGGCCGCTATACTGGCATTCCTATCGTCCAATGAGAAGTAAGAAAAGTCTGGGGCTCCCCTGCTCTTGATTCAACTTTTGTCCAATCGGAGAGAGAGACTGCTCAGACTATGGGCGGGTCATCGCGCGAGCTAGACTGGCATTCGCGACGCCCAATCAAAATGGAAGAATACACGAGACGGTGGGATGAAAAAGCCCTCCGAGGTCAATGTCCTTGTGTATGAAGTTTAAAAAAACTTCAACGCAACTATTATTAACGGTCGCACCCCAAAGAGTTCAAACGTGTAACGTATAGCTGTCGAGAAAAGGGAGTAATAAATTAGCCAGATAAACATTTAAGCGTTTGAGTGAAGTGTGGCCCACGTGACCAGCGGCCCACCCTCCGTTGCCGTGGTGATAAGGGAGATGCGAGCGCATGCGCAGCTCCTTTGGTATTCTTGTCGCCCTGAAGGTCCTAACGTCACTTGGAAGAGGACGGCGAAGCCAATGCGCTTCTGCGCATGCGTAAAGACAGCCGGCTGACCCAGGCGTCCAAAAGGGAAGGGGCGGTGGCAGCGGCGGCGTTCGTGACGTCACCACGCACTCACCACAGCTGACGTCAGCGGACAAGAGGAACCGGTTCCTTATTCCGTGGTGTGTAAAAAAAGAAGAGACGGAGAACTGTGAGGGGGAGAAGGAGCAGCGGTGTCAGGTGGGCTCTGGTCAACCGGAAGTCCCCTCTTGGGTTCAAAGGTCACCGCCCCTGGCGGCTGAGAGGCGGGTGGAGGTCATGCAGAAGTAGGTCAGAGCGAAGGGGCTGGATCTGGAAGCCAAGGAAAGCGAAATAGATGTCAACTGGAAGAAATGCAGAATACTACACTTGGGCAGTAAAAATGAAATGGACAGATATAGGATGGGTGACCCCTGGCTTGAGGGCAGTACATGCGAAAGGGATCTAGGAGTCTTAGTGGACCACGAGCTGAACATGAGTCAGCAGTGTGATGAAGCAGCTAAAAGTTCTAGGCTGCATTAATAGGAGTATAGTATCTAGATCAAGGGAAGTCATAGTGCCACTCTATTCTGCTTTGGTCAGACCTCACCTGGAATACTCTGTCCAGTTCTGGGCACCACAGTTCAAGAAGAATATTGAGAAGCTGGAGACTGTCCAGAGGAGGGCGACCAGGATGGTGGAAAGTCTGGAAGCCATGATGCCTTCTGAGGAGCGGCTTAGGGCATTAAATGAAACGGACAGCTATAGGATGGGTGACCCCTGGCTTGATGGCAGTGTGTGCGAAAGGGATCTAGGAGTCTTAGTGGACCACAAGCTGAACATGAGTCAGCTATGTGATGCAGCAGCTAAAAAAGCCAATGCGATTCTAGGCGGCATCAATAGGAGTATAGTTTCTAGATCAGGGGAAGTAATAGTGCCACTCTATTCTGCCCAGCAATAGCCATGCTTGTTGACTATGTTTTATTTGGTATATGCTGGATGATGGGAGTTGCAGCACCAGAGATGTGGCTGGGTACTGAGAATTGCTTATCTTCTAAGGTTTGGCTAATGAGTAGCTGTCTGGGCACTCCACCAGAAAAATCCATTGCACAGGCTTGAAGGATAAATCCAATTCTGAAAAAGCTCTGTAGCAATAGGCAAGGGACGAAACGGCAGGTGTAAAGACTTGTCTCTCTCGGATTGGCCATTTCAGTCATCAACGCACTTGCAGAAAGCGTGGGATGAGTCCTTCCTGAATCTTTGTTTGCGAAGAAAAGCCAGAGAGAGAGAGAGAGAGAGAGAGAGAGCTGTCTGGGGGAGTATAAGGGATTCCAAAATGTCAAGGTCGTTCCTGTGGGAAATCCTGGTTTGGGAGGAAGGGAGGGTTTTGCCCAGGAAGGCAGGTTGGTTTAGTTATCTGACAAATGAGAAGAAAGCCCTGGAAATCTGCCTGTGTTGCTTTGTACTTTTCATACACTGTGTAGCTGAGAAGGCTTTAGTCCTGTCAACAAATGGTATATCATGATCTGCTCTGCTTGCTGAATAAAGCTTTTTGAAGTGAAGTTAGTCAGCACAGTGACAACCACTAAGGTGAACTGAGTGTAACAGAAGAAGTCTAGATCTAGTAAAAAAAGGAAGCACCCCATTAGTTTATCTGATAAGCTGTGTTTACTTTAAGGAGAAGAGTTTATGAAATTTGTTTCCCCTTACATTCCTCAACCTTTGGTACTAGGAGACATGCTTCTCTTTCTAAGAAGCAATATATTACCATGCTGACTGGCAGCCAGTGACAGATTTTTTCTCCATGAATTTCTCTATATTATGTGCTTATATATTCCATGGTTTGTAACCAAAACATGTTTTTGGACTACATCTCCCATGCTGGTTGGGGTACACTGGGCATTATACTCTAAAAACAGTTCCTTAATTTACCATCAGACTTTGTGCTGAAAGCTGGACTTTTGCTTTCTTTTCAGAATCTCCCAAGGTTTGGCTTCATTAAGTTCTAGCATTATGAGAGAAGGAAAAAACCTTCTCAAGATCATCAAGACAAGCAACTGAAAACTATTCTGAAGAGGTGTGGAGCTTTCCTCGGAGCAAGTCATGCTGAGGAGCTGCAACCAGTTGAGAAAGGTGCTTACTTGCTGGATGCTCCCCAAACGGGATCCGCAGGCAGCAGCATCTGATGGGGTCTTGCAGAATTTCTCCACTCTGCCTGTGTGGAATGCTGCAGTGAGTACTGGGAGAGATAAATCATTAAGGGTTTAGCATTTTACTAATAGAATCTAGAATCTGCCTTCCTGGTTTTGAGAAAGACTTCCATTTTTAGTCTGTTGTGGATTACCTGCCCTCAGTTTCATCACAGTCCTTGTCCTGGGCTATGACGGATCTCCTCTCCAGGCTGGCCTGCGGTTCCAACCCCTTGGGCTCCTGTCACTCTCCTTACCTCTCAAGAGCCCTACCTAGAGCCTGTACTTGGGCCTCAAGGTAACCCCTGTATGGTCCAGTGGTGTGTTGTGCAGTGGGTTTACTGTGGTATGTGTGACCACTCTCTGTCAAAACTGAACTATCCTAACTATTACAGCTTTTCCCTCTCTCTATGCCATCTTTCCCCATTTCTGCGCAGTCTTATCCCTATCTGCCTTCTGCCAGAGACAAGCCTGTTTTGTATCCTATCTCTCTCTCTTACTTGTAGGCATTCTCTGAACTGTGTTCTAACCAGGCTTGCCCAGCTCCTTGCTTCACATGGGCCAAGAACACAGTGCAGGTTTCAGAGGAGAAATTCAGGCCTTTGTTTTGGAAATTTGGGGATGTAACTCTGCAGTTGTATGCTGCTACCAAGGCTGTTTTGTTGCCCTCAGCCCCACCAGATTCTCTGTTGTCTTCTGCTGCTCCAGAGACTAGAACACGGAGCAATGGATGCAAGTTCCAGGAACAGAGATTCCACCTCAACATTAGGAGGAACTTTTTGACAGTAAGAGCTGTTCGGCAGTGGAACACACTCCCTCGGAGCGTGGTGGGGTCTCCTTCCTTGGAGGTCTTTAAACAGAGGCTGGATGGCCATCTGTCAGGGATGCTTTGATCGTGATTTCCTGAGTGGCTGGGCATTGGACTGGATGGCCCTTGTGGTCTCTTCCAACTCTACAATTCTATGATTCTATGATTGTTATGTGCCTTCAAGTCATTTCTGACTTATGGTGACCCTAAGACAAACCTATCATGGGGGTTTTCTTTGCAAGATTTGTTCAGAGGGGTTCGCCATGGCCTTCCTCTGAGGCTAGCAGAGTGGGACTTGCCCAAGATGACCCAGTGGTTTCTGTGGCTGAGCAAGGATTTGAATCCTGGCCTCCCCAAGTTGTAGTCCCAGCACTCAAACCACTATGCTATACTTGCTCTCTCTGGATTCCCTGGACCATCCTTATTCTGGCCAAAAAGAAAGGAGAGATTGAATTGCCTCTCTTAAAAGTACAAGATGGAGCAAGCTCGTTTTCTCCAACTCCAGACTAGAACACGAAACAATGGATAGAAATGACAAGAAAAGAGATTCCACCTAAACATTAGGAAGAACTTCTTTACTATAAGAGCTGTCCAACAGTGGAATAGATTGCCTCAGAAGGTGGTCAGCTTTCCTCCTTGCAGAGGTGGGATGGGCATTTTTCAAGAGTGCATTAGTTGTCTATCCCTCCATGGCTGGGGGTTGGACTAAGTTTCCCGTCCTTTCCAACTCTAAGATTCTATGAAAAGCACCCAGTGATGGTAGTTCACTGTTAAATAGGACACAGGCCCCCACTACACTGTATATCAGTGGTTCTCAAATTTTGGTTTTCCAGGTGGCTTGGATTTCAACTCCCAGAAGCCTCAGCCAGTGTGGCCAATAGTTAGGGATTATGGGAGATGACACTCAAAACAGCTGGAGGACCAAAGTTTGAGAACCATTGTTGTCTAACATCAAAAATACCAGTTTTTTAAAACCAGAGGGGGATTTCCAGACACTTTCAAGAGTTTATTTTTTTAATGTTCTCTCTGGGGTTTTCACAGTGCCTCTGAAGGGTCCTAGGGCAGAAAACTAGGCCTAGGTCCTGATTATTGAGTCTTAAGATCCACAGGGGAGCACTTCCCTTGCTCCCACCACCATCACAGGCTTACTTGGTGAGGACAGAGGAAAGAGCCTTTTCTGGCTGCTCCCAGACTGTGGAGCTCCCTTCCTCTAGAGGTCCAATTAGCCCCCTCCTGCTCTCCTTTTGCTGGCAGGCAAAGACCTTTTTGTTCAGGCAGGCTTTTAAGGAGTGGGTGCTTGCAGGGAAGAGTCTGGAGCAATAAACACCTGAGGCAAAGCACAAAAATCAGTGTGTATAGAGCCATCGTACTGTCTATCCTCCTTTATGGATCTGAAACATGGGTTACCTATCGCCACCACCTACGACTCCTCGAGCGCTTTCATCAGCGCTGTCTACGCACAATCCTAAATATACACTGGACTGACTATGTGACGAATGTTGCTGTCCTTGAACAAGCAGGGATCACCAGCATTGAGGCCATGATACTGAGAACACAGCTGCGCTGGGCAGGGCACGTTTCTAGGATGGAGGACCATCGCCTCCCAAAAATACTACTCTACGGTGAACTCGCCACGGGTCAGCGTAAGAGGGGCGCTCCAAAAAAGCGATACAAAGACTCCCTGAAACAACATCTCAGGCTTGGCCAAATTGATCACCAACAGTGGTCCGCCCTGGCCTCACATCGGGAGGCATGGAGACGCAATATCCACAATGCTGCAGCCTTATTTGAGAACTCACGACGAACAAGTCTTGAAGAGAAACGACAACGCAGAAAGAATCACAACCCAAAAACATCACCCAAGGAGACCTTCTGCTGCGCTTTTTGCAACCGGACTTGTTTATCTCGGATTGGCCTTTTTAGTCATCAGCGCGCTTGCAGAAGGCGCGGGATGAGTCCTTCCTGAATCTTCGTTTGCGAAGAAAAGCCAGAGAGAGGCTTGCAGGGAACCTTTTATGGTGTTTTTTAAAAAAATATTTTTAACTGTTGTATGCTTTTTAATGATTTTATACTGTTTATAAGTATGTCGTTTTAATGCAATGAATTTTAATTGGGTTTAAAATGTATTGTTAGGTTTTGGCGGATTCTTTTTGTGAGCCACCTTGAGTCCCATTGCAGGAGAAAAGTGGCATATGAATGAAATAAAACAAATAAATATGAAAACTGGCCCCAGACCCACTTCCAGCCTCCTGTTATATTTATTACCCTTCACATTTATATCCCACTTTTTCAGCTTTGAGCTAATGGGAACTGATTAGAGTTGCTTGGCCACTCAGCTGCAGGCACATTAGAGCTCTGGCATTTCTGACTGGTGAACCCACTTACAAAGAAGAAGAATTCAGCACTGGCATCAGCAGGAGTATTATAGTCAGTGCAGTAATGGGCAGAAGGAGGCCCACTGAGGACAGCCTGCCAGGGACTCCTGCATTCCATAGAGTGGCTGTGGATGATTTGGGACTCCATCCTTGCAAGGGTGTGAGAGAACAACATGTTCTCATGACTTTTGTGGACTTTTCCACCCTGTGGCCTGAAGCTACACCACTAGAGAATGGCTCAGCCAAAGCCTTTGATTCCCTGCTGACTGACATACTGCTCCAGAAGTTTGTGACTTCACTCTCTACTGATTGGGACTTGGTGCTACTGCACTTCTTGTTTGTATACAAGGCTGTCACATATCCCAGTTTATCCCTTTTGCCTTCTGAGTTGGGGCATGGCCATGAGATTGCATGGCCATTACAGTTAGTACAGCGCCAGTGGGAGGGAGATTTGTCTTCTGTGTGGCAGGAGATGCCCAGGGCAACTTGGGTGGCTGCAAATGAGAACCTCCCACTAGCTCAACAGCAGCAGAACCCCTGGCTCAACCAGAGTGCCAGGGAATGTTCCTTCAGACTGGGAGATCCAGTGGCAGTACCCCAGCTGATCCCATCCGCCAAGACGGAGACGTCATGGGAGGGTGTAGACACAGCCTCAGAGCAGCTTGGGACTGTGCCATGTCTTGCCCTGTTTCCAGTGCTTGAGACCAGCCAAAACGGGTACCAGATGACCTCCCAGCAAATGCTCTTCCAGAGACCCCAGTATTTCCTTAACCTCCCACTCCCGGAAGTGGAAGCAGAAGGAGGCCTAGGCAGTGCCAGTGATACCTGCCTGGAAGGTGGTGGCCTGGTGGAAGTGGCACCCCCTTCTGACCTTAACTTGAGATGTCCACAGCAATTTACCCGGTTGGCAGCCACAGCTGCTTCATTGTTCTCATCTGCTCCAAGTCTCCTCGCTCTTCCTCAACATGTGATGGCTGCTGATGGCAGCGGGCCGTCTCCAGAGCAGCCCACATGTGTGTAGCCTGCAGGGCTGCAGGTCTTGGAGGAGGAGGTGGACCCTGACTATTTCCCCATGCTGCGTGCAAAAGACTTCTTCAAGACTTGGAGACTCTGTCTGTGTTTCTTCTTGGTGCTTTTGCCCATATGTTTTTGGGAGTTGGCCTTCACCATTGGGTCCAGTCACAGCAAGGCATGCATGACCCAGCTGGACCCATTCAACTTCTCTGTTCTTCCTTTCAGCCTTCGCTTACCACCAACACCGTTTGAGGGACTGGAGCCCTCTGATGCGGGCTGGGGGGGGCGGAGTGAATGCCTCCTTGGTTATCATCGAGATTTTCCCTGATGACTGGGGTGATCACCTGCATCACCTAGAGACAATCTTTCATTGGATCCAAGATGCCAGTACAACTGTCAAGGCAAGGCAGTGCCAGCGGCTGCTGGACAGAGTGACTTACCTTGACCATGGGGTGGCTCAGGAGACCATCCCCCCATTGCGAGTGACAGTGGAAGCTAACCAGGCTTGGCCTACTCTGCACACCAGGAAGTCCATGCAGTTCTTCCTCGGTCAGGCAGAAGACTACCGAGGCTCGGGCCTCAGTACCGCCAAGCAGCAGCTCTGCTTACATATTTGCCTGGATCCAAGATACCTGACCTGATACAGTGGACAGCAGATTGTCAGGAAGCTTTCAACCGCTTCAGACGTGCTCTCACCTCTGAACCAATCTGGTTGGCACCAGACTTCAACAGGCCGCTCATCGTGGCTCCAGATGCTTCTGACAGGGAAGTTGGTGCAGTGGGGATGCAAGCCTGTTCAGATGGCGTCTTGCATCATGTCCTGTTCCTCGCCCAAGAGTTGGATGTTCGGGAGACGACTATGTTAATCCTGGGGAAGAACTACTACGCCATTGTCTACACACTGGACAAACTGAAACCGTACGTCTGGAATCAACGCTTCACTCTTCAGACTGACCATGCTGCTCTACGTAGGCTCCACGCAATTCAAGGAGCTACTGACAAGTTACTTATTCCTACATGACCTTGATTTTGACCTGCATGACTTTGACCTTGATTTTCAACATGTTTCAGGCACCTCCGGTGTGGTTTTTGACTCTCTCCCACACAAGGAACTGGTGGGAGGGTAGGGAGGGGTGCTGTGATGTACTGGCTATGCTCATGATTTCACTGTATTGTTGTGCTTACATGTTAACCTTTTTTTTCCCTTTTCCTTCAGCTAACAGATGGAAATCCCAGCCAGTCTGGTCCTTCTTTCAGTGTTCCAGACCGTCTGAGATTTGGGGGGGGGGGCGTGTCATGATGGCTTACTCTGCCATCATGGGAGCTCACTTCCACAACCTACATTTTACTATGGGAGTTCACTTCAACAACTTACATTTTACTATATGGGAACTTCCACTCCTTATTTGGAAATGGGAAGTGGGTGGGAGAACCTCATTAAATAAACATGACATCACATCACTTGATTAGGATAGCCACTCTGATTGGGCACTGGCAGAGCCAATCAGGAATCAACAAGAAGGACTTTTAAAAGTTCTTTATCCTTCTTTTGTTCTGAGTCAGACTGGCTGAGCACATGGCCAGCTAGATGGAGCTAGCTAAGATGGACTCTGACCCCATGGCCTACACAACCATGAAATACCCCAAAAAGCCAATCTTACCCAAAGGCCTCCAAAAGGATCCAAAAAGACTCTGAATTCCATCTACAGAGACTGTAAGTTAATCTGCATGTAGTAGTTAGGGAATGTGTAGTTAGATTGCATTAGATTTATGGTTTTATTTGTAAGTGCTCTGAATGAATGCAAACTGTATAATTCTTAAGTTGAACCTAGGAATGTTTTACCCTTTTTAGCAACATAGATCCTAGGACTGAAATAAACCTTTCTGTTATTTCCTAACCCTGCCTCTCAAATCGCCTGCTTCCGGTCAGCTATCAAGAACCTTCTCTAGAGTAGAGAAAAGAGTTATTATTGTTTCTTTAATGCATCTTGTCTATGATCTCCCTGCTTAGACAAGAAAAGACCATCAAGACAGGGAGTGGTGGCAATGAAGAGGAATCCCTGGGTTTGGGATTGGAGTAAGGGCCAGCCCTGGACTTCAGGTAGCAGAAATTCTAGGGTGGCTGTTACGACAACTCCCCAAACTTTAATTCCTGGTGTCTAGCCAGGAAGTTCAATTATTGATAAATTAAATGTATAGCCTGGCTTTTATCTTATAGTGTCAGCTGGGGCGGTGGCGGTGGGTGGGGAATACGTTAATATCAATAAAACAAAGTATAGTCTTCACAATACAAATACTAAATGTCTAGTGCAATTTAAAAGAAATAATGGCCCAGGAATACATCTATGTTATTAATAGAAAATGTGGTGCCAGAGGTCAAAATAACATGAAAAGAATAGGGAGATGTTTGTAAATCACAAAAAAAAAAAGAAAAAGAAAAGAAGAGTTGTTCAACATGTTTCATCAAGCTTTTTATTCAGAATTGGTTATATGCAGGTGTGAAATGAAACAACCAGATCAGATAAGCCTTGCAGAAGCAAACAAAAACAATTGAGCCTTTTAGAGACAACTTGAAGGCTTCTTCAAAAATGCATCTAGGGGTGGCACTTTTGTTTGTCACCTTCCACTTGTCATAGGATTTTCTTTCTGGTGCCAAACATGCAGATATGTGATTTGATTTTTTTGGTGGGGTGTTTTTTTTAATATGCTTGGGGGAGGGGTAGCTAGTGAGGCAGGCTTATCTGCTCTCCCCCACTCTGTTTTGCTGTTCACACATGCTCAGTAAAGGATTCTAGAGGCAGCTCACACATACCTTGTCAATCTTCTCCTCTCTCAGGCCTGTCTCTGTCATTCTGGGAAGCCAAAGGATTATTCCATCCCTAATTCAAGCTGGAGCCAGGAGATGATGGATCAGTTCAACAAGCTCAGAGAGATGGCAAAAGATGGGACATGGCAAAAACTGGCTTCTTACCAGTATACTCCAGAACAGGTTCCAGGTAAGGATCTCAGCTTTCTTTAAACAATTTTCTCTCAGTTAAAATCTTTGCTGTATATGTTTCCTCTTCTCTCTCACCCATAATAACTAAACATAACAGTTTGGAACTGGTCCAGAAATTCTGCAGTACAAGCACAGTGAAAAGCAGGGAGGTTTTCATTTTGTTACCCATCTTCATGCTCCACTTGTGAATATTGAGACATTATTTTTTAATCATATCCATCTCCATATCTGATTAGGAAAAAAACCCAGTTTAAACTTGCTTCTGGAAGTGGACTAAGCAAAGCCCTCCTGGACCAGACCAAAGGTCAGTCTAGTCCAAGTGTGGGCAACTGCTAGAGGGCCACGTTGGTCCCCCAGAGGACCTTGGAGGACTGTGCTCCACCACCACACAGCAATCAACAACTTTTTTTGCTCCCAAAATGTCCCCAAACAGGCAAAGGGGATATTTTAACCATGTTTGGGGGCCTTCCTGGGCCATTTTAGGCCCAGAAGGGGTCTTTTTTAGCAACAGAAAGTGAGTGGAAGTCACTTTCTGTTTGTTTGTTTGTTTGTTTGTTTGTTTGTTTTAAAAAGGTTTCTATGGGGCTTAAACGGACCCAGGGCTCCCAACACGTGCCCCCACACGCCTTCTAGAGGACATTTGAGCCAAAAAAAATTTTTTTTCAACAAAAAAACAATGCTGCGGGCCACAAAAATGGCCTTGGGAGGCCGGATGTGTCCCACAGGGGCACTTTGCCCACCCTAGGTCTAGCCCAAAATTCTGTTCCCACAGTAGCCAGAGAGTTGTCCATAGGAAGTCTAGTTTGCACAGGCAATTAGATTGCCTGCTGGCAGAGAAGATCAGAGAGAAAGCCAAAGATCAAAGGTGGTAAAAGCTCAGGAAACCTAGCTCTATGAGGGATAGTTGAGGGAGCTGGATATGTTTACCTTGAAGGTGATATGATAGCCATTTTTAAATACTTGAAGGGATGTCATGTAGAAAATGGAATGCAAGTATCCCCCCACCCCACTCTCTGCTCCAGAGACTAGGGTATAGTCTAATGGACTCTGGCTACAAGAAAAAAAGATTCCACATAACCATTGGGAAGAACGTCCTCACGGTAAAAGTTCTTTGATGGTGGAATAAACTCAGAAGATGGTTGGAGCTCTTTAATTGGAGGCATTTAACCTGATCCACCTCTCTGGGATTCTTCAGCAGTAGATTCTTAAATGGCAAGAGGTCAGCCCTTCCAATTAGATGATTTAGACACGTTTGTGACCACTAACTGATTAGTGGCTGCTGTACTCCCTACCTTCATTATATTGCAAATACTTTTAAATTATTTCAGTTCAGCATTTGGGTTGTGTTGTTATTTAATTGTTTTAAACTAATCATGCTGTGTTTTAACTCATCCTGTAAGCTGCTTTGCTCTTTCATTGGGAGAAAGGCAGAAAGTAAATAACTGTATGTTAATAATTTCGTCCTGCGTAGAGAAGGAATTTCCACGGTGAGTTTCAGGTGATTTTTTTTTTTTTTTTTTTTTTTTTTTTTTTTTTGCTGACCATTTGCATGTGTGACAGATCCCTTCTCCAGGCTGGACCTGCAGTTCCAAACCCTGGGCTCCTGTCACTCACCTTGCCCCTTTGTCCTTTTAAGAGCTCTACCTGGATCAAGTACTTGGGCCTCAAGGTGATCCCTATATGGTCCAGTGGATGTGTTGCACAGTGGGTTCACTGTGGTAAGTGTGACCAGACTCTGTATCAAAACATAACAGGAACAGCCAGACACAATTGTAAAAAAAGAATAAACAAGTAAACGTTTATTAATACACAGTTTGATCACAAATGACAGATTTATAGAATCATAGAGTTGGACTTAATCATTCACAGCTCACCAAAACCCAATTCAGTTCTTCCCCCAGTGGCTGATTGTCCTAACTCTGTTACAGCTTTTTCCTCTCTGTATACCATCTTTCCCCACCTCTATGAAGTCTTACCCCTATCTACCATCTGTCAGAGACAAGCCTTGGTTTTGAATCCTGTCTCCTCCATAGGCCACCCTTCACAGCATTTTCTGAGCTGTGATTGGCTGGCTCTAACCAGGCTTGCCTAGCTCCTTTCTTCACAGCATGAAATTTGCATGATCACCAAAGTACAGGATAGTCAAGGGCTGTGGTGGAGTCTTAATGTGTTTGCTTCAACCTTTGGCTCAGGCCTTGAGCGTTTTGTCAAATAGGGACTGGTTGCCCCAAAATTAACAGAAGTTGTGTAGCCAAATTTCCCTCTCAGCTTCTTTCCTTTGCCATGTTATTTATCCTCATTCCTTTCTTTGCTCTTCAGGAAAGCCCACTCTCACGGCTGACCTGGGACCATGATGGTTCTAGAGATGTAATTCTTCACTGAGTTTCTTCTCAAAGGAGGGAACAAGTAATTATTAGAAATTTTCTTCCTGGTGCAAGGAAGTCTTTGAAAACTGCATTTTCAAAGGCTATTCACAGTTTGGGACTTATTCTGTGCAAAATTTGCATGTGGTTGTTTTATACAGGGAACAGCATTTTTTGTGCAGAAAATACTCTTTCCTGCACAGAAAATGTTGTCTTCTATGCAAATTAAACACGTGCAAATTTTGCATAGAATAAATCCTGAATTGTGGTATTTTCTGCGCAGGAAATAATATTTCTGAATAGAAAATGCTGTTTTGTGTGTAATACAACCATGTGTGAATTTTGTGCATAAGTACCAAACTGCAGAGATTCTCATCAATCCAGGATTCTTCTCATCAGGGTTTCTCAACACTTGAAAAACACATTTCTCTGAGTTGGTCTAGAGGAGGAATCCATTACTCTTGGGACTTAACTTTCACCACCCAGAGGAGAGGCAGGAAGAACAATCAAATCTCGCGATAACCGGAGAGGGCCATTGACTCCACCCTCTCCAGCCATCCATGAGCTCAGTTCTTCTTCCTGCCTCACCCAGAGCAGAGCTCCTCCGTTGTCTCTTTGCCTTTTGGCACTCCTTTGTTCTTTTTCCCAGCTTTCTTACTTTTTCCTCAGACCTTAGGTCCTTTACTTTTTAAAACCACCAATCCCCCCGCTCTTTAATTCCTCCCTCTCTCTCCTTCCTACCTCACTATCTCACCCACCCACCCCACTCATGGATGGCTCTGGCAGACTCTTAAGGATGCCAAGAAGAAGAACAAACAACCAGCCCAGAAAGAAAAGGCCACATGGGACTGTAGGATTCACAGATCACCCTCAAGGGCAAAAAAGGCTCCCCCGCCGTTGGAGTGTCTCCACACAGGAGGACCAACGGCTGCCTGGCTTAGCTCCCCTGCCGCCGAAGGCTGTTCTGCAAGCGGGAACAGAGCACGAAGAAGAGAGGTGCCTAGTCAACACCCAGCCAGTCCCAGGCAGAGACCTTCTGTCCAGACACCAAGACCAGTCGCCAGACAGGGAAGTAACCACTGCTGGGGCTCGGAGGGGTGAAGGTTGCATAGGGGGAGGGTCCTAGGGATGCCCCGGGTCCCCAAAAGCCCAGCGACCATCAATTGAGGCCCCATCCACCTCGCGGGAGACCCTGCCGGGTGTAGGAGAGCAACCACATGGCCATGGAGGCTCGCAGTCACCATCTTGCGGGGGGCCCTCCCTCACCCAGCCTCACAGTAGACAACTTTAGAGCTGTGAAGCAGCATGCTATCAGCACTGCCACGGAGGCTTACTCCCCCGCGCTAGAAAACCTAAGCCGAGCAGGAGCAGCCTCACATGAGACAGCACCCAGGCACAACCACATCCTGGCCCCAGAAGTTTACGGGGATGCCCCCCACCCGACGGAGGAAGACAGGCCCTGTCCACCAAGGCAAGATGCCTCACAGGAGAGCCTCTCACCCCAACAGAACTCCCTTGGGGATGGAGACATTACTATGCTCCTATTGCAAGTCGTGCACCTCCTCAAAGTCAAAGGCCCCTCCCTTGGCCCACAAGGGAAACCTTCTGCTCCATCCAACGGGGGAACAAAGCAGGCCCTAGCAATAACAGCAGGGCCTAACAAGGCAAGAGAAAGGCTGTTTCTCCACCTCACTCTTCCTGTGAATCTGAGGGCGATTCAGGGGATGAATCCACCTCCCACGGGGCCACAGTGCTGGAACAAGGGGATGAGGACATGCATGCGGATAAGGAGGAAGGGGAATGGTCAGACACAGAGACCAATCAGGGCGATCTGTCCAACAGGCTTTTCCACATAGTGGACTTTTCCCTTCTAGTGGCTAAGGTGTCTTCTACTTCAGGCCTCTCTGAGCACCAGTCCTCCCAGGAACAGGTGTCTATGGAGTTCAGTGAAAGGGCAGCCTCAGTCCTAAGACCCCCCAAAGTGATAGGCAAGGAAGTCCCTTTCCCATTGCTCTTCATGCACATTGTGGACAGTAAATGGAAGAAGCCTCTACAAGGGAAGAGGCACCCTCTTGGCCCCAAAACTTTACAGTCTCTGTAAACAGATCATGGTCAAACTAAAGGTCCCTGCAGTCAGTGGCCTCTCTTGTTTTGGGATCTCCAGCTCCTAAAGAGGGCAAAGGGTTCCTCAAGGACCCCGAGAAAAAGAGGTATGAGGGAGCCCTAAAAAAGATACATGAGGTAGCAGCCCTTGACATCAGGGCATCCGCAATGGGATCCCTATTCACTTGGGCATCTCTCCTATGGATAGAAGATATTCTGCAAGGGAGGCACTTGGACTATGCCACCCTACACAGATCTCTCTCCAAAATCTATAGAGCCCTGCAATTTGTGACAGATGCCACTCAAGATGCTGTCACATTTGCAGCTAGGGCCATTGCTTCTGCAACTGTGGCTAGGCGGTCCACGTGGCTGAAACATTGGGAGGTAGATGCCCATTCAAGGGCTAATCTCTCAACCACCACCACCTTTAGGGATTCTAAGTTGTTTGGAGAGGAGGCCCCAAAAGACATTCTGGTGGAAACAAAAGACGAGAAGCGGGCAATGCCCACCATGTTAAGAAGAGGGGACAGGAGAGGTTCCAAGCGAACCTTTCAACAAAGCCCCTCCTTCAGAGCACCCAGAGGGTTCGGGAGGCAAAGGGACTTATGGTCCTTTCGCCCCTGCTGGGTGAGATCTAACTTCTTCTCAAGACAGCTTGCCCCCTCCCAGGCCCAGGCAGGACATAGAGGAGGCCACCAACCCCAGAAGGGTGGTGGTCACAAACAATTCTGAAGTCAGCTTAATCCCTGGGGGGGGGGCAGACTGCAGCACGTTCAGGAAACATGGGAAGTGACCACAACAGACAACTGGTAATTTCCACCATTTCCCACGATTACCCCATAGAATTTAACAGGATTCCTGCAGGCAGGTTTCTGCCCTCCGCATAAGGTTTCTGCCCTCCGCATTTAGATAAGGAAGATCTAAACCCAAGCAGTCGATCACCTCCAACACATCAAAGCAATAGAGGGAGTACCTCCCTCTCAGTGATTCTCAGGGGTCTACCCCTTCTTCACAGTTCCAAAGAAGGGAGGAGATGCCCGCTCAGTCCTAGACCTGAAACACAGCAACTCATGCATCACCTAAAAGCGTTTCTGTATGGAAACACTGCCCTCCATAAGGGAGATTTTCTGGTGTCATTGGATCTAGCCGAAGCCTATCTGCACATTTTGATGTCCAAGAAAAGCAGAAAATTCCTAAGATTCACCTTTGGACAGAAACACTTTCAGTTCAGGCTAACCTCAGCCCCCAGAGTCTTCACAGAGGTCCTGGTGGCCTTAGTTGCACATCTCTGACTTCAGGTCATTCATTTGTACCCATCCCTGGATGGTCTCTTACTTCGAGCACCGTCCATTCAGAGAGCCCAGAGGGATCTCCAGGCCACCATACAATGCCTTCAGGCATTGTAGCCCAAAATGCCAGCAGGATAAATAAGATCTGGGAAAGCAGCCAATCCCCAGTGATAGTCAAGTTAATGAAGGGGAGCCAGATAAGGTTTGGAACAAGCAAGGTTCTTTTCTTGAAGAACAAGCAATACAGGCAAGAAGGCACACAGAAGAGAGTCCAGAATACAGTCCAAAGGTCAAGGCTTATAGAAGGCAGCGTAGTTAAGAACTAGGTCTGTGGGTAAGCAGAATGAGGCAACAGTGTAGTCAGAAACAGTCTGAGGTCAAGGCATGGTCAAGGCAGCAAGGATTAAGGCAACGAAGTCAGCAGGAAGCTTTTTCCAGGAAGATCAGTTGATCTCTGACAAAGCCTCTGTCGCCTCTCCCAACATATGTAAAGCAACTAAGGCTTTGCCAGGTGTTTCTTAACGAGCAGGTTTTTCTTCTAAAGTCTCCGAGACTTCCTTTGGAACTTGCTACTGGGTATACAATGGTGGAGGCAAGTCCCTCTCTTCTTCTTCCTTATCTGAATGGGCAGGACTCTTTGCTGAGATTGATGCCAACCCACTTGGACCAGGTTCTTCTGCTCAGCCTCTAGGTTGGCAGGGTTCCCTGCTGGCCAGGGTCCCTAGGGCCGTTTCCTGCCATGTCCTCCTCATCCTCCTCCTCTGACTCTATACCCTCCTCAGGCTCACAAGGCATGACAGGAGCACAGCTTCTTGATAAACTATAAAAAGAGCAACCTATGCCCATCCCAGACCATTGTGCACCTGGGAACTGTTATAAACACACAGAAAGAGATTATCTTCCTCTCAGGGGAAAGACAAATCACCATCAGAAAGGAAGCACTCAGGATTCAATCACGTTCTCTCATACCCCTCATGGACCTCTCCAGGCTCTTGGGCCTCATGATCTCCACAATCCAAGTGGTTCCACCAGGCCACTTCAAATTTTCCTCCACCAATATCAGCAAGAGATATCCTTTCACAAATGCATTCTTCTGTGTGTCCCAGCCCAAGTCAGCCTCCATCTCTTGGTGGACCAAGAAAACCAATCTGTCCAAAGGATCCCCCTGGACCCAGAGACATCACGTCACTGTGGTCTCTGACACCAGTCTGCTCAGCTGGGGAGTCCACTGCCAGGGAGACATAGCACATGGGATACCCACGAGAGGTTGCACAGCATAAACTGGCTGGAACTAAGAGCAGTGTGCCTAGCACTGACTCGCTTCACAATCAGGGTCAAAGGAAAACACGTCCTAGTCCTCACAGACAACACCACAGCCCACTCTTACATAGCCAAACAAGTGGGAACGAGATCTTGTTCTCTACACAGGGGGGCTACCCTCCTTTTTCACTGGGCAGAAAAAACAGTGGCCTCAATATCAGCCCAGTACATTCAGGGAACAACCAACCTCCAAGCGGATTACCTGAGAAGACATGAGGTACTCACAGGGGAAAGGTCCTTCCACCCACAGGTGTTCCACCAGCTAGAGTTCAGGTTCGAACCAGCGGAAACTCCCAAAGTACTTCACCAGATTCCCAGACTCATGGGCCAAAGGGGTAGATGCAATCCAGGACTCTTGGCCAAAAGGTCTACTTTACCTTTCCCCCCCTTTCCCACTGATTGCAAAGACAATCAGGAAGGTGAGGGAAGAAAGAGTACAGGCAGTTCTCATCATCCCTCACTGGCCAAGGAGACCTTGGTTCTCAGACCTGATGGACCTGGCTCGAGAGGATCTATGGCTCCTTCCCCAGAGGAACAATGTCCTGAGTCAGGAACCTCTGGTTCACCCCAAGGTCATGGTTGCGCCTAGCTGCCTGGAGGTTGAATGGAAAATCCTCAGACTATGCTGCTAAGAAGCGGTGATTTCTACGCTGCTATCTGCCCACAGACAATCTACCACAAGAATCTATGAGGCTACATGGAAGGCTTTCTCCAAATGGTGCCCATCCAAACACCTCTCTCAGTCAGAGGTGACAGTCAAGCACATCTTAGCCTTTCTGCAGAAGGGCCTAGAATTTGGGCTCAGGCCTAATACACTGAAGAGGCAAACAGCGGCCTTATCCTCCAGGGAAAGGACAGTCACTGACCACACACACTCATACCCAGAGATTCCTGAGGGGAGCTACCATCATTTTGCCCCCCATGAGGCACCACTTCCCATTCTGGAACCTCTCCTTGCTCCTCAGGCAGCTATCCAAGCCTCCCTTTGTTCCCCTCTGGAAGGTCTCACTCAGGTTCCTCTCGTTAAAGGTGGCCTTCCTGGTAGTCGTAACCTCCGCCAGGTGGGTGTCCGAACTAACAGCCCTCTCAGTGAGGGAACATCTCTGCTCCTTTAACGAGGGCTATGTGTCTCTACACACCCGCCCTTCCTTTCTTCCCAAGGCCATCTCCACCTTTCATCTTTCTCAGGAGCTCATATTACCCTCCTTCTGTCCAGATCTTTCTCACCCTAGGGAGAAACTATGGCATAAACTAGATGTCGGCAGGGCCCTAAAGATATACGTAAAAAGACAGGGCCCTTCAGACACTGCAACTCTCTCTTTGTATCTTTCAACCCAACTTCCTTGGGAACGAGAGCATCCAAGCAAATTATTGCGAATTGGATCAAGGCCTGCATAACAGCATGCGAGATGGCCAAAATGCTTTGTCCCATCGGGGTACTGGCCCACTCCACAACCAGAGCAGCGGCTACCTCAGCAGTCTTCTCCTCTAACGTTCTGCTCTTGGAAATCTGTTGGGTTGCCACCTGGAGTACACCTTCCTCTGCCATTACAAAATTGACAAATTCAGATCCACAGCTGCACTTTTTGGACGAAGGGTCCTACAGGAGGTAGTTAAAGATTAAACATTCAGGCAGTCACCCCTCCCTAACCAGTAAAGCTTGGGTATGTCCCAAGTGTAATGGATTCTTCCTCTCACCAACCCAGAGAATGCCACATTGGTTACTTACTGTGAAGGTGCATTCTGGGGTTGGTCTAGAGGAGGAATCCACCTCGTCCTGGTGACTGCCTCCTTTTCCTTTGTCTCAGTCTATCTCAGCATCTCATACTTACCTAATTACCTTTACACTCTGCTGGGCTTTGCTAGTCAGTGAACTAGCCTCATGGATGGCTGGAGTGGGTGGAGGCAATGGCCCTCTCCGGCTGTCTTGAGACTTGATTGTTCTTCCTGCCTCTCCTCTGGGTGCTGAAAGGAAGTCCCAAGAGTAATGGATTCCTCCTCTCAACCAACCACAGAATGCACTTTCATGGTAAGTAACCAGTGTGGCATTTTCAACAATTTTAAAAATATTTTCAAATATTCTTTCCATCTCTACCTTGTTCATTGCCATAACCACCTTCCTTGGTGGGAGAATTCACCTAGTTTCAAGAAGATCAGGAACAAAAGTTGAAAAATTTGTGTGTCTTGTTTGCTTTCCTCTTTCTGGCTGTTGCCCCTCAAATTCCCTTTTCCTTTGATACCTTCCCCACTTGTTTGTAAACCTACAAGCATCTTGTGGGAGAGAGTGTGTGTTTTTGTTTTCTTAAGTTTCTCTACTATAGCTTGTAAAAATTAGTTTTTTGGATATTAATTCCAGAACCACCAGTATCCCACCTAGCACTTTTGTAGTCCAAAAAAGAAACTTTTTCCAGCTTCATGTATCGAAGCGATGGAGATAAATAATGCAACCATTGCACTCACTTTGGGTCTCTGATGTTAGCTGTGGTTGCCTATTGCTGTTCCCACAGAGGGTCTGAGGGAAAAGTACAAGTTGAAGAAGGACAAAGGCACCCGCCTCTTCCTCAGAAACATCGACACTGAAGGCTTGGGCTTCGAATACGCCATGTTCCTGAATCCCTCAGAGAAAAGGATGGCTTGTGTCTTCCAGTTTGGTCCTTATCTTGAGGGACCCCCAGGGTGAGCCTTAAAAAAAAAAAAACAACCCAAGTTTCCTGGTTTGTAGAGACAGGTGACATTCTTATGAGGGACAATGTTGAGACAACAGCTCCTACAGCTAAGCTAGGGTAGGCAAGCTGTTGTTTTTTATTACAACTCCCATAATCCTTGGCCATCAGCCATGCTGCCCAGAAGTGAGGGGAGTTATAGGCCAGGCATATAGAAAAGAGTGAGTCGCCGAACCCTGTCTAAACAGGACCTTGGAGGGGTGAGTAGAATTCCTGGCTCTGCAAATGCAACCTTGTCATCAGAGATGACTGAGAGAGGATCCTCCCTGCCTGTGTTTCTTATGCCAGGCCCTGGGTATCTCAGTCAGCCTGACAGCATGAGTGAGCATGCTGACCCCAAAGTGCTGTCCCCTTACCCCAAAATGGCCACTAGTCCATTCTCAGTGGACCACCTAGAGCAGGGGTGGGCAACCTTGGCAGGTTCTGGGAGCTGGTTTGTTTTGCCTCCAGAACTCTCAGAGATTTCCCCACACACCCCCAAAAGTGGGAAAGTCCATTTCTGGTTTTGAGAACTGGCCAATTTTTGGTTCTGAGAACTGGCCAAAAGTGAGGGTTTGCACTAATCTCACTGCTGCCACCAAGTGTGAGAGGTTTTACCTCTTCCACCACTGCCACCAACTGTGAGGGCTTGCCCTTATTCCCATCTCTGCCACCAGTGTGGACCTTCTCCTGTCTCACCACTGTGGCCACCAACAGGGGGAACCTCCTAAATGCCCTTGCGGTTCCTATATGAAATTTTATTTATCTTGTATGCCACCAGTCTTTATTAACTGCTGCCATCACAGACACCGTAACTCAAGCTTTCCAATATGTAGCTTTACTACCAGTGTGAACTGGAGTGTCTGTAGCCTGTCCAATGTGTTGCTGCTCTCAGAACTTCCAGGAAAGGCAGTTCTCCTTTTTTTAACCAGAAAAAGGGACAACAAGAGGCCACAGGACCAGGTTTGGGGCTGCATGTAGTTCTGGGAGTCACGCCTTGCTCGGCTTTCGGACCTCGTGCCTTCAAATTCTAATGAAAGAATGGGGGCTTGGCTTGCTCTCCAGCTCCACATAAAGTCCATTGAGCAAAGTCTACATCTCTCTCTCCCCAGCCCAGGGCTTTTATGTCTCATAAGTCATGCTCACCTTCCCCCCACACCTCTCAGTTCTGCCCTTGAGATGGTGCCTCCTCTTTGCCCATCTCCTCCTTCTCTCCTTTGTTGTCCGATTGTCATTAGGTTCTTTTTCCCTTAATCAAGTTTCATTTTCCAGATTTGCACACGGCGGTTCCATTGCCACTGTTCTGGACACTGCCATGGGAGGAGTGGCTATGTCTCTCACTTGCAGGTTGATGACGGCTAACCTCAACATTAACTATAAAAGGTAATATGGATGAAAAGTAAGGCTTAGAGGTCAGGGGTCAGTTGTAACATGGACTCTCTCCTTCCTTGTGTTCAGCTGGGATTTGGCTTTTCAAAAGGCTGGCTGTATATATGTGGATATACAGTCGTCCCTGCAAATTCACGGTTTTCAGTTTTGCAGATTTGATTACTTGCAGATTTGTAGTTGCTGCTTAAGTAGTCCAACCTCCTCACTCTGCTCCTTTTATTCCTTCTTTGCCCCGCTATTTCCTATCCTGCCGAAGCCTCCAACTCTGGTTTCTTCAATGCAACCAGGACCTCCCAGCTTCATTTGCAAGACCTTTCCCTGCTGAAAGACCTCCCTGCCCCATTCCTCAGTTTCCTCCTTCGGAAATTTCTCCTGCCCTGCTAAAGCCTCCAGCTACTCCCTCGGTTTCTTCCATGCAACCAGGATCCTCCAGCTTCACTTGCAAGACCTTTCCCAACCTCCCTGCCCCATTCCTCAGATTCCTCTTTCCTCTGAATTTCTCCTGCCCTACCAAAGTCTCCAGCCACTTGCTCGGTTTCTTGCTTGCAACCAGGACCCCCTATCTTCATGTGCAGGAATGTATCTGATAGATGACCATCCCACTGGTTTAACAACTTCCACAAAAGGAGAGTCTGCTACCTTCTGAGGCAGTCTGTTCCACTGTCAACAGTTCCTGCCATCAGGAGGTTCTTCCTAATGTTCAGTTGGAATCTTTTCCCCCCTGATAATTTGAACCAATTGGCTCTTGCTGGAGCTGGAGCAGCAGCAGCAGAAAACAAGCTTGGTCCATCTTGTATATGACATCCCTCCAGATATGTAAAGATGGCTCTGTCATATCACTTCTCAGTCTTCTCTTCAGCAAGCTAATCACACATAGCTCCTTAAGCCATTCCTTGTAGAGCTTGCTCTCCAGACCTTTTACTATCTTGGCTGCCCTACTCTGGGTCCATTCCATCCTGCCATTATCCTCCTTGAGATGTGGTGCCCCCCAAATGGGTACTGGACTCTAGGTGAAGTCTGATCAAAGCAAAATGAGAGTGGTACTATTACTTCCCTCAGTCTGGGCACTAAACTCTTGTGAGTGCAGCCTAGAATTGAATTGGTATTTTTTGGCTGCCACATCATGCTGTTGACTCCTGTTTGGCTTTTGTTTGGTCTACTGAGACTAAGAGCCATTGTGCCATAGTGGTTGGAGTATTGGACTAGGACTCCAGGAAACCAGACTTTGAATCTCCACTTAGCTGTGGAAATCCATGTCACCCTCTTAGCCTCAGAGGAAGACAGTGGCTAAGAAAACCCTAGCATATAGTCTCCAAATTTCAGAGCTATTCAGCAGTGTCATAAGTAAGCAGACAAACTCTGCCAGCTCTGAGCAGTCATAGAAACACAGAGTTGGAAGGGGCCTTGTGGGCCATCAAGTCCAACCCCTGTTCAATACAGGATCTCCACTAAAACATCCCCAGCAAGTAGCTGTCCAGCCTTTGTCTGAAGACATCCAGAGAAGGAGTCTATTTCTCCAATGCTGTGTTTTCTCACAGCTGCTGTGTCCCTGGGTTTTTTAATGGGTCAGTTGTGTGCAATTTAACTGGCTAATTTGTTTAGATTGCTTTTTAATTTTGTTGTGTCTGGATATTTGTTTAATTGCATTTCAGTATTCTGATTGTGTTACCGTGGTACTTGTTTCTTAATTCTGCTGTGGGCTGACTTGACTTCTGGTTTTGGGATGAAGATTTTTCTTGTAAAGCGCCATGTATATTGATGGCACGATAGAAATAAATGACCCAACCACACCCAAGAATTCACCACCACCCACATGAAAATTCACTCTCCACCTCACAATGCACTCCTGTCAGTCTGTGTGGCCCAGATTAGGACTCAGACAGTCAACTGGCAGTGGTGACAGGCCACGTGCGACAGGACCCAGGAAGCCAACTGGTGGTGGTAGTGGTGGTGGCGGTGGTGGCAGGGCAACAGGACAAATCACCCTCAGCAATTCCAGGAAAAGTGTGGAACACTGAGAAGGGGGAGGAGGAATTTAAATCCACTGGCCTACCTTACAGGGTTGTCATGAGGTCTACCGGGTGTTTTGGGGGGAGTTTAACAGCATATGGTATGCCAAGTCCAGCTAGTAATAATATAAAATAAGGACTTATATGTACTCTTGCAGGCTTAAATATTCTGAAGGCAGCAAATCCCCTGTGTTTTGACTGCCTTTTATTTAACTGATAAAAGGGCATAATATAAAAAGAACCCTTAGCCTTAGTTTACATGTTTCTTTTTTTGTCTGGTAAATGATGTAAGAGTTTCAGCTCCAGAAACTTCTAAAGTTAAACTTTAAATAGGTATCCGTGGGCCATAGGCAGTGTACAATAATGATTTAATGCATTGTAAAGTTGCAGCCTAAGCACCCTAAAGGCACCAGATCGTGTCTGATCTTGGAAGCTAAGCCAGTGGGACTGCTAAGGAGTACTGGGGCTGTCGGCTATATTTCAGAGAAAGGAACTGGTAAAACTGCCTCTGAGGATTCCTTGCCTAAGAAAACCTTATGAAATTCTTGGGGTCATCACAAATTGACAGGTGACTTGAAGTCAATGTATGTATACACACACATGTAACTTTCAGGTCAGACCTTGCCTCCTAAACCTCTCCTGCTAATTCACAGTTTCTACTTGACCCATCTTCTTTAATTCCATTCTATAAAGGGCCTTGGGGTAGTAGGTGATACTTCTGCTACAACAGAACAGGAAATGCTCTTTTAATTGACAAGCATACTTCTTTCATTGCAGTCCCATCCCGCTCGGCTCTGTAGTCCTGGTGGAGAGCAAAGTGGACCGAGTGGAGGGCAGGAAGATATACGTCACTGGTGAAGTGAGAAGCATAGACAAGCAGACCCTTCACGCAGACGCCACAGGTACCCACTTGCTCGATCCAGCTGTGGCATCCTAGAGGTCCTGAACTTGACAGTTAACATGAGTCTAGATCTATAGGCCCGAGAAGTACCAAGTCAAAAGGCCTACTTATGAGGATCAGCTCAGTTCTTGTGGGATCAAGTTTAACCAAGATAATATGGAATCACTCTCTGGCTTTATACTTTGAGGCAGCAAGCCCTTGCAAACAGTTCAGTTATCTCTACAGAGTCCTCAGCTTAGGTTTGTGCTCTGCCCATATTATTCCCAGATATTTAGGTTCTCTACAGATACTGTGGACTGTTAAAAAGACAAATAAATGAATCCTAGAGCAAATGAAGCCTGAACCCTCCCTGAAAGCTAAGATGACTAAACTGAGACAGTCATACTTTGGTTGTATCATGAGAAGACATGACTGATTAGAAAAGACAATTATGTTTGGTTAAGGTAGAAGGCAGGAGGAAAAGAGGATGACCACATTCCAGATGGATAGATTCAATCAAGGAAGCTATGGCCCTAAGTCTGCAAGACCTGAGTAGGGCTGTTGAAGATAGGGTGACTTGGAGGTCTCTCATTCATGGGGTTGCCATAAGTCAAAGTTGACTTGATGGCAGTTAACAAGACCAGCAATTTGGTTTCTCAAGTTTTGGTTGCATGTATTTATTTATTGGGCTTCTTTAATGTTGAGGCCCTTCTCTCTCTTGCATCTCTTTCTCAGGCTCATTTGGTGGGAAAAGGGTGGCAGCTCCCCAACTTTGGAAACCCCTCCCCAGAGAGGCCAGGATGGCTCCTTCCTTGCTGTCCTCTTGCCGGCAAATAAAAATGTTCCTATCCTGTCAGGCTTTTAGGAAGTAACTGAAATGGCCTTTTAAGTGTTCTGTTTTGCTGATTTTAAAAAAACTAGCTATACCTAGTGTAACATACACCGTTATCTACATATATAAAATGCTTTGGTATGATTCTGTGTTTCCATTCCCATTCTGCTGATTGGCCGCTTAGGAAACATGTCAAGAGTATGATCGTTTGATGCATTAATATATAACCTTTCATAGAATCGGAAGAGACCACAAGGGCCATCCAGTCCAACCCCCTGCCATGCAGGAATACACAATCAAATCATTTCCAAGAGATGGCCACCCAGCCTCTGTTTAAAAACCTCCAAAGAAGGAGACCTCACCACACTCTGAGGCAGTGTATTCCACTTCCAAACAGCTCTTACTGTCAGGAAGTTCTTCCTAATGTTTAGGTGGAATCTCTTTTCCTGTAATTTGAACCCATTGTTCCGTGTCCTAGTCTCTGGAGCAGCAGAAAACAAGCTTGCCCCATCTTCAATATGGCATCCCTTCAAATATTTACACATGGCTATCGTGTCCCCTCTCAACCTTTTCTTCTCCAGACTAAACATGCCCAGCTCCCTAAGCTGCTCCTCTTAGGGCATGGCTTCCAGACCTCCCACCATCTTGGTCATCCTCCTCTGGACACTACTTTCAAATCAACTATAATGGTTAATTTCATGCCGAGAGCCCCTCCACCACCACCATGCAACCACGCATACACACAGACACATAGACATAAACACAATGCTAGACACAGACACCACACACACCAGGATGTGAGAGCCCCACCACCACCATACAACCGCATGTACATGCACACCACACAACACACATACACACCACACTACACATACATACCACGCACCAGGACATGAGAGCTCCTCTGCTACTGCTATGCAATCGAACATACACACACAAACACCACACACCACACTACACACATACACACACCATGTGCAGCAGGATGCAAGAGCCCCTCTGCTACTGGCGTGCAACCGTGCATACGCACACCACATTACACACACACACGAACACACCATTCATGCCAGAACACAAGAGCCCCTCTGCCGCCACCATGCAATCACACAAACACCCACGCTACACACACCCTACACTACACACACTCCACGCTACACACACACTGTACACACGCACACACGTGCTACACACATACACACAACCCACACGTGGAAGGGTGCGAGAGACCCTCCACCACCATGTTTAGAAAGGACTTGAAATTTTCCACATGTTTCCACCCCAAGGCCCAAGAGGAAGGAACTGCTACAGACAGCACAGAAGGCCAAGGGTGCAGCTACAGGCAGGGCCCAAGAGGCCCAAGAGGCCAGGCAGCACAGAAAGGACCAAGGCCCCAGGCAGCACAGAACCTGGAAATTCCCCAGGCCCCAGAAAATGGCCCCAGACAGCACAAAAAATCCCCAGGCCCCACATGCATGGAACAAGGGAAAGCCCCTGTGCCACTGCCATGTTTAAAAAAGACTGAAACCTCCACAGTTCCGCCCCCAGTGTGCTGATTGGCTGCCCAACAGAGAGCTTTGATTGGTTGGTAAGTTCCTAAGCAGCCAGTCAACACACTGGAAATGGCAACATACCCAAGAGAATTATATATTAAGATACTGACTTTTAATGAATTTTATTTGGTTTTAAGTCTATAGATTGTTTATTGGCTTTTAGTACCATATACTGTCTCTCTCTCTCTCTCTCTCTCTCTCTCTCTCTCTCTCTCTTTTCTTTGCAAACGAAGATTCAGGAAGGACTCATCCTGCGCTTTCTGCAAGCGCACTGATGACTAAAAAGGCCAATCTGAGATAAACAAGTCCGGTTGCAGAAAGCACAGGATGAGCAGAAGGTCTCCTTGGGTGATGTTTCCGGGTTGTGATTCTTTCTGCGTTGTCGTTTCTTTTCAAGACTTGTTCGGCGTGAGTTCTCAAATGAGGCTGCAGCATTGTGGATAGTGCGTCTCCATGCCTCCCGATGTGAGGCCAGGGCGGACCATTGTTGGTGATCAATTGGGCCGAGCCTGAGATGTTGTTTCAGGGAGTCCTTGCTTTTTTGGAGCGCCCATCTTACGCTGACCGGTGGCAAGTTCACCGTAGAGTACTATTTTTGGGAGGTGATGGTCCTCCATCCTAGAAACGTGCCCTGCCCAGCGCAGCTGTGTTCTCAATATCATGGCCTCAATGCTGGTGATCCCTGCTTGCTCAAGGACAGCAACATTCATATTACATATATTAAACACTATACAAAATACCAGTTTGTATATATGTGTATATAGCAATATGATGTTTTTGTATGTTTTTTAGTCTGTACTAGCCATTTGAAATGTTCTTTGAGTCCCATTGTTGGAGAAAAGGTGGGATATAAATTAATTATCATCACCACATCCATAATCAGCATCTACCACCTCCTTGAAATAGTACATGGGATACCTGATGGCCAACTTGTTCAAATCACTGACATTTTTTAAAAAAATCTAAAAATGTTCCTTGCTTAAATGACACATTTTCTTTCTCTCTCTTTGTCTCTCCCACCCACCCACCCACCCCCAATTAGGTCTGTGCATCCAGTTGCAGTCAGAGAATTCCCCCTAGCAAAAAGCCTGTTCCAAGTGAGGCTCTTGAGTTTCCCATGAGGAAGCCAGGTCGTCTCCTGTGGCCAGTCGTCTGAGAGGAGCCAGTCAGAATTTCCCATCTGAGTCTCTCATGTATTCTCATCCTGGCTCCAGCAAGAAGCAAAACATATAACACCACTCCCTGCCCATCCACCCACACAAACAAATCATCTTTGGGAGCATTCCTTTACATCTCCTTGAATCCCAGCTGTGCTGCTTTTTCCAGCCAGTGCCCAACACATGTAGTGATCATGCAAGAATTTGCTGCTATCTTGGTAGGTTCACCCTTGATGCCTCAGTATTATGTTTCCAGTGGGCATTGTTTAGGAGTTCTTGTCCAAAGAAAAATGGCCTTTCAGGGTCATAAAAAGGTACCCATGTCTCCCCTCTTCTCCAAAATCTGTCTCCCTTTGATGACCTGCCCTTGCTTCTCCTTTGGAAACCTTTCTGTTACCTTTTGCTCAAGATGATTCCTAGAAGTACAGACCTTTAATGCATATCTGTTTCTTGGACCTGGAGAGAAATGATTTGGACCAAATAGTATTATTACTTTAAAAAAAAATATCTTTATTAAAAGATCAGTCCCTAACTCAGTCCCTGTGACCAATGAGAAAGTATTCATAACAGATAGGTTTAGTATGTGGAGGCCACTTCTCATCATCAGTATTATGTGAGTGTGTGTGTGCGCCCAGGTTAATTGCTTGTGTTGTAGTTATGCTAAGCAAAACAGTCTCCAATGAGCTCGGGGCAGTTCAAGGATATGTGTCAGAAATGGCATTTCTTCCAATGCACTATGTGTCAGAAATAACAGTTGAGAAGCTGTGTAGTGCTCAGCTCCACTGAAACACACAACAAGTATTCTTTTGCACATGCCCTTGTAGGCAATAGAATACTTTCTGATGTTTGCTCCTTTCCACCTCCAGTGTGAAAGGGAGTGAGGAATGTTTGTACTGAAATCCATCTTCAGAGTCTGTCTGATATCTATCCTGAAACATGCTGGCCCAGTTTTTGTTTTTGTTTTAAACCTACATTCTCATAGCATGTTATAGGAACTCTCTGAAATACACACTTCAGCATCTATAGTACTGAACACTGCAGATCCATAGGAATTTGGTTTCTGGTGGATTTCTTTCTTTCCTGTTTTTAATTAATGCCATTAATTAATGCACAGAACTTTAATGCAGGTCTGAAAAACAAACTCATGTGTTGGACCCAGAATTCATGGCTTCAGACTCCCCCCCCCCAAAAGAGTGAACATCTACCCAAAGTTTTGTTCCCCAACCCCAGTTCGAAGCTAAAGAGCCTCAAACATTGTAACCAGGCAACTATATAACCTTCTTTTCAACAGAGAATTTTCTTTCAGCATTTGAGGACATGGTTCCAGAATATTCTAGGCTTTTCTTGAAAAGGCACTGTATGGGTATTTTGCCAATGCAAGAACCTGTTTGGGTTGGTTTGTAGCAGGAGTGAATGAAATGTGGCACCCGGGGCTGTTTTTGGAGCCTCAGGATCTCCCTGCCATTTTTTATTAAAGGTCTCCTCGGTGCCTCTAATGACCATTTTATACCAAGAGAGGCCTTTTTCAAAAACAGAAAGTGACCTCCAATTCACGTCTTATTGTTAAAAAGGGTCTTTCCTAGGCCTACAGTGGCCTGGGGTGGCCCAAAAACAAAATGCCCCCATGCTCCCTAGAACACATTTGGGGGAAATTTTGCAGAGGGCTGAAGCCTTCCAAGGTCTCTTGGGGTCGCTGATGCTGCCCTCTAGCCTCCCAACAGTTGCCCATCCCTGGGTTGTGCTATTGGAAGGAAATTTCACCATGTGGTGAGTGATTCTAAATAAAGAGTATTTAGATGGATAATAAGAAACAGAGGACAGGTTTTCTTCCTCAAAAGCACTTAAATTTTACTGATGTGGTATTATTATCTGTATAATGGTTTGACTACTGTATGTACAACTGGATATTTTCTTTTGGGTGTCTATACTGGAGATTATATTTTTGGGTGTAATTGTGTTGTCAGAGTTTTTAATTCCTTGGTTAAGAATTTTGTGTTGCCTGCCTTCAGGATGGCACAAAAAGTACAAGGTGTTCTCCCTGTGTTCTCCTACCTTGAATTTTAATCTGAAAAGAATTCCTGCTGTCCCTTCTCTCTGACAAGTTTATCTGACTGATAAAGTTCCTGATCTGGTTGTGGAGGAGGAATGTATTTCTGCCTTCTTGTTCCCACCCCCTCATCCCTAACCTTTGCCTGCAACATTAGTATGCAACACTGTGGGTGCCCTGAGTTGTGTAAATTCCCCATGGCACCACCATCCATAAGGGGTTCCTGGGAAAACAACATTTCCTGAATTCTTCCAAAGGTGCTATGGCAGCATTCATGGCATTAGTGAGGGGGGCAGAACCCTCCTTACCTCCACTGCCAAGCACAACCAGGTCAGAGAATTTGGGAGATGACAACCAGGTTGTGTGTGAGAGAAAGCAACAGAGATCATTCTGCCAGTGATGTCACCAGAACACAATGGGAGATCTGTTCTGGTTGGTAACTGAGCTCAGAATAAACTGGTCTGTTTTCTTACTGGGATTACGAAGCCCAATTAAACAAGGGTATGGAAGTGTTAATTCATTGCTATGAGTTTACCTGCTACTGTCACCTCACTCTCCCATTAAGATGAACAACCTCGGCTTTGAACAGACAGACAAAGACAGGAGAGTTTCTTGAATCAGGAAACTTTTACTACAAGAATACAAAACTGTGCCAAGCGCGCTTGGGGTGCCAGATTAGGGACAAAGAACTATAAAACAACCCTACCTTTTATAGGTAGCTATGACGTCTGAAATCAGGCATTTGTTTGAGCCAATCCCTGCTATTCAGGGGAGGGGTCCATTGACACTGATCTATCTTGTATACGTACCATCTTCCCTCATATAATGGTGGGTCACCATGTGGCATTTATAGACCTCTGGTATTTATTACCTCTGAGGGGGAAGAAGGGGTGGGAGATGAAGAGCAATTATCTTCCCATGGAATGTGTACCTCTAAGGGGGCCCAAGCTCTCAGTTTCCCCCCTCGAGATGATTGCTCTGAATACAATCCCCCCTTAAATTATCTCGATAGTTCAATAACATCATTGTCTCTTGTTCATTATTTGCCCTTTTCCTTATGATACCTCCCTGTGAAGCCCCATGAGCAAGAACCACGGAGGCAACCATCTGACGAATAATCATTGACAGACATGGCAATATACATGGGAGTAAAACAATACCACCTAAGGCAATCAGTACAAAGAAAAAGATCTGTTTAACTTTTGGCCCACCTGGTAGCCAAGATAACCAGTCCAAATTAATTCCTTGCCACATCTGGGCTGGAACATGGGTTATTTTTCTGATTTCCCTAGTCAAAGACTTTACCACCTTTCCATTGTCACTAATATTAAGACAACAATTAGAGGCATTTAATTTCCCACATACACCTCCTTCTGCTGCCAATAAGTAGTCCAATACAAGGCGGTGTTGGTAGACAGCCTCTCTCATTTGAGTGACTTGATCTGCTAAGAGATCCAAAGCTTGAGCAGTTTTATTAGTGACAATTTCTACTATGGCTTGAAGCCTGATAATACGATTTAAATTGTATATAGGTTCTCTGGCTCCATACACAATTTCCTTGGGGTTCCAAGATGCTGGGCCATAGTAACTAATAATTCGCTCTGGGGACCATTCATCCGTTCCCCAGTTTTGTGTGGAACCGCCCGCGATGGATGATGCATCGAGGGATCTCCTCATGCGGAGATCATCATATACTTGAACACCTAACTGTGGTCCTTGTTGTTTTGGGTAGTAAGAAAAAGTATGGCCTGATGTATCCTATATAGCAAATACCTCTCCAATTGGCAGGCAACCATCTGTAAGCCCAAGTTCCACAGAATCCAGTAATGTCCCTTTAGAGCCCTCCGCCCCTCTTTCCATGGCCCCTCCCATGCTATTCCTTTTCCTTCTTCAATCCTTTCCAGAAAGGGGGAGGGAGCATTCTGAAGAACCACATTAGGTCCTCCCAAAAGGACACTAGGACCCCCCTTTCCTGATTTAAATAGACATTCATAAACTCCGTCAGTAGTCATCCAGGTGCAGTTAGCAATAGAATCAGGAATGGCCTGCTGTCCTTTTGGTACTGCAGACCAGAATCTTCGAAAACCTGTAACAAAAGTCCCATTCAGGTGCCTCCAGCCCCAAGCCCATTTCTGTGGAACATAGATCCCAGTCTGATTGTCCCTGATACAAGGCCAGTAGCCCTTGGTCAAGTCAGTGTATATAGATCCTATTTTCATCCGTGTCCAGTAGGCAGTCTGAGGCACCCATGCCTTGGTGCCATTTGGGTATAGTATTTGCATGTGTGTATTGTTCCTCAAAAAGATAGAGCAATTTAAGGACAGGCATCTTGGTAATAAGCATGTGTGCTGGTAACTTAAAGTCCAAGTACAGTTGCTTTCCCCTACTGAAACGATTCCAGTATGTGTACGGTTAAGGCAATATTCTCCAGGCTGTGGATGAGAAACATGCCAAGGTTGTCCAGGGTTTTCCCAAAGCCCAGTCCCGTTGTGGACCCAGGTCTCATTGCTAACAAGCCATTGAAGAGTGACAGGACTGGCGACCCAGGGCCAGCGCTCCAACATGCCAGGGCCCCCACATACCCAACAATCTGTAAGGTTGAAAACCTGGGAGACTAGTTCTGCTAGTTGAATAAAAGCACTGTCTGAGTAAGTAACCTGGTCAGAAGGCACAGGTGGAATGGGCCGTGCCCATGAAGAAATACTCATAAACAATAAACTCATAAAAAAACATCTACCATACAAGACAGAGAGAATAACACAGGTCATGGTATCTAAGTTATAGCAACCTGGCAGCTAAGCTAATTCAGAAGATTATATATCAAAATGTCAATGTTCTGTGTAAGATACAAGTAGTCTATAGTGTTGCAAGCAGATCCACAAAAGAAAAAGACTCAACCTTCACCTGTCTGGCCTCCGGAGCAGTAACAGGCTTTATCTTTTTTTGAAGAGAAACTCAACCTTCACCTGTCTGGCCTCCGGAGCAGTAACAGGCTTTATCCTTTCTTGAAGAGAAACTCAACCTTCACCTGTCTGGCCTCCGGAGCAGTAACAGGCTTTATCTTTTCTTGAAGAGAAACTTTAAGGACTCACTTGGATCATCGGAAAGAGGTTGAACAGTCCAGTCCCGAGGAGGGGATACCTTTTTAACCTGGGAGTGATGAATCCATGAACGATGTCCCTCGGTCTTGATGGCGGTATCCGCTGTCAAAAGGACTTGAGTTGGTTGCGTCCACTTGGGCTGGAGAGGCTTGCGGTCCCAAACTTTAATCACAACCCAATCTCCTGGCTTGATGGAATGAACTGGGCCGTCCAAGCTGAAGGGTCATTCCTGAAGAGCTGCAGAATGAAAAGAAGACAAACAACACGAGAGCGCCCGAACATATGTTTTCAAAAAGGCATTTCCAATCAATTCTTCCCCCCTCTGAGACCCAGGTAAGCCTGTCATTGGCCAAGGGCGGCCATATACCCTCTCAAAGGGAGAAATTTTCATTTTCCCTCTGGGGGTAGTCCTAAGAATAGTTAACACAATAGGTAAAGCCTGTGGCCATCTCAGACCAGTGTCCATAGTCTGTTTAGTCAACTGGGTCTTTAAGGAAGAATTTGTGCGTTCTACCATCCCACTAGCCTGTGGACGATAGGGCGTATGTAGAGTCCAAACAATCCCCAAAGCCTGTGCTGTTTTCTGAACTACCTTCGAGATAAAGTGAGGCCCTTGGTCTGAGTCTATTCCCTGTGGTAGAGACCACCGAGGGGCAATGTGGTGAAGCAAGGTCCGAGTAACTTCCCTAGCTCGACATGTTCTGACAGGATACGCCTCCACATAGCCTGAAAATTTGCAAATCCACACAAGAAGATATCTGTATCCTAGAGCTCGTGGGAATTCAGTGAAATCAACTTGCCAATATTGCCCTGGGTAGGTAGAGGGATTATACAGATGCTTCCTGATCTCCTTAGGCCTATTCCCATGAGCTGCATTTGTTCTCTGACAGGTTGCACAAGTTCTCACGACGTGAGCAAGCAGTGGGCAAACTGGGGTGCCATCAAAGTATTGGTTCCATAGAGTCAGGAAAGATTCTTCACCTAAATGACATTGATCATGCATTTGAGAAATGAGAACCTTATGCATCACTGCTGGGACCCATACACGCTGGGTGTCAGGATGTACAAACCATCCATCTTCATTTTGCTGGTATTGCAGTTCCTGTGCTCTCTGTGTCTCAGTAGTGGTGTAAGCAGGCAACCTATCCTTGAGGGGGATGGGCAGGGTTAGACAAGCACTGACTGGGCTCTTGAGCAAAGTGATTCCTCGCGGCTTCCAGGGAATTGCCAACCTTTTGATGTCCCTTACAATGGATAACAGCTAATTCCTGAGGCAGACACACTGAGTCCAGGAGCCGTCTGATGGCATCAGCATGCTTAATGGGGGAATCAGGCAGATCCAAAAGACCCCTTTCTTCCCAGAGCCTTGCAAAAGCATGCAATATCCCCCAAACATATTTGCTGTCTGTGTATAAGCATAAGCGGAGTCCTTTTCCTGCCTGCAGAGCCTGCATCACTGCCTCTACCTCAGCTCTTTGTGCAGAACAAGAGGAAGATAATGTGCCTGTCCTAATTTCTGACCCATGTTGATCAACCACTGCCCATCCTGTATACCTTTTTCCATCTATTACATAACTGGAACCATCAGTATACCATATTGCATCTGGGTTGCTCAGTGGCTCCTCGCGGAGGTCTGCCCTTGCCTTTGTTTGTTGGTCAATAACTGTCACACAGTCATGTGGATCTAAGGAGTCCTGTGAGCTTAATCTATCAGGTAAATAGCTGGCAGGATTGCATCGGTCAGAGCGGACAACAGAAACATTTGGTGTTCAATAAGCAGTGCCTGAATTTTCAACAGGCGATTTGAGGTAATCCAGTTTGGGCCTCTAACCTCCAAAATGCTACGCAGGCTGTGGTCAGAACTTACCTCCAGCTGCCCTCCAAAGGTTAATTTCAATGCCTCCTGGACCATCAGGGCTGCTGCTGCAACTGCTCGAAGACAGGAGGGCCAGCCCCGAGCTGTGTCATCGAGGGTCTTACTGAAGTAGGCTATACTTTTAGGAGCATATGAGGCCGGCTGGGTTAAAACTGCCTTTGCAATGCCTCTGCTCTCAGTGACAAACAACCGAAAGGGTTGCTCAGGATCTGGTAGTGAGAGTGCTAGAGCCTGTGCCAGCTGATGTTTAAGCTGTCATGTGCGACGCTCCACTTCCAATGGTTCTGGAAGTTCATCAGTGTGAGCCTCCTCAGCCCTAGACAGAATTTTATACAGTGATTGTGCCACTGACCCATAATTCCAGATCCATAGGCGACAGAAATTGGTTAATCCAAGGAAACATCTTAGTTCTTTCACAGTCTTTGGGGTAGGTATCTTACAAATAGCTTCCACTCGCTCAGGAGCCAACTGCCTCTTTCCCTGAGTGATATCATGTCCCAAAAACCTGACCTTTTCAGTGACCAGCTGGGCTTTCTTTTGGGAGACTCAATAGCCCCGCTCAAACAGAAAATTTAACAGGTCTGTAGTCAATTGCAAACAAGAGTCTCTGGAAGTGGTAGCGAGCAACAAGTCATCCACATATTGTAGGAGCAGGGCTATTTTTGGTCTTGGCCAATCCCAAAGATCACGTGCTAATGCCTGACCAAAGATCACGGGTGGATTCTTAAAACCCTGAGGCATCCTGGTCCAAGAGACACACCTGCCAGGGGATTCAGGTGACTCTTGGTATGTAAAAGCAAAAATAGGCTGTCTGTCTGGATGCAATGGGATACAGAAGAATGCATCTTTCAAGTCCAGCACTGTGAACCAGCTACGGTCTGAACCTAGGCTGCTAAGGATGGTATAAGGATCAGGTACCAGTTGTGGGAGATCTAGTGTAGCTGCATTAACTGCACGGAGGTCATGGACCAAACGAACCTCCCCACCTGCTTTTGGGACTCCCAAGATGGGCGTGTTCCAAGAACTAACAGAGTCTACAATAATACCTCCTTGTAGGAGTCTAGAAATCACAGTCCTCAGTCCAGCCAGCAAGGACCTTCGAATTGGATACTGACGGAGGTTGACTGGTGATGCCCCAGGCCTCAAGGCAATCTGAACAGGAGTCGCAGTCACTGCTAATCCAGGCTGCCCCACATCCCAAGCGCCAGGATTCACATCAGGCAGAACAGGGGAACAGACGTAGGCGATAGGCATTGGTCCCCTCCAAAAATCCATACCACCCCGAAAAGTCACTATCATAGAGCCATCTTCCCTGCAGTCTATAAGAGCTCGAGTTTTACACAGCAAATCTCGCCCCAACAGGTTAACATGAGCATCTGGCAAATGTAACAGGGAGGCATGAATTGTTTGCCCACCAAGTTCACATTCCAAAGGAGAATACATTGTAACTTCTTGTTTTCCTGTAGCTCCCCCTATAGTCAGAGTTTGCAATGTTGGAATTGGCAATGGATGAGTAACAGCAGAAAAGGTGGCCCCTGTATCCACTAAAAATTCCTCTTCACAGTTTCCCACCTTCATTTTTACTAGGGGTTCAGGTGGTGGTGGGGCCCTGTTCCCCTGACACCTTCAGTCGGAATCCTCAGCCATCACTCAAGGAGCAGATGGGGGTGGCCTCCTCTGCCCTCCTCCGGAATTAGATTGGCATTCTAGTTCAGAGTCACTGGAAGGGTAAGAATCCTTCCAATGTCCAATCTCTCGACAAAGAGCACATTGATTTCTTGCTAGCCGACCGGGGCCACCCCCCCTCCTTCTCTTCCCCTGCCATGGTTTCTTTGTGCATTCCCACTGAGCCCCTGAGCTACCATAATCATAGCTTTGCATCCTTTTTCTTTCTTAAGTTGCCTATTTTGAAAAGTCTTTTGAGCTGCTTCTAAAAGAGCTGCTATAGGCAAACCAGCTCCACCAGGTAATTTTGCAAGTTTTCTTTTAATATCAGGAGCACTATGGGTCATGAATAAGTGTTTTAAAACAGGCGCTGCATTAGGGCCATCTGGATCTTCGGTGGTATTATTCTTAACTGCATCCCTGAGTTTCTGAAGAAACTGAGTGGGAGATTCCTTTTCATCTTGATATATTTCCTCCATTCTAGGCCAATTATTAATACGCACCAGTGAACCCCTCAATCCTTCCATAAACAATTGTCTGAAGTGTTGGATTCTCGTGGCACCTGAAATTCGATTATTTTGAGCATTGGTATCATTCGGCTCCCAACTGGGGTTCATACTCCAAGGGAACTGTTGTTCAGGAGTGCCTAATGCCACATTAATCAGGCGATGTCGCTCTGCAGCTCGTCTGGCTTGTTGAACAATTTGACCAATTTCCACTTCTGTGAATACCAATTCGGCTAGGGCTCGGAGATCCTTCCAGCTTGGCTTGTGGATTGTAATTAATGCCTGAATTTGGGAGATCACCTCCTGCGGCTGCAATGAATATTTTCCAGATAGTTCTCTTAATTTGGCCACTTCAGTAGGTCCCCATGGGACTTGTTTAATGATTGAAAAAGTCTGAGCCTGGCCTTGTGCATTAGACAAAAGAGTTACGTCTGAAATTAGAGGGCATTGTCCCACAGGAACAGCTAATCCTGGATATAATGGTGGGGGCTCAGGCTGTGCAGGTGATGGCAAAGGATATGATGGGGCCGAGGGAATTGGAATGTTAGTAGTTTTGGGTGCGGCCACTGGGGTCTCAGAGGGGTTCACAGTCTGGGTGAAAGTACAAACATCTGACTGAACACCAGCCCCCTTCCCTTGCGCGCAAGGCATGGATTCTGGGAATCCATGTGCAGCATTTTTAAACACCCTCATATACTCTTCCTCCTCAAATTTTCCAGTTGATTCTAACCAATTGATCCAACTTTGCAGATTCCACTTGTTGAAAGTGCCATTTTCATCCCATTTTTCTAAACCTGGAACCCTATATTGCGGCCAAATCTCTACACAGTACTGTTTCAATTTTTTCTTACTCCTCCCTTTCCCCAGTTTTCCCCAGTTCTGCAGAACACACTTGAGGGGAGTCAAGGGAGCTCCATCTCCCGGCCCAGCCTTGGGCAATGACCCATTCCTGTTACCCATATCTCGACACGTCTATCGAATCAAGGTACTCACCAATTTGGGATTCGCTGTTACCAGAGGAAGCGTCCCTCTAAGGCACCAAACTTTCAGCTTTTCCCCAAAATAAGGTCCTGATCAGGGCAAGATCTTTTTCTTTGTGGCAGCAGGTTCAACAGTATCCTCTCAGGGGGAGTCAGGTATCAATAGATACTCAGCTGGCTTTGTGACTCATCGCAAAGGTCGCTGCCCTTTTGAAGTGCAGACCTACAGCCCCTCTCCAGTCGCCAAGGGGACAGAGCTGGAGAGTTTACACTTTCTCTGTCCCCAGTCTGAATCAAGCCTCAGAGAGGGCACCATGAAGCTGTCACCTCACTCTCCCATTAAGATGAACAACCTCGGCTTTGAACAGACAGACAAAGACAGGAGAGTTTATTGAATCAGGAAACTTTTACTACAAGAATACAAAACTATGCCAAGCGCACTTGGGGTGCCAGATTAGGGACAAAGAACTATAAAACAACCCTACCTTTTATAGGTAGCTATGACGTCTGAAATCAGGCATTTGTTTGAGCCAATCCCTGCTATTCAGGGGAAGGGTCCATTGACATTGATCTATCTTGTATACGTGCCCATCTCCCCTCATATAATGGTGGGTCACCATGTGGCATTTATAGACCTCTGGTATTTATTACCTCTGAGGGGGAAGAAGGGGTGGGAGATGAAGAGCAATTATCTTCCCATGGAATGTGTACCTCTAAGGGGGCCCAAGCTCTCACTACTGCTTATGAGACACTTGGCCTTAACTGGGCAATCCCAACTAGATGAGAGCAAATGTGGGGATTACCAAAACCTTGCTAAACCACCAAGAGTGAGGGCTTTTCCTTATCCCCACCTCAGCCACCAATGTAGGGGCTTCTTCCTGTCCTACTTATGTGGCCCACCGACTGTGCAGACCTCCTAAATACTCTCAAGTTTCCTGCATAAGATATTGTGCAACTTTGATCCTTACCAGACTCCTTTTTAGTCACTGCTGCCATTGTTAGGCCTGCTCCAGTATTCCAAAATTTTGGAACTGCTGCAATATCTTCACTCTGAACCAGACTGGAAGGACTATGACTTTTGATCAAAGGGCCCACTCCCTCAGCAAGAAGCAGTCCAACCACTTTCATTCTCGAGAACAGAGGAAAATTTATTAGAGAAGGAGAACCCCTTTATAGACTGGGGTTATATAGTGATTTCATCAAGCTTTACAGCACAGCACATATGCAGTAATCAAGCTTCCCATGGTGGGCTGACTATACAGTTGTCCCTCCACATTCACGGATTTGGCATTCATGGATTTAAGTACAGTATTCATGGCTTGAAAATATTCTTAAAAACATAATAATCCAAAAAGCAAGCCTTGATTTTGCCATCTTATATAAGGGGCACCATTTTGCTATGTCATTGCATATAATGGGAATTGAGTATTCACGGATTTGGGTATTAACGGGGGGTCCTGGAACCAAACCCCAGCGAAAGTGAAGGGACAACTGTACACTGTTTTGCTTTTATGTGCACTAGATTAACAATCAACAATGCCTCTGTTATGGGAGTTATGGTTTTATTTATTTATTTATTTATACCCCGCTCTTCAGCCACAAGGCTATCAGAGCGGCTTACAAATTGTTTTAAGCAATAGCCTTAGGTCCAGGTGCTACTCAGTTGCTAGAAATGTTGCAAAAATGGTGGTAGAAATACTGGGAACCTGAGCAGCCTCTGGTTCCCTAGAACTCAGAA
Organism: Gambelia wislizenii; assembly: GCA_030847615.1. Taxonomy (NCBI): domain Eukaryota; kingdom Metazoa; phylum Chordata; class Lepidosauria; order Squamata; family Crotaphytidae; genus Gambelia; species Gambelia wislizenii. The sequence continues at coordinate 5,971,042 of JAUMIR010000015.1, read as the reverse complement.
GAATCTTAAGTTGGGCAAGGGTAAGCATTATGGCCAGAACGGCTCATCTTATACTAATATGGAGGAACTTTGGTTCACTAGAGAAGCTGTGAAATAGTACTTGTAGTTTGCCTGGTCAAGAACAGGATTCAGCAGTCAGGGATACCTTAAAACAGCAACTGTCTTTGGTACTGAACTCCAACCTGGAACCCTGGTTTTCCTCTAACACTAGCACAGACACCATGTCTGAACCCAATTTTTATACAACTAGTATTCCCACAGGTAAAAAATACATGATACAAAAACAGTACTTTATTGACAGGAGCGTAAAATAATGAAACAGATTAATAATTTAATACATTAAAACAAATATTTCACTCTTCTCCTAGCTAACTCATACCCTTAAACAAAACACCACTCATTCATTCCTAAACCTGACTGACTCTTAACCCCACAACTCTTTACCAGTTGACAACTGTCATTCACCAGCCTTATTCAAATCCCTTCAGACATTCAACCAATCACCATTCATTTCCAACCCCTCCCACCATACTATCTAATACATAAAAACAACTTTTTCCGTAAAAAGTCCATGACATCACAGAGACCCCACAGAATTAATTACGGAATGAGGAAGTCAGTAGTTAAGTAAATTTCACTGCTTTAATGGGTCAACTCTAAGTAGGACTAGACATTGGACTAGGAAGTCCCTCTTTTCACAGAAGTGGGGTTTGTCAACAGGCAGATCTGTCCTGGAAGAGGATGAATGCTTTGGCTACTGCAGGTGGTGAGCATGGGGCCCTCCAAATGCTGCTGGGTTGCAACTCCCATCAGCCTACCCAGGACAGCCAATGTGTGGCATAATGGGAGTTGTAGTCCAGCATAAGAAAACAAAACTATAATGACCACAGATTATTTACCTAAATTTAAAATAGTGAAGGTGCTGAAATACTTATAAGATTTTCCACACCTTGCCTTAGTCGTTGATTAGAATGGAGCCTGCTGTCAAGAAATCAGAAAAAAGACTAGGACTTGGAAGGCAAGCGATGAAGGAACTAGACAAAATCTTCAAGTATAAAAGATATACTTGAATACCAAAGACATGATTGTCCATGCCATTCTATTTCCAGTTTCTATGCATGGTTGTGGAAGCTTGACAGTGTAGAAAGCCACCAGGAAAAGAATCAATTCATTTGAAATGTGCCAGAGGAAAGTTCTCTGGAAACCATGGACTGCCAAAAAGACAATGAGTCCAAAAGCAAACCAAGCCTAAAGCCAAGATTGAGACTGTCCTACTTTGGGCATATAATGAGAAGACATGACTCCCTAGAAAAGACAATGATGCTTGGGAATGTAGAATGCAGTAGGAGAAGAGGAAGAGTGCATCACAGATGGGTGGGCTCAAGAAGCCACAGCTGCTGCCCTGAGTCTGCAAGACCTGTGAAGGGCTGTTGATAACAGGGTGACTTGGAGGTCTTTCATTGACAGGATCACCGTAAGTCAACATTGATTTGACAGCAGTTAACAACGAAGTCCAGCATCTGGAACACTCCATATTCCCCATTCTTGAATTGGCTCTTTGGGATGGAGAATTTGGTGCATCTGGAGCTAGACAGACCCTGGTCTGTTTCTTGTGGAAGATCTCTTCCCACTATGTGCTTATTGGCTGCCCTCTAGTGGGCAATTGATTTTTCACTCTTTTGTACTCTGTGTGTGTGTACCTGCCTTCAAATCACCTGCTGACTTATGGCAACCCCATGAATTTCACAGGATTTTCTTAGGCGAGGAATCCTCAGAGGTGGTTTTGCCAGTTCCTTCCTCTGAGATGGAGCCTACAGCATCTGGGATTCCTTGGCAGTCCTTCTGGGCTTGGGGGAGTTTCTTCTTTTTGGACTGCCACTCACAGAATCCTGTGCTGTCTGAGGGATTCTGGGAATGGCAGTCCAAAAAGGCACCTTTCCCCTTGCTCTGGAAGTTCTAGCCTACAGCATCTGGGGGAAAGGGACTAAGATCTTGTGTGTGTGTGCCTTCAAGTCACCTGTTGACTTATGGCAACCCCATGAATTTCATAGAGTTTTCTTAGGCAAGAAATACTCAGAGGTGGTTTGCCAGTTCCTTCCTCTGATATATAGCCTACAGCACCTGGCATTCGTTGGTAGACTCCCTTCCCAACCAGGGGGTAACCCTGCTTATCTACCAAGTTCAGACAGGATCTGGTGCCTTTAAGGTGTTTAGGCTCACTTGTACAGTGTACTGAGGAGGTTTTCAAAAAGTACGTGTGTTAGATCTTGCAGCTTAAAAGGAGGAGGAGAGGGGAAGGGGGAGAAGGAATGTGGCCACACCTTTCAGACTAACTGGTTTTTATTTTAGCATGAGTTTTCATGGATAGAAACAGCTTGAAAGCACACAACAATCACAGTAACAAATGGATACAGAATGCATTATAGCAAAGGAAGCTCACGCATGCTTTGGCTTATAGAAACTGGAATTCTTCAAATCTAGTGATTGGCCAGTCCCTCAGAAGCATTGGGCACCCAGTTGTCAGGCCAATACGACTTCCCCATACCAATGGCCTGCTTTCCCCCTCTTGAGTGTAGTTGCAAGAAGGCCTTGATAGTAAAGGGATGGGCAAAGTGCAGCCTGCAGGAGATAACGGAGGGCTACTTTACACCATGCAAAACAGAAGGTCATGTTTTTGCCCCCAAATGCACTATGGGGAAAATTTCTCCATGTTTCTGGTCCAGCTTGGCCATTTTAGGCCCAGTCATTTCTGGTTCACTTCCTGTTAAAAGGACAGCAAGTAAACCGGAAGTGACAAAAATGGCCCAGAGGAGACCAAGCGTGGAAAAAATGCCTACCATGTCCCCTAGAAGGTGACGGTATTAGGAGGCAAACTTTTTTGCAGGGGTTGTGGCTCTCCAAGTCTTCCTGCGTGGCCGAAGCAGCCCTCTATCTAACATGTGACAGTTACCAATCACCCGTTAAAACAAAGGAAGCCCCACTGGACTGAAGCACAGCTTCTCTACCCCTTCTGAGAGCTATGAGAACAGAAAAGCCAAGTGGCTACAGTAGAATCCTCCTTCACAGACTTTTCAACTGTCCCCATTTGGCAGGGACAGTCCCAATTAAGTCTCTGTTATCCCATTTTTTCAGCTGCCTTTAAAATGTCCTGGTTTTTTTTCTTCTCTCACTTCTCTCTTTGTCCCCAACTTACTTCCACTGCTATAAACGTGAGTTCAAAGTGCAAAAGTATCTTACATTCAGTTAGCGGGGGTGGGGGAGAGAGGAGAGGAGAGCAGAGTCTTGTCCTTCCCAGTTGGTTCAGGCAAAAACAAACTGCTGCAGCCTTGCTTAGCTTGGTTTTCTTCCTTGCTAATAACTTTTTCCTTCTTGACCAAACTCTGATGTTGTTTGGCCACGTATGTCCCGGTTTGCATCTGTGAAATGTTGGAGTCTTTGATCTTGCATTCTTATACAGATTGCCCCCCCCTCCATTTATGCAGGGGTACATTCCCAGACATACCACAGATATGTGAAACAACATATAATAGTGAACTGCCATATTGTGCCATAGAATCACACTGAAGGACCTAGAAAAAGTCTAGAGAGGATGCCTCTCTAGGCATCTGGTGCATATCTATGGTCAACTTCCAGCAGGTGTTGGTGGATCTTCCAATGCCTGGGGAAACCACCTCTAGCCAAGAAAACTATCAAGGTTTCTGTAGATACTGCAGCAGTAATATGAGAACTACTAGAAGTACCTGTTCTAGTAATATGAGAACCACCTGTTACTCTATATGAATTCACAACATACAAACCCTTTAATTTCACAACATTCAATTAAAAAGTCATTTTTAACTACACAACATACATTTAGCAACAAGTCAATATAACTTTGCAACATACAATTAGCAACAACTCAGTTTTTAAATTCACAACTCACAATTAGCATTAATACAATTAGCAACTCACAATTGGCATTATCTATAACAGAGGTATTATCCTGAAAAGGATGTAATTCACAACATACATATATCATGTGCTAGTACATGTTTGGGTTTTTTTGTAAATTTGAACCAGTTTCAGAATGTGAACCCCTTGTTAGTCTGTAGTATTGTTTTCAATAGGCACTAACCTAGCTGAAATTTGAACTCTCAGTAACACACTGATAAGCTTGTTAGACCCATAAAAATGTCAAAAAGTTATAAATTACTGCCTATGCTTTAGCAGTGTTACAAAGGAGTTTAAATCAGGTTACAGCCAACTGCCCACTAATTACAACACAGTAGGTGGCTGGGAGGTTTCATGATCCTGACTTAGACTACTCTGGAATAAAATGTATACTAGTCTCCTCTAAAGTAAATTTGGATCTGGCTGTTTTGACTGGATTGAACTTGATCTCCTGTGCCAACGACAGCAAATTGTACACTGGCTCCTGAACTGAACCTGTTCTGTATTTATAGAAAATTGGAGTTAACATATATTAAGTTTAAAACCATCCTATGAAATGAATTAGTGCCTATTGAAAACAATACTACAGACTAACAAGGGGTTCACATTCTGAAACTGGTTCAAATTTACAAAAAACAAGCATGTACTAGCACATGATATGTGCATGTTGTGAATTACATCCTTTTCAGGATAATACCTCTGTTATAGATAATGCCAATTGTGAGTTGCTAATTGTATTAATGCTAATTGTGAGTTGCAAATTTAAAAACTGAGTTGTTGCTAATTGTATGTTGCAAAGTTATATTGACTTGTTGCTAAATGTATATTGTGTAGTTAAAAATGACTTGTTAATTGAATGTTGTGAAATTAAAGGGTTTGTATGTTGTGAATTCATATAGAGTAACAGGTTACTATTCTAGTAGTTCTCATATTACTGCTACAGAAACCACCTCTAGCACAACTCTCTGGTCCTCCAGATACCTAGAGAGACCTTTTCCCCTGAATGTGGGTAAGTGAAACCGCAGGTACCGATCCCACGTAAACGAAGGGCAACCTTATTCTACAAAGCTCTGTCATTTTGAACAGTGAGGACTGACAACAAAATGTGGAATAACTCCTTCTGTGCCAATCTGGAGCTGCACGGTAGCATTCTTGGCACCAGGCAGCCACTCAAGGCAATCTCTGCTGATGGCAAGTGCTACGTCCACTGCACAGTGGGAAGAATCATAGAATCATAGAATTGCAGAGTTGGAAGAGACCATGAGGGCCATCCAGTCCAACCCCCCTGCCACGCAGGAAATCTTGATCAAAGCATCCCCGACAGATGGCAATCCAGCCTCTGTTTAAAGACCTCCAAGGAAGGAGACCCCACCACGCTCCGAGGGAGTGTGTTCCACTGCAGAACAGCTCTTACTGTCAAAAAGTTCTTCCTAATGTTGAGGTGGAATCTCTGTTCCTGGAGCTTGCACCCATTGCTCTGTGTTCCAGTCTCTGGAGCAGCAGAAAACAAGCCTGCTCCATCCTCAGCGTGACATCCCTTCAAATCCAAGTCATTGATAAAGATGTTGAATAGCACTGGGCCCAGGACCGAACCTTGTGGCACCCCACTGGTCACATCTTTCCAAGACGAAGAGGAGCCACTGCTGAGCACCCTTTGGGTTCAGCTGGTCAACCAATTACAAATCCATTGAACAGTTAACTTGTCTAGCCCATATTTTACAAGCTTGTTTGCAAGAATGTCATGGGGAACCTTGTCAAAGGCCTTACTGAATTCAAGGTATGCGATGTCCACAGCGTTCCCTTCATCTACCAAGCTGGTAATTTTATCAAAAAAAGAGATCAGATTAGTCTGGCATGACTTGTTTCTCTGAAACCCATGTTGACTTTTTGTGATTATAGCATTGTGTTCTGAATGTCCACAGACTCTCTGTTTAATGATCTGCTCTAGAATCTTCCCTGGTATTGATGTCAGACTAACTGGATGATAATTGTTGGGATCCTCTTTTTCCCCCTTTTTGAAAATGGGGACGACGTTTGCCCTCCTCCAGTCTGCTGGGACTTCTCCTGTTCTCCAGGGGTTCTCAAAGATTATTGCCAATGGCTCTGAGATTACATTTGCCAGCTCTTTTAATACCCTTGGATGTAGTTCATCCATGACAATCTGAGGGGAGGAGAAGGGAAAGCACTAAAAACTCCTTTCCCCCCTCCCTATTCTCTAAAGAAAAACCTGTGTATGAGGTGTTCCACCCCCTAATTTTTCTGGTTCCCCCACCAGTTATCACTTCTCCCTTTAGAGTTCATGGATTTGCCTAGTTCCCATGAGATGATGGCAGGGGTCTCTGTTGGGATTCTTCCCAAGGGTGTATCCACACTGCACAGTCATATAGCAGTATGTTATTGCTTTGCTTTGATGCCACTTTGCTGTGACTCCATCCCAGAATCCTCAGCTTTGTAGTTTGGAGAGATGCTTAGAGTTCTTACCTAGAGAGATGTAGTGCTCTAATTCAGAGGAGTAGACTACAGCTCTCTAGCAGAGAATTTTAAGTACCTTCCCAAACTACAGATCCCAGGATTCCATGGAAAATAACAACTGCAACTAAAGTGATATGAGCATGGTGTGATTGTGCAGTGTGGAAAAACTCTTGATGGGTGGCCTCTGATTATTTAGGCTTTAGAGGTCCTGTTCTGGGTATACCATTTTCTGCATGTGATACCTGTTTTCCACCCAGAGCCTAGAAAAGTCTCTTTTTTCAGCCATCACCCCAAATCTCCCAGCAGTTGCTATACTAGATTGGGATTCTGGGTGGGGGTGTCTGAAAATCAACTTTCCCCTTCTGTGTTTCCATCATTGGAAATGCCTCTTTGCCTACCAAGTAATGGGTAAAGGTACCATGTTAAGCATTTGTACATCAAGCTGGATCATGCTTCTTCTAACATTCATTTTCTTGGATTGATGGGAACAGTGCTTCCCCCTGGTGTTTCCTTGCATTGGGAACCAAAGCAATGGGTTCAAATTAAAAGTTATTCTGACTAAACTTCTTGAGGAACTTCCTAACAATACGAGCTCTTTGCCAGTGGAATGGACTGCCTCAAAATGGGTGGACTCTCCTTTACTGGAGGTTTTTACATAGACATTGGATACCATATCTTGGAGTACTTTAGTGGTGGATGCCTTCATTGGCTGGGGGTTGGACTAGATGGTCCTCGGGACCCCTTCCTACCATTAAAACAATGGTAGGAAATAAAAGCAAGAATTACTTTGATGTCGTTTAGATTTCCTCTTCCTTATTAATTATTATTGTTGTATTTATATCCTGCTTTCCACCAAAAAAATTGGGACTCAAAGCAGCTCACAATTTAAAAGAACAATACAATGAAAAACATACAAAAAGTGAAGATTAAAATAGAATTAATCTATTTATAGTGTTAAAGCAATTCACATCTCAAGTTAAAAGAATAAAATTCAATTAAAAAGATAAAAAGCTCTTAAAAGTAGTTCAGCTAAAACAATACAGCACTTCCTAGACCATTCTTTTAAAACTTGATGTTTTAAAAGCCTGTCTGAATGAAAAAAAATTACCTTTCAAGGAATGGGCGCAGTTGGCACACAAGCTTTAAATGTGTAAAAGCACCCCTGGCCATTGCAGAAACCAGGACCTCCAGGCTGAGGCCAGGAGTGCATCCAAACTGTGTAACTCCCATCTAACACAGGCTGAATCCCTGTTCCCTGATCCACCTTCCAACTGACCAAGAACACCTCTGTCTTGTGTGGATTAAGTTTCAGTTTGTTTGCCCTCATCCAGTCCATTACTGATGGTTTAGGACTACAACAGCCTCCTTGAATCGGGGTGTATTGGAGTAGTAGAACAACAGAGTTGGGTGTCATCCACATATTAATGGCACTGCATCCCAAAACTCTGGATGACCTCTCCTAGCAGTTTCATCTATATGTAAAATGCCACGGGGGACAAAACAGAAATGGAAATGGAAAACAAAATAGGGAAGGCATATCCCTGCCTCTCCTTTACAGTGGTACAGTCCATAGGCTAAATCTAATTTTAAGTCTCAGGTACAGAAAAGCCATTGAAACCAACGGTTAGCTAACACACATTGGAAACTGCTTAATGCAGTGTAGACGTGTAAAATTGCTATTGCTTAAACAATTTGCAAGCAGCTCTGATAGCGTTTGTGGCTGAAGAGGGGGGTATAAATACCTAATTAAATTAAAAATTAAATTAAATTTACCAGGGGGTTGAACAGGAGTTTCCAGCACCACTTACGGAGTTTTTTCCTCCAGGTAGGAACGGGGCCACTGTAAAATAAGGCCTCCAAGTCCCATGCTAGCATGGTGACCCAGAAGGATACTATGGTTGATGGTACTGAAAGCTGCTGAGAGGGCCAGCAGAACCAACAGGGACACACTCCCCCTGTCTAGTTTCCTGCCAGCTGTCTGTTCCATAGCCAGGCCTGAAGCTAGACTGAAATGGATCTAGATAATCTGTTTCATTCAGTAATCCCTGAAGATGGGAAGCCACCACACACTACAATACCTTACCCCAAAACGGTAGGTTGGACACTGGCTGATAATTACCCATTATAAAGGGATTCAGGGATGGCTTTTTCAACATTGGCCTCACAACTGCCTCCTTAGTCAGGTTGGAGCTCTGTCTTGTTGTAAGGAGGTATTGACTATTCCCTTCACCCACTCAGCGAGTTCTCCCTCTGGCCTGTTCGATAAGCCAGGAAGGGCAAGAGTCTACCACACATGTGGTGGCACTCACCTCTCCAAGGATCCTGTCCACATCCTTAGACTGAACAAATCGAAAAGCATCCAAAAGAACTGGAAAAGAGGAGCCAAGGTTACATCAGCTACAGCATCCAGGTCAGAGTAGATCTGAACTATTTTATCTGCAAAGTGCCATGCAAATTCTTCACAGTAGGCTGTTGAGTGGTTGGCATTTTCTGCTTGAGAACCAATGTGTAATAGACCTCTGACCACTTGAAACAGCTCTGCTGGATGGCTTCTTGCAGAGGCAATGGTGGCAGCAAAAATATATAATGTACTAGCTGTACCTGGCATAACATACACTGTTAAAAAACTCCAAAAATGCCTGGTAGAGTGCATGACAACCCTGTAAGGTAGGCTGGTGGATTTTTAAACTCCTCCTCCCCCTTACAGCATGCCACACTTTCCCTGGGATTGCTGAGGGTGACTTGCTCTGCTGCCCTGCCACTGCTGTTGCTGCGGCCACCGCCAGTTGACTGCCTGGGTCCTGTCACAGCCCATGACTGGTGAGTGGCTGAGGGAGGGAGAGGAGGGAGAGGACCTTGTGAGGCTGGGGGTGCAGGTGCAGATTGAGTGGCAGGAGTGGATTGTGAGGGGGAGAGGGAATTTGCATGTGGGTGGTGATTGGCTGAGGGGGTGAGAGGAGGGAGAGGACCTTGTGAGGCTGGGGGTGTAGGTGCAGATTGAGTGGCAGGAGTGGACTGTGAGGGGGAGAGGGGATTTGCATGTGGGTGGTGATTGGCTGAGGGGGTGAGAGGAGGGAGGGGCCCTTGTGAGGCTGGGGGTGTAGATGCAGATTTAGTGGCAGGAGTGGATTGTGAGGGGGAGAGGGAATTTGCATGTGGGTGGTGATTGGCTGAGGGGGTGAGAGGAGGGAGGGGCCCTTGTGAGGCTGGGAGCGTAGATGCAGATTGAGTGGCAGGAGTGGACTGTGAGATGGAGAGGGAATTTGCATGTGGGTGGTGATTGGTTGGGTGTGTTTTCCTGAGCAGCCAATTAGCACACTGGGAAAAGCAACATACCCAAGAGAACTGTCCCAGAGTAGACCTTCAAATAGTAGGCTCTAGCCTGTGTTCAGTCACTCACTCCAAGTCTTCTGCCAATGTTGCCCTGGTCTCTGGCTTGCTCACTTCACCACTGCCAGGGGGCTTATTTGGTTCCACTCCATAAGAGGGGATGCTCAGGAGCAATTGTGCCCACTGCCCTGGCCATTTCCCCATTCCAGAGGTCAGCCAGAACTTCAACAGAATCTCTTGCCAAGGTGAAAATCCCTAGGACCCACCAGGAATCCATGTGGATCCATCAGCTTCCTGGGATGGATCATCCTAATCTGTCCCCACCCCTGCAGAGATTCCGAGTCCCTGTGAGTCTAAACCTGACCAGGTAATGATCTGTCCATGACAACAGAACTGCACAGAGTTCTTCCACACTGAGATCACCATCACCCCCACGCAACACAGAAAACAAGATCCAGAGCATGTCCAAAAGCACATGTAGGGCCAGATACTACTTGGAACAGACCCATGGTTGTCATGGGAGACCATGAAGTCCTAAGCCAGTCCCAACTGGGCAGTCTCAGCATGGATGTTGAAGTCCCCTAGCACTACTCACCACAGAGACTCCAACACCAACTCCAAGACCACCCCAGCTAGCTCAGGAAGGGAGACTGTTGAGCAACAGGGTAGGCAATACACCTCTGGCTTTTCTTCGCAAACAAAGATTCAGGAAGGACTCATCCCGCGCTTTCTGCAAGCGCGCTGATGACTAAAAAGGCCAATCCGAGATAAACAAGTCCAGTTGCCGAAAGCACAGCAGAAGGTCTCCTTGGGTGATGTTTCCGGGTTGTGATTCTTTCTGTGTTGTCGTTTCTCTTCAAGTCTTGTTCGCTGTGAGTTCTCAAATAAAGCTGCAGCACTGTGGATAGTGCGTCTCCATGCCTCCCGATGTGAGGCCAGGGCAGATCAATGTTGGTGATCAATTTGGCTGAGCCTGAGATGTTGCTTCAGGGGGTCCTTGTATCGCTTTTTTGGAGCGCCCCTCTTACGCTGACCCATGGCGAGTTCACCGTAGAGTAGTATTTTTGGGAGGCGATGGTCCTCCATCCTAGAAACGTGCCCTGCCCAGCGCAGCTGTGTTCTCAATATCATGGCCTCAATGCTGGTGATCCCTGCTTGCTCAAGGACAGCAACATTCGTCACATAGTCAGTCCAGTGTATATTTAGGATTGTGCATAGACAGCGCTGATGAAAGCGCTCGAGGAGTCGTAGGTGGTGGCGATAGGTGACCCATGTTTCAGATCCATAAAGGAGGATAGACAGTAACAGAATCCCTATTCTGTCCCAGCTACTCACTTTTAGGTATGCATGCTCAAACCCTGCAGACTATGGGAGAGGGCAGCTGGTCAGGGGGATGGAGTCACAACAGACGACTGCAACTCCACCTCCCCATCCCCCCCCCCCCATGTGCTGCCTGCCGCTGCACAGAAAACCCTGTGGGCATTGCTGAGGAAGATCAACCCCCCTCCCCACCTCATCCAGACAGGTCTCTATAATACAGGCCAGGTTGGCATGCTTATGCCAAACCAAATCCTGAATGGCACAAGGTTTTCCCATTCATCAGCCTGGCATTCAACAGCAGCATTTTCAACCCCAGGGGACGGTCACCAAGGCTATCCAGGCTATTTGCGCTGGGAGACCATTTGGGGGCAAGGAGCACTCTGTTGCGCTCCCTCTCCCATGATATTGTAATTGTCTCCTCCCTCCAGGACTCCCTCTGCCCTGAATGACTCCAGTGGCTGCTCTCTGAATCTGTGCACCCCCTCCTTCTCTGGAAAACACATCCTTCCTGTATTGGGCAGACAAAGCAGTAACTATTCAAAACAACCATTGCAATAGATAGACAGGCAGATTGTAGAAGAACGTAACAAACAATTGGCTCTGTAGGGCAAAAGGTCAGGCCCTCACCTTCGCTCCCCTCTGGTGTCTCCCCCTTTGGTAGTGACTCTGCCAGTGGTGGATCCACACCCGCAAGAGTACTGCTTTGATGGCCCAGACAGGCAAGGTTGGATGATGGGCTGTACTGCTGAGCCTGGTCCTTGGTCCTGCAGAGTCTCACTGGTGAAGCAGAGGCCCAAGGCAGCAGCAACAAAGAGCAACCGCTTCCTCCCTGCAGCTTCCAGATGGTCTCTGTGCCCCCACTTTCTCTGCTCAGAGCTGCAGTTATATTAATTAGTGAGTGGGCAGCAGGGAGAGGGCAGGAATGTATTTTCAAACCACAGAAGGCTTTAACAGTTCACAAAGAAAGCTATTAGGAAATGGCAGAAGAAGCAGGTCAAGCACCAGTCTTGACCTTTAAAGGTGGACACAGTCATAGATGAAGCTCCGTCAAGAATTCAGTGTACCTCATTTGAACCTACATGCTATGTAAGGTCTCCTCTCTGTGTGTGTGTATACTTGATCTGCATTTTCCATTTTTAGTTTTGAGAAGTAGGTCTTTTGATGAGTATCCCTTTCTGAGTTGGGGTTCAGTTCTGGGAATCAGAACCAGGCAGGCCTTGAATAGAAAATCAGAACCCTGGACAGCTCTCAATGGAGTTTTCCCCAAAGGCTGGATCAAAGCACACAACGGATGTTGCTTTGGTAGTTGGCTGGACTGCAATAGCACCACAAAGCAGTGGCTGGAGGAGGGGGATGGGATTGACTGTGGGTTTTAGTCTGAACTTATTGTCATCATGCCTCCTCCTTTAGAGCTCTTCTAAAGAAGGAGCAGACTTTCCTAAAGAATCATAGAGTTGGAAGAGACCACAAGGGCCATCCAGTCCAACCCCCTGTCTTGTAGGAATACATCATCAAAGCACTCCTGACAGATGGACATCCAGCTTCTGTTTAAAAAACTCCAAAGATGGAGACTCCAACAGATTCCAAGGCAGCACATTCCACTGTCAAAAGCTCACATTCCACTGTCAAAAACATCAGGAAGCTCTTCCTAATGTTTAGGTGGAATCCTTTTTCCTGTAGTTTGAGTCAATTGCTCCATGTCCTAGTCTCTGGAGCAGCAGAAAACAAGCTTGCTCCATCTTCAGTATGACATCCCTTCAACTATTTAAACATGGCTATCATGGCAGCTCTTAACCTTGTCTTCTCCAGGCTAAACATACCGAGCTTCCTAAGCCCTCATCATAGGCCATGGCTTCCAGATCTTTTACCATTTTGGTCGCTCTCTTCTGGACATGCTCCAGCTTATCAATATGCTTCTTGAACTGGACACAGTATTCCAGGTGAGGTCTGACCAAAGCAGAATTGACTGGCACTATTACATCCCTCGATCTACTATACTCCTAGTGATGCACTGAATCATAGAGTTGGAAGAGACCCCAAGGGCCACCCAGTCCTTCCCCCTGCCATGCAGGAATACACAATCAAATCATTCCCGAGAGATGGCCATCCAGTCTCTGTTTAACTACCTCCAAAGAAGGAGACTCCACCACACTACAAGGCACGACTTTTGAACACACTTCCAAACAGGTCTTACATGCAGCCTAGAATTGCATTGGCTTTTCTGGCTGCTTCATCACACTGCTGACTCATGTTCAGCTTGTGGTCCACTAAGACTCCTAGATCCCTTTCGCATGTACTGCCCTCAAGCCAGGTGTCACCCATCCTATATCTGTGCATTTCATTTTTACTGCCCAAGTGTAGTTTCTGACATGTCTCCCTGTTGAAATTTCATTTTGTTAGTTTTGACCCAGCTCTCCAATCTGTCAAGGTCATTTTGAATCCTGATCCTACCCCTCCTAATTTGAGAGACTCAGCAGGTGCCTGAAGACTAGCCATGCCCTCCATCTGTTCAACAAGTGAGTTCAGGATCAGAGCAAGAGGAGAAGGAAGACAGCTGCCCTCATCCTAGGGGAAGAGGAAGGCTGAAGCGTCTGGCCCAGACTCTTCCCCTGAGACACAGAAGGAAGCTTCAGTAAATGTTTCAGGAAGAGCACAGTGGAAGGACATTGTCATTATATAGAGCTAATACACCGCCCCCCCCCAATCCTCTGCCCGTTCAAGGTCGTTCTTGACCTATTTTATCTCTTGCAACTGACAACACAGTCTTTCTGATAGTCAAAGCTGGCTTCCTTCTGACCACAGATACTTATTGCCTTGGATAATGTGCACTTTAAAGAAGTTTTCCAAGGTGCTAAAACTCTGTACCCCACATGGGTTTGGCACATCCCTTTAATCTTCAGACTAAAACCCAAACTGGATTTTTGCAGGTTCACTGACACTGCAGCCACTGCTTGCTTTGTTCCCTGAGAACAGCATGGTTCCTTTTCCCATCTCTCAATGGCTTTTGATTCCATTGCAAACAATGCCAGGCTCAGGAAAGAAACAAAAGAAAGGAGATATATATGAGCAGTTTGGAAGGAAGGGATTACAAATAGGGCAGCTACCTGTAACTATTTACTTTAAGGTATAATGGAGCTGGGAGGAAGTTACATTTCATAAGTAATGCATGAGCAAGAGTGCTGGTTGTTTATTGGTGCATTGGGTAACGTTTCAGGTTTCTCAGGGAGGGTGCGGTGGTGGTGGGAGAGCTCCAGGATTTCCAAAGGGGCTAATGCCACCTGCTGGTCTTCCACAGTTGCCCACACTGTTGTAAAATTTGCCTTTTTCAAAGTAAACAAGAAAACAATTTTTTAAAAGGTGAATGAATACTGTACTACTTTCCAAATTGTAGTTCACAACTATGAACAGGCACTGAATAATGTGGAAGATTATGTGTTGTGCCTTGGTCAGTGGTAATGAGATTGTGTAATACAGTATGTTTGCTGCAAGACTTAATGATGATTCACATTCACACAGGTATCCACGGTACAGACACACAGAGAAAAACAAACTCAACCACACACACACATACAGAAACACGGTAGTGAACCTGTATGAGAGTTTCTTTTATCCAGCTTAAACTGATGCCATTTGGTGAAGTCATCAACAAGGCTGCAGTTTGGTGCTCGCAGTATATTAACAGTAGACTACTGTAATATGATCAATGTGGGGCAGCCCTTGAAGATTGTCCAGGAACTTAAAGTACTGTGAAATGCAGTGCCCAGAGTGTTGGCTGGCACGAGCTTCAGAGACTACATAGCACTGGTTTTGCACCAACTGCACTGGCTTTCAACTTGTTTGGGAGTTGATGCTTTTGATCCACAAAGGCCAAAATAAGATATCTGCTTCTTCTCATGCAATCCTGCCTGGAATGAGAGCTAATCCATGGTGTCCTTGTTGTGTGTCCTGTCACCCCAAGGAGCTAAGTTAGTTGGGCAGAGCTTTCTTTGCAACTGCAACTTCTTCCAGTTAGTCTGACATCAATACCAGGGAAGATTCTAGAGCAGATCATTAAACAGAGAGTCTGTGAACATTTAGAAGGCAATGCCATAATCACAAAAAGTCAACATGGGTTTCAGAGAAACAAGTCATGCCAGACTAATCTGATCTCTTTTTTTGATAAAATTACCAGCTTGGTAGATGAAGGGAATGCTGTGGACATCGCATACCTTGATTTCAGCAAGGCCTTTGACAAGGTTCCCCATGACATTCTTGCAAACAAGCTTGTAAAAATGTGGGCTAGACAAGTTAACTGTTCAATGGATTTGTAATTGGTTGACCGGCCGAACCCAAAGGGGTGCTCAGCAGTGGCTCCTCTTCATCTTGGAAAGATGTGACCAGTGGGGTGCCACAGGGTTCTGTCCTGGGCCCAGTGCTATTCAACATCTTTATCAATGACTTGGATGAGGGAATTAGGGGCATACTTATCAAATTTGCAGATGACACCAAATTAGGAGGAGTAGCCAATACTCTAGAGGATAGGATCAAAATTCAAAATGACCTGGATAGACTGGTGAGCTGGGCCAAAGCTAACAAAATGAAATTCAATACGGAGAAGTGTAAGGTACTGCACTTAGGGCGGAACAATGAAATGCATTGATATAGGATGGGGGAGACCTGGCTGAATGAGACTACATGCGAAAGGGATCTAGGAGTCCTAGTAGACCACAAGTTGAACATGAGCCAACAGTGTGATGCGGCAGCTAAAAAGGCCAATACGATTTTGGGCTGTATCAATAGAAGTATAGTGTCTAGATCAAGGGAAGTAATAGTGCCGCTCTATTCTGCCTTGGTCAGACCTCACCTAGAATACTGTGTCCAGTTCTGGGCACCACAATTCAAAAAGGATATTGACAAATTGGAGTGTGTGCAAAGAAGGGCGACTAAAATGGTGAAAGGTCTGGAAACGATGCCTTATGAGGAGAGACTTAGGGAGTTGGGTATGTTTAGCCTGGAAAAAAGACAGTTAAGAGGCGATATGATAGCCCTGTTTAAGTATTTGAAGGGGTGTCACATTGAGGATGGAGCAGGCTTGTTTTCTGCTGCTCCAGAGACTGCAACACGGAGCAATGGATGCAAGCTCCAGGAACAGAGATTCCACCTCAACATTAGGAGGAACTTTTTGACAGTCAGAGCTGTTAGGCAGTGGAACACACTCCCTCGGAGCGTGGTGGGGTCTCCTTCCGTGGAGGTCTTTAAACAGAGGCTGGATGGCCATCTGTTGGGGATGCTTTGATCAAGATTTCCTGCGTGGCAGGGGGGTTGGACTGGATGGCCCTCGTGGTCTCTTCCAACTCTGCAATTCTATGATTGTATGATTCTATGAACAACACATCTTCAACTCAATAAGAAGACACTTGAAGACACACAAAAGACACAGCATCCCATCCTTGTTTGCAAGAAGTTTTATTGTCTCATCTAGAAGCAAGCTGTATAAGAGGGGAAAGCATTCATTCAAATTTTATTTTATTTTTTATAGTTACATATCTACAAGCGTTCTTTATATATACCACAGAGATATATATAAATACAGAGATTTTTTTTATTACATTACATCATTTAACTGTATTTTTAAACTAAAACCCACACAGTTTATATTTCTCCTTTCGTTCCATTAAATGCCTTACTTCCTAACTAGTTTATTTTTCCTTCCTTTATACCATCAGTTAGACTCTATTCCTTTTCCCAATATCCAGGCCTAAAAATTTATTTTTGGTTATCATTACTCTCTTAATCTCAATACGTCCAACTTTCCATTTTTGTATGACAAAATAATTTGAGTTTTAGCCAATAGGAGGTCCTTCTTTTCCCTTTCAGCCTTTTCAAAACTATTTCCCACTCTTCTTCTATCTTGTCTATCGACTTATTTTTTTAATCTCGCTGTAAGTCTATCAGATTCTAGAGCTTCATACAGATTTCCCAATCATTCTTCTATGGCTGGAATCTTTTCCTCCTTCCAATATTTTGCGTATAATATTCTTGCGGTGGTAACCATATATAATAAAATCTTTTTCGTTGCTCTCTCCACACCTCTTCCTATCCTATCAACCATGTTCAACAAATAAATTTCTGGGTTTAGACCATAATTAATTCCCAAAATATCTCTTACTTTTACATGTACTCTCTTCGAGTATACTTTTGCCAATTGGCACTTCCACCATAAATGACAAAAGGTGCCCTTCGATTTCCCACACTTCCAGCATTGAGTCTTGCCCGTCTTATACATTTTATCCAATTTGACAGGTGTTAAGTACCATTGAAAAAACATTTTATAATAATTCTCTTTCATTTTAACAGCCAATGTAAATTTTTGTGTAATCTCCCAAGATTTTTCCCATCTTTCAATTTCTATCACCTCTCCTAGAACCTTAGCCCATCGAATCATAGTCTCTTTTACTGTTTCATCTTCTAATTCTCTATCCAACAGCAATTTATAATATTTAGCAACATGGTGTTCACTTTTACCAAAAATTATCTTTTCAATTTCATTATATTCACCCTGGAAGCCTTCTAATTTTAAATCCATTTTATATCTTTCATATGCCGGTATTTGTTTATATAAAAACCAGCTTACATTATAACCTTCCTCATTCAATTCCTCTCAGGATTTAATTGCTATTTGTGCATGAGTTGCATTTATAAGAATCTGTTGATAGGTAAGCCAATCTTGATTTGCTAATTTCAAAATTCCAAAAAAAGCTTCTTGAGATGAAACCCATATCGAAATTTTTTGATAAAACTTTCTTCTCAAATCCTCCCAAACTTTAAGGATTGCTCTTCTGATATAATGGTGGGTAAAGATTTTATTATCCTTCTTTTTGTTGTATATTAAATACGCATGCCAGCCATAGAATATATCATGCCCTTCTAAGTCTAATAATTTCTTATCATCCAATCGTATCCATGGTTCCAGCCATGTAAGCACACTCGCCTGATAATATTTTAATAAATCTGGCAAAGCACAACCTCCTCTTTCTTTTCTATCTGTTAACAATTTATACTTAATTCTTGCTTTCTTGCCCATCCAAATGTAATCGAGTAATTCCTTTCTCCAAATATTAAAGCATTTATTATTTATTATAATTGGCAAGTTCTGGAAGAGAAACATAAATTTAGGTAAGATCGTCATCTTCACAGATGCGATCTTTCCTTTAAAAGACAAGTTTAGTCTAGACCATTTAGCTAGATCCTTTTTTATCTCTCTCCAAATAGAACCATAATTATTTTCAAAAAGGTCTGTGTTTCTTTTAGTCAACCATATACCTAAGTATTTGATTTTTTTTTCTCAATTTTAAATCCTGTTTTCGCCTTTATAATTTCTTCCTCTTGATCTCTATTAGTTTTTGTCAGGTCGACCGTCTTCTCATTATTTATTTTAAATCCTGATACTGCCATAAAGTCTTCAAGTATACTTTTCAATTTGTCAAGCTGCTTCAACGGATCTTCCAGTATCACTACCATGTCGTCCGCAAATGCCTTGATCTTAAATTCATTACCCTTTATCCTAGTACCTTTTAGCTTCCTGTTTCTTCTAATATTATTAAGTAAGATTTCAGTTACTATAATAAACAATAAAGGTGACAACGGACAGCCTTGTCTAGTTCCCTTAGTAATCTTGATTTTATCTGTCTTTTCCCCATTCACCAACACATAGGCAGTCTGTTCTTCATAAATCAAGTCAATCCATAATCTAAATGTATATCCTACATTCATTCTTTCCAACACCTTCTTCAAAAACATCCATCTCACATTATCAAATGCCTCTTCGGCATCTAAAAAACATAATGCCATTTTCTTCTCGTTGTGTTTATCATAATACTCTAGTAAATCTAGCACCGTTCTTATATTAGTTCTCATATATCTTCTTGAAAGGAAACCATTTTGATCCATATGAATTATTTGACTCAAAATATTTTTAAATCTATCAGCAAGAATAGACACAAAAATCTTATATTCCGTGTTTAACAATGAAATAGGTCTATAATTTGTGGGATCTTTTCTATCTTTCCTTTCTTTTGGTATTATCGTGATATTACTCTCCTTCCAAGAATCAGGTCTACCCTCTTTTTTAATGGCATTGAATGTTTTTGAAGAGGAACTAATAAGTCATCCTTTAATTCTTTATAATATCTTGAAGTAAAGCCGTCCGTTCCAGGAGTTTTGTCTAATTTCAATTTCATAATCACCTCATTTACTTCCATTATTGTAATATCTTTGTCCAATATTACTTTCTGAATTTCTGACAGTTTTATTACTTCTTGATTGTCTAGATAATTTTAACCAAATCCTCCATGTCCTTATGTGACTGATCCTTATACAGTTCTTTACAGAATTCTTGAAAACTTTCTTTTATTTGACTCTGTTCCATAGTACTTTTCCCTTTATAATTAATTTCTGTTATAATTTTATTTTCCCTATGTTTTTGCAACTTATAGGCAAGTCACTTCCCAGGTTTATTAGCCTGTTCAAAATATTTTTGTTTCATCATTTTCATGGACTGCTCCACCTCTAATATTTCCTTTTTCAGCAGTTCCAATTTCCTCATGACTTTTTTATTATTTGGGTTTTGATCAAGTTGGTTTTCCATCATTAGTAATTCCTGTAAAAGTTGTTGAGTTTTCTCTCTGTTGTCTCTTTCTATCACATGCCTTTTTTATGAAGTACCACCTCATTACTACCTTACTGGCTCCCCAGACCGTAATCATCTTAACCTCATCCAATATATTTTCATCAAAGTACTGTTTCAAAGTGTTCCTTGCTTCTTTAATGCTTTCTTCCTCTTTCAACAAATTATCATTCAATCTCCATTGTATGTCTTTTTCCCCTTCGGTTAATGTAAGCAAAATGGAGTTATGGTCCAAGATCCATCTCGACTCGATTTCCATAAACTTAATCATTGGTGCAATCCTTTTAGTTATTAAGAACATGTCAATTTTAGAGAGTGATCTATGAGCATCAGAATAGAAGGTAAATTCTTTCACCCCTCTATATTTCCACCTCCAAACATCAATCAATTCCAATTCTTCTTTCAATTCAAAATAAGATTTCAGTAATTTCCCCTTATTCTTCCTTATGGGCTTATCCGATTTTCTGTCATTTTCTGAGTCCAGCACCCCATTCCAATCCCCTAGCAACACCATATTTTCAAATCTTAAATCACGCTCAGTTATTTCTTTTTTCAGCTTATTGAAAAACTTCTCCTGGGCCTGTACTGGAGTGTATACTCCTATTATCAGCACTTTTATTCCCTGAATTTTCATTTCAATTCCCACTTCCTACCATTGTTTTAATTCTAGCATTATAATAATAATATCCCTAATGAAAAGACACTGTGGAAATTATTTGAATCATAGAGTGGGAAGAGACCCCAAGGACCGTTTCATCCAATTTTCAGGTAGGCCAAGAACCCACCACTAATGTACCCCAAGAGATGAACACCCAACCTCTGTGTAAATCCAAGGTGGGCACCTTCAGAAGGCCAGGCAGCTACATTCGTCTCCCAAGAAACCATGGAGGGCCATAGGCCTCCACTATACCTGTTCCCCCCCCCAAATAAAAAATTGCCCCCAAATTACGATCTAGGGTATGTGGCAGGGGTATTTTCACTATGTTTGGGGAGCTTCCTGTGCCATTTTTGGTCCAGGAAAGAGCTTTTTTAGCAACCGGAAATGATCAGAAGTCATTTACTGTTTCAAAAAAGGCCACTCCTGGGCCTAAATTGCTAGAGGGCATTTGGGGGAATATATATAGGGAGAATGTTGCAAAAATGTGTTTTGATCTTTGGCAGGCCCAGAGGCCCTCCAAAGGTGTTGGAAATGCTTCTCACTCCCTCCAGAGGGCATTTTGGGGCAAACGTACAGACTGCACTTTGCCCACCTCTGGTGTAAATGAAGGAGAGTCCACCCCCTTTTGAAGCAGTCCATCCCACTTCCAAATAGCTTGTGCTGTCACCTTTAATCCTAACATTGAGCATCTCAAGTAACTAAGCAAGGAAACACCAGGGGGAAGCACTGTTCCCATCAATCCAAGAGAGTGAGTGTTAGAAAAAACATGATCCAGCTTGACATACAACTGCTTAACATGGCTCCTTCCCCCATTACTTGGTAGGCAAAGAGGCATTTTCAGTTATGAAGGGATGGAACACCTCATACACAGCTTTTTCTTTGGAGAAGAAGAGGGGAAAATGAGTTTTTAGTGCTTTCCCTTCCCCTCCCCTCAGATTGTTATGTATTTTGACTGAGCAACACATCTTCAACTCAATAAGAAGACACTTGAAGGTTTCACACAAAAGACACAGCATCCCATCCTTGTTTGCAAGAAGTTTTATTGTCTCATCTGGAAGCAAGTTGTATAAGAGGGGAAAGCATTCATTTAAGACTTTACCCAAGAATCTCATACAGTGATGGCAAAGGGGAGGGACCCATCCGGATCTCATCTCTCAAAAGCTTAGTAGGGCAGAACATTGGAACCAACTCTTGGGCTTGGCCCTTGGAACTGGACCTCTTTCAGAAACAGGAGTGAGATATTCAGCAAGTCGGCAGCTCTGTTGGGGGAAAGAATCATTCTGTCAAGTCTGTTTTCTTCTCTTGATCATGGGGTGATTCTGAGACCATGTAGTTGTAGGGTAGTCAGGCAATCTCTCTCCTCCGCTCACCTTCTCTCTGTTGAGGCTCTGAGAGCTGAGGCCTTCTCCTGCCACGCTCTGCTT
This sequence comes from Gambelia wislizenii, assembly GCA_030847615.1. Lineage (NCBI taxonomy): Eukaryota > Metazoa > Chordata > Lepidosauria > Squamata > Crotaphytidae > Gambelia > Gambelia wislizenii. The sequence continues at coordinate 5,949,243 of JAUMIR010000015.1, read as the reverse complement.
CCAAGGTCTCAGGTTCACAAGGTCGCTCTCTTCCGTGACCTTCCTCTCTCACTGCAGAAGACCCTTCCTTTCTCTCATCTTTGGCTTGGAACCCAGTCAACTGGGATTTTCTCCTATCTCTTTTTCCTTTCAGGTCTTCACGACACTGATTCTTCTTCATCTTCTGGACATTCTCCCTCAGTATTGCTCCACAAGCTTGGCATTCTCTCCTCTCACACTCTCTCCCAAGGAGTTTAGATCTGTAACAGAGTGGATTCTTCCAGGCATTTTCTTTCAATGCCACCTGAAAGGACTCAGACGTTTTTTCCTCATCTTCACCAAAGTCAGAACACCATATTTGTGACATATTTCTCCTTTCGCTCCTCCTTTCCAGGGCTTCAGATCCACAATACTGCTCACTCCCTTGCCTGTCTCCTCTTTGGGGGAGATCTATTTCTTGATCTCTGCAATCCAAGGATTCTGGTTCGTAAGAGCACACAATTTCTTGGCCATCCTGTCTTAGTGCTGACTTGCAGGCTTGGGCAGTTCTCTCCTTCTGGTCTTTTCCCAGAAATCCAGATTCACAGAAACACTGATTCCTCTGAACCTCCTGCCTCCGCCCTGCTTCACGTCCCTGAGACCTGGTCCCACTCTTATCATCTTTCTCCACAGGTTCAGGGTCACAGCCTTGCTGCCTTGCTGCTCTGGTTGCCTGGCATCTTTGAGACCTTTTCTGCTCAGCCTCCCTTTTCAGCTGGTCTGGGTGGTCACACCGCTGCCTCTCCTGCCTTTTCTCTCTGTTGCATCCCTGAGACTTTCTCCTTCCATTTTCCTTGTCCAGATCTTCACTTCCAGAACTCTGCTGCCTCTCCTCTCTTGGTCTGGTGGCCTCACGTCCGTGAGGGCTCCTGCACTCAGCATCTCTTCCATGGTGGTCAGGGTGGCAACATTGCTGCCTCCCCTGCCTCTCTTCTCTAAAAACTAGTTCACATCCCTGAGATCTTCTCCTCCCATTTTCTGTTTCCAGGTCTTCCCGCCCATAATGTTGTTGTCTCTCTTGGCTCTCCTCTCTGGATTCACATGAGAGGGACCTTCTCCTCCAATCACTTCTTTCTCTGCATTCAGGTTCTTCACACTGTGGCTCCTTCCTCTGATCTTCCTCCGTAGCTCCATCTGCCCACATCCTCCTCCACTCACTTTCTTGTGGTTCAGGCTCACATGGGCTGCTGAGGGTCTCTCCCTCCACTTGCCACTCAACCTCTCTCTGTTGATGTGGCCTCTTTCCTTCCCTTCTTTTTGGTGCTTGGCAGGAGTCTCTCTCTCTTTCATCACTTCCCTGTTGCTGCAGCTGAAGTGAGAGAAGGGGTTGCTCATCCTCCTCTTTCAGGAGAAGATTTTGATCCTCTTCCTCACCCCTTTGTGCCTCACGTTCACTGGGTTGCCAATGTGTCTCCACATGAGTCTCTGGCTCAGGCTCATGGCATTGTTGACCCCTATCTTCATCCTTCCACTGCTGGGGCTCAGAACTGCATGCTTGGTGGCATCTCTGGGCCTTGGACTCTCGTGGAAAGTCATTCCTCTTCTCATCCCCTCCTCTGCTACCATCACATGGACGGAGACACATGTTTTCAGCATCTCTTCTCCCACTGTTCTTGGTTCCTTTATGTCCATCTTTCTCACCCTGGTGGTAAGACATTTCCTCCCTCTCTGTGTTTCTATTTTGGGGGGAACCAGTGGCATCTGTCTTCTGGCTGAGACACCCCTTTAGCTCCAGGTCATTGTAGCAGGCCTTGGCCATTCCAATAAGGAGATGCAGGTACTCATTGAAGTCGATCAAACCTTCGTTGTCTTCCAGGTGCTGCAAGGCCAGACCAAGAGCCTTGTGGTCACAAGGGTCCTGGAAGATGGAGCAAATGGAGGAAGGAAGTGAGTTAGCTCTTGGGGTTTTATAAACTGATATCAAGCCACCCTCTGACAAAGCTTTCTTTGAAGTGCCCTAAAGCATTCCCAGCTCCATTTTGTGGTCCTGGTTATTATTATCAGGAATATGGGAATAGTTTTCCTTCTACATGCATTGCATATGTACAAGGCAGGATTCATGCCAGGCAGTGGCATGAACTGTTGGCATGCTAAGGATGTGGGACCCATGGCCACATGAAGATATGAGTAAGGACTGAGGGATCCAATGCTAGGGATAGAAGGTAAGTTCAGCCACCACTCCAACAGTGTTCCCTATATATGTGTTTTTAAAATATTTCTTGGGATCTTCATATTCCCCTGAACCTGTCCCTCTATTATCCCTACTCTGCCCTTTTCCTCTTGTAGGGATCCATAGGTTATCAGCAACATAACTGGGGCAGATGAATGGCAGATGAATGCATCAAGATTAACTCAGTGGCTTCCAGTCATGATAGCTACATATCATGGCCAATGTCAGAGGCAGAGTGACCTACCGGTGGCAATGAAGCAGGGTAGTGGTATTGTGCATATGCCCTGCTTGTGGGCTTCCCAGTGGGTCATTCAGCTGGCCAGTGTGGGAACTGAATGTTGAAGAGGATCGCACTTGGCTGCCCAACATGTCTCTTCTTATGCTGTCGTGTTATCAACTTCATTTCCAGAAAGTGAAGCAACAGCCAGTGTGTTACTATATATGGTACCTTAGGAGCAGGAATCATGTGTCCGTCCTGATATTGTTGGACTCCAAGTCCCACCAGCCTTAGCCAACATAGCCAATGATGAGGGATGCTGGGAGCTGGAGTCCAAAAAAACATCTGGAAATCTGAATGATTCCCACTGTTGATTTACTGTACATAGATGTGCCACACTCAGAGTCCCACACTCAAAGATGGAATCCTTTGAAGCCCAGAGAACAGGCATATCCTTTAGTAATATTAAGCCTTAATACCTCACACCAAATGAGTATTTAAACTAAAGGGAAGCATTAAGTACTGATCCACTGTAATGGTTCCTGCTTACCTTGATGGCCTCAGTGAACTCTTCCTCAAACAGCTCCTTCATCTCCTTCTGGCTTAGGGTGAAGGTGCCCTTGTGACACTGGGCGTACTGGTGGAAGACCTCAGCAATGGTGTGGATGCTCTCCAGAAGGTAAGCCATCTTCGAAGATGTTTCTCTCTGCCCTGAAGAAGGAACAGCCCCTTTCAGCAGAGGATGTGTTCAAGGCAATTAATTATTGAAACATCTATTGATCAATGTAAAGGAGTGCATGATGAATGAAGCAGCAGATTTTGTTAACTTAGAATTGTAGAATCAAAGAATCATAGAATTGAAAGAGACCACAAGGGGTATCCAGTCCAACCCCCTGCCCTGCAGGAATACACAATCAAATCATTCCCGACAGATGACCATCCAGCCTCTGCTTAAAAACCTCCAAAAGAAGGAGAATCTACCACACTCCCAGACAGTGTATTCCACTTCCGAACAGTTCTTACTGTCAGGAAGTTCTTCCTAATGTTTAGGTGGAATCTCTTTTCCTGTACTTTGAACCCATTGTTCCATGTCATAGTGTCTGGAGCAGCAGAAAACAAGCTTGCCCCATCCTCAGTATGACATCCCTTCAAATATTGAAACATGGCTATCATGTCCCCTCGCAACCTTCTCTTCTCCAGACTAAACATGTCCAGCTCCCTAAGCCACTCCTCATAGGGCATCATGGCTTCCAGACTTTCCACCATCCTGGTCGCCCTCCTCTGGACACCTTCCAGCTTCTCAATATCCTTCCTGAATTGTGGTGCCCAGAATTGGACACAGTATTCCAGGTGAGGTCTTACTAAAGCAGAATAGAGTGGCACTATGACTTCCCTCAATCTAGACACTATACTCCTATTAATGCCGCCTAGAATTGCATTGGCTTTTCTGGCTGCCGCATCACACTGCTGACTCATGTTCAGCTTGTGGTCCACTAAGTCTCCGAGATCCCTTTCGCATGTACTGCCATCAAGCCAGGGGTCACCCATCCTATATCTGTGTATTTCATTTTTACTGCCCAAGTGTAGTATCCTACATTTCTCCCTGTGGAAATTCATTTTGTTAGTTTTGGCCCAGATTTCTAATCTGTTCAGGACATTTTGGATTCTGATCCTGTCCTCTGGGGTGTTAGGTACCCCTCCTAATTTGGTGTCATCTGCAAACTTGATAAGCATGCCCTCTATTCCCTCATCCAAGTCATTGATAAAGACGTTGAATAGCACTGGGCCCGGGAGAGAACCCTGTGGCACCCCACTAGTGGTCACTTCTCTCCAGGATGAAGAGGGGCCATTGGTGACTACCCTTTGGGTTTGGTCAGTCAACCAATTACAAATCCACCTAACAGTTGCATTGTCTAGCTTACTAACTTTTTTGCAAGACTATCATGGGGGACCTTGTCAAAAGCCTTACTGAAATCAAGATACACTACATCCACTGCTTTCCCTTCATCTATCAAGTTTGTAACTCTGTCAAAAAAGAGATAAGATTAGATAAGAAAACATATTTTTGCAGAAAAAATGTTTTTTTTCTATACAGATTACTATTGTTCTTATTTTTATCATCATCATCATCATCTCCCACTTTCTATCCAGAGATCTCAGGGTGAAGTATAATAAAACCAGTCTGACCATTTAAACAGAGTAAAAATTAAAAATGATTTGAGAAGTCTAAAAACATCTATCTAGATAATTCTCTTGGGTATGTTGCCTTTCCCAGTGTGCTGATTGGCTGCTCAGGAAACACACCCAACCAATCATCACCCACATGCAAATTCCCTCTCCACCTCACAATACACTCCTGTCACTCCATCTGTGGCCCAGATTGAGACCCAGACAGTCAACTGGCAATGGTAACGGGCTGTTTGCGACAAGATCCAGGCAGTCAACTGGTGGTGGTAGCGCTGGCAGGGTAACAGAGCGAATCACCCTCAGCAATTCCAGGAAAAGTGTGGAACGCTGAGGATGGGGAGGCGGAATTTAAATCCTACCTTACAGGGCCTACCTTACAGGGTTGTCATGAGGTCTACTGGGCATTTTGGGGGGAGTTTAACGGCATATGGTATGCCAAGTCCAGCTAGTGATAATTTAAACGTTAAAAAGACAGATGGAAAGAATTTAACTAGATTGAAACAAATTAAAACTGTGTACTTGCGAGGCTTTTAGTAAAATCCATTGACCCCCGAAAGCTTTTGCGAACAACCACGTTTTCACTTGGCACCTGAACAACAGCAATGTTGGCACTAATCGGGCTTCCAAGGGGAGGGTCTTCCATAACTGAGGGTGCCACAGCAGAGAAGGCCCTCTCCTGTGCCCTCCTGACTGCACAATGTCCTGACTGATGGGACACCCATAAGGGCTCTTCCAGCAAATCTTAAACTTTAGACAAGCACATATATATATAATTCTTTTTGCAACATTTCAGGATGTTCAAATACTGGGGAGAATTTCTGCAAGATGAAAACAATCCTGGTGGAATTTCCTGACTGTCAGAAAACCTAGGAATTAAAATATTTTTTTTCCCTACCTTAAATTACAAGGTACAGTCAAGTTTCAACTTACCCAGCTTGGTAAATGCAGCAGTTTGCAGTCCTGAGTGGATAACTGAATGGAGATGTTCCTGTTTTTATACTTTTCTTAATTGTACCATGGAAGGTGACACCCTCTTGGAATCATGGCTTGAATCATCTCTGGTCCAGCTCAGCCTGTTATGCCATCATCTCCTCCCAGTATCATTCCCCCACAGATACATGCCCACCTTTACCTTGGTTCTCACTGCAATGGGAGTGGGGAAGCTTAAAGAAAGCCTCCATTGCCACAGTTAACAAGAATTATAAAAGCTAATGGAATTCTACCAGTCTGCTTAGATGAGCACCTCTGTGGGTCAGATGGAGAACATCCTGAGGTCAGATTAGACCTGTGGATCAAAATTTCCCAACTCTCTTCTGTGCTGTTGCCCATGCCTAGGAATTCTAGGCTTCTCACCCAACCAAGGGTTTCATCTTCCTTGGCTCAGCCAATGATATTCTTGCAAAAAAGTTAATAACATATGGGCTAGACAATGCAACTGTTAGGTGGATTTGTAATTGGTTGACTGACCGAACCCAAAGAGTAGTCACCAATGGCTCCTCTTCATCCTGGAGAGAAGTGACTAGTGGGGTGCCACAGGGTTCTGTCCTGGGCCCAGCTAATACCCCAGAGGACAGGATCAGAATCCAAAAAGACCCCCTTAACAGATTAGAAAGCTGGGCCAATGCTAACAAAATGAATTTCAACAGGGAGAAATGCAGGATACTACACTTGGGCAGTAAAAATGAAATGCAGATATTGGATGGGTGACCCCTGGCTCGATGGCAGTACATGTGAAAGGGATCTCGGAGTCTTAGTGGACCACAAGCTGAACATGAGTCAGCAGTGTGATACAGCAGCTAAAAAAGCCAATGTGATTTTAGGCTGCATTAATAGGGTCTCTTCCAACTCTACAATTCTATGATTTTATGAGTATAGTGTCTAGATCGAGAGAAGTAATAGTGCCACTCTATTCTTCTTTAGTCAGACCTCACCTGGAATACTGTGTCCAGTTTGGGCACCACAATTCAGGAAGGATATTTGTGTCCAGAGGAGGGCAACCAAGATGGTGGAAAGTCTGGAAGCCATGATGCCCTATGAGGAGCATCTTAGGGAGCTGGGCATGTTTAGTCTGGAGAAGAGACTGTTGAGAGGAGACGTGATAGCCATGTTTACATATTTGAAGGGATGTCATACTGAGGAAGGAGCAAGCTTGTTTTCTGCTGCTCCAGAGACTAGGACACGGAGCAGTGGATTCAAACTACAGAAAAAGTGATTCCACCTAAACATTAGGAAGAACTTCCTGACAGGAAGAGGTGTTCAGAAGTGGAATACGCTACTGCCTAGGAGTGTGGTGGAGTCTCTTTCTTTGGAGGTTTTTAAACAGAGGCTGGATGGCCATCTGTCGGGAGGGCTTTGATTGTGTATTTCTGCATGGCAGAATGGGGTTGGACTGGATGCCCCTTGAGGTCTCTTCCAACTCTATGATTCTATGATTCAGTTTTTTCCTTTCTCACTCACTGCTCCATACTCTTGGAATTGCCTTGCTAAACATTTGCGGACTACTCTTTCCCTCGTTATTTTTAAAATCGCAATTAAAAACTTTCTTCTTTTCCAAAGCTTTTGGAATATTAATTTAGTACTAGCTGTATACATGGTGTAGCATACACCGTTCCCTCTGCCGCCCTCCCTGAGCCTCGCGCACACACCATGTCACACACACACCCTACTACTCATTCCTTGCCGGTGGCCATGTTTACACTGGACGTAAAAAAATCCATATGTTCCTGCCTCCAGTGTGTTGATTGGCTGCTCAACCAAGCTGTGATTGACTGGTCAGTTTCCTAAGCAGCCAATCAGCACACTGGAAACGGCAACATACCCAAGAGAATTACATATATAGATTGTTTTAGAGTCTTGTATATTTTGATTACACGTATTGATCAATTTGCTTTATATTGGATTGAATTTTTGCATTTTATCTGGATAATTTGTTTTATACTTGTATTGTACAATTTTATATTTTATTATTCCTTCCTCCCTTCTGTGTATGTATATGTATACACATATATTTTAGATTGAATGCCTTTGGTAGGACCCACTGTTTTTGGTTGTTTTACTTGTAAAGTGTCATGTATATGGATAGCAGTATATACATAAACAATAATATTTGCTTCTAAGCATGCATGAAAGACTCTTTCAATTTCCACATTTTGCACTACAACTCTAAACATGTTTACTCAAGAGTAAGCTCCCTTTCGTTCAATGGAGCTTACTTCCAGGCAAGTGCTTTGAGGATTGTTGCCTCAATGTTGAACAATCTTAGGATTTTCAGGATTGTTCTATTTTTAAATGCCAAGGTTCTCCAATCTAATAGACTCCTTGAAATGAACAGGCTGTGTTAATAAGCACTTATAAAAGTCCCACTTATTTCAACAGCCCAGCTCTAACTGGGACTAAGAATAAAATTTAGTTCTTAGAGTTGTTGTTTTATACTCTCGGGGCACATTTTCTAGTTCCACTCTGCCCATTTGATTTTTCTCTTTTTGAGACTGTGTATCAGGAAAAGGTGGTAGAAATTTACAATGTTTTGTTGGATGTTCCACCTAAAAATTAGGAAGAACTTCCTGACAGTAAGAGCTGTTCGGAAGTGGAATGCACTGCCTGGGAGTGTGGTGGACTCTCCTTCTTTGGAGGGGTTTAAGCAGAGGCTGGATGGACATCAGTTGGGAATGCTTTTATTGTTTATTCCTGCATAGCAAGTGGTTGGACTGGATGGCCCTTGTGGTCTCTTCCAACTGTATGATTCTGTGATTTTCTGTGATTTTCTGTATCTGGAGTGGATGGCGGCTGCCATATCAGGGGGAGCAATGAATCTACTCTGAGTTTTAGTCGGACCTTTAAGGATTTATTTAAGATGCTGGACATATTTGGGAGATATGATTTAGTGGATAGCTCTTTTAAAGTTCCGACTAAAACACAGAGTGGATTCATTGCCCGATGGACATGGAAGCCATCAGCCAATGCTGGATGCAGCCATCTGGAGAGGGCACTGTTGCCCTCGTGTCCTGCTTATAGACTTTCTATTGGGGCATCTGGGGAAACAGGATGCTGAATTAGTTAGATCTTTGGTTGCCGGGGTGGTACATCCAATCCAGGTCTTAGTCTAAAAGAGCTGTCCAAAGTTTTGAACTCTATTCCCAGAACTGGCTCAGACCCCTGGAGAGTTCCTCTAAATTCTTTTAGTCCAAACCCAGAATAGATTTACTATCTCACTGATCCAGTTGAGCTCTTTTTAGTTCGCTGTGCTACATAGTGGACTGGAGAAACCACTACCATCTGATCTGCATCCAGAAAAATATTTACCACTGCATAAGACAACCAATATATTAACCAGTTAAACCATCTCTAAATACAGTGGGCCGTCCAAATCCATGGGGTTCGGTTTTTGAACACCCCCCATGAATGGCAAAAAGCACAGATGGTCACACTCCATATTATTAAATGGTGGTGACATGTGTGTGTGAACATGTCAGTGTGTCCACGTTGCTGCCATTTTAGGTATGGGATGTGATGATCCACAGCAGTTGAAAACATGGATCAGGAAGGCCTGCTGTAAAAGCATTCATTTTCTGGTTGGTATATTGAAGGCAGCATGCTTCTTGCTTACTTCATTTTTCTTAGAGTCATTGGAACCTTCCTTATACTGAATCAGACTTTTGGTTCATCCAGCCCAGTATTGCCAACTCTACCATAAAAAGGAGGATGGAAAGGAGAGTTGGAAAAGCAAAAAAAAGAAGAAATGTGGCAGCACCTTTAAGGCTAACTGGTTATTATTTTTGCATGAGCTTTCATGGATATAAACTTTCAGATATACTGCAGTAGAATTGCAGAGTTGGAAGAGACCACGAGGGTCTTAATACCGAGTGGTATTAAGGCCTCAAGGATAAAGTATATTTCAATAGTTGTGGGAGTGCAATAGAATATAACAGGAGGCAGTGAACAGGAGTTGTAGGTCATGTTCCTAAGAACCTGGGGAAAAAAAACTCATATTGTAATTTCCAGTATGTTTTGGGAGTGGACAGTGAAGTATATTACGTAAACCAGTTTTAAAAGCTGGTTCGTGTTTGTGATGTCGAGGTCACTTCAGAGAGATGGGTAGTGAATGGATACAGTTTCAGGATAAAAAGGAGGAAGGCAGGCGAAGTAAAAAGGAACGTGGCAGCACCTTGAAAACTAACTGGTTTTTATTTTAGCATCTCTTTCTTGGATATCTTTCTTGAGTGTAAACTCACTGAAATGCAGTAGAGAGTAATATTAAGGACAATCAGACAAGCCTCTACAAACGTTCTTTTGCTGGCATATTTTGAACCATTTTTCTGCCAGCAAAAGAACCCTTTTTATCAGACCTACCTTTACTTGCATGAAAAGGCAGCCCCCGGAGCATGAACAGAGTTCTGTTTACTTCCACATTTGTGATCTTGTTGTCTCTTGCGAGATGTGTGTGTGGGTAAATTTTAAAATACATCCAAAACCCCCCACAAAAAGTACACACAAGCACAGAAACACATTCACAAAGTCCCAAGTGAACTGGGGAGGTTCATAAAAAGAATGCCCCCTACCTGTTTTTTGTGATCTCACCTGGAAGTGTTCTGCCCATTGCTGCTGTGTTCACATGAGCACAATGGTGCGAGGTTTCAAACGCCAGCAATATTGGCAAAAAAAGCACCATGGGAGATCTATTGATGGCTTGGCCCGTCAATAAAATAGAATGGCTTTTGGACACTACAAAATCATGAAAGGACAATGTCATCTGATATGCGCGCCATTTAGCGTTAATTAGGCATCGTTATGACACCATATTTCCTGCATCTGATAAAGTCCTAAAGCCTCAGGTTACAAAGCATATTGATACAGTTATGGGAGTGGGATAGAATGTAATATGATCCAAAAAGATGTAAATCATGTCCCTCACCCTAAATTTTCAAAGGGTTGCATAAGGTATTTCAGATCTTTACAGTGGTCAGTTAGTGTTGATGTGTGAAAAAAAAATTGCTTAACCAAAGGTCAGTTTCCCTGGGTTCAAAACTCTATCTGAGATGATTCCTTTTGTTATATGTGCAGTAGTGAAGACTCTTGCATTAATATGCATTAATATACAGTACATAGTGTGCCATGAAGCCATTGCCTTTGTTCATACTTTATGGATTGGAATTTTTGAATATAATTCAATTCAGTAATTTCTCTTTATAGTCTTCCTTTGTAATTTCCTTGTTCAAGGACTGCTACCTGTAAATCCCTTACTGTATGTCCAGGAAGACTGAAATGTTCTACAACTGGTTTTTGGGTATTGCCATTTCTAATGTCAGATTTGTGTCCATAAATCTTGCACAGAGACTGCCCTGTTTGTCCAATAGAGAGTGTAGTGCGGCACCACTGGCATAGGATGGCATATATCACATTGGAAGAAGAGCAAGTAAATGTGCCTCTAAAGTTGTGAGTTATGTTATTGTCCTCAGTCATGGCTCTCCAAGGTTTCATGTAGGATTCCTTCCTAACTCTACCTAGAGATGCCACTGGAGGCTGAATGTGGGACCTTCTCCAATAGAACCATAGGATGCTACCTTACCAATGACACTGACCACTGAGCCTGTCCACCTAGCCCAGTATTGTCAGCTCTGATTGGCAGCAGCCTTCTAAAATGGCCTAGGAAGGCCCTAACACATGGTGATGCTCCCTAGAGGGCACACTACAGTTTGTGGTTGTTTCTCCTATGTTTTCTGAAGAAGCTTGTTACAGGTATCGAAAAACAGAAGCCCACTGTGGTATATCAGGAAGAACTCTCAGAGACCCCTTTGAGTGTCTTCAGAAAGAGTCTGGATGGGATGCTTTAGCTGAAGGTCCAGCACTGAGCAGGGGGTTGGACACAATGGCCCAGGAGGCCCCTTCCAACTCTAGGATTCTATGATAGCCATATTTAAATATTTGAAGGGATGTCATACTGAGGATAGGGCAAGCTTGTTTTCTACTGCTTCAGAGACTAGGACACAGAGCAATGGGAGCAAACTACTGTAATGGGTCTCTTCCAACTCTATGATTTTATGATCCTATGATTCTTCTGGATGGGCCAACCTTAAGCTGTTCTACACATGGCAGGGGGTTGGACTGGATGGCCCTCATGGTCTCTTCCAACTCTGCAATTCTATGATTCTATGATTCTATGATACACAGAGCCTTCTATTCCATCAGCACTGTCACATTCTAATTAAGGAGAAGGGTATGACCAGATCACTTAAAAATCATTACCAAAGCATCAAAGGTGTAATTAGCTCTGTCTGGGGAGAGGAGATGTAACTCCAGTGCCTGCAGCATGGAATTACTCACATCCTTCTTTGCAGGAGCAAAAAGGCTCAGAAATAGATTTTTACTATAATGATCCCTGAGTTACTTTGGAGATATGGTGTAAACTGGGTAGGACTTCCTATTCCAAAGATTTAATGAGTACATTTATTTTGCACAGAGCCAACTATTACTCAAGAAAGCAGGATTTGCCTTATCCTTTCTCTAGCTTTTCTATGGTTCATTTTTTCATGCTGTGTCTCATTTCTCATGCCGTGTCTTAGGAGCTAAACACAGACCTGTAACATACTTCCGTCTTGCACGTCTGTTGTCGAAGACGTTACTAGTCCAAATGAATCAGGAGCTCTAGAAATGTAGAGACAGAAGGGACCCCTAGATTCATCTAGTTCAATCTTTGCCCATACTGGAATCCACAGACAGGTGGCCATTCAACATTGCTTAAAAAAAATACTTCTAACAAAGGCGACTCCACCATCTTGTACAGTAGTCAACTCCACTCTTATCATCATGAAGTGCTTCCTAATATTTCATTGGAATCTCACAGACCAATTAGTTTAAACTACAGGAAAAGAGATTCCACCTGAACATTAGAAAGAACTTCCTGATAGTAAGAGCTGTTTGAAAGTGGAATACACTGCCTTGGAATGTGGTAGAGTCCCCTCCTTTGGGTTTCTTTTAAACAGAGGCTGGATGGCCATCTGTTGGGAATGATTCTATGATTCTATGATTGTTAAATGGATTTGTAATTGGTTGACTGGCCAAACCCAGAGGGTGCTCAGCAGTGGCTTCTCTTTATCTTGGAGACCAGTGGGGTGCCACAGGGTTCTGTCCTGGGCCCAGTGCTATTCAACATCTTTATCAATGACTTGGATGAGGGAATTAGGGGCATACTTATCAAATTTGCAGATGACACCAAATTAGGAGGAGTAGCTAATACCCTAGAGGACAAGGATCAAAATTCAAAATGACCTGGATAGACTGGAGAGCTGGGCCAAAGCTAACACAATGAAATTCAATACGGAGAAATGTAAGGTACTACACTTAGGGCAGAAAAATGAAATGCATAGATACAGGATGGGGGAGACCTGGCTGAACAAGACTACGTATGAAAGGGATCTAGGAGTCCTTGTAGACCACAAGTTGAACATGTGTCAACAGTGTGATGCGGCAGCAAAAAAGGCCAATGCGATTTTGGGCTGTATCAATAGAAGTATAGTGTCTAGATCAAGGGAAGTCATAGTGCCACTCTATTCTGCCCTGGTCAGGCCACACCTAGAATATTGTGTCCAGTTCTGGGCACCACTATTCAAAAAGGATATTGACAAATTGGAGCGTGTCCAGAAGAGGGTGACTAAAATGGTGAAAGGTCTGGAAACCATGCCTTATGAGGAAAGACTTAGGGAGCTGAGTATGTTTAGCCTGGAAAAAAGACAGTTAAGGGGCGATATGATAGCCCTGTTTAAGTATTTGAAGGGATGTCACATTGAGGATGGAGCAAGCTTGTTTTCTGCTGCTCCAGAGACTGGAACACGGAGCCATGGATGCAAGCTCAAGGAACAGAGATTCCATATCAACATTAGGAGGAACTTTTTGACAGTAAGAGCTGTTCGGCAGTGGAACTCACTCCCTCGGAGCGTGGTGGGGTCTCCTTCCTTGGAGGTCCTTAAACAGAGGCTTGATGGCTATCTGTCAGGGATGCTTTGATTGTGATTCCTGCATGGCAGGGGGTTTGACTGGATGGCCGTTGTGGTCTCTTCCAGCTCTACAATTCTATGATTCTATGATTTGATTGTGTATTCCTGCATGGCAGGGGCTTGGACTGGATGGCTCTTGTGGCCTCTTCCAACTCTATGATTCTATGGTTTGAGTCCTATCCTCTGAAGCAGCAGAAAACAACCTTCCTCCCTCTTCCACATGACAGTTCTTCAGGTATCTGAGGATGATTATCGTATCAGACTAAACATACCCAGCTCCCTAAGGGGCTCCTCATAAGGCTGGGCTTCCAGACCTTCGACCATCTTGGCTACTCTCCTCTGGACTTTCCAGCTTGTGAATATCTTTCTTGAATCCTGGTGCCTAGAACTGGACACATGCCAAAGTGGAATAGTGTGGTTCTTTCATTGATCTTGATCTGGACATTACAGTTCTATGTAATGTAGCCTAGAACTAGACTGGCTTTTCCCGCTACCAAGTGTGAGTAGGAGATTAAGGCTGGCAGGAGGACTGACTGAACTCACTGGGGCTTACTTTTGAGTAGAAATGTATTTGTTGTTGTTGTGGGCCTCCAGATTGACCTCTGGTACCCCTATCCTAGTGTTTTCTTGACATGGTTTATCATGTCAATTGCCATTGGAGGCAAAGTTCCCCTGAAGCTGAGACAGTGTGACTTGCCCAAGGTCACCCAGTTGGTTTTCATGGCTGAGCATGGGTTTGAACCCAGTCTCCTGGAGTCCTAGTCCAACGCTGAAACCACCACACCATGCTGGCTCTGTTGTTTATGTGGCTTCAACCAATTCTGACTTAAGGTGATCTTCTCCTAGCTTTTTCTTGGCCACATTTTTTCAGAGTAGGTTTGCCATTGCCTTTCTCTGAGGCCAAGAGAGTGTGACTTGCCCAAGCTCACCCAGTGGGTTTTCATGGCTGAACAGGAATTTGAGCTCTGACCTCCTGGAATCCTAGTCCAACTCATACCACCAAGAAGAGAGCCTTCTTGGTGGCTGCTCCTAAGCTATGGATCTCTCTCCTGAGGGAGACTCAGTTTGTCCCCTCTCTGGTGTCTTTCTGCTGGCAGTGATAGACGTTCCTGTTTAAACAGGCCTTCAGCCTCAGCTGACCAATGCACAGGGACGTCCAATTAGGCGTGCTCCTTATAATATATACAGGTATTTCATATGCTTTCAATTGTTTTTAAGTTAGTGTCATAAAAGTAGTATTTAATTTGATTGATGGTTTATTGCTTTTTAAACTCTTGTACTTCTATCATTATCATTATAATTATCATTATTTTTATTTCTATCCCACTTCCCCCCAGTTTGGAACTCAAAGCGGCATACAATAAAAAGACATTGTTAAAATCAGCAAAATACAAAAGATAAAAGTTAACTTTTCTGTTTTAAACTTTCAGCCACTTTCAGTCCCATTTGGGAAAGAGGTGGGCTATAAAATAAATAAATAAATAAATAAATGCTCCTGAAAGATGACCATCCAACCTCTATTTAAAGACCTCCAAAGATGGAGAGTCCATCATCCTCCGAGGCAATTTATTCCACTATCAAACAGTTCTTACAGTAACAAAGTTCTTCCTAGTGATTTGATGGAACCTCTTTTCTTTTCTTTTTTTATATTTACAGTCAGCCCTCAACTTTTGTGAAGGTTAGTAGTGGAGGACCTCCACAAAAGTGAAAAACTGGCAAATATAGGCCTACTATTTTTTTTAACCTGAGAGAACACTTCTCTAGGCGTTTGTAGGTCCTCCAAGGCAATTCTATGGTATGCTTCTGCTGGAAATCAACCACAGAGTCATGTTGGAGGACCTAGAGATTCCTAGAGAGAGCACTTGTAGGTCCTCCAGCAACCTCTGGTGGAAGCATACCTCAGAATTGTCCTGGAGGACCTAGAAAATGCCTAGAGAGAATATATTTAGTAATTCATGAATAATCAGATCTGTGAATGCTTAACCCACAAATGTAGAGGGACAGTTGTATTTATTTACTAATTTTTAACAGTAACATTTTAATTTGCAAACAAAGTATAGTAATATAAGTGCGTAATAGACATTTAGAAGATGAAGAAAAGAAGGAAAAGGAAATAATAAAAAGAAAAAAAAACATATAACTAAAACACGGTAGGGCTCTGACCTCACAACCCTAACTGTAATGAAAAGAAAAGTTTTTTAAAAGGAAGGGAAAAAAGAAATATATCATCCCACCAGTCTTACTAATTACTAAAACGCATAACCACAGATTATTGCATTGTTAGATTTCTTATTGCTCAAAAAATCCATAAGCTCTTTCCAATCTTTCAAAAAGTCTTCATTTGGCTTATCCTTTGAACCAATGTTAATTTGGCCATTTGGGCTAACGCAGAAACTTTGACAATCAGTTTTTCCATTTTTGGTACTTCAGTCCCTTTCCAAATATGTGCAAACAATATTCTTGCTGCTGGTGGTAGAATCTCTTTTCTGACACTATTTCTCGTTCAAAAAGAGGAGGAAAGTGTATCAGGGGAGGGGGGGGTGAATAAAAAAATCTAAAATAACCCTTTGGGAGGAGATAACTGTGTAATGGGCTGGGCTGGACTGGAGATGACTCAAGGCATGATCCAAAGAGGAGGTCACCTTCTGTGACACAATTAAGATGAGTATAAAAGGCAGACTGTTCCGTGTTGTTCTCTAATCCACTTCTCTGAAGCCTGCAGACTGCTACATTGACCAGCTCAGGTGAGTTGAAAGTTCATGCTATCTTGTAATTGGAAGAGTGAAGAAAGTTTACAGACATTTAGAGGAAGCTCCATTTTAAAAGGGCTGTTAAAAAGAAATGGAAAATCAAAATGAGCAGAGTTTGAGGGTTTTCCAGGGGGGGGGGCATAGCAATTAATATGGGGCACATGGTGGAGGGTTCAAGAATAATGAGTGGCATGGAGAGAGGAATAGAAGAGTAATGCTGGGTAACAGGGGCTGTTCCTTCTTCAGGGCAGAGAGAAACATCTTTGAAGATGGCTTACCTTCTGGAGAGCATCCACACCATTGCTGAGGTCTTCCACCAGTACGCCCAGTGTCACAAGGGCACCTTCACCCTAAGCCAGAAGGAGATGAAGGAGCTGATTGAAGAAATGTTCACTGAGACCATCAAGGTAAGTAGAAACCACCACAGTGGATCAACACTTAATGCTTCATAGAATTCTAGAGTTGGAAGAGACCACGAGGGTCATCCAGTCCAATGCTCTCCTTTGCAATCAAAGCACTACCGACAGGTGGCCACCCAGCCTTTGTTTAAAAACCTCCAAAGAAGGAGACTCCACCACACTACGAGGCAGTGTATTCCACTGTCAAACAGCTCTTACTCTCAGGAAGTTCTTCCTAATGTTTAGGTGGAATCTTTTTTCCTATATGTTGAGTCCATTGATCCATTCCCTAGTCCTTTTAAAGCTTTCCTTTAATTTAAATCCTCTTTTGATGTGAAGACTTAACTTATTATTATTAGTGGTTATGCCCATTCTCTAGGCTTCTAGGGATACCCTGTGTGAGTGTGGAATTGTGATGTGTTACATCCCTAAGGGCACATATATATCTGAGGTGGGATTCATGCAGACGTCCAGATGTTTTTTGGACTCCAACTCATAGTGTGCCTCATCATTGGCTATGTTGGCTAAGGCTGCTGGGACTTGCACTCCAACAACATATGGAGGAGAACATGATTTTGACTCCTAATACAAATTCATGTGCATGAACTCTAGGGCACCACATAATGCATTGGCTGCTGTTTCATGTTGAAGCAGATAAGAAGGGCCATGATAGATCTGAGCAAGTCCTCATCTGTCATATCCCCCCTGGATTCTGGGAGTTAGAGTTGAATCCAGTGCAGGCCTGACATGAGTTTGGTTCTGGGCCTCTCCCTTCAGGAATGCAGCCTGAGAATGTTTGGATGTTTTCTCTTTGCTGTTTTCTCTCCCATATAACTTTATGGTCGGAGCCATCTGGTCCCCAATCTCACTCCCTCTCACCCCTCCCTTCTATTCTCCCCCCTCGCACAGCCCAAGGGTTATCTGTTGTGTATTCTGAGTGTTTGCCTCAGAACTAGCTTTGCTATGTTACTGGAACTACACTGCCTTGCTGAATAAAGATTTTCTTATTGAGATAATGTGAGTGTGTTTACTGGTGCATCACAGTAAGCTAGTTCTCACAATTCTCCATACAACCTGCCCGTGTACCAGAGGCGTGATGTCTGAGGACACGGAGACTGGAACCCAGAAGGAGAAGGAACTGGTCCCAGACAAGGACCAGGGAGCTGGAGCAGATGTCAGTGCAGACTTAGCTGAGGGAGAGCTGAGTTGAGTACAATGGAGGGCTGGGAGACTGGACCCTCCTTTCGACCTCATGGAGTTGGAAGCCAGGCAGACCCTGGGGATGGGCAGCCTTACCTTCTCTGAGACCTCCTTGCATGGAACGGGGGTGGCCATGGGAGCAAGTTGGCTCTGGCCAGATGAGCGAGGTTGAGACGAGTGGAGGTCTCTGTGGTGGTGGGACAGACCTCTATCTGGCAGCCTCCACAAACTGGAGATGAGAGGCACCCACCCTGAGTTAGAGAGAGAGGTGCAGCAGCTGAAGCAGCAGATGGAGGTAATGCAGACGAACCTCATGGAAATCATCCAGCAATTACCTCAACCACCCCAGGTACAACCGCCCCAGTTGCCAGCACCTCCAGGGGACAGGGTGGGTGGCCCGGTGGGTGGCCTGGTCCCTCCAGGTGCTGGCCCGGTCGAGTCACGGGTGCAGCCACATGGGCTCAAGCATCGGGACCTGAAGGCCATGTTTGACGGAAATGCCGCGAAGCTGCCGTACTTCCTAACCCAGGTGATGGGATTCATGTCTCACGGGGAAAGAGAGTTCCAGACAGAGGCCGAGAAGGTGCAGTATGAATCCAACCAGCTGGAGGGAGAGGCTGCCCACTGGCTAGTGGGACTCTACGTCATGGGAGCTCCAGGGCTAGGAAGTTTCCATAACTTCATGATGGCCCTCCGAGCACAGTTCGAAGACCCGCTGAGGGTGAGGCGCACCGTACAGAGCTGCAACGTCTACGCCAGGGCTCGAGAGCAGTAACCGACTATGCCTCTGAATTGCGCCACCTGGCAAGTCAGATTCCCAACTGGACCGAAGCCACTAAGGTGCAGTACTTCCAAGATGGCTTCAACGTGGACATCCTGGAATGGGCCTTGGTCCGAGGAAACCCCGAAACCCTACTGGCGTGGGTGCGGTTGGCCGGGGAGGTGGAGACCCTGAGGCAGAGCATGAAGTTGGCCAGGCAGCGCCAAGGGCTAGAAAGCAAGTCTGGCGGAGCCCTGGGGAAGAAGACCAAGACAGCACGTCCAGCCGGCGGTGCAGCAGAAGAATCGGAGAGAGATCAATGGATGTGGAAGGGCTTGTGCCGCTGCACTATGGAAAGGGGGCCATTGCATTGCCGAGTGCCCAGAAAGATAGCTGCGGAGCAACCCGACCGAGGAGGGAGCTAAGAAAGCGGAGGGAAAGGTGATGGCACCCAAGACACCATTCAAGCCGAAGCCCAAAGCAGCAGCCCGCTCCCTAGTGCCCGGCCGTGCAGCTGGGGAGTCGTCCGAGGAGACAGAGGACAGCGGAGGTTGATAGCTGGAGGAATGTCACATACAGAACAAGAAAATCCAGGGATTCTTTGAGCAGCTTGCAGCTACAGAATCGATTCGAAGCCCTCTCCCTTATCAAGGACAATGAGGAAGAACAGCATGGACAGACTTCAGGGGCAGAGCAGGGGACCTTGAGAGGACCACTGCAAGGAACAGCAGCTGCGAAGCCTCAGTGTGTGGTGGTGATGAGGGACTCCTTGCTGTGGGGTACAGAAGCAGTGGTTTGTGGGCCTGACAAGATGTCTCGGGAGGTGTGTTGTCTCCCTGGGGCAAAGATCCGTGATGTGACGGAGAGGCTGACAAGACTCATCAAGCCTAGGGATCATTACCCCTTCCTTTTGGTCCATGTGGGAACCAACGATACTGCAAGGCACAGCTTTCCGAAGATCAGAAGAGATTATGAG
The DNA here is from genome assembly GCA_030847615.1 of Gambelia wislizenii. Taxonomy (NCBI): domain Eukaryota; kingdom Metazoa; phylum Chordata; class Lepidosauria; order Squamata; family Crotaphytidae; genus Gambelia; species Gambelia wislizenii. Next base: position 5,929,577 of record JAUMIR010000015.1, on the reverse strand, counting down.
GCTCTGGGGAGGAAGCTGAAAGAAATGGATGCACAGGTTGTTATCTCGTCTCTTCTGCCAGTTGAAGGGCATGGTCCAGGAAGGGAGTGGAAAATAGCCGATGTAAACACCTGGCTCCGTAGATGATGTCGCCGAGAACAATTTGGATTCTTGGATCATGGACTGCGCTTCCATGAGGGGGGACTTCTGGAAAGAGATGGGGTGCATCTCACACCAGTTGGCAGAAACGTTTTTGCCTACAGTCTCAAGAATTTGATCAGGAGGGCTTTAAACTGAGTCACATGGGGGAGGGAGACAGTATTCTGGAAGGCAAAAGGGCTGGAGAAAATAGTCAAACTGTCATAGAGGGAACAAGGCAAACAGCGCAAGGACCCAACAGTGGGAGGCAAAAAAACTTGCACAGGCAGCAAGTAAAGGAACACATGGTCTTAGATGTCTCTGCACTAATGCACAGAGCTGCTTTTCTTACATGGCAAGTTGGCTGGGCGAGGTATGCCTGGTGAGCAGTTCTCTTCTTTGCTCCTGGATCTCTTAGTTGTTTTCATCAAACCAGTCTTGATTTTTCTTGTGGGAGAACCCAAGGGATTCTTCTGCAGACCGGAGGATACTGTTTTTGATATGTTGCCAAAGCACTGTAGGAGAAGGATCTGTAGGATGGTCTTCAAGTTTTGTTTGCAGATTTGCCTGGAAGTTGTCTCTCATGGTAGCTTGTTGAAGATTGTTGACTTGGAGTCTCCTCTTTAAGATGCCACCCCTCTTAGGTTTGAACTTAAGATGAAGATTTAGCTTACATCTGACGAGGCGATGATCTGTTTGGCATTCTGCACTGGGCATCACTTGGGTATGACGGACATCACAAATGTTTCTCTGGCGGAGTAGAACATAGTCAATGAGGTACCAATGTTTGGATCGGGATGCATCCAGGTTGTCTTCAAGCTATCTTTCTGCTGAAAGATTGTGTTTGTAATAGTCAGCTGTTGTTCTGCACAGAACTCTAGCAGGAGGCGTTCGTTATCATTGCATTTTCCAACAGCATGCTTGCCTAAGACACCTTTTCCAGGCTTTGGAGTTCTTTCCTACTCTGGCATTGAAGTCGCCAAGGATAATAATTTTATCTTCTACAGGGACTTTTTGTATGAGTTGGCATAGGTCTGTGTAGAATTTGTCTTCCTCTACAGGGTTGGCTTGCATACTTGGGGCATATACACTAAAGAGAACAACATGAGGGAGGCGTAAGGAAATAATGCGATCAGAGTGTCCTGTTGGCAAGGTTTCAAGTTTGGAGGCAATGGAGTTTTTAATCATAAAGTTTACTCCTGAAAGATGTTTTTCGGTTTTGGGTTTGCCAGACCAGTAAAGTGTGTAGCCGGTGCCGTGTTCTTTAAGGCTGCCTTCCTCATGGAGACGAACTTCACTGAGAGCAGCAATGTCAATATTAAATCGTGATAGTTTATGGGCTATTAGAGCAGAACAATGCTCAGGCCAAGAGTCTCGCATGGTTCTGATGTTCCAGCATGCAAGCATCAGTTTATTTACACCTTTGGAGGCCGGTGTGTGACTTTGTTTCTTTGTCTTGGTTTGACCGCATCAGAAGATGCCCGTTGGCCACGGCTAGCCAACCAGGTAGGTGGGGATGAGCTTTCGTTAGGCCACCTTTTCTTGGCCCCTCTCCATATGGAGCAAGCAGTGCTCTCCTTAAAAAAGGCTGCTTGGTTGTTCAGGATGCTGCCAAACAAGACTGTCATCTCCCAGGTCAGCCTCGAGCAACCAAAGTCCTGAACCGCCTGCCTGCAGGGTTGGGTCTGCGGCTTCCGGTGCATCTTTACACCTGCCGTTTCGTCCCTCGCCTATTGGTACAGAGCTTTTTTGGAATTGGATTTGTCCTTTGAGCCTGTGCAATGGATTTTTCTGGTGGAGCGCAGCATGCACAGAATTGGCCTCACCCTTTAAACCAAAGGTTCATCTGCTGTGGCCTTGCAAGCATGGACGGTAGCAGTGAGGTCCTCGGGTCGTAGTTTTGATTAGAGTTTCCTTCTCTTAGATGGTTGACCTTACAGGGTTGGATGAGCACCATCTGCCCGGGATTGGGATTAGAATTTTCCTTCTCATAGGATGGTTGCCATAAGGCTAGAGAGCCCATCCTGCCTTTTGACGCTCTTTATCAGACCCTTAAAAAAGGCTATTATACCACCACCACCATAGCTCAAAACAACATTAGGGTACGCAAGCCTCTCTCCCACTACAAGGGGGCATCAATGTCATTAAATATAGACATTGCGAAACCACTCAGTTCTGTTTCTTACATCCATAAGTCCACTCTCAAAGACGCCAGTCCCACACTGAATTCCAGTTTTTTCTCAAGATACAGTGGGGAGAGAGCACAAACAAAACACACGCTTCCTGAAAGCTCCAAACTATGAAGAACATTTTTTTTAAATGCACAAAATGAATTTCAACAGGGAGAAACGTAAGATACTACACTTGGGCAGTAAAAATGAAATGCGCAGGTATAGGATGGGTGACACCTGGCTTGATGACAGTATATGTGAAAAGGATCTAGGAGTCTTAGTGGACCACAAGCTGAACATGAGTCAGCAGTGTGATGCAGCAGCTAAAAAAGCCAATGCGATTCTAGGCTGCATTAATAGGAGTATAGTGTCTAGATCAAGGGAAGTAATAGTGCTGCTGTATTCTGCTTTGGTTAGACCTCACCTGGAATCCTGTGGAGGATATAACACATATCCAGATATCCTATGGCTACCAACTCATGATTTACAGAAGCTTCTTTCTCCCATTGCTAGGCAGAAGTCCAGAAATCAATTCTAATCGTTTTCATCTCCTACTGGGAACAAATCTTTTGTAAAGCCAGCAGCTCTTGATTGTTTATGACCAAACTGGTCCAAAAATGCTTTCTTACCAAAGGGGTAGCATTCAACAATATGATTTTGCTGGAAAATTTCATTTCCCTTTCCACCCACCAACTGTGAGTCTTGCAGCTAACGTCATAGGAAACAAGAGAAGGGATTTTAGCTTGATCCTACTACTAATAATAAAAATCCCAGTTCTTTGACACTATGTGAGCTGAATGTAGCTGCAACACTGTCCTTTCTCCCAAGATGCTTAGAAGTGCTGGAAACTCTTAAGTTATTCTGCCTGGGGATAATTTTCCAAAATGATAGCATAGAGTCCAGAAAAAAGAATTGGTTCTCTTCTCCTATAAAGAACAGAAAAAACACTGTAGGCATTTCAATCTGCTTTCCCATTCTTCTCTCCTTCAAAAAGAAAAAGAAAGAAGAAATGTGTAAGTCCAGGGAAACAAGAAATAGCTATAGCATCCCAAAAGTTATATGGAGTTTTATTTGTTCATTCATTTATATGGGACATACGTGTTTCACAAGAATTTTTTTAAAGAATAGACACAAATAAAAAGCAAGTTACCATATTCAAACACAATGAAACAAATTGTAATATTAAAACACAAAGGCTCCAAAAGCCTTTTAAAACACACACACACACACACCAAGAGAAAGCACATCCACCAGTTCAAAATCCCCTTCCTCAGCAGCTAGTTGGCAGCCTACTGGCATCTGAATAAAAAGGTCTCTAGGAAGGACAACTAAGAGGTGGAAAACATATTATAGGGTTACCATATGTCTGGGTGGCAAACTGGGGGAAATGGGGTGGCTGTATTTGCCCCCTAGGAAGCCTTGGGAAGGCTGAAACCCTCACCACACCCCTGCCACAAAACCCCCCAATTTTTGCCACCAAATGCCCCCTCAAAGCCCTCCATGTTTCTAGGGGTCCCCCAGGCCATTTAGGGTCCAGGCAAGGGCCTTTTCAAAACAAGAAGTGACTGGGAAACACTTCTGGTTTACTTCTGGTTGTAAAAGAGGCCATTCCTGGGCATAAAATGTCCTTGGTCAGCCCCAAAGTGTGGCAAAAATGTCCCCCATACCCTCCAGGGGATATTTTGGAGGGAAATTGAGGGGGGAATCAACCTGGGGGGGGGTTGGCTGGGGATGCAGCCCTTGGGCCACACTTTGCCCACCCCTCATGCCATGTCGCTTCCCTTTCCTGGACACATTCTCTTTTTCAAAGTTTAACATTTTTCTTCAGGGGAGATTTTTAATATGTCTGCTGCTGCTTTGCTTCCTGCCCACCAATGCCACCTCTTCATCTCCATCTTGCCAGCTCCGTTGAGAGCTCTGCTAGGAAAAGGGGTGAAGAATGGCACAGAGGAGCCCTCAGAGAGAGATAAGGGGGATGATTCGGGGGGGGGGGAGAGGGGACCTGGAGGGAGAAGGGGTGCTCCCTTCCGGTCCTATGGGAGCCATGGAGCCAGGCGGCTTGATGGAGCAAACTGTTGGAAGAGGCCTGGAAGGATGAAAAGGAAGGCACATTGCTGTCCTTTAAATACAAGGAAGGTTAGGAATATTTCTCATAGTGATTATTGCAGCATATATGGTAAGGGCATTTGACATAGCCAGTCAGGAAAAGTGTCCTCTTTGGGGGATTTTCAAAATGTGGCAACGCAAGCATATTATCCTGTGGCAGGGAGTTCCTCAGCCTGAGAGAGTACGAAGAGAAGGATGGTTTCCTAGCAGCGAAGGCCAAAACACATCCTTAAAGTTTAATGGGGCAGAAATGGTTTTGCAGTGTTTGTTTTCTCATGCCAAGTGTGCTCTCGCCAAGCACACAGAGCGGAGGTCATGGGCGGGGGGGGGGTACAGGAACTGGCCTACATTTGTTCACTTCATGGTGTGACAGAGAACAAAGGCACTCAGTGCACTCTTGTTCCCCCCACCCAGGTCCAGGAAAGGTCACCAGTTTCCAACTTACAGTGCTTGGGAGATTCCACTGCCTTTTCTTTTTCAGGTGAGTTCTTGGATCTCAGTGAATGGAACAAATCCTTTGACAAGTGTTGGCCGAAACACAGCTAAAAGGTGACATCAATTAAGTTCTTAAATTTCTTTGTTTTGAATTGATGCAAAGAAACTTTGTTCCTTCCTCCCTCCCTTCCTTTTTTCTTCCTTTCTTTTGCTCCTCCCTTCCTTCCCCTCTTTCTTTATTTCTTTCTTTTCCATCCTTCCTTCCTTCTTTTTTCCTTCTTTTGTTCCATCCCCTTTACTGCTGAAGCTATGGGATGTTTTTGTAATCAAGCCATGAGAAAATTACTTTTTGGACTACAAATCCCCTAACAGATTGGAGAGAATTTGTAATCCAAAATGAATCTCCCCACCTTCCAGGCTCTGTATTTCTCATCCTGAGATCATCTTCTTCCCTAGAGGTGAGGAAACATGCATCCCTCAAGATACTGAAATCCTACATCACAGTCTATCTTTCCTAGCTTTATGGATCCATAGCTCCATTGCAGAAATGCAATGAAACCCTGTTAGTGAATGATGAAGATGCACCTCTGACAAGTGCTGGTACAACCAGCTTGCCTGCCATGGGTTTTATCATGTAGAAATGATGGGAGTGTATTGTAGCATACAGTAGTTGGTCTTGGGGAATACATATCTAGCCTGCTTGCTGTCACATTCCTGGTTGATAGTCTAGCGCTGGAATGCTCAGGATCGGTGTTGTGGGAGAAGAGTAGGTAGAAATGAAAGTTAGTTAACTGGAAAAAGTAGAACGTTTTGCTTAATTAACAAATGAGATTGTAGCCCACCAAAAGGTGTGAAATTGCTATGCCTTAAGTGTATTGTGCTAATGAGGACTGGTCCGTCCTGACAATGAAAGTCAGTGGATGAGGTCTGCTGCAGTTTCTGTAATAAAGGTTTGCTGATTAACTTGGAAGCCTGGATTTCTGAACTGCTGGAACTCCAAACTTGGCAGCCTCTGGGCATTGGCAAGAGTGTTCTGATGCAGATCAGGCACTTTTGATGGACACCAGGCACTTCTGAGGCACATCGATTGCTCCCATTGTTCCCCAGCATTCCCTAGCCACTGTCCGGGTACACTTTGGGACACACCCACCCAACATGCACTGCTGCCCATTCTGCATCGGGCCATGGTGCATCAGTCGCTTCACTGGCTACCATTGCATAAGAGATGCCCATATAGTGTAATGCCATGGCTGTCCCTAGGTGAATATGGACATAAGGGAAACTACTCAGTTTAATTTTATCCACATGCAAGGCCATTTGTGAAGACACAAGTCCCAAGCAGAATGCTAACCCCTTAAAAAAATTAAACTCTTTTTAAAATTAAACTTATATTTTTTATTAGCAATTTAGGTAATATAATAGTAAATTATCCCTTACCCACCCTCTTCCATCACAGACAAAAGTCCATGATTCAAAGTGCAATCAGACAATTACAACCAAAGTAAATGACACCAACAGGCCATAATCCCTTTCCAAAGAATGCTTAGCATGATAGCTTCCAAAACATCATATAGTTCAATGGTGGGCCATGTCTAGAATTTGCAGGTGACATACAGGCATCCCCCCTGCACTTATTTGACGTGTAAGAGAGCAGAGCACTGTCGAAAACTGGAAACCATTGAAATGCAGAATCCAGTCTTAGGTGCCATTAGGAATATTATAAGCACATAAGTATGAATACTGTATTATAAGTGCAAATATAAGAGATGCACTGTGCACAATTTCGAAGAGATGCGCCACAGATGACTTCTATACAGAGAGTGAAAAAAAGATAAGGCCAAGTCGATTGAAAGAAAAAACAGTCCATGTTCACAAAAGCGTTGTGCAAACATGGTGAAATAGATTGAAAGAGCAGACCATGCATCAAATGTATGGGTTCTGGTTATAATTGAAAAGGGTCAAAAGAGTTGTTCGTTTGAAAACAGACGGTTGAAAAGCAGGAGGTGCCCGAATTGCCCTGTAGTCTCAAAAGTGTCAATTGTTTCACCTCTAGCAAGGTGAAGTCTGAGTGTCAATTTCTCTACCAGTCCAAGAATCCAAACTCTGTCTAAGAAGCGACAAGCAGATGGACTTTTTTAAGTTCCCCCATTTCCTTGCTGTCTCTATCCTTGCTGCATACAGCAAGGTAGATATAAGGACTGGTATTACACTTGGGGCTTACGTCTTCATAAAGGGCCTTCCACAGAGTAACACTACAAGACCAGTGGTGGGCAGTGAGTTCCAGATAACAGATATGTTGAATCTGCTCTGAGTTCTATTCTTTTATTTTTTATTTTTCATAGAATCATAGAATTGCAGAGTTGGAAGAGACCACGAGGGCCATCCAGTCCAACCCCCCTGCCACGCAGGAAATCACAATCAAAGCATCCCCGACAGATGGCCATCCAGCCTCTGTTTAAAGACCTCCAAGGAAGGAGACCCCACCACGCTCCGAGGGAGTGTGTTCCACTGTCGAACAGCTCTTACTGTCAAAAGTTTTAATTCAAACAGAACAAAGGAAGAAACAAAAGGTTCACTTGCACGCTGTCAGTGTCTTATACTTGAGTAAGTTCCTTTATGTGTGCAGTTGTACATGTTTGGCAGCTGGATTTGGCTGAAGATTTTGCAAGTGGAATTTTAGCGGTGGTGCCATTGTGCATTGTTGCATGTTGTCCATTGATTGCAGGGTTATGAGCATCAACACACAATGCACATTTAGTGGTGCAATGTCACAACTCTGTAATGAGGTGACATAGGTCAACTGAGATGCAACTCTGTAACTGTAAAGTTATGCTACATCGCTTTGGTGCAGAATCTCGGCCATGATGTCACTGTGATAAATTCTCAGGCCCATATTCTACCTCACCTGCTTATGGGCACTTGTTGTGGAATGATGGACTGACTAATGTGCCATGGTTCATGTGCAGTGGGCACTGATGCACATCAGGGACTCCCCAATGCACATCTGGTCATTGGTTCAGTAGTGTGTGAGCACAACAGGAGTGCCCAACATGTATCAGAAGTGCCCAATACACATCAGAAGTATCCAGTGTGTACCAGAAGTCTTTGCTGTGCATTGGAGCATTCTTCCTAGTGCCTGGAGACACATCTTCACAATCCACCAACACAGTTTTGTTGCATTTCTGCAATGGAGCTATGGATTCATAAAGTTACAAAACAGAATCTGTGTTGGAGGCTCTTGGCCAAGACCTTTACATAGGACATATTCATTGCTTTGTCATAAACTGATAATAACAATAAATAACTTTGAAAGCATATATTTTGACTAGTCATTTTCTTATCCTAATCAAGGAACTCTAGATGAAATGCAATTATTTTTAGGGGAACAGACTCACACATGTCCCAGCTTGCCAACATTATTGCAGCCTCTCCCACATTTCTCTGACATATCATTCTTAATTCTGTGTAATCTTAAGGGGCACAGATTTCAGCAAGGTATTGCTTTAACAGTCACCTGCTTTACTGGTGCAGACAACAGTGTCTGTGGGAAAGATCTCCAAATTCTATCCCATTTGTTTTCTTCAATTTGTACTCCAAGCTCAGCTTCCCAGGCATGTTTAGACCCTTTAGGAGATGCATTTTTAATCTCAATGATCCCTCAAAGTGATGTTGGACTGCAACTCTCAGCATTTCCCACCATGGGCTCTAGTGACCAGCAGTGCTGGGAGTTGCATTAAATGGTACTTGGAGGATAAGCAGCTGCTAAAAGTCTATAGGTCTATGCTGGAGTATCCAAAATGTTGCACCCTCTGCATCAAATTGGTGCATAGGGTACAGCATTTTGGATACTTCCTTTGAAGTCTGGAATAAAACCCAAAGTGGATTTGCCACATTCTTGACAAGGAAGCCACTGACTACCATTGGCCTATGTCCCTAGGGAGAGCTCAGGAAGAACACTTGGGTGGGGGCTGACATTGTTGTCCCCCCATTACCTGCTACCAGAGACAGCTGCTGCACTCTCTAATGTTAGAGCTGGCCCTGATAAAACTGTTCAGCCTTCTTTTCACCTATATGTTGCATGTGATATAAAACATTTCTTCTACAATCAGTAGACATTATTGCTGCATGCATGAGCATATTTAATTTAAATCTTGGCTATTTTATTTCTTCAAAAATCCACTCCCCCAACCCCATTTCCTTAGCTCAGGGCTAGGCAACAGGTGTCAGGAGTTATGTCACTAGGTTGGCTCTCCAGGGGACTTTGGAGGGCTGCACCACCCATCACACACAACTCCCAAATGCCCCCCAATGTATCCTAATGCCCCCTATGGAGTAGGGGAGTTTTTGTTGTGGGTCTTTTTGGCCCAACTCTGGGTCATTTTTGGCCCAGGATAAGCCTTTTGTCCAACAGGATCTGGGCTAAAAGTTGGTCCAGAAATTTTTCAAACAGGAAAGTCACGCAGACATTTTGGGAGACCCTAGGGGGCTCTGCAGGCCACAAAAATGGTCCCTGCAGCCACATCTGACCTGAAGCTTACACTTTCCCCACTCCTGCCTTATTAAATACAGGTTTCAGTCCAATCGGTGAAATCAACAGGATATTTTCTGGAAGTGGGAAAAGATCACTTTCTCAGCCCAGTTGTAAATGGGAGTAGTGCTTCCCCACTGCTGCCGCCACATCTCCATCTCCCTGAGAGTTGTCCAAACATGAAACAGATTATGAGGGCCACACCATAAGCATGTTGAACCGGAGAGACAAGTTGCCTGACAGTGGCCTGTGAGCACTGCGCAAAGCGAAGAGAAAGGAAGGGGTTTAGCTCTCAAGTATTTGCAAACATTTGCCATCGCTTGGAAGAATGGTTCCTTTGTATTAGTGCTCCCAGCAAAAACCAAAGTTGCAAGGCACAGGGCCAAAGGAACACAATTGCAGGAGTTAAATGTCAGTCTGATGCTAAACTGAGAAGAGGAATTAAACAGGTAGCTAAGCAGCTGAAAATAGCTGTGTTGTGTTGTCTCCTGGGCTGAATGGAGTTGTGCTTTTCTTCATGGTTATTTTTTTCTTTCTCCCCCCCCCCCGACTTTTTTTTCCATTCTCCAGAGTACTCCTGTCCAAACCTTACCTTTGTGATGCTTTTGCCATTGTTTTTCTACCCTCAAGAGCCCTCTAGTGGGAAACAGAGCTGTGAGTCACACCAGCGAGTGACGTTGGAATACCCAAGGTACAAACAGCAGGATGAAGGGCTTGCCAGGTGCCAGCTGGTCTCCTGAAACTCTGAGGAAGCAACGAAGGGGATGCAACCCAAAGGAAGAGGGAGGACGGGGGCAACATGGTAGGTACTTTGTGGCATTGTGGAGGGTGGGTTGGATGAAAAGTTTTTTTACTCCAGAAACAGTGGGGACAACTTTTCCAAGCAGATGGGTCACATGCCATGCCCACCCAGTGGAAGGAAACAAGACATCCTTGAAACTTGTTCAAAGGGTTATCTTGCAAGACTGTTGTGTAGTGCACACAATCTGGGTTTTATGGTCCATATATAAATGATGAAAATCCTCTTTAACTTTGCAGAGAGAACTGGGTCCTTTTAAAAGAGAGAGAGAGAGAACTCTGTCTGCTTTTTTTGCAGTTATAGAATCTGTTTTTGGAATTGGTCATTATTGATTATTTTATTATTCATTATTCTAATTATTAATTAAATTGTTAATTAAACAAAATTATTATTATTATTATTATTATTACTATTACTATTACTATTATTATATCGCCCTGTCTACCTTTGTAATACTATTCAGGACATTAGGCATGAAATCTCTCCCTATGCACACACACACATTCTTACACACAACCATGCTTACTCTAATAGGAAATTTTGTTCCACTATCTCTCTGTCTTTCCGGATGTTACCTGGCAGTCTCTGCAAAACCTTTCTTTGTGTCTGTGAGAGATTGGAACTTGCCTGTTCCCCAGATGAAAGGAGATATTCCCCCCAAGATACGCCATGTTGCTATGTCTGAGGATAGCTAATATAATGCTGAGATAATATAGAATTTAACAGAGGTGTAACTATGGTGGGGGGGTGAGAACATTGCTCCAAACAAGAATTCAACACACACACCCCTGAAATTTTCCTTCAGTCCCCAAATTTCCATCATTGCAAAGAGCGAGACATTAAAAATTGACACTGAAAACTCTTCTATTTGCTGTGTTTGCACTCCCTGGGTCACTTTTTCTGTTGTTGATAACTGCCCTCCAGTGGACTTTGACTTATGTTGACCAGATGAATGAGAGACCTCCAAGTTGCCCTCTTCAACAGCCCTGCTCAGGTTTTGCAGACTCTGGCAGCAGCTATGGCTTCCTTGATAGATCCTACCCATCTGGAATGAGGTCTTCTTCTTTTCCTACTGCCTTCCACCTTACCAAGCATTGTTGTCTTTTTGAGTAAGTCCTGTCTTCGCATGATTTGGCCAAAATACGACAAAATACGACAGCCTCAGTTTAGTCATCTTGGCTTCTAGGGAGAGTTCAGGACTGATTTGTTTAAGACGGACTTGTCTTTTTGGCTGTCCACGGTATCTGCAGGACCTTCTTCCAGCCCATGTCAAATGAGTTGATTCTTCTCCCTATCAGGTTTCGGTCACTTTGTCACTTTTCTTTGGAGGCCTCAGGTGTCTTTCTAAATGTTTAGTGAAGTTTTAAGTTACTTCAATGCTAGAAATTTGAGGATCGAAGAAAACAATTTCATGGGTGCAATGCCTTCATGTTGTCACCTTCCTTAGCTATTCCACTTGAGCCTGAGAAAGTTAGCTTTATTGGAATACAGTGCCCAGTACCACCTAGCCAGCCAGCCAGCCTGAGGATTCTGAGAAATGTAATCCTCCAGCAGCAACACACTTGGAGCTGAAACAACAGTTGTGCAGTTTGAGAACCTGCCCACCCCTCTTGAACCAAGTGCCTAATTTTCCACCATTTTGTGCACCCCCTTTGCAAAGGCACATGGTTCACAAGGGGAAGGATGGGGCTCAAGAGTAAATGGAAATGGAATCCTGTTGCTGACACAACCGGAGTAAAAGGACTCCAATACATTGGAGTGTGTAGCCACTGGAAAGAGTGCAGGACAAGAGAGAGAGAGAGAGAAACCAGTGATGGTGTGACCAAATGCAGTGACCTAGGGCTTGTCTTAGAATCTTAGAATCATAGAGTTGGAAGAGACCACAAGGGCCATCTAGTCCAACCCTCTGCCATGCAGGAATACACAATCTCCCAGGATGCACTGCTTCCACCATCCCAGAGCATGGCATGCTGGAATACAGGGAAGCAGACTGACCTCCCAGCATGCACTGCTCCTGCCCCCCTAGAGCTTGGGATGTAAGGGAAGTAAACAGTGATCTCCCAGCATGCATTGATCCTGCTATTCCAGAGCATGGCATACTGGGATATGAGGAAGCAGACTGTGATCTCCCAGCATGCACTGCTCCTTTCATCCTAAAACATGGCATGCTGGGATACAGGGGAATAAACAGTCATCTCCCAGCATGCATTGCTCCAGGAAGTAGACTGTGATCTCCCAGCATGCACTGCTCCTACACAATGAAAATACTCCTCAGAATTCACAGAGAATATGATCTGTCTGAATGAGATCTGAAGGGGTTTCGCAGTATTCAGAGGGAGGGGGCTAAAAACTCCACAAGCTGCGCAGTAAAAGGATTCACAGTTTTCCCCGAAGCTTCCTGGAAAATGCACATAGATGCACATTTCCAGATGTATGGCCATCTGAATTTGCATTGCTGCACATTTTTGCTCAATTGCTCTTTATGAGTGCATGTGCCCACTCAATCCGAATGCTAATGGATATGAATAGGCACGGAAATGGTGAAGACAAATCAGCTTTGCTACAAATGGGCAAAAAGCGCACCCAGTTGCTGTAAACCATTGCATCTGGACAAGCCCTTAGAATCACTTCCTGATTCTTAGTCTCTTTACTGTCACACTAATTGTGAATTCAGGTGGTGAGTGTTGACAAGATTGTCATCAAAATGGAGCCACCAAGAAACAGGAAGGTATTTTAAGCTTCAGGAAACACAGAGGTTTTGAAAAATGCAACCAGTACACAAAAGGGGAAGAAATGGGAAGATACTCCTATAATGAGTTGTCTGTCGAGAGGGGAGATGGAAAGTCAACAGACAGGAGGAATGGAGATTCTGGAAAAGGGTGTCTCCTGGCTGTCAGGAAACTTGGCTAAGAAAAATCTGGACCCAGCACAATTCTTGACTACCAGGAATTCTTCTGTGCAAAATTCGCCCATGGTCCTGCATGCAAGAAGCTTTTTTTGCACAGAAAATTTGATTCTTTGCATAGGAAGCTGTCTCCCTGCACAGAAAATAAGTTTTATGCACAGAAAAATCTGATTTTTCTGCACAAAATATTCACATTTTTCGTTAGTTTGTTTGGGCACAGAGGAAGTTCTGAACTGCAAGTATTCCTCACAGACAGCCCAGCTTTTGAGGAATCTCTCACAGCAGGGAAAGAAAAGAGTTTAAATGATTCAATCTTTTTCTCATGGGAAGAATGATAAATCACCAAGGTTTATGTCCCTGCTTGGCAGTAAACACAGACACTTACACACAGCTCCTCGCCTCTTCTCCTGACATTTCAAAAACTTCACAGGGCTCAGGAGACCATAAGATTAATGTCAGCACGGAAGAACTACTTAGCTATGCTCAGCCAGCTGCTGTTTAATGACTCAGTTATACCTTTTGGGTTTTGCTGGCTGGGAACCTCTCTCTCTCTCTCAGTCCCTCTCCACAACCCCACCCCACAACAGAATACTTTCCAGATCACTTGGAGGGGAAAGATCCATCCCTATGAGGAGATTTTTCAGTGATCAGCCACCTGACAAGGAGTGTGGCAGAGGGGGATTGATGTAGGTGGGAATCAAATGAAATTTGCAGAGGTGGGCTAGGAAAAGTATTTTAAAAAAAAAACAACAGGAAGTTTTTGGTGCAAGCAGTGTTGCTTAGTGGTTAGAACAAAAGGCAGCAAACATATTTTGCCTTGGCTCAGGGTGGGAAGGTTCATTTATCATTCAGCTTCATTTATCATCCTGTTTATTAGGGCTGGGACTTGGCCTTCCAGATGTTATTGGACTGTAACTCCCAGCACCCTCTATCCAGCTTTGCCAGTGGTGAGGAATACTGGGACTTTCAGTCCAATGACATTTGGAGAGCCACATGCTTCCCATATTTACTGTAAAGCAAGGAACCTCTTTCAGCTCAAGGGCCAAATTCAATTCTGACAAGTCCTGGGGGGTGGGGGTCCAGGAGTGGGCAGGGCCAAGGGGTAAAGGGGGAGGGGCCAAAAAGACCAGCATGCTTTAGCTTGCAGCTCTTGCTAGGGCCACAAGAGGGCTACATTTGGCCCCAGAGCTGAAGGTTCTCTACCCTGGCTTTGCAGCTGGGGTGGAGATGTCATGGGGTGCAAGTCAATAGAAAGGCACCCTGAAACTACATTGGAATAGAAGAAGGTTTGCAAAAAGACAAGTTGGCAGATGTTCCTCGGGAATTAATACTCTCTGGGTCAGCTGTGAAGAGGGATGTACCATGCTGCTCATCCATGGGGTTGTGCCCACATAACTTCTCCTGGCCTAACTGCCCCCCTCCCCAACCTGACAGAAACATCCTTCACCCATGCTCCAAATGATGGCAGAACAATGGCAGCTCCAAGCGAGATGGCTTTCTCCCCACGCAGCTGATGCCTGTTAAAGGGGGGGAGTGGAGTTTATGATTATGGAAACAGCATCACATTCATGACTAAGTAGCAATCATTGTTCTGAATTCACAATTGCTACTTAGTCACTATTGTAACACTACTGTCATGATTGAGAAGGGGGTCCAGCCAGCCAGCCCTCACAGCACACGTGAATGAAGCTTCTGACAGGCTTGGGAGGGGTCGGGCCAGGGAAGGTTATTTAGTTCAGTATACTTAACAAAGTAGCTCCTGTAGAATATTGGCCAAAGGGTCTGGTCCTCATGAGGACTGAAACACACTGGTTATTGTTCCTTCCTTTGAAACTTATTGCAGGCAGCTTAGACGGTTTGTGGCTTGAACAACTCAAGATACTCAGTATCCTCCAAAGGCCTCACCATTTCTCTTTCTTTTTCCCTCAAGGTCATCCTGACAGACTTCAGCTCTGACCTCACTTGGCATTCTGCCTGTGGATATCTATCTCTCAAATTGCTTTGATGTTGACCTCCTTTGGATCTGCCCTCACAGCCTGAGATGTTCTCCAGAAAGAAACCCTCCAACCTGCAGCCGGTGGCCTGTCCCAATGTCCTCACACCAGACAAAATTCCCCCATTTTTTATCCCACCCAACCTGGCTTCCCTTCAAGGCCGGCGTTCATGCAGGAGCAAGGCCCACGAAGCCTGTGGGAGCCAGTCAGCCAGAGGCCATGTTATCCATGTGGAAAGCTCCGAGCAAGAGGAAGTCCAAGCTGACAGGCATCTCCATGGTGCCTCCTCCATGCCTCAGCTCGCCAGCCTCCCCTTCCTTCCAGAGAGTCCACATACTCGCCGCCGGGAGTCCCTCTTCCACAGTGGGCGATCCCCCCACAAGTGCCACATTGCCAGGTTCTCTTCTCCACCCATGAAGCCCCTCTCACATCCCGGTTTGGCCCCGGACAGTGACACGGCCTCCTCCACCGAGACCTCCCCTTACAGCTCCCCACTGCTGATGCGTTCCTTGAGTGCCATCCCATCATGCCATGCCCATGGGTACCGCCGGAAATTTGTGGGCCGCTCAGCCAATATCGGCGTGGCTCCCCGACCAAGCTCATTGTCCACAGAGGAGACCAGTTCCACGGACACGAGCCCCAGCTTCCACCGCCGGGAAAAGGAGCCTCCCTGGGGTCACCTGGCCCCTCCACCCCTCTTGCCGGCTTTTCCATTGGACTGGATCCGTTGCCGCGAGAGGCTCACCAAGGAGGTGGTGCTGATGGTGAGCAAAGGGGGAAGGCTGAGGCTGTCCAGTGAGTACCTGCAGCCACAAGGGAGGCTCCGTGTCCGGCTGGTGAGTGCCGAGGCCTTCTACCCTTCCCACTGTGACTCACGGCATATCCACTGCTGTGTCTCCCTCCGGCTGCGCCCAGGGGCTGGGCAGAGACAGCACAGTGCCATTGTGAAGAGGAGCCGGGACCCCATCTTCAATGAGGACTTTTTCTTTGAGGGCATCTCCTCAGATGAACTTCCCAGATTCAGCCTCAGGCTCAAAGTACTGAACAAAGGCTCTGGGATGCGGCGGGACACTGTATTAGGAGAATGCGATGTCCCACTTGATTCTCTTTTGCCCTGGAAGGCTCAAACCTCACCTTAGTGGTGGCAGAAAGAGGAGGGGATGCAGGGAGAGTGTTTTTTTAGCTACCCCCTTCTTCTACACAAAGGAGTTTTACAAAGAAAAGAGGCCCTCTCGTCTCCTTTCCTCCTCATACTTTTGCCCCAAAAGAGACACAAACCAAAATATGGATGGGTTGGATTTCAAATGGATCTGTAAAAGGCAAGAACGACCAGCTCCTTTCCTATTTTTGGTTCATGCACTCAATGACCACGACTGATTGCCAGCAGAAGGAGCTGTTGGGCTGCTGTCTGCTGCTCTTGGGCTCCACCAATGCTGCAGGCCAGAAGTGGTATTGCATTTTCCTTTTCAGCTATCAAGTGACACAAGTGGGGTGGGAGGAACAATGGGATTCACTTGATCCATTAAAACGCTTTCTGTGTCAGCAAGTACTCACCACTGGATTCCTCTCCAGTGGTCCACTAATAAAATGCATACCTCACACAGCTTAGTTTTCATCGCTCCATCTAACAGCAAACTCAGGAGGTGAGTGCCAGTGGCTATGGAGACAAAGCAAGAGGAGGAAGGCAAGAGGGAAGTATGAGTGAGGTTGGAGTGACCTCAAGGTTTGAGAAAATGGAGGAATAAACTAAAAGGATGACCTCTCTCTCTTGCACACGCACACACACAGACACACAAAAGCCACAGAGAATTGCTCATATCCAGTCAGTGTGGAATGTAGGCACCTTTCACAGTAGCAGGCGGTGGGGAAATTTGTTTACCTTAAATACATCAGCGACTGTGTATTAATTTGCCCCCAAATGGATTCAGCACCTTGGAGAGCTGCTTAAACTTCCATACTAAAAGGAGGAGGGATCGACTGTTCTACCGCTATGGGAGAAATGAGTACCTGCAGCCACAAGGGAGGCTCTGTGTCCGGTTCAGACTACAGACAGACAAATGGAGGGGTGGGTGGGTGGGGAGAGGAAAGGGAGGAGAAAGATGATTGTTAGAAGGATGGATGAAGATAGATGGAATAGATAGGAAGAAGGGAGGGAGGGAGGGAGGAAAGATAGTTGAGTGGCTGGATGGATGTATAGATAGATAAATAAATGGATGGACGGAGAAAGAGAGAGGTAGAGAGAGAGAAATGAATGGAGAGGCACAGAGAGGGAGGGAGGATAGAATAGATGAGTGGTTGAGTGGATGCATAGATAAATAAGTAGTTGAATGGCTAACTAAATAGGAGAGAGGGAGGGAGATGAATACATAGACAGACAGGTAGATGGATAGGTAGATGGGTGGATAGATGGATAACTATGTTAGCAAGCCAAGTTCTGAACCTATTGTCATGTTTTGTGACATCATTCTGCCTCCCTCACCATACGCACAATGTGCCGTGCGCACTGGCATGACATTTTGTCTCTCATGTCTTTTCTACGCCCCTCTGGGTTTAGTGTTTTTTTTTCCTTCCCCTCCTCTAAAGCCATTAAAACATCTTTGACTGCGCAATGGGAAAACGTCTCTGCGTCTGACGCCCACCTGACCTAGGATCAATATTTAAGTAGAGTTATATTCCACCATCTGTCAAAGCTAGGTGTTGTTGTTTTCCCAGTTCCGTTGGAGTCAGTGACATATTTTCCACTCCTTTGCTAGGAATAGAAAAGAGTAAACTAGATTCAATTTAAACAGAGAAGGGTTTAAAGCAGTGGTGTCGGATGTTTCCCCTGCCACTAGGGCAGTAAATCTGCTACAGGTTGTAGTCTGAACTTGAAAGGAGGTCTCCAAGGTGTGCTCAACCAATAGGAAGGATGGTATTCAGTACTTTGGACAGCCCCATTCATTGGTAGAACTACAGGAAGCACCTGCTTATCTGACAGGTTAGGGACCAGAGGACTGTCAGAAAGTGGAATTGGTTGAAAAGTGGAACCCAGGGGGGATTTTTTAGCTTGCAAATGCATTTTGGCCACCAAAACACTAAATAACACACTATACATCACTTTTGAATGTGTGCAAAAGCTAGATTAACACTAAATATATACATGCATCTCTCTCTCTCTCTCTCTGGCTTTTCTTCGCAAACGAAGATTCAGGAAGGACTCATCCCGCGCTTTCTGCAAGCGCGCTGGTGACTAAAAAGGCCAATCCGAGATAAACAAGTCCGGTTGCAAAAAGCACAGCAGAAGGTCTCCTTGGGTGATGTTTTTGGGTTGTGATTCTTTCTGCGTTGTCGTTTCTCTTCAAGACTTGTTCGTCGTGAGTTCTCAAATACGGCTGCAGCATTGTGGATACTGCGTCTCCATGCCTCCCGATGTGAGGCCAGGGCGGACCACTGTTGGTGATCAATTTGGCCAAGCCTGAGATGTTGTTTCAGGGAGTCTTTGTATCGCTTTTTTGGGAGCGCCCCTCTTACGCTGACCCGTGGCGAGTTCACCGTAGAGTAGTATTTTTGGGAGGCGATGGTCCTCCATCCTAGAAACGTGCCCTGCCCAGCGCAGCTGCGTTCTCAATATCATGGTCTCAATACTGGTGATCCCTGCTTGCTCAAGGACAGCAACATTCGTCACAAAGTCAGTCCAGTGTATATTTAGGATTGTGCGTAGACAGCGCTGATGAAAGCGCTCGAGGAGTCGTAGGTGGTGGCGATAGGTGACCCATGTTTCAGATCCATAAAGGAGGATAGACAGTACGATGGCTCTATACACACTGATTTTTGTGCTTTGCCTCAGGTGTTTATTGCTCCAGACTCTTTTGTGAAGTCTTCCAAATGCACTATATGCCTTTGCTAATCTGTGATCGATCTCTTTGTCAATCTTGGCATCTGAGGAGATGATGCTTCCCAGGTAGGTGAACTGCTGAACAGACTTGAGCACAGATTTGCCGACGGCAATGTGGGGATGGTGGTGTTCATCCTGTGATGCAGGCTGGTAAAGAACTTCTGTTTTCTTCAGGTTGACTTCCAGCCCAAACAGGTCTGCAGCTGTTGCAAAGCAGGATGTTAGGCGCTGCAGAGCTGCTTCTGTGTGGGCAACAAGGGCAGCATCATCGGCGAAGAGCAGCTCACGGACTAGATAGTTTAGAGTCTTAGTGTGAGCCCTCAGACGGCTTAAGTTAAACAAGCTACCATCAGTACGGTAGCGTATATAGATGCCGTCGTCTTCTTCAAGCTCTGCCATAGCCCTTTGGAGCATCGTGCTAAAGAAGATTGTAAATAAAGTTGGTGCAAGAACACAACCTTGCTTCACTCCATTAGTTATTAGAAAGGGCTCTGAAAGAGCATCGCCATATCTGACTTGACCACGCTGTCCCTCGTATATACACACAAAAGTGTGTGCAAGTGCTCTCAAGCAAGCCTCGTAGGTAAGAAGAACTGACAAAAGAGTGGATCCCTGTTGAATTAATTCAACTGGTCTATAATTTGCAAGCGATGGAAGAGCGAGGCGTCACAAAGTGAGGTGTCAGAAAGTTGTGGGGGGGAGCCTGTATAACCAGGAAACCGCTGGTTTGAAGTGTGGCAGAATTTCTTAGCATCAAGCTACATGCAAAGTTTATGTCATATTCTCCAACTGTCCTGATTTGGCAGGAACAGTCCCAATTAATATTTGAAGGGATGTCATACTGAGGATGGAGCAAGCTTGTTTTCTGCTGCTCCAGAGACTAGGACATGGAGCAATAGGTTCAAACTATAGGAAAGAGATTCCACCTAAACATTAGGAAGAACGTCCTGACAGTAAGAGCTGTTCAGAAGTGGAATACACTGCCTGGGAGCATGGTGGAGTCTCCTTCTTCAGAGGTTTTTAAGCAGAGGCTGGATGGCCAGCCGTTGGGAATGATTTGATTGTTTATTCCTGCATGGCAGAAAGGGGTTGGACTGGATGGCCCTGGTGGTCTCTTCCAGTTCTATGATTCTATGATTCTATGACCTTCCACATGCTTCTGAGGCTACACGCTACTTTATCTC
Source organism: Gambelia wislizenii (assembly GCA_030847615.1). NCBI lineage: Eukaryota > Metazoa > Chordata > Lepidosauria > Squamata > Crotaphytidae > Gambelia > Gambelia wislizenii. Next base: position 5,909,464 of record JAUMIR010000015.1, on the reverse strand, counting down.
TCAATCGACTGTGTTATTTACCTTTCACATTTGCAAGTGATATATAGTGTGTTGTTTACCTTTTTTTGGTGGCCAAAATGCATTTGCAAGCTAAAAATAGGACTGGGTTTCTCATTTTGGTGATTTCCGGTTTTCAACAGTGCTCTGGTGCCTAACCTGTTGAGAAAGCAGAGGACACCTGTAGTAATGTATCAGTAGTCCTGCACTGGAAATGGATGTTATGCCATGGCACAATTCTAGTTCCCACAGACATAAATGCACTTACAAAGATATAAGTCCCAAACAGGATTCCAGCTAATATTCTTAACTATTCAAACCTAATGGGTTGCCTTTCTTTGTGGGTGTGATCCCCAGCCTGCACCCTGGGATGATAAAACCATAGAATCATAGAGCTGGAATAACAACACAGGAAACATCTGAAACAACATGTAGGCCTGTGACTCCAACAATATCATTTTTATTTATTGTCTAAGATCTTTTGCCTGGTAAAGATGTCGGGAGAGAGAGCTTTGAGAGCTTGTGTCATGTGTTTTGCAAGATCTCTATAATTTAGAGGTCTCAGGGTGGTTTACTAGCTGGAAGTCCCACCCCAAGGTGACCACTAAATCAAGAGTCAAAAATTGTTTAAGTACCCTACTGTGTTTCTAATTTGGACTTTGAAAAATTATTTATTTATTTATTTATTTGGGGAAATGAGCCTTGTATAATGTGCTGGGCTTTTATTTGTTGTGGTGGTTTTAATGCTTTATGTGTTAACTGGTTTTAATTTTTTTATATAGTTTAATGACCTTTTAAACTTTTGTATGTGATGGATTTTTAACTATGTTCATTGTAACTGTTGTAAGCCTCCTTGAGTCCCAAACTGGGGAAAAGGCAGGATGATTACCACCACCACCACCACCATCGTCATCAAGGCCAGTATTCTCTATCAGCTTCTTAGTTAAGTATACGTACTAACTCCCCTCTCTTGATCCAATCATCCCAGACCTGATGGAAATATTCACTCGTGTGCCAATCACCCCCATGCAGCTGATGCCAGGTAACTGAGGTTGGAGAGGGAAGCTACAATCATGGCAATAGTGCCACAGTTGTGACTAAGAACAATCATGAATATGGAAGAGTTATCTAGATTTACTCACTGCCAACATCGTAATCGTCATCGTCATCGTCATGATTGAGAATAAAACATATGAAGAAAGGTTGAGGGAGTTGGGGGAAGTTCCACCTGGTGAACACATGACTAAGGGGTGATGTGGTAACCCTCTTTAAATATCTCAGGCTCTGTCACACAGAGAGGAGGGGGCAAGTTTGTTCTCTGAAAGGAGGACCGGGTCTAATGGTTTTAAGTGACAGGAGGGTAGATATCAATTGAATGTTCAAATGAACTTCTTGAAGGGAAGAGTGGTTATACAATAGAACCTGTTGCCTAGAGAGGTGGTGAGGTCTTCTACAGATGTCTTCAAAAAGAGGCTGGACAGCTCCCTGCTGGGGATGCTGTCTAGCTGGAGTTCCTACACTGAGCCAATGGTTGGACTCAATGGCCCAGAAGACCCTTCCAACTCTAGGATTCTATGATAATTTGTTGTTAACTGCCTTCTAGTTGACTTCAACTCATGGAGAACCCATGAATGAGAGGCCTCCAAGACACCCTGTCCTCAACCACTCTGCTCAGGTCCTGCAGGCTTAGAGCTGTAGCCTCTTTGAGGGAGCCTCTCCATCTGCTAGGCAGCCTTCCTCTCTTTCTACTGCCCTCCACCTTTCCTAGCATTTTTGTCTTTTGGCAAGTGAGTCTGCCTTCTCGTGATATGGCCAAAGTGCAACAGTCCCAGTTTAGTCATCTTGGCTTGCAAGGAGAACTCAGGTTTGATTTGCTCCAGGACCCATAGAATTGATCTGATCCCAGCCAGCCTGACATCAATACTAGGAAAGATTCTAGAGCAGATCATTAAACAGACAGTCTGTCAGCACTTAAAAAGGAATGCCATGATCGCAAAAAGTCAACATGGATTTCTCAAAAACAAGTCGTGCCACACTAATCTTATCTCTTTTTTTGATAGTGTTACAAACTTTATAGATGAAGGGAATGCAGAGGATGTAGTGTATCTTGATTTCAGTAAGGCTTTAAAGTTAGTAACCTGTGGGCTAGATAATGCAACTGTTAGGTGGATTTGTAATTAGTTGCTGAACCCAAAGCGTAGTCACCAATGGTTCATAGAAAAATAGAATCATAGAATTGTAGAGTTGGAAGAGACCACAAGGGCCATCCAGTCCAACCCCATTCTGCCATGCAGGAAATCACGAGCAAAGCATCCCTGACAGATGGCCATCCAGCCTCTGTTTGAAGACCTCCAAGGAAGGAGACCCTACCATGCTCCGAGGGAGTGTGTTCCACTGCCGAACAGCTCTTACTATCAAAAAGATCCTCCTAACGTTGAGGTGGAATCTCTGTTCCTGGAGCTTGCATCCATTGCTCCATGTTCCAGTCTCTGGAGCAGCAGAAAACACGTCTGCTCCATCCTCAACATGACACCCCTTCAAATACTTAAACAGGGCTATCATATCGCCTCTTAACCGTCTTTTTTCCAGGCAAAACACACACAGCTCCCTAAGTCTCTCCTCATAAGGCATCGTTTCCAGACCTTTCACCAATTTAGTCAATATTGACAAAATGTCCCTTCTCTGGACACGCTCCAATTTGTCAATATCCTTTTTGAATTGTGGTGCCCAGAACTGGACACAGTATTCCAGGTGAGGTCTGACCAAGGCAGAATAGAGTGGCACTATTACTTCCCTTGATCTAGACACTATACTTCTATTGATGCAGCCTAAAATCGCATTGGCCTTTTTAGCTGCCGCATCACACTGTTGACTCATGTTCAACTTGTGGTCTACTAGGACTCCTAGATCCCTTTCGCACATAGTCTCATTCAGCTAGGTCTCCCCCATCCTATATCTATGCATTTCCTTTTTCCGCCCTAAGTGCAGTAACTTACATTTCTCCGTATTGAATTTCATTTTTTTAGCTTTGGCCCAGCTCACCAGTCTATCCAGGTCATTTTGAATTGGGATCCTGTCCTCTAGGGTATTAGCTACTCCTCCTAATTTGGTGTCATCTGCAAATTTGATAAGTATGCCCCTAATTCCCTCATCCATGTCATTGATAAAGATGTTGAATAGCACTGGGCCCAGGACAGAACCCTGTGGGACCCCACTGGTCACATCTTTCAAAGATGAAGAGGAGCCACTGCTGAGCACCCTTTGGGTTCGGACAGTCAACCAATTACAAATCCATTGAACAGTTAACTTGTCTAGCCCACATTTTACAAGCTTGTTTGCAAGAATGTCATGGGGAACCTTGTCAAAGGCCTTACTGAAATCAAGGTATGCGATATCCACAGCGTTCCCTTCATCTACCAAGCTGGTAACTTTATCAAAAAAAGAGATCAGATTAGTCTAGCATGACTTGTTTCTCTGAAAGCCATGTTGACTTCTTGTGATTATGGCATTGCCTTCTAAATATTCACAGACTCTCTGTTTAATGATCTGCTCTAGAATCTTCCTTGGTATTGATGTCAGACTAACTGGATGATAATTGTTGGGATCCTCCTTTTTCCCCTTTTTGAAAATGGGACAACATTTGCCCTCCTCCAGTCTGCTGGGACTTCTGTTCTCCAAGAGTTCTCAAAGATTATTGCCAATGGCTCTGAGATTACATTTGCCAGCTCTTTTAATACTCTTGGATGTAGTTCATCTGGTCCTGGAGATTTAAATTCATTTAGATTAAGAAGGTATTCCTGTACTACCTCTTTGCTTATTCTGTGCTGGATTTCCCCTATTGTGTCCTCTGTTCCTTTATCCTCAGGTTGGTCACCCTTTTCCTTTTCTGAAAACACTGAGGCAAAGAAGGTGTTGAGTAATTTTGCCTTTTCTCTGTCCCCTGTTAGCATTTTGCCATCTTCTCCGCGTAGTGGCCCTACCATTTCCTTCTTCCTCCTTTTGCTTCGGACATACCCCAAAAAAACCCTTTTTATTGTTCTTAACCTCTCTAGCAAGCCTGAGCTCATTCTGCACTTTAGCTTTTCTGACTTTACTCCTACATGTGTTCGCTATCTGTTTGAATTCTTCTTTGGTGATTCCCCCCTTTTTCCATTTCCTATACATGTTCCGTTTAAAACTTAGCTCCGTTGAAAGTTCTTTAGTCATCCATCCTGGTTTTTTGAGACACCTCCCATTTTTTCTTCCTCAATGGTACTGTTTGAAATTGTGCCTTCAGTATCTCCCTTTTGAGAAAGTCCCATCCATCTTGAGGTCTCTTCTCTTTTAGTATTCCTGACCATGGGATCACCCCCAGTGTTTCCCTGAGTTTATTGAAATCAGCTCTCCTAAAGTCGAGAATGCGTGTCTGACTATGCCTGGCTTCTCCTTTCCATCGTATAACAAACTCCAGGAGAACATGATCACTCTCACCTAAGGATCCCACCCCTTGCACCCCATTAACCAGGTCATCCCTGTTGGTTAGGATCAGATCTAAAATAGCTGAGTCCCTTGTTGCCTCTTCCACCTTTTGGACCATGAAATTGTTAGATTACCAGCAAATATCAGGATAGTTGAAGTCACCCATCACTACTACATCTCTCCTTTCTGTGTGTGTGTTCATCTGTTCTAGAAAGGCATCATCCAATTCCTCCGTCTGACTTGGGGGTCTGTAGTAGAGTCCCACAATAACATCCCTGTTGTTGCCCTCCCCTTTTATTTTTATCCAGATGCTCTCCACCTGGCTTCCAGTATTGATGTCATGGATCTCTTCAGTGGTATAAATATCCCTGACATATAATGCTATTCCTCCTCCTTTCTTGTTTGGCCTGTTTCTCCTATAAAGGTTATACCCCTCTATTCCTACATTCCAATCATGCGACTCATCCCACCAGGTTTCAGTAATGCCTATTATATCATATTTGTTTTGTAGTGCTAGGAGTTCAATTGCTTATTTCCCATGCTCTGTGCATTAGTGTGGAGACATCTAAGACCATGTGTTCCCTTTACTTGCTGCCTGTGCAAGTTTTTTTTTTGCCTCCCACTGTTGGGTCCTTGCACTGTTTGCCTTGTTCCCTCTATGACAGTTTGACTATTTTCTCCAGCCCTTTTGCCTTCCAGAATACTGTCTTCCTCCCCCATATGACTCAGTTTAAAGCCCTCCTGATCAAATTCTTGAAACTGTTGGCAAAAATGTTTCTGCCAACTGTCGTGAGATGCACCCCATCTCTTGTCAGAAGTCCCCCGTCATGGAAGTGCAGTCCATGATCCAAGAATCCAAATCATTCTTGGCGACACCATCTCCAGAGCCAGTTGTTTACATCGGTTATTTTCCTCTCCCTTCTTGGACCATGCCCTTCAACTGGCAGAAGAGATGAGATGACACCTTTGCATCCATTTCTTTCAGCTTCCTCCCCAGAGCCTCATAATTTCTTCTGATCTTCGGAAAGCTGTGCCTTGCAGTATTGTTAGTTCCCAGATGGACCAAAAGGAAGGGGTAATGATCCATAGGCTTGACGAGTCTTGTCAGCCTCTCTGTCACATCACGGATCTTTGCCCCAGGGAGACAACACACCTCCGAAGACATCTTGTCAGGCCCACAAACCACTGCTTCTGTACCCCGCAGCAAGGAGTCCCCCACCACCACCACACACCTCCCCCGAGGCTTCGCAACTGCTGTTCCTTGTGGTGGTATCTCGAGGTCCCCTGCTCTGCCCCTGAAGTCTGTCCATGCTGTTCTTCCTCATTGTCCTTGATAAGGGAGAGGGCTTCGAATCGATTATGTAGCTGCAAGCTGCTCAAAGAATCCCCGGATTTTCTTGTTCTGTGTGTGACATTCCTCCAACTGTCTACCTCCTGTGTCTGTGAAGTGACCCTCTCCTCCCCAGACAGTTCCTCTGTGTGGTCCCTGTCCAAGACTGTTCGTTCTGTTCTGTCCAGGAAAACCTCTTGTTCACGAATCTTTTGAAGTGTGGCTACCCGTGTCTCCAGCTGCTGGACTTTCTCCTCCAAGAGGGCTACCAACTTGCACTTGGTGCATGTGAAGTTCCCCACGTCTGTAGACAAGAAGACAAACATCCCACAAGTGTTGCAAGTGACTGCAGCAGTCCCCTCAGTGTCCATGGTGAGAGCTTTTAGGTAATCTAAGAACTCTTAGGTATTGCTGAGAACTCTAAGCTGTACTTTTGTTTGGTCACTCAAATTTGCGTGCTGTTAGGCGCTTGCCTCAGCAACAAGCAGCCTCTCCCAACAGTTTTTTAAAAAAATTCAAACTCACAGAAGCTCCACCCCACTCAGCAACAAGCAGCCCCTCCCAACAGTCCCAACTCCCTTCATCCTGGAGAGAAGTGAGCAGTGGTGTGCCACCGGGTTCTGTCCTGGGCCCAGTGCTATTCAACATCTTTGTCAATTACTTGGGTGAGGGAATAGATGGTATGCTTATCAAGTTTGCAGATGACACCAAATTAGGAGGGGTAGCTAATACCCCAGAGGACAGGATCAGAATCCAAAACGACCTCAACAGATTAGAAAGCTGGGCCAATACTAACAAAATTAATTTCAACAGGGAGAAATGTAGGTTGCTACACTTGGGCAGTAAAAATGAAATGCACAGATATAGGATGGGTGACACATGGCTTGAGGGCAGTACATACGAAAGGGATCTAGGAGTCCTAGTGGACCACAAGCTGAACATGAGTCAGCAGTGTGATGCAGCAGCTAAAAAGGCCAATGCAATTCTAGGCTGCATTCATAGCAGTATAATGTCTAGATCAAGGGAAATAATAGTGCCACTCTATTTTGCTTTGGTCAGACCTCACCTGGAATACTGTGTCCAGTTCTGGGCACCACAATTCAGGAAGGATATTGAGAAGCTGGAAGGTGTCCAGAGGAGGGCAACCAGGATGGTGAGTGGTCTGGAAGCCATGCCCTATGAGGAGCAGCTTAGAGAACTGGGCATGGTTAATCTGGAGAAAAGAAGGTTGAGAGGGGATATGATAGCCATGCTTAAATATTTGAAGAGATGTCATACTGAGGATGGAGCAAGCTTGTTTTCTGCTGCTCCAGAGACTAGGACGCGGAGCAATGGGTTCAAACTCCAGGAAAAGAGATTCCACCTAAACATTAGAAAGAACTTCCTGACAGTAAAAGCTGTTCGGAAGTGGAATGCACTGCCTGGGAGTGTGGTAGAGTCTCCTTCTTTGGAGGTTTTTAAACAGAGGCGGGATGGCCATCTGTCGGGAATCATTTGATTGTGTATTCCTGCATGGCAGAATGGGGCTGGACTGGACGGCCCTTGAGGTTTCTTCCAACTCTATGATTCTATGATTCTATGAACTCTTCTTCAGCACCACATCTCAAATGAGTTGATTTTCTTCCTATCAGCTCCAAAAAGGAAACTCAGAAAATTATGTTAATACCAGTATCAACCACCCGAGGGCCACCTTGGACCAGTATTTATACCAGCCAGACACTAATGGCTGTTGAATACAGTTCTCTGACAAAAGACTGAAGTTGTTTTCAGTTCTCAACAAATGTTGACACTCTCTCCTCATACCTAAGCATGCACGTGAATATTTAACCTGCCAAATGATGCGCAGGCCAGCCACTGTCCCCTTAGAGACTGGGCCAAAATGTCCCGGACATCAAAGAGCTCATTCTGACCACAATTGACATAATCATAAGGACTAGTCATGTAACTCAGTCTTAATTGTTAAATGCAGAGCTAAAATTAGCAGGTCAATCGCACCTATTATATAGGATCTTGTTGGTCTACTTAGCAATTTGGGGTTGCTGTTATTGTTATGCACTGTTCAGCAAAGGTTGCCAACTATTTAATCGTCCATCACTTCTGTGTCTTCTCTAAAAAAAAGAAAAAAGAAAAAAGAAAGAAAGATGTCAGACACCAGATGGATGAACAAAACCAAGGGACTGTCACTGGAAAGACTATGAGCAGCAGAGTCCTTCAGAGATCTATATTGGGACCAGCATGTTCTAAATTTGTTCATAAATAGACTGGAGTTAGGAGTTACTTGTGAAGTAGCCAAGTTTGCTGATGATACTGTTTTTCCAGGGTGGTGAGAACAGTTGTGAGGACCCTGCAAAAGAATCTCTCAAAAGCTGGGAGAAAGGACAGGAGAACGAATATGAGGGCTTGGTTGATAGCCATGAAATGTTGGCTTAGATTTATACTCATCAAGCATGGTAAGGCTCTACTTCGTCACCTTGCAGTGGACAATTATGCAAGTAGATGGTCCGAGCACATTGCCCAAAAAGCAACCACAATTGGTCTCTCACCATCCTTCCTCCTTAACCTGGGTTATGACACAGCCCTAAAAACTGCTAAACAAAGACTCCGGGACATTGCTTTTTTGCAATCTTTGGGGTAGATCCTTTCTGTCATGTTCACTAGTGCATTGCATATACAATACATAGGATCAAACATCTCAGGCTCGGCCAAATTGATCACCAACAATGGTCTGCCCTGGCCTCACATCGGGAGGCATGGAGACGCACTATCCACAATGCTGCAGCCTTATTTGAGAACTCATGCCAAACAAGTCTTGAAGAGAAATGACAACGCAGAAAGAATCACCCAAGGAGACCTTCTGCTGTGCTTTCTGCAACCGGACTTGTTTATCTCAGATTGGCCTTTTCAGTCATCAGTGCACTTGCAGAAAACGCGGGATAAGTCCTTCCTGAATCTTCATTTGTGAAGAAAAGCCAGAGAGAGAGACATAGGATCATTTTCTCTGGCCGATTATATTAAGAATTTGACTGCCTCAATCTATTGCATATTATTTATGAATGCCAGATGCAATGTTTTTCCTTCAGCAATGTTGTATGGCAGATATGCCAGGCTGCCTTTTGCATCAAGGCTCTGTCCATGTGGCTCACAGGAGGTGGAAACCATGTCTCATATTCTACTGTCCTGCATTCTTCATTCTCAGAGTCATAACTGGTTTTTCCTTTGTTAAGCCATCTGCCTGGCCATTCAGAGACATTCTACATCAAATTCTTATTAGAGTATAGATATCCTAATGTGACCTTGTCAGTTGCTAAGTTCTTACCTGTGGTCATTAAGACGAATGAGAGGGAAGGTTAAAAGATAAAAAGTTGGCCTGAGTTCCAAAAGTTTAGCAATCTATGCTAATTTTATTAATTTTTGTGTACATGGATGTCAAGCCAGTTTTATGTACAACTTTGTTTGATGTGTCTCTGGACTCTATGCATAAACTTGAGAAAGACCAAGAAGATCAAATGGAAGCCAGAGGGTCAAATCATACACATTGGGGTGGAAAATACAGCCAGCCCTTTGTATCCACAGATTCCACCATCCACAGCTTGAAAATATTCACCCCCCAAAAAATCCAAAAAGCAGTTTGTTTTTGCCATTTTATATATGGGAAACCATATTACTATGCCATTGTATATAATGGAGATTGAGCAGCCATGGATTTTAGTATGAGGGGGGGGGGACCTGGAACCAAACCCCAGCGGATACCAAGGGCCCACCGTACTTTATTTCTACAGATCCTGATACAATCTGAATTGAAACTGCCTGATCTAGGAAGGGATTGTGGGGCTGGGGTAGATAGCTTGTTGCCCCAATCTGCTGAGGGGGGAGGCAAATTCCATGTCAGACATGGCCACATGCAGGGAGCCTTGATCACATGCTGGGGGCCTCCTTCCCAGCTGCAGAGTAACTCCAGCGGCAGAAGCAGTGTCCAGAAATACAGGTCGGCATTCAGGTATGGATCCTGCATCCCAGCACTGGACCTATACGTGTTTTCCTGCATTACGTGGAGTTTCCCAGGGGTAGGGGCGGTATTTAAAAACACTTTAAAGGGCTTTACCTCGGCTTCACTTTGGATGTTGTCAGGACTGCCCAAAGGCAGGGTGAATAGCCCATCCAGAGAAGCCCCTGGTCATTACACTAAAATGTATGTACCGTATGTATGTATGGCTGTAAAATGTGCAAAAAATGGCAACCAAAATAATCAAGGGACCTATGCCCTATGAGGAAAGATATCAATATTTAAAGTAAGGGGAGATGTGTGTGTGTATGTGAGAGAGAGAGAGAGAGAGTTATTTAGTTAGTTAGTTAGTTAGTTAGTTATGCATGGTATAGAGACAGAAGATAAAGGAGAAACTTTCTTCCTTCTCTTATAATACTAGAACCCACCAGTATCATCTGCTGGTTCTGAAGGGTGGGAGTTCAGAACAGAGTTTCTAAAAGGTCTGTTTATACAGTATGTACTCACGCTGGAATCCTGTTGTTGTGTTGCCCTGGCCTAAACCCCTCCTTATGTAAAATCCAGTGAGTCCATGGGCTTACTCTATTTGAGACTCACAACTGAATTTTGAATATGCATGTGAAGAAAAAGTATGTAAATTCGTAGAATCAGAGAGTTGAGAGGGGTCTCGTAGGACATCAAGTCCAACCCATGCCCAGGGCAGCAGCTTCAGCTAAAGCATTCCCAGCAAGTAGCTGGCCAGGCTCTTTTTGAAGAAGTCCAGAGAAAGAGACCTCACTCTCTCTCTAGGCAATTGGTTCCATTCCCAAACTGCTCTTACTGTCTAGAAATTCCTTCTAATATTCAATTGAAATCTACTCTCCTATAACTTAAGATCATTAGACCTGGTCTTCCCCTCTGGGGGAGCAGAGACCAGGCCTGCCCGTTCCTCTCAAATGACAAGAAAAGAGAGTCCACCTAAACTTTAGGAAGAACATCTTGACTGACGCTGTTTGAGAGTGGAACAGGCTGCCTTGGGTGGTGGTGGAGTCTCCCCATCTGGAGGGCTTTAAGCAGAGGTGGGATCGTTGTCTTTCAGGAGTGCTTCAGTTGTGTATTCCCACACACAGCAGGGAGCTGGACTAGATGGCCTTTCTAGCTCTAAGATTACAGTTCTATGTGGGTGGGTGGGATTTAGGACAGCCGGAAGACAAAACTCAGTCTCGCCACCTGATATGAAATAAGATTGGAAACAAAACGCAGGTTGGATTTGAAGAAAATGAAACAGAAGGGAGGCTGAGATATTCTTTCACTGCCCTACTGCATAAATAGGCAGCTTATCTAGTGAGAATGTTTATAGGCTAGGAGTTTTGCAACTCTGACAGTAAAGGCCATCCCAAAATTACATGGTTGTTGGAGCTTTCAAGGAGAGGGCACTGACGCTTACCCTCCAGCAGTTCACAGATGAAAACCAGGGCATGTATGGCCAAGCAACATCAGACTCTAGTTAACATGGCAAACGTTCTTAATGAGGAAGAATAGACAAGCCAGGAGAGACTTGTTACCCAAATTGCTTAGGTCTGTGAAGGATCCACTTGTGTCCAGATATTAATATGCGGAATGTTTAATTAGCTCCATATGGCAGCGAGAGGCCAGGTAACTGCGGGATCTTTTGACCTGTGTATAGCAGTACTAACTGATGAGTCTCACAGCCAGGAAATAAAATAAAAATAGTTTTTATTGAAAAATCTCAGGAACACACATACATTCAGTCTTCAAGCAGTCATACAAGGCTAGCGAAGAAAGTAGGAAGTATTGAGATAGAGGAATAGAGTTTGGTCTGATGAGCTATCCTATACCTATCCGATGAGCAGAGATTCATGCAGCAGAAGATACTCAGATGGCGTTCTGAGGGTCACACATTAGATGGACAGAGTAACAGCAGGAATGAAGGCTGTGTTTGGGGGTGATATTTATACTGTTTTGAGTGTTTTGAGTGGAATACAATGTTTGCTGGAGATAGTTAGACAATGGAAGCTCCGGTTGTGTTAATAATCACTAGTGGTTGAAACATTAAGACTGATGGGTGTCAGGCAACCTTCTATCTTTCTAGGAGAGGTGGGAAGGAAAACCAGTTTTGCAGAGCAAAGGGTGTCCAGCCATTTTGATTGAATTAGTGAATAACACACTTCTAGTTACATCCAGGAGAACTAGCCCATTTCCCCCTAACTCACCAGTCCAAGGGGGGGGGGGTCTACATAATTACTACCTGAGTGTGTCCTTGCATTTGGGAGGCCCTGGTCTACTACCAACCACGTGGAAGGCCAATAAATAAGCCAATTTATGATATTGATGAATTATTGGAAGGGTGGGGGTATCAGGGCCATTAATAGATTGCAGCAGTTTGCATTTGCCTAAGCCAACTGGGAAAGGCAAGCTTTTTTCTCCTGCTTAGTTAGCTGACTGCACACTACTTTTCTCCTTGGAACTCAGTTTGCAGCAATGGAAGTAAGCTGAGGACAAAGGAGGGAAGTGAAGGGAGGAGAGAGAAACTGGGACATTTTAAAAGCAGGGGGGAAAGTGGGATGTAGAGGATTTGTTGGGACTGTCCTTGTCAAATCAGAGCAGTTGGAGGGTGTCTTGAACTAAGCTGAGGATAATGAGGCTAGCTGGAGGGGGGAGAAACTGGGACATTTTACAAGCAGCTGAAATAGTGGCATGGCAGATGATTAATTAGAATTGGCACTGCCAAATTGGTATAGTTGGAAGGTATACTAACCAAAATAATCCTTGAAAGTTTCTCTCTCAGCTTCTTCTCACTGAGCCCTAAAGCTTTCTGGAAGCAGCCACACTTGGGCCAAGTTTTCCCAGAGCGGGTTTGTTAAGATGGCCCTTCCCTTGCCCAGGAAGCCACCCAGATGTGGAGATAAGAAGTCCACCCAAGGTGGCTCTGGCATTCAGGAGAAGTGCCAATCATCAATATGAAAGAGTTCAGCCTGTTGTGGCCACCCCCATTTCGTTCTAACTTCCCCACACTCCTTCCACCTCCCCTCCCCACCCAATCCAGCTTATCTAACCTCTTCACGCCTCCTGTGGGAATACTGGGGAGTGTCTCTGGGTGAATTTGGAGGTGGTGGCTCTTCTCATCAATGCAGGGCTGGGCCCTCAGGTCAGACCAGATTTCACTGGTTAGACAACTACATCTCTTTCTGGATTCGGTTCTGGAAGCAAGCAGAGACCACACCACATTCTTGCAGACTCCAAGTCCATTCTTTTTATGTCTGCCTTTCCCTCCATATCAAACAAAGTCCAATACAGTGGGCCCTTGGTATCTGCTGGGGTTTGGTTCCAGGACCCCCATATAGATACCAAATTCCATGGGTGCTCAAGTCCCATTAGAGACAATGGTATAGTAAAATGGTCAAATCAAGATTTACTTTTTTGGAATATTTGGGCGGGGGGATATTTTCAAGTCATGGTGGTTGAATGCATGGATGCAGAATCCACAGATAAGGAGGGCCAACTGTATTTCTTAGAAGCCAAAATGCCCCAATGAAGGCTTTCATACTCTGGACCTGTCGCAAGACAACATGACTCACTGGAAAAGATTATAAGGCTGGGGAGTCAGTAGGAAAAGAGAGAGACCACGTTATGCGTGGTTTGATTCCATCAAGGAAACTACATCTGCCCTGAGTTTGCAAGGCCTAAGCAAGGCTATAGATGACCAGGCCTCTTGGAGGTCTCACATTCACAAGGGTGTTGAAGATGCTGGGACTTGCAGTTCGACAACATCTGAAGAGTCACATGTTTCCAATATCTGGTTTACTCCAATGCTCACTAGAAGCCCAAAACAACCAAATTTAGGCTATCGTACTTTGGTCATATCATGAGACATCATGACTCATTGGAAAAGATGATAATTTGGGTCCAAGTTTAAGGTGGTAGGAAAAGAAAGAGTTGAGTCAGTAGGAAAAGAGGAAGACTACATTACAGAAAGTCCACCTTACATTCCTTCCTCATCAAAGAAGCCCTGGCTGCCCAGAGTTTGCTGCAGGACAGTGGATGATGGAGGCTCTTGGAGATCTTTCATTCAAAAGATCACCATAAATCAAAATCAACTTGTCGGCAAATAACAACAGACATTTCTTGGACCAGAGTAACAGCAGTGAGCCGGAGGGGGGGGTCTGTTCTCTAACATACAGGGCTCCCTTGCAGTCTCCTGAAAAGGTGAATTATCACTCCTGGGAGAGATCCGTCACCCTCTTTGTCTCTTCATCCCTCTTTCTCAAGAACATACAAAGAGCGTAGCTGGGTCAGAGAAGAGATCCATCTCATCCAACATCTTGTTTTCGATGGTGTCCAGCACTGGGAGGTGATTGATACATAACCATTCTCCTTACTAGTAACCATAGATGATTCTCATCTCCCTGTATTTATCCCATCCTAAACACCCACGTTGGCAGCTGACACACTTTGTAGCAGTGAGTTCCACAGTTTAACTCTACACTGTGTGATGACAAAGACTTCCTTTTCTCTGTTCTGGATCTCCTGCTTTAGCAGATGAGCCCATTGGGTTCTAATATTATGAATAAAAGGGAAAACAGATTCTCCTTTAGCTACATTACCCATGCCATGTGTCTTTTCAATCCACCTCTCTCGTCCCCGACCCTTTTAAATCCTAAACTAAACAGTCCCAAACTTTGCAAACTTTCCCCAATAGGGTATTTTTTAAAGCCCCTTAATCATTTTGGTTGCCCTTTTTTTACACCTTCAACAGCTCACAATATCCTTTCTTAGCCTCAAGACATATTAAAATTAAATAAACTTCCCCTTTTATCTCCCTGCTCCAAAGAATGTGTGAATTTGGACTGAACAGAGGCAGGAGAATCAGGCTTTCTGAATCAAGTCTTTCTTTCTCCTTTTAAATCCCCTTCTCTGTCATTGGTTTCAGTCTGGAACACGTTCCCAACATCCTCATTCAACAGGTGAAGCTCTCCTGGCGATGTGCCCAGTCCACCACCTTAAGGGCCAGCTCCTACAACTTTCTGGGAATCCAGATTTTATTTTTATTTTTTTGTTGTTAAAAGCACCCCGCCCAGCATAGCAAGTCTGTGATCAAAAATACATGAGTCAGCAGACCAGTTATATAACCACCTGGCAGTAAGTCTCAGGGAAGTTGGCTTGACTAAAAGACGTTTTGGCAAGAGGAATCTAGCACAGATAGTGCAAGGCAGTTCCTTCCCACTAAGGGGCAGCATGGCTCCGGCAATCAACTCCTGCCTAAGGTGAAATGAGAATTGTGTTTCCCTTTAATTTTAATTTTTTGTTTTTAAAAGAACACACAAAAAATTGCAGACTGGCCATGTTCAGGAGGGAAGTAACTTGAATTTTATTTTTAAAATCACATACAAATGTACGCAAAATTGAAAGCAACAGATCTCTCCACCTCATCCCAGGACTTAAAATTGTGACAGCCCTGAGTTAGAAGCTATGGACAGGGGCATTGGATGAATGTCGCCACCTTTTTTCCCCTGAGAAACTCCTCTTTAATGCCTACATTCATTTTTGTATTGTTTATTTATGTGATTTTAGTTTAGGCGGATTTTAATTTGATACTAATTTAATATCTTTTTATGGAGGAGGGTGGGAGCGGGTGGTGCTTAGGGATTTTACTCAGTATTGTTGTATTTTAATTGTTGTATGCCACCCCAATTGGCATACCCTACCCAGAGGGGCAGGGTAATAATAATAATAATAATAATAATTATTATTATTATTATTATACATGGGCAAGGATAACATGGTCCTCCACATGGTGGGAGTAGCTAGACCTGTTGAATTGGTATATGGAGGAAAATGTCATTTTAGTTCAGAGACTTTGGATGAATTTACCAAAGACAAATCCTGCATATTCATGATGCATAAAACATGGAGTTTTTTAAAAAGAAAGTGAAGCTGGGAGGTTTTTCTTTTCCATAACAATAGTGTCAAAATACATAAGAGAAATAATGGATAAAAACAGGATAAAATAAAACCAAGACAAAATAAAACCAAGATAAAACCAGTAGTAAAGAGTTTAGACCCTGCAGTGCATAAAATCAGAAAAAGAGAAGAGTGCTAAGATCTAAATGTACTTGTGTTAAAAATATGCACTGGAATCCTCTACAACCTATTACATAATTTTATGTATTCCTAGCTCTGTAGCAGAGGTGCTAAGAAACCTCCTTGCTGAATTGAAAAGGTATGTAACGTGCACTGGGCACTTTGTTGGCTTTGCTACACAGGAACGTAACAGCAGGACTCTACTGGATATGGATGTTACACAATTGCGCAGTTCTAATTCTCATACTTCCACTTACAAAGACGTAAAGCCCCAACGGGATTCCAGCCAACATTCTTAAAATGCATGAGAGAATTTTGAAAGTTCTCATTTGATGCTGAAAAGACCATAAACAAGTGAAGGAGAGCATTCTGCAAATGAGGTGCCACCACTCCTAAGACTGTTTCTTGTCGCTCATGTCATTTAGCAGAGGCACCTGGAGCAGAGCTATAGGGGAGGACCTTACAGTTCAGAACAGAACTTTGGAAAAAACTGGTTAGATTCTAACTATTTAAATGCTATTCAGTTATCATCTTCTTCTAAAAAGAGTTAAGAATGAATGTGTTGTTTAAAAGGGATCCATTATCAAAATTTGGACATACAGTAGGACCCCCTTATCTGCTGGGGATTGGTTCTGGGGGGACCCGTAGATACCGAAAACCATGGATAATAGCAAACATGATTGAAAATAATGGGACTTCCACTTTAAAATACCATAGAGTTGCCTTGGAGGACCTAGAAAATGGCTAGAAAGGACACGTTTTCTAGGAAGACTCTATGGTAGGTGTGCTGTTTTGTGTCCCATGGATAATTGAATCAGTAGATAATGAATCAGTGGGTATGGGGGGTCCTACTGTAATTAGTTCAATTTAACTAGTCATGCGCTAACTCATTTTCCCTTCTCCCAGTGAGGTTTGACAAATTAATGTCTTGACTAACAGGCTCATTCATTGCCCCAAACTAATTAAGTGCTGACTTATTTTTCCTTTCCTCCAATGAAGCTTAAGAAACTAACATATTGGTTAATCAGCACCCGCTAATCAGAGTGTGAATTAAACCAGTTGAATTTACAGTTGTCCCTTCTTATTCACTTCCGTGAATATTCAACTTCTGTGCTTAAAATATGGCACGGCCGCTTCCAAAGCTTCACGGATGTGCAACGAAGGATCCCGGGAAAGGGACGGCGGCGTCCGAAAATGACCCCCTGCCGCGCAAGAGCGCCGTTCCTCTCCCGGAACCTCATCCTGTGGTAGGCACTGTTAAACGCTGCCTGAAAATCTTCTTGATCTTTGCAGTTCACGCTTCCTGATTCTTAGCAGTTTAGAAGGCAGGGGATGCCATTTTTGAGAAATGCCCCAAATTGCTTGGCTTACACCAAGAGATCCTTGGGATATTTCTGATCCATGATTTCCCCCCCCCCCCATCACTCTTGGGTGCATTCATACTGCACAGTTATGGCTGTGGCTCATTTGATGGGCTCCTGGAATCTGTGGTTTGGGGAGAGACTTTTCTTTGCCAGAAAGCCCTGGACCACACTTTTCGGTGCCCTGAAGTGCCCCAGCCAGTCCCCCCAAATCCTTCCATTTCACCCCATTTTTTAAAAGGAGATTTTCAGACAATTTTTGCTCCCAAGTTCATTGAAGCCCACCCCAAACATATGAAAATACCCCCACAAAAACCCAAGGGCCTGTCTATACAAGAGCAGGGGAATGTGGATTGATGCACAAATTCGAAGCAGCTTCGATTTGTCTTAATCGTTTCTGGCAAACTCGCAGGCATGCAAAGCTGTCGGCTTTTGCTGTCCCAATGGGCATGCCTGCGAATCAAGAGGGTGGGCATGAGTGAATTACTCACATGTTTAGTGTCACCAGTTGCCGCTGGCAAACAGTACTTTTTAAAATAAAGCATATCTAAAGTGCGAAAGTGTGATATTCTACCTAAATACATTTTTAAAAGAAAAGAAAAAGGCTGTTTCGTTGCCTGAGTGTATGATCGCTAAAGCGAAAACCCAACATGGTGGTTCCAGGCACTTGCCTTGTTAGCAAGCTCCGCCCCCATCCACATCCAACCAATCAGCTTCCAGTTCCACTTTTATTGGGAAGGTGAATGAATGCAAATACAGTACAATTGTCCAAATGAGTAACAATGTGTATTCCCCATGGAGCTTTTTAAAAACTTCAGGGAAAGCCGCAAAAGCTTTCCCAGCAGAGTTTACAGTGGATTTGCCCCCCCTCCTTCCAAATACTGCAATCCAATGGGGAACGCCATTAGGACAGGTAGGATTCCCAGCAAATTCCATGAGGATTATTCTGACCATTAAGACAACCCCCAAGAAATCTTTTCTGTTCCTCCCAAATACCTCCATCTCCCTCTTCAGTCCTTCTCAAAATGGTGACAGGAAGTGACCCAACATCACTCCTTGTCACCATTTTGAGAGAGAGTGCAAAGGTAAATGTACATATTTGGGTTTCCTGTGGGAATGTATGGTTCATTGGGAGTGTTGCAGGGGGGGGGGTCCCTACCCTTGCCCCTCACACAGTTGTTCAACCCTGCTCTAGTAGTATACAGTTGTCCCTCCGTATCTACAGATGAGGTATCCATGGATTTAAGTATTCATGGCTTGAAAATATTCTTTAAAAAATAATAATCCCAAAAGCAAATCTTGATTTTGCCATCTTATATAAGGGACAGCATTTTGCTCTGCCGTTGCATATAATGGGACTTGAGTACTCACGGATTTTGGTATCCATAGGAGTTCTAGTAAGGCGCCCTGGTGGTGCAGTGGTTAAATGCCAGTACTGCAAGTCACCACATTGCAAGTTCGATTCCAGCGGGCTCCAAGGTTCACTCAGCCTTCCATCCTTTCGCAGGTCGGTAAATTGAGTACCCGGCTTGTGGGGGCAATTAGCCAACACACATTGGAAACCGCTTAATGCACTGTAGATGTGTAAAGTGCTATTGCTTAAAACAATTTGTAAGCCGCTCTGATAGTCTTATGGCTGAAGAGTGGGGTATAAATAACTTTTTTTAAAAAATGGTAGAGAAGTCTGTGTAGCTCACTTGGGAACTACAGATCCCAGGATTCCTTAGGGTGGAGCCATGGTAAAGTGATTTCAAATTGCTACAATTGAGTAATGTGGATTCATCAACTGATTGACAGTCACTCATTGTTGCACTTCTGTATTGAAGCAAACTGGCGTCCTCTTGCTGGAATGAATGCCTCATTCCTTATTCATCTCTTCGAATCCACCCAAGCAACCTACAGCATTTGAAGGGTGAGCGAGTAACAGACATATCGGTGTGGATGAAAAGAGGAAAAATGCACATCAGTGATAAAACTTAATTTAACAGGTTCTCATGCTAACCTGGCGTTTTCCAGAACCATTGCACTACATATCCCACCATCCCCAACCACTTGTAGTCTAACATATCTGGAAAAAGCCACACTGGGGAAGTAAATAAAGTAACTCCACAAAAGAGAGCACTTTTGAAGGGCACAATAAGAAATGTGTCACTAGGGGGCAACACTGACAACCCACATGGTGTTCTCTGTAAATCCCGTGGTGAACAAATTAAACAATGCTGGTTGTAAATGTGAATTTCCAACAGCCAATATTAATATATTAGTTTTCAAATCTAAGATCCTAAGCTCTGATTCAGGAATGCGGATTTTAAAAAGGAGATATCCCTTCACATAAGTCAATCTACCTTCTCCCAACCTCTGTCACAGAGGATCAAAATGCAAACTTTGGAAAAGTTACTTTTTCGGGTTCCCATCTTCCCAAATCCCCCAGCCAGCACCAGAAATTGGTTTGGGGGTTTAATACTCTCCAACATTTCACAGATGAAACCTGGGACATATGTGACCAAGGAACATCAGAGTGTAGTCAAGATGGCAAAAGTTATTAATCATAGAATCATAGCTTTGGAAGAGACCACAAGGGCCATCTAGTCCAACCCCATTCTGCCATGCAGGAAGACACAACCCAAGCACTCCTAACAGATGGCCATCCAGCCTCTGTTTAAAAACCTCCAAAGAAAGAGACTCCACCACACTCCCAGCCCCAGGCAGTGTGTTCCACTTCCGAACAGCTCTTACCATCTTCCTAATGTTTAGGTAGAATCTCTTGTCTTGTAGTTTGAGTCCATTGCTCCGTGTCCACGTCTCTGGAGCAGCAGAAAACAAGCCTGCTCCAACCAGAATGAGGAAGAACACACAATAAGCTAGGAGGGGCTGCTGCAGCAGTTTGCTTTTGCCTGAGACTACTGGGAAGGGCAAGATTCTGCCTCTCCCTCTTCTCTCCCTCCAGCTGTACTGAGTGCAAGCTATTTTTTCACTTTGAACTCAGTCTGCAGCAATGAAGGTAAGCTGAGGACAAAAGGGGGAAATGGGCAGAGGAGACAGAAACCGAGACCTTTGAAAAGCAGGTGAAAAGTGGGGCGACAGAGGACTGATCAGGACTGTTGCTGCCAAATCAAGACATTTGGAGCATAAGGGATTTGGGGATTTGGTGGTCTTAAAAAGTTATTTTTCCAAATTCTGCCAAAAGGATCATTCATTGCTGCAGGAGGGAGACGTAACCAAGAAACAGAGGAAATTATTATCAGGAATGCAATGTCTCATCGTAAGCATTTTTACCTTGGAAGATTTCCATGGATTGCCACAAGCATTGTTTACAGCGAAGCTGACCCAAGTTGAGAAATTAAAAACTTCAAAAGTGCGAGGGAGGGAGGGAGGGAGAGCCTCTGCCTTTGAACTGGGCGTCTCCCCTTGCGAGTGGGAGAGTTATCAATTTCAGAAGCCAAGTGCGCCAGTTTGGCATGGAGGTTGGGTCAACGCCTTACCCAGGCAGCAAAATCCATCCATCCATCCATCCAAAAAAGAAAAGCGGGGGAAAAAGGATAAGGTAACAACTGGGCTGCCTTTTGGTCACATCCATACAAGCATCAGAGCAGTGCAGTGGCTTGAGTGTTGGCCTTAGGAGTCCAAGGTTCCAGTCCTCACTGAGGGCACCCTGTTCCTCCCAGTACATTCAGAGATTTTTTTTATACAAGGTCCCCAGGTCAGTTTATTTTCACCCAGTATAAAATCAGAAAGAATAAGAACAAAACTGAGGACTTTTCAATCTGTCTGGATGCACTGTTAGTCATGAAACTCGCTGAGTCTGGGATGTTTACACTCTTCCTCTCTCAGCTTGATCTACCTCACAGGGCTGTTGTAAAGAGAAAGTGGGGTGCAGGAGAACTATGTATATCCCCTTGAGCTCAATGGGAGAAAAGGAGATATAAAAGTGTGGTTTTTTTACTGGGTGTAAACTGAGGCTGAGTTAACTGGGTCTGGTTGCCAAGATCATACAGCTCCCTTGTACCAACAGCCCCACTGGCTGCCAGTCTGCTTCCAGGCACAATCCAAAGTTCTGGTTATAAAGCCCTGTGTGGCTTAAGTCCCGGCTATCTGGGATCGTATCTCCTCATATGAGCCTGCCTGAACCCCCACAATCCACAGGTGAGGCCCTTCTCTCACTCCCGCCACCTTCAGAGGCACAGCTGATGGGGACAAGAGGCAGGGCCTTCTCAGGGGCTGCCCCTAGGCGCTGCCAATTCCTCCTCGATGCTCTCCTTCCATCAGCAGGCAAAGAGGGTCCTTTATAAAATTCCAACAGGAATTCAGAACTAAGGAAAGGACTTTGAAGAGGGTGCTGTATTGTTCTAAATTGTACTGTTTTTAATCTGTGTTTCCTTCCTTTTAAGTGTATGTTTTAAATTGTTTTAACATTGTTAACAGTTTAAAGTGCCATTAAGAATCTCTGTACCATTACATCTGGAAAAACCTTTACAATATAATGTCAATATAATGTGCCAAATTGTAGTCTCAAATTGTAGTCCAGCAAAAGAGTTTTACCTTTGTTGGAGGTAGAAAACCTCAGAGTTAAGTCTTAGTCTTTTGGTTCCCTTTTTTTTAGGATTCCCCTGTTGGGGCTAAATTTGGTACCCTGAAATCAGGGGCAGGGGGTGGGGAATTTATTCCAGGGTAGCTGTGTTGCCTGTGCGGCAAAATATAACAAAATCCAAAATCTACAAGCACTTTTCTTGGGCCAACTCCATAGCATAAAATACGTTATGCAAGCTTTCGAAGTTTCACTGGCTTCTTCATCATAATGCCTCCAACAACCAATGGTAGATATTGTAGATGCATGGTGGGATTTGCAGTAAGGCCTCTGTAGACAACCTTAAGATTATCAGAATTAATGCCTGGCAGAATCGGAGTGCCACAGCTGAGAAGGCCCTGTGTGATTGACCTAAGCATCCATCAGTTGCGTGCTCTTCCTTGCTGTAACCCTGGCCGGTTAGCTGATGGGCTGGTGAGTGTGAATGGGAGAGTGTATGTGGAACTGCTTGCTACTAGAAACATGGTAAAAACCTTTAAATGGTCTCTCTTGTTCCTGCATGTGCTCCAAGCTGCCTATGATCCCATAGAGCACTCCAGGGGTTCCATGATACCATCGCCAAAATCAAATCAAGTTTCTAGTCCTTAAGATGTGGATTTCAGGAGGAGGTGTTGGAGAAGGCCTGAGGCCAGTGGCATAATTACCTTTGAAGGGCATGGCAGTTGAGGTGGGGAAGGTGCCAGCCCTATTCGCAGTACCTTCCCACACCATCTTCTGGGCTGAAAGGAAAGAGTCAACCTGTGTGCCCCATTCCCTCACCACTGCTCTACTCTGCAGGGATGGCGTTTGTTCTTCTTGCCTCTAGTCTCCAGGTTATTATGCCCTCTCCCTGACTAAGTCAGGGGGAATGAAGTGGGAGACAAAATAGGAATCAGGGCCATTTTCATTGCTGCTTCTTACTCCCTGCATTACATTACTCCAATCCCCAGATCCAAGGTCCAAAACATAACAACTCTGCCATTTTGCTGCTTTCTGTTACACATCTATTTGTTATAGAAAAGATATTAAGATATAGGTACCAGAATAACACATAATGGAAGTGTTGAATTGCTAATTTTAATGTTTTTAAACATCCATCTCAGGATTATAAGAATGTAGTAGAATGGAAGATTGCTGTTGATTAAATAGAAGTAATTATTATTTCTTCTTATTATATTGGATAGATATTGGAACTAACTTTTTATTAACTTGTTGTAGAACAATTAGTTAAAATGACTACCTGTATTTTATATGTGTACTAATTAAATGCATAGATCACAGAAAGAAGTATATTTATATTAATAAATTATTGTTTATACATGTACTAGTGAAATGGATAGTTTATAGAAAGAAATGTGTTTTTGCTTGATGCTTTAAAAAGTGGGGGTGGGAAAGATGGAGGTGACTTAATTAAGATTTAGTTATAGCAACTTTGGAAAAGATTGGATGTCATTTTTATTTTTTATTTTACTTTTTCCTCGTGCTTTTCTTTTCTCTTTCTGTTCATCACTCTATTTATTTTATTTTCCTTCGATTTTTAATTTTTTTTTTTACTATTTTTAATGTTGTTTGTAGATTGTTTTCCTTGTGTGTTTTTTATTCTGTATTATATAACCTTTAATAAAAATATTAATTAAAAAAGGAAGCGGAGGAGCCTTGCTAACTTGGACAGGGATGGGAAGGTGGCAACTCTTCCTTACCTTGGCCACTCTTGCATTGAAGGCTTGTCACGCCTGGCACCGCCATTGTAAGGAGTGAGCAAGCGAAAAAAGGGAGGTGTGGGAATGGGGAGTGTGGGGTGCAGCACCTAATCCAACCCTCCTCCCCAAGCCAGCCTGGCAATAACACTTTCCACGTGCCAACTGGCATCACTCTGCCCTGCCGCCCCCAGCCTCAGGCGGCAATCCAGGTGCCCCAAAAATAATCCAGGTAAACAATAATTACCCCCAGGGCAGGAATGGGTGTGCCCAGTTGGGGAAAAAAAGGGGTTGGGTGTGGAATAGGGGGGTACGTCACCTCACCCTACAGGGAAGGCTGGACTTTCTGGGGTGTCAGCCTCATTTTCCACACTGGAGCACTTTTTCAGACATCTGAGATCTGGGACGTTTTAGGGCACAACCAAAACTTGATTTTCTCGTCCTGCTTTGTCCTCTAGTCATGTTTGAACTTAAAAAGCTTATTTTGGTAAAGACAGCAGGGTATTGCTTGTCTACCTGATATACACAGATAGTCTGCCTCTGCAGAGGGAGGTTCTACTTAGAGGTCCATGTGCTGCTATTTTGTCCTTTTTATGGGAACCGAGGAGGGTAGTGATTTTCCCATCGCTTGGCATCTGTGCCAGGGTGTTTATCTGATTTTTATGTGTCCTTTCTTTTCAGCAGAACAAGATAATGTGGTGATCACCATGTCTGCAAAATTCATACTGGGTGTTGTTAAAAAAAGATCGAACACAGTTTTCTGAGTCTTGGTTTTATATAGCTTTCAGAATGGTTTGCTTTGTATATTATATGGGCTTTGTTTGACTATAATGGTTTGTAAATATTATAAAATTGTAACTTTTTACTTTGTTCTGTTTCTAACTTATGGTGACACTAAGGCAAACCTCTCACGTGGTTTTCCTGACAAGATTTGTTCAAAGGGGGTTTGCCTTTGCCTTTGCCTTTCTCTGGGGCTGAGAGAGTGTGACTTGCCCAAGGTCATCCAATAGGTTTTCATGGCTGAGCGGGGAATTCGAGCCCTGGTATCCAGAGTCGCCGTCCCTTGCTCAAACCACTTCACCACACTGGCTTGTGGGTGATGCAAATAAAGGATCAATTGATCAATCAATTGCTCTTAAAGGCTGACTCGTTTTAAGAGCAGTCTATCTGCAAATTAATGTTCAAAGCAAAACACTGAACTAGATGTGTGGCTCAGTGGCAGAACACGGATTTTGCATGTAGATGATTTCGGATTCAGTGCCTGGCATCTCCTCTTGAATATGATGGAGACAACCTTCTGTGCCTCTCTGCCTGAGATGGTGGTTTTGGAAGGATGCCTTGCCTAGTGGGTAGAGCACACAAGGTCTCGGGTTCTACTCTGGGTATGTCCACTTTAGAAAGCTAAGGTATCTCCTAACCAAGGTAAGGAAGAGTGGCCTGAATACAAAATCACCCCCCACAAGGGATTCCCTCTCTCCCACCAATCAGTGTGACACTCTCCACATTTACCCACAAGACGGAAATACAACTGGTGCAGTTCCCACCATGGCTCAGAGAAAAAACTAAACTTAGAGGGACTGTTTTGTCACTGTCGTTTCAGGTGATCTTTTCTTTGATTGGTCAAGGAGATTCTTTTCAGACAGCGTGGCCCCCTGGGTGTGGGTGGACTACATCTCCCATCATCCTTCAGCACTGGATATGCTGGCTACAGTGGATGAGAATTACAGTCTGACAGTATCTAAGTCCCCCCCCAAAGGGGGATGCTATGGGGGGAAATAGTTGGGAATGATGGGAGATGGAGTCCAAATATCGAGGTTGGACCAGGCTGGAGGAAGCTATATCAGGGAGAAACTTAAATGGTTTATGTTTCCAAAGCTTTTGGAATGCATAGCATGAAGCCGGGAGGAGGTAAATGGGCAAAATCAGGGGTGATGGGTGTTGTAGTCCAGTCTGAAGGGGTTCAGAAGTTGAGGAAGGTTGCAGCAGGGTGAGAGATGTAGGAAAGGTTTTTTTTAGATGAAATCTGTCTACCTTTCTCAAGCCTTTTAGAGCAGTGGTTCTTAACCTGGGGTCTGTGGACCGCCAAGGGTCCACAACGTCCTCACAGCGGGTCCACGAAAGCTTAAAGGATGCTTGGCCCCCGTGACAGGAGCCAAGACAACGGCTGGCTGGCTGGTTTGGCCTGCACATTGCCATTCAGGTATTACAGTTGTCCCTTCACATTCGGTGGGGTTTGGTTCCAGGACCTCCCACCCCTGTGGATACCAAAATCCGTGAATACTCAAATCCCATGATATGCAATGGCATAGCAAAACGGTGTCGCTTAGATAAGATGGCAAAATCAAGGTTTATTATTAATAATAAGGTTTATAAAGATAATAAGGCAAAATCAAGGTTTATTATTAATATTTATTATTAATACATAATGATCAAGGATTATTATCTTTTTAAAGAATATTTTCAGTCCGTGAATACTTAAATCCATGGATATGGAGGGACAACTGTATTATTATTATTATCATTATTATTATTATTATTATTATGGTTTTACTGTAATTCTCAAGTTAAGCCTTGGGGGCCAGCGGCAACAAAAGATATTTAAAGAGGGGGGTCCCTGGTAAAGAAAAGGTGAAGAGCCACTATTGTAGAGTCATAACATTAAAGGGGTGGATGATGGGATTTATAGTCCAAAACCCCAGGGGAGGCCTCAGATTCGAGGACAGCGAGAGAAAGAGGGAGAGACGAAGAACTTCCTGACAGTAAGAGCTGTTCAGAAGTTGAATACACTTCCTGGGAGTGTGGTGGAGTCTCCTTTGGAAGTTTTAAAACAGAGGCTTGGATGACCATCTGTCGGGAATGGTTTGACTATATGTACTTGCAAATATTAAATTGAAGGAAATGAATAGATTAGAAGGATATTATGTGATATGAAATGATGTGTTATGATGGACAATCTTCTTGATTACCCCCCTGTTTAATGTATGAAATATTTGTAATGTATAATAAAAATATTTTTTTAAAAAGGACAACAACAACAACAAATTTATTGATTAGTCAACTGACCATATCAACAGTAGAATACAATAGAATACAAAGTATCTGAATATCAAAGTACATACAAAAGTGAACTAGATCACGTCTAAAACTCATATATAAAATTAACTAGGAAATTAAACCTTATAATTGGGGATATGAAGAAACACATAAAAGTTAGATAAAATAAAGTACAAGATAAAATAAAATGTCATGTGAAATAGAATAAGCTAAAATGAGGGGGGTTAGAGGAGCTCTATAGGAAGATTTAAATAAACTCGTCACCATGGCACGGAACCCCATTTTGTGTTACAAACTGATCTCTTAGGTGGGCAGCTTTTATGATAAATTTTGCAGTACATCGCACTAGTTGTAGATTCTCTCCAACAAGGAAATGGGACAATTTAACAGCGAGATCCCAGTTGTTCATTCTAACCAAAAATGGTTGTTAAAAAAATGGGACCTCTCGTTATCATAAATACAACAATCGAACAAGATATGTGTAATACCCTCTACAGTGGGAGCACCACAAATACATGTACTTTCATGAAAGGGTGTTTTTTGAAATCGTCCTGTTCTTACCATGGTTTGACTATGTATTCCTGCATGGTAGAAGGGGGGGGGTTGGACTGGATGGCCCTTGGGGGTCTCTTCCAAATCTATAATTCTATGAGTGGCTCTCCTTGCAAAGTCTTTAATGGAGGGGAAGAGGACGATGGGAGTTGTAGTCCAAATGGCCAGGGTAGCACCCCTTTAGGGAAGGATGGAAATCTCAGAGGGTTTTTGGGGGGGGAATCATTCCCCCCCCTTGGACTACAGTTCCCAGAATCCCCCGGCCAGCTGGCCAGGGGATTCTGGGAGCTGTAGTCCAAAGAAATGAAACTTGGCACTAGGCAGAGCTAAAGCTCTGCTCCCAGTTTCCTAATGCCATACCCAGTCCCACGTGACCATGGAAGGCGGGGCGGGGCGGGGCTTGTCGAGTGGGCGGGGCCGCGGCGGCTTGATGGGCAGGGCCGGTCACGCGGCCTCGGCGTGGCTGCCCACGCGGCTCTGTTGCCGGCCGCCTGCTGGCCCCGATCCAGCCTCGCCTGTTGTGTAAGGCGGGGGCCGGGCTGAGCTCCCCAGGCCTGGCTAATCGAGTGCCAATGGCCGGAGCTGCCTTATTTTATTTTATTTTTTTGCAAAGAGAACTGGCAGAGCTCTACCGGTTGCATTTCTGCCTGCAGCTGTCACTCGAGGACCGGGGGAGGAGGGAGGGGAAAGAGGTCAAAAGTGGGAACCGGGGTTGGTGCTGCGGGGAATCATTTGCTACAAAGTCGCATCCCCATCTGGAGGCTACACCGGTTGTATTTCTGTCTGCCGTGGTAGCTGTGAAAGGAATGAAATCCGGAGCAGCGGACAAATATCAAAATGACATCCCCGGGGGAAATTTATGATGGGGTTGGAGGAGATTGCAGGCTTCCCCCCACCCTGAGCAACCCCAGTTAGATTTCTGCCTGTCAGGGTCTAAAATAAGGAATGATAGAATCATAGAATTGTAGAGTTGGAAGAGACCACGAGGGCCATCCAGTCCAACCCCCTGCCACGCAGGAAATCTTGATCAAAGCATCCCCATAGATATGAGCTGCCCTCTCGGTGGAGTTGTACTAGAGACATTTCTGGCTGTCAGTGCAAGGAACACTCAGGGGAAGCTTTACCAATTGCATTGCAGCCTGTCAGTGCAACTGATAAAAGCTACCAGAAGCTAGGGTGAGGGAAAGTAGCAGCATCATTTGAGACATTGTTCCAAAAACTCTTCCCACCCTGGTGATGGTGGGTAAATCGGGAGCTACCCCCATTGTGCTCCTGTCTGTCTGTCTGCATTTGTGAGGGGACAGTATGCCAACCCCATACAGATCAGCGGGATGGCATACCCTAACCAGAGAGCTATACCAGTTGACTTTGGGTCTGTCAGGTGGTTCTAAACCTGCCAGAAAATGCAATACAAGAGGGTAAACAGTAGAAGCTCTAGTACTGGTTAGCATATATTCTTGTAAATTGGAGATTGACCATTTTGGAAAACTGCACCTGTTGAATTTCTGTCCATTGCATAGCAGTCAGCGGGACAGCAGCAACCTTTATATATATATATATATATATATATATATACAGTATATGTATATAAAAAGATGTCTGATCTGGCATTTAGATCAGTGCAAATAAAGAAATCCATCCATACAATTGCTCTATTATAACAAGAGCCCAAGGTGATACACGTAATTAATTGTTTACAGGGCCTAAAATAGTCGTAATTTTTTCTTTCAAACTCTAAGCCATTCCTTCCCCTTGCCTTATTAAAGCCAAGCCCTTCACCCCTTAAAAAAACAACAGTGCATTTAATTTGTAGTCCCATTGATGAGGAATAAAGGTTTCTACACTCCCTGCCCCCCCCTTCATGTTTATTAATTGCATTTCTAGGAATGTCAAATCTCAGCCTTCGCTGCATTTAAAGTGTCCCAGCAAGAAATCCAGATAAGCATTTTCAAACCTCTCTATTTACATACGTTACATTTATAAATAGGTTCTAGGCCTAATTTGGATTTACAGTAAAACCTTCAAGAATAGAGTGGAGCCTTTTATGTGTATTGGTTTGATGAGGTAGGGTACCCCCCCCCCTTGTTGGTATTTTTAAAAAAAGAAAGTTAGAAATTAGGGTTGCCAACTTACCATTTCTACCCAGGCTCCTGCATCTTTAATAGGGTTGCCATTTTTTTTCTGGCTGTTTGCTTATCATCTAGTAAGAAGCTTCCTCACAGTCCAATATTAGCAGGGTGTGTGTGTGTGTGTGTTGATTTCTATGCCTTGCAATTTCACCTGCAGATTTCTGCATGGCCTGTGGCTGTTAAAGGCGTGCGGGGCACCTGCCGCAGGTATTCCAGGTCAGTTGGCAACCCTGACATTTAATATTTTCAAGAAAAAGGAAATTCAACAGCAGTCACTGCATGTCCAGACACACAAAAAGTAACCTTGCTCCCTATTTCCTTGCTCCACTTCTCCATGTCCAGTAAACCTTTACATTTTTATAAGAAATGCTTATTATTATTATTATTATTATTGAATTTGTTATAATTAGCATTATTATTACTACTCCTAGTGTGTATGGTGCTGTATGCAGAAAGTATAAGAGAAACAAGTTGTTGTCTTAAAGACATTGCCAATCTAAAATTCAGCACTTTAAGGTTTTCTAGTTTGGCCAGCCAGCAAGCACCGTTTGCAAAAATCCATCAAGTGAAGCCTTTCCTTTCATGGGTTTCCAAAGCTTCACCTGTTGAATAGCTGCTATAGAAACAAAAGAAAAATAATTAGCAACCCTATAGAAGGCAGGAGGGGTTTACACACCTATGCAGCCTTTTCCATAAGGACATAGAGGAAAGCTTCACCTGTTTAATTGCTGTCTGTGCTCTATGTCGACCACTGCACCAGTTTAAATACTACCTGTTGAGGGGTTGTTAGAGGGGATCTGAAGACTTAGCTGGTCAAGGATTTCAAATGGTTTCCTTTTAAAGAAGAAGGCAGATAGGATGGCACTGGTGGGGTAGAGCAACTGGTTCATGGCAGACAGAAATGCAACAGGTGGTGAATTGATGGGGAAGTTTCAGCCCTTGGCTGCCTGTTGTGCAATTGTTAAAAGGCATTAAAGTTGTACTACGACTACTAAGACCTTGGCCATTGAAACTGAAAGGCAGAAATGCAACTGGTGGTGAGTTAAAGGCAGGGTGGGGCACTGATTCCAAGGAAACTTTGCCTGTTTAATTGCAGCCTGTTGGAAGAGATAGAAACTTTATTGGGGGAAGGTTGGCACACTTACATAACAACATGGGAGGAGGCCAAGCAGGTCAAATGTTTGCATTATAGGCAGAAATGCTTCTGATGATGTTTGTCCAGGTAAATTAAGGCAGCATAAGCTGCACCTGTTCAGCTGCAACCTGTTTTGCAGATGTTAGAGGTATCAGAGGGGGAATAAGAGGTTCGCTGCTCACCCAGTAATGAAAGAAGGGGAGCGCTTATGTCACAGGCAGAAACTTAACTGGTTGTGTTTTTCTCAAGCTTGACAGAGTTGTTTGGAGATGCCTCACCTTGTTTAATGACCAGCCTCTTGTACAGCCATTAGACACAGAGGTCAAGACAGACAGAAGTCCAACAGGCAACATTTTCCAGAGTAAGACATTACTGGGAGGCTTTCCCTATTTAACTGCAGCCTGATATGCACTTGTAACCACAATGATGCAGGGAAGAGAGCTTCGCCGGTTTAATGAGAGCCCCCTTTACAGTCATTAGACACAGAAATCTTCAGGCTGAGGGAGGGCAAGCATTTGCTTGACAGAAATCCAACAGGTGAGGTGTGTTTTCCAGTCAGGGCGAGGCATTGCTAGAGAAGCTTTCCCTGTTGAATCGCTGCTTGGTGAGCACTTGTTGAAAGCACAGAAGCTGTATAGGAGAGGGTGGAAGAATCCCCCCATTAAGAAACAGGGAGGGGTGAAAGTGTCATGTAGCAGACAGCAATACAACAGGTAAATGGTTTGAGAGTTCAATGGCAGCCCAAATGGTCAGTAGTTAAACCTGA
This sequence comes from Gambelia wislizenii, assembly GCA_030847615.1. Taxonomy (NCBI): domain Eukaryota; kingdom Metazoa; phylum Chordata; class Lepidosauria; order Squamata; family Crotaphytidae; genus Gambelia; species Gambelia wislizenii. The sequence goes on along the minus strand of JAUMIR010000015.1, from coordinate 5,878,337 downwards.
AAACCTTAAAAGATGGTGACAGGGCAGGCAGAAATGCAACAGGTGATGTCCATTTTCCACTTGGGGACAGGCATTCCTGCAGGACTCTTCACTAGAGAGGTGAAGGCCTGGAAAAAAACCGAAAAAATCAGGGAAAATTGGATTTGTTCTGGGTTTTTCCCCCTTAAGCCTTTCTTGTTTGTTTTTTCTAAAAAATTGAAAAAAGGAAGAACATTGATTACGGAATGTTTTATTTTAGCAGGATGAATAAAATCTTTAAGCCAATAAAACCTTTAATATACCCGTGGTGATAATTTTATGCCAAATCAAATTGTACCTTGTCATATTTTATGTTCCTAAAATAACACAGTGACTTCCAACCTGTAACAGGTGCAAATGTTGAATTTTTTCTGAAAATTTCCATTTTTTTCTGGAAAAAAACCCAGGGTTTCTCCCCCTGTGGCTTCAAAATTTCTGGAAATGTTACACCTCTGCTCTTCCCTCCGCTTCGCTGCCATGCATTTGCTCAAAGCACAGAAATGAGACGGGGAAGGGCCGCTTCACCGGCTTAATGACAGCCCAGCCTTCCAGTTGGTGGGGCTGACCACCTTGGAAGCTGGGGAGGGGAAGGCGCGCCTCGGCCCGACAGGCAGAAATCCAACCGGTGACGTCCCTTTTGCTGCCTGGCCGGGCAGACCTGGCCGGGTGACGCTTCCCCGTTTAATAGCAGCCTAGCGCGGTTCGTTGTTAGGGACGGGGGAGGGGAAGGAGGCAGGCAGAAATCCAACAGGTGACGGCTGGCTTTCCCGGCCTGGGGCTGGACGGAGAGCGAGCGAGCGAGCGAGAAGCGCGTCCTCGGAGCCGGAGGAGGGGGGACGCTCCACCTGTTGGATTCCTGCCTGTCGCTCGGGAGGACGGGCCGGAGCGGAGGGCTGGGCAGGCAGGGCGGCCCGAGTGCGCCCCTACCGGCCCTCCGCGCCACTGCCTCGCCCGGTTCGGGCAGCCGCTGCTCTTCCCTGCCCCGCCGCCGCCGCCGCCCGCAGCTCCTCCGCCGCCGGCTCCGGCTGCAGTTCGGACTTTTCCCGGAGAGCAGCGGCTCCCTCCCTTCCCCATGGAGGCCGGCCCCAGCGGCCCCGCGGGAGCCAAGCGCGCCCGAGGTAAGGCCAGGTGGCGGGGACCCCACCGGGGGGCTGGCCGAGCTTTTGGGGGGACCCCGGCAGGGAGCGCAGGGAGGGGACCCTGAGGGTCATCTAGTCCGACCCCCTTTGCGATGAGGGGCGCGGGAGCGGGAGCGCCTCCCTTCTCCTTTGGAAGGCAGAAGCGCTCGCCCCGGCCTGCCTCCCCAAGGACCACGGAGGGGAGTTGCTTCGGGGCTGGGGACGGAGAGGGCCGGGGGGGGGAGGCCGGCCTGGGGAGGGGAGGGGAGGGGGCGGTGGGGGTGCGGGAAATTAGGAAGCGGGGCTGAGGGACTCCTCGCAGCCCAGCAAATGGTGCAACTTTTAGATATTGATATGCGCTCCAAGAAGAGTCTTGCCTTGATACTGTTTCCCCGGTGGTAGCTTACGGAGGGGACGGGATACTACTGATGGTTCCATCATCCCCTCCTCCTCCTGGTAGTGATTATTCCTGTTTTGTCTCATACACGACTGTCCCCATCTGGAGAAAGGCAGGATTACACGCCCAAGGAACATTTCCTAGAGGTGGTGGCTGTGCGCCTTCAAGGGCTTTCCGACTTCTGGCCACCCTAGCCAAGGGTTTTTCTGAAAGCTGAGAGAGTGTGACTTGCCCAAGGCCACCCAGTGGGCTTTCGTGGCTGAGCAGGGATTCGAACCCTAGGCTCCAGAGTCATAATCCAACACTCAAATCACTATGCCACGCTTCCTGTTGGAGGGGTGAGAGATTCCAAGGGGTGGGCCAAGGGGTAATAACAATAATAATAATAATAATAATTTCTATTCCACCCCTCTGCAATGCAATCAGGGCGGCTTACAACATACAAATTCCATAATTACATTAGTACCCTAACCCACCCACCCCTTTAAACAATATTAAATTTAAAAGATTAAAAACATACAATAATTAAAAAGAGAAAAAAATGGAATAATTCAATGGCAGCTTAAGGGAAAAGACAGCCGAATCTTCTGGCCAGGATAGCTATTCGGGAAAGGCCTGCCGGAAAAGATCCGTCTTGACAGTTTTTTTAATTATTTCCAGGCAGGACATTGCTTCCCCTCGTTCAAACCTATTCCGGTTTTGTTTAACTGCTCAAAACAACAAATAAATGTTCTCTTCCACTATCCTTCTCAGTATCTCTGATGTTCACATGCCCCCCACCTCATTCTGGGGAAAAAAGAATAGCAATATTCAGGCTTCAATTTCTTTTATTGCTCCCTCCCCACTAAGTACATGGTACCACCTATGATGCTCTTTGAGAGGTAAATCGAAGGTAAATTTGCTCCACTTTTCAATGGTTGGTCCTTTTACAGTGAAGAGAGGTAGGTCTAGTTTTGGAATGGCTGTCTGTAAGCCGAAGCAGAGCTCGGGAAAGGCCTTTTTTGTGGACTACAGGTCGCAGAATCCCAGCTTTGCTGGATGGGGGATTCTGGAAGTTGTAGTCCAAAAACACTCCTTAACTTTCTCCAGTTCTGAAAGGAGGTAGGGTCGATGCCAGTTAAGTATGTACTGTAGTATAATTGTTCACCAGAGGCATAATGGTCCCCTCTTAATGGTTTCAAACTGGAAAGGGAATTAACTCCAGTGGAAGATACTGTGTGTAAACATAGAAGATCCCACCCAGTTCAAGCCTCAGCCATCTCCAAGTCGGCCAGGACAGGAGGGAGGAATTCCTATCTGAAATTCTGGCAAAAACTTCAGAAATATAAACTGTTTGGACGAGTGCTATCCAGGTGACTATGCCAATTCAGAGGGGTTTTGGTAATCCTCAAAAGTCACTTTTTATCCAGGCTATGCCCTGGAACCTGCAAATATTTTGTACTTCAGTTCCCATCAGGGCCAGCCGACACAGCAAAAAGTGAAGGATTTTGAGAGCCCTAGTGAGGGATGATGGGAGCTACAGTCCAAAACAGCTAGAGAGAACCTAGCTGGGCAAGGCTGGTATGGCTGGGTACTAAGCTAGAGGGACTGATGATCTGCTTTGGTGTAATACAGTTTTCTGTGTTCTTATTTAAATTGGAACCACGAGGACTAGAACCTTTGTTTTTAGGGGGAAGACAATTTACGGTGTTCTCTGCACCATGTCCCAACTTCAGTCCTGGGCATCTCCAAGCAGGGGAGCTGTAGATTGTAAAATGAGCTATAAGAACGGTGACTGTGTATTTCTTCCTCCTGAAACTTAGATCTTCTTTGTACGATCCCTGGGGCAGAGACTTGCTTCTGTTACTATGAAAAGCACCACGGTTGCTTTCTTTACAGATGTTGGCGATAATTGGGGTGACAAAATGGGATATAGGAGGCTTTTTTTGTACTCCCCATTTGAAGAAAATCAGGGTTAGGACACCCCAACCTTCTACTTGTGGGGTGGCTGCTTGTGAACAGCCTGAGCGCTCTTCAAATCCTGGGGCAGTGGAAGGAATTAAGCTTGGTGAATAGTTCCTTGGGGAGGGGGAGAATGGCGGGGGGATTCTGGGAATTATAGTCACACACACACACACACTTTTCCAATCTCTGAAATCTGCAGCTCTAAATTTTACAAGAGTTGCTTTGACCCAGTTTACAAGCTTGGGGAAAATGCCTCTTTTCTTCCCCCACCCACTACATCTCCCACAATTCTTGGCAAGCGTGAAAAAAGATCAGTTTTGGACTACAACTCCCAGAATCCCCCTTGGCTGTGCTGACTGGGGCGAGAGGGGGTTCTCTGGCAATTGTAGCCCCTGAAGAGGGAACTTTTCTCATGCTCTGAAGCACTTGCGTCAGGGCTCTCCCTTCACAACAGGGGCAACCAGGTTGTCACTGCTGTGGGGCCTACCCTCTGTTTTGAACTGGCCCTCTCTTTTCTGCTGCCCTCCTCTGTGGATGAATTTGAGGAGGGGGGCTTTCTTTCTTTTTCTTTTTTTAAACCTCCATCAAGGTTATTGACAAAACTATTTTGATTTGCCAAAAGCCACAATTAAGTCATTTGCATGGCGGTTACGGCACTGCTCTCGGTAGAGAGAGAGAGAAAATAAAAGATTGTATCTCTCTCTCTCTGAGGCAGAGCTAAGCTGGCGAACGCTGTCTGGCCAGTTTCTCTGAGTGACTGTCGGTTTCGTTCCTGGCGTCTGCATGCGTTGCTGCCTCCTTCCTCTAATAACCACCTTGGCCCGGGCAGGAATCCGAAGCCACCCTGTGTCCACTCTGACACCATCTCCCTCGTTCATTCAGGGGTGTAGCAACTGTATATTGAATCATAGAATCGGAAGAGACCTCAAGGGTCATCCAGTCCAACCCCCTGCCATGCAGGAATTGCAGAATCACACAATCTAAGCATTCCCAACAGATGGCCATTCAGCCTCTGTTTAAAAACCTCCAAAGAAGGAGAGTCCACCACACTCCCAGGTAGTATACAGTTGTCCCTTCACATTCATTGGGGTTTGGTTCCAGGACACCCCCCCCCTGTGTCACGTTGAGGATGGAGCAAGATTGTTTTCTGCTGCTCCAGAGACTGGAACACGGAGCAATGGGTGCAAGCTCCAGGAACAGAGATTCCACCTCAACATTAGAAGGAACTTTCTGACAGTAAGAGCTGTTCGGCAGTGGAACACACTCCCTCGGAGCGTGGTGGGTTCTCCTTCCTTGGAGGTCTTTAAACAGAGGCTGGATGGCCATCTGTCGGGGATGCTTTGATCAAGATTTCCTGCGTGGCAGGGGGGTTGGACTGGATGGCCCTCGTGGTCTCTTCCAACTCTGCAATTCTATAATTCTATGAATACCCAAATCCGTGAATACTCAAGTCCCATTATATGCAATGGCAGAGCAAACGTGTCCCTTATTATATAAGATGGCAAAATCAAGGTTTGCTTTTTGGATTATTATTTTTTTAAGAATATTTTCAAGCCATGAATACTTAAAACCATGAATGCCAAATCTGTGAATGTGGAGGGACAACTGTATTCCACTTCCGAACAGCTCTTACTGTCAGGAAGTTCTTCCTTGTGTTTAGGTGGAATCTCTTTTCCTCGAGTTTGAACCCATTGTGTAGCATTTGCTCACTTCTGCCTGCCCCCAATGAAATTTTCCTCCAGTCCCCCAAATTTCTAACTTTACAGGAACGTCAAAGATCAGCATTGAGAAATACAACTTAGGCATCCAAAGAAAAGCATACTGTCCAACTGTCCCAGTTTGTCAGTTAATCCTCTGCCGTCCCATTTTCTCAGCTGCTTTTAAAATGTCCCAGTTTCTCAGGACTTTATCAGACACAGCAAACATCGCATGGTTACAACATCACAGTAGTGTGAACAGGTCCTGCTATCGCATGACATTCTCATCCTCATGTGGTCAATCTGTGCTCTAGCCGCAAATAAGGTGTCGCTTTTCATTTTATTTATTTATTTATTTATTTAAGTATTTATACCCTGCTCTTCAGCCACAAAGGCTTTCAGAGCGGCTTACAAATTGTTAAGCAATAGCACTTTACACATTTACACCACATTTAGCAGTTTCCAATGTGTGTTGGCTAATTAATAATAATAATAATAATAATAATAATAAAATTTATTTATATCCTGCCCCTTTGCGAGCAATCGGGGCGGCTTACAACAATAAAATAGTACACAGTATAAAACAACTCAAAATCCCTTCCCCCCCCTTAAAACATTATTAAATTAATACAAATTAAAATCAGCATATAATACAATTTATTAAAAACCCTTCTGAGCAAGCAGCATCAGTTTGAAGCTCCAGAAGCAACCTCCAGAGGGGGTTCCTGAGGCCGGGGTTAGCTATTCTGGAAAAGCCTGCCTGAAGAGAACCGTCTTGACAGCCTTTTTAAAGCTGTCTAATGATGTCAATAGGCGGATCTCATCCGGCAGGCCGTTCCACAGTTTGGGGGCGACAGCCAAGAAAGCCCTCTGGGAGGTGGTCGCCAGCCTAGGTCTTTGTGGCTGCAACAAATTCCTCCCAGAGGACCGGAGAGCGCGGGGAGGATTATAAGGGAGAAGGTGGTCCCTGAGATAGCTTGGGCCCAAGCCATTTAGGGCTTTAAAGGTAATAACCAACACCTTGTACTGGGCCCGGAAGCTGATAGGCAGCCAGTGGAGGGACCTCAGAACCAGAGTAATGTAGTCTTTCCTAGATGTCCCAGAAACTAGCCTGGCTGCCATATTTTGTACCAGCTGTAATTTCCGAACTAAGCACAAGGGTAGCCCCATGTAGAGTACATTACAGAAATCAAGACGTGAGGTTACCAGCGCGTGCACAACAGTCTCAAGATCCCTTACTTCCAGAAAAGGGCGCAGCTGGCGTATCAGCCAAAGCTGATAACAAGTGCTCCTGACTGTCGCATTTACCTGATTTGTCATCAGGAGCGACGAGTCAAGGAGCACCCCTAGACTGTGAACACAGTCACTGGAGGAGACTGTGACCCCATCCAGGACTGGAGATTGCAACCCAATTCTTGGTTTCGGGGCTGCTACCGTGAGCACCTCCGTCTTGTCTGGATTCAGTCTCAATCTGTTTTTCCTCATCCAGCCCATTACTGCCCGAAGACATTCATTGAGAGAAGAGATGCCGTCAGAATTCGAGACCGACGAACGAGACATGGAGAAATAGATCTGAGTGTCATCAGCGTACTGATAACACCCAGCTCCATAACTCCGGATAATCTCACCCAGCGGCTTCACATAGATGTTAAATAACATCGGGGACAGAATAGCACCCTGTGGTACTCCACAGGTAAGCTCCCTTTTACTGGAGCTACTGTCCCCCACAAGCTGGGTACTCATTTTACTGACCTACGAAAGGATGGAAGGCTGAGTAAACCTTGGAGCCCTTGGGATCAGGCTCGCAATGTTGTGGCTGCTGGACCGGCATTTAACCACTGCACCATCATTGACGAGACAAGCTGTCAATAGCTCTCAATATTGCTTTTTGTTGTTTGCAGTATTGCAGAGTGTGGTCTTCTTCCCCCCTCCCTGTTCACGGAGAGAAACCTTCCGGGCGAGAACGTGAAAACTATCTACAGGACACTCTTTTTTATTAACTGTCCCATTTTGTTTGCACATTTTTAGGGTTGTTTAAGTGTTTGTGTGTTCATTTACTTTGTAAATTTAGGGGGGGGGTTTGGAGTTTTTAAGCACACTCATGTCTTCTCACGACAACCGCCAAAATCTTGCCCATGCTAAATCACAGAAGTAAAATCCCATTCTTAAAGTGCTAGTGGTGGTTGTGTGATAATTCTGTGGCAGTTGTATTGTGCATTACAGCGATGTGCAATAATAAGTGTAACAATGCCACTATGTTTCCACTTTTCTTGCTCACAGAATTACAGTGTTTTTAGCTGCTAGTCTGATAAAGTCCTCACTCTTCCTCTCTCTTTCCCCCTTTGTCCTTAGTTTATTTCAGTTGCGGCAAACCCAGTTCAAAGTCCAAAAGTAGTTTGCACTCAATTCAGCGCGGGGAGCAGAGGGGGTAGTCTTGCCCTTCCCAGTCAGCTCAGGCAAAAGCAAAATGCTGCAGCCTCTCCTAGCTCTTAAGTTCTTCTTCATTAATAAATTCTACCATCTTGACCACACTCTGATGTTGCTTGGCTAAAGGAGCTGTTCCTTGATCAAGGAGTAATGAAGGGGATTATTCCTTCTCCCCTGTTGAGGAAGGTGAGATAAGGAACATTGAACCCAGCCTAATTGCTTCTAGCCAGAAGGTGGATGCAGAGCAGTGTGGAGGATGAGTCCTGGACCTACAACAACTGGGAGGGAGGATGAGGGAATTAGGGGCATACTTATCAAATTTGCAGATGACACCAAATTAGGAGGAGTAGCTAATACCCTAGAGAACAGGATCAAAATTCAGAATGACCTGGATAGACTGGAGAGCTGGGCCAAAGCTAACAAAATGAAATTCAATACGGAGAAATGTAAAGTACTGCATTTAGGGCGGAAAAATGAAATGCATAAATATAGGATGGGAGAGACCTGGCTGAATAAGACTACGTGCGAAAGGGATCTAGGAGTCCTAGTAGACTACAAGTTGAACATGAGCCAACAGTGTGATGCGGCAGCTAAAAAGGCCAATGCGATTTTGGGCTGCATCAATAGAAGTATAGTGTCTAGATCAAGGGAAGTAATAGTGCCACTCTATTCTGCCTTGGTCAGACCTCACTTAGAATACTGTGTCCAGTTCTGGGCACCACAATTCAAAAAGGATATTGACAAATTGGAGCATGTCCAGAGAAGGGCAACTAAAATGGTGAAAGGTCTGGAAATGATGCCTTATGAGGAGAGACTTAGGGAGCTGGGTATGTTTAGCCTGGAAAAAAGACGGTTAAGAGGCGATATGATAGCCCTGTTTAAGTATTTGAAGGGATGTCACGCTGAGGATGGAGCAGGCTTTTTTTCTGCTGCTCCAGAGACTGGAACACGGAGCAATGGGTGCAAGCTCCAGGAACAGAGATTCCACCTCAACATTAGGAGGAACTTTCTGACAGTAAGAGCTGTTTGGCAGTGGAACACACTCCCTCGGAGCATGGTGGGGTCACCTTCCTTGGAGGTCTTTAAACAGAGGCTGGATTGCCATCTGTCGGGGATGCTTTGATCAAGATTTCCTGCGTGGCATGGGGGTTGGACTGGATGGCCCTCGTGGTCTCTTCCAACTCTGCAATTCTATGATTCTATGATTCTATGAATACATAGATACTCCTGCTCCCCCAGAGTCTTTGCACATTGCAGCAAGAAGTCAATGTTTGCAGAATGTAGAAAGCTCCAGCAGAAGTGGAGATCTGGACCCAGTCCTTTCCTCTTGCCCTTTTCTACCGTCTGGAGATGATCTCTGAAAACTGGAGACTCAGGGCCAAGCCCAGACATCTGGCAGCTCTGGGAGGCTCTGCTCTCATTTTGTCCACCCTCCTTTAGCTACACCCCTGAACGACTGCGGCCCATTCCTTCCATAGAAGGCTGCTCCTCTTAAACCCCAATACCTTTTCTATTCCCTTACAACACCTACAAAGGTTTGACTCCAAACCAAGAACTCATCAAGCCAGGGTGCATCATTCATACGTTCAGAGTGTCGAAGTTTGGGTTTCTAGCCAAGGAAGGTACCATCCTCCCGAGTCAGTGCTGGGAGTCCTGCAGCCCAGGTTGGACTACAGTGCCCATCTTTCCTCACTATTGGCCATGCTGCTGCAGAGCTGCTGGGATCTGCAGTCTAACAACATCAGGCAGGCCATCTGATTCCTGCCCTGTCTTTTGTCATTGCCACTTGCGGCTTTCTAAATTTTGGGGTCAAAATAGTTTTAAAATACCATTGCAGAGTGTACAGTACTATCTTTACATAGTATAAATATTGTCGTGTGCCTTCCTGTCATTCCTGACTTATGGTGATCCTAAGGTGAACTTATGTCGGGGGGGTGGGTTGGCAAGATTTGTCCAGAATGGGTTTGCCCTTGCCTTCCTCTGAGGCTGAGAGCAAGAGTGACATGCCCAAGGTCATCCGGTGGGTTCCCATAGCCATGCGGAAATTTGAACTCTGACCTCCTGAGCCGTAGTCCAGTGCTCAGCCACTACACCACACTGGCTTACCATATCAATAAGTGTCTTTGCCTGTGCCCTCAAGTCACCTATCAACTTACGGCGACCCCATACATTGCATAGGTTTATCTTTGGCAAGGTGGTTTGGCCTGTTCGCTCCTCTGAAATAGAGCTGACAGCACCTGGGATTCCTTGTCAGCCTTTCTGGGCTTGGGGGAGGTTCTTCTTTTTGGACTGCCACTCCCAGAATCCCCCAGCCAGCATAGCTGGGGTATTAAAAAAGGCACCTTGTGTGTGTATGCCCCTTCAAGTTACCTGTCAACTTATGGTGACCCTGTGAATTTCATAGGGTTTTCTTAAGTGAGGAATCCTCAGAGGTGGTTTTGCCGGTTTCTTCTTCTGAACAGTATAGCTATAAGGACCTATAAATACTACAATTAAAATAGAGTAATACAGGTACTACAGTGTTATACCAAAGTAGCAATAATAATGGTGTTCAATAGAATGCCATAATAATTCAAAACTTCTTTCTATGATGGGTATATTATGATTGGTATGGTCACCTTTCTACTGCCTGGGAGTGTGGTGGGGTCTCCTTCCTTGGAGGTCTTTAAACAGAGGCTGGATGGCCATCTGTCAGGGATGCTTTGACTGTGTATCCCTACATGGCAGGGGGTTGGACTGGATGGCCCTTGGGGTCTTTTCCAATTCTATGATTCTATGATTCAATATACTATTCAAAATAATCATTCATAATGTAATTTAAGTAATATATTATTACTTTTCTGTTAAGTAGAATTGAATATTTTACTTTTTCTTCCTCTTTTTCTTTTTTCTTACTAATCAAACACCACCCTTTTCCCAAAAGTGGGAGCCAAGGCAGAATTAAAAACAAATACAGATTTTAAAAAACCAGATAGAAAAAATGGTTGTTAAAATTTGTATGATGATGATAATCAGATGTATCCCACTTTTCTCACAGAACTTTGGTTGGTGGCCACTCACCACAAGATTAAAAAAAGGACCAGGTAAACACAGACAAAAATATGATCCAATTAAAGCACAATTAAATAAATTACCAGAGTCAAAGAATATGGAAAGCTCCCCTCACCCACATTCCATTTAAATTTTTCCTTGGGGTGGGGGAAGATGGGAGTTGTCATCCAACATACCTGAAGGGGTGCTGAATCAGAAACCCATTTGCAACATTCTGCCTGAGCCATAGAGTCTTAGGGTTCGTCTGTATGAAGTGATAAAATATGGATTGATGCTCACTAACGCTAATTTGCAACAGCTTTCATTTGTCTCCATGGTTTTTTTCCAAGATCACAGCCATGCAAAGCCATACACGTTTGTTGTTCAAATGGGCATATCTGCAAATCAATATGGTGGGCATGAATGAAGTACTTGTATTTTTATTGTCACTAGTTGCCGTGGCCGAGCATTTTTTTAAAGTAAATCCAGGGTGCAGACTTGCAATCTTCCACTCAAATAAACAGAAAAAAAAGAAGAAAGGCTGTTCTGTTGCCTCAGTGCACAACCACTATGGTGAAAATCCAATAAGGTGGTTCCAGGTTCCAGTCACAATCAGCTTTCCACTTCCGCTCTTATTGGGAATGCACATCAAAGCGAACCTGTTGTCCCAACGAGTGAGAATGTGCATTTCCTTTGGTTGGAGGTTTTGCCCCCCTCCTTCCAAATATGGCAGATTGATGCAGGTTCTTGTTTAGACAAAACAAATTCCCTCAAATTCGATGAGAAGTATTTTTGCTGTATAGACAAGCCATTAGAGTTGGAAGGGATCACAGAGCATTTCTGAAGTAAAATATTGATGTGATAATTTTCAAATGTAGTTATAGCAGGTTTAAACGATTTGTATAAGTAATTGCTGGCAAGTTTTTTTTTAACTTTGGAGTTAAGATGTTGAAGATAAGATGATTCAACATCTTTATCAATGACTTGGATGAGGGAATAGAGGGTATGCTTATCAGGTTTGCAGATGACACCAAATTAGGAGCTAATACCCCAGAGGACAGGATCAGAATTCAAAATTACTCCCTTAACAGATTAGAAAGCTGGGCCAATATTAACAAAATGAATTTCAACAGGGAGAAATGTAGGATACTACACTTGGGCAGTAAAAATGAAATGCACAGATATAGGATGGGTGACCCCTGGCTTGATGGCAGTACATGCAAAAGGGATCTAGGAGTCATAGTGGACCATAAGCTGAACAAGAGTCAGCAGTGTGATGCAGCAGCTAAAAAAGCCAATGTGATTCTAGGCTACATTAATAGGAGTATAGTGTCTAGCTCAGGGGAAGTAATGGTGCCACTGTATTCTGCTTTGGTCAGACCTCACCTGGAATCCTGTATCCAGTTCTGGGCACCACAATTCAGGAAGGATATTGAGAAGCTGGAACATGTCCGATGAGGGCAGCCAGGATGGTGGGAGGTCTGGAAGCCATGATGCCCTCTGAAGAAGCGGCTTAGGGGGCTGGGGATGTCTAGTCTGGAGAAGAGAAGGTGAAGAGGGTACATGACAGCCAGGTTTAAATATTGGAAGGGGTCTCATACTGAGGATGGAGCAAGCTTGTTTTCTGCTGCTCCAGAGACTAGGACACAGAGCAACAGGATATAGAGCCAAAATGGAATTTGGGCTTTCTCCTTCATCAACCTTGGATCTTTTCATAGTACACAAGAGGCTTGTCTATACAGTGTAATTACTCCTCATAGAATTCAAGGAGAATACGTTTTTCCCCAATGGGGTCCTGCATCATTTTGCTGTTTTCGGAAGGGGGGTGCAAATACTCAGTGGGGAAAGCCTTTGCGGTTTTTCCCGTAAAAATCTCAAAAGGAAATGCCTGCGATCTTGCAAAAAAAATTGTTCAGACAAATGAAAGCTGCTGCAAATTGGCATTACTGTACATCAATCCACATTTTATTGCCCTGTATAGACAAGCCTTGTGTTTCCACTGTAACTACCATGGGGGCATCCTGTGGAATCATGGGGCTTGCAGTTTTGGGGAGTCACTAAAGCTCTCTGGATGAGAATTCTCGATGCCTCTCCCCAAACTGTGTATCTCAGGATTCCATAGGACGTTGCCATGGCTGTTAAAGTGGAATCATAGTACTATAACTGTGTAGTGTGAAAAGGTCCATGTTTATAAACATATTAAAGGCTCCAGTGCAGAGAAGGAAAGCCAAAAAAGGTCTTTGGATCACCATCCCTCCGGAGAGGCGTCTGTCCATATGGCTCTTGTCCTTTCCTGCAGCTCTCACCTGTGGCAGGTATAGAGGTTAAGCAGTCAGGCCCTTTTCCCAGCTGATTTCCTCTGCTTGGCACCTGAACCTGGGTGGCCCCTTCCCCAGCAAGCGAGTGCTTTTATTTTTAACCACTTTAGGATTTGAGTTAATATGTTAATGCGCTGGAGTCCACAGCCCAGCTCACTTGATCTTGCTCAGATGTGACGTGGAACAGCTTCTTAAGCTTCTGGTAATCTCCCTCCCCACTTTTCCTGAGCACTGGCAGTGCCCCCCTTAGCTCCAGTCTGCCCCCCCCCGCCCTTTTGGCCTGGGGCTGGTTGGAAAAAAACACACAAGGCAGCTTATGTCAAAAGCTAGTTTCAGCCCTTTGTATAATCAGGGCTTTGGGCACAACACTTGAGGTTTGGGTTTACGGAATCCAGAGCCATGTGTTTAGAAAATCCAGAACTTGGAGGAAGTTTCTCTCTTTTTTGGACTACAACTCCCAGCACCCCAAATGGCAAAAAAGCGTAAGAAGGAAACCCTTGCTTTTAGCTCTCTCTTAAGAACTGGAAGGTCTTTTCAGCTGTTTCCTCTCTCCCATTCTGTCTCATTGGTATTCTGATTCCTGCACTGGCTGCGGGTTAGACTACAAAGGCCCTTGGGACCCTTCCATGCTCTGTAATTAGCTCTTCTGTAAAGGTGTTCAAGGAATCTGAATATTCTTTTAAAAAAGTAAATCTATCCCATTTCTCCTCCAAAGAGTGCAAGGCAGAATACACACTTTTTTCCACATTCCTCCTTGTTTCATAACAGCCCTATAAGGTAGAATCATAGAGTTGGGTCTCCTTCCTTGGAGGTCTTTAAACAGAGGCTGGATGGCCATCTGTCGGGGATGCTTTGATCGTGATTTCCTGTGTGGCAGAATGGGGTTGGACTGGATAGCCCTTGTGGTCTCTTCCAACTCTACAGTTCTATGAGTCTATGATTCTATACTACAAGGGCCATCTAGTCCAACCCACTGCCATGCAGGAATACCCAGTCTAAGCACCATCCAGCCTCTGTTTAAAAACCTCTAAAGAAGGTTTTTAAAAACCTCCACCATACCCCGAGACAGTGCATTTCAGGTAGGCTGAGAGATGGCCTGGGGTCATCTAATGAACATCAGAACTACTTGAGGGTTCAGATTTATTTAGTTGTATTTACATCCCACCTTTCTACCAATGTGGAACCTAAGGCAGTTTACAATATAAGTTAAAACAAAATACAGGTATGCCTCAGTTAGCAAAGCCTCTGATGGGAAAGTTCTTTTTTACAAAATCTTTTTATGTCAGGAGCCCTGGTGGCGCACTGGTTAAATGCCAGTACAGCAAGCCACCACGTTGCAAGTTCGATTCCAGAGGGTTCCAAGGTTCACTCAGCCTTCCATCCTTTCGTAGGTCGGTAAAATGAGTACCCGGCTTGTGGGGGAATTAGCTAACACACATTGGAAGCTGCTTAATGCACTGTAGATGTGTAAATTGCTATTGCTTAAAACAGTTTTTAAGCCGCTCTGATAGCCTTGTGGCTGAAGAGCAGGGTATAAATAAATAAATAAATAAATAAATCAACCTAGTCCCCTTTCTTCCTTGTCCTCTGTCTAGCTGGACTTTTTTTTAGCAGCATCAGCATGGTGAAAGAGGGCTGGAGAAACGCAGACTTTTAGTGTCAGGATGTAGCAACATGGTTTCAGTAAACAATATATAGTCATAGTTTTTTTGTGTTATTGTTTTTTTGTTTTTTTTTCTGGGCTGTGAGGCCATGTTCTGGAAGAGTTTTTTCCTGGTGTTTTGCCTGCATCTGTGGATGGCATCTTCAGATGGAGATGGTAGCTACAGATGCAGGCGAAACATCAGGAATAAACTCTTCCAGAACACAGCCTCACAGCCCGGGGGGGAAATACCCACCATGAAAAACCTATGGATGCCGGCCATGAAAGCCTTCGACTTCACAATGTATAGTCAGACCTCCATATCTGTGGAACTGAAGCAACAAAACAGTTTCAGTTATCTGCGGGACACAAAATAGGAGATATATACCACATAGTCCTGCTGGAAAATGCCTAGAGTGGCATCCTCTCTAGGCATCTTCTAGATCCTCCAATGCAACTCTGTGGTATGTTTTTACCAGAAGTCCTTTATTTTAATAGGATTTGCTGTTTCCGGTATCCACGGTAAGTCTGGGAACCAAACCTCCACAGATACGGGACTCCAACGGTATTAAACAAAGCTACAGCTGGGAAAGAGCAGGATTCTACTCTAGCCCATCCTACTGTGGCCAGGTGTGCCTGCCCACAACAGGCAAGGTAAGTAGCAGCTGCCTCTAGAATCCCTTACTGAGCAAACCAGAGAGCAAAGGGAAGAGCAGATACACTTTCCTCACCAGCATCCCTCAGCATGTTAAAAAAAAAGAAAAGAAAGAAAAACACTGATCTATAAGTTTGGCCACCAAAATGCAAATCATAGGAAAAGTGGAGGCTGGTGAAAGAAAAATTCACCCGTGGATACAGTTTTGGATAAAAAGTTTGCTAAAACATCCTGAGTTGCTGTTCCTTATTTGGGGTGCTGGAACCTAGCCCTGTTCTTTCCATGTTATTTCTGCCTTTGGTACCAAGTTTTCTGTTAAAGGAGCAATGCACAGGAACACATCAGCTTTGTTAGCTGAGGTATTTGTTGCTGTTGTGTGTCATTTCTGATTTCTGGCAACCCTATCATGGGGATTTCTTGGCAAGGTTTGTTCAGAAGGAGTTTGCCATTGCTTCCCTCTGACGCTGAGATATAGCTGAAGCAATATGCAAGTACAGTTGTTCCTCCATGTCCACGTATGTTGTATCCATGGATTTAAGTATTCATGGCTTGAAAATATTCTTATAGTTTGTATTGCATATGTTCCAAGTATTTTAATATGAATGTCTACTTAATTTTTAACCCTTTGTATTATATACTGTTTTAATTGTATCTTGTGTTAATTTTACACTGTAAGCTACCTTGGGTCTCATTTCAGGAGAAAAACCGTATACAGTTGTCCCTTCACATTTACTGGGGTTTGGTTTCAGGGCCCCCGTGGATACCAAAATCCGTGAATACTCAAGTCCCATTATATGCAATGGCATAGCAAAATGGTGTCCCTTATATAAGATGGCAAAATCAAGGTTTGCTTTTGGGATTATTATTTTTTAAAGAATATTTTCAAGGCCTGAATACTTAAATCCGTGGATACCAAATCCGTGGATACGGAGGGACAACTGTACCTGTATAAGTAAAATAAAATCAACTGCATACGTCCTCAGAATAATCTGTAGCTCATTCGGGGTTCATGGAATAAGTGACCTAGTACAAAAATTCAGCCTTCAGTGGAACAAGTGACCAGGTACAAAACATTTGGGCTTCATAGAATATGGAACGAGAATAAAAATTTAAGCTTTGTAGAATAGGAACTGGGTACAAAAATTCAGGCTTCACGGAATAAGTGACTAGGTATAAAAATCTGGGTTTAGAAGAATAAATGACTGGGTACAAATATCTAGGCTTTGTGGAAGTAAAAAAGTGTGTTGCCAAACACATGTATGCAGGACCAGTTTAAGGAATTTTGGGGGGTCCTGCAATGCTTTTGGGGAGAGGGCATATGTTTATCTCAGGTCAATGTAACCTAACTCAACCTAAGCTATTCAGAGTAAAGGATATTCAGATTATTATTAATGTTTTTTGCAGGAGGAGGGTTACGACGGGGCCCCCACAATGATGGGGCCCCCTGCGGATGCTGACACTGCTAGTGCCTTAAACCGGCCCTGCACGTATGGTTCAAAAGGTCTGGAGCAAAGAATCTGTATTTCCTGAGAGGTGTTTCAAGGAGTGTTTTGGGGTTTTTTTAACCATCAGAAAGAAGTTGGGAGGCAGTATGAATGTTATAATTCATCTCCAAGTACGTTTCATACAAAAAGGACCAGATCCCATCTGATCTTGGAAGCTAAGTAGGGTCAGCTCTGGTTAATACTTGAATGGAAGACTAGTGACAAATATCGGGTGCTGTGGGCTCTATTTCCGAGAAAGGAACAGGCAAAACCACCTTGCCTAAGAAAAATCGATGAGATTCATGGGGTCACCATAAGTCAATAGGCAACTTGAAGGCACACACACACACACACAAATGTGGGCTTTGCATAAGGGCCAGGTACACAAATTGTGTTGACAAAAACACAGGTATGGTTCAAAGAGGGCTGGAGCAGTGCTTTTGTATCCCCCCCTTTTTTTTTACCATCAGAAGTAGCATCTTTATTTCCCCCCCCCATAATGATACCTTCCTTTCCTTTACCAACAGTATTTGTTTTTTTCCCTCCATAAAGATGGAGGGAAACCTTTATGAACACATTTAAAAATGTGACAATGAAAGATCTTTAATGTGAAGTCGAAGGCTTTCACGGCCGGAATCCATAGATTTTCCGTGGTTTTCTTCCGGGCTGTGAGGTCGTGTTCTGGAATAATTTTTTCCTGACGTTCCTCTGAAGATGCCAGCCACAGATGCAGGTGAAACATCAGGAAAAAATTCTTCCAGAACACGACCTCACAGCCGGGGGAAAAACGATGAAAAACCTAAAGATCTTTAACTTAAAAAAAACAACAACCCTATTTTCCAAAAACTAGTTACAGTTGTCCCTTCATATTTGCTGGGGTTTGGTTCCAGGACCCCCCCCCCCCCCGTGGATACTAAAATCAGTGAATACTCGAGTCCCATTATATGCAATGGCATAGCAAAATGGTGTCCCTTATGTAAGATGGCAAAATCAAGGTTTGCTTTTTGGATTATAGTTGTCCCTCTGTATCCACAGATTTGGTATCCACAGATTTAAATATTCACAGCTTGAAAATATTCTTAAAAAAATAATAATCCAAAAAGCAAACCTTGATTTTACCATCTTGTATAAGGGACACCATTTTGCTATGCCAGTGCATGTAATGGGACTTGAGTATCCATGGATTTGGTATGCACAGATTTAAGTATTCACGTCTTGAAAATATTCTTTAAAAAATAATAATAATCCAAAACCTTGATTTTGCCATCTTATATAAGGGACACCATTTTGCTATGCCATTGCATATAATGGAACTTGAATATTCATGGATTTTGGTATCTACGGCGGGGTCCTGGAACCAGACCCCAGCGAATATGAAGGGACAACTGTATAATGCAAATGTTCGTAAAAGCTGTTAAGCAAACAATCCAGTTGATTGAAACATTAATTTACCACTGTTAAAAATCATCTTCAAATCATATAGAAATCCAGCAATGCTCCATTAAAAGAATCCTTCTCACACATCCAGTTAAAAGTAGAAGTCTTTTTTTAAATAAATAAAGCCTGTGCAAAAAAAGAGCAGAGAGTGGGGACAAGCGAGCCTCCTTTGGGAAAGAGTTTCACAGCTGAGGAGCAACCAGGAAGAATGGTCTCTCCCATCGAGCTGGTGTGAAGGTTGTGAGACAGGGAGAAAGCCGTCCCCCAAAGAAAAATTCCCTAAAAAATTCCCAAAGACTTGGGCAGCCTCATTCAGGGATGTGTGGTCTTTCAGACAGTCTGCATCTAAGCCATGTGAGACTTTTGGCCAAATTCTCAATCTCTCCCCCCCCCACACACACACACCAATTTTGTCTATAAGAGAGTAGTTATGATACAGTCCTCCATTGGGCCCACTCAGATTTATGCAGGTGGAAAGAGAACTTGTAGAACTCACTGCCACAGGAGCTGGAGAGCTGGGGTCACCAACTCAGACCCTGAAACTAACCTTGGATTCTCTGAAGGTCTTCATAGAATCATAGAATCATAGAATTGTAGAGTTGGAAGAGACCACGAGGGCCATCCAGTCCAACCCCCCGTCACGCAGGAAATCTTGATCAAAGCATCCCCGATAGATGGCCATCCAGCCTCTGTTTAAAGACCTCCAAGGAAAGAGACCCCACCATGCTGCGAGGGAGTGTTTTCCACTGCCAAACAGCTCTTAGTGTCAGAAAGTTCCTCCTAATGTTGAGGTGGAATCTCTGTTCCTGGAGCTTGCATCCTTTGCTCCGTGTTCCAGTCTCTGGAGCAGCAGAAAAAAAGCCTGCTCCATCCTCAATGTGACACCCCTTCAAATACTTAAACAGGGCTACCATATCGCCTCTTAACCGTCTTTTTTCCAGGCTAAACATACCCAGCTTCCTAAGTCTCTCCTCATAAGGCATCGTTTCCAGACCTTTCACCATTTTAGTTGCCCTTCTCTGGACATGCTCCAATTTGTCAATATCTTTTTTGAATAGTGGTGCCCAGAACTGGACACAGTATTCTAGGTGAGGTCTGACCAAGGCAGAATAGAGTGGCACTATTACTTCCCTTGATCTAGACATTATACTTCTATTGATACAGTCCAAAATCACATTGGCCTTTTTAGCTGCCGCATCACACTGTTGACTCATGTTCAACTTGTGGTCTACTAGGACTCCTAGATCCCTTTCGCACGTAATCTCGTTCAGCCAGGTCTCTCCCATCCTATATCTATGCATTTCATTTTTCCGCCCTAAATGAGTACTTTACATTTCTCCGTGTTGAATTTCATTTTGTTAGCTTTGGCCCAGCTCTCCAGTCTATCCAGGTCATTCTGAATTTTGATCCTGTCCTCTAGGGTATTAGCTACTCCTCCTAATTTGGTGTCATCTGCAAATTTGATAAGTATGCCCCTAATTCCCTCATCCAAGTCATTGATAAAGATGTTGAATAGCACTGGGTCCAGGACAGAACCCTGTGGCACCCCATTGGTCACATCTTTCCAAGATGAAGAGGTGCCACAGCTGAGCACCCTTTGGGTTCGGACAGTCAACCAGTTACAAATCCATTTAACACTTAACTTGTCTAGCCCACATTTTACAAGCTTTTTTGCAAGAATGTCATGGGGAACCTTGTCAAAGGCCTTACTGAAATCAAGATATGCGATGTCCACAGCGTTCCCTTCATCTACCAAGCTGGTAATTTTATCAAAAAAAGAGATCAGATTAGTCTGGCATGACTTGTTTCTCTGAAACCCATGTTGACTTTTTGTGATTATGGCATTGCCTTCTAAATGTTCACAGAATCTCTGTTTATTGATCCAATTGTAGTTGGATGGGTATCTTTCAGGGGTGTTGTAGTTGTGCATTACTGTATGGCAGAGGGTTGGACTAGATGGCCCTTGTGGTCCCTTCCAGCAATAAGATTCTATGGTGTTGTCTATATGGTAAAAAAAATACGAACAAGATGCGAATGTACGGCAATCCGTTCAAATGGCCGTTTGCACAAATACATGTCATTTGGAAGGGGGGCAGCCAAATCCACCACAAAGTCCATGTGTACCGCATCCGGGGCTTCGTACGGATTTTTGAAAAAGCTCCGTACGACTCCTGAATGTGCAATCGTTTGAACACTCACATATGAACAGACAGTGCAGTCTGATTGGCTGGATGAGGATGGGGGGTGGGGCTAGCAAAGAGGCCACCATCTTGGATTTTCGGCTAAGCGAGAGTCCAGTAGTCAATCAAATGGCGATTTTATACTTTTTTTTAATTCTTGCTAAATATTCTTTGTAAATATGAAGTGTTGCTTGCATGCACCCTGGGAAGCTGATTTTTTTAAAATTGGCAGCGGAAGATTTAAAATTGCAAGTAAATCACTCATGGCCACCATCTGGCTAGGGGTTCATGCGGATTTAAGGGGGTCTTTTTTGGCCATGTAGAGCATCATTGCAAATGCCTGCCTTTTTGGATGTGTTCGTATTTCCCCCCCTCATGTAGACAAGGCAGACCTATGATTCTAAAACAGGGATATGTGACTGTGATAGATCCAGAGAGCAATTTTCTTCCCTAGGAGCCTCTGGGAGAAGGAGGGCAGCACAGACTACGAAAAATGCCCCCCTTCCCAAAGGAAGTATCTGGAAGACCATTTCTGATTTTGGAAAATGGGTATTTCTTGATGTGAAACAATTGAGGAGATGCTGTAAGTTATTTAAGAGGTAAATTTTCGACTCGGGAGGGTTTCAGGAGAGATTATTCCCCCTTTAGGGAAGGGAGGGCAGCATAGAGAAGGACTGAGGGCTGCAAAGAAGGCCTTGGGGGGACATATGTAGTTCTAGGGCTAGATTGATTTATTATTGATTTTTATTGATTATCGATTAGATTAACAAGTCTTTCAGCCAACGCCATTGACCCAAGGTTGCCCACCAGTTATCGTTCAGAGTGGGATGGCTTGGACCTGGATCTCCCAAGTCTAGAGCTGTGCTGTAACAACTATACCACACAAACACTGCTCTCTCCATTCCTCCTCACCTTGAGCTTCACAAGAACCCTGTGAGGTAGGCCAGTCTGAGAAAGAGAACACAGCTGGCCCAAGGTCACCCACCCATGACTTTTGATGGCTCAGGTGGGATTTGAAATTGGATCTCCAATGTCCCAGTCCAATGTTTTGACTGCTTCACCATGCTAACTCATCCCTCGCCATTCCTTCTGCACTTGATCCTCACAACAACCCTGCAAAGTAGGTTAGGCGGAGAAAGAGAACACTACTGGCCCAAGGTCACTCACCAGTGACTTCTCAGGATTCAGAGGATACTTGAACTTAGAATCATAGAAGAAGACTCCACCCCACTCCAAGGCAGCGCTTTCTACTGTCAAACAGTTCTTACCGTCAGGAAGTTCTCCCAAGGGGTCTCCAAGTCCCATTCTGCTTTAACCACCGCACCATGCTAGCTCTCCCCTCCCCACCCCCTTCTCCAATTAATCTTCATAACAGTCCTGCAGGGTAGGTCAAACTGAGCAAGAGACTGCAACTGGTCCAAGGTCACCCAGTAGTGATTTTTCATGGCTCGGGGAGAGGGAGCTTGAAACTAGATCTTCCAAGTTCAGTGCTTTCACCACCATGCCACATTGGCTGGATGGCTTATGTTCTGAAGGTGATGCTGCCTTCTTTTGGAAAAAGAACACGGGAGCATAGCAAAGAAAAACCCAGAGGTCGTATCAGGAATGGAGAGAGAAAAAAGGGAGCAGTCACCTAGCAATCTTGGCTAGGGAAAGCTGGAAGTTTCACACCAATTAAAGCGGTTGTGAAGGTGGGGTGGGGAGAGTTAATATGCCCAGTGTCCAGCAGAAGGCCAGGGGAAGGAAAAAACCCAGCAGTTAGCAATTCTCACCTGCCTGGGATGTGACGGGACCTAGCCTGTATGGATTTATTTTTCCAGCTTCATTGTGTAACTTAGAGAGGCTACACAGTCTAACCAAAACAAAAGGCCGGGTTGAATTCAGGAGCTCGTTGGCCATCCTGGGATCCCCTGCTGCCTCAGCTTTCCTGATCTGTGGAATGGGGTGATTTAATTGGACTCCTTGAGCCAGGCAGGATTTCAGCTGGAAAAGAATTAGAGATAAGAGTGTTGGTGATCCCAATTTGGAGCAAGAATGTTAAACTCTAATGTCTTCCTTTTTTTTGATAAAAATGAAATAGGAACACTGGTGTACTTCTGACAGCTTTCTCACAGAGCTTGGGAAGGTTCCTTTTTCTGAACGACAACTCCCAGAATTCCCCAGTCAGCTGTGCTATCTAGAGGGTTCTGGGGTTATAGTCCAAAAAAGGAACTTCTCCAAGCTCTGCCCTGTCTCTCATTTCTTGCATTCCTGTTAGGTACTGTAGAAGTAGCCAAAAAGATGACTGGGAGGAGGGAGGCAGCGATACAGACCATCTTAGTCTTTCATGTATGGTGCATTTTTTACATCCATGCATGACAGGGCAAAGATGAGGGAAATCCTGCAACAAAATGTGGCAGTGCAGAGTGTCCCCTGTTCAGAATTCCAGCTGCTGAGTTTCTGCTTTGCCTGCAACAGCCGTTCGGCATTCTGTAGCCATTGGGCATGCTTACTTTTCATGTTTTGCAGTCAAACATCTCTCCCCAAATTATTTTTCCCCAGGTTTTTTTTTTAATTCTGCAAATCTAGGGGTTGCTCCAGCCCTCCCCTCCCTACATGGATTGGGACCCTTTTCTGGCAAGAAAAGCACCAGCACTTAGTGCCTGAACATCAGGCTTAGAGGGCAAGATGCATAAGAAGGCACCCTCTCAGTTCAATTGTGTTTGATAGAGAGCACACCTCAAGCAGATTTGGAGTATCAAAGGCCTCAGTATGTAATGCATCCCAGTGACAGGTACTGAAGAAGAGGTGGTCTGGTTTATTCTGGTCATTGTTTTCCAACAATTTGTCTTCTTACGTAATCTTCTATTTTCCTTTGACGGGAAGTTTAGGCAATGTCTTTTTAAGAATGTTATTTGTACTACATTGCTAAAAGTTTGCCATCTAACAGGTTTTAGCTCCTTCCCCCAGGTCTCTAAGGTGGAAATGCTTCTTCTAAGTCTTGTGTTCAGAGAACTATTTTCTTTTTCTGACATGGATGTGAAGAGATGCTTCTTCCAATTATTCTCCTCTTGTATATAAGACAGAAATGCCTCTTCTGGAGACAATTCTTCTTGCATTCAGGAGGGAATGCCTCTTTTAGAGACACAGAAGGGAAGGCTTTTCCTAGTCACACATTTTTACATGTCCAAGAGGAAAAACCTCTTCTTGAGACACTTTCATGGCCAGGAGGGATGGCCTCTTCTAGAGACACACACTCATATCTGGGGGGAAGGCCTCTTCTAGGAACACTTTCTCTTGTGTCTATGAGGGACAGTCTCTTCTAGTCACGCTCCCATTTGTTTCTGGGTGGGAAGGTTTTTCAAGAAACACTCTACTCTCTCTTACGTCCTGGAGAGAAGGCCTCTTCTAGTGACCCTCTCTTTTGTGTCCAACAGGGAAGGCCTCTTTTTTGCCAACTGAGAAGAGCTCACCCCTCTTCTGTGTTAGCTAGGGTTGAAGGCAAATGTTACTTTCTTCTCTTCACATCTTTGGGCCAACACTTAGGGGTTTACTTTCTTTTAAATGGATGCTATTATGTCTTCCTAATATTTGCATCAATTTAGAAATGAGCAGGTTGAGCTTGGTACAAGTGTGTAAACTCCTGTAAGTAGACATCCCATCTCAGGAGTTGTTTCCTCCCCTCCTTCTCATGTCTGGGAGGGAAGGCCTCTTCTAATGACACTCCCACTAGTGTCTAGGTAGGAAGGCCTCTTCTAGGGACATTCTCTCCTGCGTTCAGAAGGGAAGCTCTCTCTTAGAAGCCTTCCCACTTGTTCTCAGACCTCTTCTAGAGACACTCCCACTTGTGTCTAGGTGGGAAAGCCTCTTCTAGGGACACTCCCATCTGTGTCTAGGTGGGAAGGCCTCTTCTAGGGACATCCTCTCTTGCACTCAGGAGGGAAGCTCTCTTTTAGAAGCCCTCCCCCACTTGTTCTCAGACCTCTTCTAGAGACACTCCCACTTGTGTCTAGGTGGGAAGGCCTCTTCTAGGGACATTCTCTTTTAGAAGCCCTCCCACTTGTTCTCAGACCTCTTCTAGAGACACTCGCACTTGTATCTAGATGGGAAGGCCTCTTCTAGGGATACTCTTTCTTATACCCAGGAGGGAAGGCCTCTTCTAGGGACACTCCCATTTGTGTCTAAGTGGGAAGGCCTCTTCTAGAGACATTCTCTCTTGCACTCAGGAGGGAAGCTCTCTTTTAGAAGTCCTCCCACTTGTTCTCAGACCTCTTCTAGAGACACTCCCACTTGTGTCTAGGTGGGAAGGCCTCTTCTAGGGACACTCCCATCTGTGTCTAGGTGGGAAGGCCTCTTCTAGGGACATCCTCTCTTGCACTCAGGAGGGAAGCTCTCTTTTAGAAGCCCTCCCCCACTTGTTCTCAGACCTCTTCTAGAGACACTCCCACTTGTGTCTAGGTGGGAAGGCCTCTTCTAGGGACATTCTCTTTTAGAAGCCCTCCCACTTGTTCTCAGACCTCTTCTAGAGACACTCGCACTTGTATCTAGATGGGAAGGCCTCTTCTAGGGATACTCTTTCTTATACCCAGGAGGGAAGGCCTCTTCTAGGGACACTCCCATTTGTGTCTAGGTGGGAAGGCCTCTTCTAGAGACATTCTCTCTTGCACTCAGGAGGGAAGCTCTCTTTTAGAAGTCCTCCCACTTGTTCTCAGACCTCTTCTAGAGACACTCCCACTTGTGTCTAGGTGGGAAGGCCTCTTCTAGGGACACTCCCATCTGTGTCTAGGTGGGAAGGCCTCTTCTAGGGACATCCTCTCTTGCACTCAGGAGGGAAGCTCTCTTTTAGAAGCCCTCCCCCACTTGTTCTCAGACCTCTTCTAGAGACACTCCCACTTGTGTCTAGGTGGGAAGGCCTCTTCTAGGGACATTCTCTTTTAGAAGCCCTCCCACTTGTTCTCAGACCTCTTCTAGAGACACTCGCACTTGTATCTAGATGGGAAGGCCTCTTCTAGGGATACTCTTTCTTATACCCAGGAGGGAAGGCCTCTTCTAGGGACACTCCCATTTGTGTCTAGGTGGGAAGGCCTCTTCTAGAGACATTCTCTCTTGCACTCAGGAGGGAAGCTCTCTTTTAGAAGTCCTCCCACTTGTTCTCAGACCTCTTCTAGAGACACTCCCACTTGTGTCTAGGTGGGAAGGCCTCTTCTAGGGACACTCCCATTTGTGTCTAGGTGGGAAGGCCTCTTCTAGGGACATTCTCTTTTAGAAGCCCTCCCACTTGTTCTCAGACCTCTTCTAGAGACACTCCCACTTGTGTCTAGGTGGAAAGGCCACATGTACAGACATTCTCTCCTATGTCCAGGAGGGAAGGCCTCTTTTAGAGACATTTCCACTTGTATTTAGGTGGAAAGGCAACTTCTAGGGACACTATCGGCTTGTCTATATGAGCCCCCCAAAACGGATTGCTCTGCAGTAATATCAAATCTTAGCAGCTGCAATTTGTCTTAATGTTTGTTTGTTTGTTTGTTTTTGCCCCCATAAACTTTGCAGTGGCAGTAGCACAGAGGGCACCTGCAGGAAGGGAGAGGAGGAAGGAGCCATCCTCCCTTCCCTGATACTCAGGGCAGCAGCACCAAGGGCACTCGTGGGGAGGAGGAAGAGGAGCAGGGAGCCATCCTCCCTTCCTTGGTGTCTCTTCTTCCCCCTCCCTGCGACTGCCCTCCATCCTGTACAAAAAAAGGTGGGGGGTAAAATGCAGAATCACATCTGCAAACCCCTGGCCAATCAGAAGGTCTGTTCGTCCCCCTCCAGACTGTGCAACAGTTTGCGCAGTTTTCTTAATGGTCAGGGGTGTGCATTTCCCTAGGTTAAAAAAAAAACAGGGAAAGACGCGAAGGCTTTTCCTGAGGCATTTTTGCCATTTTTGACCACCCTCCTTCACAATACAGCAAAACGACACGGATTGCCATTAGGACAGGTCACCTTCTCATCACATTCCATGAGGAGTATTTTTGCCATTTAGACAACCCCTCTCTCTTGCATCTGGGAGGTAAAGCCTCTTCTCAACACACTCCTATTTGTGCCTAGCTGGGAAGGCTTCTTCTAGAGACCTTTTCAAAGGTGTACAGTTCTCTGTACAGAGTTGCGCCCCTATTTTGGCTAACTCCAGCATTATTTATTTATTTACTTTTCCACAGATCTAACTTCCCAACTTTGAAGATGAGTGCTAGGAACTTCCTCATTTGCATCTCACTTCCTTAAGATTTCTCTGTGCCTTTCCCATTAGCAGAAGGATGCCTGCTTTGCTAATCTCCGCTGGTTATAGCATTCTGGAAATAAGAGGGAGAGTCCCAGCTATCAGGAGAACATCTTGTGGTTCCCTCCCATTGCCATTAGAACATGATCCATTTAACAAAGGGCACGGGATATGGCTACGGGGGCAAAATGAGGGCATTGGGCCCACAGTAAGTATCCTGCCTCCCTAACTGGAATTTTCCTTCACGCCCCAAATGTCTAGCATTGTAGTAACTTAAAACTTCACTTGGGCATTTAGAAGTATAGTTAACACCCCCAAAGAAAAGGGGCAGGCAGAGTGACCCAGGGAAGGCAAATATGAGGGCCATGGGTGTGACTGATTTTCAAAATCCCACGCTCTGCAATACTAGAAATTTGGGGACAGAAGAAAAAATTCGGGGGGGATTATTATTTGGAAATACCCTCATTTTCGCCACCACTATACCTCTGAAAGGACAGCATCTCCAAATGATAAAATACATGCGCTGTAAGGTTTGGTGTTTTTGTTTTACCAGGTGATGCAGGTTTGCAGCGGGGGGGGGGGATTCCTGATGGAAAGGAGATGCTGGTGGTCACCCTCTTGGCTCCTCTGAGATGTGGCTAGTTGTTGTTCTAGTTTTTCAACTACAGTCTCCATTTTGGTTAATGATCGAGCCAAAGTATAAGAAATCTTCAGTGTCTTTGATACCCACTCTTGGAGATCAAAAAAACTATATCAGACATTTGATGTGGCTGCAGGATGAATGCCGGTAGAGGAGTGTCTATGTATGTAAGGCAATGAATGTTAGGTCCTTTCCCTTTCATTACATCCCTTCCACCCCAAATCCCACTCTGATGTGAGATAAACATTGGGGTTGTCGATACAGCAAAAATACTCTTCATAGAATTAAAGGAGAATGTGATTTGTCTTAATGAGATCCCACATCAATCCACTGTATTCAGAAGGAGGGGGACCAAAAATGCCAAATACACTGCAGGAAAAGTCTTTGTGGCTTTTCCCATATTGCTTTAAAAATCTCTGAAGGAAATGTATAATCCTGCTTGTTGGGACAACTGATTCGCTTTGATACGCATACCTGATAAGAGTGGAAGTGGAAAGGTGATTGGTTGGACATGTGCAGGAGGCGGAACTTGCTGGCAAGGCAAGTGCCCCAAACTACCATGTTGGATTTTTGCTGTAGCAATTGTGTGCTAAGGTGACAAAACAGCCTTTTATTTCTTTTTCTGTTTATTTAAGCGGAACATTGCACTTCCGCACCTTGGATATGCCTTTTTTTAAAAATACTGTTCGGCAGCAGCAACTGGTGGGAATAAAAACACAAGTAATTCACTCACATGCCCGTTTGAACAATGATGTTGATAACTTTGCATGCCTGTGATCTTGCCAAAAAATAGTTGAGACAAATGACAGCTGCTGCAAATTGGCATTAGTGCACATCAGTCCACATTTTATAGCCTCATATAGACGACCCCATTGTCAGTTCTTTCAGGCCCACAAGTAATCATGGCCAAAGCCAGACCCCAGATAGCTGCCGGGGGTGGGGGAAATGAAAGTCTGTGAAACTGGCGAGTCCCAAGTTGGACCTTCTTAGGGAGCTGTCAGCCCATTTAAAGTAAGGTCAAGGCAACCTGGGTCTCTCTGAACAGGATGGGACTCCCAACTCCCACCCACCCCAGCCAGCTTGGCCAGTGGCGGGGATAATGGCAGTTGTGTTTCCCTGTGAATGGACTATCTGAATTGTAACGTTCCCTCTTGAATCCTTTGCCCAGGCATCTTTTTCCCCTTTCTATTGAGTCATGCGCAGAGTCAAGCCTTGTGTGCTGGGCGGCATGCAGTCGATCTGCTCTGTGTTTCAATCAGAACTTTAAAGGGGCTACATCCAAAGGGGCTGCACTCTATCCCCCCCCCCCCGCATTTAGGTTTGGCACCTTGGCTATAGTTCCTTTATAATTCAGATGAAAACCTGGCATGGATGTACCCTGCCACTGCTGGATTTCGACGTGGCACTTCTGTGGAGTTTTGTTATCTCTTCCTGTGGATGGAAATCTCTCTCAAGTTACAGTTTGCAGGTGTGGTTTTCCTGATACAGTGCCTTCTCTTGGTGTCCCTGAGAACTGTGGGCAATGTAGAACACTTCTGTTCCCAGTCCCTAACTCTGGTGAACCTAATTCTGTTGTTGTTGTTCTATGTAGAATCATAGAATCATAGAGTTGGAAGAGACCACAAGGGCCATCTAGTCCAGTGATGGGTAACCTTTTGAGCTTGGTGTGTCAAACTTCACCAAAAAACTGAACATAACTAGGGTAGTGTGTCACTTTGAGGAAAAAACATTATCTCTGCTGGCGGAACTGAGGGCAAAGATCCCGGCTTAACCGGAAGTCCCAGAACTAGACGCTCTGTGCCGGACTTCTGTTATTTTGGCCTACAGACCTCTGGCACAGAGAGTCTAATAGGGGAAGATGAAACATTTGCGACTACAGCTGTCCCTCCACACTTGCTGGTTTCACTTTCGCGGTTCTGCATATTCGCGGATTCCTGCTTTGGGGAGGGGGGGGAGGGAGAGGAAAGTGGGACTGGGGCTTCGAAGCCCTGATCGCCACTTTAGGAGGGTGGGGGGTGGAGGAAAGTGGCGACTGGGGCTTTGGAAGCTCTGATCAACACTTTAGGGAGGGTGGGGTGTGTGAAGGAAAGTGGCGACCGGGGCTTTGGAAGCCCTGATTGCCACTTTAGGAGGGTGTGGAGGAAAGTGCCGACCGGGGCTTTGAAAGCCCCAATCACCACTTTAGGGGGGTGGGGGTGGAGGAAAGTGGCAACCGGGACTTTGGAATCTCCGATCACCACTTTAGGAGGTTGGGGATGGAGGAAAGTTGCGACTGGGGCTTTGAAGCCAGTTTAGGGAGGGTGGTGAGGTTGCAGGCAGGGGGGAGGAGGCCTACGCCTGCGTGTCATCAGCAATAGCTATGCGTGTCAGTGCTGACACGCGTGTCATAGGTTCACCATCACTGATCTAGTCCAACCCCTTGTCCTGCAGGAATACACAATCAAATCATTCCCGACAGATGACCATCCAGATTCTCTTTACAAACCTCCAAAGAAGGAGACTCCACCACACTACGAAGCAGTATCACCGTATTCCACTTCTGAACAGCTCTTACTGTCAGGAAGTTCTTCCTAATGTTTAGGTAGAATCGCTTTTCCTGTAGTTGTTGTTGTTGTTTCCGACTTACGTTATGGCAACCCTCAGGTGAACCTATTGTGGGGTATTCTTGCCAAGATTTGTTCAGAGTGGGTTTGCCTTCCTCTGAGGCTGAGATACTGGGGCTATCATATCGCCTCTTAACCGTCTTTTTCCAGGCTAAACATACCCAGCTCCCTAAGTCTCTCCTCATAAGGCATGGTTTCCAGACCTTTCACTATTTTAGTTGCCCTTCTTTGGACACGCTCCAATTTGTCCATATCCTTTTTGAATTGTGGTGCCCAGAACTGAACACAGTATCCCAGGTGAGGTCTGACCAAGGCAGAATAGAGTGGCACTATGACTTCCCTTGATCTGGACACTATACTTCTATTGATGCAGCCCAAAATCGCATTGGCCTTTTTAGCGGCCGCATCACACTGTTGACTCATGTTTAACTTGTGGTCTACTAGGACTCCTAGATCCCTTTCGCACATAGTCTCATTCAGCCAGGTCTCCCCCCATCCTATATCTATGCATTTCATTTTTTCACCCTAAGTGTAATACTTTTCATTTCTCCGTGTTGAATTTCATTTTGTTAGCTTTGGCCCAGCTCTCCAGTCTATCCAGATCATTTTGAATTTTGATCCTGTCCTCTAGGGTATTAGCTACTCCTCCTAATTTGGTGTCATCTGCAAATTTGATAAGTATGCCCCTAATTCCCTCATCTAAGTCATTGATAAAGATGTTGAATAGCAATGGGCTCAGGACAGAACCCTGCGGCACCTCATTGGTCACATCTTTCCGAGACGAAGAGGAGCCACTGCTGAGCACCCTTTGGGTTCGGCCGGTCAACCAATTACAAATCCACTGAACAGTTAACTTGTCTAGCCCACATTTTACAAGCTTGTTTGCAAGAATGTCATGGGGAACCTTTGCACTTATCTCAATTTGGCACCACCAACCATTTTTTTTAAAAAAAACAACAATGTCCTAGGCACGATTGAGTGATTTTTTTGCTTGAACACAAAAGCAAAAAACCCTCAACGCCTTGTTTTTTCACCTTAGTGCTTGCCCGCTAAGGCGAAAATCCAACATGGTGGCAGAGGGTGCTTGCCTTGTTATCAAGCCCCACCCCCTGCGCTCATCCGGCCAATCAGATTTGCACTTCCTCTCGTTTCGGCAAGCGAATGAAATCGACTCACTTGTCCTAACAAGCAGAAATGTACACCCCCTTGTTTTTGTTTTTTCTAAAGACGGGAAAAGCCGCAAAGGCTTTTCTGGTGAGGTCTTTGGCCTCCCCCTCCCTTCACAATGTGGTGAAATCACACGAAATGTCATTAGAACAGGTAGGATTCTCCTCGCATTCCGTGAGTTTTTTCACTGTTTGGACAACCCCCCAGTGTATTGTGTTTTAACAAACAGCCATTGTACACAATACCAAATGTTCTTACAACTACACCACACTGGTTCTAAAACCTCACACCTACTCGTTTTCATTTCTCCACCATTTATTGTCCTCCCCACCTTACCCCAAAACACAGATTATTTGTGACAGGGACACAGCCATACCCATTCCCTCCCAGTTCAGGTTTAAACCTCCCCTTCCCAGCCCAGGACACTACTTTGCTCTCACCCCTTCTCAATCTGGTTTTTTTTGGGGGGGGGGGGGGTTACAGTTGAGTTGCGAAAGAGAGTGTGTTAGGAAGCATGATTGATTGGATTGGATTGGATTTGCTTTATATCCTGCCTTTCTCCATACAGAATCCAAGGCGGCCTACAGTATTTTAAAAACAGTACAGTTAAAGCACTATTTATACAAAAAAAATAAAAAAAAAAATAATCAAAAATAAAAATGGTATAAAAACACCAGATATAATTTTTGAAAAGATAAAAGCATAATAAGAAGGATAAAAACAGCCCCACCAAAAACCCTTTCTGCTGCATAAATTACAGTGGGCCCTTGGTATCCACTGGGGGTTGGTACCAGGACCTGCCGTGAATACCAAAATCCATGGATGCGCAAGTCTCGTTATGTTCAATGGCATATTAAAATGCTGTCTTTATATAAAATGGCAAAATCAAGATTTGCTTCTTGGAATTTATGTCTTGGGGGGAATATTTTCAGTCTATGGATGATGGGATCCATGGATGCCAAATCCGTGGATACAGAGGGTCAACTGTATAAGCCTGCTGGTATAAGCCACCAACAGAAGGAAAGGAGAGAGGAGGCCGACCAAATCTCCTGTGGGAGGGAGTTCCACAGCCTTGGGAGCAGCCACAGAGAAGGCTCTGGCCTGGGTTCTAAACAAACATGTTGGTGATGGTGGTGGAACCAAAAGAAAGCCTTACCCTGAAGGTCTTAAAACTCAGGGAGGCTCATACAGGGAGATACGGTTGTTCAGATAGTCTGGGCCCAAGCCGTTTCTGCCCACTGTACCCAGTAGAAATGTGGTGACAGAAGGAGCACAGGGGGTGGAAATGGTGGCAGCATTATCAGCTCTCACAAAGCAGACCCCAGAAACAGCCTCCAAGGCCCACATGTGACCCACAGGCCACAGTTTACCCATCTGTGCTAAGACTATACCAGTCTGGAGCTTCACACACTGGAAGGCCATTGGAACTGAGGTAGCATGTTCCAGTTCATTCCCACTCAGGACATGTTGGAAGCTGTGGAAGCAGGGAGGTTTTCTGAGGGTTATGCCTCTTGGGGTTAAGGATTTTGGAAAATAGAGAACAAGCTGTGTGTGTGTGTGTGTATGAGAGAGAGAGAGAGAGAGAGAGAGAAAGAGAGAGAGAGATATTTTCAGATTGAGACTAAAGGCTGAGCACTTGGAACCGCTAGCTCAGCGCTCTGGAATTCCAGGAAGACTGCCATGGAAATCTTGGCTGTCGAGTGGTTCTCGCTTCCAGAAGGCCCGGGTAAAAAGCTTTGGCAAACTTAATATTATTTTTCTCTCCCTTTTATTGGAAGCTCTCAGAATGCAGCAGCTGGAAGAGAGGAGAGTGAGACAATAAGGAGGAGGCTGGATTTGAACCCAGTACTTCTTATACCAGGGGTGGATGGGACGCAGGGCCTCAACTCTTTATCTCCCCACTGGCCAGGTTTGGAGGGAAATACACTTTGTGTATGCTCAGAGTTATCTTTTCCCCTGGTTCTGGTGTTGTTAGCCCAAAGTAGGAACCTGGAGCCAGGGATGCCATTCACATGTACACTTTGTGTATGCTCAGAGTTAACTTTGCTGTTACACACTAGAGAAGGGGAAAATGGGGAGGGAGGGTTGTAGTCTAGGGTTGGAAAAGAGACTCCAAGGTTTAGGGGAGGCATGAGGTGTCTCCACACTCTGACTATGGCAGTCAGACACGACTTTAATGGTCACGGCCCCTTCAGGTGGCATCCAGGGACTTTTAGTTTGATCATGTACAAGCATACCTAGTTAACAAAGCCAATGTGTGTTTGGAAATTACTTCTTGAACAGAAAATTTGCTTCCAGATGCAGAAATAACATAGAACAATCCAACATGTTTTAGAAAACGTTTTATCCAAAACTGTCAATATGCACATATGAAATGAAACAACCTGGTCAGGTAAGCCTTGCATAATTACAGAAAAAACATTTTGAACCTTCTAGAGACCACTTGATGGCTTCTTTCAAAATTACGTTTCCAAAGAGACTTTTTCTTTAACCACCCTACACTTTTCTTATGATTTCCATTTAGAGCCAGACTTAGAGCTATGTGATGCTTGTTTAACATGCTGGGGGTATAGAATCATAGAGTTGTAAGCGACCACAAGGGCCATCCAGTCCAACCCCATTCTGCCATGCAGGAATACACAATCAAATCATTCTTGACAGATGGCCATCCAGCCTCTGCTTAAAAACCTCCAAAGGAGGAGACTCCACCCAGGAAGCACGTTCCACTGTCCAACTGCTCTTACCACCAGGAAGTTCTTCCTAATGTTTATGAGTAACTGGTGCGGTAGCCTTATCTTCTGTCCCCCTTTCTCTCTGCCATTCACATGTGTTCAGTTAGGGATTTTGGAGGCAACTGCTGTTTACCTTGCCTTTTGTAGGTGGACACACACAGCTACAGTAGGATTGGCTAGAGTAGAATCCCACTCTTTCCCAGCACAAGTTTTATTGCCTTGTTTACTACAGACAAGCTGCTGCAACCTGACACCAAAGTCTCTTTTTAGCCCTCCTTCACCATCTTTCCCATGCTGATGCTTCTTTAAAACAAACAAACAAACAAAAAACACCTTCCAGCCAGGCAGAGGTTGGGAAAGAAAAAAGTGTCTGAGTGGAAAGAGAAAGACTTTGTAAAAAGAGGAGTGTGTGGGGTGTGGTCTAAACCAGGAGTTCTCATAGGTGGGTCCTTTAGACGCCTTGGACTTCATCTCCCAGAATCCCTGACCATTGGACAAGCTTGCTCAAGGCATCTAGGAGTTGAAGTCCAGAACACCTGGGCCAAATCCACCCTCCACAAATAATCCTGTTTGAAACTGGATTATTTGCCATGGCTCCTTCCTATGGGATCCTGGGATTTGTAGTTTTGCAAGGTCTTTAGCCTTCTCTGCCAAAGAATGTTGGTACCTTGCCAGACTACAGTTCCCAGGATTCCATAGGAAGAAGCCATGACAAATAATTCAGTTTCAAATGGGATTATTTGTGTAGTGTGGATTTGGCCCTGGAAGATACAAATTTGAGTACCACTCATCCAGACTGATTTACTGAGGTGTATTGTTTATCCCAGGAGGAGAGAACATAGTATTTCCTGCTGAATTCCTGAGAATTTCAACTTTCCTTTAAAAATATCCCAGGGCTCTAGTCCTTATTGATGTGAGAATAACAGGGCAGTTTCATTCAGTAGTTAATAGCTGTTGGTGCTCCTTCCCAGCCCATTAAATGCATCTAGGGTTGAATTGTTGGCAATGGTTGATAAAATCACAGAAACCAGAGAAGGTGTTGAGTAAAAAGTTTCTAACTTGGTTATGCCACACATCTCTCCCCAGTTGGAGCCTCTTTTCCAGCACTAGAGTACAACTCTTTCTCACTTCCCCAGCATGCAATGGCAAAGGTAACTCTGAGCATATGCAAACGGCATATGTGACTGACATCCCTGCTCCGGGTCACTCCTTCAGGCTAGCAATGCCAGAATCAAGGGGAAGGTAATGGAAAAGTCAGCTGTCACGTTGGCGCATAGTTGCAGAATGGAGATTTTAAGAGAAAATAGCTGCATAATTGAAAGGTAAAGTGCCCCACCCAAGGTCCAAATGCAAAGTCAGTGGCACCCTGCCAGGCTGGTTTAGAAATCCCAGAAGCTTCTCTTCCCCACCCAGCGCCCTTATCTGGCTTTCCCGAGGTCCTGTGGAGAAAGCACGGCTATTTATAAGGAGGGATTATTAGCCCAGAAAGCTGATTTGCCTTGTCTTACCAGGACCCTTTTGCCATTTCAGCCCTGCCCCGCTTTGTGCAGAGAGAAATTAGATGGGAGAAAGGAGTTTACTCGGATTTGAGGGCAGGGAGTGCATGGGGGGGCTTGAGAAAAGGAGAGATAAATAAACCCCCCAGAAATGTTCCCTCAGGTGAAAAGATTTAAGATTTCTCTTGACGTAATTCAGGCTTCAGTTGAGTGGCGGAGGAGAGGTTAGGTTAATGTGGGCTAAGCCATCTTGGTTGCTTTGCTACTCAAAGATCTGGCTCTGCTCAGATCTACTAGAAGCCCCACCCCCAAGCTCACATAAGCCCCTCCCCCTTTGAAACAGCCACACCCCCTGGAGCAAAAGCCACGCCCTCTGAAAAGAGGAAGGGTGGTCGGCATTGGATGGGCAACTGGGGCACTCCAGTCTGCCTTGGGGGGCCCACATAGAATGCAAAAAAAAAAAAAAGGCAGTGACTTGGGTCCCATCTACATGATAAAAAAAAATCCATACGGCATTCGAAAGATCGATCATCTGTACAGATGATTGTTCGAACATAAATGTAGCATTTGGAAGGGGGACTGCGAATTCCCCCGTAAAGTCTGGCGCTCTGGCATTTGGGAAATTTGCCAGATTCCAGGAAAAAAAACCATACAGTCATTTGAATGTTTGATCGTTTGTACACCCCTGTTCGCACACATACGAACAAGCAGTGTAATCTGATTGGCTGGCCAAGCAGAGGAGGTGGGGCTAGCAGAGGGGAATTGGGAACGGCTGCCATGTTGGATTCCTGGCTAAGTGAGAGTCCGGTAAGTCTATGAAACGGAGATTTTTACGTTCATTCATTTTTATTTCATGTTGTAAAGACGGGAAAATGACTGTCCGCATCACAGGGAGCTTTTTAAATTAAAAAAAAAAAAAGGTGGTGGGAGATCGCTCACTGCGGCCAACTGGCTAAGCAGTGATACGGAGTTTAGGGGGTCTAAAAAATCGTGTAGGCAGACCGTACACTTGCGAACGTCTGCCTTTTCGGATTTTTAACCCCAGTGTGGATTTTTTATCCATCGTGTAGACAACACCTTGAAGTCCACTTATGGTTTTGAAACACTGAGTTGTTGTTTTTTTAAGCAGCCTTTGAGGTCCGCACGCAGCCCCAGAGTCCCTAATAAACACGTAGCCCCCCAAAAACTTTGCCCACAATGACCTACACGTTCCTCCAAGGGGAATGCTGGGATTCAAGTTCCCAATGTCCTACTGCTTTCTTACATGACTGATTAATGGAATGTAAGGTGGGGTTATGCAGATAGATGGGCGGAGCTATGCAAATAGGGGCAAATTCTCACTAGCCAGGTATAGAGATGTGAAGGCCCAGAAAAAAACTGGAAATATTCAGGAGAGAAAAAAAAAATTCTGGGATTTTTTTTTTCCTGAAGCCTTTTTTGTTTTTTTCCAAAAAATTGAAAAAAAGGAAGAAAATCGATTATGGAATGTTTTATTTTAGCATGATGAATAAAATCTTTAAGACAACGTGTTCATATATAATTGTTTAAATACAATAATTGTTTGAATACACTGTATTTTTGTGTATTGTGATAATTTTATGCCTAATCAAATTGTACATAGTCATATTTTATAGTCCTAAAGTAACAGAGTGACTTTCAATCTGTAAAAAGTGCTAATGTTGCATTTTTTTTCAATTTTTCCAAAATTTCCATTTTATCTGGGGGGAAAATGGAAAAAATCCATGGCTTCAAAATTTTGAAAATTTTACATCCCTAGCCATGTGGTTTGCTATGTGGAGTAGAGTATTTTTTTTTCTTTTTTTCCTAACATTTTAAAATTCATTTCCATTCACAAGGGATCTCAGTTACATACAGTAATACAGTATACATACAGTATACATACAGTATAACAGAAGCAGGAAAATAAGTCCATTCTGGATTCAATGTTCCAGTGACATGGAGATCAGCGGCCAGAACTGGGGTCGTGGTTAAAGACATACAGAAGAGTTTTGCTAGATTGAGCTAAAGGCCTGCCATCCTGTTTCCAGGTGGAGGAGGGAGAGCAGATGGGCGCTTCTTAAACAAGGTATGAAGGTTTACTACCATCCCTTTTGTCAAACCACAGCCAGCATCATAAACAATTAGGGATGACTGTGTATTCCTGGAGGGCAGGGGGTTGGACTAGATGTCCCTTGTGGTCTCTTACAACTCTATGATTTTGTGATTCTGTGATTCAAGAACATCTAGAAGGCCAGGTAGTCCCCATCTTTCACCTGTGATTTGCCCCCAGCATCTAGTATGCTGAGATAGAGTGTGTCTCTGCCAGGAGGTTCCATTTAGCTGTTAGCTACGGAGAAGGGAAGGGGCCAGAACCAATTGCTTGCCCCAGCTAGAGACAGCCATTGTCTGAATCTTTGGCTGCTGCCACACTGCAGAAATAATGCAATTTGACACCGCTTTAACTATCATGGCTCCTTCCTATGGAATCTTGGGATTTGTAGTTTGTTGTGGCACCAAGGCCATCTGACAGAGAAGGCTAAATATCTCACAAAAGTACAAATCCATATTCCATAGGATGGAGCCATGATAGTTAAAGTACTGTAGTGTCAAACTGCATTATTTCTGCAGTGCAGCAGCTGCCTTTTTGTAGTCCTTTTTGAGACAAAAAAAATCATGCAGTTCCTTAATCACAGAATCATAGAATCATAGAGTTGGAAGAGACCTCAAGGGCCATCCGGTCCAATCCCCTTCTGCCATGCAGGAATACACAATCAAATCATTCCCAACAGATGGCTGTCCAGCCTCTGCTTTAAATCCTCCAAAGAAGGAGGAAAGAAGGAAACTAAAACTTTCCCTTTAAGCAACGAATGGGGTGAGGGGGGAGAACTTGTTGGTAAAATTGTTAATTCACCTTTTCCTCAATACTAGGATGCAAGGCAGCTTCCAAAAATGAAATGAGTGAAAACCTAGCCAAATGCAATTGCACTCTCCATAGAATTAAGACCATTTAAAACAAGTCCATCAAAAAGACCAAAGTCAGTAAAATCATGCAAAACACTTGCAGCTCCTTCCAGAAAGCCTGTTGGAATAGAGAAGCTTTCACTAGCTGACAAAGAGCAAGAAGGGAGCCAGCCTGGCCTCTCTTGGGAGGGAGTCTCAAAGCTTGAGGAGCAACCATGGAGAAGGCCCTGTTGTGTGTGCTCACCAGACATGTCTGCAAAGTTGGTGCCATCAAGAGAAGGACTTCTCCTGTGAAGCTCTTAGAGCCTGGGCAGGCTCATGTAAGAAGAGACAGTCCTTCAGAATGTATGCTCACTCCTGACTCAGGTGTGAGTGATGGAGGGTCATCTTAACACCAGAGGGATGGTCAAAGTACAGCCCCCTAGGGCCATTTTTGTGTCCCAAGGGTTCAAAAATGACTCCAGAAGCCCTCTAAGGGGTGTGGAGGGCATTTCCACCACATTTGGATGTGCCCTAGCCCCTCCCCCTAGGTTTAAAACAACACAAAAATCCTCCCCCCAAAATTGCCCCAAAATATCCTGTAGGGCTGTGGAGGGATTTCTATCATGTTTTGAGTCCACCCAATTTAGTCCTAGGAGAGGCCTTTTTTAAAACAGTAAATGACTTTTAAAATGCCCTCTTGAAGGATTTTGAAGGAGACACTCCCAAGCCCTGTACAGGGTGTTTGGAGGCAAAATATTTGGATTTTCCCTCCAAGAAGTGGGTTCATTATGTTTGTGGGGGGGTGGCCCTCCAAGGTCTGTTGGGGGCTTATGCAGCCCCCTAGCCTTCTGCAGTTGCCCACCCCTCTTGTACACACACTGGGCTGGCATATTTCTACCCCCTGTCTGGTGGAAAACGGCTGCATTTGCGGCACGTGCCACTGGGGGGAGCCAATGCCCCCACTTCCCAGACAGGTTCCCTCCATTTCTTGG
Source organism: Gambelia wislizenii (assembly GCA_030847615.1). Taxonomy (NCBI): domain Eukaryota; kingdom Metazoa; phylum Chordata; class Lepidosauria; order Squamata; family Crotaphytidae; genus Gambelia; species Gambelia wislizenii. The sequence continues at coordinate 5,839,182 of JAUMIR010000015.1, read as the reverse complement.
CCCCTCTGGCCTTCAGAAAGCCAGCTTGATGTTTTCTGCCTCCGACAGTAGACCGCAGAGATGTTGCCAAGGCTGCCAGCTGGAATGCCACCCTGGCATGTGCGGCGGGGCCCCTCCCTTGCCGTGGCACGCATGTTGAAGCAACTAGGTGCTGGCAGGGCGGGGGAGCTGGGCATGTGTGGGCTATGCGCAGAGGCCTGGCGCGCTTGGGCATTATATAAGCTTGCACAGGTGAGGGTGTGTCGGTTGCTGTCAAAGCCACCCTGGGTGTATCTTCTTCGTTTGAGTCCGAACCGCCGCTATTGAAGGGCAGGTATGTTCAGGCATGCGCTGATGCGCCTCTGACCACAGCAAATTCTGTTCTATGTGTCTGTTTTCCTTTATGTGATAGACAGACACTGGGCTGGGTCTGAGCCTACCCTTGGAATCGTCTGTAGGAAGAGGACAGTGCCTCTGGCCATGTATAGAGTATCTCTTCCCTTTTCCCTGCCTAGCCAGTACTGCTCATCACTACAGTCATCAGAGGTTCCATGAATGGGCCAACAGGCTCATCAAGGCTCAGTTGAGCCCTAAGCAGATTTGGCAAGTGTTCCAGTTTATTCTGGACTGCAGCACCCAGAACTGTTCAAATGGCACATGCTTGGCTGAGGTATCCTGGGAACTGTAGTCCAAAAATGTAGCTTTTTCAAAGTCTGGATAGGTGGAGTTATTGGAAAGTGTTCTATGGCTCCAGAAATAATATTCTACAGGGTTGGGACACTCTGCGGCCTTCCAGATATGGTTATTCTTCTTGTTTTTGTTATTATTGTTGCTGTTATTAACTTGATTTATGTTCCACCTTTCCCCCCAGACTGGGGCTGCTGCCGCACTGCAAAAATAATGCAGTTTCACACCGCTTTAACTGCCATGGCACAATGCTATGGAATTCTTGGATTAGTAGTTTTGTGAGATATCTAGCCTTCTCTGTCAGAGAGCTCTGGTGCCACAACAAACTACAAATCTCAGGATTGCAGAGGACGGAGCCATGGTGGTTAAAGTGGTGCCAAGCTGCATTCTTTCTGCAGTGTGGCAGCAGCCTGGGACTCGAGGTGGCTTATACATTTAAAAGATTACAGTTAAAAACATTCCAAAAGTCAGTATTAAAACTGAATTAGACTATTAACCATATTGGAAACATGCACTCTAAAAAGATTTTTAAAGTTACACAGTAAAGTTTGAAACTTAATGCAGCACTTTAAAAATCCCTTTGTTAAAAGCCTTCTGTTCCAAAAGCTGGCTTGAATGAAAAAGTCTTTGCCTGCCAAAGGAAAGGCAGCAAGCTAGTTGGGGCAGCCACTGAGAAGACCCTCCCTCTCGTGTTTCCAGCAGCCAAGGCTGTGAAGGTGGCAAGACAGGAGAAGGGCTTCTCCTGTGGACATCAGGTTCAGGCAAGCTTAGACTGGGAGGTACAGTTTGTCGGATAGCCTGGACTTAAGCCAAATTGGGCTTTAAAAGTCATCACCAGCACTTTGAATTGTGCCTGGAAAAATAATGGCAGCTGAACTACAATTCACAGCAGGCCTTAGCTGGTGAGGAATGCTGGGAGGTGCAGTCCAGGAGTCCCATCCCCGAGGAAATAAATGGAATGTGATGTTAATGATTTAGGGCTTCTCCCTGTCAAAGGAACATTTCCAGGTCTTGTTTTTTTGTTTTTTGCTTGTTTGTTTGAACATGGGAGGAGAACAGATGTTGCAAGATAGCAGGGCGAGGAACTGAGGAGGAATTTTACAGGATTTCCGAAAGACCGAGTCTTCCCATATGAGCCTGCCTGAGCTCTGAGGTCTGGGGAGGCATTTCTTTCTATCCCATCACCTTCGGAGGCATGTTTGGTAGGAACACAAGAGAGGGCCTCCTTGGTGCTTGCTCCCAGGCTTTGAAAACCCCTTCCTGGAGAGGCTATAATGCCCCCCTCTTTGCTGGCTTTTTGGCAGCAAGTGAAAACCTTTTTATTCCAGCAAGCCTTGGGGAATTTTACAAGAAAAGGACTTATTATGGTTTGTTGTGTGCCTTCAAGTCATTTCTGGCTTATGGCAACACTGAGGCAAAGCTATCGCGGGGGTTCTCTTGGCAAGGTTTCTTGGGGGGGGGTGCCGTTCCTTTTCCTCTGTGGCTGGGAGAGTGTGACTTGCCCAAAATCACCCAGTGGGTTTCCATAGCCAAATGGGGATTCGAACCCTGGTCTCCAAAATTGTAGTCTAGCGCTCAAACCACTACACCGTGCTGACTCTCACTTTTTATGCTGCTGTATCGCTTTTATTCTTGTTTCAAATACAGTAATGGTGTAAATTCTGTTGTTAGTCTTGACTAGGGGAGACCCATTGAATCAATTGGATTTATCTGGGTGTTGACTCACCTAGCATAAAAAGTCAATCAATAAAACTTTGATTGATAAAGTTTGATTGATTGAATGAGTCAACACCTAGATAAATTGGTTGAATGGGCATATTCTAGTTGGAACTGACCAGTGGGATGCTGGCCAACATTTTTAAAAGGTTTTAATTCTGTTTTTAGTATAATGGGCCCTCGATATCCAGGGAGGGGGGTTGGTTCCAGAACCCCCCATGGATAGCAAAAAAATAAATAAAATGTGGATGGTTGAGTCCCATATTAATCAATGGGTATGGCCTTTATAAGTATGGGCACCACCATTTTAGGCAGGTGGCGACATTTTAGGTATGGGCAGTGCAAGTTTCGGTATGGGCACCTCTACTTTAGGTGTGCAGTGGTGCCATTTTAGGTACGCAGTGTCAATTCATGGATGCTTGAATCCACAGATATTGAACCCACAGATATGGAGGGCCCTCTGTATAATACTGTTTTAATCTCCACTCTTCAAAATGTTTGTAATGGGTTTTAATTAGGGATGGAAAGAATTTTTTATTTAAAAAAACCATCAAAATATGGTCAGCAAACATGAAAGGTCTGGAAACGATGCCTTATGAGGAGAGACTTAGGGAGCTGGGTATGTTTAGCCTGGAAAAAAGATGGTTAAGAGGAGATATGATAGCCCTGTTTAAATATTTGAAGGGGTGTCACATTGAGGATGGAGCAGGCTTGTTTTCTGCTGCTCCAGAGATTGGAACACGGAGCAATGGATGCAAGCTCCAGGAACAGAGATTCCACCTCAACATGAGGAGGAACTTTCTGACAGTAAGAGCTGTTCGGCAGTGGAACACACTCCCTTGGAGCGTGGTGGGGTCTCCTTCCTTGGAGGTCTTTAAACAGAGGCTGGAAGGCCATCTGTTGGGGATGCTTTGATCGTGATTTCCTGCATGGCAGGGGGTTGGACTGGATGGCCCTCGTGGTCTCTTCCAACTCTGCAATTCTATGATTCTATGTTTTTCAAGTGTGAAGAAATCCTGACCCGAAGAATCCTGGACGGATGAGAATCTTCACGGTTCAAGGCTTCTTCTGTGTCAATTCACATCTGGTTGCTTTGTGTATCAAGCAGTGTTTTCTGTGCAGGAAACAGCATTTTCTGGACAGAAAAAATATTTCTACACAGAAATATTTGCACAGAAAATACTGTAATTGGGGACTTAATTTGTACAAAATTCACATGTGGTTGATTTGCATAGAAAATAGCTTTTTCAGGAGAGAAGACAGCTCTTTTTGTGCAGAAAATAATCTTTGTGGATAGAAATATTCTGCACAAAACATGTTTGCAGTTCAGAAAATGCTGTTTTTCTATTTCATGTGCAAATTTCCCACAGAATAAATCCTGAATTAAGGAAGAGGCTTTGAAAACTGCGTGGTTTTCAAAGACTTTCTCACAGCAGGAAGACAATTGCCAAAATTACTTGTTGCTTCCTTTGAGAAGAAACTTAGTAGGGAATGACATCCTGAGGTTTTATTTTAATTTTTGTAAGCCACTTTGAGTCCACATTTAAGAAAAAGGCAAGGTATAAATAAAGGCAGGAATGGAAGGAGGGAGGCGGAAGATTCTAGAAGGAGAAGAGCTTTTTGCTCTCATGATGTGGCAACGGGAGAAAATGGAAACAGACCTGAAGAGGAGAGCAAGGGGAAATCCACAAAAGATTTTCACCTCTCATTTGAAGGGCTTAACAGATCCATTGGAAGGGGGAATAAGGTTCAGCACCTTAGATAGAAGTCCCTTTGAAGTTCAGGGCTAAAACCTGGAGGGGACTCACCATTCCCCTCACCCCAAACTCAACAGCCGCTAGGCACCGCAGCCAGAATCTGCCCAGTTCAATGGAAAAGGTGGTGGTTTGACTGCAATGCCCATTGTCCCCCACTGCTGGCTTTGCTGGCTAAGGGCTGCTGGATGTTGAAGTCCAACAACATCTGGAAGGCAAAATAACTTCCTCAGCTTTGGGAGATGTTTTGTAATACAGTCAGCCCTCCACATTTGTGGGTTTCACTTTTGCAGATTTGATGATTCACGGATTATTTGCTGCCACCTCCGCTGCTGCCTTATGCCATTTTTAACAGGGACTGCAAGCCCTGAGAAACTGAGAGAGACTGTGAATGTAAGGCAAGGCTTGTAAGTGCCTGATAACAATGGTGTAGTGCAGCAGCGGAGGAGGACGCAAGCCCTGCCAGCTGGCCACTTCTGCCTTACCAAGGAACCGCGCTGCCTCAAAGGCACCCGCAGTGGGTTGAATCCACAAGCTTTACTTTTTGTGTGTATTAAATATGGTTGGAGGGGGGCTAGAGATATTTGAGGTTTTTCCACTTTCGCAGGGGTCCTGCATCCCTAACTGCAGCGAATATTAAGGGCGAACTGTATTTTTATAATATTAATATTATTCTGACACAAAACAACACAACCAAGGAGCAGATTATAAATGACAGGGATGGAAACTGTGCAGTCCTCCAAATGTTGGGCCCTTTCACACAACACTATTATAGTACTTAGATTCCACTTTAATGGCTATGGCCACATCCTATGGAATCCTGGGATTTGTAGTTTACTGAGGTACGTAGGATTACCTGCCAAATTGCAGAGAGACTAGACTGGCAGCATCCTTGCTATCTTTCCTCAGGCAGGTGAAGACTTTTGGCAGGACTTTGGCGGCTAACTGCACAAGAAGAGTGGGGCTTGCAAAATTGGACTGTGTTTTGCTTATCGGTTGTTTTTAATAGCCATGTTTTTAAAGCTGGTGGTAATTTTATGGACAGTTTGATGGTAGTTTTAAAGTCATTAAAATTATTTTAATAATAATAATGTATTTGGTATATTTTTAAGCTATGGTTCTTTTAATTGCTGTAGGCCACTTTGCATCCTAGATGATGATGATGATGATGATGATTAATATGGTCCTGTGGCTTTCCCCCTCCCCCTCAACCCCCCCCCCCAGCTTCTCACAAGGGTGAGGGCATCCTTCAGTTTTATTTCCTCATCAGGTAGAGTTCAACTTTCCAGGGTCTCTTTGACATCACACAGTTATAGTACGTTTATCCCACTATAACAGCCATGACTATGTTCTATGGTTTCCTGGGATTTGTAGTTTAGTGAAACACTGGTGCTCCTGGGCAGAGAGTTCTAGACAACCCATGAAACTACAAGTACCAGGATTCCCTAGGATGGAATCATGGCAGTTGAAGGGGTACTATTGTGGTGTTAGTGTGAAAGAGAATGGGACAGTTCCCCCAAAATCCTTGTGGTGTCGCAAGAGGTACGTGGCCCCCTCATGAGGTTCTTTTTCAGTGGGTTTTCTTGGGTTTTATTCCTGACGTCAGGAATAAACTCTTCCAGAACACGGCCTGGGGAAAAAAAAACAATTAAAAACCTATGGATGCTGGCTGTGAAAGTCTTCGACTTTCAGTGGCTTTTAAAATGTCCTGGCTTCTTTCTCCGCCCCCCCACATCCCCCCTTTTTATCCCCAGTTAAGTTCAATTGATGCAAGCTGAGTTTAAAGTACAAAAGTTGTTTGTACTCAATTCACTCAGCAGGGGGAGAGGAGACCTTCCCAGTGAGCTTGGGCAAAAGCAAACTGCTGCAGCCTCTCCTAGTGTGGGGTTCTTCCCCATTAATAACATTTTCCACCTTGATTGCACCCTGACGTTGCTCAGCCACATGTGTCCTGGGTTTCATCTGTGAAATGTTGGCAGGTATGTCTCTGCCCCGTATTTTAGGGTGTCTTTCTCCCCTCTTCCCCTGCAAAATCTATAAATGGGGAAACATCAGCTGGGATGCTCCACCCCTCTTCATCCCTGCACCAGGCCGGCCGGCCCAGCTCCATGGGTGAGTCAGTGGCGTCTGTCACTCTCCCAGGGAGTAGGGGGGGGAGGAGGAGGATCCGTGGATGCATCAGCATCAGCAGCAGGCCAGTCCCCTTCGAGGCGAGGGTAGCAGAGAGAGAGGCAGGTCCAGTTTAAGGAATTTCGGGGGTCCTGCAGTGCTTTATTTTTTTGGGGGGGGCATATGTTTATCTCAGGTCAATGTAACCTAACCTAACCTATGCACAGTACAGAATATTCAGATTATTACTAATAATGTTTTTGAAGGAGGAGTGTTATGACGGGGGCCCTGCGGCTGCAGATGCTGCAGGGCCCTTAAACCGGCCCTGGAGAGATGGAGAGGCAGAGAGCAGGCAGAGTGTGTGCTTATATATAGGCCTTTCCACGCGCCTTCCTTCAGCCTCTCTCCTCCTCCTCCTCTTCCCTGTCTTTTTTTGGTTTTTGGCCTAGTGCAGGATGGGGAGAAGGGGGGCTGCTCCTCAGCGCTGGTGCTGGGACTCTGGCTGGGTTTTGCCGGAGCGCCTTCCACCCGCTGGGGACTGGAAGCTTGCCAAGGCCTGGTGGCAGAGTTATGTAAGTGGAGGGTTCAGCTGAGGACAGGCTAGGCCTCTCCCCTCCACAAGAGGAGCAGAGGCTTCCTTATTTAAACCTCTTCCAGGGGAGAGAGGCGAGCAGGGGGGGGTAGGGGGAGAGAAAGAGAGAGAGCTTTAACAGCCTTGGCTCTCTGCACCGGATCAGCACACAGCTTTAACCTCTTCCCGCTCGGTTTCTGCATCATTTTAAAAACTGAGACTATCTTAAAAGAAATTAGCTGCAACAAGGGACAATTGGGCACCGAAGATGTCTCCTCTCCCCCTCCCACCCCGCCCCCACTCTCTTGCATCCCTTGTGGGAGTTACTTTTTGGACTGTAGTTCACAGAGTCCCCCCAGCTGAGGATTCTGGGAGCTGCAGTTTTGGGGAGAAACCTTCCAAGCTCTCGGTCCTTTCTCTTTTGGAAAACGCTGGAGAGCAAGGGGCTTTATGTGTGAAAAGGTGGAGGAGTGACATTTCTGGAGTAACTTCTGTGGATTTTGTGAGGGGGGGCGCCTTGTGGGTTTTACGGAACTTTTCGTGACTTTTTGGGCTACACTTCCCAGACTTCCCTTCCTGACATGAGCAGTGGCTGGTGATTCTGGAGTCTGCAATTTGAAAAAAAGGAACCTTTTCTAAGCTGTGAATTCCCTCTCCCACCCACCCTCTTGAAATACTAGAAACCAGGGGCATCCTGTAGAAAATGTGGAAAAGTTACTTTTCTGGAGTAACCTCTGTGGATTTTGCAGGGAGTTTTACAGAGCTTGAAAAAGTGACCTTGGAGTTCAACTCCTGACCAAAATCCCTCTAGCTGAGGGATTCTGGAAGTCATTTCCCAGAATTCTTCAGCTGGCTGGAAAATTCCTGAAATTGTAGTCTAGACAGAGTAACTTTTCTAAGCTCTGCATGCTCTTTTTTCTCTTAAAATGCTAGAGAGCCATGTTATCCATTGCAAAATGTGGGGATGTTACTTTTCTGGACTGTAAAAAAGTCCCTTTCCCAGGACGTGCAATGGGGTGCTTTGAGTCCTGAACTGGGGAAAAGGCAGACGGTAATTACAACAACAGCAACAGATTTGGGAAGAAAGAGAGGCATAATTTTAACCTGCAGAACTCCCTGCTACAAGTTGCATGGATGCCACATGCTTCTAAAAGGCATTGGATGAAACAGTGATGGTGGAGGAAGAAGAAGAGATAGCTTGACAGCATGAGGTCTATAGATGGTCATCAGCTGTGATGTCTAAGCCGAGCCTCCATATTTAGTGGCAGTCTATCACTGAGTTCCTGCTGCTGAGGCACCAGTCCACAAGGGTTGGTCACCTTCCTGCCTTCCTTGTGGGCTTCCTAGATGATACTGGAAAGTCACCCTGGGATGCAGGATGCCAGCTGATGGCAAGGAAGATGACAAATTATTCATTTATAACCTGCATTCCCCCCACAACACTGGGACTCAAGGCAGTTTACAAAAACTATCACAAACCAAGTTAAAAACATTTACAAAAAGAGAAAGCATATAAGAAGTTATTGTTACAATACAGTTAACCAATATGTTGAAGGAAAACCGTTTGAAATAAATCCATGAAAAAATAAAATAAAAATAAAAATGACCAGAGTAGCATACTAGAAAACAGCTTCCCTGTAAAAGCCCTGACAGCCAGTCCCTAAGAAGCCTGTCGGAACAAAAAGGTTTTCACTTGCTGGTGGAATGAGAAGAAAGAAAGTGCTACCCTAGCACCCCACCCCAGGGAGGGAGTCCCAAAGCCTGGGAGCAGCCACCAAGAAGGCCCTGTTTCATGTTCCCATGAACTGTTCGTGTGAAGGTGGTGGGATTGAGAGAAGGATGTACCCTGGAGATTTTAGAGCCCATAAAATACTCTTGCCAGTGTCCTGTTATGTACTTTTCCAATTCATCAACAGGGTTTTTCAGTGCCTCTATTGCATATATGTAAAGTTACATAACATAAACCATGACACAGGGTTCCAATGTGTTACTTCTAACGCTATATTTCATGCAATGGGAATCACTACACAGTCTTCTGTGCACGCACGTGTGTGTGTTTACTGCCTTTGTCCTGCTCTCTTCCTCTGTGGTCTCAGGTCAAGTTTTCTAGATTGCAGTCACCTTGGGGCAGAGACTTCATGCCTTCTAAAGTGCCGCAGGTGTGGAGAGCATTATATAAAAACCATGCTAAGGAAAGATCTCCCTCACTGTCTCAGAAGGCAGGAAGGGCCTGCAACTTGTGGCCAAAGCCCCCTGCGTTTGACTAGCCTTGGTCACACGCTGCGGGACTCCTTCCTACCTTCTGGGAGGGCCAGGGAGACCACAGCAGCAGCAATGCGTGCAGGGCTCAATCCATTCCTTCCCAGTGGGAACTGATTAAAAGAGGATTTAAAACACACACACACACACACATTGTATCTGGCCCTACCCAGTCTTCACCGTCTGAGCCCCGTATCTGCCCAAGGAGCAGTGAGGACTGCCTGGGGGCAGAAAGGAGCAAAATCCCCACGTCTTCAGGACTGCAGGGCTCTAAGACAAGGGCAAGATGGGGTATTTTGCCCATCTAGACAAGCCCCTACTCCAGCACTCTAACCAGCACACCACACCGGCTCTTACGTAATGCTTATTTATCATGCATTAATGCATTTACTGCATCTACTGCCCCCTCAGCAAGGATTCAAGGCAGCATACACGGAAATCAATTTACACCCTTTAAATCAATTTCAATAAAATAGTAAACAATAATTTAAACAGTCTAAAAAGCTACTGTGGGGCTATTGTGGTGTGGTGGTTTGTGTGTTGGACTACGACTCCAGGAGGCCAGGGTTCAAATCTTCTCTCAGCCATGGAAACCTACTGGTTGACCATGGGCAAGTCCCAAACTCAGGCCCAGAGGAAGGCAAGGGAGAACTTACTCTGAAGAAATGTTGCCAAGAAGACCCTGTGATGACTTAAGTCAAGTTCTCCTTGGAGGCATGTAACAACGATGACAACGACCTATTAAAGAAATCCAAATGTGGGGATATCTGCTTGCATGCCTACAGTGCCACCAATCATGAGGATTCCTCTCAGGCAATCCAACCACTGTGGCTAAATGTGTGGGAGTCTTTACACATAGCCCATGATGTGAAGCCTTCCCAGTGTTCTTTGTGAACTGTGAGGACTTTTCCTGATCCCTGCCTCTATGGCACATAAGGACTTTCTCTGTCCTCCTTGTGTGACACCAACTATAGGGTCAGTCTAAATGCCCTCAAGGATCCTATGTGTACGAGTATATACTACTTTTATCCCCAACAGAACACCACCCTTCCATCTTCAATGCTACCACCACAGACACCTTATCTGAAACCAAGCCCTCAGAATGTTAGTGATTCTGCAGGCCAAAAGTGTATAAAAACAAAAATGAAACTTTATTAACAGAAGTTTAAACATAAAACAATCAGATTGTTCATGGAAAAATTCAGAAAAAAAATGTCCCCCCTTTTTTTCCCTGAAGCCTTTTTGTTTTTGTTTTTGTTTTTTTCCAAAACATTGAAAACATTGAAAACGGGAAGAACATAAATTATGGAATGTTTTATTTTAGCATGATGAACAAAATCTTTAAGACAGGGTGTTCATATATTCTCCAAATCATTTCTAAAAACTATGTATAGTATCAGGTTATTCTAATTTCTGTGCACTGAGGACAAGCAAGGCCTAGGTTACAAACTGAGCTCTCCAATGCAAAAGCAAGATGCATTTTTTCTTTATTTTTTTTTTTTTTGCCTGCTCCACATAAACTAGCAAAACCAATGAGGTTCTGTACAGTTCAGGAGATTGTTGCTCCATTTGTTACAAATAAAAATTTAAAAAATAAATAAAAGCAAATTCCACTTGTAATAATTGTTTGAATACACTGTATTTTAAATATAACAATTGTGATCATTTTATGCCAAAGCAAATTGTACATAGTCACATTTTATGTTCATAAAGTAACAGAGTGGCTTTCAATCTGTAAAAAGTGCTACTGTTGCAAATTTTTTCAACTTTTCCAAAAATGTCCATTTTTTCTGAAAAAAAAAACAGGAAAAAAGTTTTTTCCCCATGGCCTCAAAATTTCCGGAAATTTTATATCTCTTATTATTCATATAATATTTAAAATAGCACATTCTCCCCTCTCAAGCTAAATCACACCCTTACCAATCACGCAACTCAAACTGTTTTCTCTCACTTCAACCCTAATCTAACCCAAATCCCTCTTGACGACAACAAAAACTACTGAACAACCCATTGGAAACAGCTACCCCAACCCCTCAAAAGGTGACCAGGAGTGATTAGGGATGGAAAGAATATTCGAAAAATGGTTGAGTAACATGTTTCTTGACTGCCAAGAAAACCCAATGTGAAGAATTGTGGACTAATGAAAATCTTTGCAGTTCAGGACTTATTCTGTGCAAAATTTGCACATGGCTGTTTTGTACAAGAAACAGAATTTTCCATGCAGGAAACAACATCTTCTGTGTGGCAAATAATATTTCAACACAGAAATGTTAATCCCTGCACAGAAAATGCTATAATTGCAGATTTATTCTATGTAAAAATCACACATGGGTGACTTGCATAGAAAATAGCATTTTCTACCAGGCATTAATATTTCTGTGTTGAAATACTGTTTTCCATGTGCAAAACAACTATATGTGAATTTTATACAGAATAAATCCTGAATTACAAATACCTTTCAAATACTGAATGGTTTTCAAAGATTTTCTCGCAGTGGGAAGAAAATGGCAGAAATGACTTGTTGCTGTCTTCGAAAAGAAAATTAGTGAAAAGTCCCATACCTAGCAGTGATGCAATATTACTTGCACCAAAATGGCAGCTGAGGACAAATTGCAGATCTCTGGACCTTGGGTGAAGCCCAAATTTGGCTGGTACCGCTCTCTGGCCACATAGAGACCACCCACTCCTGGCTTAGAAGTTTAGAGGTCCTCTTTTCCTGACAGTCACTTCTTTTGAACATCAGGTTCTGGGGCTCAGCTCCACCTTTGGTGAAAACCCCAATAGCTTTGGAAGGTGAGTTTTTTGGACAGGTGACCATCTCTTTTTAAAGCCCTGTTCAAGCCCTATCCCAGTGGTGACTCCTACGTAAGTGGAACAGTGAATCCATGCCAGGTTTTAAAGGAACTCTAAAAATAACTCAAGGAGCCCTGGTGGCACAGTGGTTAAATGCCAGCACTGCAAGCCACAAGGTTATAAGTTGGATCCCAAGAGGGCTCCAAGGTGGACTCAGCCTTCCATCCTTCCGTAGGTTGGTAAAGTGAGTACCCGGCTTGTTGGAGGCAATTAGCTAAAAAGACATGGTATGCCACTTAGGGAGTGCTTTGGCACTGATACGCGGCATAGAAATAGCAATGCTATTGCTATGGTTATTGCAACTCTCCAAGGTGCCAAACTGGTTTAGGAATAGGTTTAAGCACCTTGGAGGGTTCCCTTAAAGCTCGCCATGGCTTCTTTACCCCCACTGGCATGAGAGCCACCCAGCCATCACTGCTCCTTTTCGGCTCTCCCTCGGTTGCTGGATCCCATCACATCTGTTGTTCCTTCTAGAGCAGGTGAGGGTGACTACAGGGGGGGGTGAGGGGCAGCTTTCCAGTTCCCAGCCCCTTCAAGAGCCACAAACATGCCCCCTAAGCATGTGAAAATATCTTGTTTTCCCTCCATTTCTCCTTCACAATGGCATCCAGAGGGACATCACATTTTATTTATTATTTATTATTTATTATTTTCCTTGGGGGTTTTCCAGGCTGTGAGGCCGTGTTCTGGAAGAGTTTCTTTCTGACATTTCGCCTGCATCCGTGGCTGGCATCCTCAGAGAATGGTTGGGTAGGTGTGTGTGTGGAGTTTATATGCTGTGAACCCCTGTAGGGGAGTATATGTAAATTTGTGTAATTGAATGGTTCGTTTCTGGGTATAGAAATGCAAGGCTCGTTAGTGTCTGTTGGGCTGATGGTTGGTTGATGGGCCATTATCTGCTGGAAATCCCCCCGTCCCTGGGTGGAATTCCTTTGTAAGTGTTAAGCTTTTATTCTATTGTATTTCAAAACTGGGAGCCAGATTTTGCTTACTTTTAAGGTTTCTTCTGTCCTGTTGAAGTTGTCCAGGTGTTTGTGGATTTCAATAGCTTTTCTGTGCATTCTGACATGATAGTTGTTGGCCTGGTCCAGAATTTCTGTGTTTTCAAATAGCATTTTGTGTCCAGGTTGGTTTATCACATGTTCTGCTCCTGCTGATTTTTTTGGCTGGCCCAGTCTGCAGTGTCTCTCATGTTCCTTGATTCGTGTTTGCACACTGCATTTAGTGGTCCCTATGTAAACTTGTCCACAGCTTTATTATGTATTTATTATTTATTATTTATTTAGAGTAGTTATATCCCACCCTTCAGCCAAAAAGTCTTTCAGAGCAGCTTACAAATTGTTAATTTGACAGTTCCTCGTGGCTTACAAACACACAAGGAAAAAGGAATGGCAAAGGCAGGGGGAATTAAGTCCAGAAGATGCTGGCTACTCTTCTCTCCCTTCTCAGGGGCCGTGGCAGGGGCACAGTTGGGATGGAGGGAGGCCCTTTTCTCAGCTGCTGGGTCTGGGCATGATGGAGCTGTGTCTGCCTCTTCTCTCCCTTAGAAGCCACGGCAGTGGCAGCGTGGCTGGAGTGGGGGGGGGCTTTCATCAGTTTTTCATCCCAATTGCACTGCGTTCCACCATTTGGAATGTCAGATATCTGCCACCACTTCTTGTAACCATCCTGAAGGAGAAACGGAGAGGAAGCAAGGTATTTGAGAGGGGGTGGAGGATTGAGGAGGTGGGAGGTTGTTTGGGGTGGTTGGTTTTTGCTGTTTTTGCATGTTTGCATGCATTTAAGATGGCATTGGGGATGAAACCCCCCATATTTTTCAAAAACAAATGTTGGATATGGGTGTGTGTGATGGGATTTTGGTGGAACAGTGAAGGCTTAAGAAATCAGGAGTCCAATTGTGTCCTAAGTGCACACACATTTTTAAGTGCGTCTTTTTCTTTTTCCTTTTTTTTAAGGGAAAAAAGATTACAAATCCTCGATGGAAACAGGGTGGAATGAACTTGTGCTTAAAAAATAAAATGCAAATGTTATAGGAAGCGGGGGGAAAACCCACACCCTGAGAGTTGTGTGGTACCTTCAAGGCCTGCGAGTTTCAATTGGCAATGGCTTCTGTGGACCTGCTTCCCGCTTCCTCTGACACACAGAAGTTGGCTGCTGTCCCTGGAAACCTCTGCCAATTAAAACTTGTCAGCCTTTCAGGTGTCACTGGTCCCCTTTGTTGTTTTCCCTGTGATAGACTGACACACAACTACCTTGCTTGTAGGGGGGTTGCTTTCAGGAAGCTTGATTTTGTGTGTGTGTGCGAGTGTGTTTCTGCTTTCACAAAGGCATATTTGATTTTAACTTCTGCTGCTCTTCAGGTTTTACTTTGGTTAAATAAGATTTGTTTTGTCTTCCCAAAGAAATATCTTTAATTCAATTTAAACATTTAAGCATTTTCATTCATGTTAATTATAATGTTGATTGTAATGATTTGTGTGAATGTTTTTTAAAAAATTGCAAGGTGCTATGTGTTTGTGCTTAAAAGAAATCAGGATAACTAAAGCAATGAAATTTTATTCTTTAGGGGTTTGGGGGGAGGGAAGGGCAGATACACACACTTCATTTCTCTCAACAATACTACTTCTGATTGTGTCTCCAAAATACCCTGACTTACAAAATTTCAGTGGAGACTGTTTTTGTAATATTGTCTTGTGGCCTTGAGGACTAGAAACTTGCATATAACTTGACCCCTGTATCCACGGGAGATATGTTCCAAGACCCCCTGTGGATACCTGAAACTGTAGATAATAGGGAGCCCTATTATTTTCAATGAGCAGAACACCAGAAGTTGACCATAGAATTACATTGGAGGGCCTAGAAATGTCTAGAAAGAACATTTTTCCCAGATGTGGGTAAGTGAAACTGTGGATACTGAATGCATGAATATGGAGGTGAACCTGTATTTTTGTTTGTTTTAGAAAATGAGCTGAGGCACCAAAATTTCAGTGGATACTGCTTTTTGCAAGGTTTTTCTTTGACCATGAGGGCTAGAAACTTGCATAGTTTTGTTTGCTTGTTCAAGAAAGTGATCTGAGGTGCTACAAATCCAATGGATACCATTTTTGTAAAGTCTCTCTGTGTGTGTTAGCTAAGAGGACCAAACAATTGTGTGTTTAAGAAAGTAAACTGAGGTTCCCAAGATGCTGGATTCCATGTTGGATTGCAGATGTACGCTTTCAGATATTTGATTTCCAAAGTCTCTCTGGACCCCTAAGGACTAGCAGCTTAGTTTTGTTTTGTTTTTTAAATAAATAAATAAATAAATAAGACCAGAGAACTGAGGTTCCCAGCCAGCCATGTTCTGCGCCATGTGATTGTGGATGTGTGGCAGGCATCCAACCTTGGTTATAAATAGCCTTGGAGATAAAGAGGTGAAGACAAAGGGCAGAAATAGTAAAGCAGCTTAGATCTGATTTAGCCGCCAGGCGGCAGGAGGGAAGGTGGATCTTTCAGTTAACTGATGAAGGCAAAATGCTCACTATTATGTAGCTTATAAGATTTACACACACACACACACACACACATATGTATCTCTCTGAGTGGCTTTCCCATACCTTCCAACTTTGGCAGGGACAGTCCAGATTAATTCTCTGCCATTCCACTTTTTCAGCTCCTTTTAAAATGCCCCAATTTCTTCTCCTCTTCCCTCTTTTCCCCTTCATCCTTGGCTTACTTCAAACTGAGTTCAGAAATCAAAAGTAGTTTGCACTCAATTAATTCAGCAGAGAGGAGAGGAGGGGGTGGAGTCTTGCCCTTCCCTGTAGGCTCAGGCAAAAGCAAACTGCTGCAGCTTCTTTTCTAGCTTGTGCGTTTTTTCTTATTAATACCTTTTACCATCTTGACTACACTCTGATGTTGCATGGGCAGTTTTTATGTGAAATATTGGCGGGTATGCTTAGTGGTTTGAGTGCTGGACTATGACTCTGGAGACCAGAGTTCAAATGGCTATGAAAACCCACTGGGTGACCTTGAGCAAGTCACACACTCTCAGCCTCAGAAAACCTCATGATAGCTTTGCCTCAGGGTCACCATAAGTCGGAAACTACTTGAAGGCACACAACAGCAAAAGTGTTTTCTGTCTTCACCCACTGCTTACCTGTGATGATGGGTCACAATTATATTTAGAGAAATTCTTGCTGGTGTTTGAACCTGAGTCTCATAAGATAAGGACAGAGGAGAGGTGAGGAACAAGCTGGTTAATCTTCTCTCTTTTTAAAAAATGCAAATGTGCAAATGTGCTGCTGCTGAATCCTGTAGTGCTTTGTGGAGAAGTCATGAATTGGTTCGACCCTCTTGATTTTTTTAAAAAAGCAAAACTATTTTCTATCTCCATCCAATGATGCAAAGGACCAGGAGATGCTGTTCGTAGGCTCCCTCTTGTGGCCAAAAGGCTAACCTGCAGTATTTGCTTTTCTCACTTGGCATCTTACTCATCTTTCTTTCTTTTTATTTGTTCCTCCAAATCATTTTCGAGAGAGAGGATTTTTCTTGGGTTCCCAGTTTGAGAAAAAAACTACCAAAGGTAGAAGTCCTAGTAACATGAACTGTTTTGCAATTTAAAAAAAAAAAACTTTTCCAAGCCAAAAATATATACAGGTTGTGTCTCCCTTATGCAAAGTGTTTTGGATCAGAGGCGTTTTGGAATATTTTGGATTTTGGAATACTTGCATGTACATAATGAGATATCTTGGAGATGGGACCCAAGTCTAAACAAGAAATTCATTTATGTTTCATATACACCTTATACACAGCCTGAAGGTAATTTTATACACAATATTTTTTAATAATTTTGGGCATGAAACAACGTTTGTATACATTGAGCCATCAGAAAGCAAAGGGGTCACTATCTGTCACCCATGTGGAGAATTTTGGATTCTGGAATGTTTTGGATTTTGAAATGCTGAATAAGTGAGACTCAACCTGTATTTCTTTTAAAAAATGGATTTATATATGGCGGGAGGCGTATATAAAAATACATATATTGGTGAAAAGAGTCACCAAAATGTTATTTGAGAGGAAACTGTTTGTAAAAAAAAATTGCTAGGCCAAATTGCCCATAAAAATACATCTGTTAACAGAAATACAAGCAAAAGGGCATAGAATTTTTTGTATAGATTTTTTTAAAAGTCCTGGAACTGATCCAAAAATGGGATGGAATGAACTGAAAAGAGGACCTGACATTGGCCTTTCTCTATTCCTGCTTTTATGTGTATTTCTCTCATGTCAAACTGAATTTTCCCAGCAATAGAAGTTGAACCTTTCACTTACATTCTGTGACCACTTCTTCCCTTTTACAGTTTTTGAAAATGCTATGACATCACAGCATGATGGCCAATATCAGGTTAGGAATGTGAGTGGAGAGATAGTAATAGTATAGACTAATAGTAGCTCCCCCCCCCTCCACTGCCGTCGTGTTTGGTTTTGCTTTTTTCCCCCTCTCATATCAAAGGGTTTAACTCTCCTCCCCTCTTCATTGCAGGGTCTGTGGTGATGAAGAAGACACATACATGTAAGTAACATGGTTTCCTGATTTATTACTTTAATGTGGTAGCTTTTTCAAATTAAAAAAAGTAGAAGTCCATAAAGATATCAAATCACTCCACAGCCAACTAGTGGAACTTAGCATGGCAATGTGTATAACCACTTGGCTAGCTGGTCCCCTACATCATCCTTCCAGCTGATGAGAGTCTTGCTGTTTTGTTTTTTTAACTTTATTATTTATTAAGTTTTCCATCCATAGAGACAATACATTTTTATATATAAAAAAAGTTTCAGTTCCCGCATTCATATTTTGTACAATATCTTTTCTTTGTTTATCTAACATAAATATACTTTATATATTATACATCATTTATTTCATACAGTTTTGTTAATCTTCCAGTTCTTATTTCTTTACACATATTTGTGTAAACTAGCACTATATAGTGAATTGTTACTAGCTTGTACATAGATTGTCTCTTTATCCTTATTTCTATACAAAGGATTTTAATTTCTTATTATAAGATTCACTCAATTAGTCAACTATATCAAATTTGCTAATAAAGAATATTGATTGTCTAATTACCTCAGTATAATCTTAATATGCAATTCTGTTTCTATGAACTTACTTTAATAACCCCTTGAGTTGACATGTTCCTATTTCATAACTGTTTTCCTGTAACCTCCCTTTACCTTAATTGACTCATAATTCATAACTTACACTATTATCAATATTTCCTGCTCCAAAAATCTACCCTCTATACTTTAATTCGATTTTGTGTATCCTCGTCGCTAGACTGCTATACACAGTCTCTTTCACATATAAAGGTTATTTTAAAGTTTAACGCTATTTCCATTATAGTTAGTGAGTATTCCATTTAGTTTCTTATCTATCTCCCCAGAGTTTTCCCAGAAGTCTAATACCGGTTTCCAATCCTTTTTAGTTCTTGATTTTTTAGACTGTCTCAGTCTGTTCGTTAGTTCATCCATCTCGATTAGATCCCATAACTTATCTCTCCATTCTTCAATGGTCGGTTCTTCTTTCAGTTTCCACTTTTTTGCTATGATCATCCTGGCCGAAGAGATCATGTACAATATATTCTTCCAGCATCTCCCCTCTTCCTTCTTATTTATTCCTTTGATTATATTTAATAGGTAGAGTTCTGGGGTAAATTCTAATTTTATCTTGAAGATATTATTAATCAGGGCGTGTACTTTAGACCAGAATCCCCTTACTTTGGAGCAGTTCCACCATAAATGTATCAGGGAGCCTTGAGCTTTCCCACATTTCCAACAGTTTTTGTTCACCGTTACTCTCATTTTATTTAATCTTATTGGTGTAAAATACCATCTATGGTAAACTTTGAGATAGTTTTATTTTAAGGATTGGCAGGCTGTGAACATTCTAGTTCTTCTTCTTGCTGTTTCCCAGTAACCCAAAGAGATGTCGTGACCAACGTCTTGACCCATTTCCACATGTAGTCCTTTATAACTTCTTGTTCTAATTTTCTAGAGTGTAAAAGTTTATACAATTTTGATATTACAGTTGTCCCTTCACAATCGCGGGAGTTAGGTTCCATAGACCCCCGCAAATGTGAAAATTCCGCGAATAATGTCAGCCCTCCACCCGCCCTCCCCAAGCGACCCAGAGGCCTCCGGAGGCCTTGCGGTCGCTTTTCCCTGCCGCCCCCCGCCCTCCCCAAGCGACCCCCGAGGCATGGCGGTCACTTTTCCTGGCCGCCCCCCGCCCTCCCCAAGCGACCCCGAGGCCTCCGGAGGCCTGGCGGTCGCTTTTCCCTGCCGCCCCCCCTCACTCCCCAAGCGACCCCCGAGGCCTCCGGAGGCCTCGTGGTCGCTCCTACCGGCCACCACCCGCCCTCCCAAAGCGACCCCGAGGCCTCCGGACGCCTCATGGTCGCTCCTTCCGGCCACCACCCCGCCCTCCCCAAGCAACCCCGAGGCCTCCGGAGGCCTCGCGGTCGCTTTTCCCTGCCGCCCCCCGCCCTCCCCAAGCGACCCCCGAGGCCTCCGGATGCCTCGTGGTCGCTCCTACCAGCCACCACCCGCCCTCCCCAAGCAACCCCGAGGCCTCTGGAGGCCTGGCGGTCACTTTTCCTGGCCGCCCCCACCCTCCCCAAGTGACCCCGAGGCCTCCGGAGGCCTCGCGGTCGCTTTTCCCTGTCGCCTCCCACCCTCCCCAAGCGACCCCGAGGCCTCTGGAGGCCTGGCAGTTGCTTTTCGCTGCCGCCCCCCACCCGCCCTCCCCAAGCAACCCCCGAGGCCTCCGGAGGCCTCGTGGTCGCTCCTACCGGCCACCACCCGCCCTCCCCAAGCAACCCCCGAGGCCTGGCAGTCACTTTTCCTGGCCGCCCCCCGCCCTCCCCAAGCGACCCCGAGGCCTCCGGAGGCCTGGCGGTCGCTTTTCCCTGCCGCCCCCCCTCACTCCCCAAGCGACCCCCGAGGCCTCCAGAGGCCTCATGGTCACTCCTACCGGCCACCACCCGCCCTCCCAAAGCGACCCCGAGGCCTCCGGAGGCCTCGCGGTCGCTTTTCCCTGCCACCCCCCGCCCTCCCCAAGCGACCCCCGAGGCCTCCGGACACCTCATGGTGGCTTTTCCCTGCCGCCTCCCACCCTCCCCAAGCGACCCCGAGGCCTCTGGAGGCCTGGCAGTGGCTTTTCGCTGCCGCCCCCCCCGCCCTCCCCAAGCAACCCCGAGGCCTCCAGAGGCCTGGCGGTCACTTTTCCTGGCCGCCCCCACCCTCCCCAAGTGAACCCGAGGCCTCCGGAGGCCTCGCGGTCGCTTTTCCCTGCCGCCTCCCACCCTCCCCAAGCGACCCCGAGGCCTCTGGAGGCCTGGCAGTGGCTTTTCGCTGCCGCCCCCCACCCGCCCTCCCCAAGCAACCCCCGAGGCCTCCGGAGGCCTCGTGGTCGCTCCTACCGGTCACCACCCGCCCTCCCCAAGCGACCCCCAAGGCCTGGCGGTCGCTTTTCCTGGCCGCCCCCCACCCTCCCCAAGCGACCCCGAGGCCTCCGGAGGCCTGGCGGTCGCTTATCCCTGCCGCCCCCCTCACTCCCCAAGTGACCCCCGAGGCCTCCGGAGGCCTCGCGGTTCCTTTTCCCTGCCGCCCCCCGCCCTCCCCAAGCGACCCCCGAGGCCTCCGGACGCCTCGTGGTCGCCCCTACCGGCCACCACCCGCCCTCCCCAAGCAACCCCGAGGCCTCCGGAGGCCTGGCGGTCACTTTTCCTGGCCGCCCCACCCTCCCCAAGTGACCCCGAGGCCTCCGGAGGCTTCGCGGTCGCTTTTCCCTGCCGCCTCCCACCCTCCCCAAGCGACCCCGAGGCCTCCGGAGGCCTGGCAGTCGCTTTTCGCTGCCGCCCCCCCCCGCCCTCCCCAAGCAACCCCCGAGGCCTCCGGAGGCCTTGTGGTCGCTCCTACCGGCCACCACCCGCCCTCCCCAAGAGACCCCCGAGGCCTGGAGGTCACGTTTCCTGGCCGCCCACCACCCTCCCCAAGCGACCCCGAGGCCTCCGGAGGCCTGGCGGTCGCTTTTCCCTGCCGCCCCCCTCACTCCCCAAGCGACCCCCGAAGCCTCCGGAGGCCTCGTGTTCGCTACTACCAGCCACCACCTGCCCTCCCCAAGTGACCCCGAGGCCTCCGGAGGCCTGGCGGTCACTTTTCCCTGCCGACACCCCTCACTCCCCAGGCGACCCCCGAGGCCTCCGGAGGCCTCGTGGTCGCTACTACCGGCCACCACCCGCCCTCCCAAAGCGACCCCGAGGCCTCCGGAGGTCTCGCGGTCGCTTTTCCCTGCCGCCCCCCGCCCTCCCCAAGCGACCTCCCGAGGCCTCCGGACACCTCGTGGTCGCTCCTACCGGCCACCACCCGCCCTCCCCAAGCAACCCCGAGGCCTCCGGAGGCCTGGTGGTCACTTTTCCTGGCCGCCCCCACCCTCCCCAAGTGACCCCGAGGCCTCCGGAGGCCTCGCGGTCGCTTTTCCCTGCCGCCTCCCACCCTCCCCAAGCGACCCCGAGGCCTCCGGAGGCCTGGCAGTCACTTTTCGCTGCCGCCCCCCCCCGCCCTCCCCAAGCAACTCCCGAGGCCTCCGGAGGCCTGGCAGTCGCTTTTCGCTGCCGCCCCCCCCCGCCCTCCCCAAGCAACCCCCGAGGCCTCCGGAGGCCTGGCAGTCACTTTTCGCTGCCGCCCCCCCCGCCCTCCCCAAGCGACCCCCGAGGCCTCCGGAGGCCTCGTGGTCGCTCCTACCGGCCACCACCCGCCCTCCTCAAGCGACCCCCGAGGCCTCCGGAGGCCTCGCGGTCGCTTTTCCCTGCCGCCTCCCACCCTCCCCAAGCGACCCCGAGGCCTCTGGAGGCCTGGCAGTGGCTTTTCGCTGCCGCCCCCCCACCCGCCCTCCCCAAGCAACCCCCGAGGCCTCCGGAGGCCTCGTGGTCGCTCCTACCGGTCACCACCCGCCCTCCCCAAGCGACCCCCGAGGCCTGGCGGTCACTTTTCCTGGCCGCCCCGCACCCTCCCCAAGCGACCCCGAGGCCTCCGGAGGCCTGGCGGTCGCTTATCCCTGCCGCCCCCCTCACTCCCCAAGTGACCCCCGAGGCCTCCGGAGGCCTCGCGGTTGCTTTTCCCTGCCGCCCCCCGCCCTCCCCAAGCGACCCCCGAGGCCTCCGGACGCCTCGTGGTCGCCCCTACCGGCCACCACCCGCCCTCCTCAAGCGACCCCCGAGGCCTCCGGAGGCCTCGCGGTCGCTTTTCCCTGCCGCCTCCCACCCTCCCCAAGCGACCCCGAGGCCTCTGGAGGCCTGGCAGTGGCTTTTCGCTGCCGCCCCCCACCCGCCCTCCCCAAGCAACCCCCGAGGCCTCCGGAGGCCTCGTGGTCGCTCCTACCGGTCACCACCCGCCCTCCCCAAGCGACCCCCGAGGCCTGGCGGTCACTTTTCCTGGCCGCCCCGCACCCTCCCCAAGCGACCCCGAGGCCTCCGGAGGCCTGGCGGTCACTTTTCCTGGCCGCCCCCACCCTCCCCAAGTGACCCCGAGGCCTCCGGAGGCTTCGCGGTCGCTTTTCCCTGCCGCCTCCCGCCCTCCCCAAGCGACCCCGAGGCCTCCGGAGGCCTGGCGGTCGCTTTTCCCTGCCGCCTCCCACCCTCCCCAAGCGACCCCGAGGCCTCCGGAGGCCTGGCAGTCACTTTTCGCTGCCGCCCCCCCCGCCCTCCCCAAGCAACCCCCGAGGCCTCCGGAGGCCTTGTGGTCGCTCCTACCGGCCACCACCCGCCCTCCCCAAGAGACCCCCGAGGCCTGGCGGTCACGTTTCCTGGCCGCTCGCCACCCTCCCCAAGCGACCCCGAGGCCTCCGGAGGCCTGGCGGTCACTTTTCCCTGCCGCCCCCCGCCCTCCCCAAGCGACCCCCGAGGCCTCCAGAGGCCTCATGGTCACTCCTACCGGCCACCACCCGCCCTCCCAAAGCGACCCCGAGGCCTCCGGAGGCCTCGCGGTCGCTTTTCCCTGCCACCCCCCGCCCTCCCCAAGCGAACCCCGAGGCCTCCGGACACCTCATGGTCGCTCCTTCCGGCCACCACCCCGCCCTCCCCAAGCAACCCCGAGGCCTCCGGAGGCCTGGCGGTCACTTTTCCTGGCCGCCCCCACCCTCCCCAAGTGACCCCGAGGCCTCCGGAGGCCTCGCGGTCGCTTTTCCCTGCCGCCTCCCACCCTCCCCAAGCGACCCCGAGGCCTCTGGAGGCCTGGCAGTGGCTTTTCGCTGCCGCCCCCCACCCGCCCTCCCCAAGCAACCCCCGAGGCCTCCGGAGGCCTCGTGGTCGCTCCTACCGGTCACCACACGCCCTCCCCAAGCGACCCCCGAGGCCTGGCGGTCACTTTTCCTGGCCGCCCCCCACCCTCCCCAAGCGACCCCGAGGCCTCCGGAGGCCTGGCGGTCGCTTATCCCTGCCGCCCCCCTCACTCCCCAAGTGACCCCCGAGGCCTCCGGAGGCCTCGCGGTTGCTTTTCCCTGCCGCCCCCCGCCCTCCCCAAGCGACCCCCGAGGCCTCCGGACGCCTCGTGGTCGCCCCTACCGGCCACCACCCGCCCTCCCCAAGCAACCCCGAGGCCTCCGGAGGCCTGGCGGTCACTTTTCCTGGCCGCCCCCACCCTCCCCAAGTGACCCCGAGGCCTCCGGAGGCTTCGCGGTCGCTTTTCCCTGCCGCCTCCCACCCTCCCCAAGCGACCCCGAGGCCTCCAGAGGCCTGGCAGTCGCTTTTCGCTGCCGCCCCCCCCGCCCTCCCCAAGCAACCCCCGAGGCCTCCGGAGGCCTTGTGGTCGCTCCTACCGGCCACCACCCGCCCTCCCCAAGAGACCCCCGAGGCCTGGAGGTCACGTTTCCTGGCCGCCCCCCACCCTCCCCAAGCGACCCCGAGGCCTCCGGAGGCCTGGCGGTCGCTTTTCCCTGCCGCCCCCCTCACTCCCCAAGCGACCCCCGAAGCCTCCGGAGGCCTCGTGTTCGCTACTACCAGCCACCACCTGCCCTCCCCAAGTGACCCCGAGGCCTCTGGAGGCCTGGCGGTCACTTTTCCCTGCCGCCCCCCCTCACTCCCCAGGCGACCCCCGAGGCCTCCGGAGGCCTCGTGGTCGCTACTACCGGCCACCACCCGCCCTCCCAAAGCGACCCCGAGGCCTCCGGAGGTCTCGCGGTCGCGTTTCCCTGCCGCCCCCCGCCCTCCCCAAGCGACCCCCCGAGGCCTCCGGACACCTCGTGGTCGCTCCTACCGGCCACCACCCGCCCTCCCCAAGCAACCCCGAGGCCTCCGGAGGCCTGGTGGTCACTTTTCCTGGCCGCCCCCACTCTCCCCAAGCGACCCCGAGGCCTCCGGAGGCCTCGCGGTCGCTTTTCCCTGCCGCCTCCCACCCTCCCCAAGCGACCCCGAGGCCTCCGGAGGCCTGGCAGTCACTTTTCGCTGCCGCCCCCCCGCCCTCCCCAAGCAACTCCCGAGGCCTCCGGAGGCCTGGCAGTCGCTTTTCGCTGCCGCCCCCCCCGCCCTCCCCAAGCAACCCCCGAGGCCTCCGGAGGCCTGGCAGTCACTTTTCGCTGCCGCCCCCCCGCCCTCCCCAAGCGACCCCCGAGGCCTCCGGAGGCCTCGTGGTCGCTCCTACCGGCCACCACCCGCCCTCCTCAAGCGACCCCCGAGGCCTCCGGAGGCCTCGCGGTCGCTTTTCCCTGCCGCCTCCCACCCTCCCCAAGCGACCCCGAGGCCTCTGGAGGCCTGGCAGTGGCTTTTCGCTGCCGCCCCCCACCCGCCCTCCCCAAGCAACCCCCGAGGCCTCCGGAGGCCTCGTGGTCGCTCCTACCGGTCACCACCCGCCCTCCCCAAGCGACCCCCGAGGCCTGGCGGTCACTTTTCCTGGCCGCCCCGCACCCTCCCGAAGCGACCCCGAGGCCTCCGGAGGCCTGGCGGTCGCTTATCCCTGCCGCCCCCCTCACTCCCCAAGTGACCCCCGAGGCCTCCGGAGGCCTCGCGGTTGCTTTTCCCTGCCGCCCCCCGCCCTCCCCAAGCGACCCCCGAGGCCTCCGGACGCCTCGTGGTCGCCCCTACCGGCCACCACCCGCCCTCCCCAAGCAACCCCGAGGCCTCCGGAGGCCTGGCGGTCACTTTTCCTGGCCGCCCCCACCCTCCCCAAGTGACCCCGAGGCCTCCGGAGGCTTCGCGGTCGCTTTTCCCTGCCGCCTCCCACCCTCCCCAAGCGACCCCGAGGCCTCCGGAGGCCTGGCAGTCGCTTTTCGCTGCCGCCCCCCCCCGCCCTCCCCAAGCAACCCCCGAGGCCTCCGGAGGCCTTGTGGTCGCTCCTACCGGCCACCACCCGCCCTCCCCAAGAGACCCCCGAGGCCTGGCGGTCACGTTTCCTGGCCGCCCCCCACCCTCCCCAAGCGACCCCGAGGCCTCCGGAGGCCTGGCGGTCGCTTTTCCCTGCCGCCCCCCTCACTCCCCAAGCGACCCCCGAAGTCTCCGGAGGCCTCGTGTTCGCTACTACCAGCCACCACCTGCCCTCCCCAAGTGACCCCGAGGCCTCCGGAGGCCTGGCGGTCACTTTTCCCTGCCGCCCCCCCTCACTCCCCAAGCGACCCCCGAAGCCTCCGGAGGCCTCGTGTTCGCTACTACCAGCCACCACCTGCCCTCCCCAAGTGACCCCGAGGCCTCCGGAGGCCTGGCGGTCACTTTTCCCTGCCGCCCCCCCTCACTCCCCAGGCGACCCCCAAGGCCTCCGGAGGCCTCGTGGTCGCTACTACCGGCCACCACCCGCCCTCCCCAAGAGACCCCCGAGGCCTGGAGGTCACTTTTCCTGGCCGCCCCCACCCTCCCCAAGTGACCCCGAGGCCTCCGGAGGTCTCGCGGTCGCTTTTCCCTGCCGCCTCCCACCCTCCCCAAGCGACCCCGAGGCCTCCGGAGGCCTGGCAGTCACTTTTCGCTGCCGCCCCCCCCGCCCTCCCCAAGCAACTCCCGAGGCCTCCGGAGGCCTGGCAGTCGCTTTTCGCTGCCGCCCCCCCGCCCTCCCCAAGCAACCCCCGAGGCCTCCGGAGGCCTGGCAGTCACTTTTCGCTGCCGCCCCCCCGCCCTCCCCAAGCGACCCCCGAGGCCTCCGGAGGCCTCGTGGTCACTCCTACCGGCCACCACCCGCCCTCCTCAAGCGACCCCCGAGGCCTCCGGAGGCCTCGCGGTCGCTTTTCCCTGCCGCCTCCCACCCTCCCCAAGCAACCCCGAGGCCTCTGGAGGCCTGGCAGTGGCTTTTCGCTGCCGCCCCCCACCCGCCCTCCACAAGCAACCCCCGAGGCCTCCGGAGGCCTCGTGGTCGCTCCTACCGGTCACCACCCGCCCTCCCCAAGCGACCCCCGAGGCCTGGCGGTCACTTTTCCTGGCCGCCCCCCACCCTCCCCAAGCGACCCCGAGGCCTCCGGAGGCCTGGCGGTCGCTTATCCCTGCCGCCCCCCTCACTCCCCAAGTGACCCCCGAGGCCTCCGGAGGCCTCGCGGTTGCTTTTCCCTGCCGCCCCCCGCCCTCCCCAAGCGACCCCCGAGGCCTCCGGACGCCTCGTGGTCGCCCCTACCGGCCACCACCCGCCCTCCCCAAGCAACCCCGAGGCCTCCGGAGGCCTGGCGGTCACTTTTCCTGGCCGCCCCCACCCTCCCCAAGTGACCCCGAGGCCTCCGGAGGCTTCGCGGTCGCTTTTCCCTGCCGCCTCCCACCCTCCCCAAGCGACCCCCGAGGCCTCCGGATGCCTCGTGGTCGCCCCTACCGGCCACCACCCGCCCTCCCCAAGCAACCCCGAGGCCTCCGGAGGCCTGGCGGTCACTTTTCCTGGCCGCCCCCACCCTCCCCAAGTGACCGCGAGGCCTCCGGAGGCCTCGCGGTCGCTTTTCCCTGCCGCCTCCCACCCTCCCCAAGCGACCCCGAGGCCTCCGGAGGCCTGGCAGTCACTTTTCGCTGCCGCCCCCCCGCCCTCCCCAAGCAACTCCCGAGGCCTCCGGAGGCCTGGCAGTCGCTTTTCGCTGCCGCCCCCCCGCCCTCCCCAAGCAACCCCCGAGGCCTCCGGAGGCCTGGCAGTCACTTTTCGCTGCCGCCCCCCCGCCCTCCCCAAGCGACCCCCGAGGCCTCCGGAGGCCTCGTGGTCGCTCCTACCGGCCACCACCCGCCCTCCTCAAGCGACCCCCGAGGCCTCCGGAGGCCTCGCGGTCACTTTTCCCTGCCGCCTCCCTCCCTCCCCAAGCGACCCGGAGGCTTCTGGAGGCCTCGCGGTCGCTCTTCCCTGCCACCCCCCCGCCCTCCCCAAGCGACCCAGAGGCCTCCGGAGGCCTGGCAGTCGTTTTTCGCTGCTCCCCCCCGCCCTCCCCAAGCGACCCCCGAGGCCTCCGGACGCCTCATGGTCGCTCCTTCCGGCCACCCCCCGCCCTCCCCAAGCGACCCAGAGGCCTCCGGAGGCCTCGCGGTTGCTCTTCCCTGCCACCCCCGCCCTCCCCAAGCGACCCAGAGGCCTCCGGAGGCCTCGCAGTCGCTTTCCCTGCTGCCCCCACCCTCCCCAAGCGACCCAGAGGCCTCCGGAGGCCCCGTTGTCGCCCCCCTCGCCACTTTCCCTGGACTCCCCTCGCCTCCCCGGGCCTCCCCACCCCCTCCCCAGGCTTTCATGGGGCCTCCGGAGTGCCTCCGGTGGCCCGTGAAGGCCTCCCCAGCCCCTCCCAGTGCTTTCACGGGGCCTCCGGAGGCCCCGTGTCGCGGTTTTTGGGGGGGGCGGGGGCCCTCCCAAAACCGCGAATAATCAAAACCGCGAACGTCAAGTTCGCGAAAGTGGAGGGACAACTGTAATTTCTTGAGGGATTCAGTCCAGATCAGTTTATCTAATTCGTTAAATTCTACCTCTATCCCACCTTCTTTTAAGTCCTCGTTGATCCTTTCCTTTAACTGATGGAAGGAGAACCAATTAATGTTGAATTGTCTAGTTATTTCTTCTCTAGTCTTGAGTGTTCTTGTACCTTCATTACTAATTTCAGTTATGTCAGAATATCTCAACCAGGGACTGGAGCTGTTCCATCTTGACTGAAAGGCTTCTTGCGTTGAGGTCCAGACAGGTATCTTGTAATAGAATTTATCTTTAATTCTCAGCAAGACTCTGAGTAGTCCTCAGTGGTTTTCGAAATCTTTATTTACCTTGGTTTTATTGTAAATCAGGTACGTATGCCAGCCATAGCGTACGTCCTGTCTTTCTACATTTAATGTTTTTCCATTTTCTAATGTTATCCAGTCTTTCAGCCATAGGAAAGCTGCTGCTTCGTAATAAGATCTTAAGTCGGGTAATCCCCATCCTCCATTTATTTGGTCATCTATCAGGTTGCTCCATTAAATTCTTGCCTTTTTCTTCTCCCAAATATACTCTTTTAATATCCTTTCCCAGTTCTCAAAGGTCTTCTCGTTATTAATTATTGGCAAGTTTTGAAAAAGGTATAATAGTTTAGGGAGTATGATCATTTTAATTGACACAATTTTCTCTAAGATTGAGAGTTTTAATCTCTTCCATATGTCTAAGTCCTTTTTAATTTCTATTTCACACCCCGTCATACTTTTGAGAGTCTTTTCTTCTTCAGGACTCATGTTTTTGGTCAAAATTGTT
The DNA here is from genome assembly GCA_030847615.1 of Gambelia wislizenii. Classification (NCBI taxonomy): domain Eukaryota; kingdom Metazoa; phylum Chordata; class Lepidosauria; order Squamata; family Crotaphytidae; genus Gambelia; species Gambelia wislizenii. The sequence continues at coordinate 5,810,577 of JAUMIR010000015.1, read as the reverse complement.
GTTTTACTTTTATTTACTTTAAATCCTGAGTATTCACCAAATCGAGTTAAGGTTTCCATTAATTCTTCTACCTGTTCTAAAGGGTTTTCCAGGGTAATGACCGGGTCATCTGCAAAAGCTTTGAGTTTATATGATTGCCCCCTGATTTTAACCCTTGGGATCTTTATATTTGTTCTGATATTATTGATCAACACTTCTAATACAGTAATAAAAAGTAGCGGTGAAATGGGGCAACCTTGTCTTGTTCTTTTTCTAATATTAATAATTCCTGATTTTTCCCCATTAACAAGTAACTGTGCTTTCTGTTCTTTGTTGGATTCGCTTGCACTGTTGCACTCTGTTGGATTCGCTTAATGAATTCTTCCCCCATATCCATCTTCTTCAACACTGTGATCATAAATTCCCACTGCACATTATCAAATGCTTTTTCCGCGTCAATAAAGATTAACCCAAGTTTTTTTTTCATTGTGCATTTCAAAATACGCCAATAAATCCAAAATTAGTCTTGTGTTGTTATTGATAGGTTTATCTGGGAGGAACCCATTTTGGTCATCTTGTATTATATTTTTCAGGACTTTTTTTAGTCGTCTAGCCAAAATTGATGTATAGATTTTATAGTCCTGGTTTAGAAGAGAGATTTGTTGATAACTGGCAACATCTTTCTCATATTTCCCTTCCTATAATAACAGTGTTATATTAGCATTAACCCAGGATTTGGGGATCCCATTCTTCCCAATATTGTTGAAGGTTTTCAACAGTGGTAAGCTAACTTCATCAATCAGTTTTTTATAGAAGATTGCCATAAAACCGTCTGGCCCCGGGGCTTTATTTGGTTTTAGATCCTTTATAGTCTCAACAATTTCCATCATAGATATTGGGGCATCCAATATTTTCTTTTGGTCTTCATTCACTTTCAGTACAGTTTACTTTTCTAAATATCCTTTTAGTTTCTTTATATCCTTTTCAGATACTGTTTTTTGATCATATAATTGGGTGTAATATTCTTGAAATGTCTGAATGATATCTTCCTGTTTCATCATTAAGTTATCTCTACATTTGACTATTGCAATTACCCTTTTTTCCTTTTCTTTTCTTAATTTATAGACCATCCATTTACCTGCCTTGTTGGCATATTCAGAGTTGTTTTGTTTTGTTTTTCTCATTGATCTCTCAATAACTGTCATTGTTTCCCAATTAAGTTGCTTCTGAATTACTCTTATTTGATTAATTACCTTTTCATCCTTGGGGTTATCTCTTAAACTTTCTTCTCTTTTCTTCAGCTCTTTAGTTAGAAAAGCAAATCTATCTGTCAGATGTTTTTTTTTCCTTTCAGAGCCCTTTTTTTAAATTAATAAACCTCTAAAGACGGCTTTCCCTGCATCCCATATCGTATTCATGAGGCTATCTTTTGTGTTGTTTATTTTAAAATATTGTTTTACTTCTTCTTTAAGGTCTTTTAAGAATTTTTCATCTTTCAAAAGGCTTTCATTTAGCCTTCAGTTATATCCCTTGTTTATTTCCACTTTTAGAAGTATCTTGACCGGGAAGTGTTCTGAGGTTATCTTAGACAAGATATCCATACCTTGTACTAGTGTGATGAAGTTTTTGGAGACTAGGCATAGGTCAATTCTTGACATGGATTTATATTGATCCGATAAAAAAAGTATATCCCCCCCCGTTTATTGAGGTCCAGACATCAAATAATGTTAAATCCTCTTTAAGATCAAAGCAACTTTTTGGGAGTTTACCTTGATTTTTAGAAGCTGGTTTTGAAGATCTGTTTTCTGTAGGGTTGATAACCCCGTTGAAATCACCCATGATAATGATGTTCTCGTTATTATGCTTCTCAAGAATTTTGTGGAGTTTCCTGTAAATTTTTTCTTGTTTTATGTTAGGTGCGTAGATCTTTACTATCAGTAATTTCAGATTTCTGAACTTAACTTCAACACCCAAAAGTTGCCCCTCATTATCTTTAAAGCATTCTTTTGCATCGTATTTTTGATTTACATATAGAGCAACTCCTCTTTTTTCCCTTTTATTATTCGCCACATAGAATAGGTTACCTAGTTTTCTGTTAATCAGGAACCTCACATTGTCTTGTCTTATTTTGGTCTCTTGCAAACATATTACATGAGCCTTTTCTTTCCCTAGAAAGTGGAATATTTGCTTCCTCTTATATTCAGAGTTCAGACCTTTAACATTCCACGTAATCACTTTAACTGGCATTTCTCATTACAATACTTAAGTCTATAATGTTTTTATCTTTAGCTTCCTCTTTGCGTCCTCATCTTCTCCACTCTCTTTCTCCCTTTGTTCTTCATCTACCTCTGAATCTGATTCTTGATATGGGGGAACTGGTTCTATGTCTCCTCCTTCCGTTCCTTTTACTTCTGGTCTTTTTTCCTCATTAGTGGTCTTCTTTCTTTATCTACTTCCATTATCTATTGATTTTCCATTTCTCTCTGATTCTTTCCCCCTTCCCCCCCCTCCTGTTCACTATTTTCCTGGGGTTTCCCCTTTTCAATTTTTTTGCAAAATTCTTTAGCCTTCTCTACAGTGTTTATTCTGTGCCTTCTTTGTTTGTATGTAAATGTAATTCCCTCTATCCTTTCCCATCTGTAGTTTATGTTGTTTTTCATGAGAAGTTGAGTAATTTGTTTATAATCTTGCCTTTTCTTTAAGATCATCGCAGGTATATCCTTAAATATTCGTATTTCGTCATCTTCTACTTTCAATGGGGTTTCATAACTCTGGTGAAGTATTTTATCCCTTATTCTACTTTTATTAAACTGAATTAGGCTATCTCTAGGGAGTTTCCTTTCCTCTGCCACTCTTGAATTCACTCTATATATTTTTTCCGTCTCTTCCTCTAAGTAATCCTCGGGTATGTCCATGTAATTGGATAATGATGGAATTAGTCTATCAAACAGGTTTTCATTTGTCTTTTCTGCCAGCCCTCTCAGCCTTAGGCATTTCTCTATATATCTTAGTTCCTGATTGAGCATTATTATCTCTCCCTTCTCCTGTTGTTCTTCAATCTTTGCAGTAACTTCCTCTGCTTTCTTAGATTTTTCTCTCAAATTTCCTATCTCACTTCTCATTTGCTCTAGATCTTTATTAATTTTGTCTATCTTTTTCCCAATTGCATCTGCTTCTTTCCTATAATCTTATTTGATTTCTTTCCTAATGTCTTTCAGTTCAGATCTTATCTCTTGTTTAAAGTTTCTGAGTTCAGATCTTAGTTCTTCAAAGATCACATTATGTAGTTTTGGGATTTTTGGAGTTTCCAGTGAACCTCTCCTCCCTAGTGCCGGTTGTGCCTGTTGTGAAGCTGTTGCTTTCCTTGTGCTATATGCCATCCTGATAATTTTTGACCTTATATTCTAGACTCTCACCAAATTTGCCGCTTATCAATTACTGCTTTGTCTCTGTAAAAGTTTTAAGCCTTCTTAAGTCTTCCATCTCCCTCTTCTATTACCCTTGCTTTGGATCACCTTTAATGGTGAAAAAGTGGTATCCAATCAATGTAACCAAAGATCAATAGTGTAAATGTTTGTCCAGACTGATATCTAGGGTTATTCCAGACAATAGTGGGCTATTTATAGCCACTTCAGACTATCTAGTAACACCAATTTTAAATCTGTATATAATTTTATGGGTATATAAATTTTCTATCCTTACTTTCCAGAAAGATATTCACCAGTAGATATTCACCAGTATCAGTATCAATGTTGATCAGTATCAGTCAGTCAAAATTGTTATATGCCTCCATGTGGTACCATATAGCCCCCTATAATATCCAGATTATATGCAATCTTTGATTCTATAGCACCCATACTGCTTATAACATTCAACATTAAAGCAATTATTAGAGCATTAAAGCAATTATTAAGGCATTTAAGCAGTTATTTCTACATGCACAGTGCACTTTCCTCTGTACTCTGTACTCTATATACTCAGCTGAGGTTTTGCTAGGGACAGAGATGTTCTTTAGAATTTTAGTATTTGAATCCTCTACACTGCATATACCATTAACATTTCATTGCATATATCATAAGCATTTCATATATCAATATATTACTGCATTTATCATAAGCATTCCATTCCAAGCTTCATACCCAAATGGATAGTGATTCAAATTGATTTTGTCTCTGTAAACACTTGAGAGCAGCTAAGCTCTCCCCTCCCCCCCCCCCCAAAAAAGAGAAAGGGCAAAGGTAGCCCACTATTAAGTGTTCTATGTTTAATTCCAGCACTCTTTATAGTTCTTGTAATCCTTGGGCATTTCTTACTTTCCTTTCCTTTTCTTCTCCTTGTTGGTCTCTAGCAGCTTAACTTGTTCCGCTTTTCTCTTGCTCAGTCCTTTCTCTTCCAATCTCAATTGCTTTAACACTTTAAACGCTCCAGTTCCTCGGTTTTAGCCTTTAAATTCCTCAAACCATTTAAGTTCCTCAGTCTTAAACTCTTAAATTCTACAGTCTTCCCTTCATTCAGTTTGCACAGAGGAGATTATCGTCTTGCAAAACTTGAAGCCTCTTATATTTCAAAACTCACAGTCAGCTCAACAGTTCTTAAACTTGCAATACACTCTGGACAAAGCTCGCAGTTAAACTCACAGTTAACTCACAGTTTACTTTCTTGTACCACATAACATCTGTTTCTGCTCTCAGTCCATTTTAGTACCAAACTCCACTCACAACTTTTGTCTCTGTTCTTAGTCTCCAGCTTCCCAGAATTAAATATTGTTTTCCCAGAATTAAATATTGGTTTTCATTTGCCAAATTTCCAAATTGCTGGGTTTCATAGAATCATAGAATCATAGAATTGCAGAGTTGGAAGAGACCACGAGGGCCATCCAGTCCAACCCCATTCTACCACGCAGGAAATCTTGATCAAAGCATCCCCAACAGATGGCCATCCAGCCTCTGTTTAAAGACCTCCAAGGAAGGAGACCCCACCACACTCCGAGGGAGTGTGTTCCACTGCTGAACAGCTCTTACTGTCAGAAAGTTCCTCCTAATGCTGAGGTGGGATCTCTGTTCCTGGAGCTTGCATCCATTGCTCCGTGTTCCAATCTCTGGAGCAGCAGAAAACAAGCTTGCTCCATCCTCAACATGACACCCCTTCAAATACTTAAACAGGGCTATCTAATCACCTCTTAACCGTCTTTTTTCCAGGCTAAACATACCCAGCTCCCTAAGTCTCTCCTCATAAGGCATCGTTTCCAGACCTTTCACCATTTTAGTCGCCCTTCTCAGGACACGCTTCAATTTGTCAATATCCTTTTTGAATAGTGGTGCCCAGAACTGGACACAGTATTCTAGGTGAGGCCTGACCAAGGCAGAATAGAGCGGCACTATTACTTCCCTTGATCTGGACACTATACTTCTATTGATGCAGCCCAAAATCGCATTGGCCTTTTTAGCTGCCGCATCACACTGTTGGCTCATGTTCAACTTGTGGTCTACTAGGACTCCTAGATCCCTTTCGCACGTAGTCTCATTCAGCCAGGTCTCCCCCATCCTATATCTATGCATTTCATTTTTTCGCCCTAAGTGCAGTACCTTACATTTCTCCGTGTTGAATTTCATTTTGTTAGCTTTGGCCCAGCTCTCCAGTTTACCCATGTCATTTTGAATTTTGATCCTGTCCTCCAGGGTATTAGCTACTCCTCCTAATTTGGTGTCATCTGCAAATTTGGTAAGTATGCCCCTAATTCCCTCATCCAAGTCATTGATAAAGATGTTGAATAGCACTGGGCCCAGGACAGAACCCTGTGGCACCCCACGGGTCACATCTTTCCAAGATGAAGAGGAGCCATTGCTGAGCACTCTTTGGGTGCTCTTCAATCTGTTTCCTTCAATCTGTTCTCCGATATAGAGGTCTTTGACATCTAGGCTATAACAAAAATGACAAAGTCCGCTCAAGGATAGCCCCAGACAAGCCCATGAAAGACTCCATCAGAACTCATATAAGTCTTATTAAGTTGCACAGCAAACGCTCTAGAGTAGTTCTGCAGTATGCTGTTCTATTGGGCTATATGTCAGGGATACTCCCTTCTCTTACTTTGTTTTATGCCACCACTCTTCTTTCAGCCCAATTATCTTCTCCACACCTTAGTTTCTTCACCTACTCCTCCACATGGTGCTCCTTTTTAAGTTGAACAGTTCAGCTAGTGTCTGAATTCGACTGCTGACACGGCCGGGAGAGACCCTCGTCAGGCGTCTGCGTCCGTGCAGAGGCACCTCCGTGCCTCTCCATGGGCTCAGACCTGCCCTAGTTTCTTCGGGTCACCTCCTCCTCGCTCTTCCCAGAGCTGGAGCTCAGCACTGCTCAGCCAAGATCCCTTCGCCGTAGTCAGACGGCGCTGCTCAGAGCGGCCAGCGAGCTCCACCCCACAGCATCCGACGCTTCCCCACCTCAACCGGAAGTCTTACTGTTTCACTGAGGAAGTACAGGCCTTGATCGGCATGCCCAGAATTCTGATCACCGAAGGAATCACAGAATGCTCAACTTGGGTGGGGTCTTAAGGGGTCATCTAGTCTGACCTCGTGCTCAGTTCAAGAAATCCAGAGCTAAAACACACCCCAGATGATGGGGGCCTTCAGCAAAACTGAGGAATAATAGAATCATATAATTGTAGAGTTGGAAGAGACTACAATGGCCATCCAGTCCAACCCCCTGCCATGCAGGAAATCACAATCAAAGCATCCCTGACAGATAGCCATCCAGCCTCTGTTTAAAGACCTCAACAGCTCTTACTGTCAAACAGTTCCTCCTTATGTTGAGGTGGAATCTCTGCTCTTGGAGCTTGCATCCATTGCTCCGTGTTCCAGTCTCCAGAGCATCAGAAAACAAGCTTGCTCCATCCTCAATGTGACACCCCTTTAAATACTTAAACAGGGCTATCATATCGCCCCTTAACCGTCTTTTTTCCAGGCTAAACATACCCAGCTCCCTAAGTCTTTCCTCATAAGGCATGGTTTCCAGACCTTTCACCATTTTAGTCGCCCTTCTCTGGACACGCTCCAATTTGTCAATATCCTTTTTGAATTGTAGTGCCCAGAACTGGACACAGTATTCTAGGTGAGGCCTGACCAAGGCAGAATAGAGCGGCACTATGTTCAACTTGTGGTCTACTAGGACTCCTAGATCCCTTTTGCACGTAGTCTCGTTCAGCCAGGTCTCCCCCATCCTATATTTATGCATTTTGTTTTTCTGCCCTAAGTGGAGTACCTTACATTTCTCTGTATTGAATTTCATTTTGTTAGCTTAGTTAAGGAGGGCCTTAACTACTCATCTTACTTTGGTGTCTACTGTTACCATCAATGAGTTTCTCTTAAACTTTGGTTGAAATTTAATTTCCAGTAACAAGTGGGCAGATTTGTGATAGCCATTTTATTTCATCATTTAAATTAAAACATCTGGAAGGCGGAAGTCTGCCAACCCAGAACCAGATATAAAATGGCAGTTCTTGTCTGCAGAGTCCAAAACCACACACTGGTTCCGGGATGTAATGCTTCACCAAGTTTCTTCACGAAAGTAGAGATGGTTTCAGCAGTTCTATTCCTTGAAAACATTGCAGTTTTTGAAGGCTTTTTGCAATTTGGGACTTATTTTGTGCAAAATTCACACATGGCTTGGTTCACAGAAAACAGCATTTTTTGTGTAGGAAACAGCACTTTCTGCATAGAAAATAATATGTCAACACAGAAATATTATTTCCTGCACAGAAAATTCTGTTTTCTGCACAGAAAAAGCTGCTTTTTAATGCAAATCAACCATGTACAAATTTTACACAGAGTAAATCCCTGCTATAGCATTTTCTACACAAGAATTAATATTTCTGCATTGAAATATTTACCGCACAGAAAATGCTGTGGATGCTGTTGGGAATGTATGCAAATTATGCTGAGATCCACCAGTACGTCTCAGTCTGCCTTTTTTTTGTCCCGTAGTCAAATACTGCTTTCGGGGGCAGCAGAGGCCTGCCTGCAGGTATGTGTTTGAGTGGCTGTTCTGGACCTGGCTGCAGAGAGGAAGGAGCCAAGGTCAGAACAATGACTCTCACAGAGATGCAAAGGGTATTGTGTGATGCAACAGGAGCACCTGTTTTCAGGAGAAGTTGACTGGGAAGAGGTTAAACAAAAGCAATTCTCTAGGATGAAACATATCATGCAGAGGCACAATGGACAGGCTCCTTTGTGAGTGAATATTTCTGGATCTCACAGGAACTTTTTAAAGGTTTCATATCTGGCAAGCTTCATTCTCTCCTGGATTACAGGAACAAGATCCCCCAGGAATGATTCAAAGGGTCTTCTTTGAGTTGATGCTCCCTCTGTTTTCCCCCATAGTCTCATCCTCTTGATGGGTCTGTCCTTATGTGCTTTCAGGCTGCCGGTTGACTTGTTTTTTTATGCTGGAGCGGTGCTGAGATCTAGGATAGAGATGCAGGAGAAGTGGCTCCCATATCCAGGGTGGGTGAGTGTTCATCCATTCTGGGTTTTACTCTGAACTTTAAAGGAGCTGTCCTCAGTAAGTTTTGGCACCTTGGAGACCTTCTCTAAAGTTTGGACTAATGCTTAGAGGGATTCACCACTCCCATTGACATGGATGCCATTGGCTGCGTGGAAGGCCTTCATCTGTTGAAAATCGGCCTGCCGCCCAGCTTTTCCCAGGGCTGGTTTACACAGCAGATTTATTACGGCAACTTGTGGTTTAATTATTTTCCGCAGCTGTGCCAGTCAGGTTTTTTTTCTAATTATGTCGCTTTGAAGTTCAGAGTTGAATAAGTGTGGGGGGTGTGGCTCTGTGTGTCTCTGTAAATCTGCCTGTAAATAAACTCACTCCATAAAGCAGAGGGAGAGTAATCTCTCTGCTAAAAGACCTTGCTGCCATGCTGTGGATCGCAAGTTTTTCCAGCTGCTCTCTCTCTCTCTCTTTGTCTCTCTATCTCCCCCTCCCTCCCTCCCCCAAGCAGAGAGAGAGAGAGAGAAAGAGAGAGGGAAAATAGCAGTTCATCTTGCTACAGCCCTTTGTGAAATGGTTTCTCTCCCTCCCCCGTGCACAGGATAAAAGAGACGAACGAGCTTTTACATACTTTCAAAACAGCAGAGGATGAGAAGGAATGCTCCCTGAATGAAAGTTGTTGGGAATCCTTTTTTTTTTTTTTTCAAACTGGCTCGCAAAATAGCAGACAGGATTTTTGCAAGTTTCTTCTCTAATGGCTACTGTCTTTGCCTCCTCCCTGCCCCTCTTTTAAGCCCACCCCTGCATCATCAACCAATCACAATGCAGCTGTGCTTTAACCCTTAGCGGAATGCTAGTTCACATTGCCAATAAAGCGCTACATTGCAAATATTCCTGCAAAAATAGTGACATCCCCTGGCACGCTATATTTGGGTGTTTTACCTTCCCCCCTTCTGAATGAGGCGATGCTGTGCTGCGATCCGTGAGAACTATGAGCTATCTTAGTGGTATATTTAGGGGAATATTTGCCCGTGTAAATGACCCCCTAGAAAAATATTGCTGCATTCCTTGAGGAGACGGGCTTGTGGTGTTGGTCTTTTTCAGGGCTGGTTGAAGTGGGGAAACGAGGAGTGGGGAATCTCCCCTCCTTCCAGATCCTTCCCTAAGAGGCAAGAGGTGAGATGTTGAAAATGGGATGACCCCGCTTAGCCAGGCTTCTGAAGTGAGACCGGCCGCAATCTCCAACATGGTTGTGCTTCACTCTTTTAAAATGCAGGGTTAAAGAATAATGGTATTCAAGGAAAATTTGGCTTCTCAAGAGGGGGAGAAGAGTGTCGTTCAGGGATAAGGCCAGAGTTTTTCCTGCAGGAGTCCAGTTTCCATCGCTTTCCAGCTGAAAGGATTTGAGATAGCTCTCTGTTGGCCAAAATATTTTTTTAAAAACCCTGCATGGGGACATGGAACAATCTTGATAGTCTGGATCCAAAGGCATGCTCAGCTCGTTGTCTCCAGAAATATGCTGAGCTTACTTGGTCAGTGTATGTCTTGTAGCTCCTCTGTGAGGTCAGAAGCACTCTGCCAGCCCAGCTTTGGCTCCGAGCAAGTTGGAGTTTGCAGGGGGGATGTCTGGCACAAGTGCATTCAAACAACAGGCACCCGAGCACCCCAGCTGAGGGACACACAAGCAAATAGGTAATGAAGTCCATCGGCCCAACTATCTCTTCCCAGCATCTGATTTTTTGGTGGTATACTGTCACTGATCATGGAGGTTCCATTGAGCTGCCTCTCTTGGGAACCATCAAGTGGATGTTGATTTGCTTGATAATGTTAGTGGCCATTGTGGCATAATGTCTTAGTGAATTCGTTTGTGACATGTTACACCAAGTGATTTCCTTGTCATCAGCCCTGAACCCATTTCTTAAATTTCACATTTGGTGCTTCCGTGGGTGGGAGTGGAGCACCCCGGAGTGAGGGTGGGTTTTTGGGTCATGGGAGAGATAGAGGTCCTTTTGCCTCTATAAGCTGCCTGGAACAATTTGCGTGTGGTGCAACCCCATTCTGCCGCTTGTGGCCCACTAATCAGCATCATGGTTTTCTCTACCGCTCTCTTCACTCGATGCAGTGTGGTCGGAATCAGCAAAACTGTCTACCTGGAAACCCAGCCCTGTCCCGCCTTGCAGGGATGGGAGGGCCACAATACAACTGAGAGGCTGAGAGAGAGAATTTTGCCCATGTATGGTGTGAGGTTGCTTATACCCTGCCTCGGTCATTAACCAAAATGGAAACTGCCGCCAAGAAATCAGAAGTCTAAGCATAGAATCATAGCGTAGGAAGAGACCACAAAGGCCATCTACTCCAACCCCCTGCCCTGCATCTAGATGGATTGAAAAGTCCCAGATTTTGTTCCTGTTCTTTCCCATTTTTGTACTGCATTAAAATAAACTGACCAGGGGAGCTGATAGGAAAAGTTTTTGTACCAGGAGCTGATAGAAAATATTCTAGGATAAAAAAAATGTGGCTGGCTCTCAGAGAATAACATCTGGAAGAAGAGGAACAAAATCTGGGACTTTCTGGTCTTTTAAATCAGTCTGGATGTGGCCTGAGACTTGGAAGGGCAGCCATGAAGGAACTAGATAAGATCCTCAAGTGTAAAGAGTGACTTAGGGAGCTGGGCATGTTTAGTCTGGAGAAGAGAAGGTTGAGAGGGGACATGATAACCATATTTATATATTTGAAGGGATTTCATACTGAAGTTGGGGCAAGCTTGTTTTCTGCAGCTCCAGAAACTAGGACATGGAGCAATGGAATCAAATTGCAGGGAAAGAGATTCCATCTAAACATTAGGAAGAACTTCTTGACAGTAAGAGCTGCTCGGAAGTGGAATGCACTGCCTGGGAGTTTGGTGGAGTCTTCTTTGGAGGTTTGTAAAACAGAGGCTGGATGGTCATCTGTCAGGGATGCTTTGATTGGGTACTCCAGCATGGCAGGGGGTTGGACTGGATGGCCCTTGTGGTCTCTTCCAACTCTATGATTTCAAAGTCAGAATCATCCAGGCCATCGTATTTCCTATTTCTATGTATGGTTCTATGTAGCTTTGTATTTCTATACAGTATTCCTATTTCTATGTATGATTACGAAAACTGGATAGTGAAGAAATCAGGAAGAGAATCAATTCATTGGAAATGAGGTGCTGGGGGAGAGTTCTGCAAATACCATGGGCTGCTAAAAAGACAAATGAATGAGTCCAAGAGCAAATTGAGCCTGAACTCCCCATAGAAGCCAAGATGGCTAAACTGAGGCTGTCATGCTTTGACATATCATGAGAAAGCATGACTCATTGGAAAAGGACAATAATGCTTTATAAAGTTGGAGGTGGATTGACTCCATCAACAAAGCCATCACTGCCCTGAATTTGCAAGACCTGAGCAAGGCAGTGGATGCCTGTTAGGTAGCTTCAGGTCAGCTCCAACTTAGGGTGGCCCTCTCCTGATGTTTTCTCAGCAAGATTTCTCCAGAGGAGGTTTGCCAGGCAGCCTGGTCATCAACCTCTTCTTCACCTTCTATTCGCACCAAAACCTGATCTGCTGAAACCTGTCTGAAATGACCCACTCTTTCCTTCAAAGAAGTCCTTGAATTTGTGGGTGTGGGAGGAATATCCTTCTGAGAAGATTGTGGGTGAGGTGTGACTTCATTAAAATTTATTGAGCTGAGGGCTTAAATTTATGTTCTCTCACTACCCTCAAATTGCCCCTTATAATCCAGGATATTGCTGGTTGGAGGCACAGCATTCTGCATCATGCTTTGTTGTCCTTATGTGACTCCAGGTCAGGCTCTGACTTATGGTGACTCCATCACAGGGTTTCTGGGCACGATTCTGGGCAACCAAAATGGTGGGAGGTCTGGAAGCCACATCCTATGAGGAGTGGCTTAGGGAGCTGGGCATGTTTAGTCTGGAGAAGAGAAGGTTGAGAGGGGACATGATAACCATGTTTAAATATTTGTAGGGATGTCATACTGAGGATGGGGCAAGATTGTTTTCTGCTGCTCCAGAGAGTAGGACACAGAGCAATGGGTTCAAACTACAGGAAAAGAGATTCCACGTAAATATGAGGAAGAACTTCCTGACAGTAAGAGCTGTTCAGAAGTGGGACACACTCCCTCGGAGCGTGGTGGAGTCTCCTTCTTTGGAGGCTTTTAAGCAGAGGCTGGATGGCCATTGGTCAGGGATGCTTTGATTTCCTGTGTGACAGAATGAGGTTGAACTGGATGGCCCTTGTGGTCTCTTCCAACTCAACAATTGTATGATTCTATGATTTCCTACATGGCAGAATGGGATTGGACTGGATGGCCCTTGTGGTCTCTTCCAACTCTATGATTCTATTCTATTCTATGATTTAGTCAGAGGAGGTTTTAAGTGAGTTTCCATGGCTGAACAGGGATTTGAACCTTTGTCTCCCACAATCCTAGTCCAAGACTCAAACCATTATACTACATTGCCTCTAAACATCAGGTTTTCTTGACACTATATCTTCAAAAGAAGTTTGTGTTTGCCTTCCTCTGAGGCTGAGAGGGTGTTACTTACCCAAGTTCATCCAGTGGGTTTCCATGGCTGAGCAAGGGTTCGAACCCTGGTCTCCAGAATCCTAATCCAGAACTCCAATCACTACACCCCACTGCCTCTAAAAGATTAGATTTTCTTCGCAGGATTTATTCAGAGGAGGTTTGCCAATGAAGCCAACAGAGTGTGATTTGCCCATGGTCACCCACTGGATTTACATGGCTGAGCAGGGATTTGAACCCTGGACTCCCAGAATCCTAGTCTAGCACTCAAACCTCTAGACCACACTGCCTCTAAAAAATCCGATTCTTTTGGCAATATTTATCCAGGGGAATTGTCATTACCTTCCTCTGAGGCTGAAGGTTTCCCTGGTTTTATAACGAGTGCAGTCTTGATCTCCTGGAGTCCTGTTCCAACACTGCACCACACTGGCCCTCAAGAATTTTTCAGAGGCAGTTTGCCATTGCCTTCTTTTGAGGCTGAGAGAGTGTGACTTACCCACAGTCACCATGCTGAGCAGGGATTTGAACCCTGGTCCCTCAGAGTCCTAGTCTAACCACTATAACATGCTGCGTCTTTAAAAAATGGATTTTCTTAGCAAGATCTGTTCAAATAAGGTTTTCCATTCCCTTCCTCTGAGGCTGAGAGAGTGTGACTTGTTCATGGTCATTCAGTGGGTTTCCAGGGCTGAACCAGAATTCACACCCTAGTCCCCCAGAGTCCTAGTCCAAGGAGATTATCAGACACATCAAAAACAGTGCTATAACAATACCATGAGATTGCAACAGGGCTTCCTTATCAGACATCGGTCCCCAGAGTTATGCAAGTGTTCTGCTCCTGTTACGAGGGAGTTCTTCTTTATTGATGGGGAGAAGTCGAGAATTGCTCTCCCATAGCGTTTGTGTTCCGGATTTCAGTGTGTGCGACAAGGCTCCCCATTATGATGGCACAATTCCAGCGTCAATGAGTGATCCCACCAGAACACTTCTGGGTGTGAACGGGGAAACCGGGTACCATACGCTCTTTTTTATGAGCCTCCCCATCTTGCTTGCAAGTTTCTGAATGTTGTATCTGTGATTTTCTGAACATTTTTTTTTTAATTTTGGTGTTTGGGGGCTTTTTGTGCACTCGCATCTTCTCGTGAGACATGCCAAAATCATGTTCACGGAGAAATGTGGAAGTAAGCAGCGCGAGCGCTCATATTTCCAGATTCTTTGGGCGATTCCGTATCATTATCACAGCATTGTGCGAAAATGTGCGTCATTGTGTCAGAACACAAACACTGTAAAATATAGTGCCATAATAATATTTTTAGGCACTCGTCTGATAATCTCCTAACTCTCAAACTTTGCATTACATCAGGGGATAGTTATCAACAATACTGTAGATGATGATGATGATGATGATTGCTAGTAAAAGCCCTTTTCTCCCCTGGTGTGGCTACTGTGAAAACAGAAGCCGAACAGCCATGGGGTTGGGGGGCTGATGAAAAGGAGGTAACTTGGTTTCGCCTGGCACAAAGGAACTTGCAGAGCCACGATGTCACAGTGGCCACTAATGGGAAGAGTCCCTGCTTGTCCTGAATTTCCTCCTTATGCTATCTACAGTTGAAATAATTTAACAGATCAGTCAAAGCCCTTTCTGCTGTTTTGTGGGTTCTTCTTTGCAACATAAATAAATTTACAAGGAGCCGTACGTATATATCCCTGAGTCAAGTCGATATTTTTCAATATTGAAAGCAACATAGGAGACGATCACTTTTAGTAATCACCAGTGGTGTCCATAGCAGAGGGAGAGTAAATCTGTTCTGGGGTTTAGTCTGAACTTTGAAGAAGTATTCACAGCTGAAGCTATGTTGGATATAGTGCGGGGTTGGGTGTGAATCTGTACTGGCTTTCAGTCTGAGCTTTAAAGGTGCTGCCCAGTGTGAGGGGTAGTGGGGTGGGGAATCTGTTCTTGTTTTTAGTCAGAGGGCAGCTGTCCAAGGGTCTGAATTCGATCTCCTGAATAGTTCAACCCCATAGATAGCTTTTTCAGGGTAAAACCTCTAGCAGATTTCCTGCCGCCTCGGATATGGGGCTGCCACTTAGAATCACAGAATCATAGAGTTGGAAGAGACCACAAGGACCATCCAGTCCAACCCCTTGCCATGTAGGAATACACAATCATATCATACCCAACAGAGGTAT
This sequence comes from Gambelia wislizenii, assembly GCA_030847615.1. NCBI lineage: Eukaryota > Metazoa > Chordata > Lepidosauria > Squamata > Crotaphytidae > Gambelia > Gambelia wislizenii. The sequence goes on along the minus strand of JAUMIR010000015.1, from coordinate 5,795,361 downwards.
GGCGGTTGTGATGCCATCTTTGTGAAGCTGTTGTAGGGACCAAAAATCAAATAAAATGGTGCAGAAGAATGAAGTGGGAGATGAACCCGCCCCGAAATCTTCTCTGCAGCCATTCTAAGTGTGCCTCCTTGGCAGTTTACCTCCCATTTGGACAGAAGAGGGGCATTTTCTTGCCAAATTCGCACAAAAGTAGACTTACGAGAATTGGCATTCCTGACTTCCAGCCACCTGCCAGGGACAGTTTCTTCAATACATGTTTTGTTAGATTTTAAAGACAAAAAATGTACCAGCAGAACTTTTGAATGTGTGCTGGTCAAGAGTAGCTGGTGGCTTCCATATCAGTGGGGTGGTGAATCCACCCCAGGTTTTAATCTAGGCTTGAAAGGGGCTCTTCACAGTGCCGAACCATATTCCTAAATGCAGTAGCTCCTTTAAGCCAAAAATCTGGAATGGATTCACAGCCCCAATGACACGGACACCACCAGCTGCTGCTGTTGCTGGTTTCGATTTTTTGCAAACAAGATAGGTTCAGAGCTATGCAAAACAAACGTTGCACCTTGTGTGGACATGTGGCTTGTGGCTCAGGGTGTTTTGAGTGTTGTGGGACACCTTTGTTTCTGCATCCACAACCACTGTGGTGAACATGAGGCAGTTTTATACCTCACAACAATATACTGGAATTCTCATGGTATCAGGAAATAGTCCAGATTGAGGTGGTCAGTGGAAATTTTCTACTTTATCTCCCTGAACGAGAGCTGGCATTGACAGTCAAATGTATAAGTCTTTCCTGCACAATTCTTCTCAAAGCAACTTATGAATCAACTGAAGTTTCAGTTGATTAATCTAGACAGTTTCAGTTGATTAACTATACCTTTATATTTTCAAGCTTTGCAAGTTGGCCTTCTCAGGGTCACAGGAGAGAGTCAGTTTGCCAATACTGACTGGGGCTTGGACTTGATTCAGGCCAAGATCAAGAGTTCAGACTAAAACCCAGAAGGTGATCTAGTATATCCACACCACAAAGCATTGCCTTGTTTGCTCCAATCTCACCCCCACTGTCCTCCCACATCTCAGTTCATGCTGTTTGGACCAGAGTGTCTGCCAACAGCAGGAAGTCCAGGGAGCAACACAAAAGGTGCTATGATACCTCCCGATCACTCAAGTCAGTGAGTCAAATTGCCTGGAAATTGTGCCACAAACAATATAAAAATGGGGGGGGGGGTCAAAGGCCACAAATTTGGGGTCTGAGAACCACTCATGGCCCATGGGTGACCCCTGGTATAGAGCATGAGTGAGCATCATGCACCCCTCCCAAGGCAAGTCCCAACAGCCCTCACCAGCCCAGCCCAGGGTGAGGAATTCTGGGAATTGCAGTCCATCATGGAGGATCACATGGTTCCCAGCCCTAGAATCTACAGACTTGCTCCTAGAGGTTAAATGGTCCTGATTGTATGGGGATTTGTATACTGATCTCAACATTTTCAAACCAAATTTGGTAGCCAACTGATCACTAGATGTTTTGGATGTACAGTTGTCCCTTCCTATTCACTGGGGTTTGGTTCCAGGACCCCCTGTGGATACCAAAATCTGTGAATACACAAGTCCCATTATATGCAAGTGGCATAGCAAAATGGTGTCCCTTATATAAGATAGCAAAATCAAGGTTTGCTCTTTGGATTATTATTTTTTAAAGAATATTTTCAAACTGTGAAAACTTAAATCCATGGATACCAAATCTGTGGATATGGAGGGACAACTGTATATCCCTATGAGCTTTGGACTGGGTGGTAGTGTTATAGATAGGGTCCAAAATTTCCTTCCAGAAATGTAAATTTGCCTCAAAATTTAAAATACCCAATTCTGACCTGTGTCTCCAATCCTCTTTCTCAGAGTAGACCCCCCCCTCCCTCATTCCACCTTGTGCAAGTGGAAACTTCTTTCTTTCTTTCTTTCTTTCTTTCTTTCTTTCTTTTTTGTGGCTCTTTTGTTCTCTTTCTCTTTTTCGTCTTTTGTGGGTTTGGAACTTTCCACCTCACGGTTCTCAGCTTCTCTCTTCTTCTCCCTCCTCCCCTCCCAAAATACAACAGGGCCTTCTGATTGGCTGATAGGCACCCCTGTTGTTTGGGTGTTCCATGTCACCTGTATGCACGCACCCTTGTTGACACTGGTGTGCTTTAGAAAAAGGAGATCGGACACACACGTGAGCACAGCCTCCAGAAAGCCAGCTCTCCCAGAGCCGCTGCAGTGGCACCACCTGGAGCAGATCAGGTGTTCCTGAATCTAACCATTGGCACCTCCTCCCCATAAGACACCATCATCATGCGAGGTATGTGGGGTGAGGGGGAGAGAGATGAAGGCCAGGGCTTGGTGGCACTTGTGGGTTTAAGGACAACTTCAGAAGGTAGCACAGCTAGGTGTTTGTCAGGGTGCAAGAAAAGTAATGGAGTCCCAGTCACAGAATCATACAATGATGGGGTTGGAAGAGACCACAAGGGCCATGCAGACCAACCCCATTCTGCCATGCAGGAACATACAGTCAAAGCACACCCAACAGCTGACCATCCAGCCTCTGTTTAAAAACCACCACAGAAGGAGACTCCACCACCCTCCCAGGCAGTACGTTCCACTCTCAAACAGCTCTTACCTTCAGGACATTCTTCCTAATGTTTAGGTGGAATCTCTTTTCCTGTAGTTTGAACCCATTGTTCTGTGTCCTCGTCTCTGGAGCAGCAGAAAACAAGCTTGCTCCATCCTCAGTATGACATCCCTTCAGATATTTAAACATGGCTATCATGTCCCCTCTTCACCTTCTCTTCTCCAGGCTAAACATGCCCAGCTCCCTATGATGCTCCTCAGAGGGCATCATGGCTTCCAGACCTCCCGCCATTTTGGTCGCCCTTCTCTAGACATGTTCCAGCTTCTCAATATCCTTCCTGAATTGTGGTGCCCAGAACTGGACACAGTATTCCAGGTGAGGTCTGACCAAAGCAGAACAGAGTGGCACTATGACTTCCCTCAATCTAGACACTATACAGTTGTCCCTCCATATTCACGGATTTGGCATTCACAGATTTAAATAGTCACGGCTTGAAAATATTCTTTAAAAAATAATAATCCAAAAAGCAAACCTTGATTTTGCCATCTTATATAAGGGACACCATTTTGCTATGCCATTGCATATAATGGGACTTGAGTATTCACGGATTTGGATATTCACGGAGGGTCCTGGAACCAAACCCCAGCGAATGTGAAGGGAGAACTGTACATCTATTTCCCACAAGGCACCCAATAGAGGAATCAAATGACACATGCCAGAGTTACATCCCATTTGGACCAGTGTGACACATACTGTATGGGGCTGCCTTTGAAGAGGGTTTTGAGACTTCAGTTGGTCCAAAGAGCTGCAGCCAAATTCTGAACTGGGACTGGCTACAGGGAGAACATCACTCCCTTGTTGCAACAGCTCCACTGGCTGCTGGTTTGTTTCCAGGCACAATTCATAATGTTGGTTATGACCTATAAAGCCCTGTACAGCTCCAGGTCCACAATTGTATTCTCCCATACAAACCTGGCTGTGTCATGAGATCTTCGGGGAAGGCTCTTCCCTCTGTCCCATGGATACATTTGGTGGAAACATGGAAAAGGGTCTTCGCAGTGGCTGTGAACCTTCTCACGGGAGGCTTGGTCAGCTTCTACTCCGCTCTCTTTCTCCGGGGCAAGTGAAGACTTTTTTTATTTAGTCAGGCCCTCGACTCTTACACTCATATAGCATGAGGGTCTTTCCATGTGGTCTGCTGTGCTTAGATCCTTTTTTTAAAAAAATATTCAAATATGTTTTAGACTACTTTAACTTCGAGCTTTTAATAGAATAGTTTGTTATTTAAAAACATTTCTATGATGAGATTTTGAGCTATACAGTTATCCCTCCATATCTACAGATTTGGTATCCACGGACTTAAATATCCACGGCTTGAAAATATTTTTTAAAAAAATAATAATCCAAAAAGCAAGCCTTGATTTTGCCATCTTATATCAGGGGCACCATTTTGCTATGCCATTGCATAGAATGGGACTTGAGTATTCACGGATGTTGGTATCCACAGGGGGTCCTGGAACCAAAGCCCAGCGAGGCTATCTGTACTTTGTTGTGTCTTGTTGTCAGCCTCCTTGTGTCCCATGTGGGAAGAAAATGGGATATACACAAAACAAACTAAAAAATAAATAAGGGAAAAGAAACTAGAAAACAAAAATTGCAAAGTAAAATCAAACAATTAAGTACAGTCTTCTAAGGTGGTGTGCTGTGATTTTACCTTTCTGATTATTTAAAATGTATTTTAAACTATTTTAACTTCATGTTTTTAATAGAATTTTTATTTTTTTTTAAAAAAAACTTTTGTATAATAAGATTTTTAGCTGTGCTTTGTTTTAATTGCTCTATGAGGGGTGGCTTAGGGAGCTGGGTATGTTTAGCCTGGGGAAGAGAAGGTTAAGAGGGGACATGACAGCCATGTTTACATATTTGAAGGGATGTCAACATTGTCACAATTACAGAAACAAATACCCATAGATGTTGCAGAAAGGTAGTTACAAAACTTCATGATGGTAGTATCTACAAACAGTACAAATAGCTAATAATCATAAATACAAGTCAAGTTGTTATTTGTGATCAAGCCAACTTCAACTTATGGCAACCCGGTGAGCGAGAGACTTCCAAGACTCCCATCATCCACAGCCCTGCTCAGGACTTACAAACTCAAGGCAGCCATGACTGCCTTGATGGAATCAATCCACCAGTAATGTGGGCTTGCCCTTTTTCTACTGTGTTCCACTTTTCCCAGCATTCATTATTGTCTTTTAGGGTTTCCAGGTATCCTTTACAATAAAGGATGCCCCTTATTTGAGAACGAAAAAGCTTGTCCCTTCTAGGGCTGGCTGGTATCCCTTATTATAAAGGAGGCCTCCTATTTGAGGGCCAGAAAGCTTGCCCATATATATATGAACTGAATAAGATGCCAAAAATCCTGTATTTTGAGGCATGGACTCATCATAAATATAGAAATGTGTGGATCATTTCATGTATGAATGCAAACAGTATGTAAAGTTTGACGAGAAACGCACGGCGAAGTGAACTGAAATCAATGCTTTTGTTTGGTATTTAGGCAGAACGCTGATTTTTTAATAGCTACATCTTCATTCTCAATCCTTCGTGCTGTTAATTTTGACTGTCCCTTCTTGCTGTTTCGAAAACCTGATAATACTATTGCCTTTTCTAGTTTCTCATGATATATCAAAAGTATGACAGCACCAGCTTAGCCATCTTGGCTTCTAGGGAAAGTTCAGGCCTGATTTGCTCTCAGGCCTATTTATTTGTCTTTTTAGCAGTCCATGCTGTCTGTAAAACTCACCCCCAGCACCTTGTTTTCAAGACCTGAAATTTCCACAGATTATAACGAGAAATTCAACCTACAAAAAACACTACTTAAAATCAAAACAAAAGAAGCCAGCCAGCAATTAAAGATTATTTTTCACAAAAAGTTACAAATTGGCTGCCAATAATTGGGGATTTTTGCAAATTTGCCAGCAATTAGAGAATGTATCTTCATAGCAGCTGATCTGACTTGCCAACAATTAGAGGTATTTTTTTAATAACACACTGCAGATTAGAGCTTGTATATTTTTTTCAAAACCGTCAAAGAACAAATTGATTTTGACCTGATTTCTTTTGTCTTATTCTGATTTCCTGTGTGGCAGGGAGTTGGACTGGATGGCCCTTGTGGTCGCTTCCAACTCTACAATTCTATGATTCTATGACGTTAGGTTTTGTTCTATGTATTTTGACTTTCTGGTGGTAAGATGTAAAATTTCATTCAGCTCTGGGTTTTTGTATTTATCATAATTTGTTATTTGCATGTGTGGTAGGTATTGCTTTCATGGTATATTGTAACCAAATTTACATAATACCTATTACTGTTTTGGGGTATTTGTTGATGGTCTTCTTTGGGAATTTTTTTGGGGAATTTTTTATTGGAGTAAGACCATTCTACTAAAAAATACACCCGACCGCAAAAGGCCATAACAATTATACAAAAATAATACTAATTATTTTCCTCTTTTCTTACTAATACAAAAATAAATCTATCCTAACACTAATGTATTTTTCCCTTTAATCTAAACACACTATAATCACATTATATTTACACATTATAATTATACCTATTTGGAAATGAAAAAAAACCAATAAAATATTAATTAAAAATAATAATACAAAATAATACAAAAATAATGATGTTTGTGTTTGTTGCTCAAACCACAGAATTTCTGCGGCAAAGTGTGGGTGACTTTGACCATCTTTGATGCTGCAAATACATTAAGCCAATGTGATTCTAGGCTGCATTAATAAGACTATAGTGTCTAGCTCAAGGAAAGTAATAGTAGCCACTTTATTCTGCTTTGGTCTGACCACACCTGGAATACTGTGTCCTTTTCTGGGCACCACAATTCAAAAAGGATAGTGACAAATTGGAGCATGTCCAGAGGAGGGTGACCAGGATGGTGGGAGGTCTGGAAGCCATTATGCCCTAAGAGGAGTGGCGTAGGGAGCTGGGCATGTTTAGCCAGGAGAAGAGAAGGTTAAGAGGGGACATGAGAGCCATGTTTAAATATTTGAAGGGATGTCAGAATTCAAACCAGCCAATTCAATAACAAGAAAAGAAATTCCATTTAAAAATGAGAAGTAATTTATTTACCGTAAGAACTATTGGACAGTGAACTAGACTGCATTGGAGGGTGATGGACTCTTCATCTTTGGAGGTGTTTAAACAGAGGCTGGATGGGCATTTTTCAGGAGTGCTTTGGGTTGTGTATTCCTGGATGGCAGGTGGTTGGACTAGATGGCCCTTGGGCCCCTTCCAACTCAAAGATTCTATGATTATACATTAAGAACCTATTTCATACAAAAACTTAAAAAGCATCAAATAAACAGTTCCATTTAAAAAATAATCACTCAATTATGACAGTTAAAATGCATTAAAAACATAGTGAAAGGATTAAAATATACCATGTTAAAAATATACATATATAGCTTTTGCTGCCTGCGTGACATTTTGCTCTCACCTATTTCCAACATTAGGGGTTCCCCCACTTACTCTCCCCACCCGGGCTGTGTCTGCTGTCCTTTGATCTCACACCAGAAAGGTGATATTTGAGTGATGCATTTCCCAGCTTTGTTTCTTCACCCTGCGTGAATGATGCTGCAGAAACTGGCAATTAAAAAACAACAAAAAACAACAACCCCAAACTGTCCAGCAATCATTTTTGGAGTACTCAGTTGTTCTGCTTTAGAGTTGTTTCGAAAGGAGTTCCCATGGCATTCTTTGTCAGAAAATTTGCAAGATTTTGCTGTTGTTGAAGTTGTTGCTGTCATTTGCCATCAAGTCATCTTTGACTTAAACAGCAATGCGCTCTCAGCATGAGAAACCTTCAAAAGAGACATCGTGATGTGTTAATTAGTAGTTAGTGTTAAGTGTTTAGTCTAGTATGGTGTATTAGTCTTAGTGTCAGGTTAGGTTAATTTTAATTGTAGTTAATACAGATCAACCTCTGTATCTATGAGGGGTATGTTCCAAGAACCTCCATGGATACCTGAAACTGTGGATAATAGGAAACCCTATTATTTTTAATGAGATGAACACTGGAAATTGACCATAGAATCGTACTGGAGGACCTAGAAATGCCTAGAGAGAACATTTTTTTTGGACGTGGATAAGTGAAACCATGGATAAGTGAAACCACACACACTACGATATATGTTGTATTTTCTCTTTGTTTTCTTTCTTCTTTCCCTCTTTTATTTCCTCCTTTCCATTTTTTTCTATTTCTTTCCTTCTTGAATATTTAGTATTTAGTACGTTTTGTCATTTCGTGTTATCCATGTTCAAAAAATTAATAAAAAGTATATTTTTAAAGAGAGAGAGAGAGAGAGAGACCTTCAAGCAAACTCAGGGCAGCAGCCGTGGCTTCCTTGATGAAGTCCATCCACCTGTGATACGATCTCCTTCTCTTCCTACTGCTTTCCATTTTATCAAGCATTATTGTCTTTTCTCTTGAGTCATGTTGCTTTATGATAAGTCCAAAGTACAAAAGCCTTAGCTGAAATTGCTCCGTTTTTTGCAAACCCTTAGCAGAGCTGTTGCTGACTGGAGCTCATGCATAGGGTTGCTGTAAGTTGGTGCTGATTTGACAGCAAATAACAAAAAATAACATTTTTACACACTGCACAATCAGGCTGTCTTCTCTTCTGCATTGGTACTGCCAGGTAATTGTCACATACTGAGGTAAACTTTTTATTGGTAGGAGTCAATGTAAGTTGACTAAGTGGGTCATTTTTTACTAGCCCTAATAACATTAATATTAGGTTAGTGAAGACTGAAAGAGAATGGTAGTCATTTTAAATTTCTATTTCTTACTCTTTTTCTCATCATTGCATTTTTAAAATTAACTTTATCCCTGATTATATTCTGTATTGCCAACTGCAGTCCTATTTCCTACTGCGTATTTTGTTTTCCTCCTGGACAAAATGTGTCTAGCTGCACCTTAGACGAATGCTTGCCTCCCAACAGTTAAGAGGCACATAATTAATTCTAGATTTTTTGAGCACCATGTTCAATGCAGCCTAGAAGTGTGGCTTCCAGAGATGGATCTCTTTCATATCCTGTTATCTCTTTTGCAGTTTGTAGAACTTGTTGCCAAAAATTGTATCCTTTGGGGCAGGAGTGAAAATATGTAACCTATTTTCACCCGGGTTTTGACATCTCCATCATAAATGCTGTGGTAAATGCTGTGGTAAATAATGTATTTTTCCCTTTAATCTAAACACACTATAATCACATTATATTTACACATTATAATTATACCTATTTGGAAATGAAAAAAAACCCAATAAAATATTATTATAGGAATATAGTATATTTGAAAGTATCAAATATACTATATTCCTAATTCTTAAATTAAGATTAAGATTAAAATCGGTGGGATCAAATAGCCACAGACCTCCAGAATAATTACATCTGCATCCCTTCGCTTTAGAGCAGTGGTTCTTAACCTGTGGTCGCAGACCCCCAGGGGTCCGCAATGTCCTCACAGGGGGTCTGTAAAGGCTTGAAGGCTGCTTGGCCCACCTCCTCTCTGCATGGAGTGGCTACAGTATGACAGGCCAAGGCAAAGGCAGGCTGGCTTGTCCTGCGCATTGCCATTCAATCTGCTCCAGCCACAAACTTGCTTAAAGAAGCAAGAGAAAAAGTCTTCCCTCACCCTCCAGTTCCTCTGAAGAAAGGTTTAATGGATGGTGTAATTATATCATCATCATTGTCATCATCATCATTATTGTTTTAAATCTTGAGTTAAGTTTTGGGGGTCCATGGCAACAAAAGAGGTTTAAAGGGGAGTCCCTGGTAAAGAAAAGGTTAAGAGCCACTGCTTTAGAGCAAAACTGGGACTAATTTGACCATTTTAAACCATCTCCTTAATTCTCCTTTTTAAACATCTCCTTAATTAAACATCTCCTTAATCCTTTTGAGCATAGATTTCTGTATTTTTGTAAGAGAGCAATAAATACAGCCCTCATCTGAAAATACTGTATTGCTAAATATCAAAAATACTTTTTTCATGAAACGTATCATTTTGTCTCTGTTTTGATGGCTTATTACTTGGTTTGATTGCCTTTTTGTAGAGTTTAACCCTGCAACATTGCAACTTTCGAAATGAAAAGTGGTATGGTTGATATCTTTATAATTAAAATGGGGTGAATTTATAAATTTACTTAGTTTTTACCACTTGGTGTGTTCAGGTCAAATTATTGTGGCTTAAATTTTTAATTGGATGCTTTACCCAGAAGCAAAAAAAAAAGGGGGGGGAGGGTCAGTCTCTGCCCCACAACATTTACAAAATTCTCATAGTTAAATTGTCTTCTTCCCCCATTTAGTTTTAATGCAAAGACAGCCATAATGCAGAAGGGAATCATCTGGTTATTATATTAGCTTTGTTGTTGTGTGATTTTGAGTTGTTTCTGACTTATGGCATCCATAAGGTGAACCTATCACAGGGTTTTCTTGGCAAGGTTTGTTTGGCGGGGGGGGTGCCTTTGCCTTCCTCTGAGGCTGAGAGAGTGTGACTTGCTGAAGGTCATCCAGTGGGTTTCTATGGCAGAGCAAGGATTCAAGTCTTAGTCCAACACTCAAACCACAACACCCCACTGGCTCTCGACTTACTATATTAACTATCCCTGTAAAGTAGTCATTGCAGTGTGATTTTTATGTGTAAAGATTCTCCCTAGGGTTTAGAAAAGGGGTAATATTTAAACTAAGTAACCACAACCTCTGTTTTTCTGTTTTGTAACACAGAGAAAAAATATTACAGATTTTCTGTTTCTTTTTTTTCTTCCTCTTTTTCTTTTCTTTTTTTCTTTTTCTTTGTCTGCTCTGAGAAATATGCTGCTCTCATTTGGGTTAGATAAAATCTCCTGGGCTAATCTGTTGTAATCTGTTGAGAGATGTTAGGCCCAAATTTGCAAAGGTCCTGACGAATCTCATGGTCATGGTTTTCATTTAATGCTGATGACTGGATCCACACACCCTCCTTGGTTGCTTTCGCTGTATGCTCTTTAATGCTCCAATGGCTGATGCAACTGAAAAATAAATTGAATTCATGCACACACCATCAGCCCAATATAATAAAAGCTATTTGTGCTCAATTTTGTAATATGCATGGGGTTTGTTTGTTTGTTTAAAGGGCATGCAATAATGTATTGTTAAGAGCCCCTAAGCCAGAAACTCCCTCTAAGATCCTACAGCTCACAGAAGACAAGAGTGCTTGGTTGCTCTGCTTACTAAGTTGAAAACAAACAGTGAGATCTAGGAGGGGAAGGGGTATGGACCCTGGAACAGTGTTAGCAGTGGGGAGAGAACTGAGATATCAGCCCCATTCGCCAGAGAGTTCTGTCCTGGGCCCAGTGCTATTCAACATCTCTATCAATGACTTGGCTGAGGGAATACAGCACATGCTTATCAAGTTTGCAGATGACACCAAATTAGGAGGGGTAGCTAATACCCCAGAGGACAGGATCAGAATCCAAAATGACCTTAACCAACTAGAAAGCTGGGCCAAAAATAAATGAAATTAATTTCAACAGGGAGAAATGTAGGATACTACACTTGGGTGGTAAAAATGAAATGCACAGATATAGGATGGGGGACACCTGGCTTGATGGCAGTACATGCAAAAGGGGTCTAGGAGTCTTAGTGGACCACAAGCTGAACATGAGTCAGCAGTGTGATGCGGCAGCCAGAAAAGCCAATGCAATTCTAGGCTGCATCAATAGTGTCTAGATCAAAGGAGGTAATGGTGTCACTCTATTCTGCTTTGGTCAGATCTCACTTGCAATACTGTGTCCAGTTCTGGGCACCATAATTCAAGAATGTTATTGACAAACTGGAATGTGTCTAGAGGAAGGCGACCAGGATGGTGAAAGGTCTGGAAGCCATGATGCCCTATGAGGAGCGGCTTAGGGAGATGGGTGTGTTTAGCCTGGGGAAGAGAAGGTTAGCCTCTCTTCAGTCATGACAGCCATGTTCAAATGTTTGAAGGGATGTCATACTGAGAATGGAGCAAGCTTGTTTTCTGCTGCTCCAGAGACATGGAGCAATGGTTTCAAACTACAGGAAAAGAGATTCCACCTAAACATTAGGAAGAACTTCCTGACAGTAAGAGCTGTTTGGAAGTGGAGTGCACTGCCTGGGAGTATGGTGGGGTCACCATCTTTGGCAATTTGTAAACAGAGGCTGGATGGCCATCCGTCGGGAATGATTTGATTGTGATTCCTGCAGGGCAGAATGGGGTTGGACTGGCTAGCCCTTGTGGTCTCTTCCAACTCTATGATTCTACGAGTCTATGACTTGCATTTTTAAATCTACCACAAATGAACTTTTTTATTTTAAAAAAACCTATTTCTATGGTGTGCACAAGCAATATTTCACCTTTCTGAAAAAGAGAGGAAAATATAACACAAATCCCCATGTTATCACCTTGGAGATCACTTGTTAAGGCAAAAATCCAACGTGGCGACAGCGGGCGCTTGCCCTGTAACCCAGCCCTGCCCCCTGCACTTGTCCAGCCAATCAGGTTTGTGTTTCCTGTTGTATGGGGAAGCGATTTGTGTCAAATTGCTTGTCTTAACGAGTGAAAATGTGCATATAAGTGGAGCCTTTTTTAAAAAGTCAGGAAAAGCCGCAAATGCTTTTCTTGTTTACTTTTTGGTCCCCCCTCCCTTTACAAGATGGTGAGAAAATGCAGGATCCCATTAAGACAGCTTGTATTCCAGGCAGATTTTGTGAGGGGTATTTTCACCAAATGGACAACCCCCTGGAGCCTGTGGGCAAAACAGCTGTCCTTGGATCTTGACTGCCTGTATAAAGGTATCGTCTATCTTTGTCCAAAAGAGGTTCCATACCTTCGAACAGAGGCCCACTCAGTCAATGCCAGATATAAGCAAAGAACAGCTTTATTAGTGGAAGCAAAGAATGTACTGTATAGACATGCTCACATAGGTTCAGATTGTCATAGAGGTGTTAAAGGAGGAAGGTTCTCATGCCCTAAAAGTATCCGACTAGAACTGACACAAACAGTTAAACAATGGGTTATTCATGCTGGCTAATTCCTGTTGCCTAAATGTTGCAGAAAGGGATACATTTTATGCTGGAATGGCAGCTCCCTGCAGATTCACAGCTGTTTCAGTATCTCTGATTATTCTGCGCTATCAAGGTTGCTTCACATTATTCTTGCTTTGGCAGGTATCAGCAGTCATGGCTGCTTTCTGGTTTGTTTAACTTTGACAGTCATATAGAGGAAAGTACAGTCAGAGAGACCTTAATCGACCTACTGTCAAGCTGGCATTACTAGCATAGAAAGGGGGGTTGCATTCCTGCTTTCATTCGGGGGAGCAGGCTTGGCTTGAGGCCCCCTAAGACTAGGCTGGAGGGTCAGAAAGCCACCCCCCCAACCCACAATGATCTGGAAAAATTGGACCACAAGGACTCCGTGTGTGGTGCATATCCTCCAACAGTCCCGATTTGGCAGAGGCTGTCCTGATTAACCCTCTGCTGTCCCACCTTTGTAGATGCTTTGAAAAATGTCCCTGTTTTTCTCTCCTCCCACTTCCCCCAGCTAACTTCAATTGTTGCAAACAGTTCTGATGGATAATTCCTGGGGAAGCTCAACTTTGTTGTCCTTGTTGTATTATTAACTACTTTGACTGACGGTGACACTATGAATGAGAATGAGAACCAGAGCCAGCATGGTGTAGTAGTTTGATACTACACTGTTATAGCGTTCTTGTCCCACTTTAACTGCTATGGCTGCCTCCTGTGGAAGCCTGGGATTTGCAGTTTAGGGAAGGGTGTTTAGCATTCTCAGCCAGAGAGCTCTTAGGCCTCCCTGAACTACAAACCCCAAAATTCCACAGGAGGCAGCCATGGCAGTTAAAGTGGAATAATAGCACTATAACAATGTAGTGTGATAAAGTCATATGACTGGAGACCTGGGCTTGAATTCCCATTCAGCCATGGAAACCCACTGTGTAGCCTTGGACAAGTCATTCTCTCTCAGCCTCAGAGGAAGGCAAAGGCTTCCTGAAAAAATCTTGCCAAGAAAACCCCATGATAAGGGTGGCCTTAGGTTCACCGTAAGTTGAAAATGACTTAAAGGCACATAACAACATAACATGAATGAGAAACCTCCAAGTCACCAGCCCTGCTCAGGTCTTACAAACTCAGTATCCGTAGAACTCTCCTCCAACACATCTACCATACCTTCAAATATTTCACAATAACAAAATTTGCAGCAATTGAAGTAAGTTGAGGACAAAGAAGGGAAATTGAGAAGGGGGAGAAAGAAACTGGGACATTTTAAAAGCAGCTGAAAAAGTGGGAAGACAGAGGATTAATTGGGACTGCTCCTGTCAAATTGAAACGGCTGGAGACCTCTTTTTGTCCTAGGCCTTCAGTCCATATCTGGTTTTGCTTTTGGCATTCTACCAGCCTTCACAGAGGCCCAGAATAAAATGGCCTCAAGATCCACCACAGTTGCCCAGCCTTGCTTGAGTGGACTCACAATTTTTTAAAATCCTTTTTGCCCTGTGACTAAATGCTCTGTCCTCCCTTTCTGAATAGCAGCATCTTTATAGAGAAGCACCATGTGGCTGTACCTTTGCATTGAAGAACAGCATGGAATATACTGCCTCGGAGTGTGGTGGCGTCTCCTTCTTTGGAGGTTTTTGAGCAGAGGCTGGATGGCCATCTGTCAGGAATGATTTGATTTTGTATTCCTGCGTGGCAGGGGATTGGACTGGATGGCCCTTATGGTCTCTTCCAACTCTTTGATGCTATGATTCTATGCACCACTAGCCATGTACAGCTAGCTATGTGCTGCTAGCTGTGTGCTGTGCATGTATCCTTTCCAAGATGGAGATGCATTTGCATCAAAGAACAGCATGCAATACTAGTCATGTGCCAAAAGCTATGTGCCACTAGCCATGCTTTGCACATGATCCCTTTTCTGGATGGATTTGCAATTGCATCAAAGAACAACATGCATAGTTTGCCACATGCCCATAACCATGCGTTGCTCATGAACCTTTATCTGGATGGACATGGATTTGCATCAAAGAACAGCATGCACCACTGGCCATATGCTTCCAACCATGAACCGTACATGAGCCCATTCCTCTTTATGGCCCGAAGGCTGTTAAACATATTCATTGCACTGAAGAACTGGCTTCCTAATCACACTAAAGAATCACTTTGGTCATTAGAGTATCTTAAACCTCCCTTGTTTTGTCCCTCACATGTGCAGAAGTAGTTCTTTAGAAACCTCCAGCCTCAGTGGGAGTTAGTTAAACCAAAGCAGGCATTGATGGCCACAGTGCTCACGGGTTGTGTAAAAGAGTTTGGGGGGCTGCCCTGTTGTCATCCCCCTCATTAGGGGCTGGCAACCTGGTAGCCTGACAGCCTGATGCTGTGAGAAGACAGAAATAGCTAAAACATTCTCCTTGTGTATGAGATGGCTGAGTTATTTTCCTCTGTGTGTCAGATGAACATTCACATTTCTGAGAAGGGTTTTGGCTCAGATCAGGTAAAATGGCTTGGCTTAACCACAATAGCTGATGTCTTATGGCAAAATTGTCAGTGCTGAATGACTTGTTTGTGTCTTTTGGACCCGTCATCCTGTCCTTTTGTGCTTGCTCCTCATCTTTGATTTGCTTCCTGAAGGGAAAAGATTGTCATTGTGTGCAGAGACATTTTCAAGTGAATTGTGGAGACTTGAGCTCTGGGGAAAACCACCTTTGATTATTCCTTGCCGAAGAAAACCCAATGAAAAATGCATGGGATTGCCATAAGTTGACAGGCAACTTGAAGGCACAAGATTCAATCTTGGTCCTTTTCTCCCAAATGGTGCAGGCTAGAACTTCAAGAGCATGGGGAAAAGGTGCCTTTTTGATTCTGTGAGTGGCAGTCCAAAAAGAAGAACCTCCCCTAAGCCCAGAAGGACTGCCAAGGAATCCCAGGTGCTGGAGGCACCTTTCAGAGGGAGGAACTGGCAAAACCACCTCTCAGTATTCCTTGCCTAAGAAAACCCTATGGAATTCATGGGGTCACCATAAGTTGGTAGGCAACTTGAAGGCACACACACACACACACTTCCAGAATGTCCAAAGGAATGTGAGTTCTCTCAAGAGGCATCTCCTTTGGTTTTGCCAGTTGTCCTCATCTCTGCATCTTCTCGTTCCATCCTTTTGAGGGGTCTGTTGGTAGTGATTTCCTGGATCTGTGCCAGGGCTTTGCCAAAAGTTTTTGAAAACAGGGGCCTGGTTTGCTGAAGTGGTCCTATGATTTGAAGTGCAAAAGTCCTTCTCTGAATTTATTTATTCTAGTCATTGTGCAAAACTGCCCATTTCACTGATGTCCTGTGTTTTAAGATCTTCTGGGGAGGCCCTTCTCACTGTCCCACCACCCTTACAAGTACATCTGGTAGAAGCACAGGAGAGGGCCGCCTTGGTGGCTGCTCCCAGGCTCTCCAACTCCCTCCCCAGAGAGAGGCTAGACTGGCACCCTCCTTGCTGTCTTCCCTCAGGTAGGTTAAGACTTTTTTTTTGTTTGTTTTGGCAGGCCTTTGAGGACTGATTGCTTAGGGGTGTCACATCATGTGTTGGATTTTCTATTTGTTGCTTTCTTTGTGATAATTTGTCTTTTTGAGAGGTTTTTAATTCTTGTGATCATTTCATTTCCATTTTGAACATTGTGAATTTTTAGCTAAGTTTGTTCTAATTGTTGTGGGCCGCCTTGAGTCCTGAACTGGGAAAAAAGGTGATATTAGTAGTAGCACTAATAATAATAATAATAATAATAATAATAACAACAATGCCTATAACTCAAGGGTGAGGAGGAGAAGGGTGGGAATGGAGAAGGGAACATATTGTTCTACCATGTCTCAGAATTAAAAAGAGGCTTATCACACACTGAAGTAAAGCAGCAGGGCAGCCAGAAGGCTCAGCTTTCCGTGTTGCCCTACCACATGATGTTGTTATTCTTCCGGTGTTCTGCTGTTCAGGTCCCATGGGAGATTGTAAAGGTAGAACCATGTCTTTTTGCGAATGAATTTTTCCACTTCACAAAAAGATGCAGTTTTACCTTGGTCTCCCACAGGACCGGAATGGAAGAACAACGATATCATGCAGTAAGGCAGTACGGAAGATGGAACCTTCTGGCTGCACTACCATTTTACTTCAGCATGCAATAAGCCTCTAAGAAATCTACTTGAGTGTGGGAATAAAATGTTGCAGTGGTGTCAGGGATTACCAGAAATAGTCAGAACAACAGAAATGTCAGTTGGGCATTTTTAAAAAATCCAAGAATCATAGCAACAAAAACTGCAAGCCTTGGACTCTTTTTTTCCTATTTAGAGTCCTTAGAGACAAAGCAAATTGTTCCTGGTTTCCTTCTCACTAGAATCTCTTACAAATTCTCAGCAATTGGTTGACATATTGAAACAGCCTCTCTCATTGAGAGTGAGAATTTGTGAATATTCTTTACCTCCCTAATCTAGGAAGAGGAAAGAATCTCACCTTTGGAGATTTTCAGACAGTGTTTAACAGTGCCTACTGTTAAGGGCATGCCTGTGCTTAAAATATGGCGCGGCCGCTTCCAAAGCTTCACGGACATGCAACAAAGGATCCCGGAAGAGGGACGGCAGCATCCAAAAATGACCCCCTGCTGCGCAAGAGGGCTGTTCCTCTCCCGGGACCTCATCCCGCAGTAGGCACTGTTAAACGCTCTCTGAAAATCTCCCTAATCTCAGTTCTGGTTGAGGATTCCTCAACCCATGCCTGAGATCTTGCCTCCTTGTGAGGCCAAGAAAGGAAGTATCTTTTCACCTCTATCATGTTTTCTGAGATTTGCACAAAACTTCTGAGTGCAAGAATAGCATTTTTTCCCTTTCTGTAGCTATTCACAGAGGGGGAGAGAGAGACTGAGCAAACACTGAAAGGACAAGCTGGTTGATTTAAAAGATGCAAATAACCCATGGAAAACTGCTACTTTTTAAAAGTAATCTGTTTCCATTATATTAAAGTAAATATATTCATAATAGGATACAGTGCATGATGCATTTAAAAACCTATGCATATGACTGAACAGCAAACAATTGCCAATTGATGGGCAAAATGTTTGTTGGATATGGTCTGCAATTGCTTTGCTCAGTCCAATCTTTTGAAAAATCATTTGCTTTGGTCAGGAAAAAGGAAAACTGCAACTGCTCACATATTGGGTTTTTACGGAATGGCTAACACTAAACATGTTTGGATGTATAAATGTGTATTGTTAGCATACATGTAAAAATCCAAATATTGCAACAAAATTAAGGGGGCCAAAAGGCCAGACAGTACCCATGGGACTTGAACATGAAGCAAGTGTCCTCTGCTGGCTAACGGTGCAAAGAAACCACTAGGCTAAGCTGACTCAAGTAATTCTGTTGCCTCAAAAAATCAATACCACTACTTTTTAATAGTCCAGGCAATAAGGCACAGTTTTAAATGTTGTATATTAATTGAAGTGTGTAACATATAGCACCAAAAGTACCCAAGATCTTTCTAAGTCAGACCAAAATGAAAATCTCACCACCTTTCAGCAAGGGCTTGTGGTCTGGTTCGAATGTCCTTCCCTAAACTGCAAATTTCAGGGTTCCATCAGATGGAGCTGTGGCCCTTAAATGAGTATAAAAGTGGCATAATTGTGTATTGTGAAAGCAATCGCAAAAGGACAAACCTCCCCAACCCCAACCCCAAAAGAGTTGCAGCCTTTAAAACCTTTCACTGTTTTGTACAAGAACGTGCTTCTGGGTTTTGTTCATCTAGAAAGTCTCATGTTTTTGGTAGTTAAAAGTTAGGTGGTCCTTCTTTTGGCTGTTCCAGTTGTAGTGTGTATTAACTATTTAAAAGTGGGTGGTAGTCGGTTGTTGTTTTTCAAAGAACATTATGGGAGTTCAAAGAATGTTTCAAAGAACATTCTTTGTTTAATGTTTCAAAGAACATTAAAGTATGATTCCAAAGGTATAACTCCAAAGAAATCATACTTTCCAAAGGAAAAAAGAAAAAGAGAAAGAAATGCAATGAAGGAGAAATACATAGATTATGAACATTATGAACTCAGCATATAGGTTAATATAAGCTGATTGTGATTCCAGAAATACATTTTCTTGAGTAGGTGTTTATAAAATGCACACCCTTGCATAGCTAAAGCAGTAAGATCTAGTTGAAAATGGGTGTAGATGAAAGCAGCACACAGTGGTTATGTGAAAGGACTGGGGGGTTCACCCACCCCCCTTCATGTCCTTTTCTTCTTTTTCTTTCTGTCCCAGAGCAACAGGCTGAGTCAGGTAACCTGGTGCTTTTCAGAGTTTTTTTCCATTGCATGCCTCATCTTTGTACAGGTCCTGCTTTTGAAAAATAGAGAGAGCCCATGATAAATGGGGTTTGTAAAACTAGAACATCATTGGGGGGGATCAAGGAGGGGGCTACAGAAGGCTGTAGGCTCATGTGCAAGAGATGCAACAGCAGATTCAAGAGCTAAAGCAAAGAGGAGGAAATTGCTGGTTGAGGGTTTGTTTTTATTCGGTGCGTCTTTCTCAGTGGCCTGTGGAGAACCTACCTGTGGCTTTTATTCTGCATACAACCCTTATTCATTTCTCCCTGCTGTCAGTCTTTCCCATCTGTGCCTCTGTACCTCAAGCAAACCCATCAAAATTTGTCTTTTTGGAGGCATCTACACACACTCATATACCAGAATCTGGTTCTCTCACACAGAGAGTTTGGCAGCCAGGGAAACTGACCTTTGGTAAGCAGATTTATTGCTTTTACACATCAACACTACCTGACCACTGTAAAGATCTGAAAAGCCTGTCTCGCTTTGCCCAGCCCTTTGAAAATTTAGGGCAATGATTTGCATCTTTCTGGAACCTATTGCATTCCATCCCACACCCACAACTATATTCATAGAATCATAGAGTTGGAAGAGACTTCAAGGGCCATCCAGTCCAGCCCCATTCTGCCATGCAGGAATACACAATCAAATCATTGCCGACATATGGCCATCCAGCCTCTGCTTAAAAACCTCCAAAGAAGGAGACTCCACCACACTCCCAGGCAGCAGAGGATTCCACTACTGAACAGCTCTTACTGTCAGGAGGTTCTTCCTAATGTTTAGGTGGAATCTCTTTCCCTATAGTTTGAACCCATTGCTCCATGTCCTAGTCTCTGGAGCAGCAGAAAACAAGCTTGCCCCATCCTCAGTATGACAACCCTTCAATATTGAAACATGGCTATCATGTCCCTCTCAACCTCCTCTTCTCCAGACTAAACATACCCAGCTCCCTCAGCCGCCCCTCAGAGGGCATAATGGCTTCCAGGCCTCCCACCATTTTGATCACCCTCCTCTGGACACGTTCCAGCTTCTCAATATCCTTCCTGAATTGTGGTGCCCAGAACTGGACACAATATGACTTCCCTTTATCTAGACACTATACTCCTATTAATGCAGCCTAGAATTGCATTGGCTTTTTTAGCTGCTGCATCACACAGCTGACTCATGTTCAGTTTGTGGTCCACTAGGACTCCTAGATCCCTTTCACATGTACTGCCCTCAAGCCAGGTGTCACCCATCCTATATCTGTGCATTTCATTTTTACTACCCAAGTGTAGTATCCTACATTTCTCCCTGCTGAAATTCATATGCTTTGTAAACTGAGGCTTCCATATCACTCTATACTGCCTCTGAAGAACTGGGTTTATATCCATGAAATCTCATACTAAAATAAAAACCAGATAGTCTTAAAGAGGCAAACACCTTTTCCTTTCTCTCTCTCTCTCTCCTTCCTTCTTCCTTTTTCTGCTGCAAGATACTCATTTGGCTACTTTTTTGAAAACACCCTTCCTGGGTTCTTTTTCAGCTGCATTTATTGGGAGAGTAGGGGCAGAGATAGGAAGAAAATCAACTCACTTGAGAGTGTTGGAGAAGAGTGCAGAGGATCCCATAGATGGCCAAAAAGACAGAGATCAAACCTGAACTCTCATTAGAAGCCAAGACGACCAAATTGAAGCTGTTGGACACAGCATGAGAAGGAATGACTCACCGGAATAGACAGTAATGCTAGGAAAGATGGAGGGAAAAAGAAAGAGAGAAGGGCCGCACACTAGGTGGATAGACTCAGTCAAGGAGGACACAGGCCTGAACCTGCAAGATCTGAGTAGGGTAGCTGAGCACTGGAGATGTCTTGGAGATGTCTCATCCATGGGGTCACCATGAGTCGAAGCCGACTCAAGGGCCATTAACAGCAACAAGGGCAGGGCTGTGGATGGCTTGGGAAGCCTTTGTTGTTGTAGCTGTTGGCAAACCAGACATGGGAGACTTCTCATAGCCCTCCATAGATTGTTTGATTGGTATGGTGAATACCACCATAAGCTCCCTGAACATGCACTGATCTTGCTTATTTCAGAAGCTGAGCAGGGTCAGGATTGGTTAATACCTGGGTTGGAGACCACCAGGTAATGCCAAAGATCTCCAGGTAGGGCTGACCCAGGAGAGCTGTTTCTACCTGTCAGAGTTGATAAGGCTGGGCTAGAGGGACCAAGAGGCAGACTCAGTTGTAGGGCATCTCACCATGTTCCTATGGGGATGTCTGAGGTGCAGTCCTCCTGGTGGCATCTGATCAGCTCAAGGGTCTCATGCAGTCATTTTAAGGTGGCTTCCTGTCTTCTTATTTTTGTATCATCTTCTAAAAACTAGCAGATTTATTATGGCAGAAAACTCTGTAGCTTACTGCCTACTACATCAGCTATCAGAAGTCTTGTCCTCAGTTACCAGTTGACTGTAAACAGGTTTACCAGGCTATCTGGCAGACCATACCTCCCTCCATGAGCCTGTCTGGGCCCTGAAATCCTCCAGAGAGGAGGCCCTTCTCTCAGCCCCGCCACCATCACAAGCACGGTTGGTGGAGTCACGAGAGAGGGCCTTCTCAGCAGCTGCCCCTATACTCTGGAACTCCCTTCCCAGGGAGGCCAAAAATGGACCCCTCCCTGCTGTCCTTCCATTGGCCAGCAAAGACCTTTTGTGGCCATCTCTCAGGAGTGCTTGGACTGTGTGTTCCTGCAAGGCAGAATGGGGTTGGACTGGATGGCCCTTGGGGGTCTCTTCCAACTCTAGGAGTCTATGATTCTATTCCAACAGGCTTTTAAAACAGAAGGTTTTTAAAGAATGGCCTGAGAGTGCTGTAAACTAAACTGTTTTAATTGCTTTTTATCCTTTAATTGCACTTACTGTATTATCTTATTAAGTGTAGTTTTAATTCGTTTTAATACTGAGAAGAGTTTAATTCCATAGGTTTTCCATTTTCAGGTTCCCTTTTTTGTATGGGTTTTTTTTTTTTTTGTATTTTGTAATTTGTATTTATATGTTTTTAGCTGTATTGTTTTGTAAATGGTAAGCTGCCTTGAGTCCCTATTTTGGGAGAAAGGAGGGATTATTTTTTATTTTATTTTGTTATGCATTAGTTTCACCTCTGTCCCATTTTTCCTTCAGTGAGCTCAAGACAGTTTATATAATCTTCACTTCCTCCTTCTCCTCACTTTATCCTCACAACACCCCTGTAAGGCTGGTTTGCTAAAAGAGTGACTGGTGCAAAGCTGACCAATGAGGGTTTTTTTACTTGTTGCAAATTTGAATCTCTTCTCAAAACCCAGTTGAACACTCTAGTCGCACACTGTCTGTTAGCAGCACCTAAGGATGTGACATGTTAAGCTCTGATATGTACAAGGAAAGCCCAGGAGCTGTTCACAACAATTTGCATGAATACAATCTCGCTATCAATTTTCCTTGGTTTTTTTCCAGGCCGTGAGGCCGAGTTCTGGAAAAGTTTACTTCTGACGTTTCGCCTGCATCTGTGGCTGGCATCTTCATTCTCTGAAGATGCCAGCCACAGATGCAGGCGAAACATCAGAAATAAACTCTTCCAGAACACAGCCTCACCGCCCGGGGAAAAAACCAAGGAAAGTCTATGGATGCCGGCCATGAAAGCCTTCCACTTCACAATTTCCCTATCATTTCTTTTATTTAAATTTAACAAGATTTCTAAAGTGCTTATTATGAAAAATACCTTCTAACCTTGGGTTGAGAATCATGTGGTCCAGCGGCTGTTGTTGAACTGCAAATCCCATCAGTATTAGCAAGCATAAGCAGTGCTGAGGAATGTTGGGACTTCCAGTCCAACAACTTAGGCTACACTTTGGCTATCCCTGCCCTAAACAGTGAAAAATATAGAAAATAAACCTAACAAAAGAGCTAGACACAAAGCAATAAATTATCCCAGTAAACAGCTTGTACAGGGTCCAGTCTCAGATGTCAGAAAATACTTGATATGTCTTCAAAAAATGCAAACTATGATGCTGATTTAATTCCTGTATTTGCAGTCAGTGGGAGAACTTTAGCTTTAAGTCTAAACAGATAGAATAAAAAATGCCAATAAATTCCAGTTCACCAGTTTCATGTTCAAATCTCACTTTCTGAAGTTCTTTTGTTTCAGACTAAAGAAAATTAACACTCTTTCTCTCTCTTTAGAGAGAGAGAAAAAGAAAGAGCAAGAAATTGGTGACACAGTTAGCAATTTGACACATTACTTTAAATTCCTTACAACATTCATAACCCTTCAAGGATTACTTGCAACGGATTATGAAGTACTGAAACAAAATTTTATGTAAATTTTTTTAAAAGCTTTAACTCAAGCAGAAAGTTAAAAACCAGGGCTCTGCAATTTTAATAACATGCAGTTTGAAACAATTAACTTAAGGGTCACTCAATAAAATAAAATAAAATGAGGCCATGCACTCAAATGTGGATGCAAGTTCCAAAAATACCTGTCAATGACTTCTGAAATAAATACATGATGATGAAATGGTCTGGCAGTCTGGACTGAGGCTGCAGTGTGGGAAGAGGTGTGCTTGTTGTTGGACAAATCTATCATGGGTTTTCTTGGCAAGGTTTGTTCAGAGGGGGTTGCCTTCCTCTGAGGCTGAGAGAGTGTGACTTGCCCAAAATCACACATTGGGTTTCTATGGCCCACTATGGTGGGGATTCGAACCCTCGTCTCCCAGAGTCATAGTTTAGCCCCCAAACCACTATGCCACACTGGCTAAGAAGTGACCTAGAGGGGCTTTAACACTTTGTTCCCCATTCAGGTCCCAGTCTAGACCACATCCCCCCCACTAGTTACTGCTATTTGTGTTAGGAGAGAACCTTTCATTATCACCAAGGGAAGCCTTTTCCTTTCCACAACCAAGAGACTTCCTGGTGGGTTGGACTACAAGGCCCATCATCCCTGGCCAGCTCAGCCAAGATCTGGAAAGCAGCATGTTTGAGGGGAAAGGTCTATGACTGCGTGAACAATTTAAAATCAAATTGTTCAAGACTGGCATGCAAAGATTATTCTTTTTTTTTAAATTAAAAAAACAAACAAACAGGGTTTTGGCAATTGACTAGTGACTGAGAACAGGTACTTCAAACAGGTGGGCTGTATTCTCTATATGCTTTTGATTCAGTTGTATTTTAATGCAATGTTCGGTGTATTTTTATCTGCACTTAATTTGAAGAACAAATTAATCATGCTGTGAGGCACTTGATTCTTAGGTTTGGAGTATAACCAATGGAGGTTTTACCTTTATTGCACATAAATTTATTTTTAACTTTTGGGTTTGTTTTTAAGCTCCCTGTGACAACAGCTGTTCTCATGTCTAGTAGAAGGAGTAGGAAAGGAAATCCTACACTATTTCATCTTCACATGCAATTATGAATAATTATGGTAGTTTTTTCCTGGCTGTGAAAGAAAATGAATATTCCTTTGCAGTATTCTTCCCGTATTCAGCATCCCAAAGTGTTGTGGAAGACTTAGAGGTCAGTTACACGACAGTTTTTAATTCAAAAAATGCCAGCTTATTTCTCTTTCGAACCAGTGCCTACTAGTTTACACAATTTTCTTTGGAAAGTCATTTCTCTGATAACATCCGAAAGCTTTCTGAATTTGCCGTTCACATGGGGAGGCGTGGTCTCTGTAACTGACAATCACGGAGGCCTATCTCTTGCCAGGGCAGAAAGGAGGACTGCGGCGCGACAGAGTCCTCCAAGGCCAGTGCCTTCGGTGTGTGTGGGGATGAACGGAGGCCCAACAACAGCAATGGCGCTGCTCTGTTCCTGTGGTTGGGTCTCGGCCACGCCCCCACCCTACACCGCCCTAGAGGCCTCGGGAAGCGGCGTAGCGGTTTAAACCACCAGACAGCTCCAAGGCCTCCAAGGCGAGAACCTTAGGTGGGGGGGGGAACGCCACAGGCCCAATGACAGCAACAGTGCCGGTCTTGTCTGAGCCCCAACCCACGCCACCCCAGAGGCCTCCAAGGCCATCGCCTTCTGTGGGGGGGGGGCGGCTGGAGGCCCAACGACAGCAACGGTGCTGTGCCCTTGCTATTGTTGGCTCTCGGCCGCGCCCCCCACCCCGCACCCCAGAGGCCGGGGAAGACGCTGCAGGAGGACAGGCGGGCAGTGGGACTGTCAGTCCCTTCGTCGCCCGCCCTTTCCCCCCACTGCTGCCCCTCCATCCTTACTCGCCCTTCTCTTCCCATTTGCAAATAGCAAACAGGGAAAACAATGCGGGGGAAGGAATGGAGGAAGAGGCTGCAGCGGAGGACAGGCGGTCGATGGGACTCAGAGTCCCATCGCCCACCTTTCCCCGGCTGCTGCTTCTCCCTCCTGCCTCTCCCTTCTCTTCCCTGTTTGCAAGCAGCAAACAGGGAAGAGAGAGGGGGAGGCAAGTAGAGGAAGAGGCTGCAGCGGAGGAGAGGTGGTTGATGGGACTCAGAGTCCCACTGCCCCCCTTTCCCCAGCTGCAGCCTCTTCCTCCATTTCCCCCCCCCCCTTTTCCCCATTGGCTCCTTGCAAACGGGGAACAGAAGGGAGAGGCAGGAGGGAGAGGCAGCAGTGGGGAAAGGGGGGCAGTGGGACTCTGAGTCCCATCGACCGCCTGTCCTCCGCTGCAGCCTCTTCCTCCATTCCTCCCCCCCCCCATTGTTTTCCCCGTTTGCTGTTTGCGATTGGGAAGAGAAGGGCGAGTAAGGAGGGAGGGGCACCAGAGGGGGAAAGGGCGGGTGACGATGGGAGTGACAGTCGCAGTGCCCACCTGTTCTCCTGCAGCATCATCCCAGGGCCTCTGGGGCATGGGGTGGGGGCATGGCTGAGGGCCAACGACAGCAACAGCACAGCACTGGCCTTGGAGGCCTCTGGGGTGGCGTGGGGTGGGGGCTCAGACAAGACCCAACGATAGCAAAGACATGGCGCCATTGCTGTCGTTGGGCCTCCGGTCACCCTTCCCCCTCCACATCGAAGGCGCTGGCCATAGGGAGGCCTCGGGAGCAGCATTTACTTTATTGTCAGGATCTAGATGCATACGGTAACACTCCAAAGACAGTTCAGAGGTCTTGGTGCCAAAACCCCTTCATTAATACATCCTGCCAGTTTCATTTTCCCACCACCTCCACCTGGCAATTACAACCATCAGTCCTATGCAAGCTTCCTTAAACATTCCCAGGAGATTTAACTTGGGGGACCGGGGTAGTTGTCTCCCAGCACATACTGGACCCAACTCCCAGAATGCCCTTTGCTCATATCAGGTCACTGGTGCGATTACCCACAGGCCTAGCAATGCTAACTACTACACATCCCAGCAACCTAAATATCATACAGCACCAGTGACATGACACTATTATTCTATTATTTTTCCAAATAAGATTCCCTGACTATCAGGACACCTGTTTTTTGACCTGGGAATGGAGAATTATGAATATTCTTTCTCCTCCTAGCATGGAATTATATTATTATTATTATTATTATCATCATCATCATCATCATCATCCCACCCTTCCTACCAAAATGGGACTCAAGCTTATAGGTAAACAGGTAAAAACGTACAAAAAGGGAATAATTAAAATAAAATTAAACTACGGTAGTCAAAATACTATAATGTCACACTTCCCTTTTGTCCATCATCAAACCTCAACCTCAAAATCATGCCAAAGTATTTCAGATTTACATGTATGGGTGTGGGAGCTGGACAGTGAAGAAAGCTGACTGGAACAGAATCAACTCATTGGAAACGTGGCTCTGGAGGACAGTTTGACAGATATCAGAGACTGACCCATGAATGGGGCTCAGAGCAAATCATGCCTGAACTCTCCCTAGAAGGGAAGATGGCTAAACTGAGGCTGTCGTTCTTTGGACCTATCATGAGGAGGCATTAGAAAAGACAATGGAGCTTGATAAAGTGGGAAACAGTAGGAAAAGTGGGAGGTGGCATTACAGCTTCAAGGATCCCTTGGCTGACCTGACTTTGCAAGAGCTGAGCAGGGCGATGGATGTCAGGGTGTCTTGAAGGTCTCTCATTCATAGTCACCATAAATCCAAGCTGACTTGACAGCAATTAACAACAAACACAACAAAATCTCAACAGCTAATCAATGCCAGCGGGTGCCCAGAGTTGTAATATTATGTGGATGACAATCTTCACTCTTTTTCTGTCTTGCTCAAAATGGCTCTGTCACGTTTCTCCCATCCTTGTTCCAATTTTCATTTGCTTCTCTAAACTGAATAGCTCCAGTTTTCTTTCATTCCCATATTTGGTACCTACCATCTTAGCCTGTTTTTAAAAACATTTTGTTCAGTTTAATTTTTTGTTCCCTGTACAGTTCCTGAGGACTAGAAACTTAAAACAAAAGCACACAAGTACTTGTACTTCTCCAGTAACCACCCTTATATCACCCTGTGCCCACAACTTTTCAGGCATGATTATGACTTTTTATATCAAAAGTCCCCCACTCAAAGATTCCTAGCTCTCTTTTTCCCTTTAGCAACCGGAGTTGCCAACTTTTTTCCTGACCTGTGCTGCTCTCCCTTTTGGCAGCAGCATAATCAGCAGAGGCCAGCTGAGGGGAGATGTTGTTCATGCTCTGCAAGACTCTTGGTACCAGTTTTCTGTGGCTTGAGTTGCGGTTATAAGGCACAGGTGCACACTAGGTCTACATATATGGTCTGTTGGTAACCATGCTTGGTAATAGTCACTGAAAACAGAGTTACAGGCTGACTTGAGGAGCATTTCTCTACACCTCTATTAGAATATCAACAGCCCAGCCTCGCAGGCAAAGCAATGCAAGTCACCAAAGAAACATCCGGCTGGCAGGTGGAAGGCAGTTTCCTCAGATCTGTATCTGTGTCAGCTGCTTGCTATACAACCTTGACTTGATCCCATTAAATGAGAGTTATTTCAGTGAGATAATTCCTCTCTTTTGGAGTCTACAGCAGGAGAAGGAGAGTGGTGTGTGTGAAAGAGAGATCTAGTAGCTGAAAGTTGTTGTTGTGTGCCTTCAAGTCATTTCCGACTTATGGTGACCCTAAGGCGAACCTATCACGGGGGTTTTTGAGGTTGACAGTGTGTGAGTTTCCCAGGGTCACATAGTGGGTTTTCATGACCAAGCAGGAATTTGAACCCTGGTCTCCAGAGTTGTACTCCAACACTCAAGCCACTATGCCACGCTGCGCCCCAAAAATCTCCTTTCTCTTTATTAAATCATTACGAGGCATTAACATTTCCCTTAATTAAAACCACCACCCCCATGTGCTCTGTTACAAATTCGGTCAGAGCTCTTCATCCTTGTTCACTTTTGACCTTCCTCAGCCTGGCACCTTCTGGAGTTTTGTGATCACAATTCCCATTTTCCCCAGCCATGCCAGCTGGCAGACAATGGGAGTGGTGATCCAAGACATTTGTTCTCTCATTCTGTGGCTTGTGCTTTTTTTACCCCAAAAGAGTCTTTCTTCATATATATATATTTTAAAACTTTCTCAGCCGCAATGCCTGCCAAGGATTCTGAGATGTACAATGGGCTGGTTGCAGAGGATTCTGGAACATGCTCTATTCCATGCATGTTCAAAGCTGAAACTCAGAGCCTGTCTGCACACTACAGTTTGATGCCACTTGAATAGCACTGTAGTCTAATACCACTTTAATACCCCTACAGTACCACTGTCACAGCTCCTTCCTGTGGAATACTGGGCAAGATGCTAATACAGTACAATCCCCATACATGTCCCTTGACTTACCGTGGAAATGCAAAACCAACTTTGTGCCCAAGCGCCCAATACAGTCATGCTTGAGGACCTAGAGATTCCTAGAGAGCTGTTCAATGCAGGATCTCCAACTAAATTATCCCCAACAGGGAGTTATCCAGCCTTTATTTAAAGACATCCAAAGAAGGAGACCCCACCACCTTTCTAGGTACCACTGCCCCACTGCTCTTAATGTCAAAAAGTTCATTCTAATGTTCCATTGAAATTCCCCCCACCCCATATCTTAAAAACATTAGAGCTGGTCCTACCCTTTGGGGCAGCAGAGAGCAAACCTGGCTCCTCCTCTCTGTGACAGCCCTTGAAGGTCATCATGTCACCCTCAGTCTTCCCTTCACCAGGCTGAACATGCCCAACTCCTTCCACCTTTCCTCCTACATTTAGTTCTCCTTGCCTCTTATCATCTTTGTTGCCCTTCCCTGAACCTGCTCCAACTTGTCTATATCCTTTTTAAAATGAGGCACCCAGAACTCAGTGCAGTACTCCAGATGAGGCCTGACTAGCACAGAATATAGATGGCATTATTACTTCCCTTGACTTGGAAACTATGGTTCTATTAAATTAGGCTTGAATAAAGTAGATTATTTGCCTTGTTTGCTGCAGCATCACAGTACTGGCTCATGTTCAAGTCAGGATCAACAATAATCCCTAGGTCCTTCTCACATGTACTACTGCTAAGCCAAGTATCCCGCATCCTATACCTGTGTATTTGGTTTTTGTGGCCTACATGTAGAATTTTGCATTTGTCTCTGCTGGATTTTATTCTGTAAATTTCAGCCCAATTTTCTAGTTTATCAAGGTCCTTGATTACCACCCCTGTTTTAGTTCAATATTGCCTAGATTGAATATTAGCAAATCACCCTTTTAAAAAAAATTAAAGAAGGCATCTCCTAAACACTAAAATAAATAAGACTGAAAAAAGAAAATAAAAATTAAAGCCAGTAGTTTATCAGGTGTAGGAACTCTAGAAAAAAGAATGCAGCCCATGTTGTCATTAACACATTTTGGTATTACCACCACCCCTTTCCTTTTGAAAATCCAGCAAGATCCACACCCCTTATCATTCTCGATGCCCTTTTCCGAATCTGCTCCGATTTATCTCTGTCCTTGATCAAAGTCCTCTCTTTCCATCCTGGGAGCCACATGTCTGTCGGGCCAGCCGTGCATGTTTTTGGGGAGGGGTGTAGGATTGCTCCCATTGTCATTTATGTCAGCAGTAACCTCTGGGGTGGGAATTATGTGTCCACTTCCCAGACGCTTGTGCTTTTTTTTCAGTTTGATTCATGTGGGCAAAGTGTTAACGACTCATCGCCTCCCACCCACCCCCATGTGCTGTGAGAGTGGAAAGGAAGGGGAGGAACACCCGTGGGGGAGATTGAATCAGAGCTGATAAACACACATTCATCTCAAATGCTATTTTTGATCCTGCGGTGTGGTTTTGTTTTCTTTGTTGTGTGTGTGTGTGTGTGTGTTTTTAAAAAAAGGTGCAATTTTGTTGAGAAAGGAGAAGAAACCTGATATGGCTCAGGTCCAGACTGGCAGACTATATCTCCTCATATGAGCCTGCCTGGGCCCTGAGATCGCCAGAAGAGGCCCTGTTCCCAGTCCCGCCAGCATTGCAGGGACAGCTGATGGGGACACAAAGCAGGGCCTCCAAGACTCTGGAAGTCATAGATTTTCCTTGGTTTTTTTCTGGGCTGTGAGGCCGTGTTCTGGAAGAGTTTACTTCTGATGTTTCGCCTGCATCTGTGATGCAGGCAAAATGTCAGAAGTAAACTCTTCCAAAACACGGCCTCACAGCCTGGAAAAAAACCAAGGAAAATCTATGGATGCCGGATGCCGGCCGTGAAAACCTTCAACTTCACACTCTGGAAGTCCCTTCCCAGGGAGCCAGAGTGGCTCCTTCCCAGCTGTCCTTCTGTCAGCAAGCAAAGACCAGCTGTGCTTGTTTTAAACTGCACTGTTTCAATTGTTTTTTAGCCTTTAATTGCATTTTATCTTTTTAAGTGTAGTTTTGAATTATTTTAATATTTTGCATAGTTTTAATTCATGGAATCATAGAAGCATAGAGACCACAAGGGCCATCCAGTCCAACCCCATTCTGCCCTGCAAGAAATGCACAATCAAAGCATTCCCGATAGATGGCCATCCAGCCTCTGTTTTAAAACCTCCAAAGAAGGAGACTCTACCATACTCTGAGGCCTCGTCTACATGACGGGGGGGGGGGGGGAAATACGTACGGGGGTAAAAAAATTCAAAAAGGCAGTCATACAAATGTGTACCATTTGTCTACACAGTGAACTCGCCACGGGTCAGCGTGGGAGGGGCGCTCCAAAAAAGCGATACAAGGACTCCCTGAAACAACATCTCAGGCTTGGCCAGATTGATCACCAACGGTGGTCCGCCCTGGCCTCACATCGGGAGGCATGGAGACGCACTATCCACAATGCTGCAGCCTTATTTGAGAACTCACGACGAACAAGTCTTGAAGAGAAACGACAACGCAGAAAGAATCACAACCCAAAAACATCACCCAAGGAGACCTTCTGCTGCACTTTTTGCAACCGGACTTGTTTATCTCGGATTGGCCTTTTTAGTCATCAGCGCGCTTGCAGAAGGCGCGGGATGAGTCCTTCCTGAATCTTCGTTTGCGAAGAAAAGCCAGAGGAGGAGGAGGAGGAAAAATTCACCCCAAAAATCCGTATGACCCTCTTACCCAGCTGGCCAAAGCGAGCGATCTCGGCAGTGGTTTTAAATCTCCTGCTGGCTTTTTATTTTATTTTAGAAGCTGCGTGGCATCTGGAAAGCCGTGATTATGTATTAACATTTAAAAATAAAGACGAAAAAATGCAAACAAGCTTGTAAAATGTGGGCTAGACAAGTTAACTGTTCAATGGATTTGTAATTGGTTGACCGGCCGAACCCAAAGGGTGCTCAGCAGTGGCTCCTCTTCGTCTTGGAAAGATGTGACCAGTGGGGTGCCACAGGGTTCTGTCCTGGGCCCAGTGCTATTCAACATCTTTATCAATGACTTGGATGAGGGAATTAGGGGCATACTTATCAAATTTGCAGATGACACCAAATTAGGAGGAGTAGCTAATACCCTAGAGGACAGGATCAAAATTCAAAATGACCTGGATAGACTGGAGAGCTGGGCCAAAGCTAACAAAATGAAATTCGATACGGAGAAATGTAAAGTACTGCATTTAGGGCGGAAAAATGAAATGCATAAATATAGGATGGGAGAGACCTGGCTGAATGAGACTACATGCGAAAGGGATCAAGGAGTCCTAGTAGACCACAAGTTGAACATGAGCCAACAGTGTGATGCGGCAGCTAAAAAGGCCAATGCGATTTTGGGCTGTATCAATAGAAGTATAGTGTCTAGATCAAGGGAAGTAATAGTGCCACTCTATTCTGCCTTGGTCAGACCTCACTTAGAATACTGTGTCCAGTTCTGGGCACCACAATTCAGAAAGGATATTGACAAATTGGAGCGTGTCCAGAGAAGGGCAACTAAAATGGTGAAAGGTCTGGAAACGATGCCTTATGAGGAGAGACTTAGGGAGCTGGGTATGTTTAGCCTGGAAAAAAGACGGTTAAGAGGCGATATGATAGCCCTGTTTAAGTATTTGAAGGGATGTCACGCTGAGGATGGAGCAGGCTTGTTTTCTGCTGCTCCAGAGACTGGAACACGGAGCAATGGGTGCAAGCTTCAGGAACAGAGATTCCACCTCAACATGAGGAGGAACTTTTTGACAGTAAGAGCTGTTCGGCAGTGGAACACACTCCCTCAGAGCGTGGTGGGGTCTCCTTCCTTGGAGGTCTTTAAACAGAGGCTGGATGGCCATCTGTCGGGGATGCTTTGATCGTGATTTCCTGCATGGCAGGGGGTTGGACTGGATGGCCCTCATGGTCTCTTCCAACTCTGCAATTCTATGATTCTATGATTCTACGATTCTATACTGGACACTCGTAGAGACGGGAAACCAACATGGTGGCCGCAGCTGCTTTCCCTCTTTCCTAGTCCCATCCCTTCTACCCAGCCAGCCAATCAGGTTGCACTCCTGTTCATATCTGTGCGAACAGGAGTGTACAGACTGCCAATCATTCAAACGGCTGTCCAGATAAATCCCTGAGATCCGGATGAAGAGCCGGATCTGTTGCACATGGACTAAGGGGTAAGTTTTACGGGGGGGGGGGGCTCTGAATGACACGTATTTATTCAAAAAATCAGCGATCTGTACAGATGGGCGTTCAAATAAATACGTGTCATTTTTCATCATGTAGACAGGACCTGAGGCAGTGTATTCCACTGTCAACCAGCTCTTACTATCAGGAAGTTCTTCCTAACGTTTTCCATTTTAATGTTCATGTTTTGAGGTATGTTTTTAGCTGTATTGTTCTTTTTTAAAAAAAAAATGTGAGCTACCTTGATTCCCAATTTGGGTGGAAAGGCAGAAATGATTGTGATATTTATTTATTTATTTATTTATTTGATTTATATGCCACCTTTCTCCCAGAATGGGACCCAAGGCAGCTCACAACACATAAAATACAAGATATTTTGTATCTTGATGATGACGATGATGCTGTGAGATACTGTCTCTGATTTAGTCATTTTAACAATCTGTGCTGAAGAAAAAGATCTTTGAATACCTCCAAATGGGAGGTGAATCCAGGGGCCCTTCCACACTACACAATTATAGCACGATGATTCCATGGTTATTAGCCATGGTTCTGTCCTGTGGAATCATGGAGTTTGCAGTTCAAGAGAGGGGCATTTAGCATTCTCAGCCAGAGAGCTCTAATGCCTCCTCGGACTACAAATCCCAGCATTCCATAGGAGGCAGCCATGGCAGTTGAAGTGGAATCATAGTGGGATAACTGCCTAGGGCCCCAGGATCAAAAAAGTCAGGGTTGGAGGCTGGAGTCAGAAGCACTTTTGCGGAGAGTCAGAGTCAGTAGAAAGGTACCGAGTCCACCTGGCTTCAAAATAAAAACTTATAATATTATTAAAAATATATGGCAATTTTATGTTTATAGTTTATACTTGATCAAATAAATACATTTTATGTTCTGTCCATCTAAGCAACCTGATGAGTCACATGGTGGTGATGAAATGCCTTGTGCTACCCTTTTACTACCATAAATTTGTTATTACTAATTAATTATCCATGTGCTATTTGTGAAGGAGTTGGACAACAGAAAAAAACAGAGCAGCCCAGAGTGAAAGGTTTGGCATGGTTCACTGGAAACTGGCTGGCAGCTTCCATGTCAATGGGGCAGTGAATCCACTCTCGGTTTTAGTCTGAACTTTAAGGGAGTTACCCAAGTGTCTGAACCCCATTGCCCCCCAAAAGTTCACCACCTTAGACAGAGCTCATTTGAAGTTCAGGCTAGAGTCCAGAGCGGATTCAGTTTCCACCGCCCCTGAACAGGTCCCCCTCCAAGAGAGAATGAGACAGCAGTTGGCCCCAAACACCCTTCTTTGAGGGCCCCAGCAACTGTTGGGGTGCACATGCAGCAGCAGGGCTCCATTTGTGCTTCTCCTCTTGCAAAGAAGCACAGTTTGAACCCTGTGCGTTTCGCCTAATGGTGAATCTGCCCCTCGCTGTTTTGCAGAAACGAGCCAGGTGGATTTTTATCTCAAAGCCACAGTCTCTCGCATCAGGGACCCATGCCTTTTTGTGACCCAGGATACCACAGCCAGGGGGAAGGGGGAGAAATATGCCCCCTCTCTGCAACCACCATCTCCATCCCCTCCCCAGCCGCCCTCAAAGTTATCTGGCAGGTGGGAGCCCTCACCGATGCAGATGTACTCCTGGCTTCTATTAGTGCATTTTGAGCAAGGGGCAAAGGGTTGTTTTTCCTGTTCAGGTTTCCTGGAAGTTAGAGAACCCAGGCTGGATTACCAAAAAAGCCAACAACCCCTTTTTCTCCGCTGCCTCTGCCTTACTTCTTCTCTCCCCAGACCCCAGTCGGAAAGGGGGTGTGGGGCGAGACAGCTCTGCCTGCTTAGGGGAAGGGTTAAAGGGTTTTTTAAAAAAACTCAACTTAAGGGGAAGCTGTTATGAAGCAGGCATGGTAGGAAGCAAAGGGTGACATGAGACAGAGAATCCGTGCTTTGGGATGGATTTGCCACGCTTCTTGGTCTTTCAGTTCCAATCAAGCGTAAGATTAACATCTTGCCACCTGGAGGCTGGCGTTCCTCCATGCTGGGCCACTGGTGCTCTCTTCACTTATGCTTGTGTAAGCACAGAGGTGCATTGGCTTTTTAAGTCATGCACTGTGCTGCTAAGCATTGAGGGGGAGCAGAGCATGAAAAGTTTAATTTGCGGGGCTACAACTCCTAGGGCCCATCTACACAAGGGGGAAAAAAATCCAAACTACCTCGTAGTATTGGCATCTCACAGCAGCAGCGGCATGCCTAAACAGTTTTTCTGGCCTCAGAAGCCCCCATAAGCCTCACATTCCTGATAGCGGCTGCGAGTTATTTACTCGTGTTAGTTCTTCACAGCTGCTGGGTTGTTGTTTCTTTAAGTCATCCCAAGGTGTGCTGGTGTGATAGAGCAATTCTCAAGAAAGCAAAACAGAATATATTGATCTTTTTAATCACCCTAGCAAGCAATCGCTAAGGCGAAAATCCAACATGGTGGCAGCAGGCACTTGCCCTCCCCCTGCTCTCGCCCAGCCAGTCAGCTTTGTGCTTCCCTTTGAGCTTTTTATTATTCAATAGTCCAGACAAGCAAAAATGCACACCCACCTCACCGTTTGTGAAAAAGTACGGTGAAATTTATGAAGGCTTTTACCCAGTTGTTTTGGCTATTTTGGGCCCCCCTCTTTCCAAATAATGTGGATTGGTGCTGGATCCTGTTTAGACAGGTAGGATTCCCAGCAAATTCCATGAGGGGTATTTTCACCATATTGTTACCCAGTGTTCTAGTCCAACACTCAAAATCACTGTACCACATTGGCTCTGAGACTTAGGGGTGACCCTCTCATAGGTTTTCTTGGCAAGATTTGTTGCGAGGAGGTCTGCCATTGCCTTCCTCTGAGGTTGAGAGAGTGTGACTTGTCCAAGGTTACCCAGGAATTTCCATGGCAGAGTCATGGAACCCTGGTCTCCTGGAGTCACAGTCAAATACTCAAACCACTGCACCACACTGGTTCCCTATTCTTACTTATTTTATTATTTGTTCATTTGATTTATTTAATATATTCTGTCTAGCATTCGCACATGGGTTGATTTGCATAGAAAACAGCATTTTCTACACAGAAAACAGCATTTTCTGTGCAGGAATGAATATTTCTGTGTTGAAATATTATTTTCCATGCAGAAAATGCTGTTTTCTGCATAGCACAACCCCTTGCAAATTTTATGCAATTTCGAATTGCGAATTGCCTTCGAAAACTGCTTGGGTTTTTTAAAAAATACTTTCTCGCAGTGGGAGGAAGAAAATAGATGGAATTGCTTGTCGCTACCTTCAGGAAGAACTTAATGAAGAATTACATCCCCTAGTCTGGAGGTCCACAGGTTGTCCACCTCTTCAAAGTGGCTCTCTAGATGTTTTGGAGCTGCAGCTCTCATACACCTTCACTCTTGGCTATGCTAGCTAGGACAAGTGGGAATTGTAGGCTGAAAACATCTGGAGGGGCACATCTGGAGCATCCTGTTCTTTTCTCTGACTTATGGAGACCTTAAGGCGAACCCCTCACAACTTTTCTTGGCAAGATTTGTTCAGAGGAGGTTTGCCTTTGCCTCCCTCTCAGTCTGTGACTTGCCCAAGGCTACCCAGTAGGTTTACCTGGCTGAGGGGGGGGGGTTTCGAACCCTGTTCTCCCAGAGTCCTAATCCAACACTCAAACCACTGCACCAGGCTGGCTCTACTCATCCTCTAGGTTGTCATTTACAGAAAAGGAATAGGACGTTTTGTTGGTTAATAGTTACTAGGCCTGAATCCATGCCATTGGTAATCATTTATGGGTCATTTTCATATTGTTACCCAGCCTACAAATCTGCTTTCAATGGAAAAAGGAAGTGGCTACATTCAAGATGGCAGAATGCGAGACTCAAAATGGCATAGTGTCACATTCAAAATGGCAGAGCAGCACAACAAAGATGGCGGGGTACTCCTGGTTGCCATGACAATGGTGCCTCAACTCAAGGACCTGGGAGGGTACAACACGGTCCCACAGCCCAGGAAAAAAAACAAGGAAAATCTGTGGATGCCGGCTGTGAAAGCCTTCGACTTCACAATGGGTTGTGTTTGTTTGTTTGCCTTCCATCTTGGCCCGTCGGGAGATAAACAATTAGGACCACCTCACTTAGGCAAAATCTAGCCAGTGACAAGCTTACCTCTCCTTTTTTCCGCTGATGTGAACTGTATTTCCTGTGGCAGGATGGAAGCCATAACGTGGGAGGGTGGCCTAGATGGGAATTATGTGATTTTGATGCTACTCCATTTCCTGGCTGCATGATTTGAAAAATATGTATAGACTTAAAAAAAGAACTTTATCATTTCACAATCCTATTGCATGCACCCAAGGCTTTGTTGACCTGCTGTCAGGAGGTTGGATTTACTGGCATCTTCCTTTGCTTAAAAGTGAGAGTGCTTGTTACCGGCAGTCCCTTTGAGGTGGACCGGCTGACTAATTTTAAGCTTGACTCAGCCTCCCCCTCCCAACTGTTCCCTTCTCACTATCTACGGAGCATTTGAGGTTAGGAGGAGAAGTAATTGGTCTCTGTGGTTTTGATTCTTTCGTTTTTCCGTTTATTAATTTGACACACCCCCAGAGTGAATGGGGAAAGGTGGCTACTGGTATCAGAAGGCAGAATGTCAAGGCGTGATTTCTACGACCATCTGCAATGTTGTTGTGCCATTTATCCAGTCTTATCCTCACAACAAGACTGTGCAGTATAGAGTTGCCAAAGTTAAAACTGGAGAGGGCTCCTGTGTCTTCAATGCAGGGGTGGGAAAAGTGCAGCCCATGAATGCATGTAGCTCCCTAGGGCCTCTCAAGGTGCAAAAAAAAATTGTTCCAAAATTTCCCAGAATGACCTCTGGGGTATGTGGAGGGCATTTCCACCAAGTTTGGGAGCCTCTGTACTCCCCCCCACATGGGTCAAATAATTGTAAATTTTTTCCCAAAAAAGATTTTTCCCCCAAATGCTGAGGGAGCCTTTCCTGCCATTTGAAGGGGGTGGGGGACAAGCCAATTTAGGCCCAGGAAATACCTTTTTTCAAACAAGAAATTACGTCCAACCACTTCCTGTTGTTAGGAAAGGTCTTTTTAGACCTAAAATGGTCCAGGGGGGCCCCAAAGCATGGTGAAAATATCCCCATATCCCCTACAGGACGTTTGGGGGCATTTTGTGGTATACTTTAGGGTATGGTCTGCTTACGCCAAAGGACCTAGAAGATATAATGCCACTGTATTCTGCTTTGGTCAGACCTCACTTGGAATACCGTGTCCAGTTCTGGGTACCACAATTCAAGGAAGATATTGAGAAGCTGGAAAGTGTGCCCAGAGCAGGGCGACCAAAATGGTGAACGGTCTGGAAACCATGCCCTATGAGGAGCAGCTTAGGGAGCTGGGTATGTTTAGCCTGGAGAAGAGAAGGTTGAGAGGGGACATGAGAGCCATGTTTAAATATTTGAAGGGATGCCATACTGAGGATGGAGCAAGCTTGTTTTCTGCTGCTCCAGAGAAGAGGACCTGGAGCAATGGGTTCAAATTCCAGGAAAAGAGATTCCACCTAAACATTAGGAAGAACTTCCTGACAGTAAGAGCTGTTTGGAAGTGGAACGCACTGCCTGGGAGTGTGGTGGAGTCTCCTTCTTTGGTGGTTTTTAAACAGTCGGAAGGGCTTTGATTGGGTATTCCTGCAAGGGAAGGGGGTTGGACTGGATGGCCTTTGTAGTCTCTTCCAACTCTATGATTCTATGACAGTCTCAGTTTGGCAGGGACAATCCCAATTAATCCACTGTCATCCCACTCCCCCCCCCCGCTTTTAAAATATCCCCCACTTTTCCCCTTTGTCCTCAGTTTACTTCAGTTGCTGCAAACAGAGTTCAAAGAGCAAGAGTAGTTTGCACTCATTTAACTCATTAGGGGCCAAATCGTATCCCTCCCAGGAGACTCCAGCAAAAGCAAACTGCTGCAGCCTCTCCTATCTTGTGTGTTCTTCCATACTAATAACGGTTGCCATCTTGGCCACCCTGGGATACCATGAGGCCACAGTGTTGCTCACTTTTCACCTGGGAAGGGTTTGCAACAGCAGAGGGTTGGTGAAATAGTGCCTACGCGCCCCACTTGTGATCTCCACAAAAGAATCTGTTTGGTGACTGTGGGTGCTGGATTTTATGCCATGGGACACATGGGTTAGGTCGATTCTTTACTAGTCTACGTTTCTTCCTTTCTCCATCTCCTTCTCCCTTCCGCAGCCACCTGCTGAGGTACAATGCAGCCTCCTCTCACTTCACCTCCCTTCTTGTGGTTTCTCGCACTCGAGATGCTGGCTCAGTGCGGTGGATTCTCTTCAGGTCAAGGCAGAGTGGTTAACTAATGAAGAAAGAGATAAGGCAGGGAAGGTGGCATGTGATCTGCTTCAAAGCAGCTGCTTCTTGTAATGGCAGTGCTAACACTCCTCTTGGCACTATTTGGCCAGGATGCGGTTATTTGGCAGGCTTTGGCTTTCTGTACATGCCCCAGGGTGCTCTTGTTCATAGTTTTACAGCTTATTTCCCCGGAAAGGAGAGGTCTGAGCCACAGTGGCAAAACAAACAAATGCACGGCACTTTTAAGGCTGATTTATTTGATAACAGTTTTGCTCTTATGAAAAACAGGTTTGTTTCTTTAAAAATTAAGATCTGCACCTCAGATGGAAGCCTTGGTTATTTATCCAAGGGAAAGGACCTTGGGGAGGGGATGCTGCTTTAACCATTAGGTATCGCTCTGCTGCAAGGCTCAGTAACAGAAGGAAAGGGGACTCTTAGATGTTCTTGGTGCTGGATTTGGCAGTCTATGGATGCTGTGGGTCATAAGTCCCATTATCCCCATGCATGGGTGTGCTGGACAGGGAATGATGGAGCCTGTATTCCACCACACCTGATGCCAACAGGTTGAGGAAGGCTACACAAAAACAGCACACAGTGGAATTAGTCTCTGAGACATTGTTGTTGTTGTGTGCCTTCAAGTCATTTCTGACTTATGGCAGTCATAAGGGAAACCTTTCATGGGCGCTGCCTTCAAAAGCCATCTTACATCCAGTCTCTCCTCTCCCCACTCTCATTCTTTACCAATTTTATTAAAACACAAAGTTCAAATAGTTTAAAACATATTTTAAATAGAAATACAACAGGCTAGCTTAAAAGACTCTTCTTAATTGTT
The DNA here is from genome assembly GCA_030847615.1 of Gambelia wislizenii. Taxonomy (NCBI): domain Eukaryota; kingdom Metazoa; phylum Chordata; class Lepidosauria; order Squamata; family Crotaphytidae; genus Gambelia; species Gambelia wislizenii. The sequence continues at coordinate 5,755,156 of JAUMIR010000015.1, read as the reverse complement.
CAGACTTTACTTTTTGTTCTTCTAGTTTCTTTTCTCTGGCATATTTTTTTTATTTGTTTGTTATCCCGCTTTCTTCCAACACAGATTAATAACTGAACACAAGGAGGCGTACAAAAAATCAAAACAAAATACAGCTAAAAATGTTATCATACATGTTAAAAAAACAATTCAACAAATAAGTCTATTAAAAGTTAAAATAGTTTAAACATAATTTATTCTAAAAAGGTGAATGCACAGCACACGCTATGAAAAGATCCTCTTGCTACATGAGTTTAAGAGCCAAAGGCCTGCCCCAAATAAAAAGAGCATTGCCTGCTGGTGGAAGGAGAGCAAAGAAGGGACCAATCAAGTCTCTTGTGGGAAGTAGTTCCATATTCTGGGAGCAGCCACCAAGAAGGCCCTCTCCTGTGCCCTCACCAAAAGCGCCCATGATGGCAGTGGGGCTGAGAAAAAGCCCCCCCACCAAGGATCTTAAAATTTGGGCAAGCTTATATGGGGAGAGGCAATCTTTCAGATAGTCTGAACCCAAGCCATGTCAGACTTTAAAGGTCATAACCAGCACTTTGAATTTGGCCTGGAAACAAACCAGTAACCATTGAAACTGTTTCAACAAGGCATAAAAGCAGAAAAGTGACCTGATCATAAACCACAATTGATGGTATTAAAGCAAACTTTTAAAACTGTGTGGTCTTATCAGAAAAGGTAATGCACAAAGGTAGGCTAGCAAGAGGAGAAATCAAAGAAGACTCTGTTATTGTTGTTGCTTTTGTTGTTAACTGCCATCAAATCAACTTCAATTTATGGTGCCCCTATTAATGAGAGACCTCCAAGCGATTCTGTCATCAACAGCTCTGTTCAGGTCTTTCATACTCAGGGATGTGGCTTCCTTGATTGAGAATTTCCATCTGGAATGTGGTCTTCCTCTTTTCGTACTGCCTTCTACCTTACCAAGCATTGTTGTCTTTTCTAGTCAGTCATGTCTTCTCACGATATGGCCAAAGTACAACAGTCTCAGTTTAGTCATATTTGTTTCTATGGAGAATTCAAGCTTGATTTGCTCTAGGACCCATTTATTCGTCTTTTTTGGCAGTCTGAGGTATCTGCAGAGGTCTCCTCCATCACATTTCAAATGAGATGATTCTCTTCTTACCAGGTTTTTTTCACTGTCCAGCTTTCACAAACATACATAAAAATGAGAAATATGATAGCATGGACAATCCAGACTCTGGTATTCAATTCTATATCTTTCCATTTGAGACTCTTGTCTAGTTCCTTCATAATTGCCCTTCCAAGTCCTAGAGGCCTATTGCATACCAAAGTAAAACAGCAGGGCAGCTGGAAGGTTCCATCTTCTGTGCTGCCTTACTACATGACATCATAATTCTTCCATTCCAGTCCCGTGGGAGACAGAGGTAAAGCTGCATCTTTTTACTAACCGGAAATATTGTTAGCAAAAAGACACAGTTTACCTCTGTCTCCCATGGGACTGGAACAGCAGAACACTCAAAGAATGACAGCATCATGTGTTAAGGCTGCACAGAAGACAGAACCTTCTGGCTGCACTACTGCTTTACTTCAGCTTGCAATAAGCCTCCTAGTCTTCTTCTGATTTCTTGACTGTGGTCTCCATTTTTTATTAATAACTGAACCAAGATATATAGGAAGTCTTTGACTAGTTCAGTGTCTTCATTGTCTATGTAAAATATCTGTGGTCATACTTTTTGTTTTCTTAATGTTTCCAAATTTCTTCACGTATGTCTTCTTTAATGAGACAATACAAAATGAAATAAGACATATTTGAAGAAATTTGGAAGGTTTCTTACCTACATTAGTCATGCAAATTCTAGACTCAAACCATCATCTGATCAAGCCTATTTTGGGAACAGTGTGTTCTGAATGTTGCGTACAATACACAACCCATCAGTCAGTACTTTGAAGAAGATTTATAACTATGATGATTTATAACTATGACGATTGGCTTTGATAAAAATTTAGATTCATTATTTAAGATGAGGACGTGGAAAAGAGGGGGAAAGGGCTGGGGTGTGGCAAAATGAGGGCATTGCCACCCATAAGAATTCTGTTCCCCAATGAATTTCCCTTCAGTCCCCTAATCTGTAGCCTTACAGTCACTTAAAACTTCAGTTGAAGTTTTAGAAATACAGTTTAGGTATCCAAAGGGAAGGGACAGGCAATGTGACCACAGGAATGCAATGCAGCAAACAGAAGAGTTCTCAGTGTGAATGATTTTCAGTATCTCATTCTCTGCAATGTTAGATGTATGGGGCAAGGAGGCAAAACTTCATGTGGGGAGGTACAGAATTCTTATTTCAAGGGACAACATCTTCCTTTTGTTAGCTTTATTTTTGTAATGTTCCTTCAAGTCATTTCCAAATTATGTTGATCCTAAGGTGACCCTATCATGAGGTTTTCTTGGTTTTCTTGGCAAGATTTGTTCAGAGGGGGTTTGCTTTTGCCTTCATTTGAGGCTGAGAGAGTGTGACTTGCCCAAGGTCCCCCCCAGTAGATGTCCATGGCCCAGCAGAGGGGATCTGAACCTTCATCTCTTAGTCCAACACTCAAACTGCTGCACCATGCTGGCTGTCTTTGTTATTGACAGCCCTGGAAGAGGGAGCTGTCTGTGCTGCTTTATTATATCTGTATGGTAAGAGGGAAATTGTAATGGGGGGAAAGAAAAAAAAACTGTGCAGAGCAGAGAATAGAGGGAGAAAAATCCATTTGTTGTCTTAATCTCATTTTCCATGGCTGGGACGAGGCACAAAGTACTTGGAATGAGCTCCATTGTCAGCCATACTGTGGGACAAAGGTCTGAATCACCATCAAAATGCCATTTAAGTTGAGAAAAGGAATGGTCCAAATGTGGCCACCAAAGTTATTTGTGCCATCCTCAACACTTCCAGACTGCCCTTTGTTTTCTGGCCAAATATAGGAGGGCAACTTGCCTCTGCTAGAAGCCACCAGAATAGACATTTCACCTTTTAAATAGGTTGCACCCCTCCCTCTGTGCACTTTTTAACTTCATAAATATTATTCTCAAAACAAAAACAAAATACCCACAAAAGTAAATTGCTAACACTTCCCATTTTGGGGCATTTTTACTAGACATGGAGCTTGCAGAGAGAGTCCTGGGGCAGATAATTGGCCCCTGGACATGCTGCAGTCTTTAAGTCCATGGTGGTGGTGGTAAAGAATAAAGAAACAGTTTTGCAAGAGATGAGCATCTAAGATGAAAACTGCTGCCTATTAGTTTCTGGGCACAGTACAAGGTGTCGGTTATAATCTTTAAAGCCCTACATGGCTTGGGTCCAACTTACCTCCGGGACCGCCTCCTTCCGTACAACCCTCCCTGCGCACTTCGGTCCTCTGGGAGGAATCTGTTACAGCCTATGAAAACAAGGCTGTCAGTGACCTCCCAGAGGGCCTTCTCTGCTGCCGCTCCCAGATTATGGAATGGCCTGCCAGACGAGATCCGTCTTATTACCACCTTAGACAGCTTTAAAAAAAACTGTCAAGACAGATCTTTTCCCGCATGCCTTTCCTGAATAACTATCCCAGCCCAAAGACTTGGCTGCCCTTTCCCTTTGAGCTGCGAGTGGAATTTTTTTTTAATTATTGTATGTTTTTAATCTTTTCTAATTTTTTTTTAATTATTGTGTGTTTTTAATCTTTTCTAACTTAATATTATTTTAAGGGGTGGGTGGGCTAGGGTATCGTGACTATGGAGTTTTTATATTGTAAGCCGCCCCGATTGCATTGCAGAGGGGCGGGATAGAAATAAAATTTTTTTATTATTATTATTATTATTATTATTATTAAAGCTTTGACTTGCCTGATGCTCAACATTGCCGATGGGAACCTGTGGATTAAATTAGCCTAGAGTCTAAAGTGACCTAACTGTACTACATTTCATGTGCTAAAGCAGCCCAGAAAGTGGAACCTTCCAGCTGCCCTTTTGCTTTACTTTGGCGTGCAGTAAGCCTCTAAGTCCTCCAACGTGATTCTATGGTCAACTTCTGGCATTTGTCTCATTAAAAATGATAGACTTCTTTATTATCCACAGTTTCAGGTATCCACGGGGAGTCTTGGAACGTATACCCCATGAATACAGGGGTCAACCTGTACTTTCTGTTTTGGTTGTAGTTATTCACCCCTTTTGGAAAAGTGACTCTGTTTTGCTTTACCAGCTGGAAGGGATGATGCTATGAGGACAACTTGCTACTTGTTTAGTGACATGGAGCTCAGTTCTTGGAAGAAGCTCTGCTTTGAACCTAGCAGCTCAGCTCAGGCAAAACTGACCCTTGGCCTCTCGTAACAAGTAGTTTCAGCCACTGTTTCTCCTAAGCAAGCAAGTTTCCTGATTTTCCTTGGGTTTTTTTTTCAGGCTGTGAGGCCATGTTCTGGCAGCATGATGCACCATGATACAGTACGTTGGGAGGGGGAGCAACAAGCTGCCCCTCTATGTGGCTCTCTACAGTCGCTGGATCGCAGCCCACCCTCCCGCCCTCAGTGCACTGTGAGTGTTTTTGGTTGTGCCTGGGCCGGGTAGGAATTTTTCTCCCCTTTACAAGGAGTTTTTTTTCCCCCTGCCTAACCCACATTGTATCTGGAGGCCTTGGGCAATTGGCTATGGTTGGTGTCGATAAATAGGCTTGCAGTTGGCAGGTAGTGGGGAGAGAATATAGGGGCTCAGCTAGAAGGGAGAAATTGTATCAAAAAATATCGCCGTACCTCCCTATCGCTGCAGTGCCCATTTGTGCCCACGATGCATTCGCAAGATCGCTGGCATTGAAAAATAGCCGAGTTTGTAGTTCACATGGAGCATGCCCCCACACCTAAGAAAAGATGGTGGCCACAAGTGACTTGCTGGTGGAAAATCTCCCTCCATGCTCCCCCCTCCTTTAAAAAAAAATAATGACAGATGCAAAAGAGTTATTTTCCGTGTAAAAGAGTCTTCATACCTTTGCTCTGCTGGCTGAATGATCTTGCAAACAACAACAATGGCGGTTCCAGCATTGCAAGCCCTCCATTGCAAGCCTGCCCCCTCTGAGGTCTGAGCAATCAGGTTTCAGCTCTGCTGTGTGCCCGTTTTCAAACTGGTTGTACAGACGACCAATTATGTGCTTTTTCGTGCATTTTTTAAAAAGAACCACAAGAAACAGCGACCGCTTTTATTGTGATCAATTTGGAGTTTTCAGCCCCCCTCCTTGTGAATATGGCGAATCTTGCCCTGGGTCCGTGAGGACCACTGGCATTCTCCTTGAATTGTTCGAGGATTTTTTTTTCACTATGTAGATGACCCCTAAGAGTTCCTGTGTGTTCCTTGGCACCCTTTTGGTGTAGGATAGAGCTCTGGAACCACCTCTCTAAGGTCCTGTGACCTGGGGGGGGGAATCGCTCTCACTTATTAAGTCTTGGGTGGGAGCCCCTTGGATTGCCTTCCAGCAGATGGCCGGCCAGGGAACAACCCAGTTACTGGGCTGCACCCGGGTTCAGGTGCTTCACCCAAGGGAAGGCAGTAATGAAGGGCTGACACCTGGCCTCAGGTGGGCGCACATCAGACTGCTCTCCTCCCCCACCCCACCCTGCTTCTTCCACACATGTTACAATGTAAATAGTTTTTAGTCAATAAAGCGTCTGAAAGGTTGGAGGTGCCTCCCACATCAAGGTGGCATAAGCAGCTCTGCAGTCAGCAAGGACTTAAATCCACCCCCTCATTCCTACCCCACAGATCTTCTTTGGCACCTCGCCTCTACCTCTGCCCCCATCTGTGTAGAGTATTTATTGGGGATGATCTACAAAGTCAGCATTATGTGGTGCACCATGTGAGAGTAATCTGCTCTTGTAAGAGGATGGAGGAGAGAAGAGGAAGGGGAAATGCATTGAGGCACCTATCAGGACTGCTTTGTACGCACCCTGAAAGCAGAGAGCATCCCTCCTCTGGAATTCATCCCTTCATCTCTCTTGGGGGGATCCAAATGATCATTTACACTAACTGTGCCAGAAAGCATGTGTGGAAACTGATATTTCCACATTTAAATGTCAGGAAATGACATGGATGTCACACTGGATGTTATCAGTGTGTTTGTTTGCATCTGTTTAAGTCACAGACTCAGTGCAAACATGGAAACAGCAGTCAGGTTTGAAAAGCTGTCTGAGAAGAACTATGCTTCCTGGAAAAATTACATGCAGGCTTTGCTAATAAAGCAGGACTTATGGGACTATGTAAAGAAACAACCTGACCCTGCTAATGAGGATGTATTAATAGGTGACAAAAAAGCTAGAGCAACAATTGTTTTATAATATAAGAGATAAGAGGTCAGCGTTTGAAGTCTGGAAAGCTCTTGAGAATGTCAACCAACCAGCTGGAGCCTTGTCAAAAATGCTGTGCAGCAGAAAGCTGTATTGTTCTAAACAGCAGGAAGGTGAATCTGTGCTTGTGCATTTAAAAAGGAGGCAGGATAATTTCGCAGAGTGCAGTGAGCGTGGCATCCAAATAGAAGAAACCCAAAAAGCTTTTATTCTCCTGAATAGTCTAAACAGTGAATGGGAGTTTTTAATGTACAATCTCCAAGGAGTAGCCGAAGCTGATTTAAATGTCGACCTCGTGGTATCCAGAATATTGGAAGAGGCACAGAGGAGAGACTCAGAGGAGAGCTTCAAGGGAGTGACCAGCTGGAGGAGACAACCAACCAACCAACCAATCCACATCCTTGTCTGAGGAAGGGAGTGCTGCTGTCTGCAGAACACGGAGATGTTTTTCCTGTGGAGAGACTGGACATTTGATAAAGAACTGTCCAAAGGTCTCTGCAGCAAAGAAAAGACAGAACTCACAAAGAAAAAGAAAAGACAAGCCCCAAGATGGGAGGGGGTTTGCTACTACTGTAGAGGGAGTTGTAAATGAGAAAAAGGACCAGTCTGTCTGGATTGTGGACAGTGGGTGTTCTCACCATATGACCCCTGATAGGGAAAAACTACAGAACCCAAAGCCAGCACCAGTGGACACTGTGGTATTTGCAGATGTTGAATCTGGCAGTGTAGAGATTCAAGGGTCTGTATTAATCCCTGGTTTAAACAAGGTATTTCATAATGTACTGTGTGCACCAAAACTACAAAATAGCTTGTAAGTGTGGCATCTCTAACCAGTGATGGATATGAAATTCTTTTCAAAGGAGATGAAGGGATTGTGTCCAAGGAGGGAGTAGTATGTGGTAAAGCCATAAAGAAAAATCACATTTATCAAATGGTAGCACAGATGCAGTGTGGGAAAGTAACAAATAAGCCACTGCATGATGGGTGTGCTCATTACCTTCATAGAGTTATGGGCCATATAAGCTTCAAAGGTTTGAGAAACCTAGAGAAGGTTTGCCCAGAGTTCAAGGTAGAGAACTGTAAAAGTTACCTGGACTGTGCTATTTGCAAAAAGGTAAAGGTCAAGGCTTACCCTATAGCGAAGGTGAGCAAATGCATAACCCAGAGGCCTTTTCAGGTTGTACACGCAGATTTATCAGGGCCACATCAAGTAAAGAGTATAGGGGGTAGCAGGTTTACCCTATTGATAGCAGACAGGCATACCAGATTTACCTATGTGACAATGCTCAAAACCAAAAGTGAGGCTGCTGATATGATCAAAAAATGGGTCAATTCTGTTGAAAGGGAGTTTCCCTACAAGGTTGGCACTGTTGTGACTGACAGAGGTGGGGAATTCTTAAGTACTAATTTGCAGCAGTGGTTTGGGCGGAAAGGGATCCAACATAAAACTACAAATCCCAGATGTCCAGCTGAGGATGGTTTGGCTGAACGTAGGATTGGGATGATAAACCAAATAAGGGATTGTATGTTAGAGGATTCTGGAGCACCAGCTAATTCGTGGGGAGAAGCAACAAGAACTGCTTGTCATATTGTAAATAGGTCATGGTGCAGTGCGATAAACCAAACACCATACTACTTATTGTATGGAAGAGCACCAAACCTAAAGTATTTAAGAGTGTTTGGACAATTTGCATCAGTGTACATTCCTCAGTTCAGGAAAAAGAATCAGCCCAAAAGCCAAAGGTTGCGTTTTGTGGGCTATGAGGGGAACAAGTACAGGTTCCTGATGGATGGGAATAGGATTTTGTATTCAAGGAGTGCTAGTATTGAGACTTATGCTGGGTGGAAGAGAGTGTACCCTGACCAGAATGTTGTTGTAGAACAGAAAGCCAGTGTAGTAGATAAGAACAACAGAAATGGAGGGTACATACATCCAGGGATGAGAAACCAGGTATGTCACAACAGCCTGGAATATCAACTAAACAGGGCACTTTGAAGGTGCCTGGTACTCCAGAAGAGCCTAGCACTTCATTAGACTTGCAACCAAAGCCAGAGATAATGACTGTAAAACAAGAACAAGTTGAGACTCATGGGCAAGACACTCAGGCCAGTGTTAGTAGCAGTGACACTGAGGGTGGTCGAGGTACATTCCTGATTCCCTTGAGGTCTCAGAAAGGAAAGTTCTTTGTAGTAAAGCAGGGACAAGCCTCTTCTGTGGCAGCAGTAAAAAGAACTGAAAACACTCCAGAAAGAGCCAGGAGAACATGCACTAAGCAGGAGGGGTGGAAGAAAACCAAAGCTCTGGTGTGTATGGCAGAGTATAGCCAGGATATGTTTGGTGGGATGGTTGGGCCTGTAAGTAAAAGGAAACTGACAAATGATAGCACCAGGGAAGCCAGAGCTGGGTGGGTCAGTAGCATGGGCTATCAAGGTCTAGGAAAACACTGTGACATTGTAAATAATGGGAATAGAGTCTCACACTCTATAGGTATCAGCGAGTAAGGTCACAGTATATAAAAGGATAGGTGTAAATGACACATGGGACACACCACATGTCATTTGGAGGGGAATGTCAGGAAATGACATGGATGTGACCACAAGATGGAGCTGTAAGCTTAGTAATGAAAGTAGGTAAGCTCCAGTGGCAGGTGTGTGTGTGAGTCAGCACTTGAGAGTATGCACACCTGAGATGCCTGATGTAACAGGCATTGTTTAACTGCCTATAAAAAGGAGATGGGAATTATCTCCAGTGTGGGTTTGTTGTGGATGGTGGTTGGCGAAGCAGTTCGTTGGTTTGAGAGAGATTTATGAGTGTTAGAGACGGCTGTCCTATACTCTGTATATATATTGTAAATATATTGCAAACAAAGATTAAAGCCCTCAAGTTGAGTGAAGGCTGGCCTTGTTGCTGACTTTATTTGGCAAGCCAGAGCTCAAGGCAGTGTGCTGGGGTGAAGGAATTGTTTTCCTTCTCAGCCTGAAGTCTTTTGCAGAAGTCTCTCCAGAAACCTTCTCCTTGGTGTCCTGTCGACGTGGAACAACTCTGCAGGTGGTTGTGGTGGACACAGCGCATCTTTCTACACCCCAACGTTAAATTCACTGCTCACACAACAGTACATACACATCCGCAGTCCTCAGTCACCATCCTTAACAACCAACCAGCATTTTTTTCCTTTGCACAGTAAAATTGTTGTTGTTGTTGTTGTTGTTGTTGTTTTTCCAGTCTGGGATTAGAAGTGGCATGTTGTTGTTGAGTGCTCTCAAGTAATTTCTGATTTCATAGAATCATAGAGTTAGAAGAGACCACAAGGGCCATCCAGTCCAACCCCCACCATGCTACCCTCTCACAGGGCCTTGGCATGATTTGTTTAGAGGAGGTTTGCTATCACCTTCCTCTGAGGCTGAGAGTATGTGACTTGCCTGAGCTCACCCAGGGGGTTTCCATGGCCAACCCACGGAATTTGGGGAATTGACCCCTGGTCTCCCAGAGTCCTAGTCCAAGACTCAAAACTGCTGCACCACACTGGCTCTCAGAAGTGGATTACAAAAGTTTTAAAAGATAACAGCAAAAAAAAAATACCTCATACAAAAGTAAATAAATATATAGTTAAATTATCAATAAAATTAAAAGCAGAAAAGCAAAAAAAAAAAAAAAGACAACGAATACAAGTTGAGTCTCCCTTATCCAAAATGCTTGAGACCAGAGGTGTTTTGTATTTTGGATTATTTTGGATTATTCCCCTTACTTGTATAGATATTATATTGTATAGATATATACTTGTATATTATGATATATTTTGGAGATAGGACCCAAGTGTAAACATGAAATTCATCTATGTTTCATATGTCTTATATACATAGCCTGAAAGTAATTTTTTACACAATCGTTTTTTTTTTTAAATGTGCATGAAACAAAGTTTATGTACATTGAACCCTCAGAAAGCAAAGGTGCCCCCCCCCATGTGGACTGTTTTGGAGCATTTCAGATTACTGGATAAGTGAGACTTAACCTATATAAACAACACGGAACATGAAAAGCCTTTCCTTCCCATCAGTCAGCCCTCAAAGGCCTGCCAAAACAAAAGGTCTTCATCTGCCTATGAAAGGATAGCAGGAAGTGACCATTTTCATTTGCTAAAAGTGACCTTTTGCATTTGTTGTGAGTGCAGTCATTTCACTGAGGCATGTGTTGGAATGTCTCACTAAGATTCTAGGTGTCCCTTATTATTTAAAAATGCCCCTTATTTGAGGGTGTGAAAGCTTGTCTTCCATAGGGCTACCAATGTTTCCTTATAGGACTAGCAGGACTCCCTTATTATAGGGGATGATCCCTATTTGAGGGTTGAAAACTTTTCCTTTTATATAGACTGAACAAGAAATCCTGCATTTTGGTGTGTGAGATCTTCATAAATAGAAATGTGCACATTATGTCATTTATGAATGTGGGCAGTATGTTATTTTACAGAGAAATGCATGGCTAAGTTAACACATTAATTCAAAGACATAGTAGTGTTAGTCTGGAAGTATGCAAAAGGATCAGTATGCAAAAGGATCCTGTAGCACCTTTGAGACTAACTGAGAGAAAGAAGTTGTAGCATAAGCTTTTATAGACTTCAGTCTACATCCTCCATGCATCTGAGGAAGTAAACTGAAGTCTATGAAAGCTTAACTACAATGATGGGGATCCATCTTCATAATTACAGGGACAGAGCTCCATCTTCATAAGTACAGTGATGGAGCTCCATCTTCATAATTATAATGACGGAGCTTCATCTTCATAGCTACAGTGATGGAGCACCATCTTCATCATCACAATGACAGAGCTCCATTTTCATAATTACAGTGACGGAGCTCCATCGTCATAATTACAATGACAGAGCTCCATCTTCATAACTACAGTGACAGAGCACCATCTTCATAATTACAATGATGGAGCTCCATCTTCATAACTACAGTGACAGAGCTCCATCTTCATAACTACAGTGACGGAGCTCCATCTTCATAACTACAACGACAAAGCTCCATCATTGTAGTTACGACCAACAATGATCCCCAAACCTTTTGCAGCCTGGCAGTGTTCCAACTGAAGCACTGGAGATCAGGGAACTGGGAGATGACATCCATAGTGATCTTCTGCTCATGGGGTACCTTGAAAACAGGAAGCTGGAGAGACCCTTCAGGGTCCTACCATAACTGCTTGTCCCAAAACACCCAATGACTGGGAGTGTGCCTCAGAAACACTTTGGTCAGGGCATTACTACGCTGCGAAGGTAGGTTTTTGGAGTCATGTTCAGTTGTTCATGACCATAAATGTAAATCTCCAGCAGTTACCATATCATAAGTTTAGTTTATGATATCATAACTGCTGAAAAAGATGCCAAAAAAGTTAATCTTTTTTTTTTAAAGGCCTGAAATGTATTTATGTACATGCTGGTTGGGGTTTAGGCAGGTGGCAAGGGATGTTCCCAGAGGCACTCTGGCCGAAATGCCTCCTTGGCTCTAGTTTGCCAGGGTTTCAGTTTTCCCCTTACTTCAGCAGCTGACAATAGAGAGTGAGAGAGACTGACCTCTGGTGGACTGAACCTGCATCGCACCTGATGCTTTTCTGCCAAAAAAAGGAGCCAAGGCAAACCCATCAGCTTCCCTGGTTCTGCTGAGCCTGGCTAGCAAGTTTACTTACACAGGATATCTCTGTTCTCTGTAGGGATATAATTTTTCATTCTTGCATGCAAGAACAAATAATTTCCAAAGATTGCAAAAGGTTTTGTACAATTTTTGATGATTTTTCGTAGATCGGGACTTTTTCTGAAAAATTGGCTTATGCCCCCAAAAGTTATTTCTTTTCCACAAAAGCAGGTGTTTGTGCCAGAAACAACATTTCTGCACAGAATACAGTGTACTTTGCAAGCTAATACTGTTTCCTGCACAAAAATGTTGGTTTTAGAGTAAAATACTTGGGGATTTTGGCATTTTACCCCCCATCATAGTTTTTCAATTTTTTTATTTTTGGAAAAACAAAAATCTTGAATTACACAGAACTTTAATTCTTTGTGCATCATTTCTTGATAGGAAAGATGAGGAAAAATGTGAATTTTCTTTATTCTCTACTGCTTGTTTTCCTTATTGCTAGAGCTGAGGAACATCGAACCCTCCACATATTTTGGATTTCAGCTTCCAGAGGCTGCAGCTGGGCTGGGACTAGAAATTATGGGAGTGGTTCGCATCAGAAATTCCCAGCTGTGTCCTTTTGATTGGCAGTAATGAAACCCAAATAAAGTTGCTCAGGAAGGGCCAAATTTGTCCCAGAGACAAATTGAAGTTGATGGGATGTTTTTCCTGATTATGATGATGAATTTAATTGTTTTGATTCCATTTAATGGTTTTATTGTCTGCTCTGTTTTTTAACTTGTTTCTAGCCTCTTTTTAATTACATTAATTGCTGCCTTGAGCCCTTTTTTTAAATGGAAAGGTGCTGCTTACCTTGCCTGTTCTGACAGGCACAGATGACAGCAGTAGGATCAGCTAGAGGAGAGTCCCACTCTTTCCCAGCTCAAGTGGTAATTCACTGTTTACTTACTCACTTACTGCAGACACACTGATGCAACCCAGCACCCAAAGTCTGTGTTTCTCCAGCCCTCCTTCACCATCTTCCCAGTGCCGATGCTGCTAAAAATATTTCTGTTGCTGCCACACTGCAGAAATAATGCATCTTGACCCTGCTTTAACTGTCATGGCTCAATGCTATGGAATCCTGGGATCTGTAGTTTTGTGAGATATTTAGCCTTCTCTGTCAGAGAGCTCCAGGTGCCACAACAAACTACAAACCTCAGGATCCCATTGTAGGGAGCCATGATTGTCAAAGTGGTATCAAACTGCATTAGTTCTGCAATGCGGCAGCTGCACTAGATAGAAGACAAAAGGAGAAATGAGGCTGAGTGCCATTAAAAAAATGGAAAAAATGAGGATTTTCCTTGGGGTTTTTTCTGGGCTGGGACGCTGTGTTCTGGAATAGTTTCTTTCTGACATTTCGCCTGCACCTGTGGATGGCGTCTTCAGAGAATGGTTGGGTAGGAGTGTGTGTGTGGGGGGGTTATATACTGTGAACTCCTGTTGGGGAGTATATGTAAATTTGTGTAATTGAATGGTTAGTTTCTGGGTGGAGATATGCAAGGAGGATTAGTGTCTGTTTGGCTAATGGTCCATTGTCTGCTGGAAATCCCCCTGTCCCTGGGTGGAGTTCATTTGTAAGTGTTGAGTTTTGATTTTGGTGTTTTTTAAGACTGATAGCCAGATTTTGTTTAATTTGAGGGTTTCTTCTTTCCTGTTGAAGTTGTCCAGGTGTTTGTGGATTTCAATGGCTTCTCTGTGCATCCTGACATGATAGTTGTTGGCCTGGTCCAGAATGTCTGTGTTTTTAAATAGCATTTTGTGTCCAGGTTGGTTTATAACATGTTCTGCTCCTGCTGATTTTTTTGGCTGGTCCAGTCTGCAGTGTCTCTCATGTTCCTTGATTCGTGTTTGCACACTGCGTTTAGTGGTCCCTATGTAAACTTGTCCACAGCTGCATGGTACACGGAAAAAATGAGGTTGGTTAACTGGAAGATGCCTATAAGGTAGCCTGGAGCCATCTTTTGTGGCAGATAAACCAGGTAAGGGTGAACTGTGTCTCTTTGTTTCAATCGGGAATAGGTATATGAAGAATACTCATTCATATTTTCGTCCTTAAAGGAAAAAAAGGGGTGTCTCTTCATACTTTGAATCTTAGTTGTGGGAAAATGCATTTTGTAGAAAAATAAGCATGTTCTGTGCCAAATGCACTGACCCTGTAAAAAAATACTTTTTGTGCCAAAAACATTCATGAAAACTACCTGTGATTCCCCCATAGGAATCTGTGTATTTGTGCAAACTGAGTAAAGAACATGATGAATAATAATTAGATGGTGATCTTTATTTATATCCCATCTTTTCCCCAAGATTGGGATGTATAGCAGGTTACAAATTAAAACAATCACAATATAATTTAAAAGACACACATTGGGGTAATGGTACACAATTTACCCAATACACAGATTCCTATAAACCAAATCCATGCGTAGTTTTCCCTTTGTCTATGGAAGACAAAGAACATATTTGCTCAGTCTATTTGGGGTAAAATACATGTTTTCTGTGCAGGGAAACCACATATTTTTGAATAAATCAAGCAAAGACCCAACCTAGAAATAGTGTTTGAAACTTATGTGGAAACTCTTGTAATTTTTATGCAGAGCTGGAATTATTTGCTCCTGTGTGCAGGAACAAAATAAGTGAAGATTTACATCCCTGATCAAGTAGGAAAGCATTTGAGCCCCAGGTTTTTAAAAGACAAATGCAGCAATGAAATCATATGAAGACAAAAATAATTCTGGCACATATCTTGAGTGAAAGCACTCTAATCAGGTGTTCTCTTTTTTAAAAATTTAACCTGTTTTTTTTTTCCTCTTCTCCTTCCCTCTAGCCCAAATAGAGGTGATTCCATGTAAGATCTGTGGAGACAAGTCATCTGGGATCCACTATGGGGTGATCACCTGCGAGGGGTGCAAGGTGAGTCAAAGATCTCCTTGAATCCCTCAGTCAATCAATCAATCAAAGTTTATTCCAGTCATAAGACCCCTATAAACAGATCAATATACACCCTTGTGTACAAACCTCTATCAGGAGTCAACCATTTATACTAACAATTTACATAAAACTAAAATACAAACAAATAGAATAAAATATAACAGATAAAATGCAACCAGGCCAGAAAAGAAGGGGCCGGGGAGAGTAGGTAAGGAGGCGACTGTTAGCACCTGACGTGCTTAAACAGCTGTAACTACCTCTGCCCTTCTGCGGGTTGTGGTGAGAAAGAAATTTACCACCTGAACCATTATGTGACAATACTAATCGAATCCCTTGGTCCGGTGGTTCCCCAGTTGTTTTGGACTTCAACTTCCAAAAGCCCCGGGCAGCTTTGCTAGCAGTCAGGAATTCTGGAAGCTGAAGTGATACTACACTTGGGCAGTAAAAATGAAACACACAGATATAGGATGGGTGACACCTGGCTTGAGGGCAGTACATGCGAAAGGGATCTAGGAGTCTTAGTGGGCCACACGCTGGACATGAGTCAGCAGTGTGATGCAGCAGCTTAAAAAGCCAATGCGATTCTAGGCTGCATTAATAGGAGTATAGTGTCTAGATCAAGGGGAGTAATGGTGCCACTCTGTTCTACTTTGGTCAGACCTCGCCTGGAATACTGTGTCCAATTCTGGGCACCACAATTCAGGAAGGATATTGAGAAGCTGGAACGTCTCCAGAGGAGGGCGACCAAAATGATGGGAGGTTTGGAAGCCATGATGCCCTTAGGGAGCTGGGCAAGTTTAGTCTGGAGAAGAGAAGGTTGAGAGGGGACATGATAGCTATGTTTCAATATTTGAAGGGATGTCATACTAAGGATGGAGCAAGCTTGTTTTCTGCTACTCCGGAGATTAGGAAACGGAGCAATGGGTTCAAATGACAGGAAAAGAAATTCCACCTCAACATTAGGAAGAACTTACCGACAGTAAGAGCTGTTCAGAAGTGGATTGCACTGCCTGGGAGTGTTGTGGAGTCTCCTTCTTTGGAGGTTTTTAAGCAGAGGCTGGATGGCTATCTGTTGGGAATGATTTGATTGTGTATTCCTGCATGGCAGAAGGGGGTTGGAGCCCTTGTGGTCTCTTCCAACTGTATGATTCTATGATTCTAAGTCCAAAAATCTGGAGGTTGGAAGGTTTTGAACTACTGCCTTAGTCCCACTATTGGTTTCATCTTACTGGTAACTACATAGGGAAAGTGTAGACAGGGGTGGACAACCTGTGGTCCACAGTGTGCATTATGTGACCCATGTCATTCCCAAACTCCTGACCCATTTGCTTGTGGTGGTCACCCTTGGTGGCACTGACATGGGTGAGTGGGTGGGAAATGCACCACTGAAATTGGATGGCACCCTTTTAAAAGTCCTCTTCTCTTTCAGATGTGGAAAATGATAGCCTGAACTAGTGTAGACCCATTGACTCTGTGGTGTTTACCTTTATGTTGGTTTACCTGTGAACCATTGAGTCAAAGAGTCTATTCTAGGGATTAGCCAGTTGTCGTGAGTTGGGGTCCTGGCACGAGACTGATGGGTCTTGGAGTCCTGGTTGGCATCATGGCCCAATGTTAGCAGCTGCCCAATAGGGTAGAGAGGGTTAGTTTCTATTCGTGGGCTTTTTTTTTTTTTTTTTTTTTTGTATTCGCTGGTAGTTTCAGTTTTAGAAAATATTTGAAGGCTGGGAATGGATGGGGGGAGTGATTTTTCCTGTGTTGCTAACCTGCTTGCACTTAACTATGGGGAGGGGGGGTGAGTCATTCTTGCACACATGGATTTTCTTGGTTTGTATCTACACTATATAACCCAGGGGGGTCCATCTTCCAGTGAGGGACACCTATATAGCCAGGGATCCTATAGAGCCAGCATTGGGGAATTGAATTGCTGGCCAGGGATCGTCTGGGCAGAATTAGTTGCGGGGGGAGGTTGGAATCCCTTGCCCCATGGAGCATCATCCTCATCAGCCTTTATTGTGGTTAACAAACCATAAGGCATAACAAAATCATTAAAATACAATATAAACTAAAATTACATTACTTATATAAATTTCATTGATACCTATCTAAAAAGGATATGGACAAATTGGAGCGTGTCCAGGGAAGGGCGACTAAAATGGTGAAGGGTCTGGAAACCATGCCTTATGAGGAGAGACTTAGGGAGTTGGGTATGTTTAGCCTGGAAAAAAGATGGTTAAGGGGCGATATGATAGCCCTGTTTAAGTATTTGAAGGGGTGTCAGGTTGAGGATGGAGCAAGCTTGTTTTCCGCTGTTCCAGAGACTAGAACATGGAGCAATGGATGCAAGCTCCAGGAACAGAGATTCCACCTCAACATTAGGAGGAACTTTCTGACAGTAAGAGCTGTTTGGCAGTGGAACACACTCCCTCGGAGCATGGTGGGGTCTCCTTCCTTGGAGGTCTTTAAACAGAGGCTGGATGGCCATCTGTCAGGGATGCTTTGATTGTGTATTCCTGCATGGCAGGGGGTTGGACTGGATGGCCCTTGTGGTCTCTTCCAACTCTACAATTCTATGATTCTATGATTCTGTGATCTATTACATTTCAGAATTATACATCTCATCGAAAAGAACCCTAAGTTCATTTAAGATCATAAGGCAGGGGCAAATCAATGTCATTAAGATACATTATAAAAATAAAATTACAGTTGTCCTTCATATTTGCTGGGGTTGGTTCCAGGACCACCCGTGAATACCAAAATCCGTTTGCTTTTTGGATTATTTTTTTTTTAAGAATATTTTCAAGCCATGAATACTTAAATCCGTGGATACCAAATCTGTGGATATGGAGGGACAACTGTACATTATATAAATTTATTAGCACGTAACTATTACGTTTCTAAAACATGCATATCATATTTTTAAAAAGCAAAAAAACCCACAACCCTAAGTCCATTTAAGACTGTCCAAATCTTTTAACTACTACTTTTTCTAATTTTTATCCTCATACTCCTATAATTTTTTTAAAAAAATTCCCAGCACTTCATATCAGGAGGTACCTGCATTAATGTAAGGTTTGTAGAATGGCTTTGTAAGTATTAGGTATTAAGTATTAAGATCTGGAGCCCTGGTGTCACAGTGGTTAAATGCCAGTACTGCAAGCCACCACGTCGCAAGTTCGATTCCAGCCGGCTCCAAAGTTCACTCAGCCTTCCAACCTTTCGTAGGTTGGTAAAATGAGTACCCAGCTTGTGAGGCAATTAGCTAACACACATTGGAAACTGCTTAATGCAGTGTAGATGTGTAAATTGCAATTGCTTAAAACAATTTGTAAGCCGCTCTGATAGCCTTGTGGCTGAAGCGCGGGGTATACATAAATAAATACATAAATAAATAAATAATAGCAAAGAATTTTGCTTCTTCCTCAGTTATCCTTTTGTCAGAGTCACCCAATAAATACTTTAAAAAACAGTCCCAATATCTTCCTGGGTATTTTCTGAAGAGGGGTCTTATCAATCTCAATCAATCACCTTTATAGAAGGAGCATTCAAAAAGAACGTGTCGAATAGATTCCTCTTTACCCTTGCCACAGGGGCATACTTGCTCATTGTAGAATTAGTTGTTTAGGAGCCCAGTTTGACCAGTGGCTGTGAGTGGGTGGGTGCTGGAGCCCATCAGCAAAGATGCTGGGGTGCTTCTCTGTTGTATGTAGACCATCCATTTACCACTAATAAAGGTTACCTTAGAGCAGTAGCACGTGGCGATGTTCAGAACCAAATGAACCCTTGGGAAGGACTGGAATGAAACCCACTTCTAGCCCAGAAGACCAGGCCTTTACTCCTGGCCTTCTACTCTTGTGTAGGAGGGAGGGACCACAATTTCAGCTAACTTCTTTTGCTGCAACTACTGACCATGACCCCCTTTCTGGGGACACCCCAAAAAGTCAGTGACAGGACAGATGTTGCTGTGGGGGCTCATTTTCCAGCCTCTGGCTTTACAAAGGTAGGATCCCGGCCATTGCGCAACAGGACACCTTCCCACACAAGAGTTAGAAAATTTGTGTTTGAATTCCAGCAGTAGCAATGGCATCGCCATAAATACCTAAGTGTGTGTGTGTGTGTGTGTGCCTTCATGCCACCTGTTGACTTATGGAGACCCCATGAATTCTGCAGCATTTTCTTAGGCAAGGAATGCTCAGAGATGGTTTTGCCTGTTCCTTCCTCTGAAATACAGCTGACAACACCTGGGATTCCTGACAGTCCTTCTGGGCTTGGGGAAGGTTCTTCTTTTTTGACTGCCACTTCCAGAATCCCCCATCCAGTTTTGCTGGCTGGGGAATTCAGGGAATAACAGTCCAAAAAGGCACCTTTTCCCATACTTTGGAAGTTTGAGTCTACAGCATTTGGAGAAAATTGATCAAGGCCAGACCTTTTGTGTGCTTGTGCCTTCAAGTCGCTTGCCAGCCCCCTGAATTGAATTGGATTTTCTTTTCAAGGAATCTGCAGGTGTGGTTTTGCCTGTTCCTTGCTCTGAAATATAGCCTACAGCTCCTGGGATTCATGGCTGGTCTCCCATCTAAGTACTAACCAGGGCTGACCTTGCTTAGCTTCCAAGACAAGATGAGACCTGGTGCCTTTAGGGTATTTGGACAACTTCCTCCTCATTATTATTAGTATCATTATCATTATCATTATCATGATTATATCTCACTTTTTTTCTAGTCGGACTCAAAGCTTACAACAAGACAATTACACTTTCAAAGGAATTCTTCACTGTCTTGTTAGTTGAAAATAAGTAAACTTGTTCATTTTTAATTCCAGTATTTTTAAAAAAAGAAAAGAAAATGCTACAAGACACCAACCTGTGTTACAAAACACACTTAAGTAGCAAGTAGCATGCACACACACACACACTGTAACTATAAAAGTAACTACAGTAATTACTGTTGCATGGGGAAAGGAATGAAGCTTTTGGCAGATTAAACTGGCAATGTAATTTATTTATGCCTTTTTTTCAAAAAGGGAATTGTAATTCTTTTTCTTTTTTTAGCTAATCAATGCATAAAAAGTTAACACCACCATTCTAACTTAAGAAGGGACAGTTTCACTCCTTTTGCCATACACCTGTAATGACTTTTAACTATGTTTAGAGTTTTTTGTAATTAACTTGTGATTTGTAACATGTTTCTTTTAAACCCTGGGTGCAGCAGTTTTCCCCACCTGAACATATTTAGGCCAACCTTTGAAAGAAAACCTGGGAGCCCATTTTCAGCCTCTGGCATCCTCAGAAAATTCCAAAAGACCCAAAGTATAAGTGGCTTGAGAGTCACATCCGGTTTCACTTTTTAAAGGGTTTGGGGGAGACACACCATCCTCCCCAGCCACAAAACCAAAACCACAAATGCTTTGGGCAGGAGATCGTTTATCAGGGCAGGATGGGTATCACAAACTTTCCTGGGGCTATTCATGGTCCACACAAAAATGGTTTTGAGGGCCCCATGAGGCCCACAAAAGCCAGTGTGGTGTAGTGGTTTGAGCGTTGGACTAAGACTCTGGAGACCAGGGTTCGAGTCCCCGCTCAGCCATGGAAACCTGCTGGGCAAGTCACACTCTCTCAGCCTCAGAGGAAGGCAAGGACAAACCCCTCTGAACAAATCTTGTCAAGAAAACCCCACAATAGGGTTGCCTTGGGGTCTCCATAAATCAGCAATGACTTGAAGGCACATAATAACATAAAGCCCATGGGCACACCTTGCCCACCCCTAAACTAAAGGAAGGCAGTGTTCCCTATCAAGCCAAGTGGACGGAGCCTACCAACCATGTAATACAAACTATCAGGTGCTTGTTTTTGTGCTGGCTGGTGTGCAAACCAGGTCCTGCTTTGCATCCTGGGCAAACTTTTGCACAGGAACGTTGGGCTACATTTGGCCTGGTAGATTGCTGATCGTTGAAGCCTGTGAAAAAAGCAATGCCACGTATGGATCCTTGTTTTCAGCTCTGTGTGTGCACCCTCTCTCAAGTTATTTTCTCCTCCACCCCTTGATCTTTTTGCTCTAGGGTTTCTTTCGGCGTAGCCAGCAAGGGAACGTGACGTACTCCTGTACTCGGCAGCAGAACTGTCAAATTGACCGCACCAGCCGCAACCGTTGCCAGCACTGCCGTTTGCAGAAATGCCTCAGCCTCGGCATGTCCCGGGACGGTAAGGAAGCACTTGGGACTGTTGCTAGGCGACAAAGGATTTCTTACCTGTTAAAGGAGTTTATTGTTTATCCTAATGGCACCAGATCCCTTCTGATCTTGAAAGCTAAGGCGGGTCAGCTCTGCTTAGTACTTGGGTGGGAGACCACCAAGGAATACCAGATGCTCCTAGCTATGACAGAACTAACAAAACCACCTCTGAGTATTCTTGCATAAGAAAACCCTATGAAATTCATGGGGTCAACACAAGTCGACAGGGGAATACAGACACACACATTGTTTTCTTGGCTAAGTTCTCCCAAGATGGGACCCAAGGCAGCTTCCATAAAACAACAGATTAAAAATACAATATATACAATTAAAATATTTTTAAAAATCAGACCAAAACATATAAAATCTAAAACATACCAAATAAAACAAACCCTGATGTTTATACATTAAAAGCCTGCTTGAAAAGAAAAGTCTGCCTGCCAACGAAAAGAAATCAGGGAGGGGGCCAGCCTAGCCTCCCGTGGAAGGGTGTTCCAGAGGGTGGGACCAGCCACTGAGAAGGCTCTCTCTCAAGTCCTTACTAAGCAAACTTGTGATGGTGGTGACCAAGAGAAACCCTTCTTCTGATGACCTTAGGGCTCTGGCAGGATCGTATTGGGAGATCCAGTCTTTCAGATAGCCTGGACCCAAATTGTTTAGGGCTTTATCGGTCATGACCAGCACTTTGAATTGTGCCCAGAAACAAACCAGTAGCCAGTGAAGCTGTTTTAACAAGGGAGTTACATGCTCCCTGTAACTGGCCCCGGTCAGCATTCTGGACCTGCTGAATTTACCCAAGTTCCCTTACACTAAAGGTTCCCAGGTGTCCTGTTTTGTGTGGGTAGTACCATATTTGAGTCCTGTCTTAGGATGACATAGGATGCCCCAAATCACATATTTCAAAGCAGGTACCAGCTTCACCCCCACCAGACCAGCTCCTGAGCATTTAGTATGAATGCAGCAATCCGGCCTTACCTACCAAATGCCAGGGGTTAATCTACTGGGATTGGGGCTGGCATGCTGCCCTTCCTCCTCCCCATCCAGTCACAATAACAGCAAGTGGCAGAGGAACGTTCTAATCTCACGATGGCTGACATGCTATCAAGAGATTTGCCCTCTTCTTCCAAAACTTGAGATGGCCTTATGTAGGCCCACGTCACTCATCTCCTGTTGCTCTGCAGAAAACCTGGCCTTACAAACAGTCAACACACATTAGAGATATAATTTTTCACTCATTTTCTTCTTGAAGGAACCAACAAGTTGTTTTAGCAATTTTCTTCCCACTGCAAGAACATCTTCTTTAATAATGCAGTTTTTGAAACTGATTTGCAGTTCAGGACTTCTTTTGCACAAAATTCACAAGTGGCTGTTTTGCACAGAAAGCAGAATTTTCGGCATGAGAAGCAGTATTTTCCACACAGAAAATAATCCTCTTACACAGAAATATTGTTTTCTGTTCAGACAATGCTGTTTCCTGTGCAGAAAATGCTGTTCTTTGCACAAAACAACCATGTGCAAATTTGGCGCAGAGTAAGTCCTAAACTTTATCAGTCCAGGATTTTTCTCATCAGGGTTTCTTGACTCTAAAAAAAATAAAATTAAAATAACATGTTTTTCAAACATTTTTTGAATATTTTCAAATAGTCTATCCGTCTCTAACACACAAAACACCCTGCCACACTTAGAATAACACCCCAATTCCATATCCTCATTTGCCAACTACAAAACTGGGATGTATGTATTGGTGATTTGAGGGGCGGGTAGCTAAAATGTTGGGAAAGAAGTATATTGAATATTACTGAATAGCCGAACAGCTCTCAGGGGAAATTAGAATAATTTTTTAAACTTACCTGTGTGGTCAGCCTTGGGGCTTTTTTTCACCTGTTTGCACCCTTGCCCTCCTGCCAGGAACAATCTGTCATGTACATTTTTCTCCCCAGCTGTCAAATTTGGCCGGATGTCTAAGAAGCAACGGGACAGCCTCCATGCCGAAGTTCAGAAGCAGCTGCAGCAGCAGCAACAGGAAGGGGAGTCTTCAGCCTACTCCTTGGGAGTGGCCAATGGGCAGCTTAAGCTGGCTCCTTCACCAGACCTCTTGGAGGCCTCGGCCTGCTCCACGGCCCTTCTGAATGGTCAGGCCCGCCTCAGCCAGTCCCCGGAAGAGGCGGCCACCTTGGCCTACTCCAATGGACTCACCAAAGCCCAGAGCCTTCTGGGAGAAGACCTCCGGACCCCCTTCACTAAGGGGTACAGCACCGAACGCATCAAGATGGAGGGCAGGGGGAACGTCTACTATGCCCTGGAGGCACAGACGTCACCTGAGCTCTTGCACCCAGATGTCACTGGGATGAAGCGGCCAGCAGGGAGTGAGGTTGGTGGTGAGAGCCTCGACTTCTACACCACCCCAAGCGTCACCAGCCTGTTGGAGTCGCCCAATTCTTCCCTGACAGAGATTGGTGAGTAGTGATATGGGAGTAAATTTTGAAGGGGTAAAGCTGGGGTGAGGGAGAGCAACTGCAGAGGGAGAGGGTCCACCTCGCTCCCTTCTTGTGTCCCTTGTGACCTTTGAGGAGACCACGTTGTTGCATTTTGGCATGCATTACTTCCAGCTGCCTAGTTTGTTTGTTTGTTCAGCGTTTTGGGTGGCTTTAGACGGGAAGTAAAGTTCCACATTTGTGACTGTTTGGGCAACAATTTGGCTGGTTTGGGGGTGGAAAATGTCTGCAGTTTTTTTTAATTTTGGAGAGGTCTGAGGCTTTGTGGGGCTGCACTCTGGGGTCCCAGCCTGGTGTTGGCTCTCGTTGCAACAATTCAGTTAGCCACAATCCCTGAGAAATTCAAGAAAGCAGGTGGCTGTGTTTGTCTATGTACCCGTACTTCCCAATGTGATAGGAAGGAGTTCTGAGTCCAGCTGCCTCTCCCAATATGGCTGACCACGGGCAGTAAAATGGGGGAAATGTCTATGACTTTGAGTTGATCCCAGAGGAGTACAAACAGGCAAATCTTGATTACAGTCATAGACCAGCACAAGAAGGTGGGGTACATTCAGTTTTGTTCAATTCAATTCAATCAAAACATAGAAAATTGTGTGTGTGTGTGTGTTTAGAATATAAGATAAATCCAATTAAAACCATTAAATTCAAAGCATAGAAAATAAAACGCATGAGTTTAGAATGTAAGATGGATATAGAAAAACATTAAAGAAATAGTATATGAAGCACCCTATCCATCAATTTACAAAGCAATATTCATTGATGTTGTTTCCTTGTTCACCAAAGTCCCCATAATGGACACCATGGCACTCATACAACAAATATTTCCTGAGGACATCGCAGCCTTGTTCAAACACTGCCTCACCACAAGCTACTTCCAGTGGGATAACAAATTCTATGAACAGATAGGTGGGGTGGCCATGGGCAACCCCCTGAGCCCAGTGATAGGAAACTTTTACATGGAACATTTTGAAAAGCAAGCCCTGGAAACAGCACCAAAAAAGCCCACAACATGGTTCCGATATGTGGATGACACTTTCACCATTTGGAACCACGGAGAAGAAGATTTGGTCTCATTCCTGAACCACCTGAGCAGTATCCACCCAAATATCCAATTCACGATGGAAAAAGAGAAGGAAGAAAGACTGCCATTCTTGGATGGCCTAGTCATCCACAAGCCAAACCAACAGTTAGGCCACAAGGTATACAGAAAACACACACACATGGACAAAGATTTACACAAGAACTCCAATCATCACCCAGGCCAAAAAAGAAGCACAATAAAAAAATTGGTAGGCCGGGCAAAAAGGATCTGCGAACCCCACTACCTGGAGGACAAACTGAGGCACCTAAACTGGGCCCTACAGGCTAATGGTTACTCCAGATCAGACATCACAAGAGCAGCCAGATCCAGAAAAAAACCACAGGAATGAAGAGGAAACACAGCCACCCAAAGGGAAGGTATTGCTACCATACATCAAAGGAGTCACAGACAGAATAGGGAAACTGATGAGGAAACACAACCATCCAAACAATCTATAGACCAACTAGAAAAATCCAAGAAATGCTACGCTCAGCAAAGGACAGAAGAGACCCCCTCACAGCTGCAGGAGTTTAACGCATACCATGCAGCTGTGGACAAGTTTACATAGGGACCACTAAACGCAGTGTGCGAACACGAATCAAGGAACATGAGAGACACTGCAGACTGGGCCAGGCAAAAAAATCAGCAGGAGCAGAACATGTTATAAACCAACCTGGACACAAAATGTTATTTAAAAACACAGAAATTCTGGACCAGGCCAACAACTATCATGTCAGAATGCACAGAGAAGCTATTGAAATCCACAAACACCTGGACAACTTCAACAAGAAAGAAGAAACCCTAAAAGCAAACAAAACCTGGCTGCCAGTTTTGGAAAACAATAGACTCAAAACTCAACACTTACAAAGGAATTCCACCCAGGGACGGGGTGGGGAGGTTCCAGCAGATAATGGCCCATCAACCAACCGTTAGCCAAAACAGACACTGAGCCTTGCATTTCTATACCCAGAAACTAGCCATTCAATTACACAAATTTACATATACTCCTCAACAGGGGTTCACAGGATATAAACTCCACACACACTCCTACCCAACCATTCTCTGAAGATGCCAGCCACAGATGCAGGCGAAATGTCAGAAACTATTCCAGAACACTGCCTCACAGCCCAGAAAAAAACCCAAGGAAAATCTATAATATTCATTGAGTCTAGTCTGTGACACCGGTCATCATCTGACAAATTTTAAGCTCTACTGTGCAAAAGCTAGCAACATTATATGTTGTATGAGGATTAATATCTGAAAGCAGCAGGAAAGTATAAAACTGTCTTGTGCATCCTGGATATTTATGCAGTAGAGATGAGGTAAGGCTAGTATGGCTATCTCTATAGTGCAAATATTGGAGTAGCACATGCTCTATTGTTTCTATATGACCAGATGCACAGGGACATTGTCTCTGATCCCAGAGGAGTAAACGTACCATAGGTAAGAATGCATGGGTTCTTCCCATCTGGTGTCCACCATTCTGTTTCTCACAGTGTGTTCCTCAGAGCAGTGCTACCTCAGCTCCTTGCATCATGCTGAGGGACATTGTGAGAAAATGGTGCCCCTACCCCACCCGGACATCCCTTCTCTACAACACTCGTGGAAGAAAGGCCGTACCTCCATGGTAGAGCACAAACTTTCCATGCTAAAAAGTCTCAGGACCCGAGTTGTTCTAAACTGGGTGGGGAATTTTGTGGCCCTTAAGACATTGTTGAACTGCAACTCCCAGCAGCCTCTAGCAACCGGTGAAGAATGTTGGGAAGTTGCAATATAACAGGATCTGGCAGGGGACTGTGTTTTCCTACCTCTGCTCTATTTTAAAACAATTCTAATTGGAAAGGACATTAATTCTATAACCAAACCATATTTCTGTGATGCAGTTGTGAAAATATGATGAAGGTAAGAGGGTAGTTCCCCAGGTTCCTTTGCCCTCATCGTCCTAACCAGTGCTTTGAAATTTACTTTTTAAAAATAATTTGTTCTTATTAGTCAATACTCTATTCAAAAGTAACTCAGCTTCATACTGGTTGCAAAGTGTAAGAAGCAACTCACTTGTTATATTGTTCTTTGCTTTTCTGTGACTTTCTGTTACCTTTTTTTTTAAAAAAACTAAAGGATTGAAAAGGTTTGGCTGAACTCATGCTTGAGAATATGGAATGTTGTTGAATGTTCAGCTGCTCCGGACTTAAAGCTGCCAGAATGTTCACCACCCAACCTCTGTGAGGGAAGGAAAAGTCAGAGAACAGCATAAAATTTGGAGGGGGGGGAAATCCTGTCACTGTGCCCTCTAAAAATGCTATTGAAAAATAGCTTTAAAAAATAACTAGGAAATGGTACTCATTAAAAGAGTGACATAACTTTGTTCCCCCTCATCTTACTTTTGAAATATTACTTCACTGTGCTCTTTGCAGATAATGTTGCTTGTGAGTTCTGAGTTCAGATTCTGACTTGTTTGCTGCTCATCTTCCACAGAGCATCTCACGCAAAACGTTCTCAAATCCTATCGGGAGACCTGTCAGCTGCGCTTGGAGGACCTCCATCTCCTGAGATGGGAGACGTTCACCAGCGAGGAAATTGGGAACTACCAGAAGAAGGTGAGGCGGTTTCCTTGTTGGAGCTCTGTGTGCCTTGTAGAGGTCTTTCCACATCCACACAAAGGATGTTATGATCAGCTACGGACGCCCTTGCCCTGGGTGCTCCATGTTGTTCAGGTTAAGGTAGATGGCTTACCAGGGACAGAGCCTTCTTCACAGTGGCACCCCAGCACAGAACTACCTTTCCAGAACACTCCCAACCAAAACTGCCAGAACGTATCCTTTTTCTACCAAGAAATTAGTGATATTCTGAGTTGTTACAGAAACAGTAATTCTTGCTCAGTGGTGTTACATTCAAGTGCAAGCAATATCTTCTTATAATTCTCAGGGTGTTTTTTTAACATTAATGTTTTGTTTGCTGCCTTGATGACCTCAAAGTCAAAAGGTGGGATATAAAAATTAACTTTGAAATTCAAGTAATGAATAAATGAAAGAAGAAATATCAGTACCAATCTCAGTTATGCTCTCATGGAGAGTAGCATTCTGCAATGTGGCTCAGTAATTCTTAACCATGGCAGAATTTGCCCTTTCTTGGTGCAGAATTTGAGTTACTTGATGAACATGTATGAAATAGTATTGCTTTACACACTTTCATCTCTCCATGGTAAAGAGAATTGAAATAGATGATGTATACTCAATTAATATTGGCTTAATTTTCGTGTATTTCACATCATCTGTATTTGACACAAATGGGCTGAGCTGGCACATGGGGTCATGGGGTGCTGCCAGGGAAATACTGGGGATGATCTCAGGGAAATACTGGGGATGATCCCATGGTCAAGAATACTAAAAGAGAAGGGACCTCAAGACGGATGGGACTTTCTCAAAAGGGAGATACTGAAGGCACAATTTCAAACAGTACCATTGAGGAAGAAAAATGGGAGGTGTCTCAAGAAATCAGGATGGATGACTAAAGAACTTTCAATGGAGCTAAGTTTTAAACGGAACTTGTATAGGAAATGGAAAAGGGGGGAAATCACCAAAGAAGAATTCAAACAGATAGCGAACACGTGTAGGAGTAAAGTCAGAAAAGCTAAAGTGCAGAATGAGCTCAGGCTTGCTAGGGAGGTTAAGAACAATAAAAAGGGGTTTTTTGGGTATGTCCGCAGCAAAAGGAGGAAGAAGGAAATGATAGGGCCGCTATGTGGAGAAGATGGCAAAATGCTAACAGGGGACAGAGAAAAGGCAGAATTACTCAACACCTTCTTTGCCTCAGTGTTTTCAGAAAAGGAAAAGGAGGACCAACCTGAGGAGAATGGAACAGAGGACACAATAGGGGAAATCCAGCTCAAAATAAGTAAAGAGGTAGTACAGGAATACCTTCTTAATCTAAATGAATTTAAATCTCCAGGACCAGATGAACTACATCCAAGAGTATTAAAAGAGCTGGCAAATATAATCTCAGAGCCATTGGCAATAATCTTTGAGAACTCTTGGAGAACAGGAGAAGTCCCAGCAGACTGGAGGAGGGCAAACGTTGTTCCCATCTTCAAAAAGGGGAAAAAAGAGGATCCCAACAACTATCGTCCAGTTAGTCTGACATCAATACCAGGGAAGATTCTAGAACAGATCATTAAACAGAGAGTCTGTGAACATTTAGAAGACAATGCCATAATCACAAAAAGTCAGCATGGGTTTCAGAGAAACAAGTCATGCCAGACTAATCTGATCTCTTTTTTTGATAAAGTTACCAGCTTGGTAGATGAAGGGAATGCTGTGGACATTGCATACCTTGATTTCAGTAAGGCCTTTGACAAGGTTCCCCATGACATTCTTGCAAACAAGCTTGTAGAATGTGGGCTAGACAAGTTAACTGTTCAATGGATTTGTAATTGGTTGACCGGCCGAACCCAAAGGGTGCTCAGCAATGGCTCCTCTTCGTCTTGGAAAGATGTGACCAGTGGGGTGCCACAGGGTTCTGTCCTGGGCCCAGTGCTATTCAACATCTTTATCAATGACTTAGATGAGGGAATTAGGGGCATACTTATCAAATTTGCAGATGACACCAAATTGGGAGGAGTAGCTAATACCCTAGAGGACAGGATCAAAATTCAGAATGACCTGGAGAGACTGGAGAGCTGGGCCAAAGCTAACAAAATGAAATTCAATACGGCGAAATGTAAAGTACTGCATTTAGGGCGGAAAAATGAAATGCATAAATGTAGGATGGGAGAGACCTGGCTGAATGAGACTACGTGCGAAAGGGATCTAGGAGTCCTAGTAGACCACAAGTTGAACATGAGCCAACAGTGTGATGCGGCAGCTAAAAAGGCCAATGCAATTTTGGGCTGTATCAATAGAAGTATAGTGTCTAGATCAAGGGAAGTAATAGTGCCACTCTATTCTGCCTTGGTCAGACCTCACTTAGAATACTGTGTCCAGTTCTGGGCACCACAATTCAGAAAGGATATTGACAAATTGGAGTGTGTCCAGAGAAGGGCAACTAAAATGGTGAAAGGTCTGGAAACAATGCCTTATGAGGAGAGACTTAGGGAGCTGGGTATGTTTAGCCTAGAAAAAAGACGGTTTAGAGGCGATATGATAGCCCTGTTTAAGTATTTGAAGGGATGTCACGCTGAGGATGGAGCAGGCTTGTTTTCTGCTGCTCCAGAGACTGGAACACGGAGCAATGGATGCAAGCTCCAGGAACAGAGATTCCACCTCAACATGAGGAGGAACTTTTTGACAGTAAGAGCTGTTCGGCAGTGGAACACACTCCCTCGGAGCGTGGTGGGGTCTCCTTCCTTGGAGGTCTTTAAACAGAGGCTGGATGGCCATCTATCGGGGATGCTTTGATTGTGATTTCCTGCGTGGCAGGGGGGTTGGACTGGATGGCCCTCGTGGTCTCTTCCAACTCTGCAATTCTATGATTCTATGATTCAAACATTCAGCTACCCACAGGGTGGTGGGGAGGCATCAGAATGTTAACTGTCCAGTTTCTATGAGACAAGGAAAGTAAAAGTGGTCAGTTTGGGTGGGAATAAAACATCATCCCAGGTTGAAGAGTTAGGAATGGTTTTGTTCCAGGAGGCAGGAAAACTAATGGGATGTTTGACAGAAGGGCTCAGTGTCAGACAGGAGAAAAATCCTAAGGGAAGAGTAGATGGTGGAGGGAGGCTTTACGAAAAGGAGAAAAAGACGGAAAGAACTGGGATGAGGTTAGCAAGATCCGCTGGTGGCTTGTGGCTTCCTTATGAGTGTGGACAGCACTGTACAACACTTCATAACTGGAACTTGGAGAGATTCTGCTTCCATCAAGAAGAGATCATGGTGGACTCCGACTCTGTACAAGGCAGCTCCATACGGACTAGCAGCTTCTCTTTTAAAAGCAAAAACAAAGGAAAGCTGACATTCTTAAAAAGCTCCATGTTACACGAGGGTTGTCTAGATCAGTGGTTCTTAACCAGTGGTCTGTGGAACCACAGGGGTCTGCAGTGTCCTCACAGGGGGTCCAAAAAACTTGAAGGTTGCTTTGCTCACCACCTCTGTGCAGTGGAGTGACCACATAACAGGAACCAAGGCAAAGGCCGGCTGGTTAGCTTGGCCTGCACATTGCCATTCAATCCATTCTATCCACAAACTTGCAGGAGGAGGCAGAAGAAAAGTCTTCCCTCCCCCTCCAGTGCCTCTCAGGGAAGGTTTAATGGATGGTGTAATTTTATTATTATTACTATTACTATTATTATTACTATTATTATTAGTTGTTATTATTATCAGGTATTATTATTATCAGTTGTGGTGGTAGTGGTGGTGGTTTTAAATCTTGAGTTAAGTCTTGGAGGTCCGCAGCAACAAAAGATATTTAAAGGGGTCCCTGGTAAAGAAAAGGTTAAGAACCACTGGTCTAGACGCCACAGACCATGAAGTAAAAGGATTTGCAGTTTTCCCCAAAGTTTCCTGCAAAAAGGTGCATGGATGCGTATTTTAACACCTGTAGACACCTGAATTCTCATTGCTGTGCATTTTTGCTCTATAGCCCTTTATTGGAGTGTGTTGTCGCTCCATTCAAATAGATGCAAACTGATGCATATACCATATATTCTGGCGTATAAGACGACTTTTGAGCACTCAAAGGTGCCCTCCAAAATCGACAGCCGTCTTATACGCCGGATATACTTTGCTTCGCCTGCCTGCCTATCTCCTGCCTCTTCGCAAACTTGAGATTGCGGCTTCGGGGAGGGTGGGTGACTGAGAAGCCCCCTCCCCCCAGCCACCCGTCCACCCTCCCTCCAGCCACCCCCCCTCCTCAAAGCCGCGATCCCACTGGAGATCGCGGCTTCGGGGAGAGGGTGGGTGGCTGCGAAGCCCCCTCCCCCCAGCCACCCATCCATCCTCCCTCCAGTGCCCTCCCTCCAACCACCCCCTCCCCAAATCCACGAACCCACTGGAGATCGCGGCTTCAGGGAGGGGGTGGGTGGCTGTGAAGCCCCTCCCCCCAGCCACCTGTCCACCCTACCTCCAGCCACCCCCCTCCCCAAAGCCACGATCCCACTGGAGATCGCAGCTTCAGGGAGGGGGTGGGTGGCTGAGAAGCCCCCTCCCTCCAGCCACCCATCCATCCTCCCTCCAGCACCCTCCCTCCATCCACCCCCCCTCCCCAAATCCACGAACCCACTGGAGATCGTGGCTTCGGGGAGGCGGTGGGGGGCTGCGAAGCCCCCTCCCCCCAGCCACCCATCTACCCTCCCTCCAGCCACCCCCTCCTCCCCAAATCCATGATCCCACTTGAGATCGCGGCTTCAGTTAGGGGGTGGGCGGCTGCGAAGCCCCCTCCCTCCAGCCCCCCCAGCCAGCTGGCCATCCCGCATTCCCCAACCCACAAGGAGATTGGGCAGCTTCCTCGTGGGTTGGGGAATCATGGGAGGAGGGAGCCCAGAAGGAGAGATCGGGGCTGTGCAGCCAAAAGGGGCATGTTTGCCCCTTCTCCCCACCTTCCTTGAAGGTGGGGAGAGGGGGAGAATCCCTGGTTTGGCTGCACAGCGTCCGCATCCTCCTCCTGGGATTGGGGCTGTGCAGCCAAAGGGGGCCCGTTTAACCCTGCAGCCCCAATGCCTTCTTCTGGGCTCCCTTGCAAAGGGAGCCCAGAAGGAGGCATCAGGGCTGTGGAGTTAAACCCCTAGATTCGCTCCCTCTTTCTTGAAGGTGGGGAGAGGGCACGAATCCCGTGGTTTGGCTCCACGGCTCCGCGTCCTCCTTCTGGGCACCCTTTGGAAGGGAGCCCAGAAGGAGGGATCGGGGCTGCGGAGCCAAAGGGGGCATCTTCGCCCCTTCTCCCCACCTTCCTTAAAGTTGGGGAGAGGGGGCGAATCTAGGGGTTTGCCGCAGCGACCCCCGCTTCCCCCGCCTTGGTCCCCTTCGGAAGAGCCAAGACGAAGGGAAAGGGGCTGCTGAGGCAAACTGGGCATTTTCGCCCCTTTCCTCCACCTTCAAGTCAAGTTTGACTGGAAGGTTGAAGAGAGGGGCGAATGTTGCGGCTGGCTGTATGGGGGAGCCCTGCCAGCTGATCCTGTTTGCTTTCCCAACTCACGAGGAGAAAGTTAGGAAACAAAGAGGATCAGCTGGCAAGGCTCCCCCAGCCAGTCAGCCAGCCAGCCAAATTGGGGGTGGTGGTCTTATACGGCGAGTATATGCCTAAGCCTAGATTTTTGGCTGGAAATTGGGGGGGGGGGTCTTATACGCCCAGTCGTCTTATATGCTGGAATATATGGTAGGTGAAAAAATAGTGGTGACAAAGCAGCATCACTGCGAATGGGTGAAAATGTGCAATCACTCACAGCATACCATTGCATCTAGACAAGCCCTGAGTATGGTTTCGGCATTTTTCTTCCCTTCTTATCAGAATATTCAAAATTTCCAATGTCCCCCTTCATATCAGAATATCAACAACCCAAAAAAAAAGCTCTTGTTTTCTTCATCGTAAGCTACAGGCTCATTCTCCCTCTGTCCTAAAGCCTTAAAAAGAAAACCTGCTTTTCTTTGGCTTCTAAAAGAGTCCCTCCTGCCGTCATCATCCAGCTTTGGTGAATGTCCAAAAGCAAGTAATTTTGTAGCCAATTGGACTATGTATGTGCAAGGTTGGCCTTTTTTCCCTCCTTTACATTTCTGCCAGCACAGGTTTAAAATTTAAATTTATGGGATTTTAAAGTGTTATGTATTTTCCTCCCTAAAAAAAATTAAGCAGAATTGGACAGTGTGTCACAGGGAAGGGGGAAGGGATTTCAGTGAGATTCAGAGCTGCATGCTGAACACCCATTAAGTAATGAGAAATGCCTCTCTGGTGTTCTGCCTCTAAAATTGCCGAGGAGTGACTCAGACAGGAGAACGGAGGCATTAATTCACACCACCGGCTTTGAGAACATAGGGATAAATTGCTTTGGAGGAAAATGTTCCCAGTCCCATTTTGGGGGTAAATTGCTGATTCAAAAAGAAAGGAGGAGAGGGATAAAGCAACAGATTGGGACATTAGAAGTGGCATTTGGTGTGGTTATTGTCTGGTTTGGCTCTGCAGCTCCAGGGCTTGGGCTCCTGTCACTCACCTTGCCCCTTTTATATCCTCAAGATCCCTTCTTGGATCAGGTATTTGGGCCTCAAGGTGACCTCTCCAGGACAAGCGGCTGTGCCGACCAGTGGGTCCCATGTGGTAAATCATGACCAGTTTCCTCTTTCAATTCGTAATTGAAAACAGTCAGACACACTTGACACGGCCTTCTTCTGACGATGAGAGAGTGTGGCTTGCTCAAGGTCACCCAGTGGGTTTCCATGGCCAAGCAGAAATTCGAATCCTGGTCTCTAGAGTCTTAGTTCCAGTGCTCAATCCACTATACCATGCTGGCTCTGTCTTTCCTCTTTTCCTAATAACTGGCCTTCACTCTGCCTCTAACTGCCCTAATCCTGCTTTATTCTGCAGGTCTCTAACTCTTTTACAGGCAAGCCTCTAAGTTAAATCCTTCCCCACTAGGCCACCTTTCACAGCATTCCAGGAGTTGTGATTAGCTGGTTCTAACTAAGCTTTTGCCCAGAGACTCACTTCACATCATCCCCTACTAGATATGGAAAGAACATTTGAAAATATTTCTGAAAAAATAGTCAAAAACACGTTTTGTGTCAGGAAAGCCTGAGAAGAAGAATTCTGGACAGATGAGAATCTTTGTAGTTCAAGACTTATTTTCTGTGCAAAATTCACAGGTTTTTTGGGGGGGGGAGTGTGCAGAAAACAGTATTTTCCGTGCAATAAACAGCTGTTTCTGCCAAGAAAATAGTATAAATATAAAGTAATATAAACAATATAATAATGTTGTTGTTGTTGTGTGCCGTCAGGTTGTTTCTGACCTATCACTGGGTTTTTTGAGGCTGAAAGTGTATGACATGCCCAAGGTCATCCAAGTGGGTTTTCATGGCCAAGCAGGGATTTAAACCCTGGTCTCCATATTCATAGTCCAGTACTCAAACCACTACGCCACACTGGCTCCATAATATAAAATAATATAAATATTATTTCCTGCACAGAAAATGCTGTTTCCTACAAAGTGAATGCAAAATAATGTCCAGCATGGTCTTTCCTTGCCACTGGACAGCTAATAATATTTGGCCATGATGCCTAGAAGGTCTCCCAAAGCTATATGCCTGGTGCAGAGTCCTAGTTTACTACAAGTAGGGTAACAATAACGACATAACATTAAATACCAAAGTCAGAATCATCCAGGACATAGTATTCCGATTTCAGTGTATGGGTGTGAAAACCGGACAGTGTAGAAAGCTGACAGGAAGAGAATCAACTTGTTTGAAATGGGGTGCTGGAGGAGAGTTCTGCGGATACTGTGGATTGCTAAAAAACGGATGAATGGGTCTTAGCCTGAACTCTCCCTAGAAGTGAAGATGACTCAATTGAGGCTGTCATACTTTGGACATGTCGTGAGGAAACATGGCTCATTGGAAAAGGCAATAATGCGTGGTAAAGTGGTAGGTAGTAAGAAAAGAGGGAGGCTGGACTCCTGGTGGGTTGATTCAATCAAGGAAGCCACGACCTGCGCAGAGCAGTGGATGCCCAGGGTTTGGCGAAGGGGGGGGTGTCTCTCATTCATATGGACACCATGTCAAAGTTGACTTGACAGCAAATAACAACCACTGTAACTCAGCCACCTGTATTAACATCCTTCCCCCTTTCCCGCTTTCTCTCAACCAGTCCATGGAAGAGATGTGGGAACGCTGTGCCTGCCGCATCACAGAAGCCATCCAGTACGTGGTGGAGTTTGCCAAGCGCATGGCTGGTTTCATGGATCTGTGCCAAAATGATCAGATTGTGCTGCTCAAAGCAGGTGAAGGGGGAGCTATTTTCATGTGGGTCAGCTTTTCTAACACACCAGGGTGGGAATCATTCCAGACATTGTCCAACTGCAACTCCTAGCATCCTCTAGAGCAAGGTTAAGCAACTGTGGAAAGCTACATTGGTCCCCTAGGAGACCTTGGAGGGCTGTACCCCCACCACATCTACATCTACCAAAAAAAATCAGTTTCCCCCCAAATGCCCTCTAGAGGACATGGGGGTATTTTCACCATGTTTCAGGGCCTTCCTGGACCATTTTAGGCCTAGGAGAGGTCTTTTTTTAACAACAGGAAGTGAATGGAAGTCACTTTCCATTCGCTTCCTGTTTTAAAAAAAATATTCTCCAGGGTCTAAATTGGTCTGGGAGGAGGGAAATGTTGTGAAAGTTTCACCCCAAGCCCCCTCAAAAAGACATTTTGGAGCAAAAAAAAAATGTTCTTTGAAAAAAAATCACATTATTTTAACCTAGGGGTGCTCCAAATGTGGTGGAGATGCCCTCCCCACACCCCAGAGGCCATTCTGGGACAAAAAGAAATTGGGGAAAAAGTCACCTGTCAACTTACAACAACCCCATAGGGTTTTCTTAGGCAAGGAATACTCAGAGGTGGTGTGACGATGGTCCCACCAGGCTGGCCCTGCAGTTCCTAGCCTTGCTAGGATGAATGAACTGCCTGTCATTCTCACCTTGCCTAGGGTCCCCCTTTTAAATCCCTTTCTGCATTTGGAGCCTGGGCCTCTACATGGCCTTTTTGGGAAGAAGTGTGGCTAAAAGTGTTTCTTCTGATGGTAAAGCCTTTATTCCAGGGTGAATGAAGAAGGTCTGAATCAGTGTGAACAATTTAACAAATCAGTTCAGATTATTATAACCCAGCTTTAACAACTTCCAAGATTTGGTATTAACTATATATTAATATTTCAAACAGATGGTATCAGACCTTGCTTCCACTCAATTCATACACCCAGTAACACTCACTCCCCACGGATTCTCACATCTGACGCATCCCACTGACTCTCCCAACAGTCAACTTTCCACTGTCATTCCCTCCCAGCTGATATGCTCAGAGTCTCACTCACAGAGGTCCCTCCCCATTCTGTGCTGGGATTGAACACCCTCTGTCCTTCCAAGCTCTGCTTCAAACCCATTCATCCAAGCACAACTCCAACAGCACCTGGTATTTGTTGGCAGTCTCCCATCCAAGTACTAACCAGAACCAACCCTGCATAGCTTCCAATGGTGGAATGCACTGCCTGGGAATGTGGCAGAGTCTCCTTCTTTGGAGGCTTTTAAACAGAGGCTGGATGGCCATCTGTCGGGAGTGCTTGGATTGTGTAAACATGATAGCCATGTTTAAATACTTGAAGGGATGTCATACTGAGGATGGAGCAGGCTTGTCTTCTGCTGCTCCAGAGACTAAGGGGTCGTTTACACGGGCAAATATTCCCCTAAATATACCGCTAAGATAGCTCATAGTTCCCACGAACCGCAGCACAGCATCGCCTCATTCAGAAGGGGGGAAGGTAAAACGCCCAAATATAGCGTGACAGGGGATGTCACTATTTTTGCAGGAATATTTGCAATGTAGTGCTTTATTGGCAGTGTAAACTAGCATTCCGCTAAGGGTTAAAGCACAGCTGCATTGTGATTGGTTGATGATGCAGGGGTGGGCTTAAAAGAGGGGCAGGGAGGAGGCAAAGACAGTAGCCATTAGAGAAGAAACTTGCAAAAATCCTGTCTGCTATTTTGCGAGCCAGTTTGCAAAAACTCTCCCTCTGCTTTATGGAGTGAGTTCATTTACAGGCAGATTTACAGAGACACACAGAGCCACACCCCCCACACTTATTCAAGTCTGAACTTCAAAGCGACATAATTAGAAAAAAAAACTGACTGGCACAGCTGCGGAAAATAATTAAACCGCAAGTTGCCGCAATAAATCTGCTGTGTAAACCGGCCCTAAGACACAGAGCAATGGGTTCAAACTCCAGGAAAAGAGATTCCACCTAAACATTAGGAAGAACTTCCTGATGGTAAGAACTGTTCAACAGTGGAACATGCTGCCTCAGAGTCTTTGGAGGTTTTTAAACAGAGGTTGGATGGCCATCTGTCGGGAATGCTTTGATTGGGTACTCCATCATGGCAGGAGGTTGGACTGGATGGCCCTTGTGGTTTCTTCCAACTCTATGATTCTAAGATCAGATGGGATCTGGTGCTTTGGGGATATTTAGGAGGGATTTATAGGGCAGGAGTGGATCAAGGAGTCTTAGTGGACCACAAGCTGAACATGAGTCAGCAGTGTGATGCAGCAGCTAAAAAAGCCAATGCGGTTCTAGGCTGCATTAATAGAAGTATAGTGTCTAGATCAAGGGAAGTAATAGTGCCACTCTATTCTGCTTTGGTCAGACCTCACCTGGAATACCATGTTCAGTTCTGGGCACCACAAGTCCAGAAGGATATTGAGAATCTGGAACATGTCCAGGGGAGGGCGACCAGGATGGTGGGAGGTCTAGAAGCCATGATGCCCTATGAGGAGTGACTTAGGGAGCTGGCTATGTTTAGCCTGGAGAAGAGAAGGTTGAGAGGGGACATGATAGCCATGTTTAAATATTTGAAGGGATGTCATAGTGAGGATGGAGCAAGCTTGTTTTCTGCTGCTCCAGAGACTAGGACACGGAGCAATGGGTTCAAACTGCAGGAAAAGAGATTCCACCTAAAGATTAGGAAGAACTTCCTGACAGTAAGAGCTGTTTAGAAGTGGAATGCACTTCCTCAGAGTGTGGTGGAGTCTCCTTCTTTGGAGGGTTTTAAACAGAGGCTGGATGGCCATCTGTCGGGAATGCTTCGACTGTGTATTTCTGCATGGCAGGGGGTTGGACTGGATGGCCCTTGAGGTCTCTTCCAACTCTATGATTCTATAATTCTATGAACTACATGAGGTAGAGTTGCCAGACTGAAAACAGATAATGCCACCTGTCCATTTAATGGACAGAAGGCAGAGTTTCAACAGGGGTTTCTTTCCACACAACTGAATAACAAGCCACACCTTCTGAAATTTCTTCTTCTAAGCAACCATTAAAAGGATAAGAGCCCTTTCCAGTTTTCACTCTGGCAACCCTAGCTGAGGGCCATTTCCCCCTTCATGCCCCTCTGCAGGCCGCACCCATCCAACATTGTGGAAAGGGTCACATTTTTGGCTGTAAACTAGTCAAATTGGTGGCCAGAAGTAACACTGGGTGC
Source organism: Gambelia wislizenii (assembly GCA_030847615.1). Taxonomy (NCBI): domain Eukaryota; kingdom Metazoa; phylum Chordata; class Lepidosauria; order Squamata; family Crotaphytidae; genus Gambelia; species Gambelia wislizenii. Next base: position 5,716,275 of record JAUMIR010000015.1, on the reverse strand, counting down.
CAAAAATTGAAATATTTTCATGGGCAGGAGAGTCTGGGAAGCTTTAGGGGGTGGGAGCATATTTTGGCATGTTCTTCTTCATTCATTCTTACCCTGCCTTTTACCCCATACTGGGACTCAAGACAGCATACAAAGTTTATGATTAAAACAAATACAGATTAAATTGCATATAAAAACATCAATTAAAATAATTTTAAAAGTTATTATTAAGACATAATTTCTGCACATTTTTGGGGGTTTTGCATGGTGTTTGGATAGGGAGAATTGAGGGAGCTTTTAGATGCTGGTGCTGGGGGCTTCCGGGGCCCCAAAGTGAAGTCTAGGGGCCACATGAGGCCCAAGGCCTGCACTTTCCCCATCCCCAGTATAAGGAGAGGCCGTCTCTACCCTGGGGCAATGTGGCAATTGTCTCAGGTGGCAGATGCTGAAGGGGTGGCAGTGGCAGCCCCAGCTGTTCCTTATGAGCTCCTTGGACATTTTCCACTCTTGAAAAACAGAACCGTTGTGCCCCATGCTGGTTAAACTGGGCCAATCTCCTCATGTGTGGTGAAGGCCTCCCATTCATTGCCAGCTGAAATTGAGGAGGAGGGTGCCGTTTTGTGTCTTTACCTCACGCAGCAAACTACCTCAGGCCAACCTTGGCAAAAGAGGTGCTTTCTCAAGGTAACCTGAGTTTTAATCTTTCTTCCTTTCTTTTTCTTTTCTTCCTCTCCCCTAGGTGCCATGGAAGTGGTTTTGGTGAGGATGTGCCGTGCCTTCAACTCCGAGAACAGGACCGTCTTCTTTGAGGGGAAATATGCTGGCCCAGAGCTCTTCAAATCCCTCGGTATGAGAGCGAATGGACAGGGCAAGTCCAAGATATTTTGTCACCTGAGCCCATGGGCAAGATGGCACACCACACCCCATTCCACACGGTGAAGCCAGCCAGACTGGTGGTTGCGTTGAGCTTCAACACAGGCAATGAAGGTGTCACGTCCTTCACCACTTCTGACAGTGGCAGTCTAGCTTGGGGGCCCAGCCCAGGCTGCGTGTGGTCCACACAACTGTGTCATCCAACCCTTGCCACCCCAAAGCATCTGCCACCTAAGGCAGGCACTTTCTCTGCCTTGTGGGAAAGCCAGCCCTGATATCAGTCCCCTCAGGCCAAATAGCCAAATATTAACCTGTGACTGAGCCTAATATTAGCAGTTGGGTCAAAGGAAAGAAAGAGAAAAGGAGCTGCCATCTTAGGATCAGATGCCAGGGCTAAATAGGCTACAGGAGCAGACGATGGCAAAAAAGCCATATCATACAAAATTTTAAAATATAGGCCAAAACCCTAGCTCAGCTAAGAAGTAGTGTTTCCTGGTGCAATCCACTCCCCATTCCTGTTTTACCCAGTATCGGCTGCTGTGAGCAACAGAGGCCTGTTCTCCTAGCAATAGCAATAGCACTTACATTTCTGTACTGCTTTACAGCACTAAGCACTCTCTAAGCAGTTTACAACATGTTAGCTAATCGCCCCCAACAAGCTAGGTGCTCAGTTTACCGACCTGCAGAAGGATAGAAGGTTGAGTCAGCCTTGGAACCCTGCAGGATTGAACTCACAAAGTTGTGGCTCATGGCACAGCTTACTGACATTTCCACCCCTTCCCTCCAGTGATCATCATTGCAACAATCAGAAGCAGGATCCCTGTCACAATTTCTCCTCAGAAATCACTGGTGGGATGGAGTGAAAATGTCGGTGTGCTGCGCCCTGATGAATAGGAGAACAGACCTCTGTTGCTTGCAGTGGCTGCTGCCCAGTAATGATTATGAGCTTTTATGATCATAGCAAATAGTGCCATGATTATGAATACATAGGGACCCTGAATATGAATAGTTAAATAACTTTAGGTTATGCATCTGTAACTGCGATAATGAATTCCAGCCAATGTTAAACTATCAATAGAATTAAAACCAGTTAAAAAAGAAAAAAAACCCACTATCAATACAGCATGTTCCGAAAGGCCCTTTTCCCCCTGGGCAATCAGTCAGGCAGCGACCGTCCTGCTTCCCCACTCTCCCACACCCTGAATCCAGTGCAGATTCTTCGTTTACACTACAGTTTTCTCCAGCATTTCCAGCAAACTCTGGAAAAAACAGTTTCCTAAAACCTAGGGGCCGGTTCCACAACAGGAAAAAGTTCGCCAGATTCCGGATTACCGTTCTTTCGCATCAGGAGTGCATAAATCACACGACGCCTGGCATTTTCGGATGATGAAGCCAGATCCAGCAACTTTCTGTTTTGCTTAATTCACACAGGCAAAGGTGGGGGGGGGGAATCGCCTCCAGATGATTAAAGCCAGGCAGGAGGTGGGGAGGGAGCAAGGAGGGGGTTATGGAGACCATAAATAATGAGAGGAAAGAAAAAGGACAAACAAACAAGCAATGGAAAGAGCGATCTGACAAACTCCCCCATCTTCCCCAGCCCTGAAAGGCTTTTGTAAAGAAAGGAGTCAATGAAAGCACGAACAAGCAAAAGCATGGTGGAGTGATCTTCGATTCCCTTCATGCATGCACACACAAACACACACCACAGAACTAGGGCTTGCCTCATTTGTTTTCCCTCCCTCTGAAGCCTTGAATAAAGGCAAGTGAATGGAAGGACAAACAAACAAAAGAACGCACATGCGATCAGCTGTTTCCCAGCACACACACACACGCCTACACACACACACACACCAGCGAAGCATCTTCCCACCCACCCACCCCCTGAAAGACAGACAGGAAGGGCTCGGTTTTCCAAAGTGGGTTGCAAGCAGACGGAGGGTGAATTTCTTCTCTCCAACCCTTCAGTCCATTCAGATAAAGCAGAATGGTCACTCCAACCAATCAGGATTCAGCTCTGCTCACAGTAATTCGAAAAGGCAGATGCCAGTTTATACGATTGTTAGTTCCCACGATAAATTATGCGCATTTTCACGAACTTAATCAAAAAAGTGCGGAAAACTAGCGAAAGCTGATACTGCGCAACTTATGGGGTTTTTGCATCCCCTCCTTCTGAAAAGGGCGCTGTTGCTTCAAAATGCGTGGGAACTATCAGGCTTCTTGTCACATTCTTTGAGGATTTATTTTGCCGTGTAAACGACCCCCTAGATTTAGGTGGATTCCCCCAAGTCTGGTGCAGATGACAAATCAGGTAAATGCAACAGTCAGGAGCGCTTGTTATCAGCTTCGGCTGATACGCCAGCTGTGCCCTTTTCTGGAAGTAAGGGATCTTGAGACTGTTGTGCATGCGCTGGTAACCTCACGTCTTGATTTCTGTAATGCACTCTACATGGGGCTACCCTTGTGCTTAGTTCGGAAATTACGGCTGGTACAAAATATGGCAGCCAGGCTTGTCTCTGGAACATCTAGGAGGGACCACATTACTCTGGTTTTGAGGTCCCTCCACTGGCTGCCTATTAGCTTCCGGGCCCAGTACAAGGTGTTGGTTATCACCTTTAAAGCCCTAAATGGCTTGGGTCCAAGCTATCTCAGGGACCGCGTTCTCCCTTATAATCCTCCCCGCGCTCTCCGGTCCTCTGGGAGGAATTTGTTGCAGCCACAAAGATCTAGGCTGGCGACTACCTCCCAGAGGGCTTTCTCAGCTGTCGCCCCCAAATTGTGGAATGGCCTGCCGGATGAGATCCGCCTATTGACATCATTAGACAGCTTTAAAAAGGCTGTCAAGACGGTTCTCTTCAGGCAGGCTTTTCCAGAATAGCTAACCCCGGCCTCAGGAACCCCCTTTGGAAGTTGATTCTGGAGCTCCTAACTGTTGCTGCTCGCTAGGAAGGGTTTTTAATAACAATTGTATTATATGTTGATTTTAATTTGTATTGATTTAATATTTTTTTAAGGGGGGAAGGGTTTTTGAGTTGTTTTATACTATGTATTATTTTACTGTTGTAAGCCGCCCGATTGTTCGCAGAGGGGTGGGATATAAATAAATTTTATTATTATTATTATTTTATTATTATTATTACAGGGCTCTACACCATGTGGCATTATCACACCAGATTCAGGGATAAGGCTGCACATTGTGTGGCGTTATCGGGCCAGATTTGGGGGGAGGGGGTTCAGGAGTTTTCACTAGTGTAGACAAGGCCTCCAAAGGTTAGCCCAGGCATTAAGTCTTGTCCACATTTTGGTCTGCAGTGCTTAGTTTGCCTCAACAGAATCAGAGGAAAGGGGCATTTGCCTCGCTGCATCCTTTGGAAGTGCCAGGGTCAGAATCATAAGGGTGGCCTTGTCATGGGACCTCGGTATACAAAGAGAAGCAAGATGGGGGCCCCAGGGTTTGATGGATGTTTAACATGTGGATTTGTAAGGCCAGGAATCTTGTCACACTGGGTGATGTGCATGTCCTTTCCTCAACCATCAAAAGATGGAACTGACTCAGGTCAGGGGAATTGGACTGGGAGGGACGTTACCCCAGGGTCTCCAGTCAATAGGGTCCTGCCACCACCACTGTGTGCCTTGCCCCAGTTCCTACCCTAACAGACAAAATGGCCAGCATTGTTACTTCTTGGCCATAATACTAATCTAGGCCCGTGATATTGTCTGTTTGCCTTCAAGTTGTTTCCAAGTTACAGCAACTCTATGGTGAACCTATCATGGGGATTTCTTGGCAGAGTTTGTTCAGAGGGGGTGTGCCTTTGCCTTCCTCTGAGGCTGAGAGAGTGGGGCTGCCCAAGGTTGCCCAGTGGGTTTCCATGACTGAGCAAGGATTCAAACTGTGGTCTCCCAGAGTCCTAGTCCAACACTTAAACCATTACACCATGCTGTCTCCACTATGTCAACCCTACCATAGGCTTTTCTTGACAAAATTTATTCAGAGGAGGTTTACCATGGCCTCCATCTCAGGCTGAGAGAATGATTTGGTCAGGGTGAACCAGGGGGTTTCCATGGCTGAGCAGGGATTCAAGCTGCCATCTTCTAGAGTCCTAGTCCAACTCTAACCACTACACCATGCTTGCTCTCTTCTGATACTCGTTATCTCTTGTTTGGTCATGATATTTGTTATCTCTTGTTGATTTGGAGGGCTGATTTCCTGTTTGCCATTTTCTTTTCCATCCCAGGATGCAATGAACTCATCAACTCCATCTTCGACTTCGCCCACAGTCTGTGTTCCCTTCACTTCTCTGAGAACGAAATTGCCCTCTTCACAGCATTAGTACTTATTAACTCAAGTAAGGAGGGCAACAGAGCTGCTTACAAAACTGGGGGAGGTGGGCAGGACATCCTGTCTCTGGACTGCTGTTGAGCCACAGGGCATATCTGGGCTTACAGATCTGCTAAATCCAAACATGTCTGGGGAAATGGTTGCTAGGTTTACTTCAGAGGTGGGGAAAGTGCAAGCTGTGAGCCCCACGTGGTGCCACAAGGCTAGTTTTGTGGCTCACAGGATTCCCTAGGAATCCTCCCCCCCCATTGCTAAATGTTGTTAAGGGGAGGCAATTTTTCTACATTCTTGAGCCCCCTGAGCTGTTTTAGGCCCACAAGAGGCCTTTTTAAAATAACAGGAAGTGTTCCAAAAGTTGACTTCCTGTTTTTAATAAAGGTTTCTTCTGGGACAAAACAGCATCGGGGTGGGATATGGGCACGGAGGGCATCTCAGGGGCATGGAGGACCATTTTGCACCAAAAATAAAAAAAATTAGGGGTGCATTGGGAGGTGCTGTTCTTCAAGAGCCATGGAGGGGCAGTGTGGACCCCCAATACCTGCTTCTAGCCCACTCTGGTTTGCCTGCAGACTGTTAGTTTACATGTTATCATGTTTCTTGAAGAGAAATCCAACTTATGGTGACCTCCTAGTGTTCTCTGGGCAAGATTTCTTCAAGGGAGGTTTGCCATTGCCTTTCTCTAAGGCTGAGACAGTGTGACTTATCCAAGGTTACCCAGTGGGTTTCCAGAGTTGAGAAGGGATTCAAACCCTGGTCTCCCAGAGTCTTGGTCCGACATTGAAGCCACATCTCCTTATACACTACTACACACACTCCCCTGGGTTCCCTTTTGGAACACAGAGTTGCCGTTGGGCCCTGAACCAGCCAAGAAAGGTATCCAAAACGCCAATTACTTTATCAAAGGGGTCTTCACCTGCTCAAGAGAACAGCCACACCAGCACTTGTTGTGAGCAAGAAGAACAACTTTATTGGTTTAAGCAATACTTTTATAAATTTGGATTATCATGACCTCATGTCAGTTAACAGTGCATGTGCAGAACAAAGTTTCCTACTTGTCATAATTGATAAGTGGACAAGTTACAAAGACTGTTTTGTCTAGTATCTAGCTACTGGATAGGCTAGGAATGTTGCAACTAAGAACAAAGAAAGTCTTGAAAGGGGACTACGGTAAATTACCCAACTATACAGGGATATCAGCAATGTTGAAATGGGGTTTGCTTCCCAGATAGGGTCAGCAGACTTAATTCTCTTTGTCTATTTTAGTCTTCGGGGGTTGGGGGTGATGAAATGGAGAAGTAAACACAAGGTGGCCGTGCAGTGGTTCACTAGAGACAAGCCACAAACCTTAGTAAAATTGGGTAAGTCAAAACTGGCCTGTTAGGTTCACTGTCCAGGGTCCTGATTATTTGTCATTGAATTACATGGGAGAGGACCAACCAAGTTCTCCTTTACTTCTCCTGGACATGCTATGCTACCAGCCTCAAACTGCAAACCTGGCTTCACACTACAAACTACTAAGCTTCAAACAACAAACCAGGCCTCAAGCTCCAAGCTTCTATGCCTCAAATTGCAAATTTTGTGGTTATGTGCCTTGAACTTGACTATGACTTATGACCTGAGAGAGTATGACTTGCCCACAGTCACCCAGGGATTCAAACCCTGATCTCCAAAACAAGTCCAAGACAACACTCAAACCACTACATCACATTATCTCTCAGGCAGAAAGCTAGTGAGGAGTCTGCCAGACTGTGTTTCACAGCTTTTGAACAAGCAATTGCGGGGAGGGGGGCAGGGAGAGAGAAAGAGAAGGGTTTTAGCAGATTGTGATAGCCTCCTTTCAGTCCCTTTTGTCCTCCTTTGCAGATCGTCCCTGGTTGCAGGAAAAAAGCAAAGTGGAACGGCTGCAGAACAACCTGGAAGTGGCCTTCAAGCACATGTTACGGAAAAGCCACCGGGAAGGCATCTTGGCTAAGGTGGGCTAGACCACAGGCAGGGACTCGGGAAGAGCTTGGGGAAAGGCGAAGAAAAGTTAAAAGCAGGACAGTTTAGGGCTGCTAGAGTGAAACTGGAGAGGGGTCCTGCATCTTTCTTTAATGGTTGTGTAGAAGAGGGAATTTCAGCAGGTGCGGTTTGTTACCTGTGTGTGTGGCAACCCACACCTACTGAAAACCTCTTCTGCACAACCATGAAAAGAATAGGAACCCTCTTCATTTCTCAATTGGGCAACCTTGGGTCAGCTTAGGAGCTACTGAAATTTATTTACTGAGTTTGTGAAATGTACACAAGTTGCAGATTTTACATAAAAATCATTCCTGCAAATGTGGATTTTTCTTGTGACCCAGAGTTGGGTGGTATTAGGACCCTTGAGCAGCTTCACTTTGAAGGAATAAGTTAAAGGTGGGAAACATGGTGGCCTTTTGCCAAATGTAGCTCTTAAGGCCCTTTCTGAGACCCCCATATCCTCTCCCCACCCCCTATCCAGTTTTTGGCAAAAACAAATGTGAAGATTACACCTTCAGAAGCCTCCGGTGGGCAACTTTTAAAACAAACTTTTACTCAGGCATTACCCACCCCCATCCAAAAAAACCAGTACATACATAGCATCTCCAGACAAGAAAAAGGTTTCTTGAAAGTCCTACGTTCTGCTCCTGTGCGAGCTGATTTTATTTTCAAGACCTACATGACGTTTTTCCTATCCTGAAGTGCTCCCAAGGAACTCCTGGCATCACCAAGCCTTTTCATTCCCACTCCCAGGCCAGTTTAAATTAACCCAGTATTTCCCAAAATGAAATGTACCTCCCCATGGGTGTCTGTCTGTGTTATCCCGTAACTAAGATGGCCACCACCAGAAACACAGTGGCTGTTTCCAGGACAGCAGATTCAACAGAGATCAAGCAAGGGTAAGAGGACTGCTAGCAATAAAAGAAAATAATCCTAATGCTTAACTGGGATAATTGTTAAAGCCCTTTAACACTCTGACTATAACTCCTGAATAATAATTAAAAAGGGCTCAGTGGAAATTGGTGATAGACAGTTTCTAAAATGTTGCCTGAAACTAGATGTGATCAGTGAGAGGGAAGCCTAGGATATTTCATGAAAGAGTTTGGATGTAAAACCATGAGTATGCATGTAAAATCAAAACAAAAAGAACTGGAAAGTCTCAGTACTTTCATGGATTTCCCCCCACTTTTCTGGATTTAATTTTATTAAAAGAACACCTATATGACCTTCCTGGGTTTTGTTTTGTTTGTTTGTTTGTTTGTTTTGGGTTTTTTATTTAATTAATTATTTATACCCCGCTCTTCAGCCACAAGGCTATCAGAGCGGCTTACAAATTGTTTTAAGCAATAGCTATTTACACATCTACACTGCATTAAACAGTTTCCAATGTGTGTTAGCTAATTGCCCCCCACAAGCTGGGTACTCAATTTACCGACCTATGAAAGGATGGAAGGCTGAGTGAACCTTGAAGCCCGCTGGAATCGAACTTGCAACGTGGTGGCTTGCAGTACGGGCATTTAACCACTGCACCACCAGGGCTCTTCTGGTTTTGCTCACAAGGGCTGGAGGCAGCCCATTTCAGGTCTGGGGAAGAAAGTTGAAAAATGGCACCTGGGAATTCTCCAAGGTTGCTGACGCCTGACATCAGCGAAACAGTCACATTCCTATTTAATTCCCCAAGTCCAGAATCTGAAATAAGCTACTTGCATTTGGGTTTGTGCCCAAGGCTTGGAAAGAAAAGGGGTAGATTTGGAGGGTTCCTAATTTCTTCTTCCTACTTGAGGAACAATGGTCAGATCATTCAGAATCCCAAGATCCCAGAGAGAGGTACTGACAAAAACTATTTTGGGAAGGCAGTGTTGGGATCCCCATTCTGTAAGGAGGTTTTTGGTTTTTGGTTTGTTTTTTTTTTTACTAAGGTCACACTAAGGCCTTCAGCACAATTTGTGGGCCTGCCTTTTTGACTCCTGGCACATAGCTTTTGACTAGAGAAAAGTCCTCAAGAATTACTAGTGGGCAACTCAAAGGAGTTCAGGATCTATTTTCCACACCTACCTGGACCCACCATGTTCCATGTCAGCCCCTCCCACTTAAACCAGAAGTACTAGATCATTTCTGTGTTTTTTAAATATCTTGAACTTGGAGCTAAAGCAAGGTACATGGGCATGCCTTCTTTTACAGGGAAATTGCACCATCTGAGACTTCCGGAAGAGCGATTCTCCCAGGGGTTTAGCTGCAGGGGAGGCAAAATGAGAGCATTGCTTGCTAAATAAGAATTCTGCCTCCCCCCCCCATAAAGTTTTCCTTCAGTCCCCAAATGTCTAGCACTGCAGAAAGTGAAATACTGGAAATCGTTCACACCTAGAAATCATCTATTTGCTGTGTTCGCATTCCCTGGACCATTTTGCTTGCCCCTTTACTTTGGGTGCCTAAATTGGATTTGAAATGTTCAACTGAAGTTTTATATTATTGCAATACTAGAAATTTAAGGACTGAAGGAGAGCTTTTGGGGGGGGCAGAATTCTTACTGGGGAGCAATGCCATCATAGTGGTGGCTGTGAATTTCCCCCTCCTTTTTTGCAAATAAATAAATAAACTGAGAGCACAATTGCATCTTCCCACTCCAGTCTAATTGTATAGAAGTTATATGCAGAAATACAGTGGCTATCTTTCCTTCCACTTCCCAACAGCTGCCTCCAAAAGGGAAACTCCGGAACCTGTGCTACCAGCACATGGAGAAGCTGCGTTCCTTCCGTCAAATGTACCCCATCATTGTCCATGCTGTTTTCCCACCGTTGTACAAAGAGCTGTTCAGCTCAGACTGTGACCCTCTCCCAGGAGCAGCAGGGGAATAATTCCCCCAGGAATGAGGAAGAACACCCCAGCGAGGCGAGGAAGACAGCATCCAGACATCTCCTTTTCACTTTTCTCTGCCTTTTCCTCTTCTGGAAACTGACCCCAGATTGGGAAGGGCAGGAGAATATCAAGACAAATGTTCCCAACATGTTCAGGAGCAGACAAGCAGAGCAAAGATGCCTGTTGTTGTTGTTGTTGTTGTTTTCTGTTGCTCCCTGCTTCAGACACTGATTTTTTTTTTATAAGCAAGTGTAAAATGTATCACTTCCTCCCTAAAGAACATAAATTGGGCCCATGCAGCCCTCCTTCTCCTCCTCCACTCACCAGTGGGCCAAAGGGGTAAAGCAACAGTTTACCATGCACTTCAGGAATGTTCTCAGAGGTTCACTGTTGTTATAGCATAAAGTATTAATTTACAGGAGGGTCTTGCGGATAAAAAGTGTTCCTCAATGGAGGATATTTTTGCCGTGACATCGTCCCATTGGAAAGCTGAACCCCAATTTGCTGCCTGCGATGTGATATCACAGCCAATATGGCTGACATGGGTAGTCCAGAAAATACCTCATTTTTGCTGTCTAATGGAGATGAGACTCAACCAAGACTGATTTTTTTTGGAAACAAAGTTTTAAAGAATATATATATATATATATATTGTGGACAAATGTGTTTCTATAAGATAGATCTCTATATTTCAGTGTCTGTTTACTTCTGTATCTGATAACGAAGGAGTTGCTATCTACCTTTCTTCCTTCTTTCCTCCCTTTTCTCTATTTCTCTCTGTTTCTGTACCTACAGACTGATATTTTTGTACTAGATTCTAACAACCAGCAACTTTGAAGAAGAAAAAAGCCCAAATACCAATCTTTCAGCAGCTTTTGCTTCATTTAAGAAAAGAATTAAAACATAGGATTTCAGCATACCATACTCATGTATCAAGTGCCATTGCTGTACAAGTACTCTTTATCTGAGTCCTTTAGAGTCCCTTCTCTAACCAGACAGACCCATGGGATTTGCCCACATGAAATTGTTCCAATATGCACACATATACATGTATACACATATATATCTTCCTCATAAAGCTAATGCCATTCTGTTATCATGAATCTTATTGGGCTAACCTTTGAGAAGAAAATGCCATCAGTAGATTGCTGAGTAACAGTGCAACTTGTGTAAGGGAAAGGAGAGGTCAGTTGAACCAGGATGAATACTCCGTGGGGCTGTCTTATAGGTAGAGAATGGCTGTGCTTGGGGTAGGAGTAGAAGAACAAGGGAGCTCAGGAAATTAGGGTTGAGGGCCAGTTAGCCCAGGAAAAGGGGAGTAACCAACAAAATTGAGTTGAGTTGAACAGACCATCCAAATTTTTCTCTACTGTTTTCCCATGAGGCCTTTCTCTTAACCAACTCCTATGTTCCTCCTCCTGACCAGAAAGCAATGATTTCTGTATCTATACTGCAAACCTGTATCAATCTGATACTATTTTAAGGCTCCCATCCCAAAAAATCCTGGGAGTTGTAGTTGGCAAACAGAGATGAGAACTATCAGGTGATGCATTGCATGGTTTTATGTCCTTGGGTTGTTATTTCTCAGTTAAAGAAATATTGAATCCCATGGTTCTGACTCATAGAATCATAGAATTGCAGAGTTGGAAGAGACCACGAGGGCCATCCAGTCCAACCCCCCTGCCACGCAGGAAATCTTGATCAAAGCATCCCCGACAGATGGCAATCCAGCCTCTGTTTAAAGACCTCCAAGGAAGGAGACCCCACCACGCTCCGAGGGAGTGTGTTCCACTGCTGAACAGCTCTTACTGTCAAAAAGTTCCTCCTCATGTTGAGGTGGAATCTCTGTTCCTGGAGCTTGCATTCATTGCTCCGTGTTCCAGTCTCTGGAGCAGCAGAAAACAAGCCTGCTCCATCCTCAACGTGACACCCCTTCAAATACTTAAACAGGGCTATCATATCGCCTCTTAACCATCTTTTTTCCAGGCTAAACATACCCAGCTCCCTAAGTCTCTCCTCATAAGGCATGGTTTCCAGACCTTTCACCATTTTAATTGCCCTTCTCTGGACATGCTCCAATTTGTCAATATCCTTTTTTAATTGTGGTGCCCAGAACTGGACACAGATTACATCTGCATAAATGGGAATACTACCTTTTAAAACAATGTTTGGCTTAGTTCATGTCAGCTGAGAAGAGCAGGATCAATGCCTCATGTAAGAGCAATCATCTAGAAATTCAGAACATGGATGCAAATAAATTTAACCACCTGCCCCATGCTTCCCTCCCAAATCTGTTTTAACAGCCAAAAATAACAAAATTCACAATGTTGTATTGTCACCATAAAATTAGAACTCGTTCATTAATGCCACTGTATCTTATTTTGTTTTGTTTTTTTCCTAATTCTATTAGAACAGTGCAACATGTGTCATTTTGCTATTACAATTATGAGCTCTCTGGTAATCATTTCTAGCATGTTTATTTCTTGTGCACCAACTTTCCATCTAAAAAGGCTAGTTTCATTTAAAGTAATTATGTTTTTTTAAAATCAGCATGATAAAGCAGGACTACTCTTTTTAAAAATAATAATATGATTTTGTATCCATTTGATCTAATTGATCACCTGCTTATAACAGACCCATTGTTTGTTGTATGTATCGGATAAATGGGTTTATATAAACAGAACAATATAGAAATGTTAAAATAGACTCTGGCCATAATCATATTCACACTAAACCATGGTTTGTTCTTTTAGCCACAAATTGTTCTGCGGATGCCCAGTTTGTTCTCCCCATTTCTGTTCCGTTTCTCTGTCTCTGTTTTGCAAACTCCTGTTTCATGATGGGAAGTGGAGGAAACAAGAAAGGAGGAAGCCTCAGTTTGGGGTTGAGGCATAACAACAAACCATGGTTTAAACAAGCCAGATTTCATAAGCCAATGAAAATCTCTGTCTCCTAATTATTGGTTTGTGGGTGGCTAACACACCATGGTTCCAATACAACAAGAAGGCAGAAAATTCAACAAACGAAAACCTGACTAGCCATTATCTATGAACTTGGCCTTATTACTGGATTATCATGCATTAAGTAATTAGTCAAAAACAAAATTATACTAAAAACAGAGCCACAAACATTGCATACAAGTTCCAACTTGTAAATTTATGTGCTAGCATGTGAGATGGACACCCTAGGAAAGTATGGAAAACAGGGTTGCATTGATAATCTTGGTATTTTCCTCTCCAAAAAAACTTTTTTAGCATTTTATGTTAAAAACTGTATTATAACAAATGTCACAGTGACTTCAAAGTTATTTTTTTGAAAGAGAGGATTTTTCTCCTCGTCTGATTTGTGTGTGAATGTAACACAGAACGAGAGTTTTCCATTGAGCCTATTGTTTTGATATAATGATAGGAAAGCTAGTTTTAAAAATTCTTTTTTTATAATGGAGGAGGGGCATATTATTGAATGTCGCTCATTGTTCTTCAGAAGCTGAAAGTATTACCACCAGCCACATGTTGTAGGTGACCCTCTCCGCACTGTCTGCGCCCCATAATGAAGTTTGTCTGTTCGCTTCAGGGAAGTGGGGGACAAATGTATGGCTCTCATTATATCTGCAAAGTGCCCCTCTTTTAATATGTGGGTGGGGTAGAGCTTATGGGACAGCATGGCTCTCTGCGTGCACCATTGTCCCCTCTACCAGCAGAGGCTGTGGGGCTTAAGGTACAGAGTGGCTATGCTTGGGGTAGGAGTGGAAGAACAAGGGAGCTTGGGAAATTAGGGTTGCCAGCCAGGTAGCCCAGGGAAAAGGAAGTAACCAGCACCATTTAGTGTGATTTAGTGGGAACTTCAGGGAACTTTCCAAAACTGAGGGGTTTAGGAGCTACTTGGAAGTTAGAGTTCGAGCATCTTGAGCAACCCCTTTAAAATTCAGCCTAAAACTCAGAGTAGACTCGCCACCAGCCTGATGTGGGTGCCTCTAGCATCCACTGCCCCACATCTAGCAAGGACTGCTGGGTCAGTGGAGAACCCAGATATAAAACAAGCATCCCATCCAAAACCAGGCTGTTTTCTACATTCACAGTTAGAGACAGCTCCTTTGGGGACTTGTATATTTTTATTTTATTGTCATTGATTATAAAGTGCAGCTTGGCTTCATCTTGGAACTCATCTTGAGCCATGTTGTGGGGCTGACAAGGAATTCAGTTTGCTCAGCCTTACTAAGACAGCGTGTTTTACAGTGTCCTCAGAGTACCGCAGCATTTCAGATTGTTGCACAAGACCTGTGTGCATCACAACTGACTTGTGAGGGGCAGCCTCCCATATTTGACCATTGTGACATGACGTATTTGCCTCCTGTTGTTGGTTGTTGTCATGGCAGTGACTTCTATGATGGTCCCATTTTATCAGGGAAGGGAGAAGCACACTTTTGATTGCCTGGCAACAAACAGATCTCAATTGACCAAATCTACTGCAACAGTCAGCCACACTCAGACAAATATACCCCAGAATGGGGCTGCATCTTATTGAGGTTCTTAAATTGAATGTTTCCTTTCCAGACAATGGCCAGTCTAAACTCAGAGGCCATCATTCTGAGCCCCAACTTTTCAAGGAAGCCAAGGAAAAGCCAGCGTTCAGCTCAACTCCAAACAGGCCAATGGTCTACAAAATCCCTCAGTCCCTTTGAGAGCAATAGTAGGGGGCTGTTACAACCTGGGTTTGTTACTGAGTGTATGCTTGTCCAGAAATTGGCACCAGTTTTTACTGCCTCTAATGAATGTACCCATACAATATGTGCCAATGTGTGTCTCACTGTTGCATTGCAATTTTGGATGTCCCCTTCTCGGGTGGGGGGGGGCGTCAAAGTACACCTGAACAATGAATGTGTAAGGTAGGGTTGCCAGAGTGAAAACTGGAGTGTGCTCTTGTCCCTTTAATGGTTGTGTTGATGAAGGAATTTCAGGTGTTGCTCATTACCTGGTTGCATGGCAAGCAACACCTGTTGAAATGCCCTCTTCTACACAACTATGAAAGGGACAGGAGCCCTCTTCCCATTTTCATTTCAGTAGCCTACAGACTGCATCCAGAGATGACTGATTGCTTCTATGTTACGGAATCGGTGAATCCGGTCTGGGCTTTAGTCTGAACTGTAATGGGGCTGGGCCTATTTGGGCAGTAGGGTTCAACACCTTGGATAGCTCATTGAAAGTTCAGCCTAAAGCCCAGAGTGGGTTCATCTACCCACTGGTATGGAAGCCACCAGGCCACATTGAATTGAAACAGCATCTTGGCATCATACCATTCAATGTGGGAACCTGTGGAAAGAAACAAAGAGCCAAGTAGGGGCACTGCCTAGAGTAGGCTGTAGAAGTGCACAGCCAGAGCTTGGAAATGTGACATTGGGGACTGCAACACCCAAAGTCCCCTAGCCAGTGGCCATGGCTATTCATGCCATCCATTTCACTGATCCTCATCCAGAGTGTGCCAACCTTATTTTACTGCTAAACTCCCTATTGGTTGGGTACCAAAATACTCCTACACTTTGCAATTTTGCTGCCAAATGGCATGAGGTGGGTTAGCATGTGCCAACTCATTGGGTCTGAGAAGACTTGCCCTCCATATTGCAGCACCCAGAAAAAGATACAATCATCATTTTATTAATATTCAGGGAAAGCCAAAACCCAAATGTCTGTCCAAGTACTTTGACCAAATATTTCTCATTCCACCTTTGGGTTCCTACACCTGCAATGTTTTTTTCTGCCACTGCAGATTTGGTGAAGGTTGAACTGCAAGCCAGGTAGGTTAAAAAAAAAAAAAACATGGCTCATGGGTGAAGTCAGAAGGTAGGGCCAGAATGGAACATTCTGGAACAGGGGATGGAGCTTGAATCTGGTGGATTGGGGTGGAGCTAAATAGAAATCTTGAAATTAAGAGTGGAGTCTGATACAAATGTGGATGGTTCATAGTTTTTGAACACTGCTCGTTTTTCTACAAATTGAGCACTAAAATATTACAAAAGTATTAAGAGATCTCCAGGGACTTGATAAACCATCATATTTTCCCACCTGCCTGAAACTAAATTTGATAATCATCTAACAATTGACACCTTCCCAGACATACCTGGCTGACAGGTAGCATTTGACAGGTTGGATCACAAACTCCTCAAGCTTGCTTTACATTGTCTGTCATCTCATCTTTTTGGTGATACACTTCCTCTTCAAAAACAGGGTAGGCAATCACACATCGCTCCAGATGGTTTTGGACTACAATGCCCATCAGCCTGAATCAGGAGCACCAATAGTGAAGAACGCTGGGCATAGCAGTCCAACAGTATCTGGGAGGCCATAGGATTCCCACCCCTGTTTTAAAAGGAAGAAACCAGGCTTTCTTCGTTGTTTTTGTTTATCTGTTTTGTTTCCTGTTTTTAAAAAAATCTGTTTGAATTATTTAAATAGGTTTTTTTGATCATGTAAATATCTGTTTCAAAATGTTTAATTTTTTAAAAATGAGAAGCTTAGAGCTGTATTCTTTTAAAAGTGTATGAGAGAAACGTTTTAGGTTACTTTTTAATTTAATTAAAATAATGGTGCATATCAATATGACTAGTTGGTTTTTTTATTGTTCATTGGAACTCTGGTTTATGTACAATCCCTCAGGAAACTTGCTGGATTTTCAAAAGGAATGTGGGGTATCAAACATGCTTTAAAGAAGACATACGCTGCATTTATCAGAGACAGTCCCTATTTTTCTGGAGTTCCTAGTTCTGATAAACTCCTGGCTTTAATTCTTAATTTTTCTATAACTTTTAAAAATCTTATTTATTTGTTTAGTCTTTGAGAGATGCCTTCTTTTTTTAAAACAAAGGGTGCGGGGGACAAATGGCTAACATTCAGTATAGCTAATACTGGGCTAGACCAGGATGGGAATTGAGGACCTTGATAAACTAGAAAATTGGGCTGAAACTTATAGAATAAAAATCAACAGAGACAAATACAAAATTCTACATTTAGCCCCCCCAAAAGCAAATGCACAGCAATAGGATGGGGGATATGCGGCTCAGCAGTAGTACATGTGAAAAGGACCTTGGGATTACTGTTAGTCATGTTAAACATGACCCAGCAGTGTGATGCTGCAGCAAAGAAGGCAAATAATAGAATGTCATAGAATCATAGAGCTGGAAGAAACCACAAGGGCCATCCAGTCCAACCTCCTGCTATGCTGGAGTACCCAATCAAAGCATTCCTGACATATGGCCATCCAGCCTCTGCTTAAAAACCTCCAAAGAAGGAGACTCCACCACACTCCAAGGCAGCGGATTCCACTTCCGAACAGCTCTTACTGCCAGGAAATTCTTCCTAATGTTTAGATGAAATCTCTTTTCCTGTAGTTTGAACCCACTGCTCTGTGTCCTAGGGGCCGTTTACACGGCAAAATAAGTCATGTAATAATTCAGCAAGACGCCTGATAGTTCCCACGTATTTCGACGCAGTATCGCCCTTTTCAGAAGGAGGGGGTGTAAAATACCCGTAAGTGGCACAACTTTTGACTGCGCTGATTTTCCGCTCTTTTTTTAAAAGTTCCGCAGTATAGCGCACTATCGATATTGTGAACTATCCGACATCCACTTTCGCAATGTTTTCATCTACCGGAAATTAGGCGGATCCTTGGGAGTGGCCCACTAAAGCATCCCTCCCACCAAACAAAAACATCACGCAGGCAGGGAAGCACCTCTTCTGCAGCAAAAGGAAGAATATATCTTGAGAAAAAGGGACATTGCTTTGTGATGACTTGTTCTATGAAGGATCGCAGCTGCCTACATCTATTCCTTCTCCTAATACAGCTTCTGTGGCGATAAGACCTGCATGCATCCTGAAATGCAGCAATTGTGGCTATGATTCTGAACATCAACAAGAGCAACAAGAAATAGTTGCTAAAGCCTCCATCTTTAAATTGAATAGGTAGGGATACCCTAACGACGGTGGGCGAACGATGAGGTGCACCAGGTATAGGTGTGCCCAATCAGATTTCTTGGAACGGGAAAGTTTAATAGAAACTGTTAACCAATAGGAATAAGAGTGGCGGGAGCACAGAAAGGAAGTTAACCATAAAGGAGTGACGTATGCCGCTGATTGACAGCTACGGTACTAGCTAAAATGCAAAATGTCGATACTGTGGGAACTAAAAAAACCCCAAAATTGAATAATTCGTAACTTATTTAATTCCGCATAATTGCATCATGTGAACTTTGATTGCGGCGTTTCACAAAAAGTAATGAAAAATCGTGTACACTATGCGACTCTGTATCGAAAGTGCGATATTGCGATACATTGCGGGGAAAATATTGCCGTGTAACCGGCCCCCTAGTCTCTGGAGTAGCAGAAAACAAGCTTGCTCCATCACATCAATAGGAGTGTTTAGCCTGCATTACAAGAACCATAGTTTCCAAGAAATATTACCCCTGCATTCTGTGCTAGCCAGGGCTTATCTGGAGTCCTATATTCAGTTCTGGGTGCCGCATTTTAAGAAGGATCTGGTCAAAGTGGAGTGGTTCAGAGAAGGGCAACAAGGATGATAAGAGGTATGGAGAACAAAACATACAAGGAAAGGTTGAGAGAGCTGGGCATGCCCAGCCTGGTGAAGAGAAGTCTGAGGGCTGGCAAGATTTCACTCTGTAAATACCTCAAGGGCTGCACAGAGAGGTGGGGGCAGGTTTGTTCTCTGCTGCCCCAGAGGGGAGGACCAGGTCTTAAGAGTAAGGAGGGTAGATTTTACTTGAACATTCAAAGAAACTTCTTGACAGTGAAAGTGAAAATGCCTAGAGAGGTGGTGGGGCCTCTTTCTCTGGACATCTTCAATAATAATAATAATAATAATAAAATTTATTTATACCCCGCCCCTCTGTTAAAACAATCGGGGCGGCTTACAAAATTTAAAATACAATACAAATAAAATCCCTAAACACCCCCACTCCCACCCTCCCCCATTAAAAAAACATTAAACAAATATAAATTAAAACAACTAATCTAAAATCACTTTTAAAACTATAAATACAATAAATATAATAAATGGCCAGCAGCCTAGAAGAGGCCAGGATCCCCTGAGGCCGGGATCTAATTAGGAAAGGCCTGCCGAAAGAGATCCGTCTTTAGTGCTTTTTTAAAGCCACTCAGGCTTGTTATCTGACGGATTTCATTCGGCAGGTCATTCCACAATTTGGGGGCGATTACCGAAAAGGCCCTCTGGGAGGTTGCAGACAGCCTAGATTTTTGTGGCTGAAGCAAATTCCTCCCAGAGGACCGGAGTGCGCGGGGAGGATTGTATGGGAGGAGGCGGTTCCGGAGATAAGTTGGACCCAAGCCATTTAGGGCTTTAAAGGTAATAACCAACACCTTATACTGGGCCCGGAAACTGATTGGCAGCCAGTGGAGAGATTTTAATACTGGAGTTATATGGCCTCTCCAAGATGTTCCCGAGACCACTCTGGCTGCCATATTTTGTACCAACTGAAGTTTCCGGACCAAGCATGAGGGCAGCCCCATGTAGAGCGCATTGCAGAAATCTAGACGGGAGGTTACCAGCGCGTGCACCACAGTCTCAATGTCCCTTACTTCCAGGAAATGGCACAGCTGGCGTATCAGCCGAAGCTGATAACAGGCGCTCCTGACTGTCGCATTCACCTGACTCGTCATCTGAAGCGATGAATCAAGGAGCACCCCCAGACTGCGAACACAGTCCTTAACGGAGAGCGTGACCCCGTCCAGGACTGGAGGTTGCAACCCAACTCCTGGTTTGGGGGCCGCTACCATGAGCACCTCTGTTTTATCTGGATTTAATCTCAATCTGTTTTTCCTCATCCAGCCCATTACTGCTTTAAGACAATCATTAAGAGGAGAGACGCCATCGGAATTCGAGGCCGATGATCGGGGCAAGGAGAAATAGATCTGGGTGTCATCAGCGTACTGATAACACCCAGCCCCATAACTGCGAATAATCTCACCCAGCGGCTTCATATAAATGTTAAACAGCATCGGGGACAGGATGGCACCCTGTGGAACACCACAAGTAAGCTCCTTTCTGCTGGAGCAGCTGTCCCCGAGCAACACCCTCTGGGACCTGTCAGCCCAGAGGCTGACAGCTGGGGACGCTCTAGCTGGAGTCCCTGTACTGGTGGGGCGGTTGGATTCAATCACCTGTGAGACCCCTTCCAGCAATATTCTTCTGTGGCTCTGTTGGACTGCAACTCCCAGCTATGCTGGCTAAGGCTGATGGGAACTGCACTCCGACACCCTCTGGAGGGCCACATTTCCCACACTTCAGGTAAAAGAATCAATGGTCGGACTCAGTATAAGCAGCCTCCATTTTGTCAGCTTAGTGGCAGGTCACTTGCTTTGTATGCAAGAGGTCCTGAGTTTGGTCCCTGACACCAGCAGTTAGGGGCAGAGAAAGACCCCCACCTGAAACCCTGGAAAGTTGTTGCCAGTTGGTATAGACAGTTGTAAATACACAGATGAAAGACCCAACTCAGTATAAAGGAATTGCCCTTTTCCTGTTCCAATCAGCTCTGTTTTTCAGAAACATGAGGACTGGAAATTTGCTTATCTTTTAGGGAAATGGGTTGTAGATCAATGGGGGCACACTGGCTTTGCAGCCAGCTACAGGTGGGTTTTCTCTGAAAACTTGGGGAGTTCTGCCAGTCAAGACTGGGGGGCCTGGGGAAACCCATAGAATCCCCTGTAACAAAGATGGAGAGGATGTGGCTGTCCATCTCCCATCACCCCATTTGGCCATGCTGTCTGGGGCTGATGAGAGATGAAGTCCACCAGCTTCCAAAGGGCCACACATTCCTGACTGACTGCCTCCCATAACTGTCCCAATTTGGCAGGGACCATCCTGATTAATCCCTTGTCACCCCACGTTTCAGCTGCTTTTAAAATGTCCCAGTTTCTCTTTCCTCCTCCTGCTGCCCTCTTCATCATCAGCTTACTTCAGTTGCTGCAAACTGAGTGCAAAGTGCAAAAGGAGTTTGCATTCAGTTAATTCAGCAGGAAGAAAAGGAAAAGAGGGGGAAAGATTTTGCCCTTCCCAGTCAGCTCAGACAAAAGCAAACTGCTGCAGCCTCTCCTAGTTTGTCACACCAGACAAGTCCTGGAATAGCATCGCTATTGGGAGTTTATTGATGGGTTTTCCACATCAGTGAAAAGGAGCACCACACTAATGTGTGTTCTTTCTCATTAATAACTTTTATCCTCTTGACCACACTCTGCCACCCATGTCCTGGTTTTCTTCTGTGAAATGTTGGAGGGGATGGCCTTCTATTATGAAATGTATCTCACTGCTCCTCATAGACAAATTCCTGGATGAAGATAGATGTACTGCTGACCATTAACCCCCAAATAGCTAAACTGAGCCTCTCTTTACAAGGGCAGTGTACCTTTGAGTACCAGATGCTGGAAACAAGTAATGGGAACCTCACTGAGTTGTACCTTCCTTTTGGGCTTCCTATATATCTCTTTGACAGGACTCTGGCCTAGATCACTGAGCTAACTTGGTGCCCAAGGTAAAGAAGTCTGCATGTCCACTGCCACCATTTTGGTAATCAGGACAGGGACTGGAGGCAGGCAGACAGCAGTAGGCAGACCTCCATTGGCTGATGTCCCAGGAACATTGTCCCAGCTAGTCCAGAGGTCACTTGCAGCCCCAAGATCTACCCTTGGGCGCTTCACTCTCTTTACTTTCTCCTTGGTGGCTGCTTGGCATTGCGATCACCATGAATTTGCTGCTTCACTGCGATGTGTACTGAATGGCTTAAACAAAAAACAAAAAAAATTAACAAAAATGCAGGCATGGAACATTCCCTTGGCAAAATGACGTCCACGTGGCTGGCAGAATGAAAGACACACACACACAAGAGAGAGAGAGAGACATTCAGCATCAGTCAGAGCAGCTCCATCACCAGAATCAGCTAGGAACATTCCTCCTGCCTCTTGCAGGTAAGTGACTTCTCTTCCTTTCCCATAGTAGTTAGAGAGAGACTGGTGCTTAAGAGATCATTTGTCTTTTTTTAACAATGACTCCTGTCTTGGGGAGAAAGCGTGTTTAAAGCTCTCCCTTTTAATTTTAGAAAGCAAAATGTTCCGAGGCTGGCAAAATTATTACTCATATAGCAAAGAGGGCCTTAGTTTTGTGGCAGAGAATTCCTGGCATCTCCATTTCAGAAGGGGGAGAGGCTGAAAAATCCCCTGAAAGAAGTGCTAGAACAGACAGTACTGGGCTGGATGGACCAGTGGTTTGACTTCAGGCCACTTTGCACGCTCTATTTGCACAAACAGTATCAGGAGAGGCAGAGCTGTAGCTCAGGGGCGGAGAAGATGCTTTCCATGAAGAGGAACCCTGGTTTGATACCAGGCATTTTCAGGTTGGTGATAGGAAAGATTGCTGTCTGAAATCCTGTAGAACCTGTGCCATCGTCCATATGGGCAGTTTCTGAACTAGATGAATCAAGAAGACAGCCTGATTATGAAACTGGATGGAAAGAAATCTCTCTCCAGTAGTGCTAGAAACATACGGAATTTCTTAGCAACAGGTTTCAGGGCCTGACCCTGAAGGACTACAATTTTGCATGATGCATTCTTCATTCGTGGAACTCTCTGCCACATGATGCGTTGGCACTTATCACTTTTCTTTAAAGTGAATCACACCCCTAACAACCTCCTTGGTTAATGTTGGGGGTGGGTGTTTGTACCCTCATGACTGATGCCAGCTAATATTTTAGGGGATGGGAGATGTGAAGAAGGAATTTAATGTGTCCCTGTGATTCTTTATCCCTATCTCAAATCTGGTTTAACTTTGCATCTCTTAAGACAAAGAAGCAGTTCACCCAGTCCGTTCAAGCCCTGGACATTCCTAAGGGCTGTTCCATCTAAAGGCATTGCAGACTTAAGACTTCATTCATATATTTTTTTAAAGGAGGGAATGCTAATAGAATTCTGTCGGCTGCTTCTGCCAAGAGCCAGGTTGCTTCTAATCTTCGTGGGAAGCTTTTCACGACATTGGGGAGGCGGGATGAGTTTGTGCCTCTTTCCCTCCAGCAAATGCTAATACATTATTCTTATTGGTTTACTTTTTATTTTTAAAGGAGACATTCAGAGCAGACAATAGGAAAGGAAATCTGATTTCAACCCCTTTTTTCAACAAGGACACCTGGAAATGGGTTCAAATCCCCGCTAAGCCATGGAAACTCACTAGGTGACCTTAGACAAGTCACACACTCTCAGCCTCAGAGGAAGGCAAAGGTAAGCCCCCTCTGAACAAATCTTGCCAAGAAAGCCCCATGATAAGTTTTACTTAGGACCGTCATAAGTCAGAAATGACTTGAAGGCACACAGCAACAAAAACAACAATAACAACGGATTGGAGAAAAATTTCCATCTGCTTTGGAATCAATGGAGCGGTATCCTTACATACCAGAGCCTGGAAACATTCCTTATTTGAATGACAGTTTTCAGACCTGAGAGCATGCTGGGAATTGTCATGCAAACAAGGAACTTCACCAGGCTCTGTTGTGAGGCAACAAAAAACGATTTTGGGGAGGAGCTCCCATCAACCCCATTTAGCATGGAGAAATCTGTCAAGTCAAGTTTGCCAGACTTTATTGTTCTAATGTTTTAACATGTAACTAAGCTGCTTTGAGTCCCATATGGGAGAAAAGTGAAGTGTCAATGAAGTATATAGATAAACCTATATCTGAGAACTTCTCCATGAAAAGCCCAACGGGGTCTCTGAACCAAAGAAAAAGCCAACACTGGGAAGGAAAGATAGCCCTAGAATCCTGAAGCTGGGGGTGTCTTTGAGGCCATCTAGTCCACCCTCTTAATTGATGCAAAGAATACAGAGCTAGAGAATCCCAAACAGTCTCTCCTGGAAGATCTCCAGCAATGGAAAGTCCAAGTTCTTCCTGGTAAAACTACTACTCAGCATTAAGACATTTCTTGTAGTGTTTGGCCAAAATCTAGCTTCCTGTCACTTAAGCCTAGTACCGGTAGATGTACTCCTGCCTACTTGGGCACCCTGCTGGGAGAAAAGAGGGGTATTTATTAGTTATTTAAAATTAATTAATTAACTAACTAATTAAATAATTTTCATTTTAATTGAATGATTAATTTAACTTAAAGTTTAGTTAATCAGATTAAGCAACTTTAATGGACTGGTTATAGTTGGTTAATTGATTCAGTCATTTAACTTTGATTAACATTATGAAATTCAGTAATTTTAATTGATTAAAATTAAAATCAGCAAAAGAGAACAAGGTTTTGCCTGCTTCTGTGTGATAGCTTTTCAGAGTTTGAGGAGGAGTAGCATGAATCAAGAAGGCAGCCTGATTATGAAACTCGATGGAAAGAAATCTCTCTCCAGTAGTGCTAGAATCATAAGGAGATTCTAGAATCAATCTTACTCCTCAGCTGAATCCACACTACACAAATTATCTAGTTTGAAACTGGATTATTTGCCATGGCACCTTCCTATGAAATTTAGGGTTTGTAATTTTGTGAGGCACCAGCACTCCGTGGCCGAGAAGGCTAAAGACCTTGTAAAACTAAAAATCCCAGGATTCCCTAGGAAGGAGCCAGGGCAAATAATCCAGTTTCAGACTGGATTATTTGTGTAGTGTGGATTCAGCCTTCTTCAAGCTAAAAATGGTCAGTTCCTTCAAGCAATCTTCATAGGATTTTGTTTTCCATACCAAGAAGCTTTCATAGTAGGGCTGGGCAAAATCTTCAATCTTCCAAGCACTTGGAAGACCAGAAGTTGCCCCCCACCCCAGCTTTTAAAGCCTTTTCTGTTGACAAGAACCAATATTCAGCCCAGGTAGAGGAAGCTCAGAACTATTTCTTCTCTCTGGAAGGAGGCCAAGAGCAGCCTTGGATCTGTAAGCAGCTGTTACTCTAAGAGGTGGGGGGGGTGCTTTGAGGCGCACCCATGGTACTGAAAATCCAGATGGGGGGATTATTAGCTCAGACAGTATGCCTGCGAGAAGAGGGTAACTGTGGGCACCTTCCCACCTATGTATACCAGTACTAACTGCAGAGAACTCAGGTTGAACTGAAATAAAGTACAGTTGTCCCTTCACATTCATTGGGGTTTCGTTCCAGGAACCCCCATGAATACCCAAATCCGTGAATACTCAAGTCCCATGATATGCAATGGCATAGCAGAATGGTGTCCCTTATATAAGACAGCAAAATCAAGGTTTGCTTTTCAGATTATTATTTTTTAAAGAATATTTTCAAGCTGTGAATACTTAAAACTGTGAATGCCAAATCCATGAATGCGGAAGGACAACTGTATTTTTATTGGAAATGACACAAAAGCATACACACATGCAACACACATTCCCAAGAACCACGCAAGGCTATGGGGAGAGACCTGGGGGAAACAGGGCAATAGTTACCAATCTTGAAGAGCAAAGTACTCCGACAGAAGTCTGAGGGCAGCACTGGAAGTTCCGATCCAGAGGCGCGCCAAGAAAGAGAGTGGCCAGGCTCGTCCACAGTGGCTCACCTGTCAATTGTTGGGGGACTAATATTTATACAGTTGTCCCTCCATATCCACGGATTTGGTATCTATGGATTTAAGTATTCACAGCTTGAAAATATTATTTAAAAAATAATAATCCAAAAAGCAAACCTTGATTTTGCCATCTTATATAAGGGACACCATTTTGCTATGCCATTGCATATAATGGGACTTGAGTATTCACGGGTTTTGGTATCCACGGGGGGGGGGGGTCCTAGAAACAAACCCTAGTGAATAGGAAGGGACAACTGTACCCTGCTTCATATCCTGAAGGGGTATTTTGGCTAGGACAAAGCCTGGATGGGTTTCCCACCGAATAAACAAAAGAAACCAAAACTTAACTGATTGTTCTTAATGGCTGGGAGATTGGAATTGATGGGTTTAGGACAACCTCCCAGTGGTGGTCTCACTGGACAGAAGGGAGAGATTTCCTTGGGACTGGGATCAGAAAGGTCACTTGATTGTTTAGGTTGGATGATTCATTGCTAAGGTACCCAGGAAGGAATTAGCAGATACCTCTTTAGTGGCTTTGTTTTCTGGAGGTGGGAGGGGGGGGGGCTTCTGCACAATCCTAGTTTGGGGTTGCTTGCTAAAATATTTCTAAGACACCTTCCCAGGTCCTTGTGACCTCCACCTGACCTCTTTTTGGATCACCCCGGCCTCTTGACCCCTTTCCATATTTCCAATTATGAGATATTATAGGGAAGGGGTAATAGGGCATGCTAACACAGCCTCCAAGGTTGTTTTCTTGCCCCAGACTATCCTTATATATAAAAAAAAATTAAATAAATGTCATCAACTGGAAATTTCCAAGCTTGGCAAGTTGGCCCTTACATGGCTCACAGGCCCACCTTGCACTATTTAAAATAAAATGCCTTTTTTTTCCAAAGCCTTTTCTCCACCCAACTTCATTTTTAGCATTGCGACCACTACAGGCTTCCAAGAGCAACAACAACAACAAAGATCCCCCAGGCTTGTTAACATAGCACGCTCCTAATCTATGGAAATCCTTCAATCTATAATCCCAGTCACAGGCTATGAAAACAGCAGCTTTCTACAGAGCCTTGCCTTCTGGTACTTCTAGCAAAACAGACACAACACACCCCATATCTGCTGAAAGTGGTGTTTGATCTGTGATTTCTAGTTTAGCCATTCAGCTGCTAGAAGTCAGGCATGCCATCCCCAAGGGCTAGTTTGCACATGGCTCGTTCCTGACTTGATGACATGTAATATCATCTGACAGTTTATACGCTCCAGTGGGCCACTGTAACCATCACACACAGCAAAAAAATAAAAATTAAAAAAATATATTTCCAGTTTGCAAACATTTCAACATCATTTGCTTCTGTGTACTGGATGATGGGTAGATGAGGGCATCAGTTCGGGATGAAGAAATCAATCTATTTCGCTTTCTCCCACTTTCACATTTCTTAAACCTGTTCTTTAAATCTAGAGTAAGATGAATTTTCAGATGTGGACCAATTCTTACATTCTTCCCCCGTTTGCCTCAGCTTGATTGAATAGAGTACAGATATTCCCAGCATGGAGAATTGCAGGTTGTAGAGGCCTAAATAGCCTAAAGGCACCAGATCTTGTCTGATCTTGGAAGCTAAGCAGGGTCAGCCCTGGTTAGTCCTTGGATGGGAGACTACCAACAAATACCAGGTGCTGTAGGCTATATTTCAGAGAAAAGAACTGGCAACCCCCTCTCTGAGGATTCCTTCTCTAAGAAAACCTGATGATACTCATGGGTTCACCATAAATTGACAGGCAACTTGAAGGCACAGACACACAAGGTCTGACCTTGGTCCCTTTTCCCCAAATGCTTCAGGTTAGAACTTCCAGAGGATGGGGAAAGGTGCCTTTTTGGACTGTATTCCCAGAATCCCCCACCCAGCATAGCTAGCTGGGGGATTCTGGGAGTGGCAGTCCAAAAAGAAGAGCCTTCCCCAAGCTCAGAAGTACTGCCAAGGGATCCCAGGTGCTGTTAGCTATATTTCAGAGGAAGGAATGGGCAAAACCACCTGTGAGTCTTCCTTGCCTAAGAAACCCCTATGGAATAATCCATGCAGTCACCATAAGTTGACAGACAACTTGAAGGCACAGGCACACAATGGCCTGCCACTTAACTTGAAAATGGAGTGTCTAAAGGACAAATCTGGGATCACATGCAGAGCCCTTTGGCTGTTTTTTGGCCCTGAGTCCCTCTAGACTCTCTGGAGCATCTTTTCCCTCCCCTCTCAAGGATGAATAGATATAGAAGAGATTAAGGTTTTTTCCCAAGCTTTTTCAGAGGACCAGATGGGCACCCTCTATAAGGGTCTGAGTCCAGAGGACAGGAAGAGGTTGGTCTCTCCTATAGAAGAATAAGAAGTTCATGAGGTCATAGTTCAGGGGAAGGGTAAGTCAGCTCCTGGCCCAGATGGCCTCAGTTGGAATTTTTATAAAGTTTACAGGAAGTGGATTGTTCCCCCTTTAACCACTTTGTTTAATTTTTTATGGGATAATAATGAGCTCCCTGAGACGTTTTATCAAGGGGTCCTGATTTTTTTCCCAAAGGAGGGCGATCCTACCCTCCCAAAAAACTGGCGCCCCATAGCTCTGACCAACGTAGACTACCGCATGTCGGCAAAAATACTGAACAATCGGCTGGCTAAGGTGGCTGATAAGATTGTGATGGAAGCACAGTCCAGTGCTGTGCCAGATAGGACTATGGTAGGCTCTCTTTGTTTGTTTTGGGAAGTGTTCCGACTCAGCAAGGAGGAAGCTTGGACTGGTCAAATCCTACAGGTCGACCAGATGAAAGCTTTTGATAATGTAGATCATACGTTCCTATGGGAAGCACTCAAGTGGAAAGGAGTGCCAGAGAGATTTATTGCTTTAGTAAAATTGTTTTATAGGGAGGCAGAGGTGGTTTTGCAAGTCAATGGTCATAGAGGAAAGAGGATTAAGTTAAATTCTGGGGTGAGGCAAGGTTGTCCACTGAGCCCTCTCTTGTATGTTATTGCTTTGGATGCTATCCTGTGTAAGATTAGTTTAGACAAGAGCATCTCAGGGATCTGAATCCCATGTCCGTTGGACAGTTCGTGGTTAGTTCGGTGTGAATCTGTTAAATTTGTTGCCCATGCTGATGATGTGTCCTTCTTGGTTAAGGACAAGATGGAAGTTAGAAAGATTAAAGATGCTTTTGAGGCCTACGGTCGAGTTTCTGGTGCTCGACTTAACATGGAAAAGAGGTTTTTGATCAGGATTTTTGCTGCAGAGGACAAGATGGCAGCTATTCCTCTAAAGGACATAGTTGAAGGAAAGGAAGGGTGGCAAGCAGAGCAAGAGGCAAAGATGGATAGGGTGAAGATCCTGGGGCTGAATTTTGCAGTGGCTCCCGAGGGATGGAAAGAAAATTGGTATCGCTGGTTGGAAAAAGTGAAGGAGAGGGTGGCCCTCTGGCAGAGATGGAAGCTGATCATTTACCAGAGAGCTGCTTTTGTAAATACCTACCTGCTTCCGGTGGCAGCCAACTTGGCGGATGTTTTCCCACCTCCAGATTCAGCGATTAAAGAAGCCGATCGGGTTCTCTTCAAGTTCCTTTGGGGAATGGCCACGTTCCCCCTGGCAAGGGCAGTGGCTTATGGGCAGGTAGAACAAGGGGGCCTGGACTTCCCAGCCCTGGGACCTAAGTTCATCACCATCTTTTCTGCCCAAAATTTTGGGAAAGTCTCTCTGTTGCAAAAGGGTCAGATTCAACCTCAGGCTTGGCTAGTTTTGTTTTGTGAGTGCTGGATGGGGACTAGATGGGGAAAGACTTGGTGGGAGGAAGGCTCATTAAATTTTAGGTTTTCTTTGCCTGAAAAATTGAAAGCACCAGATTTTTTGAGAGACTTTGTTTTTTACCTAAAGAAATATAGAATCCATGCTGAGGAGTTGAAGGGTGAAGACAGGCCAGGTCAGAGCATCAAGAGAGGTTTGTACAGAAAAATAGTGGAGGAGATTTATGTTAACCCGTGTTTGCAAAAACATCAGGCCAAACCAGATTTGTCAGACTACCTAAAACACCAGACTAGCCCGACTGAGTATTTCATGGACAAAAGGGTCCCCAAAAAGTTGTGGGACTTGAGGTGGAGGCTCTACTATCAGGTTCTTAATCTGAGGGGAAGGAGACTGTGGACCGCAGAGGATGAGCAGACTTGTCCTCGTCTGAAATGTAAAAAGGCTGAGATTTTGAGTGGCGTGGCACAAAAGGAGACGATCAGACATTTTGTCCAGGACTGCCCGAGTGCCCGGAAAACATGGAGGAGGTGGCCCGGGTCCTGGATTGGCCAGATTTGGCACAACAGGCTTAGGAGACAATACCTTCGGGGACTGAATCTCCAGAGGGTGTCAGGGGACCCAGAAAGTCAGTGAATCAAAAGAGGAAGAGGAAGGAGCCTGGTTCCATGGCTGAGAGTTTTTGGAAAGTGCCCTGGTCCACGGTGCGCTTGGTCAACCTCTATGTGATATTAGGGTTAGTTTTCCAAAGACAAAGGGAGCTGAAAAGTCAAAATCTGCAGGATGTAAAAGGCACTGCTTATTATGTGAAGAACGTAATTGAAAATTTAGCTCTGAGTGAAAAAGAGAAATTGCCAAACCATTGTTGGAAAAAGTTTTGGCCATGGTTTAGTGAGACAACCCCAGCAATAACTTAAAAGGATATTTTAAATAAATAAATATTTTATTATTATTAGTGTATTTTTGTATAATTTTGTATAATTTTTAATTAATCTTTTAATTAATCTTTTATTATTATTTTTTTCTTTTCCAAATAAGTATAATTGTATTGTGTAAATATAATGTGATTATAGTGCGTTTAGATTAAGAAGAAAAATGTATTAGTGTTAGGATAGATAGTTTTATTTTTTGTATTAGTAAGAAAAGAGGAAAACAATTAATATTATTTTTGTGTTATTGTTATGGCCTTTTGCGGTCGGCTGTATTTTTCAGTAGAATGGTCTTATTCCAATAAAAAATTCCTAACCCCCCCAAAAATTCCTAAAACCTCTAAGATTTCACTTTTGAATAGGTTTCAAAATATGGCAAACCTCCTGCACGGTTTGTTCTTCTTGTCAGTGGTGTGTGTCTTCGAGCCAAGTTCAACTGATGGCAACCCTGTCCTGAATTTATTGGCAAGATGTATTCAAAAGAGGTTTGCCATTGCCTGCCTCTGAGGCTGAGAGAGTGTGATTTGCCCAAGGTCAACCAGGGGGTTTCCATAGCTGAGTGGGGATTTGAACTTTGCTGCTTTCAGAGACTCAGTCCAACCCTCAAAACACTACACTATAATGGCTAAAATGTACTAATTTTTATTGGTTGGTTGTTTTGTATTTTTTTTCTGGTCCATGTGGCTCCTAGAGGATCCTGAGCAGAAAATCTGAGCAGACCTGCTAGAGTCGCACAACCCTGCTGTAAAAGATGAGGAGCCTCTCAGAGAAACAGAGGTGGCAACCAAAATTCAACACTAGCATAGTTGAATGTTTTAAAAGCTCTGCATTCAAAGCCTTAGATTTGAATGTGAGACAATATCAGTTGCAGCCTGAATTTTTTTCCAGTCCAATGATGAAGACATTTTGCACATTTTTAGTAAATTATTTTAAAAGAAATTAAATGAAATGAATCCAAATTATCCTTAATTCCCACATGGATTTTATCTGAGGTGAATGCAGAGGCAGGGCAGTTCTTTAGTGTGCTGTTTTAAATCTGCAGTGGCCTCTTTACATAGGTAACTTGAGGGATGAGCAGGAATACTTGACTGCCTGAGAGGTGGAGAGGACTGGTGGTCCTCTCTCATGACTGGCTAGGGGATTCTGGGAATTGTAGTGCTGCCTGGCACTGATGAGAATGTTGAGGGTAACTGCTGTATAACAGGCATAATTAAGTTACATTTCAAAAGTAATGACACACACGGGAAAGGTACTAGATCTTTTTTTTTCTTTTTAATGTCATCTATATGATTATCTAGTTACTTTCTCCAGTTAAATTTTATGGCCATTTTTGAAGCGTTTTGAATGGGTGTTTTAATTATAATTACTTTTCAAGCTTTATGCTATTCTCTTATCAAAAGTAATGAGATGGAACAAGCAATATAATGAGCTACTTTTTAAAAACCTTGTAACAGGAAATAAAAGGAATGAATTAATTTTTTTAAAAAAACCACTGTAACTACTAATGGGAACAAATTACAGGAAAAGAGATTCCACCTAAACGTTAGGAAGAACTTCCTGACAGTAGGAGCTGTTCGGAAGAGGAATGCACTGCCTGGGAGTGTGGTGGAGTCTCCTTCTTTGGAGGCTTTTAAACAGAGGCTGGATGGCTATCTGTCGGGAATGCTTTGATTGTGTCTTCCTGCATGGCAGGGGGTTGGACTGGATGGCTCTTGTGGTCTCTTCCAACTCTAGGATTCTATGATTCTACTTTCTCAAAGTAATTCTCCAAGCTGTGGTTTTAACACTAGCTTCTTGGTAGTTCCTCAGGTGCTTGATAGAAAGTCTGTCAGAACGATAGGAGAATTCGCTCCAGGGCTCAGTTCCATTCCTTTACTGCAGCCTGGCCTAACTGGGGTGGCCCTTTCCTGATATTATTGGAGTCCCATCAGCTCCAATGGGCAAAGATGATGGGAGCTGTTGTCCATCAACCTCCAGAGAGAGAGAGAAAGAGAGAGAGAAAGAGGTTCATCTCAGTTTATCATAGTTCTGATTTCTCTACTGAATTCCAATCTTTTTAATGTAGGAGGTGAAACAAAGCAGAGTTGTTAGATCTCTCTGGAACCCTGTTCAAATTTTATGGGCTTGCAGACTTGTTCCTTTGCTGGTATGGGATGGGAGCCCACTGGTACCAGGGCTATCAGGAGATTGGTTTGGCAGAAAGTATCCATTTTGAGTATTCTGGCTGCAACCCTCTCATTTTCTTTCCTGCTCTTCCTTCTTTCAAGCCAAATGTGATTGCATTATGCTAATTAAACATCCCTAGAGAAAATGGGATGGGCAAGGCCAGAATCTCTGCCCTCATGACTCTCCTGCATGAGGCATCCCACTCAGAGAGACCTCCCGCCCTACTGTTCAAGAACCCAAGTCCTGGGTGCAAATTCTGTGCCCCAGTTCAGTGGGCAGAGTGCAGCTCTAGGCGTCATTCGGCCAAGCTGTCTTTGTTGACCAAGACTCCCCAGAATGCAGTGTCTGTGGGAAATGAAAAGAAGGAAGAGGGCGATTTGTCTCTCCTAAAGCCTCCAAGAACATCAACGCACCTTTTAGATACGTTTCAAAGAGCCAGGGATGTAGTAGCTATTGAGTAGGGTCAAAATGACAATATTGCCCCCCCCCCATATGAATTCTCCCCTTTCAATGAAATTTTCCTCTATAGCCGAAATTTCTAGCATTGCTTTAATGTAAAGGTTCAGTTGAGCCTTTAGAAATCCAGTTTAGACAGCCAAAGAAAAGGGACAGGCAACACGAACACAGCATATAGAAGAGCTCTATGTGTGAAAGATTTTCAGTGTCTTGCCTTCTGCAATGCTAGAAATTTGCGAAGCAAAGGAAGTTTTCATTGGTGGGAGAATTCATATTCGGAGGAGGAATGTTACCATTTTGCTCCCCATCCCCCACTGTAGCTACACCCCTGCGGAGACCCCTCCAGCACTCTTTAACACTAAAAACAAAAGTCCAAAATCAGAAACAGACTTCCTGTTGTTATTTTTTTATTTGCTGATATTTTGGGTTGTCCCTGTAGCTCACAAGAATAGAAAATGGTCCCTGGGCTTTGTGCAGTTGACCTCTCCCTCCCCAAGGATGAGAAACATTGGGACCTATAACAGAATCTTGCAAAGTGAGTTACAGTAGGATCCCCGTATCTGCGGGTGATTGGTTCCAGACCCCACTGCAGATAACAAAATCCACAGGTAATAGCTGACAACGCCACCACCGGAAGCCCCTCAGAGAAGGGAGAAGGAAGAAGGAAGAAGGGAGGCGAGCACGCCTCCTCCCTCCCTCCTCTGTCCATCCCCCCGCCGCCATCACCATCCACGGATATGAATGACCAGATGGCGAATCAGCGGATACGGGGATGCTACTATACTGCTCTTGTGCAAGAAACGCTATTCCATCGCCCCTTCCTGATTGGTGCAGAGACAGAGAGTGGGAGGTGCTACCAAAATGTTCCGTTCTCCCCTCCTCAATTGGCAGCCAACGTTCCATGGCCACTGCGCATGCTCAGTTTTTCAGGAGGCTGTCCTTGCTTTCCACCGAAACCTTAGAGGTTTTTTTCCTCCTATTTTAGTACGTCTTCAAAGTTTGCAGTTTTTCTGGAGCCACTCCCACCTCACTCATGTGTATGCATGTATGCATATACAGTAGGTATGACCCCCATATCCATAGGACCATTACCCACGGTCCCATGAGGGATTGACTTGCCCGCATCCAAAAACATATGGTCTCTCTAAACATTTTCTAGGTCCTTCAGCATGGTTCTGTACTATGTTTCTGCTGAAGTTGCCCATAGCATCACTCTGGAGGACCTAGAGATTCCTAGTTCTCTCTAGGAATCTCTAGGTCCTCCAGTGCGACTCTATGGCATGCTTGGGCCAGAAGTCGCTATTATTTCGAATTCCATGGTTCCAGTTCCAGTTATCCATAGTAAGTCTGGGAAAATACACCCACACACACAGATACAGAAGCCATACTGTATTTATTTATTTAAATTTACCAATTTAAAAAAATTACAAATTTTAGAAATTTACAAATGTTAATTTAAAATTTAAAAATTTATGAATGTAATATATATTATTTAAAACTCTTTGAGAAGAATCAGCCTTTCACTCTGAAAGGACTGGGACTGTCCAAAGGTGAGAAGAGTTTCTTTTTGAACTACAACTCCCAGAATGCTGGTGGGGGGTCTGGGGGTTGTAGTCCAAATGGGAACTTTCAATAGCTCTGGAACAGTTTGTCTGTTCTTGATTTGTGGCAAAGAAGGCAAACAGAGTAATATACTGTACAGGCATACTCCAGTAGTGTACGGAAGAGTATCTTTGCATATGGATGCTGATGGTGCAGAGAGACAGAGTAGGTGGTACCATTGGAAGAACGTGGTAAGAGTTAGGATGAGAGAGTCGGATAAGATTAAGTGCAGTTGTTAGACTGCAACTCCCAGAATTCTTCATCACTGGAAAAGAGGGGCTGCTGGGACCTGTAGTCCAACAATATCTGGAGGACCTCACTATTGCTACCCCTGACCTGGTGGTTCTATGAAGCAAGATCCAAGTTTACAATGTCTCAATGGCCTAATCCACCCTACGTAAATAATCCAGTTTGAAACTGGATTATTTGCCATGGCTCCTTCCTACTGAATCCTGAGATTTGTGATGTTACAAGGTCTTTAGCCTTTTCTGCCAGAGGGCTGGTGCCTCACCAAACTACAAATCCCAGGATTCCACAGGAAGGAGCCATGGCAAGTAATTCAGTTTCAAACTGGATTATTTGTGTACTGTGGAAGCACCCAATATATCACATATATCACTCAGAATGTATGTCAGCAGCGAGCACAGACCACACATTCATCTCCCCGCCTCCTCCAGTTCCAGGAAGAAGGGCAGGGATGAGAACCACTAAGCATTCCAGACCTTTCCTTGCAATGTTGACATTGGAGGAGGAGACATCATCCATTGATTCCAGCCTGGCCTCTGCCTCTGTCCCCCGCACGTCTTGTC
Organism: Gambelia wislizenii; assembly: GCA_030847615.1. Classification (NCBI taxonomy): domain Eukaryota; kingdom Metazoa; phylum Chordata; class Lepidosauria; order Squamata; family Crotaphytidae; genus Gambelia; species Gambelia wislizenii. The sequence goes on along the minus strand of JAUMIR010000015.1, from coordinate 5,680,936 downwards.
TGCTACCTTGGCTTCTAAGTCATCTTTCCCTCCCATCCCTCCATTTTAATGCATCAGCTGGAGTCGCGCCAAGCAGGCACTTAGCAGAAATTGTGTTCCTTGGCCTGGCTGAGGGAGTCATGGGGGAACTTGGACAGCCTTTGCAAGTGACAAAGTGTGGTCCACAAGGAACGGAACGAACGGACCCATCTGTACTAGAGAATTTTTAATCTGGTTTAACAGCAGCTGAGGGAATTCTGGGAAATGACACTCTGTCCCACGGGTGTCTCAGTCTGTGGTGGCAAACAGGCCCACAGAGATCTCCCAGACAGATCTGCAGTTCCCTGAATTCTCTGGGGTGCATTGAAAGACTCTCTAGCACAAAAATTGTTATGTAATCTCATTTAGTGACACCCCAGGGAATGCTGGGAATAGCAATCTTGTCCTACAAGTCTCTTCATGCAGTACAGGTCCATAGAGATCTTCAGGACACAATTACAGTTCCCAGAATTCCTTGGGGGATTGTTAAATCAAATTAAATCTCTCGGGCAGGACAGATCGATAATTTCATTCGTTCAGAATAGAATTCTCACCTAGCAATTCTCTACAGAGAGCCAGCATGGTGTGGTGGTTTCAGTGCTGGACCAGGACTCCAAGACACCAGGTTTCGCATCCCCACTTAACCATGGAAACCCTTGGGGAAGTCACACTCTCTCAGCCCAATATGCTCATGAGGACTGCTCAGTCTTGACAACAAAATCCATGGATGATCTTTTTGCTGCCATTTCTGTATTAAAAGGTTTGCTGAATTAACTCTGAAGCCTGGATTTCTGAACTGCTGGATCTCCAAATGTGACAGAGAGCAGGCCCAGCACAAAGGAAATGTCAATTGGATATTTAAGGCGGGGGGGAGGCGAACCAACATGAATTAGAGCAACATCCACTGCAACCTCTGGAAGCTTTGGTCCTATCTAGAGCCTTTGGAAGCAAAGTGTTCCAGCAGTCCATTTTGGGGCTTACTCCACTCCAGAGAAATGCGGCAGTGTAGCAGGAAGGTCCTGTCTTCTGTGCTGCCTTACCGTGTGATGTTGTCATTCTTCCAGCATTCTTTCATTCTGGTCCCATGAGGGACTAAGGTAAAACCACGTCTTTTTGCTAACAGGTTTTTCTAGTTAGCAAAAAGACACAGTTTTAAATTGGTCCCCCATGGGACTGGAACAAACGAATGATGACGTCTGGAACATGTCCAGAGGAGGGTGACCAAAATGGTGAGAGGTCTGGAAGTCATCACAATAGGACCCCCATATCTGCTGGGGATTGGTTCTGGGGAGCCCGTGGATTAAAAAAAACATGGATAATAGTGAACGTCATTGAAAATAATGGGACCTCCAGTTTAAACTACCTAGAAAATGGCTAGAGAGGACACATTTTCTAGGAAGGCTCTATGGTAGGTGTGCTTTTTTGTGTCCTGTGGATAATTGAATCAGTGGATAATGAATCAGTGGATACAGGGGTGCTGTTGTATGCCCTATGAGGAGTGGCTTAGGGAGCTGGGTATGTTTAGCCTGGAGAAGAGAAGGTTGAGAGGGGAAATGAGAGCCATGTTTCAATATTTGAAGGGATGTCATACTGAGGATGGAGCAAGCTTGTTTTCTGCTGCTCCAGAGACTAGGACACGGAGCAATGGGTTCAAACTACAGGAAAAGAGTTTCCACCTAAATTAGGAAGAACTTCCTGACAGTAAGAACTGTTCGGAAGTGGAATACACTGTCTGGGAGTGTGGTGGAGTCTCCTTCTTTGGAGGTTTTTAAGCAGAGGCTAGATGGCCATCTGTCAGGAGTTATTTGATTGTGTGTTCCTGCATGGCAGAATGGGGTTGGACTAGATGGCCCTTGTGGTCTCCTCCAACTCTATGATACTATGATTTTATGAATGCTCCCCAGTGCTCATCAGGACACTGCTAGGAAGTGCTGGAGCAAAACAGGAGAACTTGATACAGTACACTTTTGCCTGGATGTGTATCTCTGTGATTCACTAGCAAGATTTTGTTTAATTTCATTTCTACAGTGTAGCTACATATTTGGTGCTATGAATTGTAGACTGTGGTATAGGTTGATATTTTCATTTATTTATAATATTTATATCCTGCCCCACATTTGGAGATCTTTGGACATGGTACACACAATAAAAACAACTTTACGCAATTTTATGCCCTTTATAAATGTAAATGTAAATTTCAAACTTAATTTTTAAAAATTATCAAAAAAATGAAAATTAAAACATATTTTTACATTTTAAAATTTAAACATTAATGTTTAATGTAATTTTTGAAAAAATAGAATAATTTAAAACAATGTAAAACAATTCAACAAGAGACAACAATTTACAGCAATCCCTAATGCAACAGGTCAAGACCAAGTTATGGTCACTGGGCCCCAAAAGTCAAAAGCTAAATTTTAACCAAAACAAGACCAAAATCAGTATCAATTGGGCACCCAAGGGGAAGGCATTCCAGCAACTGAGTTACCACAAAGGTATTGGTCACTCTTGATGTGCTTTTTGATAAGGATGCTTAAAGCCCACTCAAGCAAAATGAGAATGAGAAGGCCTCTGAGCATATGCAGAGTGCCTTCCCCTGGCCAAGGAAAATCTATACTGAATGTGACTTCAGAAGTATTGCCAATTTCTTCCAAGTCAAGGATGTACAGCTTCTGAAGAAATCTGGACTGAAGTGCTGTTTTCTTAGGTAGTGTCCACCTCTTTGTCTCCATAACAGAGTGAATCTGCTGAACGCTTTTCATTTTCTCCTTCCTGTCTTCCAGATTTGGACAGAGAATGGTGTGGTCATCCTGGAAGCAGAAGAAGTCACTGGAATATTGTGACTGTCCAGCACAGTTCTTCAGGTCAACTGGCTTCATACCCATGTACATGTGCATTTATATCCCTTTTATGAGCAAGGAGGAAAGAATATTAAAAAAATATTGAATTTATAGAAAAAAATAGGTTTTATCCTCCAGTGTACCTCCACAAAAAATAATAATTAATTTTTTCCCATTCCCTCATGGGATACGGTGGGGAGCATTTTTCTCCCCATTGTTTTAGGTCTCTCAGCCCATTTTAGGCTTAGGTCACTTCCTGTTCACTTCCTTTTTTTTTAAAGGACTCTCCTAGCCCTAAAATGGCTGAGGGAGCTAAATATGTGGAATAATGCCCCCTACATCCTTTGTGGGGATTTGGGGGCAAAAAAAATTATTTTAATTTTTATTTTATTAATATTTATTTATTTGTTTGTTTGTATTTTGGGGATTTGAGATTTGGGGGGAAAAACTGACCCCCTGTGAGCTACAAAAACAGCTCCAGCAGCATATATGCCCACTCCTGTTTTAAACTGATTATGTTAGATACAGAGTGGGATATAAATATTTAGATAAATACTGTAAATAAAAAGTTCACACCAAATGTTTCACCTCCCATGCTGGTTTTGCAATGTATTTCACGTTTTTTAAAGGGATGGAAACATCACAATCAGTTCTGTTTTAGGCCTTTTGACTCCATCGAAGAGATAAAATGTGATCCTTGAGCTAAATGCCACCTTTAATGAGGATCTAATTACATAAATGGTGATTCACCGCTCTGTACATTCCACCTGAATTAAGCTGGGGTTCCTCCCCCCCCCCAGCAAAGGATAGGTGTAGGAAAAAAAGTAGAGATCAAGTGACTTCAGATGACTAACTTGAGAAAAGGGTTGCACCCTCCTGCAGATGGGCTCATTCTTGTTGAGCAAATATAAATTATACTTTCTCTCTGGTGCAGTGTCTTTATAAACGACCGGAGCCCATCTGTTTGAATGGCATCCGCGCAAACACCAAACGGATGAACCGGAGCTGACACAGGTCTTCATTTCAAAGTGAGTGGGTCTTCCCGGGAATGTGGGTGGCTCCTGAAAACACAAGAGCACTGCTAGGTAGGACTAAAACAGTGGTGGCTGGGGTTGGAGGAGGAGGAGGAGGAGGGCAGTAAATTCACTCTGCATTTTACTCTGCACTTTTAACAGAACTATATCTCTGCACTTCCAACATATCCAAGGGCCTGAACCTACTTCCCACCTCCCAAATATGTTTGGCATTTTGCTTCTTTAAAGTTCAGACTAAAACTCAAGCAGATTCAGTAATGTGGGAACCATCAGATATTCTTGGCTGTTGGCCCAACTGCCTGAGGGGTGTTAAAGATGAGGAGCCTCTCTGGAAAAAAAACAGTGGCAACCCTGTTTCAGTACAAGCCTGGTGAATAAACAGGAAGTCCAACCTAGGCTGTTAAAGAGTTCAGCACTCAAACCTCTGGGTCTGGATGAAGATATTTCTTAGTTCTGGCTTTTCTGCATTCAGAATTTTTGGCTCATAGGTTTTTTCCCTTTTGTAAGTATGAAGAAATCTGAATGTTGGAATATGGACATTTTTCATCCTTCCCTACCAGTACCCTCCAGATATGATGGGCTCCCAATCCCCAGGAGGGATGGTGAAAGACTATTACAACTAATATTTATTGTTGTTATTATTATTATTATTATTATTATATCAGTCAATTTATTCATATAGTCAATCAATCAATTTATTCATATAGTCCATAGACCCATCAAATAACAGACATGATGTACATTAATAGATAAAACCATAATACAAACCAATAAAATTAGGATACTTATTGATAGACTTTTTGGAGCTCATCTAGCTCATCTATTTTCCCTCTCACTGGTCTTAATGACCACAGATAAGAACTTAGCAACTGACAAGGTAATATTAGGTAATATTTATCCTCTAGTAAGAATTTGACATAGAACCTCTCCGAATGGCCAAGGTAGATGGCATAGCAAGGGAGAAATCAGTTGTTTACGGCTCTGAGAATGAAGGACACAGACAGTAAGATATGAGACATGGTTTCCACCTCCTGCAACCCACTTGGACAGAGCCTTGATGCAAATGGCAGCCCCGCATATCTACCATACAACATTGCTGAGGGAAAAACATTACATCTGACCTTCGTAAATAATATGTGATAGATTGGTACAGTCAAGTTCTTTATATAATCAGCCAGAGCAAATGAACTTGAATATGGTATATGCAATGCACTAGGTGAGCATGACAGAAAGGATTTAGCCCGCAAATTACAAAAGGTAATGTCCTGAAGTCTTTGTTTAACCGTTTTCAAGGCTGTGTCATAACCCAGGTTTAGAAGGAAGGATGGTATTATTATTATTATTATTATTATTTCACATCCCACCTTTTCCCTAGTTTGGGACTCAATTGAGCTTACAATAGTTAAAGCAAACATAGATAAAAATTAAATATGCAATTAAACTAGCCAAAAACTATAGGGCTTACTACACACCAAAGTAAAACGGCAGTGCAACAGGAAGGTTCCGTCTTTTTTGCTGCCTTATGTTATCATTCTTCTGGTGTTCTGCTGTTCTTGTCCTGTGGGAGACCAAGGTAAAACCATGTCTTTTTGCTAACAGGTTTTTCCAGTTAGCAAAAAGATGCGGTTTTATCTCGGTCTCCCATGGCACTGGGACAGGAGAATGACAATGTCGTGTAGTGAGGCAGTATGGAAGACAGAAACCTTCCTGCTGCACTGCTGCTTTACTTTGGTGTGCAGTAAGCCCCTAAAACCTCTAAAAACATACACCATGAAAAAGAAAACAGCAAATAGACAATCATAGGACTTTTTCGGACGCAAAGAAAGTAACGCAAGCAGCCTTGTCAGCTTGCGAGGCTGCTGCGCTGCAAAGCGTTCCTTTCGTATGACGCTCGCCCCTGCCGGTACTGTTGCGGTACCGCAGGGAGAGTTGAGTGTCATATTTTGTCGTTTTTTACTCACGATCAACTTTCGTGAGTAAAAAATGACGAAATATGATGCTCAACTCTCCCCGCAGTACCGTAACAGTACCGGCAGGGGCGAGCGTCATATGAAAGGTTGCAGGGGCGAGCGTCATACGAGGCTGCTTGCGTTATTTTTCTGCATCCGAAAAAGTCCATAGAATCATAGAGTTGGAAAAGACCACAAGAGCCATGCAGTCCGATCCCATTCGGCCATGCAGGAAGACACTATCAAATCATTCCCGGCAGGATAGCCATCCAGCCTCTGCTTAAAAACCTCCAAAGAAAGAGACTCCGCCTACAATCGCAGGCAGCAGCACATTCCACTTCTGAACAGCTCTTACTGTCAGGACGTTCTTCCTAATGTTTAGGTGGAATCTCTTTTCCTGTAGTTTGAACCCATTGCTCAATGTCCTAGTCTCTGGAGCAGCAGAAAACAAGCTTGCCCCATCTTCAGTATGGCAGGAGGAACTTTTTGATAGTAAGAGCTGTTCGGCAGAGGAACACACTCCCTTGGAGCGTGGTGGGGTCTCCTTCCTTGGAGGTCTTTGAACAGAGGCTGGATGGCCATCTGTCGGGGATGCTTTGATTGTGATTTCCTGCATGGCAGGGGGTTGGACTGGATGGCCCTCATGGTCTCTTCCAACTCTGCAATTCTATGATTCTATGATTCTATCCCTTCAAATATTTAAACATGGCTATCATGTCCCCTCTTCACCTTCTCTTCCCCAGGCTAAACTTGCCCAGCTCCCTAAGCCGCTCTTCATAGGCCATGATGGCTTGCAGACCTTCCACCATCCTGGTCACCCTCCCACAGACACGTTCTAGCACATTACGCAAGGCCTTTTGCTTTGAGCAATCAGTCTTCCAAGACCTGTTGAAATAAAAAACCAACTAACTATACCTGGTGTAACAAACACCACCAGCCTGTGCCACCCCCACGCCCTACCCATGCCCCACAGGTACATGGCGCCTCGCCATGCCACCCCCCGTGCCGCCAACACACCCTTCCCGTACCCCGGAAGCACACACCTACCCCCCCATACCTCCCCTCATGCCCTCCCCATGCCCCAGAGGAACACCCTGCCCTCCCATGGCCCCCCGTGCCCTCCCTGCAGGCACACCCCACCCCCATGCCACCCCCCGCAGACATATACCTCCCCCGTGCCACCCCTGCACCCTCCCCACACCCTACAGGCACATGCTGCCCCCCCCCCATCCTCCCTGCGCCCTGGAGGCACACCCTATCCCCCACATTCCGCCCCCGTGCCCTCCCTGCACCCCAGAGATACACGCCACCCCCACCCAGCTCCCTTGTGCCCTCCCCATGCTCCACAGGCACCCACCGACCCCCCCTGCACCACCACCCTGAGCCCCGCAGGCACATGCCGCCCCCCGTGCCACCACCCCCATGCCAGAGGCACATGCCACCCGCACACACCACACTACATCCCCCCATGCTACTAACACCCACCATGCCTGGAACAATGGAAATCCCCTCTCCCTGCTGCCATGTTTAGAAAAGACTAAAACTTCATGTTTCTGCCCCCAGTGTGCTGATTGACTGCCCAAGGGAGAGCTTTGATTGGTTGGTAAGTTTCCTAAGTGGCTAATCAGCACACTGGAAATAGCAACATACCCAAGAGAATTATATATATAGATATTTACCTGTTCTGCAGAAAGAGAGTAAGCAAGGAGCGTGCCAATCTAACCTGTCTGGGATGGGCATTGCAGAGCCCGGGGGCAGGGACTGAGAAACTCCGCCATGCGTACTGCCACCAGATGTACCTGTGAGGGTGGTGGGCCAGGGAGACGACCTCCCCAGAAGCATCTTAAAGCAGGGAGCAGACGTGCCTGGAAGAATATGGTCCTTTAAATAATTTGACCATGTGCTGTATAGGGCTTTGTAGGTCGCAACCTTTGAAATGTGCCCGGAAATGGACAGAAGTCAGTGTCAACTTGAAGGCACAGAACAACAAAGTTTGCAGTGTGAGGGCTGGTTTGTAGTTTAAGACCTGGAAGCACAGGTAGTGTGAAGTTTGAGGGCTGAATTGCTGTTTGGAGCCTAAGTAGTTTACAGTTGCCCCATCATATTCACTGGAGTTTGGTTCCGGGACCTCCCGTGGATACCCAAATCCATGAATGCTCAAGTCCCATTATATGCAACGGCATAGCAAAATGGTGTCCCTTATATAAGATGACAAAATCAAGTTTGCATTTTGGATTATTATCTTTTAAATAATATTTTCAATGAATACCAAATCCATGAGTACCAAATCCATGGATATGGAGGGACAACTGTATAGTGTGAGGCCTGGTTTCTAATATGAGGCACGATAACCAGTCGTGCATAAGAAGTTAATGGTTTGAGTGATGAACTAGGGCTGCTGGCACACTGCAGAAGTAATGCAGTTTGACAGTGTTTTAATGCCATGGCTCCATGCTATGGAATTCTGGGCTTTGTAGTTTTGTGAGATATTTAGCCTTCTGATATTTAGCTCTGATGCCACAACAAACTACAAATCCCAGGATTCCATAAAATGGAGGCATGATAGTTAAAGTGGCATCAAACTGCATTATTTTTGCAGTATGTCAGCAGCCTAGGACTCAAGGAGACCAGAGTTTAAGTCCCTACTCAGGGACTTGCCACCTTGGGCAAGTCAGACTCTCTCAGCCTAAGAGGAAAGCCATGGCAAACCCACTCTGAACAAATCTTGCCAGGAAGACCTTAGGATGAGTCTAGGACATTTCAGTGCAGCTGGTCAGCACGGCCAGTTCAGTGTAGCCGTTTCAGAGCAGCACAGTTCTGCGCATGTTTCAATTGATAGTTGATAATTTGTCAAGAAAGTGCAATCAAAAATTAGAGAATAGAGAGATTACCAAGAAAAGGGAATATAAACGGTGAAGAATAAATATATTGTATAAGGGGGAAAGAAGTGGAAAAGAAATAATGGCATCAGGAATTAGATCCAGGGCATATACAACATCGCAGACTACTTTGACTAGAAGAGGATCCATTGAAATGCCAAAACAGGTTGATGTGAATGCTCAGATCTTACAGGAGCCGAGGGAATTTAAACAAGAAATGAAGGAAGAGTTTAAAAACATGAAAAAAGAATTGAAAACAGACATTGAGAGATTGGGTAAATGACTAGATAAACTCTCAGCAGAGATGAAGGAGATGAAAACTGATTTAGAGGAGGTTAAAAGTAAAACGCAAATATTGGAGAAACAATCTGAAAGTCTGATGGTGGAACAGGAGAAGGAAAAAAGACTAAATTTGATTCAAGAAATAAGATACCGTGAAAAATGTATTAAGCTAAGAGGAATTTCAGAAAAGCTAAAAGAAAATTTGTTCGAGAGGATAATTCCTCCGCTAGCCCAATTCATGGAAATGCCAGAGGAGCTTCTACTGCAATATACAGATAAAATATTCAGAATAAGCTCTGAGGCTGCTAGAGAGAGGAAGATACCTAGAGATGTAGTTATTACATATACTAAAGCTTCAGTAAGAGATGAGATAGTACAACAAAGTTATTCAAAGAGATTAATAATAGAAGACAATGATGTATTGATCTTCAAAGATACACCACCTGAAATACTAAGACGTAGGCAAGAATACAGATGTTTAACACAAAGGCTTCTAAGTAAAGGTATTAACTATAGATGGGAACGTACTGAAGGAATCTCTTTTAGCTATTACCAAAAAGGTATAGAATAAATACTGTGGAGAAAGCTAAAGAGTTCCCGGAGAAGATGAATCGAGATGAAAAGGAATATGATTTGAAGAGAAGGAAGAAAAAAGCAAAGGGAAATGACGGGAAAGAAAGAAATTATTCAGGTAAAGATAAAGACAAAGAAGAAGATCAAGAAGCGGGACAGGGTGCAAAGTCAAGATCTGTTGAAAAAGTGACAGTAGAAGAGGATCGGATTGAACAGGACTTCTTAAACACATTGCAAGAGGAAAAGGAGGAATTAGAACAAGTCTCAGATAAAGAAGAAAAAGAAGAAACTGAGGAAGAGGAGATCTATCCAGAAGACCTAGAATAGATTGCACAAGATGACGCTGTCTCTATTAACATGGAATGTCAAAGGTTTAAACACCCCGGAAAAAAGGAAGCGAGTGAATTACTATTTGGAAAAACAAAATGTTGACATTATAGCATTACAAGAGACCAGGATAAAGGAGCAAGATTGGCAATATTTGAAGAATATGAAGCTGGGACAATTATTTTACTCACTGGATACACACAAGAAAAAAGGAGTAGCCTTATACATAAAAAACAAATTTGAGGCAAGAGAGATTCTGAGAGACACAAACGGTCATTATGTAGGTGCGGAATTAAAACTGACAGATTACAAGATTACGGTGATAGCACTGTATGCACCTCTGGAAAAGAAAAAGCAATTCTATGATCAACTAAAGAAGGATATAGAGAAACTAGAATGTGAGAATATTATCATTACTGGCGACTTCAACGGGGTCATGGATGCTACCAGAGATAGATCAGGGGACCAAAAGAAACATCATGGCAACGTTCCAGGGAACTGCAAGGAGATTCTGGAAGATTTAAACTTAATTGATGTTTGGCCTTATAAAAAAGATAAGGAAAAAGGATATACATTTTATTCAGAGGCGCAGAGAAGCTGGTCACGGATCGATATGTACTGGGTGGCAAAAGAAATGTGCACAAAAATCAAGGATATAGATATTTTACCAAAAATTCTATCGGATCATAACCCATTAAAAATGGTCTTAAAAACTACTAAAAAAGAATATGTGTGGAGAATGAGGGAGGGTATGTTAAAAGACGAGAAATTTGTAATAAGAATAAAGGAGATGAAAAACTATTTCAACATAAATAGCACAAAAGAAACCTCCAGTAAAGTAAGATGGGATGCTTTCAAGGCGACAATGAGAGGCCTGTTCCTACAAAGAGCTGCAGAAATACAAAAACAGAGAAAAGAGAAGAAAGAGAGACTTCTGGGAGAACTAAAAGAGAAAGAAGAAATACTAAGACAGAAACCTAGTAATGAAAAGATTCTGTCAGGAATAAAAATTATACAAAATGAACTGAAGCAAGAGATAATAGAAGGAGTGGCATATAAGTTAAAAAGAGTTAAGCAAAATTACTTTGTTAATGCCAATAAAGTGGGTAGATGGCTTGCACATAGGCTTAAAAAAGAATCCGATAAGAAACTTATAACAGCGATTAGAGAAGACAACAATATATTTACTTCGCAGAAAGACATAATGTATAAGTTTGTACAATATTATGAAAATTTATACGCTGACAAAAGTGAAGATATAAATAATGATCTTGAGATCAGAAAATATATAAAGAATAACAACGTAGGGAGGATTACAGATGAACAACGGGAGATACTTGGAAAACCGATAACAACACAAGAGATATCTTTGGTTATAAAGAATCTGAAGCCGGGGAAATCGCCAGGCCCCGATGGATTCATAGCAGAATACTACAAAGTGTTTGAGAAAGATTTGATTGAATATATGCAGGAAATGTTTAATAAGATAAAGGAAGAAGGCATCCCTGAAACATGGGAAATTGCAGATATAACTAAAATTCCAAAGGAAGGGAAAGATAGGACAGAAGTTAGAAACTACCGTCCAATATCCCTTTTGAACGTTGATTATAAAATCTACACAACGATTCTTGCTAATAGGTTGAAGAAAGTATTAGCAACGTTTATACATCCAGACCAGAATGGCTTTCTTCCAGGAAGAACATTAGCAAATAATATAAGACTGACCTTAAGTATTTTGGAATATTATGAAAAAAATAATGATAAGAAGGCAGCTTTAATATTTGCAGACGTGGAAAAAGCCTTTGATAGCCTGAGATGGCAATATATGAAGGGTGTACTTGAAGAGATTGACATAGGTTCAGAATTCTATCTAAGTGTTGATCAGATTTATAAAAAACAAAAGGCACATATATTAGTAAACGGGGAGAGATCCTCTTTAATCAACATTCAGAAGGGAACCAGACAGGGCTGTCCGCTGTCCCCATTACTGTTTATTCTCGCTATGGAGGTTCTAAACAAACAAATTAGAGAAGAAGAAACAATTCCTGGTCTGAGATTGAAGGGACATGAGTACAAATTGTTGGCTTATGCAGATGACCTATTGTTAATAATCCAAGACCCAATAAACAACACGGGGAAAGTATTGGAAATGATAACAGAATTTGGGGAACGTATCAGGCTTTAAAACCAATAAGGAAAAAACAGTTATATTAACTAGGAATTTAACAAAGTTGGAAGAATTTAATTTAAAAGATATATCAGGCAGTAAGATAGAAACCAAAACAAAGTATTTAGGTATTTGGCTGACTAAAAGAAGCAAACAATTGTATGAAAATAATTACAAAAGAACTTGGTATCAGATAAAGGAAGATCTCAAAAGATGGCAAAAATTAAACTTGTCATTACTAGGGAAGATAGCCACAATCAAGCTGAACATCTTGCCCAGAATGATGTTCCTATTTCAGAACTTGGTTATATTAACTAATGAAAAACCGTTTCAAGAATGGACAAAAGATCTAAAGAACTTTATTTGGAATGGACGAAAACACAGGATAAAATGGACAACATTACTAGACGCAAAGAATAGAGGAGGAACCGCCCTTCCAAACCTTAAGTTATATTATATGGCTTGCGGGATGAACTGGATAAGCGAATGGGTAACTTTAAGGAATGAAAGAATAATAAATTTGGAATGTGGGAATCAGAAGTTTGGAATTCACGTGTATATGTGGTATGACAGGATAAAAGTAGACAGAGAGTTTGAAAATCATACGGTCAGAGGACCTTTATTGAAAATTTAGAGTAAGGTAAAGCAAAAATTCTACAGTAACATTCCTCCATGGCTATCACCAGTAGAAGCATTCCAGGCCAGATGGACAAAAAAAGAAGACTGGTTGACTTATAATGACTTGATAAAATGGTCTAATGGAGAAAGTTGTTTAAAAACAAGAGAGGAAATACGGAGCCAAGGATATGATATACAATGGTTAACCCATGCTCAGTTAGTTCATAGATTTAGAGAAGATAAAATAACATATGGATTTATAAAGGAGAAAAATGAAATAGATAAGATTATTTGTAAACAAGAAAAAGGGAAAATAGCTAAAATTTATAAGATACTGCTTGAAAGAGAACTAGAAGATGAGCTGATTACAGATGCAATGATAAGATGGGCCAAAGATATAGGTGAGGTCATAAGTTTGGAGGAGTGGGAATGTGCCTGGATTAACACAAATAGATTCACCGCAAACCAAGACCTGAAGGAACATTTTCTGAAGATAGCTAACAGATGGTACCTGACACCAGCGAGATTAAGCAAAATTTATAAGTTAACCAACAAGAAATGTTGGAAATGTGGAAAAGAGGTGGGGTCTCTTCATCATATGTGGTGGGGTTGTCCTAAGATAAAGAGATTCTGGGAAAAAGTGCATAATACTATGCAAAAGATATTTGGCATAACATTTGTAATGGATCCTAAACTATACTTGCTGAATATAACAACAATATTAGAAAAGTATATTGAGAAAAAATATTGGAGAGTGATATTATATTTAGTTACGGCCGCTAGACTGAAGATAGCTGCAATATGGAAAGCGAATGAGGTACCAAAATTAGAAGAATGGTTAGATAAATTGTTAGAGATGGAGAATAATGATAAACTGACACAGATTATACATAATAGAAATGTGGAAGAAGTGGAAGAGGAATGGAAACACCAAGGAGCCTTGGTGGCGCAGTGGTTAAATGCAGTCCTGCAAGCCACCACATTGCAAGTTCGATTCCAGAGGGCTCCAAGGTTCACTCAGCCTTCCATCCTTTTGTAGGTCGGTAAATTGAGTACCCAGCTTGTGGGGGCAATTAGCTAAGACACATTGGAAACTGTTTAATGCAGTGTAGATGTGTAAATAGCTATTGCTTAAAACAATTTGTAAGCCGCTCTGATAGCCTTGTGGCTGAAGAGCGGGGTATATATAAATAAATATAAATAAATATAAATATATATTACGGATTATTTAAATAAAAGAGGAATGGTTGATCAGAAGGGATAGTATCAGGTGGAGGTGAGGGTTCCAAATGTGTGGGAAACAAATAAAGACAAGTTGGGAATGAATGGCAAAGCACAAGTAAAATAAAAAAATATATAACAATGTATATTTGAGAGGTTAATTAGAGTAATACTGGAACAAAGAGAGAATAAGGAATAATTGGAATAAATCCTTTGGTTTTGTAAAACAGGGGAAGTCAAGGGTAGGAAAGAAGGATGATAAAGAAGAAATGACGATAAAGAAGAGTATAGAAACAAGAAGAGAAGATATTATTTTGTGTAATTTTTGTGTTATACAGAATAACTTCTAGTATAAGAAATGAGGATTATGGATATGTTAAAATGTAAATGTGTTGTATAAATGATCATTTGATAAATAAACAGTGGGGAAAAAACATTTGTTTGTTTGGGATTATTTTGCAAAACTATTTGGATAAGGGTTAGGGTTAGGATTAGCATTAGGGGCATTATCAGTTATCAGTTGATATTATTTATAATTGATAATAACCCTAACCCTAACCCTTACCCAAATCGTTTTGCAAGACAATCCCAAGCAAACAGAAATGGTTTTGATTGCACTTTCTTGGCAAAATTGTAAATGATCAATTGATACATGAGCAGAACTGCACCACACTGAAATGGTCATGATGAAATGGCCACACTGAACCGGCCGTACTGAAATATCCCATTCCACATAGAATGGGGGTGCCATAGGTGAGAGTCAACTTGATGGCACATAACAACAAAGGTATGTAATTTGAAGCCTGGTTTGTCATTTGATGCCAAGAAGCCACGGAAACCTATTGGTTATCCTTCAGCAAGTCACACTCTCTCCATCTCAGAGCAAGGCAAAGGCTTACCTACCTTCTCTGAAGAAATCTGGCCAAGAAAATCCTATCATAGGGTCACCATAAGTCAGGGTTACCACGAAGGCACATTACAACAACCGCCTCCCCCAGGCTGTTTTACGTGTGGGAAAAGTCCTTTTTCCAATAAGAAATCAACCCATTCTATGTGGGGTGGGGAGAGGACATTTTGCCAAAAATAGCAGTTTTTATTTTGGAAAAAAAAATGGGAGCGCTTGGAGCCTGGGAGCCTCAAAACAGTCTTGGAGCTATATGGGGCCCACAGGCCACCCCCGCCATACTCTGGCTCTTAACTGCAAACCTCTCTTGGTTTTTTTGTTTGACTGGTTAATTAAATAAATAAATAAATAAATAAATTTATATGCCTGCTTTCTCCCAGAAGGGATACAAGGCGGCTCACAAAATCACTTAAAATATAGTTTAAAACCATTAAAAACCTCACAATATAAAAATCTAAAATTACATAAAACACATAAAAGTTAAAAGATAAAAATAAACAAAATAAAAATAAAAACACACCCCAATAAAAGCCTCCAGAACCCCAACTATATATTAAAAGTCTGCTTGCATAAAAACATCTTTGCCTGTTGTTCTCCCTGCTGTCCTTTCAGAAAGCAAGCAAGATGGCGGTCAAGACCCTGCCAGACCCCCCTTCCTCTTGGATGAGCTGGCAGACCCTGCTGTTTATCATCCCGGCAGCCCTCTTTGTGGGATTTGGATGGAGCTGCCCTTCAAAGTGTGTCTGCCCTGCCCAGGATAAGGCTGTCTTCTGCAACAGTCGGAATCTGACATCCGTCCCAGGCAAGATCCCTCCAGATTCTGAGTTCTTGGACTTGAGCCACAACTCCCTCCACACCTTGCGGGAGGGCATGTTCTCCCGCCTATGGGTCTTGAAGGAGCTGGACCTGAGCCACAACATGATCTCCAACATCGAAGACAGGGCCTTCAATTGCCTGAAGAACTTGATGACCCTCCGGCTGAAAGGTAACAGGTTGGATATGGTCCCTGATGGTGTTTTCACAGGGCTGCCCAACCTCTCTATCCTTGACATTAGCGAAAATAGGATCCTTGTTTTCCTGGATCACTCTTTCAAAGACCTCTCTAACCTCAGGAAGCTGGAGACAGGAGACAACCACCTGGTCTTCATTTCAAGCCAAGCTTTCAGCGGCCTTCAGCACCTCCAGCAGCTGACGCTTGAGAGATGCAACATCACTGGTGTCCCAACAGAAGCGCTCTCCCACCTTCATCATCTTGTGGAGCTCCGGCTCAAAGTCTTGAACATCAGTGCCATCCCCAACCATGCCTTCCAAACACTCCATCACCTCAAAGATCTGGAAATCTACCAGTGGCCTTTCCTGACCACTTTGCAGTCTCAGAGCCTCTCAGGCCTAAACATCACTTCCTTGTCCATCACCAAATGCAGTCTCTATGATGTTCCTTATAAAGCCATTAAGCACCTGGCTCACCTCCGTTCCCTTGACCTCTCGTACAACCCGATCTCCATGATCCGTGGGAAGAGGCTGACCGACCTCTCCCGCCTTCAGGAGTTCCACCTCACAGGTGGACGGCTGGTCACGATACAGGCCCATGCTTTCCAAGGCCTTGTTCACTTCCGTCTCCTCAATGTTTCCAGCAATGATTTGCAGACCCTCGAGGAAAGGGTCTTCCACTCAGTGGGAAACCTAGAAGTCCTCAGATTAGACCAAAACCCCCTGGCTTGTGATTGCCGTCTCCTCTGGATCATTCGGAGGAGGCGACGGTTGAATTTTGAGGCCCAGCAACCGATCTGTTCTACCAACTCAACAGGGAAAGGGATGACCTTTCATAAATTCTCAGAGGTCCCACCAGGTCACTTCAAGTGTAGAAAGCCAACGATTGATGACAAGTCTCTTCAGAGAGTAAAGGTTGATGAAGGAGGCCAGGCAAATTTGACTTGCAAAAGCGAGGGAGACCCACCTCCCACTGTTTCATGGGTCTCCCCTCAAAACATCACATTGGACACCAGCCACAAAGGCCGGCTAGTTGTCCTTCCCGATGGCACCCTGAAGATCCAGTACGCCTTGCTGGAAGATAGTGGCTCATACCACTGCATTGCCAACAATGCAGCAGGCATCGACACCATGGTGGCCTATCTCAATGTCTCTGTACCTCTTTTCAACAGCTCTTTACTCATAAGCAATGCCAGCTTACTCGGTGACATGGATAACCCCCAGCCGTTCCTGGTGGACCTCGGAACCTTGGTGGGCATCTTGGTCATTGGAGTGGTGCCCTTTCTGTGCTCGGTCAGTGTTTGCTTTATCTTCATCTTTCTCTGGAGTAAAAGCAGAGGGAACGCCAAGCACCATGTGATTGAATCTGTACCTCGTTTTCCCCGTGGTTACAAGGCCATGACTAGCAAAAACAGAACTCCAACTAAAAAACCCAGATGAAATACCCGATGAGCATCTTCAATAGGATGGAGCCCTTCATTCTCCTTCAATGCCACCAGTTACAGGACTGAGGGAAGCCTTCCTAGGTCTCAATCCAATTATTAGTCTTAACTAGAGTAGAACCATTGATAGAAGCAATGGGTCCACTCTAGTTGGGACTATGGACTCAATGGATCTAATTCTACATAGCAGTCAATTTACCATGTTCCCATTGATTCAGTGATTCTAATCTAAGTGGGACTAACTATTGTATCAATGAATCTGACTCTACCTAAGAGCTGACCTAGTGACCTCCCATTGACTGAACAAGTCTGCTGTACAGTTGCCCCTCCATGTCCACGGATTTGGTATCCACAGATTTAAGTATTCACAGCTTGAAAATATTCTTTAAAAAATAATAATCCAAAGAGCAAACCTTGATTTTGCCATCTTATATAAGGGACACCATTTTGCTATGCCATTGCATATAATGGGACTTGAGTATTCACAGATTTTGGTATTCACGGGGGGTCCTGGAACCAAACCCCAGTGAAGATGAAGGGACAACTGTCGTTGGGATGAACTATTGAATCAGTGTGTCTGTTGTAGTTGGGACTATGGAATCAATGGGTCTAACTCTACATAAGGGTTGACTTGTCAAATTCCTGTTGATTTATTGTAGTTGGGATGAACTATTGAATCCCAACTCTAGTTGGGACTGTGGACTCAATGGGTCTAATTCTACATAGCAGTCACCTTACCATGTTCCCATTGATTCAGTGATTCTACTTGAATTGGGGGGACTAACTATTGAATCAGTGGGTTTGACTCTACATAAGAACATAAGAAGTTCCCATTGACTGAATGAGTCTGTTGGGATGAACTATTGAATCAGTGTGTCTTTTGCAGTTGGGATTATGAAATCATGGAGTCTAAGTCTACATAAACCCAAGTTCCTGTTGATTTAGTGGGTCTATTGTTGCTGGGACTAACATGAATTTAGGCCTTCCTGTCCTCATTTGTACTGAATTTCTGCTGCTCATTTGAGCCCTGAACAAAGGGCATTAATTTACCAAAGGCAAAATGTAGACTCCCAAACTGTAGAGAATTTCAAATGAGGTTGGATGGATGCCTCTCTTTCCTCTCTCTCTAGAAGGGGGGTGGGCTATAACCCCTGGGTGATCTATAATAGAGTGGAGGGCATAGGGAGCCCAATCCCCTCTGCTTCCACAGGGCAGGCTGCATTATGTAATTTTCAGTCACCCCACTGGTTGAAAATCACAACCAGAACTCACTTCTGAGCTATGAGTTATGAGATAGCTGGAAGCCATTCTGGGAATCCTCATCCAAAGAAGGAAACGTTTCCCAATCTCAGGTTGGGGGGGATCCAATGGATTGTGGGGCAAAGAGCCATGCTAGTTTGCCCTAAACTTTTTTTGAAAGGAAGGGATAAGATCAAAACGTTACCCTTCTATATTTACAGATATTGTAAGAATTTAGGAGCCCACCTAAATACCCCAAAGCCACCAGATCCTGTCTGATCTTGGAAGCTAAGCATGATCGCCCTGATTAGTACTTGGATGGGAGACCACCAATGAATACCAGATTCTGTAGGGTCTATTTCAGAGTGTCCGGAAAGCAACTAGGTGGTGCTGGTGGTGCAGTGGTTAAATGCCAGTACTGCAAGCCACCACGTTGCAAGTTCGATTCCAGCGGGCTCCAAGGTTCACTCAGCCTTCCATCCTTTCGTAGGTCGGTAAAATGAGTACCCAGCTTGTGGGGGCAATTAGCTAACACACATTGGAAACTGTTTAATGCAGTGTAGATGTGTAAATAGCTATTGCTTAAAACAATTTGTAAGCCGCTCTGATAGCCTTGTGGCTGAAGAGCGGGGTATAAATAACTAACTATCTAACTATCTAACTATCTAGGTACCAGCAAAGTATCAACACCACTAGTCTGGGAAGGGAGCCAACTGTTAATTGGCTCCCAGGAATGCAAACACAGTCAAAGATTTAGTCCAGTAACACAGTTCAACAGGTCAGAAGCTTACGGCAGTCAGTCAGCAAGGGTCCAAAACAGTCCATGGGTCAACAGGAGCAGGCAGCAGAGTAGTCAGGGACAGTCCAAGGTCTAAGCACGAGTCAAGGTAACAGAAATCAAGATAACCAGAATCCAGGCACCGAAATCAGCAGGAAGCTTTCACCAGGAAGATCAATTGATCTCTGACAAAGCCTCCATTGCCTCTCCCAGCCTATATAAAGCAATTAAGGCTTTGTCAGGTGTTTCTTAATGAGCAGGTTTTTCTCCTAAAGTCTCAGAGACTTCCTTTGAGCTTTCTTTTCAGCTCGCTGCTGGGTATACAATGGTGGAGCGGCCGAACCCAAAGGGTGCTCAGCAGTGGCTCCTCTTCGTCTTGGAAAGATGTGACCAGTGGGGTGCCACAGGGTTCTGTCCTGGGCCCAGTGCTATTCAACATCTTTATCAATGACTTAGATGAGGGAATTAGGGGCATACTTATCAAATTTGCAGATGACACCAAATTGGGAGGAGTAGCTAATACCCTAGAGGACAGGATCAAAATTCAGAATGACCTGGATAGACTGGAGAGCTGGGCCAAAGCTAACAAAATGAAATTCAATACGGCGAAATGTAAAGTACTGCATTTAGGGCGGAAAAATGAAATGCATAAATATAGGATGGGAGAGACCTGGCTGAATGAGACTACGTGCGAAAGGGATCTAGGAGTCCTAGTAGACCACAAGTTGAACATGAGCCAACAGTGTGATGCGGCAGCTAAAAAGGCCAATGCAATTTTGGGCTGTATCAATAGAAGTATAGTGTCTAGATCAAGGGAAGTAATAGTGCCACTCTATTCTGCCTTGGTCAGACCCCACTTAGAATACTGTGTCCAGTTCTGGGCACCACAATTCAGAAAAGATATTGACAAATTGGAGCGTGTCCAGAGAAGGGCAACTAAAATGGTGAAAGGTCTGGAAACAATGCCTTATGAGGAGAGACTTAGGGAGCTGGGTATGTTTAGCCTGGAAAAAAGACGGTTAAGAGGCAATATGATAGCCCTGTTTAAGTATTTGAAGGGATGTCACGCTGAGGATGGAGCAGGCTTGTTTTCTGCTGCTCCAGAGACTGGAACACGGAGCAATGGGTGCAAGCTCCAGGAACAGAGATTCCACCTCAACATTAGGAGGAACATTTTGACAGTAAGAGCTGTTCGGCAGTGGAACGCACTCCCTTGGAGTGTGGTGGGGTCTCCTTCCTTGGAGGTCTTTAAACAGAGGCTGGATGGCCATCTGTCGGGGATGCTTTGATCGCGATTCCTACATGGCAGGGGGTTGGACTGGATGGCCCTCGTGGTCTCTTCCAACTCTGCAATTCTATGATTCTATGATTCTATGAGGTAAGTCCCTCTCTTCTTCGTCATCCTTATCTGAATGGGCAAGACTCTGCACTGGGACTGGTGCCAACCCACTCGGACCAGGCTCTTCCTCTGCTCAAGCCTCTAGGTTGGCAGGGTTCCCTGCTGGCACAAGTAGAGATAAACCTGTGCCAGGGTCCCTTGAGCCATTTCCTGCCATGTCCTCCTCCTCCTCCTCCTCCTCTGACTCTACAGCCTCATCAGGCTCATGGGGCATGACACTGAGGAAGGACCTGGCAAAACCCACCTCTCAGTATTCCTTGCCTAAGAAAACCCTGTGAAATTCATGGGGTCATCATAAATTGACTTGAAATCACATACACAACACACACATACACACAGGATTTTAGGATGGGGTTGAGCAAAGGAACTAGGAAGTAACAACTTTAAGAAATGGCTGGAAGAGGCAGCTTGTGACTTCTATCTCAATGGGGGCAGGGTGGGTGAATCCACTCTGGATTTTAGTCTGAACTTTAAAAGGCAGTATTCAAGGTGCTGAACCTTCTTCTTTCCTCCCCCCAATAGATTCAGCACACCTTGGATGGCACTTTTTCATTCGCTGGCTGCCAATACACTTCCAGAGGTACATCAAGCAACACGAGGGCATTATGAGAGTGAGATAGTAGCTACTTTATCCAAAGGTTGCATCTGTGCACAGAGACATTAGGACCGTGAGTGGAGGCTTCCCCTCTTATTCAGAGGTTACAATTTTTATAGATTAGGAGTCACATACACCTAGCTACCCATTCGCTACCCATTTGTTTGTGATACAATCAACACCATCAGAGTACAGCTAACACTAGGATGTGAAGAGTAATTAAGTCACTTTTGTTAGACATTTTTATTACTTAATTGGAGGGAAGCTAAAGACTCCTTTCTTTGATCTGAGTTTGCCCAGGATCTAGGAACCATTAGGCTACCCACATTCCAGTCTGAATTCAAGGGGCCAGTGGAGTGGGCAACTGTGGGAGGCCAGGAGACTGCATCACCCCCTCCCCAGACCTTAGAGGGTTGCACCCCCCACTGCACACACAAACACACATGCAAAAAATATCGAAACTTTTTTTGCTCCCAATCTACCTTTGAGGAGCGTTTGCACCATGCTTTCAGCTCCCCCAGGGCCTATCAACAGGAAGTGTCCACTTCCTGTTTTTCTTCAATGAGCTCTCCTGGCTGTAAGAGTGGATTTACACCAGCGGCTTTGAGTGTTGGCCTAGGATACTGGGAGACCAGGGGCTCAGCTACACCGGAGAATTAAATCCAGGAAATATCGCGTTATGGCCCTTTTGGTCCTGACCCAAGTTGTGCCCATGATGCATTCACATATTTGATTACGGTGAAAGTACCCAAGTTTGTAATCCAGATGGCCACTTACGGGGATGTGGGGGAGATTGCTGAAGGCTGCCAGCCTGCCCATCAGTCAGTCAGGAAGGCCAAGCCCTCCCTTGGCCCTCATGTGTCCCACCCAGCACCCCAGCCCTCGGTGGCCGTTGTGGCTGAGGGCTCGGCTGTCTGTCAGTCAGTCACGGAGGCCGAGCCCTCAGCCACAGCAGCTGCTGAGGGCCGGGGCACCAGGTGGGATGGGCTGCTTTGGCTGAGGGCTCAGCCTCCATGACTGACAACCATGGAGGCCGAACCCTTGGCTGCAGCAGCCGCCGAGGGCCAGGGCGTTGGACAGGACGGGTTGCTCCAGTTGTTGCGGACGAGTCACAGAGGCTGAGCCCGGCCAGGCAGCAGCAGGAAAAGTTGGGCTGGTTGGGCAGGCAGAAGCAAGCCAGCCCGAAAGCAAGCCATGGAGCAGGCAGCTGGGCAATTGGGGACAGGGAGAGCACTGGGTTTGCCAAGCCTTGGCAAGAAGTGGCAGCGAGGAGGAGGGAGAGGAACCCGGCTCCAGGCTTCGGAAACAGGGGCGGACTCGAAGCAGGGCCATTCAACAACAGCGGATCCTGCATTGCAAGGCATCCCATGAGAGCCTGCCCCATCCGAGATAGAACCAATCACATCTCAGCTCTGCTATGTGCCTCTATTTCGAGATGGTTGCTGGTTGATCAGACAACCAATTATGTGGGTTTTCCCACACTTTTTTAAAAAGACCACAGAAAATAGAGGGATGGAAAGTCACGGATTTCCTGCATTTTTTGCCCCCCCCCCTTCTGAATAGCACGAGTGTGGCCCATGGAACATGAGGACCAATGAGATTATCCTCAAATTCTTCCCAGTTTTTTGTTTTGTTTTGTTTTGCCATGTAGTCAACCCCTATGGCTTGAATTCCTGTTCAGCCATGGAAACCCACTGGGTGACCTTGGGCAAGTCACACTCTCTCAGCCTCAGAGGAAGGCCATGGCAAACCCCTCTGTGAACAATTCTTACCAAGAAAACCCTGTGATAGCTTCCCCTTTGGGTCACCATAAGTCAGAAATGACTTGAAGGCTTACCTGGGTGTAAAATGGCCCAGGGGGACAAAAACATGGAGAACATGCCCCCCAAATCCCCTAGATGGCATTTGGGGCAAAAAAGGGGGTGATCTTTTATATATTAAAAAAATATTGACCCTTGGAGGAACCTGGGGACCACATGAATGGCCTTGGGGGGGCACACTTTGCCTACCTGTGTCATAAATGGATTGGTATCTCTATACTTGAAGGACTCAATATATCACTTATTCAACTAGGTCAATACATCACGTGAGGACACAAGAGCAGGGCCTTTCCAGCTGTGCCCCCCTCCAATTGTTGGAGTACTAGTTGACACCAACAATGGCTTCATTTAGGTGGCAAATAAAAACACAAAGGTACATATCTTCTCCAGGTCAGAAATAAATTCTTCCAGAACACAGCCTCACAGCCCAGAAAAAAAAAACAAGGAAAATCTATGGATGCTGGCCGTGAAACCCTTTGACTTCACAAAAACATGGCTGTTCACTAAACCTTTAGGTCTGGTACATCCCACCCCAAATGTTTGTGCACATGGTTTTATATGGTTTTAACCTTCTTACCTTGTTCACTTGCCAACATGTTTCATATAGGTTTTTTAAAGTCCATTTAAATTGTTTTTGTTTTAACTTGTTTTAACTTGCTGGTTTTGCTGGCATGCCATCCTGAGATCTCATAATAGAAGCTGAATTATAATTATTTTAATAAAAGAATAAATGAATAAACTAAATGAATAAAGTTCAGACTAAAACCCAGGGTGGACTCACTATTCCTACTGACATGGGTGACCCCAGCTAACCCAAAAGGACAGCCTTTCCTAAAAGCTCCATCTGCAGGATTTTAAGTCTCAACAGCACTGTCTCAGAAGTGAAATTTGCAACACAAAAACAAGAAGGCAACAGGTTCAAATCCTGGATGCTGAGCTCCCAAAAGATGCAAGAACCCCAAAGTGGCTCATATATCTATCTATACAGCCATGACTCAATTAAAGAAACTTCTTTTTACAAAATCTTTCAAACTCCCCCCTCGCCTTTTCTTCCTTGCCCTCTGTCTAAATGGAAGTTCTTTTAGGAGCAGGAGCATTGAGAGGATAGTGAAGGAGGTGGGGAGAAGCAAAGACTATCAGTGTCACGTTATAGCAACAGGTCTGTGGTAACAATGCAATAAAGCTTGAGCTGGGAAAGAGTGCAATTGTGCTGCAGCCATGTGTGCCAGCCTACGACAGGCAAGGTAAAAGCTGCCTCCTGAATCTATTACAGGAACAGCCAAACAGAAAAAAGGGTAAAGCAAATTAGACTGCTCCTTCCAACATTTTAAAACAGCATACAGCTATAAGTTTGGCCACCAGAGGGGAAATCATAAGAAAAGTGGAGGTTGGTTAAAATATCCTTGGATGCATTTTGGAAGAAGTGATCTCTGGAAGGTTCAAAATGTTTTTCTTTATTTCTGCAAGGCATAGCTGGCTGTTTCAATTAATATTTACATATTGTTGATAAAAAGTTTGCTGAAACAGGTGTGTGTGTGTGTGTGTGTGTGTGTAGGAGCCCCTCCCTATTCTTTCCCTGTTATTTCTTCCTGTGGTACCAAATTTTCTGTTAAAGAAGCCAATGCCCAGGAACATGTTTGTTCCCTGAGGTTTTCTGGAACTCTGGTCCTGTGTTTGTTCGTCTGGATTCTTTTCTCCCAGCCTGTCTGGTAATACAGAAACAGCTCTGTTTTTTCCATAGAAAACCACTGCCTGTTCAACTTCTCCTGACCCTTTGGGGGGGGGGGATTATCTATGATGGAGCATTTCTCTCCATCCAAGGAGACCCTCTGCATCACATGTTAGAAGGTGGATCCAGCAGGACTTACAATTTTGACAAATGCTCTAGTTCAGCTGATTTCGGTGTTGTCTGTACCAATGATGCTATATAACAGTATTCACCAGCAGCTGTGTTGGATTATAATGCTCATGATCCCCTGCCATGTGCTGGTATGGGGTGATGGGAGTTGTAATCCATTGAGGGAGGGAGACTGCCATCTAAAGGACAGGTGGACAGATCCTGAGGCGTTTACTGTTAGCACTCATGGGGAGAATTATTGGAGGACTATAACTACCAGAATCCCCCAGCAGCAGGGCTGGTTTAAGGCACCAGCAGCATCAGCATCCGCAGGGGGCCCCATCATTGTGGGGGAGCATTGTAACCCTCCTCCTGCAAAAACATTTTTAGTAATAATCTGAATATCCTGTACTGTGAATAGCTTAGGTTGATAAGCTTAGATTGACATTGACCTAGGATAAACATATGGGGCCCCCAAATAAAGCATTGCAGGGGCCCCCGAAATTCCTTAAACCGGTCCTGCCCAGCAGCATGCTGACTGGGGGATTCTGGAAGTTGTAGTCCACACATACACACACGCACACACATTTGTCCACGCTCAGGAAGGAATGAAAAGGAAATAGAGACAGTGTTAACAGGGAAAAGGTGCAGTTGTGTCAGCTGAAAACATAATTTTCTGCTCCAAAAGGCTTATGAGCTATCATTTCACACATATGTGCACGGACACACACACACACACTCACGCTCCAACATCCACAGTATTTAAAGCCCCCCACCCCCCCGGCTAAAAATCAAACTGGTAAGCCGACTAATCCTAACAACAATTGTTTATTATACACCAGTGGT
The DNA here is from genome assembly GCA_030847615.1 of Gambelia wislizenii. Classification (NCBI taxonomy): domain Eukaryota; kingdom Metazoa; phylum Chordata; class Lepidosauria; order Squamata; family Crotaphytidae; genus Gambelia; species Gambelia wislizenii. The sequence continues at coordinate 5,655,178 of JAUMIR010000015.1, read as the reverse complement.
TCTTCACCATTTTTAGGACCTCTTTGAGAATTTGGTATATGCTATGGGATTCCATTCAAGGAAAAAAAATGCATTTAACTGCTTCTTTCAAAAGAAGAAGAAGACAAAAGGGGGGTTATTTCTGTGTCCATTTCATGCACTTCCTGAAGTCCATCTGTGGACACTGTAGGGGACAACAGACCACAGGTGAAGACCCCTTGTTGTGTGCCTTCAAGCTGGACTAGATGGCCCTTGTGGTCTCTTCCAACGCCATGATTCATATCATTTCTGACTTATGGTGACCCTATATAAATGCTCTTCCGGGCTTGATGGTTCCCTATCTAGGCAAATTATGTCTGGGAGATGTTAGTAAATGGAGTCAGTTTCATCCCCTTCCTGCTCATGGACCTCAAAATTTGAGGGGATGTCATCAAAGCAGTGACATAGGACAATGCTCCAAACCTACAGGGATTGCCCGCTGGACTTTTCCACCTGGAATCAGACATAGTACAGTCCAAGGGGGAAAAAAAGCTCTTTCCTCTACTTTTTTTCTGAGATGAGACAGCTGGTACAATGAGCTGACATTTGGATGCCAAATTTGCAGGTTAATTAAAAGCTGTGCTGAATACAGGATGACAATTATGAAATCATTTAAAAATGAACTTTATTTTTTAAAGGTATTTATTATTCCCTTCATCAGGCAAAAAGGCTCTCAGAGAGGATTACAAATTGTTAAGCAAGAGCATTTTACACATCTACATCACTTTATAGCATGCTAGACACTAAGCGGTTTCCAATGTGTGTTAGCTAATTGCCCCCACAAGCCAGGTACTCTAGTGAACATTTTTTTAGAGAAGTACTGTAGTTTAATTTGGTGTTTCCTCTCCCAGTGTGTTGACTGGCTGCTCAGGAAACACACCTGACCAATCACCACCCACATGCAAATTCCATTTCCACTTCACAATCCACTCCTGCCACTCAATCTGCATCTACACCCCCAGCCTCACAAGGGCCCCTCCCTCCTCTCCCTGCCTCAGCCAATCACCAGCCACATGCAAATTCCCTCTCCCCCTCACAATCCACTCCTGCCATTCAATCTGAATCAATCTGTGATTTTGGGCTGCATCAATAGAAGTATTGTGTCTAGATCAAGGGAAGTAATAGTGCCACTCTATTCTGCCTTGGTCAGACCTCACCTAGAATACTGTGTCCAGTTCTGGGCACCACAATTCAAAAAGGATACGGACAAATTGGAGCATGTCCAGAGAAGGTCAACTAAAATGGTGAAAGGTCTGGAAGCGACGCCTTATGAGGAAAGACTTAGGAAGCTGGGTATGTTTAGCCTGGAAAAAAGATGGTTAAGAGGCGATATGATAGCCCTGTTTAAGTATTTGAAGGGGTGTCACGCTGAGGATGGAGCGGGCTTGTTTTCTGCTGCTCCAGAGACTGGAACACGGAGCAATGGGTGCAAGCTCCAGGAACAGAGATTCCACCTCAACATTAGGAGGAACTTTTTTGACAGTAAGAGCTGTTCGGCAGTGGAACACACTCCCTCGGAGCGTGGTGGGGTCTCCTTCCTTAGCGGTCTTTAAACAAAGGCTGGATGGCTATCTGTCGGGGATGCTTTGATTGTGATTTCCTGCGTGGCAGGGGGATGGACTGGATGGCCCTCGTGGTCTCTTCCAACTCTGCAATTCTATGATTCTATGATCTACACTCCCAGCTTCACAAGGGCCCCTCCCTCCTTTCACTCCCTCAGCCAATCACCACCCACATGCAAATTCCCTCTCCACTTCACAATCCACTCCTGCCACTCAATCTGCATCTACATTCCCAGCCTCACAAGGGCCCCTCCCTCCTCTCACTCCCTCAGCCAATCACCACCCACGTGCAAATTCTCTCTCCCCCTCACAATCCACTCCTGCCACTCAATCTGCATCTACACCCCCGGCTTCACAAGGGCCCCTCCCTCCTCTCCCTGCCTCAGCCAATCACCACCCACATGCAAATTCCCTCTCCACCTCACAATCCACTCCTGCCACTCAATCTGCATCTGCACCCCCAGCCTCACAAGGGCCCCTCCCTCCTCTCCCTGCCTCAGCCAATCACCACCCACATGCAAATTCCCTCTCCCCCTCACAATCCACTCCTGCCACTCAATCTGCATCTACACCCCCAGCCTCACAAGGGCCCCTCCCTCCTCTCCCTGCCTCAGCCAATCACCACCCACATGCAAATTCCCTCTCCCCCTCACAATCCACTCCTGCCACTCAATCTGCATCTACACCCCCAGCCTCACAAGGGCCCCTCCCTCCTCTCCCTGCCTCAGCCAATCACCACCCACATGCAAATTCCCTCTCCCCCTCACAGTCCACTCCTGCCACTCAATCTGCACCTACACCCCCAGCCTCACAAGGTCCTCTCCCTCCTCTCCCTCCCTCAGCCACTCACCAGTCATGGGCTGTGACAGGACCCAGGCAGTCAACTGGCGGTGGCCGCAGCAACAGCAGTGGCAGGGCAGCAGAGCAAGTCACCCTCAGCAATCCCAGGGAAAGTGTGGCATGCTGTAAGGGGGAGGAGGAGTTTAAAAATCCACCAGCCTACCTTACAGGGTTGTTGTGAAGTCTACCAGGCATTTTGGGGGGAGCTTTTTAACAGCGTATGGTACACTGGGTCCAGTTAGTATTTGGAAATACTTGAGGAGGGGGATCAAAAATAGATGACTTGAGTGAATGAAACTCTGACAAGGAGAATGCTAAACGGGAGAGAATCTTTGCAGTTCAGGATTTGTTTTGTGTGAAAAATCCCCCATAGAAAGCATCAATGTCTGTAAAAAAATTAATAACAAGGCCGTTTTGTATGCCTGAAGCTTGTTTTCTTCTTAGACATATTGTTTTCTACATAGATAATGCAGCTTTCTGTCCAAGAAATTTGCTTTTTGTGGTGAAAATGAAGTTTTCAGTGGGGTGGGGCACATTAAACTTTTTTTTATACCAAATAAGTCCTGAACTGCAAAAAAAATCTTCAAAAACAATAGTTTGACAACTTCCATGCAGTGTGGAGAAAAATTGTAAAATTATTCTCACTTGCCTGCAAGAATGAAATTTACAGCTATTCACATTCCTAGATATTAACTATAATAAAATTTGGAGGAAGTTCCTTGGGAGAACTATAGTTCATGGAATTCCTCCAGTCAGCATAGCTGAAATGGAAGCTTCTTTGGCAGTCCAAAAACATAAGTTTGTCTAATCTCTAAGAGTGACACAGCAGCAGATCAAAAAACACAGAGGCTGGGGCATTCTGGGAGTTTGTTTCAGTTCAGAGCATGGCATAGCATTGGTTTAAAATTCAGTAGCCATATTGACATGCGATTCTGGGAGTTGAAGTCTAGCAAAGAACTTTTGTCTGTGGTCCAAGACACCTTTCCACTGTCCCAGGTTGATAGGGACAGTCCCAATTAATTCTCATAGAATCATAATGTTGGAAGAAACCTCAAGGGCCATCCAATCCAACCCCCTGCTATGCAGGAATACACAATTCTTTGCCATCCTGCTTTTTCAACTGCTTTTAAAATGTTCCAGTTTCTCTTTCCTCCCCCTCTTGCTTTCCCCCTATGTCCTCGGCTTACTGCAAATTGAGTTCAAAGTGCAAAAGTAGTTTGTACTCAGTTAACTGATCAGGGAGGAGAGAAGAGGAGGTGACAGATTCTTGCTATTCCCAGTAGGCTCAGGCAAAAGCAAACCGCTGCAAACCTCCTAGCTTGTCTGTTCTTCCTCAATAATAACTTTCCTACACTCTGATGTTGCTTGAGCATACATGTCCTGATTTTCATCTGTGACCAGGTCAGAGGGTATCTGACAGCACTGGTGGTGTTGTACACATAAGTGCACAACCACATATCCTCCAACAATCCTGATTTGGCCCACGGATATGTAAATTCAGTAGGGAACGTGTTGTCCCACTTTTTCAGCTGCTTTTAAAATGTCCCAATTTCCCACTTGGTCTTCAGCTTACTTGAGTTGCTGCAAACGCCGTTCAAAGTGCAAAAAGAGTTTGGACTTAATTCACTCTGCACCAGGGAGGGGGGCGGAAGGGTGGGACCTTGTCCTTCCCAGCCAGTTTCGGCAAAACCAAACTGCTGCAGTCTCTACTAGCTATTGTGTGCAAGTGATGCATATAAACTCCCAGTAAGGTGGTAGTTACGCTCCCCCAATTCCATACCCCTAAACCAGGGATGAGAATTGTGGGCCCCTCCAGATGTTGTTGGACAGCAACTCCCAGCATCCAGCAGCTTTCGCCATCTTGACCATGCTCTGAAGTTGTTTAGGCACATGTGTTCCAATTTCACCTGTGATAGGTTGGAGAGTATGGAGAGGGATGGCATAGCAGATAAATTATAGTGCCTTTCTAGGGGTTTCTGATAGTTGTAGTCCAAAAAAGGAACTTTGTCCAAGCTCTGAGCATGACAGAAGAATAGGTTGACACTACAATGGCCATGCTGACTGGGGGACTATGGAAGTTCAAGCTATGACATGCCATAATATGGTGTGTGTTTTTTAAAAATCTCCAAATGTTTGCAATGCTCTACAATCGCCACGAGAGGGCGCACCACTAAAACCATTTTTAAAAATAAATTCTGGGAAGCCTATCTGTTTCCAGAAATGGAGCATTTACTGCAGTAGCTAGTGGCAAATGGAGAGAGGTGTTTGGATGCGGGGGGGGGGGCGAAATAGAAGATCAGTCTGCGATGCATATTGAATGAACCCACCAGGTAAAGTAGGTCCTTTTTTTCTCTAACAGCTTGTTCTTTTCCTGTTTCAAACTAAGGCAGGTCAGCTGTTCTGGCTTTTGATTCAAGCCCTGCTAGCCTTGTGACAAACTGGTCTGCTCCCACCTTCCCTCCACAGTGAGAAATTTTGAAATGGTGTATGCATGCTTACCTAGATTTGGTTTCCTTTTGAAGGAGAGAAACGTATAGTGCATTTTATTTATTTATTTATTTATTTATTTATTTATTTGCAACAGGCTTCCTAAAGAGTGTTAAGAGATCAGTCGCACAATATGGAGGTCTCAGTTTTGGAGAAACCTGAATTTGGCAGAAGTGTAGTCAGACAGCCTCCTTAACAGTAATAGAGTGTTGAGGGGATGCATACTGCAACATTTTGTTGGAGACTCATTTGTTTGGCATGAGGGTAAGTGGGAGCAAGCAAAGCACATGAACTCCTAGCAGGTGGTAGCTACTCTACCCTACTTCAAAAATCCCTAGACACCCCCCCCCCCAGACCAGGGCTGCTCCCGATATTGTTGGACTGCAACTCCCAGCAACCACCAGCTAGCATGCAATTGGGATACTTGGAACATCCCCCCCCCCCCAAGAACTTTATCATACTCTGCACTGCAGTGGAGAACTGTCACTTTCTCATGTGGCATAAGCTGTTCTTTGATTCTTAGGTAGCTCTAATGATAACTGTGAAGAACCTTCCTTTTCAAGGGCAGTCTACCTCTGAATATCAGATAAGCAATAGGGAAGGACTCTTGCATTCATGCTCCACTTGTGCACATACATAGGATACTGGGCTAGATTTGAGTGAGAGATGTGGCCCACCAGATGTTGCTGGATTACAATTTCCAGTGTCCTTCACCATTGACTAGGGCTGGTGGGACTTACAGTCTAACAACATCTAGAAGGCCACACTTTCCCCGTCCCTATTACAAGCCATTTTAAAATGGAACCTCCATATTCAGGGGCAGAGCACCACTAAATATTAGTTGCTGGGGACCAACAATGGGAGAAGGGTATTAGGCTCAAGGTCTCCTGCAGACTTCCAGAAGGTTTCTGGAAGAGGAAGCAAAATGCTAGGCCAAATAGATACTGGATGGGATGAACTCTTTTTGTGTGTATCTTTTATTATTAAGAATTACTGTGTGCCACCTCAACTCTGCCCATCTCCCACTCACCCTTAATAATGTCCAAAACCAGAGCTTGGGAAAGTTTCTGTTGGGGGGACCTCAAGTCCCAGAATCCCCTAGCCAGCTTCTGGGAGCTGTAGTCCAAACCAGAAAAACTTTTCCAAACTCTACCCCAAATCCACCACCCTCAGAACTTCTGACTTTACAGCTGAGCTAGCTGGCTAGGCTTCCAAGTCTAGGCTTAGAACAAAATTGTGGGAATTTCTAGGTGCTGTTGGACTGCAAGTCCCAGCAGCCACAGCCAGGAAACACTGGAATGGTTTTTAAGGTGGGAGGGGGTTTACATTGACAGGCAGGTTGTTACTAATTTTGCAGGAGAGGGCAAATTACTTTCCCCATTCATCTTCATTATTGAAACCTTAAATACAAAGACTCTTGTAGCACAATATCTACTTAGAATTGCCCTCTCTGACTTCAGTGTTGCTTACTCCAGAGTAAGTGTGCCATGGACAGATTGCGCGCAGCCTTTCTTATTCCTGGGAGGGCTCAACAACAACAGCTGTCTTTCGCACTACACAGTTATAGCACTACAATTCTGCTTTAACTGTCATAATTCCATCCTATGAATTCCTCCGGTTTGTAGCTGCACAAGGTATTGCCAGGGAGTTCTACGGGCAGAGCTACAAATCCTAGGATGCCATAGGATGCAGCCATGGCAGTGATAGTGGAATCACAGTGCTATAATTGTGTAGTGTGAAAGGGCCCTGTGCTTGATCATTGCATACCCTTCTGATTAGTAACGACTGAGCAGGATCAACAAAATATAGAGGTCTCGGCAGCCCAATTTTGCCAGATCATTTCAGCAGGTGGCTCAGCCCCCACCCACATGGTCTTAGTGGAAGTTCAAGCCCCCCCCCACCATTCCAGGGTCCATGGCCATAGCCAGCAATGGAGAGGAATGCTGGGAGGTGCAGTCTGGAAGTCCCATGATCCCTACTCCAAAAGATGAATGGAGGTAGGTAGCAGGGGGTAGATACCAGTGGGGCAAAATGTGTCTCCAAATTAGAATTCTAACTCCCCACCTCATGAAATTTCCTTTCAGCCCCTAGATTTTTAGAACTGCAGTAACTTAAAATTTCATGCAGGCCTTTGGAAACAGACTTTAGACATCCAGATAAAGGGGGCAGGCAGAGCGACCAAGGGAATGCAAAAGACAGGAGATTGGAGGATTCTTCTGGTGGTGATGTGCCTTCAAGTTGTTTCCAACTTATGGCAACCCTAAAGCAAACCTGTCACAGGGTTTTCTTGGCAAGATTTGTTCATAGGGAGTTTGCCTTTGCCTTCCTCAGAGGTTGAGAGAGTATGACTTCACCAAGGGGCATCCAGTGGATTTCCATAGCTGAGGGTTCCATGGATTCGAACCCTGGTCTCTAGAGTCCTAGTCCAACACTCAAACCATGAAACCACGCTGGCTTTCTAAAATGGTTCAACATAGGAACAATTTTCAGCGTCCCACTTTCTGCAATGCTGGATGTTTGGGGACTGAAGGAAAATATCATGGGTGGGATTCTTATTTGGGGGGCAGTGCCTCCCCCCACCCCAGTTACACCCCGACAGGCCAAATATCCTGCAAGGTGCACATGGTTAATGCCAGTGTAATGCCTCCCTGTTGATTCCCTTGGCAATTCCTTTTTCTGATCCCTTACTCTGCTGATCTCTTTCTGTACAAGCACACACTGGATCTCAAACAAGGGCTTTGTCATGTTTTGTATGATATACAGTATATTTCTTCCCTCCCCCATGGGGAACTTTTGCTGACGCTGCCATTTCACAGTTCGATTTTTTTAAGGGTCTATAAATTAGAAAACAGTGGGAGGGGAGAAAGGGAGACAGACGCCTTTCGGAAAGAGCCAGCAATTTGCTCTTCCTTCTGTGGATTTTCTCTTCTGTTGCAGCAGCTCATCTGTTTGAGGCTTCACAGAATCACCCTGCAAAAAATAAGAAGATAATGATGATGAGAACCCTCTGCCTCTTTTTTCTCTTCTGCTTCGTTTTCTCCCAAAAAATTCCCAGACTGAAACTGACACCAAAAGGTGAGCTTTTATTTCTTTATCCATATGATTTTTCAATATTTCTGTCTCCCAAGATTTTGGGTCGCAGCATGCTCCACCAGTATGTGTTTTATTTTTAAAATGATATTATTATTTTTTAAAAAAAGTATTTTTCAAACATATTTTCTGGGCCGTTCTAATCAGAGACACTTACCCATCTCCAAAAAAGAAGCAATATTGATGCACTCTATTTATCTACCTGTCTGTCTACATTATGCAAACATACTGTATATGCATAATTAATTGATGAGGGAGGAAAGGGAATAGCCAGAACTGGTTCTGTGCTGGGAAGGGAATGACTTCTCCAAACCTCTGTACCAAACCCTCTGTTTTGCCTGAGAAATCTCTTGGCAAATCTGAAAAAGAATTAGGAATACTGTATTTCCAAGGTTTGTTGAGCATCTCAGTTTACAGTTGATTGGGGCTAGGGCTGCAATATTCCTTGCCCCACCGCACCTTTAAACTGTGGTTCCAGCTCTCCTCTTCTTGAGGGGTAGGAAATCCCATCTTTGGTTTGTTTTGAGGCGATAACACAGGCTCACGATAGGATGGGCACTGCTGCAGAAATGTGATGACGGCTCCCCATTCAGAGGCTTGAAGGACTGGTGAGGTTCAGTCTCAAGAGGCAGTTCATTGCTTGTGCATCACTGTATTGAGCAGTACAGTAGAAGTGTGAACAGCATGGTTTTCCAAGAGTCGAATGCTGCAAGTGGAACTTTGGTAGTCTATCTCTGTCACACCTGGAGAGAGAGAATGAAAAAAAAATGCTTTTCAGGGGAATTAATCTATGCTTTCAACAGCAACACCAGCATCACAGCACAAAGCAATAAAAGGCATTTGTCTCTGTCTCTGCAGTCTTTCACAGCAGAGTGCATTTGGGCACCAGCTTCTTTAAGAGGGAACCAGACGAAAAGCAGAACCTTGTGGGATTTATTGACTCTTTAGCCATATGGTGCAAGAGCAGTCTATTTGAGTCTAAATTTCCAACAGCATGCCACCTCTCTGCAAATCTGGAGGTTGATGTCTTGGGTGCATTATAATGTATGGATTTAAAAACAAAAACAAATAAAATGTACATGTGATTTTCCAGGCTGATTTTAAAGCCCAGAACTTTTCACTTTCCTATAACTAACGTCTTCTTTCAATAGATATATTTTGCAAAAGGTGTCACTTTGTTTTGCTTTGCTTCACTTCCAGGGGTCTACTGTGTTCATGGCCATAGGAGATTGAAATCTGGGGTGTGCATATGTGTTTTAATTATTTAAGGACAGTAATGCTCTTGGAAGAAAATTGATCCTGACTCAGTAGAAATCTTGAGGCTAGTGGGGTGGAGTGAAGAGCTAGTCAGGTGGCTGGAGTTGGACACACTTCTGTCGATTGTGTCCTATTCAGAATTTGTCCTGAAGAGATTAAAACCCAATCTCTTCAACAACAACAATAACAATGGAAGCCGAAATGTCAGCCATTCAGAAACCAGTGTTTCGAAAGATTCAGGGTGTGTCTCCACTCCGTTTCTTGCCATGGCTGCATCCTACAGAATCCTGGGTTTTGTAGTTTGGTGTGGTGTTTAGCATTCTAATCCAGATTGCTCTAGCACCTGGCTAAGGAGAATTCCAACAAAGTCTGCAAACTACAAATTCCAGGATTGTATAGGTTGGGATTGTGACTGTTAAAGTGGTGATACAATTGGGTAGGTCCAGATATGCCCTAAAATGGGGGAAATTGGTAGTACTGTACTAATGGAGGGATCGCCACCCTGTTTGTTCTTCTGTTAAACTCATCCTTCTCTTTCTATTTTTTTATACATATATACAGTTTTCCCTCTGTATCCACAGATTTGGTATCCACAAATTTAAATATTCACAGCTTGAAAATATTATTTAAAAAATAATAATCCAAAAAGCAAACCTTGATTTTGGCCATCTTATATAAGGAACACCATTTTGCTATGCCTCTGCATATAATGGGACTTGAGTATTCACGGATTTTGGTATCCATTGGGGGTCCTGGAACCAAACCCCAGCAAATATGAAGGGACAACTGTACTTCAGATTGACACATTCATTTGGGAGGTGCCATTTGCCCAACATGACGTAGCTTGGCTTACTTTCTCCAAGTCATCTGGAGTCACCAGCTATGTGGCTGCCTGCTGTTTTCATTGTTGGTTGTTATAAATCTGGATCATTGCTCTGTTTGTTTAAAAAAAATGCCAGGATAGGGCAGAAAGGCCAGATTCATGTACCTTTTTAATGTTTATGATAGTTTGGTGAGGATACTCTTTTTATGCTTACTGGTCTTGTCTCGAATGCTCTAGTCTCTTTACAGGTATATTTCAGTTAACAAAGTTGATGTGTTCTTGGACATGACTTTTTTTTTATTTTCATGTAATTGTATTTATATAATTTATACATATCATTATCCGTTTGTAGTTTTGTAATAGACAGACTCCCCATATATTTCTTTGTAAATGTTTACTATTTGTCTGTTTGGTCCTTTTTCTTAACCATCTCTTAGTGATCATTGTATTTGATTTTAATCATATCCCGATTCTTTGAACCCCTTGTACGCATCGTTTGTTACTTCCCAATGCTTTATTAAATGCTTCCAATTTTCCCTTGTCTTACAGTTAGTTTTGTTTCTTATCCTATTTGTCAATTGGTCCATTATCATCATATCTAACATGACTTTAACAGAGAATTTTGTACCAGAGGCAGGAGCAGCAGGGAAAGAATTGGGAGAGATTGTTAGGCTACAAAAAAATAGTTCCCACATGCCTCAGCAAACTTTTCATTCAAAACTAAAGAATATGCCCATGTGGAATGAAACCACCAGGTCAGGGAAGCCTTGCATAAGGAAACAAAAACATTTTGAGCCTTCTAGAGACCACCTGAACCCTTCTTCTGGAATGAACTATGAGCCCTTGTGATCTCATCCAACTCTATGATTCTATGACTTTTTCTTTCACCAGCCTCCACTTTTCTTATGATTTCCATTTTGGTGGCCAAACTTCCAGATCTATAATTTTTTTAAATCTGTCGTGTGTAGCTGGTAAGAGAGGCTTATCTGCTGCCCCCTTTTCTTTCTGTTTTGCTGTTTCTGGAGGCAGCTGCTGTTTACCTTGCCTGTTGTTGGCTGGCATAGACAGCTACAGTAGGATTGGCTAGAGTAGAGTCCTGCTCTTTCCCAATTCAAGATCTTATTGCTTTGCTTACTGCAGACATGCTCCTGCAGCCTAACACCCGCAATCTAACTTTATCCATCTTTCACCATTCCCTGGATGTCAATGCTGCTAAAAACCTCCAGCTAAGCAGAGGATGAAGAGGAAAGCAGGGCTGGGTGGGCATAAAACGACTTTATAAAAAGGAGCTTCACTATCAAAAAGCATTCCTGACAGATCGCCATCCAGCCTCTGCTTAAAAACCTCCAAAGGAGACTCCACCGCACTCCCAGGCAGTGTATGCCACTTCCAAACAGCTCTTTTGGTCAGGATGTTCTTTCTAATGTTTAGGTGGAATCTCTTTTCCTGTAGTTTCAACCCATTGCTCCATGTCCTAGTCTCTGGAGCAGCAGAAAACAAGATTGCTCCACCCTCAGTATGACATCCCTTCAAATATTTAAACATGGCTATCATGTCTCCTCTTAACCTTCTGTTCTCCAGACTAAACATATCCAGCTCCCTAAGCCGCTCCTCATTGGCCTTAATGGCTTCCAGACCTCCCACGATCATGGTTGCTCTCCTCTGGACACCTTCCAGCTTCTCAATATCCTTCTTGAATTGTGGTGCCCAGAGCTGGACACCTGATTCCAGGTGAGGTCTGACCAAAGAAGAATAGAGTGGCACTATGACTTCCCTTGATCTAGACACTATACTCCTATTTAATGCAGCCTAAAATCGCATTGGCTTTTTTAGCTGCTGCATCACACTGCTGACATTCCTCATTGCTTCCAGACCTCCCACCATCCTGGTCACTCTCCTCTGGACATGTTCCAACTTCTCAATATCCTTCCTGAATAATCAATAGTGATAGAACAGGGGATGGATTTTTCACTGGCATCTGTGGAACGGTAGCTCAATGGCAGAGCAGATGCTTTGAACGCAGAAGGTGCCAGGTTCAATTCCTGGCAACGTCATGTCAAAGGATGACAATGGATAAAGACCCTTCTGTGTCACAGTATTTGCTGTGTCAGAGCAGACAGTATTTGGCTAGGTGGACAAATAGCCTAACTTGGCATGAGGTGGCATCTTAATTGCCCTGCAGTTTTTCCTGGCTTGTGCCCAGACTGATAGACTTCTGGATGTACTTATATAAAGTGAGGCAGAACTTAAATTCTTGGAGCCAATATTCAGCTTATTCCAGCACTATATGATTCATGGATGTGCGGCTTGCCAGGGCTTCCTAGCCTTCCAAACTGAGGCCAGAATGTTCTTTGGGACCATCTTGTCATTGCTGGTGGGGTGGGTTTTGGTTTTTGTTTTGTTTTGTCATTGTTATTGAACTGCTACTCAACCCACAATTTTGTCAGCTCCTAATTCAAGGGTGGATAAGGTGTGGCCCTCTCTAGCTGAATGTGTCCCCCAGAATTGTGGTTGTAGCCGTCAACTTCTCCAGATTGCTTCTTCTGTCTGTTAAAAAAGGTGGAAGAGGGAAGGACAATTCACTTTTAAATAGGTTGCAGCAACACAGTTGTTTAACAACAACAAAAAGTCTTTTTGTTTTAAAAATATTAGAATTGGACTTTTGGCCATTTCCATATTTTTGGCATTTTTTGCTCTCCAGAAAACCATGATTCCGCCTCCATCATTCTCCATGATGGAGTCAGCCCTGTCCCTAACAGGTAGTTTGCTCCTGTTCCTGGGGGTTCTATTCCAAAGTAACAGCTAATATAAGCCCTGCTGGGTCAGGCTGAAGAGTCCAGCTAGCCCAACATTCTGAATCCCATAAGTGGGGAACCATGGGCCCTGGGGTTGAATCTGCACCCCATGGGGTCCCAGTTGGACCCTCAGGGCTGCCTCAGATAGCCATACCCAATTCCATATGACATCATATAATGGTTGGTTTCCCAGCACTTTTTGGCCCCAATTTTGGAAGCCTGAAATGCCTCCCCTAATGCCTCCCCTAATGCATGGACACAAGAACTCTAAGCTCAAATATACTGTTTCCCCCCCCCCCTTCTGTTCACCACTTGAACCTGTCCCATCAAGTAATTCTCAGAAACTGAACACAACTTTCACACTAAAGATGTTACTCCTACACAGAACGCATAACTGTACCTCATAATGGCAACCAGATGGTTTCTGGGAAGACCTAAAGCAGGAAGTGAAGAGCACTTTCCTAATCCACTGTGACTCTCCAGTAGCAAACGTATAGACTGCTCCTAAAACTGAAGGCTCCACTTGTCAATGGCATCTAGAAGCCCTACTTTTTTGGTTTGTCTGATTTTAACCAGATCATATGTTCCCCTCAAAGAAGTGGAATAAGGGAGCTGTGTGAAAGGTATGAAATCTAATAACCTTCTCCCCACCTCCACTCACCTCCTTTAATGTGAGCTTCATGTAAGAAATACAAATACAGTCATCCCTCCATATCCATGGATTCTGCATCTATGAATTTGGGACTTGAGCATCCACGGATTTTGGTATCCATAGGAGGTTCTGGAACCAAACCCTGGCAGATACCAAGGGCCCACTGAATGAATACTTTCTGTGGGTAAATAAGAGTAAATATTCTCTCTGGCACATCTTTAAGACTAAATGGTTTTTATTTTTGCATGAGCTTTCATGGATATAAACCCACTTCTTCAGATGTAGCACAGAGTGGTATTAAGGCCTCAGGTTAAAAATCATATTGATACAGTTGTGGGAGTGTGATGGGATGCAATAGGACCTACAAAGATGCAAATAATCTCCTTTACCCTCAATTTTCAAAGGTAAAGTCTTTCAGATCTTTACAGTGGTCAGTTAGTGTAGGTGTGTGAAAGTAATCCTGTCCTGGGCCCAGTGCTATTCAACATCTTTATCAATGACTTGGATGAGGAAATAGAGGGCATGCTTATCAAATTTGCAGATGACACCAAATTAGGAGGAGTAGCTAATACCCTAGAGGACAGGATCAAAATTCAGAATGACCTGGATAGACTGGAAAGCTGGGCCAAAGCTAACAAAATGAATTTCCATAGGGAGAAATGTAGGATACTACAGTTTGGCAGTAAAAATGAAATGCACAGATATAGGATGGGTGACACATAGCTCGATGGCAGTACATGCGAAAAGGATGTAGCTTGTCTTAGTAGACCACAAGCTGAACATGAATCAGCAGTGTGATGCAGCAGCTAAAAAAGCCAATGTGATTCTAGGCTGCATTAATAGGAGTATAATGTCTAGATCAAGGGAAGTAATAATGCCGCTCTATTCTGCTTTGGTCAGACCTCTCCTGGAATACTGTGTCCAGTTCTGGGCACCACAATTCAGGAAGGATATTGAGAAGCTGGAACATGTCCAGATGAGGGCAGCCAGGATGGTGGGATGTCTGGAAGCCACGATGCCCTCCGAGGAGCGGCTTAGGGGGCTGAACATGTTTAGTCTGGAGAAGAGAAGGTTGAGAGGGGACATGATAGCCATGTTTCAATATTTGAAGGGATGTCACACTGAGGATGGGGCAATCTTGTTTTCTGCTGCTCCAGAGACTAGGACATAGAACAATGGGGTCAAACAACTGGAAAAGAGATTCCACCTAAATTAGGAAGAACATCCTGACCAAAAGAGCTGTTTGGAAATGGAATGCACTGCCGCGTAATGTGGTGGAATCTCCTTCTTTGGAGGTTTTTAAACAGAGGCTGGATGGCCATCTGTCAGGAATGCTTTGATTGGGTATTCCTGCAGGGCAGGGGGTTGGACTGGATGACCCTTGTGGTCTCTTCCAACTCTGTGATTCTATGATTCTAATAAATCTGTTTACCAAAAGTCAGTTTCCCAGGGTTCAAAACTCCCTCTGAGAAGATCCCTTTTGTTGTATCTACATTAGGCGCTGCCACATTCTCTCTTTTTTTCCCCTTCCTTTCCTCCTTTTTATGCTGCAAGAGACTAACACAGCTGCTTCCTGAAAACTATTCTGTGTGGGTGTTTTTCTTTCAGCACAGGAGAGGATGCCTTTTGCACTTGCTCAGAGACAACCTTGCCCACCATCAGGTAGTGGTGGCTGGGCAGAGTATCATCTGGGCAGTGAATCCACGCTAGGTTTTAGTCTGAACTTCAAAGGGGCTCACTAAGGTGCCAAACCTATTTCGGCAACAGGGTTCAGCCCCCTTGGAGAGCCCCTTTAAATTTTCCTTGTTTTTTTTCTGGGCTGTGAAGCCGTGTTCTGTAATAGTTTCTTTCTGACGTTTCGCCTGCATTTGAGGCTGGCATCTTCTTTCTCTGAAGATACCAGCCACAGATGCAGGCAAAACGTCAGAAAGAAACTATTACAGAACATGGCTTCACAGCCCGGAAAAAAACCAAGAAAATCTATGGATGCTGGCCGTGAAAGCCTTTGACGTCACATCGAGCCCCTTTAAAGTTTGAACTAAAATCCAAAGCAAACACATTCTACCATTGACTTGGAATGAGGGTTCAGGAATAATAGTATTTCTAGAATGGGCAGCTTTTTTGAAGGGGGGGGTCATCTAAGCTGAGAGACCATGCCTCTGTTTGTCTAGACCTGCTCAGAAACAGCTCCACTCCTGAAATTGCAGGGAGTAGACTGGGCTTGATGCCAGCTAGCTGGCCTCTTCTGAAAACAGGCACTCTTTTTATTATTTATTTTTATTTTCTTGGGAGAGATGGAGGAGGAGATTTTACAGAGTAGGTCAGAGTAGCATTTCGGTCCTTTCTGCAATGCAGATAAAAACCAGAGTGCCAGGCAGGGCGGGAAGAGAAATCTCAAGTGCGGGTTTTATCGCTTGGTTGAGCATTGAACATGGACAGGGCTCACCCTCCCAGACCGAAATTGCACCCTTGCTTCCTGTTATTACACTTATCACAAAAGCTGTCAGAAAAAGCCAGAGGAAACAAGCATGAGTGCTGGCATTGCTACGGCAACCAGAGAGGCTGCTATGTTCATTTTTCTTTCTTTCTGTCATCCATTCTGCTCTGCAGCTCCCTGGCTGCATTTTGGTGCAGCCAGACTACAGCATCCATTTTATTCGGTTTGCTTTTTGGGACACGTTTTCTGAGTCTCCACTTCCTGACTCGGGAGTGCTGCTCTCCTATGGGATTCGTATTTCTCTGAAATTTGCCATGCAATTCTCTCTGAGGGTTGTTGTTTTTCAAAGTGTGTACAGTGTTGTGTATATTTGTGGGAAATGCTGCCCAAAATGGGCATATTGGTGGGAAAAGAGCATAAAAAAAGGGAAATGGATTGCAAATACAGATATAGAATAGGTATAGATACTGATGGCCAATCTGTGTACCAAAATACACTCACCTAGAATACTGTGTCCAGTTCTGGGCACCACAATTCAAAAAGGATATTGACAAATTGGAGCGTGTCCAGAGAAGGGCGACTAAAATGGTGAAAGGTCTGCAAACCATGCCTTATGAGGAGAGACTTAGGGAGCTGGGTATGTTCAGCCTTGAAAAAAGATGCTTAAGGGGCAATATGATAGCTCTGTTTAAGTATTTGAAGGGGTGTCACATTGAGGATGGAGCAAGCTTGTTTTCTGCTGCTCCAGAGACTGGAACACGGAGCAATGAATGCAAGCTCCAGGAACAGAGATTCCACCTCAACATGAGGAGGAACTTTTTGACAGTAAGAGCTGTTAGGCAGTGGTACACACTCCCTCGGAGCATGGTGGGGTCTCCTTCCTTGGAGGTCTTTAAACAGAGGCTGGATGGCCATCTGTCGGGGATGCTTTGATTGTGATTTCCTGCGTGGCAGAATGGGATTGGACTGGATGGCCCTCGTGGTCTCTTCCAACTCTACAATTCTATGATTCTATGAAAAAAGGGTATGCATTATGAGTCTTGTGTATGAGAAATGCAGTATTAGAGGGTGAAATGAATGCAGTTTTTTGTATGGATATTTCTAACTCAGAATCACAACTGGATGTGTGGAAAGAGTGCAGAACAAACATATATGGTGTGTGTGTGTGTGTGTGTGTGTGTGAAAACTGGAGAGGAACAAAAATGGATAGACTTGCTATCCTTCATAGGGGTGTAGCTATGGGGGTGACAGCAAAATTGTGTCCCCCTCCAATAATTCTCTCCCCCCGCCCCGTGAAAATCTGAAAAGAGAACCCCCACCTCCAATTCTCAGCAACTATCCAAGGCAAGTCTGTGTTCCTTTGAGAAACAATAGGATTTGGATTCTTGTGATTCCAAATGCCAGTAAAGTTTAAAATGTATAAAATGCTAGTAAAGCTTCTAGTCCTTTTGGGCTATGAAAAGAAGCCATGAAAACACAGGGAAAGGAAAGTGAACAGCAAGTGTGTGTGTGGGGGGCAAATAGAATCATAAAATAGAGTTGGAAGAGATCACAAGGGCCATCTAGTTTAAATAGAAGAGTGCTCTGTGTAAACCATTTTCAGTCTCTCTGCACAGCAAGAAATTTGGGTACTGGAGAAAAGCTCATTAGAGGGGCAAGATGTTTATTTGAGTGGAAAGCCTTCATGTTGTTATTATACCCGTTTTTCACCACCTGGTGACGGATTTCTCTCTCCCTGTCAAGTTGTTTAGAAGGGACTGAAACTCAAAGGCCATACCCTCCAAAATTTCACAGATACCAAACTAGGACACATGTGGCCAAGCAACATGAGAGTGTAGTCAAGATAGCAAAAGTTGTTAATAAGGAAGCTAGGAGAGGCTGCAGCAGTTTGCTTTTGCCTGAGTCCCCTGGGAAGAGGAAGACTGTATCCTCTCCTGTCCGCCCTTAAATAAGTTAATTGAGTACAAACTGCTTTTACACTTTGAACTCAGTTTGCAACAGTTGAATTAATCTGAGGACAAGGCGGGGGAATGGGAAGAAGAAACCTGGACATTTTAAAAGCAGCTGGAAAAGTGGGATGAGAGAGGATTAATTAGGACAAATTGGGTATGTGGCAGGAGAGGAATTCTGTGCAGTCCCCCCCCCAACCTTCCCCAATTACTAATCTTCCCTGCCCTCAAGAACAGAGAATTATGTCTCTAGAGAGCACAATAATTCAATTAAAGGCTATTTTGGGACTGAGATAAAAGAGCCTGAAATGCGTTTTTGCCCCAAATCAGAAGTGACCAGAATCCTCAGGAAAACAGATGGGCATGAAAGGGGTCAAAGAAAAGGCAGGATAGTGCTCTATATAGCAGAAATGCAATTCTTGACTAATTTTCTTCTCAAAGGAAACAACAAGCAATGTTCTTCTCATTGTAAGAAAGTCTTCAAAAGCCATGCAGTTTTCTCAGGCTATTCACAATTTGAAGCTTATTCTGCATGAAAAAAATTACAAATGTTTTTGCTTGGAGCATAGCATTTTCTGCACAGAAAACAACATATGCTACATGGAAAAATAATATTTCTGCATGGTTCAAAATATAAACCATTAAAAAGGAGAAAAAATAGGAAAAGGTGGGACGCAAATATCCAGCACATTATACCAGGAAGAGGCAACAAGGGGGTCAGCTATTTTAGATCTGATCCTAACCAACAGGGATGACCTGGTTAATGGGGTGCAAGTGGTGGGATCCTTAGGTGAGAGTGATCATGTTCTCCTGGAGTTTGTTATACAATGGAAAGGAGAAGCCAGGCATAGTCAGACACGCATTCTTGACTTTAGGAGAGCTGATTTCAATAAACTCAGGGAAATACTGGGGATGATCCCATGGTCAAGAATACTAAAAGAGAAGGGACCTCAAGACGGATGGGACTTTCTCAAAAAGGAGATACTGAAGGCACAATTTCAAACAGTACCATTGAGGAAGAAAAATGGGAGGTGTCTCAAGAAACCAAGATGGATGACTAAAGAACTTTCAATGGAGCTAAGTTTTAAACGGAACATTTATAGGAAATGGAAAAAGGGGGAAATCACCAAAGAAGAATTCAAACAGATAGCGAACACGTGTAGGAGTAAAGTCAGAAAAGCTAAAGCGCAGAATGAGCTCAGGCTTGCTAGGGAGGTTAAGAACAATAAAAAGGGTTTTTTTGGGTATGTCCGCAGCAAAAGGAGGAAGAAGGAAATGATAGGGCCGCTACGTGGAGAAGATGGCAAAATGCTAACAGGGGACAGAGAAAAGGCAGAATTACTCAACACCTTCTTTGCCTCAGTGTTTTCAGAAAAGGAAAAGGAGGACCAACCTGAGGAGAATGGAACAGAGGACACAATAGGGGAAATCCAGCTCAAAATAAGTAAAGAGGTTGTACAGGAATACCTTCTTAATCTAAATGAATTTAAATCTCCAGGACCAGATGAACTACATCCAAGAGTATTAAAAGAGCTGGCAAATATAATCTCAGAGCCATTGGCAATAATATTTGAGAACTCCTGGAGAACAGGAGAAGTCCCAGCAGACTGGAGGAGGGCAAACGTAGTTCCCATCTTCAAAAAGGGGAAAAAAGAGGATCCCAACAATTATCGTCCAGTTAGTCTGACATCAATACCAGGGAAGATTCTAGAACAGATCATTAAACAGAGAGTCTGTGAACATTTAGAAGGCAATGCCATAATCACAAAAAGTCAACATGGGTTTCAGAGAAACAAGTCATGCCAGACTAATCTGATCTCTTTTTTTGATAAAGTTACCAGCTTGGTAGATGAAGGGAATGCTGTGGACATTGCATACCTTGATTTCAGTAAGGCCTTTGACAAGGTTCCCCATGACATTCTTGCAAACAAGCTTGTAGAATGTGGGCTAGACAAGTTAACTGTTCAATGGATTTGTAATTGGTTGACCGGCCGAACCCAAAGGGTGCTCAGCAGTGGCTCCTCTTCGTCTTGGAAAGATGTGACCAGTGGGGTGCCACAGGGTTCTGTCCTGGGCCCAGTGCTATTCAACATCTTTATCAATGACTTAGATGAGGGAATTAGGGGCATACTTATCAAATTTGCAGATGACACCAAATTGGGAGGAGTAGCTAATACCCTAGAGGACAGGATCAAAATTCAGAATGACCTGGATAGACTGGAGAGCTGGGCCAAAGCTAACAAAATGAAATTCAATACGGAGAAATGTAAAGTACTGCATTTAGGGCGGAAAAATGAAATGCATAAATATAGGATGGGAGAGACCTGGCTGAATGAGACTACGTGCGAAAGGGATCTAGGAGTCCTAGTAGACCACAAGTTGAACATGAGCCAACAGTGTGATGCGGCAGCTAAAAAGGCCAATGCAATTTTGGGCTGTATCAATAGAAGTATAGTGTCTAGATCAAGGGAAGTAATAGTGCCACTCTATTCTGCCTTGGTCAGACCTCACTTAGAATACTGTGTCCAGTTCTGGGCACCACAATTCAGAAAGGATATTGACAAATTGGAGCGTGTCCAGAGAAGGGCAACTAAAATGGTGAAAGGTCTGGAAACAATGCCTTATGAGGAGAGACTTAGGGAGCTGGGTATGTTTAGCCTGGAAAAAAGACGGTTAAGAGGCGATATGATAGCCCTGTTTAAGTATTTGAAGGGATGTCATGCTGAGGATGGAGCAGGCTTGTTTTCTGCTGCTCCAGAGACTGGAACACGGAGCAATGGGTGCAAGCTCCAGGAACAGAGATTCCACCTCAACATGAGGAGGAACTTTTTGACAGTAAGAGCTGTTCGGCAGTGGAACACACTCCCTCGGAGCGTGGTGGGGTCTCCTTCCTTGGAGGTCTTTAAACAGAGGCTGGATGGCCATCTGTCGGGGATGCTTTGATCGTGATTTCCTGCGTGGCAGGGGGGTTGGACTGGATGGCCCTCGTGGTCTCTTCCAACTCTGCAATTCTATGATTCTATGATTCTATGATACCAGGTATGTTTCCCCTAAGCAATCAGTCCTCAAAGACCCACTGAAACAAAAAGGATTCACCGGCTGTGGCAAAACAGTAAGGTGGATGCAAATCTAGCCTATCTAGGAAGGGAGCCCCATCACCTGGGAGCAGCCACTGAGAAGACCCTGCCTCCTGGTTTCCCACCAGATGTACCTGTGAGGCTGGTGGGACAGAGAGAAGGGCCCAAAACACGAGCAGGTTTATATCGGAGAATATTGGGCTGGATGGACCAGTGGTCTGAATCAATATAAAGCAACTTCCTTTGCTCCTGTGTGTATTTAGATCACAGGATCAAATTATTCCTAATATATACATTTCTAGTCTATTTCTCATGGAAGCATTACAAATATTCAACCTACTTACCATAATTTGGTTCTTTGGGGAAATTTTAAACACAGCAAAACAAATGGTTGACAACATCGGTATCATTGAACTGTACTGTATTACTGTGTGTATTGCAATGTATGTACCCCACCCCGATCCCGAGGGGAGAGGCGGGTAATAAATAACTTGTTGTTGCTATTGTTGTTGTACCCCTCACCCCATATCTATACAGTACTACCCCCGTATCTGCTGATTTAGCATCTGCTGATTCACTTATCCGCGGTTGGTGATATCAGCAGACAGGAGGAGGAGGAAGGGTTTGATGGTGTATTCCTGCATGGCCAGGTGTTGGACTGGATGGTCCTTGTGGTCTCTTCCAACTCTATGATTCTGTGATTCTATGAAGGGGCGAAAGGGGAGGGAGAAGGACCAGGTGAGATTCCCTTGGATCCTAACCCTGCCAGGCCCACCTCTGCCATGACCGAGAGTCCACAAGTGGCCGCCACAATGTGGGGGTGTCCACCTCTCCCTCCGCGGGACCTGATCCTTCTGGAACTAGGGATAGGAGCAAGCCCCGCTGCCACTGCCATTAAATTGGACCCAACTTGGTGTCTCAGGCCGAAAGGGGGGCCTGTCAGCCATGTCCCTGCAGTGCCCTCAGGTGAGTGCCGCCTAGGCGGGCAGATGCGCTGATGGTAGCATCAAGAATGCCGAGGCGGCTGTTGTGTTGGGCGGGCAACATGTTTGCAGCCCGTGTATTGTCCCAGCTGGGAGAGCCAAAGAAGGACAAGTGAGTGAGGAAAGGAGGACTTGAGTTGAGGGAAGAGTTGCTGGGCCTGGTGTGGAGGAGCACAGCACTGAGCGGCCTCCGGCGGTGGCTATTACAGTGGAGGAAAGTGGTGGCCAGAGTGGCTGGACAGCCCAGGAGGAGAAAAGCCCTCCGCATTCCGGGAGCTGCCTCCACTTCCTTTTTGACAGTGAAAGCCTGGGAAATGGGGGGGGGTGCCGCCAGGTTCTCCATGGTCCCAGGCATTCACTGTTATCCGCAGATTTCAGTATCAGCAGCGGGGCGGAACCAATCCCCTGTGTATACAGGGGTCCTATTGTATTCATAATTGGCTATGTTTAATAATTAGGTCAAACGTGGTCTTCCGCACAGTGCGGCCATTAACATAAACTGGGGACCTGGAAAAAAAGCTGAAAGACAAGCATTGCTTAAGTCATGTTATGCACTCCAGGAAAGGCCAAGCCCAAATTCCAAAAAAATGTGAATTTGCAAATCAACTGAAGGCAGCATCTTGGCAAAGCCCCAGGCTAATCCTATTCATTAAGGCCGGCACAACCAAAACTTGCCAATGAGCCGCCATTCTTTTACCCCACCAACACAAAGGACGTTGCTTCCTCTCTTTCAGTTGCAAAATATCAAAACCATCAAAGTGCTATTAACACATTTGAAATGTTTATGTCCCTCTGAGCAACAGATTAAGCCATTGTCTTCTACTCAAAAATACATCCCCCCCCAGGCAAATATTTACTATAAACCATGAAAACCCCACTCAAGCGCTCACAGTTCACCTTCCTACCTACTCCACGTTACGCTGTGCAGCCGTTCCTGATCGGGACCCCCATCCTGCTGGCTTTCCCCATGACCCCATCTCTTCAGGAATAAGGTGTTGTATCACCCATTGGAAATTCCCATCGCCATTCCCCTATCTAATAATTCCCACTTATTTGTTAGCCTTGCTTGATTGCTTAGCATACGAATGTGTGTCTGTGTGCTGTTACTGCTTTCCAAACAAAGATTGCTATTGTACTATCTAGCTTTTGTCTCCTCCCTATTACCAGTATAAAAAGGTCAAAAGATCCTGCTACTGTTGCCCCCCTCTTTGCATAGCCATAGTAAGTACATTAATTCCCCACTATAATATCGATGTGTTGGGGGTTCCCTTGATCCCTGAGTGTAGAGCATAGTACATCCTACACCTTCAACCTTTGGGGAATATATTTCCATTAAAATAAAATAAAAATTGTTGACCTCACCGGAATTGTTAACATCTGGCTTACTTCTCTTAGCTTGGTCCTTTGAGGAAATGTTCCTATTATTATTTTTTTATTATTAAAAATGGATTGACAACACTGGAATCCTCAACACCCAAGCCTTCCTTTCTGCTGCTTAGTCCTTTGGAGGAATTTCTCCATTAGGCTTGCAAGAATCAAAAGTGGAGGCAGCTGCTTGAACTTTAATGGTTGTGTAGAAAAAGGAATTTCAGGAGCTTCTCACTCAACCGGGTCACACACAACCCCTGCTGAAATTGCCTCTTCTTCACAACCATTAAAGTACAGGGGCATCTCCATTTTCACTCATACAACTCTATTTTCCACTATTTTTTAAAATCACAACACTGGAATGAGTGATAAATCAGGAGCGGATACATGTAACCCCCCCCCAAGGCCTTTTTTTGTGATCCTGAGGGGGTCAAAAATGAGAAGAAATGTTCCAAATGGGAATGGAGAACATTTTCACCATATTCTTGGTAAAAAGCCCTCCCTGGCCTTTTAAAGCCTTTTTTTAAGCAGGAAAAAAGCTTTTTTAAGCACTTCCTGTCCTGGGTCCCAAATGGACCAAGCCCCCCCCCCCGCATGGCAAAAATGCCCACTGTTCCCACTAGAAGAATCTTGCTGCGTTTGAGGGATAACAAAATGAAATTTTGCAGGGTCATCTGGGGGGGCTACTGCATGCCCCTAATCTCTGACAGTTGCCAACCCCTGGGCTGGATATTTACCTACAAAGCTTTATCTACAGTTTCTGATAGGCCAAGGCATGTCTCCTTGTAGTTTCTATTATTATTATTATTATTATTATTATTATTACAAAGAGCCCTTATTTCCCTTCGTCCATCCATGGGTGGGCAAAGTGTGAACCACCATTTCTGTAGACCCTGAAACTTCCCAAGCAATCCTTGTTCAGGCCAAAAAAATTGACTGATTTTATTATTATATTATTATTATTATTATTATTTCTTACCTGCCTCTCCCCATGGATCGAAGCAGGGAACAACACATCTGCACAAAACAATTAATATCAATTAAAATACATCTTGGTTGGAAATACATAACTACATCAAAACACACAATATCATTTTAAAAAAACAAATAAAATGAGTACATATTAAAACAGTTTAAAATCCACAGTTTAAAAGTCATATGGATAGGCATCCCAGAAGCCTCCAGGAGAGAGAATTAACCTTTTAAATAGTACGCTGCAGGACACCCGCCCCCCATGCCGGCACTCTTTAACATTAAAACAATTCAAACACTGGCCAGTTAAGATTCTCCTTTGATTTTATTTTTTTTTATGGGGACATTTGGAAATCCACGTGAACCCTCCCGGAAGACCCCAGGGAAGAAAATGGCCCTTGGACACTCCAGACGTACCCCCCATGCCCTAGGCCAGAGGTGGGCAGATGTGCAAGACTAGGGGGGTGTATTAGGCCAACCTATCTCCCTCCAAAGTCAAAATGTTTTGCTCAAATACCCTCATATACTCTGTATGGTACATGGGGCATTTTGCCAAGTTGGGGATGGGGACATTTTAGGCCCAGAAGAAGACTTTTTAACATCAGGAAGTGAGCAGACATTGTGAAATTGAAGGCTTTCATGGCTGGCATCCATAGGTTTTTCGTGGTTTTTTTTCCAGGGTGTGAGGCCATGATCTAGAAGAGTTTATTCCTTATGTTTTGCAACATGTTTTGAAACATCAGGAATAAACTCTTCCATACCACGGCCTCGCAGCCTGGAAAAAAACCACAAAAAACCTATGAACAGACATCACTTCCCGTTGTTTTTTAAAAAAGGCCTTTGCTGGGCCTAAAATACCCTGAGCAGGGACTTGACTACAATGCCTACCACGGAGGGCATTTGGGGGCACAAAAAATTGGGAAAGAATTTGCAAAACAAAACTGACCCCTGTTGTCCTGTTAACCACCACCCCTTGAGAGTTTGTCTTCCAAGGAAGACGAAGCGGACCTACCTTTGGAGGAGTTGCAGCAGATGCGTGATAGCCAGCCAAGTCCTCCTTTGGTCCAGCAGGTCAGGTCAGGTTCAGAGCAGGAAGAGGAGTTAAAAGAGGATCCCCCCAGTCCCAGAGAAAGGCAGAGACTCAGGGGTCCAGCTCAGACCATCCCCCACAGACAGTGAAAGGTAGTAACATAGGTCTGGGGGTGGGGAGCACAGCTGTGGAAAGCTCTCCCTAAGGACTGCGACTGCCTGGGATCAGGGCATCCGCTGAGCATGCTACCTTTATAAGGAGGTTGCATTCACCAGCCACCTTGCTGAGTACAACTCCAGTCTTCCTCTCAACAAGGAAGACATGGCTTGTGCAAGTATGCTTAACAGATTCAGCAACCCTTGAACTGTTTAACACCTGGGCTACCATGGCCCTCCACCTTGGAACCCTGTCTCTGATTTACAGCTTTCTTGATCCTGGACTGTTTTGACACCAGATACATCTTGCTTCCATGGCTTCTGACTTGAGAATCCTGATTCTTGTTCAAGGTTGAGAGCAGGACATTTGTGGGCTAAAAATGGTCCTGTGGGCTACATGCATATATTTATATACATTTTTTTTAAAAAAAAATGCTTATTTTAATCTTTTAACTTTATATGTGTTTATTGTGAGGTTTTTAAGTGATTCTAAATTGTATTTTATGCAATTTTGTGAGCCACCTTGGATCCCTTCTGGGAGAAAGGCAGCATATAAATTAAATAAATAAATATGCAGTTCATAGGCCATACTTTGCCTAACCCTATCCTAAGTACACATTGGGATGGGCAGTAATTTAGCAGTGAACCCTTCTCTTTTCAGATGCTTTGCTGTCATCTTTTCCTGAGCGGGATAGTCCAAAGCCCATGTTCCATGAAGTAGGCTCCAACCAGGTCCTGATTGGAGGCCGGGGGATGCTATGGGTCCTGACCTTTACAGGTTCGGGTATCACTCAAACACGGGTAAGTGATTAAGGGGAAAGAGATGGGGAACTAGAATGTAGGCCTGGCTCAATCGTTGGGGAGGATGAGGCAGCTGCCTCAGGTTGTAGAAGCAATGGAATGTCCTTCAGCCAAAGGCTCTAAATGCCTATAAACTCATCCCATAAGCTGCTGTTTTCTGCCACAATTTGGGTTTTGGCCTTCTCCAAACCATCCATAGAGAGCAGGCTTCATACTTTTTTGAAACAGAAAGCTCATTTCTTTGGTTTACATGGGAATGGGCTCACTTAATTCGGAACATGTCTCTCTTTGTTCCAGATCCCTCTGAAAGCTGATGAGAAGGCAGAGAAGGACTGCAAGAAAAAGGCGACATTAGGAGAGGTGAGGAGAGACAGAATGTGGTAATCTACAATCTGTGCCAGTTGGGGATCTTGGGGTTCCCCCTCCCTCCTCTGTGTTTTCTAAGGAGTGTGAGTTTGTGAGGCTTTGGATCAGGGACTCTGGTGGGTCAGGACATAGCTACAAGTGGCCATCAGATAATAGACACTACTGCTCCTGCTTGTCCTGCCCCCATTCCTGCCTTAACAGAAAAAATGGAGGCAGCGGTGGCCCCCAGGAAGCTCCATTTATATATCCTGCCCTTGGGCATTAAGCTGTGATGGTGACGTAGGTGACTTTTATGCCACTCTATATAACAAATGTGATCTTAAAGGCACTATAGTGCCACCCTGGTTAAAGGATGGTATTGCAGCTCCAGGATGAAAGGGAGTCATGTGACAGCAGGAACCAATGGGATCCCACTTGGCCCTATAAATGCACTGAGTCTGGCCTCTCTCCACAGTCTGAGCAGTAGGTTCCTGACATGCAGTGCTTGCAGGAGCCTTCACAGATATTAATACACACACAAAGTAGGATTTAAGCTTCAGTTCCAGACTATGACTCTGGAGAACAGGATTTGAATTCCTGCTTGGCCATGAAAACCCACTGGATGATTTTGGGCAAGTCACACCCTCTCAGCCTCAATGAAGGGTAAAGGCAACCCCCCCCTCTGAATAAGACTTGCCAAGACAACCCCATGATAATTTTACCTTAGAGTTGCCATAAGTTGGAAACAACTTGAAGGTGCACAACAGCAAATCCAAGAGACAGTTGCCTGCTGGATTTTCAGCAGCTATGTGAAGGAGCAGACATGTAGCTTGGGATAGGAGCAA
Source organism: Gambelia wislizenii (assembly GCA_030847615.1). Lineage (NCBI taxonomy): Eukaryota > Metazoa > Chordata > Lepidosauria > Squamata > Crotaphytidae > Gambelia > Gambelia wislizenii. The sequence goes on along the minus strand of JAUMIR010000015.1, from coordinate 5,627,692 downwards.
ACTCCCACATATCACTGTATTAAGTTCAAATACTGATGCCATCTTGAATCATAAAATCATAGAATTGGAAGAGACCACAAGTGCCATCCAGTCCAACCCTCTACCCTGCAGGAAGACACAATAAAATCATTCCTGACAGATGGCCATCCAGCCTCTGTTTAAAAACCTTCAAAGAAGGTGACTCCACCACACTTCCAGGCAGCAGCATATTCCACTGCCAAACAGCTTTTACTGTCAGGAAGTTCTTCCTAATGTTGAGGTGGAATCTCTTGTCCTGTAGTTTGAATTCATTGCTCTGTGTCCTAATCTCTGGAGCAACAGAAAACATGGGGAAATCTAGTGGAAAGGTGGAGCTCAGACTTGTAGAATTTCTGGGCTTGGTGAGAATGAGGTCATTTCCTCTGAAGGACGAATAGTGGCAGCTGCTGTGCATGTCTGCACAGTGGGACAGCAAATCCACTCAGGGTTACAGTCCAAATTTTTTCAGTGCAATCCCAGACACTGGAGCTATTGTTGGGCATGAGAATAGGTTTCACCATCCTGGATGGCTCCTTAGGAGTCTGGGCTGAAACCCACGGTGGATCCATCACCCCACTGATGTAGAAGCCTCCAGTGGTTGAGCGAAGGTGTTCCCAGGACCACACGCTAAAGATGCAAATCCTCAATAGTCTCTAGTCATAACTTAGTAATAATACTTAGGATGAATAGGAAATAGTTACTTCTACAAAATTGCAACTATGGCATCAATTAACTATTTAGGGTGGTCCTTTGAACTGTAACTAATGAACTGCTATTGGAAGGTAACTTTTTAGTATCTGGTCACTCTCTGCTCTCTAACCAATATATTTACATGTTTTCCTCCCTTTCACAGGACTACTGTGATAATATCATCCGGGTGATTAAGAAGCTGGACTACAGAGTCATAGTCTGTGGTACCAATGCAGGTTCTCCCAAGTGCTGGTTTCTGGTGAGTCCACGGAGAGCGGACTTAGAATGGAAAGACAGAATCCATAGATGTTTTCACTATGGCATCTTTCTTAATCCAAGCAGTTCATTGTTTGCACTAGAACTGTCCAAATTCTTGAGCCAGCATGGCCAGCCATGCTGACTGGGAATTCTGAGTGTTATCACCCAAACAAGTAACTTCTCCAGGCTCTGACACAGTGTAGTAAAAACTGCTTTGAGGATAAAGGTTTGGAGAGAAGAAGCAGCTGGGGAGGACTGCTTATCCCTTTCTCACCTGTTACTTTTCAGATCAGTTAATGCATTTAGGACTGCAGTCTTCGTTTCCTCATACAGAAAAAGAAGTCTCTTCATTAATAATACCATAAAGCAGGGACTGGTGTGCTTCGGAGCCTGCCTCACCCCACTTTTTGGTACCTCTGGAGGGCAATGCACTACATTCTCATGGCTGCCATTTTGGGTGACTGGAAGTGATGACACATCACTTCCTGTCAGCTTTTGCAGTACAGGCTTCCCCCATCTTTCGACAACTCATTTTTCGATGTTCCACTGTTTCGACAGATCTAAATTATAGCCATGTAGCACACTTTCAACCCCTGGTCTGCTCTTTTGACCTCAGTCAACTTGGCATGCTGGGGGGTGGGGTTCTCTCTCAGTCTAAATCAGCGTGCTGTGTTTTTTTCACCTCTCAGTCAACTTGGCACCATCTAGTGTTTGTTCCTGCATATGCAAGCTAAAAAACAAAATCAGGTTCCACTTTTCAACCGATTGCACTTTCTGACAAGGCTGCAGTACTTAACCCCTCAGATAAGCAGGGGTGTCCTGTATTTGGCAGAGGTGGTTTGAGGGTGTGGAGCACCCTAAACCAGCATCATATAGCCCAGCAAAGAAATTTTTACTAATTTTGAAGATTTTCTTCAGTCAAAAATGGGAGGGGGAAGTGCCAAGGGAGGGTGTCAGTAAGGGTACAAAGAAAATATAGTTCCCATCCCTGTTAGAAGTACTTACCTGGAAATAAGTCCCACTGGGATGAGCAAAATATATAGGGTTGCACTGCTATGGTTGAGAGCTATTTTGGAGATATGAAGTATATATATTTTTATTATATGTATATATGTGTGTGTGTGTATGTGTATATATATACAATGTTATTTATATTTATATTAAAAGTTATTTATGTATCTTATTCACTTACAGCCTGCCTTTTCCCCTATAATGGAATTCAAAGTGGCTTACAATTTATTAAAACAGTATAAATTAAAAGCTATACTAAAACGTCAGTTAAAGGAAGCATAATTAAGAAAATTATGTACAAAACAATTTAAAAATCTGTAAAGTTAAAACCGTTAAAATTCATTAAAAGACCATATTAAAAAGTTTCTAAAAGCTTGATGGCATAGGAATGTCTTAACTTTCCAGAGAGCAAGGATGGGGCCATCCTGGCCTCCTTAGAGAGGGAGTCCAAAACCCTGGGAACAGCCACCAAGAAGGCCCCCTCCCCTGTTCCAGCCAAAGGAGCCTGAGAAGGTGGTGGGACAGAGAGAAGGGCCTCTCCTGAAGATCTCAGAGCTTGAATGGGCTCACATAGGGCGATACAGTCCTTTAGATACTGTGGACCCAAACCATAAATAAAGGTGTGAGAAGAGAGAGATGTGGATTCACCAACAGGAAAGGGGTGTCTCTTTTTCAGGCAGAACAGGAGTGGGCCACTGTGGAGGGCTGGTGGCCAATATTGTGCCCTGATGCTCTCTTGAGGGCCACATGGATTGCAAAAAATGAACCCCTCCCCAAATCCCAAAGAAGGCTGGAAGTCAGCTCATGGTTTGGGGGAAACCCAGTATTTTTTAATATTAAGCTGAGGAGGGGGAGGCTGCAAGCTCTTCAAGCTATTTGAATTGTCACTCCTGGCGTGAATTGTCACACCTGGAGGCTTCTAAAAGAGACAGTTCATCTTTCTGTGGCCACAAAATGGAGAATGGGGGGGGGGTCAAGAATGGCAGAAATGGCCTCAGGGGCCCCATGTGCCCAATTCTGTGGCAGAAGGAGCAAAAACATCAGGTGGCCACAGAGGAGGAATTTGGAGCGAGGAGCCTAAAATGTAACTAAAAGGCACTTATCCGCTCATGTCTCTTCCCTCCCAGGTAAACTCAACTTTGCAACAGGACAAGGAAGGTCATATTGTCACCCTCTCAGCAGACAACATTGTCCCACCCCTGCTGTCCCAAAATGCTGTGGCTGTTGCGATAGGTATGGTGCCCGGAAGACTTTCTGAGATTATTTGAATTCCTTTCCAGCATTCAGGGTTCCAGATGTACGTGTCTTGTCTCCAAAATGGCGTTTGGGTTTCTCAACATTGGCAGCTGGGGCTCCGGTGTCAGCGAATCCATGCCAGGTTTTGACTAGCTTCAAAGGGGCTCTCCAGAGTGCTGGTCCTATTTAGGAACTGGATTCAGTCCCTGGGAGAGTTCCCCTAAAGCCTAGATGAAAACCTCATCACCCGACTGAGATGGGAGCCACCACGGTTTCCAAACACACTCTTCTTGTTTCCTGGAGTATTTTCCCATGTTGACTCCTTTGAACAGCATCTGTTCATGTACAGTTGTCCCCCTGTATCCACAGATTTGGTATCCATGGATTTAAGTATTCACGGCTTGAAAATATTCTTTAAAAAATAATAATCCCAAAAGCAAACCTTGATTTTGCCATCTTATTGAAGGGACAGCATTTTGCTCTGCCATTGCATAGAATGGACTTGAGTACTCACGGATTTTGGTATCCACAAAGGGGGGTCCTGGAACCAAACCCCAGTCAATAGGAAGGGACAACTGTATGTTTAAATTTGATGCCTTAATTACCCCTGTCTTCTTGTCCTCCACTTCCTCCTCCTTCTTCTTCCTCTCCCTCCCACTTTCCTTATTCTTTTGGTGTTTCTTCTTTCTTCTCCTCTTTCTTCCTCCTCCTTTCCTCTTCCTCTTCCCCCCCTCTTCTTATTCTTCCTCTTCCTCCTCTTCCTTCCTCTCTGTCTTCTCCTCCTTCTCCTTCTTCTTCTGCCATCACCACCACCACCCCTTCTGCTTCTTCCTCTTCATCTTCCTCTTTTTCATTTTTTTCTTTTTTTAATTTTATTTAACACATTAAAAAGAAAATTTGTATACAAAGCAAATCTTCCAAATTAACAATGTTACACATACACTCCATTCATCTCTCATACTTCACACTAATTTCTGTAGAATTGTTATTAGTGATTAGTTTCCTGCCTATTAGTTTCCGGGCACGGTACAAGGTGTTGGTTATGACCTTTAAAGCCCTACATGGCTTGGGTCCAACTTACCTCCGGGACCGCCTCCTTCCGTACGACTCTCCCCGTGCACTTCGGTCCTCTGGGAGGAATCTGTTACAGCCTATGAAAACAAGGCTGTCGGTGACCTTCCAGAGGGCCTTCTCTGCTGCTGCTCCCAGATTATGGAATGGCCTGCCGGACGAGATCCGTCTTATTAACACCTTAGACAGCTTTAAAAAAGCTGTCAAGACGGATCTTTTCCGGCAGGCCTTTCCTGAATAACTATCCTGGCCCAAGACTCAGCTGTCCTTCTGAGCTGCAATTAGATTTTTTAACTATTGTATGTTTCAATTTTTTTCTTTCTAATTTATATATTTTAATTACTGTATGTTTTTAATCTTTTATAATTTAATATTATTTTAAGGGGTGGGTGGGCTAGGGTACTGTGTCTATGGAGTTTTATATTGTAAGCCGCCCCGATTGCATTGCAGAGGGGCGGGATAGAAATAAAATGTTGTTATTATTATTATTATTATTATTTATTAACAAATTATCTTCTTTCATCTTACATTATTCTTTACTTTCCATTAAGCTATCACATCGGAATAAACACAAATATTTCCAACTGTCTTTACTTGAATTAACAATTTGATTATAACAGCAACATATTATCTTGCTAAAAATAAAGCAGCAGTTAAGACTAATTTTTTGTAGTACTGATCAACCAAGGAAACCCGAGTTTGCGTGATCACCCCAAATATCTCTGAGGTGTGATTTTGATATTTTCCAGTCTTTTTCAAATGTGTTCTCATTTCCATCTTTTATTATTTGGGTCAAATTATCTGATTAAACCATTTCCATTACGGTAATTTAATAGACCAATCTTCTATTGAGGGTATAATATCAGATTTCCAATAGCAAACATAGACAAGTCTAGTGGTTACTACCATGTAGAATAGGATTTTTCCAAACCTTTTCTCTAATTCAAGATCGAACATACTTTTTCATTTTTGACTCTTGCTTTTTGCAAAACCTTCAGAGGCAGAGCAAGTTACCCAGCAGAGATTGTTACATCAGTTTGTACTGCATCGAAAGGTTTTTCTGTGGGGAGTGCTGCCATTCTGGGTTGATTTTGAAAAGCCGTGCCCCTTCCCTTTTTCCCCTGCTTCTGGTTTTCCATTCCTGCTCTCTACAACCAACAGTCAGTCTTCCTCTAAATAATTAATCACATTGCATTGGGATGACTAAAAAAGGATAAAAAACATACACGTTGTACATGCGGATGGTTCCAGATTCATTTTCTGACATCTCTGTATATAGGGTTGTGGAAATGACTTCTGCCTGAAACACTGAAATAAATGCTGCCAGTCACTGTTAGGCAATACTGAGTTAGATGTACCAAAAGACTTCCTTACTATAAAATAGTCTACTGTGCTACCCAGCTCAGGTAGACCTGTACGGTTCACCTAACATTCCTGTGAAGCCCACCAGTGTCTTCTTAGACTCTTAATTACGTATTTATGTTTAAAGTATGTTTCTAGTCCTCAGGTTTGTAGGACTAAATCACCAAATAAGATGAGAAGTCTTGGAGTTAAGAAGAAAGAAGCAATGTGGGAAGTGAGTGATTTCAGCTCTCACAGTTTTAACAAGTAACACAATATTTCCCCCATTTTCCATTTTTAGAAGGAAACCTTTATTCTGCCTTATCCGGGAACAAAAGCACAATCCAGAGAAGCTATGGAAACAAAAGAGGGATTAAGACAGAAGACAGCTGGCTGGCCAGTAAGAAACACTCTTTACCTCTGTCCAGTTTTCTTAGTGTGGTGGTTAAGAAAAGTCCCACTGTGTTCAGTTGTGTCCTTTTTCTTTCTCTGTTAGTCTCTCCACCTTTCAAAGCTTTAGAGTCACAACTTGTCCTTTTGAAAAAAGGAAGTTTCTAGTTTAGCTGTTGTTATTGTTGTCTAGTTCTAGTTGTTATTAAATTCATAGGGACTAGAATTTTTTTTTAAAAAATCTCTCTCTCTGGCTTTTCTTTGTAAATGAAGATTCAGGAAGGACTCATCCCATGCTTTCTGTGAGCGCACTGATGACTAAAAAGGCCAATCCGAGATAAACAAGTCCGGTTGCAGAAAGCACAGCAGAGGGTCTCCTTGGGTGATGTTTCCGGGTTGTGATTCTTTCTGCGTTGTCGTTTCTCTTCAAGACTTGTTCGGCGTGAATTCTCAAATAAGGCTGCAGCATTGTGGATAGTGTGTCTCCATGCCTCCCGATGTGAGGCCAGGGCGGACCACTGTTGGTGATCACAATTGAGAAAATCAGCAATAGTTAATGGTGTTAATAACAGCAGCCTGAACTCAGTGTATCAGGTCTACGAAAAGGACAAATTCCATTCTGGGGATTATTGGAGACGGTAGTGAAAATCGAACAGCCATCATCAAAAAATCTCTTCCAGATGCATTGTATTGGTTCCTGTGAAGAAGGATGGTGGATTTAGTTGGAGTCTTGGCCTCATCCAGCAGCATGACTCTGTGAGGGTTTCTACTTATCCCACCTCTGCCATCCAGTATAAAGACCTCCTCCTTTCCCACCACTATAGCACCAAATGTGGGGGCCTTCTAGATGCCCTCATGGTTCCTATGCAAGACTTTATTCATCTAATTCAACCACTGAACACCACTGCCTTTGAGTTATTGCTGCCACCACTGAAAATGTGTGGTTGAACTCAAACCTTCCTATAACCCTGATGTCGCAAGTATATACTGTAATACAAAAGCAATTTATTAAACAGAAGTTCAATAAAAAGTCAATACAGTAATTGCTTATTTAAAACAGCCAGGATCCTGAATCAGCTACTTAGTAACATATACTTATCCAGGTCCCCCCCCCCCCCAAAAAAAAAATCTGACAGAAAGGTCATTCAACACTATGCTCTTATCACTAGCAGAACTGGTAGGGTAGGTTGGTTTATAATCATGGCAATAGTGTCAAAATTATGACTGAGTAGTGATTACAAATATGTAAGTGTTAAGGATGAGTAAATCTAGGTAACTATTCCATATGCACAACTACTACTTAGGTCCCATCTTAGACGATGGGAGAAAATACAATCTCTTCCAAAGAAACAGCAATTTGCAGCACCACAACCTATCTTAATAGTCAATAGAGACCACCTAAACTTTGCATGTCCCCTACCGAAGATGGCGTCTGTGAGTGAATTACTCACACTTTTAAATCTGCTGCTGCCAGTTATTAAAAAAAAAAACAGTTTACTATGGTGTACATATACGATACTTTATATTTACAAAAGAAAGAAAAGAATAAAAGAGAGCAAAAGATCGCCGTTTTATCGACTTACTGATCTCTCGCTTGGCCAAAAATCCAACATGGCAGCAGCAGGTGCTTTCCTTGTTTGCAGGCCCTGCTCTCCATGCTCATCCAGCCAATCAGCTTGCACTGCCTCATCGCAGCAACACAAATGCAACTGTCCTAACAATTGCACATTCGCATCCCCATGGAGCTATTTAAAAACTCTGAGAAAAGTTCCGAAGGCTTCCTTTCAGAGCTTTACGGTGGATTTGGTTGCCCCCCTTCTGAATGAGACACATTGATGCAAATGTCCGTTTGGACAGATTGCCTTCCATGCAATTGCCATTTGGATTATTCTCACCATTTGGAAAGGACCAATGTCCTAATTTTGACACTACTGAATTGCCATGATTGTAATTTCCCTCTCCAATCTACTTTCCTGGGCATCAGCTGCATGGGGAGAAGGAGGTCCATTCTGCCAGTGATTGGAGCATGGTTGAATGACATTTCCATCAGGTATTGGGTGGGTTGGGCCAGGAGAAGTTACTTAGTTAAGTAAAGTCATACACCCATATCTGCAGAACCATTATCCACGGTTTCAGTTATCCATGGCTGAAAAAATAGGGACACATACCATGGAGTCACACTGGAAAACGCCTAGAGAGGTATCATCTCCAGGAATCATTAGGTCCTCCAACACAACTCTAAAGTTTATTTCTATCAGAAGTTCTTTATTTCAATAGGGTTCACTATTATCTGCAGTTTCCAGTATCCGCGGTAAGTCAGGGAACCAAACCTCATGGATATGGGGGTCCAACTGTATACTTAACCCAAATCACCAAAAGAGTGATACCTTTATTGGGCCAACACAAAATGAACAAAATACATCATTGCAAGCTTTCAAAGCTCCACTGGCTTCTCCAGCAGGCACAAGTGTCACAGGAGAAGAAGAAGAAGAAATAGTGATGTTAGAGTCACAGGCCTACGTTTTGTCAAGATGTTGTTGTGTTTTGTTGTTGTTGTCAGTTAAGATGGTCTGGATGGTTGTTGTCAGTCAAGATGGTCTGGATGCAGGCAGACACAGCGCCTCTCTTTGGTCATGTGGGCTGTGGGAGACAAAAGAATCATAAAATCCAGGCAATAAAATTTCAACTCCATTAGTAACAGAAATCTTAACCAAGTAGGATCCAGGTTATTTACTAAAACCTGGCTGACACTTACTCTAACACACACACCCCATCATTTTCCTAACTTTGACACTCACCACCTTTTTCTCTCTCTTACTCTAACAGACATCCACTCACACAGCCATTCTAAAATCTCCTTCAAACCCTCAGTGGGATGAACCCTGTCAAACTTCAATCACTCCAGGCATCAGTTCAAATGCTTTATTGCAAGGCAATTAAAGTGAAGGGCATCAGGTTATTGACAGTTCTGAAGCAAGCAGGCCAAAAGCACAGCACAAGTATCTTGTCTAGCTAGGGCTCGTTTACAGAGCAGGTTTTATTGTGTTAAGTTGCGCTTTAGCGCTTTCCCGCATCAGTGGTGGGTAGTTTACACGGTATATGTTTACACAGCTATATTTTGTGGCTCTTTGATTTTTTCCACTTTGAGGTTCACACAGCAAAATGTGCTGGGGGCATGGCCAACCATTGGAGAGGGAAAGGAATGCCATAGGAATGTCTGCCCTGGCCCCAACTCCGTGCTTAACAGCTTAGAGGCAGTCACTCTCCCCGCCCCCAGCTCCCTGCCCACAAATCAAACGGAAGGTTTTTTCTCCTTGCTTAACAGCATTTTCTAGCCAAATAGAGGAAAGCCAGAGAGAGAGAGAGAGAAGCAGACTGTCAAAATAGCAGTGCAGCTCTGCTGCAGCCCTTCGTGAAATGGTTTCTCTCCCTCCCCCATGCACAGGATCACAGCTGACGAGCTGAGCTTTTACATACTTTCAAAACAGCAGAGAGGAGGAGAAGGAATGCTCCCTGACTGAAAATTGTTGCGAATCCTTTTTGTTTGCAAACTGGCTTGCAAAATAGCAGAGAGGATTTTTCCTCTAATCGCTACTGACTCTCCCTCCCTCACTCCCCCTCTTGTAAGCCCACTCCTGCATCATAGCAACCAATCACAGTGAAGCTCTGCTGTAGCCCTTAGTGGAATGGTTGTTTACACTGCCAATAATGCGCTACATTGCAAATATACCGGCAAAAGTAGCGACATCCCTTGCCACGCTATATTTGGGTGTTTCACCTTCCCACCTTCTGAATGAGGCAATGCTGTGCCTCGTCCCGTGTGAACTATGAGCTATCTTAGCGGTATATTTAGAGGAATATTTGCCCGTGTAAACGACCCCTAGGTTTCACTTTCCCCCCACCCACCTGGCTAATTAGAGTCTCTCTGTTCCAAGCACTCACTCCCTGATTCTTTCCCAGGCTCAGTGGCCTTGAATCTGCTTGCAGATGCCCTCTGCTCATGTCCAGACTCTGGCTAGCAAGCAGGCCTAACAATGGCTAACTAATACAATACAGTATCTTTGGTATTTACCGATTTAAGTATTCACTGCTTGAAAATCTTCTTTAAAAAATAATAATCCTAAAAGCAAACCTTGATTTTGCCATCTTATATAAGGGATACCATTTTGCTCTGCCATTGCATATAATGGGACTTGAGTATTCACGGATTTTGGTATCCATGAGGGGTCCTGGAACCAACCCCCAGTGAATATGAAAGGACAACTGTATAGCTAATAGCCAGAGTCATGACACTCAGTCAGTCACTCCCAGTCACTCTCAGCCCCTTCGCAACAGGCCACTTACCTTATTACATTTACTATTACATATATAACTGTAGCTTACCTTAATTTCTCTAATAAACACAACAACAGTTTTATATAAGGCCAGAACATCATAGACTCCTTTTATAAAGGCTTAGGTATTATTGGCTATGAGAGTGAAATAGAACCTCCATAGAAAGGGCAAGTCTGCCTTTTAGTAAGAACTCTTCGTGTCTTGAGCTGAATGTGACACTTGTAGTTATCAGGTCACGTAATTCAGAGTTTCTCTTCTGGGGGTGGGCTGTTGTTGAGAGGAATCCTAGGACTGATGAGAGCATGGCATCAAACAGGGATGGGGATTGTTTGGCCCTTTAGATGTTGTCATACTCCAAGTCTTAGAAGCCCCTACAGCCAGCATAGCCAAGGGTGAGGAGTGTTGGGAGTTAGTGTCCAATCACATCTGGAGGATATCATGATCCCTAGTTGTTGTTTTTCATCCAGTTGACTTTGACTTATGGTGACCCTATGAATAAGAGGCATCTGAGGCAACATGTTATTGTTGGTGTGTAATGAGCATAAAAATTAAACATTTATTAAAGATTCCAGGGAGCAAGCCCTTTGGAAATATCTTCTTGAGAAAAATAAAACTTTTACTGTAGCAGAGTTAGCTTAGAAACAAAGTGAACCAGACTCAATTAGTTAAGTACTAGAAATCACTCAGTCATCAACACTGCTTAACAAAAGAAAGACAAAAACAACTTTTTCTTTAAAAATAATGCTTAAGGATTTACTAATAGTTTTGCAATCTACATATGCATGGGGAAGCTAATATCCTTAACTAACTAAAGGATTTAGGGTAGAATTCACCCATCCAGTGAATTCAGATAAGACAAGGTAAACAAAGGCTGGATGTCCCTACGTTTTGCTTGTGGTGGCATCCATGTTTTTGTTCTTCAGAAAAGGTGAATGCAAGTGAGTGAGAGCATGGCTCCCATCTTCATGTGTTCTTAGTGAGGTGTGTGCGTAGGAAAGGAATGAAACCGTGTGGAGGAGAACAAAGGGCCATAGACTTTTTAAATCATGAGGTCATGTGATGAAAGACTCAACAGTCACCCCCATATTATTTAGCTTGGCAGAGCAGAGCTACTAGCCAAGCCCCCAAATAATTAAGGTAATGTGAGGAGAAGAGGAGGAACTTTTAGCATGCAAAAGGAGTTCCCTAAATCTTACTAAGAACTTGCTTAACTCTGCCAGTTAGCAAGTGGTGGGTGCAGGAATAATGCTATATCTCCAACAATTATCAAGAGCTCTGCTCAGGTCTTGCAGACTGAGGGCAGCCGTGGCTTCCTTGACTGAGTCTGTTCCCCTATAATGTGGTCTCCCTGGTCTCTTACTGCCTTCCTTTATCACTTTCCAATGAGTCATGATTTCTCATGGGATATCCTAAGTAGAACAGCCTCAGTTTGATCATTGTGGCTTCTAGTGAAACATCAGCCGTAATTTGCTCTAAGGCCCATTTATTTGTCTTTTTGAAAGTCTGTAGAGCTCTACTCCAGCTCTTCAAATGAGCTGGCTTTGTTTCTGTCAGTTTCTCAAAATAAAGCTTGAAAAATCCTTGTCAAATGCATGAAAATGCACTTTTAAAAGTAACTTTTGAAAGTAACTAGAGAAGAGGACTCATCATTCCACCAATCAAGTGACTTTGTGCCCACCTGTTACATTGTGGGGTTTTTTTTAAAATGTAGCCTAATTGAAACCTTGTCACTCCCCAAAAATTGATTTGTTGTAACTAATTGTAAAACATTATTTCCACATCCTGATATGACTTTGCTGGTTGTCTCACCTGTACTTGTCTCCCGCCCCAGAGGCGGAATTTGTTGGTGCTGCCCTGCTGCCGGAGGATGATCCAAGCAGAGATGAAATCTTTTTCTTCTACAACGATGTCAATGAGACTGCTGGACTGGATGAAGAGCCTTACAAAGCTCATCTTGGGCGGGTCTGCAAGGTAAGGACGGGAATGGGAAAGTGAGTTTCTACTAGTGGAAACATATGCTGGGGGGAAACTACAGGTCTTGGACATTCCTGGACTTGCTGTTTATAAGTGAACACACAGATAATAGCAAACTGCCATAGAATATCATAGAATAGTGCTAGAGGACCTAGAAAATAACTAGAGAAGACACCACTCCAGGCATCTGGAGATCCTCCAGCACAACTCTATGGTCCCCTTCCAACGGACGTTTGACCACAGAGTTGCACTGGAGGACTTCCAGATGCCTAGAGGAACCCTCCTGGTGCCTAGAGAGACCCCCCTGCCCAAACCATGGTTAAACAAAAATCGCCAACACTTACGACTCCTCGAGGGCTTTCATCAGCGCTGTATACACACAATCCTAAATATACACCGGATTGACTATGTGATGAATGTTGCTGTCCTTGCACAAGCAGGGATCACCAGCATGGAGGCCATGATATTGAGAACACAGCTGCACTGGGCAGGGCATGTTTCTAGGATGGAGGACCATCGCCTCCAAAAAATAGTACTCTACGGTGAACTCGCCACGGGTCAGCGTAAGAGGGGCGCTCCAAAAAAGTGATACAAGGACTCCCTGAAACAACATCTCAGGCTCGGCCAAATTGATCACCAACAATGGTCTGCCCTGGCCTCACATCGGGAGGCATGGAGACGCACCATCCACAATGCTGCAGCCTTATTTCAGAACTCACGCCGAACAAGTCTTGAAGAGAAACAACAATGCAGAAAGAATCACAACCCGGAAACATCACCCAAGGAGACCTTCTGCTGTGCTTTCTGCAACCGGACTTGTTTATCTTGGATTGGCTTTTTCAGTCACCAGTGCGCTTGCAGAAAGCATGGGATGAGTCCTTCCTGAATGTTCATTTGCAAAGATAAGCCAGAGAGAGATAAAATTGGAAGGAACAGGAACAAAATCTGGAACTTTTCAATCAGTCTGGATGTGCCCTTAGTGTTCTCCTAATATCTTGATTACAATCTCCATTTTGGATAATAACTGAACAATTATGGCTTCACTTGGGCTAACTTAGAAAAATGCTTTCATCTCTGTAGAATTGTGCGCCTTAGTGTCAAGAACTTTTCTCCAGAAAAACAAGGGACATATCAAAGATTATACCCAGTGTATATACAGCTGTCCCTCCATATCCACGGATTTAAGTATTCATGGCTTGAAAATATTCTTTAAAAAATAATAAACCAAAAAGCAAACCTTGATTTTGCCATCTTATATAAGGGACACCATTTTGCTCTGGACACTATTTTGCATATAATGGCACTTGAGTATTTATGGATTTTGATATCCACCGGGGCCTTGGAACCAAACCTCAGCAAATATGAAGGGACAACTGTAGTTGCTCCCTGACATGTAAGTGTTAAGGGTTTTCTGATAGCAAAGTATGAGGATTGAGTTGTTTATCCGGAAGGAACCTGTAGAAGGCCAGTTTAGACCTGTAAAGATAACCTAAAACATCTCTTAGAAATGTTGGGTGGATGGAAAGTTACCCCAACACATGTGCAATGGATGCGACCTGACAATTTAAAAAAAAACCCTACTAAGATCAGGGCCTCTGTTGTGTTCAGATCCAGGTCTGCTGGAGTGTTGGGACGTCTGATTTGGCCATGGTGACACCTGCCTTTGTTACAACCTGATTGAATTACTGCAATGTACTCTATGTGGGACTGCCTTTGAAGAGTTTTTAGAAACTTCAACAGCTCCAAAGAGCTGCAGCCAGGGTTCTAAAGGGTGCTGGTTATAGGGAGCACACAACTCCCTTGTGGCAAAAGCTCCACTTGGCTGCTGGGTGCCGTTTACACGATGAAAATGTCCCAGGAAGAATTTGTGTCGATCCCTGGCAGTTTACACGTACATCGGGTCGGGTACGTGATTTTCAGAAGGGGGGGGCACCTTTTATCCCGGTTGTGCCGGTTTTTAAAAAAGTCACTGGAGGATTCGGAAAATCGGAAATGTAAACAGCCTGGGACAAAATATCTCGGTACTAGGGGATGACCGGAAATGGTGACTGGGGGCGGGCTTAGAGCTCAGCGACCAGAAAAGGAGGGGTCAGTCACCCGTTCAACAGATCCAGCCTCACCAGCTGAAAATAAAGGCATCCCTTCCAGCTGCACGTAGGTTGGTGTGTGTGTGCGCGTGTGTACTCAAAACACCTTTTTAAATGGATTTCTACACTGCAAACCCTTCAGCTTTAACCTCTTCCTCAACTGCATGTTACAAAGAGATTGTGGTGGGCAGAGAGTCATCCATTCATTCCCTGCTTGGATCCCCTCTCTGGGCCTGAACGGATAATCAAACATTCATAGCCCCCCACAAGGCACAGTAAAATATTCCAGCGTCTGAGCGAATGAACACACTTTCATTTCCCCTCCAAGGCACAGTAAAAAAATGCCAACCAAAATGCCTTGTGTGACACTGGCTTGAAATCTTCACTCTGCAGCTGTAAGCGTCAACATTTTAAAAGGAATCCCAAGCCTCTCTCCCCCCCCCCAACTCGGCTTGATTTCAAAAGGAAAGGACATGGTTTAATTGTTCCTCCGTCTGAGCGAAAGATCACATTCTTGGTCTTTCAAAATGCCTTCTGCCTCTGCTTAAAGGGTTAACATTTTTTTTAATTTTAATTTTTATTAAGTTATCGACACGTATTAAAAAACACACACAGAATAACACAGAATAACAATATATACAAACAATTTAACAACATATAACATCTACTTACAGAATCACATAAGACATTACTTGCTTTATCACTCCAAAAAATAACTCATACTCTCAATCCTATGTTTCTCTCTTGTCACTACATAACTATCCTACATACAACAAAAACTTAGATTACTTCCAATCTCTATCTGATTTTTTTTTGTATTTTCGCTTGTTTGAACTTCCTTTCTATTTTATCCAGTTTTCCAAAGTATTATACAATTTGTATTAAATTGACTTTGTGTACAATGATTTAACGGTATATATCATTTGTCATATTATAACCATATATAACAATACATTTTGACAATACATATCACTTCACATAATTCAAAATTTCTCTTATTTTTATGTGTGTTCCTTATCCCTTAGTATTAGTTTTCTCACATTAGCTCTCATTTGTTGTCTCGTGGGGTCACAATGCTTCACCCTTACAGTTTCTTTATCTATTTTTGTGTTGTTCCCTTTATCTGTCATCTTCCCTAATTAATTTGGTATGTCTCTTTTCTTCACTTATCTCCATTTTTCTACCTTCTTCACCTTTCCTTTCTTTTCCTTTCCCTTACTCTAGATCTCTTATCCCATCCTTTCATTTGAACTCCTTACTTTTCTTCTTCCTTCCCCCCCCCCATTTCTACCTCTCCCCTTTTCCATTCTGTCCTTGCTTTCCTTCTTCTATACATGTTTATATCTTTCTCCTAAACCTTTTCCTTTTACTATTCTCTGTCATCTCCTCTTATTCACCCTTTTCCCTTCACCTTTCACTTTTCCCCTTCCACTTACCATCTTCAACCTTCTCTTACCTTCTCACATACTTCAATCTTCTTTTCTCAATCCTTCTTTCCTCTTGTCTTTATTCCTGAAGTTCCTTTCCTTTCCTTCTTTCCCTTTTCTCTCTCCTTTTATAAGTACACTTTTCCACAAATTGTATAAAGAACTCTTTATCCATTTGGGAGCTCCATCAGTTCCCACTTCTTCTTACAATATTCTCTCACTAAATCCCAATCCGTTCCTTGTGTCTCCATTGATTTCTGGTTTAGTTCTAGGGTTAGCTTATCCATACAGGCCGCGTCTAGAACTCTCTCCAACCATTCATCCACTGTTGGCACTGTTTTCTGCTTCCATTCTTGAGCTAACACTAGTCTTGCTATTGTCACCAAGTATAACATAGTTCTCCAGTTTACTTTCCAGGTCTCTTTTTTGTATATATGCGTCATATTCAGTAAATAGAATTCAGGCTTCAGAGGAAATTGGATTTGAAAAATTTCTTCTATAGTCCTGTGAATTTCTTTCCAGTATTCTTTAACACGTCCACATCTCCACCATATGTGAAACAATGAGCCAGGATCTGCTTGGCATTTCCAGCATTTCTTATTTGTATTTTTAAACATTTTCCCCAGCTTTACAGGAGAGTAATTCCATCTGTGAGCTGTTTTGAAATAATTTTCTCTCAAATTTTGACAAGCTGTGAATTTGATCGTGTTATTTCTGACTTTTTCCCAATCTTCCAATTGTAAGTTATACCCAAAGTCTAAAACCCACTTTATCATCGAGTCCTTGATCTCTTCCATTTCCAATTCAAAGGGTTAACATTTTTAAGAGACAGGACAAACACAAGCCTCTGCCCCCTCTCTCCCCCCCCCCCAGCCACCCAATAGCATCACTCATAGCGCGGAACTCTAAAGGAAGTACGTACGTCAGTGAAAACATGAGTAATCGCATCCTTGACTGACAGCCAAAAAAACCAAAAAATCCCGGTAGGCTAAACATGTGTAAACAACAAAATCACAGGATATAAGAGTGTGGGACCTATAAAAAGAAAAGGAACTTTTGACGTGTAAATATCAATCACGGGATTTCCTAAAGAGTGACAAAAATCGTCTAAACAGTGTGGGACCAATCTGGGATCAGGAAGTCACGGTAAGCCCTGCGACAAAAATTGTCGTGTAACTGGCACCCTGGTCTGCTTCCAGGCACAATTCAAATAGTTGATTATGACATATAAAGCCCTATATGACTCAGGCCTAGGCTATATGAAGGACCATATCTTCCCCTGTGAGCCTGCCTGAGCTTTAAGAGCTCCAGGAGAGGCTCTTCTCTTTATCCCACCACTTTTACAGGCACAGCTGGTGGGAGCACAGGAGAAGGCCTTCTCTGTGTCCGCTCCCACATTTGGGAACTCCCTTCCTAGGGAAGCTAGGGCGCTGGCTTCTTTGTTGTCCTTTCAGTGGCAGATTAAGAGCTCTCTTTTCCAGCAAGCCTTTCAAAATGGCTTTTTGACTTTTTCTGGTGCCGTAAATACCCTAAAGACACCAGATCCTGTCTGATCTTGGAAGTTAAGCAGGGTCAGCCCTTGTTAGTACTTGGATGGGAGACTGCCAATGACTACCAGGTGCTGTAGGCCATATTCCAGAGGAAGGAATGGGCAAAACCACCTCTGAGTATTCCTTGTCTAAGAAACTTATAAAATTCAAGGGGTCGCCATAAGTCAACAGGTGACTAGAAGGTGCAGGCACACGTGTGCACACACACACACACACACACACACACACTGTTTTTGATCTTTGTTTTAAAGTAAGATTTTAAGTGGTTTCATTTTATTGTTTAATACTTTTTTAAACTTAATTTGTATGGTTTTAACTATATGTGTTTTTATTGTAATTTTCTGTGTTTGTGTCCCAGTCTGGGAGAAAAGCAGGGTATAAATAAAGGGAGGGAGGGATGGTGTGTGGGACAGAAATGCATTTCTTTCTAGAAAGTTGGATCCCTGATTCACCAGCATGGCCTTCTGTTTTCCCCTGGAGTTATTGGGGAAAGAAATTCCTCTTCACTGCGTAGCCTTCTGCTCTTCCAGGTGGACCAAGGTGGGAGACCCATCCTGTCAGATTCCTGGACCACTTTTCTCAAGGCCAGGCTGGTATGTGGACACCCCAATGAACCGATGCGCTTCCACCACCTCCGAGACGCCTTTGTTTTCCGAAAGGATGGTAAGGATGAAGCAGTGCTGTATGGCGTCTTCTCCAGCACATGGTGAGTGATGGCAGAGAATGAAGGCTTGGGGGGGGGGGAGGAACCTGTGGCTGGGAATTCAGACTCTCCTTTCTTCCAACTTTCCAAAACCAAAAATAGGGACGTAGACGGGATGCCCAGATTCCCATCCTAC
Source organism: Gambelia wislizenii (assembly GCA_030847615.1). NCBI lineage: Eukaryota > Metazoa > Chordata > Lepidosauria > Squamata > Crotaphytidae > Gambelia > Gambelia wislizenii. Next base: position 5,609,465 of record JAUMIR010000015.1, on the reverse strand, counting down.
AGATAAACATCCAAGACCAGGGGTAGGGATTGTGAGGCCTTCAGGAGATTGGATTGTAAGTCCCAGCAGTCCTTGCCAGTGTAGCCAATGGGGAAGACTGCTGGGAGTTGCAGTACCACACAGTCTGAAGGGCTGCATTATTCCTGTGCCTCACCAAAACTAGGGATGGAAAAAGATATTCAAAAAGAATTACAAAATGGTTGAAAAACATGTTTTTCAAGTGTTGAGAAACCCTGATGAGAAGAATCCTGGGGGTCGTTTACACGGGCAAATATTCCTCTAAATATACTGCTAAGATAGCTCATAGTTCCCACGGATCGCAGCACAGCATTGCCTCATTCAAAAGGGGGGAAGGTAAAACACCCAAATATAGCGTGCCAGGGGATGTAGCTACTTTTGCCGGTATATTTGCAATGTAGCGCTTTATTGGCAGTGTAAACTAGCATTCCGCTAAGGGCTTCCACAGATCTTTACTATGATTGGTTGCTATGATGTAAGGGGCGGGCTTAAAAGAGAGGGACTGCGTTCAGTAGCATCAGGAAACTTTGAAAAATCCTCTCTGCTATTTTGCAGAAGGTCTGCCAAGATAGGTTCACCTTAGGATCCACGGCATGGCAGCAAGGTCTTTCAGCAGAGAGATTACTGTCCCTCTGCTTCAGGGAGTGAGTTCATTTACAGGCAGATTTAGAGAGAGACAGAGACAGAGACACTTCTTTGATCTTCCCCCCTGCTATTTTGGCAGTCTGTGAGTCTTTAGCTCGGAAATGCAAGGCTTCAAAGTGGGGTCTATGCCCTTCCCCATACAGCCTTTGTCTGCTTGGGAGGCCACATCCCCCACACTTTTTCAAGTCTGAACGAAAAAGCGGCTTAATTAGAAAAAAAACCTGACTGGCACAGCTGCGGAAAAGAATTAAAGCGCAAGTTGCTGCAATAAATCTGCTGTGTAAACCAGCCGCTGGACTTATGGGAATCTTCACAGTTCAGGACTTATTCTGTGCAAAATTCTCACATGGTTGTTTTGCACAGGAAAATGTATTGTCTGCACAGAAAATACTGTACTGTCTCCAGTCTAGAAAATGCTACAATTAGTCATTTATTCTGTGCAAATTCTCACATGGCTGTTTCGCATAGAAAAGAACATTTTCTACACAGAAACAACATTTTTTGTGTAGGAAATCATATTTCTACATATAAATATTATGTGCTGTGTGGAAAATGTTGTTTCCTGACCAGAAAATGCTATTTTCTGTGCACAACAATCATGTGCAAATTTTGTGCAGAATAAGCCCTAAATTGCAAATAGGCTTTGAAAACTGCATGGTTTTTGAAGATTTATCTTCCCACAAGGAGAAAATTGTTAAAACTACTCATTGCTCCCTTCAAAGAGAAACTTAGTGCAAAATTACATCCCTAACCAAGATCTTCCATACTAAATCCATTATCCTCTTTTGTCTCTGTTATTTAGTGTTGGTAGTATTACTATATTTGCAAGTTACGTCTGAAGTGCTGTTAATGACTTACACGCATGAAAGTACTATTACACATGTAATTCCTTTTCTGGAGAGGGTGAAAGAAGCCTATGCACTTGCCCTTGTGCTATGTCAAGCTCCAGGAGGGTCTCCTGCTCCTGTCACTTACTGGTGGGGAAGAAGGAGGCAATTTAGAAATAAAGATCGGGCTGCTTTAGGCTCTTGGGGGAAGGAAAAGGTGAGTGCACTCCACATCATGAGTGTACCCTCATTTCTTTCTCTCGACCAAACTGAGACTGACTGCTCCTCTGTGGACACAATCACCTCCCCCTTTCCTTCCTTCCCACTGGTAAGTGATAGGAGCAGGGCACCCTCTCAGGGCTTGACAGCTGCCAGGCAATGGGAAGGTGCAGAATGGCACATGTAGAGCAACATGCATGTGGAGAAGCTCAGCCTATGTCTACCTGAAGATTTCAAAGCAGTGCACTACGCGAAGCAAACATGTTCTATAACCTATCATGGGGTTTTCTTGGCAAGATTTGTTCAGTGGGAGGGGTGCCTTTGCCTCCCTCTGAGGCTGAGAGAGTGTGACTTGCCTAAGGTCACCCATTGGGTTTCCATGGCCAAGTGGGGATTGGTTTCCATAAAGACTTGTTGGATTTTGTTGGCGCAAATTCTCTGCTTAGAGTTCTCCAGGGTCCTGCAACTCCAAAAGGTTTATCCAGGCAGGTTATTTTTGAGCTATTGATGCTGCATCATTCTCTGGTGTCTAAGGTCACATTTTGTGACTTCCTCTTCCAAACACTGCCACATTTTCCTTCTGACATTGAAGACACACACACACACACTTCAATACTCTTGTTCATAAGGGGAGTTCATTTCTGTTCATGTGAGGCATCTGCTCAGACGATATGGGCTGAGGATGTTAACTGTTTACTGTTGTCATTTGCCCTGAAGTCAAATATGCCTTTTATGAGAGACGTCCAAGAGCCCCCATCATCCACTGCCCAGCTCAGGTCTTGTATATACACAGGGCTGTGACTTCCTTCATTCAGTCAGTGCACCTGGAGTGTAGTCTTACTCTTTTCCTACTGCCTTCCACTTTAGCAAGAATTATAATCTTTTCCAAAGAGTCAGAGACAAAAGACCTCTCAAAGACCTTGGCAGCTTCAGGGCAGCCATGACTTCCTTGATAAAATCAATCCACCTGTAATACAGTCTTCCTCTTTTTTTTCTGCCACCTCCCCCTTTACCAAGCACTATTGTCTTTTCCAATGAGTTGCATCATCTTATGATTTATCCAAAGTAAAACAACCTCAGTGTACCAGTAGTCATTTTGGCTTCTAATGACAGTTCAGGCTTGTTTTACTCTTGGACCCATTCATTTGTCTTTTTAGCAGCCCGTAGTATCTGTAGTATGGTCCACCCTGGCCTCACATCGGGAGGCATGGAGATGCACTATCCACAATGCTACAGCCTCATTTGAGAACTCACCGCTGAACAAGTCTTGAAGAGAGACAACAATGCAGAAAGAATCACAACCCGGAAGCATCACCCAAGGAGACCTTCTGCTGTGCTTTCTGCAACCGGACTTGTTTATCTTGGATTGGCCTTTTTAGTCATCAGCGCACTTGCAGAAAGCACAGGATGAGTCCTTCCTGAATCTTCGTTTGCGAAGAAAAGCCAGAGAGAGTATCCACAGGGCCCTCCTCTAGCACCTCATTTCAAATGAGTTGATCTTCTTTCCATCAGCTTTCTTCACTGTCCAGCTTTCATACTCATACATAGAAATCAGAAACACTATAACATGGACAATCCTGACTTTGGTGATGTCAGCTATGGATGTGTCCAATTCCCTCTGCTCTCTCCTGACTTTTCCATCTCTTTCCAACTATACTTCCAGTTCAATAAGTTGCCAACATTCTTTCCCCTTTACTAGTTCCTATTTTATTTCTTTTTCCCCCCACAAAATTCTCCAAATTGAGAGTGCTCAGGTGGCAAGCTGAAATTCTGTCTTGCCAGTCAGTGGCAAGTAATGGTTTGTATCATAATGGTAGCTCTCTTGTCAATCAGTGAAGTACCAGAGCTCCAACCTGCCCCTTTCTAACTTGCTCATACAACTGCCTTGGAGTTTTCTCCTCCCCCCTACAACAAATACAACTTTTTTCCTTTTTTTTTCTTTTTAAAAAAGGTCCCTCCGTACCTTTAGCTGAATTCTGCAAGGACATTTTATGTGAAGCTTTTAGTTCTCTGTTCAGCCTTGCTTTCTTCCCTCCCCTTTCTGACTAGGAAGACAGAATTTCAGATTACTGTTGTAGCATTCACTTTAGGGAGAGGTATCATTAGAAACATCAGAAACATTAGAAACATCTCCTTTGGAAAAGGAGGAAATGAAGAAGACAAACCAAAGGTACTACTGGAAAAAGAAGAAAACATCAGGAAAGAGGCAAGGGCATTAGAATCACCCACAGGTAGCATTTTATTTATTTTATCCCAGGCATTTATTTATCACATTTCAACCAACCGGGGCTCTTCAAAGTGATGCTTAATAGATTTTTTAAGAAACCATTTTAAAAACATTAAATGAAACCAATTAAAAACAGTTCAAAGTCCTTTTTTAAAAAAAGATGTAAAACCAGATAAACTGTTTAAAGAAAACAGCCAGGGGAAACAGCCCTAATTTTAAGAGCCACATGAAACCACATAGTCTTCCCTGCCCTCCAGAAACCCAGAAGGGATGGAGCCAACCTGACCTCCCTCAGGAGGGGATCCCACTAGTTGGGTGCTGCTACAAAGAAGGCCCTGTCATGGGTACCCAGCAGCCTAGCCTCACAGGGTAGTGAGACACATAAGAGGGCTTCCCCGGCACTCTTCAGTTTGTGGCAGGCTGCTACGGGAGGAGACAGTCCCACATCTCAGCCACATCATGAGCAACTACCTTCAAAGGAACCAAAATGTGCTAAATTTATGAACTAGCTGAACTACACACAGAAGATGCCAGTTTTTAAAAAAGACCTGTTCAGCAAAGAATAGAAAGAGTTGGGAGGGAGGAGAAAGTGGAAAATGAGGCAGAAAAGCCTGTGATTAGCAGAACATTGTTTGGATCTCAGAAATAAAAGTGGTAACCACAGCACAGAAACCTACCACAGAAGTGTCATGTTTGCTAGATGCACCCAAAGATATATCCAGGCAGAGATCATGCCCCAAGTATTCAAGACAGGATATCTGGGGAGCCATTTGTCTTTTCTTCTTGACCCTGGGGTACCCACTCTATTTGGGTGAGATGAATGAGTGCTGCGCAAAATATCACACCATGTTGTTGTTTTTAATGTTTGTGTTTCTTGTCCAAAGGGGCTCCTCAGCTGTTTGCTCATACTCTATGAAGAGAATTAGCTCCCTTTTCAAGACTTCAAACTTCAGAGGTGTGACTGGTAGCATACCCACGCCCAGACCTGGCATGGTACAGTATATCTTGTTTCCAGGAATCTCTTAGAGGGGAACATTGCTTTTTTTAAGTGGACCCATAACCTCAAGCTCAGTCCTAGAATTATGTGTGTTTCTTCTGCAGTCCTATCAGAGGGTGGAGGGGGAGCCTGGTATATAGCATCGAGCAGAGAGTATCTTCATTTTAAAATCATCATCCCCCTGAAAGCTGGGTTTTGTTCACATACCGGGGAGAAAATGTTGTGTGTTTTCAAGTCAATTTTGACTTATGGTGACCCCAAGGTAAACCTATCATGGGGATATCTTGGCAAGATTTGTTCAGAAGGGGGTTGATTTTATCTTCCTCTGAGGCTGAGAGAGTGTGACTGGCCCAAGGTTATCCAGTGTATATCCTTGGCTGAATGGGGATACAAATCTTCGTTTCCAGAGTCATGGTCTAATGCTCAAACCACTACAGCACACTGGCAAATAGAGGAAAATATGTTGGATTCTGTATCTTTCCCCCCAGCAAGCGAAAAAACAGAAAAGAGTGTATTTTAAGAAGAATCTCCTATCTTCCTCTAAGCCAGGATGGGCAACTGTATGGGGAAGAGGGGCTAATTGCTCTCCCCAGACCCCTCACAGGCCACACCTTGCGCCAACAAGCCCAAATACCTCTGTTTTCCTCTGCAGTCTTTCTCAAAATGGTGCCGCTGTCACACCCTCCAAAATTTCACAGATGAAAACCAGGATATGTGTGGCCAAAGAACATCACAGTGTGGTCAAGATGGCAAAAGTTATTAATGAAGAAGAATAGACAAGACAGAAGATGCTGCAGCAGTTTGCTTTTTCCTGAGCTTACTGGGAAGACAAGGCTTTGCCACTGCCTCTCCTCTCCCCACTGCTGAGTTAATTGAGTAACTCAGTGTAAAACACCTTTTACACTTTGAACTCAGTTTGCCGCAGTGGTAGTAAGCTGAGGGAAAAGGGGGGAAATAGGAAGAGGAGAGAGAAACTGGGACATTTTAAAAGCAGCTGAAAAAGTGGGAGGACAGAGGATTAATCGGACTCCCCCCGTCAAATCAGGGCTTTTTGGAGGGTTGCAGGCAGTGATGCTGCATCAGCTCCAGACACCATTTTGAGAGGGACCGCAACGGAAAACAGATAAAGGGGAAACAGTACACATTGCTGGGGTGGTTTCTGGGGATATTTTTGTATTTTTTCATCTGGTTGAGGAGCTTTCTGTGTGAATTCCGGGCAAAACTTGTCTAAAAATCACACCAAAACATTTTTTTAAAAAAATTATAGGTTTGGGGGCTTTGGGGGACTGGGGAGGGGATTCAGAGGTCTAGGGTACCCGGCTTGTGGGGGCAATTAGCTAACACACATTGGAAGCTGCTTCTTGCAGTGTAGATGTGTAAATTGCTCTCGCTTAAAACAATTTGTAAGCCACTCTGATAGCCTTGTGGCTGAAGAGCAGGGTATAAATAACTAAATATTTTTTTTTTAAAGGGTCCACATTCAGCCCACAGGCTGCACTCTGCCCACTCTTGCTCTAAGCCTTGAAAAAGCACTTGATTTTAGTGTCTTCCTAATAAGAGTCACTGTTGTGGTGGTTGAAATTGTTTTTCCTATCTATCTATCTATCTATCTATCTATCATCTACCTATCTCACCTTTCCTTTAATACAAGACCTAAGGCAGTTTACAGTACAGAATAAAATGGAATACAGTTAAAATGCATGGTACAAAATTATTTGAAAAAATAAAAATTGTGTTAAATTTTTTTAAAACAGTTTAAAATACATTTGAAACCAAGATACAGTATTCACATCAATACGTCTCATTCTGAAGGGGGGCAGCCAAATCCACCCAAAAAGCACTTGCTTTCAGTGTTGGAGTTTTTAAAAAGCTCCGTAGGGCATGCAAATGTGCGGTCATTAAGACAGTTGCATCCATGTTGCTGCAACAATGCAGCATAAGCTGATTGGCTGGATGAGCACGAGGGGCGAGGCTAGCAAAAAGGAAAGTGCTGCCACCGCCATATTGGATTTTCAGCTAAGCAGATATCAGTAAGGAGATAAAATGCCAATCTTTATTTTATTTTTATTTTTATTTTGTAAATATGAAGCATCACTTGTGCGCACCATGGTAAACTGTGTTTTTTTTAAATTCAGCAGCAACAGATTTACAACAGCGAATAGATCACTTGCAGCCACTATGAGACATGCAAAGTTAAAGTTTTTGACCATTAAGACAGGTCGCAGCTCTGCAAATTGCTGTTTCTTTGGAGAGGAGATTGTATTTTTCCCCTCGTATAGACGGGACCTAACTAAAAAGGCCTTTGCATGCAGGCGAAAAAGAGATCAAAGGGAGGCCTAACCTAGCCTCCCATGCGAGGGTGTTCTACAGCCGGGAGCAGCCACCAAGAAGGCCCTCTCCCCCCTCCTCACCAACCGTATCTGTGATGGTGGTGAGACAAAGGGAAAGCCCTCCCAAGAAGAGCTTAAAATTCAGGCTGCCTTGTAGAGTGAAATAACAGTCTTTCAGCTAAGGTGACCCAAGCCCTATGGGGCTTCATAGAGCATGACCAGCAAACAGACTGGTAGCTACCAGATTTTAGTATCTATCACTAAGCTCATCCAAACAAGAAAAAAAGTCCCTGAAAGTCCCATGTTTTGTTCGTCTACAAGCCAGTTTTATTTTGGAGATCCATGTGGGTTTTCTTCATCCCAAAGACTTTCCTGGGAACAACTGGCATTACTACAGGCTTTTCATTCTTATTTCCCAGGTCAGTTTAAACTAATCCAGTATTTTCCAAAATGAAATCTATCTCTATTTGGCTGTCTGCTTGTATTACTATGGTGTAGTGGTCTGAGTGTTGGACTACAATTCCGGAGAAAAGGGTTCAATTCCCTGCTCAGCCCTGGAAACCCACTGAGTGACCTTGAGCAAGTCATGCTCTCCAGTATCAGAGGAAGGCAAACGGAAACACTGCTGAACAAATATTTCCAAAAAAACCTTCTGTGACAGGTTTGCCTTAGGGTTGCCATAAGTCAGAAACAACTTGAAGGCACACAACAACAACAAGCTAAGATGGCTCCTACCAAGTAAACAAAGCTATTGTTTCCAGAATACAGATTCAGTAGTGCTCAAGAGAGGGAAAGAGGAATGTTTGCAGCAAAACAAAATGATCCTAAGGTTTAACTAGTGTAGTATTGCTAAAGCACTTCAGCACTTTGACTACACTGGGCCCTCCAGATCTGTGGGGGTTTGGTTCCAAAAAAAACCTGCAGATACAAAAACCACAGATGATTGAGTCCCATATTAATCAATGGCCATTTTAGGTATGCGACAGCGCCATTTTAGGGAGGGCTGAATGAGGGAAGCCCAGGATATTTCAAGAAAGGGTTTGGATGCAAAAGCATGATTATACAAGTAAAATCAAAACCAAAAAAAAAAAAAAACCAACTGAAAATTTTCAGTACTTCCAAATACCCCCCCCTCCCGTCTGGATGAGCCCACTGGTTCTTTTAATTAGCGGGAAGTTTATATTTATTTGTACATCATTCAGAGAGCTGTCTTCCCAAATATAGTTCTATAAACTTTTTTTAAAAAATCAAAATAAATCATTTTTCACATTCCAACTTTTGTCCAAAATGCTAACAATGGTGGGTTTTTCACCGCTTGGCTAATCTTTCTTTACTTTCCTCTTCTCCATCACAGTGTGTCTCACCAGATACCTACCACCTCTTGCCCAGACAGACTCTGGCGTTCATTAAGGATCACCCAGAGCTAGACACGGTTATCTACCCAGATGAGGAACGTCCTCTATATGTCCTCCGGAATAATGACACATACACCCATGTGGTGGTGGATCAGGTGCGGGATGCCAGCAATGTGTCCTATGATGTCCTTTACCTTGGAACAGGTGAGCTCAAGAGAGAAGGAAGGAGATGATGGAAGATTGTGCTTGCCATTTTGGCTTGATTGGTTTTGATTTAAATTGACACTTCACCTGGAAAAACTCCCAGAGTGGTTTGCAAATAAATAAAAACAAGACAGTGCCTATCTTCAGGTTTACTCTCTAAAAAGGCACACAGCACAAAAGGAAAAGGAGATGGGGAAATAAAAGGAAACAAGAATAACTAGACATCAATCATCTTGATTTTGTAATGAGCAGCTGTAATGCATACCCTCCAGTAGTCACGGATGAAATCTGAGACATATAATTAACCAAGTGTGGTCAAGATGGCAAAAGTTATTAATGGGGAAGGTTGCACAAGCTAGGAGAGGCTGCAGCAGTTTGCTTTTGCCTAAGCTGATGGGGGAGGGCAAGATTATGCCCCCTCCTCCCCTCCTTATGCTGAGTGAAATTGAGTACAAATGACTTTTGCACTTTGAAATCAGCTTACAGCAATTGAAGTTACCTGGGGATAAAGCGGAAAAGTGGGAAGAGGGGAGAGAAAATGGGGCATTTCAAAAGGAGCTGAAAAAATAGAACAGCAGACGATTAATTGGGACTCTCCCTGCCAAACCAGGACAGTTGCAAGGTATGGTAATGCAATCTGTACTCATTGATCTTCTTATCACAACCAGCTATGACAAAAAGGCATCTTGCTCCAAATCCAGGAAGTAAATAGCTTTAAAGGCTACAGCCAGAATAGTGAGCCCTCTCCTTTCTTATTTGTTATTGTTGTGTGCCTTCGAGTCATTTCCAACTTAAGATGACCCTAAGATGAATGTATCATGGGATTTTCTTGCCAAGATTTATTTGGGGGAGATTTGCCATTGCCTTCTTCTGAGGCTGAGAGTGTGTGGCTTGTCCAAGGTCACCTAATGGGGGTTTCCAGTGCTGAGCAAGGATACGAACCCTGGTCTTTCAATGTCCTCTTCCAACACTCAAACCACTACACTACACTGACTTAATTCCTTCAAACAAGGACCATTGTCAACAGCGATAAAGACCTGGGAGGGGTTGAGAAATCAAATTGTTTAACTTTGATTTCAGGTAGACAGGAGAATTGATTGAGGAAAACAGTGCATTAACTTACTATCACAGCAGTGTTCATTTGTCCCCACGATGTATTTGCAAGATCACTGGCTTGGGAAACTATCCGAGTTTGAAGTTCACATAAGAGCATGCCCAGGAGAAAAGATGGTGGCCGCAAGTGAATTACCTGCATTATTATTCCCCCAAAGCTCCCTCCATTCCCGCCCCTCCCTTTTTTGTTTGGCCTTGTTAAACGAGAGCTGTGGAAGAGCGATCTTGTGCTTAAACAACTGTTTTTTGTTTTGTTTTTTGCTCTGCCGCTTGAAAATAGTACACAGCTGCTTCTGTGAAAGACAACAATGGTGGCTTCAGCCACTTCGTCGCCAGCAAGCCCGGCGCTGCACATGTCTGACCAATAACATTTTGACTTCCTGGATGTGCCCCAATTCGAATTGGTTGTTCACATTTTTGCGTATTTTTTTAAAAGATCACAAAAAACAGCAAAATTAAGTACTTTGAATTTTCAGCCTCCCTCCTTCTGAATATGGCAAATCCAGACAGGAGCTCATCTAGACAAAAGGTATTCCACCCACATTCCTTGAGGATTTTTTTCACCATCTAGACAACACCTTTGAAATACCACCCCTACACCCTACATCCCTGCGCCCTCCACAGATCTGTTCAACCTCCCCCTTCCAAAGAAGTCAACAATTTTTTTTGTTAATTTTCACTTCTGGGAGCCTACAGAGCTGTGGTTTTGCATTAGAACCAGGCACAGCACCTCTGCATGCTTGTTTTGCACCCAAACTCCAAAAAATGAAATCAAAAATAGAAATCTTCTCTGATGCGGCTTCAAGTTTTCCTTTCCTTGGTGCAAAGGAAATAACTGAAAATGGGGGGAAATAATACTTTCTCCTCCACCCTCCCGCCCTCTCTCCCACACCTTCCTTCCTTCCTTCTTTTGGAGGAGAAAAATACACGCTGAATAAAGCTATTAGTCCTTTCACTCCTGATCACCCCAAGCTTTCTTTATTTCATCCGTATACATGGTGTAGTGGCTTGAGCCTTGGACTACAACTCTGGAGAGCAGGGTTTGAATCCCTGTTCAGCCATGGAAACCCACTGGGTGACTTTGGGCAAGTCTATGGGCCCGTCTATACAAGCCCCCAAAAACCGGATTCCTCCACAGTAATGTCAAATTGCAGCAGCTGCACTTTGTCTTAATGGTTTTTTTTTTTTTTTTTGCCCCCATGAGCTTCAAGCAGCAGAGAGGGGAAAGGGGGAGAGAGCCATGTTCCCCCTCCCTGGTCCCAGCAGGGAGCTGGAGGGACGGCTTCCGCAGGAGGGAGGGAGGGAGGGAGGGAGGGAGGGAGGGAGGGAGGGAGGGAGGAGAGAAACATCCTCCCCCGTCCCAGTGGTGGGGGTGGCAGGAAGGCTTCCACGGGCATGAGGGATGGTGATGGTGGTAAGGCTTCCATGTGGGGGAGAGAGAACCATCCTTCCCCCTGGTCCTGGCAGTGGTGGGATGGGGGAAAGCTTTCCACGGGGGGAGGAGAGAGCCATCCTCCCCCTTCCCAGTCCCAGTGGCGGCGGCAGGAGGGCTTCCGTGGGGGGGGGGAGGAAGGAGAGAACCATCCTCCCCCCCTTCCCAGCGGCAGGAAGACATCCACTGGGGGGGAGGAGAGAACCGTCCTCCCCCTCCCCATGGCTGCCCTCTGCAGGTCGCTTCTGTCAGGAAAAAAAGGGTAAAGAGCAGGATCGCGCCTGTGCACCCCCAGCCAATCAGAAGGTCTGTTCTGCCCTTGCAGGCCACGGAACAATTTGCATGGCTGTCTTGATGGTCAGGGGTGCGCATTTCCCTTAGAGTTTTTGCCGGTTTTGGCTCACCTCTTTCACAAGAAGGCAAACGAATGCGGATGGCCATTAAGACTTCTCCTCAGATTCCGTATTTTTGCCGTTTAGACAACCCCAAACTCTCAGCCTCAAAAGAAGGCAAAAGCAAACCTTTTCTGAACAACTCTTGCCAAGAAAACCCCGTGATAGGTTCACCTTAGCATCACCATAGGTCGGAAACAACTTGAACAACAACACTTTTGGATCAGAACAAAGAGATACAGTAGGACCCCTGTATCCACTAATTCAGTATCCACTGATTCAATTATCTGCAGGAGAAAAAACAGCAGACCTACCATAGAGTCTTCCTAGAAAATATGTCCTCTCTAGCCATTTTCTAGGTCCTCCAAGGCAACTCCATGGTATTTTAAACCAGAAGTCCCATTATTTTCAATGGCATTTGCTATTATCCATGGTTTTCGGTATCCATGGGAGTCCCCAGGACCAATCCCCAGTGGATACGGGGGTCCTACTATATTTTATTACTGTTATTTTGGGCAATCAAATTCTTTCTGACCTACTGAAAATCTCCCAGAGGTCTACCAGTAAATCCAGGCCTACTTCTTGCCTTGCATCCTGTGTCTGAACAATCTATGGAATCAGTGGGCTCCTGAGAATAGCGGGGCTGGCTGTCCTGTCCCATGTCTCTGAACACAACCTCGGCTTCTCTCCTTTTGGCAGCTAAAGGGAAGATCCATAAAGTGCTCCGGAGCAAAGAGCAGACGGTGATCATTGCTGAGATCAGTCCCTTCAAGGAACAAGAGCCCATCTCCTCTATGATCCTTGATGCCACCACAGTAAGAGATAGTAAAAGCCTGCCGCCAATATGGGGCATGCAAGAGTACATCGTGGGAGCCCGACAGACTATACCAATCCGTCAGTTTTTGGTGCACTAAGCTGGGTGGACTACATTTTTTTTATTGCCATTTGGCACTGAGGTATTGCCAAGACACTTCAGGAAACAGATGAGAGAAAGCCATTTGAACCCCTCCCTGATATCCTGAAAACATCAATGCTATGTTTGTTATTACAATGGGGTCCCCACCCCACTTGCTGCATCCCTTTCAGAGCCACTTGTATGGCTCCTTGTGTCACTGCTGTCTACCCAGCAAACACAGTCAGAGCATTTGCTCCACCAACATTGTCAGTGCGCCAGTGTCACCCTAGTTCAGAGCACTGGAAAAGGAGTGGTTTCTCCACTGCAGACTTTTCCAAAAGTGCCTCCTTCCTAGCTTGCCACACTATTAGAGTTGCCAGATCTCAGGACCTGGCCCTGAGTCTCCAGGTTTCATCGGCCATCTCCAGGCAGGACACAAGGGTGCAAATTCTCCAGTTGTGCTCACCTCCAGGCAAGAGAAAGAGGTGGGTACAAATCCCCAGCTCAGCTAGGAGAGGTACGCCTTACTACAGTGTCCAAGGATTAATTGATTTGTTGTTGCAACTTGCAAAGACTCTCTAGGGTGATCTCTTTACTTAGTTAGCTTCCTCTTTCCCTCCTAGTCAGTGTGGCACCAGGGCTTACCATCTGTTCTGCTCTGCTCTGAATTCACCTTCTAGCTAGAAGCAAGGAGGCTACATTAAAGGTTTCTTATCCTATCTCCCCAAGTGAGTGAGAAGAAGTAATCCCCTCATTTCACCTTGCTCTGAGAACAGCCCCTTAGCTAAGATTTCTCTCTTAATTTCCAAACAGAAAAATAAATTTTGTGTTTGAGAGAAACGGGAGGAGGAAGGGAGGTAGAACGACAAGCTGTGAGCAGCTATGTTGGTTTGTTGTTGTCTCCTTCAATTTATGGTGACTGTATGAGTGAAAGACCTCCAAGTCATCCTGTTATCAATAATGCATAATGCTTAATGTCATCACCAGAGCCAAATCCACACTACACAAATATGCCAGTTTGAAACTGGATTATTTGTCATGGCTCCTTCCTATGCAATCCTGGGATTTGTAGTTTGGTGAGGAACCAGAGCTCTTTGGCAGAGAAGGCTAAAGACCTTGTAAGACTGAAAATCCCAGGATTTGATAGGAAGATGCTGTCACCCAAACTCTCCTTATTGAATGACAGCCTCAGCCCAAAAGGACAGGAAAGAGATACAACATTCTTGGATCAAGGAAGATTTATTGCAAAACAGAAAATCTTTAGGATTCAGAGAGGTGAGGCCTCAACCAGGTTAATAATAATAATAATAATAATAATAATAATGCAGTAGGACCCTTGTATCCACTGATTCATTATCCATTGATTCAATTATCCACAGGACACAAAACAGCATGCCTACCATAGAGTCTTCATAGAAAATGTGTCCTCTCTAGCCATTTTCTAGGTCCTCCAAGGCAACTCTATGGTATTTTAAACCAGAAGTCCCATTATTTTCAATGGAGTTCACTATTATCCCTCATTTTCGGTATCCATGGGGCCCCCTAGAACCAATCCCCAGCGAATAAGGGGATCCTACTGAATAATAATAATAATAATGATGATGATGATGATAACAGCAGCAACAAAAACGTATACATACAGGTGCCTTCTAAGAAGAGACAATGAACTAAACTGAGAACCAAACTTTTATACCCCTTTGACTTATCTTCTAGCTTGTGCCAATTTCTAATTATACTCTTTTTAGCAACTAAAGCAAGCATAGATACGAAATAGCTGCCTTCCTGACTTTCTTGGTGGGGTAGAAAAGACATGCAGATAACTGCTGTATGGCTTTCTTTGTTTTAGCCTCCCAAGAAAGACTTCCCTTATTTTCACCCTTGTACAGTTGTCCCTTCATATTTGCTGGGGTTTGGTTCTGGGACCCCCCATGGATACCAAAATCCTTGAATATTCAAGTCCCATTATATGCAATGGCATAGCAAAATGGTGTCCCTTATATAAGATGGCAAAATCAAGGTTTGCTTTTGGGATTATTATTTTTTAAAGAATATTTTCAAGCTGTGAATACTTAAATCCGTAGATACCAAATCCGTGGATACAGAGGGACAACTGTACATGCAGCTGTTAGAAAGGAATGCAGAGAGGAGAGGGCTTCTCAGTGAGTGATCTTTATTGTGGCTTGTTCCTAAAATGGATGCTAGACTCCATTTTATACAGACAGGCCCACTACTCTCAGTTTCATGGCAAATAATCCAGTTTCAAACTGGATGGTTTGTGTAGTGTGGATGTGATCCTGCCTCAGGTTTTGGCCTAGAAACCTCCGGGCCTGGGATGACCCTGATCTGCCAACTCTAATGGTGAATGAATGATCAAGAAATGAATGCGAATTACTCAGAATTTTCTTCCTCCGCCATGCTGATCCATCTTCTCTCTGGCAGGGCCACTTGTATGCTGATACCAAGGCTGAAGTAACACGCCTACCGCTGGCGGATTGTGACCAGTACAGTGAAAACTGCTGGAAGTGCGTCCTGGCCCGTGACCCATACTGCGGATGGGACATGGATGGAAGGAGGTGTTCGGCCGTCTCCCAAGAGGAAAACCCCACTGGCAGGTCTGACGCAGAAGCCAGAGTGGTGGAAGCATGCAGTGATAAGGGGGAGCCCCATGCCTGACCTGCTTCACAGAGAGCAATCACCAGTCGCTCACCATCATTCCTGGGGCCCCAATTCTAGCTGTTGTCTTTCCTCACAACTGTGTTTATGGCATTATATCCATGCACATATGCATTCTTTCACCAGAAGACATTGGGGCCCTAGCATCTGCAAGCAAGAGGGGCCCGGTGTGGTGTAGGGGTTTAAGTGTTGGGCTAGGACTCTGGGAGACCAGATTTGGCCATGGAAACTCACTGAGTGACACTGGGCGGGTCATATTCTCTCAGCTTCAGAGGCAGGCAATGACAAATCTCTGGAGAAATCTGGCCAAGAAAACTGACCCAGTGTGGTATGGTGGTCAAGAATATTGGACAAGGGTTCTAGGAGACCTGGGTTCGAATCCCCACGCAGCCCTGGAAACCCATTGGGTGACTTGAATAAATCCAATTCTCTCAGCCTCAGAGGAAAGCAATGGCAAACTTCCTCTGAACAAATCTTGCCAAGAAGACCCTAGGAGAGGGATGCCATAAGCAGAGTCAACTTGAAGATGCATAAAAAACAAAGCTTGTAATCTGAGGCCTCATTTGTAGTTTGAGGCCTTGATGGTACTTAGTAGTTTGAGGCCTGGTTTGTCATCTGAAGCCTAGTAGTTTGTAGTGTGATGCCTGGTTTGCAGTTTGAGGCCTGGTAGTTTATTGTGTATAAGGAGCCAGTGGCTTGAGTGTTGGACTAAGACTCTGGGAAACCAGGGTTCAAATCCCCGTTCAGCCACAAAAACCCACCTGAGTGACTGGCTTGGTCAAGCCACACTCTCTCAGCCTCAGAGGAAGGCAAAGGAAGGCAATGGCAAACCCCCTCTGAACAAAGGTTGCCAAAAAAATGTGATTGGTCCGCCTTGGGGTTGCCATAAGTCAGAAATGACTTGAAGTGTACACAGCAACATGTGCCAGAAGTGGAACTGTAAGATTAGTACATATAACAGTGTTAAAGAAGACAGAAACACAGGAAGCTGCGTCATATGGAGTCTGACCACTGGTCCACCTTGCCCAACCTTGTCTACTTTGATTGCCACCTGAAGCTCATTAGGATTTCAGGCTGGATTCTTCTCCTAGCTCTACCTGGAGATTGTTGGTATTTCTTGGTCATCTCCTACCCCAGTACCTGTTCTAATCAACTTGGCATGTGATATGAGAGCCATATTTAAGTTGTGAGGAGATGATATGAGAGCCATATTTAAATATTTGAAAGGATGACATGTAGAAGATGGAGCAAACGTTGTTTTCTGCTGCTCCAGAGACTGGAACACAAACCAAGGATTCAAAGAACAAGGAAAGAGATTCTGCCTAAACATTAGGAAGAACTTTTTAAGTGTAAGAGCTGTTTGACAGTGGAATAGGCTGCCTTGGAAGATGATGTACTCTCCTTTGGGGGGCTTTAAACCGAGGACAGATGACCATCTTTCATTAATACTTTGGTTGTATGCTTTGGTTCCTGCAGGGCAGAATGGGGTTGCACCCAATGGCCCTTGCAGTCCTTTCCAACTCTGTTTCTAACCCTGCTTAGCTTCCACAGGAGTGACACTGAACATGTTTAGGGCTATATGGGGAACCTGTGGCCTCCAAGGTGTTGCTGGACTCCAGGTCCCATCAGTTCCAGCCTGCCTGCATGTTCAGTCATGAATCATTATGGGACCTGTAGTTCAACATTTGGAGGGCCACAGGTTTTCCACTCCTAATATATAGGGAGGCATGTCATGATGAGAACATATCTATGCCACAGACTCAGATGTGGTGTAAGAGTCATCGTTTCTTTTCTAGGGAATCATGGGAAATGTAGTTTTATGAAGGGGGTCTGCTGATCACTGACAGAAAACGCATAGCATCAAACTACATCTTCCAAGTTCTTTCAGCCTTGGGGGTGAAGGAAACAGAAGGGTAACAGAACTATCACTGGGAGGGGAAGTTCTGATTTCTAGAGTGAAATAAGGGAAATGGGTGAAGAGTGCTTGTCTCTATTATTCTTCTGATATTCTCTCTTCTTCAACAGGTTACTTCAAAGCCTGGATTCAACAAACATAACATATGTGTGTGAAACTGCTGAAGGTATGCCAGTACAACAAAACATTTCCAGCACATGACCCAGCCAGCTGGGTAGTGTGATCTTGGGGCATGTATGTCCTTTCTGCAATCTACTATCTGGGCATCCAGATGCAAAGTCCTAGTTCTAGATAGTTCTAGATAGACCCTTGGCCCAACCAGTAGGTTTCCATTTAACAAGCAATGTCTCAGTTTCCCTGACTGACATTCTTTCATACCCCACTTTTTAAATGAATTTCCCATTGTGACCTGGGATGAAAAACACAATGCTCAATAATCAATAGTCAAATTCTGTATTTCAAATGCACATAAGAGATCAAAGATAGGTGATGGCATGAAAATCTATCAGGGAGAAGGAAATGCATCTGACAGTAAAACCAGTGAGAGAAGGGTAAGCCACTCTGATAGCCTTTGTGCTGAAGGGCGGGGTATAAACACCTAATAAAATTAAAATTAAATTAAAATGGGGTGGCAGGATGAGAGAAAGTGTCTTTGTTCACTTCTGACTTTGGCTCTTTCCGCTGTTGGCTTTCTTTGCATCCATCACTGCCAGGCTATCTCAGATGGACTCATACCTTCTAGCTGTCCAGTTTAGCAGAAACAATCCCGATTAATCCTCTGCTCTCCCACTTTTTCAACTGCATTTAAAATGTCCCAGTTTCTCTCTCTCTTCTTCCCACTTCCCCCCTTTGTCTGCAGTTCACTTCAAGTGTGGCAAACTGAGTTCAAAGTTCAAAAGTAGTTTGCCCTCAACTCAGCAGTGGGGAGAGGAGAAGAGGAAGCAGATCTTGCCCTTCCCTGTAGGCTCAGGCAAAAGCAAACTCCTGCTGCCTCTCCTAGGTCATGTGTTCTTCCTCATTAATAACTTTTGCCATCTTGACTACACTCTGATGTTGCTTGGCCATAGGCATCCCGGTCTTCATCTAGAAACACTGGAGGGTATGAGGACTGTGTCCCTGGTATAAGGGATCTCCTCTCCTGGTAAACAGGTTATTGGTAGCAGTTTAGATTGGACCAGGAAGCACTTCCACCTGTATAACACTCTCTTGCTTAAAACGTCTGTTTCTCCTGTTTTCTTTCTCATTTTCCCCATCTTCCTCTCTTGTTGGATTCTGGACTTTGCAGCCAAATTAGCCCAGGAGGCTCTCAAGAAAGTGAGTGTGGACCCCACCAGCTATATCTACTTGCCGTGCCCCCTGAGATCTCACCATGCCATCTATACATGGGTCAAAGATGACAAGACTTACCCATGCTCCATGGATGAGCAGTCCTGCACTCTGCGCTTTGGGGAGACCACTCCAATGGATCAGGGGGTCTTCAAATGCACCGCCAAGGAGGAAGGTTACCAGGAAGAAATTACAGCGTTCAAAGTTACTCTCAACAGTGGGAAAGTCGCAGAGGTCTCCTTGGTTGTGGTGGCTACAGGCATTTTGTTCCTCACCATAACTGTTCTCTTGCTATAGATCAAGCTGGTAGATAAGAATAGATCTCATCACACTGCCAACTAATTATTTTTCCTTTAAAAGAATTGGTTCCAAAATAAGTCTGTTTGTTACCCTGTCTTTATACCTTGGACAAACCGTACTTCATTCAACAAAATGGATTCTCTGTAGCTTTCAAATCTTGACATTATGACTGTAATCTTTCTTCTGCTGCATCTCGGCATAAACATGAATGCTATATTTCTTTTCACTTCCAAAATGACCTTTTATTTGGAATAGTCAATGGAGTTACAGTAGAATCAAAGAAGGCCTTTTTTTTTTTTTAATGTTTCACAATTTGGTTTGCCTACAGTTTTGGAACATTTTTTTTTCCAAGTTGCAGAAGAAATGTACTTCACACATGAAATGTCACATATCTATTTTGGATCATGTTTGTATTGTCCCAAGGCTTTGTCTTGTTGCATGTGCTACATAATGGCCAAATCTTTACCACTAACAGGCACAAAATTGATGATGGCTCCTCCTGACCAACCATGAAGGAGTCCAGTTATGTGGTAAAATAAAGCTTCTGACCTTACAGTACTGCTGGGAGCAAAAGTTAGCCAACTCTGCCTTGTTTCATAAGCCGCCTTCCAAAATAGCCATCAATCTCTGACAGAATTTAAACGATCTATGGATTCATCCTTTTGCCTAGTGCCAATTATTCTAACCATCTTGTCTGAACAGTCTAAAATATGTCAGTATAAAGACTCAGCTTATGTAACCTTGTATCCTAAAGAAGCATGCAGTCAACACATTTTATCCCAAGAAAATCTTCGGGAAGGATTCATAATGGAGAAGGAGTTGGCCAAGTGGAAGGAATCAGTTGCAAAGGAATGTAAACTTGGATAACATCCAGCCAACAGTCGAGAAAAGAATTAAGATTTTTATGCTACATAGCAAAACAGGTATGAGCCAATCACATAAGTGGGTTGTATAAGAAGGCCAAAGCCTGCATTTGAGTGATATTAAAGAAAAACACTTTTCCCTAAAGGTTTTTGAATGGAGAAGATGAGGGACTTTGTGGGTTACCAGGTAGTCTGGCAGGCAGAGAGAACATGCCAAGCAAATATTAATGAGCAAAACGCGAGAATTGGGCGTATTTGCCAGGATCAGCAACACCATCTGTCTGAAAATGCCAGTTGCTAGGAAACAATAGTGGGAAAAGGCCATTGTCTTTGTGTCATGCTTGTGGGCTTCCTTAAGTCCAGATAGATGTCAAGCTTTGGTCTGATCAACAAGACTACACGGGATTCCTCTGCAAAGACAGGCCACCTATGAAAGAAGTGCAAGGATGAAGTGCAGATATGTCCTCAATCTTCCATCGTGCTCCCATTTGTTGCCTCTTCAACTACAGGCCACCCTCATGTAGATACAGCCATATTGTACAAACTACACTGAGCTGCTTCCATTTTGTCCACCAGTGTCTTGAGTTACTCCATCTAAACACCATCAGCCTACCATGTCATGCAGCTGCAAAAGATGAAAAGCAGCAAACTAGGCTGTACTGCCAGAAGCGTTGTGCCCCAGCATATTGGGGGGTAGTTTTTCTGGTCTCTTCTGGACAGGTTGTAGCTGGAGCACTGGATGTAGTTATGGGTCATAGGGTGCCCAGACTGAAAACTGGAGAGGGCTCCTGTGCTTGTAATGGCTGTGTAGAAGTAGGAGTTTCAGCAGGTGTTTCTTGTCACACAAGCAGGTAATAAGCAAGAGTTGTTGAAATTCCCTCTCCTACACAACCTTTAAAGCAAGAGTGGACAAAGTGTAGCCCATGGGCCTTGGGAATCACTTAAGTGTGGCCTATGAGACCCACCCCAGAAGCCCCACAAAGCCCCCAGACATCCCCCTTTTTAATTCCCCCCCCCGGCCAATTTTCAGGTGATTTTTTTTTTTTTGGCCCCAAACCAACCCCAAATCTCCCAAAACCACCCAAGCCCCCCCAAATTCTTCCAAATAGTTTTTTTTTTAATCAACCCAAATGGCAGCTGGTACAACCCATTGGGCAGGTACAGAAAAGAAAAAAGGGCCTCCACCCTGTGTGCAGTTACCCAACCCTGCATTAAAGATACAAGAGCCCGTTCCATTTTTTTGTCTAGCAACCCTGTATGGGTGCCACATTTTAAGGAGGGTGCTGTTGACACACTTGAGCTTGGCCAGAGAGGGGTGAACCAGGATGGTAGCAGGTAGAAACTCAAAGAGGAATGGCTGAAAGACCTGGAGGTGTTTAAAGAAAAGGAGGTTACAGCAGACATGATAAATATTCTGAAAGGCTGTTATGGAGAAGATGAAGCTTCTCTGCTGCTCCGGGGAACGGTGTACCTTCCAAACTACTCAATTATAGTGCTGTGGTTCAATTTCAAATTGCCATGACAACTTCCTATGGAATCCTGGGATTTTCAGTTTAGGGAGCAGAGTAAAGAATTCTCAACCAAAGAGCTCTAGTGCCTGATCAGGCTACATATCCTAGGATTCCAAAGGATGCAGCCAAAGCTGTTAATGTAGAATCATAGTGCCCCAGAAATAGAACAGAATAGGTGGGAATTTGCAGGAAGTAGGTTTCAGCTAATATGAGAACAAGAGCATAGCTAAGTGCCCAGGGTCCAAAGGGAGGGAGTATCAATGGGCATTCTGAGCGCCCCCATTGCTGCCATCTTGTCTTTGAGGGCAAAGGTTACACGTGAGGCTGGCAGTGACATGAACTCCCCTATTAGCTGGAGGCCTGGGGGAGTGCTCACCACCAACTGTAGCTACATCCCTGTATTAGGAAAGACTTCCTATCTTTAAAAGGTGTTTGACAGAGGAATAGACTGCCACAGGATGCAGTAAGTGTTCCTTTGTTGGAAGTATTTAAGCAGAGACTGGAGGACCATCTGTTGGGGATGCTTTGCATTACAGATCCTTATCTGAGCAGGGATGGTTGGGCAAGATGACTTTCAAAGATCTCAGTTTGGAAATTCTAAAATCTCTTTCTCTCAGTCCTGTCTCTTTCATGTCTTTGAGGGAAAAGGCCTTCTCTTTCTTTTTTTTATTATCATTTAAGGATTTTTTTCAAGGATTTAAAAAATAAATTTCTTTTGTAAGAAATTGACTTTCAAAAAGAAGAGTGAGTTGGAGGCAATATATTTCTCAGGGGAGAGAAAATGGCAAATTTAACATTAAATGAATGTAAGCAAAGAGATCTTATAGGACCTTTGAGATGGAAAGAAGGAAGTTGTAGCATAAGCTTTTTTAGTCTTGGTTTACTTCCTCAGATGCATGCATGAATGTATCTGAAGGACTCTAGACTGAAGAGTATTAAGACTGCTGTTCTTAGGTACACTTAAACTGCAGCTTCATACACTCTTACGTAGGAATTCAATGGCTCTTACCTTTGAATAGATATGTATAGGATTGCACTGCTATTAGGAGTAAATCCTATTGCATGCCCTTATCCTAGTGCAGATTTGGAACATACACTGTACACACAAAAGGAGCAAAAAAGGCCTCTCATAGGCCTAACAAAAAACGTAACGGCCCCATTACGTCCCCTAGAGCAGGGATGGGCATCTGTGGAAGACTGGGGAGCTGCATTAGCCCTCAAAAAGACCTTGTAGGGCTGTGTCCCTCCACAACACCTGCTCCTGCAAAACACAACCACACCTTTATTTATTTATTTATTTATTATTTTTATTTAGAGGACATTTTGAGGCAAAAAACATTGGAAAATTTTGCATAATGTTGTTTTGACCCGGGGGGGGTCCAAATATGGTAGAAATGCCCTCCACACCCCATAGAGATAATTTTGGGGCAAAAGCTTGACCCTTTGGGAGGGCTAGGGCCACATTCAGCCCATGGGCCTCACTTTGCCCACTTCTGCTCTAGAGGGTGCTTGAGAACATTTGGAGATCTTTAAAAAAATTATTTGATGGGGGTCTGCAGCCTTCCAAAATCTCCTGGGGGGCTAATGCAGCCCCCTAGCCTCCCACAGTTGCCCACCAAGATTCTAGAGCCTATGTTAATTTAGGACTTCCCTGATTACAGGATACCTCTGGAGAATTATTGCTTTTGGGAGACGAGAGCTTTTTTGCATGATATTTCACTAAAATGATGGCACGTTATTAGGATGGGGATTATGCTGTACACACACACAAATACACACATATGTACGGTATTGTTGGCACTGAAATTATGTTGTAATCAGAAAGACACATGGGTGACTTGACTGTAAGATCCAGATGTTCTAGACCTCTTTTTTTGCAAATGAAATAATGGAGTAGGGGTGGAATTACTGCAACCATCCCTTTATTTTGGGGTGGGGGATATTTATTTATATTGATGCCTCAAGACACCCATGAATGATGGAGTTTTTCTTATCCATGAAGTTTCTGCTGTTCATATCAATGAAGGGAGCACTGCCTCACAAAGGAATGGATGCACACAACCTGTGTAGTCTCCCCTTTTAACTGGAGTATCCCTTGGTCACAGAAGAAGGTAAAGCAAGAGCTATAGTCTACTTGAGTGCTTAGTGGACTTTGGAATTAATCTCCAGAAGCCACCAGATGTAAGATGTTGCTCTGGCTGTGGAGGAGATGTGTAAGCGGCTGTGCTGCCATTTTATAGGACCAGTGGCCCCATTAATAGTTAAGAAGCCCTATAAGAATGAAGCCATGGAGGTTCACTATCCTTCCTCTCCCCTGTCTGGATTCTGCTTTGCTATGTATTTAAATTGCTGCTGTGTGCCAGTGTCGCTTTCCCTTTCCACAACCATCTATGGAACAGGGGGTGGGGGGAGCATTAAAATATGACGGGGAAGGGGAGAAATAAAAGCGTTTGAACACTGAACAACATTTATGTCTCAGCTGGATTTATGACTTCACAACTACCATCTTTTCCCCTTCTTTAGTTGCACTGTGTAGAGGCGCACATGCACAAACGTTACAATTGGGCACACCCTCCAACTGTCCTGATTTGGCAGGGCAGTCTTGGTTAATCCTCTGTCATCCCACTTTCTCAGGTGCTTTTAAAATGACCCAGTTTCTCTCTCCTCCTACTTCCCATTTTTGTTCTCAGCTTAGTGTAGTTGCTGCAGACTGAGTTCAAAGTGGAAAAGCTGTTTGTACTCAATTAACTCAGTAGGGAGGAGAGGCAGAATCTTGCCCTTCCCAGTAGGCTTGGGCAAAAGCAAACTGGTGCAGCTTCTGCCAGCTTACCTGTTCATCTTCATGCACAACTTTTGCCATCTTGACCACACACTGATGTTGCTTGGCCACATCTGTCTCAGTTTTCATTTGTGAAATGTTGGAGGGTATGGCTGGCCTTTATCCTGGAGCTTTCAGGCTTTATTTTTAAAAAGTCTAGCTCTTAATCATTCTAAAGATTATGTATGGACTGAAGGAGTAAGCTTTTTTTTTTTTTTTAAAGCACTATTATCACCACATTTCCATCTTTTTCCTTCCCTCTGCCAACATGGAAAATGTAAGATTCCTCAGGTTGAGGGAAGGAAACTCTCTCTCACTATATATATATATATATATATATATGGCATTACTTAGTTAAATTAAGGTACGAGCAGCCACAGAGTTCATTACAGTACCCTTCCCACCCCTATCCCATAATTCAAACACTGATTCTTGTAAACTCAGATAGACAACTGATAAGGGAAACCTTTAGAATACTACTGTTTGCCAAGGAAGGCAGCTTTTTCTTGTGGGTTTAAGCCATTATGCAAAATTATGCATTTTGCCTTTGCATGGTTCATTTTCTTTAATGACAACAAAAAAGCCAAATTGGAATCACAGTTTGAGGGAAGGCAGGTGTAGTGTTTATGCTATAAACCTTTTCTGTCCATCTTGGTCCTGGTCAGAATCGTGGCTCCATACATACATACACATACATACATTGCCTTATTATGCTAAACACATGCCCATTCAGAATGGGCATGGGCAGCTACGTGTCATACTCCACGTTTAGGTCAAGCTTATGTTTTATTAACAACAACAACAAAAAAGATTAAGGCTCCTAATCCTTTGGGTTGCAATGCAAATTAAAGTGGGTCTTGATGTTTCTAAATCTCCCATGAGAGTGCTAGATTAAGACATGGGAAAGCTATGCTCAGGAGGCTGTTTGCTGAATGTGATCTAACCCAGTGCTTCTCAAACCAAATCATATCCTCCAACTGTTTGAGTTTGGCAGGGACAGTCCCGATTAATACTCTGAGGTCCCACTTTTTCAGCTGCTTTCAGAATATCCCGGTTTCCCTGTCCTCTCCACTTTCCCCTTTATCTCCAACTAACTTCAATTGCTGCCAACTGAGTTCAAAGTGCAAAAGTACTTTGCCCTCTATTAGCATGGGAAGGGGGAGAAGAGAGGAGGCAGCAGAATCTTGCTCTTCCCAGGAGGCTCAAGCAAAAGCAAACTGCTGCAGCCTCTCCTGGCTTGTCTATGCTTCCTCATTAATACCTTTTGACATCTTGGCTACACTCTGATGTTGCTGGGCCACGTGTCCCATTTTTCATCTCTGAAATGTATGCTATCTGGTGTGGGAGACTGACATCCCCCTCCCCTGATGTGCCAAGGAACAGTAACATATTTTACTCACTGGCCACAAGTGTTTGTTTAATTCCTGAAACTCCAGGGACTAGCAGCTGATGGTCCATGGATCAGGACTGGTCCATGGGCCAACACTTTGAGTAGCACCGGTCTAGCATACTACTTATGTGCGATTCCAGTAAATCTGAATACCACAGGGATATATAGGGAAATGTTTGCCTCAGCATCCATGCTTAAACGCTGTTCTTCCATACCCTTCAATTGCCCATTGCTGGCTGGAGGATTCTGGGGTGTTGCAGTCCAAACAAAAAGGAAATTTCCTGACCTTTGTAAACCCCATTAAAGAGTACAGTCGTCCCTCCACATTCGCGGGGGTTAGGGTCTTGAGACCCCTGCGAATGTGGAAAAACCGTGAATAAAAAATGCTGCTCCCGCGACCCTCCCCCAGAGGAAGGGAGGCGGCGGGAGGGTGTCTGGCCAGCTTGGCCAGCCTCTCCGCGGCCTTCCTGAGGGGACTCTGGGCCTTAGAAGCCCGGAGCCCGCTTAGGAAGGCCAGGGAAGGCAGCAGGTGGGTGGGAGGCTGCCCTGCCTCCCCACAGCCTTCCTGAAGGACTCCGGGGCTTTGAAGCCCTAGAGCCCGCTTAGGAAGGCCGGGGAAGGCAGCGGGCGGGCGGGAGGCTGCCCTGCCTCTCCCCGGCCTTCCTGAACGGACTCCGGAGCTTTGAAGTCCCGGAGCCACCTCTGGAAGGCCAGGGAAGGCACAGGCAGGAGGTTGCCCCACCTCTCGCCAGCCTTCCCGAAGGGGCTCGGGGCTAAACTGCGAATAATCAAAACCACGAGTGTGAAAGCTGAGAATGTGGAGGGGCAACTGTACTGTACAAAGTTACTCAGAAGAACCTTGACTCCTACTTCCTCAACCACTTGTTTTCTCCCAAAGCAGAGGCTCTTTGGGCTTCTGTAATTTCATACCTTCCAACTGTCCCATTTGGCAGGGGCAGTCCTAATTAATCCTCTGGTGTCCCCACTTTTAGCTCTTTTTAAAAATATCCCAGTTTTTTCTTACTATTCCCACTTTCTCCTTTTTCCTCAGTGTACTTCAGTTGCTGCAAAGTGAGTTCAAAAGCAAAAGTTGTTTGCACTCAATTATCTCAACATGGGGAGCAGTTTTGCCCTTCCCAGTTGACTCAGACAAAAGCTAACTGCTGCAACCTCTCCCAGCTTGGGCCTTTGTCCTCATTCGTAAGGTTTGACAAGACTCTGATGTTGCTTGGACATATATGTCCCAGTTTCACCTGTGAAATGTTGGAGATCATGCTCTTTTGCTGTTGTGTTTTATTTCCCCTTCTCATCTCATGGTATTGGGCATGCATTGGGTCAGGAGGATACCATGTGGTGCAGTGCCATAGGTCTAGGATGACCCTGGTTCAAATCCTCACTCAGCCATGAAAATCACTTGGGCCAGTCAGTCACTCCATCTGGGAAATAAAAATAGAGAAGGGGGGCTGAACGCTTTACATTGCCAAGAGCTTCCTAAGGAGGGGAAACAGTATTAAAAAATAAAAGCAAATAAATAAAATATTGGTTCCTCTATTCTTTCCTATGTGTCCATAGGAGAAGAAAGGGTTGAGAGGTGACATGATAGCCATGTTTCAGTATTTGAAGGGATGTCATACTGAGGATGTGGCAAGCTTGTTTTCAGCTGCTCCAGAGACTAGGACAGTGATGGGCAATCTTTTGAGCTTAGTGTGTCAAACTTAGCCAAAAAACTGAGCATAACTCTGGTGGTGTGTCACTCTGAGGAAAAAACATTATTTCACGATATTTATTGTTTAAATAACATAAATGTATACAGTTACCCCTCCACATTTGCAGCTTTCACTCTCACGGTTTTGATTATTCACGGTTTGCTCAGCAAGCACCCCATTTAAATCAGCTTCTCTCCCTCCCACTCAAGGGAGAGGAGCTGATTTAAATGGAGTGCTTGCTGAGCAAGCCAGGCGCTCAACTCCCTGCTCTCCTGGGGCTTGACTCCATTGGGGGGGGGGAGAACCAAGCCCCAGGAGAGTGGGGAGTTGGCGGAAAAGGCGCTTTTTAGCCCGCCCCCCCCGCCACCCTTCCCAAAGCTGTTATTGAGCTTTCTAAGCCTTGTTGCGGCTTTGGGAGGGAGGGGGTGGCTGAAAAGCCTCTATGCCGCGCTCCCTCCACTCCTCCCAACCTTCCAGAAGAGGCTATATGGGGCTCTCAGTCCCCAGAGCCCCTTCGGGAAGCCTGGGGAGAGGCCGGCAAGACTCCATCCCACCCTCCCTTTGCCTCCTCCAGCTTTCCCGAGGTGGCTCCGGGGTTTCAAAGTCCTGGAGCCCCCTCAGGAAGGCCGGGAAGAGTCCCTCCCACCGCCTTCTCCAGCCTTCCCAAGGTGGCCCCGGGGTTTCAAAGCCCCGGAGCCCCCTCGAGAAGGCTGGGGAAAGGCCGGGCAGACTCTCGCCCGCCTGCCCACTGCCTTCCCTGGTCTCCCTGAGGCGGCTCCAGGGCTTCAGAGCCTCAGAGCACCCTCAGGAAGGCTGGGGAGAGGCCGGGCAGACTCCCGCCCGCCCACCCGCCGCCTTACCCGGCCTTTCAGAGGCGGCTCCGGGGAAGCACGGCAGTTCTTGGGGGGGTGGCCAGGTGGGGGGAGGCTCCATCCCCACCTCCCTAAAGTGGCAATCAGGGCTTCGTAGCCCCGACCACCACTTTCCTCCACCCTCCCACCCTCCCTAAAGTAGCGGCCAATCGCCACTTTAGAGAGGGTGGTGAGGTTGCGGGCAGGGGAGGAGACCTACGGCTGCATGTCAGCCCAAATGGCTACACGTGTCAGTGCTGACACGCGTGTCATAGGTTCGCCATCACTGGACTAGGACATGGAGCAATGGGTTCAAACTA
Source organism: Gambelia wislizenii (assembly GCA_030847615.1). Lineage (NCBI taxonomy): Eukaryota > Metazoa > Chordata > Lepidosauria > Squamata > Crotaphytidae > Gambelia > Gambelia wislizenii. Next base: position 5,581,138 of record JAUMIR010000015.1, on the reverse strand, counting down.
CAGGAAAAGAGATTCCATCTAAACATTAGGAAGAACTTCCTGACAGTAAGAGCTGTTCAGAAGTGGAATGCACTGCCTGGGAGTGTGGTGGAGTCTCCATTTTTGAAGGTTTTTAAACAGAGGCTGGTTGGCCATCTGTTGGCAATGTTTTGATTGTGTATTCCTGCATGACAGGGGGTTAGACTGGATGACCCTTGGGGTCTCTTCCAGCTCTATGATTCATTCCTCCTCCTCCTCAAGCTGCTTTGGATGTAAGCTTTTCTCCTTCCCTCAGTACAAAAGGACAAGCATGAGCAGCCATTTTGTCTGAGGGGGAAAAGGAGCCTGACAGTTCTTACGGCGTTCTTGCTTGACATGGTAGAAATAAGGATAAATATTACATTATATTTTATTTCACTTTTAGGGATGACTCATCCATAATCCCCACTAGCACTCCATCATCCCCATCTGTTTCATTTCTATACAGAGCATTGTGGGTAACTATAGCAACAGCCTCGCTCTGTGAGCCCACTGCATCATGGAACTTCTAAGACGACTGGCACGGTTTTCAGTTTCTCTGGGCGCCGCGTGCCGGGCCGCGCGCGAGGGCGGCAGTTAAAGCCTCCCGCCCCCTCCTCACTGTTCGCTCCTGATTGGATATGACCCGGAGCCTTGCTCGCAGATTGGCTGGGGATTTTTAACAGCGTATTCTAAGCCTATCTGAAAGCCGTCTCTCTCTTTCTTTTCGCCACGCTCACCCACGCGCTGCCCTTCACGCGCCTTCCTCTCTAATTGGCTGCTCCGCTCCCCCTCAACCGGCCCCCCTCCAGCCTCTCGTTTCTGATTGGCTGAAGTACGTGGGCGGGCAGGATCCGAGAGCACAATGCCGGCAGGCGATTGGGCGAGACTCAGCAGGGGCGAGAGGCGGCGCTGCGATTGGGCGGCCAGGGAACGGTTTCTCTATATAAAGGCAGGGTTGCGCACTCCCCGGCTGTGGGATTAGTGGTGAAGGTGTGATGGGATTAAAGTGATGTGCAGGTGACGCAGTGCGGGCAGAGGAGGGGGCTGCTACGGCGAGCAGCGATAGGCGACGGGCTGCAGAGAGCACCGAACCGGGGAGGCTGGGTTAATGGGCAGAGCTGAGGGGGAGGTTGAGGTTAGGACGACCAAGAAGAGAACAGGTGTCCGAGGAGGGTCAGCGTACGGAGAACACGTGTGTATTAATAATGGTTGTGTGAAAGCATGCATTAAAGAGGGAAGCCTTGGTTTGAGTGGAGGTATAGGCGGGTTATGGCGCTATAGAAACAAAAGATAATAATAATTATTAACAATAATAAGTGGGGCAAGAAATAATTAGGCGGGGTGGGGGGGTCGTACCGAAAAGAAAACTGGGTGGGTGAGCAGACGGGGAAGTTTAGGGTCTGGAAGGGTGTAGCAGGAGAGCCTGGGAAAGGCAATTAGATGCCATGACTAAATGAAAAGTTGCACATGCTCAGATATAGAAAGAAGTCAGACTGCAAGGTTTAGCCTGGGGAAGAGAAGGTTGAGAGGGGACATGAGAGCCATGTTTCAATATTGAAGGGATGTCATACTGAGGATGGGGCAAGCTTGTTTTCTGCTGCTCCAGAGCCTAGGACATGGAGCAATGGGTTCAAATTACAGGAAAAGAGATTCCACCTAAACATTAGGAAGAACTTCCTGACCATAAGAGCTGTTCGGAAGTGGAATACACTGCCTGGGAGTGTGGTGGAGTCTCTTTGGAAGTTTTTAAACAGAGTCTGGATGGCCAGCTGTTGGGAATGATTTTATTGGGTATTCCTGCATGACAGAATGGGGTTGGACTGGATGGCCCTTGAGGTCTCTTCCAACTCTGTGATTCTATGCAGAGAGTTTGGGGTGGGTTGTAGAGATTATAAATGGAGATGAGAAGTGCAGAAAAAACACACGGGGAGAAAAGAGTGGAAATGAAAGTGAAGGCTGGGGCGTGGAAACCCCCAAGGCCTGGGTTGTTGTGGCTTTTGGGATCCCAGGGCTTGTCTATAAAAACGGAGCCCCTCACAGTAATGGCATTTTGCAGCAGCTGCGACCTGTCCTGATGGTATTTTTGCCCTCATAAGCTTTGCATGCCTACTAGTAAACATGGTGACCATGAGTGATTTACTCAAGTTTGCACTTATCTCAATTTGCTGCTGATGACCTTTTAAAAAAAAGATGTCCAAGATGCAATTGAACAACTTTTCAAATGAGCACAAAAGCAACCCCCCCCCAACACCCTGTTTTCTCGCCTTAGCACTTGCTTACTAAGGTGAAAATCTAGCATGGCAGCAGCAGGTGCTTGCGTTGTTAGCTTGCCCTGCGCTTGTCCAATCAGATTTGTGCTTTCTCTTGTATGGGCAAGCGAATCAAATCGACTGGCTTGTCCTAACAAGCAGGAATGCGCACCCCCCTCGCTGTTTTTTTGTTTAAAAAAAAAGTCTGGGAAAGCCACAAAGGTTTTTCTGGCAAAGTTTTTTGGCCTTTTTGCCCCCCTCCTTCACAATGCAGCACAATCACACAAAATGCCATTAGGACAGGTAGGATTCTCCTCTCATTCTGTGATGAGTTTTTTCACCATTTGGCAACTCCCCTGTGGCCAACTCTTAAGTGTGGCCATCTGCCCTCATTGGGTGTGTTGGTTCAGGCTGCTGGGAGGGGCAGTCAGGTAACCCCTAGAAGGCTCAGGGGGCCATGGCCAACACATTCAAATTCTGTCCCTCTTGACTTGATCATCAGCCCAATAGCCGAAGCCTGATTGCCAAAACAGACATCTGACATCTGATAGGGTTTTGCTGTCTGCAGAAGGACCACCCTGTTAAAACTGGCTTCTTGGAGCAAGGAAAGCATAGCAATGATGGAGGAGGTGTCAATTTTGTCAGACTGAGAGCAAGATTGTGAAAAGCATGCCAAGGTGGAAAATCAAGGGATGAGGAAATTGGAGTGTTCAAGACAGTACGTGCATAAAGTTAGGGGGTGCAAGAAGAAGGAGTAGATCTGGGGTGAGCCAGTTGTGACCTTCCCAATGTTGTTAGACTACAGTTCCCATCAGCCCTAGTTAGCATAGCTGGTAGTGAGAAATGCTGGGAGCTGAAGGCCAGCATCTTCTGGAAGGCTGGCATTTTCTATCCCCAAAGTTGGTAGCATAATGGAGCAACGTTTGGGAAGGCCCAAGGTGTGGGGGAGAAAGCCATAAGATGTAAGGATGCAGGAGGACTCCTAGGCACAGAGGTAGGCAACCTGGTGCTCTCTGCTTTGGAGTACAGCTCTTATAAGCCTCAACAGGCATGGTTGTTGGTGAGATGATGGGAGCTGTAGGCCAGAATATCTGGAGACAGCCAGGTTGGTTATCTGTGCTTTGCAGCAATCATGGCAAAAGACAGTACAGCTGGCCCTCAACTTTTGTGGGGTTAGGGGTGATGAACCCCTGCAAAAGTGGGGGAAACGTGGAAGTTAACCATAGAATCATGCTGGAGGACCTACAAATATTCTCTCTAGGAATCTCTAAGTCCTCCAGTGTGACTTTATGATCAATTTCTGGCAGATGCATATGATAGAATCACACTGGAGGACCTAGAAAACGCTTAGAGATAAAATATTTAGTAATCCACAACTAATCAAATCCACGTACGCTTAATTTGCAAATGTGGAAGAATGACTCTAGTTCAGTACATTGACAAAGTGAAGCAGCCAGCTGGTATTCTGCCTATCTAATATATTTGGATGGAACTAAGTCAAAGACAGTACTTTAAATACACAAAATGATGTTGGAGTATTTTGGGTAAAGAAGTTACCAGAAGTTATTTGCTGACAGGACAGACAAAAGCAAGTGTGGTTTAGACCAATTCTATTGAAGTAGTGGTTCCTAGCAAGTTTCCAAGAAGCAAACAGTTGTAGCCAATGGGCAAAAATAAGGTGCTGGTACCTGGCACATGTGGAGAGGAGGAGTAATTGCCAGTCTCCTAAATCAAGTAGCCTAAGAAGCACTAGTTTAGACAATTTACAGTGAATGATCTCACAGTAAACTTCACAAAAACTAATGATCAGTAGTAAATTTGGGGGCACATCTGTCTAGCACATGGAATATAAATCTTTTAAGGCTGCAATTCCAACTAGCTTCAGGATCATGGCAGTAATAGTCTGACGTACCAGGCAGGCACCAGATTGGGGAAGACTTCTATAGGAACCAATCTGGAATGGGGCTTCTGAGTACAGTGTGTAAGATTGGTCAGGTTAACAGAAGATAGAGAGGTATGACTCATGTTGGAAAAATAGAACCCTCATGTTTCACAGCATACTATCTGTGAGCATCAGAACCTGCTGAGTTTAGAACAAAGTACAGTTGTCCCTCTACATTCATGGATTTGGTACCCATGGATTTAAGTATTCACGGCTTGAAAATATTCTTAAAAAAATAATAATCCAAAAAGCAAACCTTGATTTTGCCATCTTATATAAGGGACACCATTTTGCTATGTGATTGCATATAATGGGACTTGAGTATTCACGGATTTTGGTTTCCACAGGGGGTCCTGGATCCAAACCCCAGTGAATGTGAAGGGACAACTGTAATATTGTTGCCTTCATGAGAGCTTTTTGGATAGCCAGTGTGTTGAAAATGGGATGGTGTTTTAATAGCTGCTTAGTCGTATCCAGCAAGGCTTCTCTTAGGTCAGTGATGGCGAACCTATGACACGCGTGTCAGCACTGACACGCGTAGCCATTTCTGATGACACGCAGCCGCTGAGCTGGCTGCAGGCTGAGAAGGATGTTTCACACACCCCCACCCTCCCTAAAGTGGTGATTGGGGCTTCAAAGCCCCGGTCGCCACTTTCCTCCACCTCCCACCCTCCCTAAAGTGGGGATCTGGGCTTCGAAGCCCTGGTCGCCACTTTTCTCCCCCCTCTTACTCTCCCTAAAGTGGTGATGGGGGCTTCGAAGCCCCGGTCGCTACTTTCCTCCACCCCCCGCCTCCCTAAATTTTTTTCCTCAAAGTGACACACCACCCGAGTTATGGTTAGTTTTTTGGCAAAGTTTGACACACCAAGCTCAAAAGGTTGCCCATCACTGTCTTAGGTCATGGAGCTAAGCCAACCTTTTCTTCCTCTACTGCAGCCTAATGGAATGGCTGACGGCAGGCAACAGATCAATATAGTAGAATTATAACAATGTGGGAGTTGGCATGTTGTAGAGAGCAGTACATCATAGGAAGGGAATCTTCAGCCTTCCAAATAGTTTGGACTTCAATTCCAAGAAGCCTCATTGATAAGAAAATATTGGGATTGTACTCCAGAAATCTGGAGGGTAGAGGGTTCCTCAGTGCTAGTGTAGAGAAAGAGGTAATAGAGCCTGGAGCAAGACTCCACAGGAGTTTGATGTCAGGGCTTGCCTTGCACAAGAAACTCTCCTCTTGTTCTCACCAGAACAAGAGAAGAACCTATCAGTCACAACTCTGTCCCACGTTGTCAACCATCAATTTCAATCATGTTTCATGTGGTGTGGGGAGGAGCCTACGGAACTAATTTCTACTTGGTTTGGTGAAGTTCGTTGATTATGGTGGTGTTAAGACATCAATGATTAGGGTGACCAAACATTCATAGTCAGTGATTTATTTATTTAATACCAGTTCAGGGGTGGGGAGCCAGGGACCTTCATGCTATACAGTACTTGCAGCAACTGAAGCAACTAGCTGGCCATGAGAGAAATGGCTTGCCTAGATGGACCTAGATGACCTGATCCTTCAAAGATTGCTCCTTTGTGTTTCTAGTTACCGTATGTACAGAACCTCCATGTACCAAGGCATTATATATAAGTGCTAGATGCCAAGGACATACAAAGTAGGGAGACTGGCCATGTTGGTGGTGGGGTGCAGGGGAAATCAGGGAAATGTGGTCCAAAAAATTAACTTATTCAAGCTCTGATGCCAGGTTACAGGGCACTTCCATCTGTGATGGCAGGACTCCCACTGTGTTCCGGCAGAACTTATTGCCGTAAAGCTTGCTACCCAAACAAAATTGATTTTTTTCATCCCCATGCAGCTCAATTCCTCTGAAATGCCAAACTTGGCATCTTGCCCTGCTTTCCTTCTGCTGATGAGAGGTGGAGGGGGAATCTTTACCCGGGGCAGTCAGGTTTGCTGCAGGCCTGTCTGCATGTAGTGCTTGGAAGCAAAGCCTTTTCTTGGGCAGCCGGTTTGCTTCTGTCTGAGGACAAAGCTTTGCCCTTACCTAGCACTGCTGAGGGCTGGCAGATCCTCTCCGTGACCTGCTGAGATGCTGTACTTGGTCTCCCTCTCCAGTGGAGAGCTGCTGCTAAGGAAGTTCTTCCGTTTCCCACTTAGTGCCCCCTCCTCGGCTGTCATGGGGACCTTAGTCAGCGAACGGAGCTGCTGGAACAGTTTGACCACCCTGCAGAAGGTGGCTCTGGCCCTCGGGATCCCGGCTGGTTGTGCCATCTTCTACATCCTTTACCGTCGCTACTGGGAGAGTAAAGGTGGGTGTGCCTGCTGGGGTTGGCCATTTGCTCAGTTGAATCTGGGGCTGTGGAATATTTATGTCTCCTGTCTACTGCGGTTCCCTCACCGTGTTCCTTGGCTCTGGCAGGAAGCCAAAACTTCATTTTTGTAGTTGGCCGTTCTCATAGTTCATCTGTCTCTCTCACATACACCCATATTGGCAAATGACAGGCAGTGGCCACTGCAGTTGGATTGTGGTGTTGTGGGTGTTAAAATACCAAGGAAGTGGAACGATGCTTTAAGATGGGGGCTTAAACACCAGGGGCCTGATCCCAGGCAGGTTTATTTGGAAGCAAGTCCCACTGCAGTTATTGAGGACTTACTCATAGGAAAGCACAAGAATTCCAAGCCAGAAATTATGAAATTTCCCAGGGACACTGAGTTCGTGGAGGGAAGTGATTCAGTCCTCACTTTTCACCCCTCCTGCCCTCCCCAGCTTCTGTTCATCCCTTGTGCTGCCACTTTCCTACCTGGAAGACATGGTTAGAGCAGTGTGGAGGCTGGTTTTTCTTACCTTAAAGCAGGAATGGGCAAAGTGTGGCCTGTGGCCCACAGGGCTGTTTTTTGTGGCCCCCAAGCTCCCAAGATTTTGAAAAAAAGCTTTTGCTTCAAAATGTTCTCTAGGAGATGTGGAGGCCCTCCCAGGGGTCAAAGAACTACATTTTTAAAAAATGTAGAGGGCATTGTGAGCCTCCCCTGACCCTAAAAGCCTCAAACTCTGGTAAAATGCCTCCCATGTCTCCTAGAAGGCATTTGGAGTCATTCGAGTAAATACACACACAGTTGTCCCTCCGTATCCATGGATTTGGTATCCATGGATTTAAGTATTCACAGCTTGGGAAAATTTTCTTTAAAAAATAATAATCCAAAAAGCAAATCTTGATTTTGCCATCTTATATAAGGGAGACCATTTTGCTATGCCATTGCGTATCATGGGACTTGAGTATTCACGGATTTTGGTATCCACAGGGGGTCCTGGAAGCAAACCCCAGCAAATATGAAGGGACAACTGTATATTCAGTGGAAACAGAGGAAGTGGAGGATGCAGTCCGCTTCGGAGGGAACTAATGCAGCGCCCTAGCCTTCCACAGTTGCCCGTCCCTGCCTTAGAGCTCCACCTTCAAGATGGTTTATGACCTCTAAAGTCCTACTCAGCTTGAGTCCAGACTGTCTACCAGTATGAGCCTGACCAAGTTAAGATCATTTAGGGAGGGCTTTCTCTCCATCCCACCACCATCACAGGCACATTTGTTGAGGACACAGAGAGGGCCTTCTTAGTGGCTTCTCCGTGGCTACTCCCAGACTGGAATTTCTTTCCACAGAAGGCTAGCTTGGTCCCTTCTCTCTTTCTGCCAACAGGCAACGATCTTTCTGCTTCCCTAGGCCTTTGACCATTTTAACTGTGTGGTGCAGAAGGTGTTTAAACCGAGTTGTGTTGTATTTGTATTCGTATCATTGCTACTATATTTTATCTGCCTTTTAAAAACTGTTCTAAATTACTGTTTTTAGTATGATACTTTTTTAAAAAACTTTTATACTGTTCATAGTGCTAACTGTATTTTGTTTTAATTCACATGGTTAGCCTTGGGTCACATATTGGGAGAAAGGCAGGATATAAATTAAATAAAAAAGCTGATGCTCACTACCTCCCACATGTTTTCCAGTTCCCATAATTCCTGGCTATTGGCTATACCAGTTAGGGACTTACAGAAGATGTCAAAGAAAACATCTCAAGAACATTAGGTGGCTCATGCCAGCTACAACTCCAGATGCCTTTCTGCTTTGATCTTGAGCCAGAAAGATCTCCTTTAGTCAGTATTCCTGCCCACGTTGGTTCCAAAACTAGCTGCCACTATGGCTCACAGCCCTCCTTCCTCTCTGTGCATTCACACCATCACAGAGAGGGGAAGGAAGACTCGTGTGTTTGTACAATCTGAGACACACTCTCGGGGGTTTCTCTGGCCTAAAAATCCCTTGGAACTATGTCTCTCTTCAGTATCTTCTGCCACCACCTGCTGAGTCTATCCCCTTTCCACACAGCGCAATGGGAAACTGTGCAAGATTCTGTGGAACTACCCATCCCACTAAAGTCTCACCAACCCCCCTTCTCTATCCCAGAGAGAATCAAAATAGCTTCCTCAAGCCAGTGTACGTGGACTTTAGTAGGAAAACAGAAGAAGCTTTATTTCTAGTTCAAATAATTAAACAGTTAGCAGAAATAGTATCATGGAGAGAGAGCATTCCCTCCAGGTTCTCAACTTAAAAGTTACATAAAAGAGCATTCAGTCAGAGGATTAAAATAAATCACAAAAACTAACACACTTCTATCTAGACATATTCTCCTAAGCTAAGAAGATTATAACTCACATTTATGAAGTCCATAGTAATCAGTCTCAGTTGATAGAATTCAGAGGAATTCAAATAGGCCTGCCCTTCAGGCCTCATGGTATCACATGTGGCTCTTTGATGACTCCAAGACCATGTGTCGAAGACAAAGGACTGCAGAACTCAAAACTCAATTAGCCAAATCTGATTGGCTCTCCAGTCAGGTGATGTGATGTCATGTTTAGAAAATGAGGGCCCCCCTCCCACTTCTCATACCCCCTGGGTAACCTGATTATGAGACAAGAGAAGTGGTGGTTACAGATACTGGGAAATGTAGTTCTGGCACCATGATGGGAGTTGCAGTCACTCCATCATGACACACCCCTTTGTGTCTGCCATAGCACTTCTCTGTGTGTTAAGGATCCAGGGGCACCTGTTCTTGGAGAGTGTATAAGTCCCTTGTCATCCCACCTAATGCCTTCCAGATGTTTGGGAAAACACACTTGGAATACATTTTATTTAAATTTCTGACAGGGTCAACATTTGTGAATTCCCGTGAAAGTCAATACACAACAAACTAGGCATTTCTTATAAGTTTTATTTTGAGCCTGGAGTTGGTACATTTCTACTGCTTCCAACTCCACCCCAGTTTGCTTCCTATTCCACAGCCCTGCTAGCCTCAGCTTCTTGACACCCCAGGGTTTGCCAGCCCACACAGCTTGCTTCACTAGGGATGCCAGCATAGCCAAGATTATCCTTGATGGAAATGTAGCATTGGGACTTCCAGACAGTGGTAGCAAGTGTTAGAAAGCAGAAACCCTGTCTTCTCTTCTAGGGGCATCCCCAAATGGGGAGGGTTTAGGTCCTCACTTTAAACCTTTGTATGCTTGTGTCTCCGGTCGATGTGTGTGCAGAAGAGCGGCCAACCTTTGTGGGAGAAGAGGAAATTAAAGTGGAGTTGAAGGTACCGAAGGAGGCTGTGAAGCTTGTCATTGGACGGCAGGGAGCCCAAATCAAGCAGGCAAGTTCTTAATCAAGTGTCTTTGATTAAGTGTCTTAATCAAGCTACCTTTGACTCCAGGTAGCTGTTCAAAGCTAAGAAATTTTGAAAAGTCCTGCAAGGACTCCTGTAATGCACCAAGGAAAGGAACAGAGGAAAGGCATTTTAAATTGTGGCTGGTGTAATTTTTTTTTTAACTTTTGTATTAATAGTTTTTAATTGTACTGTTTTTACACGGTTGTGAGTTGCCTTAAATCTTATATCGGGGAACAGGCAGGATATAAATTAAATATAATAATAAAGAGCCAACACCCTTTGAGATGATGAATGGGGCCTCCTTAGTAGTGGTCCTCCGCGAGAGGAATGTGTTATCCAAAATGCTCCTAGGAAATTCCAAGTAAATACCGAGTTTCTAATACATTGGAGAAATTAGCAGCAACTTGACTTTAGCAATGCGGTAGGGGGTTACAAGGGAATCTTAGACCAACGTATACTAGTACTAGCCTGGATGGAATACACACACATGTGAAATTAATTATGGTTTTTATTAAGAGTTCAAAAATGAACACCAAACACACACAGTCACACAAGAAGCCTTCACACAAGGCTAATGAAAGGCACTAGGAAAGATTTGGATGCAGGAATAACAAGAGGGTTTATGGTGGGTTATACAACCTGTCCTGTAGTCTGGAATTCCGCTGGTCAGGCAGAATGGATTGAGGAATCTGAAGTGGCCAACACAGGGTTTCCCCTGTAACTGGAGTCTGTGTGCAATTGAGGGAGATTTTGAGGGTCATATTTATACCCCCAAATATGCCTGAGGGGAGAGTAAGTCTTCTGGGTTGGAACAATACATTCCATGAGCCTCCATGGATTGCTCAATGAGTTTCCTGGTCTTGACAATAGATGTGGAAGATGCTAATGTGTTGCAAACTATCCTTAATGTTTGGTGATTGGATTTAAAAAACTTGAGCAGCCTCTTTCATTGTTGGGGATTAAGGAGAGGAAATTTCAAAATCAGCCCACAAAGGATTCATCCATCCATCATCTCCCTTTCAAATGTACAGTGGAGATTGTGTCCTTTTGACCTTTAGCCTTAGTCTTCCCTAGGGTAAAGCGTGGCACTCAGCTGACCTTTTCTGAGACCGTCATGCTTTTTCCCTTAGGCCACATCAGTGAACCAAATTATTAATATGCCAATTTATTAATACACCAATTTTATATATGTCAATTTCTGAGGTCTCTGGAAGTGGGGTGTTAACCTTACTAACAAATTGTTTTCACTAGGGAGATATTCCTCCCACCAGGTGGCAGCCTTTATCTGTTTCCTGGGACTTTCTAATGCTTTTACGGTCACATTCTGTGCTGCTTTTAGATGCTGTTTCTACCGTGTTGATTTAAACTAAGGGCCAACAACCTGTGACGTTCACATGCTGTTGGACTGCAACTCCCAGCAGCCTACGCAAATGGCTGTGCTGCCTAGGGGTTTGGATCAAGCAGCAACTGCTGGGCTGCACATTGCCACTACCCCTGTTATAAACAACAGCCCTACACTGATCTATTCAAAAATATGCACACTGAGTTCAGTAGCACTTTTCCCAGCTAAGTGTGTATTAGGATTGCAAGCTAAATATTTTTTTTCTAGATGTTATACTGTTCACAAACACTCTAGGGAAAATCTGGGACACCAGGATTGAAATCTTAATAATCTACTCATCAAACCAGTGTCACTGCTTCACTGGCAGGTCCTTTAATCATAAGTAAACTCTTCCACTTAAAGAGAATCTGTCATTGTTGGAGAATGTAATTGTGGACAGCATGAATGCCAGCCCCAATTCCAAGATGTTTTGGAACTCTATTCCTATGCTGTTTAGGGTTATGGTTGTGTTGTTTTAAATTATTCATTCCCTGACAAGGAGAACAAATAATTGAATCAGTTTTCTCCCCATTATGGGGCTGTATTCAAAAACTGCATTTTTGAAGAGTTCTCACAAGCAGGAAAGATCTCCCCTCACCCGTGCTTTTTCTTGTCCCATTGGCCAGCAGCAGGGCAGGGGCAAAGCTATGCACAGATCATGGGGACTATAACTTTCATGGCTTCATCTTGGCTTGCCCCTCCAGATATCTCCATGGACAGCCAAGAGAGGAAGTTTGTCCTTACTTCCTGTGTTCTGATACCTGGTTTAATGATAATGCAGACATCATTGTGTGCCAGCTATCAGAAGACAGCCTGCAATGGTGCTTTTTAACTCAGCTGCCCTCCTGTCAGGTGGCCATGTTTAGCGTCAGAAAATAGGTGAGTCTTCATTGGGATTGACAGGAGTAGTCCATGAGTCTATTTGAGGACTAGGAAGGAAGAACAAGAAAGGGACTTGAGGAGGATTTTCTTGTCAGATTTTTCAGACATTCTAGAAGCTGCTTTCTCCCCCACCCTCCAGAGTCTGTGATTATTTGTTCCCATCTCCGTCACATGCCAGCTTAACACATGCCCAAAATTCATGAAGTGATAGTGGTTCATGAAGTAGATAGTGGCAAATTAATGTGGGACACTGTGAGTTGGGCTTGTTCTCATTCTGAGGGACTTTAGGATTTTGTTGTGGCCTCCCATAAGGAATCCAAGGACAGTGTCTCGCAGGTTCTTCTGGAGAACTAGAATTCCTTGGGTTCCCTGCCTCAGAAGCATGGGCAACTCGTGGACAGAGAAAGAGAGCATCACCCCTGCCATTTTGGAGTGAAGTGCGCTCCCTCACTGACCCCACAAGCCACCACCTTAGAAGCCATACCTAAAGGGCTGACCAGCTAGTATGGTTCTGTGAGTAAAGAGGAAAGATGTGGTTTTTAAAAGGGAAAGGAATATTCTTGGTCAAACTAGGTACAAAATGGGGTAGTACTTCACGAGCCAGCATGGTTTAAGCATTGGACTATGACTTTGGAGAACAGGGTTTGAATCCCCACTTCATCGTGGAAGTCTACTGGGCGACCTTGAGCAAATCACACACTCTCAGCCTCAGAGGGAGGCAAAGGCAACCTCCCCCAACAAATCTTGCCAAGAAAACCCATGGTAGATTCATTAGGGTCTTCATTAGTCGGAAACGACTTGAAGGCATGCAACAACAACTTCATTGTCAACATTTTAAGAAATGGAAAAGGGGGAAATCACTAAAGAAGAATTCAAACAAATAGCCAGCTCATATAGAGGGCAAGTCAGAAAGGCCAAAGCTCAGGTGGAGCTCAGGCTGGCTAGAGAGGTTAAAAACAATAAAAAGGCCTTTTTTGGGTATGTCCGTAGCAAAAGGAAGAACAAGGAAATGGTAGGGCCACTGTGGGGAGAAGATGGAGAAAGGTTAATGGGACAGAGAAAAGGCAGAACTACTTAACACCTTGTTTGCTTCAGTCTTCTCCCAAAAGGGGAACAGTGCTCAACCTGGGGAAGATGGAGCAGGTGATGCAATAGGGGAAATACAGCACAGAATTGGTAAAGAGGTAGTTCAGGAATACCTGGCCAGTATAAATAAGTTCAAGTCTCCACGGCCAGATGAACTTCATCCAAGGGTATTAAAAGAACTGGCAGAAGTAATCTCAAAACCACTGTCAAAAATCTTTGAGAATTCCTGGAGAACAGGAGAGGTCCCAGCAGACTGGAAGAGGGCAAATGTTGTTCCCATCTTTTTTTTAAAAAAAAGGGGGGGGGGAGAAGACCCAAATAATTATTGCCCAGTCAGCCTGACATCAATACTAGGAAAGATTCTAGAGCAGATCATTAAACAGACAGTCTCTAACCACTTAGAAAGGAATGCCATGATCACAAAAAGTCAACATGGATTTCTCAAAAACAAGTCATGCCAGACTAATCTCATCTCTTTTTTGATAGAGTTACAAACTTGATAGATGACGGGAACGCAGTGGATGTAGTGTATCTTGATTTCAGTAAGACTTTTGACAAGATCCCCCATGATATTCTTGCAAAAAAAATTAGTAACATGCAGGCTAGACAATGCAACTGTTAGGTGGATTTGTAATTGGTTGACTGACTGAACCCAAAGGGTAGTCACCAATGGCTCCTCTTCATCCTGGAGAGAAGTGACTAGTGGGGTTCCACAGGGTCCTGTCCTGGGCCCAGTGCTATTCAACATCTTTATCAATAACTTGAATAAGGGAATAGAGGGTATGCTTATTAAGTTTGCAGATGACACGAAATCAGGAGGGATAGCTAATACCCCAGAGGACAGGATCAGAATCCAAAATGACCTCAACAGATTAGAAAGCTGGGCCAATATTAACAAAATGAATTTCAACAGGGAGAAATGGTAGGATACTACACTTGGGCAGTAAAAATGAAATGCACAGATATAGGATGGGTGACACATGGCTTGAGGGCAGTACATGTGAAAAGGATCTAGGAGTCTTAGTGGACCACAAGCTGAACATGAGTCAGCAGTGTGATGCAGCAGCTAAAAAAGCCAATGCGATTCTAGGCTGCATCAATAGGAGTATAGTGTCTAGATCAAGGGAAGTAATAGTGCCACTCTATTCTGCTTTGGTCAGACCTCTCCTGGAATACTGTGTCCAGTTCTGGGCACCACAATTCAGGAAGGATATTGAGAAGCTGGAACATGTCCAGATGAGGGCAACCAGGATGGTGGGATGTCTGGAAGCCATGATGCCCTATGAGGAGCGGCTTAGGGAGCTGAGCATGTTTAGTCTGGAGAAGAGAAGGTTGAGAGGGGACATGATAGCCATGTGTAAATATTTGAAGGGATGTCATACTGAGCATGGAGCAGATTGTTTTCTGCTGCTCCAGAGATTAGGACACGGAGCAATGGGTTGAGACTACAGGGAAAGAGATTCCACCTAAACATTAGGAAGACCTTCCTGACAGTAAGAGTTGTTTGGAAGTGGAATACACTCCCTTGGAGTGTGGTGGAGTCTCCTTCTTTGGAGGTATTTAAACAGAGACTGGATGGCCATCTGTCGGGAATGCTTTGATTGTGTATTCCTGCAGGGCAGGGGGTTGGACTGGATAGCCCTTGAGGTCTCTTCCAATTCTATGATTATGGAGATTTGCATCTGGAGCTTGTTATTGTTTCTTTTCTCTCACAACAGAATGTGGAAGGCATTGGATAAATTAGTTTTGGAGCTACAGATCCCAGAATCACCTAACTAGCTTGGTGATTTACCTTGCTGGCTGGGGAATTCTGGTAGTTGTGGCAAGTTCTGGGATCTGGGTGGAAGGAAGAAGGCCTCTGCTACAAATGCAGAAAGTTTTGAATTGGGAATGTTAACCCTAAAATGGGATGCGGGTAGGCCTGTTAGAAGAGCTATTGAGAATTGGACTGGGTAGCCATTGCAGTGTAGCCATCTTTGGTCGCCCAACACCATTGTTAAGATGTTTATTTTCCTTCTTTACAGCTGAGGAAGGACACCCAGGCCCGCATTGACATTGACATGGAGGATTCCAGTGAGGAGCGGCTGATTCGCATCTACGGCTCTCCTGTCCAGGTGTGCATGGCTAAAGCTGCCATCCACCAGATCTTGGTGGAGAGTTTGCCCGTGAAGGAGAAGATTGAGGTGCCCCAGCGCGCTGTCGGGCGTATCATTGGTAATTGTTCTATGGCATTTCCGCTCTGCTGCCCCTACTTTGTGCTCCCTGTCTGTTGGGTGGCCACCACGTGAATAGTTTAGGGCCTTGCAAACCATGGAGATCAGCAGGGAGACAGTGTGGAGGATATATCTGGGCTACAGGGACTTGAACAATATACTCTCTTTATTATTACAGGTACTGTATATTTCAGTGAACAAAGTCAATGTGTTCTTGCACATTGCTTATTTAACAGAACATTTGGTGCCAGAGGCAGAAATAACATAGAAAGACTAGAGATAGGGGCCCTACACCACAAAAAAGATGAACAATTCATCATGTTTCAGCAAACTTTTTTATCCAGAACTAAGAATATGCACATATGAAATAAAACAACCGGGTCAGCTTGCATAAGCAAACAAAAACATTTGAATCTTCTAGCTTGAAGATTTCTTCCAAAATGTATCCAAAGATGGCTTTTTCTTCCACTCCCCTCCACTTTTCTCATTATTTTATTTTGACAGCCCAGTGTACACATCTGTGCTTTTTTAACACGCTGGTGAGGCAAGCTTATCTGCTTTCCCATTTTGTCTGTTCATGCATGCTAAGTGAGGGATTCTGGAGGCAGCTGCTGTTTACCTTGCCTGTTGTAGGCAGGCACACAGCTGCAGTAGGATCAGCTAGAGTAGAATCCCACTCTTTCCCAGCTCAAGCTGTTTAATGTATTTTATACTGCAGCCTTGCTGCTGCAACTTGACACTGAGCGTCTGTGTTTCTCTAGCTTTCCTTCATCATCTTCCCAGTGTTGGTGCTGCTAAAAAGTACTTGCATCAAAACAGATGAGGGAGAAAAGGGAGGCTAGGGCAAGTGTAAAAAGCCTTTGTAAAAAGTGATTTCTTTGTCAGAAGCTTTATTAACAAAGATAGTCCTCTAATGGATGGTAGCTCCCAGAATCCCTCACCCAATGGCCATGCTATTTATTTTATTTATTTTAGGTATATATACCCAGTTCTTCGGCCACAAAGGCTCTCAGAGCAGCTTATAAATTGTTAAGCAATAGCACTTTACACATCTGTACTGCATTAAACAGTTTCCAATGTGTGTTCGCTAATTGCCGCCACAAGCTGGGTACTCATTTTACCTACCTATGAAAGGATGGAAGGCTGAGTGAATCTTGGAGCCCTTGGGATCGAACTTGTGACATGGTGGCTGCAATCCTGGCATTTAACCATTGCACCACCAGGGCTCCATGCAAGGTGGATAATTTGGGAGCTGTAGTCAAAAAAGATTGACTGCCATCAACCTGCCAATTCAGCCTTGATTGTTCATGAGGCCAGGAAGGACTGAGGACCAAATTTGTAAACATTTCTCCTGCTTTATCTTTTAGAGGTGATTCTTTATAAGGGTGAAATATATTTGCAAGTGTGCAAATGGAGCTTGATCTCTGTACCTTCCGCTTTCCCCAGATCTGTTCTTTTCTTCCATGGATGCAGGCCTGTTGGTCATCCCACCAATTCCTATGTCTCCCACAGGTAGGGGTGGGGAAACAGTACGAGACATCTGCAAGAGCACTGGGGCCAAAGTGAACTGCGAAGGGAGGGGCAGTTCAGAGGAAGGTGAAGGAGTCCTGTCACTCACCCGCATCATCACTGTCTCTGGGACTCGCAAGGAAGTGCAAGCAGCCAAGGTGAGGCATCTCACTCCATGGCTGGTGGTGCTGAATGGCATGAGATGGCAGCAGAAAGCCCTGGTTCTAATCCTGCCAACTGTGGCAATTTCCTTGCTGAAACAACTGCATTGGCTTCCTGTTTGTTTCCAAGGCCCAGTTCAAAGTGTTGGTTATGGTCTCCTGAGCTAGGGAACCTTTGGCCTCCCATGTGTTTTTCGACATCAACTTCAGAAGGCATAGCAAGTGGTAAAGGATTGTGGGAGTTGAATCCAAAACATCTGGAAAGCCAAAGATTTCCCAGGCCTGTTCTGCTATTGAGGAGCTGGATACATAAAGGATTCCTGGCACTCAAACAGGTCTGCTTAGCATCAGATATTTTGAGTCCAAGGAGGGAGTGTCTTGGTGATCTCACCTGTTCTGAGCTGGAACTGGCTGCAATTCTGGCCCCCAAAAAACTGTTTCCTTCTGAAAATTAGCCCACATGTCACTGTTATCAGGTAGGTTTTATTGGTCGTAAATGGTTTCAGCAGGAGGTCTACAGCAGAGAAAGCATTCCAGTTCTTTAGCTGATGGGATTCACCATCCCCTTGCAGTGCCCCTAAAGAATTGATTCTACACAGATTGTCCTGGGACTGACAGTTTATTTCATCATAACTGGCTAATGAGGTCTCTGGACTGAGGTGTAACCTCTCTCCCTAAGCAAGTGGAAAATGAGCTCCTAAAGTTTAAATAAAAAGGAGTAAGGGGAGGGAGGGAAAAAAGGAATGTAGCATCGCTAACTGATTTTTATTTAGCATGAGCTTTGGTGGATCTAAACCCACTTCTTCAGATGCAGTACAGAGTGATATTAAAGCCTCAGCTTAAAAAGCAGATTGATACAGTTGTGGGAGTGGGATAGAACGTAATAGGATCCAGAAAGATGCACATGGTGTCCCTTGCCCTAAATTTTCAAAGGGCTGGGTGAGGTGATACTGGTCTTTACAGTGGTCAGTTAGTGGTGTGTGAAAGCAATAAAATCTGCTTACCAAAAGTTAGTTTCCCAGGGTTCAGAACTCTCTCTGAGAAGATTCCTTTTGTTATGTGTGCAGTAGTGAGGACTCTTGTATTAATATCTGTAGTGTATCATGAAGCCATTGCCTTTGTTCATATCTCTGGAGCCTTCGCCTCCTACAGTACCTGATCATGGAGAAGCTTTCAGAAGAGGAGGCTTTTCGCAGGAAGCTGTTTAAGTCGGTGTTGTCAAGGTCTGTACACAAGCAGCCTCTGGGCAAGAGGCAAGAGAGAGCTGCAAAGGAGCAAGGTGGGTTGTCTCACTTGGAGAGAGAACTGCCTGGTCAGCCATCAAATTCACAGCCTTCGAAAGGGGCTGAAGAAAGAATCCCTGAGTATCCCCCGGACGAAGGATCCCCTGATGAGCCCCTGTCGGCTGCTTCTTGGTCAAGCTCTGCATTTGAGGGTAAGCAGAAGGAGTTGCCCCCCTCTTGCAATGTTACCCAGCAGCCTATTCAGAGGTAGGCCATAGAAATTTAGAGACCATAGCAGTCTAGGTCTTACAAGAGCCACATTGGGTTCCCATTGGCTTCTGAGCCCAATTCAGGGTCCTGGTCTTGGCCTATAAAGCAATAAATATCTTGGGGTCAGAATATCTGAAAATTTGCGATCATCAGCAAAGCCCTTTTACATGTCTATTACCCCATGAGGCTTGTCTGGTAGGCACCTGTGACAGGGCCTTCTCTGTAGCAGCACCCTAACTCTGTAACTCCCTCCTGAGAGAGGTCAGGCTGACTCCGTACTCTTTGAGTTTACAGCAGGCAGTGAAGACCATGCTAGTTTAGTTGGCCTTTATCTTAAAATTAGGTGTGTCTGCTCAGCCTGTTTTTAAAGCTGTTTTTCGAGCTGTTTGTTTTTAAAAAACTGTTTTAAAAACTGTTTTTAGAGCTATTTTTAAAGTGAAATGTCAAGTGTTTTTTTATTGGGTTTTGGTTACCTATTTAATGTTTTTAAGTGTTTTTACCTATTGTATGTCCTCTGTGTTGAGAGGCAATAAAGACATGCCATAAATAGACTGCCTCTGAACTTGGCTTGGTTGTTCTAGGTCATAAGTTTGTTGGACTTCTTTTCTTTGTCTAACTCCATTCAAAAGACTTCTGAATAATGGGGCCATCATTGCTTCTTGTGGCAGGAAGCTTCATCAGACATGTTGTGATGTCTGGAGGCAATTTAAGAAGCCTGAATTTTTTTAGTATGTTGACCTTGGCACCCAGTTTTACACTTTAACCACAAGACCAACACAGTTGGTTACGTGCGCTGTGGAGACTCCAACTTTTGGTGACCCTCTCCTAGGATTTTCTTGGCAAGATTTATTCTGCAGAAGTTTGTCATTGCTTTCCTCTGGGGCTGAGAGAATGTGATCTGCCCAGTGTTACACAGTGGGTTCCCGTGGCTGAATCATAGAATCATAAAATCCTAGGGTTGGAAGAGACCCCAAGGGCTATCCAGTCCACCCCCATTCTGCCATGCAGGAATACACAATCAAATCATTCCCGACAGATGGCCATCCAGCCTCTGTTTAAAAACCTCCAAAGAAGGAGACTTCACCTCGCTCCAAGGCAGTGTATTCCACTTCTGAACAGCTCTGTCAGGAAGTTCTTCCTAATGTTTAGGTGGAATCTGTAATCTTAGTCCAGAGTTCAAGCCATGAGACCATGCTGGCTGTCAGAGTTAGGGCAACCCTCTCCTAAGGTTTCCTTGGCCGTATGGGTTCAGAGAAGGTTTGCCATTGCCTTCCTGTGATATGCTGAAGGTTAGCTAGTAGGTTTCCATCGCTGAACAGTGATTCAAACCCTGATCTCCTGGAGTCCTACTCCAGCCCCACTACAACTCATCAGCTCTCAAGATTTATTCAGAGAAGGTTTGTCACTGCCTTATTCTGAGGCTGAGAGAGTGTGACCTGCCTAAGAAGACCCAGTGGGTTTCTGTGGCTGAGTGGAGATTTGAACAGAGGCCTAGTCCAACACTTAAACCCCTACACCATACTGGATTATATCCATGCAATAGCCTCTTGGTTTTCTTCTATGTCCGCACTTTTGACCTGATGCGTGCCCTCATTCTATAATTGTGCGGACTATTAACTCAGTTTGATGCTCACTGGTAGAGTACATCACTGCTTAGATCTGGCCACCTGTGTCTTCAGTCCCCAGCCCTGATTTCAGCTTCCATGCTAATGAGCACTTGGAAGTCTATGTCTCAGCTGCGGAGAATCCCAACCACTTTTGGATCCAGATCATTGGCTCTCGTTCCCTCCAGCTGGACAAGCTGACCTATGAAATGACTCAGTACTACGAAAGTGGAAGTTGCCCGGTAAGTGGTTGTGCATGGGAAAGACAGTGCGGGGAGGAACCCTTGTTGACTCACACCTAATACCTTGTCCACCCTTCCTTGGCATGTGATTTGCCTCCTGCTTCTCTCTCCTCTGCACACAAACCCGTCTTTATCCCTCTGTCCTCAGTCTGAACTCCCCAGTGTGCATGTGGGAGATATAGTGGCTGCCCAGTATCCAGACGATTCCCGTTGGTACAGAACCAAAGTCCTGGGCACTCTGGATGATGGAAACCTGGATCTTTACTATGTGGATTTTGGAGACAATGGACAGGCACCCTTGGAGAAGCTGCGACCATTAAGGTGAGATCCTGAAACCAGAGGTGGATGGCAACCCAGGTTGCCCGCTTTGGCTGCTTTACTCAGTCTTGAAGGTGCTGCGCAACCCTCCCCAAGAACAGGCTAATATGGCTTCTCTCTTCTCCACACACACACACCCATATAACAGGCTAATATGGCTATGTCGTTGAATTCGCCTAGGAAAATATTAGTAGTAGCAGCAGTATTGCTTTCAGTTTTGCTTTGGAGGTTTTTAAACAGAGGCTGGATGGCCATCTATTGGGAGTGCTTTAAGTGTGTATTCCTGCATGGCAGGGGGTTGGACTAGATGGCCCTTGTGATCTCTTCCAGCGCTATGACAGGTGTACCTCTGTTAATAAAAGTCAATGTGTTCCCGGTGGGGATGTAATTCTTCACTAAGTTACTTCTCAAAGGAAGCAACAAGTAATTTTTTTTTACTTGTATATATTTATTGCTTAAACATCACAAATTGAGATACAGAAAACATGAATACGAAACCACTTCTCTACCCTACTTTCCCACCCTTATCCTTACATTCATTTAAATTGTGTACCTTTAAAGTACAGCAATTTAAATACTAAACTAAAAATTGACTTCCTACGTAAAAATGACTCAAAGGATTTATCTTTCTCTGTCTCCTTTTTTCCCCATGTCTTCCTTTTTACTCCTTATTACCTCTTCCTTCTACTTTAGTTTTCTCCTCTTTTGATTGTGTTTAACTCTTCTCACCCCCTTTTTTCTTTATTTGTTTATTGATTCATTGTCTCTTCTCCCTTTCTTTTCTTTCCTGCCTCTCTTTTTATTCTTCTGTAATTTATCAATTAATCCAAGTTATTTATCTGCTCGTTTGTTAATGCCTCGCTTTTTCTACCTAAATTCCATCTTAAATTTCAATATCCACTGTGGTGTTCTACCTTTTTCTACAGTAGTCAATTTCTGGTAACCATTCTGTTTCTGTTTTTGTGTTAGTTTTTGACTTAGTGTACGTGTTAGTTTATCATTGTCTCTCATTTCTTGTATCTTATCAATCCATTCTTCTATCCGCGGCTCTTCCTGAGTCTTCCATTTTACTGCTATAATTATATGGGCCGCGGTGCAAAGGTATAGTAATACTCTCCAGTATTTCTTTTCTATTTCATTTGTCAATATCGATGTGATATTTAGTAAATATAGTTTCAGATTCAACTCAAACTGTGTGTTGAATATTCTTTGGATAATCTTATGTAGCTTTACCCAAAATTTATATATTGACTGGTAGGTCCACCACATGTGTTTTAATGTACCTGTTACTTTTTGACATTTCCAGAAATTAATGTCTTTGGATCCAAACATTTTGTTTAATCTCAGTGGGGTTAGATACCACCTATTACTTATTTTAAAGTAATTCTCTTTTAAGTTTTGACATGCCGTGAACTTTTTCGTCTTCCTCCAGGCGCCTTCCCATTCTTCCATTTCAATTACTTCTCCAATGTCTCTTGCCCATTTAATCATAGCATTTCTCACTGCTTCCACCTCAAGTTGTCTGGATTTGAGTATTTTATAAAATCTTGCAATTTTCTTTTCCTTTCTATCCCATATTATCTTTTCTAGCTCTGTTTCCTCTTCGAAAAAACCTAAGTCGTCTTTGTCTTTGTTGAATCTGCTATATATTTGCTGGTACGAAAACCAATTAAAGAGCCATCCTTCACGTTCCAACTCTTCCTTCATTTTTATTTCCAGCTTTCTATCACTGCTCTTTCTACACAGTTCTTTATATGTGATTCATCTATCTGGCTTACCTAGTTGTCCCCACTTTCCGATAAAGGCTTCAACTGGAGAGATCCATTTTGGTATTTTACCAAAGTATTGTTTCTGTATTTTCTTCCAGGTCAGTAATAATGCTTTTCTTATGATATGATTGTTGAAATCTTTATGAACTGTAGCTTTATCATATCCTAAATAAGCATGCCAGCCTAGCTGCAATCCTGCTCCTTCTAGTGTTACTAGTTTTTGGTCTTCCAGTTTAAGCCACTCTCCTATCCATACCAGACTGCAAGCTATATAATAATTTGGAAAATCTGGAAGGTCCAGTCCTCCCCTTTCTGAACTCTTGATTAGAGTTTCCCATTTTATCCTAGCCTTCCGGCCATTCCATATGAAGTCACTTAAATCTTTCTTCCAGCTTTTGAATGGTTTATCATTCATTATAATTGGGAGATTTTGGAATAGGAACATTACTTTTGGGAGGATGGACATTTTAATGGCGGCTATCTTCCCTATTATAGAGAGGTTCAGTTTTGACCAAGCCATTAAGTTTCCTTTTATTATCCCAGGTTTTTTCGTAATTATTTTTATATAGATCCAAATTTCTACTTGATAGCCAGATACCCAAATACCTAGCTTTCTTTTCTAATTTGCATTCCGATTTTTTTCTTAATAGGTCTTGTTCTTTTTTGGATATGTTCTTTGTAAGGATTATAGTTTTCTCTTTATTAATTTTGAAGCCTGCGTATTTTCCAAATTTGGCAATAGTTTCCATTAAGTAATTAATATTTTCTATAGGGTCTTCTAATACTATAGCCACATCGTCCGTGAATGCTCTAACCTTGTACTCTTGATTCTTGATTTTTAATCCTTGTATCTTTTTTTCTCCCCTGATTTTGTTCATTAAAATTTCCAATACCATTATGAATAACAGCGGGCACAAAGGATATCCTTGTCTACTTCCTTTTTGATTTGGAATTTCTCGAGACTTTTCTCCATTTATGATAATCGAGGCTTTTTGTTCTATATATATTTTTTCAACGTTAGTTGTCTCAAATTGGCCGAATCCCAGTTCCTCTACCATTTTAATTAAACAGTGCCAGTTCACATTATCGAACGCCTTCTCGGCATCCGCAAAAATTATAGCCGTCTTTCTTTCATTATTCTTCTCCAAGAATTCCAATTTGTCTATTATATTTCTAATGTTTTTTGATAATGATCTTCCTGAGAGGAAACTACTCTGATCTTCATTTATTATCTCATTTAGCACTGTTTTTATTCTGTTTGCTAGCATAGTTGCGTAAATCTTGTAGTCAACATTAAGGATAGAGATCAGACGATAATTTTTGACATCCGTTTTGTCTTTGCCTTCCTTCCATATCATTGTGATATTTGCTGTTTTCCACGTGTCAGGCATACCCTCTAAGTGTATCAGATTGATCACTTCTAATAATGGTTTTACTATTTCCTTTTCAAAGAGTTTGTAAAAGGTGTCTGTAAACCCATCCGGTCTTGGGGCTTTGTCACTTTTTAAATTCTGGATCACTTTAATCAGTTCCTCTATTCCAAAGGGTTTAGATAAATTCACCCTGTGATTGTCTGATGATAATGTAAATTTGTTCTCCTTTATATAGTTATTCATCATATCTTCCCAGTCCTCTTCTTGTATCTGTTCCTTATATAACGAAGAATAATAATTAGTAAATTCTTTCTTGATATCTTCTTGGAGCGTTAAGGTCTTTCCTTCTGATTTGATTTCATTTATCATTCTTTTCTCTTTCTCCTTTTTCAATCTATAGGACAACCATCTACCCGTCTTGTTGGCGTGCTCAAATGATTTCTGTTTTATCTTTTTCAATTTTCCCTTGATTTCTTCATCCATTGTAGCATTTATTAATCTCTTTAGTAATTCTGTTTCTTTGAGTAACACTTTATCTTGAGGTTTTTCTCTCAGTTTTTCCTCTTTTTCCTTTAATTTTTGGAGACATGCCGAATTTTTATCTCTTAGCTTTAGCATTTTCAGCTCCTTTTTGTAGAAAGATGCCTCTAATAGTAGCCTTAAATGCATCCCATATTATCTTCATTTTTGTGTCTTCCTTTTTATTGTCCTCAAAGTATTGGTTAATTCTTTTGTAGTTTGTACAAAGTTCTCTTCCCTAAACAGACCATCTTTCAGTTTCCAAGTGTATTCCCTCTTGAGGATTGTCATTTTCATATTTATAGGGTTATGATCTGATATGGTTTTTGGCATTATTTCCATCATCTTTATTCTTGGTAATAAAACTCTAGATGTCCAGAACATGTCAATCCTAGACATCGTCTTATGGACCTCTGACCGGAAAGTATATCCTTTCTCTTGATATTTTGCTGTCCAGAGATCTGTTAAGTGAAATTCTTCCATTAGTTCAAGGTAGATCTTCGGGAGTCTACCCTGATTTTCTTTGGTCTCTCCAGATCGATCTCTTTTTCCGTCCAGCACACCATTGAAGTCTCCAGCAACTATTATTGTTCCTTTTTCTAACTTCATCATCTCCTTGCTTAAGTCTTTATAAAATCGTTCTTTTTTTCCCAATGGGCCATAAACTGCAATTATGTATCTCTTTTCATTTATAAGGTTAAGTTCTACACCGATCCAATGGCCTTGATTATCGTTCAGAATTTGTTGTGCTTCATACTTTCTGTTAACAAATATTACCGCTTGTTTTTTCTTTTCTTTTTTTTTGTGATAGGGAAGCAAATTCCTGGCCTAATTTTGAATTTTTAAGATATTTACTCTCATTTTGTCGTATCCTAACCTCTTGCAAACATGTGACCTCCGCTTTGTTCTTCTCCAGATAATGATATACTCTTCGTCTCTTAATTGCCGTGTTGAGGCCTTTAACATTCCAGGATGTTATGCTTATTGACATTTTTTATAAACCTTTATCCTCTTCTCTCTCCTCTCCTTCAGCTTCGTCCTTCCTCCCTTCATCTACCTCTTCTTCTTCATCCTTCTCTGGTTCGTCTTCATGTATTACCTCTTCTTCTTCTTCTGAGTTTTTCTCACTCTCTTCTCTCTCCTCATCGTCTCTGTTTTCCATTGTCCGTTGCTTCCTTCCTTTCTCCTCGTCTTATCTTTCTTCTCCTCTTATCTTCTTTTTGTTCATCCTCATTTAGTTTTCTTAATGTCTCTTTTGCTTTTTCAACTGTATTTATCCTGTATCTTTTTTGTCGATACATATATGATATTCCCTCTATGCGATCCCATTTATAATTTACCCCCATTCGTGTTAATTTCTGGGTAAGTTGCTTATAGTCTTGGCGTTTCTTAAGGATCTCGGTTGGGAAATCCTTGTACACCTGAATCTCTTTCCCCTCAATTGCCAATTTCTGCGGGTAGTTCATCTGGATTATCCTGTCTCTATATTTGATCTTACAAAGGAAATCACAATGTCCCTAGGTAATTTGCATTCCTTTGCGATAGCCAAGCTTGCTCTAAATATTTAATCAATGTCTTCTAGATTTTCTTCTGTTTCGTCTATGTAGCTTGCTATGGCTGGTATTAGCCTTTCCTGTAGATTTTCGTGTACTTTTTCTGGGAGACCATTTAGTTTCACGCACTTCTCTCTATATCTGATCTCTTGCAATGTATTTGTATGTTTCTCCTTCTCCAGCTCTTTCATTATATCCACTGACTGACTCTCTAAAATCGCAGTTCTATTCTTTACACTATCCACCTCTCCTTTAATTTCTTTGATATCCGTTGACATTTTATCTAGTCTTTTCTCTATTTTTTCAAAATCTTGTTTCATGTCTTTCTTGAGACTCTGTATTTCCTCCTTTATCTCTCTCTTAAAAGACTGGAGTTCTTCCAAGATTTGAGAGTTAATGTTGTATTGGTTAGGCGGCATTTCTATGGAAGCCCTCCTTGAGGTGGTATAGGCTCTTGGTCTTAGACCAGAAGCCATCTATTGGTGGCTGTAGAGACTATTAAACTAATATTCCCCAATGTGTCTGTGTGTATGTGTGTGTGTGTATATATATATATGTGTGTGTTTGTAAATATTTCTATGTATATGTATATGTATTTATCAGTAAGTATTAGTAAATACTAGTAAATATATAATTAAAAAGATGTATATAATGTATATATAATGTAGATATATATATTATATATATATATATATATATATATACACACAATCACATTCAGTCAGAGTCTGATTTTATAGATAAATCTCCACTGTATCCGTTCTAGCTTCACTTTGCAACTATATCAATATGATTGAGAAAGTGATACACCATACTTGTTTCACCCATATATTCAATGTTTGTTGTTAGCACTAATGATAGCCACCAAATTACTATCCAATTAATTAACGCCTTTTCCTTAATCCCAGCAATATTAAACCTGTTGCTGAGATTATTCAGCTATCCCTTTTTCTTAGCTAATATTGGGTCATTATTATTCCAACCTTTCCTTATAGTCTCTTGTAATTCCCCAATATCAGCCACGCAGTCACACAGTCTCTTTTGATTCCGTTCCTTAGTCTCCTCCAAAATCCAATCCTGACTGACCCCTGTATCTCCTGTCAGACCCTCATCAGTTTGTCTTTCTCCAGAATTCACCTCCCCCGCCTGCTTCACCTATCAAACTGCGCCTTTTATTCTCTGTTCTCTCCTCTGTTTTATTCTGTTAGTCTGTTACGTCTCCACACCGGTCCGTTCCTCGTTCCGCCCGTCTGCTCCTTCGTCTGCCTATCTACATCCTCGTCTCTCCACCCACAGCTTGCTCCTCGGCTCCACACCCATCTGGTCCCACGTCGCAATCTCCATCTGCTCTCCTGTCTTCTGCTCCCCACTCTCAACTTGTTACTTAATCCCAGCTCCGTCTGTTTCCACCCCTCGACTTTCCGTCTGCTCCTCCGTCTGCTTGCCAAGCCGCCCGTCAAATCGT
The DNA here is from genome assembly GCA_030847615.1 of Gambelia wislizenii. Classification (NCBI taxonomy): domain Eukaryota; kingdom Metazoa; phylum Chordata; class Lepidosauria; order Squamata; family Crotaphytidae; genus Gambelia; species Gambelia wislizenii. The sequence goes on along the minus strand of JAUMIR010000015.1, from coordinate 5,553,683 downwards.
CTGCTCCTCCGTCTGCTTGTCAAGCCACCCGTTTGTCAGCCCGTCTGTCCACGTCACTCCACCTCCAATCTTGTCATCCTCCGGTCTTCCCTCAACTCTCCCCACTCAGTACGCTCCTATGTCTCTTAAGTCTTAGATATCCAACTTGTGGAATCCAGACCACAGTTTATCTCAGTCCCTGGTCCTTGTTTGACCAGCTTTGTTTTCTTTCTCTCTCTTATTCCCCCCTGCCTCTCTCCTCCAATCCAAACGGCTCACTGGTTTTCTAACTGCTTAGCCAGCCGCCACGCAGTTTTAATTTCTGTTTTTGTTGGCTTTTTACTAGCCTAGCAGCGAGACCGTTATCTGTTACTTTGTCTCTTAAAATATGATCTGATCCACCTATATCGTTTGTTCTTATTCTTAATACTCTCCAGGTTGATGTTGTCCTCTCACTTATAGTTGGGAGAGTTTTAAACTGAAAAAGTCTTCCATCCTATAGTCGATTAAATAAACATCCTTTGGATGATAGCTCACAGTATGAAGTATGCACGAACTCTTTGAGTTACTTTTAACTTAAATTATCATTATTAAAAAAAATATATAACCTTAGATAAAAAGTAGGGGGAAAATGAGGACTATGTGCCCCAAGGGCTCTAGGAACAGCAATGGCTGCTCGGTCTGCCACCTTGCATTTAGGGGTAGGAGACTTCCTATAACCCCCCAAGACTCAATGTCGGCGACTACTGTAAGCCCCAATCCTTATTTACCTTTCCAGATATAAAGTTGGGGTGGCCCTCTTTTCGACCCCCCCTTTGTTGCTCCTAGACGACAGGTCCCCACGGAGCCCCGTTAGAGCCTGTCCTTTGTCCTCGCGCCCCCTGCTGGAAGTCCGGAAGCAACAAGTAATTTTAGCAGTTTTCTTCTGTCTCCAAGGATCTTGAAATTTCAGGAATAATTCTGTGCAAAATTCACATTTCCTGTACAGGAGGCAGCATTTTCACAAATATTTCCTGCACAGAGAATACTGTTTTCTGCACAAAATGCCCATGTGTGAGTTTTGCACAGAATTGTTCCTGAACAGGAAAGATTCTCACCATTCTAAGATTTTTCTCATCAGTTTCTTGACTCTCGAAAAACATGTTTTTCAACAGTTTTTTTTTAAAATTACTTTGAATATTATTTTTACAGCTAGTGTCTGGGTAATACTTCTTTTAGAGAAAATTTGGTACCAGAAGCAGAAATAACACGGGTCAAATCCATACTACACAATCCAGTTTGAAACTGGATTATTTGTCATAGATCCTTCCGATGGAATCCTGCGATTTGGTGAGGCACCAGCACTCTTTGGCAGAGAAAGCTAAAAACCTTGTAAAACTACAAAACCTAGGATTCAATAGGAAGGAGTCATGGCAAATAATCTATTTATAAACTGGATTATTTGCATAGTGTGGATTAGACCATGGAGAAAATAGTGGTAGTTTCCTCAATCACAAAAGGGTTGAAGAGGACTTCAATGTGTTTTCCTCAAACATTTTATCAAAACTTAACAATATGCACAAATGAAATTAAACAGCCAGGCCAGGTAGACCTTGTAGAAGTAAAACAAAAACATTTTGAATTTTTTAGACTGCTTGGAAGTGTCTTGCAAAATACATGGAGGGATGACTGTTCTTAGAATCTCCATGTTGGTGACCAAAGATAGAGATTTATGCTTTTTTAACATCCTGGGGGTGGGGGCGGGGGCTGGTGAGTCAATCAAATGTGCTTTCTCCTTTCTCTCTGTTATTGCTGTTCATGCATGATCCATAAGGATGTCTGTTTACCTTGCCTGTTGTAGGCAAACTCACACAACAATGGTGTATCTTCATGGTCTCTGTGAATACACACAGTAGGTAATTCCTGTGCCTGCACAGAGCACTCGGAACCTTCTGGAATTGCTAGGCAGAATAGTTTTTGATACATTTTGGCATTAACTCCACCCACCCCAACAGTCTCTCTGATGCACTCTCACCTAATTCCCTTCAGTTCCTTTTTATCCGCCACGCGAGCAGCACATAGGAACCCTTCATTCGCTAGAGCTTCTTTCGCTTTCTATTTTACCTCATGGATTGACTCGGACTGCTTATTGACTTAGGGTTTTTTTGTTTGTTTGTTTGTTTGTTTTTTGGCTTTTCCTTTTGATTCTTGTGATTTCTGGCCCTTTCATCTTTTGGACTGTTTTTCGGCTTCTCTCTCTCGTTTGCCCTTGGATTCAGCTTCGGACTACGACTTGGTACGACTTCGGACTGGTTTGGCTCCTCTTTCGTCTTTTCCCTGTTTCTGCGATTATGGCCTCGACTCTGCCGCCTTCAAACGGTGCTCTGTTTGTCAGGCAAAGTTTCCTGCCTCTGACGAGCACTCGGAGTGCCTCGTCTGCCTGAGTGAAGCCCACTATGTGGATGCTTGTATACATTGTCAGAACTTCACCCCTCAGGCGTGTAAACATTGCTCTTCGAGGCTGAAGTCCCTTTTCTATGAGAAGGCGCTGTTCCCACCATCTGCTTCTACCCCAGGTGCTCAGGTTGGGGTTCCACCGCCACAGTCGGCCGGTCAATCGGCGAAGAGAACACATGGGCCCATCGTCAATCGGTGGTGTCGGATCCAGAGGCTGTGCATCAGTTCCATAAGCATGCTACCACTTCGGGATTGAGTAAAGGCCATGGCTCTTTGAAACCTTCGACCTCGACTCAGGACCATCTGGATCCAGTGATTCCTCTGCCTCCTCCGGGCCAGGACTAAGAAGAGGAAAAAGAAGACCAAACACTTTTCTCTGAGACCAACAGTGCACCCCTTGTCCACCGTGGTGGCTTCTTTGGCACAGGAGCCCAAGAAGCAACAATAGCCAGCTACTGCAAGTACGGCACAGACTGCCCCTTGTCCACCGTGGTGGCTACTTTGGCGCAGGAGCCCGAGGAGCAACAACAGCATGCTACTGCCACTACGGCACAGAGCGTCCTTTGTCCACTGTGGTGGCTACTTTAGCTCAGGAGCCTGAGGAGCAGCAACAGCCGGCTACTGCCACTACGGCTGTTTTGGATCCGAACCAGACGTTGGTACTGGTTCCTCCTACAGAAACCAGAGATGTCACCACTGTCTGCGATCCATCGCGTGGGGTGACTTCCTTCCTTGGTGATTGCTCAAACTGGAGAATGAGAGATCTCTGAAGGGGTAGGGCTTCCTCCCCTGTGGTTCAGGCTCGATCCCCTGTGCTCCTGGTCTCCTGAGATGAGCTCCTCGGTACAGACTCTGTAATGGTCAACATCAAAACTACATCACAAGAGGCAACAGGGAAGGCTCCTTCTTCGACTGCATCACATCGAGTCTTCGACGTCGAGCTTTCATATGGAGCTTATGGAGTGGCCCAATTGGCCTTCGACTTTCCCTTCCTCTCTCCTCCTGGAGCCATGGCCTGACTTTTGCACAGTGGCCTCAGTTCTGTTTTACTGACAGCGCTGGCCATGGGGGTTATTATTCTCCCCCTCACCTTTCCCTCCATGGGATGGAACGGGCTCCTCTAGAGGAGATCCATCCGGCTGAGCCCATACTGAGGGATGCTGGCAGTCAGTCTCACCTGGGTGTCAAGACCCTCGCTGCCTCCTCCGCCTCCTGTGCATGTGACTTCTCTGCACCAAGGTTGGCATAGGCCTTCGCCTCGACTGTAACCCCTTGCCTTCGTCATCTTCTTCGGTATTGTCGGACTCTTCTGTATCGTACGTACCAAGAGCTCCCTCTCCACCACCGGATTTTATCGACGATGAGTCCTCATCCGCGACGGATGACGGACGAGCATTTTCAGAGCAGATGGTCCAGATGGCCCATGCCTTGGACTTGAAGATCACCAAGAGGGAGTTTTAGCCTGTGGATCCAATCTATTGTAGGATCAACTCAAACACTCCTCCCATTGCTGTCATACCGGTGCTACCTTCACTATTGAAGCTCATTCAAGGTTCATGGGAAAATCCATCATCCATTCCATCGACCTCAAAGAGGATAGATTGGCACTATCGTGTGTCGGGATGGTGTTGACTGACTCCGAGAACACCCTCACCCGAATTCGGTGGTGGTAGAGGCTTCTCAGCAATGGCTTGCAGCGAAAACAGTGACCGGTTCTATGGAACTTTGCAGCATGCATGGTTCTGTTCATCTGGCCTTGCTCCATGAGCTTCCTTGACCATCGAGGATAAGCCATTTGACCATTCCAGCCTCTTCAACAGCTCGACCAATGGAACACTTGAATTCATGCAGGTGAGGACCACCACGCAGAAGTATGGTATGCTGTCATCTTCGTCTTCTGTGTACTGATCAAGGGGTCAATCTGGGTGGCATTCCTCTTACACCCAGTCCTTTCGGAGGGGATACACTCTGCAATCCTTTCGGTGTTCACGGTACCAGCAAACTGCTTCATCCGCCTTTTAGGTGGGGAGCCAGGCCTCCACCTCCTGGTACTGGCTACCAACAAAGCAAAGTGCTAAAAGAACAGGGCAGAAGGAGATTTTAAACTGCCCTCACTCTCAATCTGCTCATTCCTTTCCCTGAGAACCATCTGTTCGGAAACCACTTGCCTGCATTCCAAGACACCTGGTCCAAGATATCATAGGACCGATGGGTATTTTGCATTGTCCAGGATGGTTACTGGATTGGGTTTGAACAAATTCATCATCTAAAGAGGTTCAGGATGGTTACCCTGAGTTCGATCCTGCCTCTTTTTAAGCGAGGCGACTGATTTGCCTCCATCGATCTCAAGGATGCGTACTTTCATATCGGAATCCACCTGACCCATAGACGGTTCCTCACCTTCATGGTCGGGGACAAGGCCTTCCAGTTTTGCATCCTGCCCTTTGGACTATCCACGGCACCGAGGGTATTTACGAAGTGCATGACGGTTGGGGCAGCTTTCCTGCGTCAATGGGGGGGTGGTCTTCTTCCCCTACATCGATGACTGGCTCCTGGTGGCAGAGTCCTGTCGGCAACTCCTAGATGACATCGAACTGACATTGGACTTACTGGGTGTTCTGGGCCTGATTGTCAATCTGGAAGAATCGCATCTCAAACGCAGCCGGTCTCTCCAGTTCATTGGAGCCTCCTTGAATTCGAACACAGCTGTGGCTTACCTGCCTTCAGATTGTTTCAATACTCTCTGCAACCTCATCCACCAATGCTGCAGATCCCGGAGGATCTCCGCTCGTTTGATTCAAACCCTACTGGGAAACATGGCAGCCACGACTTCAGTCACTCAATTTGCAAGGCTACGGTTCCTACAGCTTCAGTCGTGGTTCCTGAACATCTTGACCCAGTGTGGGACTGCCCTCACAAACTCCTCAACTTGCCGTGAGCAATTCAACATTCCCTGAATTGGTGGTTGGACCCGAACAAGGTCCTGTCAGGCATGCTTTTCAAACCCCAATCGCAAGTCTCAGCCACCACAGATGCATCCTCATTCGGATGGGGAGCCCACCTCAAGACATACGCAGTCCAGGGCTCTTGGACTGCTGACAAACGGGCGCTCCATATCGATAACCTCGATATCCTGGCTGTCTGAAGGTGCCTCAGGCCTTTGAAAAGCTGGTATCGGGCAAGATGGTCCTGCTTGTCACGGATAATACATCCGTGGTGTACTACCTCAACAAGCAATGAGGGACGAGGTCGCCGTCTCTTCTGTTGCTTACCCTCGAAATTTGGGATTGCTGCATTCAGAAGGGTATACTTTTCCACTCCATTCATCTTCTGGGAGATAACAGTCTTGCCGACGGATTGAGCTGTCCGAGTTCATCCGTGCATGAATGGAGGTCACATCAATAGGTGGCACAAGAACTGTTTCAGCGCTGGGGTACTCCGCAGGCCCATTACGAACACGAGTGGTGGCCAAGCTGCATCGGGACCGATTGGGCGCGATCCTCCTCACTCCATGGTGGCCTCAGCAACTGTGCTTCGCACCTCTCCTTTGCTTGGACCATCGGTGCTTTCTGCACCTTCTGAGCCATCTGCATCTATTGACCATCCAGAATGGCAACGTCAGACATCCGGACCTCGAGATGCTTCATCTGATGGCTTGGAGGGTACTACCCTGAATCTCTCCTTGGATCCGAGGCGTTCCATGCATCTACCGCTACCGGCCGACATACAGGTAGTACTTGACGCCTCTCTCTGCTCTTCTACACGTTGATCGTATTCCTACAAGTGGAAATGCTTCGAATCCCTTTTCTTAGACCATAGCCTCACCGCTGCTTCCTCCTCAGTGACCACTGTCCTCCAATTCTTACTGTATCTTTCGAATTCAGGACTATCCTTCTTGTCCCCAAAGTGATACCTGGCGGCTCCCTCCGTTGAGTCCCAAGCACAGGGTTGACCTTCTCCATTCCAAGACCCGTTGGTTCAGAAATTCCTGAAGCGCTATGTCAACCTTCATCCACCGGTGGTTGAGCCTACCCCAGCTAGGAGCCTCGAACTAGTCCTCTCTCAGCTCACAAGACACACCTTCGAACCCTTGGCGACAATGGATCGGAGACTCCTGTCGTGGAAAACAGCCTTCCTCATAGCTATCATGTCGCCGTCGAGCTGGTGGGCTTTGTGCCTTGCGTTCCAATGCTCTATACTTGACATTCCACCAGCACACAGTGCTTCTGAAACTGGACATGTCCCGAAGGTGGTCTCCAGTTTCCACATCTACCAATCCTTCGTTCTCCCTGCTCTAATGCAGGATCCAAAGAATGACTTGAACGGACTTTCCACTCCCTGGACGCTCGGAGAGCCCTTGCCTTCTATGTACAGCGGACAGCTCCATTTCAAAAGTCACCGAATTTGTTTGTGTCCTATGCAAACTTTAAGTTGGACGCCTCTGTTTCTCCACAGTGCCTGTCAAAGTGGGTGGTATCGACCATCTCCTTCTGTTACGAACTGGCTCGAAAGCCCCTGCCTCCTTGGGTTCGAGGGCACTCCGTCAGAGCTGTATCTGCTTCTGCTAGCTTCCTCTCCGGGTTTCCCCAGGAGCATGTGTGCCGGCAGCCACTTGGTCTATGACACTAATTTTTATCTCACACTACAAACTAGACACTCGGTCTCATAATGAGGCTGCTTTTGGGAGGGCAGTTCTGCTGTCCTCCATTCAATAAGTGAGTGGTTATTGTGGTTGCCTATGGTACTTAACATTTATTGCTATGTTCATGTCAGTTTATGCTCGTTGTTATGGTTTCATGGGACATCACTTGTCAACAATTGTCCTCGTCTAACCCGCTAGCATGACATATCCTCCTCCTACAGGTGAAGCTTGCTAATCTATCCACTGTGTGTATTCACAGAGACCACAAAGAAGATGGACACATTGCTTACCTGTAACCATAGATCTTCGAGTGGTCTTCTGTGAATTCACACAGACCCGCCCATCCTCCCCTCTGTGTCCTGCTATGGCATATGCTTAATGCTCCTGATGCTACTGCTTGCGGCGTCCTTCAAGGAACTGAGGTAAATTAGGTGAGAGTGCCTCTTTTTATTTAGTTAGTTAGTTATACCCCGCTTTTCAGCCACAAGGCTATCAGAGCGGCTTACAAATGGTTTTAAGCAATAGCTATTTACACATCTACACTGCATTAGTTTCCAATGTGTGTTAGCTAATTGCCCCCACAAGCCGGGTACTCATTTTACCGACCTACGAAAGGATGGAAGGCTGAGTGAACCTTGGAGCCTGCTGGAATCGAACTTGGAACGTGGTGACTTGCAGTACTGGCATTTAACCACTGCGCCACCAGGGCAGACTGTTGGGGTGGGCGGAGTTACCGCCAAAATGTATCAAAAACTATTCTGCCTAGCGGTTCCAGAAGGTTCCGAGTGCTTTGTGCAGGAACAGGAATTACCCACTGTGTGAATTCACAGAAGACCACTCCAAGATCTATGGTTACAGGTAAGCAACCTGCTCCTCTCCAGCCCTCCTTGAGCAACTTCCTAATGCTGCTTGAAAAACCTACACACAGGCAGATGACAAGGAAGAAAAGTGAAGGCTGGGCAGGCGCAAAAAAGGCTTTGTTAAAAAAAAAAATAAGCTTCTTTATCAGAGGCTTTGTTAACTGACGTACCCTGTATTTATATTCTGTCTTTTTCCCTGTCTGGGACTCAAGGCAGCATACACATGTTAAAACAGATGCAACTGAAAATTTCATTGGGTGGCTGTCAGGATTCACAGAAGAACTGGTGGGATTTTGGTGGCAGCAGGAATAGAGGTGACAGAAATGGCCCTGGAACAGGGGAGGATGTATGTTGCCCACCTACATGACCTCACTACCATATGGAGTGCCACGGTCTTCAGTAGTTGAGTTCATCTCTGTGGTTGTGTGCATTTTAAAGGCTGGCAGGGAGATAGTGAGCTGCGGTCAGCAAGGAAGCCTTGGTGCGTAAGGCCCCAGTAGTAGAGCCTAAGTAGAGCCTAACCCCACTTTCCCACCCCTCTTCTTCTCCAGAAGTGACTTCTTAAGCCTCCCATTCCAGGCCATCGAGTGCAGCCTTGCTGGCATCGCTCCAGCCGGTGAGTCATGAGTGGACTAATGGACTTGAAAGTACTGTTCCCTTTGCAGAGCCAGCCATAAAATGCACCAGTGGTCTGGAGGTGCTTTGTTTTGATGTGGGCCCCGTTCAGATTCACTGGAGACAGACTTGCAAGGAGATGTAGTCTGCATCCAGGCTGTCTTGGCTCCAGGTGATTCACAGGAGCAAAGGGCTGCAGAACTCAGATCCTTGCGGCCCAATGCAGGAAAGTAGGGAAAATACAGCCTGCAGACCACGTATGGCCTCAAGCTCTTGGGGGAGAGGTGGCTGATCCCCCACAAATCACCCCAAAATGCTGTCTGAGAGTGGTGTTTCTGTTCTGAACACTCCAGAACCCCACCCAGAGACTGACTGTGGGCTAGAAACCATTGGAAGTGATAACCCAAACTAGACTTCCTGTCAGTTCCCAACCCCTGCCCTATTGTCTTCAGCCGTGCTTCCCCAGTTGTCTCATTCTGAACACCCTCAAAACACAGCCCAGTCCCACTTGGTGGCCTGTCAACTCCCCTCTCTTGGCTAAGCTGCTGTGACCTCACAACAGTCAGATATCCTAACTGAAGAGAGGGAAGGGTTGATCCTGTAATCTGATTTTATTTATCTGATAGTGCCCCACCTTTCTCCCAGTATAGAACCCAAAGTGGTTGATGTGGAAGATTGGGAATTCCCCCCACCCCCCATGTAACGTGCCAAGGACCAGTACTGTATTTGCGTCCATTTACCACAACTCTTTCATTCCTGGAAACTCCTCACAGACTGGCACTGGTCCAAAGACCACCATTTTGAGTAGCACTAGTCTACAGTACCAGTTTTGGAGCAGCATCATACCTTTTTCTAGTTTGAGATGAGGAAGGAAAGGGATGGTAGTAAAAATAAATATTGACCAGTTATACACTTTCTATTTCCCTGCTCTCCACAAAGTATGTATAGTTGTTCCTTCATATTTGCTGGGATTTGGTTCCAGGACCCCCGTGGATACCAAAATCCATGAATACTCAAGTCCCATTATATGCAATGGCATAGAAAAATGCCATTGCATATAATAAGATGGCAAAATCAAGGTTTGCTTTTTGAATTGTTATTTTTTTAAGAATATTTTCAAGCTGTGAATACTTAAATCCATGGATACCAAATCCATGGATACAGAGGGACAACTGTATTTATTCTCCCTTCTGTTTCTTGTCTTTACCCCATTTCTATCAGTTCCCTAGTTTGATCTCTCCCACCATGCTTCTTCCTGGACTCTCTCCCAATATAAACTGCAGAATCCTATCATTTTGCCAAAAAATATGTCATCCCTTCTCCTCTCTTACAGACTTAACTGTTCCCCTTCCTTTCCAAAGGCCTTCAGCAGCCCTCACAGTAGCTGCCCAGATCACTGGCATTACATGACCAGCCATTCCTTCTTGGCAGTTGGGATGTTTGATATCTCTGAAGTCACAGCAGCATAGCCAATTAGGAAGGGGAACTGACAGGCCACCAGTTTTTTGTTTTTTTGTTTTTTTTAGTCTGATGGCAATTCAGCAGCCCTAGTGGGGAGTGGAAAAGAGATGGCAGCAGAGGGGATTCTGTTGGTTCTCTGTGCCCCATAACTGGTCATTCCCTTCTCTCACAACACTTGTGGCCACTTGATTCTGCTCTTATATCATGGCAGCTTAGCCAGTGAGAAGAGGGAACTGCGAAATGACAAACAAGCCCTTGCTTGATTCTTCATCTCTACAATCCAACAGGAGGTCACTGGGAAGAGGCAGCGATTGATCAGTTTGACCACCTCACCCACTGCGCCCAGTGGAAGCCCGTGGTGGCAAAGATCTCCAGCTACGTGCCTTCTGGGAGCAGCACCTGGCCACACATCCGATTGTATAACACCAGTGGTAAACAGGTAGGGGGGCATGTTTAGTTCAATGCAGTCTTGGACTACTTACTGTTTGTTTGTTAACGGCTTCAAAGATGCTGCCAATCCCAGCCTTCCTGGTGTGGATTACAGGCTGGATTAGAGAGGCATTGGGGTTTTTTGAGATCCCTTGACTGCCGCCTGAAACAATGTAGCCCCTTACGGGCAGATCTGTAGTGAGCAGGACTTTGTCAAGATTCCAGTTTGGGAAGCATTGGGGAGGAGGGGTGTTGTGTCACACCAATGGGTGGGCTAAGGGCATAGAATCATGGAGTTGGAAGATACCCCTGGAGGCCATTTAGTCCAACCGCATTCTGCCATGCAGGAATACACACAATCAAAGCACTCCCGGCAGACGGCCATCCAGCCTCTATTTAAAAACTGGGTGAGGCCAAAGCAAAATGGGTGGAGCCAGGTATGATTGTTCTCAGTTTGCCCCTCCCCCAGGTGACAGCTTACCAGGCACGCCACAATCATGCTAGTCTGCAAACAGCCTTTATGCCATGTCTACAACTCTCCATTTCCATACCATGCAGAATGGTTTCTGATCTGTTTCCAGTCTAAGGGATATTATTCCTAATGAAAAGGGTTCCAATGAGGATGAAGAGAACAAACAAACACCATAGACTAGCTAACATGGTTTGATTAAACTTCTGTATGAGGGGACTTTTTACCTTTGCTTGTTTTGAATGTTGAGAACTGCTTTGAGTCCTGAACTGAGGGAAAGTGGAATGCAAATAAATAAAACAACAGCTTCGAAGAAAGGGTGGGGAAAGTATTGCCCCACAAACTGCATGCAGTCCCATCCCCTCTTTTTTCAGAAGCCCAAAATCTTTTTAAAAATGGGGGGGGGGGTGAAAATGGCTCATCCCTTCTTTTTTCAGAAGCCCAAAATCTTTTTTAAAATGGGGGGGGGGTGAAAATGGCTCAAATGTAGCAGTTGTAGTTCAATTTGCCCATCACAGCTCTCCTGTAATGTGTTTCCTTGAGAGGAAAAAATAACAGCCTTTTTCCAGCCAAAAATCAGAACAGGAAGTGCCATGATGTCACTTCTGGTAGCTTGGAATGCACCAAGGGGGCTGATCTCTCAATAAATCTGGAGGAGTGAGCCTCCTTTCACTCTCTTCCTCAGCTGCAGGCAGGTAGCATTTGAACATTTCCCCCTCTTTTTTATCCTGCCTCCAGATCCTCTGAGTTCTGATCCCATTCCACTAGTCTGTCACTTGCTCACTGGCTTTCTTTCATCCAAGTCTCTCTAGCCCAGGTGTTTCTCTAGCACTCTCCTCTCTTCCAGAGTGTTGACGTTGGTGAGGAGCTGATACGGTTGGGCTATGCAATACCATGGCTGCAGGATGGAGATGGTGCCATGGGAGATGGACCTCATCAGCTGGACAAAGAGGTGACCGCTAGTGACTCCCAAAAAACCCTGGTTAGTAACTAATCAGGTAAATTTTTCACTCTCGCCTTGAGTGGTTTGGCTCCAAACGAAGGACCAAGTCCTAGTCCTAATGGTAGCAGCTGAAAGATTTGCTGTTGAAAAGCTGGAAGAATTTTGGAGTGATTTTTGAGTGAATGAAGGGCTGAGGTTGTTCCAAATTGCACTTTTTGGTATGAAGTTCCTCTGAATACTGTGTAATGTTTCAATAAAATATCTTGGCATCTAAGCCAGATGTGGTAATTACATTAAATGCTCTTCTGGGGAGTTCACATTCTTAAGATTATTTGTTTCCTACCAGTTGACAGAGCCCTTTTAGCCCAGGGGTGGCCAACTGTGGAGTGGACCAGCGGGCTACACTGGTGCAATTTGGCACACCAGAAGTGACATGACTTCATTTCCAGTCTCTGTTTTTGTTTTTCTGGAGTTTGGCAGGGGCTCTTGGGGGGATGAGGAAAGCAATTTGCCCTATTTGCATGCAACTTGGGGGCTGTTTGGGGGTGAAAGTTTGCCTGAAAATCAGCCCAAAAAGAATTGTGGGAGGTTTGGGGACTTGTGTGTGGCTTTAGGGGACCGCATTTGAGCCATACTTTTTGCTCACCCTTGTTTCAGCTCATGCTTTGATCTGCTCTGTGGGCACACCCTGAGCTGCTTCTAAGTTGATGTGCCCTTGACACTGCATTTCTCCCTAGGGGAACATGGCAGAGATGTCCCTGGAAAGCCTTCTCTCCGATACACAGAATACCCCGGATGAGATGCCGCTCACCCTGTCCTGTGTCAGCCTTTCAGGTGATCTCTTCTGGCCTGCCCCAGGCAGGTTCACACACAACTCTCCTCTGGCTGCATTGATGTGGGGGGTGGACCAGACCCCTGACACTCATTCTTAACAGTAATCCACCAAGCTTGGAATTATGTGGCCTTCCAGATGTTGAATTGTGAATCCTAGTAACCCTAACCAGCAGTTAAGGGTGGGGAATGCTGGGGATTGCAGCCCAGCAACTTTCGGAAGGCTGCAGGAGTTCTACCTCCTTTCAATTAGAGGGTTTTGTTGAGGAGGGGGTTCCCCAACCCTGCTTATTAGACAGCCTGGGCTCAAGCCTAGGACCTTCTGTTGGAAAATCCAGCATTCTTCCTGCACCCCCCACTTGCTGGCTATTAGAGCAGGCAAGTCTCAGGGATGTTTTTAGGGACCTCCTGCATGTTAAAAGAGTTCCTCCCCCTTCTCCTCACACTATCCTTAGTGGGCTTGGCTTGTATTTGAGACACAGCCAAGCCATATGATCATCATATCATTATGTGACCCAGGTCTACTGATCTCATGGTTTTCAAAGTTTTATTTCTCTTTGTTCTCCCCCTGAAGAAGATGGAGCCTTCCCTCCACACTCCATAGGGATGCATGTTTTTTTAACCTACCTTTCCTAATCTCACTGGATTGGTGAGTTCTATCCTAAATCCATTAGTTAGTTAGAATGTAGCCTCCTATATATATGTAGATTGAAAAGCCATTAGTAAATGTTTAAGTATTCTTTCAAGAAGTTTTTTCTTTTGTTCTTAGTGGCTTGAGATCTGAGTACTTTACTGATTGAGAGTCCTGCTTTCCAGTCTCTGCCACTCTGCTATACTAGAAGTTAATTCTTGACCATTTTAACTTGGAAGAAAACTTTCCCAAAGGGCTTGCACCCTGGGATCTTTAATGAATTTTTAATTTTTAAGCTTTATAACCCCAACACCTTCCAGCAGGCATCCTGTTAGTGACATGCATAAGCATCAGTCTAACATACACCTGCGTATATCTTCTTTTGGCTATTGCAGAGGTTGGAATTCTCTTCCTCCTCCTGCTGCTGCAGACCTCATTTCACATCCATTCAATGGCTGGTGGTGAACAGGGAAATTGTCTGGTTATGTCCCTGTAGCCAGACACAGACCAATGACCTCATCTACTGAGACTTCCAAAGGACCCTGCCAAATCTCAGCAGATGATGTCACTGTTCTGTACCTGGCTCTGGGAACATTTTGCCAGTCCTCAACACCACGAGCCACTGAATGGCTGTGGCACGAGGGCTGCAGCAGCTAACGGATGAATCCTGGAGGGGGATGACCCAGAGTATAGTTCCTCCTGTAGAACTTTTATGCTAGGCGGTGTGATGCAGGATCTTAGTCTCTTGTGTACAGAACTGATCAAACCCCCTCTCCTCTTTTCCAGCTTGCTGGCCACAAAAACAGCAAGAAGCTGCTTTGTAACAAATCAGTTTGTCTGTCTAGCCTAATATTGTCTTTAATTTGAAACTGATTGAACCTGGGTCTTTGTCATGCAGCACAGGTTCTCTACTACTCCAAATCCTTCCCCAGACTATGGTTCAGCATTTCATAGAATCATAGAGTTGGAAGAGACCCCGAAGGCCATCTAGTCCAACCTCATTCTGCCATGCAGGAATACACAATCAAATCATTCCCAACAGATGGCCATCCAGCCTCTGCTTAAAAATCTCCAAAGAAGGAGACTCTACCACACTCCGAGGCAGTGTGTTCCACTTCCAAACAGCTATTGTGTGTGGCGCAAAACCCTTAATGCTTGGGTTTTGACCAGAGAGTTCAAATACCTCCTTGCTCTGTAACTTGCTTCATAAAATGAAAAATGGGGGCAGGGAGACCTCTCAGCTGTGAGGCTCAGTTGGGTGACACTGGAACAGTCTCAGACCTGGCCCGATTACTTCACCACACTCTCTATTATTATTGAAATGATACCATGCACATCCATGGACAGCCCTCTAAACTCAGTGAAAGAAGGGGATATTCCATGTTGGAATAACTTCCTTACACAAAACGATAGTTTGCCCAGAGCAGATGTCAAAGTAAGCTACAGTTGACTTCTACAGTGGAGAGATAGAATCATAAGAGTTTGAAGAGACCACAAGGGCCATCCAGTCCAACCCCCTGCCATGCAGGAACACACATTCAAAGTACACCCAATAGGTGGCCATCCAACATCTTTTTAAAACCAAAGATGGGATACTCCACCACACTCTAAGGTGGCATGTTCCACTGTCGAACAGCCCTTACCATCAGGAAGTTCTTCCTAGTGTTTAGGTGGAACTCTTCCTGTAGTTTGAGCCCGTTGCTCCATGTCCTAGTTTCTGGAGCAGCAGAAAACAAGCTTGCTCCATCCTCAATATGTGGCATCCCTTCAGATATTTAAACATGGCCATCATGTCACCTCTTAATCTTCTCTTCCCCATGCTAAACATAGCCAGCTCCCTAAGCCGCTCCTCATAGGGCATGGTTTTCAGATGGTTCACCATTTTGGTCACCCTGCTCTGGACATGTTCCAGCTTCTCAATATCCTTCTTGAATTGTGGTGCCCAGAACTGAACACGGTATTCCAGGTGAGGTCTGACCAAAGCAGAATAGAGTGGCACTATTACTTCCCTTGATCTAGACACTATATTCCTGTTGATGCAGCCTAGAATTGCATTGGCTTTTTTAGCTGCCGCATCACACTGCTTGACTCATGTTCAGCTTGTGGTCTGCTTTGACTCCTAGATCCTTTTCACATGTACTGTTGTCAAGCCAGGTGTCACTCATCCTATATGTGCAAAATTCAAACTTGTTCTCTGTGGCCAGTCAATGAAATGAGCAAGAACTGAGACAGGACTGTCTCCCAGAACAGCCCTGAGCCATAGCTGTTCAGTGGTGCTCACTTATAAGTATGTGTGAGCAGCCAATCCTGCATACATAATGACCTTAAGCTCCTGCTGTATGTTTCATGTCAGGGCCAGCCTGGCAGGTGTTTGATTTCTTTGTATCATGTTTGGTTCCCTCGTATCTTGCCCCGTTACCAAGGGTGGTAAAACTGGACTGCTTTTCAGGAGAAATTCAAACACTGCCTGCCACATCTTCTTAATTGGGTGTGTGTGTGTGATGATCCATTAGGACAGTGTTTCTCAAGTTACCTGATGTGGGAGGGGGGACTGGCAATTGCTGTTTGTTTTTTTAATGTGCCTGGCAGGGACTGGCACTAAATTTTTGCCCACTGGATACAGTTGTTTCTTTCTTTTTCTGGAACCCTGCCAGAGTCTGGCAGCCATTAGCTCAGGGACCAGCACCAATCTAGATACCACCACTTTGAGTTGCACTGCATTAGGAACCTCTCAGTTTCCAAGGGGCCTGTTTAGTGAGGCCTACAGGCTAAAACTGCCTACAGCTCCAGCTGAATGTAATAGCATCTCTAGAGGGATGTTCTCTGCATTAACACAGCCCTCTGGCTTCTCAGATGAACCCACTGAACAGTTCCAGAATGAGATGGAGCCGCCCGATCCAGCACCCTCCCTGGAGTCCTTCCAGCCCTCCACCATCCTTTACACCACCGCCTCTGAAAACCTCTCAATGACTTCCCATAAAACCAGGGATATGAGCAGATGTTCTGGAACAGATCTGCCTGTGGGAATCCCAGAGGTGCCAGCCAGGTCTGCATCTCTGCCTGACTGTGCGGTGTTTGGGGCAGAGGTGACCCACACGTCTAGTCCTCTAGAGTTCAGCCAGCCTGGAGAGACACCCTTGTTCCTCTCGCTCTCGAGTGAAGAGGACTCCCCTGGAAATGAAGATCTATCTGTCAGTCAGCCCGATAGCATGACCTACTCACCCCGGGGCTACTTCTACTATCTCTCTGCCTCAGAGGACTATTTGGATTCCTCAGTCTTCTGCAAAGCATCGCCCAGTCTCAGTAACTCACCTGGGGCTGAATTATCTTCTGCCGGCACATCCTGTCACACTGAAATCTCTTCTTCTGTCAGTAGCAGAGAAGAAGAGGTCTCTGGGGAGCAGGTACCAAGAGCATCACTTGATGGGAGATACTTCAGTCAGGTGTGGTGGGGAGCACCACGCTTGGGCTTGAGGGGCTGTGGCCACAACCACAAAAGGCCTGGTCACACTCTTCGTAAGCACACCTGGCTTTCACTAGAACTTTGGGATTAATCAGTTCAATGGAATGATTTCCAGACTGAGGGACTCGTGCAAAGCATCTCTGGAGTAGTGGTTCTCAATCTTTTTTTCTTGCAGCCTGAGTGGGAATCCTGAAAAACTCGTGCAAAAGAGGCTTCCCTAGCAGCCACTGTTTTTGAGGTTCTGACCCTTAGTTTCTTACCCCTTTTGTGACCCAGGAAGTGAAAATGACCACTCCTTGCTTCTCCAGAGCAAGGTGCAAGGCCTTGCACTAGCATGGGGTAGGTGTTTGAGACACCTCTCCACACTCAGAAAATACTGGAGGTGAACTTCCAGTTTTGAGAAAATGGCACAATTTTGTGTATGGGACATGGGTGTGTCCCACAGAGATTGTCCTCTCACACTCAGTTTTTGAACTTCAGCTCCCAGAATCCCTGACCATCAAGCAAGCTGGCTAGAGCTGCTGAGAATGGAAGTCTAAAACACCTGAAGGACCACATGTTGAGTACTATTACTCCTGGGGGCCTTGGCGAAATGCAGCATCCCAACACCGTTCAATTATTCCTGCTGTCTGCCATCATGGGAGAGAATTGAGTGCATTCTAGGCCTGCATTCATAGGCCCAGTGGGGAAACTGAAGCCAAATGAGCCTAGCCAATGCACTGTCTGAATTCTGTGTGTGTGTGCGCGCATATGCGTGTCTTCAAGTCGCCTGTCAATTTATGGTGAGCCCATAAATTTCATAGGGTTTTCTTAGAGAAGAGATACTCAGAGGTGGTTTAGCCAGTTCTTTCCTCTGAAATAGATCCCACAGCACCTGGGATTCATTGGCAGTCTCCCATCAAAGTACTAACCAGGGCTGACGTGCTTAGCTTCCAAAATCAGCCAAAGTATGGTGCCTTTGAGTTACTTAGGCCCTGGATTATACTCCAGACATATAATGGAGTATAATCTGAGGTGGAGCTACTGAGGATTTCCTGTCAGATGACTTCCCTGTTTGGGAACCATTGCATAAATTGGCTGACTCAGTTTAAATTGATTTTTTCCCATTAAGACCAATTTTAGTCTTGGAGATTAGAAGTGTTATCACACTATTTTAACTCTAGCTTTTCCTGTATCAATTGTGTTTGTAATGGGAAGGCAAAATGCAACCCATTGACCATGTGGTGTACCCCTGAACTTCCCCAACTTTAATTTTAATTTTAAAAATTGTGTCAAGCTGAAAATACTCTTGGAAGCATAGGAGACAATTGTGAGATGTTTGTACCTCCCCAGGATCTTTGAGGCACAGAACAGGCCTTATTAAAACCAGGAAATAAAGCCAGTGTGTATCTTCTTTCCAAGGGCATGTGGAGCATTTAAGAGTTGGAAAAAAAATCTGAGATTTTTAAAAATAGGGAGGTGACACAGGAGAGTGGGTGTAGTTCTAGTTTGCCATTGTGGCCTTCCAACCCCTTGCATTTGTCCACCTGTGTTTTGAATGGAGTAAGTGAAAGTCACCCTTTTAATTTTCCTCAGTGTCTTAAGTTTGCCCACTCCCTTCACTATCTCCAAAAGTCACCTAATTTTATGTACGTTTCAGGAATGCACAAGCCTATTTAAATGTATCAAAGCAGCCAATAAGTGAAGAATTATTTCACACTTTGTCAGTCCTGGTTGTCACCCCATCTGATTCTTGGGGGCCATTTTGCTGAAAGGTCTCTTTATGTTCAACTGGTATGGGATACTGCAAGTACTCCCACTGGTAACCACTGCACTGAAGCCTGTTTTGTTCTGTGCTTGTACACAGGGTCTGGGGGGCTTGGTTTGCTGGAGCTTGAAGCACATCTTCATTCTTAAGTGCTGCAGAAGTTACTCCTGCCTTAAAATCCCTCTTGCTGACGTGGCCTCTTTGATATTCTTCCAGAAGTTGCCTCTGTGTCCGAGAGCGGTGACGTCTTCCCTTGTGAGGACAGTTCCTTGACTCCTTGAGCTTCAGGAATGGTGGTGAGACTTGCGATGCTGAACTTGGGAGGGTTCTGGGTCTTTGCTAGGAGGGGACTGGTGAGAAGTCAAGGTTCTGTGCCCAAACCTGATGTGAAATTAGCTGACTATCCAGCTGTGTAGAACCAAATGTCCATCTACACCAGGGATGGGCAATGTAGGGCCTGCAGCCTTCCCAGTTTTGTCGCTGCCACCCAGGTCATTTAAAAAAAAGCAAAAGCACAGTCCTGAAATCTTCCAGGAAATGTGGTGCTCATTTAAAACAAAAGAACTACATGCCTGGTTCTACTGAAGAGAAGGAGTGTCAAGAACCAGGAAGTGGGCGTCCCGCTGAGTCCACTTGCAGGGCCCGTGGGGTGAGGCCCAGCAGATGGAAATTGGGCACCAGAACTTGCCCACCCGTCATCTAGATCATGGGAAGGCAACGTGTGGGACTGCGTGGAACCTTGAACCACACTTTTGTGGCACCTGAAGCTCCACAACAATCCCCTAACACTCACATTTTAAAGAGTACTATTTGTGTGCAGTTTTTGTCTCCAAACAACCTAGAAACCCCCCCCCCTTATGGGTGAAAATATACAAAAAAAACCACACACAAAAACCCAGAAGCAACCCAGACCCCGTATTACCCACAGTTGCCTCTGGGTTTTTTCTGGGGTTTTTTTGTTTGTTTGTTTTTTGTGTTTTGTTTGTTTGTTTTGTTTTGTTTTGTTTTGTATATTTTCACCCATGGGGGGTGTTCTAGGTTGTTTGGAGACAAAAACTGCACACAAATCGTACTTTTAAAAATGTGAGTGTTAGGGGATTGTTGTGGACCTTTCCTTTGTAGTCCCGCTCAAAATTGTGACAGGAAGTGCCATACAAGCTCACTTCCTGGTGCCATTTTGAGAAGGACTGAGAGGAGAATAGGTATTTGGGCTTGCTGTGGGGAGTGTCCCACAGAAGAGGTGTGAGGGGAGAAATTGGCACTGCCCCTCATGCACTCACTCATCCCTGTTATAAATCAAATGACTGTCTAGACCCATATCTTCCAAAGCTCCTAATCAGAATATGCAGAATATGGTTGCAATCTTTCTCTAGGTCCTGGCATCACCTCTTGATGCCAAGGATGTGTTGAGCTGTTGAGGTTACTTTGTGGTGGGGAGTGTGCAAAAAATTGACATTGTGTGTCTTGTGCTGTATATCTCTTAGTGCCTTGTGGTTCAGTCTGGCAGAGAAACCTGGGGTTTCTTTCAGAGAGAGTGCTGTGAACTTAAAGGAGGGGAGGGATAGGACACCATGCTCTTTTCACCCAGCCTCCTAAAACCTCCCACCTGCTATGCTGCCTAGTGCTCAGGGACTTGGGGTTAAACCTGAGCACCTGAGTTTTACTACATATTGGGAGAACTGAGAGAGATCTCTGTGTGAGAACTGAGGTGGATTAGCAACTCCCCTTCTTTCTTGCTACCTTCAGGGTTTGTGGCCAGGGCCAGCACACTACTGCCCAGTCTCAACTATATGAATGCCATCCATTTCTGTGGCCATCATCTTCTAGTGCCTCAAGGGAAACTGGATCCAAGTATCTTCACATGAACTGGGAAATGACCTCCCCATGTAACAGGGTGGTGGTTTATACCAATGTAGCTTCCTCGTCCTTTTCCATTGACACCAGTTCATTTCCTGCTTGGCTATACATTTCTTTTCCTTTTCCTGACTAGCAATCTCCTCTGAAGTTCAGAAATGAAGCATAATATATTATTATTTTAAATGGTTTTAGCTGGTTTGAAATGAGATGCAGTTTAATATATTGTTAGTCTTTTAAAATTATTGTTGCTTATTGTACTGAATTGATTTTATTGTAGGCCACCCTGAGATTCTCAGATACAGGGTGGGATAAAACTATTTTAATTAATAAATAATTAATTATGGTGGCTGAGATTCTAGATCACTTACTTAGTTAAATACAGGTTGAATCTCCCTTATCCGGAATTCTGAAATCCAAAATTGTCCATGTGGGTGGCTGAGAGAGTGATAACCTTTGCTCTTTGATGGTTCAGTGTACACAAACTTTGTTTCATGCAGAAATGTATTAAAAATCTTGTGTATAAAATTACCTTCAGGCTATGTTCATAAGTTGAAAATGAAACATAAACGAATTTCATGTTTTAGTCTTGGGTCCCATCTCCAAGATACCTCATTATGTCGATGCAAATATTCCAAAATCTGAAACATTGCAAAATCCAAAATACCTTTGGTCCCAGGCATTTTGGATAAGGGAGACTCAACCTGTATTTTTAATTCAGTAACATCTCCTGGCCCAACCCCCACTCCCATCCTGTCTTACCAGACATCAGCTGCTGCGAGCAATGGGGGTCTGTTCTCCTGTGGATTGGGACACAGCAGCAATCTTTGGTGTGATAGCCAGAAACGGGGCCTGTTGAAGTTCCTTCTCACACCAGAGATTGCTACAGGAGAAGGGTGAAAACATCAGTCCCTTGCATCCCTATTGTCATTCACAACAGCTAATACCTAATAAGGCAGGACTGGGGGACTTTTACAATCCCTATGTATACTTTGCACTGTTGAATGTGTAGATCATGAATATGACTGTTATGAATGTGTAACTGCAGAATGTGAAATTCCAGCATGTATGTATGAGTGGATACATCAGTAAATCATGGAGGAATAAGCTGGATGTCATTCTCCCTGCCCTGCTTAAGGTTCCCCCCTTTCACTTCCAGAGAATTCCACCTGAAATGGAGCAAGCAACAAAGTGGGAGAGGCAGTCATTCTTCAGCTTCACTAAGTGAGGGGCCCAGAAGATAATCTCATCGCCTTCATGGACATCTTCTGCTTTTAATACTTTCAGAGGGGGGGATGCAACAGATGTGAGGAGGAGCCTGTGCTCTATGGCAAGCTGAGCTGCACCAGTACAGTGTTATCTTCCCGGCCAAGGGCATCTTGGCGCAGAGCCTGCATGTGCTGCCATTTTAAGTTGCATCTTTGAGTAATGGGAGGGAGAGAGTCTCAAGCTTTTTCTGTTGAAGCAAAGACACATAGTGGCAAAGTGGTTCTCTCTTTCTTCTTGATGTGGACATTTCTGCGGATTCTGAAGGAGAGTGAAT
The DNA here is from genome assembly GCA_030847615.1 of Gambelia wislizenii. Taxonomy (NCBI): domain Eukaryota; kingdom Metazoa; phylum Chordata; class Lepidosauria; order Squamata; family Crotaphytidae; genus Gambelia; species Gambelia wislizenii. The sequence goes on along the minus strand of JAUMIR010000015.1, from coordinate 5,531,780 downwards.
GGAAATTTGGCTGCTTGACTGTTTCCTGTTGATGTTGGGAAGTTTAAAAGGTGGAGGTTGTCACCCTTTCCTGTTTTCAAAAATCTGACTTTATTTTTTAAGTTCACCAGGGTTGCCTGTCACAAATTTTCTAAATTGCACATTTGAGGCAGGGGGTGAGAACTGATTGTAAGAACTGAGACCTATTAATTTCTTAAGAGCAGATTCCCTGACATTTATGTGGGTGAAGCAGTAGAACTTTTCCTGGACTTGAGCCTGCAGCAGTAGGATCACACCACTCTTCCCCTCCCCACCCAACCTCCAGTGCATGCACATAGGCGCAAGCAAGCATGTTCTGGTGGCCAGGCTTCTAATGTCACCATTGTCCCCTGTGGGTTGCTGCTGTTGGTGCATTTCAATATGGGGTGTTCAGGTATGTAGTCCACCACCATCACCCCAAAATCTCCAATAGTACAGCCATAGAGCATGGAGTTCTGTTGCAAGGAGAGACCAGCTGAATGATAGTTTGTGAGGCCTCGCTGAAAACTGACTCATATTTAAGATTGAGACAAGCATCTCACACCCTTTCACTACTCATGAGTTGCAGCGTAAACACAGGACAGGCTCAGGAGGGGGGGTGGCAGGGTGTTCTCCTAAGCTTGTATTGCAGGTTGACAGCTTTGGCCTCCAACTCCCATCAGCCCTGGTCAGCAGTGAGAATTGTTAGAGCAGCAGTCCAGAAACACTGGTCCAGAGTTAACCTAATTCTGGCATAGATGTACCAGTCTGATCTGAACCCTGGCTGTGCTGCCCTGTGACATGCAAAACAGGATACAATGTAGTCTGACGGAGTGATGCCAGTAGGTGAGGGAAGAAGTTACTGCCAGTTCAAGAGTCTACGTATCTGTTTGAAAGGATACAGACATGCTCCTGTTAGTTTTTGGAAGGGTGGTGGTGGGTAAGAAAGTATGGAGTTGGAAGAATCTGCTCATCTCTTCCTGTCAGAAGAAGTGTAGCATATTGAGCATATGCCTGAGATTCAATTTGTACATTTTCTACAGTTGTCTTCTAAATAAATATGGCTTGTATATGTTTGAATTCTGTGTCTCGAGTCAAATGATGCCTCCAGTCTCCACTTTGAGGGGGACTGCAGAGGAAAACTGGTGTTTTGGCTTGTGGGGAGGGCAAGATTGGCCCCATGCAGTTGCCCATCCTTGTATTCCTTTCTCCTGAGTGCCTCAGAGTGCAGCAAAGGATTATGTGTCAGGGTTGAATTAGCACTCCCATTGCCACCTACCTTGTCGGGGCAGAGGGTTTGTGTATACCCAGGAATGCCTCAATATCACTCATCTCAACACTGCCCCCTTTCCCCAGCTCATCTATGGGTTGCTTGAAGTTTCACACCTGTTTAATGGCATTTTGATGGATTACAAATCCCAGACTGGTGCCCATGAGATCTCATTCGAGGAAGCTGTGCAATGACATAGTCCCATCCTGGCCATTCAACAGGCCTGCCTTCAGGATCTCCTCCTTCTCTGAGCAGGGCTCTCGTTCCATGGAATAGACCATGAAGATGGCATCCTCCCAGGGAGGAAGAGCAGGGTGATCTGGTCGCACAAGTTCGAAACCGAGGAAGCCAAACGCTCGGAGCAAATCACCTTGAAAACAGAAGGAGGATTAGAACACTTCCATTCAATAGTATTGGAAGAAACTACTGGTTTCTATTCTCCATTGGTATGCTTGGGCTACTTTTGAACTGCTCTTTAGAATAAGGTGGAATAAGTCCTTTTCTAAAAGTCCTTTACATTTTTAATAAAGGAAGGGACTTTGGAATCTGATCTGATAAGCTTAAATGACTGTGAAAACAAAAGACCGGGGTCTGGTTTTAATACCCCAGCTGCTTCACTTCTAGTCCTCATGATTTACTATCCTATGCTTAAAAGGGAGGGGGGGAGTAGTTGTATTGGAGACTTGCATGTTATCTGCAATTCCCTTTTTTCCTCTTAAAATTCCCAGAACATATTGCTTTCCTGTTCTTTTCTCTCAGATGGTCCAACTAACGCAGCCCAGCTATTTGCATCATAACCAATGCATTAACCTTCTTGTAATGTGTGTTCAAGTTGATTCTGACCTATGGCAACCCTACCCCAGTGTTTTCTTGGCAAGATTTCTTCAGAATAGGTTTGCCATTGCCTTCCTCTGAGGATGAGAGAGGGTGACATGCCCAAGGTCACCCAGTGGGTTTCCATGACTAAATAGAGATTTGAGCCTTCGTCTCCTGGGGTCCTAGTCCAACACTTAAATCACAGCATTATCCTGGCTCCCCATATGTTAACCCTAGTATTATTAAATAGTCCAAAGTGCTGCATGCATTAACTCCTTGCTTGTTTTAAGTTGGCAGGTGACTTGAAGGCACTCACACACACTTGGTGCATGAAGGAAGGACCTAGAATATCTCAAGTGGAGAGATGTATCATTAAATACCAAAGTAAGAATCATCCAGGCCACAATATTTCTGATTTCTCTGTATGGTTGTGAAAGACTGAAGAGAGCTGGCAGGAAGAAAATGAACTTGTGTGAAATACGGCACGGGAGAAGAGTTCTATGGATATGGACTGTTAAAAGAGAAATTAATAGGTATTACAGCAAATTGGGCCTGAACTCTCACTAAAGACCAAGATGACGAAACAGGATGCCATACTTTTGGACATGACTCTGGAGAAAATGATAATGCTCAGTAAATTGAAAGGCTATAGGAAAAGAGGAAGACAGCACTACAGGTGGATTGATTCAATCAAAAAAAGCAGAGCTGACCTGAATTTGCAAGACCTGAGCTGGACAGTGGATGACCTTTTGGAAGTGTCTCAGAGTTACCAGAATTGAAGTTGATTTAATGACAAATAAACATCATGGTGCTTGGTCCAAAGAGGCAAGGCCTGCTGCCTTAAGAAGCATCCTTACCCCGGTCACGCCGAGACTTGTGGAAGTTAACAAACACCTGGTCTGCCTCTGTCTTTTCTTCTATGTATTCCAGCGTTGCAGCTAGGCTGGGGAGAGGAAGCAGTCACAGGGTACAAACATAAAGGTTGTTAGTATACAGCTCTGTCTGATCAGGTTTTTTAAATGCCCTTGTTCTGAGTAAGAATCCAATCTGTATCTAAGATATGCTGTTTCAGACTGGAGGCTTATGTGACAGAACACGCCTCCCCTCAAAAGCATTTCGTGCAGAGGACGGGTGGGAAGGCCCTCAAGGTTGTGCTTTTGGTTCATGTGCTCTTCTCGCTGCCCCCCAGAAGCAAATGTCTAGGAAAACGCCTGTTAACATGCTTCCATTGCCTGGGGGTGGGGGCGCTTTGTCATATGGTGGCACTTCCACATATGTAAGTAACTGGAGGAGCACAGAGTAGACACAAATGAGTATTAAGTGTTGCCTTCCAAATGATGTCAGCCTGCAACTCCCAGCAGCCAGTCCTGTACTGTACTTTGCATTCGCACTAAAAACATGGAGGTTCCCAGGCGTTGCACTCCAGTTTCCACCAGTCCGAGCCAGCACAGGTGGTAGTTGATGGGAGTTGTATCCAGTATCTGGAGGGCATGAGAAACCAAAGTAAAGCAGTCTCTCTTAAACAACAGCCCCATAGCTCATCCTGTTAATCAAAATGTTCCAGGTATATCTTAGGTTTTTTGCATCCTTTCCATGTTCTTTGAAAGGCATGGCTTTAAACTGACAGAACAGGCCTGGGCCATGCATGCCCCTCTGGATGTGGCCTTTATCATTGGACTGCAGCTACTCTATGGTGAACTCGCCACGGGTTAGCGTAAGAGGGGCGCTCCAAAAAAGCGATACAAGGACTCCCTGAAACAACATCTTAGGCTCGGCCAAATTGATCACCAACAGTGGTCCGCCCTGGCCTCACATCGGGAGGCATGGAGACGCACTATCCACAATGCTGCAGCCTTATTTGAGAACTCACACCGAACAAGTCTTGAAGAGAAACGACAACGCAGAAAGAATCACAACCCGGAAACATCACCCAAGGAGATGTTCTGCTGTGCTTTCTGCAACCGGACTTGTTTATCTCGGATTGGCCTTTTTAGTTATCAGCGCGCTTGCAGAAAGCATGGGATGAGTCCTTCCTGAATCTTCGTTTGCGAAGAACAGTCAGAGAGAGAGCAGCTCCCATCAACCTTAGCCAGCAGAGTCAGGGGTATGGAACTCTGGAAAATGCAGTCAGTGGACCTCAGCTCAGGGAGACAGCCAGTACTTTTTCAGATTCAACTTTATAGGAATGATCCATGATGCTGCTAAACTATTGGGATGATTTGCAGATGCTAGAAAAGTTCCTTTTTGGACTATAATCCCCAGAATCCCCCAGCCACTCTGGCCACAATCCTGGGGGTTTGGGGAGTAGTCCTCCCAAAAGAATTTTTCCAAGCTTTTGTTTAGAGTCCAAACAAATTATGGGGGGGGGGGGGAATGGACCAAAGTCTGGAATAAATCATGGAATGGATGCACTGCCTTATTGACTTGGCACCCACCAAGCATGCTCAAACAACACCTGAAAGGCTATCCACCCCTACTGTAGAAGCTGCACATTTATTTGTCAACTTGAGAAAATCTTTCTGGGGCATTTTGTACCCAGGAAACCGCCACTGTCTGCCCTCTAAACTTTAGGACTTTAAATATATTTGTCAATTTTTTTACCACTTGGGCTCTAAAAAGACCCTGGAAAAGTTCCTTTTTGGGTAACAGCTCTCAGAATTCCCTGGGATTGTGGCCATGTTGACTGGGGGATTCTGGGGAGTTGTATTCCAATAAAAGTAACTTTCGCAACCTCTGTCCCATTAAAGAGCACAAAGTTCCTCAGAGCCCTGGCTCCTACTTCCTCAGCCACTTGTTAGCTCCGCCCCTTCAGTCTTCTGCAATACCATACCATCCAACAAAGACAGTCCTAATTAATCCTTTGCCATCCCACTTCTCAGCTGCTTTTAAAGTGCCCTCGTTGCTCTCTCTGCCTCCCACTTTCCTCAGTATGCTTCAGTTGATGCAAACTTGAGTTCAAGGTGCAAAAGCAGTTTGCACTCAACTCAGCGGGGGAAGAGGAGAGGAAGAGGAGAAATGTTGCCCTTCCCAACAGACTCAGACAAAAGCAAACTCCTGTGCCCTCTTCTAGCTTGTGTGTTCTTCCTCATTAATAAATTTTGCCATCTTGACCACATTCTGAGGTTGCTTTGCCCACTTGTTCTTCACAACTAAAATAAAATATGGCATATCCCTGCCCCCCGTTATAGCACCTACCTTTCTTGCCACAACTGAAATAAATGTGTGCATTACACATCACTGTTTTAGGAAGCTACATCATGCAGTACTGCTATGGTGGAGTCCCTACCCAAAACCCCATTTCCGCTTACCTCTCACTGCTGTTAAAGTCCAGGACGAGGTGGGGCGTGTCGAGAAAAAGCATGTGCCCTTGGAGGAGGCCGTGCCAATGAGTGGTACCCTGGCTGCCCCGTGCAAAATGAAAGTCCAACTGAACCGGGTGTTGATCAAGACTCTGATGGTCACTAGCAAAAACCGTGAGATTCCCAGCCTGTTGTGATAATGGGTGAAATTTTGGGATATCTTGATCATTAAAAACAAATTAGTAAAATTATTCGGGGGTGGGGTGATAGCAGTGGCAGATGCATGCTGCCAGAGCTTGTGTCTGGCTTCCTTTTTCACTAGGGATGGGCACCTGTGGAGTGGTGGTGCAAGACCCAATTGTCCCACCCATCCAGACAACCTCATCGGTTGCACTCCCACACAACACACACAGTAAACTCAAATATCTTAATTTTCCTCTGCAGTCCCTCTCAAAATGGTAACAGGAAGTAACTTTCATATCACTTTCCTGTTGCCATTTTGAGAGGGACTGCAGAGGAAAACAGTGGTAGGTTGGGGGCAGTACAGGATTCTCAACTGGAGGTAAGATGTGGCTGTTTTTGCATGTTCTCGTGTTTAGGAGAGGTCGTGTACGATTTGGGGGCCTAAACTCATTTTTTCAAAACAACATTGGGCATTGGGCTACTGCATTATGCCCATCCACTTTTAGCACTGCTGTGCATACACAGGAAGATGATATGCAGGCAGAGCATTTGAGGTAAGAGATAAAGCTTACCTCCTGATGTGCACCATCTTATTTTACTTTACATTATTCTGTTGCTGTAAGCAAGAGTGCAAAAGTAGTTTGCAATCACCTAACTCATCAGGGGAGAGGGAGAGGGGAGGAGCAGAAATCTTGCCCTTCCCAGTCAGGTCAGGCAAAAGGAAACCGCTGCAGCCCCTCCTAGTGTGTGCATTCTTCCTCATTAATAACATTTTTCCTCATCTAGGCCACACTTTGAGGCTGCTTGGCCATACTGGGTCTCATCTGAAATGTGGCATGACATGCATTTTGTAAGCCGCTTTAAATAGCTCCTTTGGAGGTAAAAAGAGGAGTACAGTGGACTTTTCTTGCTATTTGCTAGGGTTTGGTCCCAGGACCCCGTGGACACCAAAATCCATGGATGCTCAAGTCCCATTATATACAATGGCACAGTAAAATGGTGTCCCTCAAAAATGGCAAATTTGAGGTTTGCTTTTCGCATTGATGGATTTATTTATTTATTTATTTTAATCTTTTCAAGCTCTGGATACAGAATCCATGGATACAGAGGGCCAACTATATTTCTTAAGTAAAATCAACATGAGGTCTACAAACTGGCTATATTGGCAAAGGGCCATCTTTAGCATAGTAAGCTTTCAGGGGGAAGGGGCTTTGCTTTGAATGAAACTTGAAACAATGAAACAAAGTTGGAAGGAAGTTTGCCAACAATGTGTGGATATGTTTAACTAGGGGGAGAGCTTTGGCTCACCAGCTGTTTATAGAGATAGATAGAGGGAGATAAACAGATAGAGGGAGATAGCAAGCCAAAGGTTTCTTGCCCCTTGGGTGACTGCAATATTGCCATATTGCTTTTCTTTTCTACCTCTGGCTGTTTCCGTTTTCTATCTCTCCCATGTCCAGTGTTAGGTGGCAACCTGTAAGCTCCCTGGGGCAGGTTCCTACAGGTCAAAACCACGCTACACAAATAATCCAATCTGAAATTAGACTATTTGCCATGGCTCCTTCCTATTGGATCCTGGGATCTGTAGTTTTACAGGGTCTTTAGTCTTCTCTGCTAGAGTGCTAGGAGATTTTCAGACTATACTGTTATAGTGTTATTATTCCACTTTAACTGCTCTGTCTTCCTCCTGTGGAATTCTGGGGTTTGTAGTTTAGTGAGGCCTAAGAGCTCTCTGGCTGAGAGTTGTAAATGCCCCTCCCTAAACTGCAAATCCCAGGATTCAATAGGAGGCAGCCATAGCAAATGAAGTGGAATAGTAACACTATAACAGTGTAGTGTGAAAATCTAGTAAGTGTCTCACCAAACTATACATCCCAGGATTCCATAGGAAGGAGCCATGGCAAATAATCCAGTTTCAAATTGGATTATTTATGTAGTGCGGATTTGGAGTATATTTTAGACAGAATCTACATGATGATGAGGGGTGGGGAACCTCAGCTTAGCCCTTTGGGGATCACAATCCTGCCCTCAGGGGTTTTGCAAATGGTCAGACCCCTTTCCCCACTGTTTTCCAACTTTTGTAAAGGTTTTTTTCACCCCTTGAAAAGCTCCAAATGCCACTCCCAAGAGCCTGGTTACTGACAGCTACAGCATCAAGCTATAAAACGCTGGTATTTTTAGTCTCTTTGGTCTTTGACTCTGCCTGCCACTGGAATATAATTCCCCAAACAATTGTATAAATAAGAATCAGATGCAAGGCCCAGAAGAAGGGCTGAGGTGAATCAGTTTACCTTGTAAACTTCTTTTAGGCTTCCACTGTCTCCTTTGTTGGTCCTTCTCCTGTCTGGGCAGCTGCCGTCAAACTCAGGAACACTGCAGGCAGTAACGGGGCCGAAGACTCAAGCTGTCAAGTGGGGCAACGGTTGAGCTTATGGACAAGAAAGAGGGAAAGAAAAGAACAACATAAGAGGAAATTATGAATTGTCTAGAAAACCCAGGTCTAGGTTACCTGAAGGACTGTATTCTCCCATATAAGCCTCCTAGGTTTTGAGAAAGCAAGTGTGACCTAGTCGTCTGAGTGTTGAACTAGGACTCTGGGAGAGCTGGGTTTGAATGCCCATTCAGCCATGGAAACTCACTGCATCACCTTGGTCAAGTCACAGTCTCTCAGCTTCACAAAGAAGGGAATGGGGGCAACCCCCCATGAATAAATCTTGCAAAACAACAACAACCTAGGAGAGGGTCATAATAAGTCAAAGATGACTTTAAAACATACAAAATGGAGTGCCAGTATGATGTAGTGGTTTGAGTGTTGGATTAGGACTCAAGGGGACAAGGGTTTGAATCCCCACTGAGCCATGGAAACCCACTGTGTGACCTTGGGCAAGTTACACCTTCTCAGCTTTGGAGAAAGACTGTGCCAAACCTTCCTAGAATAAATCTTGCCAAGAAAATCCTAGAATAGGGTGTCCATAAATTGGAGTTGACTTGGAGACACATAACAATATAATTTTGAGATCTTCAGGGAGGCATTCCCTTTGTGTATCTCCAACTCCACTCACTTTCTTTCTCTCTTTGCCCCACAGTTAGTGTGTGTGTGTGCGCGTGCGTGTGTGCACATTTCTATATGTGCCTTCAAGTTGCCTGTTAACTTATGGCAACCCCATGAATTTCACAGTTTTTTTATAGGCAAGGAATATTCAGAGGTGGTTTTGACAGTTCCTTCCTCTGAAATAGAGTCTACAGCATTTGGTATCCGTTGGCAGTCTCAGTCTCCCATTGAAGTACTAACCAGGGCTGTTCCTGCTTAGCTTTCATCTGGTGCTTTTAGGGTATTTAGGCCCTCTGCCCCACAGTACAACCCCCTTTCTCTTGCTCTACTCATGGTCTTCCCTCTTTTCTTTCCTTCTCCCTCTTCTCCTGTCACCCCTTTATTGATTGATTGATTGATTGATTGGATTTATTTCCTGCCATTCTCCCAAGATGAGATTCAAAGAGGCTACTGAAGAGGCTGCTGGGAAACAGCCATCCTGTTCTTCTCAGAGGTCTTCCTTAGAGGCAACTTTTGAAATCACATTAACAGTTGCAGGTTGCCCATTGCCAACTAGCTTAGGGTTACCACATTTTGAAAAGCAAAAAAAAAAAGGACTGACAGACTACTTAAAACCACCAATTGCTCTGATGATTCTCACTTTAAATCATAGAATCATAGAGTTGGAAGGGAGCACAAGGGCCATCTAGTCCAACCCCATTCTGCCATGCAGGAAGGCACTCCTGAAAAATGCCCATACAACTTTTGTTTAAAGACCGCCGAAGATGGTGAGTCCACCACCCTCTGAGCCAATCTACCCTGCTGTTGAACAGCTCTTACCAAAAAACAAAACCAAAAACAAGTTTTTCCCAATGTTTGGGTGGAAACTCTTTTCTTGTTATTTGAACCCACTAGTTCTTGTTCTGATCTCAGGAGCAGCAGAAAACAAGCTTGCTCCATCTTCTCCATTCAGATATTTAAAGATAGTTTTCAACCTCTTTGACTTCTCTCCAAGCTAAATATACCCAATGCCCTAAACCGTTCTTCATAAGGCTTGATTTCCAGACCTTTGATCACTTCTCTGGACATGTTCTAGCTTGTTTATATAAGTTATGATCATTGCTATTACAAATATTCCTAACTTAAATTGTATTTAAATAATGCAGTTGTCTCTTCATATCCACGGATTTAAGTATCGCGGCTTGCCAATATTCTTAAAAAAAAAAATTCAAAAAGCAAACCTAGATTTTGCCATCTTATATAAGGGAAACCATTTTGCTATGCCATTGCATATAATGGGACTTGAGTATTCATGGATTTTGGTATCCACGGGTTCCTGGAACCAAACCCCCACAAATATAAAGGGACAACTGTAATATTGATTATTTTGTTGTTGCTGTTGTGTGCCTTAAAGTCATTTTTTTTAATTTATGGCAACCCTAAGGTGAACCTATCAAGGGTTTTCCTGGCAAGATTTGTTCAGAGGGAGGCTTGCCCTTGCCTTCCTCTGAGGTTGAGAGAGTGGGACTTGCCCAAGGTCACCCAGTGGGTTTCCATGGCCAAGTGGGGATTAGAACCCAAGCTGGAACATGTCCAGGGGAGGGCGACCAGGATAGTGGGAGTTTGGTAGCCATGATGCCCAATGCGGAGCGGTTTAGGGAGCTGGGCATGTTTAGCCTGGAGAAGAGAAGGTTGAGAGGGGACATGAGAGCCATGTTTAAATATTTGAAGGGATGTCATACTGAGGATGGAGCAAGCTTGTTTTCTGCTGCTCCAGAGAAAAGGACCTGGAGCAATGGGTTCAAACTACAGGAAAAGAGATTCCACCTCAACATTAGGAAGAAATTCCTGACAGTAAGAGCTGTTTGGAAGTGGATTACAGTTGTCCCTTCCTATTTGCTGGGGTTTGGTTCCAGAACCCCCCCCCCCCGTGAATACCCAAATCCGTGAATACTCAAGTCCCATTATATGCAATGGCATAGCAAAATGGTATCCCTTATATAAGATGGCAAAATCAAAGTTTACTTTTTGGATGATTATTTTTTAAAGAATATTTTCAAGCCGTGACTACTTAAGTCCGTGAATGCCAAATCTATGAATGTGGAGGGAGAACTGTACACTGCCTGGGAGTGTGGTGGCTCTCCTTCTTTGGAGATTTTTAAGCAGAGGCTGGATGGCCATCTGTCCAGAATGATTTGATTGTGTATTCTTGCATGGCAGGGGTTGGACTGGATGGCCCTTGAGGTCTCTTCCAACTCTATGATTCTCCAGGGTCCTAGTGCAACACCCAAACCACTACACCCCACAGGCTCTCAACTGATTATTTAGCGATATTTAATAATAAAAAATATTTTTAAAAATCTGACTGGGCAGAAGTTTTAGCTCAGGAAAAGGAGGACATATGGTAACCCGAAACTAGTCCATTTGATCCAACCTGTCTTCTGCCACTTTCAATCAGATATGCTCCAGAAAGTCCATAAGCAAGTCTTGTATCCTATGCGCTCATGTCTGCTCCTTACCTTCTGTCAAAGGGTGTCATTTCTGCCAATATAGAAGGCAGCCCTCGTAGGGGGTACCAGAAATTAGGGATAGGGGGAGCAGATGGGAGAAAAGTGGTTCCAGTAATTCCCCCCCTCTAAATCGAAGGAAGAGAAAGTGTGTCCCGTGGAGGCCTGTGTCCGCACTGTTTCTTTGGGCAGCATGAGCACTGACACACAAACCCACTTCAGTAGCCAAAGCTTCCCATTATGACACATCCTATGGCAAGGAGGGTGTGCAAGGACCATGATTGTGACAGGCCACGCCTCCTCCAAGCTCCACCCACACCAGGCTCCACCCCCTCTGGGCCACAGCTACATCTCTTCCCTAATGCAAACGTGCCTCAGTTAACAAAGCTAGTCAGAACTGCAAGGCACTGTAACTTTAAACTCTATTCAGGATATATTTAGAACATAAAATATAATGTTTACCTTTTAATCCACTCTATAAATATGAAAACCAACAATACTGTACAGTGTTACAGTAAAGATGGTGTTAAGAAAGATTGTTACAATTACTGTATTTCTTCACCATTGTGTCATGTCTTATTTAGATTGTAACCCTAAGGGTAGGGAACTGTTAAATTGACCATTTGTAAACCGCTCTGATAGCCTTTGTGGCTGAAGAGTGGGGTATAAATACAATAAAATAAATAAATAAATAAATAAATTTGTTTGGGCTGAACCCAAAATATCAATACCCATTAATCTGCACTAATCTGCAATAATAATGTATATTAATATGCAATAATAATGCAGATAAACATAATACAAATCTGTGCATCATGTAATTTATGGATGTGGGCAATATGTTGATTTTACAGATAAAATACCTGGCTAAATAAACTTAAATCCATACTTTAATTGGACGTTTCAGCAGAAGACAAAACGTTTTAATAGCTACAGTACTTCCTGTTTGCCAGCCCTAATTTTATTTTTTAACTTATTGCTGTTCTGAAAACCTGGCATCACTAGAAGAAACAGATAAGTAAATGATAAATAAGTTAAATAATACTACTACCAGTACTACTACTACTACTACTATTACGAGGTTTTTAATTTGATTCATTTATTTTGCTTTTTCCTGGCCTCTCCAGCCGGGTTCTCCCTCCCCCACCATGCGGTGCACCTAGCTCGGTGAGCTGAGCCAGGCGAGGCCGAGGCTTCGCCGCTATCTAGTCTTCAGTCAAGGCCTTGTCCCACTATAGCTGTTATAGAGTTACATTCCCGTTTAAAACGGCCACGACAACATCCTATGGAATCATGGGATTTGCAGTTTAGGGAGGGCCCTTTGGAATGTCTCAGCCGACGAGCTTTGGGTCCCGGCTAAACTACAGGTTCCAGCATCCCACGGGAGGCAGCCGCGGAATGTAGTCCTATAACCGTCTGAGAGTGTGATGGGTGGCTGCGTGGGCCACCAATGCGCATGCGCCAGGGGAGGCGAAGGCTGAGGCGATGCTGGCGGCTTGGCTGAGGGGAGCCGGGCGGGCCGCCCTCCAAGCGGCGGCGGCGGGGGGCTCCCGGCCTCAGCAGCTGCGGGGGCTCCGGCTCTCGGCCCCGCGGGTGAGGAAAGAGAAGAGGGAACCGGGAAGGGCCTCCCGGGGTGTTTGTGGAGGAAGGAGAGGGGGTAAAACATGGCTTCAGGAGTTCGGGGGGGGGGGAAGAATAAGGTGGTTGTGCTCATGACCAAAGATAGGGGGCAAGATAGGGGCTGGGGCAGTGGTCCTTAACCCCCGGGGGCCACAATGCCCTCACAGGGGGTCCGCGAAGGCTTGACGGCTGCTCGGCCCACCTCCATGTAAGAGGAGCCAAAGCAAAGGCTGGCTGGCTTGGCCTGCTCATTGCCATTCAATACACTCCAGCCACAAACTTGCAGGAAGAAGCAGGAGAAAAGTCTTCCCTCCTCCTCCAGTGCCTCTGAGGGAAGGTTTCATGGATGGTTTAATTGTATTGTTATTATTATTGTTGTTGTTATTATTATTATTATTAGGCATTATTATTAATTTCATTTTTAATCAGGTATTTATACCCTGCTGTTCAGCCACAAAGGCTATCAGAGCGGCTTACCCATTGTTAAGCGACAGCACAATGTCCTCACAGGGGGTCCGCAAAGGCTGCTCGGCCCACCTCCTCCCTGCAGTGGAGTGGCCGCAGGACAGGAGCTAAGCCAAAGGTTGGCTGACTGGCTTGGCCTGCACATTGCCATTCAATCCGCTCCAGCCACAAAGTTGCAGGAAGAAGCAAGAAAAAAGTCTTCCTTTCTCCACCAGTGCCTCTGAGGGAAGGTTTCATGGATGGTGTAATTGTATTATTATTATTGTTATCATCATCATCATGTATTATTGTTATTATTATTAGGGTTTTAAATCTTGAGTTGTCTTGGGGGTCCATGGGAACAAAAGATATTTAAAGGGGGTCCCTGGTAAAGAAAAGGTTAAGAGCCGCTGATCTATGCACTTGGGAGGAACAACAGTTGTGTTAATTAATTAATTAATTAATCACCTAATATTGTCCCTCTAAGTCCGACTCTGAAAACTTGGTAATTGGCAGGTTGGGTGTGTGTAAATTGTTGATTACCATTTTAATCTGCCCAATGATTATGGTGGCTGGGAGTGATGGGAATTGTAATTCAACACATCTAGAGGGCACTGGGTTGAAGGAGGCAGCTTTATAGTAGATAACAGGATGGTTAATATTATTCACCCTTCCTACACCCTGTTGATGTTTCAGTCTGCAAGAGATGTGCCTCTTCAGTCCTGAACAGATACATGTGCAGAGATCCTGCTATTTTTTCCAAACAAACAAAACTTACCGAGTATTGTGGAGAAAACGATACACATGTGAAATGGCATTAACCCCACAGTAGGGAAATAAATTATCATATTTCCCTTTATTTATTTATTTAGGATTGTTATTATTATTATTATTATTAGGGTCTTAAATCTTGAGTTAAGTTTTGGGGGCTTCACGGCAACAAAAGATATTTAAATGGGGTCCCTGGCAAAGAAAAGGTGAAGAGCCACTGGGCTGGAGGTACCCGGGGAGGGGACCTGCACTTGCATTGGTGATATTTGGGACACCTTTGAAGGTTACCCATGTAAAGGCATTTAGAGGGGCCTGTGACGACAATGTGTGTGGGGGACTTAGAGAATGTGGAGTGTGATTCAAAGTAGGGCAGAAAGAATACAGTTTTCCCTCCACATTCGCAAACTTGACATTCGCAGTTTTGATTATTCGTGGTTTTGGGAGGGCCCCCCCGGACCCCCCCAAAACCACAAAACGGGGCCTCCGGAGACCCTCCGGAGGCCCCGCGAAGGTCTTGGGAGGGAGCGGGGGACCGAGGGACCGAGCGGGGAGGACCGGGGAGGCCTCCACGGGGCCTTCGGAGACCCTCTGGAGGCCCCACGAAGGTCTTGGGAGGGAGGGGGAAGGACCGGGGAGGCCTCCGCGGGGCCCCGCAAAGGCCCAGTGAGGCAGGGAGGAGGGCTGGGGAGGCCTCTGCGGGGCCTTGCTAGGCCCCATGAAGGCCCTGGGAGGGAGGGGGGAAAGCCCGGGGAGGGAGGGGGAGGGCCAGGGAGGCCTCCGCGGGGTCTTGCTAGGCCCCACGAAGGCCCGGGGAGGGAGGGGGGAAGGCCCGGGGAGGCCTCCGCGGGGCCTTGTTAGGCCCCACGAAAGCCCGGGGAGGGAGGGGGGAAGGCCCGGGGAGGCCTCCACGAGGCCCCGCGAAGGCCTTGGGGGGGAGTGGGGAGGGCCGGGAAGGCCTCCGCGGGGCCCCGCGAAGGCCTTGGGAGGGAGTGGGGAGGGCCGGGGAGGCCTCCGCGGACTCTCCGGAGGCCCCATTGATGGCTTGGGGGGAGGGCTGGGGAGGCATCCACGGGGCCTCGGGAGGGTCTCCGGAGGCCCCGGGAAGGCCTAGGAAGGGAGTGGGGAGGTTGGGGAAAGCGACTATGGGGCCTCCGGAGGCCCCATGGTCGCTATGGTGGGGGAGGGGGAGGGCAGTCGTTATTCGCGGATTTTTCACATTTGCGGGGGTCCGTGGAATGTAACCCGCGAATGTGAAGGGACGACTGTACATCGTTGGTTGGGAGAGACTCCCCAAGGGGCTGTGTGTGAATAGGGGAGTGTTTATGGGGCAGCAAGCTCTGGGGGAAATATATTGGTGGGGGGAATAAAGGGCACAGGTGAAATATATGGGTCCTAGGCTGGTTCAAATGTGTGTGTGGGGAGGCGTATGGCGGTACAGGAATTAAGGTCCTCTGATGTCCACTTAGGGAGTGTGTTTGCAGCAGGGAGAAGGGGAGCTGTCCTTGGTCTGAAGGGGGTTCTTGGGGCAAGGTGTGGGGAGAATGGGACCTCCAGCAGAAAGCATGTGGGTCCAGCTACAGAACTTGGAATGGGTACTTTTTTTTTTTTTTTTTTTTTTTTTTTGGACAACAGTTTCCAGAATCTCCAAGCTAGCCTGGTCCTGGACAGGAAGGCCAGGAGATTGGCGGAGTCATAGATCGAAGCAGCAACATTTCCAGGTTCTGGTTTTATGTGGGGCTGCATGAGAGGAGTCTGTGGGGACATTTGGTGCAGTGCATAGAGGGCCAGAGAAATACAGAGCTTGAGTTGTGCTTGTAAGGTATAAGGTGTAACAGTTGAGGTACCTATGAGGAAAGGTTTGCTTAATTGAAGTTGACTGGGGGAATCAGCTGTTGTCTTTGGGGACAGTGGGGGGAGGGAGCTATGAAGTCACTTAAAATCTATATATTGGTGGAGTGCATTTGGAATGGGAAATAGAAGGGTTGGGAAGCACATACAGGGAGCTGTGGGAGTGAAGGATTTTGGGGGGCAGTTCTGGAAGTATACTGAGGATAACCAAGATATATTGGCAAGTGTTAAGGTTAAGAGAGGCTGGAATTTCTCAGGGGTCAGTGGATGATTTAGTTCCATCATTGTGTATAATAATTTATAAAGAAGTTTTTTTTAAGAAAGACTGATTGTGCCCTAATGATTTTTATGGTCTTTCAGTTTTTAACTTAGAATCATAGAGTTGGAAGAGACCACAAGGGCCATCTAGTCCAGCCCCGTGCCATGCAAGAATGCCCAATCAAAGCATTCCCGACAGATGGCCATTCAGCCTCTCTTTAAAGACCTCCAAAGAAGGAGACTCCACCACACTCCAAGGCAGTGCAGTGGAGTATCTGAACCCTAAAGTTATTGATAATTTGGAGGGTGTTTAAAAAAAATCCCTATTCTTTCTCCTCCCTAACTGCCCCCCAAAGCCCCATCTCCCTGAAAGAATCTCTGCAAGAATCAGTTTTATATCTTAGGGACCCTTACTGAAATTCTCCTTTTCTCTGCTATTCAGGAAACGGTCATAGTGGAACGATGGTGGAAGGTGCCCCTCAGCAAGGAAGGCCGTCAGCCTCGAATCAAACACCGCCGCTTCCGTGTCTTCCGTTTGGTGGAGGACACCAAACATAACCCTAAGGAGCCATTGCAACTCATCCTCACGCAAACTGTGGAGGGTATGTTGACCTGGCAGTGTTTCGTTTCATCTTGTTTGCATCAGTGCTTTACTGGGCTTAACAAACCAGTGGGATGTATATTTTCCTTCTTATGGTCTCCCTATTGGGGACTTCTCAATAAGAAAATAGCTATGCTGGAGAGACACTAATTTGCCCCAATGTGTGTAATATATGGTTGAACTGTGTATGTTGGGGTTACCAGTGTAAACTTCATAGGCAGACACCACAGCTCTCTTGGACTGCCAGAGTCCTGCCCTTCCCCCCAGCACCTCACCTCTAGTGGAAAACATTGTTAAAACATGTACAGTAATACCCTAGGAAACATAATTTCCTTAAAAACCAAGGTGCTAAGTCCCTGTTTTGTCTTGTGACTTTAAACCTGGTGGGCTTAGTGTGGGCCAAGGCTACATGCGACCCCTGTACCTCATTTTTGTGGCCCCTGAAGACATTTCAAAGCCCCCCAACCCCCACAACATGACATGATCTAACAGAAAGCCCTCAAACCTACTTATTAAAACTCACAAAAATTCCCCTACTCCACCTCCATGCTCCCTTCAGAACTCTTTATTACCCCCAAATACCTTCATTTTCCTCTGCAGTCCTCTGACATCACATCTGCCACTATTTTGAGAGGGGCTGTAAACAGTGTTATTTGGGCTTGCTATCAGGGATTGCCTCCCTTCCACGTAGTCCTCTGACATCACTTCTGCCACCATTTTGAGAGGGACTGTAGAGGAAAATTGTTTTATTTGGGCTTGGTGTCAAGGATTGCCTCTCCCCTTCTACGTAGTCACCCATCCCTGCTTTAAAAGTTGAAAAACAATGTTTTCCACAACCATAAGTGGGCTCCTAGCTACCCTTTTTTTCTTCTTGAGGTGATCGTGCAGCCTGCTAAGTTTCTGGGAAGTATAAAATTGTCTCCAGACCCTGTGAAGTTGCCTACCTTTGCTGTATATAACTGGGGAAAGGGGTAGGGCAAGGGTTAAGCTCATCTAAGGTGACTTGAAGGTACATATGCACACAAGGTCACTGACAGCTCCTTTTCCTTAAAGAGGTACATCTGCACCTGAACTTTATCATTGATTTATTTGTTTAATTTATATCCCACTTTTCTCCCAATATGAGACCCACTTGAGAGTGCTGGTGAGGGTTCATGTGTTGGAATGCTTTTGTGATAACAATAAGCCTGGCACAGGTTCCTCTTAAAATAATTTGTTCCCTGTGTAAGAAAACTAGTTTGTCAAAAAAAAGCTAGGTTGGTAAAGGATAAAAAAACCCACCGACATACTAATTTTCTCTGTGCAGTTATGATGATGAAGAGGTGCATTTCATCACATTCTTAGCTAGTACAGTAGGACTCTCATATCCACTGATTCATTATCCACTGCTTCAGTTATCCACAGGACATAAAACAGCACACCTACCATAGAGTTCCTAGAAAATGTGTCCTCTCTAGCCATTTTCTAGGTCCTCCAAGGCAACTCTATGGTACCAGAAGTCCCATTATTAAACATAAATCAAGGAACATGAGAGACACTGCAGAGTGGGCCAGCCAGAAAAATCAGCAGTAGCAGAACACGTTATAAACCAACCTGGACACAAAATGTTATTTGAAAACACTGAAATTCTGGACCAGGCCAACAACTATCATGTCAGAATGCACAGAGAAGCTATTGAAATCTACAAACATCTGGACAACTTCAACAAGAGAGAAGAAACCTTAAAAGTAAACAAAATCTGGCTGCCAGTCCTAAAAAACATTAAAATCAAAATGCATAGATATAGGATGCATGACTCCTGGCTTGATGGCAGTACATGCAAAAGAGATCTAAGAGTCTTAATGGACCACAGACTGAACATGAGTCAGCAGTGTGATGCAGCAGCTAAAAAGCCAATGTGATTCTAGGCTGCATTAATAGGAGTATAGTGTCTAGATCAAGGAAAATAATAGTGCCACTGTTTTGTGCTTTGGTCAGACCTCACCTGGAATACTGTGTCCAGTTCTGGGCACCATAATTCAGGAAGGATATTGAGAAGCTGGAATGTGTCCAGAGGAGGGCGACCAAAATAGCGGGAGGTCTGAAAGCCATGCGCTATGAGGAGCAGCTTTGGGAGCTGGGCATGTTTAGTCTGGAGAAGAGAAGGTTTAGAGGTGACATGATAGCCATGTTTAAATATTTGAAGGAATGTCATACTGAGGATGGAGCAAGCTTATTTTCTGCTGCTTCAGAGACTAGGACATGGAGCAATGGGTTCAAACTACAGGAAAAGAGATTCCACCTAAAAATTAGGAAGAACTTCCTGACAGTAAGAGCTGTTCGGAAGTGGAATGCGCTGCCTGGGAGTGTGGTGGACTCTCCTTCTTTGGAGGGGTTTAAGCAGAGGCTGGATGGACATCAGTTGGGAATGCTTTTATTGTTTATTCCTGCATAGCAAGTGGTTGGACTGGATGGCCCTTGTGGTCTCTTCCAACTGTATGATTCTGATTTTCAATGGTATTCATTATTATCCACAGTTTTTGGTATCCACAGGGCCCCCAGAACCAATCTCCAGCGGATGAAGGGGTCCTACTGTACAGCCCAAACATAGGCTTAACTCCTCAGGAGAATTGTGCCATAGGTGTGTTCATAAAGAGGGGACACTGCAGTATGTGTGGGTGGTACATCTGACTGGTTCTCACATACTTGCTTCTATCTTCTATCTTGGTTTGACTGCATATCTGAAATAATAATATTCCTTCCCTGGTTATCCCTTCCTCTGTTTACTTTCTCTGTTTGTTGTTATCTCCTTATACCAGTTTTTGTTTGCCCTGAAGGGCAAAGACCTGTACAGTACTCTCATTTTTTGTAAAGTGCCACATGCATGGATGGTGCTATGTGAAATAATAACTATGGGTACATCAGTTTTGTTGTTGTGTGCCTTCAAGTCATTTCAAACTTATGGCAACCCTAAAGTGAACCTTTCACAGGGTATTCTTGGCAAGATTTGTTCAGAAGACGTTTGCCCTTGCCTTTCTCTGAAGCTGAGAGAGTGTGACTTGTCCAAGGTAATCCATTCGGTTTTCTTGGCAAAGTGGGGATTTGAACCCTGGTCTCCTGAGTCATAGTCTAATGCTCAAACCCACTACACCACACTGGCTCTCCCTATATTAGCTACTTTGTTACAAATGTGTAACTAAGTAAAATCTCCTGGCTTGACCCCTCCCACCAAAAAAGCACTGTTTTAACAGCCAGCAGTCACATCAGCTGAAGGAGGTCTCTTCAGCTCCCATTTGTGGCACACACAGCCTTTCTCAACCCTTTTACCCTGGTGGAACCCTTGAAACAATTTTCAGGTCTCATGGAACCCCTGCCTAAAAATTATATCTACAGCTAAAAAAATGGTTTTTTCCCCTATCACAGTATCTCGAGGAACCCCTAGCAATCTCTTGTGGAACCCTAGTGTTCCAGGGAACCCTGGTGGAGAAGCCCTGGGCACATGGAAAATGATGTTTCCAACCCCCTCCCCCCAGTGAGCAAGGCAGCAATGAGGTATTGGGAGAGGAATCCTGCTTCTGAGTGTTGCAGCCTTTTTCGCTGTTGGGAGTGTCAGGATATTGGGACATGCCGTATATTCATTCTGTAAAGAGCTGAGATGTAGCAAACAGTCTACAGAGAGCTGCAGAGTGAGCTAGCAGCAGTTTGCAGAAGCTAGCAGGGTAAATGTATCAATATTGATTAGCTCGCAGAGCTGGGCTGGACTGAGAGCTAAGCAGTCTTGTTTTGGATCTCACTGTGTGAAAATGTCGTGTTTAGGATCTCACAGTGGGAAGATGTTTTTCTTCTGAATGCTGTAAATATACTTCATTATGCTCAAGTAAAGAGAAGTTTATTTTAGGTACAAGCCTGTGTCTGCTCCTTTATTCTTATGCCTGAAGGAACAACATTGCTGTTAATTTTTGCTGCCTGGACCTGTTTGTGCTATCACCCAGCGTGTGCTATCAGCTGACAGGGCATGGGCTACAAATGTCATCCTTCTTGCCCCCTGGACAGCAATCACTTGAAGCAGCTGCTGGCTGTTAATATGGGCTTAGGGGAGGTGTTTACATTTGTGACAATTGTGCCATGATCGTGATTATGTAGTGTTACTGAACGTGGAGCAGTTATGGATCTGAAACTCTAGGTTACAAATCTGTAACTGCAATAGAGAATGCCAACTTCTGTTTCTAGTCTGGTTTTCTTCACTGTCTTTGTAGCTGTGTGTGCACTCTGTGATAAGGAAAAAATACATTTGAGATTTAGTGAAGCTTGCCTCTGAAGCCTATATAAATTATGCATGATTTCTCCTGTTTCCCAAAAATCTATTTTGTCATATTAACAATCATGTGTAATTATATTTATACTTGTTGGTTAAGAGATGGGAAAGGACCCCATTGGCTTTACATATTTCAGGCTGTAGCTATGCACTTTTGAGCATACCTTTATAGCCGTAGGAGATAGGAGCATGCACTTTTTAAAAAAAGAATCCCAATATTCTCTGGAAGTTGATTTTTATGTTTTTATAGTCTGCGTGGAGACCTGCTTACAGTGGGCATACTTTATAAGGCCAAGAATTCTCTTCTACCGGGTAAGGGCTATGCTTTACCAAAAAATGCTCTATGTGTCTCATTTGCAGATGTTGGAAACCGCTGTGATGTTGTCTCTGTGGACAGGTCTTTTGGACGCAACAAGCTTCTTGCTGAGAATAAAGCTGTTTATGCCTCCCCTGAAAACCTGAAAATATTTGAGGAGGAAAGACAAGTGAGTAGCTCTGTGTGTGTGTGTGTGTTTCTTTCTTTCTTTCTTACTGTCCATATCTACTGCTAGGCTGTATCATGCACAAAGCAGTACGGAACATGACTTGGTCTTCATAGAATCAGAGTTGGACGGGGCCTCCTGAGCCATCGAATCCAGCCCTCTGCTCAATGCAGGATCTCCAGCAGTCAGGACCTCCGTCTGTCCCACCAACTGCCACCAAATGTGGGGACCTTCTGGGTGTCCTTGTGGTTCCTGTGCAAGACTTTATTTGTATAATCCCTCCGTTGGACACTACCACCTTTGAACCACTGCTGCTGCCACTGCAGACACCATGTGTCTCAAAACCAATCCTCTTAACAACCTGCATTCTCAGAGACACAAATGTATAATATAAAAATAATTTATTAAACAAAAGTTCAACATAAAATTAAAGATTACTTATTTAACACATCTAAATCCTCACTGACACTATTTGGCTTGGGTCCAGGCTGTTTGAAGGACTGTATCTCCCTTTATGAGCCCGTTAGAGCTCTGAGGTCATCTGGAGAGGTCATTCTCTCTGCCCCACCACCTCCTCAGGCTCTTTTGGTGGGAAGAAGGGAGACTGGGCCTTCTCAGTGGTTGCTCCTAGTCTTTGGAACTCCCTCCCGAGGGTGGCTAGATGGCTCCTTCCTTGCTCTCCTTCCATCAGCAAGTGATGACATTTTTATGCAGTCACACATTTAGAAACTGACAGGGGTGGGCTTTTAATGCTGTGCAGTGCTGGTTTTAAGGTTTGTATGTTTTTAACATTTTTTAAAAATTATATTTATACTTTTACTGAAGCTTTTTTATAGTTTTGCTGTTTTCAAATATGGTGTTGGCTGCCTTGAGTCCAATTGTTGAGAAGAAGGCGGGGGATATAAATGAATAAAATGGGGGGAGGAGCAAAGCTTCAATGGTGTAGGAACAATTCCCAGGACGGGTGCTCAAGGTAATGGAATTAAATGAATAATTTCCCCTCAAAAAGGCATGAGGAGAGCTCTTGAGGGAAGATTTATGGTTGTGAATTACTAAGGAATGTTAATAAAAGGGAAAACTGCAAATCAAAGAAGCCTAAAGTAAACAGATAGATACTTTCGGTTTTGTCCGATCTTGATCTTGGAGCTGTCTCCAACATAATTAAAAAGAACATTTGGCTAATAAATCACTAAGGTTGGAGAAAGCAGCGAACAGTTGTAGGCAAATGAAAAGGATGATTTAACAGAGGAAGAAATATTTGATCTAACAGGAGAATAAGTGGAAAGCTTTAAAAAAAAGTGGTGGAGGAAGGAGGGGCCATTAACAGAAGGGAAGGAACGAAAGTTTGGAGTGTTTTGATTTTCTTATGTCTAAAAAAAGCAATACAGCAGGAAAAAGCTGGTTGAGACCACAAACATTAAGTAAACTATCAGATTGATCACATAAGAGATTGGAGAGGATATTTCCGGAAGCAGAGAATAACAAGGGTGAACCAGAAGGACTAAGGATGGAAAAAGAAATTCGCCCTTCATTAGGTGCCTTAGCCCTAGATCCTCCATCTCCAAGAGGGAGGGAAAGAAGGGGAGAAGGCACAGAGGATATTAAAACTCATATGGATTCTCTCTTGGAGAAGACAAAAAGAGAATGTTGTCAGAGTTTGCAAGCATAAGAGAAGAAATGCAGAACGAGAGGAAAAGATCTGAAGAAAGATTTGTGGAAATGAGTACAAAAATACAAGGAATACAAGGAGATATTCTTAATATAGTAAAAGAGAACAAAGAAATAATTAAAACCCAAACACTTCAAGGCAGTCAGATCCAGGACAATATGAAGAAAATCACAGATATGGAAAAAAACCTGATATACATGCAAGATTATCAATGCAGGAATAACTTTAGAATAAGGTTCCTTTCAGAATCTGTGGGGAAAGATCAAGGATCTAACCTGAAATCTGAAGTGTTGAAATGGCTACAGCAAGTGACCCCAGCTATGAAATGGAGGGAAGAGGACATCGAGTGGATCCATAGAGAACTGACAGGAGGGAGAAGTATTTTGCCAAGAGATGTTATTGTCAGAGTTATTAATTACAATAACAAGGAGAAATTGATGAGAACTGTCAAGAAATATCCAGACAGACTGAAGTATGGAGATGTAAGGGTGGAATTATATAATGACTACTGTCCACAAACAGTAATCTGGAGAAAATTGATGAAGCCTTGTATTGCTACTCTTTTGAAAGCTGGTATAAAATATGCTTGGGGATACCCAGTGTTTTTGAAATTTGAATGGGCAGGAAAAAGATATAGAATGGAAACTCTAGAAGAAGGAGTGCGACTGTTGGAGGAGTTGGGAATATATAAGAAGGAGTACGGTGCTGATGGAGGAGTGGACAGCAGAGATGGAAAAGTTTAAACAGATTAAGAAAGCAGAAGGAAGAAGAATAAATTACAGGGGGGGAAGAAAAAGAGGGGAAATATATTTTTTTAATTATTTTTATGAGCACTCGGGGGGAGGGAGTTGTTCTGGGCCATTGGAGGATCTCTTCACCACTCCTCACCTGGAAGACCTGGGGGGTCATGAGCAAGGCAATTTGTCTTGAGAAGACAAGGTGGGGAGGTAAAGAAGGGAAAGGGGGGAGGGGGGGAAGGGAATGGGGAAAAATTGAGAAGGGGTGGGAATGGGGAAGGGAGGTCACTTTTTGGAGCCAGAAGATTTTGTAGAAAATGTAATAAGGAATCTAATTACTAATTAATTAAAGATATCAACCTTAAATGTTCATGGCCTTGGCACGGTAATAAAACGAAAAAGGATTGAAGCACTATTGAAGAAGGATCAAGTGGATATAATATTTTTGCAAGAGACACATCAAAAAAGGAAGGAGTAAATGAATTGAAATTGAATTGGGTAAGAGTTTATGAAAAAGCATATGGGAATTCAAAAGCTAGAGGGGTAGCAATATTAATAGCAAAAAATGTAATGTTGTCATTAAAAAGGTGAAAAAAGATGAAAATGGTAGATATATAACAAGATATATAACAAGAGAGATGCAAGGTGAAATGGGAGAAGATAAATATGTTTTAATGAATGTATAAGCTCCAAATGAAAAATAAGAGGAATTTTATGAGAAAGTATTTAAAAAAATGGAGAATATGCAAGAACAAAATACTGTTGTAGCAGGAGACTTTAACATGCAAATGGAAAGAATAAAAGATAAATCAAATTACTCATTAAGGGATAAATATGATAATATTACAAATTTAAATAAAATAATAAAAAGAAAGGGGTTGAAAGATGTGTGGAGATTGGTAAAGGAAGATGAAAGGAAATATACATATTTTTCAAGGGTACGTAAGAGTTATTCAAGAATTGATTATATTTTTGTATCAAAAAATTTGATTGATAAAATCATAAATTCAGATATAGGAAATATAAAAGTAACAGACCATGCCTTGGTCAATGTGGAGATTATAATGAAGAGAGATTATGGACAGGTGAAAAGGTGGAGGCTGAATACAAAGATTTTAAACTACAGAGAAATAGTAGAGAAAATTGAGCATGAATGGCAAGAATTATGGGAGTTAAATGATATAGAAGTATCCAAAGGAATTTTGTGGGATACTATGAAAGCTGTGACAAGGGGGATATGTATAGAAGAAATCTTTAACTTAAAAAAAAGGCAAGAAGAAAGAAATTAGAAAGGGAAATAGAATTATTGGAAAATAAATATATATTAGATAAGGAAAAACAAACTTATATTGTGTTACGAGCAAAGAGGGAGGAATTGGATAAAATGGAAGTAGATGAAGTATAGGAAAATTTAATTTATTTAAGAAGGGAGTATTTCGAATTTAGTAATAAAAATTCAAAAATGTTGGCTAGATCCACACAGAAGAAGAAAATGGAAAATATGATAAATGGGATTAGAGATAAAGCAGGTAAAATGTGTAGAACAATGAAGGAAAAATTAACAATTTTTGAGGAGTTTTATAAAGACCTGTACCAGTCAGGGAACAAATCAGTGGAACAAATAGAAAAATATGTAGGGGAAAATTGGAAGATTAAAATAGAAGAGGAAGACAGGGATTTATTAGAAAAACCAATTACGAAAATGGAAGTAGAGGAAGCAATAAATAATTTAAAAAGTGGGAAAGCTCCAGGAATGGATGGGCTAGGACCAAATTATTATAAAGTATTTAAGAAGAAGTTAATACCTAAATTATTAGAATTATATAACAATATAATAATGGGAGATAAAGTCCCTTCATCATGGCAACAATCATTGATAATATTGGTACCAAAGCCAGATAAGGAATTGATGGACCCGGGATCATACAGGCCTATATCATTGATAAATCAAGATGCAATGTTATTATCTGCTATAATGGCAAAGAGAATGAATAGTTGTATGTATAAATATATATTAAAAGACCAATGTGGGTTTGTGAAAGGCAGACAAATGTCAAATTTGATAGGAAGGTTGTTAAATAAAATACATATAATCAGCAAAACAAAAGTAAAAGCAGGGATACTAGCTTTAGATATATTTAAAGCATTTGACTGTGTGGAATGGCCAACATTAAAAATAATATTGAAAGAATTTGGAATGGGGAAGAAGTTTAGAGGATTAATAGATCAATTGTATTCCCATAACACAGCTATAGTGATGGTTAATGATGGAATAACAAGAGAGATAAAAATAACAAGAGGAACAAGGCAAGGTTGCCCACTTTCTCCAATATTGTTTGCAATGGTAATAGAAATTCTAGCAAATGTGATAAACAAAACATAAGATAAGCTTGTTTGCTGATGATACATTGCTAACAATTAAGGATTTGATTAATGGAATAGGAAAAATTAAAGAACATTTAAAAGTATTTGGGGAGATGACAGGCTTACAGGTTAATTGGAATAAATCAGATATGATGTTGCTTAACTATACTAAGGAAGAAGAAAATATATTTGTAAAAGAGAAAAATTAGAAGTAAGATTAAAAAGTAATATTAAGTATTTAGGAATAAATATTACAAAAGATTTAAAAGAATTAGAAGAGAAAAATATTATAGTATTAAGGAGAGAAATGGAAAAGAAGTTGGAAGAATATAAAAATATTCAATTATCATGGTTTGGAAGAGTAGCTTTAGTTAAAATGAGAATATTACCTAAACTAAATTTTTTGTTTAGAATGTTACCCATAAAAATATCAGAAGTAGAACTGAAAAAATGGCAAAATATGTTGAATAAATATTGTAATGGAGGGAAAAGGACAAGATTAAATAAATTATTTTGGTATATATCACAGAAGGAGGGAGGACTTGGTCTTCCAAAAATAAAAGGATATTATGAAGCTAATCAATTGTGATATGTTATAGAAGGAATTGTTGGACAGGGGGATTTAGAATGGTTAGAGACACAAACAGGGAGAATAGAAAAGAGAATTTGGAACATTTTTTTGGTAATTTTACAAAAAAGGAAGTTAAAGAAATTGAGAACCCATTTTTGCAAAATATATGGGAAATATGGTATAAATATAAGAGAATTTTTGCCTACTAATTCAGTATTAACACTGGTTATAATGGGAAAAAAATCCCAAATAATTTGAAGGAAAAAATGGGAAAGATACTAAAGAAAAGAGGAGTAGACAAAATAGAGGGATGGATAGGATGGATGAATGAAAAAGGGAGTATAAGAGAAAAATTAGGTGGGATGAAAATTTCATGGTTTAATTGCATACAGTTAGAACAATGGATTAAAAATTGGAAAAAGAATTATAAAGAAACAAGGGAAGTTACTAAATTTGAAAATTTGGTGAAAAAAGGTGAAAAGAGGGATGATAATGAAAGTTTGAAAGGTATTACAAGTGAATTATATAAAATATTGATAAAAAATAAGGATAAAAAAGATAAAGGGGATTATTTAAGGAGAATATGGGAGGAAGATTTGAAACAAAAAATTGGAGATCATGAATGGGATAAGATTTGGAAACAAAGACATCTAAAAAATATGTCGATACGGATAAAAGAAAATTACTATAAAATAATATGGAGATGGTATTTAACACCAGCAAGATTGCATAATATAGACAAGAATAATTCTAAATATTGTTGGAGAGGTTGTCAAGAAATAGGTACATATATGCATATGTGGTGGAATTGTAAATTTGTACAGCAGTTTTGGGAAATGGTTTTTATAGAAATAGAGAATATTCTGAATAGAAATATAGAAAGGAAACCGAGCATAGCATTAATGTCAATTTATAATGAAGAGAATGGGAACCAAGCAGAAAAGGATTTAATAACAAATTTATTAACAGCAGCAAGATTAATTATAGCAAGATACTGGAAAATGCAAATAAATGTACAAGTGGAGGAGTGCTATAAAGAAGTTTGGAAAATGGCAATAAATGATGAGTTAACATGTAGAATTAAAGTAAGAAGAGGAAGTTGGAAAGAAAGTGATTTTGATAAAATTTGGAAAGTATTCGTTAAAAAAGTATTACAGACAAAAGATGGGAAGTTACCTCCACGGGAAGAAAGTAGATTCTGGAAAGATTAGGTAAGGGATAATGGCTCGGGTGAAGGGGAGCACTGAGGTGGGGGGGGATAGGGGAAGTAATATTCATGAAAACAATTATAGTAAAGAATTTATGTTAACTTTTGAAATTAGTTAATAGAAAATTCTGATGTTCATGGTAATTTTATGTGTTTTACTAAATAAGTATTGTGTGGATATTATAATGTAGGATTATAAAATTAATAAAAATAAAGAAAACATTCAATATTGGCAAAAATATTTTTTTAAAAAAATAAATGAATAAAATAACCAAATAAAAAAGCTCTTAACTCACATCTCTCCCGCCTCATCCTAACTCTCCTGAGTCTAACCAATTTCTAACTCTCCCCTCTGATAAGCTATGATACATGGAAGCATTTTAAATAACCCTTCAAAAATTCAGCCAGTCACTCGCCATCCCCAACAATCTGTTTTCTCACCCCTCAGTACCTTTTTACCATATTACATATACTATACATTGTATACATAGCCATATTTCACCTTAATTTCTCAAGTAATTATAGCATTTTTAAACAAAAGTCCATAACATGACATTTGCTTCATGTGCCTCTTCCATTTTTCATTCCCTAGCTACGTCTGGAAGGTAAGCTGCCGAAACTCCAGACCCACACAGGTGTGAAGGTGAGTTGGTGCACATCTGCAACATTGCAGTTTTGAGGAGGGCAACCTGCAGAGCTCAAGTCATTTGGCAGTGGGGGTGGAGTGCCCCTTGGGGCCTGAAAACTGCTCATGGGCCCAGAGCTCCAGTCTAGAAGAGCAACAGTTGAACAGTTCTCTTGGCTTTTCACTGGAATATCAGTTAAGGGAGGCGGTTTTCAATCTCTCCTAGTGACAGAGGGTTAGATCAGTGCAATTTATTAGCAGGTTCATTTGAAAGGATTTCTGTTTCTCCCCTTGTGTAGACTGTCCGGTTTCTGCGAAACTGCATCCTAGAAATTGGAGTGAATGAGTGTGATCAGTTTGAGCTGACCAAGGAGATTGTGGCCCGCCACTTCCTCCGAAACGTGAGGACTGCCATTTTTTATTTCCATATTTTCTGCTTCCTCGCTGCAGTTGGTGGGGTGGGGCGGATCGGCAGACTTGGGGTACAAGTCAGATCCACAGTCTGTCTTAGCTCACCAGTGGTAGTCACTCCTGCGTTTTCCCAGTGGGAGGACTTTGCCAGTTCCTGCTAGTGGTACAAGGGTCTCCACCTGAACATTGTGCACTTTTAAAACATTTGCCAGTTGCCCCATCCTCCTGTGTTTCATTCCAGTATGTAGATCAGCTTGGTAGTTAAACCCCTTAGTTTCCATCCTCTATTTAAATTAAACCTTTTTTTTGTCTGCCTTCTTTAACTTAGATTTTATCCCTTTGGATGTAAAAAGCACTCTTTTACTTTACACTGCAGAGCATTTAGGCACATTTTATTCATTCAGATTAATTCTTTTCATGCAGTGAAGAGCAGTCTCCCACACACTAAACTGCCCTCAGGCAACTTCTCAGTAACGCAAGCTTACTTTCTATTTAAAATGTGTGTGTGTTTATGTATGTTCAAGTCATCTGTCAATTTACAGCGACCCCATGATTTCCATAGGGTTTTCTTAGGCAAGGAATACTCAGAAGTGGTTTTGCTAGTCCCTTCCTCTCAAATATAGCCTACAGCCCCTGGAATTCATTGGTTTCCTCCCATCCAAGTACTAACCAGGGCTGACTCTGCTTAGTTTCAAGACCAGACAGGATCTGGTGGCTATATACTGCCCAGTTAATTAAGGGTCTTTGGGCAGCCTATAGATAGAATTAAAACAAATAAAAACAGACACTGAATAAAGACAAGATAGAATTAACGTAGAATCATAGAATCATAGAATTGCAGAATTGGAAGAGACCACGAGGGCCATCCAGTCCAACCCCCTGCCATGCAGGAAATCACGATCAAAGCATCCCCGACAGATGGCCATCCAGCCTCTGTTTAAAGACCTCCAAGGAAGGAGACCCCACCACGCTCCGAGGGAGTGTGTTCCACTGCCGAACAGCTCTTACTGTCAAAATGTTCCTCCTAATGTTGAGGTGGAATCTCTGTTCTTGGAGCTTGCATCCATTGCTCCGTGTTCCAATCTCTGGAGCAGCAGAAAACAAGCTTGCTCCATCCTCAACGTGACACCCCTTCAAATACTTAAATAGGGCTATCATATCGCCTCTTAATCGTCTTTTTTCCAGGCTAAACATACCCAGCTCCCTAAGTCTCTCCTCATAAGGCATCGTTTCCAGACCTTTCACCATTTTAGTCGCCCGTCTTTGCACACGCGTATCTTTTGTCCATATCCTTTTTGAATTGTGGTGCCCAGAACTGGACACAGTATTCCAGGTGAGGTCTGACCAAGGCAGAATAGAGTGGCACTATTACTTCCCTTGATCTAGACACTATACTTCTATTGATGAAGCCCAAAATAGCATTGGCCTTTTTAGCTGCCGCATCACACTGTTGACTCATGTTCAACTTGTGGTCTACTAGGACTCCTAGATCCCTTTCGCATGTAGTCTCATTCAGCCAGGTCTCTCCCATCCTATATCGATGCATTTCATTTTTTCGCCCTACGTGCAGTACCTTACACTTCTCCGTATTGAATTTCATTTTGTTAGCTTTGGCCCAGCTCTCCAGTCTATCCAAGTCATTCTGAATTTTGATCCTGTCCTCTAGGGTATTAGCTACTCCTCCTAATTTGGTGTCATCTGCAAATTTGATAAGTATGCCCCTAATTCCCTCATCCAAGTCATTGATAAAGATGTTGAATAGCACTGGGGCCAGGACTGAACCTTGTGGCACCCCACTGGCCACATCTTTCCAAGACGAAAAGCAGCCACTGCTGAGCACCCTTTGGGTTCAGCCGGTCAACCAATTACAAATCCATTGAACAGTTAACTTGTCTAGCCCACATTTTACAAGCTTGTTTGCAAGAATGTCATGGGGAACCTTGTCAAAGGCCTTACTGAAATCAAGGTATGCGATGTCCACAGCGTTCCCTTCATCTACCAAGCTGGTAATTTTATCAAAAAAAGAGATCAGATTAGTCTGGCATGACTTGTTTCTCTGAAACCCATGTTGACTGTTTGTGATTATGGCATTGCCTTCTAAATGTTCACAGACTCTCTGTTTAATGATCTGCTCTAGAATCTTCCCTGGTATTGATGTAAGACTAACTGGACGATAATTGTTGGGATCCTCTTTTTTGTTGGATTTGTGTAGAAATACACTGTTTAAGATATCAGGGTATTTTGTCCCTGTTTAAACATCCACACTGTACTTCACACATGTTAGTGGACAATACAGCCAACTTTAGCAGAGTTCAGAGTTAACGCAGCAGCATCTAGCGTCAGAATGTTAGCATACATGTAAAAACACTGCTTAGTAAGTAACCAAACACCCTTTGTCTTTTCCCAAGTTGTTTATCTTGCAAAATAACCACTTAAGACTCAAAACTTAGTTTAAAAAGTACAAAAGCTTCTTTAATCACAGTTTAGAGAGCTCATTGGTGGCAGGAAACAAAACTTCAAAACAGGCTAAAACTAGTTAAAATACTTAAAAACTACATTGTTACAAGTCTAAATTCAGGACGCCCCTTTTGGGGTCCTCTGACTTCAAAGGTCCATGAGGATTGTTAAGGATCATGGCTTCTGGAAACAAAGAAGAACACTCAGACACTCCCCCTTCATCCCAGATTGCCCAATAGTAAAACTTTAGGAAGTTACATCAGCTCAGCTCATATGCCTTCTCAGTTAACCCTTCAATAGCAAAACCATTTCCACTTATTGGAATGCAAACTTTATTTTCCAACATCCCCTCTCAGTCCAATAAGTGAGATATAAGTCCAAACTTTGCACGTAGTCTCTGGAACGCATCTCTTGGCAGTGGCTTCGTCAGGATATCCGCTGTCATCTCATCTGTTGACAATATCTCATTTTAATCACACCTACAGTTACCAGCTTTCTAACATCATGAAATTCAGTCTTTATATGCTTGTTTCATTTGGTTACTTTCTGCCCACTCTCAGATATCTTAATACAACTCTGGTTATCCTCAAATACAGTCACAGGCTTTTG
Source organism: Gambelia wislizenii (assembly GCA_030847615.1). NCBI lineage: Eukaryota > Metazoa > Chordata > Lepidosauria > Squamata > Crotaphytidae > Gambelia > Gambelia wislizenii. The sequence continues at coordinate 5,499,709 of JAUMIR010000015.1, read as the reverse complement.
TCCTGAAATGCAAAAGTCAACAAACAAATCATCAAGCAATTTTAACATATTACATGCATGTGCTGCAGAAACATATTCTGCCTCTGTGGAGGAATAAGCTACCACATTCTGTTTCACACTATCCCAGCAGATTGGTCCACCACCATACATAAACAGGCAACCACTTGTGGATATTGAGTCCCTTCTGAATCTGGCCCAATCTGCATCTGTAAAACAAACAAGATCTGGATTAGCATTAGCTGGTAACCTTAACTGCACATTTGTGGATCCCCTTAAATATCTCAAAATTCTCTTAACTCCATTCCAAAATTTCTGTGTTGGCGCATCTACTTTCTCTTCAAGAACTCTAACAGCATAGGCAATATCAGGCCTGGTGCCTCTGGTTAACATTTCAGTTCTTCAATAACTCTCTTATACATATTATTGTTTGGCAAAAGTTCACTGTACTCATTACTCTTGTGAAATTCTGTTATCATTGGCGTGGCAACATGATGTGCATCTTGCAATCCTAGAAGTTGTAACAAATCAGCAATTCTCTGTTTCTCACTCAGTAGAGAAGATCTATCTTCTTCTCTTTCAATTTCAATGTCCATAAATCCTGTTACATCTCCATGTTCCTCCAGCTCAGCAATCTTTTTCAAACCTTTCACCACCTGTTTGTAGTCAGCATCTCTCTGAGTAGCAATAAGCACATCACCATCATTAATTAGCACATATGCAAACAGTTCACCTTGGACTTTGCTATACAGCCTTTTATCTGTTTCTCCTTGTTGAAAACCCAACTTCTCCAGTGTTGCATGCAAGTTCTAACTTTTCATAGTAACATTTCTGACATCCATCTGCTTCAACGCAGCCAAACTTAGAAACAGTCTCATAGAAATCAATTCCATATGCTTTGTTGCCTCATCTGTAGGCATTTGCTCACCATCTCCTCCTTCTGTTGACTTCTCATGCGACACCATCCCTGCAAGGTAGCCAAATCTCTCAGGAGGCACACCTCTGTTCGGTCTGAAACCATACCTGGGAGGTTCCTGATTCCGATACTGGTGACTTCCTTCTTGTTCAGCATCTGCTTCGCCACCATCCAGATCGATCAGATCAGCTCCCACACGATTCTCTGAAACACAGTGCTGCATAGCATATTCACTCTCTGCCTCTGAAATTACAGACATGTTATCCTCTTGTTCATAAAAATCAAAATTATCCTCTTCTTGAGAATCAAGCACAGTTCCTGTTAAATCAACTTTTCTGCTTTCATCAAAATACACCACATGTCTGCTATATACTTTACCAGTCTTTAAGTTCATCATTTTGTAATTTCTTGTTCCACTTTCGTATCCAATCAGCATCATCTCTTCAGTTGCTGGATCCAGTTTTCCTCTGAGTTCCCTTGGAACATATGTATATGCAATACACCTAAATGTTCTAATGTGTTTAACTGATGGGGCTCTCCCATGCCAAATCTCAAAAGGTGTTTTCTCTGCGCCTTTTCTGGGTATGCGATTCTGTAAGTAATTAGCTGTAGCAATAGCATTGCCCCACATACTATTTGGTAGTCCAGCATTGGCCAAAAGATATCTTGTCATCTCAATTAGTGCATGAAATTTTCTTTCAGCAACAGAGTTCATTTGTGAAGTGTAAGAAACAGTCTTAATATGTTGTATTCCATTCTCTCTCAAAAATTGTTGTATATCATGTGATAGGTACTCACCACCTTGATCACTCTTCAAAGCTTTGGAATTCCTTCCAGATATATTTCTCACCATGGCAACACACGCACGCAGTGCATCACACATCTTGCTCTTTTGTTTGAGCAGGTACATCACAGTGTATCCTGAAAAATTATCTGTGAAAATTAATATGTATTTCCTCCAAATGAGGGCACTCTCATTGGTCCCATTATATCAGAATGAATGAGGTCCAGGACTCTGTTGGACCTTTTTTCAGTTCTCTCTGGAAATGAAGGCCTTGTTGCCTTTTGTTCAACACACACTATGCATCTCTGTACATTGTTACTATTCTGTTGCCTTTTTACCTTTATTCCTGTTGCCAAACCTTTCTCTTGAAGTTCCATTATTACATCACAGTCACAATGTCCAAGGCACTTGTGCCATAAATCCATGCTCTCATCATCAGTACAACTTCTCTGCACCACATTTGCTTGCTTATCTGGAGGAGTAAAAAACTTTAAAAGACCATCATTATCCTTATATGCCGTTAAGTATACTTTTCCATTTCTGTCATTAACTACAGTGCCCACATCTCTTTGAAACAGTACTGAAAAATTTTTCTCTGTTAAAGCTGAGACACTGAGGAGATCTGTTTTTAATTCTTTAACATAATCAACATTCTCCAGTATTTGTGATTCACATCCATCATATGCTGCAAGATTCAACTCACAAGTCCCAACTGCCTGTATGGGCATCTTAGATCCATCAGCAATTTGCAACTCTCCATTATTATTATTATTATTTAACTCTATAAAATTGCTTGCAGAATTTGAGCTATGATTTGAACTTCCAGACTCCACTACCCATTCATTGTTTCCATTATTACTCTTATTTTGTTTATCATTATTGTCCACAACATGAAAAACTTTCCTTAAAGCAAACATGCTCACTTTTCCTTTGTTTCTGCTTGAATTCCTTTGTACACACTGCCCCCTCTCGACAGATACTGGTTCTGCAAATTCACTTTGAGTAAGCATGGCCCTTTGTTGAAATTGTCTGCTATTTGGGGAAAACTGCTGCCCCCTCTGGCCAAAATCTCCACTTGCTTTGCATATCCTGGCAATGTGGCCAACCATATTACACTTAAAACAGTGAATCTCTATCTTTGTCTCTGGGAGGCATATTCCTTTGTTGTTTGTTAGCAATGTAACTTGACACACTCACTTTTTCTTTATCAACATATCTCTCTGATGGCTGACTGTGATCTAAGCATTCAAGCCTAAAACGTGCCAATACTTCATTCAATGTTAATCCATCTGTGTTATCAATCAAGCTTTGAAATGCATGAAAACTACTTCCCAAAGTCCCAGTAAAATATGCAATTTTCTGCCCTTCATTTGCAATCATATTCATGGCACTCATCCTTTCTAATATTCCTAGAAATCTTCTGATACGTGACTCACAGTCTCTTTTAGAATTAACTCTTAAGTTCATCATGTCTCTAATAGCCAGGTTCTGCACTGTAGGTGAATCAACTTGATATATCTCTTTCAATTTGTCCAGCATAGATTTAGCTGAGTCATAAGAAACAACATAGATCAGTTGTTCAGATCTTAAACTTTGCATTAAAATCTCTCTAGCTCCCGCGTCTTTATTACACCAAACTCGTCTCTCTTCCTCATTTTGTGGCTCTGGTTTTCGTATTGCATCTATAAATTTATTTGCTTCAATTCGTGTTTCTACAAACTTTAACCACAACTGGTATGTATCTGGCTCCAAATCCACCACTTTTGTAAATCTCAGTGCCTCTCCTGTGGCCATTCTTCTTCTTTCACACCTCAGCCAGGCAAGGGCTGTGTCTCTGTTATGCTAATGACTGGCCAAATGGTTCTCCTCAACTTCTTTTATGACTGGAGCCATAAACAAAAAACTCTGCCAGCTCTCTCAAACTCTCTTTGTTCCCTCAGGAAAAAACAACAAGACTGCCCTTTGTTTAAAAACAGCTTCACTTGGGAAAGGGTGAAAAACCACGCTTCTCTTTACTTTTAAAATAACAAACCACGAAAAATTTTGGTTACCTAAGCAAAACACAAAATCCAAAACTCTTCAGAAATTCAAAAGCAAAAATATGCAGCTTAAACATTCATAACTGGAGTCTATAACCTGTTGGATTTGTGTAAAAATACACTGTTTAAAATATCAGGGTATTTTGTCCCTGTTTAAATATCCACACTGTACTTCACACATGTTAGTGGACAATACAGCCAACTTTAACAGAGTTCAGAGTTAACGCAGCAACATCTAGCGTCAGAATGTTAGCATACATGTAAACACACTGCTTAGTAAGTAACCAAACACCCTTTGTCTTTTCCCAAGTTGTTTAACTTGCAAAATAACCACACAAGACTCAAAAGATAGTTTAAAAAGTACAAAAGCTTCTTTACTCACAGTTTAGAGAGCCCATTGGTGGCAGGAAACAAAACTTCATCAAAACAGACTAAAACTAGTTAAAAATACTTAAAAACTACATTGTTACAAGTCTAAATTCAGGACGCCCCTTTTGGGGTCCTCTGACTTCAAAGGTCCATGAGGATTGTTAAGGATCATGGCTTCTGGAAACAAAGAAGAACACTCAAGACACTCCCCCTTCAGCCTAGATTGCCCAATAGTAAAACTTTAGGAAGTTACATCAGCTCAGCTCATATGCCTTCTCAGTTAACCCTTCAATAGCAAAACCATTTCCACTTATTGGACTGCAAACTATATTTTCCAACATTTTTTCCCCTTTTTTAAGATCGGGACAACGTTTGCCCTCCTCCAGTCTGCTGGGACTTCTCCTGTTCTCCAGGAGTTCTTAAAAATTATTGCCAATGGCTCTGAGATCACATTTGCCAGCTCTTTTAATACTTTTGGATGTAGTTCATCTGGTCCTGGAAATTTAAATTCATTTAGATTAAGAAGGTATTCCTGTACTACCTCTTTGCTTATTCTGTGCTGGATTTCCCCTATTGTGTCCTCTGTTCCTTTATCCTCAGGTTGGTCACCCTTTTCCTTTTTTGAAAACACTGAGGCAAAGAAGGTGTTGAGTAATTCTGCCTTTTCTCTGTCCCCTGTTAGCATTTTGCCATCTTCTCTGCGTAGTGGCCCTATCATTTCCTTCTTCCTCCTTTTGCTGCGGACATACTCCAAAAAACCCTTTTTATTGTTCTTAACCTCTCTAGCAAGCCTGAGCTCATTCTGCACTTTAGTTTTTCTGAGTTTACTCCTACACGTGTTCGCTATCTGTTAGAATACTTCTTTGGTGATTTCCCCCTTTTTCCATTTCCTATACATGTTCCGTTTAAAACTTAGCTCTGTTGAAATTTCTTTAGTCATCCATCCTGATTTCTTGAGACACCTCCCATTTTTCTTCCTCAATGGTACTGTTTGAAATTGTGCATTCAGTATCTTCCTTTTGAGAAAGTCCCATCCATCTTGAGGTCTCTTCTCTTTTAGTATTCCTGACCATGGGATCACCCCCAGGGGAAGGTTGTAAAATGTGAAAAAAAAGATTTAAAAGCACCAGAAAAGTTCTGTATCAGAAAGACCACTGCTTAAACAGCATTGTTGATTAAGGAAAAATCTTTGGTAAACTTTGGGATGCATTTATAAACCTTTTGAAACAACAGTGGTGAGATGTAATGATATTGGCATTTTTTAAATAGTAGCTACATTCAATTACTAAACGGATTGATGGAATAGTATTTATAAGAAGTACAAGTACAGTTGTCCCTTCATATTTGCTGGGGTTTGGTTCCAGGCCCCCCCATGGATACCAAAATCCGTGAATACTCAAATCCCATTATATGCAATGGCATAGCAAAATGGTCCCCATTATATAAGATGGCAAAATCAAGATTTGCTTTTTTGGATTATTATTTTTTAAATAATATTTTCAAGCAGTGAATACTTAAATCTGTGGATACCAAATCTGTGGATACAGAGGGACAACTGTAGTATTTTCTCCAATATTAACCTTCAGTTCAGGAGGGTAGTAATGTAATGGGTAGGTTTTGTTAGTTTAGTTTTGCTTGTTATTTTTTGATGTAGAGTTTGTGTGATTAATAAAAATATGTATGTTTATAAAAAATAAATAAAAAGACCACAACATAGGTGTCAGCCAGGCTTCTCCATAGCTAGATTGGCACTGCTGCAAAGCCCTTTCTGTCAAATAGCTGGTAAGATTTGACAGAGGTGCCTTGAAAATGATATAAGATATTGATAGAATAAAATAGAATACAGTAGCACCGCTGTATCTGTGGGGGATTGGTTCTGGGGCCTCCCGGTGAATTCCGTGGATAATAAGGAACGCCATCCTGGGGGGGCATCCCAGGGGAAAGTGGGGGAGGTGATTTCACTCTTCCCCCCTCCCTTTCCCCTTTGCTCCCACCATGGCCCTGTCATGGAAAGATTGCTCCATCCCTTCCCCTGGAAGGGCTCCTGTTGTGGCGGCGATCGTGGGGGGGGGGGAAAGGGAAGGGGCTAGAGAAGTGATCCCGTCACCCCCTTCGCCCTTGTGATTGCTGCCGCGGTGGGGCCATGGAGGGGCTGAAGGGGGAAGGCCGGGGGCAAGATTGCTTCTCCACCCCCTTCACCCCCATGATTGCTGATGCAGCAACAGGAGCCCTCCCAGGGGAAGGGATGCAGGAGGTGAGATCCCTCCTCCCCCTCCCTTTCCCCTGCCATCGCCAACTGTGGATAAATGAATCCACAGTTGGCGCGTCAGCGGATTCAGGGGATGCTACTACAGAATCTTTATTACAGTAATAGACCAGCTGGGGTTAAAACCTAAGTTCTCTGATGAGTGTCTGATTCTGTACGACGCTAAGCTGTGTTGAGGAGAATTGGGACAGAGTGGTTGCAGAACAGTGGCTCTTCAGAGTATTTTGAAAAGTTACTCTTTTCCTGAGTAGCTTGAGGTTTCTGCAGTTTGTAACCTTAAAAGGGGTGGGTTTCCATGGGGAAGGAGCCTTTTTCAAACAGTATCCCATTTGAAGCAGAGACTAGTGATAACACTTTGTTCTCTTCCTATCAGCTCCGGGTTGTGGTGCCTCCACATGCACTGAAGCTGCCAGATGAGCCCATCACAGAATTGGGTGAATACTGGTGTGAAGTCACGGTAAGGCTTCCAGTGTGCACATCAGGATTGCTGTCTCTTTCCAGAAGAGGCCCAGTTTCTGTAGGACTCACATCTAGCCTGACCCAGCATGTGGGACTGTGAAGTTCATGGAGCCATATCCAATTAGAAGTTAGTCATGAAAGATAGATCTCTAAGGCATGGTATCTAATGGAGCCTTTTTATTTAGAATACAGAGTCTCACATATGAGCAGTTATAGGGAGTGGGAATCATAGGGCTCTCCAGATGTTGCTGGACCACAACATCTATTCTGCTTTGGTCAGACCTCACCTGGAATACTGTGTCCAGTTCTGGGCACCACAATTCAGGAAGGATATTGAGAAGCTGGAACATGTCCAGAGGAGGGCGACCAGGATGGTGGGAGGTCTGGAAGCCATGATGCCCTATGAGGAGTGGCTTAGGGAGCTGGACATGTTTAGTCTGGAGAAGAGAAGGTTGCGAGGGGACATGATAGCCATGTTTCAATATTTGAAGGGATCTCATACCGAGGATGGGGCAAGCTTGTTTTCTGCTGCTCCAGAGACTAGGACACAGAGCAGTGGGTTGAAACTACAGGAAAAGAGATTCCACCTAAACATTAGGAAGAACTTCCTGACAGTAAGAGCTGTTTGGAAGTGGAACACACTGCCTGGGAATGTGGTGGAGTCTCCTTCTTTGGAGGTTTTTAAGCAGCTTCTGGATGACTATCTGTCGGGAGTGATTTGATTGTGTATTCTTGCATGGCAAAATGGGGTTGGACTGGATGGCCCTTGTGGTCTCTTCCAACTCTGATTCTGTGAACTTCCATCAGTGCTGCTCAGCATAGCCAGCGGTGATGAACACTGGAATGTGCAGTCTACCAACTCCTAAGGGGGCACATAATACCTGCCCCTACTTTATTAGGATGAACAGCAGTTCCCTCAAAGTGTGCAAGCTTTTGAGTTCTCCAGAATTGTCTCTTTGTGTGATGCAGAGCATTATGCATGGTTGATGCAGGTGAAAAAACTACCCTGCAAGGGCCACCTATCACGGTGTTTCTCTTAAGCATTTATTTGTTTATTTATTTATTTCAGTACATACTAACAAAATGGCTGTCCAGTAGTACAGAGTTATTGCAGTTGCACACTCTCTCATCCTCATACCTGACCCCTTTGACTTCCAAGCCTGTCAACCTTTTCATCTTTCCTTTTGTGCAAGAAGCATGTGGTTGCTGGTTGTACAAGTAGAACTGAAGTGATGTGCTGGGTTGCTGCAGGGGTTTTTGACATTGCAAAGGCACAGAAGACTCCCTGCACAGAGGGCAGTGATCATTCTCCTCTGCTGTCCATTGTGAAAGGCAGATAGAGAGTGGTGGGAATCCATGGTTGTAAGATTTTAAGAGTTGGAATGGATCCAAGGGCCATCTTGTCTAACTCCATACCATGCAGGAAATGTCTAGCCAGAGAACAATAGATTCCCAAAATAGTTTTACCTTCCCCTATCGCAGCTTACAGGTAATATTTCTCCAGTCCATTCAGGAGAAGATGGCGATGGACAGACATTTAAGATGTGTATTGTCGTAACTACTCTTTTTTTCCTGAAAGAAAGTGCTGATGGTGATATTTGTGCTATATAAAATACAGTTGGTCTTAGGCAAGCCAGCACAAGAGGTCTTGCTGCCTTTTCTGCCTCCCCTCCCCCGACTTTTGTTTTTGCTCTGGGGCTCCTCTTCTATATCTGCCTCCTTGTGTATTGCAGGTGAATGGCCTTGACACCATCCGGGTCCCAATGTCAGTGGTGCAGCACGCGATTCCCAAGCCCAGAGGTCATAGGCTCTGGTTAGCCCGGCACAAGCCAGAAGCCACACCTGATTAGTAAAGCTGGATGCCCCAGGGAGGAATATGGGGAAGTCTTCCCAAGCAGACAAGACATGGGTATAGTCCAGCTGCCTCAACAACAGCTCCAGAAATGGAGCCCATCATCAGTTTGGGTTTGGACTGGATCTCTGTGCAAGCCAGGTTTCCCTGTATTTGAGGGTGGTGGGGATGGTAACTGAAGGTGGAAGGTAATGTGTTACTGTCCAGAACATTGGAAGAAACTGTGAGGAACAAGGGTTACTTCTATGGAATGCTTATACCAGTTTCTGTTCTATGTGGGTTTCTGTACACAACTCTCCCAGGCAGCAGGAGAAGCACAAACTTCGTGTGAATAAAAATGTGCCTGTGTTAAAAACTTACTGTGGTGATGAGTAGATTGGCAAGACCCAGTTCTGTAGGTAGGGGAGCATAAGTGGATAGAACAGCAGCCATTAAGATACTCCAGATCTGTGAGCTCTTAATGTAGGTAGGCAGATCTATATGGTAATCTGCTGAAAGGATTTTGTGGTGAGGATGGAGACTTTGGCATTGACTGATGAGTTCTGGTGCCACCATGTCATAGAAGAGCAGTCAAGAAAAGTCACTGATTTGCCATTGGCTGAACATATTCTGAAATTGAGGGTCATTGATTTGCCATTGGTTGAAGTTGCTGTGGCCCCATAGAGGGGGCGAGATGCCAGAATGTCCTGAGAAACAGGTAGAAGAAGCAGAGACCCCTCATATCAGAAGGTCAGAAGTGGTTGAAAGACACCAAGAGAATGAGCTGAAGGCCAGGAGAAGGAGTTGCCGAGCAGGAGGAAAGCTGAGGGGAAGAACCTAGAGGGGGGTTGCTTGTGGTTAAGTGCTGAAGACGTGAGGGGGGCAGAAATTAATTTGCAGTGGCTAGCTCGAGTGTGGTAGAACAATAATAATGATAAAACTGGTTCTGTTGTCATCTCAGTAATTACAGGGTAACTTATTGCAGAAAAAATCTTGCAGATTAGTACTAAACAAAAAAGATTGACTTGTGCCAAGATCAAAGCAGCTGTTCTGAATTTGCATCAGCTGTGAAGGTTCCTAAATTTTGACTCTGTACGTATAGCATGCTCAATGACTTAGCTGTATAAAGATCATCAACTGACAGGCATGCTCAGGATGTACAGTGTGGTGCTCAGCCCCAGCTGAAGCTTTGAGCAGGCCACCTGGAAGGCCATTGGGCAGCTGTTTTTCCTTGGTAGTATCTCCTGCGGCCAAACACACCATGCTCTGTCAGCTGACGTTACCTTCTCTTGCATGGAAGAATGCAGAACCCAAAAGCAATAGTGTAGACACTTCCATGTCAGAGGACATCTTGGGTGTAGCCTGTGGCCTCTTGCTTGTCCTGCCTTTGCTGTCTGGCATTTCCAATCTTTCTGAGCTATTAAGTAGGCAGCATTCGCCTTCGGCATTAACAATGCCATCTAAGCAGGCACTGGAATAATTCACCATCTGGATAGCTGGAGTGGTGGATCCTATTGTCCAATCGTTGATAACAATCGTTGATGTTGTCCAATTGTTGATTTTGTTTATCTTTTTTTTAAAATTTCTTTCCCAAGAGGGAAAGTTGAGCTTTCTTCACTTCAGGTTCAAAGTGCTGGAGTGGCCTTTTGAAGAAAAAGTGGGATGCTCTGGCTTTGCCCCCACATGTCCCCACGGGGAGAATAGCGGGAAAAGGTTCTCTTACTTTTAAAAGCAAAGCATGAAAAGCTGCCAAAAATATCATTAAGCCCCTATGCAATAATACTAGGGTATGGGCTCTCTCAGAGGAGAATATGAATATTCACGGCTGCACTTGCCGCAAGAGGCCCATCAGTTATGGCAAGGTTGACGGCCGCCTCGTCAAGGTGACTCCTGAGATAAAGTCGGAGGATGATGCTACCAGGAGGGGAGGGAAGATGCTCAGAAACATGGGGGTTTAGTGGCGAAGGAAGGATGCAGCACACTCTGTAGGTGCAGCCTTCGCATGGTGGACCACTGGGGGAGTTTTGGGATGGAGTGGGACAAGAGTGGAGAAATCCCACCAACCAATTAATGTGCATGCCCAGGATTGGAAGTGGCAGTGAGCTGTCCTGGCAGGTGTGGGAGTTCTGGGAGTTACAGTCCCCAAAAGTAACTTCTCCAAGCATTGACACCAATTTTCCATTGCCCCTTCTTTCTCTCTTTCTATTATCTATTTTATCATTCCTAGACTTTTCTGTGTGAGCTGGGTGGGGGTTCTGACCACCCCCTTTTTACTCTCAGCCACTTTGATTTTAACATATAGGTATACCTGAGTTAATGATGTAGGTATGTTGTTCCTTGAACGCTTTCATCAGAGCTGTCTACACACAATCCTAAATATACACTGGACTAACTATGTGACGAATGTTGCTGTCCTTGAGCAAGCAGGGATCACCAGCATGGAGGCCATGATACTGAGAACACAGCTGTGCTGGGCAGGGCACGTTTCCTGACAGTAATGGGCAGGATGCGCTGGGCAGGATAGAGGACCATCACCTCCCAAAAATAGTACTCTACGGTGAATTTGCCACGGGTCAGCGTAAGAGGGGCGCTCCAAAAAAGCGATACAAGGACTCTCTGAAACAACAAGTCTTGAAGAGAAACGACAACGCAGAAAGAATCAAAACCCGGAAACATCACCCAAGGAGACCTTCTGCTGTGCTTTCTGCAACCGGACTTGTTTATCTCGGATTGGCCTTTTTAGTCATCAGTGCGCTTGCAGAAAGTGCTGGATGAGTCCTTCCTGAATCTTTGTTTGCGAAGAAAAGCCAGAGAGAGAGATGTTGTTGGGTGTTATTTTAACAGAAAATGTGGTGCTAGAGGCAGAAATAACCTAGAAGGAATGGAGTTGGGTTCCTACACCACAAAAAAGAAGAGCACTTCAACATGTTTTAGCAGACTTTTTGCTCAGAATTAACAATATGCCCTTGTGAAATGGAACAATCAGACCAGGTAAACCTTGCAGAAGGAAACGAAACATTTCAACCTTCTAAAGACCACATGTAGGCTTCTTTCAAAATGTATTCAGATTACTTTTACCAGCATCCACTTTTCTTATGATTTCCATGTTGGCAACTTACAGATCTATGTGTTTTAACACGTGTGAGAAGCATGCTTATTTCTATAGATTTTCCTTGTTTTTTTTCTGGGCTGTGAGGCGTTTCCTCTTTTCTCCTGATTTTGCTAGTTATGCATACTCAGTAAGATGGGATTCTGGAGTTAGTTGCTGTTTGTGTCTGCCTACAACAGGCAAGATAGAGGGCTAAAGTGGATTGGCTAGAGAAGAATCCCATTCTTTACCAGCTCAAGCTTTATTGCATTACTACAGAAATAACTGTGAACCATGATAAAGTTCTCAGGCAGCTCTGTCCGAAGTGGGGGATGGGAGAATAGCAAGAATGAGAAGAACAATAATGAGATTGTCCCCCTTTTGCTAGAGCTCTGCAATTTGAGCATTACGGGTTTTGTTTTTTACAGTTGCACCATTGTTCATCCTACCTGTATACAAGATCATGTGTGCCCCTCTCCTGTTTAACGCCCACCAGATGGCAGCAAAGAATCACACCTCCAGATGATTTATGAGGTGTTTTCCTTCCTTCTTTTCCCAACCTTAGGCCTTGAACCACTCGGCCACAGGAGGGAGAGAGTTGTCAGGCTTCCAGCCTCTGGGAGCCCATTTTGTCAAACTGCCTCATTTTCAGCTGATTTCATAGGAGACTTTTTGGGTGCTGGAACTGCTGGGGACTGACAGTGACAGTTTGGGAGAGCCCATTGAAGCCTGATAAGGGGCCTATGAGAGTGAGATTTGTATCACCAGTAACCCTCCAGCAGCTATATACTTGGGATCAAAGCACAGTCTGAGGATAGGGGAAGCCTTCATGGGTGCCTGCAGTTCAAGCAACAGGGGAGCACTTTTTGTTTGTCTATGGCTTCATTTGTGATCTGGGGTGTTCTGGGAAAGACGAGAATCATCTGACCAGGACAATTGGGATTTTCAAGGAAGCTTAGGATGTAGAATGCTCAGAGCGCAATGTTCCATGTTGGACTACAGTAGGACCCCTGTATCCACAGGGGATTGGTTCTGCCCCCCACCATGGATACCGAAAACTGCGGATAATAGTGAATGCCATAAAAAATAATGGGCCCTCTGGATTAAAATACTGTAGACTTGTCTTGGAGGACCTAGAAAACATCTAGAGAGGATGCCTCTAGGCATTTTCTAGGAAGACTGGTAGGTGTGCTGTTTTGTGTCCTGCGGATAACTGAAACCACAGATATTGGTCGTACTGTACTGTGTGTATTGGTAGCCTATTCTCAAAAATGATATTTTGTAACATTGGGAAAGAAGTAGCAAAAGAACAACTGGAGGAATTAGGGATTTGAGGCCCTTTCTCTACTAGGAAAGACAGAAACATTCTATTTAGTCCCATGTGGGCATAGGAAGTAGCCACATGCACTGGCACAGAAAGTGGCTAACTCCCCCCCCCCTTCCATGTTCTAGCAGTTACTGTGCAATGTGGAATGTGACCACCTGCACTCAAGAGTAATGCAAAACATGAACCTGTGCTATTTATTTATTTATTTATTTATTTATACCCCGCTCTTCAGCCTCAAGGCTATCAGAGCGGCTTACAAATTGTTTTAAGCAATAGCTATTTACACATCTATACTGCGTTAAGCAGTTTCCAATGTGTGTTAGCTAATTGCCCCCCACAAGCTGGGTACTCATTTTACCGACCTACGAAAGGATGGAAGGCTGAGTGAGTGGAAGGCTTGCAAGCTTAATCCTGAAAGTGTGGGGCATGAATGGGATGCCCAGGAGTTTCTGGCCTCTTAACAAAACTGGCCCCTATTCTTTGTACTCTGTTGTAACCAAGTAAACGTAACTGAATAATTGCACATTCTTTCCCTGTTTTAATCGTTCTGTCCGTTTCCCTCCTCTCCCTTTGTCTAATTTTAGACTGTAAGCCCCACAGGGCAGGGAACTATCCTTTTGTGTTTTGAGAGGAGTCATGGATATTAATAGCCCTCTAGGAATAACAACTGCATTTCACTCAGAGAGAGGGAATGCGTGCATCCAATGCTATTCTATTTCTGTTTACTGAGAAAGGTTCCACCCATTTAAGACCCAAGTTAAGTGTGTGTGAAGTTGTAGACTTACTTGTTAAACCCTTTTGGTAGTCTTGTACTGTTTTCCCAACAGCCCCATCTTGCACATCTTTTGTCCCCCAGGTGGACACGTTTACACACAGACACACACGTATACATACATATATGTACATACAGGCTTCCCCAACTTTTTGACACGATGCTTTCCAATGACTCGCTCTTTCAACACTTGCAAATTACAGACAAGTGTCATTAATTTGACAGGGATTCCACTCTCATCATTTTTTCTTGCCTACAAGGCTTGCTTCGGACTGCTCACACACACTTTTGTGCACGCATTCAAAGGTGATATATAGTGTGTTGGTCAAAATGCATTTGCATGCTTTAAAAAACCTGGGTTCCACTTTTGAACCTTTCCACTTTCTGACAGTCCTCCAGTCCCTAACTTGTCAGATAAGCAGGGGCTTTGTGTGTGTATTTGTGTTGCAAATAAGTGGACTCCCATGTCACACCCCTTTGCTGGAAGCCCAACTTTTATTGGCAGCTTCTGGTGCTTGGAAAATGAGAGGTTAGAATTAATGCAAAAGAACAAAAGCAGCCATCTGAAGCACGACAGAGGCCCCTGTGGAACAGAAAGGTCTCTCAGTTGTTACAGGAAACCCAAAGAGAGAAAGAAAGAAATAGCAAAATACACCAGGATCTAGGAATTTTCATCTTCTGGTTACAAGACTTTCTGGCATGAGGTGGCTCTCACACAGCCTGGTTTACTTTTTCCATCATCTGTTTCTGGATTTTCTTCGGGAGATCTGGATTGGTAAAATAGTCTGAAACAAGAAAGTGAGGAGAAAGAAGGATTAGGCTCAGGTCCTGTATTCCGGTGCACATATTACGTGCATATTCCAGGCTTTTGATCTCTGATGTAGCGACTCCCAGAGAGCAAGGCTGGGAACTCTCTAAAGGCAGCTTTTGTGCCTTCATTTTTCAAATTAAAGCCATGGAGCAGAGAGAAGGGAAGGATGGCAAGGCGTTGTCATGTCTCTTTCCCCCCACACCTCTTGATTGAGTGGTTCCATTTGTACTGTGTGTTCCCTTTATCACAGATCTGACAGCAAAGGGTACAAGGTGCCCTGGCCACTCCCAAGCTCTGCTCTTGTTTGCCAGAACCCATTTCTTTGGAATGGCTCTTCTTTATTTGTATTCCCCCTGCTTGGAGAGCATCTTTTTCCTAACCGGTAGAAGCAGAGAGGGAAGCTACTCGGGGAACAGCTGCCTGTTGTACTTTGATTGAAAAAGAAGACTGTGCAATCAGTCACAAAAAATTGGGGATAGAAGCAGAAGGGTTTGGACATCAATCTCTAAAAGAAGTTTGTTTTTGTAGGTAATGACATAATCAAGCAGATCACTTTATATCCTGCCTTATCCCCAAAACTGGGACAGTTTTAGAATAAAAAGAGATGCACATGTAACCACATACAGCTGAAAACATGCAACCAATTAAGATCAAAATAATATTAAGCTGTCTGTCAAATTAAAACCATATTTATTATTACTACTGGCTGGAATTCACTTGGGGACTGGCGTCTTTGTAAGTGAACTTACATCGTTGGAAAATAGAATAGAGCAGTTTCGTGATGTACATACTGTATTCAACAAGGGGCTACTGTTACATTACAAGAAGCCCCTGCCTTTCGATGGCTCATTATCTGACAACTCGCTCTTTCAGTTATTGCAAATTAAGGACAAGTTCCATTCATTCAACAAGGAATCCATGTTTTTGACAGTTCTTGCCTATGGAGGCTTGCATGGGACTGACCACACATGCACGTGTTCCTTGCAAAGGGGGGAAGTCACCAAGCTGACTGAGAGACTTTGAGCACGCAGGCTCAAGTGCCTGCAGGTGTACACAGGCATCCCAAGCAAGCCACCGTAATTCCCTCATGCTCCCAACACGGGTTCTGATTTTTTGTTTCTCACACTGCTGTAGTCCCTAACCTGTCAGATTAACGGGGGGCTTCCTGTTCTACATAAGAGAGCCAGTGAAATGACTGATGCACAAAACAACTGATGTGCATCAGGACACTAGCTAGGGAGTGTTGGTGCGCATTGGGACATGCTCCTTAGGCCCTTGGCTACATACGGTAGCTATGTATGCATAAAGTTAGAGAATGTAGACCATGATAGAGAATTCCGGCCAACACATATTTAATTTATACCATACTTTTTTCTAGGCATGGGATCCAAAGTGGCTTACAGTAATTGAAAACAAAAATTCAGCTTAATTTTTTTAAAAACAAATGTTAACACCAAGCATTTGTATTAAAGAGCACATGTTTAAAAACAGTTTAAAACATAAATGAAAGACTTGAAGAACATTAATTTTAAAAGCATAGACTAAAAGCAGTACAGTACTAAAACAGAGAATCTGTTATATACAATAATCAGTTCCCCCAAACCTGCTGGAATAAAAAAGTCTTCACTTGATGGTGGAATCAGAGCAAGGAGGGAGCCAACATGGCCTCCCTAGCAATGAAATTCCAGAGTCTAGGAGCAGCCTCAGAGAAGGCTCTGTCCCGTGTTCCCCCCAAAAAGGCCTATGAAAGTGGTGGGATTGAGAGAACAGCTTTCCCTGAAGGTCTTGAGAGTCGTGGAAGGCTCATATGAGAAGATACTAATTTATTATTTCAGTCCCAGGTGGGTGCTTACTGTGGTGAGGCACTCTGTGTATCTACCCAAGGGCACACTGTTTGTAACTACAGGTCATCCCCCAATTATGTACGGGATATACGTCCCTGGACTTACTGCAGATAGGTGAAACCGTGTAAATTAGTGAACCTCCACAGAACTGTGCTGGACGATACCTAGAGAGGACACTTCTCTAGGCATCTGGTGTGGCTCTGTGATCACCTTCCAGCAGTCGTTGACCATAGTTGTGCTGGAGGACCTCCTGATGCCTAGAGAGACCACCACCAGCACCACTCTGTGGTCCTCCAGATGCCTACATACCCTGATTGCAGGTATGTGAAACTGCGGGTACTGAGCTCATGTAAACAGGGGATGGCCTGTACTTTAAATGTTCCACACCTAAGCTTGAATTGCTCACTCTTTTTCATGCTCAACCTGGGCAAAGTGTGGGTTCCAAGGGAAGCCCACCTTTTCCTGTTCTGCCTGGGTTCCAGCAAGATTTGTTCACAGGTGTTTGCCACTGCCTTCCTCTGAGGCTGAGAGAGTGTGACTTGCCCAAGATGATCCGGGGGGGTTGCTCTATGGCTAATTAAGGATTTGAACTGTGGTCTCCCAGAGTCCCATAACCTCCAACATATCACGAATACTAGGACAAGTGGCAGAGTATGGTCAAGATGGGAAAAGTTATCAGTTTGCGATAACACACAAAGCTAGGAGAGGCTGCAGAGATTTGCTTTTGCCTGGGCTGACGGGGAAGGAGAAGAGTCTGCCCCTCTCCTCTCCCTCACTGAGTTAATTGGGTGCAAACTACTTTTACACTTTTTGAACTGAGTTTGTAGTAACTGAAGTAAGCGGAGGCAAAAGGGGAAAGAGGAGAGAGAAACCAGGCCGTTTTAAAAGCATCTTAAAAAGTGGCAGGACTTTGGGAGCAGTGATTGGCACAGAGACTTTAGATGTTGAGAGTACTTTTTATGGGTGTTTTTTTAAAAAAAACCCACTATGTTTTGCCCCCAAAATCACCCTCTAGAGGTTGGGGGGGCATTTTCGCCATGTTTCTCCCCTTGAGCCATTTTAGGCCCAGGAGAGAGCTTTTTTAACTTCCTGTTCTGAAAAAAGGCTTCTCTTGAGCCTGAAATGGCAGGGGGAGGTGGAAAACATGACAAAAATGCCCCCTACATCCCCAGAGGGTGTTGGGGTGCATTTGAGGGCAAAACATTGTGGGTTTTTTGTGGGGGTTATGGCCCCCCAAGGTCTCATAGATGCCCACCCCTGCAGTTTTAAAGATGTCAATAATACTTTTAAAAAAACATTTATTTTTTTTCATTTTCCCCAGGATAAACCCACAGGAAATCCCTCCCCTCATTGACTTCAAAATTTCTAGAAATTTTACATCTCCAAGTATACCTATTGAATCAGCTGCTGAATAGCAAGTAAAAACCTATATAAACCTCATCCATTCAATGAATCTACTCTTCCTGGGACTACTGGTTAGAAGCAAGCTGGGATTTCCTGGTGTGCAGACTTCATATAAACACTTACCAGCAGCAAACTCCCGTATATTCTCAGGTCTCTGCATCAGGACTTCCCTGGAGTAACAGGTGGGGAAGAAGAGACAGAAATAGACTTTAAAAACAGTTTTCTAAGTGGTTGGGTTCTTATTTCCCCCGCCTCCACTGATTTTGTAGGTCCTTGTTAAAGTTACACAAGACAAATTGTTAAATTACTCCTTCCTTATTGCAGATCAATAAGCCAATTAGCAGCTGAGGAGGAGTGTTCAATTCACATCGACATCCACCTTTGCCAAGGGGAGAATAGAAGGCCTTTTTTTTACTATTATTATTAAAAACAAGAACATTCAACTGTCACAAGGCCAAGGAAATATTTATAACAATTAAAAATACCTCTTTTGAATTAAGTAGCACCTTCATCGGGAATCAATAAAGCAATTAGCAAGGCCTGGGGAAGCCAACCTTCCAAGTTGGATGGGAGGGATTGTACAAAACAGTTCATGTGGATGAAGCACAAAAGCAACCCAGGTAGAACTTTTAAATAGAAGGTAACTATTTCAGTCGTGGGGCAAATGGCAGCCCTGCCCTGCCCTACAGAATTGTGACAACTGTACACCTGTGTCCTTTTCCACAAGGTAAACATTCCCTATGACCTAATCAAAATGGCATACCCTGTGCTGTACTCAGGGTTGCCAAGCATCCCTTATTATAAGGGGCGTCCTTCGTTGGAGGGCTGGAAGACTTGTCCCTTATAGGGCTGGCTGCTGCTGTGTGCTTTCAAGTCATTTCCAACTTATGGAGACCCTGAGACGACTCTAACATGGGGTTTTCTCAGCAAGATTTTCTCAGAGGGGGGTTGCCTTTGCCTTCCTCTGAGGCAGAGAGTGTGACTTGCCCAAGGTCACCCACGGGATTTCCATGGCCGAGCGGGAATTCAAACCCTGCTCACTAGAGTCATAGTCCATTTTTCAAACCGCTACAATCGTGCTGGCTCACATAGGGATTGCAGAAGTCCATTTATATGTCAGTTATTTGAGGGCCAGAAAGTTTGTCCCTTATAGGGCTGGTGGGTGTCCCAGATTATAAGGGATGTACTGTATTTGAAGGCTGGAAAGCTTTCCCTTTTCTATAGACTGAACAAGGTGCCCCCCCAAATCCCATGATTTTCAGTTTGGGCCTTTCATAAAGATGGAAATGTGTGCACCATGTCATTTATAAATGTGGATAATATGTTAATTTTACAGAAAAATATGCTGCTAAATTAATTGCAATCCATACTTTCATTTGGTGCTATGTAGAACACAAACTTGCTCATAGCTACTTCTTGATTGTCAAACCTGAATGTCATGAATTTTGACAGTCCCTTATTGCTATTTTGAAAACCCGGCAACACTAGCTGTACTGCTTCAGACTTCTTTGTGGGAGGGGGTGTGTGGCACATATTTGCTGGCACTTCTGGGAGGGCGCTGGCCACGAACATGTATCCCTGTTATATCAACTGCATGCAATATGTTTGGGATACTTATTTTAAAGAGAAGCATTAAAAAATGCAGAGAGCCAGTTTGGTGTAATGGTTTGGGTGTTGGACTTGGACTGTGGGAGAACAGGGTTCAAATCCTTGCTCAGCAAGGGAAACCCACCTTGGGCAAGCCATCCTCTCTCAGCTTCGGAGGAAGGGCATAGAAAACTGCCTCTGAATATATCTTACCAAGAAAAAAACATGATAGGGATCATTTTCGGGTCAGCATAAGTCGGAGGTCCTATCTATACGGTCAAAATAATACAAACGCAATGCGAAAAATCAGCAATCTGTTCATATGATAATTTGCACAAATATGTGTCATTCAGAAGAGGGCCAGCCAAATCCACCACAAAGTCTGTGTGTGGGGCTTTGTACAGATTTTCTGAATAGCTCCGTATGACTTCCGAATTTGCAACCGTTTGAACACTCATGTTTGCACAGATACGAACAGGCAGTGCAATCTGATTGGCTGGACGAGCACAGGGGGTCTAGCAAAGAGGGAAAGTGACTGCGGCCGCCATGTTGGATTTTTGGCAAAGCGAGGGTCCGCTAAGTCAATCAAATGACAATCTCATACTTTAAAAAAAAAATTGTAAATACGAAGTGTTGCTTGTGGGCACCCTGGGAAACTGTGTTTTTTTTAATTGGCGGCAGCAGATTTAAAATTGCGAGTAAATCACTTGCAGCTGCCTTCTGGCTAGGGGGTTATGTGGAGTTTAGGGGGTA
This sequence comes from Gambelia wislizenii, assembly GCA_030847615.1. Taxonomy (NCBI): domain Eukaryota; kingdom Metazoa; phylum Chordata; class Lepidosauria; order Squamata; family Crotaphytidae; genus Gambelia; species Gambelia wislizenii. The sequence goes on along the minus strand of JAUMIR010000015.1, from coordinate 5,479,462 downwards.
TCTTTTGATCATGTAGACAAGTCACATCATTGCGAACACCTGCCTTTCCAAACGTGTTCATATTCCCCCCCCCTTGTATAGATAAGACCTGAAATCACTTGAAGATACACAACAACAAAAACAATAACAACAACATTAAAAATACAATTTCCCCACCTGTAACTGGAAAAGTTGTGCAGTCCATGGAGGACTGTATTTATTTATTATTTTATGTATTAAAACACTTCTATTTCACCCTTTGTCTTGGGCTCTCAGGGTAGAGTACTATATAAACAATTTAAAACATTTACAGTTAAAAACATAAAGAATCTGAAAAAGATCAAAACATATTAAACATAGTAACACTTAAAACCAGGTTGAAAGCAACCATTCACACCACTTTAAAAACTACAGCAATTTAAAGCCGTGTATATGTAGGCTTGAAATAAATCAGTCCTCAAAGGCTTTATTTACCACATAGTTTTGTGGAACTGATTTCTCTGTGGTGCCATGGCCTCCTTCCCATTTTGAAAATGTCTCTTAAAGGACATCCCTTTAAAAATAGGGGTGGGCAACTGTGGGGAAGCTAGGGGGTCACAATATCCCCAGAGGAGACCTTAGGGATGTACCCCCTACCACATATCCCCACCGCAAAAAAGTGTCCCCAAATGTCCCCCAACATCTTCTCCAGGTTTGTGGGGGCATTTTTGCCATGATTTTAAGGTCACCCTGGGCCACAAGTGGGGGAAGGCCTCTTTCCAGCTAACCGTGATATTGTCAGCTATTTCTCCTCAAACAATACAACTTACTAAGGGCTTGTCTATAAAGGCAGTTAAATGTGGATTGATGTGCAGTAACACCAATTCGCCACAGTTTTCATTTGTCTCCACTCCCCCCCCCCCAAGATTGCAGGCATGTGAAGCCATGTGCATTTGTTGTTCAAATGGGCATGCCTGCGAATCAAGATGGCAGGTGAGAGTGAATTACTTGTGTTTTTATTGTCACCCAGTTGCTACTGCCGAACAACATTTTTAAAAAAAAGCAAATCCAAGGTGAAGTGCAACGTTCCGCTTAAATAAACAGAAAGAAAGGCGGGGAAAGGCTGTTTCATCACCTCAGCACAGATCACTATGGCAAAAATCCAACATAGCAGTTCCAGGCACGGCCTTGTCGGCAACCTCTGCCCCCTGCACACATCCGACCAATCAGACGTCCACTCTGAGAATGTGCAGCGATGCAAATCAGTTATAATAAGGAGTGATAGTGCACGTTCCCAAGCATTATTTTTAAAAATATAGAGAAAGCCATGAAGGCTTTTACAACAGAGTATTTGGAATTTTTTGTGTGTGTGTGTGGGGGGCTTCCAAATACAGCAGATTGATGCAGGATTCCATTTAGACAAAACACTCATATTCTCTCCAAATTCCATGAGGAGTATTTTTGCTGTATAGATGAGCCCTGATTTATCCCTTTTCTTCCATCTACCTGTGGGTTCCCCATATTAGAATATACTAGGTGAGAGTGATCATGTTCTCCTGGAGTGAGTTATACAATGGAAAGGAGAAGCCAAGCATAGTCAGACACGTATTCTTGACTTTAGGAGAGCTGATTTCAATTAACTCAGAGAAATACTGGGGGTGATCCCATGGTCAGGAATATTAAAAGAGAAGAGACCTCAAGACGGATGGGACTTTCTCAAAAGGGAAATACTGAAGGCACAATTTCAAACAGTACCATTGAGGAAGAAAAATGGGAGGTGTCTCAAGATACCAGGATGGATGACTAAAGAACTTTCAACGGAGCTAAGTTTTAAATGGAACATGTATAGGAAATGGAAAAAGGGGGAAATCACCAAAGAAGAATTCAAACAGATAGCGAACACGTGTAGATATAAAGTCAGAAAAGCTAAAGTGCAGAATGAGCTCAGGCTTGCTAGGGAGGTTAAGAACAATAAAAAGGGTTTTTTTTTTGGGTATGTCCGCAGCAAAAGGAGGAAGAAGGAAATGATAGGGCCGCTACGTGGAGAAGATGGCAAAATGCTAACAGGGGACAGAGAAAAGGCAGAATTACTCAACACCTTCTTTGCCTCAGTGTTTTCAGAAAAGGAAAAGGAGGACCAACCTTACTGAACAGAGGAACAGAGGACACAATAGGGGAAATCCAGCACAGAATAAGCAAAGAGGTAGTACAGGAATACCTTCTTAATCTAAATGAATTTAAATCTCCAGGACCAGATGAACTACATCCAAGAGTATTGAAAGAGCTGGCAAATATAATCTCAGACCCACTGGCAATAATCTTTGAGAACTCTTGGAGAACATGAGAAGTCCCAGCAAACTGGAGGAGGGCAAACGTTGTCCCCATCTTCAAAAAGGGGAAAAAAGAGGATCCCAACAATTATTGTCCGGTTAGTCTGACATCAATACCAGGGAAGATTCTAGAACAGATCATTAAACAGAGAGTCTGTGAACATTTAGAAGGCAATGCCATAATCACAAAAAGTCAGCATGGGTTTCAGAGAAACAAGTCATGCCAGACTAATCTGATCTCTTTTTTTGATAAAGTTACCAGCTTGGTAGATGAAGGGAATGCTGTGGACATTGCATACCTTGATTTCAGTAAGGCCTTTGACAAGGTTCCCCATGACATTCTTGCAAACAAGCTTGTAGAATGTGGGCTAGACAAGTTAACTGTTCAATGGATTTGTAATTGGTTGACCGGCCGAACCCAAAGGGTGCTCAGCAGTGGCTCCTCTTCGTCTTGGAAAGATGTGACCAGTGGGGTGCCACAAGGTTCTGTCCTGGGCCCAGTGCTATTCAACATCTTTATCAATGACTTGGATGAGGGAATTAGGGGCATACTTATCAAATTTGCAGATGACACCAAATTAGGAGGAGTAGCTAATACCCTAGAGGACAGGATCAAAATTCAGAATGATCTGGATAGACTGGAGAGCTGGGCCAAAGCTAACAAAACGAAATTCAGTATGGAGAAATGTAAGATACTGCACTTAGAGTGGAAAAATGAAATGCACAGATATAGGATGGGGGAGACCTAGCTGAATGAGACTACGTGCGAAAGGGATCAAGGAGTCCTAGTAGACCACAAGTTGAACATGAGTCAACAGTGTCAACAGCTAAAAAAGGCCAATGCGATTTTGGGCTGTATCAATAGAAGTATAGTGTCTAGATCAAGGGAAGTAATAGTGCCACTCTATTCTGCCTTGGTCAGACCTCACCTAGAATACTGTGTCCAGTTCTGGGCACCACAATTCAAAAAGGATATTGACAAATTGGAGCATGTCCAGAGAAGGGCGACTAAAATGGTGAAAGGTCTGGAAACGATGCCTTATGAGGAGAGACTTAGGGAGCTGGGTATGTTTAGCCTGGAAAAAAGACGTTTAAGAGGCGATATGATAGCCCTGTTTAAGTATTTGAAGGGATGTCACATTGAGGATGGAGCAGGCTTGTTTTCTGCTGCTCCAGAGACTGGAACACGGAGCAATGGATGCAAGCTCCAGGAACAGAGATTCCACCTCAACATTAAGAGGAACTTTTTGACAGTCAGAGCTGTTCTGCAGTGGAACACACTGCCTCGGAGCGTGGTGGGGTCTCCTTCCTTGGAGGTCTTTAAACAGAGGCCAGATAGCCATCTCTCAGGGATGCTTTGATCGTGATTTCCTGCACGGCAGGGGGTTGGACTGGATGGCCCTCGTGGTCTCTTCCAACTCTGCAATTCTATGATTCTATGATTACTAACACACCCACAACCATCTATTTATTTAATATTAATCTCCTACCCTATATCCAAAGATCTCAGGAGAGCTTACAATAAAATCAATTTAAATACATAATAATAATTTTAAAGGATTAAAATGTACTATATCATTTATCACTTAAAATCCTTAAAAACCCTTTAAAACCAATTAAAATACAATTTAAAACAATGCTAACCATAGCACATGTGCAAATAAAAGTAGAGACGAATTTCACCAGAATTTAGACAAGCAAGCTTTGCTCAAACTTGAACTAGAATTTGCTGCCACCGGAAACCCAGTCCTCCAAATCTAATTTCTTTTCTCCCCCTCCTCATTGCTTACCTGACAAATCCTGACAGCAGTAGCTCCACTTCCTTGTGGGAACGCAAGTATTTCTCATTAGCAATCTTGGTGTTTATCTAGGGCCAAAAGTACATAGCACAGATAAAGTGGAACTTAGGCCATGAGACACAAATGTACAGGCTATACGTGTTATCTGTTAGATTTTATAAAACTGCTGTATTCCTAAATATATCTGTTAAGACTAAAATCTGTTGCTCCTTATTGTGCTCCCTAGCTGTCAGCCACCAATATTCATGACTATTTTTAACTACATACCCTGGGAGATACAGGCAGCTTAGCTTGCTTTATGAACTATTTCTTTACCCATCCTGAGTTTCCTCACCAAAGCTCAGACTGAATGTGGATGAACAGTGCTGGATCTTCAAGAGAACTGTAAGGTCAGTTTGGTTGAGAAAGGGAAATATTACATACAAACCATGAGAGGGAGAGGCATAGGAATTGTACCCACAAACTGACCCAGTTTGACAGGGACGGTCCCAGTTAATCCTCTGCCATCCCAATTTTTCAGCTGTTTTTAAAATGTCCCAATTTCTTTCTCTTCCTCCCACTTTTCCCCTTTGGCATCAGCTTGCTTCAATTGCTGCAAACTGATTTCACAATGCAAGAGAAATTTGCATTCAATTAACTCAACATGGAGGCAAGGAGAGAAGGGGGAAGACTCTTGACCTTCCCAGTTGGCTCAGCCAAAAGCAAATTGCTGCAGCCTCTCCTAGCTTGTCTGCCCTTCCTCAGTAATAACTTTTTGACATCTTACTACTGTGAAATGTTGGAGAATATGAGGAATTGTTGTGCTATATTAATCCAAAGATAATAACAGGGCTTCTGGGAGGTCTCTCATTCACAGAGTCGCCATAAATCAAAGCTGACTTAATGGCATTTAACAACAATTAGTCTAAAAAGTCATCTAGCCAAGCATTCAAACAGCAATGCCTCCAAGAACCTCATCAGCAAGGCAGTGGACCTCCCCCCTGTTGTTTTTATCCGCAGTGTCTGGTGTTCAGAGGGCCAGCTTGGTGTAGTGATTTGAGTGTTGGACTATGACTCTGGAGATCAGAGTTTGGGCAAGTCACACTTTCTCAGCCTCAGAGAAAGGCAAAGGCAAACCCCCTCTGAGCAAATCTTGCATAGAAAGCCCCATGATAGTTTCACCTTAGGGTTGCCATAAGTCAGAAACAGCTTGAAGGCACACAAACACGTGCACGCACACAGGTGTTCAGAGGTAGACTACCAATACACATGGAGGTTCATTGTGGCAATCATGACTAATAGCCAGTCCTGAATAAACTTGATCACCGATCAAGAGAGAGATGTTTTAATCTATGGACAGAAACCTTAGCTAAAGGGGCTGTTTCTGGATCAAGGCAAAATAAGATTATGCCTTCTCACTCACTTGGGGAGATAGGATAAGGAACATTTAATTGCTTCTGGCCAGAAGGTGGATGCAGAGCAGAGTGGAGGGTGAATTCTGGCACCACAACGACTGGAACAGAGGAAGAAACTAACTAAGTAAATGCATAGAGTCATCCATGGAAAGTCGTTGCAAGTTGCAGCAACAAAACAAATATACTTGTAAACTGTAACCATCTGCTGCTCTGTTAGCTGAGCTGAAGATTTGTACATAGTCGTTTTCTGTTTCCTGTGGCCCCCAAACATTGAGAATTTGCCCCCTTGTATCCCACCTGGAGATTAGCCATGAAAACTGGAGACTCAGGGCCAGGCCCTGAGGTCTGTCACCTCTAATTGCTGGCTAGGAGATTTTGAAAGCTGTTTTCTATACATTTCCAGCTCTGCCCTCAGGATTTAACAGCTGAAAATAAGGGGCATGCTTACTGAGAGAGTAGGGCAATGTCCCTGTTTGTATACCGAGGATTACAAACCCTGTCCATTTGTGCTTTATTGCTGAGAGATCTGCTCTGCGTTCTGTACACTGTACATTTACTTGGCAACAGCCTCAACTCATATGACAACCCAGAAGGTGTTATTCTTTGGGTTAAAGATGAACTGGAACAACAAAATTGCCCTTGCAGCCCCGTCTCTCCTGTTCAAAACAGAGCTCAGCAGCTGCAGAATTACAAAAAAGACTGTCTTGGTGCTTCATTGGAAGCACAGTGTGTGTGGAGAAAGCTGTCTGCCCTACCCTGCAGTGTGGGTTAAGGATGGAACATATGCCTTAGCTGCCACAATCCTTTTTTTGTATGCTGTGAGTGGGGCAGAGGGATCTCTAAACATAACAGTTTTTTTTTTAACCTGAGGAAGGAATTCTTTGCAAATTCTTCCTGTTGCAGCCAGAGCAACAGTCCAGTTGTTGTTGTGTGCCTTCAAGTTATTTCCGACTATGGCAACCCTAAGGCAAATGAATCACAGGGTTTTCTTGGCAGATTTGTTCAGAGGGGTTTTGCCTTTGCCTTCCTCTGAGGCTGAGAGAATGTGGCTTATTCAAGATCACCCAGTGGGTTTTCATATCTGTGCGGGGATTCAAACCCTGTTCTCCAGAGTCATAGTCCAATGCTCAAACTATGCTGGCTGCAAAATGTCCAGAGAGGATGTAGTGGGGCCAAAAGAAGGCCATTTATCTGCTTCCCTTTTACATGTGTATAGCACCAGCGACAGAAACCAGTGTGGGGTAGTGGGTTGTGTGTTGGATGTGGACTCCAGGAGACTGCGATCAACAACAGCAACAGGGCAGATGGCAAGAAGAGAGAGAGAGAGTTCATAGGTACACACGCATGCCATCCAACTGTTCTGATTTGGCAGAGACAGTCTCAAGTAATCCTCTGCCATCCCACTTTTCCAGCTGCTTTTCAAATGTCCCGGTTTCTCTCTCTTCCTCTCACTTTTCCCCTTTATCCCCACCTTACCTCAATTGCCACAAATCTGAGTTCAAAGTACAAAAAGTAGTTTGCACTCGGTTAATTCAGCAGGGAATGAGGAGAGGACAGGGAGAGATATGCCCTTCCCAGTAGGTTTAGGCACAAGCAAACTGCTGCAGCCTCTCCTGGTTATGTGTTCTTTCTCATTCATTTCTCTTGACCACATTCTGATGTTACTTGGCTGCACACAGCCCACTTTTTATTTATTATTTTATTTATATCCCACAAATGAATTGCCTGGGAGTGTGGTGGAGTCTCCTTCTTTGGAGGTAGTTAAACAGAGACTGGATGGCCATCTGTCGGGAATGATTTGATTGTGTATCCCTGCAGGGCAGGGGGTTGGACTGGATGGCCCTTGGGGTCTCTTCCAATTCTACAGTTCTATGATTCTTATGTATGTGACCTCAAGCAGCTTACACTATACATTAAAACAATCTGAAATACAATTTTATTAAAGGTTTTCATCTGTGAAATGTTGGAGGGTATGTACAGTTGTCTTTTCATCTTTGCTGGGGTTTGGTTCCAGGATCCCCCATGGATACCAAAATCTGTTAATGCTCAAGTCCCATTATATGCAATGGCATAGCAAAACGGTGCCCTTTATATAAGATGGCAAAAATCAAGGTTTGCTTTTAGAATTACTATTTTTTAAGAATATTTTCAAGTTGTGAATACTTAAAGCCATGGATACCAAATCTGTGGATATGGACGGACAACTGTATACAGATACACACACACACACATACCATTGGCAGAGTAGCAAATCTCCAGCTGGTGCCTGTTAAAACACCGTTTGGACAAGCATAAAAAAAATACCAATATTTTATGATAAAAATCATAGAAAACATGTCTGCCTGTCTTTCTGTTTAAAGTAAACCTCTCAAAGGTTGCCAAAAGGGAACAAAGATGACCCTGGGGTTAGCCTTTTCAGTGTGTCCACCTTGCATTGTGTATGTATCCACATGTTTATGATTTCTCACTTCATCTTAAATTTAAATGAAATATTGTGTTTCCCCTCTCTCTTCCCCCCGCCCTACTCCAGCGCCCCCCAAAGCTTTGCGAGTCCTCACAGGGGGAGGACCAAATTCCCAGCATGCATTGGGAAAGCATAGCACTGAGCAAAGGATAGGTACAATTGCAAGGCAGAAATCCATCAGGAGGGGTGTGTGTGTGTGTGGAGAGCGGTCTTTTTAACCCCCTTTCCCCATCCTTTCTCATACCCACCTTGAATTGCAGGAGCTGGTCTTGCTGATGGGCGTAGAGGGAGCCCACATCCAGGCCCTCCAAGCCTGACCCCACGTCAACCATCTTGCCGGCTCCTTTTCCAGGCAGGCTGGCAGACTGTTAGCGTTGCCATGGGGACGGTTGCTGCCAGCTGCCTTGGCCTTGCCTGAAGCACAACTAGGCCCCAGGCTGGCGAAGAAGCAGCCTCCTCCCCACCCAGCGCCAATTCCCGGCTGCTCTTCTCCTTTCTTTGGGCCTCCAGCTTCTCTCTGTTTTTGTTTAAAAATAAAATAAAATACCTCAGGAAATACAAAAGCACTTGCACTGCCCAGACACCTTGGTGGAGTTCTGATAAGATGAAATAATGTCCTTTACATAAGGGGTGTGGAAGAAGAGGAAGATGGAGAAATGAGAGAACACAGTTGTCCCTCCATATCCACGGATTTGGTATCCATGGAGTTAAGTATTCACAGCTTGAAAATATTCTTAAAAAAATAATAATCCAAAAAGCAAACCTTGATTTTACCATCTTGTATAAGGGACGCCATTGCATATATATACAGTTGTCCCGCTGTGTCCACGGATTTGGTATCCACAGATTTAAGTATTCAGTTGTCCCTTCATATCCACTGGGATTTGGTTCCAGGACACACACACCCCCTGTGGATACCAAAATCCGTGAATACTGCAAGTCCCGTTATATGCAATGGCATAGCAAAATGGTGTCCCTTATATAAGATGGCAAAATCAAGGTTTGCTTTTTGGGTTATTATTATTTTTTAAAGAATATTTTCAAGACGTGAATACTTAAATCCGTGCATACAAAATCCATGGATACTCAAGTCCCATTACATGCACTGGCATAGCAAAATGGTGTCCCTTATACAAGATGGTAAAATCAAGGTTTGCTTTTTGGATTATTATTTTTTTAAGAATATTTTCAAGCTGTGAATATTTAAATCTGTGGATACCAAATCTGTGGATACAGAGGGACAACTATAATCCAGAAAGCAAACCTTGATTTTGCCATCTTATATAAGGGACACCATTTTGCTATGCCATTGCATATAATGGGACTCGAGTATTCATGGATTTTAGTATCCACGGGGGGGGTCCTGGAAGCAAACCCCAGCAAATATGAAGGGACAACTGTAACTAGTTTTTGGAAAATAGGGTGTGTTTTTTTTAAGTTAAAGATCTTTAGGTTTTTCATCGTTTTTCCCCCGGCTGTGAGGTCGTGTTCTGGAAGAATTTTTTCCTGATGTTTCACCTGCATCTGTGGCTGGCATCTTCAGAGGAACGTCAGGAAAAAATTATTCCAGAACACGACCTCACAGCCCGGAAGAAAACCACGGAAAATCTATGGATTCCGGCCGTGAAAGCCTTCGACTTCACATTAAAGATCTTTCATTGTCACATTTTTAAATGTGTTCATAAAGGTTTCCCTCCATCTTTATGGAGGGAAAAAAACAAATACTGTTGGTAAAGGAAAGGAAGGTATCATTATGGGGGGGGGGAATAAAGATGCTACTTCTGATGGTAAAAAAAAAAGGGGGGGATACAAAAGCACTGCTCCAGCCCTCTTTGAACCATACCTGTGTTTTTGTCAACACAATTTGTGTACCTGGCCCTTATGCAAAGCCCACATTTGTGTGTGTGTGTGTGTGCCTTCAAGTTGCCTATTGACTTATGGTGACCCCATGAATCTCATCGATTTTTCTTAGGCAAGGTGGTTTTGCCTGTTCCTTTCTCGGAAATAGAGCCCACAGCACCCGATATTTGTCACTAGTCTTCCATTCAAGTATTAACCAGAGCTGACCCTACTTAGCTTCCAAGATCAGATGGGATCTGGTCCTTTTTGTATGAAACGTACTTGGAGATGAATTATAACATTCATACTGCCTCCCAACTTCTTTCTGATGGTTAAAAAAACCCCAAAACACTCCTTGAAACACCTCTCAGGAAATACAGATTCTTTGCTCCAGACCTTTTGAACCATACGTGCAGGGCCGGTTTAAGGCACTAGCAGTGTCAGCATCCGCAGGGGGCCCCATCATTGTGGGGGCCCCGTCGTAACCCTCCTCCTGCAAAAAACATTAATAATAATCTGAATATCCTTTACTCTGAATAGCTTAGGTTGAGTTAGGTTACATTGACCTGAGATAAACATATGCCCTCTCCCCAAAAGCATTGCAGGACCCCCCAAAATTCCTTAAACTGGTCCTGCATACATGTGTTTGGCAACACACTTTTTTACTTCCACAAAGCCTAGATATTTGTACCCAGTCATTTATTCTTCTAAACCCAGATTTTTATACCTAGTCACTTATTCCGTGAAGCCTGAATTTTTGTACCCAGTTCCTATTCTACAAAGCTTAAATTTTTATTCTCGTTCCATATTCTATGAAGCCCAAATGTTTTGTACCTGGTCACTTGTTCCACTGAAGGCTGAATTTTTGTACTAGGTCACTTATTCCATGAACCCCGAATGAGCTACAGATTATTCTGAGGACGTATGCAGTGATTTTATTTTACTTATACAGGTACAGTTGTCCCTCCGTATCCACGGATTTGGTATCCACGGATTTAAGTATTCAGGCCTTGAAAATATTCTTTAAAAAATAATAATCCCAAAAGCAAACCTTGATTTTGCCATCTTATATAAGGGACACCATTTTGCTATGCCATTGCATATAATGAGACTTGAGTATTCACGGATTTTGGTATCCATGGGGGTCCTGAAACCAAACCCCAGTAAATGTGAAGGGACAACTGTATACGGTTTTTCTCCTGAAATGAGACCCAAGGTAGCTTACAGTGTAAAATTAACACAAAATACAATTAAAACAGTATATAATACAAAGGGTTAAAAATTAAGTAGACATTCATATTAAAATACTTGGAACATATGCAATATAAAACATAAGATCAAGCTATAACAATCACCATTAAAAGACCTTTCTGTTGGAGTATGGTCTGTTTAATATGAGAAGTGACCCATTTGCACAAAAAATGGACTTATACTAAGGATATATGCTGGTTCTCTCCCAGGCAGCTAATTTGATTTCTAGAAAATACCATAAAAATATGTGTTTTCCTTCTTTCTTTTTATTATTCTGTGTGGAGTAGGGGTTAGCATGTTAGGGTAGGGCTTAAGAGGCTATATTGCATATATTGTTTTATTGGGATATTTATAAACCTCCTATTTCTAAATCAAAAGAGATCAGGACTGTGAGCAATCAATATAACCAAAAATGTTTATACCACCACAGCAAGCAATAAGAACAATACCATACAACAATAAAACAGCATTAAAAGGCACATCTATGGAGTGGATCCAGATTTAGTTGTACTTCGAGTAGACCCATGGTTTAGGGACTTGGTTTAGTCACAACTAATTTGCTTGACTATCCCATTATCTGTTGTCTGCTCCTTTATTGTTTGTGGGTTTGTTTTTAATTCCAGCAGGGGGAGCGAGGACGTCGGACAGACTCTAACGGGGCTCCGTGGGGGACCTGTTGTCGAGAAGCAGCAAAGGGGGGTCGGTTCGAAGACCACCCCAAATTTCATACCCGGGAAGGTATGGGAAAATTGGGGCTTGCAGTAGCTGTCTAATTGGAGCTTGGGGGGTGAAGGGAAGACTCCCACCCACAAGTACAACTCGACAGGCAGAGCAGCCATTGCTGCTTCTCGAGCCATAAGGGCATAATAGTCCTCATATCTCCCGCCTACTTTTTATGTTTGATATTATTAGTAATATTAAGTTGGTGAAAATTAGCACAGAGAAGTCGATTTTACCTTCAGCAGTAAGCTCTCATCTGAGGGATATTGACTGGAGTATTTGAACATTGGAATCTTATAGTATTTCCTCTTCCGAGTCTGTTGATACAATTGGTGAGAAAGCAACGGATTGATAGAGAAACAGCGAAGTGATATTGCCTAGACTGGAACGGTTTTTGACTTTTGGTTTTTGGCAAGGATTAATGTGGGGAGATATATAAAGATAAAATTAAAAAAAAACTACTGGCAAGACGGGCTGTGTTAAGGTAGGAGAGGGAAGAGAAGGAGGGGTAAAACGAAAGCAGGAAAATTTATGAACTGCGTCACTAGCTGCTGCGTAGTTTGAGAGCTGCCCAGTGGTAAGAAAGAGAAAGGGGAAGGGGAAACCCGGAGAGGAGTAAGGACCGGAGGAGAGTGAGGAGTTTGTAAGAGGCTCAATCCAAACTTTGGTCTGGATTTCAAAGACTGGATTTCAAAGATTGTGGACTGATCATTTGCGCAAGCGAGCAACGAGACTGGTTTTGCACATGGTGTATGGTGTAAGACCTATTGTGCAATTGACGAAGTGGGGTGATAAGGATAGACGGGACGGGCCAGACGGTGAGAGAAGCATGTGCGAGGCGGATAGATGGACAGAAGGTGCAGACGGAGGCAAGTGCATGTGACGACGAGAAGGCTTGAGGCTTGAGGCGAACGGAAGAGCCTGGACAGACGGAGTAGGAGATACGAGGCGGGAAGTGGCAGACTGGTGCAGCGGGGAAAGCGGTGCAGAAGGAGGTCAGGGGAAAGCGAGGAGTGACGAGGACAGACGGGAGGAACGTGAGGTGGTGTGAATGGCATCAGGAGAGAGTAAACGTGGAAAGGCAGACGGAAGGAGTGGTACGTGGCGGGGCAGTCGGCACAGAGCGGACGGAGGGGACGGAGTGGATAAAGCGAGAAAGAGTGGAGGAGTGACGAGGAGTGACAAGGGCAGGCGGTAGCCCTGTTGGAGACGGAACAGAGAAGGCCTGAGAGAACGGAAGGGAGGCCGGTGCAGACGGTGCCTGATAACTGAGGAGGTGGCAGAGGGCTGACGTTCAATACAAAAAAAAAAGAAGGGGAAAAAAACAGAGGAGAAGGAAAAGTAAAAATTAAAAAATAATAATAATATAAAAAATAATAACCAAAAAAATAAATTAAATAAAAAAATCATCCTATACAATAAATAAATATATTTATCTATATATATATATATTTAGATACATATATATACTGGGATAAAGGGGGAAAAAAAGAATTAAGAAAATTAACGTTTGTAAAGGATAAACGCCAAAAACTCATTTATTAGAACTGTGAAAGTGGTTTAAACGGATACACTGATAATTGAACCACAAATACCTTGCTTCACAGATGGCATCTGGCCTAAGACCTAGGGCGTATACCACTTCACAAGTGGCAACGATAAGAAGAACCTCAACAGAAATGCCTCCTAAACAAACAGACATAAATGCTCAGATTTTGGATGAGCTGAAAGCTTTTAAAAAAGAGGTAAAGGAGGAAATCAGAAATTTAAGGAAAGACTTAAGGCAAGACCTGGACAGAATAGAAAGGAGATTAGATAAATACACTACAGAAATGAAAGAAGTTAAAGGAGAGGTGGTTAACGTAAAGAATAGAACTACAGACTTAGAAACTCAATCAGTAAATATGACGAAGGAGCTAGAGGGTGTGAAACAGGCTAGCCTCTCTCATGAGATAAGATACAGAGAGAAATGCGTGAAGCTCAGGGGTTTAGCTGAAAGGATGTACGAAAATTTACAAGAGAGATTGATTCCGGCACTAGCGAACTACTTGGAAGTATCAGAGGAGACTTTAGCAAGAGAGGTGGATAAGATGTTTAGAGTGAACTCAGTCACGGCGAAGGAAAGGAAACTGCCTAGGGATATCGTTGTTTCATTCATGAGGTCGAGGTTTAGAGATAAAGTCATCCAAACGAATTATATACGTAAACTAGTGATTGAGGGACAAGAAATTCAGATCTATAAGGACATTCCAATAGAGATCCTTAAAAAGTGTCAGGAGTATAAGCATCTTACTCAGAGGCTGACAAGAATGGCCATAAACTTCAAATGGAATAAAATTGAGGGAATTTCCTTTATATACAGACAGAAGAGGTATATAGTAAATTCAACTGACAAAGCACAAGAAATGATGAACAGACTTGATGGTGATGAAAAGAGAGAGGCAGATAAAAGAAAGGAAAAAGTACAGAGGCGAAGGAAGATTGCAACCCTATGATGGAGAGAGAACTGAAGAGCTAGAAGGGAAGGAGAGGAGCGCTAATAGTTTAGAAGAAGAGAAAGAGCTGTCTCAAGAAGATTCCAGGAGAGAATTAGACGAGGATGAAGAGGGGAAAAAAGGAAGGGCGGAAGGAGGAAGTGGCGGCGAGGAAGATGTGGAATAAAAAATGACCTGTACTATCACGTCATGGAATGTCAAGGGCCTCAACACACTAATTAAAAGACGGAAAGTATACCACTACCTGGAAAAAAATATTGCTGAGGTAACCTGTCTCCAAGAGGTTAGGATACGTCGAAGTGAGAGTAAATATCTTAAAAATCTGAAATTAGGTCAAGAATTCGCACCACTATCATCCAGGAAGAAGAAGGGAGTGGTGATATATGTAAATAAAAAATACGAGGCAAAGCAAATACTTAGTGATAACAAGGGGCACTTGGTGGGAATAGAGCTAAAGAGGAACAATGAGAAAATATTCATTATTGCAATTTATGGACCACTTGAGAAAAAAGAACTATTTTATAAGAAACTGCAGATACAAATGACTAAATTGGAAAAAGGATGGATAATAGTAACTGGAGACTTCAATGGAGTATTAGACCCAAGGAGAGACAGATCGGGAGATGACACCAAGAAACACCAAGGCAAACTTCCCAGAGTATGTTCAGATACAATCGAAGAATTTCAACTAGTGGATCTCTGGACAGCTAAATATGCAAACGAGAAAGGCTACACTTACTATTCAGAAGCCCATAAGATGATGTCGAGGATCGACATGTTTTGGACATCAAAGACATTGCTACAACGGATAAAAGAGATGGAGATAATGCCTAAGATTGTGTCTGATCATAACCCGATAAAACTGAAATTAAAACTACACAGCAGAGAATATGTCTGGAGATTCAAAGAGGAATTACTGAATGAAGAAGCATTTACATTAAAAATGAAACAAAGGATAAACCACTACTTTGAAGAAAACAAAAAAGGAGGCATTAAAATGAAAATAGTATGGGATGCCTTCAAGGCTACTATTAGGGGTGAACTTTTGCAAAAGGGTGCAGAGGAAGCCAGGGCAAGGAGAAATATAGACCAGGAGCTCATTAAAAAAAACTGAAAGAAAAAGAACAGAAATTGAGAGGAAAACCGCAGAGTAAAATATTAATAAAAGAAATAGAACTGTTAAAAAATGCTATTAATAAAATGACGGTAGAAGAAATTGGACAGAAATTGAAGAAAATAAGGGTGCGGACTTTTGAACAGGCCAATAAGATGGGGAGATGGCTATCCTACAGATTGAAGAAGGAGAAAGAGAACAAAACGATAAATGAAATTAGAGTGGAGGGTGAAGAACTAATGTTTCAGGAGGATATTAAGAAGGCCTTTGTAAACTATTATTCCTCTTTATATAAGAAAGAAGAGCAGGAAGAAACTTGGGAGAATGAAATGAATAGCTATATTAAAAACAACAAGTTTGCCCAATTGCCGGAAGAATATAAAATAAATCTCTCCCAACCGTTTTCTATGGAAGAACTAAATAAGACAATTTTGGAATTGAAAAGGGGCAAAACACCTGGTCCGGATGGTTTTACGGATATGTTCTACAAGTTATTTGTGAAAGAAATATCAAGGCATCTCCTAGAAGTTATCAACTTGGTCCACCAAGAAGGGATGCCGGATACATGGAAGATGGCAAACATTACAGTGATCTGGAAAGAAGGCAAAGAAAGAACAGACCTCAAGAATTACCGCCCGATTTCCCTTCTAAACGTGGACTACAAAATTTATGCCAGCATGCTGTCGAGTAGAATAAAAGAAGTATTGAAAGAAACAATACATACAGATCAATGCGGGTTCCTCCCCGGAAGGTTACTCTCAACAAACATCAGATATGTAATCGACACATTGGAGTTCTTGGAGATAAACAATGAACGCAAAGCTGTCATAATATTTGCTGACGCGGAGAAGGCATTCGATAACGTCAATTGGTGTTGCTTGATTAGAATGGTAGAAGAACTAGGGTTCGGGCAGTTCATGACAGATAATATAAGACAAATATATACGGAGCAAAGAGCGTCGATTCTCATAAATGGGGAACAAACACAAGAGGTTCGGATACAAAAAGGAACCAGACAGGGGTGTCCTCTTTCGCCACTGCTTTTTATAACAATACTCGAAATTCTTTTGAATAAAATTAGGAAGGATAGGGAAATACAAGGTTTAACAATTAAGAATCATGAACATAAGGTCAGGGCATTCACTGACGATATAGCTATTATATTAGAGAACCCGTTGGAAAATATAGATCATTTAATGGAGACTATAGCAGAATTTGGGATATACGCAGGATTTAAGTTAAACAAAGACAAAACAATAATCCTGGCGAAGAACATATCTAAAAAGGAGCGAGAAAGCCTAGAAGAAAGATCTAAATGTAAAATAAAACAGAAGGTGAAATATCTCGGGATTTGGATATCAGGCAGGAGCTTGGATCTATATGGTAACAATTATGAGACAACTTGGAAAACTGAATTTAGCAATTTGGTCAAAGTTAAATCTTTCATTGATGGGGAAAATTGCAGCGATCAAAATGTCCATCCTTCCAAAATTAATATTCCTGTTCCAGAACCTGCCAATTATAACTAATGATAAGCCATTTCAAATCTGGAAAAGAGACCTAAGCGACTTCATCTGGAATGGTCGTAAGGCGAGAATAAAATGGCAAACTTTAATTGAAAAAACCGAGAAAGGAGGACTGGGCCTCCCAGACCTACGAACATACCACACAGCTTGCATAGTTATTTGGTTAAGTGATTGGATTAGACTCGGGGATTCTAAGCTACTAACGCTAGAAGGAGCTGGATTAAGATTAGGCTGGCATGCCTATCTAGGATATAATAAAGCAACCGTACATAAAGACTTTAGCAACCATATTGTGCGCAGAGCATTGCTACATGGATGGAATAGATTACATAAATATTACTTTGGAAAGATGCCAAAATGGATTTCTCCGGCTGAGGCTTTCTTTGGAAGATGGGGTTACCTTGGGAAATCAAACAAATGGATTGTGTATAAGGATCTGATCAAGAGGGAGGAAGACGGGAAGACCCGAATGAGGACGAGAGAAGAATTGCAACAGCAGGGTTGGCTTCTCAATTGGTTCGCATACCAACAAATACAGAGCAGGTACAAGAGAGACAAAAGGGAATATGGCTTTCAGGAGGAGGAATTGGAGTATGAGAGAATCATAGGGGATGACAAACGAAAGAAAATAGCAAGGTTATATAACTGTTTCATCTCCAACTTGCTCGAAACAGAAACTGTACGAGAAGCGATGATTAAGTGGGCCAGAGATGTGAGGGAAGATATACGATTAGAAGAATGGGAACAAGCTTGGAGACAAACCAAGAAGTTTACGGCATGCCAAGATCTGAAGGAAAATTATTTCAAGATATGCAATAGATGGTACCTGACCCCGTCCAGGATACATAAAATGTATGGACAGAAAGGGCAAGACTGTTGGAAATGTGAAAAAGAAATAGGTACACTTAAACACATGTGGTGGACCTGTCCGGTTATACACAAATTTTGGCAGAAGGTCCATACAGTAATACATAAAATCCTGGATATTGAATTTGAACTAACTCCAAAATTATACCTTTTGAATATTACGACACTGTTAACAATATTGGAACGTAGAAGGTACTGCAGAATAATACTATATTTGTGTCCAGCAGCCCGTTTGGTTATAGCCGCTAATTGGAGAAATAAAGAAGAACCCTCAATAGAAATATGGCTCACTAAAGTACTAACAATGAGAGAAAATGATAAATTAACACGAATAGTAAATTATAACACGGTTGGGAAGACTGAAATGGAATGGCAACCGGTAATCGAGTACTACCGGAGAAGGTGGAATATCGAGCGAGACATGGAGATATAACTTAGAATCTTGGATATATAGCACCACAAATAGGAAATACAAGAAATTGGTGGTAGAGCCATGAATAGATTCAGAAACTGAGAAAGGAAGGGAAGGGGAATAAGGAACAAGTAGAGAGAAACAGTAAGAGATGGGAGGTTAGCGTAAATTAAAAGAAAGAAAAGTACAACAAACTTATGTTGATTAAGTTATAGGAGGGAAGTTAATAAGAGAGAAAAATAGCAAACCCTCTGTGTTAATTTGTACGAGGGAAGTCATATCTTGTATGGTTATTTATCAATGTAAAATGTAACCAATGTAAAATAAATTTAATGTGAGATATTGTATATACAGTTATTGTACATGTACATCTATGAGAAATCTGCAATAATAAACAAATTTTAATATAATTCTTTTAATGCTATATTTTTTGTTATTGTTAACTGCCCTGAGTGCCTCTAATGGAGTCAGAAAGGCAGGATATGATGTTGCTGTTCTTATTTAGCCTTTAAATCAGGTGGGAATTGTTCAGCCCTCCAGAAACATTTGGATTGCAACTCCCAGCATGCCTCACTGTTGACTGTGCAGGTTGTACATTTTGCAGCAGTAATAATTGTTATGTGTCTTCAAGTCATTTCTGACTTATGGCAACCCTAAGGTGAGTCTATGATAGGGTTTTCTTGGCAAGATTTGTTCAGAGGGGGGTTGCCTTTACCTTCTTCTGAGGCTGAGAGAGAGTGACTTGCCCAAGGTCACCCAGGGGGTTTCCATGGCTGAGCAGGGATTCAAACCCTGGCCTCCAGAGTTGTAGTCCATCACTCAAACCACTACACCATGCTGGCTCTCAGCAGTAAGCAGTTCACTACAGTATGCCTATCTGGAAGTAGGATCATAGAATCATAGATATGAAAGGGACCATAAGGACCATCTAGTCCAATCCCCTGGCATGCAGGACTCTTAAAAGTTAAGCATCCAACCTCTCAAAAAGTTAGACATCCAACCTCTGTTTAAAGATCTCCAAAGGAAGAGTCCTCCACCTCGACTCAGTCTATTCCACTGTCAAATAGTTCTTACCATCACCAAATCCTTCCTAATGTTTAGATGGAATCTCTTTGTGTGTGTGTGTGTAATTTGAATCCATTGTTTCGTGTCTTAGGCCTTATCCACATGGGCTAAATACTCAGGCTTGCCCCTGTTCCAGAGCCCTGCCGTCCATATGATGCAGGGCATTTGTCCTGTTCTGCCCCCGGGCACTCTCACCACCCCCAGGGCAGATATGGGGCTGAGGCAGGGGCAAGCTGGGGTAGGGCCCAATAAACCGTTAGACCATAATACCCAGTTTAATCCATTGCCGCTTGCCAAAACTTGGACTGGGCGCCCCGTGTCCACAGGAGCCCATCCAGCAAGCCGCCCCGATTGTTTTAACAGAGGGGCGGGGTATAAATACATTTTATTATTATTATTATTATTATTACAGCATGTCACCCCTTGCTGCCACCATCATCTCCCTGGCTCTCCCAGAAGCCAGACAGGGGTCCCTCAGCATGTGACCAAGGACCCCTTTACATGTTGCAGGACCCCTTCCTGGCTTCAAGACAGCGGAGAAAATGGCGGAGGTGGTGGCTGTATGGATAGGCTGGATTTCCTGTGTAGACTCAGGCCCCTTTCATCGAGGTAATGGGGGAAGGATGGGCCATCTCCACAGCGTCCTGGCTGGTGTAAATAAGCCCTTAGTCTCTGGAGCAGCAAAAAACAAACTCGCTTCATTATCTATACCAGTGCTATTTGAAGTGCTGGTCCCTGACCCATTGGCTGACAGTCCCTGGTAATGTTTCAGAAAAGAAAGAAACCATTGTAGACAATGGGCACAAATATGGTGCTGGTCCCTGCCACATTGGGGGGTGGGGCAGAAATGGCTGATTCCCCATATCGTATAGCTGGAGAAGGACTGTTTTACATTACATCCCTTCAAATATTTAAAGATGGCTATCATATCACTTCTCCATCTTCTGTTCTCCATGCTAATGTATCCAGCTCTTTGAGCTGTACTTCCAAGGGCTTGGTTTCCAGACCTTTGACCATTATGGCCAGTCAGTCTCTTCTGGGCACATTCTAGCTTGTCAGTGTCTTTCCTCAGCTGTGATGCCTAGAAGTGAACACAGTATTCCCAGACTGGACTGCCCTGGAATGTGGGAAAGTTCAAAAACTCAGAAAATATTAGGGAGAGGAGTTGTTTGAACAACAACAACAACAACAAAGGGGAGGGTGAAGAACAAAACTGAATCAGCTAGTTAAAACCTCATTTCTAGCATGACTGGTATGCCTTGCTATGTAGAGATAGGAATTCAGCAGGTGCAGTATTTCCTATTATTATTGGCACATGCATGAGAAGGAAATGTCATCTGTTGGTTTTTTGTCTGCAAGGCAACTCTGAAAGGCACATGAGTCTTGCCATGTGATAGCAGATAGAATAGTAGCGATGCTAGTAGTTAGCGTTCTGACCCATGAGTGAATCTTGAGCCTTCCATGCCTTGAGTCCTTGGCAGCTTCCCAGACCAATCTGAAGTCTTTTTCTTTTTGCAGTATGGATGTATAAATAGATTTTTGTAGCAACCGTATGTCCTCTCTTGAAAATGGCCGGGGAAGGAGGGAGGGAGGGAGGGAGGGACTAGGATGACAGAAGAAATGTGAACCTGAGAACCATCTTTCAGAGTTCTCTTTGAGATGCCTTTTCAGGACTCAAAAAGTTGACAGAACAGTTTTCCTCAAGAGGAAAACAAAAGGTAGGGATATCAGGCCACAGGACTGCACAAAATCTTTATGTTCCCCTTTGATGAAAAATGTTCTTTTCTTATACTCAGAGGTCTTGTTCCTCTACTATATATTTCAGGACTCAAGCTTGCATTCAGAATTCTTTCCAGAATTGAGGTGGAATGCAAGGTAAGTCCTGAAATACAGTTGTTCCTTCCTATTCGCTGGGGTTTGGTTCCAGGACCCCTTGTGAATACCAAAATCCATGAATACTCAAGTCCCATTATATGCAATGGCATAGCAAAATGGTGTCCCTTATATAAGATGGCAAAATCAAGGTTTGCTTTTGGGATTATTATTTTTTAAAGAATATTTTCAAGCTGTGAATATTTAAATCCGTGAATAACAAATCCGTGAATACGGAGGGACAACTGTATATCTTTCTGGGGTTCTGCAGCACCTAAAGTCAGGATTCCAGTGGAAACTTGTGAATTGGCCAGCACCTCATCCTGGCCTTACCAAGTCTTGCCAAATTCTCTCCCCTGACATTTATCTTTTACTTAAAAGCAGGATTTTATTTCATGTGAATGTCAAATGAAGAAAAGGAAGGAAGAGAGGGAGAAAGGGAGACTAATGAAGAGAGAAAGGTGACCGCTGAAAATAGCTGCTGCAAAGGCCAGGTGCTCAGAGTCAATACCCAGGCAAAGATGACTTTTGGTTTGAGATTTCTGGGCATTGCTGTGACCTTTGCAAGAAGCAAAAGAGAAACTTGGGTTAAGGGGAAATAACGTGGCAAACCCCGCCCTCCCCCCATGAACATAATTAACCTGGCATGAGAGCCTGGCATAATCTGAAGAATGGAAGGATGCTTTTTTCTTCTGCCACAGACTTGCTGCATGGCCTTTGGTCTGTCTCCTTTTAGGGAGTGGGCAGAGTTTCACCAAAAACTAGCATCCCAGCAGTTGCAACCCCAATTTCTGGTCCAGACAGAATCTTTTTCAGGCTGAGCTCAGGAACTGACAGAATAGCTGAAGGAACCCCATGAAGATTAGGGAGATTCTATCCCACAAGGGCATCTCCTGGCCATGTTGTTGTATTTGACACAGAAGGCAACAAGTGATTCAGGACATAGAAAAAGATATGGGCTGGCATTCTCTATTGACATTATGGATTCATAGTCTAGAGTTTTGGGGCTCGCCTAGATAAGTAATTTACACTGTCTCCCCCCCCCCCCCGTCTTAGAGCTCTGCAGTCCAGACAATGCAAGGCTTTTGCCCTGTTTTGCCCTCTGGCAGTCCTCACAACCCCTTTTCTCCTGCCAAAATAAAAGGGATTGGGCCATCTTCCTCTTGTGCCCCAGTCAGCAGATGACCAGTCCACTTTTGCCCAATGCAGGTGCTGGCTCTTAAGATGGGCTTGAGGGGTTGAGCCAGGAGATGTTACTTAGAATCATAGAATCATAGAATTGTAGAGTTGGAAGAGACCACAAGGGCCATCCAGTCCAATCCCCTTCTGCCATGCAGGAATACACAATCAAAGCATCCCCGGCAGATGCCCATCCAGCCTCTGTTTAAAGACCTCCAAGGAAAGAGACCCCACCACGCTCCAAGGGAGTGCGTTCCCCTGCAGAACAGCTCTGACTGTCAGAAAGTTCCTCCTCATGTTGAGGTGGAATCTCTATTCCTGGAGCTTGCATCCATTGCTCCGTGTCCTAGTCTCTGGAGCAGCAGAAAACAAGCTTTCTCCATCCTCAATGTGACACCACTTCAAATACTTAAACAGGGCTATCATATCACCCCTCAACCATCTTTTTTCCAGGCTAAACATACCCAGCTCCCTAAGTCTTTCCTCATAAGGCATGGTTTCCAGACCTTTCACCATTTTAGTCGCCCTTCTCTGGACACGCTCCAATTTGTCAATATCCTTTTTGAATTGTGGTGCCCAAAACTGGACACAGTATTCTAGCTGAGAAACTTGGCTACACATAATTAAGTAAATGATGTAGAATATTGGTGATGCTTCTTTCCATAGTGCTTAGTTAAATGATGACATTCACAACCACACTGTGTAGTAACGCCCACCAACATGATTGATTTTGGGAAGCAATTTAACCAAATTCATGAAGGACAAGTCCAACATTACCTCCAGCATGAGAAGGAATATGCCATAGTATATCAGTTGCTGGAGAACATGAACGGTGAGGGTGCTACTATGCTTATGTTCTGCTGGTTCCTACTGAGCCTTCTGCTTGGCCAGTATGTGAACATAATGCGGACTACTGAGGTCTTGGCTCTGAACCCAACCTGGTTTTTATTAATGTTCTGAAGCCAGAGGTGGCAAAAGATCCATGCTTTTTAGCCCAGGACCCTGACACCCTCTGTACAAGAAACACACATGTGAATGATGCACTGTGCATGTGAGATGGGCGTGCCTCCCTTATGGACTGGGCAAAATTGAATTGATTCCAAAATGGATTTGTAGTTGTAGTTGTTGTGTGCTTTCAAGTCATTTCTGGCTTATGGTGACTCTTAGGCAACTCTGGGGTTTTCTTAGCAAGATTTGTTCAGAGAGGGGATTTGCCTTTGCCTTTCTCAAAGGCTGAGTGAGTATGACTTGCCCAAGGTCACCGAGTGGGTTCCCATGGCTGAGCAGGGATTTGAACCCTAGTCTACTGAGTGCTAACCTAATGCTCACACCACTATATTAGGCTGGCTCCCAGGATTTGTAATTAGACCTGGCATTAATTACACCCTGCCAATGATCCTCTTTGCTTCCCCCACCTCATCCCAACTATAGAAATAGCAGTACTTGCACTGTAACATGAGGTGCTGCCAGCAATGGCTTGGCAGAATGGTTATAATTATTTCCTGATGAGCTGCAGAAGCTGTGGCATCCCTAAACACAATTGCACATTACTCCATGAACGTTGGATCATGGGCTTGCTTTCATGGGTGATTAGTCTGATGTGCAAACCCGTGTGTGTGTGAACATCACCTATATTCTCTCCATTAGATTTCTTTTTCCTTGGCTAGTGGCTGAATGTGATACACACGGTGGTTGAGGTGAGGCAAGGCAACAGACCTGTCATATCTATGGTACTAGATCTGGGATGATCTCACATAGATTTACTTACAAGTCAACATGCATAGGACTGCACTGTTAGAAACTGAGCTATAAGGTTTGATTCTTATCTTGCTATGTATCTTTAGCAGGGGTGTAAATTGCATCTTGTTAAATAATTTAACTATTTGTCTCCCTATTGCTAGAAAATCCTTAAAAACTGGCCTGTTTTTGAGGACTAGCCACGCCCATTGAGGTTGTTGTTGGCTTTTTTGTCCAGAAAACAACATTTTTCTGTTCTGGAAAAATCATATTTTCTGTGCAGAAAACAGCATTTTTCTGTGCTAAAAGATCATCTTTTCTGCACAGGAAACTCACTTTCTGTGTGGAAGATAACATTTCTGTTACACACAAAACACACACAAAAAGTGTGTTTTCTGCATAGTTTAAGCCCAGAATGGCAAAGAGTCTCCTTTTATTTGGTATTTGAATATTTACAAATATTATTTCCATCCTCGAGTTTTAGTAACACTCTCTCAGTTTCAAGCCTTCCACTTGCAATATGAGATAACTACATGTGTTTATAACAGTGTTTCTCAACCAGGGTTCCCTGGAACCCTAGGGCTCCCCAAGAGGTTGCTAGGGGTTCCTCAAGAGATGGTGATTGTGTGTGTGGGGGGGGGGAAGCAATAGTAGTATATAGAATAATATTTATGCAGGGGTTCCCTCAGACCTGAACATTATTTCAAGGGTGCCTCCAGGATAAAAAGGTTGAGAAAGGCTGCTCCATAAGGATGTCAAAATAATAGCAATAAAGCCCTGGGAAATACTATATAAAACAAGTAAGATTTGCACCATCAGCTGTTTATTGGTGTGCCACTTTTCTACAGTAGACCCCACTCAACACTCTCTGTGCCACAAGAAATTTTCAGAAAGCCTACTGTGCTAGTCTGTGGCAAGAAAAAAAACTTAAAAGAGTAGTAAGTTTAGTGTTGGTATCTGTTTCTGTGGGCTGCATCAGATGAAGTGGACTGCAGTCCATGAAAACTTAATCAAGCTGAAGTCTTTATCTTGGTTTGACACAAGACTCTGTTGTTTTAGTGTCAGGAGAGATGACATAATAAGAGAAAGCATTTCAACATGTTTCACTAATAAGATGACAAAATTTAAATAAATATACACCAAGATGACACAGTCCGCAAATAATCTATACAACAAAGAGAAGTACAAAAACATGATTCAAATGGCAGCAAATCAGCATATGTTTGTTGTTATGTGCCTTTAGATTAACTCTGATTTATTAAAACCCTCTCCTAGGATTTTCTCGACCAGATTTCTTTTGAGGTGGTTTTCCATTTCGAATCTCTGAGGCTGAGACAGTGTGACTTGGCTGTAGTAATCCAGTGGGTTTAAATGGCAGGGATTTGAACCCTGGACTCTTAGAGTCCAAGTTCAACATTCAATCCACTGACCCTAAATGTTGCCCCCCCCCGAAATGACTCCTAAATGAGACGCTCTCTCAGTGGTCTGCAGGTAGCTGTAACTGTTCAGAGTCCTAGCCAGCCAGCCATGTTTTCTTTGTGCATACTCCATTTTGTCCTTTTGGTTTCTACCCTTATGTATCAGCCACTTAATGAGTGTATTGTCCCCCCAAATACAGAATCGATTCGAAGCCCTCTCCCTTATCAAGGACAACAAGGAAGAACAGCATGGACAGACTTCAGGGGCAGAACAGGGGACCTTGAGAGGACCACTGCAAGGAACAGCAGCTGCGAAGCCTCAGGGGAGGCGTGTGGTGGTGGTGGTGGACTCCTTACTGTGGGGTACAGAAACAGTGGTTTGTGGGCCTGACAAGATGTCTCGGGAGGTATGTTGTCTTCCTGGGACGGAGAGGCTGACAAGACTTGTCAAGCCTACATATCATTACCCCTTCCTTTTGGTCCATGTGGGAACCAACGATACTGTAAGGCACAGCTTTCTGAAGATTAGAAGAGATTATGAGGCTCTGGGGAGGAAGCTGAAAGAAATGGATGCACAGGTGGTCATCTTGTCTCTTCTGCCAGTTGAAGGGCATGGTCCAGGAAGGGAGAGGAAAATAGCCGACGTAAACAACTGGCTCCGTAGATGGTGTCGCTGAGAACGATTTGAATTCTTGGATCATGGGCTGCGCTTCCATGAGGGGGGACTTCTGGCAAGAGATGGGGTGCAGCTCACAACAGTTGGCAGAAACATTTTTGCCTACAGTCTCAAGAATTTGATCAGGAGGGCTTTAAACTGAGTCACATGGGGGAGGGAGACAGTATTCTGGAAGGCAAAAGGGCTGGAGAAAATAGTCAAACTGTCATACAGGGAACAAGGCAAACAGCACAAGGACCCAACAGTGAGAGGCAAAAAAACTTGCACAGGCAGCAAGTAAAGGAAACACATGGTCTTAGATGTCTCTACACTAATGCACAGAGCATGGGAAATAAGCAAGATGAACTTGAACTCCTAGCACTACAAAGCAAGTATGATATAATAGGCATTACTGAAACCTGGTGGGATGAGTTGCATGATTGGAATGTAGGAATAGAGGGGTATAACCTTTCTAAGAGAAACAGGCCAAACAGGAAAGGAGGAGGAATAGCATTATATATCAGGGATATTTACGTCAGTGAAGAGATCCATGACATCAATACTGGAAGCCAGGTGGAGAGCATCTGGATAAAAATTAAAGGGGAGGGAAACAACAAGGATGTTACTGTGGGACTCTACTACAGACCCCCAAGTTAGACGGAGGAATTGGATGATGCCTTTCTAGAACAGATGACCACACAAGCAGAAAGGAGAGATGTAGTAGTGATGGGTGACTTCAACTATCCTGATATTTGCTGGCAATCTAACTCAACCAAAACTTCAAGGTCTAGCAAATTCCTTATTTGCCTGGAAGACAATTTCATGGTCCAAAAAAGTGGAAGAGGCAACAAGGGGGTCAGTTATTTTAGATCTGATCCTGACCAACAGGGATGACCTGGTTAATGGGGTGCAAGTGGTGGGATCCTTAGGTGAGAGTGATCATGTTCTCCTGGAGTTTGTCATACAATGGAAAGGAGAAGCCAGGCATAGTCAGACACACATTCTTGACTTTAGGAGAGCTGATTTCAATAAACTCAGGGAAATACTGGGGGTGATCCCATGGTCAGGAATACTAAAAGAGAAGAGACCTCAAGATGGATGGGACTTTCTCAAAAGGGAGATACTGAAGGCACAATTTCAAACAGTACCATTGAGGAAGAAAAATGGGAAGTGTCTCAAGGAACCAGGATGGATGACTAAAGAAATTTCAATGGAGCTAAGTTTTAAATGGAACATTTATCTCTCTCTCTCTCTGGCTTTTCTTCGCAAACGAAGATTCAGGAAGGACTCATCCCGCACTTTCTGCAAGCACGCTGATGACTAAAAAGGCCAATCCAAGATAAACAAGTCCGGTTGCAGAAAGCACAGCAGAAGGTCTCCTTGGGTGATATTTTTGGGTTGTGATTCTTTCTGCGTTGTCATTTCTCTTCAAGACTTGTTTGGCGTGAGTTCTCAAATAAGGCTGCAGCATTGTGGATAGTGCGTCTCCATGCCTCCTGATGTGAGGCCAGGGCGG
The DNA here is from genome assembly GCA_030847615.1 of Gambelia wislizenii. Lineage (NCBI taxonomy): Eukaryota > Metazoa > Chordata > Lepidosauria > Squamata > Crotaphytidae > Gambelia > Gambelia wislizenii. Next base: position 5,451,851 of record JAUMIR010000015.1, on the reverse strand, counting down.
ACCACTGTTGGTGATCAATTTGGCCGAGCCTGAGATGTTGCTTTAGGGAGTCTTTCTATCGCTTTTTTGGAGTGCCCCTCTTACACTGACCCATGGCGAGTTCACCGTAGAGTACTATTTTGGGGAGGCGATGGTCCTCCGTCCTAGAAACATGCCCTGCCCAGCGCAGCTGCGTTCTCAATATCATGGCCTCAATACTGGTGATCCCTGCTTGCTCAAGGACAGCAACATTCGTCACATAGTCAGTCCTGTGTATATTTAGGATTGTGCGTAGACAGCGCTGATGAAAGCCCTCGAGGAGTCGTAGGTGGTGGCGATAGGTGACCCATGTTTCAAATCCATAAAGGAGGATAGACAGCACAATGGCTCTATACACACTGATTTTTGTGCTTTGCCTCAGGTGTTTATTGCTCCAGACTCTTTTGTGAAGTCTTCCAAATGCGCTATATGCCTTTGCTAATCTGTGATCGATCTCTTTGTCAATCTTGGGACCTGAGGAGATGATGCTTCCCAGGTAAGTGAACTGCTGAACAGACTTGAGCACAGATTTGCCGACGGCAATGTGGGGATGGTCGTGTTCGTCCTGTGGTGCAGGCTGGTAAAGAACTTCTGTTTTCTTCAGGTTGACTTCAGGTTTTCTTCAGGAACATTTATAGGAAATGGAAAAAGGGGGAAATCACCAAAGAAGAATTCAAACAGATAGCGAACACGTGTAGATATAAAGTCAGAAAAGCTAAAGTGCAAAATGAGCTCAAGCTTTCTAGAGAGGTTAAGAACAATAAAAAGGGTTTATTTGGGTATGTCCGCAGCAAAAGGAGGAAGAAGGAAATGGTAGGGCCACTATGCGGAGAAGATGGCAAAATGCTAACAGGGGACAAAGAGAAAGCAGAATTACTCAACACCTTCTTTGCCTCAGTGTTTTCAGAAAAGGAAAAGGAGGACCAACCTTACTGAACAGAGGAACAGAGGACACAATAGGGGAAATCCAGCACAGAATAAGCAAAGAGGTAGTACAGGAATACCTTCTTAAACGAAATGAATTTAAATCTCCAGGACCAGATGAACTACATCCAAGGGTATTAAAAGAGCTGGCAAATGTGATCTCAGAGCCATTGGCAATAATCTTTGAGAACTCCTGGAGAACAGGAGAAGTCCCAGCAGACTGGAGGAGGGCAAACGTTGTCCCGATCTTCAAAAAGGGGAAAAAAGAGGATCCCATCAATTATCGTCCAGTTAGTCTGACATCAATACCAGGGAAGGTTCTAGAGCAGATCGTTAAACAGTCTGTGAACATTTAGAAAGCAATGCCATAATCGCAAAAAATCAACATGGGTTTCAGAGAAACAAGTCATGCCAGACTAATCTGATCTCTTTTTTTGATAAAATGACCAGCTTGGTAGATGAAGGGAACGCTGTGGATATCGTATACCTTGATTTCAGTAAGGCCTTTGACAAGTTCCCCATGACATTCTTGCAAACAAGCTTGTAAAATGTGGGCTAGACAAGTTAACTGTTCGATGGATTTGTAATGGGTTGACCAGCCAAACCCAAAGGGTGCTCAGCAGTGGCTCCTCTTCGTCTTGGAAAGATGTGACCAGTGGGGTGCCACAAGGTTCTGTCCTGGGCCCAGTGCTATTCAACATCTTTATCAATGACTTGGATGAGGGAATTAGGGGCATACTTATCAAATTTGCAGATGACACCAAATTAGGAGGAGTAGCTAATACCCTAGGGGACAGGATCAAAATTCAAAATGACCTGGATAAGCTGGAGAGCTGGGCCAAAGCTAACAAAATGAAATTCAGTACGGAGAAGTGTAAGGTACTGCACTTAGGGCGAAAAAATGAAATGCATCGATATAGGATGGGAGAGACCTGGCTGAATGAGACTACATGCGAAAGGGATCTAGGAGTCCTAGTAGACCACAAGTTGAACATGAGTCAACAGTGTGATGCGGCAGCTAAAAAGGCCAATGCAATTTTGGGCTGCATCAATAGAAGTATAGTGTCTAGATCAAGGGAAGTAATAGTGCCGCTCTATTCTGCCTTGGTCAGACCTCACCTAGAATACTGTGTCCAGTTCTGGACACCACAATTCAAAAAGGATATTGACAAACTGGAGTGTGTGCAAAGAAGGGCGACTAAAATGGTGAAAGGTCTGGGAACGATGCCTTATGAGGAGAGACTTAGGGAGCTGGGTATGTTTAGCCTGGAAAAAAGATGGTTAAGAGGCGATATGATAGCCCTGTTTAAGTATTTGAAGGGGTGTCACATTGAGGATGGAGCAGGCTTGTTTTCTGCTGCTCCAGAGACCGGAACACGGAGCAATGGATGCAAGCTCCAGGAACAGAGATTCCACCTCAAGATTAGGAGGAACTTTTTGACAGTAAGAGCTGTTCGGCAGTGGAACACACTCCCTCGGAGCGTGGTGGGGTCTCCTTCCTTGGAGGTCTTTAAACAGAAGCTGGATGGCAATCTGTCGGGGATACTTTTATCGTGATTTCCTGCGTGGCAGGGGGGTTGGACTGGATGGCCCTTGTGGTCTCTTCCAACTCTGCAATTCTATGATTCTATGAAATAAGAATTCTGTCCTCCCCCATGAAATTTTCCTTCATTCCACAAATTTCTAGCATCGTAGTAACTTAAAACTTTGGTTGAGCTTTTAGAAATATAGTTTAGGCATCCAAAGTAAAGGGGCAGGCAGAGTGACCCAGGGGGAAAAACTCCCAGCAAATAGAAGAGTTCTAGGTGTGAAGGTTTTTCAGTGTTTGCAATGCTAGAAATGTGGGGACTGACAGAAAATTTCATTTGGGAAGAAATAATTTTTATGGGAGGAAAGGCAATGCCCTATTTTTGCCTCCCTCTCCATAGCTATACCTGTCTCTCCCTCCCAAAGTATTTTTTTTAACTTCTAGAAACTTTGTATATCTGCAAGCCTTTTTGTGTAGATGGTGTTGTTTTGGCTCTGCAAGGAACCACAGTCAGAGAGGGGGAAAACCTTGTTATTGATATATATATAGGATGCAAGTCAGCTTCTTAGTAGCATCCCCCAAACTCAGTGGCTTGTACCTGGGGGCCTTTCAGAACACACAATAGCAGTACTATGATTCCCCATGAACTATCATGGCTCCATCCAATGGAATCCAAGAGTCCTGGTTAGGATAAGAATTGAGCCGAGTTGCATTTCCTCTTCTGCAAATTGTGATTTTAGGGATGCAGGGGGAGCCTCTTTCTGGAAGGCAAGATTTCTGCTCCCTTGCTCTGGCTTCGGGCTTTATCTCCTCTATCCACACACCTCCCCCCCTCCCTCCCATTCTTCTTTTCTCTTTCTCTCTTTCTCTCTCTGTGGGGTGCAGATCATAAGTCTGAACAAAGCAGCCTCCCATGGTCCTTCCATGTTCGCCATAGGAGGCTTCCCAGCTGCTTTCCCTCCTCCTAGCAGGAGGCTGGCAAATGGGATTGGGGAGAAAGTAGGGGCGGGGCGGGGGAGAGGGAAGGGGAAGGAGAGCAAGCCAGGTCAGGCATTGTAGCCGAATCTTTCCTAGGATTTGCAAGGGAGGCTTGGGCAAGGGTGTGTGTTAGATGGGTTTTAGTGAGGGTGATTGTGAAATCCGCCTTGCAAGGGCGGGTGGGCCCATACAACAGGCAGAGAGAGAGGGAGAGAGAGGTTTTCCCTATGTATGGTTTTAAATTTTCTATACTTTGGCTCATTCACTAACCAGAATGGAGACTGTAGCCAAAAACAAAAACAAAACCAAGAGGGGCTTATCTACAGAGGCCAAATACCCCAGCTCCCCCCCCCCATGTTCCGGAGCCCTGCAGTCCAGATGATGCAGGACATTTATCCCATCTGCCCCTGACAGAGCCTCTGTTTAAAAACCTCCAGAGAAGGAGATTCCACCACACTCCCAAGCAGTGTATTCCACTTCCGAACAGCTCTTTCTGTCAGGAAGTTCTTCCTAATGTTTACGGGGAATCTCTTTTCCTGTAGTTTGAACCCATTGCTCTGTGTCCCAGTCTCTAGGTCTGCAGAAAACAAGCCTGCTCCATTCTCAGTCTGACATCCCTTCAAATATTTAAACATGGCTATCATGTCCCTCTCAACTTTCTCTTCTCCAGGCTAAACATGCCCAGCTTCCTAAGCCACTCCTGATAGGGCATCATGGCTTCCAGACCTCCCACCATTTGGGTTGCCCTTCTCTGGACACATTCCATATAGGATCCTCAAGTATTAAGATATATATCAAAGTCAGAATCGTCCAGGCCATAGCATTTCCTGTTTACAAAAGCTGGACAGTGTAGACAGGAAGAGAATCAACTCATTTGAAATGTGGTGCTAGAGGAGAATTCTGTGGTTATCTCAAACTGCTGAAAAGATGAATGAATGGGTGTTAGAGCAAATTGAGCCTGAATTCTCACTAGAAGTCAAGATGACTAAAGTGAGGGGCTGTCCACACGGTGAAAATACTCACGGAATTCGCTCAGAAAACAAGCTGTCTTAATGGTAAGGTGGCAGACAGTAGGAGAAGGACGACCACCCTACAGGTGGTTGGACTCCATCGAGGAAGCCACAGCTGCCCTGAGTTTGCATGACTCAAGCAGGACAGTGGATGATCCAGGATTCCCAGAGGTCTTTCATTCATAGAGTCACCATAATTTGAAGCCAACTTGATGGCAAATTACAGTAACAGCGTTCTGGCTGGGAGAGCTACATTTGGCCTTTTTTACTTTCCACAGCAAAAAAAGCTAAACTGTTTCTTTCCCTGTCTGGCCCCCTTCCTTCCTACACACCAGCCCACCCATCATTGGCTACTTCTTTTAGTGCCAGGGGAGAAGGATTTTCTCCCTCCCCATCATGGCACCTAAAAGACTGACCAAAATCCATACTGGGGGCAGCAAGGATCTTCTTGAGACAACCCAAAGCTTTTCTAGAGTTCTGTTCCCAGGAAAGGGCTTGCTTTGATGGCTCTTGAAGGCTGGTCGCTACTAGCTGGTGTCCATCATCGTCTTTTATTTCTATAGCGCCATCAATGTACATGGTGTTTTACAAGAAAAAGTTCAACAAAACAGTTTCCTGCCCTCAAGCTTACAATCTAATGAAAACATGATACAAAAGGAAAGGGGATGGCAGTAGGGGAAGGGATTAAGTCTAGCATTCTCTTCTTTCCCTCTGCAGCCAGGGCAATGGCAGTTGGGATGGAGGGAAGGCCATTCTGCTTCTGGGCCGAGGCAAGACGGAGCTTTTGTTGGGCTGTATAAGTATAAAAATAAAAAATTATTAAAGACTTCAAGGGAGCAAGCCTTTTAGGAATATCTTCTTAAGAAAAGTTTCTTTTAAAGTAAGCAAAGTTAATGTAGGGAAGACTGACCAAGCTCAGTTTGCATTTGTATGTGTTCTGAATCACCCAGCATTTTTGTCACCCAGCAGATTTGTCAAGCAGACAAATCAAGGACAATACAGATGTTTGCTTAAAAATCCATATCGAAAGTTTACTGAAGGTATAGCAGTCTTAATCCACATATTCAAAACAAGTCTAGGTCCTTAAAGAACTAAAAGGATTACAGTTCAGGGTAGTAAACTCACCCAATCTGGGAGGTTCAGTTTAGGATAATCAAATCAGAAGTTTCTAAATATTACAGCAGTAACATTCCCCGTTACAGTTCCTTCCCCATTACACCCAGGTAAGGGCAGCTGAGGCAGCAGGGAGTTGGGGTGTGGCCAGAAGTGGCTGGCCTTAAAAGTCACTCCAGCACCCCACCCCAGGAACACCTACCAGGGGCCGGGAATGATCTGGGAGCGGGAATTGAGGTTGTGTGGGGGAAGGGAAGGTATGGTGGCAACAGAGTGAAAAACTGTTACAAAAGAAGGCAGGATCGATGTTTAATATCTATCCCGCCTTCAGTTCACTCTGTTCCCCAGAATAAATTGGAGAGCGCACCAACCATTCCACAGACCCTTACTCTGCTCCTTTGCAATGCCAGGTCAGTTAAAAACAAGACACATATTATCCATGACCTCTTATTGGATGAGGCTGCCGACCTGGCATGCTTTACAGAGACCTGGCTGGGAGAGGCCAGTGCTGCGACTTGGGCGCAGACACTCCCAGCCGGGTACTCAGTTAGTGAGCAGGTAAGGAAAAGTGGGCGGGGGGGGCGGAGTGGCTCTGGTTCATAAAAGCAATCTAACCTTGACCAGGAAGCCTATCCGGAAGACAGTCCACATCGAGTGTATGTACCTAAGCCTGAGGTCCAGGGATAGTTTAGGGATTCTGTTAGTGTACCGGCCACCCCGTTGTCTAACAGACTCCCTAACCGAGCTAACACAGCTGGTCTCAGAGTTGCTGCTGGAGTCGCCCAGACTTTTAGTTCTTGGCGACTTCAACATCCCACTCGAGACCAGCTTGCTAAATCTAACTAGCGTAGCTCGGGAGTTCATGGAATCCATGACAAACATGGGCCTATCCCAATTGGTTGTCGGGCCTACTCACTGTGCAGGTCATACCCTCGATGCGGCCTTTAGTACGGAACAGGAATATCTGTGGGCGGAGGTTATTAAAACCTCTGCATTGTCATGGACGGATCATTTCCTGGTCAAGATGGAGCTAAGAGCCACTGTCTGCCCCACCGGGGGTGGTGGACCTATTAGAATGGTCCGCCCTCGAAGGCTAATGGAACCAACTGGATTCCAGAAAGCCTTGGAGGGTTTAATGGTTGGTAATGCCGGTGATTCTGTTGAAGCTTTGGTTAATATTTGGAACACCGACCTCACCAAGGCTATCAACACAATCGCTCCCAAACGTCCTTTCCAGCCTGCTCCTAACCGTAAGCCCTGGTATTCAGAGGAGCTTAGGAAGATGAAGCAGGCTGGACAACGACTAGAGCACACCTGGTGGAAGACTCGACTCTTATCTGACAAGACTCGTCATAGGACTTTCCTTGATTCTTATCGAGAGGCGATACGTGCAGCGCAGAAGTCTTTCTCCTCTGCACGTATTGCGTCTGCAGAGTCCCATCCAGCAGAACTGTTTAGGGTGGTGGGGGAGCTGACGCAGATTCCACCTGCGCAGAACCCCTTACTTAGCCCGACAACGGCCTGCTGTGATGCGTTTAACATCCACTTTGCAGATAAAATCTCTCGGATAAGAGCTGACTTAGATGCCAGTGTTATGACAGAATCTATAGACGAGGTGTCCAGCAACTCCGTTGATGAAATTTTATTGGATCAGCTTCAATCTGTGAGTACCGATGACGTGGACAAACTCCTTGGTAGAGTGAGAAAGACGACCTGTCCCCTCGATCCCTGTCCATCTTGGCTGGCCACCCAAGGGGGAGACGCATCGAGAGTACTCCTTAGGGATATTATCAATGCGTCCTTCAGGGAGGGGTCGGTTCCACCCTGTCTGAAGGAAGCGGCGGTTAAGCCGCTCCTGAAAAAGCCTTCCCTGGACCCCTTGGACAGGAACAACTATAGACCAGTCTCCTTGCTGCCTTTTCTAAGCAAGGTGATTGAGAGGGCGGTCGCTTCCCAACTCCAAGCTGTCTTGGATGAAACCGATTATCTAGATCCATTTCAATCTGGCTTTAGGACGGGATGTGGAGTGGAGACTGCCATGGTTGCTCTGGCTGATGACCTCCGCTTGGGTATCGACAGGGGTAGTGTGACCCTGTTGGTGCTCTTGGACCTCTCAGCGGTCTTTGACACAATAGATCATTCCATCCTCCTGGATCGCCTGAGGGGGTTAGGAATTGGAGGCACTGCTTTGCAGTGGTTCCGTTCCTTCCTCTCGGGCAGATCCCAGAGGGTGAGGCTCGGGGACAGCTGCTCTACCAGAATAGAGCTTAACTGTGGCATTCCTCAGGGTGCCATCCTGTCCCCGATGCTATTTAACATCTATATGAAGCCGCTGGGAGAGATCATTCGGAGGCATGGAGTGTGGTGTCATCAGTATGCTGATGACACCAAGATATATGTCTCCATGTCTCGATCATCAGCTTCGACTTCAGATGGCATCTGTCCTCTCAATGATTGTCTTAAAGCAGTAATGGACTGGATGAGGAAAAACAAATTGAGACTGAATCCAGACAAAACGGAGGTACTAACAGTTACAGGCCTGAAACCAGGTCTGGGAATACAACTTCCAATCCTGGATGGAACTACACTCTCCTCCAAGGACTGTGTTCGCAGTCTGGGGGTGCTCCTGGACCCGACGCTCCAGATGTCTAATCAGGTAAATGCGACGGTCAGGAGTGCCTGTTATCAACTTCGGCTGATACGCCAGCTGCACCCTTTCCTGGAAACTAGGGACCTCGAAACTGTGGTACATGCACTGGTAACCTCCTGTCTGGATTTCTGTAATGCGCTCTACATGGGGCTACCCTTGTGCTTGACTCGGAAACTTCAACTAGTTCAGAACATGGCAGCCAGGTTGATTTCTGGTGTTTCCAGAAGAGAGCATATAACACCTGTGCTAAAAGCTCTCCACTGGCTACCTATTTGTTTCCGGGCACAGTACAAGGTGTTGGTTATAACCTTTAAAGCCCTACATGGCTTGGGTCCAACTTATCTCTGGGACCGCCTCCTTCCGTACGACCCTCCCCGCGCACTTCGGTCCTCTGGGAGGAATCTGTTACAGCCTATGAAAACAAGGCTGTCGGTGACCTCCCAGAGGGCCTTCTCTGCTGCCGCTCCCAGATTATGGAATGGCCTGCCGGACGAGATCCGTCTTATTAACACCTTAGACAGCTTTAAAAAAGCTGTCAAGACGGATCTTTTCCGGCAGGCCTTTCCTGAATAACTATCCCGGCCCAAGACTCGGCTGTCCTCCCTGAGCTGTAATCAGATTTTTTTTTAAACTATTGTATGTTTTAATCTTTTTCTAATCTATATATTTTTAATTTACTGTATGTTTTTAATCTTTTATAATTTAATATTATTTTAAGGGGTGGGTGGGCTAGGGTACTGGGACTATGGAGTTTTTATATTGTAAGCCGCCCCGATTGCATTGCAGAGGGGCGGGATAGAAATAAAATTTTATTATTATTATTATTATTATTATTATTATAACATCCATATTTCCTCCGAAAAAGAGGTGTTTGTAGGTAAGCGAGAACTCATTTCTTTTCTTCATGAATGGAGGTTAGATGCATGGTAGGAAGGGGAGAAAAAGGAAGGAAGAAGCCTCGTGGAAAAGCTGCAAAACCCCTAGAAGGGGCAAAGCATCATAAAACATTTAAATTAGGAGGCCATGTGATGAATGACTCAATGGTCACCCCATAGCTCCAAATGGCTAAGATAGCCTGAGATGAGAAGTGGGGGTAGGAACTTAAGCATGCAAGGAATGGCAAGGGGTGCAAGATGAACATTACATTTCCCACAGCTCTGCCTGCCTTTCCTCTTCTCCCTCTGCAGCCAGGGCCATGGCAGTTGGGATGGAGGGAGGGCCATTCTGCTTCTGGACTGAGGCAAGATGGAGCTCTGCCTGCCTTTCCTTCTCTCCCTCCTTGGCCAGGGCAATGGCAGCTGGGATGGAGGGAGTGTCCATGTGCTCTACTTCTCCGGGGTTGGGAGAAAAGTAGGAAGGAAATTGTTTTGAGGGATCACAATGCATCCAGCAAAGGTGACAGATGGCAGTTTTTGCAGTGGGTTAGCATACAAGTACAGAAACTATCAAGTGGTATGCTGCTTGTTTTTGTAGGAATCATTTCAACTTGAAAGGTTTGTAAGGTAGATTTGTGCACAATATAGAAGGGTGTGTCTGTTACTGAAGATGTTGATGAGGTACCTATACAGGCATACCTCCATTAGCAAACCTTTTGACAAGGAAGTTCCTTTTTACATAGGCTTTTAACCCTTGCCCAACCCCCGTTTTTCTCCTCATCCTCTGCCTAGCTGGAGATTTTATTTATTTATTTATTTATTTATTTATTTATTTATTTATTTATTGAAACACTGGCATTGGGAGGATGGTGGAGGAGGGCTGGAGAGAAACACAGACTTTGGGTGTTGGGTTGCAGTGTTGTGCCTATAGTAAACAATGTAATAGACAATGCTTGAGCTGGGAAGGAGTGGAATTCTGCTCTGGCTGATCTGAATGTAGCTGTGTGTGCCTGCCTATAACAGGCAAAGTAAACCACAGCTTCCCCCAGAAACCCTTACTGAGCATGCGTGAACAGTGAGAAGAGGAGATAGCAGACACCAGCAGCCTTTGGCATGTTGAAAAGTATAGATGTATAGGTTTGGCCAGAAAAATGGAAGCTGGTGAAAGAAAGAACATGTCATCCCTGGAGGAATTTTGGAAGAAGCCTTCAAATGGTCCCTGGAAGGTTCAAAATGCTTTTGTTTACTTACACAAGTAACATGTGTTTTTCCCCCCTGTTCTGTTTATTTTGGATAAAAGGTTTGCTGAAACATGTTGGAATTTTCTTCTTTTTTTTTGTGGTATAGGAACCTTCCAACCCGTATTCTTTCCATGCTTTTCAATCCCCTATTCTTTACATGCCTCTATCTTCTGCTTCTGTTACCCAATTTTCTGTTAAAGAAGTAATGTCCAGAAACACATCTACTTTGTTAGCTGAGGTATACCTGTATGTTTTAGTCTGCTTAGACAAAGGTCTTTTTCTGAGTTTACATGTCTCACTGATGTATTTTTGTGATACATTTCTCGTTTAGGAATAAGGCAGAAGGTTCTTTTAGTTAAGGAGAATCATGCGTTGGATTGAGCTCCGATGGCCAAAACTGGCCCCAGTTCTATATTCTAAATTTGTCACCTCTCCTTCCTTGATGGAAAGGCCTACTATGTGTGTAAACCCCAGAAATACTGTATTTCTGAGCCCCTCCATATGAGAAAAAAGTCCCTGAAAGTCCCAGGTTTTGTCCCTGTACAAACCAATTTTATTTTGGAGATACGCTTTCTCCATTCCAAAGTATTTCCTTGGAAGTGCCATCTTTACCAAAGATTTTTCATTCCTACTTCCCAGGTCAGTTTAAATTAACCCAATATTTTCAGAAATGAAATGGATCTCTACTTGGCTGCCTGTTTGCATTATTCTGGAAGTAGCTAAGATGGCCACCAGCCAAGTAAACATAGCTCTTGTTTCCAGGATGCAGATTCAATAGAGCTCAAGTGAGAGAATTAGGAATGTTTGCACTGAAACAAAATGATCCTAACACTTATTTAGTCTAATATTGCTACAGCACTTTAGCACTTTATAACTTTTGAATAATAATTAAGGTGGCTGTGTGGAAATTGGTGACAATAAATTTTTGGAGTTCTGATGTGACACGTGATCATAGGGACGGGAAAGACCCAAGCAGGGAGGTGGGTGGGGGAGCTTGAGATATTTCAAGAAAGAGTTTGGATGCAAAACTGCATATGCACAGGTAAAATTGGAACAAGAATGAGAAAATCTTCCAGAGACTTTTTTCCTATCTGGATTAGCTCCCTGTCTCTTAAGAGCATGCCTCACACCACATGGTGCCACTAACCCTGAAGGCTGCTTAACAGGCCCTTCTCCTCTCCTGATAAAAAAAAAAATCTCAGGACTCTATGGGTGGCCAAGTTCCATGTGCCAGTTAGCCCTCTGACAGTTGGCACAGTACCCCTTGCCAGCTGGGCAATCAACTGCATGCTCCAGGGTCAGTGTTGCCTTCGTGATTTTCCTGACGTTCAATCTGGCTCCTGCCAAAATTCTGCCCATCCAGCTTTCCTTCTGTATTTTTTGAGTTCAGAATTCCTGGTGAGGAATTCCGAAACGGATCTGATGATGAAGGAATTCCTTGACCTGACTGTTAAATGCATACACAGCCACTCTTCAAATGCTTTGCACTTTCATTCAAAAGAACATTCAAAGACAGCACAAAGACGAACTTATTCTTTTGTATATACATGTAGCTGAATTCTGCAAACCCATTTTGAGCACATTTTTGCAGTAGAATCTTATGTTTGTTTGGTACCTGTGTAACTGAGATGGCTTCCTGTATAGAAACCTGGGAATTGTAGTTTTGTTAGGGCTCAAAGAATGATCTATTAGAAAACCCACCTCTAAAAAAACTGGCACAACTGTGTCTAAGAAATATGAGAGTATGGTCAAGATGGCAAAAGTTTATAATGGGAAAGAACAGAAAAGCTAGGAGAGACTGCAAAGTTTGCTTTTGCCTGAGCCAACTGGAAAGGGCCAAATCCCACCCGCTATTTTCCTCTCCCCTCTGCTGAATTAAACAAGGGCAAGTTACTTTTGCACTTGGAACTCAGTTTGCAGCAATTGAAGTATGCTGAAGACAAAGAAAGAAAGTGGAAGGGCAAGAGAGAAACTGGGACATTTTAGAAGTAGCTGACAAAGTAAGATGGCAGTGGATTAATCAGGGCTGCCAAATCAGGTTCAGGTCTATAGTTCCAGTGGAAGGCTGTAGCTCAGGGCTTGGGACTTGAAATGTACTGGTAGATCTCTCTGCAGTGATTTCCGTTGATTAACAAAACCTCTGACTCTCAGCTGTTTTAACAACTGAATGACCCCTTTCCCCAATGCTAAACAGCTATTTTAAAACTAATAGGCTTTAAAATTTGTGATTTCAGTAATTCTTCCTTTCTGAGTGCATGTCTTCTCTACCAGGTTTCCATTGGTGGATTTCATGGCCTCCTTAGAGACAACAATGAAGTATGAAATCTGCTCATGCCTGACCAGTACCTGTTGAGGGAAAGGATCCTTTATTTTGTCCCCAGCACCTCCAGGTAGGGAATACACACTCTCCAAAAGTTCACAGAAAAAAAATCCAGGACTCATATGGCCAAGCAACAGCAGAATGTGTTCAAGATGAAAAAACTGATTAATGAGGAAGTTCACACAAGCCAGGGGAGGTAGCAGCAGTTTCATTTTGCCTGAGCTTACTGGGAAGTGAAAGATTCTGCTGCCGCCTCCTCTTCCCGCTACTGAATTATTGGAGTGCAAGCTACATTTGCACTTTGAACTCAGTTTGTAGCAATAGAAAGAAGCTGAGGACAAAAGGGGAAAGTGGAAGCAGGAGAGAGAAACTAGAACAATTTAAAAGTAGCTGAAAAAGTGGGATGACAGAGGAATAATTGGGACTGTCTCTGGTCAGCTGAACAGTTGGAGTATGTGGGAATAGGCTGGGAGCCTGTGCTGTGTAGTGGTTTGAGCACTGGACTAGGTGGGAAACAGGGGTGCAGCTATGGGGGTGGGTGGGAAATGAGGGCATGGCCCACTCACTAATTTATCATTGAGGGAGATCACACAAGGCCCAGGAGGCTGCAGCAATTTGCTTTTGCATGGATTTACAGGGAAAGGAAAGACTCCACACCCTCTTCTCAGAATCGTAGAATTAGAAGAGACCACAAAGGTCATCCAGTTCAAAACCCTGCCCTAGAGGAATACACAAACAAAGCATTGCTGACAGATGGTCATCCAGCCTCTCTTTAAAGACCTCCAAAGAAGGAGACTCCACCACATTCCCAGGCAGTGTGTTCCACTTCCGAACATCTCTTACTGTCAGGAAGTTCTTCCCAATGTTTAGGTGGAATCTCTTTTCCTGTAGTTTCAACCCACTGCTCTGTGTCCTAGTCTCTGGAGCAGCAGAAAACAAGCTTGCTCCCGTTTCAATATGACATCCTGTCAAGTATTTAAATATGGCTATCATGTCACCTCTTAACCTTCCCTTCCCCAGGCTAAACACACACTGCTCCCTAAGCTGCTCAATACAGGGCATGGCTTTTTACCATTTTGGTTGCCCTCCCCTGGGCACATTCTAGCTTGTCAATATCCATCTTGAATTGTGGTGCTCAGAACTGGACACAGTATTCCAAGTGAGGTCTGACCAGAGTGGTACTATTACTTCCCTCAGTCTAGATACTATAATCCTATTGATGCAGCCTATAATCACATTGACTCTTTTAGCTGCCTTATCACACTGCTGACTCATGTTCAGCTTGTGGTCTGCTTTGACTCCTAGATCCTTTTCACATGTACTGTTGTCAAGCCAGGTGTCACCCATCCTATATCTGTGCATTTAATTTTTTATGCCTAAATGTAGTACTTTACATTTCTTCTTGTTGAAATTTCATTTTGTTAGTTTTGATCCAGCTCTCCAATCTGTTAAGGTCATTTTGAATTCTGGGGTATTCACTACCCATCCTAATTTAGTGTCTCCTGCAAACTTGATAAGCATGCTCTCTATTCCATCATCCAGGTCATTGATAAAGATGTTGAATAGCAATGGGCCCAGGACAGGACCCTGTGGCACCCCAATAGCCTCTCTAGGATGAAGAGCCATTAGTGAGCATCCTTTGGTTTTGGTCAGTTAACCAATTAGAAATCCACCTAACAGTTGCATTGTCTAGCCTACATTTTACTAGCTTAATTACAAGAAGATCATGGGGGACTTTTTCAAAGGCCTTACTAAAATCAAGACGTGCTACATTTACGGCATTCCCTTCATCTACCAAGCTTGTAACTCATCCACTACTGCTGAGTTACACTGTTTGCAAGCAACTTTTGCACTTTGAACTCAGTTTACACCAACGGAAGCAAGCTGCGGAGACAGGGGAAAAGGGGAAGGAAGAGACAGAAGCTGGGGCATTTTAAAAGCAGCTGGAAAACTGGGATGACAGAGGATGAATCGGGACAGTCTCTGCCAAATTTGGTCAGTTGGAGGTTTTATATATGCATTCACATGCATATATATCTCTATATATAATGCTCTTGGGTATGTTGCCATTTCCAGTGTGCTGATTGGCCACTTAGGAAACTGACCAACCAATTAAAGCTCTGTTGGGCAGCCAATTCAGCACACTGGGGACAGGAACATGTGGAAGTTTCAGTAGGTTCTAAACATGTCAGCGCAGAGGGGGTGTGAGTAGCACGGGTGGTGGTGTGTGTAGTGTGTGCGTGAGTGGGCGGGGGAGGGTGTGGCAGTGCGTGAGCCTCGTGGGGGGTACATGCCTGGCCGGGGGGCAGGGCTGGGGTGCCTGGCATTGGAAGTGCACATCTGGCGGTGGGTGGGTTGGGGGCATGCACCTGGTGTTGGTGGGGTAGAGGCGTGTGCCCGGTGGTGGGGTGGGGTGCAGGGGTGCACACCTGGCACTTGGTTGGTGGCACGTGTCTGGCATTGGAGGTGGGTGGGGCATATGCCTGGCGGCAGGGTGGGGGTGCATGCCTGGTGGCGGGGAGGGGGCAGGAGGGGCCGAGTTTGAAGGTGTATGTTACACCAGGTATAGCTAGTATCTATATCTATATATATCTTCAGCCCTTGGAATGACCGTTCAGGTTTTGGAGACCTGACAGCCCATGCAGGAAAGGAGAGGGAGCTGGCCATGGCCATTCCCAGGAGCCCCCACTGGGACTTCACTAGATTTCAGGACAAAGAGCCTGTCCCTTGCTGTTGGCCCTCTGCTAAACCTGCCATTCGGCTGTCTTCTCCAGCAGCTGTTCCCCCCTCTAAGCCACGGGCTGCCTCTTGACCCACTTTCTCTGCTCCTTCCCTTCCACCCCCAGCTTAAAGGCACAAGCTGTTCAGGCTGAGCCCTGCGCTTCCTCGGACCAATGAGGCTTTCTTTTCACTCCCAGCCCTTTTGAACATCATTTCAATATTGATGCTTGGCACATAGCTGATTACAAAAGTGCGCTTCACCCACTCATCCTGTTCTTTCCATCTCTGGGTTAAAGAGGCTTTTAAACCTCAACAGGAATTCTTTTACAGTGGTGTAAGGACAATGGGGGCATATGCCACTGATCAAGGTGTGTCTCTTAAGTTGCCAGGTTTCCAAAACAATGATGAGGGACACAGAAATTAATGACGCACAGGGTAGACAATCATGAAGCAGCTATTCACAAGACTTATTCTCCAACTGTCCTGATTTTGCAGGAATAGTCCTGATTAATACTCTGCCATCCCACTTTCTCAGTTGCTTTTAAAATGTCCTGGATTTGTTTTCCACCTCCACTTTCCCCTTTATCCTCACCTTCTTTGAACTGCTGGAAACTGAGTTCAAAGTGCAAAAGTGATTTGCACTCATTAAACTCAATAGCGGGGAGGGGAGGGGGAGGGGTAGAATAATGTCTTTATTACCAAACATCAGCCCAAGCATGACAACCAGACATGTCAGGACCAGGGCTGGGTCATGGTCCTAACAGAGATTCAGGCAAAAGCAAACCACTGCAGCCCCTCCTAGCTTGTCGGTTCTTCTTCATTAACAATGTTTGCGATCTTGACCACATTCAGATGTTGCTCAGCCACACAAGTTCCATGTTTTATCTGTGAAATGGTGGTGGGTGTGCCACCAACCTTTCTGTCTTTGAAACCTGGAGGGTTTTTTTTGCCTTGGTGGCTAAATGGCCTCAGAAGCACCACCACCTTTCAAATATTAGACACACAGACACTCGACAAGTTAGAGGCCCCAGCATCTCAGTGTGCGGATGGGCGAGATGCTTGCTTGTGTAATACATATTGGCATCTGTTGAGAAGCATGCACTGTTCGTTGATATCGAAGGTGACAAGATGATTTAAGAATTTGCTTCTTTCCACAATGATCTCATCTGGATTGGGAGGGGGCACAGGAGGGGGGCAGCAGGACAAGCTCTCCTCTTTGCTCAAATGTGTGTGTGTATGTGTGCAAGAAGGCAGGCAAGCAGGGACACACACACACACACACACACACATCTATCCTATCTGAGCAGCAGGGTCTTGAGATTTGTTTCCACCCTCCCTTCTTTGGGTACTTAATTTTTAAAAGGAATGGTGAGGTGTAGCTGTAATTTCTTCTGACCTGGATTAATACAGCATCTGTACCAGGCAACAAGAGGAAGGGGTGTGGATGGGAAGGATGCAATGGAAGGCATGGCAGAACCAAGATGTGGACAGGACACAGCCCAGCAGGCTCGATCCAGGAGGGTGCAGGACACAGATCTCTTTGCCCAAATGGCCAGGAGCAAAGCAAAGAGCCCTGCAAGGCTAAGGGTGATTATTAGCCAGGGAGCTATGATTGCAGCAGGGATTAGGAGGGCACTTCATTTCTAAAGAGAAAAGCCCTGCCTCCCCTTGCAATCTGGCACCTTCCAGATGTGATAGATAACAACCCCTCATATGAGGCCAGGGGTGGGGTGGGCAGGCATGTGGCCCTGGAGGACTGAATGAAACTTACAAGGCTGTTTTTGCAGCCTGCAATCCTCTTGGACTGCTTTGAGCCAGGGTGTATATGCAGGTGTGGGTGTATCAGGTGCAGAGCATTCCACTGCCGAACAGCTCTTATTGTCAGGAAGTTCTTCCTCATGTTTAGGTGGAATCTCTTTTCCTGGAGTTTGAACCCATTGCTCTGTGTCCTAGTCTCTGGAGCAGCAGAAAACAGTATGATGATGGCCATGACGATGATTTATACCCTGCTTTTCCTCATAGGAGTATGGAGTGGCTGAAATCACAAATTATAAATTTCTGGTTTGAGCATTGGACTATGACTCTGAAGACCAGGATTTGAATCCCTGCTTGGCTATGGAAACTCACTGAGTGACCATGGGCAAGTCACACTCTCTCAGCCTCAGAGAAAGGAAAAGCCCCCCCCCCAAAAAAAACTCCTCTGAACAAACCTTGCTAAGAAAAGAGCCATGATAGGGTCATCTTAGGGTTGCCATAAGTCGGAAACAACTTGCAGGCACACAATAACAAACAAGTGTTTGTGAAAGTACAGTGAAAACCATACAAACAAACACCAAAAAAGTTTGTACAAATAAATAAATTTTAACAGGCACCTGAAAGGTGAAAGTATGGAAGGCCATGGGATTTTCAACAAAAGGCAGTTCCATAAGCTGGGTGCCACCCCTGGGAAAGCCCTGCCACGTGCCATAGTCCTGTAGGACACATTGCTCTGGAGCACCAGAGAAAGAACCTCCCCAGTAGGTATAAAAACCCAGAGAGGTCAATACTGTACTGTGTAGCTACTAACATGGTAAGAGCTAGATAATGGCAGGTAAACTGAGTGGAAGTCTCATTTTTTTTAAAAAAAAACACCCTCTGAATAAAATTTTTGCTCTGCCTGTCTTTATGTCCCTAAGGCATCTCTTTGACAATTACAGGAAACAGGATGCTAGACTGAGGTGAATTCTTGGGGCCCTGTCACACTACACAGTGATAGTGCTATGATTCCACCTTAACTACCATGACAACATCCTCTGGAATCCTTTATTTATAGAGGGGCAAATTAACTATCACCCCCAGTATTCCATAAGAGGCAGCCATCGCAGTTAAAAGTGGAATCATAGCTAGGGTTGCCAGATCTCAGGGCCTGGCCCTGGGCCTCCAGTTTTCATAGGTCATCTCTGGCAGTGGAATGCGGCTATTCCTGCCTAACCCTGGACTGGCCACCTGAATCATAGCACTGTCATTGTGCAGTGGGAAAGGGCTTCAGAACTACTTAGTCTTCTTAAATTCCTCTGTATTACACTAGTAACTTGCAACAGATGGGAAAGGAGAGGTGTAGAAGATGTGGTGGATTGGTAGTTACTGAGAGGAGATAACTGTGAGAGCGGGTAGCTGGTAGAGATGGGAAAGGGAATCAAGAATTTTGCTAAACCTCTGGTTGGCCCAAGATTTTCTGCTGCCTGAGACAAAAGACGAAACAGTGCTTCCAACCATTCCACTTATAAAAGCTGACCAGACCAGCTTTAAGTTTTACAGGATAGGAACTTTCACTCTACCACAAGGCTTCAGACTAGTGGTTTAGGACAGGACTGTGGGTAAAACAGAGGGGAGTGTCCAGGGGGCTCAGGAAGGTCAGCTGAGGGGTTGCTGCTGTGCCAGGCAGTTGGTACGCTTTCCCTAAGGGGAGAGCCAACTTGGGAAGTCTTTTAAGAAAGTGACCACATCTCATGGCACCATATTTCAGAGTAAGCTGACACTCTCATTTGTAAAGAAGCTCACCCTCTTGGTCTGTCTTGAATTCTTTGCTCTGTACCTCTGTCAATTGCCAGCCAGTTTCACTGGGTAATCCTGGGTTTCCCATATCTGTGTGGGGAGGGAGGGAGAATGTTTTTCACCCCAGCAGGTATTATTCTATAAATCTCTGTCTTTATTTATTTTATGATATGATATGATATGATATAAATATTCTGCCTTTCTGCCAGCAAGAGACCCAAAGTGGCTTTAATTTTAAAAAAACACCAGTCTGGCTAAAACTGTATTTACAAAATGTAAAAAGAAAACCCAGTTAAACAAAGAATTCCATTTTAAAAGTGCACAGTTAAAACAACTAAAAATACACTTAAGACATAATTCTAAGATAAAAATATAAAAGCACAGCATGTCATATTCAGAACACTGTTCTGCCTTATAATTTCCAGACCAACAGCCTGTCTAAATAAAAAGTCTTCACTGGTGGGAAGAAAGGAGAGAGGGAGCAACCAAGCATCCTGTGGGAAGGAGTTCCACAGCCTGGGAGCAGCCACTGAGAAGGTGCTCTCCTGCCTCCTCACCAAACATGCTTGTGATGGTGATGGGACAGAAAGAAAGAAAGTCTCCCCCACCTCCGATCTTAAACCTGATACAGCACACAGGGGCCTTCAGATAATCTGGACCCAACCTGTAGAGGGTTTTAAAGGTCATTGCCATTTGCATTCTGCCTGGAAACAGATGGACAGCCAATGAGGCTCTGTCAACAGGGGAGGTTCTAGGTTTCCTGTAACCAGGGGCTGGCCACTGTTGGCAACAAGACGGTAGGGCTAGTTAGGCATCTGATGTGATCCAGCTGGGCTTTCATGGCATCTTTATGTTGGAACACTGTGCCTTTAAATCAAAGTAGAAAAATAGTGTGTATGGCTGGAAAGGGTGTGGGCTATAGAGATTGGTCTGTAGAAGGTGAGTTGTAGATGATGGGCTCTAGTAGTGGATTATGTATGTTGACTGAGAGTAGTTACTAGTTACTGTTGGTGATCCTTGAAAGAGTGTTTGTATATCTTGTATATATTCTGCAACAACAAGATAAAGAGCCTCCAAGGACTTTGGAAGAATCCCACAGTGTCTGTGCTTCATTTCACAGTTGGTTAGTGCCAGATTGCCAAATACTACTAGAGGCTTCGGTGCTCCACACTCTGCTGTTTTTAGCTACTGTTGGGGACAAGCGCCTCAGACAGGGCTGTTAGCTGACATCTCTGTGGGCCTGGGTGTTGTTGCATTTGTCACTGCACGTTTTGCAGGACGCAACAAGAGAGCCGACACTTTACACACCATGATTTTTAGGAATGAAATCTCCATAGTTAAGGGCAGGCTGTACTGCTGCACTGTCTGCTGCTCTGGGCAAGGGGGTCATTGCCTCCATGCTTTGTTTGTGTGAGTGGGCAGCAGCGTGTGTGTGCATCTGCAAGGGAAAGGGCTGGCTAGGAGGCCTTTCCTCTCTGCCTCGCCCCTCTCTGTGCCTGCCTCTCTTTCTCTCCGCCTGCCTGCCTGCCTGTCTGCCAAGGTAGCGGCTGCTCCTCCTGGCGGGCCGGCCAGCTGCGCTTCAGCACCCAGGACAGCGCCAGCCCGGAACAAAGGGGCCGCGCGCGGGCCAGGGCGTAGGGGCCCTCCACAAATTCCCAGCACGGAAAAGAGACGCAGAGCTGCCTGCGCCCTGCGAGGGAGGGAGGCAGGGAGGGAGGGAGAGAGGAGGAAAGGCAGCCCGGAGGACAGCCATCGTTCAGCCAGTGGTTCTCAACCTGTGCGTCCCCACATGGTATTGGACTACAGTTCCCAGGTGTACAAGAGCCATTGTACTGTCTATCCTCCTTTATGGATCTCAAACATGGGTCACCTATCGCCACCACCTACGACTCCTCGAACGCTTCCACCAGCGCTGTCTACGCACAATCCTAAATCTACACTGGACTGACTATGTGACGAATGTTGCTGTCCTTGAGCAAGCAGGGATCACCAGCATTGAGGCCATGATATTGAGAACACAGCTGCGCTGGGCAGGGCATGTGTCTAGGATGGAGGACCATCGCCTCCCAAAAATAGTACTCTATGGTGAACTCACCGCGGGTCGGTGTAAGAGGGCCGCTCCAAAAAAATTGATACAAGGACTCCCTGAAACAACATCTCAGGCTTGACCAAATTGATCACCAACAATGCTCTGCCCTGGTCTCACATCGGGAGGCGTGGAGACGCACTATCCACAATGCTGCAGCCTTCTTTGAGAACTCACGCTGAATAAGTCTTGAAGAGAAACGACAACGCAGAAAGAATCACAACCCGGAAACATCACCCAAGGAGACCTTCTGCTGTGCTTTCTGCAACCAGACTCATTTATCTCGGATTAGCCTTTTTAGTCATCAGTGCGCTTGCAGAAAGTGCAGGATGAGTCCTTCCTGGATCTTCATTTGCGAAGAAAAGCCAGAGGGAGAGAGACAGTTCCCAGGAGCCCTCTGAGGTCTCACCTTGACAGCCAGGTGGTCCTCCCGGTCATTAGTGAGGCTGTAGGATTGAACTCACAGACCATCTGGCTGTCAAGGTGAGACCTCAGAGGGCTCCTGGGAACTGTAGTCCAAAACCATCTGTGGACCCACAGGTTGAGAACCATGTCCTTTGACCTCCCAGTTTCCTTTCAGCAGGCAGGCTGAAGGGAGACTATAAGAGTCTAGTGTCTAGACCAGCTTTTTTCAACCTTTTTATCTTTGAGGAACGCATGAAGTCATTTTCAGGTCTCAGAGAACCCCTGCCTAAACATTATTCTATATACAGTGGTCCCTTCATATTTGCTAGGGTTTGGTTCCAGGATCCACCCCATGGATACCAAAATCCATGAATACTCAAGTCCAGTGTGAAGTCAAAGGCTTTCATGGCTGGCATCCATAGGTTGTCTCTGGTTTTTTTCCAGGCTGTGAGGGTGTGTTCTGGAAGAGTTTATTCCTGACATTTCTCCTGCATCTGTGGCTGGCATCTTCAGAGAATGGTGGCACAGGCAGTGTGTGGTCCCACCCAGGGACAGGGGCATTCCCAGCAGACAATGGACCATGACTCACAGTATATAATGCCCCCCGCACCATATACCACCATTCTCTGAAGATGCCAGCCACAGATGTAGGTGAAACACCAGGAATAAACTCTTCCAGAGCACGGCCTCACAGCCCGGAAAACCCCCACAGAAAACCAATACTCAAGTCCCATTATATGCAATGGCACAGCAAAATGGTGTCCCTTATAGAAGATGGCAAAGTCAAGGTTTGCTTTTTGTAGTATTATTTTTTAAAGAATACAGTATTTTCAAGCTGTGAATACTTAAATCCATGGATACCAAATCCGTGGACACGGAAAGACAACTGAACTGCTATTGCTTTCCCCCCACTATCATAATCTCTTGAGGAACCCCTAGCAACCACTTGGGGAACCTTTGGGTTCTGGTGAACCCTGCTTGAGAAACACTGGTCTAGATCGAGGGAAGTCATAGTGCCACTCTATTCTGCTTTGGTCAGACCACCTCACCTAGAATACTGTTTCCAGTTCTGGCACCACAATTCAGGAAGGATATTGAGAAGCTGGAACATGTCCAGAGGAGGGCGACCAAAATGATGGGAGGTTTGGAAGCCATGATGCCCTTAGGGAGCTGGGCAAGTTTAGTCTGGAGAAGAGAAGGTTGAGAGGTGACATGATAGCCATGTTTAACTATTTGAAGGGATGTCATACTGAGGATGGGGCAAGCTTGTTTTCTGCTGCTCCAGAGACTAGGACACAGAGCAATGGGTTCAAACTACAGGAAAAGAGATTCCACCTAAACATTAGGAGGAACTTCCTGACAGCAAGAGCTGTTCAGAAGTGGAATATGGACTGCCTGGGAGTGTGGTGGAGTCTCCTTCTTTGGAGGTTTTTAAACAGAAGCTGGATGGCCATCTATCAAGAGTGCTTTGATTGGGCACTCCTGCAGGGCAGGGGATTGGACTAGATGGCCTCGTGGTCTCTTCCAACTCTATGATTCCATGAGAGGACCTCGTCTACATGCCAAAGGGACTTTAAAAGTAGGGGAGTTTGCAAATGACTATATAGCCTCCATTAGATTTTGCTAACATTGGCTTATTCAATACCTACAAGTACCCGGAGAACAAGAAGGCACACTGGAGTCACAGGCAGATACAACCAGGAGACAGAGGCTAGTAATGTGTTTGTGTCTGTGTGTCTCCCTCCCTTCCACCCATATGAACCTGCCTGATCTTTTCACACCCAAATCCCATCCTGTTATTTCAGCAGATCAGACAGGGCCTTCTGAATGGTGTCACTACAACTGTGAACATCATCATCACCACCACCACCACCCTGCCTTTTTCTAAGTTTGAGGCTCAAGGCGGCTTTGTTGTTGCTGTTGTAACTTTCAGCTTACAACAGTTAAAACAAGCATAGTTAAAAAAAATCACAGTACACAAATGTCTATCAAAAAATAGACAAGCCATTTAAAACAACAACAAATAAAAGTCCAGCACAATATGCAAGGCCCACTTACCCAGCCCCTGCCAAAAAAAAAAAAAAAAAAAAACAGTTCTCAAAAGCCCGCCAGAATAAAAAGGTCTTCACTCAGGTGCAGAAAGATAGTAAGGAGGCTGCCAGACTAACCTCTCTGGGAAGGGGGTTCCAGAGCCTAGGGGCAGCCACCGAGAAGGCCCCATCTCCCATATTCCTTCCAGTTGTGCCCATGAGGGGGTGGAACAGAAAAAAAGGCTTGGAAAAACTTTCCAGTAGAAGCTGTGTGGAGCTTCTTTTGGCGGGGGGGACATTTATGGGGGACCTTCCACCATAAACAAGCACTGAATGTTTAATATTCTGCTGCTGTGACAGATTTTAGAACACAATTTTAGACAG
The DNA here is from genome assembly GCA_030847615.1 of Gambelia wislizenii. Classification (NCBI taxonomy): domain Eukaryota; kingdom Metazoa; phylum Chordata; class Lepidosauria; order Squamata; family Crotaphytidae; genus Gambelia; species Gambelia wislizenii. The sequence goes on along the minus strand of JAUMIR010000015.1, from coordinate 5,428,034 downwards.
GCTGTTGCTATGTTTGTAGCACTCGCTTTCAAAGCATTTTGAATTGTTTCTCAGTTCTGCTGTACATAAATACAAGTCTACAAGTCTGATATTCTGATAATAATGTACTTGAACAGTATTTTTTGTTTCTGGTAGAACACGCACAAAATTACCTTCTGGAACTTCTCACCATTCTGGAATTCTTGCGTCCTGCCTACACATGATGTGCCATGATCAGAGCAAATTTCAGACAACTGAAATGGCTGAAATACAACCATTTTGTGTGGCTGAGAAAGGCTGAAGTAAGAAGTGTTGAAACGTTTTTCTTTGTTCATCCCACCACCTTTCCCATCCTATTGTAATGTACTTTTACCATTTTTTCCTTCTCCCTTTAAATGCATCAAAAATTAAAGAAAATAGCAAAGGACTTGCCTTTCCTTCCACACTGCTCAGTTATAGCACTTTTATTCCACATTAACTATCTTGGTTGTACCCTAAAGAATCCTAGGATTTGTAGTCTGATGAGATACTTAGAATTCTGTACTGCACTCCGTTGAACCACACCATTAGACCTCTCCAGCAGAGAATTCCCAAGCTCTATAGCTCATTTTATTTTTCTATGTGTATGAGAGAGTATTTATATCTATATCTGTATTTATATCTTTATCTCTAGACAGATATAGATAATTGCCTCTCAGTTCCCAGTTTAAAACTTCAGCATTTAAAATAAGTTCTGGGCCAGAGTGTTTCAAATTAAACCCAATTTTTAATCACTCTTTCATGCACAGAGCACAAGCGATAACATGCTGGTTAACGTCTATGTGTTTTGGAGCCCACATGTGTATTTGAAGCAGAGAGTGAAACAATTCTAATGTGCTGCAGAAATAAAGGTTTAATTAATATTATAGATCAGTTCAAGATCAGTCAAGGCTTATGACTGACAAGCATACAGTTGGGGAATCAATAAGGGGTATCCTAACCCCTTTCTATAGGCAGAGGAGAAAGAAGCTGCTTCTACTATTACAGTTGCTACAGCAAGGCCTGGACACCAAGCATGACCAGTTTTCAAAGACAGTTTTCAAACCCCCTGCCATGCAGGAATACACAATCAAATCATTCCCGACAGATGGCCATCCATCTTCTGATCCTAGTCTCTGGAGCAGCAGAAAACAAGCTTGCTCCATCCTCAGTATGACATCCCTTCAAATATTTAAAGATGGCTATCAACCCTCCTAACCTTCGCTTCTCCAGACTAAACATACCCAGCTCCCTAAACTGCTCCTCATAGGCATGGCTTCCAGACCTTTAACTATTTTGGTCGCCCTCCTCTGTATCCTTCCTGAATTGTGGTGCCCAGAACTGGACACAGTATTCCAGGTAAGGTCTGACCAAAGCAGAATAGAGTGGCACTATGACTTCCCTTGATCTAGACACTATACTCCTATTAATGCAGCCTAGAATTGCATTGGCTTTTTTAGCTGCTGCATCACACAGCTGACTCATGTTCAGCTTGTGATCCACTAAGACTCCTAGATCCTTTTCACATATACTGCCAACAAGCCATGTGTCACCCATCCTATATCTGTGTATTTCATTTTTACTGCCCAAATGTAGTATCCTATATCCTATATTTCTCCCTGTTGAAATTCATTTTGTTAGTTTTGGCCCAGCTTTCTAATCTGTTGAGATCCCTTTGGATTCTGATTCTGTCCTCTGGGGTATTAGCTATCCCTCCTAATTGGTGTCATCTGCAAACTTGATAAGGATACCCTCTATTCCCTCATCCAAGTCATTGATAAAGATGTTGAATAGCACTGGGTCCAGGACAGAACCCTGTGGCACCCCACTGGTCACTTCTCTCCAGGATGAAGAAGAGCCATTGGTGAGCACCCTTTGGGTTTCATTTTAGCATGAGCTTTGAAAGGTATAGACCCACTTCTTCCGATGCAGCAGTGATATTAAAGCCTTATGAGGAGCAACTGAGGGAGTTGGATATTTTTAGTTTGGAAAGAGAACCTCATGGCCATCTTTAAATACTTGAAGGAATGTCATGAAGAAGAAGGAGTAAGCTGCATTTTTGATGCTCCATAGACTAGGACACAAACCAATGGATTCAAATGACAAGAGTTTCCATTTAAACATTAGGAATACTTTGGATGGACCAGGAGTCAGGAGTTGGTGTAGCATATCACCACATGCAGATATTTACACTATGATAAGGGGATGTTGAATTGGAGCCAGAGTTTGGGAAAGTTACTTTTTGAACTTCAGTCTCTAGAATCGCCCAGCCTGGGAGTTGTTCAAAAGAGTTACTTTTCCAAATTCTGCCAGAAACAGGACTGCCCCTACTGTTATTAGCTAAAACGAGGTTACTGTGTCAAGCAGTAGATTTTCAGGTGTCACAGAAGAGTGTCAAGTTGTTGGTTATTTTTGCGTTTGTAGTTTTATTGCCAAAGATGGGGAGAAGGGTGCTTCTAGCACTGGTCAAAGCCCCTTGGCTGGCTTTGGGTAACATCCACCTTGAGCAGAAATATCACCTTGACCCTTCCCTGATCACCCAAATCAAGGTGGATGTTACCCAAAGCCAGCCAAAGGGCTTTGACCAGTCTCAGGGTGGAAGCTCCAGCTAGCAAAATTTTGCTAGAACTTGCTGGAGCAGAATCAATCAGTGATAAACTCAAGATTAGCAGGGAAGCATAAAAGTACTACTTCACAACCTGCATAATTAAGTTATGGAATTTTTCCTTAACTTTAAAACTTTCCTTTAACTTTAAAAAGAACAACAACAAGAACAATTACTCTCTTGCTGGTGTGGATCACTTCAGTCAAAGGTAAGTGACCCTGAGTGACCTGTGGAAGGTTATAGCTGAGTCATGCACATTCTTAACTCCTTCTCATTAAAACAGTAATATTTCCTAGACTTTAAGGCAGCATCCACTTAATAGGAATGTTTTTGATGGGAAGGGACGGCACTAGTACAGAAGCTGAGGAAACCACATACCCTCCAACTGTCCTCGTTTGGCAGAGACTGCAGGCCGATATTCTCTGTTGCTTTTAAAATGCCCTGCTTTCCCTTTCCTCCAACCCCTTTCCCCTTCGTCCTTAGTTTACTTCAGTTGCTGCAAACTGAACTCAAAGGGCAAAAGTTGTTTGCATTCAACTAACTCAGCGGGAGGAAAAGGAGAGGAGAGAATGGAGCAGAATCTTGCCCTTCCCAGTAGGCTCAGGCAACAGCAAACTGTTGCAGCCTCTCCTGGCTTGTCTGTTCTTCCTTATTAAGGTGCATCTAGACTGTTAAGTCAAAGGCTTTCACGGCCAGCATCCATAGGTTTTTCATGGTTTTTTTCTGGGCTGTGAGGCCATGTTCTGGAAGACACACCCCTACCCCACTATTCTCTGAAGATGCCAGCCACAGATGCAGGCAAGAAATCAGGAAAAAATTCTTCCAAAACATGGTCTCACAGCCCGGGGGGGGGGGGAGCGCACAAAAAAACTATGCATCCAGACTGATTAAAAAGACCAGAAAATCCCAGATTTTGTTCCTGTTCTTTCAGATGTTATTCTTTGAGAGCCATATGTATGTTGTTTATCCTAGAATATTTTCTATTATCTCCTGGTACAAAGATTTTTCATATCAGTTCCTCAGGTCAGTTTATTTTAACCCAGTATAAAATCAGAAAGAACAGGAACAAAATCTGGGACTTTTCAACCAGTCTGGATGTGCCCAATAACTTTTGCCATCTTGACCACACTTTGATGTTGCTTGGCCACATGTGTTCCTATTTTCATCTGTGAAACATTGGAGAGCATGGTAATGGTGTACCACTTTTAATGCTCTTGATACACCTTTGACTGGAATCCTCCTGAATCACATTGTCTCAATGGTTGAATGGTGAGAGAAGAAGAGGCAGGCAGAGCTCCATCATGCCTGGGCCCAGAGCAAATGAAAGGCCCTCCCTCCATCCCAACGGACATTGCCTTGGCCTTGGAGGGAGAGGGGAAGAGGCAGTTTCTACTGGACAATCCCCTCCTGCACTGCCATCCCCTTTTCCTTGTGGGTCTTCTCTTATTTAGATTGTAAACCTGAGGGAAGGGAACTGTCAAATTAACAATTTGCAAGCAGCTCTGAGAGCCCTTGTGGCTAAAGAGCAGGGTATACATACTCTAAACCAGTGTCCAAGAGGTTGCTAGGGGTTCCTCAAGAAATTGTGATTGTGGGGGGAAAGCAATAACAGTATATATAAATTATGTTTATGCAGGGGTTCCCTGAAACCTGAACATTATTTCAAGGGTTTCTCCAGGATAAAAAGCCTGAGAAAGGCTGCTCTAAACAAACAAACATGTAAATAAATAAAATTGATTTAATGGCTCTATTCTTGTTGGGACTAACCAAAGGATTTAGGCCATTGTCCAAATAATCCTTACAATGACCTAGCCAAGTAGGCCAGATTTGCTTTCTTCCAATTGCATAGAACAGTCTGTAAGCATGGTGGCTTCCCTTTGTTTTTGTTAGTTGCCATCAAGATGACTTTGACAGGGTGATCCTGAGAATGGAAGGCCTCCAAGACTCCCTTGTAAACTCAGGGCACCTTCCTCCATGCAGTCTATCCACCTGGAGGGCAATCTCCCTCTTTTCCTATTGCCTTCCACTCTGCCAAGCATTATTTTCTTTTTCAATGAGTCATGCCATCTCCTGATACGGCCATAGTAGGACAGTAACTTTGGCCTTTAGGGAAAGTTCAGGCTTGATTTGCTCTCAGACCAATTTACAGTTGTCCCTCCATATCCACAGATTTGGTATCCATGGATTTAAGTATTCATGACTTGAAAATATTATTCAAAAATAATAATCCAAAAAGCAAACCTTGATTTTGCCATCTTATATCAGGGACACAATTTTGTTATGCCCTTGCATAGAATGGGAGTTGAGTATTCATGGATTTTGGTATCCACGGGGTCCTGGAACCAAACCCCAGCGGATATGAAGGGACAACTGCATTGTTCTTTGTGGTGATTGACGGTGCCCATAGAATTCTCCTGTAGCACCACAGATGGAAGCATCACTTAGAATCATAGAATCATAGATTTGGAAGAGACCCCAAGGGCCATCCAGTCCAGCCCCATTCTGCTATGCAGGAATATACAATCAAATCTTTCCCGGCAGATGGCTGTCCAAGCATCTGTTTAAAAACCTCCAAAAATGGAGACTCCACTACATTCCCAGGCAGCAGCATATTCCATTTCCAAACAGCTCTTATTGTCAGGAAGTTCTTCCTAATGTTACCTGCTCTCCTCATTTTGTGTCAGAATTACCTCATGCCCAGCTGACTTATGTGGCAACTGCCATTGAAATCACCCAGGGCTTGCATAAAAGCACCCTCATCTTTAGACAGAGGGTGGCCCAACTCCCCCCCACATTACTTTTGAAAACAGAGGAGAATAAGACCTTCTCTTCCTCCACCTCAACATGAGGAGGAACTTTCTGACAGTAAGAGCTGTTCGGCAGTGGAACACACTCCCTCGGAGCATGGTGGGGTCTCCTTCCTTGGAGGTCTTTAAGCAGAGGCTGGATGGCCATCTGTCGGGGATGCTTTGATCGTGATTTCCTGCGTGGCAGGGGGATGGACTGGATGGCCCTCGTGGTCTCTTCCAACTCTGCAATTCTATGATTCTATGATTCCTTGGAGGTCTTTAAGCAGAGGCTGGAAACTTGAAAACAGAGGAGAAGAAGACCTTCTCTTCCTCCACCTCAACATGAGGAGGAACTTTTTGACAGTAAGAGCTGTTTGGCAGTGGAACGCACTCCCTTGGAGCATGGTGGGGCCTCCTTCCTTGGAGGTCTTTAAACAGAGGCTGGATGGCCATCTGTCGGGAATGCTTTGATTGTATATTCCTGCATGGCAGGGGGTTGGACTGGATGGCCCTTGGGGTCTCTTCCAACTCTAGGATCCTATGATTCTATGAATCACAAAGGTTCCCTCTGGAGGCTGAAGCATCACAGCCTCTACCTGTTCTCTGTGCTCTTTTCCCTGAGCCAGCAATTTGTTGCCGGTCCCTAACACTGGCATGATTATTAGTCAGGGGAAAGGAGGGCGGGCTGTGTGTCTCTGTGTGTGTGTGTGTGTGTGTGTGTTGGAGGGTTTTGTTGGTAAAGAAAAAGATTTGAAACAGAGCTCAAGACCCATTAAAGGAAGGGGCCGTCAGACCTGCAAAAGCAGCTGAAATTGAGCTTGAGGTGGGGCTGGGGGGAGGGAGGGAAGGATTTTTAAAAATATATATATATTTTTAAAAGGGTGGGAAGAGACAGAGAGAGAACCAGGAGAGAGGGGTCAGCAATGAATCAATAAGGAAGCCAGCAAGCAAGGAGGGAGGAAAAATCACAACAGACCCAAGAAATCTCAACCTCCTCAAGGAAAGTTAATCGATAAAGTAATTAACTGCTCGCAAGCTTCGTAATTGCTGGATCAGAAGAGCTGGGATGAAGGACTGGGGGTTGTGCACAACCCAGGAATAAAGACCAAATCGTAGAACTCTTGGCAATAGTATCTTTTCTAATATTTTTTTTAAAAATATATATATGCATATATATACACACACAGCTATATTGGGTTTTGTTTTATTTTTTGCACCAAGACAGGAAAACAAAAATCTTTTTCTTTTTCTTTTTTTTAAAAAATAAATAATAGAAGGATTTGGGCGAGGAGGGGGAAATGCTGCTCCATTAAAGGGAGAGATCGGAGGGAAATTTCCCCTCTCACACCGCTGGCGGCTTTTGATCTCTTTGTCTGTTTGCTGCACGAAGACAGCCAAGTCCAGGTTGGGATTCTGCTTACATATATATATATATATATATATATATATATATATATAGTTGCTGTTGTTCCAGCATCCCTTTCCCCCCTTCTTTCCCCCCTCCCACCTTTCTTTTTTGGAGTTACCATTCTGAATTCGAGGCTTGTTCCAGTTTTCTCTCCTTTTTGGACCAATGAAGGAACCAGATGCCATCAAACTTTTCATCGGACAAATCCCCCGGAATTTAGAAGAGAAAGATCTGAAGCCCATCTTTGAACAGTTTGGCAAAATCTACGAGTTGACAGTCATTAAGGATAAATACACTGGCATGCATAAAGGTAAGGCATTGCTTGCACAGATCTGGACCCTGTGCTTCCCATAATGGGAATATTGTACTGATGTGCACAAAGTCGATGGGTTCCTGAGCATGACTTCTGGAACAGAAAATGTGGTACCGGAGGCAGACATAATGTGAAAAGAGTAGGGATGGGTTCCTGCACCCCAAAAAAGAAGAGCGGTTCGGCATGCTTAAGCAAATGTTTTCTGCAAAACAATATGCACATGTGAAATGAAACAATCATGTCAGGTAATGAAAACATTTTGACTCATGTCTAGAGTATATGAAGGTTTTTTCCAAATTGCCTCTGGCAAATACTTTTTCTTTCCCCAGCTTTCACTTTTCTTATTATTTGTGTCTTGATGGCCAAACGTACAGGTCTGTGTTATTTTAAAATGCTGGGGTTCCCCGGCAGCAAGGCAGGCTGATCTTCCCTTTTCTCTCTGTTTTGTGTTATCCGCACATATCCAATTCTGGAGGCAGCAGCTGTCTACCTTGCCTGTTCCAGGCAGGGCACACAAAGCTAAAGTAGGCTTGGCTTGAGCAGAATCCCATTCTTTCCCAGTCCAAGCTTTATTGCATGGATTACTGAAGACAGGCTGCTGCAATTTTACACTGGAAGGCTGTTTGTCCAGCCCTCCTTCACCATCCTCTCAAAGTGATGCTGCTAAAAAACTTTCAGTTAGAGAGAGAACCAGGATTAAAAGGGGTGGGTAGGCGTAAAACGACTTTGTAAAAAGGAGCTTCTTTGTCAGGGGCTTTGTTAACAGATGTATGCCTGTATTGTGTTTCCAAACCTGTATGTCTGTGTGTGGTGAGAAGAAGATGGAAGAGATGTAGAAAGCGGAATATAAAACAAGGCAAGGAGGATGGATGGAGCAGGGGAGGAGGAGACAACAGAAAAGTATTGCCTGGAATTGCCTTGCCTGGGGACTGGAAGACAAAAAGAGAAGGGAAGAAATTTGTGGATTGCAAAGCTGCAAATTGCTTGAGTATTCCTGTGGATTCTGAGGCATGCAGTCCTTATGGTTTAGAAGGCCATCAGAGTGAAGCATGTGAGAATAAGCAGTTTTTAGATGGTGAGGCAGTGAAGGGGGGGAGTAGTAGCAGATGGCAGGAGGTCCACCCAGAGGATTTGCGGAGGCGGGGGGGGGGGAATGGCAGTATGAATAAAAAGCTGTGTGTTTAACGTCCATAGGATGGGACTAGAGATGCAGCCTACTCAGCTGTCAGTGAAACAGAGGAGGGGAGTCTATTCAGATACTCCCATTTCCTTCAGCTGGGGAACAGGGTTTGAAACTAGCTGGAGGGGAGAGGGAAACCCTAACCCACGCAGGCTTTTGCAAATCCTCTATGCAGGGAGAATCTTTAGCAAAATTCAGCTGACCATTTTGAGCTTGACATGTACATACAAAACACTGGGGACTGAAAACCTTTTCTTTCGCTTATTTCCACTGTAGATTTTTTATTATTATTATTATTCCCCAGAAAGGGGGTCAGGTCATTTTTATTGTAAACCGACTTAGCGTGGCCACCTCTTCCCAATGCATTTCTGAGCCATGTTCTTTCTGTCCATGGCAGGGAGCTATTGAAAATTTTGAAACTAAGATTACTTACGGTGATTTTGTCTTTGGTAACACACGCTCATACAGCTTTGAGAAGTGAAACAGAAACATGTATTTTTAGCCAAATCTGGCATCAGTGCTAGGCTAGGGGATTCAGTCATAGCCAGAAGAAGAGCAGGTGCCAAGTTTAAATATGCCAGTTTGACACAACTCTTGGGACTTCTCCCTTTCAAAACAGAAGAGCTTTCATCTTTCATTGGATCACAATCTGAATTTTCTGGAGAAATTATCCACCAGCGTGGTTATCTGTCCACCGCAGGTACCTTTTTTAAAACTCTGAACTATATAAGGGGTGCATCCAGACAAACTGAAAAGTCCCAGATTTTATTTATTTATTTTATTTTATTTATATGCTGCCTTTCTCACAGAAGGGACCCAAGGCAGCTTACAAAATACCACATAAAAATGTTCCTGTTCTTGCCAATTTTATACAAGGTTAAAATAAACCAGCCTGGAGAGCTGGTATAAAAAGTCTCTGATCTTACAGAGAACTAACAGAAAATATTCTGGGATAAACAGAATGTGTACATATCTCCAAATTAAAGTCAGAAAGAACAGGTACAAAATCAGGGACTTTTAATCAATCTGAGTGCCCCCTAAAGAGACCTAAGTTTGTATTTTGGTTTGGTTTCCCAAGAGTTTTGTTGTGCTGTTGATTATATTTAAGAACACCTCAAACTTTAGTGGGTAGCCAGGAGGAGAGTGGAACAAGAGTTACCGTACATATTTTTCCTGCATCACCAGGGTGATTTGTGCTAGGTTGTAAATACCATGGCAGCCTCAAGTACCCACTTACAGGGTGTAGCAAAGAGCGCAACTGAAAATGAGGTGTAATTGAGAACCCCAAGGTCTTCTTTAAAAAAAACAACAACACCATAGTGGCAAAAATTCATGAGCTCAGAGCCCCTTAATTTGGAGGATTCAGCAACATCTAACATTTGGGGGACAGTAAGGATGGAAGGCAAGGAGAGGGAACCAATGGACTCTTCTTTTCCTCTGTGTTTGCCGATCCAAAGTGTGATTAATGGCCCTTGTTTGGCAGGTGTTCCTCTTGCGATTCCTTGTACAAATGTTGGCTGCATAAAAGGAGAGCGGGGTGGGGACAGCATTTGCTGAGTCAATTTGAAGCAGCTCTCACCATAAAGTTGAGGAAAACATAACTGATCATCCCACAAGGCCAGCTGGGATTGCATAACCAAGTGTGAGGTTGTCGGTTTAGAGATTTTTATTTTGGAAGACTAATAGCAAGTAGACTTTTAAAACAGATCATAGTGAAAGGAGAGTTGCCAGCTTCTTCAGCCTGCGCTCCTCTGTCTTTGACAACACTTTGGTTTGTGGACATTGACAGCTGACCATAATTCCCAATTTCTAGATATCATTCTTAAAGAAGATACTGAGAAAAAAAAAGTTGCTAGTACTCGTGAGTAGGAAATAAATCAGCACAATTGCTTTCGAGATTTAGAACTAAAGCAAGTGTATCAGAGGGTTTCTGCCCCTCTCAAGAAAGATCAAAATGCAGGAATGGGTAGATTGATATGGTGGGGAATACCTTCTCATTTGCCCCCCCCCCCAAACACTATTTAAAGTTTTGTTTCCAAGTGGGTCAGGCGAATGTGAACCTTCAGGCTTTGAAAGCACAATCATTTTCACAGATGCTTGGCCAAACACATATTACACAAACAATCCAGTTTAGAACTGGATTATTTGCCATGGCTCCTTCCTATGGGATCCTGAGATTTGTAGTTTTACAAGGTCTTTAGCCTTCTCTGCCAAAGAGTGTTTGTGCCGCACCAAACTACAAATCTCAGGATTCCATAGTAAGGAGCCATGTATTTGTGTATTTGTGTGTTTATTTGTGTAGTGTGGATTTGGCCCTTGGTTTTTCTTTTAAAAATTAAGAAGTATCAGTATTTGGGAGTGGAGAGAAGATTGGCTTATTCAAGGGCCATGGTACAGTCCCTTTCAAGGAGTACTGTCAGTAGAGAGCAGTCCCTTCCTCACTATATTTGACTAGCCCTTCAGAGCATCTGCGTCTCTTCCTGACTCATGGCTTAGACCAAGACTCAGAGCACTGGCCCATTTGGACCAGTGCTAGCAATGGTTCCCAAAGCTCCAGACAGCCAATTTCCCCAGCCCTACCCAGATGTGCTTGGGATTGACCCACAAGAACCTTCCACGTGGAAAAAAACACAGGTGCCCTCCCACTGAATTCTTCCAAAGGCAAGTACGATCCTAGTTCTCATGGTTCTGAAGGAAAGGGCTAATTAAAGTAAGAACATTGGAAGGCTGGGAGCCTCAGGCCCTGGGGCCAAATCTGGCCATCTGGGCTTCCCTAGACAGCCATGCCCACTTCTCTATCATGCTGTTTTTAGTGGTCCCCCCAGCTCTTGTTATGGGGTTTTCCCCATTTTGAAAGATTTTAAATGCCTCGCCTAAGGCTTTATTAGGAACATTAAGCTGAAGCATGCTGAGTTTCTTTTTTAAGCAAACCCCTTTGCCTTCAGTTTCACCCACCACTTGAACCTGGCCATCATTTCTCCCAGGGCTTGAAGAGGTTCACCACCTGTATCAGACCCCTGGTCCATCCCACTCAGTATTGTCTACTCCATTTGCCAGTCTTTCTCCAGACTTTCAGGCTTGAGTCTTTCCCAAACCCTAGCTGGAGATATCAGAGGTCAAACCTGGGACTTTCTACATGAAAAATGTCTTCTCTGTCTCTTAGCTATGTCCTTTCTCCAGGCTGTTCTGTCCACCAGTGGACTATTGCAACCATTCCAACTACCTCTAGCTGTTGGAGGCAGATTCTCTTTACTAGTTCTTGGTAAATCAATATTCCTAATCTGTCCCAATATTTAGTTTTTTGTGGAACCCTTGATCTGTATCTAGATACCTGGAGTATTGCACTTGGTTCTGGGTGCCTCATTTTAATAAGTATCAAGGGAAATTGAAGCAAGATCAGAGAAGGGCAAAAAGGATGGAAAGAGGTATGCAGAGCAAAACCTGTGAGAAAAGGTGGAGAGTGTTGGCCATGTTTATTTTGGTGAAAAGAAGACAGAGGGGTGACATTGACTGCACTCTTCAGATATCTCAAAGACTGCCACAGAGAGAAAGGGGCAGCCTTCTTCTCTGTCTCTCCAGAGCAGTGGTTCTCAACCTGTGGGTCCCTAGATGTTGTTGGACTACAAGGGAAGTGTAGCCCAACAACATCTGGAGACCTGCAGGTTGAGAACCACTGCTCTAGGGGGTAGGAACACATCTAATGGTTTTAAGTCATAGGAGGGTACGGTAGATTTTGACAGAGCATCAGAAGGAACTTCTTGATGGTAACAGCGATTCAACAATTGGAACCAATGATCTAGAAAGGTGGTGGGGGTCTCTTTCTCTGGATATCTTCAAAAGAGGCTGGACACCTCCCTGCTGGGGATGCTTTAGGTGGTGATCCTGCATGAAGTGGGGGATGGACTTGATGGCCCATTGATAGAATCATAGAGCAGGAAGAGACCACAAGGGCCATCTAGTCCAGCCTCCTGTCATGCAAGAATACACAATCAAAGCATTCCCAACAGATGGCCATCCAGCCTTTGTTTTAAAAACTCCAAAGAAGGAGACTCCACCACACTCCAAGGCAGTGCATTCCACATCTGAACAGCTCTTCCTGTCAGAAAGTTCTTCCTAATGTTCAAAGGATATGGTGCTAATCCCTGTAATTCTGGAAATAAAAATCTGATGTGGTGATCCCCACATCAGATAGCCTGAGAAGCACTGCACTAAGGCAGATGCTGCAGCTGGTGAGGCTGATATCATACATGCTAAGACAATTATGTTTTTCTCCCAGCCAACACCCTCACACTAATATATCTTTCATTCAAAAGAATGAAGCCTCCATGTGCTTTTAAATCAGTGGAAGAGAAGATTATTGTACAGAAAATGAGTATGGACAGGTGAAGATCTATCCATGGTGTGTGGTGGGCAAGGGAAGAGTTCATACAATGGGGCTAGTAGAAGGAAAAGCTTGGGGTTTTTTAGTTTTGAAAGGCAAGGTGGTACACTGTTGTTTGAAACAATAGAGCTCATAGAACCATTCTCACATCCTTTTGAATTAGGTAAAGTGACGGACTGGTTTTGATAGTGTTGCTGATAGTTATTAGCAAGTATGCAAAGTAAGGCTTCTTAAGATAAGTTTTAAAATTGCCTGTTTGTAAGAGCACCAAAGCCTTTAGACATCATGAATCCTTCTCTCTCATTGTTCCCATTGTTCTGAATTGAAATTTGGAATGGCACTGCTAGATTCCTCCCCCACCCCACTCATTATATCCATTCCTCACTCTGTGTGTGTGTGTGTGTGTGTGTGTGTGCACGCACGAACACATGCACCTTCATAGGGTTTTCTTAGGCAAGGAATCCTCAGAGACAGTTTTGCCAGGCTTCCTTCCTCTGAAATAGAGCCAACAGCACTTGGTATTCGTTGGCCATCTCCCATCCAAGTACTAACCAGGGTTTACCATTCTTACCATTCTTACCTTCTAAGATCAGAAAGGATCTGGTGCCTTTAGGGTGTTTAGGCCCTTATCACCTGTAGATCCGTAGTTTTAAGTTTTGTTTGCCTCGCCACCCATTTCCAGCCCTAACCTGGTACTTTCTGGCTGTTTTGGCCAGAGACTGATTTACTGATTTAGTTTATATCCTGTCTTTATCCCAGTAAAAGATTCGAGGCTGTTTACAACCACTGTAAAACACAGTACACCTAAACAACTATTAATACAAACATTTAAACCCAATTAAACCAGACTTCATAGAATCATAGAATCATAGAATTGTAGAGTTGGAAGAGACCACGAGGGCCATCCAGTCCAACCCCCCTGCCACGCAGGAAATCACAATCAAAGCATCCCCGACAGATGGCCATCCAGCCTCTGTTTAAAGACCTCCAAGGCAGGAGACCCCACCACGCTCCGAGGGAGTGCGTTCCACTGCCGAACAGCTCTTACTGTCAAAAAGTTCCTCCTCATGTTGAGGTGGAATCTCTGTTCCTGGAGCTTGCATCCATTGCTCCGTGTTCCAGTCTCTGGAGCAGCAGAAAACAAGCTTGCTCCATCCTCAATGGGACACCCCTTCAAATATTTAAACAGGGCTATCATAACGCCCCATAACCATCTTTTTTTCCAGGCTAAACATACCCAGCTCCTTATGTCTCTCCTCATAAGGCATCATTTTCAGAACTTTCACCATTTTAGTCGCCCTTCTTTGGACACACTCCAATTTGTCAATATCCTTTTTGAATTGTGGTGCCCAGAACTGGACAAAGTATTCTAGGTGAGGCCTAACCAGGGCAGAATAGAGCGGCACTATGACTTCCCTTGATCTAGACACTATACTTCTATTGATGCAGCCCAAAATCGCATTGGCCTTTTTAGCTGCCGCATCACACTGTTGACTCATGTTCAACTTGTGGTCTACTAGGACTCCTAGATCCCTTTCGCATGTAGTCTCATTCAGCCAGGTCTCCCCCATCCTGTATCTATGCATTTCATTTTTCCGCTCTAAGTGCAGTACCTTACATTTCTCCATATTGAATTTCATTTTGTTAGCTTTGGCCCAGCTCTCCAGTCTATCCAGGTCATTCTGAATTTTGATCCTGTCCTCTAGGGTATTAGCTACTCCTCCTAATTTGGTGTCCTCTGCAAATTTGATAAGTATGCCCCTAATTCCCTCATCCAAGTCATTGATAAAGATGTTGAATAGCACTGGGCCCAGGACAGAACCCTGTGGCACCCCACTGGTCACATCTTTCCAAGACGAAGAGGAGCCACTGCTGAGCACCCTTTGGGTTTGGCCAGTCAACCAATTACAAATCCATTGAACGGTGAACTTGTCTAGCCCACATTTTACAAGCTTGTTTGCAAGAATGTCATGGGGAACCTTGTCAAAGGCCTTACTGAAATCAAGGTATGCAATGTCCACAGTGTTCCCTTCATCTACCAAGCTGGTAATTTTATCAAAAAAAGAGATCAGATTAGTCTGGCATGACTTGTTTCTCTGAAACCCATGTTGACTTTTTGTGATTGTGGCATTGCCTTCCAAATGTTCACAGACTCTCTGTTTAATGATCTGTTCTAGAATCTTCCCTGGTACTGATGTCAGACTAACTGGACGATAGTTGTTGGGATCCTCTTTTCCCCCCTTTTTGAAGATGGGAACAATGTTTGCCCTCCTCCAGTCTGCTGGGACTTCTCCTGTTCTCCAGGAGTTCTCAAATATTATTGCCAATGGCTCTGAGATTACATTTTCCAGCTCTTTTAATACCCTTGGATGTAGTTCATCTGGTCCTGGAGATTTAAATTCATTTAGATTAAGAAGGTTAAAAAAATAAGTTAAAAATACAGGTTAAAAGCAGTTTTAAAAACACATTTAAAACATAATAAAACCAAAACACTTCACATACATACACCCATTAAAAGCTCCATCTGCTGCAACATATTAAAAACCAAATGCCTCCTTAAATAAAATAAAATAAAATAAAATAAAAAAGTCTTTAACAGCCAGGCAAAAGACAGTGGGGGGGGGAGTTGGTAGGGGGACTGGACCTCCCAAGGAAGGGATTTCCACAATTTGGGAGCAGCCACTAACAAGGAATGGTGAAAGTTGCAGTCCAACATAGACCCATGGGTTTAGATGGGACTGCAAGGGCTATCTAGTCTACCCCCTGCCATACAACTATAGCACTCCTGAAAGATGGCTATCCAACCTCTGTATAAAGACCTCCAAGGAAGGAGAGCCTACCACCTTCCAAGGCAGTCTGCCCCACTGTCAAACAGCTCTTAAAGTAACCAAGTTCTTCCTGATATTTAGCTGGAATAATAATAATAATAATAATAAAATTTATTTATATCCCGCCCCTCTGCAAGCAATCTCTTTCCTTGTCATCTAAATCTGTTGATTTCTGGAGGGCACCAGATTGAAGGAGGCTGTCCTAGGAGATTTTCAGATGGGGAAATTATTCCCTGGGGAGATCGGGACAGAATTGTTTCTGTCCCAGAAGCAGTGCCGCGGTTCGCACACCCTCTTCCCTCTCCTGATCTTCCGTCGTCCTGACGCTGTCCTTTTTCTAGTTCTTTTTATTAACGACGAACTCTTGTTAATAAAATATCTTGGATGTGACCGGCAGGGAACTAGAAAATTCTGTCCCAATCTCCCCGGGGAATAATTTCCCGTCTGAAAATCTTCCTAGACTGTTAGGAAGATAGATTGTTACATCTGAAGGAAGGGCCCGGCATTTCTGCAAAATCAGAAGCACCCCATGAGATCAACCAGTGTTGTGATTCGGCCAACAGTTCCTCCTGTGTTTATTCTCCAGTTCCGAAAATCTTTGTCCCTCAACAGATGGAGCGTTTATGCCAATTTGCTGTTTGGATAACCCCAAACCAATGGCAGCTGAACCGCCACCGTGGGACTTCCATCTGAGTAAACATGCATCGGATTCTGCTTCCAGGCTACAATCCGAAACGGTGCTTATCGAAAGATAAGCTGCACTAAAATCAATGAGACATGTTTCCAAGGAAAGACGATCAAAAGAGTTTCCCTCTGCCACTGCCCTTCCCTTTTTGGAATCAGCAGAATAATTTTTATCAACCCACCAAATACATGAACCTTTGTTTTTAAAAGTAAGAATAAATATTCTCTGGGCACAGCCCTGAGGCTTCCAATCCCTTTTATATAACAGCACTATAAGGAGTGAAATTGACATCCATTTCCTAGAAGCCCCCAGAGTTTGGGGTTCAGTATTATACCATAGAAATTTATCCCCATCATCACCCCAATAAATTGCCAACAATCTGGATGTTATTGGTCTATTTAGCAAAAGAAGGGTGGGGGGATAGAAAAGAGTTTGCAAAGAAGAGATGGAAACAGAACACAGGATTTTTTTCTGAGGGAAGAGGAAGAGAAATGCAAATGATGTAATTTGGAGACTTGAAAGGTTGTGATTTATTTTATTTTTTAAAAAAGTAGTAGAAGGTACTGTAACATTGTGCTTTTAGAAAATGTTAAACAATATTTACACATTTTTAAAGAAGAGATCTCAGTTCTCTTCTACTGCCTGGGAAAAATGCCTGGAGTAGAAAATCCTGGAGAAAGCAGGCTAATTAAACATGTTTTCAAAATACTTTTAAATTAATGTTTAAATTAACTTTAGATAGTATTATCTATTTAATGGTGTTATGTTTATTTTTTAAAAGTTTGTATTATACTTTTTTGCTGCATTTTGCTTTCCAACTTACACTGTAAGCCACCATGGGCCCTATGTTGGGAGACAGACTAGATATAAATAAATAAAATAAATACCATACCATACAATAATAGTGGGGACTAGAACTACGTACCTCCAACTGTCCTGATTAGACAGGGGCAGTCCTCTGCTGTCCCACTTTCTGAGTTGATTTTAAAATGCCCTGATTTCTCTCTTGCCCTCCCATTTCCTCCCTTTGCTGCAAAGGGGGCAAAGGGAACTCAGTTGCTGCAAACTGAGTTCAAAGAGCAAAAACAGTGGGGACAGGAGAGGAGTGGGCAGATTCTTGCCTTTCCCAATGAGCTCAGGCAAAAGCAAATAGCTGCAGCCTCTCCTAGATTGTCTGTTTTTCCTCATTAATAATGTTTCTCCATCTTGACCACACTCCGATGTTACTTGGCCCCACGTGTTCTGGGGAAATATCTGAAATATTGGAGGGTATGAAGCAGGCGCTCCTGGAGACACCTGCCCTCAACTTCTTTCTTGATTGACAAATTTGTAAAGGGAGAAGGTAGTCCTTTTGATTCAGGCTGTAGTAGATTTTAAACACAAATCAAAGTGCTGGTTCTTAAGGTAGCTCCCTTCAGAGGGGCTGGGGCTCAGTAGCAGAAGAAATGCTTGACATCTGGAGATGGGGAAAGGCTTCTACTGGGTTGCGAATATCAGGGGAGCATTTTTCTCCTTCTCTCATATAATAGCTGAGAGTTTACATTGGGCTGGGCATCTGTGGACCCCCAGACATCATTGGCCTGCAACACCCAGCGGTGTCCAGTGGTGAAGGCTCATGGGAGCTGGAGTTCAATCACATTGGGGGTTTAGGAGGTAGCTGCTATTTACCTTGCCTTTTGTAGACAGGTACACACAGCTGCAGTAGGATTTGAGTGGGGGGCGCTGAAGGCCCGTGAGGGGCTGTTTTTAATCACAGGATTAATCACAGGATTTAGGAGTCTTAGTGGACCACAAGCTGAACATGAATCAGCAGTGTGATGCAGCAGCTAAAAAAGCCAATGTGATTCTAGGCTGCTGCATTAATAGGAGTAGACTGTCTAGATCAAGGGGAGTAATAATGCCACTCTATTCTGCTTTGGTCAGACCTCACCTGGAATATTGTGTCCAGTTTTAGGCACAATTTAAGAAGGATATTGACAAGTTGGAACGTGTCCAGAGGAGTGCGATCTCCAGAGACTAGGACATGGAGCAATGGATTCAAACTACAGGAAAAGAGATTCCACCTAAACATTAGGAAGAAGGTCCTGACAGTAAGAGCTGTTTGGAAGTGGAATCCGCTGCTGCCGGGGAGTGTGGTGAAGTCTCCTTCTTTGGAGGTTTTTAAACAGGCTGGACGGCCATCTGTCGGGAATGCTTGGCAGAATGGGGTTGGACTTGATGGCCTGTGAGGTCTCTTCCAACTCTTTGATTCTATGATTCTAATTTCCTGTTTTTGAAAACGGCCTCACCTGACCCTAAAATGTCTGGGTGGGCTAATAATATGGCAAAAAATGTCCCCCAGACCTCCTAAAGGGCATTTGGGAGCAAAAATACATTTTGACCTCTGTGGGCTACAAAAACAGCCCTGGCGTTGTCTGTGACCTCAGCGCCATACCTGCCCACCCCTGCATTGAGACATTCCTCCCATTTTGCTTCCTTCCTCTGGTTCTAGTCCTTCCATCTGAAGGGACAAAGGGGTCTGCAAGAACCCTACACATATTTTTTGTTCACACCTCCCATTTAATCTTCTCTTTTCTGAACTCAAGTCATCCGGGTCCTTTAACCTTTGCAAAAATCTTTGCACTCCACTAAAAAGGCATCTCCAATTAATTAGCAATTTTACAAGACCTTCCTGTTAATGAAAGTGCTGGGAGGGGGGGGGCGGAGAAGGCTGGTAGCAGGTGCTCTTTCACCTACTCAATACTTGGGACTTTCAAAAATATAATCAACAACAACAATAATAATGATTATGATAATAGTGATGATCATAGGTCGGTAAAATGAGTACCCGGCTTGTGGGGGCAATTAGCTAACACGCATTGGAAACTGCTTAATGCACTGTAGATGTTTAAACTGCTATTGCTTAACAATTTGTAAGCTTCTCTGATAACCTTTGTGGCTGAAGAGCGGGGTATAAATACCTAATTAAAAACACAATCTCATTCTTTCCCAGCTCAAGCTTTATTCCATTGTTTACGACAGCCATGCTGCTGCAGCCCAGCACCTAAATCCCAGCCCTGGTTCAGTATCAACCCGGTGCCAATGCTGGTAAAAATCTTCCACCTAGACAAAGGATGACTACGAAAAAGGGGGTTCTGGGCTAATGTAAAAAGACAGGAGCTTCTTTGTTGGGGGCATTGTTAAATGAGGTACAGATGTTCCTCCGTATCCACGAATTTGGTATCCACGGATTTAAGTATTCATGGTTTAAAAATATTCTTTAAAAAATAATAATCCAAGAAGCAAACCGTGATTTTGCCATCTTATATAAGGGACACCATTTTGCTATGCCAGTGCATGTAATGGGACTTGAGTATTCACGGATTTTGGTATCCATGGGGGAACCAAACCCCAGACAACATGAAGGGACAACTGTCTATGCATACCTATTTAATCTGCATCTGATCCCAGAAGAAGACATGTCTGAGACAAAAATCTAGGGACCTATATATTCATTTCTGAATATAAGTGATGCTCTCTTCCCATTTTCTGAAACGCCAGAGGCTTGCAGCTGTGTGGCCAACAGTCCGTTCAACATTAGCAGTTAAAAGCAGTGTGAACAGGACCTGGTTGTCATCTCCTTTCTATATGCTCTCCTAGAGAGCCAGCGTTGTGTAGTGGTTTGAGCGTTGGACTGTGATTCTGGAAACCAGGGTTCAAATTCCTTCTTGGCCACGGAAACCCACTAGGTGACATTGGGCAAGTCACGCTCTTTCAGCCTCAGAGGAAGGTAACAGCAAACCCCCTCTGAATAAATCTTGCCAAGAGAACCCCATGATAGGTTCGTCCTTAGAGTTGCCATAAGTTGGAAGTGGCTTGATGGCACACAAAAACAACAGGCTCACCAACTTGATTTCCTGCTCTTCCACCTTGTGAGAGCAACCTGAGCTTCAGAGATTAGCCGATCCTTCTTTTACCTCCATGTTATGAAATGCTTTGCTCAGTGACTTCTGCCCATCTGCCCTGACATTATGGGTGCAGATGCTGGCCATGCCAGTTTTTAACTGGTCAGTTGGCAACACCTTATCTGTGATACCTAAAGGACAAACTAGAGACAAAGGAGAGTGGGGTTGCAGATTTTGGATTTTTAAGAAAGGGACAACTTTTGCTTGCCTTGTATGGCATGAAAATCTTTTCCATGCCACTCTGAAAGGTTTTGGGGCCCTATTTTATCTCTATATTTGGTTGTTCTGCGCACAAAATCCTTGCTATGGCTCCAGGCTTTGAACAGTTCCTCAAGAGCCCCTCCCATGAATTAGTAATATGTGGATAATTAGTCCTATTGCACTTGGGTGTTGTGAGGCTTACTGACGGGGTCATCTGTACATCGTGATTTGAGCACTAGAGCTGAGCTTTAGAAATGCTGAGAAGCTTAGAATTGGAGCACCACAGGGGCCTAGCTTTCTCACGGAGGAGCTGGGGTGGTGTGTAGGCTTTATTGTTGCAGTTGAGGGCTTCCATAATGCAACATTCATCCATACAATGCCGGTCCTTTCCACACAGAAAACTGCCATCTTAAGCCAGGGCGAAGACAAGGCTAGAACCCTTTCCCCTGATGTGCTGATATTCTAGATCACATAGAGAAGCATTCTGGCATACCCTCTAAGTGAGGTCGAAGGCTTTCACCTCTGGCATCCATAGATTTTCCTTGGTTTTTTTCCGGGCTGTGAGGCTGTGTTCTGGAAGAGTTTATTTCTGGCATTTCGCCTGCATCTGTGGCTGGTATCTTCAGGGGAAGGAACTGGCAAAACCACCTCTGAGGATTCCTTGCCTAAGAAAACCCTGTGAAATTAATGCGGTTGCCATAAGTCTACAGGTGACTTGAAGGCACAGACACATACAAAGCAAATCAAGCCTCTTCCTAGAAGCCAAGATGACTAAACTAAGGCTGTTGAACTTTGGACGTATCATGAGACAATGTGACTCATTGGAAAAGATGACTATGCTTTGTAAAGTAGAGGGCAGTATGAAAATAAATTTATTACAGAGATATTGATTAAAGCAAGCAAGCCACTGTCTTTCTGAGTTTGCAAGACCCTGAGCATGGCAACTGATGACTGGGGCTCCTAAAGGTCTCTCATTAATGTGATCACTATAACTCGAGGTTGACTTGATGGCAAATAACAACAATAACCATTTTAATTTTTGTTTACCAGCCTGCATTGGGGTACATCAGGGTGAGAACTGTGTGGTTTCCAGAAGCTGCTGAGCTACAAGTTCCAACAACCCAAGCTGCATAGCCAATGCTGAAGAATGCTGGGTCTTGCAGTCCAAAATCTCTAGAGTGCCTCAGGATTTTCCATGTGTGTGTGTGGGGGGCGCAGACTAATAACCATGGTCTCATATAATCTGCGGGGGCCTATTTGCTTCTTGAGTTAAAATTCCACTCTTGGGACAGAAGCAGATCAGGAGGGCTAGATAACAGTCCCTTGGGCCGGCTGGTTTGTATTTGGCAAAGACGTACTCTTCAACAATTTAGAGATATAAACCAGGGCATGTGTGGCCAAGCAACATCAAAGCGTGGTCAAGATGGCAAATGTAATTAATGAGGGAGAGCACACAAATTAGAGAGGTTGCAGCAGGTTGCTTTTGCCTGAGCCCACTGGGAAGGGCAAGATTCTACTTTTCCTCTCCTCTACCCCTGCTGAATTAATTGAGTGCAAACAATGTTTGTGTTTTGAACTCAGCTTGCAGGAACCGCAGACGTTGAGGACAAGGGGGGGGAGGAAGAGGAGGAGGGAGAAACTGGACATTTTAAAAGCAACTGAGAAAGTGGGATGACAGAGGATTAGAAGCATAGAATCTTAGAGTTGGAAGAGACCACAAGGGCCATCCAGTCCAACCCCCTGCCTTGCAGGAATACACAATCAAATCATTCCCGACAGATGGCCATCCAGCCTCTGTTTAAAAACCCCCAAAGAAGGAGACTCCACCACACTCCCAGGCAGCAGCGGATTCCACTTCCAAACAGCTCTTACTGTCAGGAAGTTCTTCCTAATGTTTAGGTGGAATCTCTTTTCCTGCAGTTTGAACCCATTGTTCCGTGTCCTAGTCTCTGGAGAGGCAGAAAACAAGCTTGCTCCATCCTCAGTATGAGATCCCTTCAAATATTTAAACATGGCTATCATGTCCCTCTCAACCTTCTCTTCCTCAGGCTAAACATGCCCAGCTCCCTAAGCTGCTCCTCATAGGGCATCATGGCTTCCAGACCTCTCACCATCCTGGTCGCCTTCCTCTGGACACATTCCAGTTTGTCAATAACATTCTTGAATTATGGTGCCCAGAATTGGACACAGTATTCCAGGTGAAGTCTGACCAAAGC
Source organism: Gambelia wislizenii (assembly GCA_030847615.1). NCBI lineage: Eukaryota > Metazoa > Chordata > Lepidosauria > Squamata > Crotaphytidae > Gambelia > Gambelia wislizenii. The sequence continues at coordinate 5,405,487 of JAUMIR010000015.1, read as the reverse complement.
AGAATAGAGTGACACCATTACCTCCTTTGATCTAGACACTATTGATGCGGCCTAGAATTGCATTGGCTTTTTTAGCTGCTGCATCACACTGCTGACTCATGTTCAGCTTGTGGTCCATTAAGGAGATTTTCAGACAACACTGTTATAGTGTTACTATTCCACTTTATTTGCTATGGCTGCCTCCTCTTGAATCCTGGGATTTGCAGTTTAGGGAGGGGCATTTACAACTCTCAGCCAGAGAGCTCTTAGGCCCCACTAAACTACAAACCCCAGAATTCCACAGGAGGAAGCCAGAGCAGTTAAAGTGGAATAGTAACGCTATAACAGTGTAGTCTGAAAATCTCTAAGACTCCTAGATCCCTTTTGCATGTACTGCCATCAAGCCAGGTGTCCCCCATCCTATATCTGTGCATTTCATTTTTACTGCCCAAGTGTAGTATCCTACATTTCTCCCTGTTGAAATTCATTTTGTTAGTATTGGCCTCACTTTTTTTTATCCTTTAATTTTTATTAGTTACAGTTTTTTGTTTCTTTCAAAAGTTATTACATTGTTTCTTTCATTCCTTCATTCTCTTTTACAAATTAAGTAAACCAAAAAGTAATAAAGCACATTATAATCCATTGTTTATAGACTGTAAGTTTCTATAACCCTAAAACAGAAACTTTATCTGTACTGTTTCTTATATTTTTACCTTTACCTCTTTCTGTTTCCTTTTCATTCTTTGTTGTCCTTCCTATCTAACCTCTGTTGGGTTTCTCCTTCATTTTGTTTCAATTTGATTTCCATTCCATTTTACTTTTACTTTAACTTCTATAGATTCTGGCCCCACTTTCTAATCTTTTGAGGTCATTTTGGATTCTGATCCTGTCCTCTGGGGTATCATCTGCAAACCTTATAAGCATCCCCTTTATTCCCTCATCCAAGTCATTGATAAAGATGTTGAATAGCACTTGGCCCAGGACAGAAGCCTGTGGCACCCCACTGGTCACTTCTATGGAGGATGAAGAGGAGCCATTGGTGACTACTACCCTTTGGGTTCGGTCAGTCAACCAATTACAAACCCACCTAACATAACACCTAATTATGTTCAATTGGGAATGTCCCTGCCAAATCAGGACAATTAGAGAGTGAATCAGCAAACATCTCTGTTTTGGTTTCTCCATCTTCCCTGCTCTTTCCCCTGCCTTGAACATCAGAACCTTTTGTTCATAAGGCCAGTCTGTTTGCAAAACAAGAAATGAGAATGGGTAGCTTCACATCTACCTGTCTGTCTGTAAAGCCTATCAACATACTTTTTGGGGCACTAAAATCAGAGGGAAAGAAAGAGGAATGAGACACCAAATGAATTCCCAGAACAGAGCACAACTGCAGAAAATTGTGTTTTTGTGTACCAAACATACACATACATGCACACACAAAACCTGTTTGGAAATTAAAAGGACAAACATCTTTGCTAAGGGAGCAGTTCCCAGAGCAAAGTGAAATAAAGGGGATTATTACTTCTTACTTACTTAAGGAGATAGGACAAGGAACACACAATCTATCCTACCTGCCTGTAGCCGGAAGGTGGATGCAAAGCAGAGTGGAAGGTGAGCCCTGGTACCACAACAACAGGGCAGGAAGGAACAAAACTAAGTCAATGGGTAGATCCCCTGGAGAGTCTTTACAAGTTGCAGTAACAAATCAATACAGCCTTGGAAACCTTAGCAAGTTGCTGCTTTCCAAGCTGAGTTGGGGATTAGTACACAGCCATTTCCTATTGCCCTGGACTGAGCCCACCAAAAGTGGAGAATTTTCACCCTCGGCTCTGGTCTGGAGATAGCTCTTGTAAACTGGAGGCTCAGAGCCAAACCCCGAAATCTGCCAACCTAAGATCAACTTGAAGGGTGAAAAAAACAAACCAATCAGCTGACTTCATACACAAACAAACAGGCACTCTAACACTCAGCAGAGGTTTAAAACCTAAGCACCTATTGGCTTTATGAAATTTGGCCTCAAGTACATTGAATTTAATCTATTGGCTCAGCCAGTCAGGTGGTAGAGAACATCTATGGCTATCCCAGACTAAACCCAAGGACCAGGTGGATCTGATGCTGGGACAGGAAGGGGTGGGGAGGGAGGGATGGCAAGGCAAGGGCAGAGGAGCCACAGTTGCTTATTAAGCTAGGAACATGGGCGTGGGAACACTAGAGTGCCATTAGAGAATACAGTGGTCCCTCCGTATCCACGGATTTGATATCCATAGATTTAAGTATTCACAGTTTGAAAATATTCTTTAAAAAATAATAATCTAAAAAGCAAACCTTGATTTTGCCGTCTTATATAAGGAATACCATTTTGCTATGCCATTGCATATAATGGGACTTGAGTATTCATGGATTTTGGTATCCATGGGGTGGAGGTCCTGGAACCAAACCCCAGTGAATATGAAGGGACAACTGTAGTTAACAGGTCACAACAGATCCCCCCCCCCCCCGAGAGATTGCCCATTGCTCCTGTATGATGTGCTGCTCTCATTCCTTCCCCCTCTTTTTTTTTTTTTTAATCTCCATTAAGGGTGATGGTTAATCCCCTGAGGCTCTCCAATAGCTGAATCAGGGCTGTCCAATTGTTACACACACAGAAACCAGAAAGAATGATCTTGAAGGAGATCACACACACCCCGATTCTAATGGGGGTCACTGCTGTGATCTGTAAAAAGACTGTTATTTCCCCATGCAAGCCAATCCAAGTTCTATGATGGCAGGTGGCTTTCTTTCAGTCCCACCATCTACAGAGGTGTGTCATAGAATTGCAGAATCATAGAGCTGGACGAGACCACAAGAGCTATCTATTTCAGCCCCCTGCCTTGCAGGAATACACAATCAAAGCACTCCTGACAGATGGCCATTCAGCCTCTGTTTAAAAACCTGTTTAAGAAGGAGACTCCACCATGCTGCAAGGATGCAGCATATTCCATAGAATCATAGACTCATAGAGATGGAAGAGACCCCAAGGGCCATCCAGTCCAACCCCCTGCCATGCAGGAATATACAATCAGAGCATTCCTGACAGATGGCCATCCAGCCTCTGCTAAAAAAAACCTCCAAAAAAGGAGACTCCACCACACTCCGAGGCAACGTATTCCACTTCCGAACAGCTCTTACTGTCAGGAAGTTCTTCCTAATGTTTAGATGGAATCTCTTTTCCTGTAGTTTGAACCCATTACTTCGTGTCCTACTCTCCGGAGCAGCAGAAAACAAGCTTGCCCCATCCTCAGTATGACATCCCTTCAAATATTTAAACATGTCGGGTGAGGATAGGAGAGAGCGCACCTTCTCAGTGGCTGCTCCTAGACTGTGGAACTCCCTCCCACAGGAGGTACGCTTAGCCCCCTCCCTGCTGTCTTCACACCAGCAGATTAAAACTTTTTAAAAATTTAGGCACACATTTGATTGATTTTAATAACATGGCAGAATATTGTTCAAAATGGGGTACTCTGTTTTTATTTCATATTTTTAAAATTATGTTCAAAATGTATTTTAAAACCGTTTTTAACTATGCATTTTTACTAGAACTGACGTGTAATTGTGCTTTTGTATATTACATTTTAGAAGCTAAACTTTTATGTTAAAATAAACGTTTTAGGTCCCTTGGCAGGAGAAAATCAGGATATAAATTGAATGAATGAATGAATGAATTTAAGAATTTAAATCTTCCTTCTTTCCTGTTCCATGCAGGAACACAGAGAATAACCAGGTGCTCAGTAGTGGTGTGGATGTACACAAGCCCTGATAAACTAATCAAAATATTCACTTAGTCCAACAGCTAGCCAGATACTCAAAAGGGAAACCCACAGAGCAGGCATGAAGGCAACAGTCCTGCCTGGTTGCATAACCCCCAGCACCTGGTGTGCTGAGGTAGATTGCCTCTGAATTTGGAAGTTCCATTTTGTCATTATGACTAACTGATAAAAGCAAAGTTTGAAAAATTTGCTTTAACTTTTTTGGGGGGTGTTTGGTTGGAGGAGAACTACAGTTCACAGAATCCTCTCATCAGCATAGTCATGATGGCTTGGGGATTCTGGTAGCTGAGTTAAAAAAAATTCCAAGGCCCTGGACAGAAATCTCTTCCTCCAATATAAAAACAAACAATCTTTTGGGGGGTTGGGGGAGGGGGAATTGTCAAACAGATGATTCTGTCGCCACTTCAGGGCCTAATGCTGAGTAAAGTGGTCAACCTGTTTCTGAGATGTATTTATCTTTATCTTTATTTATTTGTTTAATTTAATTTGTATCCTGCCTTTCTCCCAATATGGAATCCTTCCCCTGAGATATAGCCTATAGCAGCTGGTAGTTATTGGCAGTCCTTTTGGGCTTGGAGAAGCTATTGGCTGGGAGATGTGACCATCCAAAAAGGCAGCTATTGCCTTGTTCTGGAAGTTCTGTCCTGCAGCATTTGGGGGAAAGGGACCAAGGTGTGTGTATGTGCCTTCAAGTCGTCTGTCAGCTTATGGTGACACCATGATTTTCACAGGGCTTTCTTAGGCAAGGAATATGAGAGGTGGTTTTGCCAGTCCATTCCTCCAAAATCTAGCTCACAGCACCTGGGATTCATTGGCAGTCTTCCACCCAAGTACTAACCAGGGCTGACCCTGCTTAGCTTCCAGAACTGGCCAGGACCTGGTGCCTTTAGGGGATTTAGGCCCTCTGTGCTGTAGGACTTATTTATTTGTGTGTTTTTTTGGCAATCCATGATATCTGCAGAATTCTCTCCCAGCACCACAATTCAAATGAGTTGATTCTCCTCCTGTGAGTTTTTCTCATGGTCCAGCTTTCACAACCATACATAGAAATCTGAAATACTCTGGCCTGGATGATTCTCATTTTGGTATTCAATGGTTTACACTTGACGATCCTACCTAGTTCCTTCATAAGTGCCTTGTCCTGGCTTAACCTTCTTCAGTTATAGATTATACGGCCTGTGGTTGAGATCTTTTGGATGAATGTATTGCCCTTACATGCAGTTTTGTCTCGCAGACCCTATGATGACACAAAACTGCACGTAAGGCCAATAAGCTCAACTATGAAGTCCCATACCACACAATTGCCCTTGCTGTGCAGGGACCATCATGATTAATCCTGTGCTCTCCCACTTTTTCAGCTGTTTTTAAAATGTTCCAATTTTGGCCCAGAAACCTCAGGACAAAGGTATAAAGCAGAACTTGGAAAAATTACTATTGGGGATTACAAATGCCAGAATCCCCCAAATGAGGCATTCTGGGAGTTGCAGTAAAAAAAAATTAATATTTCCGACCTCTGTTATGGAATGTACTTTGTGTTCCATTCCCAAGGAAGATATACTCCCCACCACCACCACAAACTGACTTGGTGGGGCAGTCTTGATTAGAATCATAGAATCATACAGTTGGAAGAGACCTCAAGGGCCATCCAGTCCACCCCCATTCTGCCATGCAGGAATACACAATCAAATCATTCCCGACAGATCCAGTCCTAGTAGACCACAAGTTGAACATGAGTCAACAGTGTGATGCAGCAGCTAAAAAGGCCAATGCGATTTTGGGCTGCATCAATAGAAGTATTGTGTCTAGATCAAGGGAAGTCATAGTGCCACTCTATTCTGCCTTGGTCAGGCCTCACCTAGAATACTGTGTCCAGTTCTGGGCACCACAATTCAAAAAGGATATGGACAAATTGGAGTGTGTCCAGAGAAGGGTGACTAAAATGGTGAAAGGTCTGGAAACCATGCCTTATGAGGAAAGACTTAGGGAGTTCATTACGTTTAGCCTGGAAAAAAGACGGTTAAGGGGCGATATGATAGCCCTGTTTAAGTATTTGAAGGGATGTCACATTGAGGATGGAGCAGGCTTGTTTTCTGCTGCTCCAGAGACTGGAACACGGAGCAATGGGTGCAAGCTCCAGGAACAGAGATTCCACCTCAACATGAGGAGGAACTTTTTGACAGTAAGAGCTGTTCGGCAGTGGAAGACGCTCCCTCGGAGCGTGGTGGGGTCTCCTTCCTTGGAGGTCTTTAAGCAGAGGCTGGATGGCCATCTGTCGGGGATGCTTTGATCGTGATTTCCTGCGTGGCAGGGGTTGGACTGGATGGCCCTTGTGATCTCTTCCAACTCTACAATTCTATGATTCTAGATGGCCATCCAGTCTCTATTTAAAAACCTCCAAAGAAGGAGACTCTACCACACTCCCAGGCAGTGCATTCCGCTGCCCAAAAGCTCTTACTGTCAGGAAGTTCTTCCTAATCTCTTTTCCTGTAGTTTGAACCCATTGCTACAGGCCCTTTTCTCTGAAGTAGCAGAAAACAAGTTTGCTCCATCCTCAACATGACATCCCTTCAAATATTGAAACATGGCTCTCATGTCCCCTCGCAACCTTCTCTTCTCCAGACTAAACATGCCCAGCTCCCTAAGCCACTCCTCATAGGCTATGGCTGCGGCCCACAGACCTCTTGAGAAGCCATCTTCTCACCCACAGGAAGGCAGATTATTCTACCTTTGGATATGCCTGCAGAGAATATTCATTCACTCACAGTGCAGAAAGGCAGAAGAATGATGATCCTTAGAGGAGGTTGTCTGATGGCTCCAACTCTTGTTTTTATGGCCATAGTGAAATTTCCAGCTGAGGTTTCTCCATTTGCTTCTAGGTTCTCGGTCTACCCTTTTGGTTTCTAGTTCATGATAGGGATACAAATCTCAACTGTTTCATCCTCATATGTGACGTTAAATAGTTATGGATGGTAGGTTTCCCCCCATGGTGGGAGAAAACAAACATTCCTCCGTAGTATTCTCTCCATAATTAAATGTCCCAGAGAAATTATTCCATGGGGAAAACCATATATGTTGGGAGTTTTTTGCACAAAAACTGTTTTCTGCACAAAAAATAGGTTTTCTGCACAGGAAACAGAGGCCAAGTCTACATGAAGGGAAAAAAACCTGGACTGCTCCACAGTAATAGCAACTCTCAATGGTTTTACAGCCCCCATTTTAAAACCTATTTCAGTGGTACACACAAGTGTTATTTCACCTTTCCCCAAAAAAGAAAGAGGGAAGAAAGATAGCACAAACCTGCTTTTTATTGCCTTAGTGATCACTTGCTAAAGCAAAAATCCAACATGTTGACAGGGAGCGCTTGCCCTATACGCTGGCCCTGGCCCCTGCGTGTGTCCAACCAATTAGGTTTGCACTGTGTCCTGCATAGGGAAGCAATTCGTGTCAAATCACAAGGGAAAATTTGCATATCTCTGGAGTTTTTTTAAAAAGTCAGGAAAAGCTGCCAAGGCTTTTCTTTTGTAGTTTTTCCTCTTTTTGGCCACCCTCCTTCACAATATGACGAGACAATGTGGGATCCCATTAAGACAGCTCGTTTTCTGAGCAAATTCTGTGAGGGATATTTTCACTGTGTGGACAACCCAAGGGTTTTCTGCAATAGGAAACCCATTTTATGTATAGAAAATAAGGTGTTTATGCAAAACACACACACACCTCCATTGTTTCCCCCCACAGATTAATTCCTCCATGACACTGTGGAATGTTTGCATTGTTGGTCTATTATTTTTCCTGGTGGGATTTCCTGACCTTTGAGAAACCCATAATTACAAAGATTCTTTCCACCCATAGACCATAGTATTTTAGGTTTTGTTTGATGTGCTGCTTGTCATTTTGCTGTAACCTTTTTTGGAGTTATGGGGACAAGAGGCATTTTACCCTTATTCTGTGAGGAATTTTACACTGATGTGTTTGGGTTAATCTGGCAGGAAGAACTAGTAGTTCATAAGAACTTTAATATTGCCCACTGAAGAAGACAACAAGGTCCAAATACATCTGGCACTTATTTCATTGAAAGGCTGTTAAGGTTTATAGTTCTCAGTCTTTAGTTATAGACTTATGCCCATCAAACATTCACACATATTGCTACTAAATTGTTTGCAATTGATGTTTTTATGTTCATGCAGTTACCAAAGCCTCTGACAGTGAAGCTTCTTTTTATAAAGTTTTTTTACACCTGCCCAACCCTTTCTCTTCTCCTCATTCTCTTTCTAGCTGGCAGTTTTTAGCAGCATCAGCATTGGGAGGATGGTGATGGAGGACTGGAGATATATAGATTTTCTTTTGTTGGTCTGAGTGTGTCTGCAGTAAACAATGCAATAAACAAAGACTGAGCTAAGAAAGAGTGGGATTCTACCCTGACTGATCCTTCTGTAATTCTCAGCCTTCCATCCTTTTGTAGGTCAGTAAAATGAGTACCTGGCTTGTGGAGGCAATTAACTAGCACACATTGCCAACCGCTTAGTGCCTAGCGCTCTATAATGTGTAGATGTGTAAAGTGCCATTGCTTAACAATTTGTAAGCTGCTCTGAGAGCCTTTGTGGCTGAAGAGCACAGTATAAATACCTAAAATAATAAACAAACAAATAAATAAACTGTGTGCCTGGTTGCAATAGGCAAGGTCAACAGCAGCTGCCTCCAGAATCCCTTACTGAGCATTTGTGAAGAGCAAAACAGAGAAAGGGGGAAAGCAGATTAGCCTGCCTAATTAGCTCCCCCCAGCATAAAACAAAAAGCAAAGATCTATAAGTTTGGCCACCAAAATGGAAACCTTTAAAAGTGAAGGTACGTGAAAGAAAAGGTCAGCTGTGGATGCCTTTTGGAAAAAGATGTCATACGGTCTCTAGAAAGCTCAAAATGTTTTGGTTTACTTATGCAAGGCTTAACTGACCTGCCTGTTTCATTTTTTCGCATGTGCATATTGTTCGTTTTGGAGAAAAGGTCTGCTGAAACATATTCAATTGCTCTTCTTTTTTTGTGGTATGGAATCCATCCCTCTTCTTTCAGCCTCAGGCACTAAATTTTCTGTTAAAGAATTCATGCCCAGCAACATATCAACTTCATTAACAAGTAGATGAATTGTAGAATTGTCTGTTTTATTTGTCAGTTTTTAACCGTTAACGTTTTTAACTGGTTTTAATTTTATAGATAGTTTAATGATATTTTTATCTATTTGAGTTTTTTGTTTTTTAGGTATGCTTCTTTTAACTGTTGTAAGCTCCCTTGAGGCCCAAATTGGGGGAAAGACTATTATTATTATTATTATTATTATTATTCACCTGTATGGACGTTTGATTGTTTGACAGAATTTTACTGAAGTGCATCCAGATGGATCAAACCCCCCACCCCAGAAAGTCCCAGATTTTGTTCTTATTTTTTCTGATTTTGTTTGGGAAAGCCATACACATTTTGTTCATCCCAGGCCAGAATATTTTCTGTCAGTTCCTGGTACATTCAGAGACTTTTTATACCAGCTCCTTAGGCCAGTTTATCTTAGCCCAGTATAAAATGGGAAAGAACAGGAACAAAACCTGGGAGTTTCCTATCAGTCTGGATGCGCCGTTGTTTATTACAGATGTATTTCTTCCTTTCCTGAAACTGCTTGCTTTTGACTGGTTTTGTGAGGCACTTTCCCAAACTGGGGGAAAAGGTGTGATGGTGGTGGCAGTGGCGGCAGTTACTATATCACTGAAGTCTACTGGTATGGACCATTGATTGTTTGGCTGAATTATTATCGCTCTCAAATAGTTGTTTATTGCAGAAATATTTCTTCCATTTCTGACCTTGTGTGTTTGCTTTTGAGTGGTTTTGTGAGGCCGGTCTCTAATCCCTTTCCTTCCCCGGTTAAAGCCTTGGTTTGTGGCTGTTGGCCAGCGCTTTTCCCATACGGTCACTTGCAGGCATTCTTTTTTAAAAACTGACTGGCCACAGGGGAGTGACTGCTTATGAGTCTTTCCTTTGCTGTCATTTTTGGTTCATCCCCTCAGGAAAGCTGGCCCCTGGCGGCGCATCCGCTTGGCTGACGTGGCGCCATAAGACGGGCCTGCTGGAGTGTGACGGCTTTTGCCATTCCACCTCAATGCTCCAAGCGACAGACTCACTCGCTGGCAGGGAGTCTAAATATAGACTCTGCGCCGCAGCTTAGAAGAAAAGGAACATATTTGGCTCATGAATTTTTGAAAAAGTGTGGTTGGGGAGGGAGGGGGATGAGAGTGAGTGAGTGTGTGAGAGAGAAAGTTGTGGTGGCATTAGGTTGGAATCATACCTGAGCAACTTGCTTTTCTGTCAAAATTGGCCTAGATCTTAATGGGGAGAGCAAGGAGAATGACAAGCGAAAGCTACACACAACCCTAGAATAGCATGATTTTCTGGTTTGGTGCTTCCTGGCTGTGGGTCGGTGTGTCATCAACGTTTTGTGTGTGTGTGTGTGTATTTATAGGATGTTCTCATGTGTACTTTTTCATTGCTCAGGGATATGAAGTCAAATGTGTGAACTGATTGTTGAAAAGCTATGTGGGTGTGTGATAGAATCGTGAAGTTGGAAGGGACCCCAAAGACCATCTAGTCCAACCCCCTGCCATGCAGGAACACAGAGCTAAAGTACTCCCACGAGATGGCCATCCAACCTCTGTTTAGAGACCTCCAAAGAGGAAGAGCCTGTTACCTTTCAAAGGAGTCTATTCCACTGTCAGACTGCTGTTATTATCCTAATGTTCTTAGAATCATAGAATTATAGAATTGTAGAGTTGGAAGAGACCACAAGGGCCATCCAGTCCAACCTCCTGCCATGCAAATCATTCTCAACAGATGGCCATTCAGCCTCTGCTTAAAAACCTCTAAAGAAGGAGACTCCACCACACTCCCAGGCAGTGGCAGATTCTACTTCCGAACAGTTCCTACAGGTAGGAAGTTCCTCCTAATGTTTAGGTGGAATCTCTTTTCCTGAAGTTTGAGTCCATTGCTCCGTGTCCTATTAGTCTCTGGAGCAGCAGAAAACAAGCTTGCTCCATCCTCAATGTGACACCCCTTCAAATACTTAAACAGGGCTATCATATCACCTCGTAACCGTCTTTTTTCCAGGCTAAACATACCCAGCTCCCTAACTCTCTCCTCATAAGGCATGGTTTCCAGACCTTTCACCATTTTAGTCGCCCTCCTCTGGACACGCTCCAATTTATCAATATCCTTTTTGAATTGTGGTGCCCATGTTCTTCCTCATGTTTATATGGAATCTCTCTTTTTGCAATTTGAATCCATTGCTTTGTGTCCTAGTTTGTGTGCAAAGCATATCCCTGTAGTTTCTAACTCATGAGGCCAAGGAGGCAAGAACCATTTTTTCTGGATCAGACCAATGTTCATCTCATACCCTCCAACATTTCACTGATCAAAACTGGGACACAGGTAACCAAACAATATCAGGGTGTGGCCAAGATGGCAAAAAGCCTGAGCCTACCGAGAAGAGTAAGATTTTGCCGCTTCCTCCTCCTCCCCACTGAATTAAATGAGTGTTAATTCCTTTTACACTTTGAACTGAGTTTGCAGAAACTGAAGCAAGCTGAGGTGAAAGGAAGAAAGAGGAAGGAGGAGAGAGAAATCAGGACATTTTAAAAGCAGCTGAAAACTGAGATTGCAAAATTAATCAGGACTGTCCCTGCTAAATTGGGCCAGTTGGAGAGTACAGTCGTCCCTCCACATTCGCGGGGTTTAGGGTCTTGAGACCCCCGCGAATGTGGAAAAACCGTGAATAAAAATTGCTCCTCCCGCGACCCCCCCCCCCCAGGTGGGAGGGAGTCTGGCCAGCCTGGCCGACCTCTCCCGGGCCTTCCTGAGGGGACTCCGGGGCTTAGAAGCCCTCTGAGGAAGGCCGGGGAAGGCAGTGGGAGGGAGCGAAGGAGGCTGCCCTGCCTCTCCCCGGCCTTCCTAAGGGGACTCCGGGCCTTAGAAGCCCCCTTAGGAAGGCCAGGGAAGGCAGCAGGTGGGCGGGAGGCTGCCCTGCCTCTCCGCGGCCTTCCTAAGGGAGCTTCGGGGCTTTGAAGCCTCAGAACTGCCTCTGGGAGGCCGGGGAAGGCGCAGGCAGGAGGTTGCCCTGCCTCTCACCGGCCTTCCCGAGGGGGCTCGGGGCTAAACTGCAAATAATCAAAACCACGAGTGTGAAAGCCGCGACTGATCCAGGTTTTCTCCATGACATCTCCCAGTAGGGCTCAGAAACATGCTTCTACTGAAAGTAAGGTCTGATTTAGCAGGAGACAGTTGCTGATAATCTTATTTAAATCAGCCCTTCAGTGGCAACCATGTGGACTAGGATCTTAGTTTATTTTTACATGAAGGACTGCATTTCAGTGGCAGCACACCTGGTTTTCATGGACAAGGTCCCAGGTTCAAGCTTAATATATCCCTGCCTGAAACCCTAGAATCCCCTCTGGCCAGTCATAGAATCATAGGGTTGGAAAAGGTCATCCAGTCCAACCCCTGCCATGCAGGAATACACAATCAAAGCATTCCCAACAGATGGCCATCCAGCCTCTGTTTAAAAATCTCCAAAAAAGGAGACTCCACCACACTCCCAGGCAGTTCATTCCACTGCTGAACAGTTCTTACCATCAGGAAGTTCCTCCTAATGTTCAGGTGGAATCTCTTTTCCTGTAGTTTGAACCCATTGCTCCGTGTCCTAGTCTCTGGAGCAGCTGAAAACAAGCTTGCCCCATCCTCAGTATGACCTGATCCAACATGAAGCAGGTTCCCAGATTCCTAATTTTGTCCCTGCCATCTGGCACTTTGTGGTAGACTGCCTCTAAACATGGAGATTCCATTTAGCTGTCATGGCTATACAGCCCCCTCCTCTGAGAACTTGTCAGATCTTTCTTAAAAGCCACCTAAATCAGTGTACATTGTCATATCTTGTGACAACAGATTCTATAAACTGATTATAAATATATCCTTTTTAAAATATATTGAAAACTACAGTTATCAGGAGCATGTGAATTCTAGTATTATGAATGAAGTCAAATCTCTCCCCCACACATACACATCTCCATAATTTTATAAACCTTTCAAGTTCTGCCTCCCCAACAGCCATTTTTTCTAAACTGATATCCCAAACACTTTCCATGTGTGAAGGTGCTTGCATGTCTTAACAATTTTTGTTGTACTTTTCCCCAGTTCTGTAACCTCATCCACACATTTGTTGTTAATTGCCTTGAAGTCAATTCGACTTATGGTGACCCTATGAATGAGAGAGCTCCAAGTCACCCTTTTATCAACAGCCCTGGTCAGGTCTTGCAGACTCAGGGCAGCAGCCGTGGCTTCCTTGATGGAGTTTATGCACCTGTGGTTTGCCTCTTTTCCTACTGCCTATATTTTACCAAGCATTTTCATCTTTTCCAATGAGTCATTTCTTCTCAAGCACTGTCCGAGGTATGACAGTCTCAGTTTAGTTATCTTGCCTTTAAGGAGTGTTCACACTTTATTTGTTCTTGGATGCATTTATTTGTCTTTTCAGCAGTCCACCAGTCCACCTGGATAGAACTCTCCTCCAGCACCCCATTTCAAAGGAGTTGATTCTCTTTCTGTTAGCTTTCTTCACTGCCCAGCTTTCACAACCACACATAAAAATTGCAAATATAATGGCAGGGATGATCCTGACTTTGGTATATCATGATACATCTTTATACTTGAGGATCTTGCCTAGTTCCTTCATGGCCACCCTGTGTAAGCCTTAGTCATCTTCTAATTTCTTGACTACAGTTGCTGTAGTCATTGAACAAGGGGCATACATGTGTGAAGCAATTCAGACTCTTGATTTGGCCCAGATTCACATTGTATCCTGTTGAAACCATGGTGGATGTATATAATCTAGGAAGCCTGCGAACCTGTGCATGCATGGAATAATTGTCCAGCCTCTTGGATTCCTTCCTTTGTTGCTTTTTTTTAAAAGGATGTTCCTAGTCCTCATGGTTCTTTGTAATTTGCAAAAATAGAGGCATCCAGTAAGACAGGGAGGAATGTAGATAGTTTGCAAAATGCCATGTTATTGCTGTGATAGTAATGTTTGCAACATTGCCTTGGGTCTCTGTTTATTTTTAAAAGAAAAGACCAGGATACTAGGATTCTAATAAATAAATAATACTGCTTGTTCACAGTTGACTGGCAGCATTCTTACAAAAAAAATGCAGGCCTTGTTGATTCTTTTAATCTTATGTTCCTAAAACAGAATTTAACACTGATTAATTATGTCTTAGGCACTGAGAGACTCTGAATTTGGGCACTTTGCAAATTTGGAAGTTTACAAACATACTTGTAAGCAGAACCCCCACAAATATGGCCAGTCTCATAGAGTTGATATTTTTAAAAGTATCTTTTCTACCCTCTGGATTATAATCCAGTATCCAGTTGATAATAGTGGTCCAAACCAGAATATCTGGGAAACCCACAGGCACAGCAAACAGGCAATAAGCCTTCTGCCTTTGATTTTTTTTCTCCGGGCAACTGGTATTGAGAGGTAGACTGCCTCAGAACCAGTGATAGTAATAGCCGTAGCCAGAGGGGGGCAGTAGCCCCGTCAGTTTGGGGCAGTGAATCCATGCTGAGTTTGAAGGGGAACTACTCTGGCTTTTACAGGTGCAGTACTGTATATTGGAGTTCTCTGTGGTGCTGAACCTATTTTGGATTAAATGTTCAGCACCTTGGAGAACGCCTTTAAAACTCAGTGTTTATTCACTGCTCCAAAGCCATGGAGCCATCCGCTGTCTCCGAGCCTCGTATTTTCCTAGTCAGTAAATTAGTCTTTGGCCCCTTTGAAAGCTATCTGAGCAAGTGGGCATGAGATAATGAACATATTGGCAGAGTGCAAGAGCGCTTGTTTTTATTGTGACAAAAGGGGCCACGCAAGCTTCCCATTCCTGTAGCTAAGCTTGGTCACTTCTCAGACGAAGGCAGGAAGGGTGGGATGGGGCTCCAGAAAGAATGTGTCACCACTCATAGAAACATAGGAAGAACTTCCAATGGTAAGACGGTAGTGACCATCTTGACCTAATAGTCCTCTCACTTCCACCCACACTAGATGCATGCCCTCCTATTCACAAAGGTGAACATGGACACAAAGGGCCCAGATAGAATCGTAGAATCATAGAATTGCAGAGTTGGAAGAGACCACGAGGGCCATCCAGTCCAACCCCATTCTGCCACGCAGGAAATCACAATCAAAGCATCCCTGACAGATGGCCATCCAGCCTCTGTTCAAAGACTTCCAAGGAAGGAGACCCTGCCAGGCTCCGAGGGAGTGTGTTCCACTGCCGAACAGCTCTTACTGTCAAAAACTTCCTCCTAATGTTGAGGTGGAATCTCTGTTCCTGGAGCTTGCACCCATTGCTCCGTGTTCCAGTCTCTGGAGCAGCAGAAAACAAGCTTGCTCCATCCTCAATGTGACACCCCTTAAAATACTTAAACAGGGCTATCATATCTCCTCTTAACCATCTTTTTTCCAGGCTAAACATACCAGCTCCCTATGTCTCTCCTCATAAGGACCTTTCACCATTTTAGTCGCCCTTCTTTGCACATGCTCCAACTTGTCAATATCCTTTTTGAATTGTGGTGCCCAGAACTGGACACAGTATTCTAGGTGAGGTCTGACCAAGGCAGAATAGAGCGGCACTATGACTCCCCTTGATCTAGACACAATACTTCTATTGATGCAGCCCAAAATCGCATTGGCCTTATTAGCTGCCGCATCACACTGTTGACTCATGTTCAACTTGTGGTCTACTAGGACTCCTAGATCCCTTTCGCATGTAGTCTCATTCAGCCAGGTCTCCCCCATCCTGTATTGATGCATTTCATTTTTTCGCCCTAAGTGCAGTACCTTACACTTCTCCGTATTGAATTTCATTTTGTTAGCTTTGGCCCAGCTCTCCAGTCTATTCAGGTCATTTTGAATTTTGATCCTGTCCTCTAGGGTATTAGCTACTCCTCCCAATTTGGTGTCATCTGCAAATTTGATAAGTATGCCCCTAATTCCCTCATCCAAGTCATTGATAAAGATGTTGAATAGCACTGGGCCCAGGACAGAACCCTGTGGCACCCCAGTGGTCACATCTTTCCAAGACGAAAAGCACCCACTGCTGAGCACCCTTTGGGTTCGGCCGGTCAACCCATTACAAATCCATTGAACTTGTCTAGCCCACATTTTACAAGCTTGTTTGCAAGAATGTCATGGGGAACCTTGTCAAAGGCCTTACTGAAATCAAGGTATACGATATCCACACTGTTCCCTTCATCTACCAAGCTGGTAATTTTATTAAAAAAAGAGATCAGATTAGTCTGGCATGACTTGTTTCTCTGAAACCCATGTTGACTTTTTGTGATTATGGCATTGCCTTCTAAATGTTCACAGACTCTCTGTTTAATGATCTGCTCTAGAATCTTCCCTGCTATTGATGTCAGACTAACTGGACGATAATTGTTGGGATCCTCCTTTTTCCCCTTTTTGAAGATGGGGACAACGTTTGCCCTCCTCCAGTCTGCTGGGACTTTTCCTGTTCTCCAGGAGTTCTCAAAGATTATTGCCAATGGCTCTGAGATTACATTTTCCAGCTCTTTTAATACCCTTGGATGTAGTTCATCTGGTCCTGGAGATTTAAATTCATTTAGTTTAAGAAGGTATTCCTCTACTACCTCTTTGCTTATTCTGTGCTGGATTTCCCCTATTGTGTCCTCTGTTCCTTTATCCTCAGGTTGGTCACCCTTTTACTTTTCTGAAAACACTGAGGCAAAGGTGTTGAGTAATTCTGCCTTTTCTCTGTCCCCTGTTAGCATTTTGCCATCTTCTCCGCGTAGTGGCCCTATCATTTCCTTTTTCCTCCTTTTGCTGCAGACATACCCCAAAAAACTCTTTTTATTGTTCCTAACCTCTCTAGCAAGCCTGAGCTCATTCTGCACTTTAGCTTTTCTGACTTTACTCCTACATGTGTTTGCTATCTGTTTGAATTCTTCTTTGGTGATTTCCCCCTTTTTCCATTTCCTATACATGTTCCATTTAAAACTTCCGTTGAAATTTCTTTAGTCATCCATCCTGGTTTCTTGAGACACCTCCCATTTTTCTTCCTCAATGGTACTGTTTGAAATTGTGCCTTCAGTATCTCCCTTTTGAGAAAGTCCCATCCATCTTGAGGTGTCTTCCCTTTTAGTATTACTGACCGTGGTATCACCCCCCGTGTTTCCCTGAGTTTATTGAAATCAGCTCTCCTAAGGTCGAGAATGCGTGTCTGACTATGCCTGGCTTCTCCTTTCCGTTGTATAATAATCTCCAGGAGAACATGATCACTGTCACCTAAGGATCCCACCACTTGCACCCCATTAGCTAGGTCATCTCTGTTGGTTAGGATCAGATCTAAAATAGCTGACCCCCTTGTTGCCTCTTCCACCTTTTGGACCATGAAATTTTCTTCCAGGCAAATAAGGAATTTGCTAGACCTTGAAGTTTTGGTTGAGTTAGATTGCCAGCAAATATCAGGATAGTTGAAGTCACCCATCACTACTACATCTTTCCTTTCTGCTTGTGTGTTCATCTGTTCTAAAAAGGCAACATCCAATTCCTCCATCTGATTTGGGTGTCTGTAGTAGAGTCCCACAATAACATCCCTGTTGTTTCCCTCCCCTTTAATTTTTATCCAGATGCTCTCCACCTGGCTTCCAGTATTGATGTCATGGATTTCTTCACTGGTGTAAATATCCCTGACATATAATGCTATTCCTCCTCCTTTCCTGTTTGGCCTGTTTCTCTTATAAAGGTTATACCCCTCTATTCCTACATTACAATCATGTGACTCATCCCACCAGGTTTCAGTAATGCCTATTATATCATACTTGCTTTGTAGTGCTAGGAGTTCAAGTTCATCTTGCTTATTTCCAATGCTCTGTGCATTGGTGTAGAGACATCTAAGACCATGTGTTCCCTTTACTTGCTGCCTGTGCAAGTTTTTTTGCCTCCCACTGTTGGGTCCTTGTGCTGTTCGCCTTGTTCCCTGTATGACAGTTTGACTATTTTCTCCAGCCCTTTTGCCTTCCAGAATACTGTCTCCCTCCCCCATATGACTCAGTTTAAAGCCTTTCGGATCATATTCTTGAGACTGTAGACAAAAACGTTTCTGCCAACTGTTGTGAGATGCACCCCATCTCTTGCCAGAAGTCCCCCCTCATGGAAGCGCAGCCCGTAATCCAATAATCCAAATTGTTCTCAGAGATACCATCTACGGAGCCAGTTGTTTACATCGGCTATTTTCCTCTCTCTTCCTGGACCATGCCCTTCAACTGGCAGAAGAGACGAGGTGACCACCTGTGCATCCATTTCTCTCAGCTTCCTCCCCAGATCCTCATAATCTCTTCTGATCTTCAGAAAGCTGTGCCTTGCAGTATCCTTGGTTCCCACATGGACCAAAAGGAAGGGGTAATGATCTGTAGGCTTGACGAGTCTTTTCAGCCTCTCTGTCATATCACGGATCTTTGCCCCAGGGAGAGAACACACCTCCCGTGACATCTTGTCAGGCCCACAAACCACTGTTTCTGTACCCCACAGCAAGGAGTCCCCCACCACCACCCCACGCCTCTGCCGAGGCTTCGCAGCTGCTTTTCCTTGCGGTGGTCCTCTCAAGGTCCCCTGCTCTGTCCCTGAAGTCTGTCCATGCTGTTCTTCCTCATTGTCCTTGATCTTGTTACTGTTGTTGTTTTGTGCCTTCAAGTTGTTTCGATTTATTGCAACCCTAAGGTGAATATATCACAGCAAGATTTGTTCAGAGGGTTTTTTTCAATTGTCTTCTTCTGTGGCTGAGAGACTGTGACTTGCCCAAGGTCATTCAGTGGGTTTCCGTGACTGAGTGGATATTTCAATCCTGGTCTTCCAAAGTCCTAAACCCACACCCAAGCCACTACTCCATGCTGGCTCTCTTTTCTTATATCAGCAATAAATTAAAATAAAGAAATTGGAAATGAGAAGACCGAGCGATGACCTGACAGCCAACTTTAAATGTCTGAGGCAATGTCATGTGGAAGACGGAGTGAGCTTGTTTTTCTGCTGTTCCAGAGACAAGGACACAAACCACTGGGTTCACATGACAAGAAAAGAGTTTCCACCCAAACATTTGGAAGAACCACTTGACTATAAGAGCTGTTCACCAGGGGCAGAGTCTGACTCAGAGGGTGGTGGACTCGTCTCTTTGGAGATTTTTAAACTCGTTGAATGGCCATCAATACAAAACTCTCTTGGAGGTCTAATAGCAGGTTTGATAGTAGGGATTTTTATTGGGATCTGGAGAGAACATTAGCCCTACACTGTTGTCCTACAGCTGTTTCTCAAAAGAAGAAAACAGCTACAATACATTGCTACATGCATTAAAATGATTTAATATCATTTCTAGTTTTGGCCCTTAGTTTATCAACTGTACTTAGTTGTACAAACTAACTTTTTGTCTAGATCTTCCAGAGTGGTTTGCTCTTGTATGGCAGGGAGTTGGACTAGATGGCCCTTGAACTCCCTTCCAACTCTAAGATACTATGATTCTATATTATTCTAACACCCAGAAGCCTCAGACAGAATTGCCAACATCATGAATTTAGGAGAGCTGAAGTCCAGAATATCCACAAGACCTCCATACTGTTTACTGAAAGAATGACAGTCGAATAGACTGCCTCAGAGGGTGATGGGTGCTCCTTCTTTGGAGGTATTTAAACAGATGTTCAATGGGCAACTCAATGAGTGTTTTAGTTGTGTGTTCCTGCATGATGGAGGTCCCTTTGTGGTCCCTTCCAACTATAAGGGCCTGAACACATGAGGGGCAAAAACTCCGAATGGAGTTCTATCTGCACGTCCCCACATTTGGCCCAAAGCCTCGAACATTATTATTCTGCGCAGGGACATGGGGTATCTTATAGTCACTGTCCCAGTGGAGTTTCATCCACAGCCACCACTATTGCCACCTCAACCATAATATAAAGCTCAGGTGGCAGTTCCCAGCTGAAGGGAGAGGATTTTCTCCTTTCCCAAGCTCAGCAGCGCTGCCTCCACCTGCTCTTCTGCTTGTCAGGAAGAGGCGCTTGAAGAAAGTGACGGGCAAGCGGAGAGTGGGCAGAGGCAGTGCTACTGAGCCAGGGGAAGGGAGAAAACCTCTTCCTTTTGCCAAGAACTTCCCCAAATCCAACATCTAGTTAAAATACTCTGGAAGGCCCCAAATCTAGACCATGCAATGTGTGGCTGGATCGCCCCAGATTCAGGGGGAAAGTCATGCGACATGTGGTCTGATAGCCCCAGATTCATGGGGAATTTTCAGGGGGATTTGTGATTTTTAATATTGTAGACAAGCCTTAAGATGCTATGATTCCCACCCACCCCTCCCTGGTAATTGGGTTTACAGCTATTCGCCTCATGCTGTTTTTCAGCATTAAAATACACTTTTGAAGTGGAAGAGGGGGAAGCAATGGTGGATAATTATTTGAGAAGGAAGACATCCTGAGCATTGTGCCTATATTCACAGAAAGTGTGTGTGTACATTGTGATGTGATGTGATAATCACACATTTTATATTGGTTAGGAAATCTAGAACAGCAGTCCTAAGCAGACTCAATTTAGGAATAAATCTCTCTGAATTTGGTAGGACTTGCTTTCAGAGTATCCCTGTCATGCTGGAGAGACTTACTTCCACATCTTGGGATTGGCGTTTGGTAGGATATTTCACTATCCTAATATTGTAAAGAAAATACTGAACCCATTTCAAGCCCTTTTATGAACTTGTAATATTTTTTGTGATTTTTAAATGAATTTGCAGCAGTATTGGGAAAAAAATATTGAGACCTTTTCAAACCCTTTTCTGAATCTGGAAGTTCAACTGCTTTTTAAACTCCCCACCTCATCCCCATTATTGCCCCAATCATTGTTCTTTCACAGTTGAGGAGTGTGCTGTGCCTTGGGTTAAAAGGCTGATGTTCAGAGTGGATTGAATGGTTGTTGATCAATGCAGAATATTCTCCTGTCAAGTTCTCTCCCTTTCATCTTTCACTTGCCATATCGACAGATGCATTTTTAGCTCTTTCTGTTTGGACTGATAAGTGTTTAAGTTGATTGAGCCCAGATGATAAAAGATTCTAGTTTTTGGTTTTAAAAATAAATATTTATGAAGTGGAGTTAAGAGATTTTGAGCATGGAGGTGGCGAGGCAAGGGCCAAAGAAGAGAGAAGGATAGAATTTCTTGCTGATAGATAGAATTTGTTTTTGTAATGTTACCTGCACTGCTTGATGTTAAGTTGCTAGACCTCAATAATCTCTCTGAATGGCCCCCCACACCACCATGAACTAGTAATAGAACAAGAATAGAGCACTGGGTGCAATCTAGATCAAAAGTCACAAAATATATTGACCATACTCAAAATAACAGAATCATAGAATCATCTAGTCCAAACTCCTGCCAGGCAGGAACATGCAACTAAAGCATTCCTGAAAGATGCCCATCCAGTCTTTGTTTAATGACCTTCAAAGATGGAAAATCAGCCACCTTCTGAAGTGGCTCATTCCACTCTCAAACAGCACTTACAGTTAAGAAGTTCTTCCTAATGTTTAGGTGGAATGGCTTTCCTTGTCATTTAGGGAGCTGGGTATATTTAGCCTGGAAAAAAGACGGTTAAGAGGCGATATGATAGCCCTGTTTAAGTATTTGAAGGGGTGTCACATTGAGGATGGAGCAAGCTTGTTTTCTGCTGCCCCAGAGACTGGAACACAGAGCAATGGATGCAAGCTCCAGGAACAGAGATTCCACCTCAACATTAGGAGGAACTTTTTGACAGTCAGAGCTGTTTGGCAGTGGAACACACTCCCTTGGAGCGTGGTGGGGTCTCCTTCCTTGGAGGTTTTTAAACAGAGGCTGGATGGCCATCTGTCGGGGATGCTTTGATCAAGATTTCCTGCATGGCAGGGGGTTGGACTGGATGGCCCTCGTGATTTCCTCCAACTGTACAGTACTATGATTCTATGATTCTATAAATTGACTGGTTAGTGTTCTAGAGGAGAATCAGAAAACCAACCTTGCTCTATCTTCTACGCTGCCTCGGAGTGTGGTGGAGTCTCCTTCTTTGGAGGTTTTTAAGCAGAGGCTGGATGGCCATCTGTTGGGAATGCTTGGATTCTGTATTCCTGCATGGCAGGGGGTTGGACTGGATGGCCCTTCTGGTCTCTTCCAACTCTATGATTCTATGATTCTACATGACACCCCTTTGGCTATTTAAAGATGGCTAACATATCATTTCTCAGTCTTCTCTTCTCTAAGATAAACAGATCCAGTTCCCTAAGCTGTTCCTCATAAGGCTTGGTTTTCCAACCTTTGATCATCTGCATACACTTCAGCTGTTTTAATGTACTACGATAGAGTCTATGGCTGGCATTCTGCTTGGAACGGATGTCTTTGTAAATGGCCTTACATGTGCCCAGTTGAATTGAGGAGTTCTGAAACATCCATATTCCCCTGTGGACTGCCATTCATTACAACATATAGGGAGCCATTGTGCAGTGGAGGAAAGACTGATGCAATTCACTAACAGGGTTTTGTTGCATTTCTGCAACATAGATACAGATTCTTAAAGTTATGAAATGTAGATGGAGAACCTTGGCCCATATTTTTTTTTAATCCCAGACAAAATCACTGCTTTTTTGTCCTTTCCCTCTCCATTTTTCCACCCTGGGGGAAGGAATTCTTTGTTAAAAGCAGAGATTAGAAAAAGCTACTTTGGGGGAACTACAGCTCCCAGAACCCCATCCATGACCAGAAACACATCTGTCGGGAATGCTTGGATTGTGTATTCCTGCATGGCAGGGGTTAGACTAGATGGCTCTTGAGGTCTCTTCCAACTCTATGATTCTATGATTCTATTATCTACTTCATTAACTGCAGGAAACCTGTAGCTCAGACTCTGCCATTCTTTCAGGTACCTCAAACCGGCTGCCTGAGGAGGGTGCATTAGTCCACGTGGCCAGATAATAAAGTCACAACCCTGCTGTACAGCAAGAGGTGGCAACAATAATGGGATAGGGGGCAGCCCCCCCTACCCTAGACCTCAGTGAACCATAGCTTCCCTTTATTCAAACCTAGAAGAGACCACAACGTCATTTCTGTTTTTTCCAGAGGGGAAAAACTCTATTTTGCATTCCTAAAAGGTATACTGTACTGTAATCCCCCCTTCCATCTATATATATATAATTCTCTTGGGTATGTTGCTGTTCCCAGTGTGCTGATTGGCTGCTCAGGAAACTTCCCAACCAATCAAAGCTCTCAGTTGCTTCCACTAGCTGAGGCCCTGAGCACGCCACCAGGCAGGTCCACGGGGTTTACTCATGAGTAAAGGGTTCCCCCCCAGCTGTTCAGCCAAACCCCCCACACGCCACTGGAGCCAAATTTCTCACAACTGCCTCAGACGCCTGCACCACAATCCCGGGTGGGTTTACTCAGGAGTAAAGCCTGACTGGGCTTCCTTTCCTGAGGAGCTGGCAGAACTTGGTGTGTCCCCCCCACCCCCCAAAGCATGTTGGAGGAGCAGGATAAGCTAACGGTGTATGTTATGCTGGGTACAGCTAGTATCATTAAAATAAACAACCACAGCTGTTGAAGACACAACTGTTCATTTTTTGGTCAAAAATATTAAATGTCCACCATCCCACCTGAGATACCTTTAACAAGAAGGAAATAATGTCCTCTTTTCCCCCCTTTGGAATTAGTAAGGGAGAGGTTATTGTAGAACAAAAAGACAGGACAGCCAGAAGGAAGGCTTCAGAGTGGCATCACAGTGCTGTGGAGGAGCTCTGTGCACACTATGACAGCAGGCATGTTTCAAGTGTATGCTTCTTCAAAATGTCAACAGGAGGGTTGCCAGTTCAGGGTTGTCCCAGGCCTTGAGGCTTTCAGTCCAAAACCTGAGATCTAGGAATGGCCCCTGGTGATGATGCCATTAAGCATTTTGCATTAAGAACCAACTGCATTTGCTCATAGCTTGTTTAAAAAAACAAAACCACAAGCACCATATGTTCCTGTTTGGAAATTAAGAGAGAAATCTTAAAGTGAAGTAGTAGTAAAGTTAGTATTCCCAGAGCAAAGTGAAATGAGAGGATTATTCCTTCTCACTTACGGTATTTGGGGAGACTGGATAAGTAACATTTAAACTGCAGAGCGGAGGGTGAGCCCTGGCACCACAATGACTGAAAGGGATGGAGGTTCTGGAAAGTGTTTGTAATTTGTCACAAGAAATCAATTTTGCCTTGCCAATTCTAGCCAGGTGTTGCTTTAATGTATGAGCTGGACATCTGTATTGAATACTTTCCTCTTGCCTAGAGATGAACCCACCAAAACTGGAGATTTGTAGACCCTAAAGGCACCAGATCCCATCTGATCTTGGAAGCTAAGCAGGGTTAGCCTACCAACAAGTGGAGACCACCAACAAATAACAGGTGCTGTCAGTTATATTTCAGAGGAAGGCATGGCAAAACCACCTCTGATATTCATTGCCTAAGAAAACTCCATGAAATTCACAGGGTCACCATAAGTCAAGGGGCGAGTTGAAGGCACATACACAAGGTGTCTTTTTGGACTGCCATTACCAAAAAGAAGAACCTTCCCCAAGCCCAGAAGGACTGCCAATGAATCCCAGGTGTTGTTGGTTCTGTTTCAGAGGAAGGGGCAAATAAAAGTACCTCTGCGTATTCCTCGCCAAAAACACCCCTATGAAATTCACAGGCTCTCCATAAGTCAACAGATGACTTGAAGGCACAGGCACACACATCTTGCCTGGGAACCCACAAAAACTGGAAATGCAGAGCTGGTCCATGAGATCTGACAACCCTCATCATGATAACCTATTTCAGGCTGTTTCTGGGTCTCTGCTTCCAGCCCTATTTTAAATCTCATTTTGAATCCTTGCCTGGATAAATGGTTTGCTATTATTGCTACTGCTGCTTCTATTTTGCTTTGTTTAAATGTTCTCTGATTTCATTTTAGTTTTACAGTGTACCATTTTAATGTTGTTGGCTGCCCCTCCGAGAGCTGAAAGCCTTGCCTGGAATGGTTCTACAACTAAAAATGAATCAGACCAGAGCATAACGGCCCTGTTGTGATACTTTTTTGCAATTGGCTTCTATGTTGCAAGATGCGTCTTCCTTATGTAACTGTTACAAACCTATTTGGACCCATAGCTTTGCTATCTAAACTTGGACATACTTCAGTTTAAAAAGCCTCTGACAAAGAATCTCCTTTTTACAAAGTCTTTTATATCTGCAGCCTCCCCTTTTCTGGAAATGTAGCTGCATTGTCATTGAAAGGATGGTGAAGGAAGGCTGGAGAAACACAGACTTTCAGTGTTGGGTCCCATTAGCATGTTTGCATTAAACAATGCAATTAAGCTTGAACTGGGACTCTCCTCTAGCCAATCCTACCGTAGCTGTGTGTGTCTGCCTACAATAAGCAAGGTGAACAGCAGCTGCCTCCAGAATCCCTGAGCATGTGTGAACAGGAACACAGAAAGAAAAGGGGGAAGCAGAAAAGCATGCCTCACCAGCTATCACTAGTGTTTTAAAGAAGCATAGATCTTTCAATATGAAAATCATGTAAAAATTTGAGGCTGGTAAAAGGAAAACAATAATCCCTGGATGCATTTTGGAAGAAGCTTTCATAGAACCATAAAATCATAGTCAGAAGAGACCTCAAGTGCCATCCAGTCCAACCCCATTCTGCCATGCAGGAATGCACAATCAAAGCCTTCTGGACAGATGGCCATCCAGCCTCTGTTTAAAAACCTCCAAAGAAAGAGACTCCACCATGCTACAAGGAAGCACATTCCGCTGCTGAACAGCTCTAACTGTCAGAAAGTTCTTCCTAATGTTTAGGTGGAATCTCTTTCCCTGTAGTTCAAACAGTCTCTAAAAGAATGTTTTTCTCTACTTATGCAGAGCTTCCCTGACTTGGGGGCTAGCCTACACTGACAAAAAACCCAAACAAACCCATATTCACCTCGCATTCGCTGCGCTGTTGTCACACAACGTTCCTGGCGATTTGCAGCTTCATTAGGGCTTTTGCAGGGAAACTTGCAGGAATCTAAAATCTAAAAGATTCATGGTTTGCTCCACATTTCAGGAGAAACCCCGGATTATTGGCCATGTGGCCGCTGCAGATTGGCTTCAGTGTGAAGCCGGGAGCCAGACCTCTGGTGGATAGGATTCTATTCTAACAGTGTGCAAGCATTTTGGTCCCCCCCCCTCAATTGTGTGCATATCTGTATAAGCATATCTCTGCTTATCCAGTAATACAGTATTCCAGGACAATATATTTGCATGTACAAGCAAACGGGTGGGTGGGTGAGAAATGGACCGGCAGTATGGCTGGAAATAATGCAATGTGTAAGACACTTGATCAGTGCAGGACCAACCTTTTACACCAATGTGAGCTCTCCTACAATTACTACAATTACTACCAATCTCCCATCGGACAAGCCCCAGTGTGTGTGACGTTTATGGGGTCACTGTGAATCAATAACATTCACGGCACCTATGAGGTGGGTTTGGGGTTTCCCATCAGTGTAGACAATCCCTTAGTTGTTTCACTTCTCATGTGAATATTATTAGATATGGATAAAAAGCTTGCTGTTGAACAGCTGTTTCTTATGGTGTAGGAACCACTCCGTATTCTTTCCATGTTATTTCTACCTCTGGGACCAAAGTTTCTGTTAAAGAAGTAATGCTCAGGAACACTTCTACTTTGCTAACAGAGGTAGACCTGTGCAAATGAGCCAAAGGAAGACCCCTGCTATTTAAATACAGGTTGAGTATCTCTTATCCAGAATTCCAAAATCCAAAATAGTCCAAATGTGTATAAGGTGTATATGAAACAGACATTAATTTCATATTAAGATTTGAGTCCTATCTCCAAGATATCTCAGCTTGGAAATTAAGACAGAAATCTTTGTGAAAAGGGCTGTTCCAGAATCAAGGTAAAATGAGGGGATGCTTCCTTCTCTCTTACTTAGTATGATGGGATAAGGAGCACTTAATATAGCCTACCTGCTTCTCGCGAGAACGTGGATGCAGAACAGGATAGAGGGTGAGTCCTGGTGCCATCACAACTCAGAGGGAGGGAGGAAGCTACCTAAATAGATCATAGAATCATAGAATCATAGAACTGTAGAGTTGGAAGAGACCACGAGGGCCATCCAGTCCAACCCCCTGCCACGCAGGAAATCACGATCAAAGCATCCCTGACAGATGGCAATCCAGCCTCTGTTTAACGTAGATACATAGAACCCCTGGAGAGTCTTTGCACGTTGCAGCAACAAATCAATTAAAACTTGCAAACTGTAATAAACTTCTACTCTCCTAGCTACGCTGGAGATTTGCACCCAGCCCTTTCCTCTTGCTCAGAGCTGAGTTGCCCCAAACTGAAGAACTTGCATTCCCCTCTCCTGCCTGGAGATGACCCATGAAAGCTAGAGACTCAGGGTGAGGCCCTGAGATCTGGCAAGCTTACTTCACACCCAGCCCCTGGGGTCCCAAGAAATAAAAATGTGACTCTATTGCTCATGGGCGGAGGAGAGCTGTGAGGACTGAGCCAGTGTGAAAAGAAGACAGGTTTGCAATGCGGATGATGTTACAAGGATCTACTCTAATGATCAGCAGCCTTGTGGGTTCTTCAGATCTTTTGGACTGCAACTCCCATCAGCCCTGGCCAAGATGGTAAATGATCAGGATTATGGGGATCTTGGTCCAAAACATCTGGAGCATCGCAGGATCCCTATTCTTAGTCTCTGCTGGAGTGAGCAACTGTGGAAGGCCTGACTCCCTAGGAGACCTTGGACCCTCTGCTGCACCCACCCCTGAGGGGGAAAAAAGCCTCCAAATGTCTTCTTGGGAATAAGGGAGGAAAATTTCACCATGTTTTAGAGCCTTCCTGTGCCATTTTAAGCCCAGCAGAGGCCTTTCTTAACAAGAAGTGAGTGGAAGTCACTGCCTGTTCCCTTCTGGTTTAAAAAATAAGGCTTCTCTTGGGCCTAAATTGGCCCACAGTGGGCCCAAAACAGGCCTAGAGGGCATTTTGGTGCAAAATAATTTTTTGTAAAAATTTTGCTGGACCCCTGAGGGGGCCAGGAGGGCTCCAGACATGGCAGAAATGCCTTTCACATCCCGTAGAAGGCATTTTGGAGCAAAACCATTTTTTACCCCCAGGGCAAAACTGGCCCTGGGGACTGCCACATTTTGCCCACCCCTGGTCTATGCAGTGGCTTCTGCCCAAAAGGTTTAGGCTGCTGCAATTCAAAATATCATTAGTAGCGTGCTGTAACCCCCATTGGACTCAATAGGACTTCCGAGTAAACGTGGCATCATATTGCTTGGGATCTTACTGGCAGATAACAGATTTTTGCATGCGGGATGATTGCATACCAGCTCGACAGACACAGCTGCATCCAGATAATATAGTTTATGGAATAAGCCAAGAATCCTCAGTTTAGGAGAGTCTGTTTGTTGAACTGGAGTCACTAGGGATGCTGAAAGACAGAGCCACGGTAGGCAGGTTTGAAACAGGTTTAAAATTTAGTGTGTCAACAGAGCTACCAGAACTTGTTTCCTGCTCCTGAATACTTGTTTCCTGACAATGCCCATCCTCATGTCCTGATGCTCTCCTGTTTCAGATTTCTGCCACTGCAAACTCCTCCTCCTTTGTTATATGCTCTTTGTGTTCTTTCTCATTTTTGTTATGGCAATAAACATGTCATAGAATCATAGAATCATAGAATTGCAGAGTTGGAAGAGACCACGAGGGCCATCCAGTCCAATCCCATTCTGCCACGCAGGAAATCACGATCAAAGCATCCCCGATAGATGGCCATCCAGCCTCTGTTTAAAGACCTCCAAGGAAGGAGACCCCACCACGCTCCGAACAGCTCTGACTGTCAAAAGGTTCCTCCTCATGTTGAGGTGGAATCTCTGTTCCTGGAGCTTGCATCCATTGCTCCGTGTTCCAGTCTCTGGAGCAGCAGAAAACAAGCCTGCTCTATCCTCAATGTGACACCCCTTAAAATACTTAAACAGGGCTATCATATCTCCTCTTAACCATCTTTTTTCCAGGCTAAACATACCCAGCTCTCTATGTCTCTCCTCATAAGGCATCGTTTTCAGACCTTTCACCATTTTAGTCGCCCTTCTTTGGACACGCTCCAATTTGTCCATATCCTTTTTGAACTGTGGTGCCCAGAACTGGACACAGTATTCCAGGTGAGGTCTGACCAAGGCAGAATAGAGCGGCACTATTACTTCCCTTGATCTAGACACTATACTTCTATTGATGCAGCCCAAAATTGCATTGGCCTTTTTAGCTGCCGCATCACACTGTTGACTCATGTTCAACTTGTGGTCTACTAGGACTCCTAGATCCCTTTCGCATGTAGTCTCATTCAGCCAGGTCTCTCCCATCCTATATCGATGCATTTCATTTTTTCGCCCTAAGTGCAGTACCTTACACTTCTCCGTACTGAATTTCATTTTGTTAGCTTTGGCCCAGCTCTCCAGCTTATCCAGGTCATTTTGAATTTTGATCCTGTCCTCTAGGGTATTAGCTACTCCTCCCAATTTGGTGTCATCTGCAAATTTGATAAGTATGGCCCTAATTCCCTCATCCAAGTCATTGATAAAGATGTTGAATAGCACTGGGCCCAGGACAGAACCTTGTGGCACCCCACTGGTCACATCTTTCCAAGACGAAGAGGAGCCATTGCTGAGCACCCTTTGGGTTCGGCCGGTCAACCAATTACAAATCCATTGAACAGTTAACTTGTCTAGCCCACATTTTACAAGCTTGTTTGCAAGAATGTCATGGGGAACCTTGTCAAAGGCCTTACTGAAATCAAGGTATACGATATCCACAGTGTTCCCTTCATCTACCAAGCTGGTCATTTTTATCAAAAAAAGAGATCAGATTAGTCTGGCATGACTTGTTTCTCTGAAACCCATGTTGACTTTTTGTGATTATGGCATTGCCTTCTAAATGTTCACAGACTCTCTGTTTCGATCAACAATAGCTTACAAAGTGGCCACTTCTACCTTCGAAAAACGGGAATTTTTAATGTTAAACAGTATGGCATATCCTCCAGATGTCATGATTTTGTCCAATTCATCTTCAGTCTTCCTACTTTTTTTCAGCTGCTTTTAAAATGTCCCGGACATTTAATGCTTTCCCCCTTTTCCCTCAGTTTAGTTCAGTTGCAGCAAACTTGAATTTAAAGTGCAAACTTAGGGCCCATCTCTGGCTTTTCTTCACAAACGAAGATTCAGGATGGACTCATCCTGCACTTTCTGCAAGCGCGCTGATGACTGAAAAGACCAATCCAAGATAAACATGTCTGGTTGCAGAAAGCACAGCAGAAGGTCTCCTTGGGTGATGTGATTCTTTCTGCGTTGTTGTTTCTCTTCAAGACTTGTTCAGCGTGAGTTCTCAAAGAAGGCTGCAGCATTGTGGATAGTGCGTCTCCATGTCTCCCAATGTGAGGCCAGGGCAGACCATTGTTGGTGATCCATTTGGCCGAGCCTGAGATGTTGTTTCAGGGAGTCCCTGTATCGCTTTTTTGGAGTGCCCCTCTTATGCTGACCCATGGCGAGTTCACCGTAGAGTACTGTTTTGGGAAGGCGATGGTCCTCCATCCTAGAAACGTGCCCTGCCCAGCACAGCTGTGTTCTCAATATCATGGCCTCAATGCTGGTGATCCATGCTTGCTCAAGGACAGCAACACTTGTCACATAGTCAGTCCAGTATATTTTTAGGATTGTGCGTATACAGAGCTGATGAAAGTGTTTGAGGAGTCGTAAGTGGTGGCGATAGGTGACCCATGTTTCAGACCCATAAAGGAGGATAGACAGTACAATGGCTCTATACACACTGATTTTTGTGCTTTGCCTCAGGTGTTTATTGCTCCAGCGTCTTTTGTAAAGTCTTCCAAATGCACTATGTTCCTTTGCTAATCTGTGATCGATCTCTGTTAATCTTGGCATCTGAGGAGATGATGCTTCCCAGGTAGGTGAACTGCTGAACAGAGTTAAGCTCAGATTTGCTGACAGCAATGTCGGGATGGTGCACATTGCAGAGCACAGAAGCAGCTCCGCAGCACCTATCATCCTGCTTTGCAACAGCTGCAGAGCTGTTTGGGCTGGAAGTCAACCTGAAGAAAACGGAAGTTCTTTACTAGCCTGCACCACAGGACGAACACCAGGGCCCATCTATACAAGGGGCAAAAAATGGAGTACCCCATAGTAATGGCATTTTGCAGCAGCAGCAACGTGTCTAGATGGTGTTTTTGACCTCAGAGGCCCCCATAAGCTTCACATGCCAGATGGTGGCTGCAAGTGATTTACTTGTGTTAGTTCTTTGCTGACACCAAATTTTTTTAAAAAAATCTTCTAAGTTGCGCTGGAGTGATAGAGCAATTTTTTTGCATTAGAAGGACAGCAAAACAAAAAAACCCACCCTTGTTTATCGCCTTAGCAATCCCTCACTAAGGTGAAAATCCAACATGGTGGCAGTGGGGGCTTGCCCTGTTGGCAAGCCCCGCCTTCTGTGCTCTCCTGGCCAATCAGCTTTGTGCTTCCTCTCATATGGGGAAGTGATTCAAAGCGAATGCGCTTGTCCTGTTGAGCAGGAATGCTCAACCCCCTTGCAGTTTTTGAAAAAATATGGGAAAAACTGCAGAGGCTTTTCCTGCGTTGTTTTTGCCATTTTGGGCCCCTCTCTTTCCGAATACTGTGGATTAATGTGGGATCCCATTTAGACAGGTAGGATTCCCAGCAAATTCCAGGAGGGGTATTTTCACTGTTTAGACAACCCCATAGGGAGCCCTGGTGGTGCAGTGGTTAAATGCCAGTACTGTAAATCACCACGTTGCAAGTTCGATTCCAGCGGGCTCCAAGGTTCACTCAGCCTTCCATCCTTTCGTAGGTCGGTAAAATGAGTACCCGGCTTGTGGGGGCAATTAGCTAACACACATTGGAAACTGCTTAATGCAGTGTAGATGTGTAAATTGCTGTTACTTAAAACAATTTGTAAGCCGCTCTGATAGCCTTGTGGCTGAAGAGTGGGGTATAAATAAATAAATAAATAAATAGTTTGTGCTCAATTGACTCCATTAAGAATGGAGAGGAGAGGATGTTCCTTGGCCACATCTGTCCTTGTTTTCATCTGTGAAATGTTGCAATGGGATGTACATAAGTGATTTAACAGTTGATTCAGTGGGTCTACTTTAGTTGGGCTTAACCAACAGGATTCCACCCCCTGTGTGTGTCTCCACCTCCTTCTAAAATAGTGGTACTTCATACATGGGCAGACACACTCTTTCTCTCTCTCTTTTGTTGTTTAAACAGCACTGAGCAGCACACAAGGTTGGATTAAACTGCCATGTCTTTTTCTTCCTCCTCTTCCAGGATGTGCCTTCTTGACCTACTGCGCCCGCGAATCAGCCCTCAAAGCCCAAAGCGCTCTCCATGAGCAGAAAACTCTGCCAGGGGTAAGTCGTTATTTGGTCTGTTGGCTTTTCTAGTGGCACCTTCCACCTTGATCCCCAGCCCTCTTTTCACATCAGCTGGGGCAGCTTTTAATACACTGCCACCCCCCTCCCCTGCTTCTTTCTGCTTTGTGAACTTGTGTAGCAATAACTGAGAGCCAACATGCAGTGGATGGAGTGT
Source organism: Gambelia wislizenii (assembly GCA_030847615.1). Lineage (NCBI taxonomy): Eukaryota > Metazoa > Chordata > Lepidosauria > Squamata > Crotaphytidae > Gambelia > Gambelia wislizenii. The sequence goes on along the minus strand of JAUMIR010000015.1, from coordinate 5,372,916 downwards.
TGGATTAGGTCTTTCAGGGGCCAGGGTTCAAATTCCCACTCAGTCATGAAAGCCCATTGGCTGAACTTAGGAAAGTCACACTCTCTCAGCCTCATAGGGTTGAGAGAGTGTGGCAAACCTCCCTTGAAGAAACCTTGCCAAGAAAACCCTAGGAGAGGGTCATCGTAAGTTGGAATTGACTTGAAGGCCCAGAACAACAAAGTTTGTAGAGTGATACCTGGTTTTTAGTCTGAAGCCTGGTAGTTTATAGTGTGCAAGGAGTGAGTGGTTTGAGTGTTGGACTATGACTCTGAGAGACTAGAGTTCGAATCCCTGGTCAGCGCTGAAAACATACTGGGCAACCCTGGGCAAGTCACACACTCTCAACCTCAGAGGGACACAATAGCAACAGTCCTCTAAATAAATCTTGAGAGCCAGTGTGGAGTAGCAGTTTCAGTGTTATATTAAGACTTTGGGAGACCAGGGTTCAGATCCCCATTCAGCCACGGAAACCCACCTTGGGAAAGTCACACTCTCTCAGCCTCAGAGGAAGGCTATAACAAACCCCCTCTGAACAAATCTTGTTAAGAAAAACCCTGCGATAGGGTCATCTTAGGCTTGCCATAAGTCAGAAATGACTTGAGGGCCCACAAGAGCAAGTAGCAATAACAAGATGCTCATGGATCACAGAGGTTTCAGCAGAAGAGCAGGAGGGCTGATGCTACTTCTGCCACCTACATATTACTGCTTTTCCCTGCCAAGGAAGAATTGTTCCCAGGAAACTAGATTTCTCCTTCAGCCCCAGGGGTATAGCTATCGGGAGGGAAAAGGAGGGCATTGTCGTAGAATCATAGAGTTGGAAGAGACCACAAGGCGCATCTAGTCCAACCCCCTGCTCTGCGGAATACACAGTCAAAGCACACCTGACAGATGGCCATCCACATATGTCCCCAAATAAGAATTCTGTCTCTCATTGAAATTCTCCTTCAGTCACCAAATTTCCAGCGTTGCTGAAAGTGAGACAATGGAAATCATTCACACACTCACCATTTCTTGTGTTGGCATCCCCTTTGCAACTTTGCCTGTTCCCTTTCTTTGGGTGGCTAAACTGGATTTCTTAAATGTTCAACAGCAATTTCAGGTTACTGCAATGCTAGAAATTTGAGGAGTGAAGGAAAATTTATTTGGGAGGGAGTATTCTTATTTTGGAAGGGGATGCCCTCATTTTTTTCTCCCTTCCGGCAGCTACACCCCTGTCCAGCCTCCAAACTAACCTTACAAGGAAGGGTAATATGTTCTTCAGGAACCTAAAAGAATAGCTTCCTCTTTCCTTCCTTTCCTTTCCTTTTTAGAACTAGCATTCTCAGAATCTCCCAGCAGCCATGCTATCTGGAGGATTCCAGAAGTTGAAGTCCTTTCTAAAAAGCAACTTTTCCAAGCTGTGATTCAGGCTCACTGCCCCTTTTAAGTCCAGACTGGACTCTCTCCTTCTCACCCCACCCCACCCCACATTTCCATCCTCCTTCAGTTGGTTTAAGAGAGTTCCTGCTGTAGGGATTATGTTTGGGAATTGTGCCAAGAAGTTTCATTGGATTATTTACTTGTACTTCAGCTTGTAAATCCATCAGTTAAATTGTCAACTCCTGTATGGAGCCTGATTCCAGTGGAAAGGGTGTAACATCAGCATGTGGTTTTAGAAGTGGAATCTGAGCAACAGCTTCCTATGAGACCTCCTGTGACATCTGACTCCAGTAGTCAAGGTTCATCAGTGAATAGGTTTTAATTCAGATCTGGACCCTCACAGCCATTGGGAGACCCTCTGTGAAGACTGAATCCAGTAGTTAAGACTCAAGAGCTGGCATGTGTAAGTTCTCACTACACATGCAAAGTGAATTATTTGCCATAGCGCCACAGATGCCAGGTTTCCTGCCAGGGAGAAGAAGGAGAGCAGCATCTGGAGACCCATTTTGAGTGGGTGAGTTTGAATTTTTTAAAAACTGTTGGGAGAGGCTGCTTGTTTCTGAGGGGGGTGGAGCTTCTAGAAGTTTGAATTTTTTAAAAACTCTTGGGAGAGGCTGCTTGTTGCTGAGGCGCGCTGCCTAATGGCGTGCAAATTTGAGTGACCAAACAAAAATACAGCATTCCTAAAAGTACAGCTTAGAGTTCTCAGCATTAACTAAGAGATCTAAAAGCTCTCACCATGGACACTGAGGGGGCTACTGCGGTCACCTGCAACACTTGTGGGATGTTTGTCTTCTTGTCTACAGACGTGGGGAACTTCACATGCACCAAGTGCAAGTTGGTATCCCTCTTGGAGGAGAAAGTCCAGCAGCTGGAGACACAGGTAGCTACACTTCAACATATTCGGGAGCAAGAGGTTTTCCTGGACAGAACAGAACGAACAGTTTTGGGCGCGGACCACACAGAGGAACTGGCTGGGGAGGAGAGGGTCACTTCACAGACACAGGAGGCTGATAGCTGGAGGAATGTCACACACAGAACAAGAAAATCCAGGGATTCTTTGAGCAGCTTGCACCTACAGAATCGATTTGAAGCCCTCTCCTTTATCAAGGACAACAAGGAAGAACAGCATGGACAGACTTTAGGGGCAGAGCAGGGGCCCTTGAGAGTACCACCAAAAGAAACAGCAGCTGCGAAGCCTCAGGGAGGCGTGTGGTGGTGGTGGGGGACTCCTTGCTGCAGGGTACAGAAACAGTGGTTTGTGGGCCTGACAAGATGTCTCGGGAGGTGTGTTCTCTCCCTGGGGCAAAGATCCGTGATGTGACGGAGAGGCTGACAAGACTCGTCAAGCCTACAGATCATTACCCCTTCCTTTTGGTCCATGTGGGAACCAAGGATACTGCAAGGCACAGCTTTCCAAAGATCAGAAGAGATTATGAGGCTCTGGGGAGGAAGCTGAAAGAAATGGACGCACAGGTTGTCATCTCGTCTCTTCTGCCAGTTGAAGGGCATGGTCCAAGAAGGGAGAGGAAAATAGCCGATGTAAACAACTGGCTCCGTAGATGGTATCGCCGAGAACGATTTGGATTCTTGGATTACGGGCTGCGCTTCCATGAGGGGGGACTTCTGGCAAGAGATGGGGTGCATCTCACAACAGTTGGCAGAAACATTTTTGCCTACAGTCTCAAGAATTTGATCAGGAGGGCTTTAAACTGAGTCATATGGGGGAGGGACACAGTATTCTGGAAGGCAAAAGGGCTGGAGAAAATAGTCAAACTGTCATACAGGGAACAAGGCAAACAGCACAAGGACCCAACAGTGGGAGGCAAAAAACTTGCACAGGCAGCAAGTAAAGGGAACACATGGTCTTAGATGTCTCTACACTAATGCACAGAGCATGGGAAATAAGCAAGATGAACTTGAACTCCTAGCACTACAAAGCCAGTATGATATAATAGGCATTACTGAAACCTGGTGGGATGAGTTGCATGATTGGAATGTAGGAATAGAGGGGTATAACCTTTCTAAGAGAAACAGGCCAAACAGGAAAGGAGGAGGAATAGCATTATATGTCAGGGATATTTACACCAGTGAAGAGATCCATGACATCAATACTGGAAGCCAGGTGGAGAGCATCTGGATAAAAATTAAAGGGGAGGGAAACAACAGGGATGTTATTTTGGAACTCTACTACAGACCCCCAAGTCAGATGGAGGAATTCGATGATGCCTTTCTAGAACAGATGACCACACAAGCAGAAAGGAGAGATGTAGTAGTGATGGGTGACTTCAACTATCCTGATATTTGCTGGCAATCTAACTCAACTAAAACTACAAGGTCCAGCAAATTCCTTACATGCCTGGAAGACAATTTCATGGTCCAAAAGGTGGAAGAGGCAACGAGGGGGTCAGCTATTTTAGATCTGATCCTAACCAACAGGGATGACCTGGTTAATGGGGTGCAAGTGGTGGAATCCTTAGGTGAGAGTGATCATGTTCTCCTGGAGTTTGTCATACAATGGAAAGGAGAAGCCAGGCATAGTCAGACACACATTCTTGACTTTAGGAGAGCTGATTTCAATAAACTCAGGGAAATACTGGGGGTGATCCCATGGTCAGGAATACTAAAAGAGAAGAGACCTCAAGATGGATGGGACTTTCTCAAAAGGGAGATACTGAAGGCACAATTTCAAACAGTACCATTGAGGAAGAAATGGGAGGTGTCTCAAGAAACCAGGATGGATGACTAAAGAAATTTCAACGGAAGTTTTAAATGGAACATGTATAGGAAATGGAAAAAGGGGGAAATCACCAAAGAAGTATTCTAACACATAGCAAACACATGTAGGAGTAAAGTCAGAAAAGCTAAAATGCAGAATGAGCTCAGGCTTGCTAGAGAGGTTAAGAACAATAAAAAGGGTTTTTTGGGGTATGTCCGCAGCAAAAGGAAGAAGAAGAAAATGGTAGGGTCACTACGCGGAGAAGATGGCAAAATGGCAATAATCTTTGAGAACCCCTGAAGAACAGGAGAAGTCCCAGCAGACTGGAGGAGGGCAAACATTGTCCCCATCTTCAAAAAGGGGAAAAAAGAGGATCCCAACAATTATCATCCAGTTAGTCTGACATCAATACCAGGGAAGATTCTAGAGCAGATCATTAAACAGAGAGTCTGTGAACATTTAGAAGGCAATGCCATAATCACAAAAAGTCAACATGGGTTTCAGAGAAACAAGTCATGCCAGACTAATCTGATCTCTTTTTTTGATAAAATTACCAGCTTGGTAGATGAAGGGAACGCTGTGGATATCGCATACCTTGATTTCAGTAAGGCCTTTGACAAGGTTCCCCATGACATTCTTGCAAACAAGCTTGTAAAATGTGGGCTAGACAAGTTCACCGTTCAATGGATTTGTAATTGGTTGACTGGCCAAACCCAAAGGGTGCTCAGCAGTGGCTCCTCTTCGTCTTGGAAAGATGTGACCAGTGGGGTGCCACAAGGTTCTGTCCTGGGCCCAGTGCTATTCAACATCTTTATCAATGACTTGGATGAGGGAATTAGGGCCATACTTATCAAATTTGCAGATGACACCAAATTAGGAGGAGTAGCTAATACCCTAGAGGACAGGATCAAAATTCAAAATGACTTGGATAGACTGGAGAGCTGGGCCAAAGCTAACAAAATGAAATTCAATACGGAGAAATGTAAGGTACTGTACTTGGGGTGTAAAGATGAAATGCATAGATATAGGATGGGGGAGACCTTGCTGAATGAGACTACATGCGAAAGGGATCTAGGAGTCCTAGTAGACCACAAGTTGAACATGAGTCAACAGTGTGATGCGGCAGCTAAAAAAGGCCAATGCGATTTTGGGCTGCATCAATAGAAGTATAGTGTCTAGATCAAGGGAAGTAATAGTGCTGCTCTGTTCTGCCTTGGTCAGACCTCACCTGGGATACTGTGTCCAGTTCTGGGCACCACAGTTCAAAAAGGATATGGACAAATTGGAGTGTGTCCAAAGAAGGGCGACTAAAATGGTGAAAGGTCTGAAAACGATGCCTTATGAGGAGAGACATAGAGAGCTGGGTATGTTTAGCCTGGAAGAAAGATGGTTAAGAGGCGATATGATAGCCCTGTTTAAGTATTTGACAGGGTGTCACGTTGAGGATGGAGCAGACTTGTTTTCTACTGCTCCAGAGACTGGAACACGGAGCAATGGATGCAAGCTCCAGGAACAGAGATTCCACCTCAACATGAGGAGGAACTTTTTGACAGTAAGAGCTGTTCGGCAGTGGAACACACTCCCTCGGAGCGTGGTGGGGTCTCCTTCCTTGGAGGTCTTTGAACAGAGGCTGGATGGCCATCTGTCAGGGATGCTTGGATCGTGATTTCCTGCGTGGCAGAATGGGGTTGGACTGGATGGCCCTCGTCGTCTCTTCTAACTCTGCAATTCTATGATTCTATGATGTTTCCTGCTGACAGCAGCAGAAACGGAGTTGTGCATATAGTGACATTGCATATTAGGATTAAACAATGTGAACTGCAGAATGGGATTGTGCACTGTGCATTTCACAATGGTACCAGTCATTCACATGTCTTGCACATTGTTGCTATTCTGCATGGGTGGCCTAGAGCTAGTGCAACATATCTCTGTGTGCAGGCATTTGTGCCACGTAGAGGGGATACTGGATTGCAGCCATGGTGTAAGAATGGGATTTGAACCCATGCTTCCTGACAAATCAAGTGCTAAGTAAGTTCAAAGTGCAAAAGCAGTTTGAAGTCAGTTAATTCAGCAGAGAGGAGAGGAGGGGCCAGATTCTTGCCATTCCCCAAAAGGCTCAAGCAAAAGCAAATAGTTGCAGCCTCTCCTAGCTTGTCTGTTTTTTCTCATTAATAACTTTTCTCCATCTTGACCACACTCCAATGTTACTTGGCCCCACATGTTCTGGTGAAATATCTATGAAATATTGGAGGGTATGAAGCAGGAGTTCCTGGAGACAACCTTCCTCAACTCCTTTCTTGATAGGCAGATTTGTAAAGGAAGAATGTAGTCCTTTTGATTCAGGCTGTGGTAAATTTTAAACACAAATCAAAGTGCTGGTTCTTAAGGTAGCTCCCTTCAGAGGGGCTGGGGCTCACCAGCAGAAGAAATGCTTGACATCTGAAGATGGGAAAGGCTTCTACCAGATTGTGAACATCAGGAGAGCATTTTTCTTCTCTCATATAATAGCTGAGAGTTTACATTGGGATGGGCAACTGTGGACCGCCAGATGTCATTGGCCTGCAATACCCAGAGTCCTTAGCTAGTGGTGAAGGGTCATGGAAATTGGAGTTCAGCCACACTGTGGGAGATCAGATCTGTTGCCTTAAACTGGTTTACTTGATTACATTAATCTGCAGTAGATTTAAGGACAGACATAAGGAAGGCTCACATGGTTAATTTATATGACTATTCCAGAAAGCTTGGGAATAGTGGACAAAATCCTACACCACAGTCTACATTTCATACCTTTACAAATCTGTAGCTATGTTGCAGAAGTGCAATGAAAACCTGTTCATGAATCGTGAAGAAACACATCCAGGTACTGGCAAGAGTGCTCCAATACACGCTGGGAACCTCTGGTGTGTCTTAGGCACTCCTGAGGCACACTAGGAGCTCCTGTTGTGCGCCAGCACTTGATGGCCAGTATTAGGATATGTGTCAGGAGTGCCCTCATGCTCATTGGTGCCCTTTGCACATCAGGCCACAGTGCATCCGTCAGTCCACCATTGGGCAACGGATGTACATATGTTGTAATGTCACAGCAGCCCCTAGGTGAATACGGAGATTGCAAAGCTTCTCAATTCAATTTTGCACACATGTAAGGCCATTTCTGAAGGTGTCCCAAGCCTTCGTAGCACAGTAGTCTGAGCACTGAACTATGACTCTGAAGCCCAGGGTTTGACTCCCTGCTCAGCTATGGAAACCCACTGGGTGACTTTGGGCAAGTGTCACTCTCTCGGCCTCAGAGGAAGGCAAAGGCAAACCCCCTTCTGAACAATTCCTGCCAAGAAAACCCTGTGATAGGGTGGCCATAAGTTGGAAACAACTTGAAGATACACAACAACAACGACAACACTGTCCCAAGCAGAGGGCTAGCTCATAACTTTCATTGGATTACAGCTCCCAGAAAACCCCAAAACAAAAAGTAAATTTTCTAAACTGTGCCACAAGACGTACTGATGATAATGAACTTGAACTGTCAACTTAAGGGGGAGGAATTTCAGGGTGAGAGCACTGACTTGGAAACTGTATGTCTGTGTCTGGTTTAGTGTATATGTGCACTCCTCAATTGTTAGACTGGATGTCCTTGGTTTGATTGGCATACCCTTTGCAATGATGGTGGATGCTTAATGGTGGATGAGTTGAAAAGGTCTGTGGTGGATCCTGGAAAGACTAGGATGTCCCCCCAAATTCCTTAAAATGATTATCTTGCTACATGGAGGCCAGCGCGGTCAAGTCAGATATGGCGATGCTCTTTCAGAACCCTTTCTAACAACTAATGGAGTGAAGCAAGGTTGTGTTCTTGCTCCAACTTTATTTACCATCTTCTTCAGCATGATGCTCCAAAGGGCTACGGCAGAGCTCGAAGAAGACGACGGCATCTATATACGTTACCGTACTGATGGTAGCTTGTTTAACTTAAGCCGTCTGAGGGCTCACACTAAGACTCTATCTAGTCCGCGAGCTGCTCTTCACTGAGGATGCTGCCCTTGTTGCCCACACAGAAGCAGCTCTGCAGTGCCTAACATCCTGCTTCACAACAGCTGCAGAGCTGTTTGGGCTGGAAGTCAACCTGAAGAAAATAGAAGTTCTCTACCAGCCTGCACCACAGGACGAACTCCACCATCCCCACATTGCTGTCAGCAAATCTGTGCTCAAGTCCGTTCAGCAGTTCACCTACCTGGGAAGCATCATCTCCTCAGATGCCAAGATTGACAAAGAGATCGATCACAGATTAGCAAAGGCATATAGTGCATTTGGAAGACTTCACAAAAGAGTCTGGAGCAATAAACACCTGAGGCAAAGCACAAAAATCAGTGTGTATAGAGCCATCGTACTGTCTATCCTCCTTTATGGATCTGAAACATGGGTCACCTATTGCCACCACCTACGACTCCTCGAGCGCTTTCATCAGCGCTATCTACGCACAATCCTAAATATACACTGGACTGACTATGTGACAAATGTTGCTGTTCTTGAGCAAGCAGGGATCACCAGCATTGAGGCCATGATATTGAGAACACAGCTGCGCTGGGCAGGGCACGTTTCTAGGACGGAGGACCATCGCCTCCCCAAAATAGTACTCTATGGTGAACTCGCCATGGGTCAGCGTAAGAGGGGCACTCAAAACAACAACAACAACAACAACAACAACGATACAAGGACTCCCTGAAACAACATCTCAGGCTCGGCCAAATTGATCACCAACAGTGGTCCGCCCTGGCCTCACATCGGGAGGCATGGAGACGCACTATCCACAATGCTGCAGCCTTATTTGAGAACTCACGACGAACAAGTCTTGAAGAGAAATGACAACGCAGAAAGAATCACAACCCGGAAACATCACCCAAGGAGACCTTCTGCTGTGCTTTCTGCAACCGGACTTGTTTATCCCAGATTGGCCTTTTTAGTCATCAGCACGCTTGCAGAAAGCGCGGGATGAGTCCTTCCTGGATCTTCATTTGCGAAGAAAAGCCAGAGAGAGAGAGAGAGAGAGAGAGAGAGAGGATGCTTAATCATCTCACTAAGGCCTGGTGCCATGACTCCATAAGCACTGATGGACAACTTTCATCTTCCGTGACCCCCCCCCCAATAATTGCTCTCCTCCAGGAAAGACTGACCATTTCCTGGGCCACAAACACCAATTGTTAATATATCCTTAACTGGCAGTCATGTTCATGTCCTCTGCTAAAAAGCTGGCTAAATGGGACAACAACGAAAAAACAAAAATACCAACCCACCCAAAAACTAGAGATGGAATGAATATTTGCAAATATTTGAGGAACAGCCAAAAAAGGTGTTTCTCTGGTGTCAAGACACCCTGATGAGAAGAATCATGGACTGATGAGAATCTTTGCACTTTGGAACTGATACTACAAAAATTAGATATGTGGTTGTTTTGCACAGAAAATAGCATTTTTTGAACAGGAAGCATTATCTTCTGCCCAGATTATTCTACACAATAATATTTTCTGTACAGAAAATGCTTTAGTTGGGGTCTTCTGCTCAAAATTCGCACGTGGCATTTTTCCACAGAAAACAGTTTTTTCTGAGCAGGGAAGAATATTTCTACACAGAAATATTTTCTGTACTGAAAATGCTGCTCCTTGTGTTGAAAATGCTGTAATCAGGGGGTTATTCTGTGCAAAATTTGCATGTGGCAGTTTTGCACAGAAAACCACCTTTTATGTGCAGAAAATAACATTTCTATACAAAAACAGGAAATACTGTTTTCTCAACAAAAGCACCACATGCAAATTTTCTGCAGAATAAGTCCTGAATTGCTAATAGTGTTGAAAACTGCACAGTTTTTAAAGACTTTCTAACAGCGGGAAGAAAATGGCAAAAAATTACTTATTGCTCCCTTTGAGGAGCACATTAATGACAGATTGAATTCCTACCAAAAATCTCTAGCCGACGTTCCTGTGGATCTCGATATTGAGCCCTTCAAAAAGGGACTCTTTTCTGCCTTTCTTCTCCCCCGCCTTCTCTTTCTCTTGCCTTTCTCTCTCCCATACTCACCCCCCCCCCCGCCCCACACAGGACTGTAGAATCCAAAGGGTTTCAGGGCAATGGGCCTGGGAGACTTTGTTTCTCCCTGCCTCCCTTGTGGGTGTGGGGAGCAGATGTTTTTCTGTTTCTGTGGCTGGGAGCTCCCCCTTTGTCTGTGGGGCAGAGACGCTTTCTCCTTTCCCCCCTTTTTCTTGCTATGCCTTCTGCCACTTGCCTTTGCTCTCCACCACTCTTTATTCAGTTTGTGGCTTCTTTTTTATACATACAATTTGTGGCGTATTTTTATAGCAGCAATGCATTCACTGTGCTTTGCAGAAATCTCTACAGATGGCCACTCATCTCTGCTTCGTGTGATTTGGCTTTTTAGACACAGAAAATTCTCAAAGTAAACACAGCTCTGAGCAAAGGTAGATGCATTCTGCTTCAACCCTGGTTAAGACAGCAATGCAAATCCATCTCTTTTTGGGGAAAATTAAAAATGTTAATTCATGGGAGGTTACCGGGTCAGGTACTGTGCTGGTTCCTCTTTACATTTTCATGTTCTTTTAACAGTTTCTAGTCCTTGTTACTTAAGGAGATATAAGCGAAGACTAAGAGAGCCATTATGGTGCAGTGGTTTGAGCATGGGACTAGGACCCTGGGAGACCAGGGTCCACATAAACCCACTGGGTGCCTCTGGGCAAGTCACTCTCGCCTCAGAGAAAGGCAAAGGCAAACCCCCTCTGAGCAAATCCTGCCAAGAAAACACCACAATAGGTTTGATTTAGGGTTGCCATAAGTCAGAAATAACCTGAAGGCATATAACAGTGACAAACAAAGGGATGAGGGTATTTGGTTTATAATATGATTATAAACCAAGGCAAGGCCTAAATACAGGTAGCCTAACAGAACTTGAGAAAGTTACTTTTTTCCCAGCTCCCAGAATCCATGCAGCTAACATGGCCACAAATGGAGGCCACACATTTTCTACCTCTGACCGTGTGCGAGCAAGGCTAGTTAGAGAACCATGGATTCAAGTTCAGCACAGCAGCCTGCCCATATGGCAGCAAGACTTGATGAAGTTTGAATGATGGCAAAACAAAAGTGAGGGCATTGTTTAAAGAGAGCGGGTTCTGTCAAAAATGGAGCACCAATATATCCTATTTTCAAGTCTTTCAACGTCCTTCTCCTCTTCCCCTCTGATTTATCAATTATACTCCCTGTTAGCTAATGACAGCTGGCAGCTGCCATGTCAGTGGGTGGATGAATCCATTCCAGGTTTTACCTAGCTTTAAAGAAGCTCCCCAAGGTGCTGAACTCATTTAGGAATAGGAAGGCACCCTAACAATCCAAGCAGGATACACCTGGTTTAATTGTACTGTATAGTGCAGATTGGAAGGCTTTACAAAAGAGTCTGGAGTAACAAACACCTGAGGTGAAGCACAAAAATCAGTGTGTATAGAGCCATTGTACTGTCTATCCTCCTTTATGGATCTGAAACATGGGTCACCTATCGCCACCACCTACGACTCCTCGAGCGCATTCATCAGCGCTGTCTACGCACAATCCTAAATCTACACTGGACTGACTATGTGACGAATGTTGCTGTCCTTGAGCAAGCAGGGATCACCAGCATTGAGGCCATGATATTGAGAACACAGCTGCGCTGGGCAGGGCACGTTTCTAGGATGGAGGACCATCGCCTTCCAAAAATAGTACTCTACGGTGAACTCGCCACGGGTCAGCATAAGAGGGGTGCTCCAAAAAAACGATACAAGGACTCCCTGAAACAACATCTCAGGCTCGGCCAAATTGATCTCCAACAATGGTCCGCCCTGGCCTCACATCGGGAGGCATGGAGATGCACTATCCACAATGCTGCAGACTTATTTGAGAACTCACGCCGAACAAGTCTTGTAGAGAAACGACAACACAGAAAGAATCACAACCCAGAAACATCACCCAAGGAGACCTGCTGTACTTTCTGCAACTGGACTTGTTTATCTCGGATTAGCATTTTCAGTCATCAGCATGCTTGCAGAAAGCGCGGGATGAGTCCTTCCTGGATCTTCGTTTGCAAAGGAAAGCAAAAGAGAGAGAGAGAGCAGATACACAAGTGAAGACAGAACTTTGAACCAAACTGTTCAGGATTTCTGCTGATAGATTTTGTTTGTGATATGATAACTGGAACTCCATTGAATGTGGAGATGAAATCGGGGATATTCAGGCTATCATCCTACATTTTGAGTACAAATACTGGCTATATTCACACACACCCTGTTTGTGTCCATTCTCAGTGGAAATGCAAACTGCACTGTAAGGCTGAGACTTGCAGATGAGAGCTGGTGTTATAGAATCATAGAATCATAGAATCATAGAATTGCAGAGTTGGAAGAGACCACGAGGGCCATCCAGTCCAACCCCCCTGCCACGCAGGAAATCACGATCAAAGCATCCCTGACAGATGGGCTGAGGGCAAAATCCTACCTGTCAAGTATGATACTGAACTCAGTATCTGTGGCCATTTTTGATTATTTATGTAGTTAGTTGATTAATATGCCACCTTTCCTCACAAAACCTCAGGCTGATTAACAATCTACATACAAATATACCACTCAAATCACAAATTTCAAATATCTAAAATGACAAATTGTATACGTATTAAAAAATAAAAATACGTACTAAAATACAAAACATAAACATAAAGGAATCCAGTAGGTGAGACTATGTGGGAAAAAGAAAACAAATCTAATGAAGTGGACTGTAGTCCATGAAAGCTTATGCTAGAAATCTCCTTTTCCCATTAGTCTCAAAGCTGCCACTGGATTCCCTTATGTCTTTTCATGCTAACACGGCTATCTCTGAATACCATTACTCAACAACAACAACAACAACAACAACAATATATTTATATTCTGCCTTTTCCCTAGGGAATCAAGGCAGAGTACAACATAATTATAACAATAAAATAGTATAACAATAAAAGCTCAAAGTTAAAAAAACAATCCCATATCCCATCCCTCCCCCAATCATAAAAACAACAAAAAGCAATAGAATAGAAATTAAACAACAGAATATATTAAAATTTACAAGTACAAATTCAATAAAATTGCGAGTAGGTTTGTTGGGTTTTTTGATCTAGAAGGCTAATCTGGAAAGGCCTGCCGGAAGAGATCCATCTTAGCCTTTTTAAAGGCTTCTAGGGTGATAATATGATGGATCTCATCCGGCAGGTCATTCCATAACCTGGGAGCGCAGATGAAAAGTTCCTCTGGGTCACCGCAGCCAATCTGGTCTTCTTTGGCTGCAACAGGTTCTTCCCAGAGGACCTTAGTGTGCGAGCTAGATTATATGGAGGAAGGCGCTCCCGCAAGTAGCCTGGACCCAGGCCATGTAGGGCTTTAAAGGTCATAACCAACACCTTGTACCTTGCCCAGAAACTAATTGGCAGCCAATGAAGGGATTTTAAGACAGGTGGTATGTGGACGGCTTTAGATGTACCCACGATCAACCTGGCTGCCATGTTTTGTACCAACCGAAGTTTCTGAACTTGGCACGAGGGTAGCCCCATGTAGAGCGCATTGCAGAAGTCAAGCCGGGAGGTTAGCAGTGCGTGTGCTACTGTTTCTAGGTCTTCCTGCTCCAGAAAGGGTCGCAGCTGATGTATCAGCCAAAGCTGATAACAGGCACTCCTGACTGTCATATCTATCTGGGCTGTCAGCTGGAGAGATGAAGAAATATTTTTTGTCTCAGAATGGCCCCAAAGGCCCTCTAGGACCCCAGGAAGTCTGGAGTACTGTGTTCAGTTCTGAGTGTCTCATTTTAAGAAGGATATAGATAAGTTGGAGTGGGTTCAGAGAAGGGCAATGAGGGTGATAGGAGGTATGGGGAACAAAACCTATGAGGAAAAGTTGAGGGGGCTGGTGAAGAGTCTGGACAGTTCCCTGCTGGTGTTGCTTTAGCTGGACTTCCTGCACTGAGCAGGGGGTTGGACTCGATGACCCATGAGGCCCCTTCCCACATTATGTGTCTATGATTCTATGCTGCAAATTGGACATCATGCTCCCCACATCCTGAAGTAGGCCCTCAGGTCCCATTTGATGGGACCCCTACCTACTGTTAAGGTTAAGGGCAGCAAGATGCTCTACAGAATTTAGGATAAAAATTAAAATCAGTCAGTTTAAATGATGACACCAAAGTAATATTTGTATATTTATTTTTTTAAAAACTAGATGAATTTACATAATAAAAACTTACAATAATATCACACCAGGGCCCCCTCCTAATCCCAGATACTCGGGGGGCCCAGGCCCCCACCTTTTGGGGGCCATGTTGGACATTCTACACATGCTCAGGGAAACACTCTTTTCCTTTTAATGCTCCAGATATGGACTGAACCTTGGACAATGGGCTCTTCTTATGTTCTCACTTTCCTAATGTGATGACAAGAAGCAGGTGTTTCTCTCATCTGTTTGTGGAAAGAGAGCACGTGGCGATTCATATTCGCTTCCCCCTTTCGCAAGCTTTGCACCCGTCTGACGAAATGTGCTCTTTGTTTAGTCTTGCTTCAGCTTTTCTCCCTGGTTTCCAAGCAGCCGTTTGTTTAAGGGGGAGGTTGAAAGGGACCTATTAAACTGAACAGGTGTTCTGCCTCCTGTCCTAGCAGCAGGTACGATAGCAAAGAATCATAAAATCAAATGGGTCGTGAGGGCCATGTAGTCCCACCCGCTGCCATACGGGAATACACAACCCTAGAACTCCTGAAAGATGCCCATCCAACCTCTGTTTAAAGACCTTCAAAGAAGGAGAGTTTTCAGACTTAGTCCAGGCCTTGAAAAATAATACAGTCAGCAATCCACATTTGCAGGCTTAACATTTGTGGATTTGATTATTCACGGATTATTTGCTGCTTCCTCTGCTGCTGCCGTGTGCCATTTTTAATAGGGACTACAAGCCTCACGAGACTGAGAGAGGCTGCGAACATGCAGCAAGACTTGTAAGTCCCTATTAAAAATGGCATAGGGTAGCAGCAGAGGCGGCAGCAAGCCACCAGCTGCCTACATCTGCCTTGGAAAGGAACTCTGCTGCCTCAAAGGCATCCGTGGTGCATGGAATCCATGGATCATACTTTTGGGGGGCTGTTAAATATGGTTTGGGAGGGCCTTGGGATATTTACGGTTTTCCCACTTTGGCGGGGATCCTGTGCCCCTAACCCCCAGTGAACATGGAGGTCACTGATTATGACAGCTAGAAAGTGCCTGGGGAGACCAGGAGCACCCAGTGAACATCAGAAGTATCCCATGCCCATCTTCACCATTCACTAACAGGGTTTCATTGCATTTCTACAATGTAACTCCAGAGTCATAACGTTACAAAAAACAGACTATGATGTTGTTGCTGTTGTTAATTGCCTTCGAGTAGACTTCAGCTCATGGCGACCCCATGAATGAGACATCTCCAAGACCCCCTGTTTTCTACCACCCTGCTCAGGTCCTTCAGGTTCAGGCCTGTGTCCTCCTTGATTGAGTCTAACCACTTGGTGTGCAGTCTTCCTTCCTTTCTTTTTCGCTCCACCTTTCCTAGCATTATTGACTTTCCCAGTGAGCTGTGTCTTATCACGATGTGTCCAAAGTACAGTAGCCTCAGTTTAGTCATCTTGGCTTCTAGTGAGAACTCTGCTTGACCTGTTCTAAGAACCATTTTTTTGTCTTTTTGGCCATCCACGGGATCCTCAGCACTCTTCTCCAACACCACATTTCCAATGAGTTGATTCTCTTTCTATCAACTTTCTCCACTGTCCAGCTCTCACATCCATACATGGTGATGCACACTGAAGATGGAGCAAGCTTGTTTTCTGCTGCTCCGGAGACTAGGACACGGAGCAATGGGTTCAAACTCCAGGAAAAGAGATTCCACCTAAACATTAGTAAGAACGTCCTGACATTAAGAGCTGTTTGGAAGTGGAATACACTGCCTGGGAATGTGGTGGAGTCTCTTTCTTTGGAGGTTTTTAAACAGAGGCTGGATGGCCGTCTGTCGGGAATGATTTGATTGTGTGATTCTGCAATTCCTGCATAGCAGGGGGTTGGACTGGATGGCCCTTGTGGTCTCTTCCAACTCTATGATTCTATGATGGGAAATACGATGGCTTGAATGATCCTGACTTTAGTGCTGAGTGTTATATCTTTGCATTTTATGTTCTTGTCTAGTTCTTTCATAGCTACCCTACCCAATCTAGCCAATAATAATAATAATAATAATAATAATAGATAGTCAGTCCAGTCGGTCAGTCAAGGCCTGCCTTTGGTTTCTGGGCCTCTTTGGCTTCCCAGCCTGCCTCGCTCCCATTTCTCCTTTTGTTCAGGAACCTGTCTGGAAACATCTGTTATAAATATATTCCCTTCTGCTTCTGCCAGTGCATCACCTGGCTGCCCTGTTGCTAGGTAACTGCAAGCACAAGAAAGCACCATCGCCAGGTAAACACTATCATCCAGTGTGGTTCTTGATGGAGGTGAAGGGAGGTTTGCAGGAACAGGCGGGGAGGAATCAAAAGGAAGCAGGTGTACCGTAGTGGGAGGACGGCTGAGCTAACAAAGGCAGGAGCATCCATGGGGAGTGCTGTGGGGGGGGCATACATCTGCAGGTGTGTCTGCTTTGCTTGTTGGGGAGTACATGTGTGTCCCAGGAGAGGTTGGTGTGTCTGGGTTGATGTAAGCTTCTTGCAAGGTTGCCGAGGTGAAATCTTCCTTAGTTTCGGCAGAGGTGAGAATGGTGAATGCTGCAGCCCTGCAGTGTAAAATCCTGGACCAGAGTTTAAATTTTCCTCTGCAATAATGTGCGGGCAGTCTCTGATATCTGACTGATCCGACGCAGACGGAGTGCTTCTTGGGAAGTCAATAAATGAATACTCTCCAACCATTCACAGAGCTTACAAAGAGCTCTGCTGGATCACAGGAAAAGTTATTTCTAGCACAACTTCACAGGTCCCACAGCGGCCATACTAGGGTAGCCAGGTCAGGTGTGTTCCAGGCCCTGAGGTTTCTGGGACAAAACCTGAGACCTAGGGACAGCCGTGGTGAGGCCATGAAGCATCATACATGAAGTACCAACCACAGTTGTTTGCAGCTTCTCATTCAAACACACACAGAGAAGACACATTTACCTGTTTGGAAATTGAGAGAGAAATCTTAGCTGAACCGGCTGTTCTCAGATAAAGGTAAAAAGAGGGTATTGTGCCCTTTCACTTATTTAGGGAGACTGGATAAAAAACATTTAATCTAGTCTACTTGTTTTTAGCCAGAAGATGAATGCAGAGCAGAGTGGAGGGCGATCCCTGGCACCACAAGCACTGGAGTGGGGAAGGAGGAAACTAACTGGGTAAATACACAGAATCCCCTTGGGAGTCTTTACAAGTTGCAGCAACAAATGAATTAATCCTTACAAACTATTGATCCTTACATCAATAGAAGTATAGTGTCTAGATAAAGGGGAGTTATAGTGCCACTCTATTCTGCCTTGGTCAGGCCTCACCTAGAATACTGTGTCCAGTTCCAGGCACCACAATTCAAAAAGGATATGGACAAATTGGAGCGTGTCCAAAGAAGGGCGACTAAAATAGTGAAAGGTCTGGAAACCATGCCTTATGAGGAGAGACTTAGGGAGCTGGGTATGTTTAGCCTGGAAAAAAGACGGTTAAGGGGCGATATGATAGCCCTGTTTAAGTATTTGAAGGGGTGTCACGTCGAGGATGGAGCAGGCTTGTTTTCTGCTGCTCCAGAGATGAGAACACGGAGCAATGGTTACAAGCTCCAGGAACATGAGGAGGAACTTTCTGACAGTAAGAGCTGTTCGGCAGTGGAAGACACTCCCTCGGAGCGTGGTGGGGTCTCCTTCCTTGGAGGTCTTTAAACAGAGGCTGGATGGCCATCTGTCGGGGATGCTTTGATCGTGATTTCCTGTGTGGCAGGGGGTTGGACTGGATGGCCCTCGTAGTCTCTTCCAACTCTGCAATTCTAGGATTCTATGAAACTGTAGCAAGCTTCTGCTCTACCAGGCGAGCTAAAGGTTTGCACACAGGCCTTATCTCTTGATTGGAGCTAAGCGTCCCCAAAGTGGATTGTCCAGATCCAACTTGCATATGATACTTTTAGACACCTCTCGTTTTTAAGGCCTGGGGTGGCTAACTGTATGTCCTTTATTTTTCTGGTGTAGGTTGCATACTTGATATGCCACCTGTCCATAGGGAAAGGTGGCAAGCAAGCAGAAAAGGCAAGTGTGTGGGACTCTAAAATGCTGTGAGGCTCTTCAGCCATTTTCTTCTCTCCCCTTCCCTATCATCTTTCATTATCCTGTGCAAAGGGATGCAGAAGGGAAGGGAGGCTGATCAGATGTGTTGCTATGGGGGGGGGAGGAAAAATGCCCCTCCAGAAAAGAATTCTGTCACCCCAAGTGAAATTTCCCTTCTGTTCCCCAAATGCCTAGCATTTGCAGTTACTTAAAACTTCAGTTCAGCATTCAGAAATACAATTTCAGCCTCCAAAGAAAAGGGGCAGGCTAAGGGACCAAGGGAATGCCGATGCAGCAAACAGAAGAGGTCTAGGTGTGAACAATTTTCCATGCCTCACTCTCTGCATTGCTAAAAATTCAAGGACTGAAGGAATATTTCATGAGCAGGAGGCAGAATGGGGTTGGAGGGATGGCTGTGTCTTCACTTTGTTCCCCTGGCTGAGGGTCTACCCAAAAGGAGGAGTGCAGTGTTGCACCACCTTTCTCAACACAGAAGTTAGGGAAGAGAGGGCAAAGTAATGGATGGGGGACCAAAACTCAGTGGTAGGCCAGGTCCTTTGCACCCAAAACTATTCAGGATTCAATCCCAGGCAGGTGTCTCTTTAAAACCGGAATGAACACCACTTTTGCAGCCCCCCTCACCAGTACCCCCATGCTCCCCTCCAATTTTTTAAAGAATGTTTTCAGTGATTTTCAGGCATTTTTCACCTAAAAACCATTTTGGAAAGTACTCCAACAAACAACTCTGTCAAGGGGTGCAGTCCTGGGGATGGGGTAATGGACGGGGGAAAGGAACACTTGACCTCCATGCAGTTGACTGTCCCTGGCTTAAAGGGATGTTGGAATCAGGGCTGGAAAAGTCATACAGACACAGACACCCGCTCACCATCTGAGAATGTAGTTACCTGTTTTAGAAGAGACTCGTTGTGCTGCAGAAGGTAGATCACAGTGCTCTAGATGCCCAGTGCCCCAGATCTGGTCCCTGGCATCTCCATTTGAAAGAATCTCATGAAACATGGAAAGAGGGAGGGAAATCTTTGCCTGAAACATTGTACATGGAAGGTTGGTGTTATTGTCCTTCTGGTTTTTGGTTTGAAAGATCAGCTAGCAAGCAGGCAGAAAGACGGGAACAGAGAGACAGAGAGACAGACAGACTAGATCCCTAGATCCCAGAGAAACACTACTAGTCAGACTACACATTGCTGGGAAGAATTTGGGCAAGTACCCCTTCTTGGACTACAAGTCCCAGAATCCCATTATCACTACCTGTATTGACTGGGGATTTGGGGAAAGTTTTTTTTTTATTTTTTTTAAGGAACTTTCCTAAACTCTGTTTGAGAGAATCAGCCAGGTTTCTACGGCAGCTTTATGTGCATTTGGATTCTTTCTTTCTGTAGCATCGCTATTATTAAATAACGGTGAAGGGTGTGCATTCCATGTTGGCGATCTTTCCTAGCAGATCTGACCAAGGATTTAAGCTCTGGGACCTGCCTGATCCCTGGATATTTTGAGATGATTGATCTGTCAGCTCTCTCTCTCTCGCTCACCGTGGAGCCGTTTACCTTGGAACGCCATATCACCCGCCCCAGGTCACCACTGCTAAATAAACAGCAGGCGGTAACATTGCAGTAATACCCCCCTCCTGGCCGCGCACAGCATGCCGGGATCTAAGGAGATTTGGGATTGGGTTGGATAATCCCTGGATTAAGGCCTGGCGAAGCCGAGGCAAAGCGTGTGGGGCGTGGGGAGGGAGAGGGGGTAGGGCAAGCTGGATTAGAGCAGGTGGCATTGAGACAAATGCCTTCTGATCTCAGATGGGCACCATCTCCTTCCTTGGTAGAGAAACAGACAGGAAGTGATCCAACCACCAGCTTCCTGCATAGCAAATTGCTCCTTGACATGAGAGGGTTGCCAGTTCAGGATCAGTTCAGTATTATGTACTAACTGCGGTTGCTCAAAGCTTGTCATTTAAACAGAGAGAAAGAGAGAGAGAGAGAGAGAAACATTTTCCTGTTTGGAAATTAAGAGAGAAATCTAAGCTAAAGGAGCTGTTGTGTTCCTAAAGCAAATTGAATGAGGGGATTATTCCTTCCCATTTAGGGTGATGGGAGAAGGGCCATTTAATCTGGCAGCATGCAGAGCAGAAGGTGATCCCTGGCACTGCAATAACTGGGAGGGGAAGAAGAAGCTAATTCAGTAAATACATCCCCACCCCACAGTATTTGTAAATTGCAGCAAGAAATCAAGCCTTGCAAACTAGCAAGCTGGTGCTTTTCTAGCTGAGCTAGACATTTGCACACTGCTCTTTCTTCTTGTCTGGAGCTCAGCTTACCCTCCCTGCAAAAAGTGGAGAATTTGGGTTCTTATTGCCCACCTGGAGATGACCCACAAAGAGCTGGAGACTCAGGACCAGGCCCTGAGATCTGACAATCCTAGACATGAATCACATCCACCTGGGCTTTTGCTCAATAACATGTTTTGGGTGGCTTCTGCACCCAAAAGAAGCTCCATGTTTTTGTCTGACAAATTACAGTATCTCCTGTTTTCCCCCTTTAAAACAAAACATTAGACACCAGTTTGGAGGCTCCTAACTAGTAGGACCATCCAGGAACATCTGAGAGTAACACAAAAGGATCTGAAGGTTAGCCGAATCTCTCTGTGTGTCAATGCTTATGGATTTCTTCCTCTCCTTCCTGCACCTGAATCACAGACTGCATGAATGGGAAGTTGCTAGCAAAGGTGTGGCATGACCGTCATCTCATATTCTCCAACGTTTCACAGACAAAAACCAGGGCACGTGTGGACAACCAACATCAGAGTATGGGCAAGAGGGGGAAAGGTCATTAGTGAGGAAAAACAGACAAGCTAGGAGAGGCTGCAGCCATTTGATTTTGCCTGAGTCAATTGGGAAAGCAAGATTCTCCCCCTCCTCTACTCTCTCCCCACGTCTGAGTTGAGTTCAAGCTAATCTTGCACTTTGAACTCAATTTTTACCCATTGAAGTAACCTGAGGACAAAGGGGAAAGTGAAAGGAGGAAAGCGAAGCCTGGACATTTTAAGAGCAGCTGAAAAGTGGGACAGCAGAGGAACTGTCCCTGCTGAATTGGGACATAAGGGAGATATGTCATCTGCTTTTCACTAGCTCTGGCTATCCTTTTGTAGTAAAGGGCTGGTGCAGATACTGTAACGAGAAAGAAAAGCTACCATGTTATCAGGAAAGTTGTGAAAACAAGAGTGCCTTTCTATTTCCCTATGATCCACTGCTTCTTGATGTCACACTGTTTTGAAGAGCACGTGAGGAACTGAGTCCGCGTACATACATTCACATACGCTAGTTGCTGTATGCAAAACCAGATGGAGACACTTCCCTCAGGTACATCATCTAAAGAATGGACTAGAATGACAAAACAAGGGGGACGGGTTCTGTTTGCAGCAGTTGGCAGCCCATGTTAACAGTGGGAGCTGTGTTCCAATTTTTAAAAAAAATTTTAATTAGGTATTTATACCCTGCTCTTCAGCCACAAAGGCTATCAGAGTGGCTTACAATTTGTTTTAAGCAATAGCAATTTACACATTTACACTGCATTAAGCAATTTCCAATGTGTGTTAGCAAACTGCCCCCACAAGCCGGGTACTCATTTTACTGACCTACAAAAGGATGGAAGGCTGAGTCAACCTTGGAGCCTGCTGGAATCGAACTTGCAACGTGGTGACTTGTAGTACTGACATTTAACCACTGCACCACCAGGGCTCCCTGTATAAAATGTTATACAGTTGTCCCTCCGTATCCATGGATTTGGTACCCATGGATTTAAGTATTCATGGCTTGAAAATATTCTTTAAAAAATAATAATCCAAAAAGCAAACCTTGATTTTGCCATCTTATGTAAGGGGGCACCATTTTGCTATGTCATTGCATATAATGGGACTTGAGTATTCACGGATTTTGGTATCCATGGTGGTCCTGGAACCAAACCCCAGTGAATATGAAGGGACAACTGTATTTCCAAAGTCTGGGCCACACAGATGCCTTAGAGAAGTCCGTATCTCTGGCATGGAGGCGTTAGCCTCCCCCATTACTTGCCTCCACTCTCTTCTATTCTGGAGCACAGCACTGTGGTTCATGGAGGATCCATTTAGTGATCATGGTCATCAACAAGAGTTGTCCTCTGCAAATTTCTCTAAGCCAGTTACTTCTCAACAGTCAGTTTTCTAGATGTTCTGGATTTCAGTTGGCAGCATTCCTCACCATTGACCATGTTGGCTGGGGCTTCTGAGGTTTAAAGTCCAACAATATCTGCACAGACAGAAATGGGGAATCTCAGGTCTAAGCCATCAGCACAGCTGGTAGCAGAAAGTTCCACAAGCTAACTGCACGTTGTCTGAAATATTCCTTTGTTATCTTGCCCTGAAATTAATCACAATTAACTCAAGGGTGGGGTTGGGGTGGGGTAAGCTCTTTTGTAAGGTTATTCATCCTCTTGTGAGCTTTTTAGATTAACAATCCTATTGTACTTACTAGGTTTTATTTTATTTTAACAGGCTTATGGAGGGGGGTGGTGAAATTTAAATTTAAAGTGCTTTCACACTTGGTTCATTTTTTTCATATTGTAAGACACCTTGGGAAGACTGTGGCCTTGTAAGGTAGCTAAAGATAGATAGATAGATAGATAGATAGATAGATAGATAGATAGATATTGGGGTGATTAGAGGATCTCTCCCTCAATTCCTATAATTGCCACACAATACCTATTAAAATAGTGAAGTTCAGTATCATAGCTCAGTATCTTCTATACTCTATGGTGGGTGGGCAAATACATTCTCCCCAATAAGAATTGTGCCCAAATTAAATTTTCCTTCAGTCCCCAAATTATAATAATTCTCTGTCATCCCACTTTCTTATCTGCTTTTAAAATGTCTCAGTTTCTCTCCATCTTTAAGTATTCACGGCTTGAAAATATTCTTTAAAAAATAGGTAGGCTTTGCACATGTTTTTCCTAAGCACTCCAAGATCCATCAACCAGAAAGGTGAACCAAGGCATAAATTGAAAGGATTTTGAACCCAGGGGTGTCCATAGCTGTTGACACCTTAATCCATTCTGGTTACCCCGAGCTTTCTTCCTTTCAGGAACAGTATAATAGGTGGGAGATGGAAATCCTTTTGTTGCTGCTATACATAAATAATTGAGGAATACCTGTCCATCTATTATAAATCACCCAGAGATTTACCAACAGATTTATCTTCAGTCGACACCTGATCTGAACTGAAAGGCTGTTGCTCTCCAGGTTTTCATACAGCAGCCCTACCTTGACAGGCAGTGATTCTGGAGGGGCAATGAAGCTTTCTCTAAACTTGAGGGTGGAAATTGTGCATCCTTCTAGATGATGTTGGACTATAACTCCTAGCATCCCCTAGCCAGCATACCCAGTGGTGAGGAATGCTGGGAGTTGCAGTCCAATCACATCTGGAAGGCTGCACACATGCTCTCTAGAGAGGAAGGGCCTAAATTTAGGAACAGTTTGCTATTTTTCTTTACAATGGAAGACATCTTTATGCATGGGAGAAAAGAATTCTGCACATTCCCAGAGGCAGTGGGAATTTTTATAACAAAAACAAAATTAGCATGACCTGAACAAAGATTAATGAAGATGCGTGTAATGAGCAAACCAAAATGAAGTTGCTAATGTATCTTCTGCCTGCCCCCAGCCCTAAAGTCCTCTTCACTTCTAAAGTGAAATAAGGGTAAAATAATGTACACCAATTCCTTCTCCTGGCTAGAAAGGGAATGTATTGGCTGCCTGGTCCAGATGGCCAGAGGAAATTAAACCTGTGTCGGGATGCTGGTAATCCCTGCTCTAATCTCTCCCACGGAGGTGCTGGAGGGATCAGAATGGGCTTCCAAGTGGTGAAGGCAACAGACCCAAGACTTTCATTTTTTTTCCTTTTGGGGCACATGGTTTTGGGTTTATAAAATCAAGCGTCTGCCTCATGCGTGGCCTGCCACAAGCAAAATGGAATCAGGCATGGCTGCCTCTTCTAACAGTATCTTGGACCATTAATAATGCTGCAGAGAGGGAATTTTTGATGGACGTGGGACAGCAATCGCAACCCTGCCATGGCGTAAGAGCCATGAATGGGGCATAGGGATGTAAGTTCAGGGGGAGGCAAAATGTGGGCATTGCCCCCCTGATAAAAATTCTGTCCTTCCCCAGAAATTGTCCTTCACTCTCCAAATTTCTAGCCATGCAGTCACTTAAAACTTCATTTAGAAGTATAGTTTAGGTGTCCAAAGAAAAGGGGCAGACCAAGTGACCCAGGGGAAGTGAACACAGCAAATGGGAGAGTTTGAGGTGTGAACTATTTTCAGTGTCTTCCTCTCTGCAGTGCAAGAAATTTGGAAGTGGACGGATGGAAAATTTCATGGGAGGGGTGTAACTCTTTGTGGGTTTTTTCTGGGCTGTGAGGCCATGTTCTGGAAGAGTTTATTCCTGACATTTTGCCTGCATCTGTGGCTGGCATCTTTAGAGGATGGTGGCGTAGGGGGCGTGACTAGCCATCCAAATACACAAAGGTATATATCTTTTCCAACAGGGACTCACAGTATATAAACCCCACATACCCCCTACGCCACCATTCTCTGAAGATGCCAGCTACAGATGCAAGCGAAACGTCAGGAATAAACTCTTCCAGAACATGGCCTCACAGCCTGGAAGAAACCCACGAAAAACCTACGGATGCCGGCTGTGAAAGCCTTTGATTTCACGGTGCAATTCTTATTTGGAGGGGCAACGCCTTCATTTTGTCCCCTTGCAGCTACACCTCAGATAGGGCCGTATGGTTTTCTTTCCCCATGACATACAAACACCCAGATGCACACCCTTGGTCCTTCTGGTGCCAAATAGCATCCATACTGCTCCACACCCCTTGTGGTTGGCCACTGCCTCTCACCTCTCCCCAACACACAGGCTGACATATTCATATCCTGTCCCAGTTTTGTAGAGGCAGCCCCAACTGATCCTCTGTCCCACTTTTTCAGCTGCTTTTAAAGTGTCCCAGCTTCTCTCTATTCCTTCCACTTCCCCCACTTGGAGATTATCAGATTTGGCAACTATGGCATAACGATGACACGATACCACAAAAGGGCTTTCCTATCGCACAACGTCATCGTCATCACGTTCTCCAAGCATTCAACTTCTGTGAAAAAGGTATTCTTTTTTTATTAATGGGTCAAGCCATCATTTGATCACCAATGGTTTTTCTCCCATGGTATTTCCAACGTCTGAAACCACATCCCATTATGCTGTCATGAATATGGGAGGTCCCCACCAGAACACCTCTGGGTGAGAACGCGAAAACTAGGTACGGGATGTTCTTTTTTGACCTTCCCCATTTTGCTGGCAAATTTTTAAGTGTGTTTCAGTGCTTGTGTGTTTGTCTTCTTTGTTCATTTTGGTGTTTTTAGATCTTTAAGTGAGCTCGCATCTTCTCATGAGAACCGCTGAGATCACATGCCCTGACGAACATGGAAGTAAACAGCACTAGTGGCCGTGCTCCGATAATTCAGGGACTGCTCTTTCTCATTATTACAGCGACGTGTGATAAAAATGGTTATTATGCCAGGACACTTATGCTTTTAGATATAAATAGTGGGACAAAAACGTTTTTAGATGCTCATCTGATCATCTCCTTTGTCTTGGTTATGTTGCTACGTGTGCTGGGACTTGCAGCCCAACATCTGGAGAATTGCATGATTCCCCTGCGTGGCAGGGAGTTGGACTGGATGGCCCTCGTGGTCTCTTCCAACTGTACAATTCTATGATTCTATGATTCCACTTACTTCCATTGCTGCAAAAAGTTCAAAGAAAAGAAGTTTGCACTCAGTGAACTCAGAAGGGGAGAGAGGAGTGGGGAGAGCAGAATCTTGCTCTTCCCAGAGAGAGCAGGCAAAAGCAAACTGTTGCAGCCCCTCCTGGCTTGTGTATTCTGCCTCAGTAATACCTTTACCTGTTTTGACCACACTATGATGTTGCTTGCCCACATGTGTCCTAGTTTTCATGCGTGAAATGTTGACATGACAGGCATGCAGGCTGAGCAGCTACATTCTAAAGATGTTTGACTCCTAGCTAGCAGAGATACCATTATCGCAGACCTAGAGGGCAGGCAGAAAACAGGGTGTTTTACTATTTCCACCTCCTCCTCTTGCCCATCCTTAGTGCAAGTGTATTGATATTATTGATTGTGTTGCATTGTGTTGTCAGTGTGCATGAAGTTGTACAGAATACATGGGGATGCTGCCTTGCCCCCAGGCACCTACAAATTAAAATCCAGCACTGTGGAAGGCAGCTGTGGAAGGAGAGGAAGATGGAGGTTTGGGGTACACATGGGAAAGAACAGGTATTCCATCACATTGTTTAACAGGAATTTGTCTCTTGATGAGGAATAATGAGAACACTGCGGCTCTCATCATTCCTCACCATGCTGTGGGCATAGGCTGATGGAAGATGTAGTACATCAGCATCTGCAATCAGTCACCCATTTCCCACCCCTACATTATAGAATCATCATAGAATCATACAAATGTTGAGTTGGAAGAGACCACGAGGGCCATCCAGTCCAACCCCCTTCTGCCATGCAGGAAATCACGATCAAAGCATCCCCGACAGATGGCCATCCAGCCTCTGTTTAAAGACCTCCAAGGAAGGAGACCCCACCATGCTCCAAGGGAGTGTGTTCCACTGCCGAACAGCTCTGACTGTCAGAAAGTTCCTCCTAATGTTGAGGTGGAATCTCTGTTCCTGGAGCTTGCACCCATTGCTCCGTGTTCCAGTCTCTGGAGCAGCAGAAAACAAGCCTGCTCCATCCTCAATGTGACATCCCTTCAAATACTTAAACAGGGCTATCATATCACCTCTTAACCATCTTTTTTCCAGGCTAAACATACCCAGCTCCCTAAGTCTCTCCTCATAAGGCATGGTTTCCAGACCTTTCACCATTTTAGTCGCCCTCCTCTGGACATGCTCAATTTGTCAATATTCTTTTTGAACTGTGGTACCCAGAACTGGACACAGTATTCTAGGTGAGGCCTGACAAGGCAGAATAGAGTGGCACTATGACTTCTCTTGATCTAGACACTATACTTCTATTGATGCAGCCCAAAATTGCATTGGCCTTTTTAGCTGCCGCATCACACTGTTGACTCATGTTCAACTTGTGGTCTACTAGGACTCCTAGATCCCTTTTGCACATAGTCTCATTCAGCCAGGTCTCCCCCATCATAAAATCATAGAGCTGGAAGAGACCACAAGGGCCATCCAGTCCAATCCCCTGCCATTAAAAACAGCAATATTAGATCCAAAAGTCTATTTCTCTGGTAACTTAAAACTGCAATTTTCTGGCATTTCCTTGAAATGTTTCCTCAAAACCTTTTTAGGTTTGCCTCTGCTTAAGTCTTTAGGGCTAGACTCAAATTGTACTGGCAGCTGTGAAAAACATGAACCACAGCCCCCCACTGGCAAATTTTTCTGTCTCCCATTTGTCAGTCAGCCTGAATGATCCAACAGCCAGGTCACTTCTGCAGCAGGGACACCCTCATTCACTTCCGCTGTCTGCTCTAAGGCTGCCCTTTCAGGCTCATCCCAGGCGCAGAGGTTTCTGGACCAAAACCTGGAAGCTAGGGATGGCCCCTGGCAATGTTATTAAATATTATGTATTAAATACCAACCACAGCTGTTCACAGCTTGACATTCAAACACACACACACACACACACACACACACACACACAATTTCCTGTTTGGAAATTACGACAGAAATTTTAGATAAATAGGCTGTTCCCAGAACAAGATGAAATGAAGGAAGTATTTATTCTCACCTACTTAAAGAGATGAGGTAAGGAATGTTTAATCTAGCCTGCTTGCTTTTAGCCAGAAGGTGGCTACAGAGCAGAGTGGAGGGTGAGCCCTAGCACCACATGGACTGGAGTGGAGGGAGGAGGAAGCTAACTGAATAAATACAAAAAATACCCTTGGGAGTCTTTACAAGTTGCAGCAATAAACCAATTAAGCCCTGCAAATTGTAGCAAGGTCCTGCTTTCCTAGCTGAGCTGGGGATTTGCACAGAACCCTTTCCTCTTGCCTGGAGCAGAGCTCAGCAAAACTGGTGCCCAGCCTGGAGATGACCCACAAAAAAGGGGAGACTCTGGGCCAGGCACTGAGAGCTTGCTACCCTCCTCTGCTCCACCGCAGAATTGGCTGCAGGCAAGTGCTCTCCAGAGCTCCTCTAGCCCTGCCCTGCCGGCTTCTGTTTAGCATCATGGTTAACCACTCCACAGTGCCACCCCGTGGACCAAGGCAGCAGAACCAACCCCCAGGCTATGGATTAGCTCCCCCATAGCAGGGCCTGGAGATTATCCTGGAGGGCCTAGGCCTTCTGCTCTGCTGCAGTGGGGATCATGTCACATCCTTTTGGGGCCTGCCCTGATCAAAATTCTGTGGCGTATTAATATGGAGAAAAACCGATTATTCAGGGTGACGAAGAGATGCTTTGAAATAAATGGTGCAAGCTGAAGACTCCTTGAATGCCCCTAATTTCCTCTTTTCTCATTTTGTTTTTCTTCTTCTTCCTTTGCTTCTTTATCTTTTGTTACTAAAAATCGCCTCCTTCTTTTG
The DNA here is from genome assembly GCA_030847615.1 of Gambelia wislizenii. Classification (NCBI taxonomy): domain Eukaryota; kingdom Metazoa; phylum Chordata; class Lepidosauria; order Squamata; family Crotaphytidae; genus Gambelia; species Gambelia wislizenii. The sequence continues at coordinate 5,343,771 of JAUMIR010000015.1, read as the reverse complement.
CACTGTCCAAAATGCACACACCTTTCCTATTTTTCTCTCCTGCCCTGCCTCTTCTCTCCCCTCCAAAGCCTCCTGGTCATTGTTTATAGAGATAAGTGATGATGTCAGTATGGTTCCTATGGCAACAGGATGGGTAAATTGGAGACGAGTGGTTGGTTGCCATGGAGTATATTCCCTGGTTGCCGTGGTTACTAGGCATCTGTTCCACTCCCTCCTTCCTCCTCCTTCATCTTCATCCCCCTCCCCATATTTTCTCTGGCCTTGTGTGGGTGAGCAGGGAATGAATTTCAGATGTTGATAGGGGTGTGTGTGTTGTTGTTGTTTTCTGCAATTGTCCATGTCTCGTTGCCTTGGGTCTCTCCCCTCGCTCCACATTGCTCGTGAAAGTCTGGGGCTTGTCTTACAATGACTGTGTGGGTTTGTCATTATTGCATTTCATTTCATTTTAGCATTAAGAGCTCGGGGAGCTTTGGAGGGAGAAAGGGACAGGATAAAAGCATGACAAATACCAGCTGGAAACCAGCATTGGGACTTACATCTTTGCAAGGGGAGTTACGTATGCAGGAAATAGAATGGAGTAGTTTTGCCAGATTCATATGCACCTGGGGTACAGGCATCCGTTGCGCAATGGTAGCCAGTGGAGTGAATGATATGCCATGGCTCAATGCACAATGGGCACCAGTGTACATTGGGGCACTCCCCATGTGAATCCAGTCATGCTAGAGTGCAACAGGAGTGCCATAGAAATACATCAGAAACACCCAGTGCACACCACAAGTGTCCAATGTGCACCACAAGTGTCCAGTGCATACCACAAACACCCGATGCACATCAGAAGTGCCGGTTCAATCAGCCTTCCATCCTTTCGTAGGTCGGTAAATTGAGTACCCAGCTTGTGGGGGCAATTAGCTAACACACATTGGAAACTGCTTAATGCAGTGTAGATGTGTAAATAGCTATTGCTTAAAACAATTTGTAAGCCGCTCTGATAGCCTTGTGGCTGAAGAGTGGGGTATAAATAACTAACTAAATAAAAAATAACTAAATAATCTTCATCAGGAGCCCTTGATGTACATTGGAAACACCTGATGTGCATCAGAACACTCTTACCAGTGCCTGGATGGACATCTTGACCGTTCAGTAAAAGGGGTTTGTCGGGAATGATTTGATGGTGTATTCCTGCATGGCAGGAGGTTGGACTGGATGGCCCTTGTGGTCTCTTCCAACTCTATGATTCTATTTCTGCAATGCAGCTCTGGATTCATAAAGTTACGAAACGTGGACTGTGGTGAAGCATCTTGGCCTCTAATAATAAGGATGCCTTTTTGTTTTTGTTATATGGTTGGTATGCATGTTGTTGAGTTCAAGTTTGACATACCCCCCCCGCCTCTCCTCTATAGAAACCAAGCTTTGGTACATCATGTAACTCAAATAAATGCATAGTCTTCCTCAGTTGGTCTCTTCCTCCATTTCCTTGTCTTCCATGCTTCAGTTATAAGATGCTTGGGACAAAGAACTTTACGGGGTGGGTGGGGGTTATATTCTTCCCCTGTTTCACCCTTCCCTTCCTTTCTGTTCCCTCTGGTTTTTTAGATTGAAAGGTCCTTGGGGCAAGGACTGGTTCTTTTGTTACTTTGCACAACATCATTGACATTGTGGGCAGCATTTAACCACACAATGTATGTGACAGTTGATTCTTGCAGGAGTCTGTCTGTCTGTCATGATGGGCTTTTCAGCAGGCTGCCGAAACCATCTCCACCAAGCTTCTCATTACATGCACTGAACTTTATTTTCCTCTTTTTCCATCCCCACCCTTTATTCCTTATGTGTCATGTCTTGAATTTAGATTGCAAATCCAAAGGCCTGGACTGCCATGCTACTATTTTTGAAAACCAGTTTGGTTAAACAGCAGGGTATCCGTGCTTCAGAGAATAACATAATATAGTATGATTGATACCTCTAAATCAAATACTATTAAATTAACCATACCTCTAAATGTGGCCCCATACAGCATAAGGACAGGCTGTTTGAAGGACCATATTCTCCCATACAAATTTACTGGGATTTCAAGATATTTAGGAAGGGCCCTTGTCTTGATTCACCCACCCCCAGAGGCCCATTGAATGTGGACAGGAGAGAGGGCCTTCTTGGTGGCTTCCTCCTGTATGAATCTTCCTGGGGTTTTAAGATATTCAAGGGAAGATATTCTAGAAGGACAGAAGACCTTCTTGGTGGCTTCTCCTTAACTGTAAACCCTCTCCCTTTGTGTCCTTTCATCAGCAAGCAAAGGCTATTTTATGCGCAAAGGCCTTTGGCAACTGACCTCACTTGTGACAGAAGGGGCTTTCAACTAGCTCAGGCTGCTTTATTTCCTTTTATTGGCATGGTTTCAAATAATAGTTGGAATTCAGTATGGGACCTGCGTCTTCATAAGTGGACTTGCACATGCAAAAAATAGAACTTAGTAGTTTCACAATAGAGAGACAGCATGGTGTCATGGTTTGAGGGTTGGACTAGTACACTGGAGACCAGGGTTCAAATCCCCACTTAGCTATGGAAACCCACTGGATGACCTTGGGCAAGTCACACACTCTCAGCCTCAGAAGAAGGCAAAGGCAAACCTCCTCTGAACAAATCTTGCCAAGAAAACCCTGTGAGAGGTTCACCTTAGCGGCCGACTTGAAGGCACACAATAAGTTTCACAATGTCCATATTCACCCAGGGTAGTGGCTGCTACTGCTGCTGTGATGTTGCAACATACGGGCGTCCATTGTGCAGTGGTAGCCAGTGAAATGATCAACACACACCACAACTCCATGTGCAACCAACATGCTAGGAAGTGTCCGAGTACAACAAGCGTGCTCAATGCACATCATAAGGGCCCAGGGAGCCTGAGAAGTGTCCAGTGCTCATGAGAAGCACGTGAGACACAAAAGAACACTCATGCTGGTGCCTGGATGCATATCTTGGCAATTTCTTAACAAGTTTTGTGGGTTTTTTGCATTTCTGCAACATAGCTATGCCTTTGCAAAGTTACAAAACATAGACTGTGATGTCAAATCTGTGTTTTTAATTTTTCTTGCTTTTATTCATTTTATATTTTTCAGTGTATTTGTTCTCTAGAACTGCAAGCCACTTTGAGTCCCAGTTTTGAGGACATTGAATAAGAATTTTTTTACAAAGCACCTTGACTTAGTATAGTGAAGCACTGAGGCTTCTAAACCCCCAAAAGACTCAATCCAAAAACATAAACTTTCTAATCCAGCTCAGAATAAGCAAAGAGGTAGTACAGGAATACCTTCTTAATCTAAATGAATTTAAATCTCGAGGACCAGATGAACTACATCCAAGAGTATTAAAAGAGCTGGCAAATGTGATCTCAGAGCCATTGGCAATAATCTTTGAGAACTCCTGGAGAACAGGAGAAGTCCCAGCAGACTGGAGGAGGGCAAACATTGTTCCCATCTTCAAAAAGGGGAAAAAAGAGGATCCCAACAATTATCGTCCAGTTAGTCTGACATCAATACCAGGGAAGATTCTAGAGCAGATCATTAAACAGAGAGTCTGTGAACATTTAGAAGGCAATGCTATAATCACAAAAAGTCAACATGGGTTTCAGAGAAACAAGTCATGCCAGACTAATCTGATCTCTTTTTTTGATAAAGTTACCAGCTTGGTAGATGAAGGGAACGCTGTGGACATTGAATACCTTGATTTCAGTAAGGCCTTTGACAAGGTTCCCCATGACATTCTTGCAAACAAGCTTGTAAAATGTTGGCTAGACAAGTTAACTGTTCAATGGATTTGTAATTGGTTGACCGGCCGAACCCAAAGGGTGCTCAGCAGTGGCTCCTCTTCATCTTGGAAAGATGTGACCAGTGGGGTGCCACAAGGTTCTGTCCTGGGCCCAGTACTATTCAACATCTTTATCAATGACTTGGATGAGGGAATTAGGGGCATACTTATCAAATTTGCAGATGACACAAATTAGGAGGAGTAGCTAATACCCTAGAGGACAGGATCAAAATTCAGAATGACCTGGATAGGCTGGAGAGCTGGGCCAAAGCTAACAAACTGAAATTCAATACTGAGAAATGTAAAGTACTGCACTTAGGGCGGAAAAATAACATGCATAGATATAGGATGGGAGAGACCTGGCTGAATGAGACTACGTGCAAAAGGGATCTAGGAGTCCTAGTAGACCACAAGTTGAACATGAGTCAACAGTGTGATGCGGCAGCTAAAAAGGCCAATGCGATTTTGAGCTGCATCAATAGAAGTATAGTGTCCAGATCAAGGGAAGTAATAGTGCCGCTCTATTCTGCCTTGGTCAGGCCTCACCTAGAATACTGTGTCCAGTTCTGGGCACCACAATTCAAAAAGGATATTGATAAATTGGAGCGTGTCCAGAGAAGGGCAACTAAAATGGTGAAAGGTCTGGAAACGATGCCTTATGAGGAGAGACTTAGGGAGCTGGGTATGTTTAGCCTGGAAAAAAGACGTTTAAGAGGCGATATGATAGCCCTGTTTAAGTATTTGAAGGGGTGTCTCATCGATGATGGAGCAGGCTTGTTTTCTGCTGCTCCAGAGACTGGAACACGGAGCAATGGATGCAAGCTCCAGGAACAGAGATTCCACCTCAACATTAGGAGGAACTTTCTGACACTAACAGCTGTTCGGCAGTGGAACACACTCCCTCGGAGCGTGGTGCGGTCTCCTTCCTTGGAGGTCTTTAAACAGAGGCTGGATGGCCATCTGTCGGGGATGCTTTGATCAAGATTTCCTGCGTGGCAGAATGGGGTTGGACTGGATGGCCCTCGTGGTCTCTTCCAACTCTACAATTCTATGATTCTATAGGAACAACAACAAAATCTTGCAGCCCTAAGAGGAATAAACCCCCAAGAGAAATTATTTCCATTCTCTGTCCTGATTTTATTTCCCTCTCCTGCCCCAGGAGTCCCGGTGAAAGGACCAGCCTGCCTCTCTCTTTCCAATTCCCAATGGTGACACTGTCTCATAAGGCCCGGCTTTTAAAAAAGAGGCTTTGAAGGGGAGAAAGGAGCACCAAGTAGATAAGAAAAATAATAATTAAAACAACAACAACAACCAGGGAATTTTGTGCTTGGGGAGGGAGGGAGGGAGGGATAAAAGGGAGTCGTAGTCACAGAGGGAAACTGGTCCCCCCACGGGTTGCCATGGCAATGGGAGATAACCTGGCAACAAGAGGCAAAGGAGAGAGACTGATGGGGAGGAAAGATACAGGCCCTGGATGCCATGGCAACCAGCTCCCAGTCCCTAAGTGGAGCCTGTGTGGATGGCTTGTGATTTGGGGAGGGGGAAGCCTGTCTCCATTGTTGGACATTCTTCCGTTACTGTGCTCCTTCTTGTAGCAACTCCAGGGATGGCAAAGCGAACCATTCCTTGGTAGGTTTGGACAGGGAAATCCAAAGGTATCCCATTAATCTGCTCCCTTTATGCACTCAAGTTTTCTCTGGAGTTGCATTCCGTGCCCTGGTTGCCAGGTTGAAAACTGGAGAGGGTTCCTGAGAAGAGAGAATCGCAGTAGATGTTGCTTAATCACACAACCAGGTAACAAGCCACCCCTGCTGAACAAGCCTTTCCCATTTAATGACCCAGCTTTCAGCTTTCCATTTGGCAAAGTGGCCTTCCTGCCTCTGTCCTCCTGGGTGGTATTTTCTTTCCTTCAGAAAGTTGGGTGTCCATGTTCTGTTATGCAGATTGCTTCCCCTTCAGCAGTTGGAATGGCTGTAAACACTCCATAAAGGACCTGGCCAGGGGATGGGAAATTAGGGTGTGTCAACAAATTTCATTGTTGCAGGCAAGAATGAATCAGTAAGAGCTGTTTGGCAGTGGAATACACTGCCTCGGAGTATGGTGGAATTTCCTTTGGAGGTTTTTAAACAGAGGCTGGATGCCTATCTGTCGGGAATGATTTGATTGTGTATTCCTGCATGGCAGAAGGGGATTGGACTGGATGGCCCTTGAGGTCTCTTCCAAATCTCTGATTCTATGATTTTACCATTTTTCACCTCACTGCACAGTTTTTAAAGACTATTCACACTATGGGACATTCTGTGCAGAAAACTGCACGTGTATTTTTGCACACAAAATGCTGTTTTCTGCATGAGAAACTAGTTTTCTGCACAGAAAATGCCGGCTGAGATCCTGTTTTAGGGAGATGTAGTTATGATGACATAGCTACCTCTCTGTAGCTGTCTTCCAATGTGATGTCCAAAACCAGACCTTTTCAGCAATACACATCCTGCAGGATCCTGTTGCAGCTGCCTTTTGCAAAACGTCCCACTACTGGGAGCAGGCTAGGTGTGTCATCACACACCATTCCACTCTCCCATGCCTCAGAAATTCCTCTTTTGGGGGGAGTGCAATGCTGAAAAGGCAGATATTTGGGAGTACTTTCAGTTGTTACAGGCAATAGCCATAAAAGTTTATTCCTTTAATTATGATGTCACATTACTGACAGGATGCTAGCAGCTGTTTTTTCTTCAGGAAACTTATTTTCTGTATGGTGGGGGAATCCTGCATGAATTTTTCACACAGAGTACATCCTAGGTGGGTGGAACTGTGAAGGTTCCCACCCATCTAGGATTCCCCAACACTCAAGAAACCTGTTTTTGACCAATCTTTGAATATTTTTGAATATCCTTTCCATCGTGTGTGTGTGTGTGTGTGTGTGTGTGTGTGTGTTTCTAGTGTTCAACCAATGTTATATGGTGGTGGTGATGGGGAACCTCCAGACCTCCATTGGAATCCGGTTCCCTGCGGTCCAATCTGTCCCTTTGGGTTTTCCTAGGCAGGTCACACCCTTATCCCCATGAAATCATCATTTGAATGTTTCCCCAGCTTTTGTATGGGGTTCTAAAAAGCTGAAATGCCTCTCCTTAGTTATTGGGAGTAACAGCTTTAAGCTAAAAGAGGCTGATATTTTTTCACCCCTGGGATGCAGCTGCTGGGAACGTCTCTGACATTGAACTTGGCCCTCAGGCTGAAATAGATTCTGGACCCTTGTGATAGACCCCTCTTGCATTTATTTGCTCTCTAGTCTTAAAGAAGTAAAAATATGCCATCCTTTTATGTTTCCTCCTATATACTGGATGGCTTGCCTCTCCCTTCACCCCACCAATGGGCTCAAATCTTTGGGAGGGTTTGCACCCACAATGCAGAGAGAAAGGACACTCTGCACGTGATCAGAGGAACCTTCCTTCCCAAACAGTTACCAGGTGCCAAGGAATCATAGTCTAATTGGGCACATGATGACAGAGAGGCCAAGTCTTTTTTGTAAAGGGCTTTCTGTTCCCCAGGGACCAATTCCAATGAATGTGGCTAAAAATGTGCATTTATTGGGTTTTCCTGTATCCCCCAGTGCCCCTCCCACAACCACTTTCGCCACTAGTTCGATTGCCATTTGATCAACAGAGCACTGTACGCACTATATTAGCAATCATAATCGACCGGCGAGTCAATTACCAGAGCATTCATTACACCGATCGTACAAGAAAAAGCCTCACCCCACCACCACGACCGCTGTGAGGGAGGGGGGTCAGAGCTCAGCAGGATTATGTGGTGGAAGGGTGGTGAGTGTGGATGGCTGCAAGTCCACATTCCCCTCAGTGTAGCGTAAATATCAGCACACAGAGATACGCAAGGGGAGCGCTATGCAACCTGCTTGCAGAATAGCAACATTGTGCGACACATGTCAATGACTGGGTGCCATTGCATAATACACAACACACAATCCTCAATGGCAATGCAGCTATAGAATGCACAATGACAACACATATTGTGCAAGCACAATGCAAAGTAAAAAAGGTGCACCCATATCACAAAGGAAAACATATGCAACCACAATTGTTGTTTGTTGTTGTTATTATTATTATTATTATTCCACCTTTCTCCCAATATAGGAACTTAAAGTGGCTAACATGGGTTTTAAATACTGCAAATCAAAACAATATACAGACATTAAAAGTATAAAGATTAAATTTTAAAAATAAGCAATTTATAGAGTTTAAAACATTTAAAACATTAAAAATATTAAAAACCACAATGCACAACTTGCAAAGATAAGGCACAGAGGAACCTGCTGCCTGCCCCGCTCTGCTTCCACCCCTATCAGCAAATATGTCAGTTGTGCCATGATGACTTTTTGACTCCGCATGTGTAACATATCTTACCCATGCCTATATCCCTAGCATAACTTTTGCCTGTGTGTTTGTGTTTTGTATTTCTTTGCGAGTACAACTCAGAGAACGATCATTGCCTTCATAGGAAAAGATGAAATGAGACACTGTGGATGTAGCTACACTATGCAATTCAATGCCACTTCGATGACCACCACTCCATCCTATGGAACACAGGGGCTTGGAATTCTAGGCTAGAGGACTATAGTGCGGTTCTCTGAAATACCGTTGCCAAAGTAAAAGAGACTGAGAATGAAATCAGGGGAATGGTAATCCAGGAGAGTGGACTAGAGCTCTTTAGCAGAAAAGTCTAAGCTCCTTTCTGAATTACAAATCCCAGGGTGAAGTGGAGTCATGACGGTTAAAGTGGAATCAAACTGATAAATATACCTACCTAGTGTAGACTCACTCTGTGTGCCACAATGCTCTCCTCTCTTTAACGCTAAAACTGGTTTGATATTTGTTCAAACATCATGGCATTCTTAGAAATAGCCATTTTTTTCAAGGGGAGGGGATTGGGAGGATCAATACTTCTAACCAAGGCAGAGCCCTGCATTGGAGGCATATGTGTGGCATGTAACACATCTCCAGTGTTACACACAGACACGGGAAAAACCCACATTTCCAGTGGGGAGAGCACCAGAGCAGCAGAGACATGTCCCACTGTTACCCTGTACCTGGATGGGCTGGAACAGGTGTCAGTTGGGACCTTAGGGCATCCCTGCAGGTGGTGTTCTTGCAGCAACTCATCCAGCAACAGGAAGATAAATAGCTGGGCATGTCTCTGCTGCTCTCCCCACTCTTCAGCAACACAGAAATGGCCCTGTTGAGGGAGGGGCTGCAGAACTTTAAGAAAGTTGGAGGGGAAAGATTTTGGTCATTGTGTGGTTGGTAAAGAATTCTGACTTCAGCAAGGACCCAAAAAGTGGGTTAAGATAGTGTAAATTGGAGTTATGCTATCCTAACTCACTAACAAGATAGAATCATAGAATCATATAGTTAGAAGAGACCTCAAGGGCCAACTAGTCCAACCCCCTGCCATGCAGGAATACACAATCAAATAATTCCCTACAGATGGCCATCCAGCCTCTGTTTAAAAATTTCCAAAGAAGGAGACTTCGCCACACTGCAAGGATGCAGCGTATTCCATAGACTCATAGAATCATAGAGTTGGAAGAAACCACAAGGGCCATCCAGTCCAACCTCCTGCCATGCTGGAGTACCCAATCAAAGCATTCCTGACAGATGGCCATCCAGCCTCTGTTTAAAAACCTCCAAAGAAGGAGACTCTACCACACTCCCCAGCAGCACATTCCACTTCTGAACAGCTCTCTTTGTCAGGAAGTTCTTCCTAATGTTTAGGTGGAATCTCTTTTCCTGTAGTTTGAACCCATTGCTCCATGTCCTAGTCTCTGGGGCAGCAGAAAACAAGCTAGCTCCATCCTCACTATGACATCCCTTCAGATATCTAAACATGGCTATCACATCCCCTCTTAATCGTCTCTTTGCCAGACTAAACATACCCAGCTCCCTAAACCGCTCCTCATAGGGCATCATGGCTTCCAGACCACCCACCATCCTGGTTGCCCTCCTCTGGACACCTTCAAGTTTCTCAATATCCTTCCTGAATTGTGGTGTCCAGAACTGGACACAGGATTCCAGGTGAGGTCTGATCAAAGCAGAATACAATGGCACAATTACTTCCCTTGATCTAGATACTACACTCCTATTAATGCAGCCTAGAATCGCATTGGCTTTTTTAGCTGCTGCATCACACTGCTGACTCATGTTCAGCTTGTGGTCCACTAAGACTCCTAGGTCCTTTTTGCATGTACTGCCATCAAGCCATGTGTTACCCATCCTATATCTGTGCATTTCATTTTTACTGCCCAAGTGTAGTATCCTACATTTCTCCCTGTTGAAATTCATTTTGTTAGTTTTGGCCCAGCTTTCTAATCTGTTCAGGTCATTTTGGATTCTGATCCTGTCCTGATCCAGCCAACACCCTTATCTGACTACAGTTCCCAGGATTCCTTGCTTGTCAGCAGTAAGGAAGTAGCCATTAAACGAGTATAAATCTAATGAAAACACCCATACCTTCCAGCTGCCCTGATTTGGCTGGGGCGGTCCCAATTAGTGCTCTGTCATTTTACTTTTTCAGTTGCTTTTAAAATGTCCTGGTTTCTCTTTCCTCTCCTCCTCTCACTTTTCTGCTTTGTCCTCAGCTTACTTCAGTTGCTGCAAACTGAATTCAAGTGTAAAAATAGTTTTCACTCAATTAACTCTGTGGTGGGTGGTGGAGAGGAGGAGGCAGTATCTTGTTCTTCCCAGTCAGCTCAGGAAAAAGCAAACTGCTGCAGCCTCTCCTAGCTTGTGTGTTCTTCCTCAATAATAACTTTTGCCATCTTAACCACACTCTGAAGTTCCTTGGCCATGCATGTCCCTATTTTCATCTGTGAAATGTTGGAAAGGTATGAAGCTCCTAGTGTGAAAATACCTTAAAATCTATACAATCGCAGCTTGTGTTGGCTTGTCCAAGGATAGCAAATGGCGCAGCATAAGAGCAGCTGCATCTCAAACCAGTTTAGGTTCATCACCCTTCTCTGTCTCTTGACACCCCTTAATATCGATTGCCATTTATATTTAGAGTGAGAGTCAATATCTTTCCTCACGTTAAGGTGCACTTAAAGTGGCTCATGATCAATAATTTAAAAAAAAATACAGCAGCAGTTCCATAATAAGAATGTAAGACGAACCCTGCAGGATCAAATCAAAGGTCCAGCCCCACTTGGTTTCCTGTTTCCACCAGATGCTTCTGGGAAGTCTTGAAGGTAGGCGTGAGGGCAGTGCGCCCTCCCAGAACGTGGTTCGCAGTGGTATACTCCCCTTGAGAAGAATCATAGAATCATAGAGTTAGAAGAGACCACAAGGGCCATCTAGTCCAACCCCCTGCCATGCAGGAATACACAAGCAAAGCATTCTCGATAGATGGCCATCCAGCCTTTGCTTAAAAACCTCCAAAGAAGGAGACTCCACCACACTCCCAGGCAATGCATCCCACTGCCAAACAGCTCTTACTGTCAGGAAGTTCTTCCTAATGTTTAGGTGGAATCTCTTTTCCTGTAGTTTGAACCCACTGCTCTGTGTCCTATTATCTGGAGCAGCAGAAAACAAGCTTGCTGCATCCTCAATTACTTCCCTTGATCTAGACACTATACTCCTATTAATCCAGCTTAGAATCGCATTGGCTTTTTTAGCTTCTGCACCACACTGCTTGACTTATGTTCAGCTTGTGGTCCACTAAGACTCCTAGAGCCCTTTCACATGTACTGCCATCGAGCTATGTGTCACCCATCCTATATCTGTGCATTTCATTTTTACTGCCCAAGTGTAATATCCTACATTTCTCCCTGTTGAAATTCATTTTGTTAGTATTGGCCCAGCTTTCTAATCTGTTGAGGTCATTTTGGATTCTGATTCTGTCCTCTGGGGTATTAGCTACCCCTTTCAATTTGTTGTCATCTGCAAATTTGATAAGGATACCCTCTATTCTCTCATCCAAGTCATTGATAAAGAAGAGAAGCTGTTTTGTGGCCAGTAGATGTTAACAAACGTCTCTTCGTTTATGACTGTGTTGCATGTGCTTCTCAAGCCATATAAGCCAGTGGTCAGCACCCTATGTGGTGGCAGTGAGTTCCATGGGCTAACCTATGGGTTTTGTGTGAAGACGTCCTTTCTTTTGGCTGTCATTTGGGATAGAACAAGAGGGAGCCATGAGGAGCAGTGGTACTCACATGACTGCCAAGTTTGTCTCTCCTGAACCTGTTGCCTATCAGCTTAATTGAGTAACCCACCCACCCCTCCAGAGGAGAAGAGGACAGCCAGTATTCCATATCAGCTAATTAGTTAAGTATACTTAATGAAGTAACCTCTCCTGGCCTGACTCCCCCAAACCTGATGCAAACATCATTCTCCCAGTAAAGTAGGTTGAGGGGGTTACAACTGTGGCACTAATGTCACTATCATGACTAAGTAGCCATTGTGACTCCAGAACAGTTACTGAGTTTCATTCGTCTTTAACTACTTTACTGGGCCAAAGCTGCGTAGGGAAAAGGAGGCCCATTCTGCTGACATTTGGAGCATGGGTGATCGGATGTGGGGGGTCAGGCCAGGAGAGATAACTTAGTTAAGCTGAGGTAGAACACTGACTAGTACCTTATTCCTTCACACCATGTGTAAATTTTGCAAAAACATTACTGAATCTAGCGTTGCCATAGTGAAAACTGGAATGGACTCCTGTACCTTTAATGGTGGTGTAGAAAGGGCTTTTCAGCAGGTGTTGCTTGTTATTTGATTCTGTAACAATAAACCCCTACTGAACTTCCCTCTTCCACACAATCATTATAGGTACAGGAGCCTTCTCCACTTTTCAAGTTGGCAACCCGGCCCTATCTTCCAAGTCGTGTTTGTTTGTTTTCCAGACTATAAAGCACTGAATTGTTTAGCCTTTCCTAGGCATTCTGGTTTCCCATTTTCAGCGTTTCCTTTTCCCAAAAAGGAATTCATTTTTGAGACGGAGAGGCCAGAGCGTTATCAAATGTGCCAAGTTCATTGTGGGAAACAAGAAACGTTAGAGCCTTGTAATGACTATTAACTTATAAGAACAACAGCAGCTGATCAAATCACTTCAGCCCCTCAACTCAGTGTCCGCAGGAGACTCGTCAGAAAGGATGAGATTTGATTGGCCCACTATAAACCGGCAAGTCAGTCTGCTTTCAGAGGGAGTTCCATAATCCCCTATGCCACCACTGACTGCCCTATTTTTAGTCAAGGATTATCTCACTATAGAGGATATCAGTGGCGGCAGTATCAGCAGCATCTTGTCAATTGATCTCAATTGACAGGGAGATGTATGCAGGAAAAGGTATCCTGTAAATTGTTTCATATTCTGACCTTTGGGATATTTTAAGTTTGAGCGGGGGGGGGGTGTTCCTAAATTTACCTCTGAAACCAACAGGTTAGCTGGTGAACATCAGAAGTATGTCAGGTTGAGCTGATGCCAATGAAAGCCATGTTGACGCATTCTGGACCGGGTGAAACTTCTGAACTGCTTCCAAGGGTAGCACCAGGAGCAGCATATTGTAGTAGTCAAGAGAAGAAATATCAAGAGTATATCAACACTGAATCCAAGTTCTTAGCTTCCAGATAGGAGCACAGGTGGCAGATCAGTCAAAGCTGAACCCACACAACTGTCACGCCTCCACTAGACGAATCCTCTTTGGCAGATGAGCGAAAGCTGCCTTGGGGCAGAGAGAAAGGAGGAACAGGCTGAGCCAAGGCACCAGTAAACTGTGCCAAGAGATCTGGGGCTCTCATGTTATGGAGAACAAGCTGTACCCCAAGAGGTGAAAGAGGTGAGTTGAGTCACCACCCCAGTGAGTCCTGGCATCTAAAGACACAGGTTAGGTTGTTGCCTGTGCAAAAGAGTGCTCGCTTCCAGAGAAAGGCTGGAATCCTGTTGGTGGAATCCTTTGCAAGTGGACTTATGTCTGCGGGAATTAAAATTGGACAGTTCCGGAACATCCGTATCCATTAAGGGGCTGCTGTTATTTTACTACAGTGACTGATGCGCAATGGGATGGATGTGCAATGGGAGCAAGGCACATTGGTCCAGATGTACCCTGGGACACCAGCTAGGGTGTGCCAAGGTGCACCAGTAGAGCCCGATGCCCATCAGGATGCTTTTGCTGGTGTCCTGTTTCACATCCTCGTAATTCTCTAGCAGGATTTCTTAGCGCCTCTGCTACGTAGTTAAGCATATGAAAAGTTATGTAACACAGACTGTGATAGAGGATTACAGCTGATGACTCCTGAGGGGTGAAGCAAGGCCTTCCTTGCAAGTAGGATTTCTGCCACAAAGACATTATGCAGCTGGGCTTGGGTAGTTCAGGTTTCTAGCCTCATCCCCTGGCTTGCTTCACTGTAAACACCTCTTATGTTAAAACTCTCCTGTGTTAGGTTCTGGCGTGGGTCTGGGCTCAGTTTTGGGGATTTGCCTTGATATCTACTCCCTGTTGGGACCCTGCTGGCCTTGGCACTGTGGGCTGCTTTGACTCTTGCTGCTTGAGCCCATTTTGCCTAGAGATGGAAAATCTTACTAAGGTTTGTTATTGTTGGCAAGGACAAATCATTTAACCACTTTTCACCCTTTTCCAAGATAGCCCTCAAAATTTCACTGCTTCGCTGAGTTCAGGGCTCATTCTAACAAAAATAAAAAAGGTGGGGTTTTTAAATGCAAAAAACAGCATTCTGCATTAATTAATTCTGCTTCAGAACTTGATTTCTGCCTAGAAATGTTGATTTTGCCTCAAAAAAAGTCGTATTATGCACAGAAAATGCAATTCTCCACAAAATATGCATGTTTGTGCAAAATGAATGCCAGACTGCAAAGATTCTCATCCTTCCAGTACAGTAGGACTCCCATATCTTCTGGTGATTGGTTTTGGGGGGGGGGCATGGATACCAAAAACCATGGATAATAGCAAACGCCATTGAAGACAATGGGACTTCCAGTTCCAAATACCATAGAGTTGCCTTGGAGGACCAAGAAAATTACTAGAGAGGACACATTTTCTAGGAAGACTCTATGGTAGGTGTGCTGTTTTGTGTCCCATGGATAATTGAATCAGTGGATAATGAATCAGTGGATATGGGGGTCCTACTGTATTCTCTTTGTCAGGGTTTCCTGACATTCATTTTTTCATCTGTCATTCAAATGTGTTCGAACATTCTTTCCATCTCTAGTCTTGCCTTAGCCCTGGATAGTTAGCATTGGATTTTAGCTTTTAAGGCCGTTACTGGTTGATAATTGTTGTGGTTGCAATATTCAGACACTTGTGTAAGGAGCTGTGTGGCTGTAACCCTATATGGCTCAGCATGGCATAGTCAATGTGAAGTCGAAGGCTTTCATGGCTGGCATCCATAGATTTCCTGGCTGTGAGGCTGTGCTCTGGAAGAGTTTATTTCTGACATTTCGCCTGCATCTGTGGCTGGCATTCTCTGAGGGTGCCAGCCACAGATGCAGGCGAAACGTCAGAAAGAATTCCGTATTCCAGAATGTCAGTTCCATATTCCAGAACACAGCCTCGCAGCCTGGAAAAAAAACAACGGAAATCTATGGCATAGTCAGTCTGCACCCTATTATTCATAGAATCATAGAATCATAGAATTGCAGAGTTGGAAGAGACCACGAGGGCCATCCAGTCCAACCCCCTGCTACGCAGGAAATCTTGATCAAAGCATCCCCGACAGATGGCCATCCAGCCTCTGTTTAAAGACCTCCAAGGAAGGAGACCCCACCACGCTCCGAGGGAGTGTGTTCCACTGCTGAACAGCTCTTACTGTCAAAAAGTTCCTCCTAATGTTGAGGTGGAATCTCTGTTCCTGGAGCCTGCATCCATTGCTCCGTGTTCCAATCTCTGGAGCAGCAGAGTCCATGTCATTGTATCCATAGCTGCTTCTGTGCAATAACGTGGCGTAACATCACAAATAGATCACAGGTCTCTATGTCCCATTGAATTCAACTTCTTGCCTCCTGGCAGTGGCAGGTGGTAGCTTCCACCTCAGTGGGTGCTTCTGGGTTTTAGTCTGAACTTTGAAGGAGCTATCCAGGGTGCTGAACTCTATCCTTCAGCTAGTTTCAGCACCTTGGATAGCTTCTTTAAAGTTCAGGCTAAAACTGAACCAAATTCACTGGAATGGAAGACAGGAGGTCCCAGGACTCCCTGGTAAGTAATAGCAGGATTACTCCTCTGCCAGTGGAGAGGGAAAGGGATTGTGGCTTAGGAGGACTCCTGCAGGCCACAGAATCATAGAATCGTGGAATCATAGTGTTGGATAGAACCATAGAGTTGGATGGAACCACATAGGCCATCAGGTCCAACCCCAAGTTCAGTGAAGGATCTCCAGCTAGAACATCCCCAGCAGGTAGCTGTCCAGCCTCCTTTGGAAGATGTCCAGAGAAGACCCCACTGCTTCTTTAGGCAATTGGTTCCATTGCCTATTCCACTTTAATTGCTCTGGCTGCCTCCTGTAGAATTCTGGTGTTTGTAGTTTAGGGAGGCCTAAGAGCTCTCTGGCTCAGAGTTGTAAATGCCCCCCCCCCCTAAATTGCAAATCCCAGAATTCCACAGGAGGCAGCCATAGCAAATAACATGGAATAGTAACACTATGACAGTGTAGCGTGATAATCTCCTTTAACTGAATAACCTGGATCACAGAAGCATCTGGCTACGTCCTCATAGCCAGATACAAAATGATTACAGCAAGCACTGAGATCAGCAGATCTTAGCACCAATGTCATGCACATGCTAAGGGAAACTTACATGTCTGTCCTTAACAGGTTGTCAGCTAATGGCTGCAAGCCAACATTCCCTGTGCATAGATAGCATAAATATCTGCATGAGGAGATGCACTATGCCTGCATTACATAACCCCCATGCAGAATTTTTTTATTAAATACATAAATACAAAATGTATTTATTAGGCCTGGGTGAAGAACTAGGAAAAAACATGTTAAAATACTATTTTATATGACAACGGCCGTGAGAATTCCTTATGCAAAAAAGTAAATAAATGGAAATAGTATAATATACCGGAAGTGACAGACTGGATCTTTAAAATGTATGAATGCATGGAAATAGATAAACTGACTTGCTTAATCAGAAATCAAACACCAGAGAAATATAAGAAAGACTGGAAAGAATTAATAGAATACTTAAAAGTTATCTGGGGTGAAACTGCAATTACTGGAATGGAATAATTGGAGTAAGAAGAAGATACAGATATAAGGATGAAACCAAAAGAAAAGGCTGACAATACTGTACGAATGATATAGTAGAGATACATGGAAATTTTAAAAAGATAAAAGGGATGAAAATCTAAGACAAATTATTCACTCAAACAGAAATTAGGAAGTCATTTTAAAGTCATTTTCATGTACTGTATATTGTACAATTGTGTGAATGTTGTAGAATTAATGTGATGTGAGGAAGTTGGGGATAAATATGTTATGTTTTAAAAGTTTTATTTAGTTACCTGTTGCTTTATATATCTTTCTCTTCCCTTTCCTTTTTTGTTTTAGGTTTAAGTCTTTTCTTTTTTTTAAATATATTTTATTAGACATATACTGTACATTAGCATAGACGTAAGCATGAGTCCAACTTAAGCATAAATTCATATACATAAGTCCAACTTAAACATAAATATTGGCATGATCTTGTACATTTAATCATTTACTCATATAATTATTATTTTGTCATCTTTCTTCCTATTTCCTACTGCCAACTCTTTATTCTCACCTTCCTCCACCTTCCTGCTATTCCTTTCCTACTTTGCCCTCTCTCCAACTCTTCCGCCATCGGTCCATGCTACATGTTTTATGTTTTTATTATTGTAATATATTTCTTTTTTTCTTCATATGTATCTTATATTTCTACTAATAAACCAATGAACAGATTTTTTTAAAAAAAATAACCCCCATGCAGAATAGCAATGTTGTGTAACACATGTTCAGTGACTGAGTGCTGATGTGCAGTGTGCAAATGCAATGCTCAACATTGCTGATGCACAACTCCACAACTCAGCAGAATATATCTGTTGTGCCTTGGTGAGCAATTCACTCCACATGTGGAGCATGACTTACACGTGTATGTTGCTAACAGGATGCCACTAACATATGTGTGTGTGTTAGAGATGTAAGCCTTCACTCATTTAATTCTTGCATGCAAAGACAAATAACCCCACACATTATTGTGTAGAAAGTAAAATGATGATGATGATCATTGCTGCAAAAAATCCAGAAATCAACTTTCTTGTGCAAGAAAAGTGCAAAATCTGCAAAATATATTTTAGTGCAAATGAATTTTCTGCTCGGTGGCTGCTCCCAAGCTGTGAAATTTTCTCCTCCAGGAGGCTACGTTGACCCCCATCTCTGTTTTCTTTTCTCCCACAGAGGAAGACCTTTTAAAAAAATTAGACTACATTTTGGTAGGCTTTCCCTGGTTGTATTTTAAGGAAGGTTATGTACTGTACTTTTATTCTCACTGTAATGTTTTGCATGGGCTCAAACTGTTTTAAATTAGTGGTGGTATAGGGTAGCTTCTAGAATCGTTTTGTTTTTAAAAGTTTTTAAAAGCTATATTTGGACTTTGCTTTTTGAAATTCATGCTGTGACCTGCCTGGGGTCCCACTTTGAAAGAAAGGCAAGCTGTAGACTAAAAGAAATAAATCCACGTGCACAGCAATTGCAAGTTGAAATCCTCGTGGGTACAATACTGCAGGTTTCAAAACCGCAAGCTGTATCCTCTCTGGAGTCATAGCACGTCCACACACTAAAAGGTGCATTAGACACTCCTTACGCTCCACCATTTCATAGGTGAAAACTGAGATATGTGCAGCTAAATAGCATCAGAGTGTGGTCAAGGTGAGAAAAATTATGAATGAAGTTAAGAGAGGCTGCATTAGGTTGTTTTTGCCTGAGCCAACTGGGAAGAATAAGATTACAACTCTCTGCTCATCTCCCTCTGCTGAGCAAACTTTTTTTTATATTTTATTTTTTTCAGAACACAAAACAATAACATTTCAAGAAAAATGAGACAATAAAATACAGATTACATACAAATCACCTGTACCTCCCTACCTACAAAATCACAAAAGAGAAGAACAGCAACGTAAGAATACAACATATACTACAGTTGTCTCTCCGTATCTACTGATTTGGGATCCACGGATTTTGGTATCCACGGCTTGAAAATATTCTTTAAAAATTAATAATCCAAAAAGCAAACCTTGATTTTGCCATCTTATATAAGGAACACCATTTTGCTATGCCACTGCATTGAGCTTGAGTATTCACGGATTTTGGTATCCATGGGGGTCCTGGAACCAAACCCCAGCGAATAGGAAGGGACAACTGTATATTTAAACTAAAACAAATAAATACTTCCTCATAGCTACTCTTCTAGTCAGAACAGTATCATATCTTAATTTCTAGCTTCTGAAACAACCTATAAAACAAGAAAATCAAAGATTCTATGTTCTCTAGTTTACTTCTGTCTTTATATCAAATGTTTTTTCAGTGTACAGTTGTCCCTTCATAATTCATTGGGGTTTGGTTCCAGGACCTCCCGTGGATACCAAAATCCGTGAATACTAAAGTCCCATGATATGCAACAGCATAGCAAAATGGTGTCCCCTATATAAGCTGGCAAAATCAAGGTTTGCTTTTTGGATTATGATTTTTTAAGGAATATTTTCAAGCTGTGAATACTTAAATCCATGGATACCAAATCCATGGATACAGAGGGACAACTGTAGTATATTGTGTTATGAAATTTTGGTGAGGGAACCTCTAATGAATTTTTAGAATCTTGTTCCTATTTAGGTAGGATTTCATTGAGCCTTTCTAAAGTCTTCTTGTTCATCTCTCCTCAAGACATTTCATTAAAGGAGCCCAGTCATAGAATCATAGAAATGCAGAGTTGGAAGAGACCACGAGGGCCATCCAGTCCAACCCCCCTGCCACGCAGGAAATCACAATCAAAGCATCCCCGACAGATGGCCATCCAGCCTCTGTTTAAAGACCTCCAAGGAAGGAGACCCCACCATGCTCCGAGGGAGTGTGTTCCACTGCCGAACAGCTCTGACTGTCAAAAAGTTCCTCCTCATGTTGAGGTGGAATCTCTGTTCCTGGAGCTTGCACCCATTGCTCCGTGTTCCAGTCTCTGGAGCAGCAGAAAACAAGCCTGCTCCATCCTCAGCGTGACATCCCTTCAAATACTTAAACAGGGCTATCATATCGCCTCTTAACCGTCTTTTTTCCAGGCTAAACATACCCAGCTCCCTAAGTCTCTCCTCATAAGGCATCGTTTCCAGACCTTTCACCATTTTAGTTGCCCTTCTCTGGACACGCTCCAATTTGTCAATATCCTTTCTGAATTGTGGTGCCCAGAACTGGACACAGTATTCTAGGTGAGGTCTGACCAAGGCAGAATAGAGTGGCACTATTACTTCCCTTGATCTAGACACTATACTTCTATTGATACAGCCCAAAATTGCATTGGCCTTTTTAGCTGCCGCATCACACTGTTGGCTCATGTTCAACTTGTGGTCTACTAGGACTCCTAGATCCCTTTCGCACGTAGTCTCATTTAGCCAGGTCTCTCCCATCCTATATTTATGCATTTCATTTTTCCGCCCTAAATGCAGTACTTTACATTTCTCCGTATTGAATTTCATTTTGTTAGCATTGGCCCAGCTCTCCAGTCTATCCAGGTCATTTTGAATTTTGATCCTGTCCTCTAGGGTATTAGCTACTCCTCCCAATTTGGTGTCATCTGCAAATTTGATAAGTATGCCCCTAATTCCCTCATCCAAGTCATTGATAAAGATGTTGAATAGCACTGGGCCCAGGACAGAACCCTGTGGCACCCCACTGGTCACATCTTTCCAAGATGAAGAGGAGCCACTGCTGAGCACCCTTTGGGTTCGGTCGGTCAACCAATTACAAATCCATTGAACAGTTAACTTGTCTAGCCCACATTCTACAAGCTTGTTTGCAAGAATGTCATGGGGAACCTTGTCAAAGGCCTTACTGAAATCAAGGTATGCAATGTCCACAGCATTCCCTTCATCTACCAAGCTGGTAACTTTATCAAAAAAAGAGATCAGATTAGTCTGGCATGACTTGTTTCTCTGAAACCCATGTTGACTTTTTGTGATTATGGCATTGCCTTCTAAATGTTCACAGACTCTCTGTTTAATGATCTGTTCTAGAATCTTCCCTGGTACTGATGTCAGACTAACTGGATGATAATTGTTGGGATCCTCTTTTTTCCCCTTTTTGAAGATGGGAACAACGTTTGCCCTCCTCCAGTCTGCTGGGACTTCTCCTGTTCTCCAGGAGATCTCAAATATTATTGCCAATGGCTCTGAGATTATATTTGCCAGCTCTTTTAATACTCTTGGATGTAGTTCATCTGGTCCTGGAGATTTAAATTCATTTAGATTAAGAAGGTATTCCTGTACTACCTCTTTACTTATTTTGAGCTGGATTTCCCCTATTGTGTCCTCTGTTCCATTCTCCTCAGGTTGGTCCTCCTTTTCCTTTTCTGAAAACACTGAGGCAAAGAAGGTGTTGAGTAATTCTGCCTTTTCTCTGTCCCCTGTTAGCATTTTGCCATCTTTTCCACGTAGCGGCCCTATCATTTCCTTCTTCCTCCTTTTGCTGCGGACATACCCAGAAAAACCCTTTTTATTGTTCTTAACCTCCCTAGCAAGCCTGAGCTCATTCTGCACTTTAGCTTTTCTGACTTTACTCCTACACGTGTTCGCTATCTGTTTGAATTCTTCTTTGGTGATTTTCCCCCTTTTCCATTTCCTATACATGTTCCGTTTAAAACTTAGCTCCATTGAAAGTTCTTTAGTCATCCATCCTGGTTTCTTGAGACACGTCCCATTTTTCTTCCTCAATGGTACTGTTTGAAATTGTGCCTTCAGTATCTCCCTTTTGAGAAAGTCCCATCCGTCTTGAGGTCTCTTCTCTTTTAGTATTCCTGACCATGGGATCATCCCCAGTATTTCCCTGAGTTTATTGAAATCAGCTCTCCTAAAGTCAAGAATGCATGTCTGACTATGCCTGGCTTCTCCTTTCCATCGTATAACAAACTCCAGGAGAACATGATCACTCTCACCTAAGGATCCCACCACTTGTACCCCATTAACCAGGTCGTCTCTGTTGGTTAGGATCAGATCTAAAATAGCTGACCCCCTTGTTGCCTCTTCCACCTTTTGGACCATGAAATTGTCTTCCAGGCATGTAAGGAATTTGCTAGACCGTGTATTTTTGGCTGAGTTAGATTGCCAGCAAATATCAGGATAGTTGAAGTCACCCATCACTACTACATCTCTCCTTTCTGCATGTATGTTCATCTGTTCTAGAAAGGCAACATCCAATTCCTCCGTCTGATTTGGGGGTCTGTAGTAGAGTCCCACAATAACATCCCTGTTGTTTCCCTCCCCTTTAATTTTTATCCAGATGCTCTCCACCTGGCTTCCAGTATTGATGTCGTGGATCACTTCACTGGTGTAAATATCCCTGACATATAATGCTATTCCTCCTCCTTTCCTGTTTGGCCTGTTTCTCCTATAAAGGTTATACCCCTCTATTCCTACATTCCAATCATGAGACTCGTCCCACCAGGTTTCAGTAATGCCTATTATATCATATTTGTTTTGTAGTGCAAGGAGTTCAAGTTCATCTTGCTTATTTCCCATGCTCTGTGCATTAGTGTAGAGACATCTGAGACCATGTGTTCCCTTTACTTGCTTCCTGTGCAAGTTTTTTTGCCTCCCACTGTTGGGTCCTTGCGCTGTTTGCCTTGTTCCCTCTATGACCGTTTGACTATTTTCTCCAGCCCTTTTGCCTTCCAGAATACTGTCTCCCTCCCCCATATGACTCAGTTTAAAGCCCTCCTGATCAAATTCTTGAGACTGTTGGCAAAAATGTTTCTTCCAACTGTTGTAAGATGCACCCCATCTCTTGCCAGAAGTCCCCCCTCATGGAAGCGCAGTCCATGATTCAAGAATCCAATTTGTTCTTGGCGACACCATCTACGGAGCCAGTTGTTTACATCGGCTATTTTCCTCTCTCTTCCTGGACAATGCCCTTCAACTGGCAGAAGAGACGAGATGACCACCTGTGCGTTCATTTCTTTCAGCTTCCTCCCCAGGGCCTCATAATCTCTTCTGATCTTGGGAAAGCTGTGCCTTGCAGTATCATTGGTTCCCAGATGGACCAAAAGGAAGGGGTAATGATCTGTAGGCTTGACGAGTCTTGTCAGCCTCTCGGTCACATCACAGATCTTTGCCCCAGGGAGACAACACACCTCCCGAGTCATCTTGTCAGGCCCACATACCACTGCTTCTGTACCCCGTAGCAAGGAGTCCCCCACCACCACCACACGCCTCCGCAGAGGCTTCGCAGCTGCTGTTCCTTGCGGTGGTCCTCTCAAGGTCCCCTGCTCTACCCCTGAAGTCTGTCCATGCTGTTCTTCCTCATTGTCCTTGATAAGGGAAAGGGCTTCGAATCGATTCTGTAGCTGCAAGCTGCTGGAAGAATCCCTGGATTTTCTTGTTCTGTGTGTGACATTCCTCCAGCTGTCTACTTCCTGTGTCTGTGAAGTGACCGTCTCCTCCACAGCCACTTCCTCTGTGCGGTCCCCATCCAAGACTGTTTGTTCTGTTCTGTCCAGGAAAACCTCTTGCTCACGAATCTGTTGAAGTGTAGCTACCTGTGTCTCCAGCTGCTGTACTTTCTCCTCCAAGAGGGCTACCAGCTTGCACTTGGTGCATGTGAAGTTCTCCACGTCTGTAGACAAGAATACAAACATCGCAGAAGTGTTGCAAGTGACTGCTGCAGTCCCCTCAGTGTCCATGATGAGAGCTTTTAGGTAATCTAAGAACTCTTAGTTAACGCTGAGAATGCTAAGCTGTACTTTTAGGTCTGCTGTATTTTTGTTTGGTTACTGAAATTCGCGCGCCATTAGGCGCGCGCCTCTGGCTCTTGAGAGTAAAAGGGCAAGGTCAGAAGTTCAAGCCCCTCAGCAACAAGCAGCCTCTCCCAACAGTTTAAAATAAAATTCAATCTCCCCAGTCAGAATGGCTGTCCAGAAGTTGCTCTCCTTCTTCTCCCTGGCAGCAAACTGGCCTGGAAACTGGCAGGAAACTTGCTGTCCAGAAGCTGCTCTCCTTCTCTCTGGCAGGAAACTGGCCTGGAAAGCCTCTGCAAGGAGTTATATAGAGCTAGGCTCCCAGCTCCACCCCCTAGTGACTCACAGGTGTGATTTACAGGTGTGACTCACAGGAAGGCGCTGAGGGTAAAAGGGCAAGGTCAGAAGTTCAAGCCCCTCAGCTTTTGCAGTTCTTTGCAACAACAATAAAGAAATTCTATCAGCTTCAATCATATCTTGCGATTTTGGATCTAGTCTTCTAAGTCCGGAACTTCCGCATTTTTCCAATGCTTGGTGAGGAGAATTCTTGCAGATGTTATCAAGTCTAAAATCACCCATCCATATTTTCTTTCAACCTCTTTGCTTAATGGAGTAGTCATATTACAGTAAGTAAATAAAATTCTGAATTCATAGGGAATTTTATCTTTAAAATTTCCTGAATTGTCCCATATATTTTATGCCAAAGTCTTCTAATTTTAGGACAGTTCCATCTCATGTGGGAAAAGGAACCTAATTCCTTCAAACATTTCCAGCATTTGTTTGTTTTAGTCTTGTATATTTTTTTCTAATCCCACTGGTGTAAGATACCACCTGTGCATTCTTTTCAGGAAATTTTATTTAAGATCTTGGCATCAAGTAAATTTTTGCATTTTTCCCCAGGCATTTCCCCAGTTTCCCAAACATCAGCAGCCTATCTTATCATTACTTCTTTAATAGGTTCTTGTTCTGTTTCTTTTTCCAATAGTAGTTTGTAGAATTTTGCAATTATCTTTCTATCATTTCCCCAAACTATCTCATCTACAGTCGTCCCTTCACATTCGCGGGGGTTACGTTCCACGGACCCCTGCGAATGTGAAAAATCCGCGAATAACGACTGCCATCCCCCTCCCCCACCATAGCGGCCATGGGGCCTCCGGAGGCCCCATAGTCACTTTCCCCAGCCTCCCCACTCCCTTCCTAGGCCTTCCCGGGGCCTCCGGAGACCCTCCCGAGGCCCCGTGGATGCCTCCCCGGCCCTCCCCACTCCCCCATAAGGCCTTCGCGGGGCCCTGCGGAGGCCTCTCCCGGCCCTCCCCCCTCCCTCCCCAGGCCTTCGTGGGGCCTCCGGAGCATCTTCAGAGGCCCCATGGAGGCCTCCCCGGCCCTCCCCACCCCCTCCCCAGGCCTTCGTGGGGCCTAGCAAGACCCCGCGGAGGCCTCTCCCGGCCCTCCCCGGGCCTTTGCAGGGCCTCCGGAGCGTCTCCGGAGGCCCCATGGAGGCCTCCCCAAATCTCCCCATCCCCTCCCCGGGCCTTCGTAGGGCCTGGCAAGGCCCCACAGAGGCCTCTCCCGGCCCTCCCCCCTCCTTCCCCGGGCCTTTGTGGGGCCTCCGGAGCATCTCCCGAGGCCCCATGCAGGCCTCCCTGGCCCTCTCCACCCCCTCCACGGGCCTTCATGGGGCCTCCGGAGCATCTCCGGAGGCCCCATGGAGGCCTCCCTAGTCCTCCGCACCCCCTCCACGGGCCTTTGTGGGGCCTCCGGAGCATCTCCGGAGTCCCCATGCAGGCCTCCCCGGCCCTCTCCACCCCCTCCACGGGCCTTCATGGGGCCTCCGGAGCATCTCCGGAGGCCCCATGGAGGCCTCCCCGGCCCTCTCCACCCCCTCCCCGGGCCTTCATGGGGCCTCCGGAGCATCTCCAGAGGCCCCATGGAGGCCTCCCCGGCCCTCCCCACCCCCTCCCCAGGCCTTCGTGGGGCCTAGCAAGACCCCGCGGAGGCCTCTCCCGGCCCTCCCTGGGCCTTCGCGGGGCCTCCGGAGTGTCTCCGGAGGCCCCATGGAGGCCTCCCCAAATCACCCCACCCCCTCCCCGGGCCTTCGTAGGGCCTGGCAAGGCCCCACAGAGGCCTCTCCCGGCCCTCCCCCCCCTTCCCCGGGCCTTTGTGGGGCCTCCGGAGCATCTCCCGAGGCCCCATGCAGGCCTCCCTGGCCCTCTCCACCCCCTCCACGGGCTTTCATGGGGCCTCCGGAGCATCTCCGGAGTCCCCATGCAGGCCTCCCCGGCCCTCTCCACCCCCTCCACGGGCCTTCGTGGGGCCTCCGGAGCATCTCTGGAGTCCCCATGCAGGCCTCACCGGCCCTCTCCACCCCCTCCACGGACCTTCATGGGGCCTCCGGAGCATCTCCGGAGGCCCCATGGAGGCCTCCCCGGCCCTCTCCACCCCCTCCCCGGGCCTTCATGGGGCCTCCGGAGCATCTCCAGAGGCCCCATGGAGGCCTCCCCGGCCCTCCCCACCCCCTCCCCAGGCCTTCGTGGGGCCTAGCAAGACCCCGCGGAGGCCTCTCCCGGCCCTCCCCGGGCCTTTGCAGGGCCTCCGGAGCGTCTCCGGAGGCCCCATGGAGGCCTCCCCAAATCTCCCCATCCCCTCCCCGGGCCTTCGTAGGGCCTGGCAAGGCCCCACAGAGGCCTCTCCCGGCCCTCCCCCCTCCTTCCCCGGGCCTTTGTGGGGCCTCCGGAGCATCTCCCGAGGCCCCATGCAGGCCTCCCTGGCCCTCTCCACCCCCTCCACGGGCCTTCATGGGGCCTCCGGAGCATCTCCGGAGGCCCCATGGAGGCCTCCCTAGTCCTCCCCACCCCCTCCACGGGCCTTCGTGGGGCCTCCGGAGCATCTCCGGAGTCCCCATGCAGGCCTCCCCGGCCCTCTCCACCCCCTCCCCGGGCCTTCATGGGGCCTCCGGAGCGTCTCCAGAGGCCCCATGGAGGCCTCCCCTGGCCTTCCCCAGGCCTTCATGGGGCCTCCGGAGCGTCTCCGGTGGCCCCATGGAAGCCTCCACGGCCCTCCCCACCCCTCCCCGGGCCTTCGTGGGGCCTAGCAAGGCCCCGCAGAGGCCTCTCCCGGCCCTCCCCGGGCCTTCACGGGGCCTCCCCGGATCTCCCCACCCCCTCCCCGGGCCTTCGTGGGGCCTAAGAAGGCCCCACGGAGGCCTTTCCTGGCCCTCCCCCTCCCTCCCCGGGCCTTCGTGCGGCCTCCGGAGAGTCTCCGGAGGCCCCATGCAGGCCTCCCCAGCCCTCCCCACCCCCTCCCCAGGCCTTCATGGGGCCTCCGGAGCATCTCCGGAGGCCCCATGGAGGCCTCCCCGGCCCTCCCCACCCCCTCCTCGGGCCTTCATGGGGCCTCCGGAGCATCTCCGGAGGCCCCATGGAGGCCTCCCCAGTCCTCCCCACCCCTCCCTGGGCCTTCGTGGGGCCTCCGGAGCGTCTCCGGAGGAGCCATGGAGGCCTCCCCGGCCCTCCCGATCCCCTCCCTGGGCCTTCGTGGGGCCTAGCAAGGCCCCGCGGAGGCCTCTCCTGGCCCTCCCCCCTCCCTCCCCAGGCCTTCATGGGGCCTCCGGAGCGTCTCCGGAGGCCCCATGGAGGCCTCCCCGGCCCTCCCAATCCCCTCCCTGAGCCTTCGTGGGGCCTAGCAAGGCCCCGCGGAGGCCTCTCCTGGCCCTCCCCCCTCCCTCCCCGGGCCTTCGTGGGGCCTCCGGAGCGTCTCCGGAGGCCCCATGGAGGCCTCCCCGGCCCTCCCCACCCCCTTCCCGGGCCTTCATGGGGCCTCCGGAGCGTCTCCGGGGGCCCTGTGAAGGCCTCCCCCCTCCTTCCCAAGGCCTTCGCGGGGCCTCCGGAGGGTCTCCGAAGGCCCCGTGGAGGTCTCCCCGGCCCTCCCCACTCCCTCCCCGGTCTTTCATGGGGCCTCCAGAGGCCCCTTGTCACGGTTTTGGGGGGGTCCGTGGGGGCCCTCCCAAAACCGCGAATAATCAAAACCGCAAATGTCAGGTTCGCGAATGTGGAGGGGAGACTGTAATTCATTTTTTTTTAAATTTCAAAATTTTCTATATGTAAATCCATTTTAAATCTCTCAGATAATTGCTTATGAAGAAATCAATTGATTTTTTTGAACTTCCATTTTAAGTTCATCTTCAGATTTTATGGACCATCTATTTTGGACATTTCTTATTAGAATATCTTTGTAAGTTAGCCAATTTCCATTGGTATGCCATTGACCAAAGAAAGCTTCTTGGGGAGAAACCCAGGTTGGAATCTTTGTGTCGTAGATTGTTTGTTTGTTTGTTTGTTTGTTTGTTTCATCCAGATTTTTTAATATCATCATCATCATCATATGTACATAGAACATCCATTATTTTAAGTCTGGGAATCCAGTGCCACCTCTTTCCTTTCTGACAGTCAGGACTTTACATTTAATTCTAGGTTTCTTTCCTCACCAGATAAAATTCATGAGTTCTTTCAGCCAGAGGATAAAGAGTTTATCATTAACGATAATAGGTAAATTTTGAAATAGGAAGATAAACTTTGGGAGCATGATTATTTTTATTAGGGATATCCTCCCCAACAGGGACAATTGTAGTTTATTCCAGTTAATCAAATCAACTTGAATTTATATATATATATATATATATATATATATTTCATTTCCAGTAAACATACCTTAAAATAACCACATGTTTCTATCTCATACATCATATATATCATATACTTCTTTTATACATGTTTATATACATATACATATGTATATACATATTTATATACATATTTAATCAATCACACCAATTCTAAATGCTCTGAGTTCAACCAGACACCCCACTCTCACTCACTTTCCTTTCATACTGTACTTTTCATACACTTGACTTCCCTTTCCCCTCTCTTTTCTCTTTTCTATCCATTTGATGTCTTCACAATTATGTTCTCTTTTAAAGATGGAACAATACGTTTATTTATTTATTTCTGTTTTTCTTCCCCCCCCCCAATGCTCTTCTATCTCTCTACTTTAGTAATCTATTTTATTTATGTATTTTTTATTTCTTCACTCTGTTTCTCTTTCCTTATGGGATTTAACATTTCCCACTTTTTCAGATTTTTGAATGTTTTTTTCTCATCTAGAATGATTGTTAACGTATCCATTTCACTCATCTCTCGTAATTTGTGTAACCACTCATCTATTGATGGTATCTTTTGTGTCTTCCAATATTTTGCGAACACTAACCTAGCAGTCATCATATAGGATAAAACTCTCCAATATTTCTTTTGGATTTGATCATTTAATTTATGGAACATATTCAATAAGTACATCTCAGGTACTAGTGGTAAATCCATATTAAACACTTTGCTAATTGTTTTATTGATTTTTCTCCAAAATTTTTCTGCCTTCTCGCACCTCCACCAGATATGATAGAGGGAGCCTGTGGCTTTTTGACATTTCCAGCATTGATCTGACATATTTTTATAAATTTTCGCTAATCTAACTGGTGTTAAATGCCATCTTGTCGTTGTCTTATAAAGATTTTCTTTTAGGTTATGACTTCTTTTTTTAAAAAAAACATTCCTCCAAAGTTTCTCCCAGTGTTCTAATTGTATTTCCTGACCTATATCCTGTGCCCACATTACCATATAAGGTTTTATAATTTCTTGTTCGAGATTTATCTGTAATATCATTTTATGTATTTTGGATATCATCTTTGTCTTATTTCCCCATATCAACCCATCGAATTTTGTAAGTTCAGTTTCTATTCCATCAATTTTTTGATCCATCTTAAACTTCTCATTTAGTTGTCTATATAACAACCAGTGGCATTCTTTATTTTCTAATTTTAATTCTTCTTGCATCTTCATTTTAAACATATTTCCTTCTTTCTTTAATATATCTCTATATGTCAGCCACTGCCCTTTGTAAATATCTTCTCTCTTATAAAATGCCTCATGATTGGATAACCATATAGGCCATAATTTTTAGCCATAATTTTCTTCTATATTTTGACCAAACCCTTAACAACGCCTTTCTTACGTAATGGTGTTCAAACTCTTTATGCACCCCTGCTTTATTATGCCACAAATAGGCGTGCCAACCAAATCTTGTATTAAACCCTTCTAAAGACAATAGTCTTAAATTTTTCAGTGTTATCCATTCCATGATCTATGAAATTGCACTAGCGTGATAGTATATTTGAAGATCTGGTAATGCAAGGCTACCTCTTTCTTTTACATCTGTTAATAATTTCCATTTTAGTCTAGGTTTTTTCCCTCTCCAGATGTATCTTGTTAGATCTTTTTTCCAAGTCTCCATTATTTTGTCGTTAATAATAATTGGTAAGTTTTGAAATAAATAAAGCATCTTGGGCAATATGTTCATTTTAATTGATGCTATTCTTCCCAATAATGATATTTCCAGTTTATCCCATCTTTTTAACTCTTCCTTAATTTTGTTCCAAGTTTTCACATAGTTATTTTCAAAAAGCTTTGTATTCTTGTTTGTAATTGTTATACCTAAGTATTTAGTCCTCTTTTCGACTTTATATCCTGTTATTTTTTCTAGTTCTTTTCTTCTTGTTTCTTTAGGTTTTTAGTTATCATTATAGTCTTTTCTTTATTAATTTTTAATCCTGCCAATTTTCCAAACTCTTCAATTGTTCCTTTTAATTTTTCAATGCTTTTCTCTGGATCTTCTAAAATGCTTGAATTTCCTTCCAAGATTTTTTGTAATTATTTTCAAATAATTCAGTGTTCTTCATTGTAATCCAAATTCCTAAATATTTATATTTTTTCCAATTTACATCCCATTTTTTGCTTAATTTCAGTATCCTCCAATTTCATTGTATTTTTACTTAGAATTACTGCCTTTTCTTTGTTGAGCTTGAAACCTGAAATGTCTCCAAATTCTCGTAGTAATTTAAATAGGTCCTTGGTTATCTCAGTTGGATTTTCTAGGAAAACTGCCAGATCGTCTGCATAAGCCTTTAGTCTAAATTCATGTTTTCCTATTTTTAGTCCTTGGATTTTGTATGTTCCCTTATGCTTCTGTTCAGTACCTCTAAAATGGTAATGAAAATAAGTGGGGATAATGGGCATGCTTGTCTCATGCCTTTAGTTATCTTGAAGGGCTTGGTTTTTTCACCATTTATAGTTAGTTGGGATGTCTGGCATAAATTTTATTTATCCAATTTGTAAATTTGTCTCCAATCACCATCCTTTTAAACAGTTCCTTTATGAAATTCCAGTTGAATTTCTTGAAGGCTTTCTCAACAACTATAAAGATCATTGCAAATTTCTTCTCTGGATGTTGTTCATAATATTCTACTATGTCAGTCACTGATCTTATATATTCTTCCAGTTGGCGCCTAAGAGCAAACTATTTTGCAGACACTGAAGTAAGCTGAGGACAAAGGGGGAAGATGGGGGGAGCAAGAGGAGAGAGAAATGGGAACATTTTAAAATCAGCTGGAAAAGTGGGAAAACAAAAGATTAATCAGGACTGTCCATCCCAAATTGGGACAGTTGGAGAGTGTGCCACTCTGAGGTTTGGCATCTGAAGTACGCCTACCTTCTGGGTGCTCTGAACTCTCATAATCCAGATGTTGGTCATGTTTCTTCTGGATATTAGCATCATAGAATTGTAGACTTGGAAGGGAGTCCAAGGGCCATCTAATCCAACCCCATACCATTCAGGAATACTATATACAGTTTCAGAAAGTTGGCCATCCAACCTGTATTTTAAAACCTCCAGAGGAGGAGAGGCTGCCACCACCCTCTGAGGCAGTGTGTTCCACTGTCAGACAGCTCTTACAGCCAAAAGGTTCTTCCTAATCTTTAGGTGGTATCTTGTTTCTTGTCATTTGAATCCACTGCTCTCTGTCTAAGGAGATTATCAGACGGACCCTTTGGGTCTGTTTCTGTCACACTACCCCCCAACCCGCCCCTCTACCAGTCCTGCCATGGAATAAAGAAAAAAGTTTCACACACTTACCTTTATTCCACAACAGGAATGGGCTCCCCCTCCCTTCCCTGCCCGGTTGTAAATGCAGCCGTAGCAAGGCTGCTTTTATGACCAAGAACTCAAATCCCAGCCGTTCTTGTGAGAGAATGGCCAGGAGGCAAATTTTAAAAGAACCCACCCAGCTGTTAAAAACAAAAGCAAGCACTAAAACACATTTTTAAAAAGAAACAGCTACCCGGGGAGGGGGGATTTTTTTTAAAATTTACCTTTCTGTCCCAATTGCACCCAGAAGTGACTGGCAGGGACCTCCCAGTGACGTCACATCCAGTTGTCGTCCCGGGAGCACAACAGGGCTCCTGTTCACTCGCCCGTCATTCCATTATAATAACGGAACAGGCCTCTTATTCACAGATTTTTCTGTGAATAAGTGGAAATGGGGAAGGAATAGGAGCAGAACGGGAGCATCCCAGGACAGGGATGACATTGTCTAAAAGGTAAGCCTTTTAGTTATCTCCTGTCGTCCCTGTCCTGGGATATTTTACATGTCTGATAATCTCCTTAATCTATGGAGCAGCAGAAAACAAGCTCACTCCCACCTTCTATCTACACAACACCCTTTGAAATATTTAATGATGGCTATCATTTCACCTTTCCATCTAAATATACCCAGCTTCTTAAGCCATTCTTCATGGGGCTTGGTTTCCACATCTTTGACCATCTTGGTCACCTTCATCAGAATACATTCCAGGGGGGCAGAATCACACACCACCGGATGTGGCCGTAGAATCCAGCTCTCTCCGATGTGATAGCTTTGAAATAAAGTAAACACCTTGTTGAAGCAGCTAATTAAAGAAAAAGAACTGTGTCTCCTGTGCCGGAATGCTGTGAGTAAAATCTGTTTTATTTAAAAGCTAAAAGCTGAAAGCCCGGAGCTTGAGGATTTATGAGGGAAGCTGATGTCGAAAGACCAAAGCGGAGATAAGGGAAAGAAAAAATTCTTACAAACTCCCTTATGGACAAGATCTAAAAATAAACCCTTTGACAAAACAATCTCAAGATTGGAACGGGCAGCTTCAGCTGAAACGTTAACAACAACTGAAAAGATTAGGAAAAAAAAGAACAGACCGAAGCAATTAAAATGGCGACTGGAGCAGGGGGAGGAAAGAATGGACAGAAAAACACACAAAAGAATGGGCAGAAGGAACATCTGTCAGGGCAAGAGGATTTACAATCTTTGCTGGCACAGAATAATGAAAAATTACTTCAAAGTTTTAAAGCTCATACACTTGAGCTACGAAATGAAATTCAGAATATGAAACAGGAAACAATTCAGGAAGTTTCTAAACAACTACAAAGTGCCATGCAGCAAATCAACCAGGAGATGGCAGGAGTGTGCAAAGAAATTAAAAAAGTAAATCAAATGGTAAACGACAACAAAAACTGGCTTCAGAGACATGACGTAGAGATTGCTGAGATACAAACACAAATTATTGCCCAAGAAGACAGGGACAGAAGGATGAACATCAAGATTCGAAATGTTCCACATTTTGAAAAAGAAACTGTAACCCAGCTGAGAATTAAAATAATAAACTGGTTCCAACAACTGACACCCCAGTTACAGTGGGTGCAAGAAGATTTTGAGAGAATCCATAGAACTGGATTCAGGAAAACAACTCCCAGTGATGTATTGATAAAAGTGGCCAATCATTACAAAAAAGAGACATTTATGATAGAAATCAAGAAACTGGGTGACCAAATACTTTTTGAGTCAACACCAGTGATGATTTTCAATGATTTGTTCACGAAAACATTGGAATGGAGGAGAGGTATCAAACCCATTATAGCTCTACTGAAAAAAAATAATATTAACTACAATTGGGGATACCTAATATTTTTTAAGTTCAAGTATGCTGGGAAATTTTACAAAATGAAAACACTGGAAGAAGGATTACAACTGCTGACAATGCTGGGACTGAGAGAGGAAGAACAAGAAGCAGCAAAAGATCAAGAGGAGTTGAAAGGAGCAACAGGAGGAAAGGAGAAATGAAGATATAAAGATATAAAGACAAGGGACTGGAAAAAAACTGAGATGAGATCAAGGGTGACATCGGTGATGGGTGACACCCCTTCCCCCCCTCAAAGTTTGTAGCTATGGCGGGGATGGCAATCCCTGGGAGTAGGAGGGGGTGAGGAAATGTGTATGTGGGAGGGGTAGGGAGGAGGGAGGAAGGGGGAGAAGGTGGAGGGTGGTGCAGGGGGGATTGTTATTGTTATAGTTTATTGTTTATTTGAGTGTTGTAATATTTGTGCACTATGGGGGACTAATAGAAGTAGAAATTTATTATACATAATATGGAAGGTAGATTGAGAATATTGACCTTAAATGTCAAAGGGTTAGGAAATGTAATAAAACGAAAAAGAATAGAATCTTTACTAAATAAATCTAAAGCAGATATAATATTCCTTCAAGAAACACATCAAAATAAAGATGGAGTGAATGAATTGAAGTTGAAATGGACAAATACATATGAAAAAGCTTTTGGAACATCAAAATCAAGAGGAGTAGCAACTATTTTGTCGAAAGGATGTGATTTTATTGTTAAGAAAATTAAAAAAGATATAAAAGGAAGATATATAATTATGCAAGAAATTAGGGGTAAAGAACAACTAACTTTAGTCAATCTGTATGCACCAAATGAAGGTCAAATAGAATTTTATGAAGAAGTTATTAACTCTACAAATGAAATAAGTGAGGGATCTATAATAATGGCGGGAGATTTTAATATGGTAATGGATAAGCAGAAAGATAAATCTAATCCTACTAAAGAGGATAAGAAAATGTATGAAACTGGTTTGAACAAAATTATAAATAGAACTGGATTATGAGATGTATGGAGAGAATGGAAAGGAGAAGAAAAGAGATACACTTATTCACCAAAACATAAAAACTATTCTAGAATAGACTATATTTTTGTATCAAAAAATTTGGTCCCACACAGATATAGGGATTATAAAAGTTACAGACCATGCAACAGTTACAGCAGATATAAAGGTTACAAAAGATTATAAACAAGCAAAACGATGGAGATTGGATACAAAAATCTTTGGTTATAAAAATATAGTAGAAAAAATACAGGTAGAATTAAAAGAAATATGGGAAATAAATAGAGTAGGACAAAGCAATCAAGCATTATTGTGGGATTCAATGAAAGCTGTAGCAAGGGGAATATTTATTAGGGAAGCACATATATTGTGAAAAAAATGGGAAAAAAGTAGGAAGAAACTAGAAGAGGAAATTAAAGGTCTAGAAAAAGAATATTTTAGAAACAGAGATAAACAGATCCATGCATTAATACAAGCAAAGAGAAAAGAGTTAGAAAAGGAAGATATAGAAATAGTAAAAAGAAATCTGTTATTTATGAAAAGAGTTTTTTTTTGAATACAGTAATAAAAATTCTAGAATGTTAGCAAGAGCCACACAAACAAAGAAATCTAAAAGTTTGATTGGAATTATTAAAAATGAAAAAGGGAAAAAAAGTAGAATCATAGATCATAGAATTGCAGAGTTGGAAGAGACCACGAGGGCCATCCAGTCCAACCCCCTGCCATGCAGGAAATCACAATCAAAGCATCCCCAACAGATGGCCATCCAGCCTCTGTTTAAAGACCTCCAAGGAAGTAGAATTTGATGAAAGATAGATTAAATATATTTCAAGAATATTATCAAAAATTATATTCAGCAGGTGATCCACGGAAAGATTTAGAGAAATATATACAGGAAAATTGTAAGAATATAATTAGTGAGGAGGAGAAAGAATTAATGGAAAAACCTATAACAGAAGAGGAAATAGAAGAAATTATAAACCTATTGAAACTAGGGAAGGTTCCAGGAGAAGATGGTTTGGGAGTCGAATATTACAAAACATTTAAAAGTATATTAATATCTAGAATGAAAGAATTATATAATAACATTTTAAAAGGAGGAGATCCCACCATCATGGAAACAATCTTTGATCATATTAATTCCAAAACCAGATAAAGATTTGACAGACCCAGAATCATATAGACCAATATCATTAATAAATCAAGATGCAAAAATATTAACAGCAATAATGGCGAAAAGGATGAACAAATTTGTGTATAAATATTTACAAAAAGACCAATGTGGATTTATAGAAGGAAGACAGATGGCTAATTTAACTGGAAGATTAATAAATATAATAGATATAATTAGAAGAAAGAAAATTAAAGCAGGGCTTATAGCTATAGATATATTTAAAGCTTTTGATTGTGTGGAATGGCCAGCATTAAAAAATATAATGAAAACATTTGGATTTGGAGAAAAATTTAGGGGTGTGATTGACCAATTGTATAAAAAAAATAAAGCAACAGTAATAGTAAATGATGGTAAGACAGAACAAATAAATTTAACTAGGGGAACAAGACAAGGTTGTCCACTTTCCCCAATAATATTTGCTATGGTAATAGAAATATTAGCTAATGGAATCAGAAACGATGAAGATATCAAAGGGATAGGAAATATTGAAGAGATTAAACTGAATATGTTTGCAGATGACACATTAATAACAATACAAGATCCATTGGAAAAAATGCAAGAGATAGAGAAACATTTGGAAACGTTTTTGAAGATGACAGGTTTACAAGTAAATTGGAATAAATCAGAAATGATGATATTTAATTATACAGAGGCAGAGCAAAAAATATGAAGAGTAAAAAGAAATATATTAAAATAAAAGAGCAAATAAAACACTTAGGAATAAACATTGTGGCAGAATTGGAAAAACTAGAGGAAAAAAAATTACTATGTTAAGGAAAGATATGGAGAAAAGAATAGAGAAATATGGGAAAATCAAATTGTCATGGTTTGGAAAAATAGCACTTGTTAAAATGAAAATATTACCAAAAAAATTTTTTTTATTTAGAATGCTACCTATTAAAGTATCAGAGATGGAATTTAAAAAGTGGTAAAATATGATAAATAATTATTGTAATGGAGGCAAAAAATCAAGAATTAATAAAAATAGATGGTATAAATCCCAAAAAAAAAGGAGGTTTAGGCTTACCTAATTTAAAGCTATATTATGTAGCGAATCAATTGAGATATATTATTGATAGTGTTGCGGAAGTGAAGGAAATGGAATGGATGGAAATAAATAAACAAGAGATAGAGTTAAAATTAAGAAATATATTTTTTGTAAACTAAAAAAGAAATTTAAGGAAACAATACAATCCGTCTCTTTAAAAAATATATTAGATATATAGAATAAATATAAAAAAGTATTAGTTCCAGGAATATCTCCATTAACACCGCTAATATTGTTAGAGGGTTTCCTAGCAAATTTAAGAAAAGAAGTGGAAGCAAAATTAGGAGGACAAGAAATAATACGGTTGAAGGAATGGACAGGGAAAATGAAAAATAAAAATTATATGGAAAAAAAATTAAAGGAGCAAGGATTTACATGGTTTACATGATGCCAAGAATTGGGAACGTATATGTGGTGGAATTGTAAATATGTGCAGAATTTTTGGAAAATAGTAATGAAGGAAATACGTGAAATACTGGAGATAAATATACCTTTAAGCCCTGAAATAGCATTACTATCATACTGTGAAAAAATACAAGAATCTCAAATTGTTAAGGATTTACTAACAAATTTGCTGACAGCAGCAAGATTAATAATAGCAAAGAAATGGAAAATACAAGGAGAATACAAAATAGAAGAATGGTATGATGAAGTATGGAATATAGCTATAAATGAGAAATTAACAAATATGGTTAAGGAAAAAAAGGAGGGCTAAATAAGAATGTTTTTGCTGAAAAATGGAGTAAATTTTTAGAATTTGTATTAATAAAGGGGAGAGGAAGCAAACCTGAGATGGAGACAATGGTTTTTTGGAAAGAGGGATGAATGTAAAGGGAAGTCCCTCAGTGGAGGGAATCACTGTTATATATGTTATATATGTTTGTTAAGTTTTATGTAGAAATTGTATGTCTTTTAATTTTAAAAATTAATAAAAATTATTTTTAAAAATGCATTCCAGCTTTTCAATATCCTTCTTGAACTGTGGCTCCCCAACCCTTGGAGTTAGAGTCTGAAACATGTGGAGTGTCACCTGTCACATGATCTAAAGAGCTCAAATCATGCAGCACTCCAGATATTGTGGGACTGCAGTTCCCAGCATTCCTCACCAGCATAGCCTGTGAAAATGAAGTCCAAAAATGATTCAGAAGGCCACATGATTTCTGCCCCTGATCTAGAAACTCTCTGGCAGAAAGTGGGCCCTGAAAAATAACCAGGCTGGGAGCTCACACTAACAGCATCTTAACATTGCCCCCAAAGGGCAAAAATAGTAGGATGGTGATTAATCAGGAACCAGGGGCAAGTAGGGTCGCCAGAGTGAAAACAGGAAATGGCTCC
Organism: Gambelia wislizenii; assembly: GCA_030847615.1. Classification (NCBI taxonomy): domain Eukaryota; kingdom Metazoa; phylum Chordata; class Lepidosauria; order Squamata; family Crotaphytidae; genus Gambelia; species Gambelia wislizenii. The sequence goes on along the minus strand of JAUMIR010000015.1, from coordinate 5,305,578 downwards.
TGTACTTTTAACAACATACCATCCAACTGTCCCAATTAGGCAGGGACAGTCCCATTAAAACCACTGTCATCCTACCTTTGTAGCTGCTTTTAAAATGTCCCAGTTTCTCTCCCATCTTTGTCATAGAATCATAGAATCATAGAGTTGGAAGAGACCACAAGGGCCATCCAGTCCAACCCCCTGCTATGCAGGAATGGCAGAATCACACAATCAAAGCATTCCCAACAGATGGCCATTCAGCCTCTGTTTAAAAACCTCCAAAGAAGGAGACTCCACTACACTCTGAGGCAGTGCATTCCACTTCTGAACATCTCTTGCTGTCAGGAAGTTCTTCCTAATGTTTAGGTGGAATCTCTTTTCCTGGAGTTTGAACCCCATTGTTCTGTGTCCTAGTCTCTGGAGCAGCAGAAAACAAGCTTGCTCCATCTTCAGTATGCATCACCATGTATGGATGTGAGAGCTGGACAGTGGAGAAAGCTGATAGAAAGAGAATCAACTCATTGGAAATGTGGTGTTGGAGAAGAGTGCTTACTTTAATTGCTGCAAACTGAGTTCAAAGTGGAAAAGTAGTTTGCAATCCATTGATTCAGTAGAGGGTAGAGATGAGGAGGAGGCAAGTCTTGCCCTTCCTAGTAGGCTGAGGCAAAAGCAAACTGCTACAGCCTCTTTTAGCTTGTGTGTTCTTCCCCATTAATCACTTTTACCATCTTGCTCACACTCTGATGTTGTTTGGCTACACGTGTCAAAGTTTTCATCTGGTGTGTCAAAGTTGAACAGAAGAGGGAATTTCAGTTGGGGTTGGTTGTTACATGATTGTATGAAATGCCATCTCCCATGCAACCATTAAAGGTATAGGAGTTTTTTTTTTCAGTGTTCACTATGGCAAACCTAGGGGCGAGGCATAAAATGGGGACCATTGGTAACAGTGGTGACAAAGGGAACCAGACCTTCAAATGGCTTCCCCTTGGCAGCTTTGTGCTGCTTTCCAAAACCAGAGGAAACAAGATTTATTTATCTATCTATATAAAACTCTTAAGTATGTTGCCATTCCCAGTGTGCTGATTGGCTGTTTAGGAAACTTCCCGACCAATCAAAAAGCTTCCCCTTGGCAGCTTCATGCCTCTTTCCAAAACCAGAGGAGACAAGATTTATTTATCTACACACACACACACACACACACATATATATATATATATAACCTTTTAGGTATGTTGCCATTCCCAGTGTGGTGATTGGCTGCTTAGGAAACTTCCCAACCAATCAAAGCTCTCCGTTGGCCAATCAGCACACTGGGAGTAGAAACGTGTGGAACTCTTCCACTAGCTGTAGGTTTCGAGCGTGCTGCCAGGCAGGTCCGTGGGGGTTTACTCACAACTAAAGAATTTCTTTCCTCCCTCCGGGCTGTTCAGCCAAACCCCGCACACGTCGCTGGAGCCGGGTTTCTCGCAGCTGCATTGGGGGTCTGCGCCGCAGTCCCAAGTGGGTTATCAATTGTTGATCAGATGTCGCGCCCTCCTGGCCCTGATGATCTCGTGGTAGCACCTGTCAATCTCAATGAGCAGAGTCAACCGGAAACGTGTGAGCACCCATCTCAGCAAGGTGTTCACATTGGCAATCCTGACATGCACGGGATGGAGAATGGGCACCGTGGCCTCAATGGGGAAGAGGAACAGTAGAATCCGTATTAGTGGTGATAGAGCTGTTGGTAGGAGTCCCTGAAGTACTCAGCCTTGCTCTGTGAGCGGAATCTCCTACCAGAGTCATCGTAGAACCACCAAAGGAGATAAGTTCAAGGAGAACAACTCTGGAGTAAAGCCTAACTGGGCTTCCTTTCCTGAGGAAGTGGCAGAACTTGGTCTCTCCCCCACTCCCTGGAGTGTGTTGGAGGAGCGGGATAAGATAATGGTGTATGTTACAGCGGGTACAGCTAGTGTATATTTATTTGGGCATTTATACACTGCTCTTCAGCCCCCAAGGCTCTCAGAGCCGCTTACAAATTTTTAAGCAATAGCAATTTACACATCTACACTGCTTTATAGCACGCTAGGCATTAAGCAGTTTCCAATGTTTGTTAGCTAATTGCTCCCCCCACCCCAAGCTGGATACAAGATGGAACCTTGTCAGCCCTTCCTTGCAAAATAGATTTCTCTCTCTACTTTCTCTCTCTTCCCCTACTTTCCCTTCAGCTGTTGGGTGTTTTTCGAGGGCCTGGTTGCCGTCCTGGAGGGCTCCTTGCCTTTAATATGATTACAAATGCTTTTACAGAAAAAGGTCTCCATTGCCTGCTGTGATAATCTCCCTCTTTCTAATCCAGCAGGCAGGAGAGAGAAAGAGAGAGAGAGAGGACACTTTCCATGGGTTTTAACCCTCCCACATCTGACAGGGGCATCTTGCGAAAACGTGCTCTCCCTCTCTCTTTTAGAGGAAGAGAGCGACCTTTGCATGACCACATCATCATTTGTAGAATACTAAGATGGGGATTCTGTTTGGGACTTACATCTGCATTAACAGCTTTATGAGCACGCAAAATGGGATTGTGACGTTTTGCGATAGCCATATTCACCTAGCGGCTGCCAGGACATGACAACCTGTGAGCATCCATTGCGCACTGGTGGAGTGACTGATGCACCATTGCGCGATGTATCTGGACACCGGCTGGAAAGTTCCAGATCACAACAGGAGTGCTCAGTCCACCTCAGAATTTCCTGATGAGCATTAGAAGTTCCTGATGTGCACCAGAACTGCCAGATGTGTGTCAGAGCTGCCAGATGTGCATCAGAAGTGCCCAGTGCTCATCAGAACTGCCAGATGTGTGTCAGAGCTGCCAGATGTGCATCAGATGTGCCCAATACGCATCAGACATGCCCAATGTACATCAGAACTTCCCACTCCACGTCAGGGGTGTCCAAGGAGCATCAGGAAGTGCCCGATGTACATTGGCACACTCTTCCCCATGCCTGTATGTGCATCTTCACAATTCATGAACAGAATTCCATTGCATTTTTACTATGTAGCCACGGATTGGTAAAGTTACAACATCTACACTATGATGTAGGATCCAGGACTAAATTTCTAAAATCCTGGGAATTGTTTCCACCCCCATACCAGGTGGGGAACTGTGGCAGGAACAGCAAACTCCAGTTTTCTGCCTCAGGACTCCCAGGGGCTGCACAAACTGCCAAAAATTAATTTTCTTATTTTGCATTTAAAAAAATCATTATTTATATCCTGCCTTTCTGCCAGCACAGGATCTGAGGTGGCTCACAGCAAAACAAAAAGTCCAGCTGAAAAACTATTAATGCAAACATTTAAAACAATTCTCTTAAAAACACCACGTTAAAACAGTTTAAAACACATTTAAAATATAATATATATAAAAGACAAAAGCACAGAAGAGCCCCATGAAAAGACTCTTCTGTCACATGTATTAAGAGCCAAAGGCCTGCCTAAATATGAAAAGCTCTTTGCCTGCTGGTGGAATGAGAGGGAGCCAACCGAGCCTCCTGTGGGAGGGAGTTCCACAGTCTGGAAGAAGCCACCAAAAAGGGCACTCAACATGCCTTTGCTGGTGGTGGGACCAAGAGAAAGTCCTCTTCCCAAAGATCTTAAATCTTGAGCAGGCTCATAGAGGAAGACATGTTTTTTCAGATAGCCTGGACCCAACACTCACTAAAAAGGCTTTTTAAAAGGGGGGGGGGGATTTGGATTTGGAAACCCATTTCTAGTTTTGAAAGCCATGATAATTTTTGGTTTTAAACAGTGCAAGGGCCCTGTGACCTATTTTAAAGGTGAATCACAGGGAGGCTTTCAAGAGAGGCAATTTGCTTTTTTTGCCAGGAAAAAAACGAAGATGCAGCTTGGAGAGGCTGAAGGCTACAGTATGGTTCACTGGGGGGAAATGGGACAATAGGAAGTCGAAGGCTTTCACAGCCGGCATCCATAGATTTTCCTTGGTTTTTTTCTGGGCCATGAGGCCATGTTCTGGAAGAGTTTACTTCTGACGTTTCGCCTGCATCTAGCAGCATCAGCACTGGGAAGATGGAGAGGGAGGGCTGGAGAAATGCAGATGTTCACTATTAGGTTGCAGCATCATCTCTGCAGTAAACAATAGTCCTCTTAATTCATATTTTTAAAATCAGAATTACAATGGCAAGCTTTCCTTTTTCTATGGGACACTGAGGTGATTTTCATGGCAACTCTGGCTATCACTCTGTATCTCCCTCCTCTTTCAGATGAACCGGCCTATCCAGGTGAAACCAGCAGACAGCGAAAGCAGAGGAGGTAACATCTCCGCGAGGGAGGGGTGGGTTTGTGGGTATGATACAGTCCAGGTTTACTGGCTCATCTAGTGTTTGTGAGCAGTAGACTTCAGATTCAGAATAGGTTTGTTTCCCTGAATAGGTTCCCCATACATTCCTCCCAATCCATTTTTTAGTGTCTGGTTCCCAGTGTTTTTTAAGTAAAGCTGGATCATTTGAAGGTACCAAAGATGAATTTCCTAAAAGAGAGGTTAAAAAAAGAGAGATGGATATTTGGAGGAAGTGGACAACATTTTGGGCTGGAAATGGTCCACTGTGCAGGGAGAGCATTTTGTCAGTGATCGTTTTGCCAGGTTTTCAAAATAGCTATAATGTACAGGCAAAATTTATGATGTGCAGGGTTGACAATCAGGATGTAGCTATTAACAACTTCCTGCTCTACCTAAATAACAAATGAAAGTATTGATTTAGTTACGTTAGCCTTGCATTTCTCTGAAAAATTGACACTTTGGCCGCATTCATAAATTACACAATACACATATATTTCTGTCGTTTGGAAGGGCCTACACTCACGAATATAAGATTTATTTATTTTGGCATCTTGTTCAGTCTATGTAAAAGGAAAAACTTTCCCTTATAATAATGGACTCCTGCCAGCCCTATAAGGGCAAGTCTGCCAGCCCTCTAATGAAGGCTGTCCCTTATAATAAGGGGCACCTGCCAGCCCTACAAGGGATAAGCTTTCTGTGCCTCAAATAAAGGACAATCCTTATAATAAGAGACACCTGGCCAACACTATTGAGTTAGAGTTCACCAGATTCTCCTTTATCTGAGCAACGTCCTCTTTCCATCTCCAGAAGACAGGAAGCTGTTTGTAGGGATGCTGGGTAAGCAGCAAACAGATGAAGACGTCCGGAAAATGTTTGAGCCTTTTGGTAACATCGATGAATGCACGGTACTTCGCGGTCCCGATGGCACCAGCAAAGGTGAGCAGAAATAGCCGGCTGTCCCACCTATCCCAGATATGAGGTCTGTTTATTAAATAACAAGACTGATACAATAACCCGTCTTTATTTACACGTATCACAATTCTAATGCTTGTCCCCTTCAATATACTCCACGTTCACACTCACACACTGATGCAGTCTGGTTTTTCACTTGTCGAAGGCGTGGAGCAGATCAGTTTCTGTCAGCTGTTTCAACATGTCTGCCGTTTTCTTCTTTACTGCATCAATTGACTCAAAAAGTGTTCCTTTAAGCACTGATTTCACTTTAGGGAAAAGCAAAAAGTCACATGGTCCCAAATCTGAGGAATATGGAGAATGCTCAAGTGTAGTAATGTGTTTATTGGCCAAAAACTGCTTCACAGAAAGTGCTGTATGAGCAGGCGCATTGTCTCGATGAAGAATGAAATCATTTCTCCACAGTTCTGGCCTTCCCCCCCCCCCCGACTCTTTCTCTCAGCATTGTAAAAAAAAACAAAAACACTTCCTTATAATAATGCTGGTTCACTGTTCTGCCTTCTGGAACCCATTCTGCCACAATTACGCCCTTGATATAAAACAAAAACAAACAATGAATGTGGACTTGCTTTTTCATTCTTGGTGGTAATGGTGTTTTCCAGTGCATTGAGTGTTGTTTTGTCTTAGGATCATACTGGAAGATCCAGGGTTTCATCACAAGTGAGGATTTTTTTGAAAAAGGTTTGGGTCCACCTCAAGTTACTGCAGAATGTCATGTCGCTCAACTTTTAAACTTAGCATTTTCCTGGCACACAACAGACAACATGGCTGCTTTAAATGACAACTGACGATTAATTGAATGGCCAAGAGTGTTGATGTTTGTCCTGCAGGTTCAGACATGTTTATGGTCACAACTAAAGCATTCACAATCAGTTCTCCCTGATTTGTCTGAAACGTAGAAACACAGTCTCGTTACTTAGTAGACAGACATTGTATCTTCAGCAGGTCCTGCCAAAAGTTGTTTCTCTGTGAAGGACCTCAGAGTAGCTGCCAGGGAGGGGGGTGAAGTGTGTGTGTGGGTGCCATGACACAACAACATTTGGGATGCATCCATAATTACTTTTAAAAAACAAGAGTCATGGCACATGGGTCAGTGCTGCAGACTTTCTCTTCCATCCTAAATGGAAATGACAGATTTACAGGTATACCTCAGTTAACAAAGCAGAGGGGTTTCTGGGCGTTACTTCCTTAACAGAAAATTTGGCGGGGAGTGAAAATAACATGGAAAGGACAGGGATAGGTTCCTACAGCACAGGTCAACTTCTTTCAGCAACGTTTAAATTTAAAACGAACAATACAGTCGTCCCTTCACATTTGCGGGGGTTAGGTTCCCCAGACCCCTGCAAATGTGAAAAATCTGTGAATAATGATTGCCCTCCCCCACCAAAGCGACCATGGGGCCTCCGGAGGCCCCATAGTCGCTTTCTCCGGACTCCCCAGTCCCTTCGAGGCCTTCACGGGGCCTCAGGAGACCCTCCTGAGGCCCCGTGGATGCCTCCCCGGCCCTCCCCCCTCCCTCCCAAGGCCTTCACAGGGCCTCACAAGGCTCCATGGAGGCCTCCCCGGCCCTCCACCTCCCTCCCAGGGCCTTCACGTGGCCTCTGGAGGCCCTGTGTCCCAGTTTTGGGAGGGCGGGGGGGGCCCCCCAAAACCACGAATATCCAAAATCGCGAATGCTGAGTTCGCGAATGTGGAGGGGCAACTGTATACACATATGAAATGAAACAACCAAGTCAGGTAAGCTTTGTGTAGGTAAACAGGAACATTTTGAACCTTGCAAAGACCCCTTGAAAATTTCTTCCAGAATGCATCCTGGAATTATTATTTTTCTTTCAGTAGCCTTCACTCATGTTATCATTTCCCTGTTGGTGGCCAAACTCCTAGATCTCTGCTTTTTCAACATACTGGGGCTAACTGGTGAGATGGACTAATCTGATCTCGCCTTTTGCCTCTGTTTTGCCATTCCTGTCATTCTCAGTAAGAAGGTAGCTGCTCTTCACCTTGCCTGTTGTAGCCAGGCAAGCACGGCTGCTAGAGCAGAATTTCATCCCAGCTCAAACTTTATTGCATTGTTTACTGCAGACAAGCTGCTGCAATTTATCACTTCTCCAGCCCCCCTTCACCATCCTTCCACTGCCGGTATTCTCAAAACCTTCCAGCTAGAGAGAGGGCAAGGAGGAAAAGGGGGACTGGGCATGCATAACAAGCTTTTGTAAGAAGAAGCTTCTTTGTCAGAGGCTTTGTTAACAAAGGTATGCCTGTACTAAATGGGAAGTTGGACCTTTTAATTCCTTGTCCACCATGTGGGCTGCCAAGCTGATCATTTTCAATGTGCTGCGTGCATATTTAGTACATTGGCTCATGAAAAAAAAAAAAGAGAGATCTCAGTCTATTTTTATAGTAGTTGAACATGTGCCCTAGGGAGGGGGAAAGCGAGTTTACAACAAGGCAGCTTCCAGCCAATTGCAGCCTTACACAACTGCCTTTGCCTGCAAACATGTAGAATCAGTTCACTTAGTAGTTACGTTCATACCCAACCTTTCTTCCACTGAAAGTGGCATACATGGGTGTACTCCACCCTGTTTTATCCTCACAAAAACCTTCTCAGGGCAGTAACTATGGGAGGGGGGGAAATGAGGGCATTGCTCCCCAAATAAGAGTTCTGCCTCCCACAAATGAAATTTTCCTTCAGTCCCCAAATTTCTAGCACCGCAACAATGTAAAGCTTCAGTTGAGCATTTAGAAATACAGTTTCATTATCCAAAGAAAAGAGGCAAGCAAAGTGACCCAGGGAATTCAAACATAGCAAATAGGAGTGCTATGTGTGAATGATTTTCAACGTCTCACTCTCTATTATTCTTGAAATTTGTGGACTGAAGGAAAATTTAAGGGGGAAGAATTCTTATTTTGAGGGGGGGGTCAGTGTCCTCATTTTATACACACACACCCTGGTGGCTACAGCCCTGGTAGAAATGAAATTTTCCTCTTCCCTCCTGGGGAAAAAGTGGTACATGACCCTGCTTGAGTTTTAAGATCTCCAGGAAAAGGCTTTCTCTTAGTCAGGCATGTTTTAGACAGAGCCTTGACTTCCAGGCTTTGGAAATTTAGGCAGAAGGAGCTTTTAACAGGCCTGTGCTTTTACCTCATCATCATCATCATCATCATTTATTGCATTTGACTAAAAGCCATTACAGATTCAGTACAATTCAATCAAAAGAGAAAAAAATACAGTAAAAAATGCTGCATACATATACATGTAGTTATACAAAAGATAAAATTAGTGAGTCCCCTACACAATCTATAGCAATATCTTTCAAATAGCTAGCACAAATACTTTTAGCAGCTTTAGCAAATAAGGTTGTTTTATGTCTGTGCTTTTATCTTCTTCACTATGTTTTAAATGTGTTTCTAACTGTTTTACCTTTGGTTATTAATATAATTGGGTTTTTTTAAACTTTTGTACATTCTTTTGACTATGTCTTGTTTTAATTGTTTGTTTTTAAATGACACAGAAAAATTGTTTTTAGACTGTACAGGTTTTTAAAGAGCATTTATAAATGTGTTGTTAAAAGGTTTTGTTAAAAACAATTTCTCTACTGTTTTATATGTTTGTATTTGTTGTGCATCACCCCACGAGCCCTTGTAGGATGGGAGACAATATATAAATATGATAGCAAGATGGATGGATGGATGGTTGTTAGCCACCATGGTGCCTGTGCAAGGAGAAAGGCAGAATATAAATGAATTGAAAATGAAAATCAATCTCTCTCTCTCTCTCTCTCTCTCTGGCTTTTCTTCACAAATGAAGATTCAGGAAGGACTCATCCCACGCTTTCTGCAAGCACGCTGATGACTAAAAAGGCCAATCCGAGATAAACAAGTCCAGTTGCAAAAAGCACAGCAGAAGGTCTCCTTGGGAGTTGTTTCTGGGTTGTGATTTTTTTCTGCGTTGTCGTTTCTCTTCAAGACTTATTCAGCGTGAGTTCTCAAATAAGGCTGCAGCATTGTGGATAGTGCGTCTCCATGCCTCCCGATGTGAGGCCAGGGCGGACCATTGTTGGTGATCAATTTGGCCGAGCCTGAGATGTTGTTTCAGGGAGTCTTTGTATCGCTTTTTTGGAGCGCCCCTCTTACGCTGACCCGTGGCGAGTTCACCGTAGAGTAGTATTTTTGGGAGGCGATGGTCCTCCATGCTAGAAACGTGCCCTGCCCAGCGCAGCTGCTTTCTCAATATCATGGCCTCAATGCTGGTGATCCCTGCTTGCTCAAGGACAGCAACATTCATCACATAGTCAATCCGGTGTATATTTAGGATTGTGCGTAAACAGTGCTGATGAAAATGAAAATAAATTAATAAAAATAAATACAGTCCAGCAGGGGCATAGCTTAGAGCCCCAGGGTAAGAAGTACGAAACATGAACCCAGAGTGCAGTTGCCACCATTTTACCAGTCAGAGCAGGGGAGGGACAAGGGGCAGGGCAGGGCAGCTCCCACAGGCCAGAACCTGAAAAGTGATGCTCCTCCCAGCCCAATGGTAGGTCCACCCCATCACCAGACCCCACAGTGATTTTGGTTCTGACCCCATGGGAGAGTCTGCCTGTCTGTGGTCCAATTTCTCTATCTGTGAGTCATTTATGCTGTTTTGTCTGCCTCTTCTTCCCCAACCAGGCTGCGCCTTTGTGAAATTTCAGACCCACGCAGAAGCACAGGCAGCCATTAATACCTTGCATGGAAGTCGCACGTTGCCAGTGAGAACTCTTCAATTTAAGATTTTTATTAAAAAATGGGGGTGGAGGGAGTTGGAGAAGTGTCTAAGTTTTTTTTTAAAAAAAACAACCCTTTCTTTCATCAGATCCATTATTTTTAAAAACAACAACTACCTCATCCTTTAAGGGGGAAAAAAGGTAATTTCTTCCATTGCTTCTGGCACCCCCAAGTGGTTGGTATTGTCTATTGTGCATCCCCAAAATTAGTCTGTGAGATTCATCAGCTATATTGCATATTCTTTTTAAAAACAGTGTAGATTTGCCATGGGGGAGGGAGGCAATCACCACTTTGTTTTGGAAAAAAGAAAATGGAAAAGAAGCTGCTTGAATTGGAGACTTACCGCACGCCAAAGAAAAACAGGATAGCAGCGGGAACATTCCTGTCTTTCCTGCTGCCTTACCGCATGGCGTCGATGTTCTTCTGGTATTCTTTTGTTCTGGTCCTATGGGAGACCGAAGTAAAACTGCATCTTTTTGCAAACAGATTTTTCTGGTTAGCAAAATGGTGCAATTTTTCCTTGGTCCACCAAGGGACCGGAACAGAAGAACACCAACGTCAAGTGTTAAGGCAACAGAAAAGATGGGATGTTCCTGCTGCTTCCATAGAATCATAGAATTGGAAGAGACCTCAAAGGCCATCCAGTCCAACCCCCTGCCATGCAGGAATACACATTCAAATCATTCCCGACAGATGGCCATTCAGCCTCTGTTTAAAAACCTCCAAAGAAGGAGTCTCCACCATGCTTTGCTGCATTTCTTTGGAGTGTGGTAAGGCTGTTAGAGTTGCCAACTTTGTAATGAGACCCATGCAGCTGTGCCTTCAACAAGCAACTTGATGTGCAACAGTTCTTGCTGAGTGGCAACATTTAACCTCTTGGTCTTGCTTTATTGATTAATTCCTGCATTTCAAGCCAAGGTTGAAGGAAGAGGTAGGCATGGATGAGAGCAGCTTTGATGGTAAACTGACCTGCAAAAATAAAGATCAGGCCTGCTCTCATACTTTGAACAAGGAGCTGGATGCTGTGTTCATGTACCTCCAGTGGTCAAAAATTGCCTAAAATGACCCCTGGAGGTGTAAGGCCATTTTTGTTACATTCTTGGACATTTTAGTCCTAGGGGAAGCTTTTTTTTAAAAAAAAAGATGTGAACAGGAAATGGCTTCCACCCACTTCCTGTTGTCAAAAAGGCCTCTCTTAATTTCCTGATGGGCTTGCCAAACCTCCCTTTCTGGAAAAAATGCCTAAGAAACCTACCCACCTGCCTGACCCCCTACCATTGGGAGTGCTTTCTTTCCACCTCACCTCCATAAAACTGCCATGGACCCATGGTAGTTAAACGTGAAATCCATGTGTAGCATGACCTACATGCCAATATTTCACAAATGAAAACCAGGAGGCATGTGGCCAAGCAAGATCAGAGTGTGGTCAAGATAGCAAACATTATTAATGAGGCTGAACACATTTTGAGGTGCACTGCTAGACTCTCCTGAGCATGTCCAGAGTGTCAGGCATGACCACAGTGCTAGGCTATGCAGATGGTCTCGTGATGAGAGAAATCACTCAGATTTTTCTTGGTTTTTTTTTTCCAGGCTGTGAGGCTGTGTTCTGGAAGAGTTTCTTTCTGACGTTTCATCTGCAACATCAGAAAGAAACTCTTCCAGAACATGGCCTCACAGCCCAGAAAAAAACCAAGGAAAATCTATGGATGCCAGCCGTGAAAGCCTTCAAGTTCACATCAAAATCACTCAGAGTCAGAGCATACAGCTAGCTGTCTTTAATTGTCAAAGAGCATCATCAGTACAACAAGACAGATATGGTACAAATACATATACAGCTGGATGGATATATGGATATACAGTTATGTCTACAAACGTCACTTCCCAGGCTTATTGTCTGTACGTTCTTTCTCATAGAGATATGAGCCTTTCCAGACTCAAGTCTGTGATCCTTCCCTGCATTTCCGGCCTTTACAATAACATCAGCTGCAGAGAGGTCAACTTGGTCTCTGCTGAAAATACATTTCTTTGCCATGGAAAAATCCATTCACATGCAGAATACAAGAATATGCCTTAATGCACACAAGCTAGGAGACACTATGGCAGTTTGCTTTTGCCTGAGCCTATGGGGTAAAGAAAAATTCTGCCCCCTCTTCTTGGTGAAATACCCATAAATTCACATTATCACAAAATCTGACAGAGAACTATTTAAAAATGTTTTATAGATGGTATCTCACACCAATCAAACTAGATAAAATGTATAAAATAGGGAAAAGAAGCTGCTGGAAGTGTGAGGAAGCTAATGGTACATTATTTCATTTTTGGTGGCGTTGCCCGGTTGCAAATATTTTTTTTGGAAGAAGATACATAGTAAGATTTAAAAAATTGTGTGGGGGGGTATATTATCCATTAAGCCCAGAAACATACCTGCTAAACATGATAGACAAATTTGATAAAGAAATCATAAAGAATAAGTGGAGAATTCTACTTTATATGATAACATCTGCTAGACTGCTGTATGCTCAAAGCTGGAAAGAGAAGGAAACTCCAGTGATAGAGGATTGGTTACGGTAAATAAACTTAGAGATATGTTGGATGCAGACAAGCTTACAACTATATTGAAAGACAGACCTTCAAACTGAGTAGAAAAAGAATGGGAATGAATAAAAAGAGATTGGAAAGATAAAGGGAAAATCTGTTTCTCTGATAAAGAGAGTCTGGACCGGTAATGATCATGAACATATAGATAAGCAATTAAATCAAAATTAGAGTCAGTTAAGGATAGAAGCAACAGGAAGAAGAAAAGTATAAACAGAAAAACTATATCAAGGAAGGTAGAAAATTTCAAGTAAACCAGGAAGGAAGAAAGCATTCAGAGGGATGATTAAAAGGATTGTTACATATTGTTATATATGTTGCGTATTGGGAATGTTATATATTGGTATTATCAGAGATGTATCCCTTTGTTTGTTGCGGGTTTTTTATGAGGGAAAAAGTTACAATTGATAAGAAGAGAGTTATATACAGCTGTCCCTTCACATTTGCTGGGGTTTGGTTCCAGGACCCACCCATCCCGGTGGATACCAAAATCCGTGAATACTGCAAGTCCTGTTATATGCAATGGCATAGCAAAATGGTGTCCCTTCCATAAGATGGCAAAATCAAGGTTTGCTTTTTGGATTATTATTTTTTTTAAGAATATTTCAAGCCATGAATACTTAAATCCATGGATACCAAATCTGTGGATACGGAGGGACAACTGTATATGCAATGGCGTAGCAAAATGGTGTCCCTTATCTCTCCTCTCTGGCTTTTCTTCGCAAGGACTCATCCCGCGCTTTCTGCATATAAGGTGTCCCTTATATAAGATGGCAAAATCAAGATTTGCTTTTTGGGTTATTATTTTTTAAAAGAATATTTCAAGCCGTGAATATTTAAATCTGTGGGTACCAAATTCGTGGATAGGGAGTGACAATGGTAATTATATCATTTATTTCACAAGCTTTGTAACATAATAAAAAGTATTTTTTAAAACATCCTGCCCCCTCCTCTCCTCTCTCCCTTGCTGAGTTAATTAAGTGCAAATTACTTTGGCACTTTCAGCTCAGTTTGCTGCAGTGGAAGTAAGCTGAGGACAAAGGGGGGAAGAAGAGAGAGAAACTGGGACATTTTAAAGCAGCTCAAAGAGAGGGATGAGAGAGGATTATTTGGGACTGTCCCCCAGCCAAACTGGGACTGTTGGAAGGTACGGTATGAAAGGGCCCTAAGACCATTCCTGCACAGCTTCAGCCAGCGTAGTCCTGGAATCCTTCATTTTCTACCCCTGATACTAATTTCTCACCCCATCCCACTCCACCCCACCCTCTCACAGGGCGCTTCCTCAAGCCTAGTGGTTAAATTTGCCGACACCGAGAAAGAGAGGGGACTCCGACGCATGCAGCAAGTGGCAAACCAGCTGGGCATGTTCAGCCCCATCGCGCTGCAGTTTGGGGCTTACAGTGCCTACACCCAAGCAGTAAGAGGCTCAGTGGGGGTTCAGGATCGTACAGTGGGGGGGGCAGTGGTTGATGGAGTGGGGTTGGCATGGGCAGGGGAACCATTTGGCCAGGCATTTAGTCACACATCACTTGCGTGTGCTTTCTCTCTCACACACACGTGTATGCAATTTTCATTGTGTTGCTATCATAACATGAGCTTTTATTAGTTTCTGTTGTATTTCAGCCTTCCCCATACTTGGCTTCCCCCACCCAGATGCTGTTGGACTTCAATTTCCATCATCCACAGCCAATGTGGCCATGCTGGCTGGGGTGATGGACACTGTCACCCAAATCTCAGGAGCTTTTTAAAAAGCATGTCACCCCAAACATACTTGCTTAAATAGGAAGCAACAGGGGGGGAATTCTAAAGTGGTTGCAAACAATATATAAAATGGATGCCAATTTTGTCACAGCAAGCCAAAGAGAGAATTATGAAGCCATTGCTTCAGTGGGAACAAGTTAATATTTTCATTGAATTGGATGTTTAATGGTTGTTGGTGTTTTATTACCTTTTGGACCATCTGTTGTTTAAGCTATTTTGGCTAGCATTCTGCGCTGGACTTGTGTCTTCGTAAATGACCTTATTTGTGTATAAAATGGAATTGAGTAGTTTTGCACCATCCATGTCCACCAAGGGGTCACTGGGACATTACAATGCAGGGCATGCATTGTGCAGTGGTGGAGAGACTGATGTGCCATGGCCTGATGCACAATGGGTACTGATGCGCATCAGGACACTTGCTAGGAAGTGCCGGAGCACAGCAAGTGTGCCCAATCTGCGTCAGAAGTGCTTGCGATGTATTGGAGCACTTTTGCATGTCTGTGCCCACATGCTCATCTTCACAATTCACTAATAGGGTTTTGTTGCATTTCTGTAATGTAGCTATGGATTCATAAAGTTATGGAACGTAGACTATGTTGTCGATCACAGCTTTTATTTTTAACATGCTGAAAGCTTTTGTGAATACCATATTGGGAGAAAAGCAAGATACTAAATTAGATAGATAGACAGATAGATAGACAGACAGACATTATACAGTTACATGGCCCAAGGACTAATTCTATTTCTGTTTGTGTTAAGAAAGAAAATGAAGCTACTGAGGAATCTGAAGTGCATTTACGAAACACATTTTACCAGTGTCTTGTTATTCCTAAACAGTATATCACAAATGATATACAGTAGGGATCCCCTTATCCGCTGGGGATTAGTTCTGGGGGGCGTGGATACCAAAAACCATGGGTAATAGTGAACACCATTGAAAATAATGGGATTCTGGTTTAAAATACCATAGAGTTGCCTTGGAGGACCTAGAAAATGGCTAGAGAGGACACATTTTCTAGGAAGACTCTGTGGTAGGTGTGCTGCTTTGTGTCCCGTGGATAATTGAATCGGGGGATAATGAATCAGTGGATACAGGGGTCCTACTATATTCAGTTTACATCTCATATTGTATTACATATTCCTGGCAACCCATGTGCAGTTGGTTTCTGTTGTTTAATATTTATGAGTGTATGTTTAAGGTTACACCCTCTAGCTCCTGTGATTCATTCATATATGTAAGCTTGTCCTTGTTAGTTCTTTCTAATTATTTTGATCACTCTAGTTGGGCACATCAGGAATGTAAGTATATTTGATCAGTTACATTTGTTTTGTGAACAACACAGGGAAACTGATGTCATGAGGTAGTTGTACATATTCAAACACACCGGTTTGTTTGTTATATGAGCTGTACCTCTTTAGAGTGCAGATAAACTCCTCCACATTACAAAAGAAAGAAGAAATCTCCCTGTTTGTAGAAAACTAGTAGATCAAGATGATAGCTAAGCTGTAAACCTTTGCCCTGAAGTATTTTTTCCTACCAATCACGTAAACTCCCATCTTCAAGCTGAAGCGGTACAGTCCAACCATTGGGTGCTGGCCATTTCTTTCTTGTGCAAATGAGGTCTCTGAGAGAATTGATTCTTGCAAGATGCCACATGCTTTGCTGACTTGCTCCATCTCAAAACTATATAGAGAAAAAGAAGATCTGTGCTTAAAACTTAAATCCATTTTAATGCCAGTTAAACTGCCATGGCTCCCATGCAAAGGATTCTGGGAATTGTAATGTGATGGGCAGGTGGGTGAGACGGAGGGTTCACTTTCAGCGAATGAGATAGTGGGCAGTTGCCATGAAGCAGGGATGGTCTTGCTGATGCGACTGTTACAGTAGTCCTTGGGGACATCAATAATGTTGATTTTCTATCTTCTCCCCAGCTAATGCAGCAACAGGCAGCTCTTGTTGCCGCACACTCCGCCTACCTCAACCCCATGGCGACGATGGCTGCTGTCCAGATGCAGCAAATGGCAACCATCAACCCCAATGGCCTCATCGCCACCCCCATCACCCCCATCACGCCCTCCTCAGGTAAGCTGGGCAAAGCCTGGATGACAGAGTGAGCTTCGTACTGTTTCCATCTTCTCTGAAGCAAACCAGTCTGTGCACAGTAACTCATGCTTTGTGTTGATAGCAGCTGCCTGGTTGCCTAGGGTGATCAGGGATTGCATGAGAGTGGATGAAAGAAGGACAGATTTTTCTGTCTGTTCTCTGATAGCCCATTTGATTTCTTGTGGCAGAAGGAAAGCTTCTTTCTCCACAAGCAGCAAAGAAAGGCAGAGATTTGGTGGAGGATAGGCAAATTATTCCATTCCTCCTTCAGCGACCCACTTGGCAGAAAGACTTTTGAACGAGAGAGGTAAAGACGGGGCTCCATTTGGTGAATGGATGCACAACTAGAGGCTGTAACCATGATGCCTAGTGGGGCCCTCAGCTGCTATCTTTCCCCAACAGGTACCAGCACGCCGCCTGCCATCGCCGCCACGCCAGTGTCTGCCATCCCGGCCACCCTCAGTGTCAATGGCTACAGCCCTGTCCCCACGCAGAGCACAGGGCAGCCTGCCTCTGAGGCCATTTACACGAATGGTGTCCACCCGTACCCAGGTATCTGCTATGCCCTAGGCGACCTTCCCAAATAGTTTTCCTCCCACTTGACAAGCACATCACTCCCATTAGCTTTTCCTCCCCAGGTGTCCGACTCCTGAACTTCCTCTAAATCACGAATGGGCAAAGTGCAGTCCATAAACCACATGGAATCGCTGAGGGCTACTTTTGTGGTCCTGGGCCCCACCGGGAATGGAAAAAACATCCCTCTAGGAGATTCCCTCTAGATGACATTTTGGCCACGTCTTGGATTCCCCTGGGATCTTTTAAGCCCAAGGAGGCCTTTTTAAATACCAGAAGTTAAAAAAGGCCTCTCCTGGGACTAAATTAAACCAGAGAGGCCTAAAAACATGACATAATGCCCCCCACAGCCCATAGAAGGTTTGGGGTGGGGTGTGAAGCCCTCCAAGGTCTTCTGGGGGGGTGCTAAGGTGTCCTGCTCCTAAGTAGTTTCCCAACTCCTGCTCTAAGTAGTTTCAAAAGCACACATTTGTGATGCTAAGGCAACTGTGGGAATTTTTGTCTGGAGCTGTGCATGTACTCTTCTTCTCCCTTAACCCTCCCCCCCCCCGCCCTCAGAATTTGCTCCTTACTTTGTTCCACTTTTTTGTGGGGGGGGGAAGGTTATCTAGCTGATCTGTACAGAAGAATGTGTCTGCTGGTGGGTTTTGGAACCAGTATGGAACCTCCCTGTTCTGTGATGCTCTGCCTATGAATACCAGAGGGGAATCCAAGAGAGGAGTTAGTTAGGATTTTTTTGTTGAGGATTTATTGAGGATTTAAAAAAATTATAGGCCACCTTTCCCTGGCTCCACACAAAGCAGATAGAAAGATTTTAAAAATCAAAACATAAAACAATACAGCTGTTCCTTCATATCCATGGATCTGGTATCCATGGATATAAGTATCCATGGCTCCACGGCTTGAAAATATGTTTTAAAAAATAATAATCCAAAAAGCAAACCTTGATTTTGCCATCTTATATAATGGGCACCATTTTGCTATGCCATTGCATAGAATGGACTTCAGTATTCACGGATTTTGGTATCCACTGGAGGTCCTGGAACCAAACCCCAGCGAATAGGAAGGGAGTTGTCCCTCCACATTCATGGATTTGGCATTCACAGATTTAAGTATTCACAGCTTGAAAATATTCTTTAAAAAATAATAATCCAAAAAGCAAACCTTGATTTTGTCATCTTATATAAGGGACACCATTTTGCTTTGCCACTGCATATAGTGGGACTTGAATATTCATGGATTTTGGTATCCACGGGGGTCCTGGAACCAAACCCTAGCGAATATGAAGGGACAACTGTAGTAGGCAAATAGACTGGATTGACGATTAGAGCCATAAAAGCTATGCCACATGTTGCATCATCAGAGATAAAATGGACCAATTAAACTACCATCACCACAGTTAAGTAACCAGCACCTTGTGTATTTTGTTTTCATGCCCTGTTTTGTGTTCTTTCTGGAAGTATCTGGTTAACCAGGTGGCCCTGGACTGGATGGCCCTTGTGGTCTTTTCCAACTCTATGATTCTATAACCACTGTGGGAACCCAAATACTCAGTGGGTGGACCCTATTGCCTGATCAACAGCAGTGCTGTGGATCACATAAAGTTCAAAGATCAGAACCTCCACATCCAGAGGTATTCTACATCTCCATCATACAAGGGAGAAACGGTTGTTGCTGCTTCACACATGGGATTCCTGGAGGCATCCGGCTGGCCTTTGTTGGAAGTAGGGTGCATGGAGTCATAGAATCCTAGAGTTGGAAGGGGCCTCCTGGGCCAACAGTCCGGCCCCCAGCTCAGTGCAGGATCTCCAACTAGAGCATCCCCAGCAGGGAGCTGTCTAGACTCTTTCTGACCATGTCCAGAGGAGACCCCACCAGCTCTGGAGGCAATGAGTTCCATTGTGCAAGTTGGACAGAGTGATCTGACTGCTTTACCAGAATCAGATGCCATGATTATCTCAAAAGTGTGTGTGATGTTTCCCCTTCACCCCACAGCACAGAGCCCAGCAGCCCCTGTGGACCCCTTGCAACAGGCATACGCTGGGATGCAACATTATACAGGTACATGAGGAGGGGTGTTGGGTGGAAGACTGGGCTCTGGGGCTGGAGAGGGGGCTAACATACCTACTTCCTTGGGCCCTAGGATATATCAGCTTCACCCTCCCCAAACTCTTTCCTAGGCCTCATTACCTGGCCAAAACCAGGGACCTGGTGCTTCCTCTGATACCTAGACCCCATTGCCTGAGCCTGCTGTTGCAGTTGTATGTTTGCTGTGGCTCCCCTGCTTGATCAGTGCTGTTCACTCTGTACTGCTTCCTCCCACAGCTGCCTATCCCGCCGCCTATGGACTGGTGAGCCCAGCCTTCCCGCAGCAGCCAGCCACTATAATCGCCCAGCAAGCTCCCCCTCAACAGCAGCAGCAGCGGGAAGGTAGGTTGGCTGGGACTGGGCTGTTGTGACTCCAAAAGGAGCCCCTTTCCCCTCATCCCCTTCCAGCAGCATCTAAGGATAACAATTGATTTCAACCAGAGTTTGGAGAAAAAAATAAGTTAAACAGTGCCACACCCACACTCTTCTTCATTGCTGGCAGGCAGAAGGAATTTGGCAATTTTCCTTGGGTTTTTTTCCAGGCTATGAGGCCGTGTTCTGGAAGACGTTTCATCTGCATCTGTGGCTGGCATCCCAGCCACAGATGCAGGCAAAGCGTCTTCCAGAACACAGCCTCATAGCCTGGAAAAAAGCAAGGAAAATCTATGGATGCCAGCCGTTGAAAGCCTTCAACTTCACGTTTAGCAATTTTATTTGGTGAATTCTGGGTCGAGCCAAGTCAGATCTTGCAGATCACATACATACGCACAATTCCAAAATTGATCTCAAATTGTCCTGATATGGCAGAGACAGCCCCATTTATTCCTCTGCTGTTCCACTTTTTCAGCTGCCTTTAAAATGTCCTAGTTTCTCTCTCCTCTCACTTTCCCACTGTGTCCTCAGCTTACTTCAGTTGCCGTAAACTGAGTTCAAATAACAAAAGCAAGTTGCATTCAATTTACTCAGCAGAGGGAAAGAAGAGAGGAAGCAGCAAAATCTTGCTCTTCACAGTAGGCTCAGGCAAATGGCTGCAGCCTCTCCTAACTTCTCTGTTCTTCCCCATTAATACCTTTTGCCATCTTGATCACACCCTGATGTCGCTTGGCCCCATCTGTACCAATGTTCATGTGTGAAATGCTGGAGGGTATGCCATACCCATCCTGGCACAAGCAAAGGGCACTTTCAACCTCCTCTGCTCCAGAAGGCCTGGTGTTCTTGCTCTTGACCCAGCCAAGGGCTGGAGAATTTTGGTCTTCCAGTTACTTTGGCTTACAATTGCCATAATCCCTTTCCAATGGCAATGTATAGACTGAGGCTTTGGGGCACTGAAATCCAAAACATCTGGAGACCTCCGTGTTCCCCACCCCTGTTCTAAGTTGATTTTACTGGGCAGTTAGCAGATGGCAACTGGAAATGAACAAACAAGCAAAAACCCCATCCACCTGTCATTTAAACCCCCCAGAGGAGTGAATATTTTCATCTTTGGAAAAACACATTGTATAAGAAGAAATCCAACACATTTAGAGGGTCACAGATTCACTACCACTGGCCTAGGCAGGTCTAGAGGCTTGGTGTTCTTTTTTCTGCCTAGGTAATGCAAGCAACTTCACAACACTGTATACATCGAATCCCTTACCCTCCATCTGTTCCAATTTGGGAGGGACATTAATTCTTTATTATTCTACTTTTTCAACTGCTTTTAGAATGTCCCAGTTTCTCTCCCCTCTTCCCAGTTTCTTCCTCTGTCCTCAGCTTACTTCAATTGCTGCAAAATAAGTTCAAAGTGAAAAAGTAGTTTGCACTCAGTTAACTCAGCAATGGGGAAAGGACAGGATTGAAGGAGGGGGAATCTTGCCCTTCCCAGTCAGCTCAGGCAAAACAAACTGCTGCAGCCTCTCGTAGCTGCAGCCTCTGTTCTTCGTCATTAATAACTTTGTCATTGTGACCACACTTTGACATTGCTTTGCCACACACATCTCATTTTTTATCTATGAAAATTTGGAGGGTATGGAATCCTGATAATTGTGGTTGTGATCTGTGGGGTTGGAGTGACAGTTTTACAGCAAGGGATGGGGAACATGCCTCTCTGGATGTTGTTAGATTGCAACTCCCATAAGCCCTAGCCAGCATAGCCATTGGCAAGGATTGATGGGAAATGTGGTCTGGCAGTACGATTGCTTTAAGGAGCCTGAACTGGACCTTCAAAGATGGTTTTTCATCATCTTTAGTTCAGGAGAAAAGAGAGCAGCTGTCAAGGCCTCTTATTATTAGCTTAATATTTACTCTTAAACACCAGTAGTTGACATTTGACAAGACTGCGTGTTCCATTTCAGTATCTGAGTCATGACATCCTTCAGTGGCTGCCATGCAAGGATGTTCATTGCTTATCTTTGTTGTGGGATATTGTCCTAGTACTGAGCATTTTCATATTGTTTTCAACTGGGCTGAATTTCAGGCCATACTTGATAGCTGTTAACACTAGTCACCATACAGCCACCAAACCGATGGATCTCACAGCCTTCAGATGTTGATGGCTTGAATTCAGATTTTGAAAATTTTTAAATCTAGTATTTGCTGGCATGCCATTGGACTCAGTGGCTTCTGTTCCAATCAGCGCTGATTGGAATTGAGACCTCAAGAACTTCTCAACCCCAAAAGGCCACTCTAGATCAGACCCTCAAATCAGACCATTCTGAAAAAAATCACCCCAATAGTTGGTCTTGCCATGCCAACTGTGTTGGAGGCTGTGTATACAGGACTCTTCCTGCCAAATTGGAGCTACTGGACAGTATGAAATCATGCAGCTCTCCATATTGGACTGCAACATCCAAAATCCATCACTATTGACAACACTGCCCTAGGGTTGCTGGGAGTCTAGAAGGCTCATCCCTACTCTAGAGTCAGAGAAGCTGCTCTTAGGGCCTTATCTAAAAGCTAGAAGGACTCTACTGGTATATACCCTTACCAGCAAAAGCATGCTCCAGAGATTTGCCATGGCCCATAGGACCCTCTCAAGCCCAGTGATTGTGACAAGGCAAAATGTGTGCAGCCCACCCAAGGGAGGTACATTCTCTACCAGACCTTCCTCTGCAGTGCTATCACCACTTGCTGGCAAAAGCTCCTTCCAAATCATCCGCCAAGATCCTGCATGGGACACATAGCTACAATATTGTAGCTACATTCCATCCCCCAATCTGACCCCTTAAAACCCACCTGAAAAGCCAGGCAGCCATATTGAGTGCAGGAGTTCTGTGGTGCTGGCGAGCAGGGCACTGAGGGATGATGTGTCCAGCCCACTAGTGAGCCATGGTGAAATCAGCAGAACCAGAGATCCCTCCAAGGTCCTGTCACAACTCATCATAGAATCACAGAGTTGGAAGATACCACAAGGGTGATCCAGTCCAACTCCCTGCCCTGCAGGAATACACAATCAAAGCATTCCCAACAGATGATCATCCAGCCTACCATCATCATTGCGCTGTGGCTTGCTGGCAGGAGAGGGATGGCTGTATCATCCTTCAGTACCCCTTGTGCAGCGGAACGCTTTCACTCTGTACAACTGCCTGGCTTTTAAGGTGGGGTTTAGGGGTACTTGTGGCTCTGGCAATGGTACCATAATTATAAATGTGAAGTACCAAACAGTTATGAGGTTGTCTCTCTGGCTTTTCTTCGCAAACAAAGATTCAGGAAGGACTCATCCCGCACTTTCTGCAAGCGCGCTGATGACTAAAAAGGCCAATCCTGTCAGGGATGATGGGAGTTGTAGCTCTTCACCTCTGGCTCAAACTCACCACCTTGTTATGCAGCAGAGCCAACCAGCTTAGATCAGTGGTTAATGCTTTCCTCCAAAGCAGCAGAGTTTCAGAGAATAGGCTGAAGATCCTGACAAACTCTCCAAGCCTTCTCACTCTTCTCCAGGTGTCTCCAAAACGTCTCCAGGATTCATTCACTCAGGCAACTCAGTAGTTTTATATAAAACCTACTTTATTCTTCTATGTAAATATACTATATGGTCAACAAATCACAATCTCTACACACTACTCCACAATATCTCCAAACTACTCCACCTCTACTCAACAACAATACATTGGCAAACATTGCAATTTTATAGCCATTGTTTATCACCACCCACTAGTTAGTTTCCACCCAGTGGGTGTGTACTTCCATTCTGATTGGTCCACGTAGTTCCACCCATACTTAAGACCAACCCATGTATTTCAACATTTCACCTTGTACACTTAATGATTCTCAGGTGTTTCCATTCTGCATTCAGTACCTCTGTCCTTGGCTCTCAGGACTTCTAGATTACATTAGCAGTTTCACCTGTGTAGCTTCATAATTGCTCTTGCTTAGTCATTGTGACTTTCACATACATATTTTATTTCTTTCACTGTATGTCCCATGTTGCATTTTCCTTAACAGGGGTACTTGTGGCTCTGGCAATGGTACCATAATTATAAATGTGAAATACCAAACAGTTATGAGGTTGTCTCTCTGGCTTTTCTTCGCAAACAAAGATTCAGGAAGGACTCATCCCGCGCTTTCTGCAAGCGCGCTGATGACTAAAAAGGCCAATCCAAGATAGACAAGTCCAGTTGCAGAAAGCACAGCAGAAGGTCTCCTTGGGTGATGTTTTTGGGTTGTGATTCTTTCTGCATTGTCGTTTCTCTTCAAGACTTGTTCGGCGTGAGTTCTCAAATAAGGCTGCAGCATTGTGGATTGTGCGTTTCCATGCCTCCCAATGTGAGGCCAGGGCGGACCATTGTTGGTGATCAATTTGGCCGAGCCTGAGGTGTTGCTTCAGGGGGTCCTTGTATCTTACGCTGACCCATGGCGAGTTCATGAGGTTGTAAGGCTACATCATAACTGCCTAACAAGAATACAGCCACCATTTCCACCGAGCTCTCTCCTCCTCCACAGTATTATAAATCAAACTATACATTCTGTTTGTTGCACAACTAACAGCCACATCAGGGGATTTTAGAATGTTAATCTGTGGTGTATGGTGAGCGGCAGTTCTCATTGGGACCTCAGCCAACAAAGGGCTGAAGAAAAGCTGGTTCTTTTCCTTCCCAGGCATGACCCTCCCCTCCCTAAGCACTGCAATCCTGAAGATAATCCATCCTTGCTCCATTTCCCCCCACACACACCTCCCTGTGAAAGGATTAAATGTTTTTCAGTTCTCCTGCACAGAACCCATGCCGTATACTAGCTCATGAATGTTTTCTTCAGTGAAGGAGAATTCTTTTCAGATTATTATGATGATTGCAATGGTTCTATTTTTAAGAATTGTTCTGTAAGCCACTGAGCACTACTTTGTTTTGAAAGGGTGGGATGAAAAATGCCATCAAATCATATTTTTAACTCATAAGTGCTGAGGTGGGCAAAACAAAGCTGTCCAGATGCTGTTGGACTGCTGCTCCCAGCAACCCTGGGCAGCCTACCTAGCCAAGGATGAGGAATGCTAGGAGTTGCAGTACAATGACATTTGGAAGGCTGAGCTTTGCCTGTTCCTGCTATAGAATCATAGAATCATAGAGTTGGAAGAGACCTCAAGGGCCATCCAGACCAACCCCATTTTGCCATGCAGGAACACACAATCAAAGCATTCCTGACAGACGGCCATCCAGCCTCTATTTAAAAACCTCCAAAGAAGGAGATTCCACCACATTATGAAGCAATGCATTCCACTTCCAAACAGCTCTTACTATCAGGAATTTCTTCTTAATGTTTAGGTGGAATCTCTTTTCCTGTGATTTGAACCCATTGCTCCGTGTCCTGGTCTCTAGAGCAGCAGAAAACAAGCTTGCCCCATCCTCAGTATGACATCTCTTCAAATACTTAAACATGGCTCTCATGTCACCTCTCAGCCTTCTCTTCTCCAGATTAAACATACCCATCTCCCTAAGCTGCTCATCATCCATAGTTGATGGAATCAACTTTTTTTAAAAAAATCTTTTACTGAAGGAATCTTTTTGAAGGCTGGTCTAGAGGGCATTTGGGAGCAAAACAGTTTTTGAGCCCTGAGGATGCCTAGTAGGCAGCACTTTGCCCGCTCCAGTCTAGGAGCTTGGGTTGAAAGCTGGGCCATCATGCCAACCATCTGCAAGTCCCTAAGAGAAAGGATGTGTTGGCTCTTCATGGTTCCACCACCAGTCAAGCGGCCTTGGATGGCTTGCCTTCCTCTGAATCACTCATGAACCACCCTCAGCTTTTTATGCTTATTGCAGAGACTTGCAAGGAAACTGAAGGGAAGTTTGTCCCAGTCACACAACAGCTGGTATTTTACAGCTATATATACACAGTGAATCTGCCAGAGCCTTGAGATCACAAAGGAGGGCTTTCCCTCAGTCCCATCTAGTGAAAACGTGGGAGAGGGCCTTTTCAGTGACTGCTCCTAGGCTGAGGAATTCCTTCTCCTCCTCTGTGTTCTCTTTTCACCAGCAGGCAAAGACCTTTCTATTCAAACAAGTCAAATTTTATTGCATCAATAAATCACTTTCCATGCCTCCCCCCCCCCTGCACGTAAATATAAGGCCCCAACAAGAAATTTAGATGTTCTAAAAGACACATATCAGAGTATCAGAGAGCAGAAAACAAACCTTCTCAGAGGAGGAATTTCCCTTAAAAATCTTCAATAGGGGAGAAATATACTTATTCCTGAGATGGTTGTAAACAGGGCATTCAAGCAGAAGATGGATTAAATCTTCTATTGAAACAGAGTTATACATACACACTATCCTAAATGCGAACATTATATCTGCCCATCCGAATTGCCAATGGGAGGACATTCAGTCTATTCAAACAGGCATTTAACTGGTTGCAAGGAGTCATTTTATGGGGGTGAGGGGTTTGTTCTATTTTTAAGTTTGTTGTTATGTTTTTAAATTATTTTATGCTTGTTGAAATTTAATGGCATTTTAATGTGTCTTGCTGGCAAGAATTTTGCCTAAAATGAGTCAAAAATACAAGTTGGCCACTAAAGGGGAAGAAGGTAACATCTAGAATGACCATTGGTCAAGGAGGATTGAAGTCCAAGAACATCTAGAAGACCACAAATCATTAGGAATGGAAAGAATATTTGAAAAGTGTTTTAAAAAACCACATTTCTCAAGTGTCAAAAAAAGCCTGATGGAAATAATCCTGGACTGAAAAGAATCTTCACAAATTAGGACTTATCCTGCACAAAATCTGAGTGTGGCCGTTTTGTGCATAAAACAGCATTTTCTGTGCAGAAAATGCTATTTCTTGGGCAGAAAATGCTGTGATTGGCAATGTGTTCTACACAAATTTCGCACATGGTTGCACAAAAAGCAATGTACTGTTTTTTTGCTACCACTTGTGTAGAAAATGCTGCTTTCTGTGCAAAACAATCATGTGCAATTATTGCAGAGAATAAGTCCAAACTTGCAAATAATTTTTAGACTTTCTTGCATTGGAAAGAAAATGGCTCAAATTACTCATTGCTTCCTTCGAGAAGAAAATTAGTTAAGAATTACATCCCTAGTAAACACCGGCATCCCTTCTTCTTAGCGGAGGGATCAGTCGGTTTGTTTCATTTTGGTTATTATGCAAAATACTTCTAAGCTATGTTAGAAGAGCAAGCAACCATAGATGTAAAAAAAAAAACATCAGCTGCAAATAGTCATTTAAAAGAGCAATTGAAATGATTTCACAAGGCAGCAGTGTACTCGTAAATACTGACAATTTAAAAACAGCACTGCCAGAAGTGATTAAATGGTTTTTCTTCATTTCTTCATGTATCATGTTCATCAGGTAGGCTGGGTATTGTAGCTTCAGCAAATCAGGGTGTCCCAGACCCGACAGCCCTCTAGAGCTGGTGTGGGCAAAGTGGGGGCCATGGGCTGTTTTTTTGTTTTTTGCTCTAAAATGACCCCAAATGACCTCTCAGGGGTGAGGTGGGCATTTCCATCATGTTTGGAGGCCCCATAACCACCCTGGGGGCGGGGAGAGAACATTGCAATTTTTAAAATAATGCCTGAAAATTCCCTTTGACGGATGTGGGGGGCATTTCTACCACACTGGGGTAGAAAAGGAGAGGCCTTTTTTAAACTCAGGAAGTGACATCTGCTTACTTCCTGTTGTTAAAACAGGTCTCTCCTGGCACTAAAATGGTCCAAGAAAGCCCACAAACATGATGAAAACGGGTTTTCTGTTTTTGTTTTTTTTCCGGGCTGTGAGGCCGTGTTCTGGAAGAGTTTATTCCTGACATTTCACCTGCATCACAGATGCAGGCAAAACGTCAGGAATAAACTCTTCCAGAACACGGCCTCACAGCCCGGAAAAAAACCCACAGAAAACCCATGGATGCCGGCCGTGAAAGCCTTCGACTTCACAATGATGAAAATGCCTCTCATGTCCCTTAAAGGGCATTAAGGGTGGGGGGACCAAAGCAGTGGGTGCAGTGTTTGGGGGGGTACGGACCCCCAAGGTCTCCTCAAGGGACCAAAGCAGCTCCCTAGCTTTCCACAGTTGCCCACCCCTGCTCTAGACCTAAAGCAAAATTGGAAGGGGATTAAGTATGTTCATCTCAGCCACAAAATAGCAGGTTTCAAAGCTAATGTAAGTTCACAAGGGGCCTGGTCAACTCTCTTTGCTCCAACACATTCTCAACCTGTGATTCTCCCCTTTCCCCCTTCTTTTCTCCTTCCCATGCTGTACCCCACGCTGTACCTGGCTGTGCTTCCATAGGTCCCGAGGGCTGCAACATCTTCATCTACCATCTGCCACAAGAGTTCACAGATTCTGAGATCTTGCAGATGTTCCTGCCCTTTGGGAATGTCATCTCTGCCAAAGTCTTTGTGGACCGGGCCACCAATCAGAGCAAATGTTTCGGTATGGAGAACCATGGGGAGAAGTGGGGAGGAGAGATCCTAGGCAAGCAGCCTCCCTACTGCCAGCAGATGGTCTTCCAAACCTGGTTGGAGGTTTTCCCACATGGGCACCATCGAAATAAATGGGGGCATTGTAGTTAAATCCACCTTTATTTCTATGGGATTGCACTTGCTATTGAGAAATTTATTCCCCAAAACTGAGTCACATGGTCAAAACTTGGGGGGAGGGGTTTGAGGTTGGAGGCTAGTAACCCTAGCTGAGGGTTCAGTCTGAGATGATACTTTGGGTTGTAGAAAAATCTCTAGCTTTTAAGTCCTAACCTATTCCACTCACCATTGGAGCAAAGTTATACACATATTTTTCTCTGACTGTGAGCATGAAAGCAAGCAGGGTTGTTGTTTTTTATGCCCCATTGTTCAAAATGGAGCTGTGTGATATGTCCCATGTGATACACAGTGGGTGTGTTCCTTGGCATGATTTCTTTCACAGACAATTTGGTATCAGAGATGGAAACAACATGGAAAGAATAGGGTGAGGTTCTTATGTCACAAAAGAGAAAAGCAGTTCAAAAAGATTCAGTAATTGATTTTCCTTGGTTTTTTTCTGGGCGGTGAGGCTGTGTTCTGGAATACTTTCTTTCTGATGTTTTGCCTGCATCAGTGGCTGGCATCCTCAGAAGACTGAAGATGCCAGCCACAGATGCAGGAGAAACATCAGAAAGAAACTATTCCAGAACACAGCCTCACAGCCCGGAAAAAAACCAAGGAAAATCTATGGATGCCAGCTGTGAAAGCCTCCGACTTCACAAGATTCAGTAACTTTTTTGTCCATCACACAATATGCACATATGAAGTGAAACAACCAGGTCAACAAAGCCTTGCAGAACTAAACAAAAACATTTTGAACTTCTAGTGACCATAGGTTTTCCGTGGGCTTTTTTCCAGGTTGTGAGGCTGTGTTCTAGAAGAGTTTATTCCTGATGTTTCGCCTGTATCTGTGTCTGGCATCCTCAGAGAATGGTTGGGTAGGAGTGTGTGTGTGTGGGTTATATACTGTGAGTCCCTGTTGGAGAGGATATGTAAATTTGTGTATTTGAAGACGGGGATATCTCTGGTCCAGAATTTACATAGTTTACATAGGGGCCACTAAACGCAGTGCGCAAACACGAATCAAGGAACACGAGAGACACTGCAGACTAGGCCAACCAGAAAAATCAGCAGAAGCAGAACATTTTATAAACCAACCTGGACACAAAATGTTATTTACAAACATGAAAATTCTGGATCAGGCCAACAACTATCAGGTCAGAATGCACAGAGAAGCTATTGAAAACCAACTTCAACAGGAAAGAAGAGACCTTAAAAGTAAACAAAATCTGGCTACCAGTCCTGAAAAACACTAAAATCAAATGAACTCTACCCAGAGACAGGTGGATTTCCTGCAGACAATGGACCCTTAGCCAAACAGACACTAATCCTCCTTGCATATCGCCACCCAGAAACTAGGCATTCAATTACACGAATTTACATATCCTCCCCAACAGGGGTTCATAGTATATAAACCCCACACATGCCCTACGTGACCATTCTCAGAAGATGCCAGCCACAGATGCAGGCAAAACATCAGGAAAAAAACTCTTCCAGAACACGGCCTCACAGCCTGGGGAAAAAACACAGAAAATCTATGGATGCCGACCATGAAAGCCTTCGACTTCACATTCTAGTGATCACTTTAAGGCACCTTCTTGAAAGCATCTAAGGATTATTTTCCCCCCTTTCCCCACCCTCTCCACTTTCCTTATGATTTCCATACTGGTTGTCAAACATACAGTTCTATGTTTTTAACATGTTGGGGCAGCTGGTAAGGCAGGTTGATCTTCTCTCCATGTTTTGCTGCTCACACATACTTAGTAAGGGATTCTGGAGGCAGCTTCTGCTTACCTTGCCTGTTGCAGCAGACATGCACAGTTGCCGTAGGATCCACTTGCATAGAATCCCACTCTTTTCCAGCTCAAACTTTGTTGCATTGTTATCGCAGGCACACAGTTACAACCCAAGCCCATTCTCCCAGTACTGATGCTGCTCATAACCTTCTCACATGACAAAGGAAGAAGAAAAGGAAGCTGGTATAAAAAGACTGTAAAAAAGAAGTGTCACTCTCAGTGGCTTTTTTAACTGAAGTATAGTATAGGTTTTTTGTGGGTTTTTTTCCAGGTTGTGAGACCGTGTTCTAGACGGAGACAAAACATCAGGAAAAAACCTCTTCTAGAACACAGGCTCACAACCCAGAAAAAAACCACAAAAAACCTATGGATGCCAGCCGTGAAAGCCTTCAACTTCACATTGAAGTACAGTTGTCCCTCCAGATCCACAGATTTGGTATCCACGGATTTAAGTATTAACGGCTTGAAAATATTCTTAGAAAATAAATAATCCATAAAGCAAACCTTGATTTTGCCATCTTATATAAGGGACACCATTTTGCCATGGCATTGCATCTAATGGGACTTGAGTATTCACGGATTTTGGTACTCACGGAGGGTCCTGGAACCAAACCCCAGGGAAGATGAAGGGACAACTGTATAGCATACTTTACGGAATGTACATACTTTATTTAGAAATCAGCATTGCATAATTTATCCTGCGAATTGTTAATCACAAGGAGCTGTGCAAGGACAGTAGAGCCTCCTCCTCTTATAGTTTCCAGCATGAGGACTAAAAACTTTTCAATTTTTATTTTTAAAAAACCCTCAGATTTTCCACACATGGGACACGCTGCAAGGTCTCAGCGGGCACTTTGCTCCCCTTTTTCTCCATGTCTTTCTCTCTTTCCTCAGGATTTGTAAGTTTCGACAATCCTGCCAGTGCTCAGGCTGCCATCCAGGCTATGAACGGCTTCCAGATCGGGATGAAGCGGCTCAAGGTGCAGCTCAAGCGGCCCAAAGATGCCAACCGGCCGTACTGAACTGCTGCTCCATCAGGTGGGTACGCTGTCCTCTGGTCCCATGGTCAAAGCTTGAGCCAGCCGGAGCAAAGGCGGAGAAGCTGAGCGGTTGGCAAAGAAAAATACAGATGGAGAAACTGAGCATTTTTAAGCAGAGTTTTTCAGGAGGTCTGTCACCATTTCGCACAGAATCTGTTTTTTAGCTACTCATGAGGGTCTGAGGGAGGTAAAACTGCTGTGTAAATTCTTTTCAGCTTTAAAAAATTTATTTCCTGGTCCCATAATCTCTCCCCCCTGCATGATAGACCCTGCCTCTCTTCTTTGAGGGACATTTTGTTTTCAGCCACAGATGGGAAAAGTCCCCTGTGTACCCCTCCAGGCCCAGAGAGTTCTGGAAAACGAAACAGATTTAGATCTCGCTGTGCTCATTGTTGAAAGGCCTTGGCATCACATTTGGAGAAAACGGTGCGGGGGGAGTGGGAATTTCCTCAGAACCCACCAGCTATTCTCAAAGTCTAGGAAATTGGTGCCCTCCATTTTTGGAGAGAGAGTCTGTTGGCCATTTTGTGAAGGCGGTATGTGCCCCATTGCAGAATGGCAACGGGGGGGGCGGGATTGTCAATTGTCTTAACCATTATCACTGTAACTGAATACTCCAAAGCAAATCAGTAAGGATATAAAATACAAGACATTTGTTCCAGTAACCAAATAGAAGACAGAGCCCCAAAACTCTATGGAAACCATATTCCCCCCAACATTCCTGCTCCAACAGAATACCTATTTCACAGATGGCAAGATACTTGATTTCCCCAAACTGCATTGAATGAAACTCCTCTAAAATTAAGTACATTATGCCAGGGCTTCTTAAACTGTTTCTACTCACTTCCCCTTTTTGCCCAAGAAATTTTTATGTGACCCCAGGTATATAGGTATATAAAATAGGTATACAAATCAAATTTACTATTGCCAAACTTTTCGCGACCCCCCACATTCAGTTATGCAACCCTATATGGGGTTGCGACCCACAGTTTAAGAAGCTTTGCAGTATACAATCTCTTCCCTCTCTCCTCCAAAATCTCCACCTAAAGTTGACATCTGCTCCACTCCCCCACCCCTGTTTTTAATTAATTCTCTCCCCCTGCCCCACTTCCTATCGAATTTTCCTTTCTCTGCTGCTTCGCTCTCTGCTCTACGGTCCCCAGAGTCCATGGGCTGCATCCAAGTCCCATCAGCCAATGAGAGCATCTCTCTTTCTCTGTCAGTAGCATCCCATTAGGACTGGTTTCTCACAGAGGACCACTCTAATTGGGGGCTACCAACACGGGAGTGAGAACAGTTCTAGTTGGACAATACCAGCAGGTAGAAGAGAGAGAAAAATTCGAATTGGTCTCAGGCTCTGCTGAAAGTGTCCAATTAGAATTGTTCTCACTTCCTCCATGTGGAGGCTGCCCATCCTGGAATGAGGAAACACTACATTGAGTCCTCCCAGCCACTAGTGGGCAACACAGTCCTAGCCAGATATCCTTGCTGAATTGTATCAGACTTAAGTATTGGTTTTGTTTTGTTCGCAAAGGAAGATTCATAAGTATTGGTTTTGTTTTAAGGGGATGAGGAAATGCTTTACTTGGCAGAACAAACATTTTCTGTTCTGAAGGGGGGGCAGTGATTGCTTGGGCAGCTACACCAAGCAGATGGGATGGGTGACCACACTCAGGCCCCATTTACACGATAAGAAAACATCCATGCAAATTCGAAAGATGGATCATTTGAATTATGGATAACCTGTACACATGAATATCAAAGAATCCGGTTGTACAGATTTTTTGCCGAGATCCGCTATTCCTCCCGAACTCCGAATTCATGGATTTTATGGGCAATTTGCTGCCCCCTGTGCCAAAATACACAAATGTATCCAAACGGCCGTATGTACACATTATCGATCTTTCGAACACCGTATGGATTTTTTTCATGGTGTAGACGGGGCTCCAGAGTGGCACTGAGGAGAAAAGTATCAGATGAAGGGGCTGTGGTAGCTCTCACTCTCTTGAGCATCAACCACCATGGGCCAGCATTTGACCCACCACCACGCCAAATGCTGATGCTGACCCTGCTTTCGTGTCACTGTGTGAGTCACTGACCTAGGCATGCAGAGAGACCATTGGCCAGCCTCCTTCAAGGCACCCAATGCTTAGCCTAAAATGATACATATGAATGGTTAGCAGATTGGGAGGAGGTGAGGTTGGAGAACACTGACTCATACAGGGATACAGGAGCAAGCCTCTTCTGTCAGAAAGTGCCTTTGGCTCAGAAGAACTATTGCATAACATGGTGCCGATATGGTTTTTCATGAGACACTGGCATACCTTGGAAGATAGTTTTGGAATTCAGTGAGGCTGGTACATCGGCACAAGACCAACCTTTCCAATAGCATTTCAGAAATTCCAGCTCTCCCCTTTTGATTGTATATGGGGTTATTTTGCTAGTTTTACCCATCTTTAATCATAATTTGTTTATGTTCAGATTGGTTAAAGCTGTACATGTTTCTTTTCCCTTTTCAAATCACAAGTGTGGTTCAGCTTATAGGCCCACCAGTAGGCTCAGATTTTGAGGATGGGTTCAATGTGCAGAAGAGGAAGGTTTAAGGGGAGAGCTGTGATTCAAAAGCAGTATCTAAACTAAAACATTCCTCTTCCATAATTGGGAGCAAAACGGGGTAAACTATAGCATTGGTCAGTGATGTGACTCAATTTCTAAGGAAATACCTCAGTTAAATAGAAAATTATTCACCCATATTTTATTAATATCTTTTAGTTCTACCATTCCTTCTCTGCCTATGGCACTTATAGAGTACAAGAATTCAAAAAGTTTAGAAGTCGGGGCAAATAAAGCAAGAGATAAAGGGAACGGAAATGGAGGCAGATAAACATGAGAGATGCAGCAGTTTAGAAGCCGCTGGATTTTAACCTGTCTTCAAAAGGATGGGCATATCAGTTCCTCAGAGCTTGGAAACACTCCATTTTTAGATTACAACTCTCAGAATTCTTCAGTCTAGACAGTGGCTGTACTGAATGGAGGATTCTGGAACTTGTCATCCGAAAGGTAATTTTTCCAAGCTTGGTTGTTCCTGGAGGTCAACCTTGTTTTTCACCATTTAACCGGAAGCAGAGGAACACAATCCAGAGTTTGCAGAGGGGTCAGAGAGCAGAATTGCCCCCCTTCCCTCTCTCAGAATAAATCGGGACACCCTTATGGAGGGATTTCAGGGCCCGCACAGCCAGTTATGATGTGAACAAATCTAAGCCATGCAAAGAGCGCACTTCCTCCCTGGCTGTGGATCTAGGATAAGCAATTATTAGGAAGACAGAATAGCTGGCCAATACCAGCCATCCCACCCTGCAAGCTAGGGTACTTTTTTATATATAATTCCTTTTTATTTATCAAAAACAGTAGAATACAATTGAACATGCCCATTGTGTAGTTACAAGGCACTACAAAATGTCAGACAGTAATAGTATTTTTATACATAAGCTAATTAAATAAGTAATAATATTTTTATACATAAGCTACTTAACAGCCTCCAAAGGCCTCTCCCATGTGGACACACACTCATACCTTCCAACATTTCACAGATGAAAACCACGGTAGGTATGGCCAAGCAATGTAAGATTGTGGTGTAGATGTAAAATTAATAGGGAAGAGCAGACAAGCTAGGAGAGGCTACAGAGGTTTGCATTTGCCTGAGCCTACAGGGAAGGACAAGACTCTGCCCCGTCTTCTTCTCACTATCCTGCTGAATTAATTGACTGCAAATCCCTTTTGCCCTTTGAACTCAGTTTGTAGCAAAGAGGTTAAGTGGGAGGAAACAAGAAAAACCAGGACATTTAAACGCAACTGAAAAACTGGGACAGCAGAGGATTAATCAGGATTGTCCTTGCCAAATCAGGACAGTTGGAGGGTATGTGTCCAACTTGGCCCACTTTGAGTTTCTATAGATCATCTCCCTCCAAGATAACGGAGCCTGCAACTAAGCACCCTGAATTGTGCCATGCATTCCCTCTCACCCAGCAAATTCACTCACCCAGACATTTTAAAATTTAACTTGAGTCCAAGACCAACAGCCTGGCCCTGCTGCCCCGAATTTTAAGGGTGAGGCTTCATCCAGAGTGCTGGATGAAGGGAGAGGGTGGGGTGAAGAATCCAGACTTGTCCATCTGTCATGTGCCTTTGTTCTGATTAAGCGTCTCGTTCTCTCGTGTCTGTGTTTCCTACCTCTAGTCTTACACCAGATTTCTCCTGCCGTGAATTCTCTTTTAAAATTTGTTTTTTGCGTTTTGTTGTTCTCATCTTGCATGGTGGCAGTGTTTTGAGGAGTGTCATGCTTGGGTGACTCCTTCTGTTTCTAATTTCTCAAGAAAATGTAACTTTGCCCACTAAAGAGACAGATTATTGGCCGTGGGGTTGGGGAATCTTCTTTAGGAAAAGTGGTGATTCAAGGGAAGGCAGGTTTTCTTTCTGTTTCACTTAATTCTTGGGAAAAGATTCTGGGAGACCCTTGGATCATTTTCTGTTTGACTGTATTTTACAGTATGTCTCCACATCTCAAGGAGTACCCAGGAGATTAAACAAAGGAGGAGTGTATTTCCACTACAGCAGTTTGAGACCACTTCAAATGTCATGGTTCATTCATGGAATCTTAAGAATTGTACAGTTGTCCCTCCACATTCACGGATTTGGTATCCATGGATTTAAGTATTCACGGCTTGAAAATATTCTTTAAAAAATAATAATCCAAAAAGAAAACCTTGATTTTGCCATCTTATATAAGGGACACCATTTTGCTGTGCCATTGCATATAATGGGACTTGAGTATCCACAGATTTTTATATCGACGGGGGTTCTGGAACCAAACCCCAGCAAATATGAAGGGACAACTGTAGTTCCACTCTCCTGAACTACTGTGTTAGAAATTGCTGGCAGGGAATTCTAACAATCTCACCAAACTATAAATGCAGGATTCCATAGGATACAGTTAAAGTGGGATTGGACTGTGATAATGTAGTGTAATTGGGATGGAAAGAATGTTTAAAAATATTCACAAAATGGTTGAATAACATGTTTTTTTAGTGTTGAGAAACCCTGATGAGAAGAATCCTGGATTGACAAGAATCTTCACAGTTCAGGACTTATTCTGCACACAATTCGCACATGGTTCTTTTGCACAGAAAACAGCATTTTCTGTGCAGAAAACAATATGTATGCAAAAATATTGTTTCCTCTGCTGAATATACTGTTTCCTGTGCAGAAGGTGGCATAATTGGGTATTTATTCTGCATGAAATTCTCACATGGTTGATTTGCATTAAAAAAAAAACATTTTCTGTACATGAGCACAATTGTCTGCATAGAAAATAGTATTTCTATGCAGAAATCTTATTTCCTGTGCAAAAATGCTGTTTCCTGTACAAAACAATCATGTGCAAATTTTGCACAGAATAAATTCTGAACAGACTTTGAAAACTGTGTGGTGTTTGTTTTTTAACATTTTCCCTCAGCGGGATGAAATTGTTAAAATTACTTGTTACTTCAAGGAAGAAACCTAGTGAAGAATTTTAAATCAGATTTCTAAGACTGTCCCTGCAGCATTGGTCAGTGTTAGTAAGAAGAAAGACATTTAAAAATGGGGTTCTGTTTACAGCAGAAGGGAAGAACCTTTGGCCCACTGGTAGATTTGGACTACGACTCCCATTATCATATATCATTGGCCATGCTGACTGGTGTTTCAGGGAATAGAAGTCCAAAAGATCTGGAGGGCCAAAGATTCTCCACCCAGGCTGAACAGAGCATGATTGCATTTCAGACTACTGAGATATCTTTGGATACATCAGGCAGGTAGGAAATGTTTGAGGAGATGATTAACATTTGCAGCTTTCTTTCCAAGGTAGTTTGCAATTTATATATAAAGACTGGTGCTTAGAAAAAGTTCCCTTTGGTAATGACAACTTCCAGAATTCTGGGAGTTATCCCCAAAAGGATCTTTTCCAAGCTTTGAAAAAGATTCAACAAATCAATCCACCTGCAATTCAAGAAGGACTTAAGCCCTTTAATTCTATGTGAAAGGGTGCCCTGTCTTCCTACCCCCTTTTTAGGGCCTCCCAATAGCCGATGTCACTCTAAAGAAATATATCTGAATCAGTTCTGGGTACAATCATGTGTTTAGGCCACACTGCATTCCCTCCCAGAGAAGCGATCCCTCCCTTCAGTGAGGTCCCCTTGGGTTTCCACATGTGGATGGTACAAACTGCATTTATTGCAACAATGACAACAACAACAAAAGACTTTCTAATATAATTATTTCTGGACAAGTGGCTGAAGGTTGGATATTTATTTAACCTGGGACTCCTCTTCAGGGTGGGAGGGTTGCATCAGATTCCCAGAACCCTTTAGAACAGCAGCTAACTCTATGGTTCCAGGAAGATACCAGAGCGTCGTCCTGTGCCAGAGCCCCAGGAGGCTGCCAAGCAAGAGCACCTCACTGGGATCCATCACAGGAGGAAGCTGAAGTGCAGGGACAGAGGTCTGTTAAGTAACTTGTCCACTTCCTGCAGTTGCATTGGCATTGTTTGCAGCAGTAGTGGCCAACTCAACAGCCAATTCCACAGAGTTCGAGGGCCTGGGCACCCAAAAAGAGGAGTTGGAGGACCACGTGGGGTCATTTTTCACCCAGCCCTTAAGCACCAAGTTCTCTGTGTGGATTGCACAGTCCCTTTTATTCTCCAAGGAACCCCGTGAGGAATGCCAAGCTAAGAGAAAGAGAGAGCACGCAAGCATGACAGGCCCTGAAATCATCCAGCAGATCACTTCCTGGCTGAATGGGATTTTGAACCCAGGTTTCTTGTGTCCCAATTCAGCCCTCCAACTGCTCTGCTAAACCAGTGCCTCTCAAAATTGGACAGGTGCCAGTCCATGAACCATCTGCTCCTGATCCCTAGAAAGCTTCCAGGAAAGGGACAGTTGTAGCCAATGAACATAAATATAGTGCCAGTCCCACACCCAAGACAGTTTAAGAAGCACTGGGCTCCACCATACTGACTCTGAAATGTCAACCTAGGTACATGGCTATGCCTTGCCCTCTCCATACCAATGTAACAGAGGTTAGTGATGGTGGGACATTTCCATATTTGTTCCTCTCCTGTCATGGCTGCTGCTGCTGCTGCTGCAGAGGAGATAAGTCACCATTCAGGACATCAGCACATGGAGAGGGGTACTGTTTTAGGTAGTACCAGCACATTTAGCATTATGCCCTCCCTTTGTATATGCAGTTGTCTGTAGTCTGAAACCAAGAGTCAAGAAGCAAAGAAATGGGATGTTAGAATTGTGTAGTTCTAGAATTCGTTTGAATAGCCTTCCCCCAGCTGTTGTCCTGTCATATGTGTTGGCCAAACCAGCAAGGCTATTGGGTGCTGGGAGCCATAATCCAACCCATTTGGGGGGAAAGACAAAGAGCATGCCAGCTTAGTTTTGAGACAAATCAAACAGGGTCTTGTTCCATTATCCTCCATGCCAAGAAATCATTTTTAAAGCTGTCAATAAATCCTATTCTTAGTCTCAACTACAGTCGAACCACTGAATCGAAGGGACTTTGGTAAGTCAACATTAGAAATGGGAAGAGTATTCAAAAATATTTGGAAAGGGGTTGAGAACCCTTAAGAAGAAGAATCCTGGGCTAAGAACAATCTTCGCTGTTCAGGACTTTTCTACACAAAATTCGCACCCACGATGGTTTTGCACAGAAAACAGCATACTCTGCGCAGAAAACTGTGCAGAAAATGCTGTTGTTGGGGATGATGTTTTCTGCACAAAATATACCACGTGCAAATTTTGAGCAGAATAAGTGCCAAACTGCAAATGGTCCTCAAACAGTGTGAAGTTTTTGAAGACTTTCTCACAGTGAAAAGGAGATTGCAAAAACTACTCATTGCTTCCTTTGAGATGAAAATTAGTAAAAAATT
This sequence comes from Gambelia wislizenii, assembly GCA_030847615.1. Classification (NCBI taxonomy): domain Eukaryota; kingdom Metazoa; phylum Chordata; class Lepidosauria; order Squamata; family Crotaphytidae; genus Gambelia; species Gambelia wislizenii. The sequence goes on along the minus strand of JAUMIR010000015.1, from coordinate 5,266,605 downwards.
GCATCCCTAGTCAACCAACACCAGTTAAATTCCAGTGGTTCAGTGAGTCTATTCTAGTTGGAAATAGCAAGAGGATCAGAAATGCAACCTAAATTCATACTTTCTCCCCTCAGCACCCCTTCATTTGGGAGTTTATAAAGTCAAATAAAACACTTCTGTCTTGGTCTCTTTTACTGCATAACATGAATAGTGTCGTTTTCCTTGAATAAATGTCCTTCATTTCTAACCCTTGTCTAATAGAAGCTCTAGAATGCAAGGGGGAAGGGGAGCATTGTTTTGTTTATTTATTTTTAAAAGAAAAATACACACCCACAAAAAATGAAAAGAAACCAAACTCCCGTTTTCTTTCTTTGCTGCTTGAAACCACGCCCACCTCCCCGCCTCCCTCGGCAGGGGTCCAATCATATCTTGAGACGACTCTGTTGCTAAGCCACCCTTCGCTGTCGCGGGAGACCTAGCTCCGCCCCCCTTGTAAGTTGCATCCTATGGAATGAACAAAACCAGTGGTTGTATTCTTTCTTCTTATTCTTCTTATTATTTGGAAAGACAAACAAAACGTCATGTGATCCGAGTTGCACTCTTTTTGCATGACGTCTGCGTGATTTAGCATTTAACTGGATGTGCCGTGAGTTTCTGGAACGTAGTTTTCGTTTGGTGAAGTACCACCTTCCCTCATTCCTCTCCTCCTCTCTCCTCCCACAGGCATGCGCACATGCAGACACACACTTACTTGCATGCATACTTGCACATGCACGCATACACAACCGCCCAAACCCAACCCCCAATAAAACTCAATGCAGTTTTGAACTTGTGTGACTCTACCATGGCTTCCAATTCTTCTGGTTCCAGCTGTCCCATCTGACACACCACTCTTTCTCCCCCCACCCCAACACCTGTATTTGTTCAGCACCTGTATTTAATCCACTGTTGTTACCGTATTGCTGTGGGCTGTTCTCTTATATATATATATATATATATATATATATGATTTTCTTGCCTGTGCCGTGTTTGCTTGTTTGTATGGTTTTCTTTTCTTGCTTTCTTTTTTTTTTCTCAAGACGCACTGGCTGGTGGTGCTGTGTGGTTGTCGGTTTGTGCTGTTCATCCTGTAGCAAATGTGTTTTTTTTAAACAACAATACCTCACTGCTTCCACATCCCATCCTGGCTGCCCTCTCCCTTTGCCACATGAGGTTGCCAACTGAACTTCCAAAATTTGCACTAACTAGGTCCTAATCCCATCCATCGCCAGTCATAGCACTACACGTTCTGATTTTTAAAAGGTGTTTAACAGCACCCAGAATATTTCAAGTGGTTAGACTCAAGTGGGTCTCTGGCAAAGGAGAATATTTCACCTACAGAATGACTGCTTAAAATATTTCTGCAATTAAGGTGTTAGGCATAGGGGTGGACAGCTGTAAAGGGATATACAGTTGTCCCTTCATATTCGCTGGGGTTTGGTTCCAGGATCTGCTGTGGATACCAAAATCTGTGAATACTCAAGTCCCATGATATGCAATGGCATGGCAAAATGGTGTCCCTTATATAAGATGGCAAAATCAAGGTTTGCTTTCTGGGATATTGTTTTGTTTTGTTTTTAGGAATATTTTCAAGCTGTGAATACTTAAATCCGTAGATACCAAATCCATGGATACGGAGGGACAACTGTATAATGGGGTTATGGAAGGGGTGGGCAACTGTGGATGGATAGGGGGCTGTATTAGCCCCCCCCCCGGGAGACTTTGGAGGGCCACACTTTCTCACTGTACTCCTCACACACATAAAACCAAACTTTTGCCCCCAAACACCCATTAAGAGATGTGGGGGCATTTAGGCCTCTGAGCAGAATGACTGAGCAGAAGTCATTTCCTGTTCACTTCCTATTTCAAAAAAGGCTTCTCCTGTGCCTGAAATGGTCCAGGGGGTCAAGCGTATGGCAAAAATGCTCCCCAGAAGCCGTTTGGAGGCATTTTAGGGCAAAATCATTTTTTCAAAAATTCACCCTAGGAGGCCAACAGACCTCAGTTTCCCCACTCCGGATATGGGGAGGAGGTAGCCTCCAAACTGGGGAGAAGCTGAGTTTCCTTCTTGGACTCCTTACAAGAGTACCTCACCCCAAAATCAGAATCCTCACATTAGAGAAGAAAGTGGGCACAAGTCCACCAGTTAATGGTTTGTGTATTGTTTACGCTTGATTAATCCAAGCAGAGCTTCAAACGGCAGTGATAGTATTAATGTGTCAATGCCTAATCACTGAAGAAATTTAATGTTTCATGTACTGGTAATAAGAATTTTTAAATAAAATTAAAGCATTCATTTTTTATTCAAGTGTTAAATTCAAACAATCATTTAAGATGGCTAACATTAGCCGTAAGAAATTAATTAGCACTGTTGTTGCCATTTCACCATTATGGAAACACATTTTAAAAATCACTATTGAAAATTTTAATGAAGTAGGAGTGGCAAATTTCATACAATATTTTCATGCGCTGATGCAGAATAATACTGGCATAGATTCGGGCAAGTGTGCTCTGTGCTAATGGTGGCTTCAAACCAGTCCCCATTAGTCATTTGAAGCCTGGGGTTGAGCTCAACAGGGTAAGGCGTGGTATCTATGATGTATCCCCACCCCTCTCCAGATATTAATCCCTCCTCTCAGCTCTGCTCTCAGATCTCCAAACTGGAGCACATGGAGTGAGCTCACAGTACTTTATACCCATAGAATGCAACCTCTTCTATGCCTTTGTTGTTATGTGCCTTCAAGTTGAACCTGACTTATGGCAACCCCATCTAGAGTTTCCTTGGCAAGATTGGTTCCAAGGAAGTTTGCCGTGCCCTCCCTCTGAGGCTGAGAGAGGATGGGCAACCCCTAAATCTTGCATACGTGAAATGGAGCTAAGAAAATGGCCCTTCTCTTTCAAGTGGCAAAGGGAAGCCCCCCCAGCACAGGAAGGGGGGCTGTGCTCATAGGGTAGGGGCCTTCTCTCCCCTTCCCACAACACAAAGCCTCCCTCCCCCTTCCACCTGGACTGCATGCCGGCCTGTCCCACCTACTCACTCTCCTTTTGCCCCAACCCTTCCTGCCTGCCCATCCTCCAACCTGTGCATGGAACACCCCCTTCCTCCTCCACCTCACCTTCTGGGAACCCTCTTTGGGTACCCCCATCCTTGCTACTTGCCATTCGAACCCAACGGGTTGCTCCATCCACAGCAACAGCTCCTGCTATGGCATTTTCCATGCCAATATGTTGCCTGGCCAGAGAGCTCTCCTGTAAATGAGAATCTGAAAGCTTTCAAAGTCCTCTCTCTCTCTCTCTCTCTCTCTCTCTCTTTTTTTTTTTTTTTTTTTGGTCGTTACTGTTCTTGTCATCATCGTTGTGGGTTTCTCCTGTGTTTTTGCTTTCTTTCTGTTGTCGTTGGTACATGTGCGTGTCTGTATTTCTAGTTGCTAAACAGCATCGTGGCGGGGGGGGGGGGGCTGTGGCCAATGCCACGTGGAGACCTGACCCCCTCAGCCATGGGCTCCACAGGGCACTTCTCAGGGTGGGGTCTGCGATCATTAGCATTGCAATATTGAAACAGGAGGAGCCACAATAAAATAGGTAATTTCTTGCTTCCCCGGTCCCACAATTTCTGCAATTTTTAAAGACCTTTTTCAGACATCAGCAGGCTATCCTGAGGCAAGGAAACTGCTAATACCATTGAGGTCAAAAAGTTTGGTGACAGAGGCAGGAACTGTCTCCAACCAATTTAGAGGATACCATTATGAATTAGAAATACCTGGACCACTTCTCACTCTGCCTCCTCTCTCCTTCCAGGCCTGACAGAGTTAGGATGAGATAGTCAAAGCAGAGAACAGGTTTGTGCCCCCTCCTTGATGTCAAGTGAGACTTTGCAAAGGTTCCTGGACAAAGCCTGGGCCCCTCCACTGCCATTTTGGGTTCTCTCCACTGGCTGCCGTTGGGGAGGTGACAGAATGGCAGAAGGAGATCCTTGTATGATCCTTGGTGAATGCCTGACACTTGGGAGGCCTGGAGGCTGGAATCCTGGGATGTTGAAACCTCCCCTTGAAAAAGGAGAGGGAAAAAAGAGGAGGCGAGAGAACAAAATTTTGCGTGTTTGGGGAAGATCAAACATTTGGCTCGCTCTTCACCCCACTGCTGTGCCACACAGATCTAGATCCAATAGACCAGCCTCATGCCAATAGTTTGTCCAAACATCTTCCCACTCAGGCTGGGGATGAAGCAGAGGGGCTGGGGTGGAGCCAGAGACTGAACCCAGGATTCCAGTCAAACCACCCTCCTCTCTCTGCATGTCCTAGGCTGCCAGGCACCTCCCCATCTGTAATCCAATGAGGAAAGGAAAATATTTAATATATTCCATTTCTGTGTTCTTTTTTTCTTTTCCTTCCCTCTTTTTCCCCTTAGGTGTGGAGCAAACTGGAGGAGCAACATTCCCCCCCCCCTTTTGATTCTCTTCCCCTTCCTAATCCCAGTTTCCCCTCTCCCTGCTTTCTTCCTCCTCCTCATAGATCATGGAAAGTGTCTCATTCCCCAGACCCAAGGGGGCACTGCTTTCCTCGCTGGCGTGAAGGATCCTCAGACGCACTGATCCACTCCTCTATCTTTATGAGAATGAGATTCAGTATCGGACAGGCTTAATTCTACCCTTCTGCCTCCCCTGCCAATGCCTTCACTTGGATCCTTGCACCACTGCACCCTCTGAAACAACCAAGGCGCACTGCACTCGGGCAACCAGAGTTGCCAAGTGATGCATGCAACCCAGGAATAACCTTAGCAATGGAAGCTCAAACGGAAAGATACAAAGCTAAGCAAATGAGATCCTTTTTGACACAGTCTCTCTTGGCAGAAAACCTTGGAAGGATAGATATGGGGCCAATCTAGAGAAGAACACAATCACCTTTGGGGTCCTCATACCCACTGCTATTGTTCCTTTGCACTACCTGACATGAACTGGGAGTAGGGTTGCAGCCACGCAGATAGTATGGCTATAGGTACAGACCACTCTAGGAGTTTTGAAGTGATGGGGTACCAATCTCTTTTATCCAAATAATTCTCATCCGTCCCTCAGACTGGTCCAGACAACATTCCTACCACCAGGGAGATACGATATTGGTCAAGATGTATCCCTTGTTGCAGGGAGGGTGGAATTTCAGAGGAAAAAGCTCCAAAAGTAGGAAGGATCCCAGTTTCGATCATGCAAGAGTTTGGAAGATGGGGGAGAGTGTTGTGAGCATTCCCAACTTTTTTGGGGGGGGTGTTTTCCCTTTTCTCATCCAGTGCTGCATCTACAGAGGAGAGTGAGAGTGATGCTGGCTCCCCTCCTGTTCTCCCAGATAAAATTTCCTGTGTCTTTCGAATGGTCTTTCCCAAGCTCCTGGGAGCAGTGCTGTGCTTCCCTCTTCAACCCATGGTACCTGGGCAAGTTCTCCAGGGTTTCAGGTTTCTCACAACCCCACCTAGAAACACCCAGAATTGAACCTGTGTCCTTGTGTATACAGGATAAAGCCCAAATTTAATTAAGCCCACTCTTTATTCCCTGAGCAACCTGCTGCCCTGGGAGTGCACCCCCCACCTGATGGGCAGACAGAAATGCCTTGCTGTCATTGGCAATTGACCCGCTATTTGGTAATTACATCTTTTCAACCCATGACAGACATGGAGATGTGCAAAGGATTAAATGCCTATTTTCTGGCATACAGAGGCATCACATACTGATATATCTTCTAGTGTGTAAAGCTGTTTAAAGAAACAGGAGTTGGCAGCACTCTCACATGCACACTTGCCAATTCTGGTACAACCCACTCCCTAGATATTCCCCCCTCCAAAAGAAAACATTCCCACACGCCTCTCTCTTTTCTTCTCTCAAAGCCTGCTCCACAGCCACTGTATGTGACCTGCAGGTGAGCAAGAATCAGATTAGAGTGGAAGGTATATTTCTCCTATCAGAGAAAATGTCCCTGCACACATAGAAATGCTCCTGTTCAGGACTGAGAAATTCACTCAACAGAGACATAGGGCAGCAACCCTATTTAGCCTCACACAGCTTTTGAGGACCTCAAATGGCTGCTAGGTGGGGCCAAGCTCCACCCAAAATGCTTCCTTGGCCCCGTTTGGGACTACAACAAGGACTACAAGCAGCAGAAATATTGTTTCCTCCCCCACATCTATCATACACATCCTTTCAAGGAGTGGCCCACTATCATTCACTGTACCCACACCAAGATGGAGAGCAATGACCGGAGAAAGTCACCGCCTCAGGATCCATATTTTAAACTGATCAGTAGAGAGACCTACAATAACAACCTGGAATTTGCCCCCCACGCTACTATTTTTCCAGGTCAACCATGATTGGCCACTGAACCTCCCAATCTTTATGAAACCCGTTTGATGGCCAACTTAAAGCCATTTTGGCCAAAAGAATTCAGGAGCTCTCATCTCTACTGGGGGAAATTCTTTGAACCTTCTCCTCACCCTCTGTCCCTCTCCAAGCTGTTTGAGGGTCTGCAGAATGGCACCCCATCTGTGGTGGCTGCCCCGTGTTTGGAAGGGAATTCTTAGCAATTCCAAAGACAAGGTATATCAAAAATATAAAATTTACTACCAGTTCAGCTACAGCTTGTGTTTTTGTTCAGTCCCCCATCCATCTGAATCAATTTTTCCCCTACTGGGTGGAGAGAAACAGTCACCCAAAGTGGCACATCTCTGACCACTGTCATACAATGCTTCAGTTCTGACTTTAGCACATTTAGGTGGCACTTAAAGCAACTTAAAATGGACTCTATGCTCATCAGAGGAGGTTGCACAAGGCTGCTCACCAAAACCAGATATTAGAAAACAGGGTGTCCTGCCTTAGAATCACAGAATCTTAGAGTTGGAAGGGACTGCGAGGGCCAGCTAGTACAACCCCGTGCCATGCTAACTCCTGACCCATGCTCTGGACTTAGTGGAAGTCCCTGAAACTCACCATAAGAATTGAGTGAATTGATTCATTCTTATCTCCAAAAGAGCCTCCTATCCTCACACATATACAGATCTTTCCTTACCCATCACCTATCCTCCTTTCCTTCTCACCACATGCATACAGACTTGCTTCTGGAATACCTTGGTGTGTGTCAAGTTAATCCTACAAACTCTGAGCTGTTGGCGCAGTCTAATAAGCTTATTCCTGTGGAGGACTCTCCTGTCCCACCACAGAGGCAAACTTTTGCTGTCCTCCTATTCCCCCAACCCCTACAGCAGACCCTCAAAAAAAAGATTTGTTTTTTTAACTTCTGTCTCTATAAGGCAATGTCAAAAATCGTAAAACATGATCTCTGTCCTGTGAACTCAAAACTCACAAGTACTCAGAAATCAGGGTTCTAACCATAATGAAAGAAAGAAGGAAATATGTTTACAGTCTCTTTTGCTGATCCAGTAATTGTAAATAATTCCATTGCAATTAGCTGCAATTAAATTTAAAAGGGTGGGTGGGTGATACATTGCCGTTTTACCTTTTCTGATTTTAGAGGATTTTTACAAACTTTCTTTTTCTCTCTTATTCTCTCCCCCTTTCCCCCCTTATTTTCCCTTATAGGGTGGGAGGTGGGTTTACTACTTGGTCATTTTATTTAGAAGGACAAAAGAAAAGGGGGGAAAGGAGAAAAAAAACAGATGAACTTTTAGTGATGGGGATTTTAAAAAATGAAGAATTGAATTATATGTTTCAGATGATATCAACGCTTAAGTTATTGATTATTTATTGCTGTTTACTTTTAATAATTTAATTTTTTCTGTCTAAATAAAAGAACTGAAAAGCAAATACAAGCTATGATACATTGCTGTTACTTTGGGATATTGCAGTGAAAGGACCAGGGTCTCCTCAGAAAAATACAGGTATCAGATTTTGAAAGTATTTTTCCAATGTCCTCTTGCAAGGGAACAGAGAGGATGTCCATTTATTTACTTTTTTTCATTTTATTATCCTGGATGGTTCACCTTTATGGTTGGGTTTTTTGAAGACAATCATGGATCTGAAGGCGCATACTCAAATATCATCAGCATAGAAAATTACCTACTGTAGTTTTTGAGGTCACGTTGAATGAAGGTTTGTTAATAACATTTCAGGGCTCTCCCCCCAGCCCCAAAATGAATACATGTCTGGGTTTAAGGAACTCTTAAGGATTCAAAACAAAAGAAAAAACCATTCCCAACTACTTCTGTCTCAAAGATATTTTATTGCATATTGTCCTCACCACAACACCATGAGAATATATTCTCATTTTACAGCCCTGGGGGACTGAGGTTCCCGAGAGTAGATCCTTCAACTATGATCCATCCCTTCTCAGGAGCTGTATCGGGACTTAGTTTTCCTTTGCCACAGAATCTCCCAAATGGGTTCCCACTCCAAATTTAAAGAGTTCAAGTGTTGCCAAACTGGTTTAAGAATTCACAGGAGTTGAAGGTCCCGTAAACTTAGGCAGGTATCAAAAAGATCCAAGGTGATGAATTCGGAGGACAGTTTGGAGTCTGAAGGCATTGACAGTAGGAACAACAAAGCTTCTGATTTTGGAATTGGAGAGGAAATTCGGCATCTGTTTTGCTATCCAGAGTTAACACCTCAGGCTTGGCAGACAGCATTCACAGTTGGAGCCTGATCGGAGCCTGGAAAAGTTACTGGCCATGCTGGCTGGGGGATCCTGGGACTTGTAGCCTAAAAAGTAACTTCTCCAAACTGAATGTAATAATATAGGCAGTGCCACTGCATAGAAGACCCATTATCCTCCGTAAGCCTGTCTTGTTATGCATCTCAGGATGTCAACCTATCCTGTTGCTAAGGGAGAGGAAGCCATCTTGGATGGCCTCTTCTGTTGCTAGGGAAGAACGCCTGAAGGCTGGGCCTCAGGGGAACCTGCCATTTTGTTTCAGGAAGGCTGTCTCACCAGAACAGTTACAGGAAATCCTTAGTAATGGCCTCTGCAAAGTTGGGGGCGGCCATGAGGATGCCGATGGAGCAGACAATGTGGACGAGGGCAAAGGTGACCAGGCAGAGCCGGTCGACCACAGCCGCTGCAAACTTCCACTGGCTGCAGGCAGTCTGAGCAGCATCCCGTCCCCGGAAACACTGAGCCACGTAGCGCAACTCCTCCAGGATGTGGCCCAGCTCAGGGCTGGAGAGTAGCTCCTCTGGGGTGGAGACCTGTAGCTCTGGGGATGGAAGGAAAGTTCGAGGGATGTCGGGGGGTTTGGTGGGGAACGTGGCCGCTGAGACGCCCATGTAAGCAAGGCTGCCATTGGCAATGGGGACAACTGGGGTGGCCTGCTGGGTGGGTGTGCCTCCCCCTTCACTGTTGTCCGAACTGCAGCTCAGCAGACTGGGGGTGCAGTGGGGCCGCCCCATCATCTCCTCCCCTGGTTGGCGCATGCGAAGCAGCCAAGCACCCCAGCGCAACACCACCACTTGCACCTGTGCAGAAATAAGCCAAAGAGAGAAGGAGAAGCAAATACAGAGGTGGGGATAAGAAAACCGGAAGAGCCAAGGAGGAGAGAAAATGAGAAAGAGCCTCCAACAGTTACTTCTGGGGAAGCTATAGAGTCGAGGCCTAGAAATGTACTTAGTTACTCAATCCTTTATAAGGCTGTCAAGGCCCCTGTGTGTAAAATGGTCTGAAAAGTGATGCGGTTATGAGAAGAACTGGAAGACTGTGTCCAGTTGTGGGCACTACAATTCAGGAAGGATACTGAGAAGCTGGAACATGTCCAGAGGAGGGCAACCAAAATGGTGGGAGGTCTGGAAGCCATGATGCCCTATGAGGAGCGGCTTAGGGAGCTGGGCATGTTTAGCCTGGAGAAGAGAAGGTTGAGAGGCGGCATGACAGCCATGTTTAATTATTGGAAGGTATGTCATACTGAGGATGGAGCAGGCTTGTTTTCTGCTGCTCCAGAGATGAGGACACGGAGCAATGGGTTCAAACAGGAAAAGAGATTCCACCTAAACATTAGGTAGAACTTCCTGACAGTAAAAGCTGTTCGGAAGTGGAATATGGAGTGTAGTGGAGTCTCCTTCTTTGGAGGTTTTTAAGCAGAGGCCATCTGTTGGGAATGCTTTGGTGTTTGTACCTACACCACAGGGGGTTGGACTAGATGGCCCTTGTGGTCTCTTCCAATTCTATGATTCTATGACTCTAAGAAACAGAAGTAAGTGTGTGAGGCTTCCTAGTCCATGTACATTTGACAACAAAAAACAACCACCACCCCCCGCAAAAAACATTTCACACACAAGATCACATACTAATGTCAGGTGGCCAGTTCAGGGCCATTCCAGGCCTAAACCTGAGACATGGGGATGGCCCACGGGGATGTCATTAAGTAATATGCATTAAGTACCAACTACAGTTGCTCACAGGTTGTCATTCAAATACACACACAGAGAGAGAGAGAACGTATATTCCCATTTGGACATTAAGACACAAATCTTAAAGTGAAATGAGGGGATGAGTCTTTCTCATCTACATAGGGAGAAGGGAGAAGATACCCTTAATCTTGCTTCTCTCCAGAAGGAAGATGCAGAACAGAGGGTGAGCCCTGGCATCACAATGACTGGGAGGGAAGGAGGATGTTAACTAAGAGATTATGAGGCTTTGGGGAGGAAGCTGAAACAAATGGATGCACAGATTGTCATCTCATCTCTTCTGCCAGTTGAAGGGCATTGTCCAAGAAGGGAGAGGAAAATAGCCGACGTAAACAACTGGCTCCGTAGATGGTGTCGCCGAGAACAATTTGGATTCTTGGATCATGGGCTGCAATTCTTGGATCATGGGCTGCGCTTCTGGCAAGAGATGGGGTGCATCTCACAACAGTTGGAAGAAACGTTTTTGCCTACAGTCTCAAGAACTTAATCAGGAGGGCTTTAAACTGAGTCATATGGGGGAGGGAGACAGTATTCTGGAAGGCAAAAGGGCTGGAGAAAAAGCTGTCATAGAGGGAACAAGCCAAACAGCGCAAGGATCCAACAGTGGGAGGCAAAAAAAACTTGCACAGGCAGCAAGTAAAGGGAACACATGGTCTTAGATATCTCCACACTAATGCACAGAGCATGGGAAATAAGCAAGATGAACTTGAACTCCTAGCACTACAAAGCAAGTATGATATAATAGGCATTACTGAAACCTGGTCGCATGATTGGAATGTAGGGATAGAGGGGTATAGCCTTTATAAGAGAAACAGGCCAAACAGGAAAGGAGGAGGAATAGCATTATATGTCAGGGATATTTACACCAGTGAAGAGATCCATGACATCAATACTGGAAGCCAGGTGGAGAGCATCTGGATAAAAATTAAAGGGGAGGGAAACAACAGGGATGTTACTGTGGGACTCTACTACAGATCCCCAAGTCAGATGGAGGAATTGGATGATGCCTTTCTAGAACAGATGACCACACACGCAGAAAGGAGAGATGTAGTAGTGATGGGAGACTTCAACTATCCTGATATTTGCTGGCAATCTAACTCAACCAAAACTTCAAGGTCTAGCAAATTCCTTACTTGCCTGGAAGACAATTTCATGGTCCAAAAGGTGGAAGAGGCAACAATGGGGTCAGCTATTTTAGATCTGATCCTGACCAACAGGGATGACCTGGTTAATGGGGTGCAAGTGGTGGGATCCTTAGGTGAGAGTGATCATGTTCTCCTGGAGTTTGTCATACAATGGAAAGGAGAAGCCAGGCATAGTCAGACACACATTCTTGACTTTAGGAGAGCTGATTTCAATAAACTCAGGGAAATACTGGGGGTGATCCCATGGTCAGGAATACTAAAAGAGAAGAGACCTCAAGATGGATGGGACTTTCTCAAAAGGGAGATACTGAAGGCACAATTTCAAACAGTACCATTGAGGAAGAAAAATAGGAGGTGTCTCAAGAAACCAGGATGGATGACTAAAGACATTTCAACGGAGCTAAGTTTTAAATGGAACATATATAGGAAATGGGAAAAGGGGGAAATCACCAAAGAAGAATTCAAACAGATAGCGAACATGTGTAGGAGTAAAGTCAGAAAAGCTAAGGAGATTTTCACACGCCGAAAATATCGCCGCCAGAAACCGGGACAGAAATATTTCTGTCCCGGAAGCAGCGCCGCGGTTCGCACGCTCACCTCCCTCTCCCGTTGTTCCGTCGTCCTCGCTTTGGGTTTTTTCCTCTCTCTTCCGGAATATTTTATTAACGGCAAACTCCCGTTAGTAAAATATTCCAGAAGAGGGAGGGGAAAACCCAAAGCGAGGACGACGGAACAATGGGAGAGGGAGGTGAGCATGCGAACCGCGGCGCTGCTTCCGGGACAGAAATATTTCTGTCCCGGTTTCTGGCGGTGATATTTTCGGCGTGTGAAAATCTCCTAAAATGCAGAATGAGCTCAGGCTTGCTAAAGAGGTTAAGAACAATAAAAAGGGTTTTTTTGGGTGTGTCTGCAGCAAAAGGTGGAAGAAAAGGCAGAATTACTCAACACCTTCTTTGCCTCAGTGTTTTCAGAAAAGGAAAAGGGGGACTAACCTGAGGATAATGGAACAGAGGACACAATAGGGGAAATCCAGCAAAGAATAAGCAAAGAGGTAGTACAGGAATACCTTCTTAAACTAAATGAATTTAAATCTCCAGGACCAGATGAACTACATCCAAGAGTATTAAAAGAGCTGGCAAATATAATCTCAGAGACATTGGTCTTTGAGAACTCCTGGAGAACAGAAGTCTGAGCAGACTGGAGGAGGGCAAACGTTGTCCCCATCTTCAAAAAGGGGAAAAAAGAGGATCCCAACAATTATCGTCCAGTTAGTCTGACATCAATACCAGGGAAGATTCTAGAGCAGATCATTAAACAGACAGTCTGTGAACATTTAGAAGGCAATGCCATAATCACAAAAAGTCAACATGGGTTTCAGAGAAACAAGTCATGCCAGACTAATCTGATCCCTTTTGATAAAATTATCAGCTTGGTAGATGAAGGGAACGCTGTGGATATCGCATACCTTGATTTCAGTAAGGCCTTTGACAAGGTTCCCCATGACATTCTTGCAAACAAGCTTGTAAAATGTGGGCTAGACAAGTTAACTGTTCAATGGATTTGTAATTGGTTGACCGGCTGAACCCAAAGGGTGCTCAGCAATGGCTCCTCTTCATCTTGGAAAGATGTGACCAGTGGGGTGCCACAGGGTTCTGTCCTGGGCCCAGTACTATTCAACATCTTTAGCAATGACTTGGATGAGGGAATTAGGGGCATACTTATCAAATTTGCAGATGACACCAAATTAGGAGGAGTAGCTAATATCCTGGAGGACAGGATCAAAATTCAAAATGACCTGGATAAACTGGAGAGCTGGGCCAAAGCTAACAAAATGAAATTCAATACGGAGAAATGTAAGGTACTGCACTTAGGGCAAAAAAAAATGAAATGCATAGATATAGGATGGGGGAGACCTGGCTGAATGAGACTACGTGCGAAAGAGATCTAGGAGTCCTAGTAGATCACAAGTTGAACATGAGTCAACAGTGTGATGCGGCAGCTAAAAAGGCCAATGCGATTTTGGGTTGCATCAATAGAAGTATAGTGTCCAGATCAAGGGAAGTAATAGTGCCACTCTATTCTGCCTTGGTCAGACCTCACCTAGAATACTGTGTCCAGTTCTGGGTGCCACAATTCAAAAAGGATATGGACAAATTGGAGCGTGTCCAGAGGAGGGTGACTAAAATGGTGAAAGGTCTGGAAACCATGCCTTATGAGGAGAGACTTAGGGAGCTGGGTATGTTTAGCCTGGAAAAAAAGACGGTTAAGAGGAGATATGATAGCCCTGTTTAAGTATTTGAAGGGGTGTCATGTTGAGGATGGAGCAAGCTTGTTTTCTGCTGCTCCAGAGACTGGAACATGGAGCAATGGATGCAAGCTCCAGGAACAGAGATTCCACCTCAACATCAGGAGGAACTTTTTGACAGTAAGAGCTGTTCGGCAGTGGAACACACTCCCTTGGAGCGTGGTGGTGTCTCCTTCCTTGGAGGTCTTTAAAGAGGCTGGATGGCCATCTGTCGGGGATGCTTTGATCGTGATTTCCTGCGTGGCAGGGGGTTGGACTGGATGGCCCTCCTGGTCTCTTCCAGTTCTGCAATTCTATGATTCTAAGTAAATACATAAACCACCTGGAGACTCTACTGCAGCAACAAATCAATTAAGCCTTGCAAATTGTTCCATGCTGCTGCTCTGCTAGCTGAACTGTAGATTTCCACACTGTCCTATCCCTTTGCATCCGAAAACTAAAGAATCTGTGTCCTCATCTCCTGCCTGGAGAGAGGACCCATGAAAACTGCAGAACTCAAGGCCAGGCCCTGAGATTTGGCAACCCTAGTGGAGGGACTCCCTGACCCAAAAGTCAGCGGGCCTTGCTCCTAAATTCTATTCACTGCGGAGTGAGTCCTCATGATTTTACTGGGCTGACAAATGAATAAGCAGCCTAAACACCACCATTTATTAGAATAACTATTTGTTCTACATTGCCATCAACAACACCAGAGAGGAATAACATCCAAATTTAGGCACACTGTACTCTAATGCATCTGGAAGAGCCTAAACTGGGTGGAGGGAGAGAGCTGCTTTAAATGCTGAGGCAGGGGAGATGATTTTGCAGGAGAGTTTGGGGAGACATCCCAGGTCAAGGTCTCACAGCAAGGGAGACAGAATGACAGCTGCACTCATAGAGTCAGGCTCTTGGGTTTTGCAAATTGAGGACACCAAGGATGCCAAATCAGAGCTGAAACTTACCCATTTTGGCATACACCCGCCATCAGGATCATGGTGATGGTACTGTAGCACAAAGACCGTGGCCACCACCGAGAGAGCCACCATGCCCATGGTCGTGGCGAAATATTGCCCTGGAGTAGGGAGACAGGAGTTGAATGCATCTCAGATTCATGGACGTAGCAGCATGTTGTTGTTTTTTGCTATAGTACAGCCCCCATATTTGCAAGACCAGTGCCTGTGGATTCACTTACCTGCATCTGAAAAAAATATGGTCTCTCTAGGGATTTTCTAGGTGCTCCAGCACAATTCTATGGTATGCTTGGGCTGGAAGTCATTCATTTTAATAGGGTTTAGTATTATCCATAGTTTCAAGTATCCACAGTAAATCTGGGAATGTATCCTCTGCAGATACAGGGGTTGTATTGTACTGACAAAATTCCTCTACCGTTTGTACCAGTACCCAACATGCATAGGCCAAGATCCTAGGCATGCACATCGCTCTGCATGTGCAATTCCTCATCTTCCCACTCTTGGCCACTCTCAAGTCTGGGAGGGGCTTCTGTTGAGGTTCCATGGGTTGTACTGTTTGTCTAAAATAGTTTTTTAAACAACAATAATACAACAATACAAACATTAAGAAATGCAGAGAAATCCCAGCCTCTGTTACATATTTTAACCCAGTTCCTTCTGGAAATTAGATCACTCCATAAATTCACATGTGGTCCTAGTGGAAGAAAGGGAAGAAGTGATTCAGATCACAGATAAACAAATGGTCCCAGATCGCTGGGAGGGGTGATGAGGGTGTGTTCTCAAATGGAGCACACCTAACCTTTCCTTCCCACAGGAGCCCAGAGCAGCTGGATCCTCCTTATCTGAATGGCCTCCATCCTTTCCCTTCTAGTCAGAAGGAGCAGCAAGCAGCCACTGCCTCTCCAGGGCCATGACAGCTGCCAAGTGTGGGTGGTTCCTGGATGGAGCGCATGGGCAAGAGAATAGTCGCCTGCATCTCTTACATGAATGCAAGTCAGTAACAGGATTCTGACAAACCCGCAGAAGAAGAGGTCTGCCAGTGAATTTAAGCCAGAATCTCCACACTGGACCTCCAAGTACATACCCTCCAAACCATTTCACATGGTTGTATGGCTAAGCAACAACCAAGCATGGTTAAGATGGCAAAGATATTGAGGAAGAACAGATGAGCTAGAAGAGGCTGCAGCGGTTTGCTTTCGCCTGGGCCTACTGGGAAGGACACAATTCGGCCCTTCCTTTCTTCTGCACTCTGCTGAGTTAACTGAGTGCAAACTACTCCTGCACTTTGAACTCAGTTTGCAGCAATGGAAGTAAGTTGACAACAAAGGGAGAAGTGGGGGGAGAAGAGAGAAACCAGGTCATTGTAAAAGCAGCTGAGAATGTGCAATGACAGGGGGTTGATTTAGATGGTCTCTACCAAATAGGGGACAGTTGCTAGGAATGCAGTTACAGATACAACCTATTCCAGAGGCTCAGTTACTTAAGTGTGTGGGGGATTTTAAAGGGAAAGATATTCTAGGGGGGATGGGGGAAATACTGATAACTTCATGAAGGACATACTTGATGTCACACAGTCACGCAGAATCACACAGTGGTGCTCTAGCTCCGGTTCAACACGCCTCGATCACTCCCCACTGTCTCTGTTCTGGCTCATAAAAAAGGTAACAGGCCTTTCTTGGAAGCCTCTAGAGTAGTGGTTCTTAGCCTGTGGTCCAGGGAACCCAAGGGGGCCGCAATGTTCTCCCAGGGGATCCGCAAAGGCTTGAAGGCTGCTCAGCCCACCTCCTCCCTGCAGTGGAGTGGCCATGTAACAGGAGCCAAGGTGAAGGTTGGCTGGCTGGCTTGGCCTGCGCATTGCCATTCAATCCACTCCAGCCACAAACTTGCAGGAAGAAGCAAGAGAAAAGTCTTCCCTCTCCCTCCAGTGCCTCTGAGGGAAGGTTTAATGGATGGTATTATTATTGGTACTACTACTACTACTATATCTTGAGTTACATCTTGGGGGACCATGGCAACAAAATATATTTAAAGGGGGTCCCTGGTAAAGAAAAGTTTAAGAGCAAAAAGTGTAGAGCAAAAAAAAACTCTAGAGCAAAAAGTCACCTCTTAACTCCAAGGTAGGGAAAGTGCAGACTATGGGCTACATACAACCCGTGGACCCCCTTTTCACAGCCCCTGAAGCCCCCCACAGTCATCCAAAGCCCCTGAACCAAAATCTTTTAAAAAACCACACACCTACAATTGGCTCTATTCTCAGGTGAAAATCACACCCAAAATTCTCTCAAATGTTCACAAATAGGCAAAACTCTCCTCCTCAATCCACCTGAACCCCCATGGAATTCCCTCCATGCTTCTTAAATAACTGCTTTTGCCTGTTTGCCCTTCAAAATGGTGGCTGGAAGTAATCCGATATCACTTCTGGTGACCATTTTGAAGGGTGAATGTGCATAAAGAGGTGTTTTAGTGCACTTGGAGGTGGGAAGGGCAGCAAGAGGTGAGTAAATAAAAATCCCCCCCCCCAGTTGCCAACCCTCTTTTAGAGGGATCACAAAGACCTCCTGCATTGTTTAACATTAAAAAAAAAAACATTCTAGCCACTTGAGGTTTGTTTTTAATTTGTGGCAGTCTAGCTGACCTCTAGAGGATCCCAGAGGCAGAAAATTGCTCCCTCCCTCCAGCTGGGCTGTACTGTTTGTCTAAAATAGTTTTTTAAACAACAATAATACAAATAATACAAACATTAAAAAATGCAGAGAGAAATTCTAGCCTCAGTTGCATGGATGGACTGGATGGCCCTTGTGGTCTCTTCCAGCTCTACAATTCTATGATTTTACATATTTTAACCCAGTTCCTTCTGGAAATTAGATCACTCCATAAATTCACATGTGATCCTATTGGAAGAGCAAATTCTGATGAATGATTAACAAATTTATTAAATGGAAGCCAAGTGCTGGAAAATATGGTTTCTGTTTGTTTTCTGTATCACAAGTTGAGGAAGTTGGCTTTTCCATTAAAGCAATAGTCAAGATTCTCATCATCCATGCATCTATTGGGAGATTATTCAAAGATTTCTGGTGAGGATCAGTTTTGAAGCATAAATTCTACACTTTCTTAATTAAAAATAGGAGTAGGCCAAGGTGGAGGGTTTTAGATCCTTCACCCACACTTTTAATGTATAAGCAATACTATATGTCTTTAAACATGATGTGTTACAATCTGTCCACAGCACACTTCAGAGCATAGCTTGGAAAAGTTACTTTTTAAAACCACCTCCCAGAATCTTCAGCCAGGGTGGCTATTCTTCACTGTTGCATCTTGAGTGCCCATGCTGGCTGGGGGATTCTGGGAGCTTCAGTCCATAAAAAGAACCTTCCCAAGTTCCGTTCCGGAGCAGGAAAGAAAGAATGGATGGGAAGCCTGGCAGCCCTCTCCCAAAGTGGAGGCTTGTTCTGTCTGAAATTCCAGGCCTCTGCAAGAGTTCTTTGGTGTGGGACACTGGCACATGCTTAGCTCGGTGCTATAAGATAAACCTTATGGATGGTTGCTGATAGTACACAGCAGAGAAGCCTCCCAGACCTTTCGCTCATGGGGTCCAGCATCCCCTCACAGCCAACGGTAGAATCTGGCCTCCAAACAAATTCTGCCCCAACTTATCCCTGGGCTGACAATCAAATCAACTCTCTATTGCTGGATGTAGAGAGAGTGCTTGGGCTGGGGTGTATCTCACCCCCAGGCAAGGCCAATGGAAGATGAGCTCCCAAGGATTACATAGTGCGGAAGCAAACAAAGGAAATAAAACTGCACATACATGACCTATGTCCTCCGGAATAGTAGTGAAGACTGTGCAAACAGGTTAGCAACAAAGAAAAATTCACTCCCCGCAAATCCATTCCCAGTCTTGATACCTTTTCCTAGCCTCAGACTGCCAATCAAATACAAAAAGTATCCAGCAAGGTCACTAATACACTTTAGATTTTCCTTGTTTTTTTTCCAGGCTGTGAGGGTGTGTTCTGGAAGAGTTTACTTCTGACGTTTCGCCTGCATCTGTGGCTGGCATCTTCAGAGAATGGTTGGGTAGGAGTGTGTGGGGGGTTTATATACTGTGAACCCCTGTTGGGGAGTAAATGTAAATTTGTGTATTTGAATGGTTAAGTTTCTGGGTGGAGATATACAAGGAGGATTAGTGTCTGTTTGGCTAATGGTTGTTTAATGGTCCATTGTCTGCTGGAAGTCCCCTGTCCCTGAGTGGAGTTCATTTGCAAGTGTTGAGTTCTGATTTTAGTGTTTTTCAGGACAGGGGAATTTCCAGCAGATAATGGGCCATTAACCAACCATTAGCCAGATACTAATCCTCCTTGCATATCTCCATTCAGAAACTAACCATTCAAATACACAAATTTACATATCCTCTCCAACAGGGACTCACAGTATATAAACTCCACACACACTCCTATGCCACCATTCTCTGAAGATGCCAGCCACAGATGCAGGCGAAACATCAGAAAGAAACTCTTCCAGAACACGGTCTCATAGCCTGGAAAAAAAACACAAAGAAAATCTATGGATGCTGGCCATGAAAGCCTTCAACTAATACACATTAACCTTTTCATGCCACTGGACTCCAAAACCCATCTCCCTGGTGGCAGAGGCCCAGCAAACTACACTGTCCCCACCCAGCCAATTCATATCTGGGCCTCCATTCCATACCTATAAGCGGGATGGAGTCCGAGGTGGCTGGCATGACCTCAGCCACAAGCAACATGAAGACAGTGAGCGAAAGGAGGACGGTAATACCTGAGAGGAGAAGCAGAGACAAACAACAGTTCACTCTCCCACTGAGGTGACAAGCACATTAACAAGACTGTGGTAGGCTCCAGGAAGACACAACCCTTTAATAGAATTGTTCTATTTATTTTTTAAACTTTTGTAGCAAATATCTTTTAGCTGTACTTTATTAATTTTAATTTAATTTTGTGCAATTTAATTTCAATTATATCCTGCCATTCTCCCAGCATGGGATGCAAGGTAGCTTACAACCAAATTGAAATGAAGTACTGTAGAGCTGAAACCTATTTGATACAAATGTTCTTTAAAAATTAATAAAGAATTCTATTAAACACACTAAATAAAAACAGTTTATAAAAACATTAAGACATAGTAAAAAGGATAAATAACTGTAGCACATCCCACTAAAAGACTTTTCTGCCACAGGAAGCAAAGAGCCAAAGGCCTGTCTTAATAAAAAAGGTCCTGGCTGGCCAACCGAGTTTTCCTTGGGAGAGAATTCCACGGAGCAATGGGTTCAAACTCCAGGAAAAGAGATTCCACCTTAACATGAGGAAGAACTTCCTGACAGTAAGAGCTGTTCAACAGTGGAATACACTGCCTGGGAGTATGGTGGAGTCTCCTTCCTTGGAGGTTTTTAAACAGAGGCTGGATGGCTGTCTGTCAGGAATGATTTGATTGTGTATTCCTGCATGGCAGAATGGGGTTGGTCTGGATGGCCCTTGGGGTCTCTTCCAACTCTATGATTCTATGAACTTGGGAGCAGCTCCCTAAGGATGCTTTGGCCCATGTCCATAACCTGTAATGGTGACAGGATGGAAAGAAAGCCATTTCTGGAGATCTTAAATCTTGGGCAGGCTCATATAGGGAGATACAGTCCAGACACCAGCTATGAGCAATCTAGCCTCACACAAGATGCTGTCATTTCAGCCTGTCCTCTTGTTTGCAATATGGGCGTAATACCCACTGGTCTTCCTTACAGAGCCAGTGCGGGAATGACTGAGAACATGTTCATGAATTACAGTTGGCTCTCCGTATCCATGGATTCTGCATCAATGGATTCAACCATCCACAACTTGAAAATATTCTCCCCAAAATCCAAAAAGAAAACTTTGATTTTCCGTTTTATATAAGGGACACCATTTTATTATGCTGTTGTATATAATGGGACTTGAGCATCCATGGATTTTGGTATCCATGGGAGGTGCTGGAACCTAACCCCAGTGGATACCAAGGGCCCACTGTACTCTGAACACAACATGAGGGATTTTAAATACGGGGAGGAAACCACTATGGAAAAGCAGTGTGCTAGCACAACACAAGGTCCAACAATCCTGACAAGATGTAAAAGACTGGGGAGGGGGAAGAGGGAGTCCAAAACACTTATTCCCAAAATGTCTTCTTCCCAGTTAATCTTGAAGGTGCTACTTGGATTCCTTTACATATTTTTTAATGTTAAAACAGGCTGACAATGAGTATGGCTTTTCTCATTCATATATCTCTGGCATACATTTCTAAGCCCTTTCACTCATGAGATGAGGAGAGGGGGAACCAACATTTGGTGCAACTGCTCAGTGTGAAATCAACCTGAGCCTTCCTCTTTACAGTATTCTGTGAACAAAAAGGGAAAGTTTTTTTGTGGGTTTTTTCCGGGCTATGAGGCTGTGTTCTGGAAGAATTTATTCCTGACATTTTGTATGCATCTGTGGCTGTCATCTTCAGAGAATGGTTGGGTAGGAGTGTGTGTGTGTGGGTGTTTATATACTGTGAGTCCCTGTTGAAGAGGATTAGTATGTCAATTTGTGTATTCAGTTGTTGGATGTTCAATTCTTAGGGTGGGAGGATATCCCAAGGGGGATTCATGTCTATTTAGCTAATGGACCACAAAAAAACCTATAGATGCCAGCCATGAAAGCCTTCGACTTCACAAAAAGGGAAAGGACTATTTCTGAGCCCACCCTCCAACAACCTTTGTCTCATACCCACCAACATTTCAGAGACGTAAACCAGGATGGGTGTGGCAAAAAAATATCAAAGTGTGGTCAAGATGGTAACATTTATTCATGAGGAAGAAGACACAAGATAGGAGGGGTTGCAGCAGTTTGCTTTTGCCTGGACCTACTGGGAAGGGCAAGATTCTGCCTCCTTATCGCCTCTCCCCATCTGCTGAGTTAATTGAGTGAGAACTACTTTTGCAATTTTGAACTCAGTTTGCAACAACTGAAATAAGCTGAAGATGAATGGGAGGAAGAGAGAGAAACCGGGACATTTAAAAGCAGCTGAAAAAGCGGGACAACAGGATTAATCGGGAGTGCCCCTGCCAAATCTGGACAGTTGAAGGGTATGTCACCTCTACAATGTTCTACCTTGCTTCCCCTCCATAAGTTGTGCCCATTCACAGCCCACCGCCTCCTCCACGCCTACCAATCCCCAGTTCATCCCCTCCTGCCTGTGAGAGAGTTACCCAGAGAAATCTTCTCTCCAGAGTCAGCCGGTAAGAGGAAGACGAGGAAGGTCATCGCTGAAAGAAGCAAGCAAGGAACCAGCATATTGAGGGCGTAATACAGCGTCCGTCGGCGCATGGTCACAGCGAAGGTGACGTCCAGGTATGGCTCCCGGCAACATTCATAGAAAACTTTGTTCTGAGTGCCTGGTACACCTGCAAGGTGAGTGGGCAGGGAAGAGATGGTGTCACTACAGACGGAGTATGGCTGTCATTTCAGAAAAAATATCCACAGCTTGAAGATTAAAAGTTAGAACTCCTCTTTGTAGGCTATGAACTGAGATACCTTCCTGTTTGTCCAGGGAAATCCCCAAAATTCTGTTTTAGGTCTGTGAAAGAGGTAGAAGACAACTCCCCAGACTACTCCCCTTTCTAGATAATTACATTCCTGGCTGCCACCAAATGCAGCACACCATCCAATAAAAAGGGGTGAAGTAGCAACTCTCACACCTCCTGTGGGTTAACCTTCCTGGTTGCCATTCACAATCCTGACCTCCACCAATCCAGAGAGGGTTCAAGTGTAAAAGCCGCTATGTGCCTGGAATCCCATTTTTAAAGGCCAAGCTTTTACAAAGGTGCTGTACGTATTGTTTTAAGTGGAACTGTTTTCAATCTCCTTTTTATCTCTTTAATTCCTTTTTAACTTTTAAAGTGTATGTTTACATAATACCATATTAATATTCACCTTTTGTACATCTTTAACTGCACTGTATTGTTCTTGTTCAAAATTGTAAGCCACCTTGAGCGCCAATCTCAGGAGGAAGGCAGGATATCATCATCATCATCATCATCATCATCATCATCATGATTTTAGTATGCTAAGAGCTCTAGTTGTGATATTTGCATTGCACATTACATTTAATCCAGCAGGTATTAGAAGTGTCCCATTTTCAGGTGGATCCGTTAACCCAGGAGTCAGTCACTGTAATAAGTTCCAGGGGCCAATTTTTTCACCCCTGAGACCCATATGAGAGCCACTTGGACTGCCAGAATGACCTGGATAGACTGGAGAGCTGGGCCAAAGCTAACAAAATGAAATTTAATACGGAGAAATGTAAAGTACTGCATTTAGGGCGGAAAAATGAAATGCATAGATATAGGATGGGAGAGACCTGGCTGAATGAGACTACGTGCGAAAGGGATCTAGGAGTCCTAGTAGACCACAAGTTGGTCTACTAGAGTTGGAAGAGACCCCAAGGGCCATCCAGTCCAACCCCATTCTGCCACACAGGAATACACAATCAAAGCATCCCCGACAGATGGCCATCCAGCCTGTTTAAAGACCTCCAAGGAAGGAGACCCCACCACGCTCCAAGGGAGTGTGTTCCAGTGCCAAACAGCTCTTACGGTCAGAAAGTTCCTCCTCATGTTGAGGTGGAATCTCTGTTCCTGGAGCTTACATCCATTGCTCCATGTTCCAGTCTCTGGAGCAGCAGAAAACAAGCTTGCTCCATCCTCAATGTGACACCCCTTCAAATACGTAAACAGGGCTATCATATTGCCCCTTAACCGTCTTTTTTCCAGGCTAAGCATACCCAGCTCCCTAAGTCTTTCCTCATAAGGCATGGTTTCCAGACCTTTCACTATTTTAGTCACCCTCCTCTGGACACGCTCCAATTTGTCCATATCCTTTTTGAATTTTGGCGCCCAGAACTGGACACAGTATTCTAGGTGAGGCCTGACCAAGGCAGAATAGAGCGGCACTATGACTTCCCTTGATCTGGACACTATACTTCTATTGATGCAGCCCAAAATTGCATTGGCCTTTTTAGCGGCCGCATCATCACTGTTGACTCATGTTCAACTTGTAGTCTACTAGGACTGCCAGAGGTTGACCATAGAGTCACACCAAATACCTAGAGAGGTGTCCTCTCTAGGCATTTCTAGGTCCTCCAGTGCAATTCTATGGCAGTTCACTATTATATGTGGTTTCATGTATCTGTGGTAAGTCTGAGAATGTATTCCCCCGCATAAAAGGCGGCAACCTGTACTAGGAGATGAATGGTGGACAGAAGAGATATAAAAGAAAGGGAGGGTCCTTGAGAGGTAGAACCATAGACTTGTAAAGCTACGCAGAACAGCCCATAGCTCACTGGGGGGATCTCCCTTACCCATAAGGTCCCATTCTCCATTGGCAACATAGCCAGACGTGTCTGTCTCGAGCATGCGCAGGTCAAGGAGCCAGCCATCATAAGTCCAAGAGCCAAACTTGAGGTCACACTTCTGGGTGTCGAAGGGGAACCAGCGGACGTCAATCCGGCATGTGCTTTTCAAGATACCTTGGCAGGCAAAGGGTAGAGGGCATTAGGAAGAAAACACGCCAAAAAGCAACAGGCCATGAGCGTTTTAAAAATTAAAGCAGTCTCCCTCACAAAAGTTAAACAGTGACAAAAATACAACAAAAGAGAGAAAAAAAGAGGACTGTAATCTAGAACACACCCAGAGATGATCAATTGTATAAGCTCTTTTTTAAAAGAACTGCCAGCAGAGGGAGCTCCTGCATAGATTTTTAAAAATCTTCATCACTTAATCATATTTATCTTTAAGGAGTATTTTTAGTGTGTCTTTAAAAGGTTTTATCTGTATAGTAAACGTTTTTTATCCATTGAGGCATCACCTCGAGGGCCCTGGTGAGCTGAAGCTGCCTTACAAAGAAAGGGAGAGATTTGTCACAGTCATTTTATATAATACCACCTCAAACCTGCATTTCAGAGCCTTCAAAGCATTTCTCATACAACTAGGGCTGCCAAATCATAGAATCATAGAGTTGGAAGAGACTTCAAGGGCCATCCAGTCCAACACCATTCTGCCATGCAGGAATACACATCAAATCATTCCCGACAGATGGCCATCCAGCCTCTGTTTAATCTCAGGGCCTGGGCCTGAGTCCCTAACTTTCATGGGTCATCTCCAAGTGGGAGACACAGGTACAAACTCTCAACTCTTGGTGGCTCAGCTCCAGGCAAGAGGAAAAGGGCCAGGTGCAAATCTCCCTTTCCCCTAGGTCTTGCCTACACTAAGGATGTAAACCAAATTTACCCCGGACCCAGACAAGAAAAATCACCATACCCACCTCCATCCATTGAGTAGTAGAGACATTTTTGAAGCCATGGGGAAAAATCAGGTTGTTGGGTGTGTGTTTTTTTAAATAAAGAAAAGCAGAAAAATTGGGGGGAATGTCACATTAAAACCCTTTACAGGTTGAAAGTCACTTTGTTACTTTAGAAACATCAAATGCATTCTCTCCACCTTTGCTTGGCATAAATATATCATTGTTTGATATGTTAAAATTACAGTTGATTCAGAAAATAATTACAAATCAATTTTTAAGGTTTTTTGTTGCTGTTGTTACAAATTGAGCTACAGGGTCAAGAAATGTAAGAGACACCTAAATTATAGGACTTTCTTTTGTTTACAGGGGAGTTTATTAGGAGCAGGCCAAAATAAATCCAATATAAAATGAAGAAATCATCAGCATTAGTAAACAAGAGAATATTATTTTGCCTCCTGTAGTCATCCATAATACAAAGCAGCTACTCATTCCCATAAAAAGAACGGAGAAAAGGAAACCAACACCAAGTATTGCAGCAATGTGAGATATTATACAGTCTTACATAAAAGTCTTCCTGCTACATAGTTTTTAAGATATTATGATATTTAAGATATTATGTGGGAGGAGTAAATGAATAAACACCTTGTCATAAATATTTTGTTCATTGTCCTAAAATGGGTGGGCAACCATGGAAGACTAGGGGGCCACATTAGTTCTCTGGGAGGCTTTGGAGGGCCACACTTGCTACCACCAAAAAAAAAATCTCTTTTTTGTCCCCAAACACAGAGGCCATTATTGGGGGCTTCCTGGGTCCCTAGAGGGCATTTTGGGACATTTTGAGGCAAAACAATTTTTAAAAAAAAAAATTCACAAAATTTTGTTTTGACCTTGAGGAGTTCAGGGGGGCTCCAAACTTGTGGAAACACCCTCCTTAGAGAGCATTTAGGAGACATATTTATTTATTTATTTATTTATTTCCCACCTCTCCCTATGGATCAAGGCGGGGAACAAAACAGATTAATATATAACACCTGTTAAAACACAAACACACAACACCAATTCAGAAAGTAAATATGATTAAAAAAACTATTAAAGCAAACGATCCTTACTTAAAATTCATAATTTAAAATCCACAATTTGGTTAAATTGGATTTAACCTTAACAACGGGAAAATATCTAAAGGAATGGAGTGTTACAAAGAACAGATATAGAGATTTAGCTATGGAAAGATAGAAACAGACAGAATGATAAATAATAAGAAGTTTATTTGTATTTACTTAATTTGTCAATCTGGATACACTTGGAATTGATGGAAAGGAAGTTAGAACACGACATAAGAAGATTCTAAGGAATGGTGTGCAAAGATTATAGGTCGATGAATGTAAACAGAATAGAAGATTTGATGCACATGATGGATAAAATGTCAATTTGAGTTTTGTAACAGAAAATACAGAATTTGAAGGAATATGTGAATTGGAATGGAATATATATGTATGTATGATGATACTTAATAAAAAATAAATTTTAAAAAATCCGCAATTTGGGAGTAAAAATAATTTTTGACACCTGAGGCCTGGGACGGCACAAAAAAGGCCCCATAAACTGCACTTTGTCCACCCCATCCTAAAAGGGAAAAAAAATCCCTTAATCCATTTTTTTCCAGATATTTTTTCTGGATAAAAGAGCTGGGGTGGGGGACCAGGAAAATATTTTCCCCAAAAAAAACTTTATCTAGTTTTTTTCAGGGACGTCACAACTCTGATGAACGATCTGTCCAGACTCTGATGTCCCTCACACACACACACCAGCCACCCATCTGCCTTGAGGCCTCCTGCACACCCACCTGTCAAGTTCCGCTGCTTACTGTTCTATTGGTTTTTCAAAAAACCAGACCCTGCCAGTCAAACGGGGCTCAAACACACCTCACCTGGGGGCAGCCACTGGCAGTAGCCACTGGAGTTGACCAAGACGTGGGTGTGGAAAGTAGAATCAAACTCTTCATTGGCACTGCAAGATAGAGTGGGACAGGTGGAAAAGAAAGTTGTCTAGATAGGGATGGAAATATTCAAAAATATTCTAATGACTGACAAAAAATTAGGTTTCAGATTTGATGCAAAAAAAATGTACATGATGGTTTTTTGTTCAGAAAAGTGTATTTTCAGCACAGAAAGCACATCTCCTCTGCAGAAGTCATCATTTCCACTCTTTACATTTCAACAATAAGTCCCAAATTGTGAATAGTTCCCAAGAACTGCACAGTTTGTTATGATTTTTTTTCAGTAGGGAGAAAACTAGCAAAATTGTTCATTCCTGCTGGAAAGAACACAATTTATGAATCTTTGCATGCCTTATTTGAGTCCCCTATGCAAAGATCACAGCAGTCAGAAAGCAGCCATTGAAGGACTGGGTTTTGCCCTCTGAACTCAGATTGCAGCAATGGGAGTATGCTGAGGACTAAGGAGATTATCAGACGGGTCCTTTTACCCTGTTCCTGTCTCGCTACCCACCCTCCTGCCCCACTCCCGTCTCTGCTACAGAATAAAATTAAAATGTTCACACACCTACCTTCTAACAAGACAGGAACGTTCTCCCCTCCCCTCGGTAGCCCCAGGTGCAACTGTCGTAAAGCTGCATTTACGACCTGGAAAGAAAATTCTGCCCATTCTTGCAAGAGAACGATCATGCAGGAAATTTTAAAATAAAAAATAAACCAAACATCAAAAACGTAAAGCAAACACCAAAACACATTTTAAATGCTACAAGTAACCTGAGGAGGGTTTTTTTAAAAAGGGTGCCACTGACCTCCTTGTCCTGATCTCAACCGGAAGTGTTCGGCACGGACCTCCCCCTGTGGCTGGCATCACGCCAGCATAACAGGAGAAGAACGGGGCGCCTTTCATTTTTAAAAAATATTTTTATTTTATGGACATAAACATACATGGACAAAAACATAGTCTCATATAGACTCATAGTCTCATAATCTCAATTCCAGTCCAACATTATTAGCTGATCATATAGACGTAAACATACATATAGACATAACCATAACTATAAACTTATACATTTAACCTTACACTCATTCCATCTTCCATCTTCCTACTACCTTTACCCTTCCTTCTTTTACCTTTCTTTCTGCCTTAGAATCATAGAATCACAGAATTGTAGAGTTGGAAGAGACCACGAGGGCCATCCAGTCCAACCTCCTGCCACGCAGGAAATCTTGATCAAAGCATCCCCGACAGATGGCCATCCAGCCTCTGTTTAAAGACCTCCAAGGAAGGAGACCCCACCACGCTCCGAGGGAGTGTGTTCCACTGCCAAACAGCTCTGACTGTCAAAAAGTTCCTCCTCATGTTGAGGTGGAATCTCTGTTCCTGGAGCTTGCACCCATTGCTCCATGTTCCAGTTTCTGGAGCAGCGAAAAACAAGCCCGCTCCATCCTCAACGTGACATCCCTTCTTACTTTCTATCTCACCATCCCTTCCATCCATAGATCCACAGATCTATTTTCTACTTACTCATACCTTCACACATACTTTACCCTCTACTTTGACCCTTCTTTGTTAACAAAAACACCTTTGGTATAACCACCTGCTTATTGTTTAGTTACCGAACGCTGAGATATCTCAGTACTTAAATTTTCCTCCACCATTTCACTACACAAAACAAATATAATAAAATTGACTTCCACAGTTCATCTCAATTTGGATTACTTCTTGTTGGATAAACATCATACTCCTCTATTGGTTGATTATAATAACCAATATGTTCTTAAAAATACGTATACATTTATATTAGCGTACATGTGTCTGTTTTTACTATCTGCTTGTGATACTTAATATCCAAAGTTGTGAGGCACATGTTATGATTTTGCTTCTGCTTCACAGTATCATCTAATTTGTTCCTTTTCTCTTCCTCTGTTCATTTTCTCTTGCTGGCCCTTTTCTACTCCCGTTGTTTGCCACGAGTTATGATTTACTGATCTGTTAAAATGATTACATCCCCTTTTATACTCCATCTTTTCATCCAGAATGTTTGTATCGGTGTCCATTCTTCCTTAATTTTTACTGTCCTTTTCTCTTTTACAATATAGGTCAATTTGTCATTCTCTTGCAGCTCTTTAAACTTGAGTAACCAGTCTTCAACAGGGAGCAATTCTTTTTCCCTCCATTATGCGGCAATCATCAGTCTAGCCGCCGTTATTAAATAAAGCATAGTCCTCCAAAGTTGTTTTAAAGTTGTCTTTTCAATAGCTGTTGTTATGTTTAATAAATATAGCTTGGGGCTCATTGCATATTGAATACTATATATTTCCTGCATCATCTTATGTATCTTTAGCCAAAATCTTTTAACAATTGGACAACTCCACCACATGTGATAGAGAGTACCTAAATCTTTCCCACATCTCCAACACTGATTCTCTTTAGTTTTGTAGATTTTACTAATTCTTGCTGGCGTTAGGTACCATTGGTTTACCATTTTGAAGTGATTTTCCTTCAACAATAATCATGCGGTGAATGTATTTATAATGTCCCATGATTTCTCCCATTCTTCCATATCTATTGTTTCTCCTAAATCCATTGGAACGGGGCGCCCTTCAGACCACCTGTGATTCCGTGACAGAAACAGAACAGGTGTTCTATTAACGATTTTCCCCATGAATAAAAAAAACCGGAAACAGCACAGGGTCAGCATGGGATGGGGGCAACATCATCTGAAAGGGAAACCCTTTCTCAACCCTGTTCCGTTCCTGCCATGGAGTATTAAGCTCATCTGATAATCTTCTAAGAAAGAAAGCAAGAGAAGGAGAGTGAAACCAGGACATTTTAAAAGCAGCTGAAAAATGGGATGGCAGAGAATTAATTGGGACTGTTGGAGGGAATGACTCAGTAACAGCCAGAAAGATTCATCCCATTGGAGGAGATCAATCCCCATTTCAAGTAGGAGGCTGAGGCATCTCCCACAGTATTTGAACCCACAACAGTTGATATGGGAACTAGTACCTTACAATCTTTGCAAATCTCTCTAGTGGCCTCTTAGAACTTCACCACCAGCCTGATAAACTGCTCAGAGACTCCTAGGAGATTTTCAGATGGGGACAAAAAAAGCTTCCCCATCTCACAATCTCCTCTTCTGCCCTCGCCCCAGCACAGGAACTAAAAGTTTCAGACCTACCTGTTTATTCTGGTGTATAAGATGACTTTTTAACCCTGTAAAATCTCCTGAAAAGTCAGGGGTCATCTTATATGCCAGGTACACCTTCCCGAGTTGGAGATAGGGCTGGCAGCCCCACCTCCAACTCGGGAAGGTATACCCAGCGTATAAGATATATATATATATATATATATATATATATATATATATATATACGGCAGCCCCATCTCTGACTCAGGAACGACGGGAGGTGGCTGGCTGGGGGGTGGGAAAGCTTGCTAGCCGTCTTATCTCTCCCCCCCCCCAGCACGGCTGCATGGGGGGGAGCAGCACTGGGCAGGAGGTGGCTGAGCCTCTCCCCAGCCAGACAGCTATCCCCCATGAATCCCCAACTCGTGAAGAGGCTGGCCAGCCTCCTCGCGGGTTGGGGAATCATGGGAGGTGGCTGGCTGACTGGGGAGATTCCCCAGTCCCGCAATTCCCCAGTCAGCCAGCTTCAGGGAGGCTTCGGGGAGGGTGGAAGGGTTGCTGGTTGGAGGAGGGGAGACTTTCCAGCCACAACCCGCCCTCCCGGAAGCCGCGATCGGGAGCCCGATTGCAGCTTCGGGGAGGGTGGGTGGTGGTGGGTATATCCCAAACTCTATATTTTAAATTAAAAATTGGGAGGGGTCGTCTTATATGCCCAGTCACCTTATACGTCGGAATATACGGTACCTCGCCCAGCAACCTATGAGTGAATGGCGCTTGAACAGAGCCCCATTCACTTCCTGGTTTGAAATCCCGGACATTCTTGCGAGAGAACAAATGTATGGGAAATCCAAAAATAAAAAGCAAAATAAGCTGAAAAATGTGACAGCAAGCACAAAAACACACTTTAAAAAAAGTAACCTGGGGAGAATACAAAAAAAGAGTGTCACTTACCTCGATGTCCCGATCGCACCCGGAAGTGTTCTGGCACAGACCTCTCAGTGATGCTGGCATTGCACCAGCATAATGGGGCACCGTTTCAGTCGCACATTATTCCATTACAGAAATGGAACAGGTGATCTGATGACGGCTTAGCCCGTCAATAAAAAGAAGCGCCGGTGGAACGGAAGCAGCACGGGAGCATAACAATACTGGCACAGCGTCATCTGAAATGCAAGCCATTTAGTGATCTCCTGGCGTCCTTATCACGCCACATTTAGAGTGTCTGATAATCTCCCTAGAGAATCCCTCTTTGCTCTGATTGCCCCAAGGAACAAACAAGATCACAGAATGCCCAAAAACATCCCTCATGGAAGCAACTTCCACCTACCTGTTGTACAAAAGGATATCAGGCGTCCAGACACGGTCAGGCGTAAACCGTAGAGTTTTCACACCGGGGTATTCTGATTCATTCCACCGCAAATAATGATCATACCAATACTGGAGAGAAAACAGCAATCAAAGGAACCTCCCAACTGCTTTGGGTTGTTTTGCATTTTTAAAAAAGATAGAAGATACTGCTTCTGTCAGCACCAGTCTGCTCCTTTGCCCCAGTGGCCTCATTTGAAGTGACACAAAACATTTATCACAATGTGACCATTATTTGGGGCAAAAGAGGCAAGCTTTGCAAGAGCTGAGCTGCAACATTGATAAGCCATCATTATTTGTAGGCAGACAAGGTGAACTTTGCAAGAGCTGAGCTGCTGTGTTCAAAAGCAATCACTATTTGGAGGCAAACAAGGTGAATTTTACAAGAATTTTACAAGAATCGCAGCAGAGGACAAGTGGAGGTCCTCACATTGGGTGGCCACCGCAGCATAAGTAGAAGTCCTCACACAGACTCATTGAATCCACTAGATCCACCCCAGTGTTGACTTACAGTTCAGAAATTGATTCAGTTCTCAGAGCCAGTGTGGTATAGTGGTTTGCGTGTTGAACTATGACTCTGGAGAGCAAGGTTTGAATCCCTGCTCGGTCATGGAAACCCACTGAGTGACCTTGGGCAAGTCATACTCTCTCAGCCTCAGAGGACAGAAAAGGCAATCCCCCTTCTGAACAAATCTTGCCTAGAAAACCCCCTGATAGGTTGGCTTTAGGTTGGTCACCACAAGTTGGAAATGACCTGAAAGCACACAACAACAATAACAAAATTAGGAACTCTGCAGAAACTCCTCAACAAGGCTGGGAATCACGTGTCACCCTCCAGATGTTGCTGGAGAGCAACCCCCATTCACTGCCTAAGCCAGCATAAAAGATGTTGGGAGCTGAAGTCTTATAATGCAGGAGCCCTGGTGGCACAGTGGTTAAAGGCCAGTCCTGCAAGCCACCATGTCGCAAGTTCGATTCCAGCCGGCTCCAAGGTTCACTCAGCCTTCCATCCTTTCGTAGGTTGGTAAATTGAATACCCAGCTTGTGGGGGGCAATTAGCTAACACACATTGGAAACTGCTTAATGCAGTGTAGATGTGTAAATGGCTATTGCTTAAAACAATTTGTAAGCCGCTCTGATAGCCTTGTGGCTGAAGAGCGGGGTATAAATAAATAAAATAAAAATAATATAAATAAATAAGAACTGAGCTACTGTGTTCAAAAGCCACCATTATTTGTAAGCAAAGGAGGTAAACCTTGCAAGAGCTAAGATGCTGCATTCAAAATTCACCATCATTCGTGAGCAAACAAGGTGAACCTTGCAAGAACTGATCTGATAAACTCAGAAGCCACCATTATTTGTGGGCAAACAAGGGCCGCATCTGCATTGCAAAAGTAAGCCAGTTTGACACCACCTTAACTGCCATGGCTCAAGGCTATAGAGTTCTGGGATCCGTAGTTTTGTGAGATATCTATCCTTCTCTGTCAGAGAGCTCTGGTGCCGCAACAAATGGCAAATCCCAGGATTCCATGGGATGGAGCCATAACAGAGCAGTATCAAATTGGATTATTTCTTCAGTGCAGACAGATGCAGACAGTGTGAACTTTGCAAGAGCTGAGCTGCTGAGAGCAAAAGCAGAGTTCCTTTGCCATGCAAGCTGACAATATTCAATGGATGACAATAGTGCAGGTGCATCTGGATCCTCTGCCTTTCCCTAATCTACAGTCTTACCATCTGCAGCCAGACATTGGTGGTCAGAACTTGGTTTTTCTCATCCTACAAAGAGAAGAGTGGAAAGGAAAGGAATTAAGGTAATTGAGAGAGCAAGAAGAGACCTCCTTCTATACATATTGTGAATATATATATATATATATATACACACACACACACACACACACACACACACACATAAACACACATAGGATGAAAACTGACATGTTGATGGTTTGGTCCTGAAAGGGCAATTTTGCAACCCAGCTTAAGAGCACAAAAAGCAAAAGCTATCCACATTTCAGTCTCCCTATGGACAGAGCATTTCCTACAGAGCAGAAATTCAGCTGCTTTATCATGGGATCTCTGTAACTTTAAAATGTTTAAATTGCAGTTTTTAAAGGGATTGTCTCAACAATCTGTTGGGTCTATCCTAGTGCCACTTTTAGCTTTTCCATCTTTTAAAGGGCTGGGACCTCTTTAATTGACTAAAAATATACCCTCACTTCATCTGGCAGCATGTTTGTCACTGAAATAGTTTAATATACATGCCAATAAAATTTGCAAATGGAATACAGGAAACGGTTTTTCCCTTTCCGCCCTTCACATAGACAGAAGGGAATGCCTCTTCCACTGCTGCCTTAGAAAAGGCATCCCCCATCTTTCACATATCCCTCTTCTAATACCATTTTTGGAGAGGCATTCCCCCTCCCTCCCTCACATACACACTTGTACCTCATCCACCCATCAGGCAACACATTTTTAATTGAAATATTTTAAGTTCCTATAATAATTTCAGATGAAAAGGAAGAAGAGGTTTTCCACTTTACATATGTAAGGGAATACTTTTTTAAAAAATACTCTCTTAAAAGAGACATTTCCCCCTCTTTCACACATCCTTCTCTTAATACCATTTTGGAGAGGCATTCCACCTTTCCTCCCATACACACACACACCCCTCTCTATTCATCCACCTGGCTAGGAGGAATGTCTCTTCCAATGCCTTAGATTTAGAATAAGTATTCCTATCACATCCTCATATAGAAGGATAATGTTAATATCCACTTTATCTTCTTACACACACTGGAGGAGAGAATGGTTTTTGCAAAATGGCACCTACAACAGTACACACTTGTACCGTGTTATCAGACAGACAACATGGCATATTGGATTGGGTGTTGGACTAGGACTCTAGAGACCAGGGTTCAAATCCCAGCTTGGCTATGGAAACCCACTGGGTGACTTTGGGCAAGTCACACTCTCTCAGCCTTAATGGTAGACAATGGCAAACCTCCTCCGAAGAAATCTTGCCAAGAAAAAATACCATGATAAGTTGGAAATTACTTGAAGTCACACAACAGCAACAACAACAACAACCGCCTAACCACAGAAGCATGCTTTCCCTTCCACACGGTTTCCATCCTAGGCAGATTTCACACAGATTTAATCCATTTAATCATAGAATCATAGAATTGCAGAGCTGGAAGAGACCACGAGGGCCATCCAGTCCAACCCCCTGCCACGCAGGAAATCACGATCAAAGTATCCCCGACAGATGGCCATCCAGCCTCTGTTTAAAGACCTCCAAGGAAGGAGACCCCACCACGCTCCGAGGGAGCGTGTTCCACTGCCGAACAGCTCTTACTGTCAAAAAGTTCCTCCTCATGTTGAGGTGGAATCTCTGTTCCTGGAGCTTGCATCCATTGCTCCGTGTTCCAGTCTCTGGACCAGCAGAAAACAAACCTGCTCCATCCTCAACGTGACACCCCTCCAAATACTTAAACAGGGCTATCATATTGCCCCTTAACCATCTTTTTTCCAGGCTAAACATACCCAGCTCCCTAAGTCTCTCCTCATAAGGCATCGTTTCCAGACCTTTCACTATTTTAGTTGCCCTTCTCTGGACACGCTCCAATTTGTCCATATCCTTTTTGAATTGTGGTGCCCAGAACTGGACACAGTATTCTAAGTGAGGTCTGACCAAGGCAGAATAGAGTGGCACTATTACTTCCCTTGATCTAGACACTATACTTCTATTGATACAGCCCAAAATCGCATTGGCCTTTTTAGCTGCCGCATCACATTGTTGACTCATGTTCAACTTGTGGTCTACTAGGACTCCTAGATCCCTTTCGCACGTAGTCTCATTCAGCCAGGTCTCTCCCATCCTATATTTATGCATTTCATTTTTCCGCCCTAAATGTGTACTTTACATTTCTCCGTATTGAATTTCATTTTGTTAGCTTTGGCCCAGCTCTCCAGTCTATCCAGGTCATTCTGAATTTTGATCCTGTCCTCTAGGGTATTAGCTACTCCTCCTAATTTGGTGTCATCTGCAAATTTGGTAAGTATGCCCCTAATTCCCTCATCCAAGTCATTGATAAAGATGTTGAATAGCACTGGGCCCAGGACAGAACCCTGTGTCACCCCAGTGGTCACATCTTTCCAAGACGAAGAGGAGCCACTGCTGAGCACCCTTTGGGTTCGGCCGGTCAACCCATTACAAATCCATTGAACTTATCTAGCCCACATTTTACAAGCTTGTTTGCAAGAATGTCATGGGGAACCTTGTCAAAGGCCTTACTGAAATCAAGGTATGCAATGGCCACAGCGTTCCCTTCATCTACCAAACTGGTAACTTTATCAAAAAAAGAGATCAGATTAGTCTGGCATGACTTGTTTCTCTGAAACCCATGCTGACTTTTTGTGATTATGGCATTGCCTTCTAAATGTTCACAGACTCTCTGTTTAATGATCTGCTCTAGAATCTTCTCTGGTATTGATGTCAGACTAACTGGACGATAATTGTTGGGATCCTCTTTTTCCCCCTTTTTGAAGATGGGGACAATGTTTGCCCTCCTCCAGTCTGCTGGGACTTCTCCTGTTCTCCAGGAGTTCTCAAATATTATTGCCAATGGCTCTGAGATTTTATTTGCCAGCTCTTTTAATACTCTTGGATGTAGTTCATCTGGTCCTGGAGATTTAAATTCATTTAGATTAAGAAGGTATTCCTGTACTACCTCTTTACTTATTTTGAGCTGGATTTCCCCTATTGTGTCCTCTGTTCCATTATCCTCAGGTTGGTCCTCCTTTTCCTTTTCTGAAAACACTGAGGCAAAGAAGGTGTTGAGTAATTCTGCGTTTTCTCTGTCCCCTGTTAGCATTTTGCCATCTTCTCCGCGTAGTGGCCCTATCATTTCCTTCTTCCTCCTTTTGCTTCGGACATGCCCAAAAAAAACCCTTAATTAAAGCTCATTTGATTAACCAACAAAGATTCCTTCCAGCAGGTAATAGACCCAATCTTTTAATTAAGAAAACTACTGAATTGGGAAACAAGTCTATCAAGTTTAAACCACTCCTATTCAGCACTTTAATTCAGTTCCCTGTGTGGCTTTCTAAAACTTGAGAGAGAGTCTGCCAAAGGGGACTGCAGGCACTCAGGTGGGATTCAGGAGGTGAGGGGAAGGTATTTGGTCTCCTTCAAAGGAGTCACTAGGTTAGGGGGAGCCAGCGTGGGGTAGTGGTTTGAGCGTTGGACTGGGACTTCATGAGGCCAGGGTTTGAATCCCCACTCAGCCATGGAAACCCTCTGGGTGATTTTGGGGAAGCCCCACTCTCTCAGCCTTGGAGGAAGGCAATGGCAAACCACCTCTGAAGAAAGCTTGCCAAGAAAGCAAGCCAAGGTGGTGTAGAGGTCTGAGTGTTGGACTAGGGCTCTCAGGAACTGGGGTTTGAGTCCTGCTCAACCATGGAAGTCAGCCAGTGTGGTGTAGTGGTTTGAGTGTTGGACTAGGACTTCATGAGACCAGGATTCAAATCCCCATTCAGTGGATGACCTTGGGCAAATCACACTCTCTCAACCCAAGAGAAAAGCAATGCAACAACCCAACACCCCCCACCCAAGGAATATGGCCAAGAAAACCCATTATAAGTTCACCATGGGGTGTCCGTAAGTCAGAAATGACTTTAAAGCACAAAACAACCAAGTGCCCAGGCATGCTGGAGAAAAACAATAAAGGTGGAATTTCCACTAAGCCCCGACAAGCAGAGTTGCCTAAAGACCAGTCGAGGGCAATGCGCATTCAGATCTTAACCCAGGTGCACACCGCTTCTCTAAAAACCACATCCCTGCTCAAGGCTGCTTACCACGTCCATGATCTGCATGAGACTCAGTGTGAAGTGGACTGTGATGGGCTGGGCATCATCCCCCACTGGCCTTTCCAAGGGGGTGTAGTCCTCCATCAGGTCCTTTAGGAGCTGCCGCTGGTGGATGCCACTGTGAGAGCCTGCAAAGCAGACGAAGGGAAGAAGCCCATCAGTCCTCTCTGGCCCGGGGAGAGGCTTGTGGGCTCACTTTTTTCCTTTTCAACATCACAACTGTGAAGTCTACTAACCGGAGCCTGGTGCTCATTAATGGCTCAGGTGGATAGACCGGCTTGCATTTTTAAGAAAAAGGTGCCATGGCAATTTTGCATAAAGAAATAATATAAACAGAGCCATGATTGTTTTTTGTTTGTTTTGTTTGTTTGTTTGCTGCTCCAGAGACTAGGACACAGAGCAATGGGTTCAAATTATAGGAAAAGAGAGTCCACCTAAACATTAGGAAGAACTTCCTGACAGTAAGAGCTGTTCGGAAGTGGAATCCTCTGCTGCCTGGGAGTGTGGTGGACTCTCCTTCTTTGGAGGTTTTTAAACAGAGGCTGGATGGCCATTTGTCAGGAATGATTTGATTGTGTATTCCTGAATGGCAGGGGGTTGGACTGGATGGCCCTTGAGGTCTCTTCCAGCTCTATGATTCTATGATTCTATGGAGATTTTCAGACCTGCCAAAATGCCGGTTTGCCGCGCGAGCAGCCTCCCGAAACTGCTGCGCGGCAAGGGTCTACTTCGGACGACGCTGTGCCTCTCACGAAACCGTCCGTGTCACTTCCGTGAAGCTTGGGACGGCTCAGCGCCATATTTCAATCACGGAGGTTGCCCGTGATTGAAATATGGCGCTGAGCCGTCCCAAGCTTCACGGAAGTGACACGGACGGTTTCGCGAGAGGCACAGCGTCGTCCGAAGTAGACCCTTGCCGCGCAGCAGTTTCGGGAGGCTGCTCGCGCGGCAAACCGGCATTTTGGCAGGTCTGAAAATCTCCTATGATTGCTAAAGGAGGATGTGCCAGGTTTTATCCCAGTAAATCCATTTATTTATTTATTTATTTATTTATTTATTTATTTGCTTCCCACCTTTTTCCCAGTTCAGGTCTTTAGACAGCTTACAGCATTTAAAAAAAAAAATAACTAAAAATTCACAACAAACCAAAGTTAAAAATGTTACTAAACTATCCCCAAATTAAAACATAAACCATTAAAAGGAAAACAGCAAAGGGATAATAATAATATACAAAATTATTTATATAGTGCCATAAATGTGCATATTGCTTTACATTAAAGCAAGCAAACAAACAAAAATCCAGCACAATATCCAAGGCCCTTTTCCTCAGCAGCAGTCAGTCCTCAAAGGCCTGCCCAAACAAACCAAAGTCTTCACTTGTTTGAGGAAAGATAGCAAGGAGTAGGACCGGTTTAAGGAATTTTGGGTCCCCCTGCAATGCTTTATTTTGGGGGCCCGTATGTTTATCTCAGCTCAATGTAACCTAACTCAACCTATGCTATTCACTGTACAGGATATTCAGATTATTACTAATAATGTTTTTGCAGGAGGAGGGTTACTGTGGTGGGCCCCACAATGATGGGGATCCCTGCAGATGCTGACACCGTCAGTGCCTTAAACCGGCCCTGGCAAGGAGGCTGCCAGTCTAACTTCTCGGGGAAGGGAGTTCCAGAGCCAGGGAGCAGCCACCGGGAAGGCCCCGTCTCCTCTGTTCCCACCAGATGTACCTGTGAGGGTGGTGGTGAGACAGAGAAAAGGGCATCCCCAGCAGATCTCAAAACTCAGGCAGGTTTGTAGATCGTACAGGAGATACTGTTTCTACACATGGCCTGCTTGGTTGTCAGTTCCACTTATTCCTAGGAAATCATGCATGCAGGATTCACAGCCTCAAAAATTAGGAACTGATGGTGATGGAAGTGACACCAACTTGACCGTCTTTTGTTGTTCTGTCCCTTCTGTCATTATCACAATCATAATCTCTTTGCCCAGGGAATTTTAGCCAGTTGGTTTGTCTTTTTTATATTTCAATGTCTTTCAGATTACTTATGACTTGTCTCCTGTTTATTATGGTTTCCATATGCCGATTGGAGCACAGGGGAGTATCTTTTTTTGATATGTCGCTTGGCCTGGCTTTCTTTGCACTAAGGGCAATTTTAAAATCTCTAATACTGACAACAGTAAGCATAAACATTTGCCTAGCCCTTGCAAGCATTCAAAGCTCTTTGCTGGCATTAATACCTAGCATGGTTTTTGCAGTTAGATAAATCAGTGTGGATTATCCTCCATGATGCTATGTGGGGTGAGGATGAGTGTTGCCAGGTGTCCTTAGGAGAAGAGATGTTCCTTATAAGATAGGCAGATGGCCTTCATTATAAAGGATCTCCCTTTATAGGGTTGGGAAGCTTTTCCTTATATATAAACTGAACAAGATGTCCCCCCCAAACCCATATTTTTTGGCCTTGGCCCTTCATAAGACTGGACTGTGTGCACCATGTAATTTATGAATATGAACACTATGTTAATTTTATGGAAAAACACATAGCTTTGTTGTTGCTGTATGTCATCAAGTCTTATGGTGGTTCTTAAGGCGAACCCATCACAGGGTTTTCTTGGCAAGATTTGCAGCTACCGGTACATTAACTGAAATCAGTACAGTAGGACACCCATATCCAATGATTCATTATCCACTGATTCAATTATCCATGGGACACAAAACAGCACACCTACCATAGAGTCTTCCTAGAAAATGTGTCCTCTCTAGCCATTTTCTAGGTCCTCCAAGGCAACTCTATAGTATATTATATATTATTTTCAATGGTGTTCGCTATTATCCAGTTTTTCGTATCCACAGGGCCTCCCAGAACCAATCCCCAGAGGATATGGGGGTCCTACTGTACTTTCAATTGGTATTTTGGTAGAACACAAAAGTTGTTAATAGCTGATTACCAATTGTCAACCTTGCACACCGTGAATTTTGACTATCCCCTTAATAGCTGTTTTAAAAATCACAGGACCATTTGCACTACATAATTATAGCGCTATTATTCCATTTTAATTGTCATAGTTCCTTCCTATGGAATCCTGGGATTGGCCTTTTAGGGAGGGGCAATGTAGAGTTCTCAGCCATAGAGCTCTTGGGCCTCACCAAACTACAAACCCCAGGATTCAGTAGGATG
Organism: Gambelia wislizenii; assembly: GCA_030847615.1. Lineage (NCBI taxonomy): Eukaryota > Metazoa > Chordata > Lepidosauria > Squamata > Crotaphytidae > Gambelia > Gambelia wislizenii. The sequence continues at coordinate 5,225,924 of JAUMIR010000015.1, read as the reverse complement.
GAATTATGACCATTGAAGTGGAATGATAATGCTGTAACTGTGTAGTGTGAATGGGCCCCAGTGAGGACCAAGGCTGAAAGATCGAGCAACATGCCCAAAGCCATCTCGGAAACACAATCGGAGTTGGAGATTTCCCAGTCTGACTTCCCATTGTCAGCTCCTGTCCCAACACAGGTAAAGGGCCATGTTCCCAAATCCGGAACCACTAGACTACCACTCCCATCAACCGAACCAGCCTTGCTAGTGGGGATGATGGGAGCTCTAGACCAGCCACCTGAGGCCAAGGAAGGAATGATCCAGTCTTTCTGCTCCTGGGTTCATCATCTTTTTTTCTTGTGTCTATCTGTGGTCTAAGGAGGATTGCTTGCTTCTGCCTCAGACTTTGCTGAGGGCAATGATAGCCTGCAAAAAACATCAGCTGTGGCCCTGTAGCCATCATGGCTGTGTCACCAAAGATCCAAAACAGGTCCAGATGGAGAACCAGTCCCCAAGGGATCCTACGTGCCCCAAAGAACGTCCGGGAGCCCTCAGGGAACAAGGTAGTTGAACCCCATCTCAAACGCACAAAAAAGGTACAGAAGTATAGAATAGAGATGCACTTTTGGATTTTGTAACCCTGTTCTGTATTCCTGAAACATCACATCCACTCTGTGCTGTATTCTCACATTAAGCAAAAGCTTCTCCTGTCCTCATCTGAAAGGAAACCGGGGAGTCTTTCTTTTCTGTTTGAGAAGCTCCGTTAAGGGGAGGGGAGGATGTAACTGTTTCAAAATGTGTTCCTGACAGTTCAGAAATTAAATTGCCCACCAGTTGGAGTATGTGATATATGTGCAAAGGGTGTGTGTAGCATAGAAACCTCAGTGCTTTGCATCCATTTATTTCCACAATTTAGCATCACGGAGAAAAGGCATCCACTTGCTATCCAGAGGTTCAGGGCCAAATGAAGCATCACACTATTCGGGCAATCAGCCATTGTATGGCATTTTAAAATTTTAATTTAATTAAAGTGAGAAACCTTGAGTCCCAATGCACTAGATATCAATTTTCTATTTTTTCCGCCTTTATACTCAGAAAAATGTGAGTCCTTTTCAGCCAACCCTTTGTCAAAATATTAAATTGGCATTATACTGGAAAGAGAGATGGGGAGGGATGCACAGAGGATTAAGGGTTGGGAGACCCTCTACCCTTTCATAGAATCCTAGAATTGGGAGGGGTCCCCCGAGACCATCAAGTCCAACCCCCTGGTCAGCGTAGGATCTTCAGCTAAAGCATCCCCAGCAGGAGCTGTCCAGCCTCTTTTTGAAAACATGCAAAGAAAGACCCCACCAGCTCTCTAGGCAATTGGTTCCATTGCCAAACCACTCTTACTGTCAAGAGGTTCCTTCTAATGTTCAACAGAAATCTGCCCTCCTGTAACTCAAAACCATTACAGCTGGTCCTACTACCTTCTGGGGCATCAGAGAACAAACATGCCTCCTATTCTCTGTGACAGCTCTTTAGATACTTTCAGTCCTAATACTTGACATTTGAAGTTGTTGTATGAAGTGGACAGACAAAACCACTGACTCAGATGATACTGAAATGAGAATTCAGGAGAAACCTGTTGCCTCTCCTGAGCTATGTTAGCAAAAGCAAACCTCCATGTTCACAGGCAGTGTATCTCAGAACATCCGGTCGTTCTTATTGTTCTTATTTGCTATCAAGTTGACTTTGATATAGTGACCCTATGAATGAGAGACCTCCAAAGGCTTAGTGATCCCCGGGCCGTGCTCAGATCTTTCAAACTCCGGGCAGCCTTCCTTGATTTTTTTAAAAATAGTTAATTATGCCTAGGGTATTTTCCCTTTGTGTACATGGATGTGAAAGCTGCTGTGAAGAGAGCTGACAGGAAGAAAATCCACCATCTGCCTCTTTTCCTACTGGTTCCCACTTTGGAAAAGTCAATAATGCTTGGTAAAGTGAAAGATCATACGATCAAAGCATGACAGCCTTGGTTTAGTCATCTTTGTGTCTAGTGAGATCAGACTTGACTTGCTCCAACACCCATTGTTGTTGATATTGTGTGGCTTCAAGTAGTTTTCAAATTATGGGAGAGCTAAGGCTTATCATGGGGGTTTCTCAGCAAGATTTATTCCAAAGAAGTTTGCCATGGCCTTCCTCCCAGGCAGAGAGATGCTGAGTAACCCAAGATCACCTAGTGTGTTTCCATGGCCTGGTGAGGATTCAAACCCTGGTCTCCCAGAATTCTAGTCCAACATTCAGATCAGTATACCAAAAACTAAGGGGTTTGTGACCAGATTTCTTTGGAGGAGGTTTGCCATTGTCTTCCTCTGAGGTTGAGAGAGTGAGACATGCTCAAGGTCACCCAGTGCATTTCCAGGGCTGAGCAAGAATTCAAACCCAGGTCTCTCAGAGTTCTGACACTCAAACCACTGCATCATGCTGGCTCGCTTTAAAACCCCTAGCTTTGTCCTTTTAGCAATCCACAGTATCATCTGAGCCCTCCTACAGTACCACATTTCAAAAGGAGCTGATTGTCTTCCTGTCAGCTTTCTTCACTGTCAAGCTTTCACAGCTGTACATAGAAATTCCAAATACCAGAGTCCTAGGAGACAAATGAGAAGCTGGGAAGAGATGCCGAAAAATAGAGGTAGCTAGCTGCCTTTTCCCCAAGTCAGGCTATTGACCCATCTGGCTCCATGTTTGTTCTTCACAGACTGGAGCAATCCAGGGTTTCAGTTTAGGATTGGGGGGGGGGGTTGCTTTAGAATCAGAGTTGGAAGAGACCTCAAGGGCCATCCAGTCTAACCCCATTCTGCCATGCAGAAATACACAATCAAATCATTCCCAACAGATGGCCATCCAGCCTCTGTTTAAAAACTTCCAAAGGAAAAGACTCCACCACACTCCAAGGCAGTGTATTCCACTTCCAAACAGCTCTTACTGTCAGGAGGTTTTTCCTAACATTTAGGTGGAATCTCTTTTCCTGGAGTTTGAACCCATTGCTCCGTGTCCTAGTCTCTGGAGCAGCAGAAAACAAGCTTGCTCCATCCTCAGTATGACATCCCTTCAAATATTGAAACATGGCTATCATGTCCCCTCTTAACCTTCTCTTCTCCAAACTAAACATGCCCAGCTCCCTAAGCCGCTCCTCGGAGGGCATCATGGCTTCCAGACCTCCCAACATCATGTTTGCTCTCCTCTGGACACCTTCCAGCTTCTCAATATCCTTCTTGAATTGTGGTGCGCAGAACTGGACACGGGATTCCAGGCAAGGTCTGACCAAAGCAGAATACAGTGGCACTATTACTTCCCTTGATCTAGACACTATACTGTACTTCTATTAATGCTGCCTAGCACTGCATTGGCTTTTTTAGCTGCTGCATCACACTGCTGACTCAAGTTCAGCTTGTGGTCCACTAAGCTTTCCTACTGAGAGAGGTTGAGGATTGATGCTGAGGTCCTTCACCATACTAGCCAGGTATCCTCATGGTTCTGAATAAAGAGTGGATTTAAATGGAAACTTAGGAAACTGACCAATACCCCCAGGCCATCTAGGTAAGCTCCATCTATGCTGACTGGCCCTGGCTCTCCATGACTTGTTGGGCCAGAGTCATTAGCCAGTCTTAGTGGTCTGGAGAGGCCCATGGTTGAGCTTGAGGTCTTTGGCAAGCAAAGGAGGTCCTCCTCTGCACCAGAGCAACAATCTCTCTCTAGAAACACCATGCTGCATTTAAAGAATGGATCTAGCAAAGTGCGGCTGGACTTCACAAGGCCCCTGTTCTTCTCAGTGGATCTTCCAAGTGGATTTTTAAATTAATGGCAGGCAGGGGGGGGGGAGCAGATGGAGATGTGGCTGTGTAGCCCATAAAGCAGCCCCTGCTAAATCAGACCAAACCACCACCTCCTTCTAGTATGGAATCCAAAGCAGCTTACAATAATCATAATTGTAAAAAATAGTTAATAAACAACTAAATAGACTCTGATATTAAATGGCACTGAATTCAAAACAGTTTTAAAACTGCTAAAAAGATAACGAAAAGACATCTTGGAAACACAATCTGTAAAATGGTGCCCCTTAAATAAAGATTTGCTTTGGGGATATATTTTTTAAAAATATTTTCAAACAATGTTTGGTTGAATCCGTGGATGCAGAATCTGTGGATACAGAGGGAGCTGATTGGGCACCCCATGAACACAGACTAGATGCCTCTGTGAAGCTCTCCCTCTCTCTCTCACACACACAGAAGGCAATGGTCCCCTCACAGAAGTTCTCTGTCTCCTCTTACTCACAAGTAGAGTGTGCCCAAATATGGAGACACTGTATGACTAACCAAACACTGGAAATATTTAAATTTTTGGACTCCAGTTTCCAGTATGACTCAGCAACCATGCTGGCTGGGGGATTTTGGGAACTATGGTCCAAAAAGTATCCCCTCCCCTCCCAAGCTCTGTGACTAATAGCTGTTGATGTCTACCTCATCCTTATTTGATCTTGTTAATGCCTTCTAAACCAGTGGTACTTGCCACAGTAGGAGCCAGTGTGGCATAGTGGTTTGAGTGTTGGACTACACCTCTGGAGACCAGGGTTTGAATCCCCACTTGGTCATGAAAACTCACTGGGTGACCTCAGGCACTCTCACACACTCTCAGCCTCAAAAAAAATCAGTGCTACGTTGCCTTAGGGTCACTATAAGTTAGAAATGACTTGAAGGCACACAACAACAGCACTTGCCACAATACCACATCTATTAAAAAATTATGCCTAGAGTAGGGGTGTCATAGTCTTCCAATTTCTGTTTAAGTTGGACAGCAACGAAAGCTGACAGGGAGAAAATCAACTCATTTGAAATGTGCTGGGGAAGAGTTGTATGGATACCATGGACTACCAAAGAGACAAATAAATGGGTCCGTGAGCATGTCAAGCCTGAAACCTTCCTAGAAGCCAAGATGACGAAGCTGAGGCTATTGGACTTTGGGCATCTCATGAGCTGATGTGACTCAACAGAAAAGGTGAAAATGCTTGGTAAGGTGGAAGGAAAAAGGGGGAGGGGAAAAAAAAGGACAACCACATTCCAGATGGATAGACTCAATCAAGGAAGCCATAGCCCTGAGTTGGCAAGACCTGAGTAGAGCTGTTCCTAATAGAGTGTCTTGGAGGTCTCCCATTTATAGGGTCACCATAAACAGAAGCCAGTTAACAACCACCACCAGGTGAAGGGAGAGGCAGATCATCTGTCTATGAGGGAATTATGGTCCTGCTAAGTTAACTGAATCTCATCTCTTCCCCTCGAGTTGTGCTATTATAGGAGAAAGAAGATTGTGATGTAGGACACTTCTTCCTCTCTCTGCTCATGCCTATCTCCTGTTGGATGTTTACAGGCTGGATCCACCCCTCAATGTGAGGGAAAGAGGAAAAAAAGAAAGAAAGAAAGAGAGAAAGAAAGAAAGAAAGAAAGAAAGAAAGAAAGAAAGAAAGAAAGAAGATGCTAAAGTGTCTCCCTTTTTAACTTAAGACCGTAAACCAAACTGACAAGGCAGCCTTCCCAAAGAACAAGAGGCTCTGTATAAAATTTAACCTGGCAAGCATGAAATAGCCTAGCAGAGATGGAAGGAGAGGAAAAGGGCCAATCAGTTTTGCTTTCCTTCCTGCAAAGCAATGATGTGGAGGGATGGAAGAGAGACAGAAACCATATCTTTTTAAAACACACACACGAACACAACCACAGTCACAGATGAGCTTATCTTTGCTGCAAACTGCAGGAGAAAAAAAGAGTAATACAGTATATCTGAACAAGTACACAACAGAAAGTGGGACATGTTCTTCTGGCATCTTTGGAGATAAACACAATATCTAAGTCACAGATCGCCTGATCAGAGATGGGAGAGAGATAGGAAGGCTCTTATTTTAAAATCCCAGGGTTCTGTTTCGAAGAGCTATGAGATACTCACGAATGCTTTTCACCTTCCTGCCTGCCTGCTCCACAGAGTCTCCATTTGAAAACGCAATCTGTGCTCAGAGCTTTGCAATTTTCTGTTTCTTCATTTTTCAAGACACGCACGGGATGTATTTCATGCCCAGGGGCTGGGAAGATTTTGCAAACAGAGAAAATATAAGAACATACCAGCACATAGGAAGAAAGGAAGAAAATTACCTTGGAAGAGGAGGAAAATACTGAAGGCACAAATCCCAAAAGACAATTCCATAGCCACAACTGAATCAAAACAAGGCACGCAAGCCCTCGGATGGTGCCAACTAGTCCATTCTCTTCCTCACCAGTTCCTCCTTGGACTGGTGGGTGAAGGATGCACAGCTCACAGAGGGAGGCAACAAGAATCTTTATTTAGAAGAGAAAAGGTTTGAGGAGGGAGAGGAGGGGACAGAGAGAGAGAAAGAGAGAAAGATGAGGAAGCAGAGAATGAAAAAACATCAGTGCCTAGTGGACAGTTTTCAGCTTTCATTAATTCAATCACTTGGCTGTCGTTTTCACTGGAGAGGTTTTAAGAGCAGCACAAGCTCTTTAGAGGTCAACATTAATAGGAATTATAAGGGGCATTAATTTCTCTGCATCTCTCCCTCACTCTCTCTTTAAAAGCCCTTTAGAAATTAGACAAACAGATGAAACGATAATCAGCAGGGATGAACCAGCTTAGAGAGAGAGAGGAACAGCAAAAATACATATTATCAATATTCAGAGTGACAGAAAGGGTAAGGTAAAGTTGGCTGTGGAGTCTTATGTACGTTTACTCAGAACTACAAGTCCTGTTGATTGCAAAGGAACTCATTCCCAAACAAGTGGGCTTAGGTTCAAAAAAATTATGGATAGAGGAGGTATGGAGAAGCAGACAGATGAAACAGATTTGATAAACAGACTAGTGAACAGCAAAAAACAGATATAAGTAAACCATATCCAGGAGAGAGACTTCAGCTATAACCCCAAAATCTAAAGCACTGGCTACTGATTTTAAATCCGAGTATCCGAGTATCCGAGCATGGGCAAAGTGGAAGAGTATCCGAGCATGGGCAAAGTGGCTACTCCCCTTCGCTCCTGGTTAGCCCACCTTCTGGCAGCTTCCACACATCTGAGGATCAGGAGGCTGTTCCTTGGCAGGCTCAAAACTCAAAACCCGTTTTGGGAAATGAACCTGAGGAGAAATTGTTCTAACAATTAATTAACAATCCATAAGGCATTTAAAGAGGGCTTTCAAGTGTTTAAAGGCTGCAGATGTAGTTACAGTTGGCTCTCCATATCCACGGATTCTATATCTGTGGATTCAACCATCCACAGTTTGAAAATATTCCAGTAAAAACAATTCCAAAAAGCAAATCTTGATATAGGGGACACCATTTTACTATCTCTCTCTCTCCCTCTGGCTTTTCTTCACAAACGAAGATTCAGGAAGGACTCATCCCGTGCTTTCTGCAAGCACACCGATGACTAAAAAGGCCAATCCGAGATAAACAAGTCCGGTTGCAGAAAGCACAGCAGAAGGTCTCCTTGGGTGATGTTTCTGGGTTGTGATTCTTTCTGCGTTGTCGTTTCTCTTCAAGACTTGTTCGGCATGAGTTCTGAAATAGTTAGGGTGGACATGAGAAACTATGTCGGCAGGCTTATACCAAAAGAATATTGAAGGGCAGTTTTAACCCATTGCTTATTCAAGTAGATTATTAAAAGGAGCTGAACAAAAATCTAACGAGTGCGAAAAAGCCGCAGCAGCAACTATGCGGGCACTAGATGAATGTGAATACTTGATAGGGTTGTCTAAAGTTATAATACAATCAAGTCATTGGGGTTTTGAAATATATTCTGCAAGGCAAAGCACCTTCTATTAGTACTACTAAACTTAATCAATGGATAGTTAAGTTGAATCAAAAGGAGATTGATTTTGAGACCTTAAGTCAACCTGATTTGATGATAAATATTTTAAGGGATGGGGGGCCCACATGATTGTGATAAGTATATGACAGGGCTGTTTCGCTTTATACACTGAATGAAACCCAGGGTATTTTTTTTATAGATGGAGGATCTTGGTGGGAAAAGGGTGAAAGGATTACTGCTTGGGCTTGGTATAACCCTAATAGGAATAAAGAGAAAAGAGATGTTATCCCCAATGGGTTGGGGGCACAAGAGGCAGAGATACAAGCTGTTGTTGATGTTCTTTCCTTATTGAAAGAACAAGAGGGGGAAGGGAAAGACTCTGTAATTATCATGGACAGTGAGTACATATACAATGGGTGTATAAGGTTAATTCAGTTTTGAGCAGTTTTGTTTGTTTGTTTGTTTGTTTTTTTAAAAATGCAGATTTTAAAAAATGCAGATGGTTAAGACTTAAAGCATATTAGTCAATGGAAACAAATTTGGGCTCTTATGAAAGAATTACCCAAAGTAAAATTGGCATGGATCAAAGCCCACCAAGATAAGAAAAAGGAAAATAAAATAGAATGGCAACAACAAAGTAATATATATGTAGACCAATTGGTCAAACAAAATAAGAAATAAATAAAAATGTTTAAAGAAAAGGGAACCAAAATAGATCAATACCAAATATTAAAGGATTTGCATGAGATAGGAAATAATGTTTGGTAATGATATGAATCTGGAATTAACAGCAGTGAAATTTCTACTCAGACAGAAAAAGAAATGATACCTTTTTAATCAATAGATTGGAACTCAAGTTTTGTACCTCTACTTGGGTCCAAAGAAACATGCTTTGAGACCCAAGTGGAAGGGGCCAGATGTAGTCGTGGATCAAATATGGCCCACTAGTTGTTTGATCAGAAAGGGGGAAAAATCAAAATGGGTTCACTGTAACCAGATAAAATTGTACAAAGTTGATGAATAATAAGTGTTACATTTTTTTTTAGGAATAATTCATGCCAGATGAATCGATGGGAGGACCCCCACGAGGAAAATCGGACCTAGCCCCTTTTGGATCTAACAGATATGTTTATATTTCACAGGCTCTTGCGCTAGCGAGAAGATACCCAGTTTTTATATACATAATAAAAGGAAAATATTTGAGGTGGTACCTTAGTTGGAAAGAGGATTATTTTTATATTAAGTGGGTTTGAGATTCCCCTGGATAATTACGGAAAGAGGATAAACATGAAATGGTGACATCCATGAAAATGAAGAGATGGTGGGTAGCAATTGTCCTTTTTGGAATTTTATTTTGTAAAAAGACACAAGGGAATTGGATTAGGTGACATGCTGAGTGCATGTTTGAATATCATGGGAAAGATATAACATTAATTTATGCCCATCCACAATCAGTAGGGCGTATGTCCTTTTTGCCCACTCTAATTGAAGACCCTGATGTCATTTTATTGGGATTATCAAAAACAGCTGAGGGCCCTCCCATGTTATTTTTTTATGGTACCAGATGGGCTTGACACTACTCAATTTCGGAGGATGAGATATCAAACTACCACGGCGGGAATGTGTTTTTATGGTATACATAGGGGGATTTGGAAGACTAAATGGAAGGATTATGCAAAACATTTTTTTAAATTAAGTAATCTTTTTGTAGAGATAAATTTTACTTGTATGGAACTTATAGTCAGGGTGGGATATTTGACCTTTCCAGTCCAGGTATGTAAGTCCAAGATGCCACAATCTAGGCGTAAGCGAGCATCATCTGCTGGTGCTCTGGGGCCCGCATGTTCAGATGAAGTTATAACTGATGTCCAATATTCAGACACTTTGGGGAGCCGGTTGATGGCAGGGTCTATCTTTGGGATATTAACTTTGGAGGCATATCCAGGGATTATTGCTCAAGAAAAACGCAGGGGCATACTAGGACTTACATGCAGATTGGAAAAGTCAATAAATGCTACTGGGAAAATTGTTTGTATGTTACAATCTGAAATAGAAGAATTGAGTCAAATGATAATGCAAAACAGGTTAGCTTTGGATTATTTGTTGGCTGCAAAAGGGGGGATTTTGCAATATGATAGGGAGCTAATGTGTTGTTAAATTTTAAAATTTAAATTGATTAATTGAAGATGAAATGGAAAAGTTGAGGAATACGATCCAACATAATGTTCATGAAACGGTGGGGGATTGATTTTTATTTTGGATGGCTTAGGGATCTATAGCCTTCTGCTACTTGGATAAAGGAAATACTTTATATCACAGTTATGATCATAGTTATGATTGTTATAATATGCTGTTGTTTTCCTGTTCTTTTTTGGGTGTGTTGTAGTAGTGTTATTTCAATTTTGTCTGATACAAAGGAAGATGAGAATTCCTATATGACTATGAATTCCCTATAAATATTCAATTTTAAGCTCCAGAGATATATAACCAAAGTTGTCATTTATGATTTTATTCTTTCTTGATATCTATACCATTGTCATAACCTTTTCATTTATTGTTTGGGTTTTGGTTATTCTTGACTATTCAAGGATATTGATTCCTTTTTGATTCTGATTTTTTTTTATCATATTATTGCCAATGATACTCAATTATAGAATTAATTAACTATCAAGAGGGGGAATATGTGAGAGTATGCTTGCATGTATGATTGTGTGTATGTATGGGTTCCTGTCGATCCTAGAGAAGCAAGGCCTTAAAAGACCCAAATAAAATGGATGCCGCGCAGAGCATTGCTAAGAGGTGTATCTTGGAAGCTGGACTGAGAAATAAGGAAGACTTGGCAGACGAAGCGAAAATGTTAACCAAGCAGAACTTGAACAATTTTACTTGTCAGCTTGGCCTGTGGAAGTCTGGTACAAACAGAACTTCCCAGTGGACTGCTAGTGGACTGCTGACCATGCATAACATAGACAATACCAGCTGTCGGCATGATTGAGGGAGTTCTTTGCGAACACAGAACATACCTTGCTCTGCCTAAGGAACTGTCTAAGGAACTGTCATGAGATCATGCCAGCTCGAAAAGCATGCAGTTCTCAAGGAAGGAGATGGAAAAGGTATAAGAGCTGGGACATTTTCGGCTTGCTTTCATGGCAACAGACCATCCATGCCTTCATGGATGTCTGATCACCGTTCAGGGAAGGATCGTTGTGAGTATGTGGTGTGAGTGTGTGTGTGAATGGAAAAGAGCTCTTGACAGTTAACTGAATGTTTAATGTCTTATGTCTAAATAAATGTTACATGTATAGTGACCGAAAACCAAATTTGGTCTCTCTGTGCCTTTTTGCCTGTCACTTGTCTGGGAAAATCTTAAACACTACCTGATTAAAAGGACTTCTATGTGGTCATAACACAGCTGTGTTCTCAATATCATGGCCTCAATGCTGGTGATCCCTGCTTGCGCAAGGACAGCAACATTCCTCACATAGTCAGTCCAGTGTATATTTAGGATTGTGCGTATACAGTGCTGATGAAAGCGTTCGAGGAGTCGTAGGTGGTGGCGATAGGTGACCCATGTTTCAGATCCATAAAGGAGAATAGACAGTATAATGGCTCTATACACACTGATTTTTGTGCTTCGCCTCAGGTGTTTGTTACTCCAGACTCTTTTGTGAAGTCTTCCAAATGCGCTATATGCCTTTGTTAATCTTTTACTAATCTTTTACTACAATGGGGCTTGAGCATCCATTGATTTTGGTATCCACGGGGGGTCTGGAACCAAACCCCAGTGGATAACAAGGGCCCACTGTACTCTCAATATCTAGCATTGGAGGGTATTTTATTGGCCCATCTAGTCCAACATCTTCACTCAATGAAGCAAAGATGGACCCAGACATGGGTCACCTGTCTGGTTTCTGCTTGAAGAACTCAAGCAAGAGAGGCAGAGTGACTCCTAGTAACTGGCTCCATTGTCAAAACTGTCCGACATCAGTTTCTTTAAATGTTCAACTGAAATCTACCCTCATCTCTCAACCAATTAAATCTGGTCCTGCCCTCTGGATCAACAACAGAACCAAGTCTTCCAGGTTTCTGAAGAGGGCTTCCATACCTACCCCTCCCTAAATTTTTGATTTTATTCTTCAGCCTAAAGATTCTCAGCAGTTTCTGCTTCACAGGAGGGGCTTTCAATAGTGCGATCCATTGTCGTCACCCTCTTCTTAAACGTGTTCTCCTCATCTTTCTGGCTGATGATCTAAAGACCTGAGAGATTTCTAAATTTATAAATCCATATGCTATCATTTTTTTTTTGTTGCAGAAGCACAGGAAATGTATTTTATCTCCTCATATCCTACAGGTTATAAGGTTGTTGGGTTTTTTAAGCTTTCCTTTTAAGTTTATGACTGATGAGAATTGTTGCAAAGAAACAAAAACTAAACAGAAGGTTGGGGGTGGGATTAACTCATGTTCACCAAGATTTCCTTGAAGGAACATATTCTCCTGCTTTTCTAAGCTGGGATAACAATGCTAAAGGATGGGTGGTACAAAATTATCTACAGGGTCTGTTAAATTATATTCCCCTTCAAGTCAACTCCAGTGTATGGTGACCTCGAGTTTTCTTGGCAGGATTTCTTCAGAGGTGGTTTGTCCTGGCCTTCCTTGGAGCTGAGAGAGTGTGACCCAGTGGGTTTCCAAGGCTGAGCAGGGATACAAACCCTGGTCTTCAGAAGTCCAGCACCCCAAGCACTGTGCCATGGTAGCTCTAAAAATTGTCAGATTTGTTCAGAAGGAGTTTTCCGTTGCCTTCCTCTGAGGCTGAGTGTGTGATTTGCTCAAGGTCACCCAGTGGGTATCCATGGCCAAGTAGGGATTTGAACCCTGGTCTCCAAGAATCCTAGTAAAACATTTAAGCCTGTGTACCATGACAGTTCTCATTGCTACCTACATAAGGGGAGGAAGGCCAGTTTCGTCCTTTCATTAGGAAACCCATAAGGAACCATAGGACACCCTCCTGTAGTCTGGGCCCTCACAGCCATAAAACCCTACCTCCTTGCCTAACTTTATGTAAACCACCTCTCCCATGGATCTCCAACTCTCCCTGTTTAAGAAGGACCATGGCCTTTGGTTTCAGGTTTGGAAGAGAAATTCAGTTTGTGCATGTTCAGAGCCACTCTTTACCTCAAGAGAGAAAATAAGGGGCTGCCAGTGGGCCAAGCTGAGAAGGCACAAGCAGAACTGGGAGGCAGGGAACATCAATGCTCTGACATGCAATAGGCCCAAGTGGGACTTTTGGCTGCAAGGTGGACCCACATGTATCAGAGACACAGCTTCCATCTCTCCCTCTCAGCTCTAGTTCCCATCCTGCCTCTCAAAGCCACTGCAGTAGAAGTACTCCCGTGCCACTGCGCATGAGAGAGGGGACCGCTTTTCTACTTTATAGCTGTGTTCTGCAGTTGCTTAAGACCACCTCCAGGCCCTGGTAATGCAAGGAAGAGCTGTAAATTGTACCTGCTACACAAACTGCCTCCGATTCCCTACGAGCCAAAGCTGTAATTGAAATAAGGTTCTTGGCGCAAGAACAGCATATAAATTCCAAGCAGGCGAAGAAGGTTCTCTCTTCCCTCTCCTGCAACTAGTTGGAAATTAAGTGAGAAATAGGTTGCACTTTTTTAAATGTTGCCATCAGGAATTCATCCTGTAGTGAACAGGAGTCAAGATTTTAAAAGCAGCTACAGAATCTTGTGTGATGCCCCTCTAGTGACAATCAGACAGTGAAAGAACTGATGCACGTATTCTCCAACATCCCATAGAAGAAAAAAGGGAGACACACGGCCAAGATGGCAAAAGTTATTAATGAGGAGAAACACCAGCTGGGAGAAAAGCTGCAGCCATTTTTAATAACAGTTTTGCTGAAACATTTTGAACTGCTCTTGTTCCTTGTAGTGTAGAATCTATCCCCCTTCTTTTCATGTTATTTCTGCCTTTGGTACCAAATTTTCTGTTTAAAAGAAGTCATGTCCAAGAACTCATCTACTTCAGAATTATACCTGTATTTCAAAAATCCCAACAGGCTCTTCAAGACACTGAAATCTGTGTCTTTAAAAGGTACAAGCAGCATGAGAACATGAATACTTAAAACCTTTTCCTATCTCCTTGCAGTTCTCACAAGCAGATTTTATCTTGCTTCTCCTATGGCTTTTCCCCTTGTATTTAGCACAGCTTTCTTCCACAATTCCTCTCTTCCCCCAGGAATCCTTATTGATTTGACCCTCATAGTAGTCACAGTCAAAAGCTTTAAGAATGTCAGTGGCTGTTGAGCTGCAGAGAAGAGATGGAGATTTGTTTCTTTTCAGCTGCCTGTAAAAGGGTCCCTGGAGCTCTAAAGCCTTACATCTCTTCCTTTTTGTACTCACAGTCTGGCCAGTATATTGCTAATGCAAGCACTATTTCATTGGCTTCAGAGATCAGCAATCAAGCCTCAAGCTAAAAAGCTTAGGAAATCTTTTATTTGAACAACCTGTCCCGATTTGGCAGGGATAGTTCCAGTTTATCCTCAGTCATCCGACTTTTTCAGTTGCATTTAAAATGTCCTGGTTTCTCTCGTTTCCTCCCACTACCCCTTTGCCCTCAGCTTACTTCAGTTGCTGCAAACTGAGCTCAAAGGGCAAAAGGAGTTTGCACTCAAATTAACCAGCAAGGGAAGAGGAGAGGAAGGGTCAGAGTTCTGCCCTTCCCAGTCGGCTCAGGCAAAAGCAAACTGCACCAGCCTCTCCTAGCTTGCCTGTTCTTCATTAGTAACTTTTGCCACCTTGAACACAGGTTAGAACATTCCTTGGCAACACGTGTCCTGGTTTTCATCTGTGAAATGTTGGAGGGAATGCAACTGGGGTAGCTAAGGGGTTACATTAGCCCTGCAGGGGACCTCGAAGGGCTGAATCCACCATCACACCCACCATATGATCTCTAGGACAATGGGGGCATTTTGCCATGTTTTTAGCCCTCCTGGGGCCATTTTAGGCTCAAGAGAGCCCCTCTTAACAACAGGAAATGACTGGACGTCAATTCCTGCTTTTTACAGTCTCTTTGGGCCTAAAATTGCCCCAAAAGTGACAAAAATGCCATCACACACCCTAGAGCACATTTGGGGGCATTTTTTTTTACCCCTGGTGACTGCATGTGGCCCACTGGCTGCATTTTGACCCCTGCTATAAAGGCCTGTTTCAAAGTATGCATGCAATGCCCTTTCCAAGTAGTAAAGAGGGAAGAGAGTACAGTTTCTAGGTGATGAGAGTGCCTGTTTGAGAGCCAAGTAGGAGAACATATAATAAAATGCTCTCCTGAATATCATCTTGCTGTTGATCACATGGGCAGGTGAATAAAACAGTACAGACATTGCATAACTAAAATGAAAACTGGGCAATCTAGGTTAACTTTATGACAGCTGCAGAATCTAGGTGTTCTTGGTACATTTTAATTTCACACTGAATACACATAAAGGCACAGTTCTGGGCTGTCTTTCCCCAAGGGTGTTGTCTCTACACCAAGCTCTTGACTCTTCAAACATTGAGATGTATGATTTGGTCTGCTTCTACCCGTCTGTCCCATCACTTGAGACCATCCACCAAGAGCTTATCAGAAGAGCAAAAGCCCGGAGGATTTCACCCATCTGTTTCTCAGCATCCCCCATGATGTTCTTGCAAAGAAGCTAGTAAACTGTGGGCTAGACAATGCGTCTCTTAGGTCAATTTGTAATTGGTTGACTGACAAACCCAAAGGGTAGTCACCAATGGCTCCTCTTCATCCTGGAGAGAAGTGACCAGTGGGGTGCCACAGGGTTCTGTCCTGGGCCCAGTGCTAGTCAACATCTTTATCAATGACTTGGCTGAGGGAAGAGAGGGCATGCTTATCAAGATTTTTTTTTAGTCCTTCCTGAATCTTCGTTTGCGAAGAAAAGCCAGAGAGAGAGAGAGAGAGAGAGAGAGAGAGAGAGAGAGATCAAGTCTGTAGATGACACCAAATTAGGAGGGGTACCTAACACCCCAGAAGACAGATACAGAATTTAAAATTACTTTAACAGATTAGAAAGCTGGGCCAAAACTGTCAGGAGTAAGAAACTGAACTCCATAGAAAATGGCCAAACAACTGCTAAGTCATGCTAGCCTTGAGGCCACAGCTGCACAAGAAGGTTACTGGAGGGCATAGCATCAGGACAGTCTGGAGAGCAAATTCTGATGCAATGCACTCATGT
This sequence comes from Gambelia wislizenii, assembly GCA_030847615.1. Lineage (NCBI taxonomy): Eukaryota > Metazoa > Chordata > Lepidosauria > Squamata > Crotaphytidae > Gambelia > Gambelia wislizenii. The sequence continues at coordinate 5,209,862 of JAUMIR010000015.1, read as the reverse complement.
GGTTGAGGGAGCCAATGGCCTGTAAATCTGTATAAAAGAAGGCTCAGGTTTTTTTACAGGAGCCAATGGCCTGTAAATCTGTATAAAAGAAGGCTCATTCTTTCTCTTGAAATACTTTGATGTCTGACGAAGCAGTTTGTCTATCTGCTGTATATACCTGTACATATTGCAACTCCCTTGAGCTTGAAGATAAAGTGCCTCCTGTTTGGATGACAAAAACTCTGTGTGTGAGTATTCTTGGGAATGGGTTGCTGCTGAGTCTGCTGCGATATTTTTGGCTTCTGCTGGGGATTGAGTGTCCTATCATCCCCCAACAGTGCTATTCTACATCTTTATCAATGACTTGGATGAGGGAATAGAGGGCATGCTTATCAAGATTGCAGATAACATCAAATTAGGAGGGGTAGCTAATACCCCAGAAGATAGATACAGAATTTAAAATGACTTTAACAGATTAGAAAGCTGGGCCAAAACTAACAAAATGAATTTCAACAGGGAGAAACGTAGAGTACTACACTTAGCCAGAAAAAATGAAATGCACAGATATAGGATGGGTGACACCTGGCTTGATAGCAGGGCATGTGAAAGGGATCTAGGAGTCTTAGTGGACCACAAGCTGAACATGAGTCAGCTGTGTGATACAGTAGCCAGAAAACCAAATGTGATTCTAGGCTGCATCAATAGGAGTATAGTGTCTAGATCAAGGGAACTAATAGTGCCACTCTATTCTGATTTACTCAGACCTCACCTGGAACACTGTGCCCAGTTCTGGGTACCACAATTCAAGAAGGAGGTTGACAAGCTGGAACATGTCCTGAGAAGGGCAACCAAAATGGTTAAAGGTCTGGAAACCATGCCCTATGAAGAGTGGCTTAGGGACCTGGGTATGTTTAGCCTGGAGAAGCAAAGGTTAAGAGGGGACATGATAGCCATGTTTAAATATTTGTTTTCTGCTGCTCCAGAGACTAGGACACGGAGCAATGGATTCAAACAACAGGAAAAGAAAATCCACCTAAACATTAGGAAGAACTTCCTGACAGTAAGAGCTGTTTGGAAGTGGAACACGCTGCCTGGGAGTGTGATAGTCTCCTTTGGATGTTTTTAAACCGAGGCTGGATAACCATCTGTTGGGGCTGCTTTGATTGTGTTCTTATATGGCAGGGGGTTGGACAAGATGGCCTTTGCTGCCCTCAGCTTAGTTCAGTTGCTGCAAACTGAGTTATCATCTGAGTAGCAGAGTATAACCAGGGCCATGTATGCATGTCACATTGAGATACCTTTTCTTTAAAAAAAAGTGAAGCTTCTAGTCCTCATGATAGGTTCAAGATAGGAGAAAGAAATGTTTATTAAAATCCCATTGACAAAACATTTACTTTCTGAAATTGTTGGGAATGCTTTGTTTATTCCTGCATGGCAGGGATTGGACTGGATGGCCCTCATGGTCTCTTCCAACTCTATGATTCAAAGAGCATGTAGCAATAGCATATCAATAGCACTGATATTTATATGCTGCTTATCAGTGCCAAAGCACTCCCTAGGCGGTTTACAATGTTATTTAGCTAATTGCCCGCCACAAGCTGGGTACTCATTTTACCAACCTACAGAAGGATGGAAGGCTGAGTCAACCTTGCAGCCCTCTTGGGATCGAACTCATAACCTTGTGGTATGTGTACAGTTTCTGGTGAGATCCAGCTGACGCCCCCTGATGCAGAGGTAATGACGTTATTTCCAGTGCTCAGAAACTGTATTCTGACATTGGAAACCACTATTGTTCAAACCTTTCTAAAAGTCTTTGCAGACAATAGAACCAAATCCAATGGTCTGTGGATATCCAATTGACAGTTTCTTCTCTCCCCACCCCACTTGAAACTTTCCATGGTACCCCAAAACAGGCTCCAGATGATTTCCTCACTCTTTAATAATAATAATAATAATATAATTTATTTTTATCCCGCCCCTCTGTTAAAAACAATCAGGGCGGCTTACAAAAATTAAAATACCAATACAAATTAAAATCCCCAAACACCACCCACCCCGCCCTCCCCCATAAAAAGACATTAAACCAAATACATTAAAACAACTGATATAAAATCACATTAAAGTAATAAATAATAAACAGCCAGCAGATTAAAAAGGGCCAGGAGCCCCTGAGGCCGGGAACTAATTAGGAAAGGCCTGCCGAAAGAGATCCGTCTTTAGTGCTTTTTTAAAGTTACTCAGTCTCATCATCTGACGGATCTCGTTCGGCAGGCCATTCCATAAATTGGGGGTGAGTACCGAAAAGGCCCTCTGGGAGGTTGCAGACAGCCTAGATTTTTGTGGCTGAAGCAAATTCCTCCCAGAGGACCAGAGTGCATGGGGAGGATTTTAAAGCAGGTTTTAGAGTACATGGGGGAGGGCTGCAGGAGGATAGAGCCTCATTTTGGCAAAAATAGCAGGATCCAGGGGAGGTACACCACTGGAACCTCCCAAAGGTAGAAGCTGGGCTGAGGTTTGAGGTCTGCTTAGGAGGCTGTGCTATGGGTCCCATTTGTTGAGCGACACATTGCAGGAGGAGGAGAGAGGGCCTCCTCTGCTGTGCCCCCCACCCAGTTTTGGAATAGCCCTCCCCCTTAGAGGCTTGATTAGTACCCATTCTGTCATTCCGGTGCCAGGCAAACACATGGCTACTTACTAGAACTTTTGATTTTATCCTAACTCACACAGGAGTGGTTTTGAATTGTTTTACAGTTGTTCATACCAAAACCCGTGAATACTCAAGTCCCACGATATGCATTTTGATATAGCATATCAAAATGGTGTCCCTTATATAAGATGGGGAAATCAAGGTTTGCTTTTTGGATTATTTTTTAAGAATATTTTCAAGCCGTGAACACTTAAAAAAATTATGTATTATTTTATTGTTGTAAGCCGCCCCGATTGTTCGCAGAGGGGCAGGATATAAGTAAATTTTATTATTATTATATTATTAAATTCGTGGATATGGAGGGACAACTGTAATTTCATTTTTAAAACTGTCCCACTTAAACAGTTATTATGTTCTTAACCTTTCAATTATTCTTATAATTTTAAACTTTTAAATGGTTCAGAATCGTTTTATGGTAAGTTGCCCTGAGATCCTCAGAGCTAGGAGGAAACATACGGGATTGAAAGAAGGAGAGAGAAAGGTAGGTAGGCAGGTAGGTAGATGGGCATTCTCGAGATGCTGAATAAGGGATAAGAATATTTTCTGTACTTTTTCTGTACAAGACAGCTGTGGATATAAGTGTGTATGTACCTTTGAGTTGTCTGTCACAATCCCATGGATTTCACAGGGTTTTTTTAGGGAAGGACCATTGGAAGGTGCCTTGTACCAAGTCAGACTACTAAACTTTCTAGTCTAGCCTCTACGGCAGAAAGCCATCTCTCCCAGAACCAGCTACCTGAGACTGTTTTGACTGAAAATGTTGGAGATCATTTCTGGGACTGTTCTGCACAGAAGCTTGCCTTCTGCCCCCTCTACCAGCATCCACCTTTCCTCCCCAGAAACCAAGAGACAAACTAGAGACTTAGCTGTTTCATCAATAAATCAATTTATTTAAAAGAATATGTTACAATTAGTTACACTAATTGACTTTTACCAAACAAATTTTAGAGTGGTTAGCTCTAAAGAAAAATGAAGAATGCAACACTGCTTGAAAATTATCGTTGTTTTTTTTTAAAAAAACCAACCTTTTCTTCCCACTCCCCTCTATTTTTTTTCTTCACATCTCAAAATTGCAAATAAAAATACAAGATACTGCAATGAAAATTACAATTAGAGTCCTCTTGAATAAATTAAAAAGGGAGAGAGAAACAGACAGACACACGTATGGTGTTGAACAATCCACGGCTCATAAAAATTACTGGCCAAAGACAGATTTATTTTTTTTTAATTGGAGAATCCAGAGGTGGGTTGGGAATAGTTTATAGCCTAATTTATGATGAGAGACTGTTGGGTTAGAAGCCATCTGTAATTCCGTCTGAAGAAAATGAGAACAATACAACCCAGAAGGCATTATTTGCCTTAAGGCATTTGTTATTGCTGTTCTGAGAAACAAGGATGTTTCTATTGTATGGCAAAAATAAAAATAAAAATAAATCCTTCTGTTTCTAACATCCTTTACCTCAAGCTGGCGGAGGGGGGGGGCGATCAGTCCCCACACACACATAGAGTGGGGCAGGATCACGTTTGCTGTGTTTAGCACACACCGTCTGCTCAGCAACACACAAGGTCGGCCTGTACAGATGGTCTGTAATCCAAGAGGGACTCTTGGCTGAAGCAAATCCAGCCTTTGCCCAACAGAGAAGTGGGGGGTGGGGCGGGAGACAAAGCATTTATGCTGAAGCAGCAAGAGATGGCACACACCAAACTGAAACAGAAAAGAGAAGAATTCCAATGAACATGTTAAGCTTGCTAATGGCCCTTGGTCCAGCATCCCTGATCCAGAAATCTGAAAACCTCCAAACCCCGAAACTTTTTGCCATCAGCCTCCCGCTTCAAGGCAGCGGTACGGCACCCATGCTCGTTCATCTCTCAGATCCTTAGTTTCTCTCCAGCTTAGTGTCTCGTACACAACACAAGTAGCAAATAAATGAGACATGAGGCTGGAAAGACACAGGGATCTGTAAAATGGCAGGAGGTATTCCAAAATCCGAAAAAATCCAAAATACTTCTGGCCCAAGGATACTCAGCCTATACAGTCCTCCCTGATTGGCAGCACCCTTCCATAGGTCTCAGGTGCATTGCTTTCCCAATCCTGTTACTGGAAATACTCTTAAAAGTGGGGAAACTGAACTTGGAATCTTTCTGCATGCAAAACTCTTCCTCTGCTACTGAAGGCTGTTCTCCCTAGTATCAGAAAGTATAACCAGTTGTTCACAGAAGTTTCTGGCTGGCCAGGATCTGAAGCAGGCTTTTCAAGGTAGCCCCAGAAACCATCCTTCTCAGCAGGTAAAGCATCCAAGCAGACTGAAGGGGCCAAGGGCCAGGAGTGAGCAGGCTCTCAAATCTTGCTCGTGTCTTTGCTGAAAAGGATTCAGTAGCTTTCCCTCCTGTCTTTCTGGCTGAAGACAAAAGGTGACTGAATTTACAGTCAGGCCTAGAATTCAGTGTTCTGATAATTTTTTTTTCTTTTATAAATTAAGGTGCTAGTCCTTAAGATGGGGGGAGTATGTTTTTAAAAAATCAAACACATGATGCCTGCCAGTTGTTCAGGGTGCAATCCAAACTTCATCATTTTTTTTTTAAAAAAATATTCAACAGCAGTCCCTCATTCACTGGTCTTTTTTCTCCCCCAACTCTGGAAATGTGCTGGAATCCTCTGTGGTCACACCTTGGACACCCTCTGGAATTTGGCTTAGGAACAGGAAGCCAGAATTAAACTGGCTGCAGAATTCAAACGATCTACTGCAGGATTTTGCGCTTCAACCAAGGATATGCCTCCTGCATTTTCAGCTTTTAGACAGCAACTTAAGAGTGCTGTGTTCACCAAATGAACACAAGGATTATAGGCCATCTTGAACAGTGCAGGCTGCTTTGACTGGTTGGCAGAAGCCCCCACCCCCCATGTTAAAGAGAATTATTTTGCAGGCCAGCTACCAGAGCTCCTTTTCCCAGGAAATGAACAGGGGACCTGTGCAATTCCCAAGCGTCTATCACCAGACCATGAGCTACCTAGCATATAAGCCAAGAATCCAGCTGACAGGCAGTGGCAGCATGTGTTTGAACCACTTAGCCATGGGGAGATGAAACAGCAGAGGTAAAGAATATAATTAGGTGCAGAGATCTGAAGGCAACTTATGCTAACTAGTCACTTAATTGGTGAATCCTCAAAATGTGACAAGACAGAAGCAGGCTCAAGTGAATGGCAGCTGCACCAAGGAAAGGTAATTTTAAAATGGCATAAAACAAAGAAAAGTGAATAACAGTCCAGGATTCCTTCTATACTACACAAGTATAGCACTGTCATAGCTGCATCCTACAGAATCCTGGGATCCACAGCTTAGGGAGGGGCATTTAGTATTCTCAGCTGGAGAGCTCTAGTGCCCCCCAATCTACAAACCCTAGGATTCCAGAGAGAGCAGCCAAAGCAGTTTGAAGTGGAATCGAAGTGCTATAGTTGTGCAGTGTGGAAGGGGCCCGCATGTGGTAGGCTTTTCATATAATCCTCATCTGAACCACAGCAAAAATTTCCTTGCCAGCTAGGAAAGGAATGTCCAAGCTATTCAAGGGGCAAGGGATTAATGGAACCTCCACTAACACAACAGTTGCTTCTTCCACTTGGCATCTTGCCTTTGGCAGTACTGTGAGGGACCCACACATACTCAGTGCTGAACAGTGTCCCCTAAGCCTGGGTGATAGTGTTGGAAGCTACAGCCATTGCTGACTCCGCTGACAAGTGTTTGCTTCATCACAACAGCAAAGCCCCACGGCTGCTTGGGAAGGCTGATCCTGTTGCAGCTAGCTAAGAATAGTCTTCCCCCTTCAATCACAGCTACTGAAACGCAGCTTCGAGTCAGAATGACACACTGAGTGGAATGATTATACAAAATAAAAAAAACCCAAACAAACCTATACCCTGACCCATTTAAAATCCTGCTTAGCTTACATGGCATGTGAGTGTGTTGCCTGCAGATATGGTGTTGTAACACTTCTGATTTAAAAGGTGGAAGGAGAAGTCACCAGCTTGGAAACAAAATGAAGTTGCATTCAAGGCAGCCAGAAAGATGCCAGGATTTGTTCTAAAAAGCAGGGGGCAATGGGAACCAGGGAAGAGAGAATGCATGCAAATGGTAGTAAGCGTAGCAAACAGGAATCTTTCCATGCAGGCAGATGGATTTAATCTGGACTATGTGAGAGCTGATTAGCAGCAAGTGGGGAGAGGGAGAAATCTTGCTTGAGGCAAACACACACACACACACACACACACAGTCATAGGTGCTTTTCATGCTCAAACATTCAGGGAGGAATTGAAAGCAGAGCATTTCCCTGCCAACCAAACAGATAAGTTTCCAGCGGATATGTGTCTGATCCATTGCAAAATCTTCTTTGACAGACAAGGGAAGGAACAGCCCAACTGCTAAGGGATGCGAGGGAGTTTTTTCTTCCCTAGGCCATTTGGCTGCCCCATCTGGGCTCCTGAGCTACATTACTTTAGAGGCTGCATATCCTAATTTTAGAACTGACAGGATCAAAAATTCCCTGCAAATAGAAAACTAGCATGCCAGATACATTTTGCAACAGCATGTCTTCCTGAGCTGCTGGTTTTCTATAAGCAGTGAATTTTTATATTACATGTGCAAAAACAGTATTTTAAGGGAAACAGTCACACTCAGCTGTCCCTGCACCAGCATCACCCAGGAAAAGTTTTACCACTGGATTTTAAGAATGAACATGCCCAAAAGAATGTTAGCATAATAGTTCAGAAAGATGAGATGCCACTGAAGATGTACTCTGAGCGTAATTTCCATCAGTCCACAATGTGCAACTTCCTTTCATTTTACTCAGTCATTCACAGGATTTCTAATGGTTCTCCTTCAGCTGTGATGATTCATTAGCTGACTAGGGAGAGGGAGGCAGGGCATGTGTGGAATTTCTCAGATATCAAAGCACATGCTAAATTCAAATTCGCAAGATAACAAGCACTTACATGATTACATAACTTGCTGCATGTGCACGCACACACACACAGAGTACAACTCCATGTTAGTGATGAATTGAATTTGGTACCACCAGGTGTAGCAACAATTTGGAGGGCTATATAAGGAGACCAAGTGAAATTACTGGGGAGGGGTTGTTGTAAGTGCTATTTGTCATAAACAGATAAAATGGAGCCTTCAGGTTCAGAGGGAATATACCCCCAAACGCAGAAGGGGTGGTAGTGGGGTGGGAACAAGAAGGCCCTCACTTTTATGGCCTTGCATGTGGGCTTCCTTGGCAACATTCAGCTGTCCATCTGAAGGAAATAGGATGCTGACCCAGATGGGTCTTTCGTTTAGCCCCCTGGCAGGGCCAGGAAGTCTGGCATTTCCATGACTGGGACATCCCGCTCCCCATCCTAAATCCTCCTGCCTTTCCCCCCTAGTACTCCTCTTTAGACTTCAAAAGGGCAGCCACGTAAAAACACAGAGAGTGAATATACATTAATTTCTCAAATCCTACAGTCAACCCCTTTTTGGCAAATGCCTGAAAATATGTGACTGTGCCAGACAATGGCACATCCCCATGCCCCTGGAACTTGGGAGGGGGAGGCTGACCCATAACGAGACAGGGTTGTACTAAAACAGGCTGGTTTCCTTCAGAGAACCCTAGTGATAATAAACTGAACTGTTCCAACCAACAGAAAAATGGTGTCACTCTGGATGCAAGTCCATGAAGTGTGGACACAAAAATGGTTTCCAGGTAACTTTTAAGAGATCTCTTTGCAAACACTTTGAAGGTCCAGGGCTATTTGACTTCCTCATCTCCTGCAAAGCCACCACAATCTGCACATTCACCTCCATGGCTCTTTCTCTGTCTCTACCCAGAGGCCAAGGCTGCCTTTGGCCTCTTGCACCCCCTCCCTCCGCCAACACTTCTTTCCTCCAAAATCTCAATCCCTGCTACCTCCCCAGATATCTAGCAAACTGTTCTGCCAACACCTCCATAGATCCTTCTCCACCAAAACCAAAACAAGTTAGCTTACTGACAGTCCAACAAATGGAACAGCTTAAGTCAACTTTTCTACTTCTCCCCAGGTTGCAGCTCTGCCTGTAAGGACTCAATGGTGGCTGACTGTTAAAATGTACTCACTTGCAGCTGGATAAAACACATCCCCAGCTTATCATGCACAGTGCTGAGAAGCAAGAAGCAAAAGGCAGGACTTTCTGGGATGACAGACCAATGGGACAGGGGAGGGGCTGTTTCAAAGGGTCTGGAAATAAGGGGCATCCCAGGGAGTTCAGAGACACCCTGGAAAGAGCAACGCCGTGGAGCAACGTTTTCTACACCAAGTGTTAGTTTTCCCCACAAGGAACTGGCTGCAGGTTGTTGTCACCTATCCTTTCCATCACAAAGTGGGCAACCTCAGGTGGAGAAGCAGTATCCTGTAACAGCGTATGGAACAACACTGGTTGCCCCCACAGGTGCAAGAGGCAAGGAGAAGGGACATAGAATCACTAGCAAGAACGATGTAGACTGCTGAAATTGCAATGAGTGGCTTTAAATTCCCTGCTTAAAATTTCTGGCACTGTGTCAGTGATCATGGAGAGCTGCCCCCTTCCATCTGGGTGTTTGCTCTTTTAGAGCAGGTGCCTTTTAGTTTATGTTTAGCACTTTCTGAATGGCGCTGAACCCGGAGGTCCTGGAGCGGACCTCCCTGCGCCCTGGTGTGCCCTCCAGATGTGTTGGGAGTAACACTTCTCATTGGGATACTTGGGAAATGTAAGGCCAAGATTGGTGGGAGGAAAGGGGGGTAGAGTTCCATGGCACCTCAGACCTTGAGCCCATTGGGCAAGGGTGCAGACACCATGGGGGGGGGGAGATGGAGTACTGTTCCTGCTGAGTCTTTGGAGCCCACAAGGAAAGGCAAGGGGAAGTTCTACTTTTAAAAAATTAACATTTCACAACTTGGGGATGCTACTGGCTTGCACATCCCTTCCCAAAAAGCACCTTTGACAAAAAGGAGAAATTTGCAGCATATTCTAGTGGCTGATGAATGTACTGACTAGGGGACAGATTTGGCTACAATTAAACTAGCCACAAAACTGGCAACTCTCTCAGCAGATAGAAGGTAGCATTTATTAGTCACCTCCTTACAATGGGTTCCCAAGGAAAATCTGAGGATGCAAGGGCAGGAGTGCTTCTAAAAAGGAGAAATTACCATGGATAGATGGCGCCTGGAGAAGCTGCAAGAGAAGTACTCTGCACTCGGTCAGAGACACATGCTGCAGAACTGAAACTTGACCACGAACAATGACAGGAATTCCACTTGACTGAAGACCTGGGTCCCTTCCTTCCACCCCTCAGTCCTTGAAAAATTATGCTTCCTACTCCTGAAATTTTTAGCACAACTCCACTGCTGAATGGTTCCCGTCAGCTGTGTTCTACCAAGGACAAAGACCTGCTCTTGCTCTAACCTAAAAAGAGCCTAGAGAGGTCCTACAGTTCTGTGGCATCAGTTATTTCATTCCCTCATCCATTCTTCGCCAGGGCCCCATTTGGTGACCTTTAATAACCTTCCCCTTGGCAAGGGGGCAACATACACACACAGCTGAAGCTACTTTGTTCTGCGGAAAAACCATTGGTTCATCCAGCCCTCACCCGTCTTCTCTCATTGATGCAATCTCAAGCAGTGAAAGTCTTTTCCATCACCTACAACCCCAAAATCCTTTAAAAGAAGAGAGAGATGTCAAGAAATGAATCTTGGGCTATCTGCACATGCACCAGTGCCGAGTTGTGGCCCTTCCCAATGAATGAAGTTGCTCTTGTTCATCTACATGACTCAAATGAAAGCAAGCCTCTCTTCACACATCAGAGAGAAGTTTATAGGATCTGTTGCCACAATGTTGTTGGGGAAGGTTGCTGGTTTCAATGGCTTCCAAAAAGGATTAGCCCAAGAGAAGGGAGTCCAAGAGCTGCCATATTGTGAAGTAGTCTACTTCTGAACACAAAGTAATGTGGAGCCACATCAGAAGAATGTCTATGCTTTCGTTTGTGCTCTGCTTTGGAGGGGTGGGTAAAACTAAATGGCAGATTAGATGGACCGTGACATACTTCTGCTAGGGCTTCTCCTATGTTTTCTTTTCATTTTGGTTCCTGAACTTGGGGGAGCCACAAAGGCTCAACAGAACACATCCCTGTTGTGGTATAATTGTCCTTTGTCACACTAAAGAACCCTTGCTCTAACCTAGCCCTCCAGATCTCAAGTGTCTCCTGCCCTACAAGTCCATCAACCCAAGCCCCTGCCCTCCACATCAGCCCTGCAGGTTAGCAATCTGCTCCTTCTCTCTGGGTTTTTGTTCCTCTCAAGACTGTGACAAATGACTCCATGTTCTCCACTCATCCGGCACAGCCGCAGTTGTTTGCCCTGCTCAAGTAGCATGACCAAGAAAGGTCTGGCAATCTTCAGGAACCCCCCCCCCCCAAGGACAGTGCTCTCCACATGTGTTGCACTACCACTTCTACCATTCCCTAGCCAGCTGGGGGATTGTGGAAGCTGTAGTTCAACACATCTGGAAGGCACCACATGAGGGTGGAACGATTTGCAGCATATTTGCTTTACAGCATATTTTGGTGACCAATGAATGGGTTGACTAAGGAACAGATTTGGCTACAATTGAACTGGCCATAAAACTGGCAATTTGTACAACATACAGAAGATAGCATTTATTAATCCACCTCCTTCCAATTGGCTCCCCAAGAAAATCTGAGGATGCAAAAGCAGTGAATGGTGATGGAAGACCTAGCCTCCCACCCTTGTAATTCTGCCTTAAACTGGCCCACCTAGTTGCTGACCACAGCTGTGTTTGCTGACAGTTCTGCCACGGATGTCCACAGTTCTGTTGCAGATTTTTCAACTGCACCACAAAGCCTAACATTTCCAGGTTGCATTATAATGACATCAGCCAGCTGGCAGGGGGAAAAAAAAAACTTCTCCCCAGAACACCATATTTGAAATGCAGACATGAAAGACAAGGAACTCCAGTGATATCGAGGGGTGGGAGACGGTGTGAGCTGTATACCCAAAAGGTTTAAGGTGCCCAGAGCTGAAATTAAATTTCACACTTATTGCTTTCCCTTTACCACCTTATGCCAATTTTTGAAATGCAGCTTAAGAAACAATAAGAACCTCCTCCCGTTTAGAAAAAAATTCTCTGAACGTTAAAATTCAAACTTCTTTTAAGGTATCCGAATCTGCTTTTAGATTTTGATGGTGCCCAAAATTTGTTTCAGCTCCAGTGAATTCCTACATACAAAGAGAGGCAGTTCCTTTAATGCTATTTGTTTTAATCTCTCTCTCCCCCCCCCCTTCTTCTAGATTTTTACAAAAAACACCACCACAACAAACCCAGGAGGAAGGACCTCTCTGTGTAGAAATACAAGCTCTCCAAAGGTTAACAGCCGTTGATATGAAAATTATATATATGTATATACGTGCGTGATAGTTTGTATATATAATATTTTTACATACATACATATATATGTCCAAACAGTGCAAATGGATGTACATATCTATATCCAGTTGTAAAAAAGAAAAAACAACCAAAGAAAGAAATTAAAGAACAATCCCTCAGCATAGTCCATCTTTCAACAAGACTTCAGGAAAGGGGGGGGGGTAAAAAAACAACAATTTTTGCTGGAAATAAACTGAATTCCCCGCTCCCTTATTTCTGACGGCTTTGCTGGTTCCCCGCCCCAAGTTGCTTAACATTAAATTCACAAATGGTATTAATATTTAGTTTAAGGGCTTGAATACAATAAACCATTCCCCCTCTTGCTTCTTTTTCATTTTTAAAAGTGTTAATTTTTTAAGGAGGGCGGGGAAGGGATAATACTTTTTTTTTTGTCCAAGGTGGCTCAGGGCTAAGTTGTAATGTCTCTGTGCTGTGTCCGCATCACCTGAAAGATGTTCTAGAAAGACAAGAAGAAGAGCTAATATTAAGATGCTGAAAGGACTGATGTGAGACTCCCACCCCACTCAGCAATGACCTTAGAAAACATTTGGATTCCTGCCAGAGACTCAAAAATCCTCAAATGGTTTCCCAGCGCTGCTTGCATGTTTCCTCCTGTCCGCAAATGGCGGACAGGGCAAACTGAGCCAGGGAAGAATTCACAAACAAAACAGGCTGGCCCATAATGCTGGGATAGCGGGATATGTTCTGAGCAGGAAAGAAACTATCAATCCCATTATCCCAGTAGAACATGGAACTCCCAAGCAAGCTTGGTACCATCACTTAAAGCAGTGCTAATGAAAGAGGCAGTCCATGGACCAGTGTTAATCTGCAGCAAGTTACAGGAAGGAAACAGTGGTAGGCAATGGGCACAATTATGGTACCAGTCTCTGTCCCATGGGGGAGGGGAATTACCAGCCTCCCACACTGGATAATCTGAGAAGCACCAATTTAAAGGAGGCTTTCCCAACTTGGTGCCATCACAACTACAAAACCCATCATCCCAACAAAATGTCTCATTGGCTGGTTATGATGGGGTTGTAGTCCACTACATCTGGATGGTGCAAAGTTGAGGAAGACTGCTTTAAAGAATCAGAGACATCCCTCCCCATTGCTTGTACACACACAGTGGATGAGACTAGCAAAGAGAGCAAGTGGCAACAGCGGGAGGTGAACTTCATTTTGAGCTGGATTCAGACTCTGGGCCAAGTTCATGATGGGGTGTCCTTTCAAGCTGCAGGAGTCACTCTTCAAGCATCTCCACACAGCACTGGGAAAGGATTGGGTGGGACAAGCAACTTGTATTACTAACCTGTAATCGAAGAAAAGAATTATCTTCCCACCCACTGTTTGTTACCTTGCTGCACATATTGTCTTTACTGCAGTTCTTGTTGTCCTTGTCTGTTGATTCTTCTTCCACCTTCAGAAGGACAGAGTTATTTTAAGTGATACTAGAGAAGCAAATTAAAGCAGATTCTAGCAGGAGAGATTTCAGCTCTCTCGCTCTTTCAGTCATGCCCATTTTGTTCCAGAACAACAGGGTGTAGTCCCAGCTTCCCCAAGAGTCCCCCAAGAAGCAATAAATAAATAAATAAATAAATAAAAATCAAAGTGTACAACCGTGACCCATCTCCTCCTAAATAACTATGAGAACTGTCTCCCATTCCATTCTTAGCCCTCATATCTTTTCCCAGCCTCAAACTGCCAAACTCCCCCCTGCAAAAAAATCTGGCAAATTAATTTGTAACTAATACAAATTAACCCTTACTATGTCAATGAGCAGCTGTGAATGTTTGGCTGTGATGCCAACAAGACTTCCATAAACCAACTGCCTGGTGATAAAGGCCCAGCTCACTACAATGCCCTTCTCTGTTGCTTTCTCTTGTCAAGCATCTTGAATCTGGCAGAAATCACACCTGCCTCCTCCAACTGTCTGCGTAGGAAGGAAGGCAGGTAATATCCCACTGATTGCCAGCACCATCATTTTTTTTTTTTAAAGGTACAACCTTCTGTTTTTGGCTTGCACATTCCACACAATTAATGGGGCATCCTTGAAATGTCCCTTGATGTCTGGCAGGTGTGTCCCAAGTACAGTGCAGAATTTTTGCTGACAAACAAGGTGATCTGTGGTGAGCAAGAGTCCTTTGAAACTATGCCTTACACACTGAGAACTGCCAGTACTGGACAAAGCCCGGCTGTGCCTCCCCACTACTCCCAAACCATACTTTCTGTACTTCTGGAAGACAACAACAGGATCTCTCACCTCTTTCCGCCACTTGAGTTCGCAGAAAACCCGCTCGAAACACTCGTGCATGTAGTTAAACTGTGGAGAGAGGGGAAGAAAAACCAGTCACCGCTCAGAACTGGGAGGCTGTGGCCCTGCTTCCTTCTGCCAGCTCAGCTGCTGCTCTAGCCTAACACCCCCACTGCCTGTGTGCCCAAAAAGCCCGGCAGAGACCAAGTGGCCATGTGTGCCCAGCGCCTCCCAGTGGTCGTTTGAAGCCACTGCTCACTGTCTTTGCAGAGCCTCACTTACGTAAGGGGTGAAGATTTTAACCCATCGTGGCTTCTTTTCCCCTCGGGCATATTCGAAACAGAAGGCCATGCCCTCCTCGTCTGTGTCCCATCGTTGCATCTCATCCCACTCAAAGGCTATTACCTGGTTCTGGAATGAGAGAGCAATGAAGGTCAAGAGGAAACCTGTGGTGTCTCAACAGGATGCTAAAGGTACCCCACAGCATGTTCTACGAATTCTCTAAATGGAGACTCTAACGACTTTCCTCCCCCTGTAGCTCCACTTTCCAAGACTGAGGGTTTTTTTTACAGCTTTTGAGAGACCTAATGTCATCCACAACTTTGCTTAGCCCCCTTCTGAAGCCATCTAAGTGAGCGGTGCAATAATCCAGAAGACAGGATTCAAATTCATGAGTTACTACTTGTAGTAGCAGTAACTTTATTTATAAAGCTGGGACACAAGCAGGCTTATGAAAAATACAGTAAAGAAAAAACTACAAAAGATAAATATTAAAATGGAAATTGGCTATTGATATCGGTAAAATAATACTTAAAACAAAATTAAATACGACAAAACCCTTTTTGAAAATGGTAATATAAAACAGCTGGTTTTAAAAACAACAACAGCAGAGCCAGACTACAACTCTGGAGACCAGGGTTTGAATCCCTGCTCAACCATGGAGACCCACTGGTGACCTTAGGCAAGTCACACTCTCCCAGATTCAGAGAAAGGCAAAGGCAAACCCCTGTGAACAAATCTTGCCAAGAAAACCCCATGATAGGTTCACCTTAGGGTCGCCATATGTCAGAAATAACTGGAAAGCACAAACTATAAAATAAAACAGCACAGCACTCCCTTAAAAGCCTTTAAAAAAAAAATACAAATCCTTCCGTTCCCAAAAGCCTGCTGGAATTAAAAGGCCTCTGCCTGCCAAGGGAAGGACAGCAAGAAGGGGGGACCCTTTTAGTCTCCCCAAGGAGAGAGTTCCAGAGATTAGGGGCAGCCATCCAGAAGGCCCGATCTCCCATTCTCATCAGCCATGCCTGTGAGGGTGGTGGGACTGAGCGAGGGACCTCTCCTCAGTCTCTCAGGCAGGCTCACAGAGGGACATGTATTATGCTGATTACAGCTTTATCATAACCAGCACTCTGAACTGTACTCTAAAACAGACCAGCAGCCAGTGGAGTTGTTGTAGGAAGGGATTTGTACTGTCCCTGTAACTGTGTGTCTGTGCCTTTAAGTCGCCTGGAGAGTTACAGTGACCCCACAGGGTTTTCTTAGGCAAGGAATCCTCAGCAGTGGTTTCTGCCAATTCCTTCTACTGAAATGTTACCTACAGCCCATGGTATTGGTTGGCATCCTCCCCTCCAAGTTCCAACAAGGGCTGACCTGGCCTAGTTTCCAAAGTCAGACAAGATCTGGTACCTTCGGAGTGTTTAGGTTTCCCTTTAACTAGCCCCAGTTTCAATGGCAGGGCAGCAGACCTCAACTAAAGATGTAGAGCAGGTTCCTTACACTTAGAGATGTTCAACAACTGAGCAGGCTGCCCCAGCCGGTAGTCAGCCCACCTTCACTGGAGGTAAAGAGGTATGCAGAGGCTGGATAATTATCACCGGGATGCTACATCTTCATCCCGCACGAGAGAATCTGCACTAAGCAGGGGACAGGGCAAGATGGCTTCTAAGGTCCCTTCTCACACTGCAACTTACTGTTTCTGTGTCAGCCTCACCCCCTGTGGGTAATACTCGTCAACCAACCCAACAGCCTCACCCTTCCACCCACAACAGCTGACCTCTAACTGGCCCTCCTCGGTGCAGGCATGGAGTTTAAAGTGCTTGATGCTGATGGCTGTGATCACGTGACCCTTACGGCGGGAATCACAGGAGCAGTGCGGGAAGATGATCTCGTTGTAACCCTCACAAGTTCGCAACATGTTGAGATACTGCGGAGAAGGGGGAGGAGACAGTGAGGAGAAGAGGAGGTGGGGTAGAGATTACTCATGTGGTGCTATGCACAGGAATCTTTTGGAATTTTTACAGTCAAGTACCTTCCACAGGCACCAAAAAAAAAAAAAAAAAAAAAAAGGCAGACAGACATAAACGTAAGCAGCTCACTCGTGGCAGGCCTCTCAGATACTGTGCCGTACTAGCAAATCAACTTTGATCACCTTGGCCCTTCCTCCCTATACGTTGCTTTCAAAAAAAAAATAAAAATACTCATGCAGTGTCTACACACTCATTTTTCCTTCCATTCATTAAGATGTATTACTTGCTTCCTTTTTTTTTTTTTCTAGTCTTACCCTAACAAGCAAAATACACAAAGCCCCCAATACCTTGCTCTGACCAGACAGGAGGATTTCCTTACCATGACCATCTTCCTTTGCTCACAGAGCTTCTGCAGTTGGTAGGACTTCTCCTCAGCTTTGACGTATCCCTTCTTCACGTCATCAACAGCCTGGACAACACAAGCAGCATTCAGAAGCTGGCTTGGCTCTTCAGCTTCTGTTCCCCCTTAATTCATTTCTTGCATGATCAAGGTTCATCTACTATCAATGCTATTTCCCCATCCCAATCACCAAGCTTCCAGCTCTTGGGCTTAACGCTCTCTGCACCCACATGCCAACTAGTTCAGAATAATCCCTCAAGAACCTAAAACAGCCATGTTGGGTCAGGCTAAGGACCCAGCAGGTCCAGCTTTGTTTTTGGTAAGTGGGGCATGCAACTGAAATTACAGCCTGAAAGCTGCAGTGTTCAGTGTCCCAGTTCATCAGCCATGTGCTCCTCCAGGACATTCCAGAGTAACATGCACTCACCACTTCCCAACTGCTCCCCCAAGTAAGGCAGCACTCAATGCCCAAAAAGCTTGTTCAGCGCCTCACTGAGTTGTTCAGGGGAATCCAACATTTGAAGGAGATGGGATACCTCTACAAACCTTTGGGTTTCTCTGCATCTGCAGAACTTTGCTCTTGTGTGCAGGTTATACCATGTTGGCTACATGAACCTATCTAGTCCTGTGCTCTGCTCTGTCTGCAGAGTGGCCAACCAGTTACTTATAGATCCAGCTGTAACCTCCATTTCTGCTTCCCCAGCAACTGATATACAACATCACACTGCCTCTGATACTAGAACTGGTGTGTGTGTGTGTGTATATACCATCTCAAAAAGCAGCCATGAATTTATCTGATCTAATCAACCAAGGCCTTCTCAGTAGCTGCTCCTACACGGTGGAATTCCCTCTCACAAGAGTCTACATCGGCCCCATCTCTGCTCTTCTTTGCTGGCAGGTAAAGACCTTCTAATGTAAACTGGCATTTTGCAATTAACTGGTTGTGCAGAAGTGTTTACTATTTTTGTCTGTGTGCATGCTGCAGTTTTATCTTGATAGTGGTTGTAAAATGATTTTATATTGTTTTAAGTTAGACGTTTTTAAAATATGTCATTCATTTAATTATTTTAATATTTATTTATCTTTGGGTTTTTAGTTGTGTCTTGTAGCAAGTTACTTTGCTCCCATATTAGGGGAAAAGCATAAAGGGGGAAAACCCTTTAAAGCCATCCAAGTTGGCAGCCATCACTGAGGACTTTATCAGAAGGGCTTTTTACTCTTCGGCAGGCATGGAACAGGGTCAAGGAAGGGTTTCCCTTTCAGATGACGTCGTCCCCATCCTGTGCTGCCCCCATGCTGCTTCTGTATTTCTGTATTCACAGGAAAACATTGTGAATAGACCACCCGTTCTGTTTCTATCGTGGAATCACAGGTGGTCTGAAAGGTGCCCTGCTCCTCTCCCGTTATGCTGGCGCGATGCCAGCCACAGGGGGATGTCCGTGCCGGACACTTCCGGTCAAGATCAGGACGAGGAGGTAAGTGGCACCCTTTTTTTTACCCTCCCCGGGTCACTTGTACTGTTAAAAGTGTGTTTTGTTGCTTAATTTTGCTTTTTGACATTTGGTTTAGTTTTAAATTTTCCAAGGGGTCGTTCTCTCACAAGAACAGGCGGGATTTGTTGCTTTCCAGGTTGTAAATGCAGCTTTATGATGGCTGCATTTACTCCCAGCCAGCCAAGGGGACGGGGAGAACATTCCTGGCTTAAGATTAAGATAGGTGTGAAAATTTGTATTTTTTTTTCAGAGCAGGGATGGGAGTGGGGCGGGAGGGGGTAGTGAGACAGGAACAGGGTAAAAGTCCCCATCTCATAAAGTCCTGTTTCTTGTGGTGTGAATCCCCCAGCTTAACCATGCGCTCCATATGGAGGTGTCCCTCCTGTTCTAAATAGATTATGACATTAAGTCTCCACAGTTCAAAAGGATTTTCCATCCAAAAATCCTCCATGGCACATACATATGGGGTGGGGGCCTAAGAAACGCCCACCACTCATTCCGTAGCATCCGAAACTGCACAAGGATGCTCTGTGGGTTCCCACCTGGTGAAAGAAATAGGTGACTGCCAGGTCATTGTCGTTCAGAAGGATCTCCTCTTCCGTGGTGAAGAGCCATTTCCGGATTGTCAGGCAAGTCCCTGGCACAGCCGAGGTGTAATTCTGCACGTAGAGCTTGTGAGGGAACTCGTTGGGCGCCAGCTTCCGTACTGTGTGATGGGTGGAGAACCCATAAAGGGAAAAAGTGAACACCTGGCATCAGATGGGGAGAGTTCTGTACAATTTTCTATTGTCTTTGTCACATGCTGTCAAGTTTGATTTATGGCACCACTGTGGATGAGAGCCCTCCAAGAGATCCTGTTATTAATAACACTGCTCAGGTCCTGCAAACTATATATCCCACTTTTCTACAAAGTCCTTCATTATTTCCCACCATTACAATCTGTGGCCAACATCACAACCCCAAAGCCATCTTTAAAAAACCACTGCAGGTCACCGTCACATTCTTCACCGGTGCCTCACCCATCTTTCTAATCATGTTCATCCCACATGGGTGAATGAGACATTGTAAGCTCTGTGGAACAGAGATCATTAGACACACATACACACATGCTGGTGGTGCTAGGACAAGAACTTCCAATAATATTGGTGCAAACTGGGCAGCCACAAAGTACACAGGGTAGTTCACAAGCTTTGTCTATGGGTGTCATGCCCTGCTTCCAGAACTTGGAAATGGACTCTGACTCAGAGACGGAAGCAGTGGACATGCCAGGACCTGCTGAACCAGAGCAGGAGGATGTTCCAGAGCCACCGGCCTCAGAGACAGGCAATAGTGCAGTGCCAGCTCTGGCAGAGGGTCCTGCCTCTTCAGATACAGAGGACAACTTACCTATACCTACTTTCACAGCATGGAGATGACAAAAGGAGGGCTTGAGGCAATCTCAGAGTATTTATAGGAAGCAGCAACTACTTAAGCAGCAACTGTGTTAGCTGCTGCCCTATAAATACACAGCACTGCCCTCCAGGGGTTGTCGGAGATTATCTGACTTACCTGAGTACCCGTCGTGTTCCTGCTCATTGTGTTTGACCTGGACTATGTTTGTCGGACTCTGTTTGGCTGACCTGGATTCTGCTGGACTACCCTGAACTCTGTTTGCTGGACTTGGACCTTGTATATTGGACTTTGCTTGTGGAGTTGTGTTTTGCTTGCTAGTAAGGTAAGTGTCTGACTTCACGCTGCCTTGACTCCTTTGCCTGTAGTTAGCTTGACTGTGCAGTGCCTCTGCTATCAGTTGTGTAGTAATCATCCCTTGGCTGGTTGCTCAGATATCATTTGGACAATGGAAGATGTGCTTCTGCCAAATACTCCCAGTACTTTTATTTTTCCAGCAAATGGAAAGTTACTATATGGGATGGGAAGTCATCCTGCTTCTCTCATAATATGAGACTCCCAATAAAACTGGGGAGATGTTCAGGAAGAAGGGGAAAGGAAGCATTTTTTTTCACGGAGGGCACAGTGGAATCCCCTGTTGTTAATTCTGAGCTGTGTGAACCTACTGTGAAAGGACAGGTTGCTTACCTGTAACCATAGATCTTCGAGGGGTCTTCTGTGAATTCACACAGTTGGGTTTATTCCTGCGCCTGCGCAGTGCATTCGGAACCTTCTGGAATCGCTAGGCAGAATGTGCATTGATACATTTTTGCTGGTAGCTCCGCCCATCCTTATAAAGGGCTTCCCACCTAAATCCCCTCAGTTCCTAAAATGACACCACAATAAGCAGCATCAAGAATATTAAGCACATGAAATATAGCAGGACATAGAGGAGAGGATGGGCGGGTCTGTGTGAATTCACAGAAGACCACTCGAAGATCTATGGTTACACGTAAGCAACCTGTCCACCTTCTTCGTGGTCTCTGTGAATCACACAGTTGGGTAGATTAGCAAGCTTCTCACTGGAGGAGGGTATGTCATGCACATCCATAGACTTATGTCCCGTCACACATAAATTGAAGGAGATGTCTTTATATCCCCACAATTTACCCCAGTACGAATTATACATATATATATATATATATATATAATTTGCACATTCCGCAAAATATCAACTTAACCAACCTTCATAGAGGTAGTACCTCAAAACAGAAGAGGACAATATCAAAGGCAAGTTAATATAATTACAGTCAGTTATTGAATAGAAGACAGAAGGACTGCTCTCCCAAATGCAGCCTCGGCCCTCGAGCGAGAGTCCAGTCTATAATGTGAAATGAATGTCAATGGTGAGGACCAGGTCGCAGCGCGGCAGACATCCTCCAAGGATACCCCCGAGAGGAATGCAGTTGAAGTGGAGACAGTTCTCGTAGAATTCCACGAATTCGTGAAGGCAGAGGCTTCTTGGCCAGTTCGTAGCAGAGAGCGATAGTCAAGGTCACCCACTTCGAGAGACGCTGAAATGAGATTGGTCTACCCCTCTTGGAGTCGGCATAAGAAACAGAGTTGGGGTGACTGCTGGAACGAAGCAGTACGCTGTACATAGAACGCGAGCACCCTCTGTACATCCATGGCATGAAGAGTTCGCTCGAATTAGTCCTTCGGGTCCTGCATTAGGGCGGGCAGGACAATGGGTTGGTTGAGGTGGAAGCTTGAAACTACCTTAGGTAAAAAGGAGATGTCCGGCCTCAAGACCACCTTGTGTTTGTGGAAGCAAATATATAGATGGTCAGAGCGAAGGGCACAAAGTTCTCCGGCTCGACGGGCAGAAGTAATCGCAACTAAGAAAACAGTCTATCAGGTAAATAGGCGGAGGTCAGTCAACGCCATTGGTTCGAAGGGTCGCCTCACCAGCTGAGAGAGGACGAGCTCAAGGCTCCAAGTCGGGATGGGATCGCGCACTGGAGGATGGAGGTTGATGTACCCTTTCAAGAATCTTTTAACTGTCAGGTCTTGGAAGGGAGACGGTTGGTTTCGAGCCTGGAATTCCACGGAGGTAGTGGCTAGATATCCCCGGAGGGTGAAAGACAGCGAAAGACCCGCTTTGGAGAGGTCGAGCAGAAAGTGAAGGACCATGGATACCGAGCAGGATTTGACGTTCAAACCCTTCTCTGCTAGGAATTTCTCAAAACGATTCCACTTGTAAAGGTAAGCTTTCCAAGTGGAAGGTTTCCTAGCAGCGTCAATAATTGTTTGGACCTCTCGGGGTAAAGGAGAGAGAGAGGCAGTGTATGGAGGACGAGGGTTCATGGCCGGATCCTCCACACCGTCAGACGGAGCGACTCGAGGTCTGGAAGCCCGACTTTGCCCTGTTGCATCGTGAGTAGGTCCGGTCGACTCGGGAGATGGAGAAAACATTTGTCGGACAGGAGCAACAGTGGGGCAAACCACAGCTGCCAAGGCCACCACGGCGTGATGAGGATTGCGTTTGCTCAGTCTCAACGCAGCTTGGCGACGACCCTTGTCAGCAGTGGGATCGGGGGGAAGAGGTACAGGAACGGTCCATTCCATTTGAACAGGAACGCGTCTCCCCTCGAGTCCTTGTGTCTGTCCCTGGAGCAGAACTGGGTGCACTGTCTGTTCTGGGCGGTCACGAAGACATCTATCAAGGGTGTCCCCCAGTGATGGAAGATGTTTGCCAGCACGTGACGGTGGAGCATCCACTCGTGAACGTTGGAATTGGAACGGCTCAGTCCGTCTGCAAGAATATTCTCCTCCCCAGGAAGGTGGATGGAGTGGAGGGCGATATTCCGTTGTACGCACCAATCCCAGATCTGCAGTGTTAGCTGGAGCAGCTGGGGGGACCTGGTACCACCTTGTTTGTTTAGGTAATACATTACCGATGTATTGTCCGTCAGGAGGACAGTCTTGTTTTGAACCAGGACCTTGAAAGAACGAAGAGCTTTCTGAACTGCTAGAAGCTCCAGCACATTGATATGCAACATCCTCTCTTCCTCGGACCAGGCACTTTGTATCTTGTGGGATCCGAGATGGGCTCCCCACCCCTGTAACGATGCATCCGTTGTGATGGAAACATCCAGTTGGTGGGGTTCGAATGGGATACCCGATAGGACATTGGTCGGGTCCAGCCACCAGTCCAGGGAGCGTTGGACATAGCGGGGCATTGTCAGGAGCGTTCCCGGCGGATCTTTGAGGTGGTCGAAGATACTGAGAAAGCAATGTTGAAGTGGAGGGAATCGAAGTCTGGCTAATGGTGTGACGGATGTAGTTGCTGCCATGTGGCCCAGAAGGACATGTACATCCCGTGCTCAGATCCGACGGGATCGACGGCATCCCAGAATCAGAGACCGTAGAGTGTCGAATCAGTCTTCGAGAAGGTAGGCTGCTGCCGAAATCGAATCCAGGCGGGCCCCGATGAACTGGATAGTCTGCGATGGGGTCAGTTGGGATTTGTCTGTGTTGACAAGTCCCAGGGAATGCAGCACATCTAGGGTGAAGCTGACGTTCCTCTCGAGCCCAGCCTTCGAGTCCGCTACGAGAAGCCTGTCATCGATGTATGGGAAGACAATTGTTGTCTGAGGAACGATGTATGGGAAGACGATTGCTGTCTGAGGGGAAGTGTTGTCTGAGGAAAGCCGCCACTGGTGCCATGCATTTTGTGAAAACCCTCAGTGCCGTGGAGAGTCCGAAGGAAAGGACACAGAACTGGTAAGTCTCGTCCTCGATCTGGAATGCTAGGAACCTCCTGTGAGCAGGATGTATCCCAACATGGAAGTAAGCGTCCTTGAGGTCTATGGAGGTGAACCAGTCCCCGTGTTGAAGGAGAGGAAGGATGAGAGCAAGAGCGGTCATCCTGAATTTCTTCGGGATGATGTACCAGTTTAGTCTCCTGAGGTCGAGAATGGGACGTAGGCCACCATCCCTCTTCGGTACCAGGAAATACCTGGAGAAGAAACAACGGTGACGGAGGTCGGCAGGCACAGGTTCGACGGCTCCCTTCTGAAGTAAAGTCTGCACCTCCTCGATCAAGGGCGGGGAGGGGGGCGTGGAGCGGATGAGTCCTGTCAGAGGTAGTTCGTCGAATTCGATCCAGTAGCCCTGACGTATAAGTTGGAGCACCCAGCGGTCCAATGTTATGGAGGACCAGGCTTCCTGGAACGACGACAGGCGGTCTCCGAACAGGGGGTTCTAAAAGAAAATGTAAACATCAAAATAAGGAACCACAATTAAAATCTCTTTCTGCCTTGATCTTTGGACCTGTGTTTTGAGGGCAGACGGCACCGGGAGGCAGAGCCCTGACTCCTTACCGAGGATGTGGAGGAAAGTGGTTGCTGCTGGAAGCGGGAGCGTCTAGATGATTGGGGCGTACCCCCTCTCCTGTAAGGTTGGCCAAAGGAGTATGTGTTCCATCCGGAACGGTGCCTGGGGCGGTAAGCAGAAGATGAGGTCAATGGCATACCGTATTTTCTCACGGTGGTCCTCATCTTCTGCGTGAACTCAAGCTTCTCATCTGTCAACGCATTAAAGAGACCTGAGGTGTCGAAAGGTATGTCTTCAATGGTCGCAGCAGCTTGAGTCGAGAGGCCCGAAGAGCAGAGCCAGGCATGGCGCCGTAAGGCAATGGAGCCCGCCACTGTCTTGGCTGCACAGTCAGCGACGTGCCTTGCGGAGTTCATCTGTTGGCCCGCAAGTAACTGGGCTTCAGCTTGAATAGCCTCCGCAAGCCTCTTTCATTCCTCCGGCAGGTCCTGGATAAGGGGCAGCATTCGTTCCCAAAGAACAGCTGGTAAGCCCCCATACATGCAGAGTAATTCACAATACGGAAGCTAAGTCCAGCAGCGGAATAGATCTTCTTTCCGATTATGTCCAGTTTCCTGCCCTCAGTATCAGTAGGGGTGGGCTGCGCACGACGCTGCCTTCTTGGTTGTGCCGCCTCCACAACGACTGAGTTGGGCCTCGGGTGTTCTCTCAACCAGTCGATACCGTCCCCAGAAACCTTGTACAGTTTGTCAATCCTCTTAGAGGTGGAAGGGATGGACGAAGGGTTCTCCCATGAATTTTGCATCAGCTTTAAGAGGGAAGGCAGTACTGGGATGTTGGCAGTCGGGGGAGCCTTTGACTTGATTCTCTAATCGGGTCAACAGGCTCTGTCTCCTTCTCAGTGATTTTTAAATCCAGGGCGTGGGACATCCGCACCACCTGTTCCGCAAAGGAGCGAACGTCGTCAGTGGGAGAGGAAGAGTCCTCATCCAGAAGATCAGGCTGGGGCGACGGTATATAAGGTTGATGCTCCTCAGACGACTCAGATGAAGTGGAGGAATCGGACGTCGGAGATGGAGATCGACGACGATCGTGGAGAGATGCCGTGCGCCGTGGGGGAGTCGGCAGCAGTGGAGGCAGAGGTCGGAAAGGGGACACTTGACAACTCGTGTCCTTAAGATTTGGTTTCATTGGCTCCCAAGCAAGGAGGGCCCCTTTATCCCGGCCGTGAAAGGACAAGCGGGGAGGGGATAAAGCCACAGAGTGTAGGGTAGCAGCCTCAGAGGTGAGATGAAAAATCTGTTCCTCTCCGGCAGAGGTCAGAGGCAGAGGCAGTGGTGTAGTAAAAGCTAATTTGGCCAGCTCGTAGGCACCATATGCCT
Source organism: Gambelia wislizenii (assembly GCA_030847615.1). Taxonomy (NCBI): domain Eukaryota; kingdom Metazoa; phylum Chordata; class Lepidosauria; order Squamata; family Crotaphytidae; genus Gambelia; species Gambelia wislizenii. Next base: position 5,184,210 of record JAUMIR010000015.1, on the reverse strand, counting down.
CCTCATCCTCTCGGACCCTGGAAGTCGAAGGCTGGGGTTCATCTTGTAGGAGGGGTTCATCCTGACCTCCTCGCATCACGGTGGCAGAGTCCCGAAGCAACTCCGATCTCGAAACCAGAAGGGCCGGAGAGATCACACGAGCCTGCGGGGTGCTTTCCATCTCCTCAGCCGAGCCCACCTCTACTTCCACAATCTCCAATGATGGTGTGGGAGTCGGAGTTCTAGGGCGGGTGTGCCCGATATCCATACCTCGATCCCGAGGAGAGGGCTGGTGTTGCGAGAGGGGTTGGGCTCCCGACGTAGATGGAGCCGGAACCGAAGGAGGCAAGGGGTCTCGAATTCGGGAGACGTCCCTTCGTTTCTTGTCTGCATGCACCCGCTTTGCCTTCTTTTTCTTCGGGGCCTTAACCTTAGAGGGCTCAGAGGATTCTCGGGTTCGACCTCCATCCCGAGAGCCCTGTGGGTCCCGATGATGATCCTTGGGTTCAATAGCTCCCGAATCCGACGAAGGTCGATCCCCAGCCAGGGTTGTCTTTGCGTGCTTGTGGGAGTGTAGCACTGCTTCCGGATCCGATGCTACTGAACGTCTCCTCGAGGGGCTTCGGGAGCGACGCAGTTTAGCGTGCAGTGACTGCGGGGACTTTGCATCCACAGCCGGAGTTGAAGAAGTTGATGGGATGAGGGCCTTTTCATATAAAAAGGATTTCAGCCTGGAGGAGCGATGCTTCCTCGCCTGAGGCGTGAAGGCCTTACAGTGGACGCACGCATCGACATTATGCGTCTCACCCAGACAGATGAGGCACCTGGAATGCCCATCAGAACTGGGCAACTTGGCCTTGCATACCACACAGCGTTTAAAGCCCGTTTTCGCAGCCATAATGGAGATCCTAAAGCCGTAGTCAAGAGAGCGCAGAGTCAAACCGTGAGTCAGAAGCCGTTACCAAGTCCGGAGGGAAAGCCAAAATCGTAGTCAGAAGTACCGAGTCAAACCAGAAGTCGTCAATAGCCAATCAGAGAGAAATCGTAATCCAAAGCCAATCCAAGTCAAAAACCGAAAGCGAAAGTCGTCAGAGAGCGTGAAGGTTCCTTTAGAGCTGCTAGCGTGGCGGAAAAAAAGGAACTGAGGGGATTTAGGCGGGAAGCCCTTTATAAGGGACCGTTAGGATGGGCGGAACTACCGCCAAAAATGTATCAATGCACATTTTGTCTAGCGATTCCAGAAGGTTCCGAATGCACTGCGCAGGTGCAGGAATAAACCCAACTGTGTGATTCACAGAGACCACGAAGATCTACTATTGCTCTGTTTTAAAACTCTTTTTTAGAATTGTTTTTAGACTGCTTTTAAATGTTTTAAAAGAGTATTATAAAGTAGTTTCAAAATGTTTTCTCTTTGTATTGTTTTAATCATTTTTATTTGCTTATCACTTTGGGAGCGCTTGCAGACTGGGAGGTGATATAGAAATATCTTAAATAAAGAAATAATGTGGCCTGTCTTGAATGTACTGTGCCATCTTATCTGGAGGCTTGAATTTATAGTATTATAAGGAGATAAATATTTCTATATTTTTCTTCTTTCTTCTTTATAACTTGCACATTCTCTGTCTACTTCCTGCCCAATACATGTAATTTTATAAAGCTGTACAGGCATCCCCTGCTTTTTTTGATGACTCACTTTTGATAGATCCACATTTTTGACCATTCTTAATTATATCCTGAACTGTATTTTCAATGTGTGATCTGCTCTTTTGATCCACACACTGCTTTTTTCCCCTCTTGGTCAACTCGGGGTTGCTGGTATTTTTCTCTCAGTTGACTCAGTGCACTGTTTTTTCTCTCAGTCAACTCACTGCAATCTAGTGTTCAGCCTTGCATTTGCAAGACTAAAAAAGACTGCATTCGTCTTTTCAACCATTTCCACTTTTTGACAGTGCTGTGGTTCCTAACCTGTCAAATAAGCAGGGGATGCCTGCAATGCTATCCCCCCACCCTTTGGTCTTTCTCCCCACCCACCCTGCCCACCCCTCATAAAACATTAAACTGCCCCAGAGTTTGAACCTCATACAGAAACCTCTCCACAGGCCCATCCAGAAATGTTCAGACATGCAGAAAGGGAACCATGATCTGCCTTGCCTGGTCTTACCAAAAGAGTGATTTATCACTTCGAACAAGGCAAAGTAATTTGCAGTCGTGCTGTCCATCCCCACTTTGGCAGCAACAGCCTGGGATGCAAACAGTTTGGGGAGGGAGGAGAAGAAAAAAAAACATGTTGAGCCCAAAGGGAACCTTTCCTCCAGGGCAGCACTAGAGACATAGCATTTCCAGATACTTTGAAAACATAGGGAGGAAATAGAATGAGCCAGGAAGTTGAAATATATGCAATACTTAATTTCATATCAAACATAAAATGCTTTACTGCATTAACATAATACGGTTTACTCATAACACAATAAACAAAATTGTGTGATGTATTTATGAAATATAAATGTATTTATGGGATATATTTATGAAACTGAAAAATGCAGTAGCCTTCATTTTATATAAGCAACACTGTGAATGTACTCTATGCTAAAGAAGAAGAAGAAAATGAAAACAGAAAGCAGACATTTTGTAGTAAACAAAGAAAAGTGTACTATTTGGACAGCAGCAATTCATATAGTCACAGTTTTTAAGGACAAGGCCAGCAGTATATTTGGCAACAGTCAAAGTCAGCAGTGAAAGGACTGAACTCTTCAACATTTTGTGTTTTATCACTTACACATATTAACTGCAGACACCAGACACAGGCGACTTGCTTCTATTGAGACTGACTAAAGTCACCAAAAGGGGGCTAGCCACAACTTGCAGCCAATGAAGCCCCCCCTCCCCCATATGTTCCTCTCAGGAAGATGGCAGCACCCACTAGGTGCAGGACTGCATCTTGAACCTAAGTGTCAAATATGTCTACAAAATTATAGTAGCTACTGCTACCACCACCACCACTACTACTACTATCATCATCATCATCATCATCACCACCACCCTCCCCTTCCCCCTTTCCCCCCTCCCCTCATTTTTAACTCCATCCCTCTTTTCCCCAAGATTGGGACCAAGAGCTGTTTTACATATTAAAATGATTACTATATAGTTTAAATTGACGCCCCCTTGTCATGGGAGAGAGGCTTGCGTACCCTAATGATGTTTTGAGCTATGCTGGCGGTGGCATAATAGCCACCGGTAGGGTCTCCCATGCCAGACAGGTCATAACCGAAGGGTCTGACAAAGAGCAAAGGGCAGGATGGGCTCTCTAGCCTTGTGGCGACCGTCCTAGGAGAAGGAAAACTCTAATCCCAAACTCAGACAGATGGTGCTTGTCCAACCCTGTAAGGTCAACCACCTAAGAGAAGGAAACTCTAATCAAACGTATGACCCGAGGACCTCGCTGCTATGTCCATGCTTGCAAGGCCACAGCAGATGAACCTTTGGTTTAAAGGGTGAGGCCAGTTCTGTGCACGCTGCGCTCCACCAGAAAAATCCATTGCACAGGCTCGAAGGACAAATCCATTTCCAAAAAAGCCCTGTACCGATAGGCGAGGGACGAAACGGCAGGTGTAAAGATGCACTGGAAGCCACAGACCCAATTCTGCATGCAGGCGGTTCAGGACTTTGGTCGCTCGAGGCTGACCCGGGAGATGACAGTCTTGTTCGGCAGCATCCTGAACGACCAAGCAGCCTTTTTTAAGGAGAGCACTGCTTGCTCCATATGGAGAGGGGCGTAGAAAAGGTGGCCTAATGAAAGCTCATCCCCATATACCCGGTTGGCTAGCCGTGGCCAACGGGCATCTTCTGATGCAGTCAAACCAAGGCAAAGAAACAAAGGCACACACCGGCCTCCAAAGGTGTAAATAAATTGACACTTGCATGCTGGAACATCAGAACCATGCGAGACTCTGCAGATAGTGGGCGGCCTGAGTATCGTTCTGCCCTAATAGCCCATGAACTATCACGACTTAACATTGACATCGCTGCTCTTAGTGAAGTATGTCTCCATAAGGAAGGCAGCCTTAAAGAACACAGCGCCAGCTACACACTTTACTGGTCTGGCAAACCCAAAACTGAAAAACATCTTTCAGGAGTAGGCTTTATGATTAAAAACTCCATTGCCTCCAAACTCGAAACCTTGCCAACAGGACACTCTGATCGCATTATTTCCTTACGCCTCCCACATGTTGTTCTCTTTAGTATATATGCCCCAACTATGCAAGCCGACCCTGTAGAGGAAGACAAATTCTACACAGACCTACGCCAACTCATACAAAAAGTCCCCGTAGAAGATAAAATTATTATCCTTGGCGACTTCAATGCCAGAGTAGGAAAGAACTCCGAAGCCTGGAAAGGTGTCTTAGGCAAGCATGATGTTAGAAATTGCAATGATAACGGACGCCTCCTGCTAGAGTTCTGTGCAGAACAACAGCTGACTATTACAAACACAATCTTTCAGCAGAAAGATAGCTTGAAGACAACCTGGATGCATCCCCGATCCAAACATTGGCACCTCATTGACTATGTTCTAGTCTGAAAGAGAAACATTCACGATGTCCGCCATATCCGAGTGATGCCCAGTGCAGAATGCCAAACAGATCATTGCCTCGTAAGATGTAAACTAAATCTTCATCTTAAGTTCAAACCTAAGAGGGGTGGCATCTTAAAGAAGAGACTCCAAGTCAACAATCTTCAACAAGCTACCATGAGAGACAACTTCCAGGCAAATCTGCAAACAAAACTTGAAGACCATCCTACAGATCCTTCTCCCACACTACTTTGGCAACATATCAAAAACAGTATCCTCCAGTCTGCAGAAGAATCCCTCGGGTTCTCCCATAAGAAAAATCAAGACTGGTTTGATGAAAACAACCAAGAGATCCAGGAGCTGTTGGCAAAGAAGAGAACTGCTCACCAGGCATACCTTGCCCAGCCAACTTGCCATGTAAGAAAAGCAGCTTTCCGCCTCACATGTAGTAAACTTCAACAAAAACTCCAAGACATGCAGAACAAGTGGTGGATCAATATAGCAGAAAAGACAGAACACTGTGCAGGTCTGGGTGATCATAGAGGATTTTATAAAGCTTTTAAAGCAGTGTTTGGACCTACTTATCAGGTCCAAAGCTCCTTGTACAGTACAGATGGTCAAACATTAATTACCGATAAAGCCTCCATCCTCAATCGATGGGCTGAACATTTTCAAAGTCTCTTAAGTGCCAATCGAGTAGTCCAAGGCTCAGCTATCCAACATATGATACAAAAACCAATGAAAAATGAATTGGACATAGCTCCCACTTTGGAAGAGATCCACAAGGCCATACAGCAGATGAAAAATGGTAAGGCAGCTGGGATTGATGGAATCCCACCTGAAGTTTGGAAACACAGAGGTCATGCACTCCACGAAAAAAATCCATGAACTCCTTGTGAATTGCTGGGAAAAAGGGGAACTGCCATCAGATCTCCGAGATGCAGTCATCATCACCCTGTACAAGAAAAAAGGAGCAAAATCCGATTGCTCAAACTATCGAGGCATAACACTGCTCTCTATTGCTGGAAAAATCCTTGCAAGGATACTCCTGAACAGATTAGTTCCTGCTATTGCAGAAGAACTTCTCCCTGAGAGCCAATGTGGCTTCAGAGCCAATAGGAGTACTACAGATATGGTATTTCCCCTTAGACAACTGCAAGAAAAATGTAGGGAGCAGAACAAGGGACTCTATGTAACATTTGTCGACCTCACCAAAGCCTTCGACACTGTGAGTAGAAAAGATCTGTGGCAGATCCTGGAAAGACTATGATGTCCCCCCAAATTCCTTAAAATGATTATATTGCTACACGAGGGCCAGCGTGGACAAGTCAGATATGGTGATGCTCTTTCAGAGCCCTTTCTAATAACTAATGGAGTGAAGCAAGGTTGTGTTCTTGCTCCAACTTTATTTACAATCTTCTTCAGCATGATGCTCCAAAGGGCTACGGCAGAGCTTGAAGAAGACAACAGCATCTATATACGTTGCCGTACTGATGGTAGCTTGTTTAACTTAAGCTGTCTGAGGGCTCACATTAAGACTCTAAACTATCTAGTCCGTGAGCTGCTCTTTGCTGAGGATGCTGCCCTTGTTGCCCACACAGAAGCAGCTCTGCAGCACCTAACATCCTGCTTCGCAACAGCTGCAGAGCTGTTTGGGCTAGAAGTCAAACTGAAGAAAACAGAAGTTCTTTACCAGCCAGCACCACAGGATGAACACCACCATCCCCACATTGCCGTCGGCAAATCTGTGCTCAAGTCTGTTCAACAGTTCACCTACCTGGGAAGCATCATCTCCTCAGATGCCAAGATTGACAAAGAGATCGATCACAGATTAGCAAAGGCATATAGCGCATTTGGAAGACTTCACAAAAGAGTCTGGAGTAATAAACACCTGAGATGAAGCACAAAAATCAGTGTGTATAGAGCCATTGTACTATCTATTCTCCTTTATGGGTCTGAAACATGGGTCACCTATCGCCATCACGTACGACTCCTCGAATGCTTTCATCAGTGCTGTATATGCACAATCCTAAATATACACTGGACTGACTATGTGACAAATGTTGCTGTTCTTGAGCAAGCAGGGATCACCAGCATTGAGGCCATGATATTGAGAACACAGCTGCGCTGGGAAGGGCACGTTTCTAGGATGGAGGACCATCGCCTCCCAAAAATAGTACTCTACGGTGAACTTGCCACGGGTCAGCATAAGAGGGGCGCTCCAAAAAAACGATACAAGAACTCCCTGAAGCAACATCTCAGGCTCAGCCAAATTGATCACCAACAACGGTCCACCCTGGCCTCACATCAGGAGGCATGGAGACGCACTATCCACAATGCTGCAGCATTATTTGAGAACTCATGCCGAACAAGTCTTGAAGAGAAACGATAACACAGAAAGAATCACAACCCAGAAACATCACCCAAGGAAACCTTCTGCTGTGGTTTCTGCAACCAGACTTGTTTATCTCAGATTGACCTTTTTAGTCATCAGCGCGCTTGCAGAAAGCGCGGGATGCGTCCTTCCTGAATCTTCGTTTGCAAAGAAAAGCCAGAGAGAGAGACAGTTTAAAACATACAAAAGGCCAACATTGAAACAGAACTAAACTATTAGGAATAACTGCTGCCCACAAAGTGATCCCAGATGCAAATTTGCAAGCACCTACCAGATCAATTGATCTTTTTGTACGTCAGTTAAAGAGCTTACGCGTGAGACGTGTGAATCAGACATAGTGGAGGAGCCAACCATGCCGTGTAAATCCGCTAAGAGAGCCAAAGATAGGGACCCAGATCACTAACATTCAACAGATGCACCACTCCCTAGCTTGTTGGAACAACTACAGGAAAACCTTCAGAAAGATTGGGCTTCTGTTCTTGAACCACTGAGCAATAAATCTCTGTCCTGACTGCACGACTGGGAGATATAGAGGAAACAGTGAAGGAAGCCTTGCAGCAAGGGACCTCTCACAACTGCAGGATCCGTAAGCTGGAACAATCACAGGAGTACCTGCTTAATGAGGTGGAAGATCTGGAAAACCAGGGCCACCATGGCAAGATTTGCCTGAAGGGGGTCCATGAATTGGTGGGACAGAACTCTCTGCTACCCTCCAGTGACACCTGCCCTGAACTCCGCCTTCAAGATCCTGCTATTGAGAGAATACCTCACTCTTTAACAATAAACCCAAAGAACAGGGCACTGCCTAGAGATATCGTCGTCACATTTGCCCACTACAGGGTAAAAGCTCAGGTACTAACCAAGCTGTCATCCATCTCACAGCTGACTTACCAAACCAGCGAAGTCCAAGTGTTTCAAGACCTGTCCCCAGAGACCCTCAGGAAAAGACAACTCTTCCAGCTCTTCACAACTCTCCTTGCAGGTTAAGTACTGCTAGGGTTCCCCTTTAAACTACGGAGATTTTCAGACTACACTGTTATAGCGTTACTATTCCACTTTAACTGCTCTGGCTTCCTCCTGTGGAATTCTGGGGTTTGTAGTTTAGTGAGGCCTAAGAGCTCTCAGGCTGAGAGTTGTAAATGCCCCTCCCTAAACTGCAAATCCCAGGATTCAACAGGAGGAAGCCATAGCAAATAAAGTTGAACAGTAACACTATAACAGTGTTGTCTGAAAATCTCCTACTTGTCATGAAGGGAGAAGATACCCTGATAGCAACCAGCTGGGCCCATATGCTGGAAACATGTGAAGCACCGGACATCACAATTCTCAGAGATTTAGAGCGAGAAACCAGGAGATCAGACTCTCCATGCTTCCGAGATGCTGACCTATATGGAGCCTCCAACTGGGAAATGGTCCGGCGAAAGAAGCCCAAAAAGCCTGACAGGCAACCCTCACTGCAACAAGAATAGCCGGGGCATAGAGACCACTCTGGATGGTCAGGGTACCTGCTCCTACATATTGATTAGACTGGTTTTGTTGGTTATTTAACATGTTGTGCTTGTGTATTATACTGGCCAGGCCTTGGCAGCTAGTGGGGAGTCCTAGGGGCCCGCCATTTTTGAGCTCTCCTGCTCTCTCACTGATGGCTGCCAACAGCTTCAGCAAGAGATGTTTCTTTTTGCATGCTGAGCACTTGAAACGGATGGTTGCTGGGGTGCAAGGCAGGGAGTGGGAAATTCTGCAGACTGTTCTAGCTCATGTGTCCCCTCCTATAAATTGCATTGCCCAGTTATGGAGGAGGAGAAGGAATGGATGACACATTAATATCTCTCACACAACCTGAATCCACATTCCCCATACTGAAGAACTTGATAAATGAATTTGGCAGATATTCTGGCTTTCAGATCAACTTCCAAAAATCTAAAATGTTGTGCCTCAACATCCCACTAACACACACACACACACACACACACACACACACAATCTTAAGCCCTCACAGGCCTGCAACAACAACTCTCTACTGGGGCAAATTGCCATAGTAAAAATGTTTCTAGTTCCATGCCTGTTCTTCCTATTCCAAGCCATGCTACTAACCCCACCAATTTCTAAGCTCAAGATGTGGCAAAAGATGATCAACAAGTACCATATATTCCTGCGTATAAGACGACCTTTGAACACTGAAAAATATCCTCCCAAATCGGGGGTTGTCTTATACGCCAGATACACTTTGCTTCACCCGCCGTCGAAATCTCCTGCCTCTTCGCTCCTTTCGCAAACAGAGCGAAGAGGCAGATCAGGCTGGGGGGGGAGTGAGGCAAAGTGTTTACTGGGTCATTCTCCCCCCTCCTCTGCCTTTTCCCCCTTTGGGGAGGAACCGAAGACAGAGGAGGGGGTGAACAGGGTGGTTGGCTGCGGCCGCCGCTGGATCTCCTGTTCCCAAAGGGAACGAACACACAGGAGATTGAGCAGCGGCTGAGGCAAACCGGGTGCGTTCGCTCCTTTCTTCCACCTTCCTGGAAGGTGGAAGAAAGGGGCAAATCTTGAGGTTTGCAACGGCTGTCCCCGCTTCCTCCCGTCTTCATTCCCTTCCAAAGAGAATGAAGATAGAAAGAAGGGGGGCAGATAAGGCAAACTGGGTATGATCCCCCTTTCGTCCACCTTCCTGGGTGGGAGGGGGTCTTCATGGAGAGGATCACCTCCCAGCCACTGAGGCTGCATGGGGGGGGGAGCCTGGCTGGGTGGGAGGTGGCCGAGCCTCTCGCTGGCTGGCCAGCCATTCCCTGTGATTCCCCACTCGTGAGGAGGCTGGCCAGCCTCCTTGTGGGTTGGGGAATCGCGGAGGTGGCTGAGCCTCTCCCCAGCTCCATGCGTGGCCCAGGTGTCAGTTTGCATTATCTAGTAGGTCTTATGGGCTTCCCATTCAATTGCCCTAGAAAAAGGGGACCCAGCATTGGGCTTAACGTAGCCCCACATTTCTTTATATACAGATGATTAAGTATTTTGTTTACAGGAGAGCAAATAAAATGTTACACTGAACATGAAAGGGATCACAGTGTCATAGAGCTGGAATGGACCGCAAGGGCCATCTAGTCCAGCTCCCTGCCATGCAGGAATACACAACTTCTGACAAATGTTCATCCAGCCTCTGCCTAAAGATTTCCAAAGGAGAGTTTATCACCTTCCAAGGAAGTCTATTCAACTGTCAAACAGAAATTATTCCTAGCATTTTGGAGGAATCTTTATTCTGGCAATTTGAATCCACTAGTTCATGTTCTAATCTCTGGAACAGCAGAAAACAAGTTCGCTCCATCTTCTACATGACATCCCTTCATAAAATTAAAGATGGCTATCATGTTACCTCTCTGTCTTCTCTTCTCCAGGCTAAACATACCCAACTCCCTAAGCCGTTCCTCCTAAGTCTTGATTTCCAGACCTTTGCTAATCTTGATTGCTCTTCTCTGGACACATCCAGCTTGTCAATATTTTTCTTGAACTGTGATGCCCAGAACTGGCCAGAGTATTCCAGGTGAAGTGTGATCAAATCAGAACAGAGCAGCACTAGTACTACCCTTGATCTGGCAACTATACTTCTGTTGATACAGCCCAGAATTGCATTTGCTCTCTTGGCTGCTGCATCACACAGTTGACTCATGTTTAGCTTTGAATCCATTAGATCATAGTTGGACTAAACAATTCATTATTACACATTACACGTTGAACCTCACACCTTAATTCCAAAGAAGAACATTTCTGTATTGGGGAGCCATCACCAACAGGGCCCTGTCCCTAATTTATTATTTACTAGAGATGTTTTAACCTGGGACAGGGTTCTCTTCTCCTATGCATATTTTTTGCTTTTTTTCTGCCACAGAAATAGCTTTGATGAGTTGATATTAATTCTTCTTTCCCTTCTCCACAAAATATTTTTTGTGTTTGTTGTTATTGTGTTTCTTCAAGTCATTTCTGACTTATGGCAACCCGATTGTGAGGTTTTCTTGGCAGAATTTATTCTGAGGGAGGTTGCCCTTGCTTTCCTCTGAGGCTCAGAGAGTATGACTTGCCCAAGGTCACCCAGTGGATATCCATGGTTGAGCAGAAATTTGAATTTTTGCCTCCCAGTGTCCTAGTCCAACACTCAAACCACTACACCATGCTGGCTCTCACACTTTTGTGTGATTGCCTATAATTACTGAGATGGTAGTAATTATACCATCTCAGTAATTATAGGCAGACTGTTTTAAAACCACCTCCCACGATTCCCCAGCTGGCCAGCCATCCCCGCAATTCCCCAATGTACGAGGAGGCTGGCCAGCCTCTTTGTGGGTTGGGGAGTCGCAGGAGGTGGCTGAGCCTATCTCCAGCCAGGCAGCCATCAGCCAGCTTCGGGGAGGCTTCAGGAAGGGTGGCTGGCTGAAGGGGGGGAAGCTTTCCAGCCACCATCCGCCCTCCCCAAAGCCATGAAGGGGAGCCCGATCACGGCTTCGGGGAGGGCGGGTGATTGGGGTCATCTTATATGGCGAGTCTATGGTCTATATTTTGACTTTAAAATTGGGGGGGGTCGTCTTATATGCCCAGTAGTCTTATATGCTGGAATATGTGGTACATATTCAATCACAAAAAGCCTTGATTTGCAAAATCGACCCAATGCATTAGCCCTAATCTCGGAGGACTGGCAATCCCCAACCTCCTACTGCATTTCCACTCCTGTCAATTGAGCCAATTCACCCAGCTTTTGGGAGAACGATACTCATCCATGTGGGTAGTAGCCAAACTCAAAGATGTTTCTTCACCAGAACTCACAAACATCTTCTCCCTCGCCCCACTCACCGATCCCTCCTTATGACATCTAATCCGTTCCTCAACAATTCCCTCAATATTTGGAAAAAATGGATTCCTATCTTAGCATCTGCCTTATCACCAATCATGCCATTCCTTGTTCATCCTGAGTTCCACATGGAAGACAAATGGCTGGAGTGTTGCGTATACCATATTGGGGACCTCTGCCCAAGGGAAGCCAAAGATGGCACAAGAACTGACAACCCAATTGGTAATAATCCAACCTGGCTCAAAATCAGGCAAGTAACTTAATTGGCCTCAGGTCCTTTACTGATTGGCTTCTCCCCTCCCCGCTGATATTCTATGAAGAACTTTGTACAGCAGACACTCCTCAAAAACCATAGCAACAAATATTTATAAATGTTTGATCCAACATACTTACAGGTATGGCCAGTATCTTAAAAACATATGGCAATCCGATTTGAGCATAGAGATCCCTGATGCAACTTAGTCTCATGTTTGGAATTCCCCTTCATATACCGTATATTCCGGAGTATAAGATGACCTTTGAGCACTCAAAAGTGTCCTCCAAAATCAACAGTCGTCTTATACGCCGGGTATACTTTGCTTCACCTGCCTGCCAATCTCCTGCCTCTTTGCAAACGGAGCAAAGAGGCAGGATATGGGGCAGGGGGCTGAAGCAAAGTGTTTTGCAGTTCATTCGCCCCCCCTCCTCTGCCTTCTCTCCCTTTGGGGAGCAACGGAAGACAGAGGAGGGGGGCGAACGTTGCAGTTTGCCGCGGCTGCCGCTCGATCACCTCTGCAGCGGCCGAGGCAAACCGCTAGAATTGCCCTTTTCCCCCACCTTCCTTGAAGGTGGAGGAAAAGGGCGAAAATGCCCCGTTTTGCTCCGCGACCCCGATCCCTCCTTCTGGGCTCCCTTCCGAAGGGAGCCCAGAAGGAGGACGCGGGGCCGTGGAGCCAAACCCTGGGATTCGCCCCCTCTCCCCACCTTCCTTGAAGGTGGGGAGAAGGGGCGAACGTGCTCCGTTTGGCTGCACAGCCTCCGCATCTTCCTCCTGGGCTCCCTTCCACCCTCCCTGAAGCCCCCTCCCTCCAGCATCCTCCCTCCAGCCACTCCCCCTCCCCAAAGCCACGATCCCACTCGAGATCGCGGCTTCAGGGAGGGGGGTGGGTGGCTGCGAAGCCCCCCCCTTCCAGCTACCCTTCCACCTTCCCCGAAGCCCCCTCCCTCCAGCCCCCCCCAGCCAGCTGGCCATCCCACATTCCCCAACCCACGAGGAGGCTGGGCAGCCTCCTGTGGGTTGGGGAATCGCGGGAGGAGGGAGCCCAGAAGGAGGGATTGGGGCTGCAGAGTTAAACCCCTAGATTCGCTCCCTTTTCCTTGAGGGTGGGGAGAGGGGGCGAATCCCGGGGTTTGACTCCACGGTTCTGCGTCCTCCTTCTGGGCTCCGTTCGGAAGGGAGCCCAGAAGGAGGGATCGGGGCTGTGGAGCTGAACAGGGCATGTTCTCCCCTTCTCCCCACCTTCCTTGAAGGTGGGGAGAGGGGGCGAATCTAGGGTTTGCCGCAGCCGCCCCCGCTTCCCCCGCCTTGGTCCCCTTCGGAAGAGCCAAGACGAAGGGAAAGGGGCTGCTGAGGCAAACTGGGCATTTTCGCCCCTTTCCTCCACCCTCGAGTCCAGTTTGACTGGAAGGTTGAAGAGAGGGGCAAATGTTGCTCTGCCAGCTGATCCTGTTCGCTTTCCCAACTCACGAGGAGATCTTCATGAGTTGGGAAACAAAGAGGATCAGCTGGCAAGGCTCCCCCAGCCAGTCAGCCAGCCAGCCAAATGGGGGGTGGGTGGTTTTATCTGGCGAATATATGCCTAAGCCTAGATTTTTAGCTGGAAATTGGGGGTGGTGGTCTTATACGCTGAGTCGTCTTATACGCTGGAATATACAGTAAGTCCAGGTCAGCAAATACAAGGGAGGGGTTTCTAAAGACAGTGCACCGATGGTTTACTCCAATCCAGCTTTCAAGAACGGTCAAAAATATCACCCCGAAATGCTGGAGGAGTTACTCTACATCGGGCTCCTATATACACATGTGGCTAAAATGTCCAAAAATTGAGAACTTTCAAGTCAGAAGTGTTACATCAATTATTACTGATTACACAACAAAGAATAAGTACATTTTTGTCCAGCTCTATTGTTACTATCTCTTTTCCTTGGCTTGAACCAACAACTAAAACATATCAAATTGTTAACCTTTCTTCTTACGGCTACCAGAAGGGAGATTGCACAACGTTGGAAGTCAAGAGATTTATCCATACAAAACTGGTAGTCCAGGATCTGGACTTTCTGGATACTAAAAAAAATTGCTTAGAACATAAAAGTAACTAATGGACAAAAAACAAACACCACCTTTTCAGAAGACCAGATGATTTTTATTGAATATGTTAATACACACTCACAATCTGTACAACCTCCAAAAGGCCACTGGAATTTTTGGACTTTCTCTGAATGCACCCTCTTCTAGGAGAGAGCTGATTTCTTGAAGAGACTAGATTTATTTTATCTTGTTCTATATAGTGTACTTTCTATGATTAATTGACCTGTTGTTCAGTTTATTGTTTTTTCTGTTTTTATATCTGAATAAAACTCTGAAAAATAAAAACAAAAAACCGTTCAGTTCCAAAAGCCTATAAGAATAAAAAAAAGGTCTTCACCTGTCAATGGAAGGACAGCAAGGGGGGGGGGTCATTCTAGTCTCCCTAGGTAGGGAATTTCCAGAGCCTAGGGGCTGCCACTGAGAAGGCCCTCTCTCATGTCCCCATCAAGAACATCTGTGAGGTGGTGGGACTAAAAGAAGGGCTTGTCCAGAAGAACTCAGAATCCAAGCAAGTGAATACAGGGAGGGACAGAGGGCTTTATAAGTCATTAATATCTTTTAAACTATCTTATCTTCGTGTTTTTAAAATATAACTATTATTTAAAAGTTTTTAAAACTTTTGTACTAATCATTTTAAGATGATGATGATGATTATGATGATTTCTTCTTACCCACCTCCACCCATGAATGTGATTTTAAATGCAATGTATTCAGCTGTCAAATCTCTTCTGGCAGGCCACTCCAGAGTTTAGAGAAGAAGTGCTCTGGGTGACAGTTGCCAGCCTAGTCCTGGATGACTGAAGTAAATGTTTCCCAGAGGACCTGAGTCTATGGAGTGGATTATATGCGATAAGGTGATCCCATAGGTAACCTGGACCCAAACCATGTAGGGCTTTAAAGGTAACAAACAAGACTTTGTACCTTGTCCGGAAACTAATTGGCAGCCAGTGAGTTATTTTAATATTGGTGTAATGTGATCACTCGTAGGTTGCACCTATAACCAATCTGGCTGCCATGTTTTGAACCTATTGAAGTTTCCACACTTGGTACAGAGGTGGCTCATTTGTTGTAAAGTTCCTTGAGTCCTGTGCTAGGAGAAAGGTGGAATACAGGTCACACACACACACCCGTACCTGTGGGGGATCCCTTGCTAGACTTACCGTTTATAAGGGAAACTGTGGATAATAGCAAAACCTATTAAAATAAAGGACTTTCAGTACAAACATACCTTAGAGTTGCATTGGAGGACCTAGTGATTCCTAGAGAAGACACCTCCAGGCATTTTCCAGTGCAACTCTATGGTTGTGTCTCCCATTTTTTAGCTGTGGATAACTGAAACCGTGAATATTGGTTCCATGGATATGGGGGGTGACCTGTATTAAACAAAGAAACAAACAAACAGGACTTTGAATTGTGCGCAGAAACAGAACTGCAGCCAGATGAGCTGTTGGAGCAAGGGCGTTATGTGATCCCTCTAACCAGCCAGCACTTTGGCTGCAGCTCTTTGGACCAACTGGAGTTACTGGACCCTCTTGATTGGCAGCCCCATGCTGAGTGTGTTACAGTAATCCAAACAGGATGTACCTAGGGCACAAGGCACATGTCATTGTGATTAGATCGGGCATCTCCAGGAATGGGCCCAGTTGGTGCACTACCTTCAAGTGTTCAAAAGCACTCCTTGTCACCACAGAAACATGAACCTCCATGTTCAAGGTTGAGTCCGGGAGTATAAACCTGCATCTTCAGGGGGAGTGTAGCCCCATCCAGCAAAGGTTGCAGGTTCCTTCATCTGTCACTCAACTGACCATGAGCACCTCTGCCTTGCCTAATTAGTATTTCTTGACCACAAAACAAAATCCAAAATATACATGGTGGTGATCCCTTTTATGACACCAACTAGAAGGCACAACAAAAACAGATTCTCCCACACGGCCTTGTTTCTGAACTACTTCACGTATTTGTGAAAAAGAAAAAAATACACAGAGAAAAAGCCATCTAGGTTTATGTCCGCCAATAGTGGAAGAGAAGAGAGAATAATAGGTAGAACGGAAAAAAGTGAGACAGGGATGGAAAGACAGACTAACAGAGAGCTGGGAGAGGAGGGTTTTTGTTTGTTTTTAAAGGACATTAGAAATACAGGCAGACTTTCAAATATGAAGAAGCTGAAGGAAGGGGAAGCAGATAGGAATTTTAGAAAGACAAAGAGAAAGAAGTGGAGGATCAAAGGAGCTACACCCTTTTACATTCTGGGCTAAAGCAAGGGCAAAGTACAGGGTGGAAGAGCTAGTGATCTGATCTTAACAGTTAACCAAGATTATGCAACCCCCTTCCCTTGCCTAGGCAGTTGGATGGCTTCTTCTCATCTGACAGAAAATACATACATCCCTGGGTAACCTCTTCCCTCACCTGATACACCTGGTCTGTGGTGCTGTTCTTCTTGACCCGGACGGTCACAGTTGTGATGTCGGGAAGGGCCACTCGGAGCTCCACGTCTGATACCCCGTTGTAGTTCTGGGAGGGAAATACAAGCAGTTACACCAAAGAATGTAAAGATGTCTGCACATGCTCTCTCATATACTACATTTGTGAATCTAGTTTATGCAGGCCTAACAAAAGGATCCTTGACTATGAGCCCTGTACCATAGAAAGATAGGAAAGGAAAACCATTCTGGCTGTGTTATGTGGGCTCTGAGTTATCAATGAACGGTTTGAAAGCTCAAATTCCTCAACGCAACAGTCAGAGATTTGCTAAAGCCTTTCATTTCTCTTTTCCTCATCACACCCCTTGACCCCAGGTGCAAGACCACTGGCTTAAGCTATCCAGTGTCAAGAACACACACCGCATGTGATTCAAAAACGCTCTTTGCCTGGAATTCATAACAAAATCTTCCTCTGAACAGTGGTGATGCAACAGCCCATTCTCTCTCCCTCTATGTGCACACAAAGGTTAGCTACGTGTGTGAGAAGGTTGACTGATCTGGACCAATATTGCCCAACTCCGTTTTTTTTTTTTTTTTTAAAATAACCCCCTGTCCAACACTTTTGCCAGCTATGGCTTCGTCAAAAACGTGAGAGTTTTTGGATATTCAGACTCAACTCTGGGTTTTTTTGGGGTCGAATGATAGCTTGGATTATACTTGCTTCCTACAGTATGTAATTGCTATTGAATTTAGAGTACATATCTGTGGCCACTTTAAAATGGGTTAGATGAAGGTTGAGACTGCTTTACTACTTGGGATATGAGCTGGCTTTCTGCCGTTGCCTCTGCCTTTACAGGTTGTGATTTCGTCAAAAAGGCTCAAAACATGCCGCCAATGAATGAAATAAAAGGTCAACTACCAATCTGCTCATACCAGAAAACAAGAGAGTAACTGGGGAACAGGGGAAATTAACAGTAAAAGAAATTTTACAAAGCATTCAGATACAGGCTTCCCAGCTCCCAAGGCCTAATTTGAAAGACCTGGCAGATAAGGGGGGATGTATTTGCAGAGCTTCTCTATGCTCCAATGAAACAGAATCTCCCCTTCACAAGGGAGTTTTTACAGAAGGCAGAGGGCTTTCTCAGCCCTGAAGCAAGGGATCAAACTTAACCGTCTTCTCAGAAGTGCAGCCCTAGCACCTCCCACAGAGCATCTGAGATGGGCTAGCCTACCTCATCTGACTCCGACAAGAACTCCTGCATGATGTCACTCTCCCCAATGACCCGGATGGAACACACTGTAGAACCAAGAAGAAGAGCTCCATTACAGAGAAGTAAAGGAAGACATTGTTCTGGACACCAGACATGGGGATCTCAGTCCCTAGATTGTTTTTTTGGGCTTCTGGAAATTAACAGAACAGTCTGACTGCTAAGTGGAAAGCCACTCATTCTAGTTCCAAGCCAACCCAAAACACCAGACTGAGAAGCAGCATAACTGGGCAAAGCATGTATTTGTTTAACAGCTAGGCTGTCCGAGAGTCTCTAGAAACTAACGCACTTCTGTGAGAGAGGGGGACACACAGTGGCCTCCCATTCTCCTCTAAAAAGCTCACATTTCCTTACCCTCCCCAGTACTACAGGACTGGATACTTCCAAGGCAATTACTGGACTCTCACTTATCCATCCTTCTCCCTGACAATTTCTTGTGGGAGGGGGGAAGCAAGGAGGAAGCAGTTTTCATACAAGCCTGATCCCTCCCCTTACTTCCAAGCAGGGCTGTGACCTGATTTAAGAAATGTTAGTCAGTGAATTTTATCATCTTCAGATAACTGTTTAATCTGTGAGCTTCACTTATGAGAAAAGCCAAGAGATCTGAATTTTTAAAACTGAAATGATGCAAGCACTATGTCCTCTGAGAAGGACTTCTTCAGATGCACAGACTGAATTAGTGCCTAGGCACAGACTTTGTAACCAGGCTGTATGCATGTCTATGGCCCGCAGAATTCAGAGGAGGGGTCCTCCCCATCCATCCCATCTCTCTTCAAGTCATCTTCTCCGTGTATGTGTGTGTGCATGTACATGCACGCTTTCCGATCACCTGTCAACTTATGGTGACCCCATGAATTTCATAAGGTTTTCTTAGGCAAGGAATACTCGTGCATCTGAATGTCTCCACACATCTGAGGAAGTAGACTAAGTCTCTGAAAGCTCATGCTACATCTTCTTTCTCTCAGTTAGTCTGAAAGGTGCTACATGATCCTTTTGCACACCTATATTCAAGGAAGTAGCTGACCCACTTCCACTTGAAGCACTGGCAGTTCTCCAAATGCCAGGCTCAACAGATTAGTCAACTTTGATAATTTACCACCTTTAAAAGTCCAACTAATTACCTTTCTCAAGATATTCCTCGAGCCCCCTTCGCCTGGCGTCCAATTGCTGTTCTGATAATGAGAATGGCCATTTGCCTGGCAGGCGGGGAAATGTGAAGTTGGCAAACTCCCGCTTCAGGTTCTGATGCAAGATGGCGAATTCACGGTACCGCTTTGAACAAAGCTGCCGCCCCGCCATATAAACGTTATAAACCTAAGCAGGAGAAAATAAGAAAAGCAATGTCAAAAGCCTTCCACTGTCAGGCCAAGGACAGATTTTACAGAATTTCTAGAAAGATTTTAAAAATAAAGCATAAAGCACAACAGTGGAATTATCTTAGAACTTAAACCTGAAAAATAAAAAGGAACTACAGCTGTCCCTTCATATTCTCTGGGGTTTGGTTCCAGGACCCCCCGTGGTTACCAAAATCCATGAATACTCGAGTCCCATTATATGCAATGGCATAGAAAAATAGTGTCCCTTATATAAGATGGCAAAATCAAGGTTTGCTTTTTAGATTATTATTTTTTAAAGAATATTTTCAAACTGTGACTACTTAAATCTGTGGATACGGCGTGACAACTATAGTATCTCCTTTTAACCTTCACAAGAACCTAACAAGATAGATTCACCTGAGAGAGGTGAAAAGGAACAGAGGGGGGAAGAAAGAGAAAAAATGAGAGCAAGCCGGTCTAGAGATGGCTAAGCAATGAATCTGAATATTCAAGTTTCTAATCCATATAGGTAATTTATACATACATACATGTACAGACCCTCTCCATTGACGCCCCCTTGTCGTGGGAGAGAGGCTTGCGTACCCTAATGATGTTTTGAGCTATGCTGGCGGTGGCAAATAGCCACTGGTAGGGTCTCCCATGCCAGACAGGTCAAAACCGAAGGGTCTGACAAACAGCGTCAAAGGGCAGGATGGGCTCTCTAGCCTTATGGCAACCGTCCTAGGAGAAGGAAAACTCTAATCCCAAACGCGGGCAGATGGTGCTCGTCCAACCCTGTAAGGTCAACCATCTAAGAGAAGGAAACTCTAATCAAACCTACGGCCCGAGGACCTCGCTGCCACGTCCATGCTTGCAAGGCCACGGCAGATGAATCTCTGGTTTAAAGGGTGAGACCAGTTCTGTGCACGCTGCGCTCCACCAGAAAAATCCATTGCACAGGCTCGAAGGACAAATCCATTTCCAAAAAAGCCCTGTAGCGACTGGCGAGGGACGAAACCAGCAGGTGTAAAGATGCACTGGAAGCCGCAGCCCCAACCCTGCATGCAGGCGGTTCAGGACATTGGTCGCTCGAGGCTGACCCGGGAGATGACAGTCTTGTTCGGCAGCATCCTGAACAACCAAGCAGCCTTTTTTAAGGAGAGCACTGCTTGCTCCATATGGAGAGGGGCCTAGAAAAGGTGGCCTAATGAAAGCTCATCCCCAACTACCTGGTTGGCTAGCCGCGGCCAACGGGAATGTTGCTGTCCTTGAGCAAGCAGGGATCACCAGCATTGAGGCCATGATATTGAGAACACAGCTGTGCTGGGCAGGGCACGTTTCTAGGATGGAGGACCATCGCCTCCCAAAAATACTACTCTACGGTGAACTCGCCACGGGTCAGCGTAAGAGGGGCACTCCAAAAAAGCGATACAAAGACTCCCTGAAACAACATCTCAGGCTTGGCCAAATTGATCACCAACAGTGGTCCGCCCTGGCCTCACATCGGGAGGCATGGAGATGCACTATCCACAATGCTGCAGCCTTGTTTGAGAACTCATGCCGAACAAGTCTTGAAGAGAAACTACAACGCAGAAAGAATCACAACCCGGAAACATCACCCAAGGAGACCTTCTGCTGTGCTTTTTGCAACTGGACTTGTTTATCTCGGATTGGCCTTTTTAGTCATCAGCGCGCTTGCAGAAAGCGCGGGATGAGTCCTTCCTGAATCTTCGTTTGCGAAGAAAAGCCAGAGAGAGAGAGAGAGAGAAAGAGAGAGAGAGAGAGAGACATGTACAGACACACACACCACACAGGGTCATCTAGCTAATAGTGACTATTATTCTGATCCAGGCACATCTACACGTTTAATTGGAACCACCTGAAACCCTGCTCTGATTAAAACACCAACTAAGCAGGTGCCCTTGGAAGCTGACAGGCATGGCAGGAAGGCAGTTATGGACCTTTCCCTCTCCCAGCTGTTTGCCCCTGCACACACTGGTTATATAGAGAAATACTGCCTTCGGGCCCGAAGACTCCATAGTGCTACCACTGTGAATAGCCCACCACTCTTCCGTGAGTTTTGCAGGATACCTTTGACAGACTGGCAGCCAACAACAGGTGGGCATCAACTCTACATCTCTAAATTATCTCAAGAATGACAAGTATAAGTGTCTCTCTCCCATATATGATTTTAATTTTTCCTCTCTCAAAAATTATCTGTAGATTTGCTCACAGCCCAAAGATGTCAACGCACACACAGACAAAACCCAGCACACAGTTATTTCCAAAGAGGGGTTCAGTCTCTCCTTGGGAAGATGGTTCCTGTTTTTCAAGGTGGGGATGGGTGGAAAACAAATGCAACATCTTCCTGTCTGTTCAGCAAATGAATTTTCTTATTCCAAGTGTATAAACAAGCCACTGCAATTTAGCCGCTGATGGCTGCACCATGGCTCTATGCAACTGGCTTTGCTCCAGAGCTCTGGCTGTAGAAAGGCAGGACTCACCAGGCACTACAGCCCACTGGCATCAGTACTAAATAACAGCCAGCTGCTTGCTTCAGTTCAAGACCCTGCAGATGGAATGAGCAATGAGGCCAATAAAAGACCACAGCCTGGCTCTCAAGGGGAGGACGTGGAAGTCCGAGGTGCCAAGATTGTAAGGGGTGAGGCAAGGTGTCCAGAGCTCTCCTTGGGACTTGCGTTGGAAAGGTACAGCAAGCTGTGAGCCAGGATTCATGGAGCAGCTGGCCTGAAGTTTTGCCTCTCAGACAGAGAGGGGAGAATATATCCAGGAAAGCCTTAAGTGGAGGGAGACAGTATGGGGTTCTACTAAAGGTTCATCAGGGAAGCTCCTAAGTCAGGGAGTAGCATAAGAAGGGGGCTGATGCTAAGCACCCCTTCTCACTGCCTCAGTCACTTTCTCTTTGTTGGTTTTGTTATGTCTTTGCTTGCTCCCTGGGATGCTAATTCTTCAGGTATACTCTTCCTAGTTTCTCCTCACACCCAACCTTGCTTATTTTTGGCTCCTGCAATCGCTTACAGACTGAACATCCTGCAATGACTTGCAAGCTCCTAACAAAGGGGCAAGCAACTACTGACCTGCTACCTAGCCAGTACTTCACCCTGAGATCACTTCCCCACTCTCCCACATCTGGCAGTCATTTATGCCAGTCCCCCATCAACCTACCTATCTGCTAACTCTCTAAGCATCTAATAAAAGCTATTCTATGTGAAGTCGGAGGCTTTCATGGCTGGCATCCATAGATTTTCCTTGGGGTTTTTTTCCGGGCTGCAAGGCCGTGTTCTGGAATAGTTTCTTTCTGACGTTTTGCCTACATCTGTGGCTGGCATCCTCAGAGAATGGTTGGGTAGGTGTGTGTATGGAGTTTATATCTATTCTCTTGAAGTATGTGATCTGGAGTTTGCCTGACAGGGTAAGCAAGGGTTTGAGGAATTACTTTCATGACACTGACCCTAGGAAGAAGATAAGCAATCTTAGCAGCTTCCAACAGACTCTCTTTGGGCCACTGCTGATTGGAAAAGAAGAAAAGAGCACAAACTTTCCTGCTGCTGATGTCCTTGTTCAAACTGTACCAACGGCAAGACAAAACTGGCCCTCTTTCTCAACGGAGGAAAAAGTGGGATCTAGTTTGACTTGAAGGAGGGTTGGGCATAGATAGTCAAGGTGCAGTGGGAGACTTATTCAAAGCAGCCTGCTTTCTCCTGAGACCTCTGGGTTTGTCAGAGGGGCTAGAGAAAGAGGGGGAATTTCCAGTGGTTCAGAGAAAGTATGACTCCTGCTGTTTCTTGCCTCCTCCATACTACGGCACAACCAAGAGAAATCCCTTCCTTTCCCCAAAAACCTCTTCATACACCTGGATGACCTGCAGTGTGGGGAGCCTGTAGGAAGGAGAAAGAGGTACAGAGAGAAGCCAAAAGGCAGATGTTTCCTTGTCTACCTGAAATAACTGGCCAAATGTTTGCCTGTAAGCCTCTCTAGTCAAAGGGTCAGGCCTGCAAAAACTCCTCAAAGCCATCCCTCAAAGCAGGCCAGGCACAGACATAGGGGAGAAGGCCTCCAGCTGGGCTGGTACTCACCACAAACTTCTCACCATTCTGTTCCACATGCTTGTAGGTGGGGATGGAGATGGGCACTGCTTGCTTCTCAGTGTAATCATAGAAGGACTGGCCCAGTGAGTCATCGCTCGGGTCGAGGTTGTCTGCCTCATGTGGCGGCACCGACAAGACTGTTAAGATCAGCTCCTTCTCTCCTGCTCGGATCAGGTCCACCACCTGCTTGTGCGTCGCCCCTTCAACATTCACACCATTCCTGGCAAGGAGAAAGGGAGATGGTTGATTCAATGAGCTAGGACTGGGGACAAAAGCTAGAGTGAAATCAAGTTTAAGAATCAGCATTAGCAAAAACAAGTAGCAACTAAGCCTCCAGGATGGTTCTGGGATTTGAATATTTATGTGTTTTTAAAAATCTAAAAGGAAGGGGGTATTAAATTCAGTTTTGCTGTATGCTTTTGGGAAGTATGTAGCCCACTGGCTTTGTGAGTGAATGGAAACAGACAACAACAAAACTATTGTTGGTAAGAAACTCTGTCATTTGCTTGCCAAGAAGGATATAATGGGGCAGACAACTAGCAGACTAGTTGCCGACTACAGCTGTGGAATTTCCATTGTTCAGTGTGGGTTAGTAACATGAGCCTGTCACACTCCACTAAAATCCACACATGCAAAGCCCTACAAGACCTGTAGAAGGAAACGTTTTCTAAACATATCTACACAGAAAAAGGCAACTTTCTGACTCTTAACACCAACACATACACACTCCTCAATGGAGCAGAAAGGAACGTTGGTCTTACCTGTGATACGTTCTTTTCCAGTGTAGAGGCGAAGAGCATCCGTATGCTTGGGTTATCCCTCCCACTTGCTTCCGGAAGGCAGGATACAGAGACTCTTATTTTGAAGAGTTTTGACCACCAGTGGTGTCATCCAGGAGGGACGACCCCTCTGCTGGCCAGTCGATATCACAGCCTCGTGATGCCGTAGTCTGACTCATCCGGCCGTGATCCCACCAAGACGATCCACTTTTGCACCCAGACGATCAGTCTTCACAGTTCCATCAGAGGGTATGAGGCGTCTTCTTTCCGCCTCCTCTGGGCCTTCCATCTCGTTCGCCCTGGGTGGGCTGGATGCTCTTCACCTCTACACTGGAAGAGAACGTATCACAGGTAAGACCAACGTTCCTTTTCCCAGTGGAGAGGACTCCAGAGCATCCGTATGCTTGGGATTTGCTAAAGCTTCCAGACCGGGTGGGCAAGGGCGACCTTCTGACTTCTAGGGTTGTAGAATTCGCTGTAGCACCCTTCTCCTGAAGGCAGCCTCTGCTGATTGCATTCTGTCCAGTCGATAATGCCTGACAAAGGTTGAAGGGGTCTTCCATGTTGCTGCTCTGCAGATTTCCTCCAATGGGGCGTCTTTTTCCCAGACCGTCGAGGCTGCTGCGCTTCTTGTGGAGTGAGCCATGATGCCCCCTGGTACTGGTTTCCCCAGGGACTTGTAGCACAACACTATACAGCACTTTATCCAACGCGCCAGGGTGGAGGGTGAGACCTTCCTCCCCAAATACTTTGAATGGGGAGAGATGAATAATCTGCATCAGAGACTCTGAAGGGTGTCATTCTCTTGATGTATATTTTGAGTGCTCTACGCACGTCCAAGGTGTGCCAAATCCTTTCTAACTCCCTTCTGGTTTAGGGCAAAAGGAAGGCAGGACCACTTCCTGAGATCTGTGAAAGGCCGAATCCACCTTCAGCTTGAAGTCAGGGCGTAGCCTGAGGACTACTGAATCTTGTCTGAAGATACATAAGTCTCTTCTGATAGATAGCGCCGCCAGTTCCAATACTCTACGAGCTGAAGTGATCGCCACTAGGAATAGGACCTTCCATGTTAGGAACTTCAGGTGTACTTCCCGGATAGGCTCAAAGGGTTGCACCGTTAAGGCTTTCAACACCGTATGAAGATCACATGAAGGAAAACGGTGTCTCATCGGCGGGGCCAAATTGGTAAGGCCCGATGAAACTACGTACATGGGGGTGCGTTGATATCGCTGTAGCTTCATCTGGAGCCAGGAATGACGTCACTGCTACAACCTGTCTTTTCAGTGTATTTGGGTGGAGTCCAGCGTCGACTCCGTCCTGAAGAAAATCCAACAGCACTGGGACCGTGACCTCCCTGAAGTCCTGTCCCTTGCGTCTGCACCATCGACGAAACACCCTAAAGGTGTATTCGTAAATCCGTTGGGTAGACTCTCTTCTTCATGCCAGAATTGTTCCTACCACTGGGTCCGAGTAACCCTGCGTCGTCAACATCTGGCACTCAATTTCCAAGCACGGAGCTGGAGTCAGGCCGGGTCCGGATGATGCACCTGACCTTGGGACAGTAGGTCTATCCGAGGTGGGAGAGGCATTGAGTTCACCTGCATTTCCAGAATATCCGGGAACCATGCTCTCCTGGGGGGCGACCAGTATGATCTCCGCCTCCTCCAATCGGACTCTGCTGAGCACTCTGGGGATCAACTGGACCGGTGGAAAGGCATAGAGTAGTGTTCTTGGCCACGGGCACGTCAGGGCATACAAGTCCATTGCTCCTTCTGACCTGTACCTGGAGACGAAGAGAGGAAGCTTCGCGTTTGCGGGAGATGCGAACAGGTCTATCTCCAGTTGCCCCAGGGTCTGAGCTATGTCGTTGAACACCTCTGGGTTCAGGCTCCACTCCCCTTGATCTATGTCCGCCCGGCTGAGCCAATCCGCCTTCCGGTTGAGGGCTCCCTGAAGGTGTTCCGCCGATATGGATTCCAGGTGTTTTTCAGCCCAGGTCAAGAGCCGAGATGATTCCAGCATGAGGGTTCGTGACCTGGATCCCCCTTGGTGATTTATATGTGCCTTCGTAGTGACGTTGTCTGTTCTGATGAGCACCGACCTGCCTCTGAGCAGGTGCGAAAATTTCTTGAGGGCTAGTCTGACTGCCCTCAGCTCCAACCAGTTGATGCTGTGGGTCGCCTCCTCTGGGGTCCATCTCCCCTGTGCCAGCTGGGTTCCGCAGTGTGCTCCCCATCCCCGTAGGCTGGCATCCGTGGTTATCTGGATCCTGTCCCGGATCCACAGATGGTGACCTTTGTGAATCGTTGGGGAGAGCCACCATCTCAAGGATGTCTTGACTTCCTTCGGGAGTCTCACCATGTGGTGCCTCTTGTTGGCTATTTCCTCCTGGAAGGGGAGGAGGAACCACTGAAGAGATCTGGCATGGAATCTTGCCCATGGAACACAGTCTATCGCAGCTATCATGAGGCCTTGTAGATGTGCCAGGTGCATGATGTCCAACCTGGTTGAATCCAGGGCTTTCGGCGTCGCGGTCTGAATTGCCTTGATCCGTTCCATGGGGAGACAGATCCGGCCCTCCGCCGAGCATACTAGCGCCCCCAGGTGTTGTATCTGCTAAGATGGAGTCAGAGAGCTCTTTTCCATGTTTATCTGAAATCCATGATGCTGGAGAGAGTCCATGACAAAGGTGAGGTCCCTTTCTGCTCCCTGTTTGGATTGGGAGCGGATCAGGAGATCGTCTAAGTAAGGATATACATGTATTCCTGAGCGTCTCCATGAGGCTACCAAGGCCACCAGGATCTTTGTGAATACCCTGGGAGCTGAGGAAAGTCCAAAGGGAAGGGCCTCGTATTGGAAATGCCTGTTGTTGTAACAAAAACGCAGGAATTGCCGATGAACTGGATGAATTGGGATGTGGAGGTACGCATCCTGTAAATCCAGAGAGGACAGGAAATCCCCTGGTCTTATGGCTTCCAAGATGTACTTCAGTGTTTCCATCCTGAACTTCCTCTTCCTGACGAATTTGTTCACCCCCTTTAGATTGAGGACCGCTCTCCATGTACTGTTCTTCTTTGGTACTAGAAAGAGTATGAAGTAGCATCCCTTTCCTTGTTGCGAGCGTTGGACCTTCTCTATGGCTCCCATATCCAGGAGACTCTGTATGGCTTCCATCATCAGGAATTGCTTGAGGCCATCCCTGTGTAGTGGGGTGGGCAGAAACCAATGTGGGGGGAGTCGGGAGAACTCTATCCGGTACCCCTGCTGGATAGACTGCAGGACCCACCTGTCCGAGATAGAGTTTTCCCAAACCCCCACGAAGGCCTGCAGTCTTCCTCCCACCTGGGAGGGATTGTCATAGGTGGGATTTTGAGGGTTGCTTGGAGGACTGGGAGTGAGTGGTCTTGCTTGCTCCTCCCTGTTGGCTTTTACGCTGGTACCTGTGTTCTCCCCATCGTTGTCATTGGGGTCTCCCATCCCTGGAACTAGCCTGGTTGGATGAGTTCCCGCTGGGATGGTGGCTGCCAGATGGGCGAAAGGAGCGATATTTCTTGGCATATCTCTTCTCCTCTCTCCTGCAGGAAGCGAGCGTCTTCTTCTTCTTGTCCTTGTCTTCCACTAGCACTGGTTCCAACAACTCCCCAAACAGCTTCTCGCCAAGGAACGGCGATGACACCAGGTTCTGCTTCAACTTGAAGTCCACGTTCCAGGACTTCAGCCACACCTGTCATCTGGCCACCACTGTTGCTGCCTGAGCTCTTGCGCAGAACTGCACTAAATCCAGGGTGCTGTCCGCTAGGAAGGCAGAAACCTTAGACAACTTGTTGAGATCCTGGCGGATCCTTGTCTGAGCCCTAGGAACATCCTTTAAGGCATCCCTTGACCACTGTATAGCCGCCCTGGCCATCATTGTCACCGTGGTGGAGCCCCTGATGGCTAGTGATATGGCCTCATGTGCCCGCCTCAGGGCCAGATCCAATCGCCTATCTTCTGGTACTTTTCCCCATCTTTGCAAAAAATCGCTGAAGAGACCAGCTCCGAGACCGGAGCGTTGATGAGTGGAACCTGTAGCTTTCCCATGACCTTCTTGGGTAGGGAATACAGTCGCTTGGCGATGGAGGGTTGCGGTTTGGCCCCCGCTGGTGCCTTCCATTCGTCGTAGATTAGCCTCATTACTGCCGCCGGGACCGGCATCTCCAATACCACTGGCTGGGCCTCTGGAAAAAATTCTCCGGAAATCTCTGGGAGATTTGGATCCATCTGTGCTTGTGGGGCAGTAGGAAGGTTCAAACCCTGGGTTGTGAGTGTCTTCTTGAATAACACTGAAAAATCCTCAGGAGCAAAATGGCGTGTCGAGGCACGTGCATTCGTCGCTTCCGTCTCCTCCACTGAAAACTCGCCCTCCTCACGGTCTGATTTGTTGCTGTCTGAGTCCTCCGCTGAGGTGTAAAGGGAAATGACTTCGTCATCTTCCTCTCTAGCCCTGTTGCCTGAAAGGTGGCGCATATCCCCCTCTTGTTCCCAGTCGCTCTCCTCCTCCTCCCTGTGAGGTCTAGGGTGACTGGTGGATCCCTTGCTGGTGCCAGGTATGGGCTCTGCACCGCCCCCCCTTTGTCCCCTGCGCCTGGAGGCGAGGGCGCTTGGACTTCCCTTTGTTGGCTCCGCCCCCCTTGCCACCCTTCTGCCTCTTCCTCGTGGCATCAGCAGCCTGGCTATTGCCTGCTGTGGCCAGGCTAAGAGGTCTGGGGTGCCCTATGGGAATAGTGGCACCCACATTGGCTGGCTGAGGGGGGGGGGAGAAACTGGAGCTGGGGGGGCTGCGCAGTGATGGGAGGCTGCGCTGCGGGGGGCCACACGGGGGGAGGTAGCTGCATTGGGGATGTATCCCCTGGTGGCCTGAAGGGTCCTGATCCTCCCCCCAAGGTCTGGGCGCTGGCACCCCCGAGGTTCGGCTGGGCCATTGACTTGGCTAGCCACCTCATTGTCTCCCTGCCCAGAGCTGCTTCTAGCCAAGCAGGCATGGCAGCTGGCTCTGACCCCCTCAGAGGACTCGTCCCTGGGGCGTGCGCCCCACTCATGGAGCCAGGATCCTGTCCCACGTCGCTGGGGGGGGGGGGTCCGCCAGGGACACCGCAGCAGCGGAGTTTGCCCCAGGACTGGGGACATTCTGCGGTTCTGGCGTCTTCCTCGGCTGCGCTGCGTTGCCTTCCCCCGGCCTGCAGTCGCGCATGTCCTGCTGGAGAGGAGCTGGGGCGCAGCCGGTGGCAGCCGGAGCGGGGGGGTCTTCCCCCCTTTGCCCGGCTTCTTCCTGCCACTGCTGCCTTTTGCGGGCTCTCCAGAGCCTCCTCCGCCGGTCCCGCTGCGATCCAGTTCGTGGGGGGGGGCAAGGAGCCAGCCCCCGTGTTCATCTGGTGATCGCTGTTAATCACAGCCTCGATCACTGCTTCAATATCCTCCGATGCCCCCATGTCTTTATCTCCCCTATGGGCTGGCGCTTGGTAAAGAATTGTTTTTGTTTTTTTTTTAAGTTCAAAAAGTTTCCAAAAAGTTTTTTGAAAATGGCGCCAGCCACATGGAAGGAGACAAAGGGAGGACAAAGGAGGAAAGATGTCCTACCAGGAGCGTAGGCAGGAAACAGACTAGCCAGCAGAGGGGTCGTCCCTCCTGGATGACACCACTGGTGGTCAAAACTCTTCAAAATAAGAGTCTCTGTATCCTGCCTACCGGGAGCAAGTGGGAGGGACAACCCAAGCATACAGATGCTCTGGAGCCCTCTCCACTGGGAAATTTCCTTTTCAAGAGATTTTTTGTAATTTAGCAAACAATGCTTCAAAGTACAGTTGTCCCTCCATATCCATGGATTTGGTATCCATAATTTAAGTATTCACGGCTTGAAAATGTTCTTTAAAAAAAAATTCAAAAAGCAACCCTTATTTTGCCTTCTTATATAAGGGACGCCATTTTGCTATGCCATTCCATATAATGGGACTTAAGTATTAACGGATTTTGGTATCTACGGGGGTCCTGGAACCAAACCCCAGCGAATATGAAGGGATAACTGTATAGAGTCCTGGATGAAGAAGGCTTCTGAGAACACATAGGTAACAAACTGCTCAAGGGAAAAGCTCCATGGTGACCCTTAGAAACATTTAAATTTATTTTTAAAGAACATTCAATATGGGATCAGAGGTCCAAATTCTACACCATCTACTAGACTGTGCATAAAATTCCTCATGATACAGGTATACACTGGTACACTGGTTGTGTAGTCCCATGTCGCTTATGAATGGACAGGCCCACCATGCCGTTGCATGTAGAGTGCTAGCCTAGAGGCCGGACTGCAGTTTAGTGAGAGTGCCCTTCCTAGACCCACAGAGCAAGTACCCCGTTCATCACTACAGGGCCAGCAGAGGAATGCAAAGAGGGGAAGACTGTCCCATGGAAAGGAGACAACCAGCTTACCCCAAAATCAGAAGCCTCTCCTACACACACTTTTCCAGCCTACTGGGGCAGGAGACAGGTCTCATTCACTCTCTCTCTCTCTCTCTCTCTCTCTCTCTCTCACACACACACACACACACAGAGTTAGTTGTGTCAACATGGATGATGAGAGCATACAAATAGTATTCTCACCCTTGCATGTCAAAGAGGCTGGAAGTCAGTCTCACAGAGAGAGCCTGGTGTGAAGGCTTCTACCTATCCCGCTCACTGCCACCAGATGCGTGGACCTCCTCCTGTCCCATTGCTATGGCATCAAAGGCAGAGACCTTTTTGACTCCCTCATGATTCCTTGTGAGACTGTATTCCTCTAATCTGCCCACCCTGGATTAACTGCTGCTACCACAGACACCATGTGTCTGAACTCAAGCTTTCCAATATTCCTTATGTAGCGTTCTCAGAGGCTCAAGTGTACAATACAAAAATAATGATTTATTGAACAGAAATTGAACATAACATCACAGATTACTTATCTAATGCATCTAAATCTTAACTCACATCAACTCAAACATACATCTCTCACTCATATCCCAACTCTGACTCTACCTCTCCTCTGTGTCTGAGCCTAACATTCCTAACCATTCAAACTCCTCAATCCCACTTATTCCTGATCTTGGCATACTCCTCTTTCATCCCCAACTAACAGTCATACCCCAACCTTATTCCACCAATCACCACTTAATCCCAACATTCCGTTCTCTCACCCCGTCGAGACAGATCCTTACCTTACCACACCTACTATACGTTATGTACATTACCATAGTTTAATAAAGGAAACAACATTTTCCCCAAAAGAAGTTCACAACATCACATCTGCCATCTCAACCATCAAATCAGAAACAGGCACAAAACTGCTGCTCTACAGGCCCGAGATCACTTTGACATGTTCATATTACTCTCCAAGTAGAGTGTAAATTAAGGAGACTACCCCTTAGAAATTCTGCTATTATTTTCTTACCCAGCCTCCTCACCTACCCACTGAAGACACCGACTTGTTATCAAGGTGTCAGGCTTTACACAGACCAGTCCCTGCTCTGGGGACTTTCAATCCCAAATGTCATGTGCCAGGGAAAGGTAGGAGCAGCATAGACACAGAATCATAGATTCACAGAGTTGGAAGAGACCACAAGGGCCATCCAGTCCAACACCCTGCTATGTAGGAATACACAATCAAATCATTCCCAAATTGGTAGGCAAGGAAGAAATATGATAGCCTTACATTTTGGGGGTCTGGGAATGGGGTGGGAGAGAGGAGAGGTTGCTCTGGTTAAGGAGCCAGACCATAGGAAACATTAAGACAAGGTTGACTGGTGGTGTTTTATGGTGCAGAAAGAAGTTGAAGCACATTGCATCCATTTGAGCCAAGACCTAAAGAGGCCTATACGTGTGTAACATGTTCCCTCTTAGAAGCTACTCAGGGTCAGCCCTGGTTAGTACTTGGATGGGAAGCCACCAAAGAATATTAGATGCTACAAGCTATATTTCAGAGGAAGGCAATGGCAACATGGGACCACCACAAACTATTAAAATACATTTTAACAGCGGGGGAAAGGCAGCAGAGCAGAGGCGAGACACTGTTCATTTCAGTTATTCACAAAGTCCTTCCTTCCAGATCTTAAAGCAAGGTCAAACAACCATTTCCATACATTCAAAGGAAGCACACAGCTTAAATCTTTCAACAAGAACAAAATGTGATGTTAACCCACAGGTTGGGCTCCAAGAATTCAAGGTTCTCAGAAAGAGCTTAATGGAGAGCACTGAAAATTTAAAGCGACTGCAAACCAACTTTGCAGCTGGGAATGCTTTGATTGTGTGCTCCTGCAAGGGAAGGGGGTTGGACTAGATGGTCTTTGTGGTCTCTTCCAACTCTATGATTCTATGATTCTAAGTTTGACTGCTGGGTCCATCTAGCCTATTGTGACTCCAAGTGTCCTACCATGGTTGCAAGGAGAGAGTATCTCCTGTCCCTTCTTCCAGCAGCAATCCAAGCAGTCTCTGCTGAATGGTGGCAAAGCTTGTTGAGCCTTAGAGAGTTAAGGGATCTTCAAACAGTGGAGCCTTCCCCTTCACCTAACATATGCAAACACAAAATCCATATCCAATCCTGAGCTGGAGAGCCTCCCACCTTTATATGCAGCTGCAGGAAGAGGTGGAGGACTGCCAAGTCAATATAAGCTGAGAAATAACTGACCGCAACAGCAAGCCTGCTTTCAAAGGCTCATGTCCACCAGTGTGTTCAGCATAAACCCTGACCACAGTTCCCTTACAATTCTCCACAGATAAAAGCCAGATCTTCTACCCAATGTGAACTAAATTTAGCACCGCAACTTTGGGATCGCAGCTAGGCATGTAAAACATCCAGTTGTTTATGTAGAGCTCAAGGGTGGTGAGGCTTTCTTTCTGCATCTCAGTGTTTTTTGGAGGATATATGCTAGAATTTCCCAGCAAGATGTGAGCCAGGCCCAGGCCTCACCCAGACATATGGAACTACCGACCCATAAAGTAGAGCCTTGTTACTTTTCAAATGAAAAAGCCTCCAAGACATTTGCTCATTTCAGAACAGTAAAAGAATTTCCCCACTGAAACAACATGATCTGCCTGTCATAACAGACTACTGCTAATAGACTAACCACCAAAGTAGACTACTGCTCCCCTCCCAGCCTGGTACCTTCCAGATGTGTTGGACTTTAACTTCCAACATGCCCAAGGAGCACCCAACATCCACCATGGAAGAGAAAAAGCCCTAGGTAACTTTGAAAGACCAAAACAGCCACTCACTAAGTTGGGAGTCCCAAAAAAGGGGAGAAGCTGACTTAGCAGCAGCCATTCCAATGAAGTCTAACTACTCTGGCCCAAGGATATGGGTTTTTTGGCAAATGTATGCTGATCTTCTAATAACTAATGGAGTGAAGCAAGGCTGTGTTCTTGCACCAACTTTATTTACAATCTTCTTTAGCACGATGCTCCAAAGGGCTATGGCAGAGCTTGAAGAAGACGACGGCATCTATATACGTTACCATACTGATGGTAGCTTGTTTAACTTAAGCCGTCTGAGGGCTCACACTAAGACTCTAAACTATCTAGTCCGTGAGCTGCTCTTCGCCGATGATGCTGCCCTTGTTGTCCACACAGAAGCAGCTCTGCAGCGCCTAACGTCCTGCTTCGCAACAGCTGCAGAGCTGTTTGGGCTAGAAGTCAACCTGAAGAAAACAGAAGTTCTTTACCAGCCTGCACCACAGGACGAACACCACCATCCCCACATTGCTGTCGGCAAATCTGTGCTCAAGTCCATTCAGCAGTTCACCTACCTGGGAAGCATCATCTCCTCAGATGCCAAGATTGACAAAGAGATCGATCACAGATTAGCAAAGGCATATAGTGCATTTGGAAGACTTCACAAAAGAGTCTGGAGCAATAAACACCTGAGGCAAAGCACAAAAATCAGTGTGTATAGAGCCATCGTACTGTCTATCCTCCTTTATGGTTCTGAAACATGGGTCACCTATCACCACCATCTACGACTCCTCGAGCGCTTTCATCAGCGCTGTCTACGCACAATCCTAAATATACACTGGACTGACTGTGTGACGAATGTTGCTGTCCTTGAGCAAGCAGGGATCACCAGCATTGAGGCCATGATATTGAGAACGCAGCTGCGCTGGGCAGGGCACGTTTCTAGGATGGAGGACCATCGCCTCCCAAAAATACTACTCTACGGTGAACTCGCCACGGGTCAGCGTAAGAGGGGCGCTCCAAAAAAGCGATACAAAGACTCCCTGAAACAACATCTCAGGCTCGGCCAAATTGATCACCAACAGTGGTCCGCCCTGGCCTCACATCAGGAGGCATGGAGACGCACTATCCACAATGCTGCAGCCTTATTTGAGAACTCACGCCGAACAAGTCTTGAAGAGAAATGACAACGCAGAAAGAATCACAACCCAAAAACATCACCCAAGGAGACCTTCTGCTGTGCTTTTTGCAACCAGACTTGTTTATCTCGGATTGGCCTTTTTAGTCATCAGCACGCTTGCAGAAAGCGCGGGATGAGTCCTTCCTGGGTGCCAGTCACATGACAGAAATTGTCGCGTTGCCTACCGGGACAAAGTGATCACGAATCCGCCCCTCACTGTTTATATGATTTATGTCTCTGATATGGATATCCCGTGTGGTCCCGTGACTGATATTTACACGTCCATAGTTCCGGTTTTGTTTAGGTTTTAATTTTTTTTTTTTGGCTGTCAATCAAAGATGCGATTACTCGTGTTTTCACAACCTCAGTGACGCACTTCCTTTAGAGTTCCGTGCCACAAGCGATGCTATTGGCTGGCTGGGGGGGGGAGAGAGGGGGGGCAGAGGTTTGTTATTCCCCCTTTGCTTCTTGAACATTTTAACCCCTTCAGAAGAGGCAGAAAGCATTTTTAAAGATCCAGACTGAGATCTTTCGCTCAGACGCAGGAACGAAAGAATGCTTTCCATTTGAAATCAAGCCGAGTGAGGGGGATGGGAGGGGAGGGGAGGCATTGTATTCCCCTTGCCTCTGTAAAATGTTAACCCTTACAACACAGATTAGCTGCAGAGTTCATGCTTCAAACCAGCTACAAACAGGCTGTTTTGAAACACACAGACATAGAGGCGAAATTTAAGGGATTTTCATTCGCTCAGAGGCTGGAATATTTTACTGTGCCTGTCCACCACGATCTCTCTGTTCAGAACCAGGGAGGATCTGCCCACCACGATCTCTCTGTAGCATGCAGTGTAGAAATCCATTTAAAAAGGTGATTGAGTACATTCGCGCGCGCACACACACACACACACACACATCAACCTTCATGCAGCTGGAAGGGATGCCTTTGTTTTCGGCTGTTGAGGCTGGATCTGTTGAACGGGTGACTGACCCCTCCTTTTCTGGTCCCTGAGCTCTAAGCCCGCCCCCAGTCACCATTTCCGGTCATCCCAGTACCGAGACTTTTTGTCCCACGCTGTTTACATTTCCGATTTTCCGAATCCTCCAGTGACTTTTTTAAAAACCGGCACAACCTGCGGGACTGGAAGTCCCGCAGGTTGAGGGATAAAAGGTGGCCCCCCTTCCGAAAATCACGTACCCGACCCGATGTATGTGTAAACTGCCAGGGATCGACACGAATTCTTCCCAGGACATTTTCATCGTGTAAACGGCCCCCTGAATCTTCGTTTGCGAAGAAAAGCCAGAGAGAGATATTCAAACAATTATTACGAACGGAATTTACAGCGCTTGTAATATATATATATATTTGTAACAAATGGAGAAACAATCTCCGCAACTGTATGGAACCTCTTTGGTTTTGCTAGTTTATGTGGAGCAAGCAAAAAAAAAAAAAAAACCAATAAAAAAACAGAAAAGACCATCTACATTAGTAACAAAGAAAATTATTTATATTTCCTCTCCACAGCATCAAATAAACATAAAGCACCCATTCCCATAAAAAGAATTGAAGGAAGGAAAGAAAGTGTGTGGCAGGGAGGAGGGAGGGCCTAAGATTCAATGCACAGGCATGTAATTTAATTAGACTCATTTTCTGAGCTATAGTTATCAGTTTCAGTCTCTGCTTCTGCTTCCTTATGTTTATCATCATCACAGTTACCATGGCCTTCTAAAAAATGAAAGTTTGTCTGGATTGAAACAAGCTTCTCTACCCTTTCACATGTCATTCCATAATCAATTTTCTTCCTTTTTTCAATTTTTTGAAAAAACAAAACAAAAAAGGCTTCAAGGGGGAAAAAAGGAGGGGGCTTTTCCCAATTTTTTTCTAGGCCTTCACATTTCTACCACAGAGTCCAACCCCCTGCTCAATGCAGTATCCATGCTACCTTTGGCTACAACCACCCTGAGAGCCAAGCCTAGACAACAGAGTAGAAGGGAAGCATAGAAAAGCCCTGCTGAATCAGATCAAAAACATATTGATTCCAGTATTCTGTTCCCCCAGTAGCAACCCAATGCCCTAGTAGAATGCCACATTGGTTACTTACCGTGAAGGTGCATTCTTGAGGGAGTGGGGTGATGCGGGTCCTTTACATCTGGGTTTCGTCAGTCACCGCCCAGGTGTAGCAGGAAGTTACATTAAGCCTCTTCATATTCAAATTTCTTTGTCTTCATCTCCTCCATCCTGGAGCCACGAGGCCAGTTCACTGACTAGCAAAGCCCTGTAAGGACTAAAGAAATCGTTTAAGTCAAATAACATTAAGCAGCGCTAAATAATAAGGGTACCGCCATGTAAGGAAAAACGCACGCAGTCACTGGGCGGGGAAAGGACCCGCATCACCCCACTCCCTCAAGAATGCACCTTCACGGTAAGTAACCAATGTGGCATTCTCTGAGGGAGGGGTGATGCGGTTCCTTTACATCTGGGACGTGCCCAAGCTGACTTAATAGGGCGGGAGTGACTGCGGGATTGGCGGACTCAGTCTCTGAGCACCTCCTGGAGCACCCTCCGACCGAAGTTCGCCTCGGCGGAACGGAACTTATCCACCTTATAGTGTCTAATGAAGGTGGACGGTGTGCTCCAGGTTGCTGCCCTGCAGATTTCTACCAGGGAAGCGTTAGTGGAGAAGACCGCGGATGTCGCGGCTGACCTAGTCGAATGTGCCGTGACCCCTGAAGGTCTGGGAAGCCTAGCTGAGTCATAGGCCTCGAAGATACAAGCCCTGATCCAGGAAGCAATGGTCTTCTGCGAAGCTCTGGACCCTATGGCTGTCTGAGAGAAAGAGACGAATAGGGCGTCGCAACGTCTGATGGGGGCAGTACGTCTAATGTAGATCTTCAGGGCCCTCCTGACGTCCAAGTTATGCCAGAGCTTCTCCTTCGGGTGCGAAGGGTCAGGGCAAAAGGAGGGCAGAATCAAGGGCTGCGAGACATGGAACTCGGAGACTACCTTTGGTTTGAATGACGGGTCTGGGTGTAGGGTCACTACATCCTTGGTAAAGGAACACAGGTGTTCCCTAATTGACAGAGAGGCCAACTCCGACACTCTTCGCGCTGAGGTGATGGCCACTAGGAAGGCAACCTTGATGGTGAGAATTCTAAGGGAAACTGTGCGCAACGGTTCAAACGGGTGCTTCATGAGTTGCCTGAGGACTAGGGAGAGGTTCCACGACGGAAACCTGTGCCGCACCGGGGGTGAAACTATCGAGGCACCCCTGAGGAAACGCCTGATATGGGGGTGCGATGAGAGGCGGTTTCCGTCCTGTGCTGTGAGGAAGGCCGACAGAGCGGCCACCTGTCTCTTCAGGGTATTTGGTCGTAAGCCCGCCTCGAGGCCTTTCTGTAAGAATGCCAGGATGTGTTTCACCAAAGCTTCTTCAGCGATCAATTGGCGAGGGGCACACCATCTCTTGAAGGCTCGCCATGTAGCTTCATAGATCCTCCTGGTGGACACGCGCCTAGAGGAAAGAAGGGTACTAATGACTGAATCGTCGTATCCATGTTCTCTTAGGGCTTGCCGCTCAATCTCCAGGCTGTCAGTTGTAACCAGCTTGGATCTGGGTGGAGGATCGGACCCTGATGAAGAAGGTCGGGTCTCTGAGGTAGAC
Organism: Gambelia wislizenii; assembly: GCA_030847615.1. NCBI lineage: Eukaryota > Metazoa > Chordata > Lepidosauria > Squamata > Crotaphytidae > Gambelia > Gambelia wislizenii. The sequence continues at coordinate 5,146,141 of JAUMIR010000015.1, read as the reverse complement.
GCCACTGGCTCTGAACCCTCATGTCCATCAACTCGGAGAACCAGGGGCGCCTCGGCCAATGTGGCGCTATCAGGACCACTTGTGCCTTCTCCTGGCGAATCTTCCGACAGACTTTCCCTATGAGGGGAAGTGGGGGAAACAGGTATAGGAGACCGGCCGGCCAAGGGGATCGTAGGGCGTCCGTGCCTTCGGCGTTGTGGTGAAAGAACCTGGCGAAGAACCTGTCCAGCTTGGCGTTTGATCTTGTCGCGAACATGTCCACCTCCAGCTGGCCGAACCTGGCCTGGACCTGAGTGAACACGTCGTCGTTTAGCTCCCACTCTCCGGGTAGAACCGAGTATCTGCTCAGGTAGTCCGCTTGTTGATTGCATTCCCCCTGCAGGTACTGAGCCGCAAGGGACTGCACCGTCCGTTCGGCCCAGAGGAAGATGAGATCCGCTTCCTGTTGCAGGGACCGGGATCTCGAACCTCCTTGTTTCGCTATGTACGATCGGGCTGTAGTGTTGTCCGTCATCACCATGACGTGTTGACCCCTCAGGACTGGGGTGAAGTGTTGCAGGGCCAAGCGAGCCGCTCGTAGCTCCAACCAGTTGATGCTGTGCGTCTTTTCCTGTGGGCTCCAAATCCCTTGCATCACTTGTCCCTGACAGTGTGCTCCCCAGCCCCGTAGGCTCGCATCGGAGGTGACCAGGATCGCCTGGGGTACTGTGAACGGAGAACCCTTGCTGACTGTCTTCATCTGAGACCACCAGGCCAGCGAATCCTTCACATGCTGTGGGAGGAGAAGGAGAGGGGACTTCCTCAATGCGATCTCCTTTTGGTAAGGCATCAGGAAGTTCTGCAGGGGTCTGGAGTGGAACCTTGCCCAAGGCACAACCCCAAAGGCTGATATCATAAGGCCGAGGAGTCTGGCTAGTAGGGACAGTGGTACCTTCCTTAGTAAACGAACGGTGCGAACTTCCCGTAGGAGGACCTCCTGTCGCTCCTTGGACAGGGTGATCTTGGAACGTTGTGTGTCTATTTCCACACCCAGGTGGACGATGGTGCGGGCAGGAGACAGGCTGCTCTTTTTGAAGTTCACCAGAAAACCATGGGCCTGCAGGTAGTGAATTGTGGTCTGCAGGTCTCTCCCTGCTTTGTTCAGAGAGGACGCACGCAGTAAGATGTCGTCCAAATATGGGTACAGGTGGATTCCCTGTGCCCTCAGGTTGGCGATTAGGGTGACCAGGACCTTGGTGAAGACCCTTGGTGCTGAGGCCAGACCAAATGGAAGGGCCCTGAACTGGAAGTGTTGATCCCCGAATGCAAAGCGGAGGTATTGTCTGCTGTCCTCGTGGATCATGATGTGCATATACGCATCGGAGAGATCGAGTGAGGCTAGAAAGTCTCCTGGTTGGAGCGCCTCCCTTATGGATGTAAGCGTCTCCATCCGGAACTTTCTGTATGTGATGTGTCTGTTGGTGTATTTTAGGTCCAGGATGGACCTCTGGCTGCCATCCTTCTTTGGTACTGTGAAGAAGAAGGAGTACACGCCTAAGAAGCGCTGAGAGGGTGGTACCTCTTCTATGGCTGCTATGTGTCTTAGGTGAGATATGGCTGTCGTCAGGTCTCTCGCCTTCTTTGGGTCTTTGGGTATTGGGGCTGGGAGAAATCTGCCCCTTGGCCTTGAGTCGAACTCGATTTTGTACCCGTGGGTGATTGTTGAGACGACCCACCTGTCCGTTGTCGAGTTCGACCAAAGCTACAGGAACAGACTGAGGCGGCCGCCCACTGGGGGCGACCCCGGGTCAGGATTGTTGTCGCGAGCCTCCACGCTGGGCGTTGGAGCCTCCCCTTCTGCTGTTGTTGGGCTGCGGTCCAGTGTTCTGTCTGATGACGTAGTTTGGCTTAACCCATGGTGGGCGAAAGGAGTTGTAGTTTCGCTGCTTCCCGAATCCCCGAAAGGAACGAAAGGGACGAGAAGTCTGAAAGGGTCGTCTGCCGCTCTTCTTGTCTGGCTTCTTGAGTGTGGAGGGCATGGCCAACTTTTTGTCCTTTGTCTCGACTAGGATACCTTTTAGGGCCTCTTCCCCAAACAGTTTAAGGCCCTTAAAGGCCGCTGAGGCCAATGCTGCCCTGGTAGGAGTATCCACCTGCCAGTGCTTTAGCCAGACTGATCTCCTGGCCAGCGTGAGGGCCCCGATCGCACGGGCGGAAAAAATCATGGCGTCCTGTGCCGCGTCGGCTATGAAGAAGAAGGTACGCAGGAATCTAAGCAGAGACTTGTGCAGCACGTTTGGATCGAGCTCCTGGATCTCCATGAGCTCTTGCAGCCACACTATCGCCGCTCTGGAAAAAAGCGATATTGCCAGCGTGGATCTGACCCCGCATGCCGCGGAGTCGTGGGCCTTCTTGATGGCTGCGTCGGTTCTTTTTTTTCGTCTGGGTCCCGGAGAGAGCCCTCTCCTTCCTTAGGAGCCAGACAATTGGAGACGAGGGACGCGACAGGATTGTCGACCACTGGGGGCTTTAGGAGGTCCAGAAAGCGTTGAGTGGTGTTGTAGTATTTCTGAGCCACAGTGGTGCCCCGCCTTCCCATTGAGGGTTTTTCCCATTCGTCAGTTACCAGGGACCAGAAGGCCTCTGGGAAGGGAAGCTCCGGCTTCTTTGGGCGTGAGGTGCGCATCACTGCAGCGACCTTCTCGTTGGACGACGATGTCGATGGAGCTTGGTCTGTGTCTGTAGGAGTAATTTCTAGTGTTGCCATCACCCTAGTAAGGAGGGGAACATACCACTCTCCTTGGAAAAGGCGATCCGATTGGTCCTGGTCTGCAAACTCGGAATCAGAGATTTCTCCTTCTTCCTTGTCGGTTAGGATTACATCGTCGTGGGTCCCAGACGCCCTGACGACGTCGGTGAGGGCGCGCTCCTCATCCGAGGGAGGTAGGGACTCTGCAGAAGAGTGGGTGGAGGGAGGATCCTTCCTCTTCTTGGCCGGGACATCTGTGCCTCTTAATGGGTCCCTAGGGCCCTTGGACGCGGACTTAGCTTTTGCCTTGCCCGGTCCTGCTGGCTGCTGGGACTGCGCGTTGTTCGCCTGGTCCTTAGGGGGAACCCCCGAGGTTGAGGCGCTCGTGCCAGGCTCTTCTGACGAATCCTCGTCTGAGAGCAATGCCTTTGAGAGTAGCTGTAGGGGTGCCTTAATGGCGCCCTTACGCTTTCTACGACCCCCCCGCTGTGTGGGTCTAGCTCCCCTGGCCTTGGGTGGGTGAGCGGCCAACCCCTCGATGTCGGACTCTTCCCCGCTAGAGTGATCGTAAAACACTGGGATGCCATGGTGTTTTTGGCTGGTATGGCCCGTGGGTGCCTGGAGAGGCGGGGCCTGAAGGACTGGGGCCTGGTAGGGCTGTGCCTGAAAACCCACCGCCTGCATAGGCTGAGGCTGGACCACTGGTGGGAGGAAAACCTGATTTTGGTTACCCAAGCCCAGGGTCTGGTTCACCGGCCCCTGTGGCGGCAGGGCCTGGTAAACCAACGGTTGCTGCGCCTGGATAGGTACTGCCTGCTGAGGCATTGGTTGGAGCACCAAGGGCAGCTGGTGTTGCTGGGGTGGCACCTGGGCAGGCAAGGTCGGGAGGAGTGGAGGTTGGGAGGCCAGGGCCTGTGGGGGGGGTGCTTGAGGAGTTGGGGTCTGTAAGGCCTGCTCCTCCATGCCCAGGCTTTGTGGTGGTTGGCTCGGTTGGGGTAGGGCCTGGCTGCTTCCTGGAGTGGGGTCAGACAGCGAATGGGGTTCCCCATGCGGTGTGCCCCCCTCCCCCGAGGCAGCTGCGGCGGTTGCTTGGGGCCCGGTGGATGGTGAGGGCTCCGCATGGGAGCGCGAGTCCTCGCTCTCCCCTTCCCCCTCCTGCGCTCCGTTTGGCCTCCAGGGGGGTAGAATACGTGCCGTCCCCAAAAGCAGGGAGGGCACGATGCGTGGGGGAAGGGGCAGTTCGTCCCCGCTCCCCCCAAGGGCCCCTTGTACCTTCCTAGGGGCTCCTGCCCCTGGCCAGTCCTGGCAGCAGGCACCTGGCGCGTGCCAAGCACTCCATAGGGCCGGAGGTTCCATCGCGGTCCCGCTGGAGGCATCGGAGGCCAGCTTCTTCCTGGGCTGTGCTGGCCTCTTCCGTGGCTTGGCTGCTGCTTGGCCATCGGAGGCTTTCCCAGTCACGATGGCCTGGTGTGCCTTCCGGGCCGCGTCCCTCTGAGGGACGCCCACATGGGAGCCGGCAGCGGCAGCAATGGCGACCGCGGCTCCCTCAGCAGCGCTCTCCGCGTCCTCGGAGTGGCCGCGGTCGAGAATCGCATCCCCGGCCACTCCGGAGTCCTTCCCCGCCTGCTGGGGAATCTCCTGGGCCTGCATGGCCTCGGAGAAAAGAAAACAGTAAGGAGAGAGGTGGGAGGGGGGAAGAGAGAGAGGAGGAGCAGGCTGGAGCCGACTGAGCAGCCGCGCGGAGAGAGGAGAGGATTTTTTTTTTTTTTAAATAGGCGGGAAATTCAAAAGGAGAAAGGCAAGGGCTGAAAAGCAGCAATGCCTGGAGAAGGAAAAAGGTAGGTAAAGGAACAAGAAAGTAAAAAGAATAAAGGTGGAGATAGAAATTCCAGACGGAGGAGATTTCTCAGCTACCTACTGGGCGAAGCAGGAAGTTAGAACTGGCCTCGTGGCTCCAGGATGGAGGAGATGAAGACAAAGAAATTTGAATATGAAGAGGCTTAATGTAACTTCCTGCTACACCTGGGCGGTGACTGACGAAACCCAGATGTAAAGGAACCGCATCACCCCTCCCTCAGAGAATGTCTATAAGCACAACAACACCCTTCCAATCATGTTCTCCAGCACCAGGTAATGAGAAGTAACTGTCATGGGCAGATCACCCGCTGAATGGGTCCTCAGGCCAGGTAGAAAAATCAATGCAGAACTAACTCTTCCAACTCTATGATTCTATGAACTCACCCAGAAGCTCCTGCTGTAAGAGAACAGGCAGAATGAAATCATGTAAATTCAAGTGCCCCCACCAGATCAACAGGAACAGAACTGTCCTCATCTGATTTCAAAAACCAAGCAAGATCAGGCCCTGGAAGACCACCAGGAGGAAACTAAGAAAGAATACTGCCCGAAATCCTGAGAAACTACTGAAAGACAGACACTTTATTTTAGTCATTGACCAATAAAAATAAAATCAATAAAACAAACAACAAATTTAGTCTCTAACATCAATAACTGTTACTGAGAAACTACTGACAATTTGAGCTGACAATACTGATCTAGTGTGCCAGCAGACTGACTTAAGCGTAAGGCAGTCTACTATTAAATAGTACAAGGCTACTATTTTAAAAATCACACAGACATACTATTGCCACACCTTCAGTGCCAGGAAGGGACAGAGGATACCCATCAATCCATGTCACCCAGCATCTCCATCCATGTTGCTGGACCAAAAGGCTAGAACCTTTTGTGATCAAGTCGCCATAGCAACCAAGTGGGGTATAACTGCTGCAGCCACAGATTTGTCAGCCACAAGCCGAAACTGGAAGCTTCTTGCAGAGGGAAAAGGTCACCAGTAGCCTCACTCTTACATATACTGAATGAATTAATTGTTCAGGGTAATTGTACAGTACTTCATTTCTCTTTTTCTTTGCAAACAGGGAGTTGCCATGCTCTAGCTCTCGGAGAGGCTTCCTACTTCTGCCCTGGGCGCTGTACTGCTGCGTTTCCCACAAGGGACCACTTGTTGTCTCAGCAGACCTGCCCTGTCCCTGGAGAGGATTGCTTAGGGAAGAGTGGCTCCAAATGGGTTCTAAGCCAGCCTAAGCTAAACTGACAAAGACTATCAGTGAACTTTTTCCATCCAGGCAATGTTGGAGAATGTTTACTGAGGAAGTGAAGTGCTCCAGAATGCTACCAGAACTTGGTCATCTTTCCTACCACTCCCTAATTTCTACACAACAGAATTTCCAGAACTACCACCCAGCTCTTGCTCTTGCTCAAGAGCTCAGCCACTGACTTCCAACAGATTGGACATCTAGCCCCGCAGGTTTGAATGGACTGGGTGAAGTAATAATAATAATAATAATAATAATAATAAAATTTTATTTCTACCCCGCCCCTCTGCAACGCAATCGGGGCGGCTTACAATATAAAAACTCCATAGTCCCAGTACCCTAGCCCACCCACCCCTTAAAATAATATTAAATTATAAAAGATTAAAAACATACAGTAATTAAAAATATATAAATTAGAAAAAAAATAAAACATACAATAGTTTTAAAAAATCTGATTACAGATCAGGAAGGACAGCCGAGTCTTGGGCCAGGATAGTTATTCAGGAAAGGCCTGCCGGAAAAGATCCGTCTTGACAGCTTTTTTAAAGCTGTCTAAGGTGGTAATAAGACGGATCTCGTCCGGCAGGCCATTCCATAATCTGGGAGCGGCAGCAGAGAAGGCCCTCTGGGAGGTCACCGACAGCCTTGTTTTCATAAGCTGTAACAGATTCCTCCCAGAGGACCGAAGTGCACGGGGAGAGTCATACGGAAGGAGACGGTCCCGGAGATAAGTTGGACCCAAGCCATGTAGGGCTTTAAAGGTTATAACCAACATCTTGTACTGTGCCCAGAAACTAATAGGCAGCCAGTGGAGAGCTTTTAGCACAGGTGTTATATGCTCTCTTCTGGAAACACCAGAAATCAACCTGGCTGCCATATTCTGAACTAGTTGAAGTTTCCAAGTCAAGCACAAGGGTAGCCCCATGTAGAGCACATTACAGAAATCCAGACGGGAGGTTATCAGTGCATGTACCACAGTTTCGAGGTCCCTGGTTTCCAGGAAAGGGCGCAGCTGGCGTATCAGCCGAAGTTGATAACAGGCACTCCTGACCGTTGCATTTACCTGATTAGACATCTGGAACGTCGGGTCCAGGAGCACCCCCAGACTGCGAACACAGTCTTTGGAGGAGAGTGTAGTTCCATCCAGGACTGGAAGTTGTATTCCCAGACCTGGTTTCGGGCCTGTAACTGTTAGTACCTCCGTTTTGTCTGGATTCAGTCTCAATTTGTTTTTCCTCATCTGCTTTAAGACAATCATTGAGAGGAGAGATGCCATCTGAAGTCGAAGCTAATGACTGAGACATGGAGAAGTATATCTGGATGTCATCAGCATACTGATGACAACGCACTCCATGCCTCCGAATGATCTCTCCCAGAGGCTTCATATAGATGTTAAATAGCATCGGGGACAGGATGGCACCCTGAGGAACACCACAGTTAAGCTCTATTCTGGTAGAGCAGCTGTCCCCGAGCCTCACCCTCTGGGATCTGCCCGAGAGGAAGGAACGGAACCACTGCAAAGCAGTGCCTCCAATTCCTAACCCCCTCAGTCTGCTTCAGTCTGCTTCAATTACACCTTACTCGTGTAATCTCCCTGCAAATCCTCACCCTTGGGTGGCTATGCCAGGCATCAGGCCCAAAGTACCAAAGCTGAAGCATCCCTGCACCCTCCCTGTTTGCCAACTTGACATCCCTCTCTCGCCTACTGAGCTTCACACCTGAGCAACATTCTCCTATTCTCAGGGCTTCCTGGCTGCACCATGACTCAATGTATTCAATTTTGTGACTGAACAGGTGACTCGGGAGGTGGCAAATACCATTCCTTTGCCCTAGCCTACTTTACCAGACTGTAGGAAAGGTAAAATGAGCCAAGAACTTCAATGCATTCCTTATGCTGAAAAACACCTTACTGCCTACTGCACATCTATGTTATTTTCTCCACATAGCCATCTGATGCAATACATTATCCCACCAACAATGAGGGAAAACTGAAGCAGATGAAGAGCAGTGTGGCCTTGGAAGGCAAACGCTCCTGAACAGACTGCCTATCTGCCCATCAGCGTTTCCTTCTGCTCACCTTAACAGAGACCCAGAACTTTATCAGTGCAAGGGAGAATTTAAGATGCCTCATAAAGGTGTCTGGTGCTGGCAAGGAACCTTCAAACCCAAGTTGGATCCTGCCAGCTACTTCAACTGGGACCGTAGTTTGAAAGACGTCCAAGTAATGCAGCACTGTCACACAAGAGACTGTCACTTTATTTTCACTACAGTTGCCCCTCCACATTCACAGCTTTCATTCTCGCCTTTTTTATTATTCGCGGTCTGCTCAGCAAGCACCCCATTTAAATCAGCTTCTCGCACCCAAGGGAGAGGAGCCGAGTTAAACCGAGTGCTTGCTGAGGAAGCCAGGCGCTCAACTCTCTGCTCTCCTGGGGCTTGGCTCCATTTGGGGTGGAGAGCCAAGCCCCGGGAGAGTGGGGAGTTGGCAGCAAAGGTGCTTTTTAGCCCCCCCCCCGCCCTTCCTAAGGCTGCAATTGAGCTTTCCAAGCTTTGTTGCAGCTTTGGGAGGGTGGGGGTGGCTGAAAAGCCTCTCCATCCTGCTCTCTCCACCCCTCCCAACATTCCCGAAGTGACTATGGGGCTGTCAATACCTGGAGCCCCCTCGGGAAGGCCGCGGAGAGGCCAGCCCGCCACCCTCCCACCGCCATCTCCGGCCTTCCCAAGGCAGCTCCAGGGTTTCAAAGCCCCGGAGCCCCTTCAGGAAGGCCATGGGGAGGCCAGCCAACCTCCCGGCTGTTGCCACCCTGTCCTTCCCAAAGCAGGTATGGGGCTCAAAGCTGCTTCAGGAAGCGCACCAGGTGGCAGGGGAGGTGGTGGCCAGGCGGGCAGAGGCCTTTGGAAGGGCGGGGGGGGGGGGTTGCGGGCGGGCAGGGGAGACCTTTTTTATTCATGGTTTTTTTCACATTAGTGGGGGTCTCAAGACCCTAACCCCCACAAACGTGACTACTGTATTATGCTTTTTAGTGGTTTGTTCAGTTAAAGTAAGGACTCCAACATACCCAACAGATAATATATAGGCTTGTTAGAACGCTGGTTTCTAGACCTTGTGTTGTGTTTGGGTGCCTTCAAGTTACTTCTGACCTATGGCAACCCTAAGGCTTTCTTGGCAAAATGTGTTCAGAGGGTGCTTGCCCTTGCCTTCTTCCTCTGAGGCTGAGAGTGTGACTTGTCCAAGGTCAGCCCAGTGGATTTCTACGGCCAAGCAAGGATTCAAGCCCTGGTCCTGGGGGGGGGGGGTCTGTCTTAATGAGAATCCGTTGTTATGCCATATTTGGAAGGAGGGGGGCCCAAAACAGCAAAAACTCCAAGGGAAAAGCCTTTGTGGCTTTTCCTGGAGTTTCTGAAAAACAGTGATTCGATAGGAATCGTAAGCACAACCCCAATTGGCCACACAAGCGCAGAGGGGGCCCTGCTGACAGGGCAAGCACCCGCAGCCACCATTTTTTCTGCCTTTATCAGTGATCACCAGTAGCGGCGGGACAAGGAAGGGAGGAGGGCTTTCTCCTCCCTTCCCCAGCCCCCCCCCTTGCCACTGTTGTCACAGCTGCCGGGACAGGGAAAGGAGGAGGGTTCTCTCACCTCGGCTGTCATCTTGGATGCAAAGCTTATGGGGGCTGCTTGGGGCAAAAACACCATTACGACAAGTCACAGACTTGCTATTACTGTAGGGCACTACATTTCCCCCCCTCGTATTCCCCTAGTCCAGCACTCAAACCGTTACACTACACTGGCTCTCCATTCTAGAGCCTACTGAGATTTTAAAGAGTAGTCTCGAAGTGCAATGAGGAGCAGAAGAAATAAATCTAGGGGACAAAATGCGTGTGAAACTTTCAGAAAGCTTGAAAATTATTTACATGTTTGTATTAACAGTGACAAAAATATAATGTTAAACATTTCTATATAGTACTACAATGCTTAAAAATGGGATCATGATAGCCAAAAGGCAGTGGATTTTTTAAAAAAGTATGTATCAGATTTGTAAATTTTCCTGGCTGTAGATTTTCAAGGGCTGCCTCACGGCAGGCCAAGGTGGCCCTCCAGTATTTGAACTCTAAGTCCCATCAGCCTGAGGTACAATGATCAGTGGATAATGGGAAAAATAATACAGTATTATTTTGAGGGCTAGAGGTCTCTTATCTCTAGTTTAGGAATTATTAAAATACCATTTAAGAACATCCTAAAACAAGCACAAGTTTTCACGCTAACTCTGTTCAACCCTGTGCAGTGAAATAATCAGCCTAGGGCAGACCAATACAAAAGTACAGTATAACCAAGTCAGCCATCCTGTTTTTAACCACCACCCATCTGAGGCTTCTCAGTAGCTCCCAAGCAAGGGGACAAAAGCAACAGCCATCCTTTGCATTTTGTCTGCTAGCTGCACAGAATTAAAAGTGCTGTCGACAAAGCCTCTGAGAGACACTCTGCATTTAGTGGCATGGGAAATTAAAAAGCCACTGCATCCTCCTGGGTTTTGAAAGCAAAGGAGAAACTGACTACAGTGAAAGGGGGAAATTAACCATAGCAGTCATTAGGAAAAGCTCTGAACTTGGACTTTCCACGTCTGTAGGCCCTACATGCATCTCCACAGAACTTTGGTTTTATGTCTGCAGCAAGTGCAAGAACCTTGGCACACCAAGAAGTAAATTACCAAATCCTGAATGGAAAGCATCTCCCCCAGCTCAACTGCCAGTCTCCTTTTTTAACCACCAGAATCACAACATTTAAAAAAGCTCCCTTATAGCATCTACCTGAGTGCAACAGCTAGCTCTGCTTTCAGGCAGGATCCCTAGCCCTACCTGAAGATTCCGGGTATTCCCTGATGGCCCCACGTCTAGGCACCAACCAGGCTTGACACACAGAGGCTTGCTCCCACATCAGTGTGAACAGATTTGCAATGTTAAGGTCTCCCACTCCACCATGCTTTCAAGGAATGGCAGGTCTACCCACAAAACCCTACAGTTGGAAGAGACCACAAGGGGCATCCAGTCCAACCCCCTGCCTGCAGGAATACACAATCAAATCATTCCCAACAGATGGCCATCCAGTCTCTGTTTAAAAACCTCCAAAGAAGGAGACTCCACCACACTCCCAGGCAGTGTATCCACTTCCGAACAGCTCTTATGGTCAGGAAGTTCTTCCTAATGTTTAGGTGGAATCTCTTTTCCTGTAGTTTGAGTCCATTGGTCTGTGTCCTAGTCTCTGGAGAGGCAAAAAAAACAAGCTTGCTCCATCCTCAGTATGACATCCCTTCAAATATTTAAACACGGCTATCATGTCCCCTCTCAACCTCCTCTTTTCCAGACTAAACATGCCCAGCTCCCTAAGCCGCTCCTCATAGGGCATCATGGCTTCCAGACCTCCCACCATCCTGGTCGCCCTCCTTGGACACATTCCAGCTTCTCAATATCCTTTTTGTAGTATGTAGTAAGTGATACAGAATCTGGAACCCCGATAATCTCAACTGTGTGATGTTTGTTTTAAAAAGGGTTTGGTCCTCATGGCAGCTGGAAACAGCGACTGGGAGTTTTTCATGACTCTATTAGCAGCAACTGCAACACATCCCATTCTGTCCTTCCATATTCAACCCTACATTCATCTACAGCAGGGGTACACAACTGTGAGAGGCAGGGGGATCAGGCCCCCCAAGGAGACCTTGGAGGGCCAGCCCGTCCCCAATGTATTCTATGGGGGGGTGGAATAAAAATTGACCACAAACGCCCTCCAGGCATTAGGGATTTTCACTATAATTTTAAGCCCAGGAGCAGCCTATTTTAACAACATCCTTTTTAGATCTCTCCTGGGTACAAACTGTTCCGGAGGGATATAGTGAAAATGCCCTCATGCATTTGGAGGTGAAATTTTTAAAAAAATATATCTTTTTTGCAAAAAAAAATTGACCTCATGAGCGGGCAAGGAGCTACAAAACAGCCATGGACATTGCATGCGGCCCATGGATCACTTTGCACACCTCTGATCGATCAATCCCCTTTTCTGTCTTCCTCCTACAAAGTGTTTTGCATGTGTGCATGTGCACACACACACTCACAAACACACAGCAAAACTGTTGGAAGCAGAGAACAAGTGCGATGTGTGTTTCTTAATTGGAATTTTTAGCACAAGCCATCCCCAAGGCTCAAGAGTTAGGTCAGAGTAAGTTCAACATGACACACAAAGGCCTTTGGGTTGATTATATTACCTGCTCAAATACAAGCTAGAAAATTGGACACATCCCTGAGGACATGCTTTGGAAACCTATTTCCTCATCACAGCTGAAACTGGTTTGAGACACCTCATCCTCCCACATCCACTTCATGCAAACAGAAGCAATCCACCTGATCTACGTCATTCCTTCCAAGGAACAGAATGTGTTGCTTTTGTGGCCCAAGGTCATGAGCCAGGATTAGAACATCCGTGTTTAGGGGCAGCCTACCACTAATTGCTAACTGCAAGGGAGCAAACAGGAGGAAGGGCTGTTGCTCTCATGGTCCTCTTGGCACTTCCAAGGGAGGAGAGTGTTTTACTGTGCTCTGCTGTAAACAGGATGCTCTAATCCAACAAGGCAGGATTCCTGTTCTGGTCCCACCCAGTCGCAACTTTTATACTCTGTTCATTGGCCCAAACAGGCCGGAAACTACTGAAGTATCCACAAAAAGCCCTAATTATCCATTATGCCAGGAAGACCATGGTTATGTTCTAACCTTGGGCCCAGCAAAATTATCTTTAAAAAAAATATTCAGTATTCAAAAGTAACATATACTCACGAACATGGACATATATCCAAAGTTATCTTTTAAAAGCAGAGAGAGTCTCAAAGATGTCCAGCCTTCTGTCTTCTTTATGAAGTGATTTCTGGCACCCTGCTGAGCCCAAGAGCTGAGAAACACCCAAACACAGACCTGAACTCCACCTGATTTTTACAGACCATGTTTTTTCACAAAACTCTCCACAAGCCTCAAGCTTGTCAAGAAAACATAGCAACCTTGGGCTCATTTACCTGCAAGTAATGTAACTCCCTAGCTAACATGCTAGGATGAGAACATGAAGTTCAACTGTCCTTTTAAAAAAAAGATGCAGCTGTTCTTCTTCCCCTCCCCAAAGTCCAGCAAAAGAAAACAGTGCACACACATACTCTCTAACAGAAAACGCAAGGGTTGTGTTATGATGACTAACTAAAATGACACTACTGAGGAGAGATCAGCATGTTTATGGACTCCCAAGATGTGTAGAAATGAAAAACATCAACTGTACCCTTTCCTGCCCCCTGCCCCCCGCAAATTGAGCACTGCTCATCTGTTCCACAGATGTATGTGTGTTTTGCACAGAGCCGTTGTGCTTACGACCTGATGCTGCAGTGGTTGCCTGCAGGTTGTGACATGGCAATCCCCATAGAGTTTAAAAAAAGAAAAAAAGTTTAAAATAATAGGACCAAATCTGTACAGGTTGAGTTTCTCTTATCTAGAGTTCCAAAATCGGAAATACCTCTGGTTCCAAGCATTTCAGATAAAGCAGTCCTGTATAGCCAGCAGGGCTGTGGGATCACAGTTGTGGAGTTGGAAGACATTTTGGCTTTCTTCAAAATAAAAACATATAATATTAAATGCCTAGTTTTTTGCATATTTACTTCCAGAAGAATTTAGGAAAATTTTGTGATTCAGAAATTTTAATCTAATACATATATTTTATGTTCTATCAATCTAAGTAGCCCAATTATTCACATGGTACTGATAAAATGCTTTCTGCTAACATTTCACTAGAGTAAATTTGTTATTAAAATACATTTGCCATTTATGAAGCTGGAGTCAGACAGTACAAAAATAGAGGAGTTGGTTTCCTGTACCCACTCCACAGCCCTGGTAGCCAGTTCCTTAAAAATCAAAGTGCAGTGAGAGAGCCTAACAAACTGAGCAGTAGCTGTTTCTAAACTCTCTTATTGTCCTCCGGTCATGCTGAGATGGTGGGTACTGAGAAAGATATCACCTTACAAAAAATCCCTGTACTAAGGTGTGGGGATAACATGGATCTCCAGATGCTGTTGGACTGCAACTCTCCTCAGCCCCTAGCCAGCATAGCTGTCAGTGAGGGGTTTGGGGAGCTGCAGTCCAAAAACATCTGGAGGGCAACAGAGATATGACACAACTTCTCCCCAATTCTCACATTCCTTCTCAAGAAGGGCCATCACCCATAAGGAAACTCTACACATGGCTTTTCTACACTAGGAAGCAATGTCTGGAAGGGAGGGACAAGGGAACAGGGGAGAGTGACCAGGATTAATGAGCCAAATCCCATTTACCTGCAAGAGTGCAGAAGATAGGGTTCAGATGAAGAGTTAAAGGAAAGGTTGCACAGGAATTTGATGTTCTGTTAAATCCTGCACAGCACAAAAAGGACCAAAAGCCAACTTTAAAAAAAAAAAAACGAACCCAAAACTCGAGTCCTTCCACTTTGTATGCACACTGCAGCTCCAGCAAATTTAACCCACCCTTTTAAGGATTTGTATCTTTGTGTTGCATGATAAAGAGGCTAGCTTTTGTTCCTTTGCTCAGGCAGGCATGTGACCTCATGATTCACCATATCCATCAAGGACAGGACAGGGCAGGACAAGCCAAGGGGCTTTAAAGCAGCAGGTTCAATAGCCTAGCCAGGAGAACACTTCAAAATCCCATGCTGATTCAATAAGGAAGACCAGACAGGTGCAGGTGGGGGGGTTGTCTTCTTTTCAAACCACAGCACCACAATGATTCTTCCACTCATTTCCTGTTACTAATCACAGAAAGGCTTTAAAATGGCCAGGGGAGCCTGAAAATATGGCAAGAGTGCCCCATCCATGCCTGCCAGATGGCATCTGAGGAAAAAAAAGTATTTATTTTTTGTAGGGGGTGTTCAGAGGGGTGAGACCCTCCAAAGTTTCTTGAAGGGCTAATGCAGCCCCCTAGCCTTCCACAGTTGCCCAGCCCCTACATGGCTTGGTGTCCTTCAAGTGGGCTGGACCACAGCTCCACTAATCCTATAACTGACTGTGGGAATACAGGAGCTATATCCAATGCATTTGATGTTGTATTGGAAAGCTACTTTAGATAAAGAACAGGGGTCCAAAACCAGACACGTGCTTCTCAGCAAACTCCCTCCTCACAAATAACTAACTGCTTCCAATAGGCCCAAGCTCTTTTCTCAAGATTTCTGGAGCACTGAAAACAGTGATTTCACACGCTGAGGGGGGGCTAGATTTCCCCAGCCAACACTGCCCTACTCCCCAACCCTAATTTCAGGAAGTACTGAGGGGAAGGAGACATGTTGAACAGACTGGCAAATAGGCCTGCTGATCTGGAGGACAGTACAGACATCCAGTTTGCTGGGAATTTATACAACTCCATGTAAGCAGCTGCATCACAGAAACACCTTTAGAGCACAAAAAATGCTAAGATTTTTGAAAGACGATGATTACATCAGCCCATTCAGTGTTAAAGGACAGAGAAATGTAATCTGGAAAGTGGACTTCCAGGCAACCTGCCTCCCAGAATGACATCTGAGCCACTTTTAAATATATTCTCTGCCAACTTTCCAGAGAGCACTCTAGGACACAGTCCTCTGGTACCCTGACTCCTACTGATATTTCCTTCACTGGAGAAAAATCTGCTAACTGAATGCACTGCAGGACTCAAGAAGCCACAGGTGGCACACCAGCTTCCATAAGAAACTCCCTCACCCCACTTGCAGTTTTAAGTATTCAACTGGCTTCCTCTTCATTCTGCTTTCAGGAGTTGCTCAAATCTCACATCCCCTTCTCTGTCTTGATGTACTGTTTGACTTGATTCTCTCCCCACTTGTGGGTTAATAATTTGAGAGACTGATCATTTGACTCTGAAAGGAAACAGTCTTCCCCAGATAGCTCAAAGGTTCACCCTCTCCCCCCTTAAGCCCCCTCTCTTCATTTCTCCAGTGTCTGTTGTTGCTGTTTAAAGACTGCAAACTGGTAAGTGTGATCCAATGTGTTCTCAGAAGTAGGGCACATATGGTAATTCTGGGGGTTGGGGGAGATACCAGAGAGTGCATGCAGGTCCCTATGAGATGGAGCAGCACAAAAGTGGGGCAAACTGCAATAGGAATGGATTGATCAAAAACAGCATACAGTATTTTTTTAAAAAACTGTGTAGGTTTTAAAATATTTTGTCAGGCCTGAAAATTAATTTTGATATGCCATCAGTAGCACGCACACTATGATTTTAGTGTGCACTTCAGAGAGCAAATGCACCATTTCCTATGTTGAAGGATGTTAATCTAGGACCTCAAGTGACAAAGAAAGCATTTTCCAAGATACACAAAAACTGCAAGTTTGGGCCAGTGTATGCCTCCTTTTCACACAGAGAACTGGCCAAAAACATACCTCCATCTGGTATTTTCTTTACACTATGGAAAACTAGCATGTATGAATTAATATTGCCACATCCCAAACTGCTTCCTACAAACAACCCCAATTCTCCTGAGGCGCAAGTCCAGATTACACCCCTAGTGTTAACACTAAATTGTCTAGATTGCACTCACTGTTGTCAGTAAGTGCCTCCCCCACTGCCCCTCAGCAATTGCTATTTGATAGCATGTTGCGTTCTTGAATGCACAAGCTAAGAAGCAGCCATCGCAACTAATATACTACTTTCCCATTTACACATTCATAGTGAAAGTCCTCCTCTGTGGCTCTGTCTAACTCTTTTCCAAGGCCACTTAGGTTAGTGGCTATTCCATGTCACATAGCAGCGAACTCCTTAAATGAACTGTACTCTGTGTGAAGAATTCACTCTTGTATGACTTGAACCTTCTGCCAATCAATTCCTTTGAACCAACAATGAGAGGCAGAGAGAAGCTTTTCTCTATATATAAAACAGTCTTACCCACATGGTGCCCCTCCCGTAAATGCTGAACCATAGCTCCCATCATAAACAGCCAACACTGCCACTGGCTGAATGAAGTAATGCAAGTTTCAGTCCAACACGTCTAGAGAGCAGCACATTGGGGAAGCCTGCTCCACACCATGCATGATTTTATTAGCCACTCCAATCTTCTTTCCCCCCAACCTAAAAAAAGCCCCCAAAGCTTTCCTCACTGACCATCCATTTATAAAATTTTGGGAACACAGACCCCCAACAAGCCAGTGGACAAGGATGAATCCAAGAACGCAGTGGACAGTTGTCAACAAGAACTCAAATAAGGAAACTATTTCACTCTCCAACTCATTTGACAAATTATTCCCCACCCCTGCTGTATCTAGTTTACTCTTAACAACTGAAAAATCATGGGCGCTCTGATCTTGTCATGGGGAGATTACCAGCACAGTTGCCAAATCAGTTCTGTTACTGGAACGGAAAACAGATTGCAAACTGGCATAGTAACACCAGTAGATATACAGTAGTTATTATTCAAATGTTACTAACACATTAAGAGGGCTGACATAACAGAGAGAAAATTTTAAATGCTCAAGTGAACGGGAACATCTCCCCACACTTAACTGACCTAAAGTATACAGGTAAATGATCTCTGGACTGGGCCCTACAATGTTTTCCCATGCAATGTAGAGACACCAGCAAAGTCTTTAATCTCCCACTGATGCAACTTTAAAAACAGTGAGGATCATTTTCTTAGTACTTGCATGGTGGAAGAGGAGAGGCAGGAGACTGCTGAACTCCATAGTCTCTACTTCCAGCTCCTCCCAACTTTAGTAAAACCATGCTATGTGCCTTGTATACCTCTAAACACATCATACTCTAGGGCTAGTGCAAATGGTAAAAGGGTACAGACTGCTCAATTGTACTTCATGTATTGGAAGCGGTTTCTAATCTAAATTTTTAAGAAGTGCTCACTTCAATGCAGAGACTGTGCGATTCCTCTGTTTGGTCTTGTTTTGCATACATTTTATAAAATTGGAGTTATGTTTACTCTGAATCCTTTCAATTAGGTAATCCTTCTCAGAGGTAGTGCCTAAACACCTGGAGCATTGCAAATTGATACAATACTACTTTAGATTTTTAAAAGTAAAATTTCACACACAGTAAAAAAAAAAAAAAACCTCAGATGTCCATACTTGTCTAGGGAATACCAGAAAAAGGACTATGTTTTCCTCATTTGTATATACCACATTAATTAATTCTTACAACAATCCTATACATAGGAAAGCACTAGAACATCCTTATTGCAGACTAAGGACAGTGAGAGGACAGAATCAAAGAAGTTAAGCTGTGATTTCTAAGAGAAACTGTCAGATATATTCCACATAGAAACTATTCACCATGCCATCAAATTAGGGGGAGGAGAGAAGGTTCCAACCCACTCACCCATGTCAAGTTAATTCAGATAAATGTAAGGGAATCAAAGATGTTGTCCTACAGAATAACAAGTTCATATGGTATTAAGGCATGCATAGGGTTTACAGCTACATAGAATTTTTCACAAAACATGCAAAACTGAAGCAGGCCTTAATCTTCCACACTGCATATGTTTGGTTGGTATGTGGAAATATTTTTCTGGTCACTTCATCTTGACAACAACAAAATCCAAATGAGGCATACTTGCAGGATGGGGTGGAGAGTTTCCATCTGCTGAAAAAAGGCAAGGCTTGACTTTTTTTTAAAAAAAAGGTTAAGAGCTGCTATCTAGAAAGATTCAGTAATGTCTATAATTTAAAACCAATACAAACACCATAAATAAAAGGCATATTTGACATTCTCCACTATGGAACAAGAAGGTACCTCTTACTCCTAAAGTAAGTTTTGCATTCAGCCATAATAAGACCCGCTCTGTGTGACTAGAAAAGCAGACACCCCCACCAAGGTGTTTAGATTAGGATCAGACAAGCATAGCGCCAAGGTTATTATTATCCAATTCCTAAGAACCAAAGCTGGCTCTCAACTGGGGGTCAAGACTGCACTGTGTTTGCCCCACTTTTTAAAAACCCAGTCCTGCATCCTCCAGAAGCAACCATTTCTTCCAGTTCTTAAATGGAAACGACACCATTCTGTACAGACACACAACAGCACACAATCAATTCCTGGGTATAAGAATTAATCAGGTCCCAGGAAGCAACCCCAATTGAAAAAGTTGTCCATGCCTCGTTCATCACTGAATGGAAAAGCTGGTGACTCCATACTCCAACTTACAGGAATATTTCCCAAACAAAATGAGGACACATTTTCCCCCTTGGGATAACCATCCCAAATACAAGCACTGCACACAAAAACACTGACCACCCATCAGTATCAAGGATAATGAGAAAAAAGATGATCCCATAGGCAATTTTCTAGGTATTCCAGACACCAAAATAATTCTAAAGATGGACAGTTGAAGAAAGAAGACAGTAGGAATTCTGTATTGCTACAAAACATTTATTTTGGTCTAATAAGAAGAAACACACCCCTTGTCTACACAATCTTAGCAACAACACCACTTAGCAACTCTGCATCCTAGAAAAAAAAAAAACAGAAGAAACATTTCTAACCAAGAAGCTACTGAGAAGTTTTCTGCCCCTTTCTTCAGGGCATGTCAGGTTTTAGGGAGGACCATCTCTGTTCCCCAAACAGCATGGTTGTATCACAGGAGGGACAGATGTTCTTTGCCTTCAAAGTATTTCATTCTTAAAAGGATGGTGTATTTGGGGACTGAGGAAGATAAACACACTGAAGTGGTCACAATTTATCAAAAATATTTTCTTGGTGTACTGGAGACTGTAAGAGTTACATGAGAAACCAGGGCACAAATATGTCAAAATTCTACCACCGCAAACTCCTAAAATGACTTATACTTCATAAAGACCTAATACAAGCATGACAGGCAGCCAGAAAAAGGAAAGAGGAGCAAGATCAACCACTCCACAACAAAATACTGTACTGCAAGTTCAACAGCAATCAGACTCCGCAACATTGCAGTGTCTTCTCCACTGTATCACAAATTCACTATACATTCATTCATTAAAAGTATGTAAAACTAATCTCAAAACAATGTGCAAAAGGCCTCCCTCCTTACAGTTAGGAACAAGTAAAGGCAGGTCTCCCAACTCTCCTCTGTATTTAGCAGCCCTTTTATTGTCATTGGAAGAGAGACCAGGCCCTAACACACAAAGCCCCTTTCTATCCTTCTGTCTTTGGAAGTCTTTATCTTCCCAAGGGGAAATAAACAGATGCTTATGCTATTGGTGAGTGGGTTCAACTCAATATCTGGGAGTGAACTGACTCTAAGAAAAGGATCCCACCTTTTCTTTGAAAAGGAAAGAAAAGGAGTCTCAAAAAGACTGGGAACAGGGAAACACAAAATAACAGGGGAGGGGGAATACCGGGGATTATTTATGAGACCCAAGGCAGCTCTCAAAGACAATAATAAAAACAGTAAAACCAGATAAAACAGTATAAAAACATATTTAAAACACAGATTTTTTTCAAAAAAAAAATCACCATAAAAAGGTCCCCTTCTTAAATGTTAAAAGTTTGGGGATGGCCTGGAAAATGAAGTGGAAGAACTCAAAGCAGCTAAGAAAAGACTGCAAAATACATGTCTATTTAAAACTAGCTTGAATTTTGAGTAGGATGAGGTTTTCAGGATTAGGATGAGTTTGAAGGCACTTGATTAATTTATCTTTTAAAATTCCTATACACATTTTAGTAAATTCTGGTATAAGCTGGACATGCTGGTAGGGAGAGGCAGAGGAGATAACGTTTCAAATAAACATTTAATAGTACATCTGGGAGGAATTTTACAAGAACATTATAAGAACTATTATTTCCATGTCATTTCCCCAAGAAAAAAATTAAAAGAAAAATATTGCTTTGTGATTATGACTCAATAGTACCAGTGGTCTAGATTGCAAAAATAAAAAGTTAAACTGGGAGGTACTATATGTTAAACTGAGAAAATAAAAGAACCGGCGTACAGCTGTTGTGATGATGGCAGCCTGTATCGCTGACCACACTGTGTATACAAGGGGAACTTTTCATATCTCCAGCCACTAGAAATGAAAGCTTTAACTGAAGTATTATTGTAAGTTATTATGACAAGGGTGGACAAGGTGTGGCCTTCTAGATACTGATGTACTGCAACCACCATCAGTCCTAGTCAGCACAGCCAATTAAAAAAGATTATGGAAGCTGCAGTAGAACAGCTTCTGGATGTCCACAACTTGCCCACCTCAGCTTTGTGTTCCATGAAATACTTAGTAAACATATTTAAATGGGGAAACTGCTGCTACGTAAACTGTGGATGGGATGTGGCAGGGATGGAGGTGCCTCCTGACACTCCCCTCCTCACACATGCACACCTGTAACTAAAAACCCAGAATAAGCTGTGATACTGAGGAATCACTACAGTCTTTTGATGTACCTCAATCAGGGCAGAAGGAAACAATCATTATTCAATCATTGTGAGTGGGTACACAGCCTACCCTGCCACCCGTACTGAAAATCTTGAATGGACTATGAAATGGTAGCATGACCTCTGACACAACCTAAAATCTAACCAGTAAAATATTCCATGGAACTTCAGATGAGTTGCACTAAGGTGGGCATGGCTCCCCACACCACCTCACCTTAACTGAAAACCTTGAATGGAAAACAATTCTTATGGAGTAAAGTGGTGTGTGGCATTCTCTAAAAACTGGGCTCTTGTTTTTAAAGGAGAAGGAAACTTCTTGTGATATAAGCCCTGGCTGAATGGGCCATGTTAAGGAGCAGTGTACTCCAGGGCTTCTCAGGCTATCTAATATGGGGGACGATGCTGTTGTTATGTGCCTTCAAGCCATTTCTGACTTATGGCAACCCTAAGAAGAACCTAACATGGGGTTTCCTGGGCAAGATTTGTTCAGAGGGGGCTTGCCCTTGCCTTCCTCTGAGGCTGAGAGAGTGTGAGTTGCCCAAGGTCACCCAGGAGGTTTCCATGGTTGAGTGGGGATTCGAACCCTGGTCTCCCGAGTCATAGTCCAATATTCAAACCACTATGCCACATCAACTCTGGATGGGAGATTGGCAAGTATTTTCCCCCATGTGTCAAGAACCAGTACCATATTTGTGTCCATTGACTACAATTGTTTCTTTTCTGGAAACTCACCAGGGACCAGCAGCCTATGGCTCAGGGACCAGCACTTGCCCAGAGACCACCACTGAGACCAGTGCAATTCAAAGGGGAGGTCAGTGGACCAGTGCCACTCCGGGAACCATTAGCTACCAGTCCACAGCAAGTGTCCAGGGAAACAAGAAACAGTTGTAGCCAAAGGGCACAAATACGGTACCAGCCCCCTACATCATAGAATCATAGAGCTGGAAGAGACCACAAGGGCCATCCAGTCCAACCCCCTGCCATGCAGAAATACACAATCAAATCATTCCGGACAGATAGCTATCCAGACTCTGCTGAAAAACCTCCAAATAAAGAGACTCCACCACACTCTGAGGTAGTGTATTTCACTTCCAAACAGCTAAACAGTTTAAGAAGAACTGGTATAGTCTACACAATAGTGAACATTGTACAGTAATTCTATGTTAGGTGGGTGTGTCTTAAAGGTAGCAAATATTGCTATATAAGTATAGGAAACTCAGAATTTTTGTTTGAGAATCTTAAAGAGAAAAGAACATTACATCTGTCAGATAACCCCAAATCCACTGCAGGGCAAAACTTTTTCTTAGGACCAATCCTAATGTCACAAAAGTATGATGAGGTCTCCAGAAAGCTGGCACACTTTTGTGGCTGTGTCGGTCCTAACTGTGACTATTCTTGGGATAGGGGAGGCGTTTATGCAAAACAGTTAGGTTATACCCAAAAAATAATGATCAAGTAAGAGAGATGGGGTAATATCATGAGAATATAACCAGAGCGATGAACCTGTCTTGTCGTAGGAAACCTTCTATGACATATCAAGTGTTACAGATCTGCATTTTTAGGAACCTAAGGGGCATGTGTTGTATTTTAAAATCAATTTAACAATGCTATGTAATTGGGGGGAGGACAGAGAGAAAGAAGCCTCTCAAAATACGATTAGCTAACACACATTGGAAACCACCTGGAGAGTGCCTAGTGCACTATACAGTAGGACCCCCATATCCGCTGGGGATTGGATGGGGGGGCTCCATGGATACCGAAAACCATGGATAATAGCAAACGCCATTTAAAATAACAGGACTTCAGGTTTTAAAATACCACAGTGAATCAGTGGATACAGGGGTCCTACTGTATGTGCGTGTGTGTGTGTGTATGTGTATTTAGTGGTGCAGGTGTGTAAAGTGAATCAGTGGATGATAAATTAGTGGATATGGGGATCCTGCTGTATGTATAGTATACACACACAGAGTGGTGCAGATGTGTAAAGTGAATCAGTGGATGATGAATCAGTGGATACGGGGTCCTACTGTATGTATGTACGCCCACAGCTGTGCAGACGGGTAGAGGGCTGTCGCTTAGCCATTTGTAAGCGGCTCTGAGCGCCCGGGAGGCTGACGAGCGGGGTACAAACGCCTGGAATAAGCGAACTCAATAGAGAACAATGAAGCCGATGGAGGGACGCGCCCCCTCCCTCCCTCCCTCCCTCCGTACTCACACCTCCAGGATGCGGTCCCCCTTGCGGACCCCGGCGCGCTCGGCCGCCCCCCCGCCCAGGACGGCGCTGACGTGCTGCAGCGGCGCGTAGAGCTCCCCGTTGATGCTGCGCAGCTGCCCGCCCTCGCTCACTTGCCCGCGCACGTTGAACCCGTAGCCGGACTCGGACTTGACGATGCGCACCACGCGGGGGCCCGGCGGAGGGGCGGCCGGGGAGGGGGCCGGGGCCGGGGCCGAGGAGGAGGAGGAGGGCGCCGACGACACCGACACAGAGCCGCCGCCGCCGCCCCCGGAGCTGCCGCCCCTCAGCGGGCCCGGCAGGACGGAGCGCGGCAGCCCCTCGCTCGCCTCGTCCGCCATCTTGGCGCCGCCGCGGCCGTTTCCCCCCCGCGAGGCTCCCCCTCTCTCTGCGCGAGTGCTGTCACGCGACCGGCCACGCCCCCTCGAGCCGGGCCTGCCGGGCCTGCCTCTGCCTCCCCTCCTCTCCTCCCTCGCGCCGGCTTCCGTAGCTGCCGCCACTGCAAAGCGCATGCGCTCGCCACAGAGGAACCGCTCCCCCCCCCCTTTTTCTTCCGCGCGCGCACGAGGGGTTCCTGGGAGCCGTAGTCCAGGAATTCATTCCCGGCCTCTTTCCACCCTCTTCCCCATGCACACACAGACTAGGCGTTTATGCGCATGCGTGCTTAGAAGGCAGGCTTGGGTGGGCGGGGAAAAAAAGCGTTACAGATCCTGGAGCTTAAAAGCCTCTGCGCTTCCTTTGGGAATAGAGATGAAAAATTTCCGGAAATTTTGAAATCATAGGGGGGACGGGTTTTTTCAGAAAAAATGGAAATTTTTCGAATTTTTTTAAAAATGCAACCTTAGCACTTTTTACAGATTGAAAGTTACTCTTACTTCAGGAACATAAAATATGACGGCAGCTGTCCCTCCATATCCATGGATTTGGTATCCACAGATTTAAGTATTCACGGCTTGAAAGTATTCTTTAAAAATATAATTATCCAAAAAAGCAAATCTTGATTTTGCCATCTTATATAAGGGACACCCTAAGGCATACAGCCTATTTGGAAGACTTTACAAAAGATTGTGGAGTAATAAACACCTGAGGCGAAGCACAAAAATCAGTGTGTATAGAGCCATCATACTGTCTATCCTCCTTTATGGATCTGAAACATGGGTCACCTATCGCCACCACCTACGACTCCTTGAACGCTTTCATCAGCGCTGTCTACGCACAATCCTAAATATACACTGGACTGACTATGTGACGAATGTTGCTGTCCTTGAGCAAGCAGGGATCACCAGCATTGAGGCCATGACCCTGAGAACACAGCTGCGCTGGGCAGGGCACGTTTCTAGGACGGAGGACCATCGCCTTCCAAAAATAGTATTCTACGGTGAACTCGCCACAGGTCAGCGTAAGAGGGGCACTCCAAAAAAGCGATGCAAGGACTCCCTGAAACAACACCTCAGGCTCGGCCAAATTGATCACCAACAATGGTCCGCCCTGGCCTCACGTCGGGAGGCATGGAGACGCAGTATCCACAATGCTGCAGCCTTATTTGAGAATTCACGCCGACCAAGTCTTGAAGAGAAACGACAACGCAGAAAGAATCACAACCTGGAAACATCACCCAAGGAGACCTTCTGCTGTGCTTTCTGCAACCAGACTTGTTTATCTCAGATTGGCCTTTTTAGTCATCAGCACACTTGCAGAAAACGCGGGATGAGTCCTTCCTGAGTCTTCGAAGAAAATTCAGAGAGAGATAAGGGACACCATTTTGCAAACCCTTTGCATATAATGGGACTTGATCTTTCACAGATTTTGGTATGCATGGGGGTCCTGGAACCAAACCACAGCAAATGTGAAGGGACAACTGTAGTTCATGCTGGACCAATTATTAGTAATTTGACAAGAGGAAAAAAGGGTAGTCTGTTATCAGCTTCAGCTGATATGCCAGCTGCGCCCTGTCCTGGAAGTAAGGGACCTTGAGACTGGTGCACGCGCTGGTAACCTTTCGTCTAGATTTCTGCAGTGCATTCTACGTGGGGCTACCCTCGTGCTTGGTCCGGAAACTTCAGTTGGTACAAATATGGCAGCCAGAGTGATCTCGGGAACATCTCGGAAAGACCATATAACTCCAGTATTAAAATCTCTCCACTGGCTGCCTATCAGTTTCCGGGCCCAGTATAAGGTGTTGGTTATTACCTTTAAAGCCCTAAATGGCTTGGGTCCAACTTATCTCCAGAACCGCCTCCTCCCATACAATCCTCCCCGCACACTCCGGTCCTCTGGGAGGAATTTGCTTCAGCCACAAAAATCTAGGCTGTCTGCAACCTCCCAGAGGGCCTTTTTGGTAACCGCCCCCAATTTATGGAATGGCCTGCCGAACGAGATCCGTCAGATGACGAGCCTAGGTAGCTTTAAAAAAGCACTAAAGATGGATCTCTTTCGGCAGGCCTGTCCTGATTAGATCCCGGCCTCAGGAGCTCAGTCTCCTGGCCTTTTTTATTTTCACTGGCTGTTGATTTTTTGTATTTGTTTATTTATGTGATTTTAAGTTTAGATGGATTTTAATTTGATACTACAGCTGCCCCTCCACATTTGCGACTTTCACATTCGCGGTTTCGATTATTCGTGGAAAGCTGCCTGCCCCCCCTCCACCCTGTCCCTTCCCAAGGCAGCGAAGGGTTTCTCACGAAGCCTGTCGCTGTCTTGGGAAGGGGGGGTGGAAAGCCTCCCTCCCTCCCGCTCTCCATCCCCATCCCTTCCCAAGGCAGTGAGGGGAGCAAGTGAGGACGGGGGCTTCTGAAGCCCCCTTCACCACTGTGGAATGGGCAGGGGGGTGGGAGTGAGTGGCAATGGGGTGGATTGTTGCATGTGGGGGAGGACTTATTATTTGCAGTTTTTTCAAATTCGCGAGGGGTCTTCTGCCCCTAACCGCCACAAATGTGAAGGGACTGTAGTTTAATATCTTTTTATGGGGGGAGGGTGAGGGTGGGTGTGGCTTAGGGATTTTAGCCTGTATTGTTGTATTTTAACTGTTGTCAGCCGCCCGATTGTTTTTAACAGAGGGGTGGGGTAAAAATAAATTTTATTTATTTATTTATTTATTTATTATTAGGACAGGGTTGAAGAATGTATATAAAACTAGCTCAGTGGTTTAAAGTACTTGGACTCCTGGTGGACATTTTTAATATGCAAAAACAGTGGCGCAAGAGAGACCCCACAGTGGCAATCTTAGCAATGCCACACACCCCTTTTCTTGAGGAGACTTCCCTCTTTGGGGTCAACAGGAAATGAGAGGCCACCTGGCCTGCATTAGCAGGACTCCAAAAATGCCTCTGAATGCCATCTGTTGATGGAGCGAAGTACAGTGGTCCCTCCGTATCCACGGATTTGGTATCAACAGATTTAAGTATTCACGGCTTGAAAATATTCTTAAAATAATAGCAGTAATAATAATAATAATAATAATACAAAAAGCAAACCTTGATTTTGCCATAAGGGACACCATTTTGCTATGCCATTGCATATAATGGGGCTTGAATATTCAGGGATTTTGGTATCCACGGGGAGTCCTGGAACCAAACACCAGCAAATATGAAGGGACAACTGTACAGTAGGACCCCCATATCCACTGATTCAGTTATCCACAGGACATAAAACAGCACACCTACCATAGAGTCTTCCTAGAAAATGTATCCTCTCTAGCCATTTTCTAGGTCCTACAAGGCAATTCTATGGTATTTTAAACCAGAAGTCCCACTATTTTCAATGGCATTCGCTGTTATTCACAGGTTTTGGTATCCACGGGGACCCCCAGAACCAATCCCCAGTGGATAAGGGGTCTTACTGTATGTACAATTTGATTTGGCATAAAATTATCACAACTGGTATATTAAATATTTTATTGTCTTAAAGATTTTATTCATCATGCTAAAATAAAACTTTCCATAATCAATTTTCTTCCTTTTTTTTTCAATTTTTTGGAAAAAAACAAAAAAAGGCTTCTGGAAAAAACCAGGGGAGGGGAGAGAATTCCCCCCCACCCCTGAATTTATCCAGTTTTTTTCCAGACCTTCACATCTCGATTTGGGAGTAGGGCAGGGGAGGCAAATGAGGGCACTGCCTCCCCAGTATCTGAAAATTTCTGCCTGCCCAAAGAAAATTTTCCTTCAGTCCCCAAGTTTTTAGCATTGCAGTTAAGCAAAAAAGGATATGGGAGAATCCTCCACAGCCGCAACACTAACACTTCATAAACTGAACTAAAAAGACAAATCTCTACACTTTTTAAAGTAGTGCCAATGTTGTTAAAACAATTCATCAGACAATGACAGAGTCATTAAACACCGGGATTCCCACCACCACCAGTCTCTGCAACTATAATGCTGCATAGTCAAGCCATCAGCAGGAGGGATGATCCATTACAATGGACCCACTGTATTTGCAGGCTCAAGAACTGTGGATTCAATCCACCATGGATTCAAACTACAGTATGTACATACAGTCGTACATAATACACAATACCTATACTGCATTTTACACAATACATTTGCAAGACTGAAGAGGCTGCAGAGAGACAAAAGCTAACAAAATGAAATTCAGTATGGAGAAATGTAAGGTACTGCGCTTAGGGCGAACAAATGAAATACATAGATATAGGATGGGGGAGACCTGGCTGAACGAGACTATGTGTGAAAGGGATCTAGGAGTCCTAGTAGACACAAGTTGAACATGAGTCAAAAGTGTGATGTGGCAGCTTAAAAGGCCAATGCGATTTTGGGCTGCATCAATAGAAGTATAGTGTCTAGATCAAGGGAAGTAATAGTGCCGCTCTATTCTGCCTTGGTCAGGCCTCACCTAGAATACTGTGTCCAGTTCTGGGCACCACAATTCAAAAAGGATATTGACAAATTGGAGCATGTCCAGAGAAGGGCGACTAAAATGGTGAAAGGTCTGGAAACCGTGCCTTATGAGGAAAGACTTAGGGAGCTGGGTATGTTTAGCCTGAAAAAAAAGACAGTTAAGGGGCGATATGATAGCCCCTGTTTAAGTATTTGAAGGGGTGTCACGTTGAGGATGGAGCAGGCTTGTTTTCTGCTGCTCCAGAGACTGGAACACGGAGCAATGGATGCAAGCTCCAGGAACAAAGATTCCACCTCAACATTAGGAGGAACTTTTTGACAGTAAGAGATGTTCAGCAGTGAAACACACTCCCTCGGAGCGTGGTGGGGTCTCCTTCCTTGGAGGTCTTTAAACAGAGGCTGGATGGCCATCTGTCGGGGATGCTTTGATCGTGATTTCCTGCATGGCAGGGGGTTGGACTAGATGGCCCTCGTGGTCTCTTCCAACTCTACATTTCTATGATTCTATGATTCTATGATTCTAAGTACACTTTGCTGGAATACTCACTTTTGGTACATCAACAGCTGTGTGAGAAAATTCATGCTCAACTTTCACACCTGGGCTGACCCCATACTGGCATTCAGTGCTTTCTCACAGAAAAGCAAATTTTAGTCATCATCTTGGCTTTAAAAAGTAACATATTTGAAGGCACTTCAAGTGGACAGTCTCTTGGCAGGTTTGCAGGAAAATCAGGGTGCCTGAGGCATTTCTAACTATTCAGCTCATTACAGTAAGATGGCTTGCACAATGTGCATTTATTTCCTAGCCACTGTTGTTTAGTTTACGCAACTATTTTGCACATGGAAAATGCTGTGTTTTAAACTGATTTGGGGTTGGGTTTTTTTGAAGCTTCACAACATACTTTCTAATTAAAATGCATTAACTGGGTGGTATTTTTGTCATCCCATGTGTTTGTGCCTTCAAGTCACCTATCAGCTTATAACAACTCAATTCATTTCTTAGGGTTTTCGTAGATAATGAATCCTCAGATGTTTTTGCCAGTTCATTCCTCTGAAATCGAGCCTACAGCACCTGGTATTCGTTGGTAGTCTCCCATCCACATATTAACCAGGGCTGACCATGCTTAGCTTCCAAAATTAGACAGGATCTTGTGCCTTAAGGGTATTAGGCCATGTTTTTGTCACTACATGGTATGAAAACTGCTAGAATACACTGCCTATATTTAGATAATCTTAACCAAAACCAAATTGGAGTGTGTCCAGAAAAGGGTGATTAAAATGGTGAAAGGGTTTTCCTTATTTGAGAACCAGAAAAATTGTCCCATATAGGGCTAGCTAGGTCCTCCGAGGCAACTATATGGTATTTTAAATCAGAAGTCCTATTATTTTCAATGGCATTCACTATTATCCACAGTTTTCGCCGGCCACAGAACCAATCCCCCGTGGATGGCAGGGTGTTACTGTATGTCTAATATTTGAGGGTTGGAATGAATTTATATAGACTAAATGAGGTGCCCCAAAGAAATCCCATATTTTTGGGTGTGCACCCTCCATAATAGACAGAAATGTGTTACAGTTGTCCCTCCGTATCCATGGATTTGGTATCCACAGATTTAAGTATTCACTGCTTGAAAATATTCTTAAAATAATAATAATCCAAAAAGCAAACCTTGATTTTATCATCTTATATAAGGGACCCCGTTTTGCTCTGCCATTGCATATCATGGGACTTGAGTATTCACGGATTTTGGTATCCACGGGGGTCCTGGACTTAAGGTCCTGCCACAGCATTTCAACTGGGTTGAGGTCTGGACTTTGACTGGGCCATTGCAGCAACACCTTGATTCTTTTCTTTTTCACCCATTCTTTTGTAGATTTGCTGGTGTGCTTGGGATCATTGTCCTGTTGCATGACCCAATTTTGGCCAAGCTTTAGCTGTCGGACAGATGGCCTCACATTTGACTCTAGAATACTCCGGTATACAGAGGAGTTTGTGGCCGACTCAATGACTGCAAGGTTCCCAGGTCCTGTGGTAAAAAAACAAGCCCAAATCATCAACCCCCCACCACTGTGCATGACACTTGGTATGAGGTGCTTGTGCTGAAATGCTGTGTTTGATTTTTACCAAACGTGTCACTGTGCGTTATGGCCAAACATCTCCACTGTGGTATTATCTGTCCAAAGTACATCATTCCAGAAGTCTTGTGGTTTGTTCAAATGCAACTTTGCAAACCTAAGTTGTGCTGCCATGTTCTTTTTAGAGAGAAGAGACTTTCTCCTGGCAACCCTTCTGAACAAACCATACTAGTTCAGTCTTTTTCTAATTGTACAGTACTGTCAACATGCTGAGGCCTGTAGAGTCTGAGATGTACCTCTTGGGTTTTTTGCAGTTTCTCTGAGCACTGTACAGTCTGACCTTGGGGTGAATTTGCTGGGACATCCACTCCTGGGAAGATTGGCAACTGTCTCAAATGTTCTCCACTTTTGAATAAACTTTCTCACTGAAGAATTATGGACTTTAAATTGTTTGGAAATGGCCTTACAACCCTTCCCTTATTTATGGGCAGCAACAATTGCTTCTCTAAGTTCATTGCTGATGTCTTTCCTCATTGGAATTCTTAACACACACACCTGAATGCTCCAGACCAGCAAACTGCTAAAACTTTGGCTTTTATAGAACCACTTGCTGATGATTAATTAAGGGCATCTGATTAGCAGCACCTACCTTCTACTTAGTATATTAATTCCTACGGAAGTAGTATGGGTGTACTTATTTTTTCACACATGGCTTATTCATTTTGGTTTTATTTTTGTTGAATAAATCATGACACGGTGTAATATGTCATGTGTTGTTGTTCATCTGAGGTTGCATTTACCTAATTTTAAGACCTGCTAAGGAACAGATGATTATTATGTCCTGATAAGTAAAACCATAGAATCAAGACATATATCTATGCACAGGGTCTCAGTCTAAATTTTAGGGAAATGCCTTTCCTCCAACAAGTGTCATGTATGCATGCGTCTTTTTCTGTGCTCTTTAAAAGACACACTCACTACACAAGGCAAAAACCAGTTCTACAGTGGGTGGTGGCATGCTTTGTGCACCAAGTCAAGAAGTGGGCGACAGCAGTTTGCATGTTTTATTGTCAACACATACAGGTTAATGCAAAGTAATCAACTCAGTGTTTGCATATGCTCACCAGCTGTGCTGGTTTCCAATCAGATCGATCAATCTAAAACCTTTCTGATGGATTTTAAAATGCAATGGCAAGTTAACTAAGCAATTTTTTTAAAAAAAATTGAATTATTTCTTGCCAAACAAGATTGTACACACCTACAACTGGGTGGGAGATCACATCTGGACAGAGGTGTTCAATCTTTGATCTTCCAGGTATTTTGGACTTCATCTCCCAGTAAGACTCTACTAGCATGGCTGATGGTCAAGGAGTGTGTGACTTCCCCAAGGATAACCAGTGGCTTTCCATGGCTGAGCAGGGATATGAACCCTCATCTCTACAGTTGTATTCCAACGCTCAAACCGCTATACCTGCTAGCTTTCCAGGATGAGAGTAGGGAGCAGAAAAAGGCACCCACAGGCAAAAGAGAGGGTAGTAATTCATCATCCAACACTGGCTAGTTACTGGAGGCCACCCCCTGAAGCAGTTGTTGCCAAGAATGCCAGACAAGGGGAACTTGTGTCTAATCCAGCCAAAGGCACATTCTAACCTCGTCTGAAGCAGGCTTGGGTGCTTAGGATCCCTCAAACTTTAGCACGAGCAATCCATGTTTGTTTCAATGCAACCGTCTGCCATGAGTCCAGAAGGATTCTGGGATTTTAAGGTGACGAGGGGGAGAGGAAGACCAGAAGAGACTCAAGCAGACATGTAGCACTTTTAAACACAATTTAGCATTTATTTATACACTCTCACACACTATGCTAAGTTACATGATACACACAAATTCCCTATATTTTTTGTCACAGTACGACATGGCCATCCAACAAGGCTAAGCAGACCGGGTGGCATTGTTTTCTAAGGTTGGTGAACAAACCATTTTTTCGCCTCTGTCAACATTCATATGGGGAAAGTGGCATATCAGTGAGAGAGCCAGCAAGATGTTGAGATTCCTCCATTCTCTTCCTCTTATGCAACCCAATGGGCCTTTTAAGTTAGTTAACAATACTTCTTAGTGTGAAGTCGAAGGCTTTCATGGCCGGCATCCATAGATTTTCCTTGGTTTTTTTCCGGGCTGTGAGGCCGTGTTCTGGAATAGTTTCTTTCTGACTGTTTTGCCTGCACCTGTGGCTGGCATCTTCAGAGAATGATTGGGTAGGAGTGTGTGTGGAGCTTATATCCTGTGAACCCTTGTTGGGGAGTATATGTAACTTTGTGTAATTGAATGGCTAGTTTCTGTCATTTCTTGCATTTCTATACCCAGAAACTAACCATTCAATTACACAAAGTTACATATACTCCCCTACAGGGGTTCACAGTATATAAACTCCAGACACACTCCTACCCAACCATTCTCTGAAGATGCCAGCCACAGATGCAGGCAAAACGTCAGAAAGAAACTATTCTAGAACACGGCCTCACAGCCCAGAAAAAAACCAAGGAAAATCTAATACTTCTTGTTAGGAAAATGTTATTCTAACTAATCTGAAGAACAACCTTAGCAGGAGTGCCAGCTTCCCTGTGAATTGAACTAGAATGTTTTTTAAAAGCGGGGAGGCAAGTATTCCCCCATCTTGATTTGGCTCATCACACGATCAAAGCAATCCTGGTTGACTAATGAAACTTGTGCATACTTCTATCTGATTTATTTTCTGGGGAGAGGAGAGGGAGAACTGAACAGGACAAACAACAGATATTTACAGAAGGGACATGAGGGAGAATTTCAAAGACACTGCCTCCCAAAAACAACCAGCCACACAGAACTATTGAAAGAGAGCTGTAAAGGGAGGCTTCTTTTTGCTGCCTTTAACACATCACTGTCTTTTGTGCGTTCTTACATCCTGTCCTGATACACGTGGTATCAGGAAAAGAAAATGCTTCTTCCACATTCAGGCAGACTTCAATGTCAGCGTTTCCCCCAGCGGCTGCCTCCAGCGAGCGAGGAGCTCAAGAAGCAGCAGGGCAAAAGCAGATGGTGATGGTCTAGAGTCCTGCAAGCTTGTGGGGGGGATTCTTTTTTTCAGAGGGAAAGGATGACGAGGCCAAGTTCAGATTCATGTTTCCACCACTCGGATGAGAGGCAAAGGTTTGGGGCTCACAGGCTTGGTGAGTCTTTTGCTAAAGAAGAGAAAACGAAGAAAAGTTGGGGTTACAAAACTAATTGTGAGCACTTTGATATGGAGATTGCTCAAATATATGTTCTCCAGGGCCTGGGTTAGCTAGTTTAATCAGCTAGTTACAAGCAAGCCTCTAACAAAGAAGCTCCTTTTTACAAAAATGTTTTTTAAACACACCCAGTTCTCCCTTTCCTCCTCATCTTCTGTCTAGCTGAAAGTTTTTTGGGTTTTTTTTAGCTGCATCAGAATTCAGAGGACAAGGAAGAAAGGGGGACCTGAACTAGGGCTGAGAAATGCAGACTTTTGGTGTATTGGGTTGCAGCAGCAAATTTGCAATAAACAATGCAATAAAAGCTTGAGATGAAGAAGAATGGGATTCTATGTGGAACAGACTGCTTTGGAGCATGGTGGACTCTCTGTTTTTGTAGGTCTTTAAGCAGAGGTTGGATGGACATCTCTTAGGACCGCTGTATCAGTGTATTCCTGCATGGCAGGGGGTTGCATTAGATGGCTCGTGTGGTCCTTTCCAGCTCTATGTTTCTATGGTTCTACTCTAGCGGATCCTACTGCAGCTAACAGCAGCTGTCTCCAGCTATTGAGGATACGTGAACAACAAAACAGAGAGAAAATGGGAAAGCAGATAAGGCTGCTGCACCAGCTACCTGCCAGCATGTTAAAGCAGCACAGATGTACAAGTTTGACCCCAAAAATAGAAATCTTAAGAAGCATGGGATGTATTTTGAAACAACACACAATTCTAAGCCCTAAATCCAATTGTAAAAATACAAGTAGCTTTCCAGTGGCCTCTAGAAGGTTTCTTCTTGTTGTGCAAGGCTTAGCTATCCTGGTTGCTTCATTTCACATGTGCATATTGTTAATGTTGAATAAAAAGTTTGCTAAAATATGCTGAACTGCTCTTCTTTGTTGCGGTAGAGGAATCTTTCCCGATTCCTTCCATGTTACTTCTGCCTCTGGTACCCAATTTCCAGCCAAAGAAGTAATGTTCAGGAACACATCTACTTTGTTAAGAGAGGTATACTTGTATGTAACAGCCCAACTTTCTCCCATTATGGAACCCAAGGCAGCTTATAGTATAGGATTAAAGCATGGTACAAAAGTTTTTTGTTTTTTTTAAACAAACAATATTAAAATATTCAAAACAGTTTACACTACATATAAAACTTCAAAAGTTCAAGGTACAGCAATTTCATCTTCCTAAATTACTAGATTTCTGCAAAAAGGAATTTCCTGTCTCATGCTTGTCAATTAGAGCTTACAAGTATGTGCAAAACATCCTACCGTCTGAAATTTAATGTTCCAGACATACGATAGCCAATTACATCTTCCATTTCTAAGAAGAGAGCTGTCTTGGAGCCTTCTCTACAGCCAATTCCTCACTTCTCTCACAACAAGTATATCTTGCACTACTCATTTATAGGAGCTGGGCACCATTTTTAACTGTCATGGCTCTATGTCTCATGGAATCCTGGGATTTCTCATCTGACCATGGGGACTCATGCTGTTGTTCTGAGGAATGGACAAGAGCTCTCTAGCACACAATTCTAAGCCCTAAATCCAATTGTAAGTCCACCTAAAATAGATATCACATCCAACATGTCTCACAGAACCCAAGGGCTTGGGTTCCGAACTTCCAAAAGACAATTCACAGGAAATAAAATCACAATTCCAGTCGGCCTTTGCACTCATGCCTGTCTGAGCTTGGGTTGAGGTTGGGGGAGCAGCACAGAACTTCAGATGGGGAAGAGATGGGTTCAAACTCCTGCTTTGCCATAAAGACAGACCAGTGAACATGGGCCAGCTGCTGCGAGAATTAAATCAGGGAGGAGAGGAAAACATGAGACTAAGCTTCTGAGAAAGAATGTCAAACATTTAAGAGACAAAATAGAATTTTCATCCCTATCTATGTCTATCAGGTAGGGGTAATCCTAAAATAATTTACAAGGTTTCTTGTAATGATTACAGAAGCAAGTGTTTCTAGGAATACAACATGCTAAATAATCCAGCAAACTGTTTTTGCCCCAAAATGTCCTCTACGTGGGGATGGGGGGCATTTTTGCCACGTTCCCCCCCCCCAGGCCAGCTTAGCCCAGGAGAGAATTTTTTTTAAACAGAAATGGACAAGAAGTGATTTCTGCTCACTTCCTGATGTTTAGAAAAAGGCTTCTCTTGGGCCTAAAATGGCCAGTAGGACTTTAAAACATGACAAAACTGTCCCCAGAGAGTATTCTGTGGCAAAAAAAAATTATTTTGCCAGAGGGATGCAGGTCGCTGGGGGGGGGGCTGATGCAGCCCCCTAGCCTTCCAGTTGTATTACGGGATGTCCCAGACAGGCTGCCGAACTAGTTTGCAGAAAAGACCTGTGTGCTCTCTGGCCAAAAGCTGGGGGTGGGGGCACTCCTAAGCCTCTCTTCCCTCCACCAAAGAAACCGGGGAGAATCCCCTTCCCAACCACTCACCTGCTGACATACTCTGATTTGGAGCGGGACCTGGTACTGTGACCCCCGGGGTTGGCTTGCTTCTCGATGAGGTGCTCCATGCGATCGTGCATCTCCAGGTTCTTTAAAAACAGAAAGTGGGGAAATGAGGGAAGAAAGGAAGAGTTGTTTTTGTTGTAGGTGGTAGCATTGCCCATGCGGGAAGGAGAGAAGAGAGAGCATCAGCAGTGCCCGTCTCCAACCTAATGGAGGAAAACATTCAGGTTTCCAGTCCAAGATGGGAGAACACCACTACAGGTGGAGCGTGCAAGACCTCTGGGTAAGAAGAATGACAACAGCAAAAATTCTCAGGTTGGCATTGAGTACAAGTCACCTCCTGTATACAAGGTGGAAACGTTCCCAGACTTGCCCTGAAAACTTGAAACTGTGGTAATAGGAAACCCATAGAATCATGCTGGGGGTGGCCTCTCTAGGCAACTCCAGTATGACTATGGTTAACTTCCACTGAAGTTACCATAGAGCCATGCTGGAGGACCTAGGAAATGCTTAGAGAGACAATATTTTTCAGATAACTGAAACTACAGATATTGGTCCTGTGCATATGAAGGGATGAGCTGAACCCCCTCCAGGCAAAAAATCACAGCTGACACCAATTTTTGTACATGTGATCTTACTCTATGAAAAGCAAGGGACACAATGCAACCAAATGGCTATACAACTAAGACACTCTATGACATTCTTTTAAAGGCTACCACATCAACTGAAGATAGAATTTGCAGTTGGACACTCCTGGAGGGCTTCCGGGCTTGGGAAAACTGATTGTTGTCATAATACATTTCAGATCCAGCAAGCCTTGTGTAGAAGAACCACGACACCCCACCAGAGGGCAGCAGAGCTGAGGGTTCATCCTCGAGGCCCCTTTTCTTTAAACAATAAAAAACCCATATGGCCAAATGTACCCGTGAGAACTCCCTCTCCCTGCTTTCTCAACTACCAGCCTTTTTAAAATTAGCAAAGACAAGTCTCTGCATCACCACAAGAGGGGACTGAAAAACTTCAACAGGGGGGATGACAGCAGTCAATAATTAATGAGTGCCATTACCGTGCCATTACCCATAATCGCTATGCTATGCAGAAACCTCTAGGTTTAGAGTCAGTCTACCTTGAAATACCAAACATGGGGGGACAGATTGGATGGAGCGCCTCATGACCTTTCCAAGAGACATCTGGTAGGCCACTGGGCCCTTCACAATTATAGCACTATGATTCCACTTCATCGGCTTCACAATTATAGCATTATGGTTATAGCACTATGACTGCAGTTTAACTACCGTGGCTGCATCCTATGAAATCCTGGAGTGTAGAGTTTGGTGTCGTACTAGAGTTCTCTGGCCAAGAACTCTAAATACCCCTCTCTGAACTGCAAATCCCAGGATTCCATAGGATGGAACCAGGGCAGTTAAAGTGTCTTCCTGTCTAAAGTCCCATTGCTCTAATAGCAAGTGGTAAAGGAGGTATAAAGAGTACACTTGGTTGAGAAATATTTTCCAACACAGCCAACATGTTAGCATGTTTGTCCTCTTGTCATTATCACAGAGTCCAAAAATGCTTTATGTATATTATCAGATGCTACATATGCATTATCAATTTTAATGCCAAATGTTTGCTATTTGCTCACAACTTCCACAGCATCTCTCCAGAAAGAGATTAACTGTTTGCCTTAATTATGTAGGTTAAACCTCATTAAACTGAATGAAAAATACAGGAAACACTGAAATTCATTAAAAAAGGCACATTATGAAGGCATTGCTCTTTCTTAAAAAGTTTTATTTGCTTCTTCATTTCTAGGTATCAAGGACATTTTTTCAACTTAGTGATGGTGTAAAATTGGTTTTTCTTTTTCTAAGTCCATTGTGAAGTCTATGTTAAAGGGTTGTAACAATAAAACTGCCAGACTGAATAGCCTGGGGGGGAAAGCCAAAACTGAAAATGCTTTAGTGCTCTATTCCCGCCCCTCCCCGCTTCTGATAAATTATAGTTTACAGTACTGCAAAATAAACTCCCTTTTTTTTCTTTCTTTTTTTTTAAGAGGAAACTGTGGAAGTCACTGTTCAGAGACCTCCTGGTGGGCCAGCACTGTGCCAAACCCCCATTTAGAGCCACTATAGTCAGCTATGTCTGACTCCATGCAAGGCAACTTCCTACCTTCCAGGGAGGCTGCTAAGGAGTTTTAGGATAACACAACCACCTACCTCAGCCTCCAGGTAGGCCACCCGCTCTTTGAGTTCTTGAATTATTGCGTCTTTGGACTGAATCACCGTTTTGGAGTTCTGAAGCTGTGGAGAAAAACAGTCCCCCGGAGGTTTAACTTGAGCCGTCAAAGGAAAAGGCTAAGGTCCAAATTATGAATATTTTTAACATATTTATTTAAATCCTTTCTCTCTTTCCAGTTTGGGACTCAACACAACTTACAACAATTAAAATAAACGTAATTAAGAAGTCTCAGCATGGCTGAAGGGCAGGGTGTCTAAATAAATAAAATCAAAGCAAGACATTCAACTGTAAGTCAGCAGTTCTAAATCATAAAACATCTAGAGCAGGGGTGGGTACCATGCCGCCCTACAGATGTTGTTGGACTGCAACTCCCAACATTCACCATTGGCTATGCTGGCTTGGGATGCTGGGACTTTCAATCTAGAAATATCTGGAGGGCCACACGATGTGAATCTGTGGTCTAGAGCATGGCTTCCCAAACTTCAGTTCCCAAATATTGATAAGCTACAACTCCTGGACTCTCACTACAAACTGGGATGGCTGGGGCTCCAGAAGCAAAAGGCTGCCAATATCTGGGGACTCATTTTTGAAAAGGTCTGTGCTAGAGAATTCAGAATGCAGTTAACAAATTAGTCCTTCCACCCCAGCAGGCAGGCAGATAAGTGCCTGTTGTCAAAGCTGGAGAGACTTGTTTTTAATCTGGCCATCTCGATTTCTGCTACATTTGGCCTTTAACTTCTCTTTGCTGTCTAGACTCAGAGATGTGCCAAGAAGAGATAGACAAGTGTGAGGAGAGGCAAAGTGAGAGACTGAAAGCCTCTGGCTTCTTTCCCCCCCCCCCAATTTATTTATAACACTCATCCTAGTTTTGGCTTGATTCATGGAAACCACCACTAGATGGGTCTGTGTTGTTGTTGTTATGTGCCTTCAAGTCCAATCCAACATATGGCACCCCACCCCTAAGGTTATCTTGGCAAGATTTCGTCAGAGGTGGCTTGCCATTGCCTAAACTCTCAGGCTGAGAGAGTGCACTTGCTCAAGATCACCCAGTGGATTTCCAGGGCTGGGTGGAGATTCAAAGAATTGGAAGACACCACAAGGGCCATCTAGTCCAACTCCCTGCCCTGCAGGA
Organism: Gambelia wislizenii; assembly: GCA_030847615.1. Classification (NCBI taxonomy): domain Eukaryota; kingdom Metazoa; phylum Chordata; class Lepidosauria; order Squamata; family Crotaphytidae; genus Gambelia; species Gambelia wislizenii. The sequence continues at coordinate 5,106,666 of JAUMIR010000015.1, read as the reverse complement.
ATACCCAATCAAAGCATTCCCAACAGATGGCCATCAAGCCTCTGCTTAAAAACCTCCAAAGAAGGAGACTCCACCACACTCCAAGGCAGAGTATTCCACTTCCGAGTAGCTCTTACTGTCAGGAAGTTCTTCCTAATGTTTAGGTGGAATTTCATAGGGGATTCTTAGGGAAAGAATCCTCAGAGGTAGTTTCACCAGTTCCTTCCTCTGAAATAGAACCAACAGCACCTGGGGTTCCTTGGCAGTCCTTTTGGACAGGGGGAAGGTTCTTCTTTTTGGACTATCATTCTCAGAATGCTGGGGGATTCTGGGAATGACGGTCCAAAAAGGCACTTTTCCCCATGCACTTGAAGTTCTAGCCTGCAGCATTTGGGGGAAAGTGATTCAAACCTTGGTCTTCCAGTCTTACTCCAACACTCAAATGACCACACCACACTGGCTGCAATATGGTGACCCGCTCCTAGGGTTTTCTTGGCAAGATTTCTTAAGAGGTTATATCACTGCCTTCCTCTCAGGCTCAAAACTGACTCGCTCAGGATCACCCAGTAGATTTCTATGGCTTAGCAGAACTCTGGCCTCCTGGAGTCCTAGTCCAACACTGAAACCACTACACCATGCTGGCTCTCAAGGTATGTTCAGGAGCGGTTTACCACTGCCTTTCACTAAAGCTGAGAGAATGTGACATATCCCAGGTCACCCAGTGGGTTTCCACTGGGTTTTGAACCCTGGTCTCCCTGAATCCTAGTCTCACACTCAAACCACACTGAATTGCCAACACTCATCTCAGTCTTACTTAATGGAAACCACTACTAGAAGTTACTAGATTTTATTTATTGTTCCAGTACTTTTACAACCCATCTTTCTTCCATCTTGGAGCTCGAGACAGCGCATAAAGCAGACAGTCCCTTATCCAAGCACTGACCAGACCTGGACTTGTTAAGCTCCCAGCAAGCTGGGCTATATCCCGTGCCCTTAGATTATACCCTAGGACCTGGCTTTAAAAGGAGATTAGTCACAACTGATGGAGGAGGTCCACCCCATGGGTAACTGGCTAAACAGAACTTCCATACACAGATGAACAAAATGAAATCCAACACAGAGAAATGTAAGGTACTGCACTTAGGACGAAAAAATGAAATGCATAGATATAGGATGGGGGAGACCTGGCTGAATGAGACTACATGCGAAAGGGATCTAGGAGTCCTAGCAGACCACAAGTTGAACGTGAGTCAACAGTGTGATGCGGCAGCTAAAAAGGCCAATGCGATTTTGGGCTGCATCAATAGAAGTACAGTTGTCCCTTTGCATTCGCAGCTTTGACACTTGCGGTTTTGATTATTCGCGGTTTTCCCTCACCCACTGCCTGTCTCCTGGGTCTTCCCTTCTCTTCAGAAAGGGAACGAACAGCCAGGAAAGTGTGGGGGTGAGGCAAAACGTCTTAAAACCGCTCCTCTGCTGAGCTTTAGCGGCCTTTTCAGGGAGGGAGAAAGCCAAGCATACAGCTGGTTTGAGAGAGGAAGGAGAGCCAGGGAAGCCTAGGGAGTGAGGCAAAATCTCTCAAACTGGCTGTCTGCTGGGCTTTCACCCTCCCTGAAAAGGCAGCCAAAGCTCAGCAGAGGAGCGGTTTGAGAGATTTTGCCTCACCCCCTAGGCTTCCCTGGCAATTCTTTCTCTCTCAAACAGGCTGTCTGCTGGGCTTTCCCCCTCCATGAAAAGGCAGCCAAAGCTCAGCAGAGGAGCGGCTTTAAGAAGTTTTACCTCACCCCTACGCTTTCCTTTGAGAGAGAAAGGAGAGCCAGGGAAGCCTAGGGAGTGAGGCAAAATCTCTCAAACTGGCTGTCTGCTGGGCTTTCGCCCTCCCTGAAAAGGCAGCCAATGCTCAGCAGAGGAGTGGTTTGAGAGATATTGCCTCACTCCCTAGGCTTCCCTGGCAATCCTTTCTCTCTCAAAGGGAATGAAGAGCCAGGGAAGCGTGGGGGTGAGGCACAACGTCTTAAAACCGCTCCTCTGCTGAGCTTTGGCTGCCTTTTCAGGGAAGGCGAAAGCCCAGTAGACAGCCAGTTTGAGAGAGAAAGGAGAGCCAGGGAAGCCTAGGGAGTGAGGAAAAATCTCTCAAACCGCTCCTCTGCTGAGCTTTGGCTGCCTTTTCAGGGAGGGCGAAAGCCCAGTAGACAGCCAGTTTGAGAGAGAAAGGAGAGCCAGGGAAGTCTAGGGAGTGAGGCAAAATCTCTCAAACTGGCTGTCTGCTGGGCTTTCGCCCTCCCTGAAAAGGCAGCCAAAGCTCAGCAGAGGAGCGGTTTGAGAGATATTGCCTCACTCCCTAGGCTTCCCTGGCTCTCCTTTCTCTCTCAAAGGGAATGAAGAGCCAGGAAAGCGTGGGGGTGAGGCAAAACGTCTTAAAACCGCTCCTCTGCTGAGCTTTAGCTGTCTTTTCAGGGAGGGCGAAAGCCCAGCAGACAGCCAGTTTGAGAGATTTTTCCTCACCCCCTAGGCTACCCTGGCTCTCCTTCCTCTCTCAAACCGGCTGTCTGCTTGGCTTTCGCCCTCCCTGAAAAGGCAGCTAAAGCTCAGCAGAGGAGAGGTTTTAAAAAGTTTTGCCTCACCCCCGCGCTTTCCTGGCTCTTCTGTTCCCTTTGAGAGAGAAAGGAGAGCCACGGAAGCCTAGGGAGTGAGGCAAAATCTCTCAAACTGCTCCTCTGCTGAGCTTTGGCTGCCTTTTCAGGGAGGGCGAAAGCCCAGCAGACAGCCAGTTTGAGAGATTTTCCCTCACTCCCTGGGGTGATTGTTATTCGTGGTTTTTTCACATTCGTGGGGGTCTGGGGAACCTAACCCCCGCGAATGTGAAGGGATGACTGTATAGTGTCCAGATCAAGGGAAGTAATAGTGCCGCTCTATTCTGCCTGGGTCAGACCTCACCTGGAATATTGTGTCCAGTTCTGGGCACCAAAATTCAAAAAGGATATGGACAAATTGGAGCGTGTCCAAAGAAGGGCAATTAAAATGGTGAAAGGTCTCGAAACAATGCCTTATGAGGAAAGACTTAGGGAGCTGGGTACGTTTAGCCTGGAAAAAAGACAGTTAAGGGGCAATATGATAGCCATGTTTAAGTATTTGAAGGGGTGTCACATTGAGGATGGAGCAAGCTTGTTTTCTGCTGCTCCATAGACTAGAACACGGAGCAATGGATGCAAGCTCCAGGAACAGAGATTCCACCTCAACATTAGGAGGAACTTTCTGACCGTAAGAGCTGTTCGGCAGTGGAACACACTCCCTTGGAGCGTGGTGGGGTCTCCTTCCTTGGACGTCTTTAAACAGAGGGTGGATCGCCATCTGTTGGGGATGCTTTGATCAAGATTTCCTGCATGGCAGGGGGTTGGACTGGATGGCCCTTGGGGTCTCTTCCAACTCTGCAATTCTATGAATCTATGATGCAGTTTATTTCTGAATACTGGTTACTATAGAACAACAACAGGAAAGGACAATTGCTTTCCTTCCTGGTTTGTAGACATGCAAAACTAAATGGTGGGGAGGAGAGATTACACAGGAGCATAGGGACAGATGCCTCACAATCTCTCTCTGTGGTTCTCAAGGTGAAGCAGAATTCCTCAAAGCTCAACACCAACCTGTTCGATCATCTGCCGGACTTTACGTTGCTGGCTTTTGAGCATGTCATCAAGGTGGTGGATTTTCTCCCGCAAGGTGGCAACTTCCTTCTCCAGTTTGGCAGACCTGGAAAGAAGGATCAAAGGCCATCCACACACTGTCAACAATAAAAATTCTTTGTTTAAAAAAAAATCTCTTTTTCACCTGCAGCTTGGGAAAGCATTAGTCCCTCTCCTCTCAGCCAGAAGCAGCAGCAAGCAATGCAGATCTCTGATCCACAATCACTGATCCCCCAAACCATCCCCACCCCTCAAGCCAATTAAATTTGGATACAGGAGATCTAGTTCAAGTGTGAACAGCAGCAACAACAGCTCCTGGCAGGGTATTATGCAAGTTGTCATACAGCCTGTTTCAAAAAAACTGTCAGGAGCAACTGTGAACATCCACAATCTCTAGAGCTGCAACATGGCCTTCTAGACATATGCCATCTGTAGCAGGACACACATTCTTGAGAATGTCACGGTCACAAGTAATTTGCTCATTTTATGCTATTCAAGGCGAATTATACAAAAAAGCTAAACGCCTGATAATAAAAAAGTTAAAAACCACAATTAAACAAGTTCTCATATTAAATGCCATGTAGTTTTTAAAATGATGAAATAATTTTAAAACATAACGATAAATACAGCACGCACGTAACCCCATAAAAATGGCTCCCGGCAACCAATCCATTATTACACGCCTGTTTAAATAAAAAGGTCTTTGCCTGCTGGTGAAAGGAGGTCTCTAATCCAGCCTCTTGTGGGAAGGAGTTCCCGAGCTTGGGAGCAGCCACCAAAAAGGCTGTCTCACATGCCCTCACCAGACAGGCCTGGGCAGGTGGTGGGACCGAGAGAAAGCCCTCCCTTCAAGATTTTAAGACTCTGTGAGGTTCATATAGCAAGACGTGATCTTTCAGACAGACAAGACCTTAAAAATCTGGCTTTTTATTTACCGTGTTTCATAGTAATACAGCATTTGTAATAATTCTATTTCCCAATGTTATTTTTTATATTTGTTACTTTGAGGGTCTTTACTTAATTTCTGCAGAGGCCTCTGGCTATGTGCAATAAAAGCTCCCCTGTGCTGCCCCCTGTGCCACCGCCTGCGCCCCTGCGTCGCCCCCGTGCCATTGCGTCCCTTGCCACCCTCCCCCACCACCCCTCCATGACCTCCGAGGTCACGGAGGGGTGGGGGGGGAGGGTGGCAAAGGGCGCGATGGCAAGGGGGGGCACCACAGGGGAGCGCTGTGTGTACCATCGGGTGTGTGTAGCGCAGCAGGGGGGGGGACGGTGTATGCTACACCGGGTATAGCTAGTTAAGGAGGAGTTGTCTCATAAGAATCCAAGCACAGCCCTGCCAGGTCTACTTCAGCCGCCTGCTCCCTCACAGTAGCCAGACAGCTGCAACTGAGGCACACACAGGGCAGGGCGTGAAGGCAAGAGCCCCCCTTTCCCCTTCATCAGCTAGCATTCAGATAGACTGTCCCTTGACATGGAGATTCCACACATAAACCCCAAAACTCCCATAAACCCCAAAACTGGGTAGGGGGGCAAGAAGGAGCTTGAGCCTCCCTCAAGACTAGGCTAGAGGAAGCTAAGCTCCCCCCACCCACAATGAAATGATCAAGACAGTACAAGCCCCTTCAGAAATTATTATGACAACTACAATATTGTTGTTGAGCCCTCCCAGGAATAGCAAAGGCAGTATACAATCTATCCTATGCACAGTTTTTTGGGAGAAATCACAGAATCTTAGAGTTGGAAGAGACCTCAAGGGCCATCCAGTCAAACCCCCTGCCATGCAAGAAATCATGATCAAAGCATCCCTGACAGATGTCCATCCAGCTTCTGTTTAAAGACCTCCAAGGAAGGAGACCCCACCACACTCCCAGGCAGTGTATTCCACTGCTGAACAGTTCTTACTGTCAGGAAGTTCTTCCTCATGTTTAGGTGGAATCTCTTTTCCTGTAGTTTGAACCCACTGCTCCGTGTCCTAGTCTCTGGAGCAGCAGAAAACAAGATTGCCCCATCCCTTCAAATATGACATCCCTTCAAATATTTAAACATGGCTATCATGTCCCTCTCAACCTTCTCTTCTCCAGACTAAACATACCCAGCTCCCTAAGCCACTCTTCATAGGGCATCATGGCTTCCAGACCTCCCACCATTTTGGTTTTCTTCCTCCGGACAGAGGAAGGTGCACTGAGCACACAGAGGGGCCATCGAAGAGATATGCAATGTGACCCCTCCCCCGGAGAACACCTTTCAGAACTCTTTTTATTCTCACCACCCTAAAGAATTGATCAGCATTGGCAAATGTGGCCACCTCACTATACACCCCTAATTCCAGATCCTACATCTGCTCCATGCCTCAAGCTTGCTACATAGATATGCTTTATGCTTTCTTAGAAAAGTGCAATACTATCATCTCCTACACAGCTTTTGGTTGTTTAAAATTAGAGTAGTGGAGGGGAGGATATTTTCATTGTTTTGTAGAAACATACCTGCAGGTGGATAAAATGAGAAACTACCTTCCCTGCCAATGCTGACCTCCCCTCCCACACCTTAAAAACAGTTCTGGTGTCCCTGCCAATTCCTTTCATTGGATGGAAGCTCTTAAAATCAGTTGTCAGTGCTGATAGCAACAGCAACAGGCTGCCTCCCAGGGAAGTTAAATCCTCTTCTTGGAGTAGTAAAGAAAATGTTTAGAAGTGCCTTAAACTTTCCTTGCAGCTTTCAGAGGCCTCCTAAAGGAGGGCAGGGACCTCCGACGAGCCACCCATTCCTTGATGGCAGCGTCATGCCCTCCAACACTTCACAGATGAAAACTGGGAAACGTGTGACCAATCAGTATCAGACTGTGGTCAAGATAGCAAAATTTATTCATGAGAAAGAACAGATAAACTAGGAGAGGCTGCAGAAGTTTGCTTTTGTTTCAGACTACTGGGAAGGGCAAGATTCTGCCACCTCCTGTCCACTCCCCCCTGCTAAGTTAATTGAGTGCAAGCTCCTTTTGCACTTTGAACTCATTGTGCAGCAATAGCAGTGAGCTGAGGACAAAAGGGGAAAGCAGGAGGAACAGAGAGAAACTGGGACGTGGTAAAAGCAGCTGAAAAAGTGGTATGGAAGGGGATTAATCAGGACCGTCCCTGCAAAGTCAGGACAGTTGGAGGGTATGCTTTGGCTTCCAGGGTATGCAGTGCAGATTTAAGAAGCCAACAGAAACCCATCTTCCCCAAACACCAGGGAACCACACCCCAAATCTCAGCCACTAACTCATCTCAGCTGCCCGCCACCCCCCTCATGGGCTAAGCATCTCACCTTTCCTGTTCCACCAGCTTGTCTCTCTCAAGGCTCCTGAGCTGCTCCAGCTCCGATTCACCGTCTTTCATCTTCTGCAGCAGAATCTGGTGCTCCTGAAAGCGAGTTGGGACAGCTGCCGTGGCTTGCCGATATCTCATGGCAGGCCTCACCAACAGCCAAAGAGACACACCTAGGGAAGCTTTGCAACTCGCCACCTCTCCGCCAGAAAAGAAGCAAGAAAGCCATGGGGCTGGGTGGTCCTTCCATCCCACAGATCCTAGAATGGTGCCATTCGAAGCCGTCCCTTATGGGCTGCCTCTGAAGCAGGGTTTCTCAACCAAGAATCCCAAGAATCCTAGGGTTCCATGACAGGTTGCTAGCAGTTCCTCAAGTGATTGTGAACAGAAAAAAATTAAACTTTTTTTGAGCTACAGATATTATATTTTTATGCAGGATTCCCTGAGACCTCCATTATAGGATGGGAAATGCTCGGCTTAGCAGTAATACATGTGAAAAGAACCCTGGGGTTATTGTTGATCCCACGTGGATCATGACCCAGCAGTGTGATGCTGCAGTGAAGGAAGTACATACTATTTTAGCCTGTTTTAAACAGAACCACAGTTTCCAAGTCAAGGGAAATAATAGCTGAACTGTATCTTGCACTAGTCAGGCCTCATCTGGAATACTGCATTCAGTTCTGGGCACCTCATTATAAGATGAATATAGACAAACTGGAGTGGGTTCAGAGAAAGGCAACAATGATGACAAGAGGTGTGGAGAACAAAACATACAAGGAAAGGCTGAAGGAGCTGGGCATGTTCAGCCTGGTGAAGAAAAGACTGAAGGGTGAGGTAATTGCACTCTTTAAATATCTTAAGGACTGCCACAGAGAGGAGGGAGCAGGTTTGTTCTTTGTTGCTGCAAAAAGTAGAATCAGTCTAATGGTTTCAAGCTACAGAAACAACTGAACATTAGAACAGTATGTTCTGGACAGTATGAGCGGTTTGGTGGTGGGGTCTCCTTCTCAGGATGTCTTCAAAAAGAGGCTGAACAGCTACCTGCTGGGGATGCTCTAGCTGAGTTCTTGCACTGAGCAGAGTTGGACTCAATGAGGGAGGAGGCTTCCAACTCTTATGACACTACAACCTGAAAATTATTTTCACAAGCTTAGGCTGGTGCACCTACTGTAGCCCTATTTGGTCAAAGGTGAGTCTGGTCAGCTAGCAATGTTCTTGACTCCTATTTGGACAGAGACAATACATTATGCTAAATAGGCCAATGTGATTTTGGGCTGCATCAATAGAAGTATAGTGTCTAGATCAAGGGAAATAATAGTGCCGCTCTATTCTGCCTTGGTCGAACTTTTTGACAGTAAGAGCTGTTCGGCAGTGGAACGCACTCCCTCGGAGTGTGGTGGGGTCTCCTTCCTTGGAGGTCTTTAAACAGAGGCTGGATGGCCATCTGTCAGGGATGCTTTGATCGTGATTTCCTGCATGCCAGGGGGTTGGACTGGATGGCCCTCATGGTCTCTTCCAACTCTGCAATTCTATGATTCTATGATTCTATTTCAAGGTTTACTCCAGGGTCAAGAGGCTGAGGCAAGGCTGAGTCTGAAGGGCCCATATTTGAAAGAGAGGTACAGGCAGTGTGGAAACAAGCCTAGCATGTCCTCCATGCTAAATTAAAACTCCACACCCCAGAAATCCAACACTCTGAGCCAATGAGAACAGAATTCAATGCTAATTCCAAGTTAATCCTTTCTGAGAACACGGCCTCCTTCCTCTGCAGTAATTACACTTTATAAACAGCCTCCACTGGAACCAAGGAAAGCTTTTAACAGCTTGAATACCATACAGGAAAGGAGAAACAAGAAAAGCCTCTTATCTGTAATCAGTGATCTATAACCTGAGAATGGGAGAGGGCAAGGGGGGCTGAGCCCTCCTAAAATGATCAGATACCAAGGAGGAGAGTCGCCAAGACTTCTGTGTAGTTCAGTCCCAGTTAGAAATGTCCCAGTTTATAACCATCTTTGCATTTGCTCAAGAGGTTCCTGCATATTTTCCCCTTTGTTTGACATTTTTTTGTATGCTTCAAACAATTTCGTAATACTTCATTTATTGTCATCTCCATGGTTGTCACTTTGGTAACAACTTTAGTTGGTGATATTATTATTGCTGTTATTAACCATATTCTGTGTTTTGTTTTACATTTTTTGTAAAAACAAACATTCAAGTATGCAAAATTCAAAATGTGCTGCCTTCCATTAATGCCTCCCTAGCTTTAAAAACAATTCTGGAATCCCTGCAGTGATTAGATATAAGAGAATTCTTGCCTTGATAATCTTTTATCTCAAAGAGATACCGGTATTTTATCCACAGGGGCAGGGTGGGAGGACTCCAGGGGGAGAAGCTAGTGTGCTGGATGGAAGCTCTTCCTCCATATATAGCTCCCAGTCCAGAGATTCTCCATCATATAAAGCCCCTTAAATACTGATGTCTTGAAGAAGCAAAGTAAAGTTAGTGTGGAGCTGTCGACTCACTTAATATATCCTGTTCACCATCCCCTGCCTTGAAATATTTGTTGTTGAGGATGTGTGCCTTCAAGTTTCCCACCTTAAGGGGAACCCAAAGGCAAACCCTGAAATATAGCTTGTCTAAAAAGATATGCTTGGCTCTGATGCTTTTACAATTTCCCTAGCTTCAAGACTGTGCACAGAAGAAAGGAGTCTGTCTTGTGACACATCCAAGACAAACAGATTTATTGAGGTGCAAGCTGACCCACACAGCCTCTTTTTCCTGCCAAAAATAGATCAGACTTTCCTTGACAGTGCCAACAAGAGTCATTTTTGCACAGAAAAGGCAAGGCAGATGAACAAAGCTTTCTTTTCCCTGTCTTTTTCAGAAATGATATATCTTGCTCCTAAATGTCTGACTACAAATGGGAAGAATCCAGCAAAAACCAATAGAAAAGGAAGAAGTCGCAGTTTCCCTCACTCACTACTCTTTCTCCAGTTCACAGGGCAGCTGGCTCTAAAATGGCTATCATGAAAGGCACAGAAGGCCCTATTTATTTATTACGTCACCTTTCTCCCAATGTGAAATCCAAAGTGGCTCAGAACTGCAGAATCTTAAGAGCTGGAAGAAGAGCTGGAAGAAGCCACCTACAAGTCCCTGACATGCAGGAATACACAACCGAAGCACTCCTGAAAGATGCTCATCCAACCCCGGTTTAAAGACTTCCATAGAAAGGGAGTCCAACACCCGCTGAGGCAGTCTATCCTACTGTCAAACAGCTCTTCACAGTCAAGACGTTCTTTTTAACGTTAAGGTGGAACTTTGTTCCTCGTTATTTGAATCCATTGGCTCGTGGTTCTTCTCCATGGAGCAGCAGAAAACAAAGTTTGCTCCAGTTTCTAAATGACATCCCTTCAGATATTTAAAGATCATTAACCCTGTCACTTCTCAGCCTTCTCTTCCCCAAGCTAAACATCCCCAGTTCCTGAAGCCATTCCTCATAAAGCTTGGTTTTCAGATCTTGGTCACCCTGCTCTAGATGCATTCCAGCTTCTCAATATTCTTCTTGAATCGTGGTGCCCAGAACTGGACACAGGACTCCATGTGAGGTCTGACCAAACCAGAATAGAGTGGCATCAATATTCCCCTTGATCTGGACACTATGCTACTACTGATGCAGCCTAGAACTGCATTGGCTTTTTTGGCTGCTACAACACATTGTTAACTCACATTTAACTGATGGTTTACTGGGACCCCTACATCCTTTTCACATGTACTGTTTTCAAGCCAGGTGTCAACCACCCTTTACTGGTGCCTTTTATTTTTCTTACCTAGATGTAGCACCTGACATTTATCCCTGTTCAAATTCATTTTATGAAAGGTGAAGCAACTTCACAGACACCAGGGGGAAATGAGATGATGTGAGTTAACAGTGGGGGGGTCCTTTCTATTTACAGAGTCAAGAGCAAGATGGAGGCAAGAGGACAAAACTCTGGTTTCCAGCCTGTTCAGAAGGGAGAGGGTGAGGCAGCAGCAACCAAAGCCACAATTACCTTCTCCATCCCTGTTAGAAGCCTTTGCAGTTCTTCCAGCTTCAGGTCTTTTTCTTCCAGCATCAGTTCTGCCTTCCTAAGAGCTGTGCCAGATTGCTCTGCCTCCCTCCGGTAGTGGGAGATGGATGTCTGGAAAATGATAAGAAAACTATCTAGGTTGCTGAGGGCTTCCCCCCACGCCCGCCCCAGTACAGAAAACTGGCAGCATATGACACTCAGCATAGTAAAGGCTAATACAGAAGCCACACCAATGACTTGACACCCACCCATCCCAGGACAAGAGTCCCCCCACTCCAATGGCTAGCACATCCTTTGTTGAAAGATATGCAAAGCTAGGTTATTAGACCTGTTTGTTGTAGTGTACCTTCAAGTCATTTCTGACTTATGGCAACCCTAAGGCAAACCTATCATGGGGTTTTCTGGGCAAGAATTGTTCAGAGGTGGTTTGCTTTTGCCTTCCTCAGAGGCTGAGAGAGTGAGGCTTGCCTAAAGTCACCCAGTGGATTTCCATGGTTAAGCAAGGATTTGAACCCTGGCCTCCAGAGTTATAGTCCAGTGCTGTGACCACTACACCACACTGGCTCTCAAGCCTATCATTCTTGGCAGGATTTGTTCAGAGGGAGTTTGCCTTTGCCCTCCTCTCAGGCTGAGAGAGTGAGACTTTCCCAAGGTCACCCAGTGGGTTTCCATGGATGAGCAGGGATTCGAATCCTGGTCTTCAGCATCAAATGCTCAGACCACTAAACCACACTGGCTTTGTCATACTATTAGATTTTTAAAGCCACACAACTATAGTTCCATGTCAAGAGACCCTTTATCCCTCCTTCCCATGTAGAACTGGAGCGGCGGGAGGGGGAATGATGTTCCTCATGCATAGGAGAAACCTATACAGGTTGAGTATCTCTTATCCAGAAATCTGAAATACTCCAAAATTGTCCACATGGGTGACTGAGACAATGTCACCTTTGCTTTCAGATGATTCAATGTATACAAACTTCGTTTCATGCACAAAATTATTAAAAATATTGTATACAATTACCATCAGCTATCTGTATAAGATGAAATGAATTTCATGTTTACACTTGGGTCTCATCTCCAAGATAGCTCATTATGGATATGCAAATACAGGTATACCAAAAATCCAAAAAAATCTGAAATACAAAACGCTTGTGATCCCAAGTATTTTGGATAAGGGATACTCAATCTATACTTGAATCCCTAACACCAAGTTTTGAATTTAAGAACTACTCTAAATCTCCAGCTAAGAGATTAAGATTCTTCTTCCTTCTCAGTGGAAGGACAGGATGCAAGCACTCCCAACTACAATTGCCAAATTGTCTGCAAAATCTTTCTAACAGTTATTTTCTCCTCCAGACATCTGGAAGCACTATAGCTTTTCCATAAAAAATGTGACACACCCACCCGAACCAACCCACTACTGCTCAAATCATCATGATTTGTGTGTGGACAGAGATATCTTCAATATTGCTATACGTTCCCAGCTGTGAATAGTGTTTATTCCCAACTACAGTAGACACACTGAATCAACTGGTACATGATGAATCAACACAGAAGTAAATCCAGTGGAGAAAATGGTTCTACTCTAATCGGGGCTAACAACAGGATTTCTGACTCTTTCTGGGTGGGGTACAGGGGCCTGACCTCATAGGCAGCTCTGTCCGACTGATGCCGCTTCTCAGCTTCCTGTAGTTTTGAGAAGAGTCTCTTTGTTGTCTCACGCATGATTGAGATGTCTTCTCCAGGATACGTGGGCTCGTCCTGCCAGCAGATGGAAGATTTAATCCATGCTCAAAAATGGCATCCCCTCCACACAAACTTAGACAACAAGTTGTTCTGTAAAAACCCCTAAGCAAGATGATCAATAAAAACAAACCTTAACCTTAAAGTACAGTGGGCCCCTGTATCCGCGGGGGCTCAGTTCTCCGACTTACCATAGGTACCATGGATAATAGTGAACCTTATTAAAATAAAGGACTTCCAGTAAAAATATACCAGAGTTGCACAGGAGGCCCTAGCGATTCCTAGAGAGGACACCTCTCTAGGCATTTTCCAATGAGACATTATGGTATGTGTCCCTACTTTTTCAGCTGCAGATAACTGAAACCATGGATATTGGTTCCGTGGTTACAGGGGTATGACTGTACACTTCTAAAGGGAGAGGGGAAAAGGACAGTGGGTTTCACACTTCCCTTCTGTCACCAATGCAGAAAACAGGAGTGAGAAGAAATTATTTGCAGGCCCAGCCACATCATCTGTTTCCTCTGTAACCCCACAAACCCCACACCTGGAATGCAATGCCTGCCGTTTACTCAAGTCACAGTGACAGTGACCAACTGGAATAGCTTAAAAAGTGGATCTGGCAAATTCACTGGAGGACAAGGCAATCAAACCAACCAGAGGAAATTGCTTCTCCCGGTATCAGAGGAAGCACACCTCTGAATACTGAGTCCTGGGACATACAAGCAGGGGTCTGATGCTGCTCTCGAATCCTATCTATGGGCCTCACAGAGGCATATGTGTCACTCTTAATGCAGTACTGGACTTGAGAGTATTTTTATTCATAGAATCATAGAGTTGGAAGAGACCTCAAGGGCCATCCAGTCCAACCCCATTCTGCCATGCAGGAACACACAATCAAATCATTCCCGATAGATGGCCATCCAGACTCTGTTTAAAAGCCTCCACAGTGCTGGACTTGCAAAGACCCTGGCCAGATCCACCTGAGCTGTTCTTAAGTTCTCAAGCTCTTCTCATTGTATTTATTAAATGCTTTTAACTCCCACTTTTCCTCCAAGAAATTCAGGGTATAATTTATTTATCAGCTCTCAACCCACCAGGGCCCCTGAGGCAATGCACAGTAGGTAAAAACACTTCTAAAGTGTTAAATAAAGAACTACAAACCAATTAAAATACTCTCTTTAAAAACAGCTCTAAAAGCAGTTTTAGGAACAGCCAGACACCCCTAATTTTAAGAGCCAAAGGCCAACTGAAAGCACAGTGCCTGCCAAAAACTCAGAAGGGAGGGAACCAGCCTGACCTCCCTTGGGAGGGAGTTACACAGCCTGGGTGCCGCTACAGAGAAGGCCCTGTCACACCAGAGTAATGGAGTGTGTGCTGAAAAGTGTAATAGAAGATGATAGATTTCTAGATTTATGTACTCTTTACTTGGTTGCGAAACTATATTATCTTTAAGATATTTTCAGTGTATATGTAAAAGTAGAATTCCATGATAATTATATTCATAGAACATAAAATTTTCAGCTTTTACTTTTGTTGTTTCACCCATCCTTCACAATAGACTTTAGACTTCATATCAAACTATTTAAAAAGCACGGTGGTTTGTTGGATGATACTTTTGTCTTCTTCATTGACATGAAAGAAGAAGAGCTTTAATAATGGAAAGTTAAACAGCTGTACGTACTACAGAATGTTAATATTCTGAGCACAGTTGCCAAAGTATTTGTACTCTTTCTCATTCATGGTTTGCTCATATTGCTACTTGTTCAAAAGCTGTGCATGAGTTGTCCTGCATTATCAGATTTCCTGCGTGGCAGGGGGTTGGATGGGATGCCCCTTGTGGTCTCTTCCAACTCTACAATTCTATGATTCTATGACACGCAACAGGCCTCCTGCTGATGACCTTAGATTTTAGGCAGGCTTTTATGGGAGGAGGCACTCTTTCAGAAAGAGCACACAGCTCTCTCTTTCTGCCCAACTTGTCCTCAACAATTCTTGAGGTGGGTTTAGGCTGAAAAATGTATTGACAGGCTCAAGAGCACATGGTTGAAGGGAGTTTGGAACCTCCTCAGCCTTCATCCTACAAGCTACCTGGTACATTGCACTCCCACACAGCATCCTCCTCACCCCCAAGTTGGGGCTAAGGCAGAACAAGAGACCCAAGCCAGAGAGCTCACTCTGGTGAAGTCCAATTTCCCCTCAACTTTATTTGCTCTATACTTAAAGCACCATTCTCAACCCCATTCCCAAGTCCCCAAGTTTTTTACTGACCTGGCTTACAGACAAACTGCGATACGAGGTAGTTTTGTGAGGATGGATCCCGTTCGGTTTTTCCAGCTCAAGCTATGTGCAAGGAAAAACAAAAAAATAAACCCAAAACGGCATCTAGCGGAATCAAAGGAACACTTCTCCATCTCCTTCTCAGGAGGCAGGAATTCAAGAAGTGGCCACTCTCTGTACACACCATAGATGGGATTTCCTCCACATCTGCCATCACTTTCTATGTTACAACTTCTTTCTTATGTTGGTGTCTGCTTTGGCAGAAAGATTCTAAGGTGGGTGAACAAATACAGAGAGATGTTGGGACCTACAATACTAATAAACCTCACAGCTATACTCTAGTGATAATGAAAAAATAGTAAAATCACACAAATTTACTCAATGCCATGTATACATATATTACACAAATTGAAAAAAACCACATGAAAATCCATCAGTCCATGAAATTACACATAACCAACTTCTCTTAAAAAATGTAGTCTCAAGATAAAATATCAAAACAGCCTGGTTTTTAGAGAGACATTAAAGTAAAATCCAAACATCAATGAAAATCCAAACCTCCTCCTTCTCGTTCCCAGCACCTGATATTCTAAGGTAGACTGCTTCCGAACAGGAGAGGTCAATTTAGCTAAGATCCAACTAAGAGCAAACAAACAGTTTATGCAGGATCAAAGTAAAGTATTTATATTCTAGGCACCTAGTTGGTCAGAGAGGGGAAGAGTAGGTAACTGGAGCTACAGCACTGTCTTGATGGGATCTTCCTTGCCCTCTAATACTAAAGACTGGGTCTTCAGTCCACCTTTTCAAACTGTTTGTGTGCACACAAGTGCATGGCGCAATGGCACAATGCTTTTGTGGACTTCCAAAGACTCTTACATGTACAGCTGTTACAGAAGAGGTGGCTTGCATGTCTTAACAGTTCTTTGTGCTGATCAGCTGTTAATGGCATTCTTTACAAGGCTCTGGTCACATGTGTATTCATTGATTCATGTCCTAATCTCTGGGGCAACAGAAAACAAGCTTGCTCCATTTTTTACATAGCATCTCTTCAGCTATTCTAAGGTGGTGTTCATTCACCCCTCAGTCTTCTCTTCTCCAAGTTAAACATACCCTAAGTCCTTCCTCATAGGCTTGGTTTCCAGACATGTTCACTGAAGGACTGAACAGAGCCCTTCAAGGTTCCCAGCTGTGTATACAGAGAACATACAGACCTTCCACTTGGGTCTTAGGAGGTTCAGAGCTTAGGGAGAGTGACCTGTGTAACTTTTATGGAGCTACAAAGCTTTTCATAGAATCATAGAGTTGGAAGAGACCCCAAGGGCTATCCAGTCCAACCCCCTGCCTTGTAGGAATGCACAAGCAAAACACCCCTGACAGATGGTCATCCAGTCCGTTTAAAAACCTCCAAAGAAGGAGACTCCACCACACTCCCAGGTAGTGTATTCCCATATTTCTTTGGGAGGAATGTCAGGACAGTGTTGAAGGGTGGGTCTCTCCAGTCCCTCTTTAAACCCTAACAGGCCTACAGGGGAAGTGAAGCTGAGAGAGGTGACCAGTCCTAGCCTTCTAAGCCTACCAGGTACATTTGGTGGGAACATGGGAAGAGGGCCTTCTCAGTGGCTGCTCCCAGGCTCTGAAATTCCCTACTCAGAGACGGCAAACTGGCAACCTTCATAGTACCTCTCAGCAAGCAAGTAAACCTGTTTAATTCCAGCAGATCTTTGAGAATTGATTTTTTTTCTTAGAAGGAAAAAGTCCCCTAAAATATGCTGGACTTTTATTTGTTATCATTGTTTTAATTTTTAACTGGTCTCCATTTTATGGTAGTTTAATTGCTTTTTAACTTTTGTTTGCTGTTAAATTTCAGCTATGTTTGTTCCAACTGTTGTAGATCCTGCCTAAATTCCCTAAAGGTACCAGAGCCCATTTGATATTGGAAGCTAAGCAGAGTCAGGCCTGGTTAGTACTCGAATAGGAGACTGCCAATGAATCCTAGGTGCTGTAGGCTATATTTCAGAGGAAGTAATGGACAAAACCTCCTCTAGGATTCCTTGCCTAAGAAACCCCTCTGAAATTCATGGGGTCACCATAAGTCAATAGGCGACTTGAAGGCACATACACACACAAGATCTGACCTTGGACCCTTCTCCCCAAATGCTGCAAGTTAGAATTTCCAGAGCATGGGGAAAAGGTGCCTTTTTGGACCCCAGGTGGCTGGGGGATTTTGGGAGTGGCAGTCCAAAAAGAAGAACGCTCCCCAAGCCTAGAAGGACTGCCAATGACTACCAGGTGCTGTAGGCAATATTTCAGAGGAAGGAATTGGCAAAACTACCTCTGAGTATTCCTTGCCTAAGAAAACCCTGTGGAATTCATAGGGTTGCCATAAGACAAAAGGTGACTTGAAAGCACATGCATACACAGAAGCTACCTTGAATCTCATACTTCTATCCCACCTTTTCCCAGTAAGTAAAAACATTATTATTACTCTGCAAGAGAAGGTGCCCCTATGACTCGAATAACACCCACTGCATTTCGTTTCAACTCTCCTTCCCATGGCCTGTGATGGGGAGCAGGAAGGGGGCTTATGCCAGCCATGATCTCTCAACCTAGCTTACCTCATATGTTTGCTGTGCGCCTTCAAGTCATTTCTGACTCTAAGGCAAATCTAACATGGGGTTTTCTTGGAAAGATTTGTTCAGAGGGGGTTTGGTTTGCTTTCCTCTCAGCTGAGAGAGTGTGACTTGCCCAAGGTCACTCTGTGGGTTTCAAGGGCTGAGTAAAAATTCAAACCCTGGTCTCCCTGAGTTCTGGTCCAACAGTCAAACCAGTACATCATGCTGGTTCTCTAAAACTGACTTATGGGGACTGTATCCTGGTGTTTGGGGCAAGATGTCTTCAAAGGAGGTGTGCTGTTATCTTCCTCCAAGGCTAAGAGAATGTGAGTTGCCCAAGGTCACACAATGGGGTTCCACAGCTGAGCAGGGATTTGAATGCCAGATTCCCTGGTTCCTAGTCCAAAACTCAAAACCACTACACCACACTGGCTCTCTTTTCACAGGTTTGTCGGGAAAATAAAATGGGGGGGGGAGTGAATGGAAGAGAACCTTGTCTTCAAAGTCCCCATATCAACCCTGCAACATAAATATGGTGAGTAGGTGATAATCCCGTTTAAATAATTGGCAACATGCACCCATCTGCTCTCATCACAACAGAACTTTTAACGTATTTCCCAAATACCTAGGCTTTCAAAATGACCAAATTCAAAACACTGCACTTCACATGATTATCTCCTGAGAATCTCAGGAAACAGAGACCTTGCCAAAGGATCCACGAATATCTCATGAGAGAGCAAGGTTGTGTTGATAGGGTGTGGCATGTATTAAGCTGGGCTAGGAAATACGGGGTGTGGAGTGGGGGGAAGAGTTCCTTCCAGATTCCTTCCATCTAATAAAATAATTAGGGATTTGCATTCAGCAGTGATTCAAGGCAGACATGAGTCAGTAAGCTACTGAAGTAAAACCTTGGTGCCAGAAGGGCGAAGGCAGTTTCTAGCCAAGTTTGAACACAGTAGGCTCTTCTGAGCCAAAGTTTTCATTTTGTAACTTGTCTAAAGTTCCCTGGCTGCCAAATTATCCAAGGAGTTCTACTGCAGTGCTGTCATATCCACTAGTATGCATGTGTATACACAGCAGGGATATATACAAAAAAATAATTCGTTGGTACTAGCATGGTGCAGTAGTTTGAGTGTTGGACTACGACTATGAAGACCAGGGTTCGAATCCCTGCTCAACCATGAAAACCCACTGGGTGACCTTGGGCAAGTCTCACACTCTCAGCCTAGAAAATCCCATGATAGATTCACCTTAGGGTTGCCATATGTCAGCAACACAACAACTACCACTATGTTGCTGAGGAGGCAATGCCTCCCTTTTCAGATGAAGTAAAAAAGCAGCTTGCCTCTTCAACTGCCCCAACTTCAAAGAAAACCCACAAGATGAAATGTCCAGAGAGCAGAGCTGGAGGAAAAAACAGTTGTGCTTTTTTTTAAAAAGTGAGGGTTTTTTTAAACCAGATGTGGCTTTTCTGCATTAAAACCAATAAATCAGAAAATTAAGTAGCAAAATGCAGTTCAGATGTTATGGCCACTAGCTTAAATAATAATTGTTCTTAGATTTTCCTTGGTTTTTTTCAGGGCTGTGTGGCCATGTTCTGGAATAGTTTCTTTCTGACGTTTCACCTGCATCTCTGAGGATGCCAGGCACAGATGCAGGCGAGACGTCAGAAAGAAACTATTCCAGAACACGGCCTCACAGCCCGGGGAAAAAAACCAAAGGAAATCTATGGATGTTGGCCGCAAAAGCCTTCGACTTCACAATAATTGTTCTTCAAAAAGTGCTGTTTTAAAGTAAGTTGTTTTGGTTGAACTTGTGTTAATTGTAGGATTTGTTTCTGAATGGCATTTCTTGCACAATAAAATAAAGTGATTAAAAACGAGCAACTGACACACTGGATACTGGTCTAACAATGAACAACTGCCAATAAAATGTTGCAGTTAAAATGTTTAAATTCAAACAGTCATTGCTGTCCCAGTAAGAGGGTTGGAAAATAGTAATAATAGCCAGACTTAAAAAAAATATATGAATAATAAATTTAAAAACAGGAGTGGTTTGGGTAGGTTTCTTTTTAAGTCATTTGGTTTAAATCAAACTGGTTTAAGTCTACAAACCCTGCTGTACTCCCAGTATTCCAGTGAGAGCTGAACTGTGCCAAGTCATAGTTTCTAACCACATTTTGTCTCGTCGCCCCCCCCCCCCGTTGCTTGCCAGCACATATTATCCCCCCGCAAAAAAACCCCCACTAATTACCTCTTGGAGATGACTGCTGTCACTTTTCAACTGATGGAGACTCTTTTCATCCTTGGCCCTGTCCTTGTCTCGGGCTTTGAGGTACACCTGAGTCAGAGGAGAAACCACACCGCCCATGAAGAGGAAAGCTGCCCAAATGCAAAAGAACTGAACCCAAAGCGAGACAGGACAAGCATGCAACTCCAAAAGCAATTATAAGGCGAAGCACAGTCAAGTTCTTGGTGAAGGGGTGACATCGTCTTTCAACAGGCTGTGCTGGTTTTGCGAACAAGACAAAATACCGCACTGCTTATGAACCAGAGTGGTACAAGTATATACCTCAGTTAACTAAGTCAATGTGTTCTGAAACAGGACTTTTTAAACAGAAACATTGGTACCAGAGTCAAAAATAACATGAAAAAAAAATAAGGAGAGGTTCCTATACCACAGAATGAAGAACAGTTCAACATAGCTCAGCAAACATGTTACTCAAAACTAACAACATGCACGTGTGAAATGGAACAATCAGGTCAGGGAAACTTTGCAGAAGTAAACAAAAACATTTAGACCCTTCTAGAGACCTCCTGAAGGCTTTTTCCAAATGCACCCAGGGATGACTTTCTTTCACCAGTCTCCACCTTTGTTACAACTTCCATTTTGATGATCAAAATTATAGATCTACATATTTTTAACATACTTGGTCATCTACAGGTCTCTTTTCTCTCTAGTTTACTGTTCACTCATGCCAGTCTGGATTCTATGTTTAAAAACCTCCAAAGGAGGAGACTCCACCAAACTCCCAGGCAGTGCATTCCACTTCTGAACAGCTCTTACTGTCAAGAAGTTCTTCCTAACATTTAGATGGATTCTCTTTCCCTGCAATTTGAGTCCATTGCTCCATGTCCTAGTTTCTGGAGCTGCAGAAAACAGGCTTGCTCCATCCTCAGTATGACATCCCTTCAAATATTTAAACACAGCTACTGTGTCACTTCTAAACCATCTCTTCTCCAGACTAGGCATACCCAACTCCCTAAGCTGCTCCTCATAGGGCATCATGGCTTCCAGACCTCTCACCACCCTGGTTGCCCTCCTCTGGACACATTCCAGCTTGTCAATAACCTTACTGAATTGTGGAGCCCAGAATTGGACACAGTATTCCAGGTAACGTCTGACCACCTCACCTATAACTGAGCAGCTACATCTGCACTGCTTGGTTATAGCACTCTGATCCTCTTCCCACTCTCAATTTATAGTGACATAACAGCAACTCTGTTTCTTCCCAGCCATAACTGGAAATGTCAGAGATGGTATCTTCAACCTCTGGCATGGAAGGCATGTGTTTGAATGCTGTGCTATGAATCCCCGCTTTGAAAGCAGGTTCCATCCTTTCTCAATCAGGAATGCCAAGACTTTCAAAGAATCTTAAAAATGGAAGGGTCTGTCAGGGCCATCTAGTCCAACCCCCTGCCATGCAGGAATGCCCAACTAAAGCACTCCTGAAAGATGCCCATCCAATCTCTGTTCAAAGATCTCCAAAGATGGAGAGTTCACCACTCTTCGAGGCCATCTATGCCACTGTGGACAGTTCTTACAATCAAGAAATTCTTCCTAAAGTTTAGGTGAATCTCTTTTCTTGTCATTTGAATCCACTGGTTTGTGATCTGGTTTCTGAAGCAACAAAAAACAAGCTCTCTCTGCCTTCAGATAGTTAAAGATGGTTACCAAGTCACTGATCAGTTCTCTCTTCTCCAAGCTTTCCAGAGAGCCATTTGAAGAGAAAAACAAAACCCCACCACCCTAAGCCAGCAAACTAAACAGAAGCTCACCTTGATGATTTCTTCATCACCATCACTGGACTTGATGCATTCAGAGGCCAGTGTGTGGCTGCTTGTAGGTCGGTTGGCCACCATGGCAAAAGCTCGTCCTACGGGCTACAGCAAGAGGAGATAAAGCCAAGTCATATAGAGTAGGTTATAAGCCATCGAGCAATTCTTAATTTTTTCTTAGGAAATATGACATGCAGCTGTTGCGACAAAGACAGTCACAAATCTCTCCACCCCACTCTACCCAAACTTACAAGTAATGGGGCAAAGCAGTAGATTGGGGACCATGGGAGTTCTTCACAACTAGTGAAGACGAGACACATGTTTATTCTAAATCTTTTAGGAATTCTACACAGATGTATCTGACGTCTTCATCAATTTTTAGCTCTTATAATCTTCTGGTTCTTCCCACCAGACAATGCCAAAACACATCTGGTCCTTATTTTATTGAAGATTTGTTTAGATCCATGGTCACTGATCTTCCTTCAATTAAAGATTAATGCACAGCAGACCTTCAAATTTATTGCAACTGAACAGTTTGGACTATGTAATATATGCACTGCTGATTGTTTGAGCAGCATGGGATAGTGAATGCTAGACCAGGATTCCAGGAGACCAGAGTACAATTCTCTGCTCAGCCATGGAAAACCACTGGGTGACCTTGGGCAAGTTACACTCTCAGCCTCCCACCCAGAGGTGAACTTCCTCTGAAAAACTCTTGTCAAAAAACCCTAGAAGAAGGTCACAATAAGGCTTAGAGTTAGCATGGTATAGTGGTTAGAAGGCTAGGCTAGAACTCCAGGAGTTCAGGGTTTGAATCCCTGCTCAGTCAGGGAAACCTACTAGAATGTGATCTTGGGCAAATCATACTCAGCCTTCAAGAAAGGCAATAGGAAACCTCTTTTGAATTAATCTAGCCAAGAAAACCCTAGGATAGGGTCACCATAAGTTGTAGTTGAATTGAAGGCACACAACATGTTGGCTGTTTGGTAGATATACGAGTATTGTAACTTTCTAATATTTGTTTACTATGTACTTATTTATACATTTCCTGACTCTGGTTGCTTTTGCCTGGTTTTGTATCCCTTTCTTTTGGCTGAGTTCTCACCAAAGTTCAGGTGTTCCTTTCACACAACCGTGTTGCCAAGTGAGGCTTCTGCACATAAAAAGAAGCACAGACCACAACACACACATACAAACACACACCTACCTTTGGCTTTGTTTGGTCACGTCTGTCCCCAGGAAGGTCATTCTGGAGTGTTAGCCGTAATATTTTCACACTGTCCTAAAATTGTAAGAGGGAGGAGAAAAAGAAAGATGTGTTAATGGCTTATTTCAGTCACCAAATCCTCTGACAGAGAAATTCCTTTTTAACAAAAGCTTTTTCTGCCTGCCCAGCCTACCCATTTTCCTCCCTGTCCTTTGTATACCTGGGTTTGTTTGTTTGTTTAATAGCATCAGCATTAGGAGGCTGGTGAAACAAAGACTGAAGAAAATTGGGTTGCAGCAGCATGTCTGCAATAAGCAATGCAATAAAGCTTGAGTTGCAAAAGAATGAGATTCTACCCTAGTTGATCCTACTGCAGCTGTGTGCACCTGCCTACAACAGGCAAGGTAAACAGCCCCCGTCTCCAGAATCTCTTACTAAGCACAAATAGCAATACAGAGATAAAAGGGGAAAGCAAATAACATCACCCCACCAGCTACCCCAACATGTTTAAAAAAAGCACAGACCTCTATGTTTGGCAATCAAAATGGAAACTATCAGAAAATGGAGGCTCATGAAAGAAGCTTTCAAATGATCTCTGGAAGGTTCAAATGGTTTTTGCTTACTTCTGCAAGGCCTCCCTGACTGGTTTGCTTTATTTCACATGTGCACGTGTGGATAAAAAGTTCATTGAAACCTGTTGATCTACTTTTCTTTATTGTGGCATAGGAGCCTGCGACTTCTGTCTCTGGCACCAAATCTTCTACTACAAAAATAATGCCCAGGGACACATCCATTTTGTTAACTGAGGTACACTTGTGTTTATTCTAATGGTCAGCCAATAGCCAAAGACATTTTTGTCAGGGGCATCACCAGTCAGACAATCCTGGCTCAGGGGCTCTGTTTCTGAGGCTACCAATAATCCCTCCAACTTAACCAGGCTGGAGGGAAGCCACTCACAATTGTGAGTTCAGTCAGGAAAGGAGACAACAAGTCTGACTTTTTTACAGCTGGCTTGCACAGGGAGACAGTCAAAGTGAATGCCATTTGCTTTTGGAGGAGCCAATAGTGCTATAAGAGCTAAGAGCTGCCGCTTAATGCTTGTCTGTTTCCTCCCCTGCTATTCAGAAGTACATTGTGACAAAAAGACTCCAGAAGTCTCTGGCAGCCTCTCCTCCACGCTGGGCAATCTCAACCCTGGAAGACTGTGTTGGGTAGTGAGCACTGCTAAGCGATCTATACCTTGGGAAGAAACTCAAATCAGAGTGTCTAGGGGGGAGGAGGAAGGTGCTAATGTGCAAAAAGAGAACAAACGTCCATCCAGAGAAGTTGTTGAGAAGGGAGGTGGGCTTAACATTCATTCAGGCAGTTTTACCCAACACGTATCCTTTTATTACACTTGTAAACACTAACAGATAGAGATATTCTCACACCCACCCACACACCAATCCTATTTAAAATACAATCTCTCTTTTGGATGACTGTGCTCATTTGACTTGGATGCCTCACTTCTTTGTTGGACATTACCTCTAAACCTCTTTTTCTATAATGCTTATTATTATTTTTCTTTAAATGTCTCTCTCTCTCTCTGGCTTTTCTTCGCAAACAAAGATTCAGGAAGGACTCATCCCGCGCTTTCTGCAAGCACGCGGACAGGACCGGTTTACCTGTCTGCCAAATCAGCATTGGCAGGGGGCCCCGAGGTCAAGAGGGCCCCCCGTGTTGGCCTCCTTAATCTGATGAAGGAGACAGCCAGGAGACAGTCGGGAGGAGCCCCCTCTTGCTCTCCTCCTCCACAAACCTCCTGCTGGCTTTAAAAAAAAAAAAAAAAAACAGCCTCTCCAAAACTAAAGAGAAAGAGAAAGAGAAACAGCAGCCCTCCGTGGCAGAAGCTGGAGGGAGAGGGGGGGTGTGTGTAAGAGAGAGAGAAGGAATTTGAGGGTTGTCTCCCTCAGAAAGGGCTTCTTTCTTTCTTCTTTCCTTTCCTTCCTTGCACATAGATCCCCTCCAGCCCATCTTTCCAGCTGCTTTTAACATGTCTTGGTTCCTCTCCCCTCCCTTCCCCCCTTGGTCTTCTTCAGTTTCCTCCCCTTGCTGCCAACTGAGTTCAGCCTGCAAAAGAAATTTGTTTGTATTTGCCCATGTGCCTTCAAGTCATTTCTGAGTAAGGCCAACCTACCATGGGGTTTTCTAAACAAGGTTTGTTCAAAGGGTGTGTGCCTTTGACTTCCTTTGAGGCTGAGAGTGTGTGACTTGCTCAAGGTCACCCAGTGGGTATTCATGGCTGAGTAAGGATTCAAACTCTGGTCTCCACAGTCATAGGGCAATGCTGAAACTTCTACAACACTCTAGCTCTTTTAACAGAAGAATATAAAGAATATAAATTAAAATTTGGAGTAATATTACTGGGAACAATGGTTTTATTGTTGTCACTAAAACACCAGTATCGCATTAGTGTTATGTGAGAGGCATTGGCCTAGAGCAGTGGTTCTTAACCTTTTCTTTACCAGGGACCCTCCCACCTTTAAATATCTTTTGGTGCCCCAAGACTTAACTCAAGATTTAAAACCCTAATAATAATAGCTAATAATAGCTAACAACAACAACAATACAATTACACCATCCATTAAACTTTCCCTTAGAGACACTCTTGCTTCTTCCTGCAAGTTTGTGGCTGGAGTGGATTGAATGGCAATGTGCAGGCCAAGCCAGCCAGCCTTTGCCTTGGTTGCTGTCACGTGGCTGCTCCACTACAGGGAGGAGGTGGGCCAAGCAGTCTTCAAGCCTTTGTGGACCCCCTGTGAGGATATTGCGGACCCCAAGTTAAGAACCACTGGGCTAGAGAATGCTGGAAAAGGAACAATCCAACCAGACCTTGAGAAGGGTGCTGGCAGGGGGATTCTGGGAGGTGTAATCCAAGAGTAACTTTCCCAGGTTCTAAATGCAGCCTAGAATCATAGAATCATTGCGCTGGAAGGGACCCCAACAGCGATCCCATCCAATCGGCTTCTGCCCTGCAGGAACACACAATCCAAGCATTCCTGACAGATGGCCATCCAGCCTCTGTTTAAAAACCTCTAAAGGAGACTCCACCACACTACGAGGCAGTACGTTCCACTGCCGAGCAGCTCTTACTGTCAGGAGGTTCTTCCCATTATTCAGGTGGAATCTCTGTTCCTGTAGTTTGAACCCATGGCTCTGTGTCCTAGTCTCTGGAGCAGCAGAAAACAAGCTTGCTCCTTCCTCAGTATGACATCCCTTCAAATATTTAAACATGGCTATCACGTCACCTCTCAACCTTCTCTTCTCCAGGCTAAGCATACCCAGCTCCCTAAGCCATTCCTCATAGGGCGTAATGGCTTCCAGACCTCGCACCATCCTTCTCAGTATCTTTCTTGAACTGTTGTGCCCCGAATTGGAAACGGTATTCCGGGTGAGGTCTGACAAAAGCAGAATGGAGTGATACTATTACTTCCCTTGATCTAGACACTACTCCTATTAATGCAGCCTGGAATCGCATTGGCATTTTTTGCTGCTGCATCACACTGCTAACTCATGTTTAGCTTGTAGTCTACTCTTTATTTTCTTTGAGGAAATCTACACCATTACATTAATTGCTAATAAACAAAAAAATATTATGTTAGTGCCTATAATATAGTTTTTAAACTAAATTATTGGTGGCAAATTATGTAATATAGTAGGCCCCTCTTATCCACTGGGGATTGGTTCGGGGCGGGGGGTGGATTCTGAAAACCATGAATAATAGTGAACGCCATTTAAAATAATGGGACTTCTGGTTTAAAATACCATAGAGTTGCCTTGGAGGGCCTAGAAAAGGGCTAGGGAAGACACATTTTCTAGGAAGACTATGGTAGGTGTGCTGTTTTGTGTCCCATGGCTAATGAATCCATGGATATGGGGGTCCTACTATAATCTGAACATCCTGTACGGTGAATAGGTTAGGTTACATTGATCTGAAATAAACATATGGGGCCCCCAAAGTAAAGCATTGCAGGGGGGCCCAAAATTCCTTAAACCGGCCCTGCGTGCGGATGACTAAAAGGCCAATCCGAGATAAACAAGTCTGGTTGCAGAAAGCACAGCAGAAGGTCTCCTTGGGTGATGTTTCCAGGTTGTGATTCTTTCTGCGTTGTCGTTTCTCTTCAAGACTTGTTCGGCGTGAATTCTCAAATAAGGCTGCAGCATTGTGGATAGTGTGTCTCCATGCCTCCCAATGTGAGGCGAGGGCGGACCATTGTTGGTGGTCAATTAAATGTATACTATATAAAATTGTTGAATATGAATAAAAATTTATCTTTTTAAAAAATCATTCTGGTATGAGGGTATCATGGAAGGGATTTGAAAGCTGGCTCCAGAGATTGGCATAGTTCATATACAGTCGCCCCTCCACATTCGCGAATTTGACATTCGCGGTTTCGATTATTCGCGGTTTTGCGAGGGGCCCCCACGGCCCCCCCCCAAAACCGCGACACGGGGCCTCCAGAGGCCCCGTGAAAGCCCTGGGAGGGAGCGGGGAGGGCAGGGGAGACCTCCACGGGGCCTTCGGAGACCCTCCGGAGGCCCCGCGAAGGCCTTGGAAGGGAGGGGGGAGGGCTGGGGAGGCCTCCATGGGGACTCCGGAGACGCTCCGGAGGCCCCACGAAGGCCCGGGGAGGGAGGGGGGAGGCTGGGAGAGGCCTCCATGGGGCCTCCGGGGACGCTCCGGAGGCCCCATGGAGGCCTGGGAGGGAGCGGGGAGGGCCGGGGGAGGCCTCCATGGGGCCTCCGGAGACGCTCCGGAGGCCCCATGAAGGCCCGGGGAGGGGGTGGGGAGGGCCGGGGAGGCCTCCATGGGGCCTCCGGAGACGCTCCGGAGGCCCCACAAAGGCCCGGGGAGGGAGGGGGTAGGCTGGGAGAGGCCTCCGCGGGGCCTTGCTAGGCCCCACAAAGGCCCGGGGAGGGAGGGGGGAGGCCGGGAGAGGCCTCCATGGGGCCTCCGGAGACGCTCTGGAGGCCCCATGAAAGCCTGGGGGAGGCCTGGGAGGGAGCGGGGAGGGCCGGGGAGGCCTCCATGGGGCCTCCGGAGACGCTCCAGAGGCCCCATGAGGGCCCGGGGAGGGCCGGGGAGGCCTCCATGGGGCCTCTGGAGACGCTCTGGAGGCCCCACGAAGGCCCGGGAGGGAGGGGGAGGGCCGGGAGCGGCCTCCGTGGGGCCTTGCTAGGCCCCACGAAGGCCCGGGGAGGGAGGGGGGAGGCTGGGAGAGGCCTCCGCGGGGCCTTGCTAGGCCCCACGAAGGCCTGGGGAGGGAGGGGGGAGGGCCCGGAGAGGCCTCCGCGGGGCCTTGCTAGGCCCCACGAAGGCCCGGGGAGGGAGGGGGGAGGCCGGGAGAGGCCTCCGCGGGGCCTTGCTAGGCCCCACGAAGGCCCGGGGAGGGAGGGGGGAGGCCGGGAGAGGCCTCCGCGGGGCCTTGCTAGGCCCCACGAAGGCCCGGGGAGGGAGGGGGGAGGCTGGGAGAGGCCTCCATGGGGCCTCCGGAGATGCTCCGGAGGCCCCATGGAGGCCTGGGAGGGAGCAGGGAGGGCCGGGGAGGCCTCCATGGGGCCTCCGGAGACGCTCCGGAGGCCCCACGAAGGCCCGGGAGGGAGGGGGGACGGCGGGGAGCGGCCTCTGTGGGGCCTTGCTAGGCCCCACGAAAGCCCGGGGAGGGAGGGGGGAGGCCGGGAGAGGCCTCCGCGGGGCCTTGCTAGGCGCCACGAAGGCCCGGGGAGGGAGGGGGAAGGCCGGGAGAGGCCTCCGCAGGGCCTTGCTAGGCCCCACGAAGGCCCGGGGAGGGAGGGGGGAGGCTGGGAGAGGCCTCCATGGGGCCTCCGGAGACGCTCCGGAGGCCCCATGAAGGCCTGGGGAAGGGGTGGGGAGGGCCGGGGAGGCCTCCATGGGGCCTCCGGAGACGCTCCGGAGGTCCCACGAAGGCCCGGGAGGGAGGGGGGAGGGCCGGGAGCGGCCTCTGTGGGGCCTTGCTAAGCCCCACGAAGGACCGGTGAGGGAGGGGGGAGGGCCTGGAGAAGCCTCCGCGGGGCCTAGCTAGGCCCCACGAAGGCCCGGGGGAGGGAGGGGGGAGGCCGGGAGAGGCCTCCATGGGGCCTCCAGAGACGCTCCGGAGGCCCCATGAAGGCCTGGGAGGGAGAACGGAGGGCCGTGAGAGGCCTCCGCGGGGTCTCCAGAGACTCTCCGGAGGTCCCGTTGAGGGCTTGGGCAGGAGGTGGGAGGGCTGGGGAGGCATCCACGGGGCCTCGGGAGGGTCTCCAGAGGCCCCGGGAAGGCCTAGGAAGGGAGTGGGGAGGCTGGAGGAAGCGACTATGGGGCCTCTGGAGGCCCCATGGTCGCTATGGTGGGGGAGGGGGGGCAGTCGTTATTCGCGGATTTTTCACATTCGCGGGGGTCCGTGGAACGGAACCCCCGCGAATGTGAAGGGACGACTGTATTCACTGGACTTAAAGACTAGCATAGATAAGTACAATCACTTCTGCCTTCCATGCTCACATATCACACTCAGCTTAAGAAACACACACACTCACACATACACACAGAGTCAGCCCACAATCTTACCTATACCACCAAATTCTCTAACTGGCATTGCTTGGCTTCAGTTGGCCAAAGTTAAGAGAACTGACTTCCCATCAAGATGTCAATCCACCTAAGAACTAGGTGGCATTTAACACCAATGAAGTTACCCCAAATTACAAAAAATATATCCTCGCTATGCTGGAGGGGATGTGACTTACCGGGACTACATGTGTATGTGGTGGGACTGCATGGTTGTCTCAACATTGTGTAGGGAAATCATAGAATTGTAGAATTGTAGAGTTGGAGGAAATCACGAGGGCC
Organism: Gambelia wislizenii; assembly: GCA_030847615.1. Lineage (NCBI taxonomy): Eukaryota > Metazoa > Chordata > Lepidosauria > Squamata > Crotaphytidae > Gambelia > Gambelia wislizenii. The sequence goes on along the minus strand of JAUMIR010000015.1, from coordinate 5,076,855 downwards.
ATCCAGTCCAACCCCCCTGCCATGCAGGAAATCAAGATCAAAGCATCCCCGACAGATGGCCATCCAGCCTCTGTTTAAAGACCTCCAAGGAAGGAGACCCCACCACGCTCTGAGGAAGTGTGTTCCACTGCCAAACAGCTCTTACTGTCAGGAAGTTCCTTCTCATGTTGAGGTGGAATCTCTGTTCCTGGAGCTTGCATCCATTGCTCCGTGTTCGAGTCTCTGGAGCAGCAGCATCTTTCCAAGAAAGATGTAACATTGCCAGCCAACAGGTTCAATTAATTCCAGAATTAGCACTACTAAACATTTTCTCTGGTTCTAATGCGCAGTTATCACATAAGGACATAATCAAATTTTTCTTTTAGCTGCTGAACAGTAAATAGGATGGCAGTGAAAATCAGGAAATGCACTGATCATCATCTTGTGGTACAAAAGAATATGGGACTTAGCGCGATCAGAAAAGTTAACACAATGTGTCAAGGAACTGAAAGGAGACAGGGACACAGGTAACTTTACAGAAACTTGTATTTGCTATGCTAACCAATCAACAGACCCAAGAAGACAAGCCCCTATCACTTATGCTAGTATATGGAATGATGCACTTGGTTGAAACAGACATTAGCACTGGAGGCTTGACTATATAGGTTGCCCCCTGTATCTTCAGCGGATACACTCCTGGACTTACCATTTTCAAGTGAAACCACAGATAACGGCAAACCCTATTAAAATAAAGGACTTCCTGTGCAAACATACCATACAGTTGCACTGGAGGACCTAGCGATTCCTGGAGAGGACACATCTCTAGGCATTTCCCAGCACATACAATACTATGGAATGTAGAATTATAGAGTTGGAAGAGACCTCAAGGACCATCCAGTCCAACTCCCTGCCATGCAGGAATACACAATCAAAGCATTCCCAACAGATGGCCATCCAGCCTCTGTTTAAAAACCTCGAAAGAAGGAGACTCCACCACACTCCCAGGCAGCAGCAGATTCCACTTCCGAACAGCTCTCTTTGTCAGAAAGTTTTTCCTAATGTTTAGGTGGAATCTCTTTTCCTGGAGTTTGAACCCATTGCTCTGTGTCCTAGTCTCTAGAGCAGCAGAAAACAAGCTTGCTCCATCCTCAGTATGACACCCTTTCAAATATTTAAACTATCATGTCATCTCTTCACCTTCTTTTCTCCAGACTAAACATGTTCAGCTCCCTAAGCTGCTTCTCATAGGGCATCCACAACTCCCACCATTTTGGTTGCCCTCCTCTGGACACGTTCCAGCTTCTCAATATCCTTCTTCAGCTGTGGTGCCCAGAACTGGACACAGTATTAATGTCAATCTACCAAGGGCAAGAAGACAGACGCACTCCTCTTTAATTCATGGGTGACAGCTGGCATGGCAGAGCTATTCATTCATTCACACACACACACACACACACCCAAATGAACTGCTAAATATGCTTTAAGGAAGAAACAGGGGTTTGCCTTCTTGTTCTCTGCCTTGTAAATAAAGTGTTTTAAGGAGCTTCATTTCAAAGCAACAGCTAAGGACCATGAGATGCCATCTGGGCTCAAAGGTGCAATAAACAGGAGGAGAGAGGACAGGAATCTATTCTGCATTTGTGCACCCACAATGGAAGCTAGGATCACAAAGGAGTTTCTTTGGTGGGGGGGAAGCATTTGTCACATAATCATCCATCCATTGCTCAAATATACCCCACTTTGGAACCTTTTGTTAAATTGGGTACAGTGTCTCATGTCAGAATCATAGAATTGCAGAGTTGGAAGAGACCACAAGGGCCATCCAGTCCAACCCCCCTGCCATGATGATATGAGGCAAGCCCTCCCAAAAGATTGTGCTTTCAGTTTTCATCTGATTTTACCCGTTATAACTGTGCAACAAATTAACAAATGCATGGCAAACATACTGCATAACAAATATGGGTGGGTAGCCAGTCCCTGCCCTGAAAAGCTTACAACTATTGTAAAACTGAAGGACTTTTCACACATCCCAATGATAGTGCTATGGTTGCACTTTACTGCCATGATCCAATGTTTGGTATGACACTAAAGTTTTAAATATAGATATACCTCTGCTTGCATAGAGATGCATTCCTGGGCACTCCTTCAACAGAGGCAGAAATAACATGGAAAGAATAAGCATAAATTCCTGCATCACTAAAAAGAAGAGCAGTCCAACATAGCTCTGCAAAAAATTTATTCAGAACTAAAAAATATGCAAAATATGTGAAATGAAACCACCAGCTAAGGTAAGCCTTGCATAAGTAAACAAAGACATTTTGAGACTTCTAGAGATCACCTGAAAGCTTCTCTTAAATACACCCATGGATGACTTTTCCTTTTCACCAAACTCCATTTTTCTTATGATTTCTATTTTGGTGGCCAAACTTAAAAATATGTGTTTGTTTGTTTAGCTGGAGGTAGTTCCTGAGGCAGGCGAACATGGCTCTCCCATTTTCTGTCTCTCTTGCTGATCACACATGTTCAGTATGCGATTCTGGAGGCAGCTGCTGTTTACCTCGCCTGCTTCAGGCTGGTACACACAACTACAGTAGGATCTGCTACAGTAAAAGCCAGCTCAAGCTTTATTTACTGCATTGTTTACTGCAGACGTGCTGCTGTAACCCAGTGTCAAAAGTCTACAGTTGTCCCTTCATATTCGCTGGGGTTTGGCTCCAGGACACACACACACCGTAGATACCAAAATCCGTGGATACTCAAGTCCCATTAAATGCAATGGCATAACAAAATTGATTCCCTTATATAAGATGGCAAAATCAAGGTTTGCTTTTTGGATTTTTTTTTAAAGAATATTTTCATGCCATGAATACTTAAATCTGTGGAAACAGAGGGACAACTGCATATTTCTCCAGCTCTTCTTCACCACCCTTCCAATGATGCTAAAAACTTCCAACTAGACAGAGGATGAGAAAGTAGGGTACTTTGCAGGCTCAACAAAGCTATGCAAAAAGGAGCTTCCCTATCAAGCTTTTTTATTCAAAGAGTTCTGCCACCTACATACAATAGGAATACAGTATAGAAAAAAAGAAACATGCAAAAAACATACAAAATTACAGAAGAATTACTAACAGACACACACATCAACAAAAGCAAAGGGGAAAGAATTACATAGTAACTTCAACTGTGTTATGGATGTCTATAAGTGATACAACATTTTACCTCCTCTATCACAAAACATCTTATATTAAACTTCTAACAACTTACTGAACTTATCAAATTCCACGACTGATAATTTCTCCTGTTGCTTCCGCAAAAAGACAATCACCAATTCTCAATCCTTCTTAAAACTATTCAATGACTTTTCTCTGATTACAATACAGTCAGACTGCCACATCTGCAGAACCAATATCTGAGGTTTCAGTTAGCTGCAGCTGGAAAAATAGGGACACCCACCATAGAATCACATTGCCTAGGTCTTCCAATGCAACTCTATTGTACATTTATACTGGAAGTCCTTTACATTAATAGGGTTTGCTGTTATTTGTGGTTTCCAGTATCTGTGGTAAATCCAGGAAGCAAACCCCTGCAGATAAGGGGGCCCAACTATAGTTAATTTATCCATTTCAGCACATGCCCAAGAAGGGGAGTAGCCTCTGCCTTCATTGAGATCCCTCCAGAACTGAACTATGTACTTATAACAGAAACAACATCTGATACAAAATGTATGCCTCAAACTCCAACATCATCACTTTCTTCTTCCTGCATGATTTTTTAAAGAGCCTAAATACCCTAAAAGCACCAGATCTTGTCTGAACCTGGAAGCTAGGCAGGGTAGTACTTGAATGGGAGACAGCCAACAAATACCAGGTGCTTTAGGCTATGTTTCGGAGGAAGAAACTAGCAAAACCATGACCCCCGTCTATTCGAGGGGAGGAACGGAGTGCCTTGCAGTAACGGCATTTTGCAGCAGCAGCAACTTGTCTTAACGGTGTTTTTGAACCCAGAAGGCCCCATAGGCTTCACATGCCAGATGGCAGCCACCTTTACTCATGTTACTACCTCACCACCACCAAACCTTTTTTTAAAAAAAAGAAGTTGTCTAAGGTGCGCTAGACCAATAGGGCAATTTTTTAAGTTAAGACAGCAAAACAAAAAAAACCCCACTCCATTTTATCACCTTAGTGATCACTCACTAAGGCGAAAATCCAACATGGCAGCCACAGATGCTTGCCATTAGCAAGCCCAGCCCTGTGCTCACCCAGCCAATCAGCTTTGCATTTCCTCTCGTATGGGAAAGTGATTCAAAGCAAATCGCTTGCCCTAACGAACAGGAATAAGCACCCCCTCACTGTTTTAAAAAACTACAGGAAAAGCCAAAAAGGCTTTTCCAGTGCTGTTTTTGTTGTTTTGGGCCCCGCTCCTTCCAAATACAGAGGATTGATGTGGGATCCCATTTAGATAGGTCTTATTCACAGTGAATTCCATGAGGGTTATTTTCACTGATTAGACAACCCACCCCTGGGTATTCCTCACCTATGAAATTCATGGCGTTGTTATAAGTCAACAGACAACATGAAGGCATATACAAACATATGTTTATAGTTACCAGAATGGCTCAAAAGGCCATCAATAGATCAGTAGGAAAAAAAAGAGGTGATGGCTACTATCTATAGAATGTAGGAAAAAGTAGCTAACACACATTAGAAACTGCTTAATGCAGTGTAGATGTGTAAATAGCTATTGCTTAAAACAATTTGTAAGCCGCTCTGATAGCCTTGTGGCTGAAGAGCAGGGTATAAATAAATAAAAATAAAATAAAAAATAACTTGATGGACAAGCCACTGGAGATTCAAAAGCTTGCATGTATCTTCTGCATGTTGGTTGGCCAATAAAGGTATTGCAGTTTTGTGGATTTTGTTGTATTTTGCTCTTCTTTTTTTGTGGTGCAGGAACCCATCCCTATTCTTCCCATATTACTTCTGTCTCTGGTACCAAATTTTGTGTTTAAGAAGTAATGCTCAAGAAAAACATCTACTTAGTTAACTGAAGTATGTTTGTGTAATCATACAAATGTAGAATCAAGCAAGCACTTTACTGTCAACATACTTCTAACTAGGAGGCCTGTGGCCCTACTTCCATGCCTCTGGGGCAATAATTAGGACTGGGTGCACTCACCACAACTTAATCGCCAGTAATTTGCATGAGCCTGAGGAACACACATTGCCATCCCTAGACACTCAATTCCAACCAGGAGGCAGAAAAGGGGAGGGCATCTGGGGGTGGGGGCCGATTGTAAAACATGCCATATTTCAACACAGGGTGTGCCCTAATTACTCAGCAGGCAACATGTTCCAGGGAAGCTTATTAAAGGCATTATTGTCATACCTCCTGTTTGCAACAAAACTTTGTCACCACAACACTTGATAAATTATCAAGAAAAGGCTACAGCCTACAATGTGTGGTGACTTCATGCCATTTCTGTCCCAATTCTTGGTTATGGCGCTTGAGGGTTTTAAGCAAGATTCAGAAACAAAACCAGCAGGATGGCTTTTTAAAAATAAATAAATTGAGAGTGGGATCTATGGGATGGCCCTGTGGCCTCTTCCAGTTCTACGATTCTATGCAACCCAACATTGTCACACTCCACATCCAAAAAATCCAAATTCCACTCCTGAAGTTTGTTATGTCACAAGTTGTGCAGTTCAGTCGCTTGTTCTCTGAAAATACAATGCTTTGGGATTGATATTTGCAAGGTATTTACATTTCTGGAAGATGCAAAGCAAACCTATTGAAGAAGGTAGAGAGGTCAGTGTCTGTAAACTATAATCTAATGTGTTTCTCCAGGAACAGAAAACATCAACTTTATTATTACAATAACAGATCAGTCATAAAACAGACAAAAACAAGACACAGAAAAAAAATTCAAGGCTAAAAAACAAAACAGGTTCCCAGGTAGAAGAATTATTTTCACACGTGCACATACATACCTAAGTGGCAGTTCAGCTATCAGCTTCTAAATCAATACCAAACAGCATTTGCTAGGATTAGGATTAAGCCATGATGGGATTTGACCAATTTGCTACTAGTAGAACATGTTAACATAACAAAACCTTCCAACTGTCAGAATAGATTTGTTAGAGGAATCTGAAAGAAGGGATATATAAAAGCTATCAGATCTGCCTGTGAACTTTTTGAAAATACATTTAGAATGTGGTACTAGGCACCAAACTCAGATCTATTTTTTTTTAAAGCAGGGAGGGACTCCATACAAATATGAAAATGTTACTAGTCCTAATGACTGCAAGGACACAGTGCATTTGTTCAGCCAACCATCTCTGTCTTCCAGCCAGGTTGCTGGGTGTGTATCTGCACACTTGTCCCTCCTTGCTGGAATCCATCCTCTCACCTTTGTACCAGTTGATACTGGCAATCAGAGTGACTCACCTTCAGAAACTTCCACAGAATCTGAAGCTGTTTCCTTCCTTCTACCATATATGGGGTGGTTGCAGAATCCCACGTTTGTTCTGTGTGTGTGTGTGTGGTGTTTGCTGCTATAGATACTAAGGCCATAGCGGCTTTGTTTGACATGTCATGCCTACAAAATGCATAGTGGGTTCAGTTAATTGTTGCCATAAACTCCAAAGGAATTTCTGGAGCAACAAAAATACAGGCCAGCTTGTACTGAGTAAGTATCTTGCCAACACCCACCTGGTGAAGAGCTGGCATCTTCTTGTTGTGTGCCTTCAAGTGGATTTTGACTGTTGGCAACCCTATTCTAGGCCTTTCTTCACAAGATGTAGCCAGAGGGGGTTTTCCATTGCCTTCCTCTAAGGCTCAGAGACTGTGCTGCCCAAGGTCACACACTGGGTTTCCATGGCCCAGCATAGATTCAAACACTGGCCTTCCAGAGTCCTAGTCCAACACTCAAACCCCAGTACACCATGCTGGATAATTAATGCTTATTAATACCAATTTAATGTTTACTGGGCAGTGGCTTCAGTGAGCCTGATCAAGCATGCTCACTGCATCCTGACTTTACATCACAGCATTTGGCTGTTAGCTCTCTTTGCTGTCTAGATCTACAGATATACCAAGAAGAGATACAGCTATTTTGGAAAATGTAAACAGGAGAGACTGAAAGCCTCTGAACGGTTTCCCTTTTTCAAATCCTTTTTTTTTCCCTCTTTTTATTTTTCAATTTTTTTTTAGTAGTAGTAGTATAAATTTATTCGGTCATTGCCCAGCAAAATCAAAATTATAGGTCCAATACAGAACAATTGCAATAAAAATTTAAAAATTTCTAAACATAAGTTATTAAACACAGTTATTAAACATTAATATCGTACACACTTCAGAATAAAAATTGAAATATCCATTTCTCCTAAGATTCGATACTTCCCCTTCAGTCTTTACCAGATTAACTTTATTATTTCCCAATGGCCAAACGAAGAGGTTATTATCAACAATATAACTGAGTTGGTGCCTCATATGGAGCCAAATATGGCCGGCATAATCAAACTGAAGCCGTGATAGATAACTGTGATTTCCAGCCATATTCTGAGAAATTACAATCACAATCTTTGACGTCGAGCGCTTAAAGCTCAGACGTACCTGGGGCCAGCTGACGCGACTTCCTTGGTCCCATCGTTAACTGCCTCAGTCTTAGACACACAACTTGCCTGCATTAGGTCCCATTAACCATTTGAGGTCGCAGTTTACATACAATATAGCAAAACTTTGCTACCTTAAATACAACCTCAGGAACCTGATTATTTAGAAGATTATAGATATAAAAGGCGTCAGGGTGTCCAGGGTATTTCTCCAGAAGGGGGGTAATCAGCTGGTGACGGATGTCTCTACAGAATTGGCAATACAAAAAGACATGCTCAATGGTTTCAATTGCACCCGCATCACAAGGACAAAGGCGGGATTCGTAGGGCACTTTCTTGATCCTACCTTCCAAGACTGCTGTAGGCAAGGCATTGAATCGGGCCAAGGAAAAGGCTCTCCTAAATTTAGGCATTGTGATTTGAAATAAATATACTGCTGGTGAAGTAACTCGAATTTGTTTGTTGACTACAATATGTTTGGGGAAAGCAGCAGTTTCTAGCTGGCCTTCGATGTCTAACAATCTTTGTTTAATGGTCAGTTTTACTTGATCTAGACTTAATTTCAAGATGGAATCCCTAGAGAAACCCAGTGTGTTCAGTTTCTTAATTATTGCTGTTTCCCACGAAGATTTAAAGGTTTCTGCCAATACAAATTTAATCAGTCCACTGGGATTTTTGTTTAATTTGAGCCAGTATGTGAAGGTGTTAATCCACATACTTGTTTCGAGTTTACTAACTCCTGCTTCCCTTCTTATTACTGCATTTGGTACACAGCAGGATATTTGAAATATTTTCCTTAGAAACTTTGTTTGGACTTGTTCTAAAGAAGTAGGATCTTTATAGGGTCCTATTTGGGCTCCATAGAGTAATTGTGGCTTTACTTTGGCCAAAAAAAGTTTAATTACAGCTGGAACAAACTGGGCTCCCTTGGTGAGGAAGTACCTTTGTATAGTGTTTGCCGATCTTTGGGCATTCCGAGTGACATAATCCAGGTGAGCTTTTCTACTCCCTGTGGATTGAAATACACTCCCTAGATATTTAAAAATTTTGACCTGTTCGATAGGTTGTTTTCCTATCGTCCATCTTCTCATTTTTGGACATTTAGCAAAATAGAGAATTTTGGTTTGGGTGTAATTTATAGTTAGGTTTTCTTCCTCACAATAGAGAGCTAAAGACTTTAGGGCTCTTTTGAGGCCGATTGGGATTAGAGATAAGATCGCTGCATCATCGGCGTATAATAGCACATTGATATGTCTGTTTGCTATTTTGGGGGGATGATAAGAAGGATTACTCAAAAATGGGATTAAAGAATTTATGTAAAAATTGAATAGTGTTGGGGCCACCACGCACCCCTGTCTAACTCCATTTTTGACTTGTACTTCTTTGGAAACATGTCCTTTCAAACTGCACCTCACCTTCAAGCGGTTATTTTCATGCATTTTTTAAAAAATTTTTTTAAAAGATCATTTTTTGTTATTTACATTAACAGTGAATGACATTACTACTCTCTTTCAAATAACTACTTCATAATAGCCTTACAGAAAATATTCTTTGGTGTTTTTTTAAAACAAGTACCATAGACATGTGTTAATGATGGACCTTGACTCCTTGTTCAGTCCAAAACATGGGATACAAGCGGGTTGCATATTTACGCAAAGTTATCAGTTCCATGGATACAGAGGGCAACTTGTATTGACAAAGATCCTGAGAATACAATATTTTTTCTTACTATTTGATTTAACCAATTCAGAATATTTTTTTTCAGAAATCCATAACCTTTTTCAATCCTTTGATCAAGGCTATGGATCCCAGTACTGGTGAGAGTAGGACTAGGTGCCCCTTCCAACTTAACAATTCTATGATTTTATGATTATGCAATACAGTTGTCCCTCTATATCCATGGATTTAAGTATTCACAGCTTGAAAATATTCTTTAAAAAATAATAATCCAAAAAAAGCAAACCTTGATTTTGCCATCTTGTATAAGGATACCATTTTGCTATTCCATTGCATATCATGGGACTTGAGTATTCACGGATTTTGGTATCCACAGGGATCCTGGAACCAAACCCCAGCAAATATGAAGGGACAACTCTCTTCTAGAGCAAGAAAGCCAGAGTACAGTTGTCTCTTACCTATACAACAGCCCTTAAAAACAGTTGTTTGTTACAATTGTTAAAAAAAAATCTTCAGGACTTACAGGAAGAGCTCTCAGTTGTAGGATCATTGCCAAGGAAAAGGCCTATTCATTGGCTCGTAAAGATTTATAGAAACCCTCCCTCATGTAATTCAAGGCTTCATTACAAGTTGAAGTTACTGTTTCATTGTTTCACAATAACAGTAAGCTTGTTTAATTTGGTAATTGGCCTCAGAATGAAAACTGCCAATGTGTACGCAACCTTGTTCGGTGCCTGTGTGTGAAATATCTGTTGTTCTGATCGTGTTTATGTTTTGGAGTAAGGATGGGTCAAACGTGGCCCTGGCCATGTACAGATTACCAGGGCTGTCTTCTTTCAGGCCTCAGCTCCTCTCGGCTCTGCTTGCTTAGGGAGAGAAAAATGAACTCTATGACCTGAAAGCCTCCAAAGAGCAGTGTGTCACCTTCACTGGTCTTGCTGGCATGGACAAAAGTCAGACCCTTCTTGGTGATGGCTCCCAGACTGAACTCCCTCTCTAGGGAGGCTAGAATGCCCCCCCCCTTGTAGCGCTTCCATTGGCAGGCAAAGACTTCTATTCTATTCTATTATTAGTTACTTATATCCCACTGTTCAGCCACAAGGCTACCAGAGCGGCTTACAAATTGTTTTAAGCAATAGCAGCTTACACATCTACACTGCATTAAGCAGTTTCCAATGTGTGTTAGCTAATTGCCCCCACAAGCTGGGTACTCATTTTACCGACCTACAAAAGGATGGAAGGCTGAGTGAACCTTGCAGGATTGCAGGAAGGTAGCTTCCCTTTTAGTCTGGGTGGATTTCATTCCTCTAATAGCAGTTCACACATACAGGCAAACAAATTCAAAAGCACAAAGCACGCAGAGATAATTAACAGTACTGGAAAATTTCAGCTAAGAGGCATTCTGTCAATGTAACTGATAAATAAAATAAATGTTTTGCTAACCACATTGATCCCCTGAGGTTTTTTATTTATTTAGTTATTTATACCCCACTCTTCAGCCACAAGGCTATCAGAGCAGCTTACAAATTGTTTTAAGCAATAGCTATTTACACATCTAACTGCATTAAACAGTTTCCAATGTGTGTTAGCTAACTGCCCCCCCACAAGCTGGGTACTCATTTTACCGACCTACAAAAGGATGGAAGGCTAAGTGAACCTTGGAGCCCGCTGGAATCGAACTTGCAAAGTTTTAAATTCCAACAGGCTTTAAGAACTGAAGGTTTTTGAGGAAAGGGCTTTTTAGAGGATGTTGTACTATTTTAATTATAACCCTCATAAATCTGTTTTAAATTTTCATAGTGTAATTCTGTTTTGATGTCAACCTTTGTGTAGTTCTAATCTATACTGTAATTATTTTAATTTTGTAAGCTGCCTTGAGTTCAAATTGTGGGGGAAAGGCAAAGTTATTATTTTAAATCAGTTACATGACAACCTTGCACTGTTCAACATTCAAAAAATAAAATAAAATAAAAATAGTTCAAAACCAGTAGTGGGCTTCCAGGTTGTGACTGTTGTTGTTCTTGTTGTGTGCCTTCAAGTCAATTCCAACTCATGGCAACCCTATCATAGGGTTTTGCTGGCAAGATTTGTTCTGAAGGGCCTTCCTCTGCAGCTGAGAGAGTATGACTTGCCCAAGGTCACCCAGGGGGTTTCCATGGCTAAGCAGCAGGTCAAACCCTGGTCTTCAGAGTTGTAGTCCAACACTCAAACCAATACATCACACCAGCTCTCTACATTTTTGTTATCTGGCATTAATTTTTGAGTACGGTATGTGTGGTCCCCCACAGGCAGAAAACCTGCCAAAAACCTACTACAGTTGCCCAAATGTGTTTTAGAAACACTTACCTCTTACATGACCAATTAACTGACTAGATCTTATTATCCCTGGCCAAAAAGCCTAAATTGTTTGTAGCAGTTTCTGGCAACTGGCAGGGAACTGGCGTACAAAATGGCCTCAAAGAACACAGAAACCAGCAAGTATCTGAGCCTTTCAATTGAATTCATAGAATTCAATCACTTAAAGACATTTACTCCCTTTCTGCCCTGTGCTAGAAGGCGGGTGGGCCAAATGTGGCCCTAGTCCCCACTTTTATGGCCCTTGAAGTCTCCAACCAATCCTGCAGAACCCCCCCCCCATCTAAAAATGACTGTGCTTTTTGAGGAATTTTTGCCCCATATCCACTCAGAAAGCCTCTCAAATGCTTGAAAACAACACACCTCACTCACACAAGAATGCCCTACTCCTCCTCCAGTGCCACCCTTTTCCTTTGTAGCCCCTCTCAAACTGGTAACAAGAAGTGATGACATCTGGGGGGAAACTGACCCTCCACACAGTAGCTCCCTAGAAGGTGGAAATGCTGTTTGCTTAAACTGTCAAAGGTCTTAAGCTCCCATAGCCTTGAAGGACACCGATGGCAACCTAAATCATCTTTTTTTTCTGTACTAATTAAACGTATGCTTTATCAACCCTTAACTACTCAGTCAGCTGGTCAGATTTTCTCCCCCTATCAGCCAAACACCCAAGACTATCCTCAGTTTTGCAACTGCTTTGATCGGGATTCCTGCGTGGCAGAATGGAGTTGGACTGGATGGCCCTTGTGGTCTCTTCCAACTCTACAATTCTATGATTCTATGAATAGTCAAGCTGCCGTAAGTCAACAGGTGACTTGAAGGCGCACACACACCCCTACACAATTCAGAAGTCACATATCTAACCAGACACTTAAAGAGCATGGCTGGATGGCTTCAACATCTAACAAAATGTTCCCTTTTCATTTCTCAGGACCAAACACAAAAACTGCAGAAGATATTTGCCCATTTTTTACCACCACAACAAAAAAAGGTCAGGCACACATACCACTTAAGTACAGTTGTCCCTCCGTATCCACGGATTTGGTATCCATGGGTTTAAGTATTCACAGCTTGAAAATATTCTTTAAAAAATAACAATCCAAAAAGCAAACCTTGATTTGACCATCTTATATAAGGGACACTATTTTGCTATGCCATTGCATCTGATGGGACTGGAGTATTCACCGATTTTGGTATCCACAGGGGGTCCTGGAACCAAACCCCAGTGAATATGAAGGGACAACTATAGAATTAACTGAATAGAGTAAGGGACAGGGACTCTCCTTATGTCAACACTCCCAGTGCCAACTGATCAGGAATTTCACATCTATCTTGTAAAGCCAACAAAGCCCCGGGACTGAACTCTTAACATAATGACTAAACTATATATAATTACTAAACCTAGAAAGGAAGAAGTCAAATCCCAGTGAATGCTTTGATTATGCAAATGCAACCCTCCCCAAGTCCCCAACACAATTATCCACCCATCGAGGGGCAGGTTAAATATTGCAGAATAGGAGGATATAATTACCTTTGAGTCTGTTATTCCATCAGGGCCCATTTGGCTCCACCTCAGCTGGAGTTTGACAAGACCACAAGAAAGGAAAAAAACAACACAGAGCTGCCATTTCTGAAAAGCATTACATCAGAGTAATAAATAACCTTCAGGCCACTAATGGATAAAAAATAATCTGTTTGCAGTTTCCATCAAAGTGACAAAAATATTTGAAGCAGCAGTACAAAAGGCACAGGGAAGGACACCTGCAGTGAGTTGAAACTGGTTCCAGGTGACTAGCCTTAATAAAATTGGTTCTTAATTAAGAACAAATATTGAAGAAAGGTCGGCTTTTTAATTATAGTGAACTTTGTGAACAAGCAGCATGATAGTTGGGGTTTAATTCCAGGATACCCAGTGGATACCAAAATCCCTGGATACTGAAGTCCCATTGTATACAATGGCATAGTAATATGGTAGCCTTATATAAAATGGCCAAATCAAGGTTTGCTTCCTGGAATTTATTCTTTTAATATCTTCAAGCCATGGATAATGGAATCCATGGGTGCCAAATCCATATATACAGAGGGCTGACTATACCACAAAAGAATGTATAATTAGCATCAGGCAGACCAGAATTCAAATCCCCACTAAGACACCATGTTCAGTGGATGAAGCAGGCTAGCTTGGGTGGTGGTTAAATCAAGAAAAACTTTTTTTTAATCCTGTATGTCAAAATATCATTTCATTAGTATTATTACTGTATTTAGGAAAGCACTCTATTACATATCTTAGAGTCATAATATAGTAGCAAGATCAGTAAGCCCAGGGTTCAAAACATTCTGGGTGTCCTCAGTTTGGTTGCACATTCCTGTCTTTCCTACCTCACAGGATTATTGAGAAGATAAAAACAGGCCCATCCCTGAGCTTTCTGGGAGCAAGGGTGCCATTTAAATGGAATCACAACTGTCCAATAAAATACAGGTCACCCCCCCCTCCATATCTGCAGGGGATACATTCCAGGACTTACAGTTTATAAATGAAACCACAGATAACCCTATCAAAATAAAGGACTTCTGGTACAAGCATACCATAGATGCATTGGAGGATCTAGCAATTCCTAGAGAGGACACCTCTCTAGGCATTTTCCAGCATGGCTCTATGGTATGTGTCCTTATAGAATCATAGAGCTGGAAGATACCACAAAGGCCATTCAGTCCAACCCCGTTCTGCCATGCAGGAATAAACAATCAAATCATTCCCAACGGCTGGCCATCCAGCCTCTGCTTAAAAACCTCCGAAGAAGGAGACCACCACACTCCCAGGCAGTGTTTTCCACTTCTGAACAGCTCTTACTGTCAGGACGTTCTTCCTAATGTTTAGGTGGAATCTCTTTCCTATAGTTTGAACCCATTGCTCCATGTCCTTGTCTCTGGAGCAGCAAAAAACAAGCTTGCTCCATCCTCAGTATGACATCCCTTCAAATATTTAAACCTGGCTATCATGTCATCTCTCAACCTCCTCTTCTCCAGACCAAGCATGCCCAGCTCCCTAAGGTGTCTTTCGGCTGTGGATAACTGAAACCACCTACAGAAATAAACTCTTCCAGAACACGGCCTCACAGCCCAGAAAAAAACCAAAGAAAATCTATGAGGTAAATTTCTTTGCAAAGCAGTTGTCTCAGGATTTCTCTTTTCTCTTCTGAAAGAATGATAGGTGCAGCTGTCTAGATAGAGGCAACATACAATTGTCTAAAATAAGTAATAATTACGCAAAACCAGAAGGAAAGTTTCCCTGCTGTTTTGATCCGCCTGGGCCCTAATCTGGCAGGATTACACATGTGGATTCCTTTGTTATTAAGAGACTTTTGAAATTGCTTCTTTGTGACTCAGGTCTTATTTTTGCATTGCAAATTCTTTCTTCTCTGCTTGAAAGTCTGGTGTTTTAGGCTCCAGAGTTTTCCTAGGCAGGGTCATAGCTAAGGGATTTTTCAGAACAGGGCTGTTTTAAGTATCATCTGCCTTCAGCATGGTGTTCTTCATGAAAGTGACCATTCTCTGCAATCTTTCCACACTCAGTTTTCGAAAACAGATCCTTTAAACACACAATTCCTGAGGTGCGGGCAGGAAAGAACTACCAAGACAATTAATAATTCAGGGTGAATGAAAGCATTCCACCCATGTTCTTCCTGCTTGGGGGTCAGGAGGTTTGTCCACCCCACTTCAGGCCTGTTGTCACTGGGTGAAAGTTTCTAATCAGAACTGGAAAGGAGGAAGCAGTTCCTAATTTTCTAAAGAGATAGGAGTTTATTTGCATTCTAGCACCTATCTTAACATTAGGGTTGACACGGTAGTCAGTTGACCAAGCAAATATTTTGTTGGCAAATTAACTGACCATGGTCAAATGTTTCCAAATAACTTATATTTCTTCAAGAAACATAATCAATTTTTTGAAAATATCCTGCAATTCTGTTGTCCTTTTAATACTTACTGCTAGCTTGCTTTATGTGAGACCTACAACTAAATACTGCACTGTCAACTGCTTGAATCTTTGCAACTTTGCAAGTTTTTCTCCTAAATATTGTTCCCCTATCAAGATTTTTTTCCACTATTTTTTGTACTGTAAACACCGGGGTTCCCCAAGCCTACCAATAGCTACTTTTTTATGTATGAGTGGTGCTGGATTACAACTCTCATCATCCCTGCTTGCTTGGGGCTGATGGGGTGTGGAGTTCAACATCACCTAACAGGCCACCTGTTTCACAGCACATCCCTTTCAAACTAACACTGGTGTGCTCCAGGCTCAAAGACAATGAAGAAAGATGTTCAGAGAATCTGTGATACTAGAAATCATACACAATACTGAATACTGCTTTAAGTTATAACAGTTCATAACAATACATGCAAAAATTGTATTTCTTTGCTTTAGAGTCAGACCCTTGTATCAGCGGAACCAATATCTATGGTTTCAGTTACCCATGGGACACAAAACAGGTGACACATACCATAGAGTTAGCTGGAAAATGCCTAGAGAGGCATCTTCTCTAGGCATCTTCCAGGTCCTCCAATGCAAACCTATGGTATGTTTGTACCAGCAATCCTTTATTTTAATAGGATTTGCTGTTACCTGTGGTTTCGGGTATCCATGGGAAGTCTGGGAATGAAACCACCATCAATACAGGAGTCAAACTGTAAATTACATCTTATAATTTGGGTTTTGTATTTAGTATAACTATGAAGTAACCGTACTAAACACAAACCCCCAATTTTTAGAAGTGATTGATAAAGCAAAGGAATATAATTTATAAACCACACCATAGGAAGAGGGTAAGATTTGCCAGTTAGAGTCAGTGTGGTGTAGCGGTCTCTGTGTTAGAGTCACATTCTCGGAGACCAGAGTTCTCCCAGAATGTGACCCCTGGCCAGAATGAAGAATCTGGCCAGGAGGGAGAATTCAGATAGGATTTTTTTTAAAGCAAGATAAAACGCACAGAGATTAATTGTAACATCCTGGATAGCTCTTACAGGGTAGACAGTACAGCTGCATTTATTTCCTGGGTCAGACCAACCTGGGTTTAAGGAGACTTTTGAGCTCCATAAAACTTTTACTTCAATTTTTGTGTAATGAAACATACTGTAAAACTCAAAAGCTCATGTCATGTTAAGCATATTTAGCACAGATCAGGTTGGTTTTCTTCTGGAGAGTCCTATTGTGTCCAACTACGTTTAGGGCTGAGAATCCTGTTGGTTAATCCCAACCAAAGTTACAGCATATCTCAGTTAGAATCATAGAGTTAGAAGAGACCACAAGGGCCATCCAGTCCAGCCCAGCAGAAACACACAATCAAAGCATCCTCAACAGATGGCCATCCAGTCTCTGTTTAAACAACCCCAAAGACTCCACCACACTCCCAGACAGTGCGTTAACAAAGCCTCTGATGCTCCTTTTTGCAAAGTCTTTGTATGCCCACCCAGCCCCTACCCCTTTTCTTTCTCATTCTCTGATCAGCTGACCTTTTTTAGCAGCATTGGCACTGGGAAGTTGGTGAAGAAGGGCTTGAGAAACAAGAGACTTTTGGTGTCTGTTTCTGCAATAAACAATGCAATCAAGCTGGAAATGGGAGGCAATGGGATTCTACTATAGACCCGCACTGTACACATCTACTTGGTTAACTGAGGTATACCTGTATTAAATGGTAAGTCAACACACAGGAAAATCCAATTGACTCAATAGCTCTACTCTAATCAGGATCCTATAGTCTATAGAATTTAAGGCATAATGGTGCTATACAGTCAGACACACACACACCCATATCTGCGCGGGTTCAGTTCCCAGACTTACCATGAACACCGGAAGCAGCAAATAACAGCATTAGCTATGAAATAACTATTAAAATAAAAGACTTCCAGTAAAAACATACTACGGAGTTGCATTGGAGGACCTAGAAGATGCTGACAGAGGATGTCTTCCTAGGCATTTTCCAGTGCAACTCTATGGTTTACATTCCTCATTTTGTGTCCCACCAGTAACTGAAACCATGGATATTGGTTCTGCAGATATGGGGAGTCCAACTGTACTTCATTTCATTATTTTCTGTAAAATGATCCAAGTACCTCAAGTATCCAACTTCTAATATTCAAGCACATGCACACAAATGAAGGTAACCATTACCGACACAGGAAGGCATCAAAGTTAGCCATGACTTTAACAGAAAATTTGGTACCAGAAGCAGAAATTACATGGAAGTACTAGGGAGAGCACACACCCATACCAAAAAAGTGCAGCTCCAACATGTTTCAGCAAACTTCATATCAAAAACTAACCATGTATACATGAGAAATTAAACAACCAGGCCAGGTAAGTCTCGCCTAAGTAAATAAAAACAGTGAGAACCTTCCGAAGACCACCTAAAGGCTTCTTCCAAAATGAATCCAGTGATGATTTTTCTTCTTTCACCAGCCTTCTCTTTTCTTATGATTTCCATTTTAGAGGCCAAGCTTATAGATCTACACTTTTAAAACATGCTGGAAGTAGGTGGTGAGGCAGGGTTGTCTGCTTCCTCCATTTCTCTCTATATTCTTTTTTAAATTTTTATTTTTAAAAGAATTTCACATTAAAAATGCTAAAGAAATCCTTAATTTACATCAGTATGCTAATTCGTAGTATCTTACATATTAACCAACGACTATTTCTGTAATTGGTATCAATTTGTAAAGACGTACTAAAATACAGTATACATTATAAAGTGTATCTTAGTACCCGTTCAAGCTTATTCTTCAAACTTTTATTCTATATATACTGACGTACCCCATTCTAATATCAACTCTATTTAACATTTCTCTCTATATTCTGTTCATGCCTGCTCAGTAATGGATTCTGGAGGCAGCTGCTGTTTACCTTGCCTGCTGTAGGTAAGCACTCATAGATAGAGTAGAATTGGCTAAAGTAGAATCCCATTCTTTCCTGGCTCAAGGTTTATTGCATTGTATGCTATAATGTAATACCAGAAGTTTTGTGTTTCTCCAGCCTCCCAATGACAGTGCTGTTAAAAGATTTCCTGCTAGACAGAGGAGAAGCAGGGAAAGGGAGGCTAGGCAAGGCATAGAAGAATCTTCTTTGTCAGGAGCTTTGTTAATTGATGTGTACATTAACATGACAGAAAGCTACAAACATATTTGTCCCAGAAAGACTAATCTTAGACATATTTACTCAGAAATAAGCCCCGATGTGATCAACGGGCCCCACTTCCAAGTCTATCCAGCTGCAATCCTATGGCACACCGCCCAACCCTTGGCGCATTCATTCAAGATGTCTTACTCTTAAGTAACTACATTCTCAGGGCTGCAGCTTCAGTGAACTAACAAAATGAAACATTCATTTAAATAAATGTGAGAGTTCCATGAAACTTCCAAGCTTGCAAAATCAAACACTAAACTAGTTCATCTACATAAATAATTGCTTATCTATAGTGATTATATATTCCAATATATAGTACAGGAGAATTGCTCCTGCATATTCTGCTTAATTTGTGCATTAATGACTTCTGTTTTCCAAGATCTGAACTCCATCTGTTCTGGATTCTTATCGCATCTTGCAGTAATACCTCCTTCTCCCAAAAAACATTTGTTATGACACATTTCCATACCATCAACTTAAAAAACAACAACATTCCAGCACTTTTTGAACAAGTCAAACACAGGGTAACACCAACCTCACATTTTGCACAGGCTATTCTCTAAAAATACATACATGTTGAGCATCCCTTATCTGAAATGCCTGGGAGCAGAAGTGTTCCATATTTTGGTTTTTTTTCTGGATTTTGGAATACTTGTACATACATAATGAGATATCTTTGAGATGGGACTCAAGTCTAAACATGAAATGCATGTGTGTTTCATATACACTTATCCTGAAAGTAATTTGATACACAATATTTTTAATAGTTTTGTGCATGAAACAAAGTTTGTGTATACTGAACCAGCAGAAAGCAAAGGTGTCATCTATCTCTGCCACCCATGTGGACGATTTTGGAAGACTTCGGATTTCAGAATTCCAGACAAGGGATACTCAACCTGTACTACTCAAAATAGTGGTGTCATTTAGAATTTTCGGGGAGTGTGCACACTTTTATCAAACCAAAATTATACAGTATATCCAACTGCACATCAACTCACGCATCCTATTTATTCCTGACATACCACTGTTTACTATGAGTGTTCCTACACCGTGAAGTTGAAGGCTTTCACGGCCAGCATCCATAGATTTTCCTTGGGTTTCTTCCAGGCTGTGAGGCCATGTTCTGGATGAGTTTACTTCTGACGTTTCGCCTGCATCTGTGGCTGGCATCTTCAGAAAATGGTTGGGTAGGAGTGTGTGTGTGTGGGTTATATACTGTGAACCCCTGTTGGGGAGGATATGTAAATTTGTGTGTTTGAATGGCTAGTTTCTGGCTAGCAAAGAGGGTTAGTGTCTGTTTGGCTAACAGTCCATTATCTGCTGGAAATCCCCCTCTCCCTGGGTGGAGTTCATTTGCATGTGTTGAGTTTTGATTTTAGTGCTTTTCAGGACTGGAAGCCAGATTTTGTTTACTTTTAAGGTTTCTTCTTTCCTGTTGAAGTTGTCCAGGTGTTTGCATATCTGCACCCAGAAACTAGCCATTCAAATACACAAATTTACATATCCTCCCCAACAGGGATTCACAGTATATAAATCCCACACACACTCCTACCCAACCATTCTCTGAAGACGCCATCCACAGATGCAGGCGAAACGTCAGAAATTCCAGAACACAGCCTCATAGCCCGAAAAAAAGCAAGGAAAATCTATGTTCCTACAACCCTCCAGGATTGTAAAAAGAACCATCAGCAGATTTTATAGGCAGAAATTGTAGATACACAACTTCAGAAGCAACTTCCAGTGGTGTCAACTGAGGGTTATTTTCTATCAAAAGAAAACACATCTGCAATACTGTCCAGTTTTTTTTAATGTCAAGTTTAATACTGGGCTACACATTTATCTAAGTTGAAGTGAGGTTGTTAAGAGCTTTTCTTATATATGGATTCCCACCTGAAAGGTGAAGCAAACCCACCTCAAACTTTTACCCCATCATTTAAGGATACCTTACAAAATGAGAGGTACAGGGGCTTCAGTTTACAAGGATACATGGCAGTCACAGCATGAGAGAGTTGGATGAATCCGTACAAGTTCAGAGGGCACTTCTGTTTACTGCATGAGCCAAAGTTTCTGCTTGGCTCTTATGGAAATCCTGGCAAGACAATGTTTAACTGGAAAGTGTGTTCAACAGGGATTACCCCACACATTTAGGGCAAACTGGATTCAATCTGATTTAACCTTGGTCTGTTAAGGCTGTAATCCTACACCTAATTTTCTGGAAGTCTCATTAAACTAAACTGGGGTTACTCCTGAGTAGACTGATAAAGGTTCCCATCATCCCCATTCATCGGCCATGCTGAGTAAGAATGATGGTGGTTGTAGTCCAAGATCCCCACTCACTGACTATGCTGAGTGAGGATAATGGGGGTTGTAGTCCAAGATCCCCATTCATCAGCCATGCTGAGTGAGGATGATGGGGGTTGTAGTCCAAAATAGGATATATGCAGAGAAACTAACATTTGGCTGCTTTTCTTATTTTATGACAACCAAATTTACTTATGTATTTTCGCTTCTGATTATCTTAACAGTTCTTTTGGCAGTCGTCTCCCTTTTATGCTCCGGCCAATGCATTGCTCTTAAGTATGTTATACACAATAACACATAAGAATAGTATCTGCTACTCATGACGCACCTCGCTTCCAAACAGTTTTTACCCCGCAAAGCACCGGACTCACATCAAAACAAAACAAAAAAAGCAAGCAATGTTATTTTAAAAACGTCATTTTTAAAAAAAAATGCACGCATATAGCTAATATTTTTTAAAAAAATAAGTTGCTTGCAGGCGAAGCTGTTCGTTTCTCTTTATTGTGTAGTGTCGTACTGCAAAGCCAAAATAAAAGAAATTAAAAAAGCCTCCAAATGTGACTTGCAAAAATGAATTGCAATATTTGAGGAAGGTTCGATTGAAAGGGTTGCTTACAGAGCTGTCTCCTTCCGGCTGCAAATCCACCAAGGTACAAAGGCTCCGCAGCCCATTCATGGCAACTTCTTGCAGCAGCGACGCTCCGCTCCGACTGAAGGCGGAGAGAGCCACGCCCGCCCTTTATATAGCGGCCCCGCAAGCCACGCCCACCAACCCGCCTCCGCGGTCTCCCCCTACAACTCTTGCCACGCCCACCTTTCGTCACTCTTGCACCGTCATGCGGTACACACCTCGCGCCGGCCACGCCTCCAAGGTTCCACCCGGCTTCTATGGACACGCCCACCTTCCCGACCTCCCTCGGGGTTCGCTCTTTGCCTGCTGCCTCTTTTCCTTAAGTACAATACGCATGCGCGGTTGGTGGCTCTTCTCTTTCCCCTCCCTACCCGCTGTGGCTGGTTGAGAAGGGCTCCGCAAGGGAGAAATAATCAGAAACAGAAATAAACAGATGAGTAAATAAATATTTTTTAAAAAATAAAATAATAACTATATAAATATAAATTAAATTAAAAATAAAATGAATAAATAAAACAGATAAATAAATAAAATAAATAAACACTAGAGAAATAATTCAGGTTGAAACTGGATTGTTTGCATGGCTGCTTCCTATGGAATCCTGGGATTTGTAGTTTGGTGAGGCACCAGCAGCCTTTGGCAGAGAAGGCTAAAGGCGCTTGTTCTCTGTCACAATGACACTTTGCTAAGCCCTTTGGGAGGATGTGTTGCTAAAAGACAAGGGCTTCTAGCAAATCTGCTTTGGTTGTGTTATGTGGGTATGATGTGTTTTTACTTCATACTATGTACATTTTTATCTCATTTGTTTGCATTGTCATATATCGTGGTCTGCTCTGGCTTTGTGGTAAAGCAATGCAATTGTCATTAAAATTAATACTTTTGTCTCTGGATTGAGCTAGATAGCAAATTTTAATGGGCAAGGATGTGTCAAATTGTTTATGACAAGAGATGGTCACAACTGTCTGTCCTCTGGGTAAAAGCCATCCCATTTCCTTCTTGATGACATCCTTGAAAAGGAAACAGCAAAAGGGTCAGGTTTTTAGGTCATGAGGCCACCCTTGATAAGCTATGGCAGATAAGTAGAACTTCCATGAACAGGAGCAATGTACCCCCAGAATTCCAGTCAGAGCAAGGCACAGGCTTCTTCTGTTTTCTATATTTTAATTGCTTTTTAACAAGTGTTTTAAAGTAATGCTTTAGTGCAGTGTTTCTCAACCAGGGTTCCTCAAGAGATTGTGATTGTGCGGGGAAATCAATAGCAGTATATAGAATAATGTTTAGGCAGGGGTTCCCTGAGACCTGAAAATTATTTCAAGGGTTCCTCCAGAATTAAAAGGTTGAGAAAGGCTGCTTTAGTGACTGTTAATATGACTGTTTAATTGTTGTTTTTTACGTTCGTACTAACCATACTTTTAACTGCGTTTGTTTTGTCTCAAATTTGTAAGCTGCCTTGGGTCACATATTAGGAGAAAAGCAGGATATAAATTAAAGGAAGGAATCATTGGGATGGCCTCCCGGAATGTTTCCCCCTTCCCAATATTTAACAACTCCCATCATCCCCATTCATTGGCCATGTTGAGTGAGAACGATGGGGATTAGGAGTTTTTTACTGAAATAAGACCATTCTACTGAAAAATACACCCGACCACAAAAGGCCATAACAGTAACATAATTCCCTCCCCTCTTTTCTTACTAATACAAAAATAAAACTATCTATCCTAACACTAATACAGTACATTTTCCCTCTTAATCTAAACACACTATAATCACTCTTTTTCTTTTCCAATGAATATTATAGTTACAGCTTTATACTAAAATTAGAAGTTACACATTACAATTACACATATTTGGTATGGAAAAAAATTAATAAAAATAATAATACAAAAATATTATTAAAATATTTATTTAAGGCTATCCCTTAAGTTATTGCTGGGATTGTCTCATTAAACCACGGCCAAAGTTTTCTCCAACGATGGTTTGGCAATTTCTCACACACCCTGGTGATCAATGGGGTGACAGATGTCGCAGCCAGATCACCCTCACATCCAGGCAATTTCTCTTTTTCAGTCAAAGCTAAATTTTCAGTCAAAGTAAGGATGATGGGGGTTGTAGTCCAAGATTTGTGGAGAGCACCAGGATGGGGCAAAGTCACAATGCCTACCATCTGCAGTCAACCATACTTAGGGAGGCCCCATTGACATCAGTAAACATTAAACTGCTATTTTATTTTTTAACTTTCATGTTTTATGTTATTTTAAATTTTATATAATTTTAATATGTTGTGAGCCACATTGGGTCCCATTTTGGGAGAAAGCTGGCATATAAAATAAATAAATAAAAATAAATTGTCATGATTTTAATTGTTTTTAACTTTTAATTGTTATATTTTTAATTTAATGTTGTATTTTATATGTTGTGAGCCGCCTTGGGCCCCATTCTGGGAGAAAGGCATCATATAAATCTAATTAATTAATTAATTAATGATCATGAAGAGAGTCAGCATGCTGGGTGGTTTGAATGTTAGACTCCAGGAGACCAGGGGTCAATTTTGGGGCAGTTTCTTAGAGGAAGACAGTGGCAAACTTCTGAACAAATCTTAAAAGCTAGCAAGGGCCTAAATACCCTAAAAGCACAAGATCTTGGAAGTTAAGCAAGGTCAGCCCTGACTAGTACTTAGATGGGAGACCTATGAATACCAGGTGCTGTAGGCTACGGTCTCCTCTTTAAAAAACGAATTGCATATAATGGGACTTGAGTATTCACAGATTTTGGTATCCACAGGGGGTCCTGGAACCAAACCCCAGTGAATATGAAGGGACAACTGTACTTGCTTCCATCTAGGAGGCGGATGCAGAGCAGAGTGGGAGGTGAGCCCTGGTAGCACAACAACTGAGAGCAAAGGAGGAAGATAACTCAGTCAATATATAAACCTGCCTGGAGAATCTTTGCAAAGTGCAACAACATTTTAGACTTGCAAATTGTGGGAAGCTGCTGCTCTACTAGCTGAGCCAGAGATTTTCACACAGCCCTTTTTTCTTGCCTGGCGCTGAGCCCTGCAAAACTGGACAATGTGCATGCTCATCTCTTGCCTGGGGATTACCCACAAAAACAGGAGACTCAGGCCCAGGCCCTGAGATCTAGAAATCTTCTGCTCCTAGGATCTGGAATTCCCTCTCTAGGGAGGCACGAATGGCTCCTTCCTTGCTCTCCTTCTATTAGCATGCAAAGGCCTTTTTTATTCTGATAGTCTTTCAGAACGTGTGCACATGCATGCATGCATGCCTTTAAGTTGTCTGTTGACTTTTGGCGACCCCATGAATTCCATAGGGTTTTTTAAGGGAAGGAATCCTCAGAGGTGGTTTTGCCAGTTCCTTCTTCTAAAATGTAGCCTACAGCACTTGGTATTCCTTGGCAATCTGTCTAGGCTTGGGGAAGATTCTTCTTTTTGGACTGCCACTTCCAGAATCCCCCAGCCAGCTATGCTGGCTGGGGGATTCTGGGAATAGCAGTCCAAAAAGGCACCCTTGCCCCATGTTTTGGAAGTCCTACCCTGCACCATTTGGGGAAAGGGGACCAAGGTCAGATCTTGTGTCTGTCTGTGCCTTCAAGTCACCTGCTGGTTTTTGGCGACCGCATGAATTTCACAGGGGTTTCTTAGGCAAGGAATATTCACAGGTGGTTTTGCCAGTTCCTTCCCCTGGGATATAGCCTACAGCAGCTGGTATTTATTGGCAGTCCTTCTGGGCTTGGGGAAGGTTCTTCTTTTTGGACAGCCACTCCCAGAATCCCTCAGACAGCTATTGGCTAGGGGATTCTGGAAGTGACCGTCCAAAAAGGCACCTTTTCCCATGCTCTGGAAGTTCTAGCCTACAGCATTTGGGGGGAAAGGACCAAGCTGTGTGTATGTGCCTTCAAGTTGTCTGTCAACTTATTTGAAGAGATGTCATACTGATGATGGGGCAAGCTTGTTTTCTGCTGCTCCAGAGACTAGGACATGGAGCAATGGGTTCAAACGACAGGAAAAGAGATTCCACCTAAACATTAGGAAGAACTTCCTGACACTGAGTGTCAGGGGAAATAGATATTGTAATTCAAAGTTTGTCTCCCCCCTTTTGGGTAACTTTGTTCACCAAGACTGAAGACACCAGCTTGTCTGCTAGAGCTCATAAATCTGTCTCTTGTTGTTATGTTTTCTTTTTCTGTTCTTCGGGGTTTGAGAGCGAGAAACGAAACTGAGAGTCCAGTTTTCTCTTTCATTTCTCAGAAAGGTTGAATGTTTGAAAAGTATATAACTGGGAGGGGTTTTTGGAGCTAGCTAGTCTCTAGCCTGTGTGTGTCTCCTGTTTTGGGGGGGCTTTTTTTCTTTCTTCTAGCACCTGAGGAACTTGGAGCATACAGAAGCATGGATGAATGTCTTCTGCTGTTTATTTTATTCTCATTTGTCAGTTAATAAAAGCCATAAAGGAGATTTGATATGGCCTTTTCTTTTGCACCAGAAGTGTACATGTTTTTGCTCAAAAGCCCACGCTATTTCGCTGCATGCATCTCTGCTCAGATGAACAGAGAGTGAACGCACTTTGCATATTTCTTGACAGGTTATGGGCCCAGAATGGCTGGCTCAGGATTTTATGAGCCGTGAAGCTTTTTATGGTCGCAGATTGTTTGAGTCTAAGTTGAGAGGGGCTCTTAACAAGCGGCAAACTGGGCAACTTGTCTCTCTGGTGTGAAGTTTTTTTCTTTTGAGCTGCGAATTTTGGAAGCTGTTTGAAGCTGTTGGAGCTTGCTTTTGTCTGGGCCTAGCAAAAGCTGACAAGCCCAGCACAGAGGAGATCTGGAATTTGAGCCTGCGAGGAGCTGCTGAGACAGAACCAGATATTAAGCTGAGAGGGCCTAGAAAGTTTATGGATAATGGCTCAGAGCGTGGCAGTTTTTCCCTTCCAAAAGCTAAATGATAAGAACTATCATTTGTGGGCTGTGAAGATGGAAGCTTATTTGCATCAACAATTGATACATGCCCCTATTGTAGCTACCCCTGGACAGGGTGCTACTTTGTTACAGATTCAAGCAGAAGAGAGGGCTCAAGCGTCCCTCATTTTGGCAATTGAGGACAGTCAGTTGATTTATGTGAGAGGTTGTGCCACAGCCCGGGACATTTGGCAGGCCCTGCAGCAAGTCTATGTCCATGGTGGGACTGGTTCACAGCTTATGTTAACAAGAAAGCTGTATAGACTAAAGCTGCAGCCAGATGACAACATGGCCACACATTTCACATTTGAGATAGTACTTTGACCAGCTTCAGGAAGTTAAATGTGAACTTTACTGAACAGGATAAATGTCATATTCTCCTCAGTTCTTTGCCAGAAAAATTTGATTCCTTAGTATTCAGTTTCGAAAATTTGCCCGCAGCAAATTTGACCATTAATTTTATTACTGGTTGTTTGCTCGAAGAAGAGACCAGATGGCTCGAGAGAAAGCAAACTTCCCCGTTTCCAAAGGCTTCACAGCCAAAGACCCGCAATTCTACAAATGGTCCAGTAGATGGCTCCAAAGACTCCAGTAAGGGTAAAGTTCCTGCCTTTGTTGTGAAAGCCAGGGCTTGCTGGAACTGTGGAAAAGAAGGACACATTTCAAAGGAATGCAAGGCAAAGAAAAGTAAAGCCTCTAAGACCAAGAAATCTGCTTCTAGCATGACTGTTTCTGCAGTTGTTTTGAAAACTGCAAAGGAACAAAAGGGACATTTAACTATTTGGGCTTTGGATTCAGGCTGTAACGAAAATATCTCCAATAATAAAGAACTTTTTAAGGACTTTAAAGAGACTGGCCCCTCAAGTGTGAGTTTGGCTGATGGATCCAAGTCAGAGTGTTTGGGTAAAGGTACATGTTTTGTACAATGTCTGAATATGGATGTAAAAAATGTTCAGTATGTTCCTGGTTTAAAAATGTGTTTACTCTCTGTGCCAAGTTGACACAGGAGGGCTGTGAAGTACAATTTAAAGGGAACAAATGTTTTATTTTGAAGGATGGTGCTATTGTGGCTGAAGGGGTTTTTCATGACCAACTGTATTATATGTATGATTATATACAGGAGCCTCAAACTGGTACTCTGATGGCAAATTCTCCCATGCATGATAATTGTGTGCATCTGATGCATTGGAGATTTGGCCATGCTAGCTTTAAGGTTCTCAGGCAGATGTCTGAGATGGTGGATGGGCTGAATTTGAAGGCATGTCAGAAGTACCTGGATTGCCAGATATGTAAGAGATCCAAATCGAAGGTCCATCCTTTTCGCAAGCATAGTGACAGAAAGTCAAAAAGAATTCTTGAGCTGATCCATATGGACCTGTCTGGCCCCTATCCAGCATCCTTGGGAGGAGCCAGGTATGTCCTGGTCCTAGTCGATGATCATAGCCATTTCTGTTTTGTATTCTTACTCAAGAGTAAGGATGAGACTTTTCAGACCTTTAAAAATTGGGTGGCCTATGTTGAGAGACATTTCTCTCAGAAGCTATCATCTGTCCAGTCAGACAGGGGAGGGGAATTCATGTCAAATGAGTTCCAGAATTGGCTGAAGCAAAAGAGAATTTTCCACAGGTTGTCAGCCCCTTTTTCTCCCAGTCAGAACGGCATAGCTGAGAGAAAAAATGGCGTTTTGCAAACAATTAAAGATAGCCTGATGTTTGATGCAAATATTGAACAGAAGTACTGGGGAGAGGCCATGTTGACAGCTGCTTATTTGAGTAACCGCGTACCAAGTTCTGTGGTCTCAAATTTCATGTTTTATGGTAAGAAGCCATCTGTGAAACATATTAGGACTTTTGAGTCCTATGCATGGGTAAATATCCCTAAAGCAATCAGAAAAAAGGGGGAACC
This sequence comes from Gambelia wislizenii, assembly GCA_030847615.1. Classification (NCBI taxonomy): domain Eukaryota; kingdom Metazoa; phylum Chordata; class Lepidosauria; order Squamata; family Crotaphytidae; genus Gambelia; species Gambelia wislizenii. The sequence continues at coordinate 5,048,264 of JAUMIR010000015.1, read as the reverse complement.
CAAGGCCAGGAGGCTGAGATTTGTAGGATATGAACCATCTTCCAAGGGCTGGTGTTTTGCCTTAAAAGATGGAAGAGTTTTAATTTCCCGGAGTGCTGAATTTGAAGAACAATCCAATTGGTCCCATATACATTCCAATCCAGATGTGATTTTGCCTTCATTTGTAGGTGAAGATCAGCCTGATCAACAGCAGCAGCAGGCTGCTGAGTCAGGCACTGACACTTCCCCAGATTTGGGAGGGGAGGGTTCAAAGCATGAGTCCTTTGATGTGGAGAGTGATTCAAATGCAGATTCTGACAATGATCAGGCCCAGCCTGTCATTCCCGTTGCTCTAACAGAGAGACAAAGGGGGTGCGTCCTCTAAGATTCACAGCACAGAATGTAAAGGTCTGTCAGGTGACTTTTGAACCTGACAGCTTTACTGATGTTTTGAAGTTGCCTGAAGAAGAACAACAGAAGTGGCAGGAGGCAATGGAAAATGAAATGGAATCCATCAAAAGTCATGATGTTTTTCGTATTGTGGCATTGCCACAAGGAGAAAAAGCTGTAGGTTGTCATTGGGTATACAAAATGAAACAGTTTCAGGATGGGAGTGTTAAGTATAAAGCAAGCTTGGTTGCAAAAGGCTATTCACAGATAAAGTATCAGAATTATGACCAAGTTTTTGCTCCCACTGTTAAAGTACAAAGTGTTAAAATTGCTTTGTCTATTGCAAGTATAAACCAACTCAAAGTTAATCGCTTTGATGTAGAGACTGCTTATTTGAATGCCCCACTGGATGAGTGTATTGTATATATATGGAACAGGCCCCTGGATTTCACAGTGGGGGACCAAACCAGGTCTATAGGCTTGATAAAGCCTTGTATGGACTCAAACTAAGTGGCCGATGTTGGTACCTTTGTTTGGATGAACAGCTGAAAAATGTTGGTTTTCAGAATAGCATTGCTGATCCATGTTTGTATACAAGGGGTGTCAATCAGAATTATGAAATTCTCATTACTTTCGTCGATGATTTCTGTCTGATTACACAAACTGATGCTCAGGTGCAAAGGTTTAAACAGGAATTGGGTTTAAAATTCAAATTGAAAGACCTTGGTCAAATTAAAAACTATTTGGGAGTGGATTTCCAAAGGTTTGAAAGGTTTTCTGCATTTTTTTTGCCGGTTTAGAACCCCCCTCCTTCCGAATAGTGTGGATTGGCGCTGGATCCTGTTTAGATGTAGGATTCCTAGAGAATTACATAAGGGGTATTTGCAGTGTTTAGACAGGTCCAGAGTGTTAATAGAGATAACAATAACCAGGAAGATAATTATAATAAATATAACACCTGCTCCTTTCATTATAATCTCCATCTCTGAGCTCGCCATCCAGAGAAGATAATAAGAGCAGAAAGTCAGTCTCCTTAAAAAAAACCAACACCACCAAAACTGAGTAATTGCAGAAAATGAAAAACAGGTTTTGCCAACAGCTTCTGGTTTTAGTTGTTTATTTTTCACTATACTGGTGTGTGTGCATGTTTGTGTGTGTAAGTATGTTAATATTACTGTAAGTAATTTTGTTTTTGCCTAAGCCTGCTGGGAAGGACAAGAATCTACCCACTCCCCTCCCCGCCCGCTGAGTTAGAATCATAGAACCATAGAGTTGGAAGAGAGTACAAGGGCCATCCAGTCCAACCCCATTCGGCCATGCAGGAATACACAATCAAATCATTCCCAACAGATGGCCATCCAGCCTCTCTTTAAAAACCTCCAAAGAAGGAGACTCCACCACACTCCCAGGCAGTGTATCCACTTCCAAACAGCTCTTACTGTCAGGAAGTTCTTCCTAATGTTTAGGGGGAATCTCTTTTCCTGTGGTTTGAAACCATTGCTCCCGGTCCTAGTCTCTGGAGCAGCAGAAAACAAGCTTGCCCCATTCTCGGTATGACATCCTTTCAAATATTTAAACATGGCCATCATATCCCCTTTTCACCTTCTCTCCTCCAGGCTAAACATGCCCAGCTCCCTAAACTGCTCCTCATAGGGCATCATGGCTTCCAGACCTCCCACCATTTTGGTCGCCCTCCTCTGGACACATTCTAGCTTCTCAATAGTTGTTGTTGTTGTTGTTATCCCGCCTCTCACATGAGGATCGGGGCGGCAAACATCATTTAAAACATTAATCCATAATCTACAAACATTAAAATTTGCTATCCAGCTCAATATCCTTCCTGAATTGTGGTGCCCAGAACTGAGTTAACTGAATGAAGCTACATTTGCAGCTTGAACTCAGTTTACAGCAGTTGAAATAAACTGAGGACAAAGAGGGAAAGTGGGGAGGAAGAAAAAGAAACTAGGGCATTTTAAAAGCATTTGAAAAAGTGGGATGGCAGAGTATTAATTAGGACCGTCCCTACCAAGTCAATACATTTGGAGAATATGTCAGTGAGAGATTTCCTCACCAAAGCCGAGGATTACTATATAATCTGTAATGGCAGTGCCATTTTCCCCTTTTAAATCTTGAGATAACTACTTTCTTGAACAATAAAAGAGTCCCCTAGCATCTTGAGGATTAAAATCCAGTTGGAGTTGTGGGGTCTAAAAAGTACTTCCCTCTGCACAATTACAGTATTATGATTCTATTTTAACTGCCAAGGCAATATCCGCTAGAATTTCAGGATTTGAAGTTTAGGGAGGGATAGCATGGCGTAGTGGTTTGAGCATTGAGCTATGACTCTGGAGACCAGGGCTTGAATTCCCGCTCGGCCATGGAAACCCACCGGGTGACCTTGGGCAAATCATATTCTCTCAGAAGAATGCAAAGGCAAACCCCGTTTGAACACATCTTGCCAATAAAATCCCGGGATAGGTTTGCTTTAAAGTTGCCATAGATTAGAAACGATATGAAGGAACACAACAACAGAAAACATAGAATTATCAGCCAGAGAGTTCTAACCAGCTCCCCAAACTACAAATTGCAGAATTCCATATGATGCAGCCACTGGAGCAAAAGTGGAATCACGCTAAAATTGTGTAGTATGAAAGTGTCCTAATGAGACAGAGAGAAGGAAAGGCATGCCGCACTTACCTGATGCCATAAGATTTGATGAACTAGTTTCAGAAGCACTATGAATCTGACTTGGAAATTCTAAAAATTCTGTAGCTTGGAGTTTACCATCCCTGGTTTTTCTCTTTCTCACCTAAACACGTGCCAGACCAACAGCCAAGAATCCCCTTCTGACAAAGAATACCTTCCTTCCTTTAATTTATATCCTGCTTTTCTCCTAATATGTGACCCAAGGCAGCTTACAAATTTGAGACAAAACAAACGCAGTCAAAAGTATGGTTAGTATGAACGTAAAAAACAACAATTAAACAGTCATATTAACAGTCACTAAAGCAGCCTTTCTCAACCTTTTAATTCTGGAGGAACCCTTGAAATAATTTTCAGGTCTCAGGGAACCCCTGCCTAAACATTATTCTATATACTGCTATTGATTTCCCCGCACAATCACAATCTCTTGAGGAACCCTGGTTGAGAAACACTGCACTAAAGCATTACTTTAAAACACTTGTTAAAAAGCAATTAAAATATAGAAATAATTATAAAAATACAAATACCTGTATTTGTATTTTTACCTGCGCAAATAAGCAAACAAAGGCAGATGCCTGTGCCTTGCTCTGACTGGAATTCTGGGGGTACATTGCTCCTGTTCATGGAAGTTCTACTTATCTGCCATAGCTTATCAAGGGTGGCCTCATGACCTAAAAACCAGACCCTTTTGCTGCTTCCTTTTCAAGGATGTCATCAAGAAGGAAATGGGATGGCTTTTACCCAGAGGACAGACAGTTGTGACCATCTCTTGTCATAAACAATTTGACACATCCTTGCCCATTAAAATTTGCTATCTAGCTCAATCCAGAGACAAAAGTATTAATTTTAATGACAATTGCATTGCTTTTACTACACAGCTGCAGTAAGGTTAGCTACAGTGGTGTAGCTAGAACTTTTGCTGCCCAGGGTGGTCCCTGAGTTTGCCTCCCCTTTCAATACACAGCAAAAATATTACAAAAAGTAAAAACAATGTACAGTTGTCCCTTCATATCCACAGATGTAAGTATTCACGGCTTGAAAATATTCTTTAAAAAAATAATAATCCAAAAAGCAAACCTTGATTTTGCCATCTTATATAAGGGACACAATTTGGCTATTCCATTGCATATAACGGGACTTGAGTATTCATGGATTTGGGTATCTATGGGGTGTCCTGGAACCAAACCCCAGTGAATATGAAGGGACAACTGTATAGGGAAATAAAATAAATAAGGAATAACAGGAATAAATAAATCCCTTCTAAAATGTTAGTGTAGTCTGCATGCCTAAAAAAATTCTAACTCACCTCAGAGAAATGAAGAGGAACTATGTAAAAAGAATCACAAATATATTACATGCACTTAACAACATCAAATTATAACAATTTGTCACCACTTGTCAGACTGGTGGGCGTTTTCACGGTGGCTTCCTGATTGCTGTAAACGCTGCAAATGCACAGCCATATGAAAGATTTGTTTAAATCATCGAAAAATAAAATTTTGTCTCATGCAAAAAGTGCCTCCCCGCAAAAAGTGCTGCTCGGGGCGGACTGTCCCCTCTGCCCACCCCCAGCTACGCCACTGATTGGCTACAGGACAATCATATTCATTCCAAAGCAAAGCATTATTGCATTGCACCGCTTTAGCCTGATACCTAAAGTTTTTCCAGTCCTTATTCTCCATCCTCCCAACGCCAATGCTGCTTTTAAAAAGTCCGGCTAGACACAGGATGAGGATGGGAAGTAGGGCTGGATGAGTAAAAGCAGCATCTTTGTCAGAGGCTTTGTTAAGTGATGTCTGCCTGGATCTAACAGTCTTTATCTGCCTACTTCCCTGCTTCAGACTTACCTCAGAGCAAAGAACCCTCTTCTCTCCCTCTGTACCCCTCAAGTAAGGCCATGATAAACTTCTACCAGCCGTAGCAGGCATGGAGAGCTTCCTGGTACGGCTCCAAAGAGCCATCGCTTCTCTTTGGCAAGGCACATCAGTTGACATCAACACCTTTTCTGCTCCGGCCTCTCAAGCTGAGGAGCCGGTTGTGCCTCTACCCCTCCTCCTCAGCACTGAGGTGTGCCACTACCCCCCTGGCTCCTCTTCTATCTTTCCAAAAGCTCTAATTGCTGCATTCCCAGGACGTGAGCTCACCGGGGGTTAGCAGTGGAGGGTTGCTGGAGTTGGAAGGCCTTCACTACATCTGCTTGTTATTAGTTACCTGACAGGTAAGCTGGAATGACTGTTGATTTCCCTTGGGTTTTTTCCGGGCTGTGAGGCCTTGTTCTGGAAGAGTTTCTTTCTGACATTTCGCCTGCATCTATGGCTGGCATCTTCAGAGAATGGTTGGGTAGGAGTGCATGTGGAGTTTATATCCTGTGAACCCCTGTTAGGAAATATATCTGTCTTCATCTCACGTAATTCTTCCCTCATCTGTCTTATCTCTTCCAATATTGGGTTTTGACTTGCTTGATTAGGGTCCAGTGATGGTCTTCTTGTTGTTTGTATAGTCGATTGTGTCATCTTTCTCATCTTGCTTCCCTGGTAGGTTTCCTGTTATTATCTCTCCCCCTTTTTTTTCCTTTCTTTTTTTTTCTCCCCCCCCTCCGCTTATTCCTTTTGTTGCACAAACACGCTAAGTATAGGGGGGATACAATATTATACTTTCTTCGATATAACTGTAAGTACTTAATAAATATATAACAATAATTAATTAAATATGAAGAAGGTATAAAATAGATATATACTCTAAAGGTCTGGAAAAAAACACAGAGATGGACCAGTGCCAATATCAACTAATATTAGTCCTTAATGTTAGTCCCCAATCATATACAAATTTCCTAAATTGACAAAGCATGTAGGGAGGAAAAGAAGAAGGGAGAGAAAATGAACACGAAAACTAAAGGCACTTTAAATTGTATATATATATATGTATAAATGTATAATAGTATATATATTATTTAATAGATGTAATTAATTAGTTTTACTAAAGTCAAAACCCAATGAATTAATATTTATACTCAAGATCTAGCTTATGATGACTCTTAATATCACATCAATTGATTCCAATGTATCAATTATCAAAGTGGGTTAATACCAGAATTGTTTTCCCCCCAACTTTCCAAGACAGATTCAATTAATTATAATTATTAATTCTAATAATAATCTGCTTTCCACTTTTCTATCAATTAATTATGATTATAATTATCCTTTATGATAATAATAAATTAATTGTCCATGGACCCTTTGTAAATGTGAGTATGAGTAAGGGTTTATGTCCAGATCAATTGGATTAGAGATCCTTCTTTCTCAAACGTCACCCTTATGTTGTCTTGTGTTTATCCTCTGAACAGAATCTTCTCCTCTTCGGACTTCCGGTTGTTAATGGCGCTACGTTCGGACTTGCACTGAGAAGCTCAGTGTGGAGTCTAGCTGCGTGTGGTTGAATAATTGAGCCTGGTTTGCGGGTTCAATTGGAATTCCTCCTCTAATACTGAGGGGGATCGGAGGGGGCTCTCGAAGACCCGATTCCTGTCGTCTCCGAGTATTTTGGGAGCCGAAGGGACGATCTCGGCGGGAGATAGACAGAGGGGGTCGGAGCTGTATTCCACCACCATGCGTCAGCAGCTGAGGACACTCGGCAAGCGGTGCCACCAATTTTAATGTTATGCCATGCCGCGTGGAGGTTGAAGCAGCTGAGGTGAATGTGATTTGGCAGCCATTGAAGAAGCGCACGTGGTGACAGGCTATAAGGAGCAAAGAAGACACGAGTGAAAGCAGACCAAGCAGATCAAGAGAACTGTATTAACCTTGGGAAGAGGCCAAAGGAAGAGCGGTCTCCTGGCGATATTTGTTTGTCTTGCGTGTCCTTCTGTTGCTATCTCCTCCGTTCTTTTATTTGGTTTGACTTCGCTATTATTCTTCCCTCTTATATGTTTTAGGTTGTATGTTTTTTGTGTCTATGTGTCTATGTCAATTTTATTTTTTATGTTAATTACTTATTTTAGTTTATTTGGTTAGTTCTATTATTTTCTTTTCTCTCTCCCAGATTATTTTATAATTTAGTGCAGGGCAGTGGCCACGGAAGGGAAATGATTCCTGACTGAGAGCTGAGAGTGAGGGAGTTAAAATAGAGTTAAGTGCCGAAGACCTTCAGAGAGAGATAAGAAAGACCTGAGAGAAGCCAAGAGGGAGAAGGAGAACAAGAGAATACCAATATATTCTGACTTATGTAGATGATTTATTGATATGTTGTCAACACAGGAAAGATATTGAAGAGATAGCTAATAAGCTAAAGATGGAAATAGAAATTAAACAGCTTGGAGAAATAAGACATTATCTTGGAATAGAAATTGAAAGAACTAATGATGGAAGTTTTGTTTTAAGTCAGAAACGTAAGATCATGGATTTCATAGAGTCAGTTTACCAACTGAAGAATTGTAAACCTGTGAGGACTCCATTGGAACCAACTTATTTGAAAGTGAGAGATGGACAGCCACTTGAAAATCTTGGTAAATATCAAGAAGCTATAGGTAAACTTCTTTATTTGAGTAAAACTACAAGACCTGATATTGCAGTAGGTGTCAACATTCTGAGTAGAAAAACAAGTTCACCAAACCATCATGACTGGTGTGCCATAAAAAGATTGGCAAGATATTTGAGAGGAACAGAGAATTTAAAATTAAAATTATCATCTTGTGAAAATCCTAGATTGGTTGCATATATGGACGCTAGTTGGGGAGAAGAGTCAACAGATTATAAATCAACTAGTGGATATTTGTTTTTCTACAGCAATAACCTCATCGATTGGACTAGTAAAAGACAGACTATTGTGGCCCAATCATCAGCAGAAGCCGAATGCGTATCAGCAGCAAGTGCATGCAATGAACTGGAATGGATTCTTCATTTGTTCAAGGACTTTGGTATTAGTGAACCTGTACCAATTGTGATGTTTGAAGATAATCAAGCTTGCATTACAATATGTAAAGGAGAAAGTACTAAAGCTAGAAGCAGAACTATTGGATTGAAAATGTCAACTAGTGAGGGATTTGTATCAAAAGGGAATGATTGATATTGAATATTGTCCTACTGATGAAATGATAGCGGATGTATTAACTAAGCCCTTGACAACACAGAAATTTATATTCTTTCGTGAAATGTTGAACATGTCTGATTTTTGCTAGTGATGTTACTTCTTGTGATGACTCAGTTGATAAAGCTTGAGAAGGGGTGTAGTAACAAGCTCTACACTTGAGTCATTATAGGGTTGGTAACTATTATAGGGTTAATGTAGAGTTTGTGAGTGTAGATGACTTTCACCTGTGTGTGTATAGCTCTAATTAAGTTTTAGCCCTTAATAAGGCTAGCCTTGTAGTGAGCTCTCTCTCTCTCTCTTTTGCTCACTCTATTCTTAGCCTTTCTTTCTGTTGTATTATGCTTATGTTATGTGGTTTATATTATTTGCTATTATGTATGCCATTATTATTATGCTTTATTTAGTATCATTTGTATATGTGGGTTTAATGTGATTTTGTTATATATATTGTTTTGTTACCCTTTTTAAGTATTTAGATAAAAACATTTTATAGTAGTTTGTCTTATTAGTCTCTTTTCAAACCATTGTTCCAACAAATTGGTAGCAGAGGATGGTTACTGAAAAGAATGGTTGCTTAAAGCAATAGTTGTTTGAGACAACGGTTTGAAAAGTGATTTTGTGTTTGGAAATACTTTTCATTGAAGCAGTGTTTTTTTTTTCTTTTGGCAAATATTTTGAGAATTGTATGGTATTTGTTTTGGTTGTGGCTATTGAATAGAGTAGTTGGTTTTTGATATTAAGAAAGTTTTAGCTTGCAAAGATAATTCTAAATAATGCCAGAATTTTACTTGGTGAAGTCTTTAAAAAATTAAAGTTTATATTGGTAAGAGAGTTTACACATACAAAGTGATTTGAAAATGTCTGTAACCTCAGCTAACTCACCTGAAGCTAGCATGTCTACTTTAAAAGTTCAACAGAGTGTAAGTAACAGTAATGGCTTATTTGTAATCCCAAAGTTAAATAGGGATAATTTTCAGATGTGGGATGCAAGATTAAGAGTTTCCCTACAAGTACAAGACTGTTTGCATGTTATAGATGAAGATATGCCTGAAAATCAGTTAGAACAGCATGAATTTAAAATGAAAGAAGCAAAAGCTTTAATGATACTATATTCCTGTATAGAAGATCATGAAAGTCCATTAGTGATTAAGTATAAAACAGCTAAAGAACTATATAGTGCACTTAAGAAAAAATACTTCAGTAGATCAAACAAAAATGTAGTGTTTTTGAAACAGAAACTATATAGCATGAGGATGAGAGAAGGAACTGGCATAGATATGCATTTAGATGAAATGCTGAGAATTGTTTCAGAGCTTCAGTCTGCAGGTGCAGAAATATCTGACTCTGAGTTCCATACTTGTATTTTACTCAGTTTGCCACCTTCTTTTGCAAACCAAAAGGCTATGCTTGAATGTATTGGAGAAATAGATATTGATTATAGAATCGCTTATTTAAGAGATTCTGGACTTACAAAAGCAGTAGTAGATAATACAGTTGAAAAAATGTCAGTATTAAGAACAAGGCCTGACAATAAAGAAAGGAGATGCTATGTATGCTCAAGGGTTGGGCACATTGCTAAATACTGTAGATTTAAAGATACAGAAAATCAAAAGCCCAGAGAAACAAATACTTCTACTAGAAAATTACCTTTTAATAGAGACAAACATTTTAAGAGTCATAGACCAATTGGCGAAAGAGTAATAAACATAAGCAGAGATTTAATAACAGTAGAAATTCTCATATGAATAATCAAGTGTTTCAAATATCTGATTACGAGGGTATAAATGATAGACAGCATTTTCTCCTTGATAGTGGTAGCTTCATCCATATTTGCCGATACAGAGAAAGTTTTAGTGAACTTGATACAGAGAACAGACCAGAGATATTACAAGCAAACCAGCAAAGATTAAATGTGCTTGGAACTGGAACTGTGCCTTTGAGAGTTCTCACTTCTAGAGGTGAAGTGGTAAATCTTACATTAACAAACGTTGCTTTTGTTCCTGAAGCCTCAAATAATTTGATTGGTACTAAAAGAATTGTAAAGAAGGACAATACTATAGTACTTAAAGGTGACTCAGGAAAAATTATCAATAATAGAACTGGCCTTGTGCTTAAAGTTGATGAAAAGGATGGGTTCCATTATATCATTGATGTTAACGATGTTACAGTAAATGAAGAAAGGGCTGTATGCCAAACTAGATTAAACATGTGTGACCACAAGAACTGTCTTTATTCATGGCATGTAAAGTTAGAAATATGCAAAGTATTGAAAAACTACTGACAGAATGTGGAATTAATGTTCCTAAACGTGATAAAGCAAAAGAAAGATGTGAAATCTGTGTGCAAGCAAAGGGAACAGCTCCTAGTTAAACAGGACAATCTAATATACAAGATCAGGATTTTTTGGAGGAAGCTTATTCAGATTTAGTAGGTCCTATGCCATTATCTGCAGGTAAAAATAAATATTTTTTTTACTTCTACTGAATCTAAGAGTAAATACAGTTATATATATATATATATATATATATACTTAAAAGTAAAGCTGAGACATTAGAAAAGTTTAAAAGCTATGTGGCTACAGTTAAAAATCGTTTTGGCAAAGCACCTTTAACATTACGAACTGATGGAGGTGGAGAATATTGTAACATAGACTTTAAACACTTTTTAGAACATGAAGGCATAGAGCACAAAGTAACTATATCCTATTCTCCACAACAGAATGGGAATTCTGAAAAATTAAATCAAACATTACAGGAAATGTCTAGATCTAGGCTAATGCAAGCTAGACTACCTAACTCTTTATGGGCTGAAGCAGTAGTTACAGCAACTTATTTACATAATAGAGTTCCTAGTAGAGTGACTGGTAAAACACCTTTTGAGTTGTGGTATGGTAGAAAACCTGGTTTAAAACATATAAAATCTTTTGGTTCCAAAGTATTTTCTTATGTTCCAAAAGAAAAGAGAGGAAAACTTGATCCTCGAGCTGAAATTGGAGTTATTGTTGGATATCCCTCTGGAGGAAAAGGGTATAGAGTTTTGGACCCTAAAACCTTTGAAGTAAAATGTTGCAATGTTGTATATGTGGATGAAAGAAATATAATGCAAGAAACAGTTGAGTCAATAATGAAAACTGACTTGAAAGGCATAGATACAGTTTCACAGGAATTGGTCAATTGGCTACCAGTAGTCCCACCTTCAAAGGATGTTACTATAACAGAAGGGGAAACAGGAACCAGACCATGTGAGACAGGAATAGAAGAAACAACTGTTTTAAGACGATCAGACAGAATTAACAAAGGTAAACCTCCAGAGAGATATGGTTTTTGTGAAAATTTACAAACAATGGAACCATTAGATTGGAAAGATGTCACTAAGTTACCTTCTGTAGAAAGAGAAAAATGGATAGAAGCTATGGAGGAAGAATATCAATCTTTACAGCAAAAATAAGGTTTGGACTCTTACTGAATTACCTCCCAATAGACAAGCCATTGGAAATAAATGGGTCTATAAAATCAAATATAATCCAGATGGGAGTGTAGATAAATATAAAGCACGTTTAGTTGCAAAAGGTTTTTCTCAAAAATATGAAATAGATTACCTAGATACATTTGCACCAGTTGTTAATTATGTAACATTTAGGACACTTCTTAGTGTTGCAAGTTTGAGAAACATGTTTGTGGAACATCTAGATGTTAAAACAGCTTTTCTTAATGGAGATCTTTTTGAAGAAATTTATATGGTGCAACCTGAAGGTTTTCAAAACAAAGGGCAAGAAAATCTTGTTTGTAAACTTAATAAAAGTATGTATGGACTTAAACAAGCAGCTAAAAGTTGGTACGATAAATTGACAGATCTTTTATATCAGCAGGGATTCAAGCAAGGAAAGGCTGATCCTTGCTTATATATGAGACTTTAAAATGGAGAATACCAATGTATTAATTTTTTTTGCATTGTTTTTATTGAACATTATAATAGTAAAATACATTAACAATATCATACGATCTTACATTGCTTGTTTTTACATTTTACCTATAAATCATTCTACTTGCTTATCTTACATCTAACAATTTTCTATATATTCATGTTTTCTAAATTTATTATATATACCATATGTACACAATACACATTTAATTGACTTCCTTTCTGGTTGCTTCAAATATATTTCTTCCCATCATGTACATCTATTTTGTTCTAAATACCTGGTTTCTATATCCTTCAAACGCCATTCCATACAAAAGTCAGATTCTGCTCTGTATGATACAACAAATATATCCTAATAAGAATTTGTATTTTAAATATATTGATATTTTTGTAAGTTCTATTACAGTGTTGTATTGTTAACCACTTAAGGAACAGGCCTAGGGGATTACTATTAGATTTCCCCACCTATTTGTTAAGTATTTAATAATGGTTGCCCAATCTTCATTATATTTGTCAGTTATTTGGCCTTTTATTAACATTGTTAGTCTGTCTAAGTTAAGGGATTCATAAAGTTTCTCAAGCCATTGATCCACATTAGGACAATCCTTATTTTTCCACATTTTTGCAAATATGATCCTAGCAGTTAACTAACATACATAAAAAATCATTTTTCCATGTTCTTTCTCTATTGATTTTTCTATCATTCCTGACAGAAAAACTTCTGGTTCCCATTGGAGTTTAACATTCAGTATTTCCTCTATTATTTGTTGGACTTGTTTCCAAAATTTGTGCGTCTCTCTGCACGTCCACCATAAGTGAAAAAAGGTTGCGTTTTTCTCTCCACATTTCCAACAGGAGCTCTGTGCTCCTTTGTACATTCGAGCTAGTCTGTTAGGCGATAAGTGCCATCTAAAATACATTTTGTATAGATTTTCTCTTAGGTTTTTGCTTAATGTTCTTTTAACTTGTTTTGTCCACATGTATTCCCACTTTTCCAATTCTATTGTATGACCAACGTTTTTTGCCCATGCTATCATACTAGGTTTAACTGTCTCTTCTTCTGTTTCCCATTCCAAAAGTAACTTGTAAAATCTTGAGATCATATTTTTGTTTCCCAACTCTGTAACAGAGTCCCATTGTGATTTTTTAGTCAGAAATCCTGTCAGGCTTGCATCCATTTTATATCTCTCTTTCATTTGCATATTTAAATACCAGTGGCATACTATGTCATCCTTTGTCATTTCATCTTGAGTTTTTAGTCTTAGTTGGTCTCCTTCTGTTCTTAATATGTCTCTATACCTAAGCCATTGTTGCGATGGAATACCCTCTTTGTTGTATAGTGCTTCATGGGGTGAGGCCCATAAAGGCATAGAACGAAATATCCTCTTTTTAACTTTTTTCCAGCAGCTGATTAAGGGTCTTCTAATAGTGTGGTTATAAAAATCTCTGTTTATTGAGTCCTTATTGTAAAGAAGATAGGCATGCCAACCAAAGCGGATACCATCTCCTTCGATTGCCAGTCATTTTTTATTTTCCAATGTTACCCATTCATTTATCCATGTGAGGCAGCATGCCTCATAATAGATTTTCAAATTTGGAGTGTTCAATCTTCCTCTCTCTTTTACATCTTGAAGAATTTTCATCTTCACCCTCGGCTTCTTTCCAGACCAAATAAACTTAGAGATGTCCGCCTGCCATTCCTTGAAGACTTTCTGCGCTATTGTTATTGGGATTGTTTGGAAAAGAAAAATCATTCTAGGTAGTATATTCATTTTGATTATACTAATTTTCCCTAATAGATTTGTTGTCATCCTTTGCCAATTATTCAGATCTTTCCTAATCTGAGTCCAATTTTTTTTTATAATTATTGTTAAAAAGATCTGAGTTGTTATTTGTTATATAAACTCCAAGGTACTTAACAATTCTTGCTTTCTTGAATCCTGATTTTCCCACTAAATTCCTCTCTTCTTCTTTAGAGAGATTTTTGGAGAGGATCGTTGTTTTGTCTTTGTTAACTTTCAAACCTGATAGTAGTTCGAACTCTTTTAAAATATTTATTAGTGATGAGATTTCTTCCTGGGGTTCACTCAGAGATATGACGAAATCATCAGCCAACAGTTTTAATTTATATCTATGCTTTTGTATTTTAATTCCTTTTATGTCATTATCTTTGTTGATTCTTTTACTCAATATGTCCATTACTAATAGAAAGAGGAATGGAGAAAGAGGACAACCTTGTCCTGTCCCTTTACGTATTTGAATATTTTCTGTTTTTTCCCCATTTATTATCAATTTAGCCGATTGTTTGTAATATATAGCTTTAATCCAGTCTATGAATTTTTGTCCGGTATCAATTTGGGTCAAGATTTGCAGCATCAAGGACCAGTCTACATTATCGAATGCTTTTTCGATGGCTAAAAAAATCAGCGCTAATTTTTTTTGTTTGTGGTTTTCGTGATATTCAATGAGATTTATTATATGTCTTATATTATCTTTCATGTATCTTCCTGGTAGGAAACCTCTTTGGTCTTCACTCACCCAGTCTTTTAATACTCTCTTTAATTTCTCCGCTAATATAGCTGCAAAGATCTTGTAGTCCACGTTTAGCAGAGAAATCGGCCGGTAATTCTTTGGGTCACACGGATCTCTGTCTCCTTTATGAATTAATGTGATATGAGCCTCTTCCCAGGTTTTAGGATTTAAACCATAGGCCACAGCATCCAAGGTTCTTTTAAATGGTAAAGTGATTAGATCCCCCATCATCTTATAGAACTCAGAAGTAAGTCCATCTGGCCCGGGGGCTTTCCCTATTTTTAATTCTTGAATCTTTTCATAAATTTCTGCCACTGTTATTGGCTTATTTAATATTTCCTTCTGCTGATTTGAACATTTCAAGATTGGGTGGTCTTTTAAGAAAGCTTGGAGATTTCCCTGAGTATTTCTTTGCTTTTGATACAGTGTTGTATAGTAGTCTTTAAATATCTGTTTTATTTTTGACTGGTCTGAATAAAGTTGATTGCCATGTCTGACTCTGCTGATATGATTTCTTTCTCTTTTCTTCCTTAATTGATAAGCCAGCCATCTTCCCGATTTGTTCGAATGTTCGAAACTTCTTTGCTTTAAATATTGTAGTTTCTTTTGTATTTCTTCCATTGTATACTCGGTCAGCTGTTCTTGTAAGATTTTTATTTCTCTTATCAGTGTTTTGTTGTAGGGGTTTTGTTGTAGTTTCATTTCTCTTGATCTGATTTCTTTTTGGATTTTCTCAATTTTTTCGAGTTTCTTTCTCTTCAGAATACTTTTTTGTTGGATAAAAAGGCCACGTATGACAGCTTTGAAGGTATCCCATACAATGGTTATGTCCGTCTCTGTATTGAGGTTTTCTTCAAAAAACCACTTAATTTCCTGTCTGACTCTTTGTACTATCTCTTCCTTCTGCAACAAGCTGTCATTCAATCTCCAGGTGTATTCAATGTTCCCCCTGTCTTTTAATTGTAGAAGAACAGGGTTGTGGTCCGACCAGATTCTAGGGAGTGTATCAATTTTATGAACAAAATTACAAATATTTCGGGACATCAAAAAGAAATCTATCCTGGAAAAGGAATGGTGTCGTTCGGAATAGAATGTAAATTCTTTAGCCTCATTATACTTTGTTCTCCATGCATCCACCAAAGAAAGATTGTCCATTAGGTTTTCAAATGTTTTAGGTCGTTTGCCTTGTCTTTTTTTAATTTGTTTTGTAGACTTCCTGTCTAAAGCTGGGGAGATCACTCCATTCCAATCTCCACATAAGATTAATCTATCATGTTCAAAGTCCAAAAGTTTATCCAATAATTTTTGAAAAAATCTATTTTTCTTCTCTAAGGGAGCATATAATCCAAGAATTAACGTTTTTCTGTTTAGGATGTTGGCTTCTATTATTACATATTGGCCTTCTGAGTCACAGTAGAGTTCTTGTGATTGGATTTTATGGTTCACATATATTACCACCCCTTTCTTTTTATTCTTTGCAGCTGATATGTATTCTTTACCTAATTTTTTATTTTTTAGTAGATGTTTGTCATCTTCTTAAATATGAGTTTCTTGCAAACAGATTATGTCCAGTTTCCTTTTTCCTAACAGGTGAAAAATTTTCTTCCTTTTCTCTGGGGAATTGAGCCCTTTAATATTCCAAGTCAAGATTTTTGTGTTCATTTTGTTGGGTTTTATTAAGTTTGAACTATTCATTCTATTTTCCTTTTCCAAATAGGATTTCGTCCTCTGGTTGTTCAGCGTCTTTCCCGTAGAGTTGTTCTTTCTCTTCTTCCTCTTCTTCCACCTCTTCTTCTGCTTCTTCTTCGTCTGGATCCGAATTCACACCTCCTGCCGCTTCTGCTTGTTGTTTTGGTTCTTGTGAGTTATTGTTCACATATATTAGATCTTTTTTATATTTTTCCATGAATTCTTCTACTTTGTGGACTGATGTTATTTTAAAGTTCCTTTGTTTAAATCTGAAGGAAATTCCTTCTATTTTCTCCCATTTATATCGTATCTTATTCTGTCTCAACAATTCTGTAAGAGTTCTATAATTCCTTCTCTTTTTGAGGATTCTAATTGGAATGTCCTTGAGTATCAAGATATCGTTACCTGCAATCTCAAATTTTTGTTCAAAGTTTCTTTGTAAAAATAGATCCCTAGTCTTTTTACAAACAAAATATACAACAATGTCTCTTGGCAAATTTTTCTGTTTAGCAATTTTTGAGGATAATCTGTAAATTTTATCAATTTCCCAATCAAATTGGGATTTGGTTTTGCCCATGAACTTGGCCAACTTCGGTATGAGATATTTGTACAAATCTTCCTCTGGCTGCTCTTTTAAACCTCTTATCTTTATACAATTTTCCCTCCATTTCATTTCCTGTATCGCCATTTCATCCATTTGCTGCTCTTTACTCTCTTCAAAGATAATTGTTTCCCTCTCAGTTTCATCTGCTTTCCCTTCAATCATGTTTACTTTCTCTTTTAATTCCTGGATTCATCTGATACTTTATCAATCGCTTCCCGGATACTTTTCAATTCTCTTTTCATCTCTTGTTTTATATCTGTCTTCATCTCACGTAATTCTTCCCTCATCTGTCTTATCTCTTCCAATATTGGGTTTTGACTTGCTTGATTAGGGTCCAGTGATGGTCTTCTTGTTGTTTGTATAGTCGATTGTGTCATCTTTCTCATCTTGCTTCCCTGGTAGGTTTCCTGTTATTATCTCTCCCCCCCTTTTTTTCCTTTCTTTTTTTCCTTCCCCCAGCCCCTCCGCTTATTCCTTTTGTTGCAAAAACACGCTAAGTATAGGGGGGATACAATATTATACTTTCTTCGATATAACTGTAAGTACTTAATAAATATATAACAATAATTAATTAAATATGAAGAAGGTATAAAATAGATATATACTCTAAAGGTCTGGAAAAAAAACAGAGATGGACCAGTGCCAATATAAACTAATATTAGTCCTTAATGTTAGTCCCCAATCATATACAAATTTCCTAAATTGACAAAGCATGTAGGGAGGAAAAGAAGAAGGGAGAGAAAATGAACACGAAAACTAAAGGCACTTTAAATTGTATATATATATATATATATATATATGTATAAATGTATAATAGTATATATATTATTTAATAGATGTAATTAATTAGTTTTACTAAAGTCAAAACCCAATGAATTAATATTTATACTCAAGATCTAGCGTATGATGACTCTTAATATTAATATCACATCAATTGATTCCAATGTATCAATTATCAAAGTGGGTTAACACCAGAATTGTTTTCCCCCCAACTTTCCAAGACAGATTCAATTAATTATAATTATTAATTCTAATAATAATCTGCTTTCCACTTTTCTATCAATTAATTATGATTATAATTGTCCTTTATGATAATAATAAATTAATTGTCCATGGACCCTTTGTAAATGTGAGTATGAGTAAGGGTTTATGTCCAGATCAATTAGATTAGAGATCCTTCTTTCTCAAACGTCACCCTTATGTTGTCTTGTGTTTATCCTCTGAACAGAATCTTCTCCTCTTCGGACTTCCGGTTGGTAATGGCGCTGCGTTCGGACTTGCACTGAGAAGCTCAGTGTGGAGTCTAGCTGCGTGTGGTTGAATAATTGAGCCTGGTTTGCGGGTTCAATTGGAATTCCTCCTCTAATACTGAGGGGGATCGGAGGGGGCTCTCGAAGACCCGATTCCTGTCGTCTCCGAGTATTTTGGGAGCCGAAGGGACGATCTCGGCGGGAGATAGACAGAGGGGGTCGGAGCTGTATTCCACCACCATGCGTCAGCAGCTGAGGACACTCGGCAAGCGGTGCCACCAATTTTAATGTTAAGTATAAGATTACAACAAACAGCTGAAGTGAAATCGGAAATTCTGGCGATCTTCAAGACAAAGAAGACATCGGACGCAAAGGTTTCTATTCTCAAACAGCTGCTTCAAGGGGGGTGCCCCTTACAGTGAGTTCTGCGGTTTTGATATTTATAGCTGTAAACAACTCACTAACAAGACAGTTAAAGGGCATATCGAGCTCAACTTTTTTCCCTTTTTTTTGTACGTATCTTTATAAATACCCATATATATTTTGTTGTCGTTGTTTGTTCTATTAAATTTTTTGTTTTTGTTTGTTCTACTGTTCTTCCCGTATTTTTTTTAAAAAAAACCCCGCCCTTTTTTTATCTTTTCTTTTCTCATTTGTATTGGCTGGGATTCCCCCTTTGGACTTTGCAACTTTGTAACATTGTGTCGGCAGAGACACAGTAGTGGAACCCAGCAACAAAGAAACGATCTTGCAATTTGCCAGAATCGTGATCTGTTAAAAGCTAGAAGCTAGGAGATTCTTCCTTTTTTTATTATCTAGATACATTTGCACCAGTTGTTAATTATGTAACATTTAGGACACTTCTTAGTGTTGCAAGTTTGAGAAACATGTTTGTGGAACATCTAGATGTTAAAACAGCTTTTCTTAATGGAGATCTTTTTGAAGAAATTTATATGGTGCAACCTGAAGGTTTTCAAAACAAAGGGCAAGAAAATCTTGTTTGTAAACTTAATAAAAGTATGTATGGACTTAAACAAGCAACTAACAGTTGGTACGATAAATTGACAGATCTTTTATATCAGCAGGGATTTAAACAAGGAAAGGCTGATCCTTGCTTATATATGAGACTTAAAAATGGAGAATACCAATATATTCTCCTTTTTTTGCATTGTTTTTATTGAACATTATAATAGTAAAATACATTAACAATATCATACGATCTTACATTACTTGTTTTTACATTTTACCTACAAATCATTCTACTTGCTTATCTTACATCTAACAATTTTCTATATATTCATGTTTTCTAAATTTATTATATATACCATATGTACACAATACACATTTAATTGACTTCCTTTCTGGTTGCTTCAAATATATTTCTTCCCATCATGTACATCTATTTTGTTCTAAATACCTGGTTTCTATATCCTTCAAACGCCATTCCATACAAAAGTCAGATTCTGCCCTGTATGATACAACAAATATATCCTAATAAGAATTTGTATTTTAAATATATTGATATTTTTGTAAGTTCTATTACAGTGTTGTATTGTTAACCACTTAAGGAACAGGCCTAGGGGATTACTATTAGATTTCCCCACCTATTTGTTAAGTATTTAATAATGGTTGCCCAATCTTCGTTATATTTGTCAGTTATTTGGCCTTTTAATAACATTGTTAGTCTGTCTAAGTTAAGGGATTCATAAAGTTTCTCAAGCCATTGATCCACATTAGGACAATCCTTATTTTTCCACATTTTTGCAAATATGATCCTAGCAGTTACTAACATACATTAAAAAAAATCATTTTTCCATGTTCTTTCTCTATTGATTTTTCTATCATTCCTAACAGAAAAACGTCTGGTTCGCATTGGAGTTTAACATTCAGTATTTCCTCTATTATTTGTTGGACTTGTTTCCAAAATTTGTGCGTCTCTCTGCACGTCCACCATAAGTGAAAAAAGGTTGCGTTTTTCTCTCCACACTTCCAACAGGAGCTCTGTGCTCCTTTGTACTTTCGAGCTAGTCTGTTAGGCGATAAGTGCCATCTAAAATACATTTTGTATAGATTTTCTCTTAGGTTTTGGCTTAATGTTCTTTTAACTTGTTTTGTCCACATGTATTCCCACTTTTCCAATTCTATTGTATGACCAACGTTTTTTGCCCATGCTATCATACTAGGTTTAACTGTCTCTTCTTCTGTTTCCCATTCCAAAAGTAACTTGTAAAATCTTGAGATCATATTTTTGTTTCCCAACTCTGTAATAGAGTCCCATTGTGATTTTTTAGTCAGAAATCCTGTCAGGCTTGCATCCATTTTATATCTCTCTTTCTTTTGCATATTTAAATACCAGTGGCATACTATGTCATCCTTTGTCATTTCATCTTGAGTTTTTAGTCTTAGTTGGTCTCCTTCTGTTCTTAATATGTCTCTATACCTAAGCCATTGTTGCGATGGAATACCCTCTTTGTTGTATAGTGCTTCATGGGGTGAGGCCCATAAAGGCATAGAACGAAATATCCTCTTTTTAACTTTTTTCCAGCAGCTGATTAAGGGTCTTCTAATAGTGTGGTTATAAAAATCTCTGTTTATTGAGTCCTTATTGTAAAGAAGATAGGCATGCCAACCAAAGCGGATACCATCTCCTTCGATTGCCAGTCATTTTTTATTTTCCAATGTTACCCATTCATTTATCCATGTGAGGCAGCATGCCTCATAATAGATTTTCAAATTTGGAGTGTTCAATCTTCCTCTCTCTTTTACATCTTGAAGAATTTTCATCTTCACCCTCGGCTTCTTTCCAGACCAAATAAACTTAGAGATGTCCGCCTGCCATTCCTTGAAGACTTTCTGCGCTATTGTTATTGGGATTGTTTGGAAAAGAAAAATCATTCTAGGTAGTATATTCATTTTGATTATACTGATTTTCCCTAATAGATTTGTTGTCATCCTTTGCCAATTATTCAGATCTTTCCTAATCTGAGTCCAATTTTTTTTATAATTATTGTTAAAAAGATCTGAGTTGTTATTTGTTATATAAACTCCAAGGTACTTAACAATTCTTGCTTTCTTGAATCCTGATTTTCCCACTAAATTCCTCTCTTCTTCTTTAGAGAGATTTTTGGAGAGGATCGTTGTTTTGTCTTTGTTAACTTTCAAACCTGATAGTAGTTCGAACTCTTTTAAAATATTTATTAGTGATGAGATTTCTTCCTGGGGTTCACTCAGAGATATGACGAAATCATCAGCAAACAGTTTTAATTTATATCTATGCTTTTGTATTTTAATTCCTTTTATGTCATTATCTTTGTTGATTCTTTTACTCAATATGTCCATTACTAATAGAAAGAGGAATGGAGAAAGAGGACAACCTTGTCCTGTCCCTTTACGTATTTGAATATTTTCTGTTTTTTCCCCATTTATTATCAATTTAGCCGATTGTTTGTAATATATAGCTTTAATCCAGTCTATGAATTTTTGTCCGGTATCAATTTGGGTCAAGATTTGCAGCATCAAGGACCAGTCTACATTATCGAATGCTTTTTCGATGGCTAAAAAAATCAGCGCTAATTTTTTTTGTTTGTGGTTTTCGTGATATTCAATGAGATTTATTATATGTCTTATATTATCTTTCATGTATCTTCCTGGTAGGAAACCTCTTTGGTCTTCACTCACCCAGTCTTTTAATACTCTCTTGAATTTCTCCGCTAATATAGCTGCAAAGATCTTGTAGTCCACGTTTAGCAGAGAAATCGGCCGGTAATTCTTTGGGTCACACGGATCTCTGTCTCCTTTATGAATTAATGTGATATGAGCCTCTTCCCAGGTTTTAGGATTTAAACCATAGGCCACAGCATCCAAGGTTCTTTTAAATGGTAAAGTGATTAGATCCCCCATCATCTTATAGAACTCAGAAGTAAGTCCATCTGGCCCGGGGGCTTTCCCTATTTTTAATTCTTGAATCTTTTCATAAATTTCTGCCACTGTTATTGGCTTATTTAATATTTCCTTCTGCTGATTTGAACATTTCAAGATTGGGTGGTCTTTTAAGAAAGCTTGGAGATTTCCCTGAGTATTTCTTTGCTTTTGATACAGTGTTGTATAGTAGTCTTTAAATATCTGTTTTATTTTTGACTGGTCTGAATAAAGTTGATTGCCATGTCTGACTCTGCTGATATGATTTCTTTCTCTTTTCTTCCTTAATTGATAAGCCAGCCATCTTCCCGATTTGTTCGAATGTTCGAAACTTCTTTGCTTTAAATATTGTAGTTTCTTTTGTATTTCTTCCATTGTATACTCGGTCAGCTGTTCTTGTAAGATTTTTATTTCTCTTATCAGTGTTTTGTTGTAGGGGTTTTGTTGTAGTTTCATTTCTCTTGATCTGATTTCTTTTTGGATTTTCTCAATTTTTTCGAGTTTCTTTCTCTTCAGAATACTTTTTTGTTGGATAAAAAGGCCACGTATGACAGCTTTGAAGGTATCCCATACAATGGTTATGTCCGTCTCTGTATTGAGGTTTTCTTCAAAAAACCACTTAATTTCCTGTCTGACTCTTTGTACTATCTCTTCCTTCTGCAACAAGCTGTCATTCAATCTCCAGGTGTATTCAATGTTCCCCCTGTCTTTTAATTGTAGAAGAACAGGGTTGTGGTCCGACCAGATTCTAGGGAGTGTATCAATTTTATGAACAAAATTACAAATATTTCGGGACATCAAAAAGAAATCTATCCTGGAAAAGGAATGGTGTCGTTCGGAATAGAATGTAAATTCTTTAGCCTCATTATACTTTGTTCTCCATGCATCCACCAAAGAAAGATTGTCCATTAGGTTTTCAAATGTTTTAGGTCGTTTGCCTTGTCTTTTTTTAATTTGTTTTGTAGACTTCCTGTCTAAAGCTGGGGAGATCACTCCATTCCAATCTCCACATAAGATTAATCTATCATGTTCAAAGTCCAAAAGTTTATCCAATAATTTTTGAAAAAATCTATTTTTCTTCTCTAAGGGAGCATATAATCCAAGAATTAACGTTTTTCTGTTTAGGATGTTGGCTTCTATTATTACATATTGGCCTTCTGAGTCACAGTAGAGTTCTTGTGATTGGATTTTATGGTTCACATATATTACCACCCCTTTCTTTTTATTCTTTGCAGCTGATATGTATTCTTTACCTAATTTTTTATTTTTTAGTAGATGTTTGTCATCTTCTTAAATATGAGTTTCTTGCAAACAGATTATGTCCAGTTTCCTTTTTCCTAACAGGTGAAAAATTTTCTTCCTTTTCTCTGGGGAATTGAGCCCTTTAATATTCCAAGTCAAGATTTTTGTGTTCATTTTGTTGGGTTTTATTAAGTTTGAACTATTCATTCTATTTTCCTTTTCCAAATAGGATTTCGTCCTCTGGTTGTTCAGCGTCTTTCCCGTAGAGTTGTTCTTTCTCTTCTTCCTCTTCTTCCACCTCTTCTTCTGCTTCTTCTTCGTCTGGATCCGAATTCACACCTCCTGCCGCTTCTGCTTGTTGTTTTGGTTCTTGTGAGTTATTGTTCACATATATTAGATCTTTTTTATATTTTTCCATGAATTCTTCTACTTTGTGGACTGATGTTATTTTAAAGTTCCTTTGTTTAAATCTGAAGGAAATTCCTTCTATTTTCTCCCATTTATATCGTATCTTATTCTGTCTCAACAATTCTGTAAGAGTTCTATAATTCCTTCTCTTTTTGAGGATTCTAATTGGAATGTCCTTGAGTATCAAGATATCGTTACCTGCAATCTCAAATTTTTGTTCAAAGTTTCTTTGTAAAAATAGATCCCTAGTCTTTTTACAAACAAAATATACAACAATGTCTCTTGGCAAATTTTTCTGTTTAGCAATTTTTGAGGATAATCTGTAAATTTTATCAATTTCCCAATCAAATTGGGATTTGGTTTTGCCCATGAACTTGGCCAACTTCGGTATGAGATATTTGTACAAATCTTCCTCTGGCTGCTCTTTTAAACCTCTTATCTTTATACAATTTTCCCTCCATTTCATTTCCTGTATCGCCATTTCATCCATTTGCTGCTCTTTACTCTCTTCAAAGATAATTGTTTCCCTCTCAGTTTCATCTGCTTTCCCTTCAATCATGTTTACTTTCTCTTTTAATTCCTGGATTCATCTGATACTTTATCAATCGCTTCCCGGATACTTTTCAATTCTCTTTTCATCTCTTGTTTTATATCTGTCTTCATCTCACGTAATTCTTCCCTCATCTGTCTTATCTCTTCCAATATTGGGTTTTGACTTGCTTGATTAGGGTCCAGTGATGGTCTTCTTGTTGTTTGTATAGTCGATTGTGTCATCTTTCTCATCTTGCTTCCCTGGTAGGTTTCCTGTTATTATCTCTCCCCCCCTTTTTTTCCTTTCTTTTTTTCCTTCCCCCAGCCCCTCCGCTTATTCCTTTTGTTGCAAAAACACGCTAAGTATAGGGGGGATACAATATTATACTTTCTTCGATATAACTGTAAGTACTTAATAAATATATAACAATAATTAATTAAATATGAAGAAGGTATAAAATAGATATATACTCTAAAGGTCTGGAAAAAAAACAGAGATGGACCAGTGCCAATATAAACTAATATTAGTCCTTAATGTTAGTCCCCAATCATATACAAATTTCCTAAATTGACAAAGCATGTAGGGAGGAAAAGAAGAAGGGAGAGAAAATGAACACGAAAACTAAAGGCACTTTAAATTGTATATATATATATATATATATATATATGTATAAATGTATAATAGTATATATATTATTTAATAGATGTAATTAATTAGTTTTACTAAAGTCAAAACCCAATGAATTAATATTTATACTCAAGATCTAGCGTATGATGACTCTTAATATTAATATCACATCAATTGATTCCAATGTATCAATTATCAAAGTGGGTTAACACCAGAATTGTTTTCCCCCCAACTTTCCAAGACAGATTCAATTAATTATAATTATTAATTCTAATAATAATCTGCTTTCCACTTTTCTATCAATTAATTATGATTATAATTGTCCTTTATGATAATAATAAATTAATTGTCCATGGACCCTTTGTAAATGTGAGTATGAGTAAGGGTTTATGTCCAGATCAATTAGATTAGAGATCCTTCTTTCTCAAACGTCACCCTTATGTTGTCTTGTGTTTATCCTCTGAACAGAATCTTCTCCTCTTCGGACTTCCGGTTGGTAATGGCGCTGCGTTCGGACTTGCACTGAGAAGCTCAGTGTGGAGTCTAGCTGCGTGTGGTTGAATAATTGAGCCTGGTTTGCGGGTTCAATTGGAATTCCTCCTCTAATACTGAGGGGGATCGGAGGGGGCTCTCGAAGACCCGATTCCTGTCGTCTCCGAGTATTTTGGGAGCCGAAGGGACGATCTCGGCGGGAGATAGACAGAGGGGGTCGGAGCTGTATTCCACCACCATGCGTCAGCAGCTGAGGACACTCGGCAAGCGGTGCCACCAATTTTAATGTTAAGTATAAGATTACAACAAACAGCTGAAGTGAAATCGGAAATTCTGGCGATCTTCAAGACAAAGAAGACATCGGACGCAAAGGTTTCTATTCTCAAACAGCTGCTTCAAGGGGGGTGCCCCTTACAGTGAGTTCTGCGGTTTTGATATTTATAGCTGTAAACAACTCACTAACAAGACAGTTAAAGGGCATATCGAGCTCAACTTTTTTCCCTTTTTTTGTACGTATCTTTATAAATACCCATATATATTTTGTTGTCGTTGTTTGTTCTATTAAATTTTTTGTTTTTGTTTGTTCTACTGTTCTTCCCGTATTTTTTTTAAAAAAAACCCCGCCCTTTTTTTATCTTTTCTTTTCTCATTTGTATTGGCTGGGATTCCCCCTTTGGACTTTGCAACTTTGTAACATTGTGTCGGCAGAGACACAGTAGTGGAACCCAGCAACAAAGAAACGATCTTGCAATTTGCCAGAATCGTGATCTGTTAAAAGCTAGAAGCTAGGAGATTCTTCCTTTTTTTATTATCTAGATACATTTGCACCAGTTGTTAATTATGTAACATTTAGGACACTTCTTAGTGTTGCAAGTTTGAGAAACATGTTTGTGGAACATCTAGATGTTAAAACAGCTTTTCTTAATGGAGATCTTTTTGAAGAAATTTATATGGTGCAACCTGAAGGTTTTCAAAACAAAGGGCAAGAAAATCTTGTTTGTAAACTTAATAAAAGTATGTATGGACTTAAACAAGCAACTAACAGTTGGTACGATAAATTGACAGATCTTTTATATCAGCAGGGATTTAAACAAGGAAAGGCTGATCCTTGCTTATATATGAGACTTAAAAATGGAGAATACCAATATATTCTCCTTTTTTTGCATTGTTTTTATTGAACATTATAATAGTAAAATACATTAACAATATCATACGATCTTACATTACTTGTTTTTACATTTTACCTACAAATCATTCTACTTGCTTATCTTACATCTAACAATTTTCTATATATTCATGTTTTCTAAATTTATTATATATACCATATGTACACAATACACATTTAATTGACTTCCTTTCTGGTTGCTTCAAATATATTTCTTCCCATCATGTACATCTATTTTGTTCTAAATACCTGGTTTCTATATCCTTCAAACGCCATTCCATACAAAAGTCAGATTCTGCCCTGTATGATACAACAAATATATCCTAATAAGAATTTGTATTTTAAATATATTGATATTTTTGTAAGTTCTATTACAGTGTTGTATTGTTAACCACTTAAGGAACAGGCCTAGGGGATTACTATTAGATTTCCCCACCTATTTGTTAAGTATTTAATAATGGTTGCCCAATCTTCGTTATATTTGTCAGTTATTTGGCCTTTTAATAACATTGTTAGTCTGTCTAAGTTAAGGGATTCATAAAGTTTCTCAAGCCATTGATCCACATTAGGACAATCCTTATTTTTCCACATTTTTGCAAATATGATCCTAGCAGTTACTAACATACATTAAAAAAAATCATTTTTCCATGTTCTTTCTCTATTGATTTTTCTATCATTCCTAACAGAAAAACGTCTGGTTCGCATTGGAGTTTAACATTCAGTATTTCCTCTATTATTTGTTGGACTTGTTTCCAAAATTTGTGCGTCTCTCTGCACGTCCACCATAAGTGAAAAAAGGTTGCGTTTTTCTCTCCACACTTCCAACAGGAGCTCTGTGCTCCTTTGTACTTTCGAGCTAGTCTGTTAGGCGATAAGTGCCATCTAAAATACATTTTGTATAGATTTTCTCTTAGGTTTTGGCTTAATGTTCTTTTAACTTGTTTTGTCCACATGTATTCCCACTTTTCCAATTCTATTGTATGACCAACGTTTTTTGCCCATGCTATCATACTAGGTTTAACTGTCTCTTCTTCTGTTTCCCATTCCAAAAGTAACTTGTAAAATCTTGAGATCATATTTTTGTTTCCCAACTCTGTAATAGAGTCCCATTGTGATTTTTTAGTCAGAAATCCTGTCAGGCTTGCATCCATTTTATATCTCTCTTTCTTTTGCATATTTAAATACCAGTGGCATACTATGTCATCCTTTGTCATTTCATCTTGAGTTTTTAGTCTTAGTTGGTCTCCTTCTGTTCTTAATATGTCTCTATACCTAAGCCATTGTTGCGATGGAATACCCTCTTTGTTGTATAGTGCTTCATGGGGTGAGGCCCATAAAGGCATAGAACGAAATATCCTCTTTTTAACTTTTTTCCAGCAGCTGATTAAGGGTCTTCTAATAGTGTGGTTATAAAAATCTCTGTTTATTGAGTCCTTATTGTAAAGAAGATAGGCATGCCAACCAAAGCGGATACCATCTCCTTCGATTGCCAGTCATTTTTTATTTTCCAATGTTACCCATTCATTTATCCATGTGAGGCAGCATGCCTCATAATAGATTTTCAAATTTGGAGTGTTCAATCTTCCTCTCTCTTTTACATCTTGAAGAATTTTCATCTTCACCCTCGGCTTCTTTCCAGACCAAATAAACTTAGAGATGTCCGCCTGCCATTCCTTGAAGACTTTCTGCGCTATTGTTATTGGGATTGTTTGGAAAAGAAAAATCATTCTAGGTAGTATATTCATTTTGATTATACTGATTTTCCCTAATAGATTTGTTGTCATCCTTTGCCAATTATTCAGATCTTTCCTAATCTGAGTCCAATTTTTTTTTATAATTATTGTTAAAAAGATCTGAGTTGTTATTTGTTATATAAACTCCAAGGTACTTAACAATTCTTGCTTTCTTGAATCCTGATTTTCCCACTAAATTCCTCTCTTCTTCTTTAGAGAGATTTTTGGAGAGGATCGTTGTTTTGTCTTTGTTAACTTTCAAACCTGATAGTAGTTCGAACTCTTTTAAAATATTTATTAGTGATGAGATTTCTTCCTGGGGTTCACTCAGAGATATGACGAAATCATCAGCAAACAGTTTTAATTTATATCTATGCTTTTGTATTTTAATTCCTTTTATGTCATTATCTTTGTTGATTCTTTTACTCAATATGTCCATTACTAATAGAAAGAGGAATGGAGAAAGAGGACAACCTTGTCCTGTCCCTTTACGTATTTGAATATTTTCTGTTTTTTCCCCATTTATTATCAATTTAGCCGATTGTTTGTAATATATAGCTTTAATCCAGTCTATGAATTTTTGTCCGGTATCAATTTGGGTCAAGATTTGCAGCATCAAGGACCAGTCTACATTATTGAATGCTTTTTCGATGGCTAAAAAAATCAGCGCTAATTTTTTTTGTTTGTGGTTTTCGTGATATTCAATGAGATTTATTATATGTCTTATATTATCTTTCATGTATCTTCCTGGTAGGAAACCTCTTTGGTCTTCACTCACCCAGTCTTTTAATACTCTCTTGAATTTCTCCGCTAATATAGCTGCAAAGATCTTGTAGTCCACGTTTAGCAGAGAAATCGGCCGGTAATTCTTTGGGTCACACGGATCTCTGTCTCCTTTATGAATTAATGTGATATGAGCCTCTTCCCAGGTTTTAGGATTTAAACCATAGGCCACAGCATCCAAGGTTCTTTTAAATGGTAAAGTGATTAGATCCCCCATCATCTTATAGAACTCAGAAGTAAGTCCATCTGGCCCGGGGGCTTTCCCTATTTTTAATTCTTGAATCTTTTCATAAATTTCTGCCACTGTTATTGGCTTATTTAATATTTCCTTCTGCTGATTTGAACATTTCAAGATTGGGTGGTCTTTTAAGAAAGCTTGGAGATTTCCCTGAGTATTTCTTTGCTTTTGATACAGTGTTGTATAGTAGTCTTTAAATATCTGTTTTATTTTTGACTGGTCTGAATAAAGTTGATTGCCATGTCTGACTCTGCTGATATGATTTCTTTCTCTTTTCTTCCTTAATTGATAAGCCAGCCATCTTCCCGATTTGTTCGAATGTTCGAAACTTCTTTGCTTTAAATATTGTAGTTTCTTTTGTATTTCTTCCATTGTATACTCGGTCAGCTGTTCTTGTAAGATTTTTATTTCTCTTATCAGTGTTTTGTTGTAGGGGTTTTGTTGTAGTTTCATTTCTCTTGATCTGATTTCTTTTTGGATTTTCTCAATTTTTTCGAGTTTCTTTCTCTTCAGAATACTTTTTTGTTGGATAAAAAGGCCACGTATGACAGCTTTGAAGGTATCCCATACAATGGTTATGTCCGTCTCTGTATTGAGGTTTTCTTCAAAAAACCACTTAATTTCCTGTCTGACTCTTTGTACTATCTCTTCCTTCTGCAACAAGCTGTCATTCAATCTCCAGGTGTATTCAATGTTCCCCCTGTCTTTTAATTGTAGAAGAACAGGGTTGTGGTCCGACCAGATTCTAGGGAGTGTATCAATTTTATGAACAAAATTACAAATATTTCGGGACATCAAAAAGAAATCTATCCTGGAAAAGGAATGGTGTCGTTCGGAATAGAATGTAAATTCTTTAGCCTCATTATACTTTGTTCTCCATGCATCCACCAAAGAAAGATTGTCCATTAGGTTTTCAAATGTTTTAGGTCGTTTGCCTTGTCTTTTTTTAATTTGTTTTGTAGACTTCCTGTCTAAAGCTGGGGAGATCACTCCATTCCAATCTCCACATAAGATTAATCTATCATGTTCAAAGTCCAAAAGTTTATCCAATAATTTTTGAAAAAATCTATTTTTCTTCTCTAAGGGAGCATATAATCCAAGAATTAACGTTTTTCTGTTTAGGATGTTGGCTTCTATTATTACATATTGGCCTTCTGAGTCACAGTAGAGTTCTTGTGATTGGATTTTATGGTTCACATATATTACCACCCCTTTCTTTTTATTCTTTGCAGCTGATATGTATTCTTTACCTAATTTTTTATTTTTTAGTAGATGTTTGTCATCTTCTTAAATATGAGTTTCTTGCAAACAGATTATGTCCAGTTTCCTTTTTCCTAACAGGTGAAAAATTTTCTTCCTTTTCTCTGGGGAATTGAGCCCTTTAATATTCCAAGTCAAGATTTTTGTGTTCATTTTGTTGGGTTTTATTAAGTTTGAACTATTCATTCTATTTTCCTTTTCCAAATAGGATTT